>CM046952.1:79170863-83970863 GCA_025698515.1 Gossypium sturtianum | reverse complement strand
GAAGTTTATTGTTATGTTTTAATTGGATGGATGATTAATTTACTATTTGGAAATGATTTCATTTTTAACAACTTATATCTTAAAAATATTTATATTAAAGTTTTAATTTCTGACAATTGGTAACATCAAAGTTTTACTCAGAATTTTAAACATACAATATTCTACAAACGACAATAAATTTTAAAGTTTTTATCTTTAAGTCAAAATCTTTTTAAACGTTTTCCGCAGTGGCATTCTAAATTCGGTCGTGGTGTATGGGTCGGGTTTGGGGTGTTACAGGTTGAGGAATAGGCGGGGGTAGAGGGGGTGAAGCATTCGGATTTGCTCCTATATACTTTGTATACCAATTACTCATCATTCAGAGAAAGGCTTCTCGGGCCTCTTCTCCCTGACCTAAAGTCTCGGTTCTACTCTCTACTAGCGCGGTCTCTTGCACGGGAGCCGGTGCATTACTTGCAGCATCATCAGCTGCAGCTCGGTCAGGATCAATATCCATCAACTATATTTAAAAAAATCTACGATTCAAATCGTCAGGAGTCGTCACACTATCATTAGACAAGTACTCTTACGTATGCCATGTATAGCTAGACTCATACTCACGCTACGTTAGTCCGAGAATCGACTAAACCGTAGCTCTAATACCACTAAATGTAACACCCTTTACCTGAGTCCAACGCTGGAAACGGATACGAGGTATTACCATACTTAATATCACTTGAACATGAAATTACGGAATATAAAATTTCGTTTCGACCTAAAACCTTTTCTTCCTTTATCATAACCTTCGTATTATGGGCCTACGAGGCCTTAAACATACACCCCAAAAGTTTTGGGGTTCAACCGAAAACTTAAACGCTCTTTGAAAATTTTTACCTAGATAGGGGCCACACGCCCGTGTTGTCCAAGGGACATGCCCGTGTGCCCTAGGACATGCCCGTGTCTCCTGCCCGTGGAGCTCTCTGACTATGACGTCACAAAATCTTAATTAACACATGGCCAAGGCACACCCCCGTGTGCTGGCCCATGTGACGAAGCACATTCGCGTAATTAAGTGCAGGGAACACACGGCCTATCAACACACCCATATGGGTTGACCGTGTGTCACACACGGCCTAGACACACGCCCGTGTGTCTACCCGTGTGGACAACTATAGGCTATTTTCCAAGCCTTTTTGCCACCTTGAAACGAAGACTCATTCATATATCCACAGTTAGCACATGACATAGCATTGTTAAGCTATTAACAATCATTAAACTAACATTCATTCAAACAACAATCATACTCGATAACTTGAATGAACATTCACTTCATCATATTCATAATTCTTATAGCTTAAACTTGAAAATTATGGCCACCTCATAATGACCCTTTACAAAATAAGTGTAAACCATTGATAGCCAACACTTTGGCCCTTAAACATGTTATAACATAGAATACCCAATTTCCTATACATGCCATACTAAAAATGAATTAACTTCACTATACCAAAAAGGGCGGTTGATTGTGTGATTCTGAACTCCGACGTTCTGTGATTCCCGAGCTAACTTGGCGTAACTACAAGGAAAAGGGAAAAGAGAGGGGTAAGCATATAGCTTAGTAAGTTTGCATGAAACTCTAGGATAATATATTTACTCAAACTATAATCATTCAAATCATGAAACAATGGTAACATAGTCTGAAATTAATAAATGTACTTACTCGTACTTATTCACACTTATTCTTACTTATTCTTACCCATCTCATGTCAATATGATCTAGTAACTTTTACTTACTCGTGCTACCTGTATCACTGTATCACGTGGTTTAGCACATATGCTAACATAACCATAAATTCACATCTTTATCATTCATATCATGAACATTACTCAAGGCCATCCATAAATAGATTTGGATCTAGGCCAACTCACATACTTAACTCTTTGCTTATAAGTAAATTGGATCATCATGAATTATTCAAATTTATCATGCATAAGTTTTGATGCCAACGCCATATCCCAGATATGGTCTTAATTGGGATCATTCTTTGATGCCGATGCCATATCCCAGATATGGTCTTATACGGGACCTCATAACTCGATGTCGATGCCATGTCCCAGACGTGGTCTTATACGGGATCGTACATAGATGTCGATGCCATATCCCAGATATGGTCTTACACGAGATCATTCTTTGGTGCCGAAGCCATGTCCCTGACATGGTCTTATACGGGACCTTTATTATCTCATATGAATACATAATATCATCCTTACCTTAAAATTATTCTGGGACTTAAATTTAACTTATTCTCACCATTCTCTTACTTAGACTTCATCGCTCGATTTTAATAGCAATAACACATATTATCATAATATTGAACGATTTCAAATATCAAACATTATGAAACACTAATTTCATACAAACTTACCTCGATTCTCAAAATGTGCCTCAAAGCTCGATTTAGTCCTCAATTTTTTCTTGCCTCGGTTTCGATCCGGGCTTCGTGTTTCTTGATCTATAACAATAAATTTCTCTTGTTAAACACATGCATTTAATAAATCGATTCATAATTCATATTTTGGCAAAATTATGATTTTGCCCCTAAACTTTTACATAATTACACTTTTGCCCCTAGGCTCGTAAAATGATTTTCATTCAACTTTCTTGCATTTCAAGCCTAGCCGAATCATTTTCTCAACTATAGCAACATTCAATTTCCACAATTTCACTCATGTATGAACATTTCTATAACTTTTACAATTTGGTCCTTACATGCATTTTTCATGAAAATCACTTAGAAAAAGATGTTTATCCTATATCAAACTTTCATATTCTCCCAAAAAACATCAAAATACATGTATGTCATACATGAGTAAATTTTTGAACATAAACCCTAGCTCAAAATATAGCAAAAAAATATCTAAACCGAGCTACGAGGGTTTCAAAAATACGAAAAACATAAAAAATGGGGCTAGGATGCACTTACTATCAAGCTTGAAAGTTGAACAAACCCTAGCTATGGTGCTCCTTGCAGATTTTGGCCAAGGGAGGAAGATGGACATGTTTTTGGCCTTGTTTTCCCTTTTTAATTCTTTTATTTACTAAATGACTAAAATGCCCTTAATGACCCTTTCTTGAGATTTTTCCTTCCCTTGCCTATTTTTGTCAATCATCAAATGTAATGGTCTAATTGCTAAATAAGGACCTCTAGGAATTTTTGTAATTCTATTTCATACTTGAACCTTCTAGAATCTCACATTTTCTATTCTTTGCAATTTAGTCCTAATGGACAATTTATTCACTAATTAATAAAATTTCTTCATGAGATTTTCACACAATCATGCAAATACCTCATAAGCCTTGTAAAATCATTTAATCACATATTTTTACTTTGGTTTTGTGGTCTCGCACCACTATTCTGACTAGGCCCTAAGTCGGGCTGTTACACGATTTGATCAAAGAAATAGAACAGAAAGTGAAAGTGGTTCATGATAGTCTGAAAGTCGCATCAGATCGTCAAAAATCCTATGCAGATTTGAAACGAAGAGATATCAAATTTGATATCGGTGATAAAGTGTTCTTGAAAGTGTCTCCGTGGTAGAAAGTACTCCAATTTGGACGTAAACGCAAATTGAGTCTGAGGTTCATTGGTCAGTATGAGATCATCGAACGAATTGGGCCTGTTGCATACAGATTATTGTTGCCACCAGAACTAGAAAAGATTCATAATGTGTTTCACGTGTCAATGCTTTGACGATACAGATCCGATCCCTCGCATGTGATTTCCCCGTCTGAGATTGAGATCCGATCTGATATGACTTATGAAGAAGAACTGATTCGTATCTTAGCTCACGAGGTGAAAGAATTGAGAAATAAGAAAATTTCGTTAGAAAAAGTAATGTGGCATCGACATGGTGTTGAAGAAGCTACGTGGGAACCTGAAGATGCTATGAGACAACAATATCTTAATCTATTCGACGGTAAGATTTTCGGAGACGAAAATTCCTAAGGGGGAGAATTGTAACAGTCCGGTTTAGACCCTAGTCAGAATAGTGGTTTTGAGACCACATATCTGAGTCAGAAAAATATTTTAATATTATTTTCTGTGCTTATAGTATGTGATTAAGTATGTGTAAAAGTTTCGTGAATTAATTTTGTTGTCTGTGTGCTTAATTTGAGAAAAGGACTAAATCGCATAAAAGGTAAAAGTGGCAATTCATATGTTAATGTGTTGAATTGACATGACTTATTAAAGGTGAAGTCCTTAAGTGGATATTAGACCACTAAACATAGTAGTGGACGGTTATGGGCTTGTATTATATAAGTTTATATGTTTAATTAAAAGGTTAATTTGGTAATTGAGTTAATAATGTTTAATAATATAAAACAAAACAATAAAATAACATGCATGGGTGTTCATCTTTGTGCCGAAAATAAGAAAAAGAAAGGGGTTTTAAGTTTCCATGATATTCGGCCATTATAAGTCTTGATTAAGGTATGAGTTTTGTTCAGTTTTTGATAATTTCTACGTTTTTGTAATCGTTGCTTCGAATACTTCAAAACCCATGTCTTAATTTTGTGAATTGATGATGATTATGAAATGCGCCATTGATGATTTTGTAAGCTTTGTGATGTTAGTTGATGAAATATGAAATATATGTGTTAGATTAACATATTTTGTCTTTGGATTTTTGATGAAATTGAGTAATTTGGACTAAATTGAGAAAATAGTATTTTGAGGGACTAAAATGTGAAATAAATGAAAAATATGGGCTGCTAGGTGCCTATAGAGAATTCGGCTAAGCATGGGTTGAATTGAATTATGTGTATTTTGTGACTTTGTGAAATAAGGACTAAAATGTCAAAATGTGAAAATATGAGGGCTAATTTATAAATTGCCCTAAATGTGTGTTCTTGGATTGAATTAAATGGTTTGGTGAATAAATGGATTAAATTTGAATATGTATAGATCAAGAACCAAAGAAAACGGATTTAGACCGAGGGAAGTCGAAAGTGATTGAGTAGCCGAATCCGTCTGTTTATACCGAATATGAGGTAAGTCTATATACAAATAAATGTATTTGAATTGGCTTATTTATGTATCTATGAAATTTAATTGTGATGAATGAGTACGAGATGTTATACAAATGAAAATCGAGAAAGTATCGACCGAGTATCAATATCCGAAAAGTCTGGTACGAACCTAAGAATAGATAGGATTTTATATGTCATGACATATGTTTTCGATATATGATATCGTGTAAGACCTCGTCTGGGAAATTGGCATCGATTTGAGATTTGCGTGTAAGACCATGTCTGGGACATTGGCATCGTATTTGATTCGTGTAAGACCCTGTCTGGGACAGTGGCATCGATATTTGAATACATGTAAGACCACGTCTGGGACGTTGGCATTGTACGATTATTCTATGTATTCTGAGTATCCTATTTGATTGCGAATGGTTCAACGGGTAATTTTTGAGAAAATGAAAGACTACGTGAAATGTATAAACGAATCAGGTACGTTTGAAATGTACACTATGTATGTGTATGAAAGGTAAGTATATATATGAACTTACCTAGGTGAAATATGTGCATAGACCTAATAAAATAAAATGTGATAGATGAGAAAATGTGTTATGATCAAATGAGGTATTTGGATATATAAATTTGCTGGTAAGAAATGGCTAAACAAATGAGCCAAGGATAAATTAAGAGTTAGCAATTGATATATACATATATGAGTGATCTTGTGTTTGATATGTTACTTAATGTTTATATGTTAAGTTTATTTGTATATGGCTTACTAAGCTTTTGAAAGCTTACTTTATGTGTGTTTGCATTGTTTTATAGATTGTTGAAGCTACAGAAGGCTCGGGGATCGTCGCGGATCGTCATCACACTATCCAATCACATTTTGGTATCTTATGATCATGTATATATTAAGTATGGCATGTATAGTCTAGTTGAAATGGATTGTGTATCAACTGTGTTTATAGTCATGTGATATGGCTAGATAATTGTATGTAATGTGAATGAGTGGTCATGATATATGATGCATATTTTGATAAGGTATGATGGCTATTGAGATGACCAAAATTATGATATGTTTATGAGGTAAAGTTGGTATCTTATTGATGAGAAGATGTTATATTGTATTGGTAAGATTGTGGATGAAACTTGCTGAGAAATGTTTGTGATCTAGTTGAGCTAAATGGCACATACGATGGTAAGTTTGTAAAGTTCATGTATGGGTAGCAAAGATATTGAATTTGGTATGTTTTGGTTGTCATTGGTGTATGATTTGAATTGGTATAATTCTTGTAAGTATAACCCAATGTGTGGGTGGCAAATTGGCCTTGTGAATGGCCTATAATTGCCCACACGATTGAGTACACGGGCGTGTTGCACGACCGTGTCCTTCGTTGTTGGATTTCAAAATAAGTCTGGCTCGACCACGGGCTGGACACACGGGCGTGTGACTGGCCGTATGGTGCAAGTCAGTGTCGACCACGGGTGAGGCACATGGGCATGTCTCAGGCCGTGTGAACAAGTAAGTATGTATGCCCTGTTTTGGCACTGCTCAGACACATGGGCGTGGTTGAGGCTGTGTGAGGCACACGGCCTGCCCACACGGGCGTGTGACCTCTGTAACTTTGAAAAATGTTAAATTTTTGGAAAATTTTTGTATGATCCCAGTTTAGTCCCGATCCTTTTCTAATGCATGTTTAAGGTCTCGAAGACCTCATTAAGGGACTATATGCTTGTATTCTGTTATGATTTGACGAAGATATACTTTATGATATGAAATGTTTGTAAAAGTTTCCGATTGTCCGGTAATGCCTCTTAACCCTTGACCGGTGATGGTTACGGGTTAGGGGTGTTACAGATAGTGTGACGACTCCTAATGATTTAACTTGTGTTTTCATATAGTAAATAGATCCCGACAGAGCTGTGGCGGACGATGTAGATAGTAACGCATCAGCCCCCGCCCAAGGGATGGTACCAACTAAAAATGAAAATGAAAATAGACCAATGACTGTAAGTCAGAGAGGAGGAGAAGAGGCTAGGGAAGCCTTTCTCCACATGATGAACGCATGGTATACGGAGTTCGTTCGTACGAACCCGAATGCACAACCCCCTCCACCCCCACCTATCCCTCAGCCTACCCCTGTAGCTCCCCAAGTTGTAGAAGTGGTAAGAAGAGAAAGGCCTCCGATCAATAGAATCCAAAAACAAGGAGCTGAGGAATTTTGAGCTAGTAAATATGATGATCCGAAAAGGGAAGAATTCTGGCCTGAGAATACCATCAGGGTATTCGATGAGTTGTCTTACACGGCTGAAGAGTGCATGAAATGTATGGTGTCTCTCTTAAGAGATTCCACTTACCAGTGGTGGAACACCCTTGTGTCGGTGGTACCAATGGAGAAGGTTAATTGGGAATTTTTCCAAGAGGAGTTTCGGAAAAAGTACATTAGCCAAAGATTTATTAATCAGAAGAGAAAGGAATTCCTCGAGTTAAAGTGAGGACGAATGACAGTAACCGAAAATGATTTGTAAGGCTTAGTAAATATGTCTGGGAGTGCGTGTCCATCGAGTTTATCATATGTAAAAGGTTTGAGGATGGATTAAATGAGGATACCCAATTGTATGTTGGTGTCCTAGAATTAAAGGAATTTGTCATGCTAGAAGATAGAGCTTGCAAGGCCGAGGAGTTGGCCAAAGAGAAAAGAAAGGTGGAAATCGAGTCTCGTGACCCGAGGAAAAGATAGCTGGGCAAGTCATTTCAATCCTCATCTAAGAAATCAAGAGAGTTTACTACTCGATTAGCTACTTTAGCTGGTTTTGAAATAGAATTAATTGTAGACAGTACTCGAGGTCTAAAGCTCAGACCACTTCAGTTTCTAGTGTTGGCAACGCTCGACCAAGTAGACCGGAATGTCCATAGTGTGGCAAATGTCACCCGGGGAGTGTCGAGCAAGCGAGAGGGCTTTTTTAAAGTGTGGATCCCCAGATCATTTTATTATAGATTGCCTCGAGATAAGTGAGAAAGAGAAATCTCAGAGTGCAAGATCGGGAAATACTACTAGAGGGAGGCCACAGAGAAATCCGAGAAGTGGAACGAGTAGTAAGAATACGCCTAGGGAGCAGACTGCAAGATCTGAGGGTAGAGTGCCTGCAAGAACTTATGCCATTCGTGCACGCGAAGAGGCGTCCTCCCCTGATGTAATTACGGGTACATTTTCTCTCCAAGCTACTCATGTTGTTGCTTTAATTGACCCGGGATCTACCTGTAACATCCCGGTTTAAGGCCTAGTCAGAATAGTGGTGCGAGACAACAAATCTAAGATATATGTATGAGTTTTGAGGTTTATGCTATGTTTGCATGTTAGTGTGAAAGTTTCATGAATCAATTTTGTTAAATTGCGGTTGAATTGTCCAAAAGGACTAAATTGCAAAAGTTGCAAAATGTGAGATTCTAGAAGCTAATTGTATGAAATAGCTTTGGATTATCAATTAGAGGTCCTTAAATAGTAATTTTCCCAAATTCTAATTTTTGGACAAAAATGGGCATGAGTGGATGGTATTGGAAAAGTTTGACTAAGGGGCATTTTGGTCATTTGTCAATTATGTGATTAAAAAAGGGAAAAAGATGACAAAATTTCATTCATCTTCTTCTCCAAGCTGCCGAAAATTTCAAGAAGCCATTGTCAGGGCTCTTCAATTTTTCAAGCTTGCTAGTAAGTGCATCCAAACCCCATTTTTGATATTCTTCGTATTTTTGAAGTCCTAGTAACATGAGTAAGGTATTTTTAGCTATATGTTGAGCACGGATTGATGTTCAAAAATGTAACCATGTATGACATGCATGTATTTTGATGTTTTATGGAAGAATATGAAGGCTTGATGTAGTAGAAACATCTTTTGCTAAGTGAATTCCATGAAAAATGCATGTAGGGACTAGTTTGTGAAAGTTTTGAGATTGGTCATACATGAGTGATTTAGTGAGAATTGATGATTGATTTAGTTGAGTAAATGATTCGTCTAAGCATGAAAGGCTAGAAAGTTGAATGAAAATCACTTTACGAGCCTTGGGGCAAAAGTATAAATATGAGGAAGTTTATGGGCAAAATGGTAATTTTGCTGAAGTATGTGATAAGGGTCAATTTAGTCAACGTGTGTATTGAACGTGTTGATTTTTCATTTTAGATTAAGAAAGACAAAGCCCAGATCTTAACCGTGGCAAGGGCAAGGTCGTGGATTAAATTGCACATCTCCATACTTTTTGAGTACCGAGGTAAGTTTGCGTATGAACAATGCATTTATGCGTATACATTGTTAATGCTAGCTAATGTGTAGCATAATTGAGAACCTATTCAATTCTAGTGGAATGAATGAGATAGTAGTGGTGAATGGATGAATGTATTACAAGTAGACATGTGAATGTGTAGTGATAATGCTTGATAGTGGGCTAAGTGCAATACCACCTTGATACTTAACAATGATGGGCTGTTGCGATACTATTGTTAAGCATATTATTTAGTGAGCTATGTGCGGAATCACTATAATTATCCTTTGTGGTAGGCTTTGTGCGATACTACCATATGATCTGATTGTGGTGGGCTAAGTGCGAAACCACCGAGTAATTTAGCTATGTGGATGTATTATTGAGAAATAATGATGCGTTGTATTTTGAGTAAATGTGCTATTGAGTGCAGGGGTGCATGTCAATGATTATGAGTATGTGACTCATGATTTGTTGGAGATGTGGTAAGGGATAGAAAGAGTAAGCATAGTAGGGGATGTGAATTACATATGTTAGTATAATGCTAATTGTTGTTTAGCTTATACTAGAATTCTTAAATTGTTTATGTGTAAACTTACTAGGCTCAAAGGTTACTCCTTTCTTTTCCCTTGTATTATAGAGAACAAGGATTGAATCGTGATACGCGGATTAATCAGAAGATCGCCCACACTATCAGCACACTCTGGTACATTGGACTTACTCTTTTGTATATGGCATGTATAGAGGCTAGACAAGTTAGTGAGTTTTGTTGTAATGGCTGAGATGTGTTGCCCTTTAGATGGATAATCTATTTTCTATAGTGCCATGGTTGATGGCTAACTTATAATATGAAAAGATATAGTTATCCATGCAAGATTATGTTCATTATGAGTTGATTGTGGATGAGTTGAATGTATACATGTTGTATGAGTTAGAAGGGTGAGAAGAGCTTAGCAAATAGCTTTGTTTTTGTCCATGTGGATAGACACACGGGCATGTGTCTAGGCCATGTGTGACACACGGCCAGCCCACGGGCGTGTGACTTGGCCGTGTCACTTTGGCAGATTCCAGTGTTATAGGCCACGGGCTAGCCACACGGGCGTGTGTCTAGGCTGTAGGCTGTGTAAAGTAGTCAGTGTTCACTACTGGTGGAGAGCACGGGCGTGTGCCCTAGCCGTGGGACTTTGGCAGAATGCTTGAGTTCTTTGCATGGTTTGTGGACATAGGCATGTGTGACTAAACACGGGCGTGTGGCCCTGTTGGGATGGAAAAAAAATTAAATTCGTAAGAGTTCCGATATGGTCTCAAGAGCCCTCGTGTATATGAGTAAGGTCTCGTAAGTTGAGAATGAGGTCGTTATGGTGACTAAGAGAGAGTAGTCACGTTGAGCCTAAATGGCGATCAAGTGGTTTTATTTCGATAATGTCTCGGGCCCGGTTTCGGCGTAGAATACGGGTAAGGGATGGTACATTTAATGGTATCAGAGCTATGGTTTAGTCGGTTCTAGGACTACTGTAGCGGGTGTAAGGGTCTAGCTATACATGCCATAAGTGTACAATGATAGTGTGGTGGTCTGATGATTTTAAACCTTGTTTTATTTGGTATATGGATCCCGATCAATCGACTGCTGATGAAGCATCTAGTAATGCACCGGCTCCTGCGCAAGGAATTACGCCTGTTGAGAGTGGACCCGAGGTTAGGGGTCAAGGGGAAGAGGCTCGGGAAGCCTTTCTCCAGATGATAGGTAATTGGTACTCGAATTATGTTCGAGTGAACCCTAATGCTCAACCTCCTCCACCTCCTCCTATACCTCATCCAATTCTAGTGGCTCCTCAAGGTATAGATATAGTGAGGATATCGAAACCCCCGGTGGATAAGATTAGGAAACACGGGGCTAAGGAATTTAGAGCTAAGGTAGATGATGACCCCGAGAGGGCAGAGTTTTGGCTAGAGAACTCAATGAGAGTATTCGATGAACTCTCTTGTACACCTGAAGAGAACCTGAAGTGTGCCGTATCTTTGCTGAGGGACTCGACATACCATTGGTGGAAGACGTTGACGTCGGTAGTCCCGAGAGAGCGGGTGACGTGGGACTTCTTTCTGGAAGAGTTCTGGAAGAAGTATATAAGCCAGCGGTTTACTGACCGGAAACGGAAGGAATTCCTTGAACTGAAGCAAGGAAGAATGACAGTAGCAGAATATGAGCGTGAATTTGTTAGGCTTAACAAGTACGCGCAAGAATGTGTGTCGACAGAGACCATCTTGTGTAAAAGGTTCGAAGACAGACTGAATGAGGATATCAAACTCCTAGTTGGTATTTTGGAGTTGAAAGAGTTTGTTGTGTTGGTTGAAAGGGCAAGTAAGGCCGAGGAATTGAGTAAGAAAAAGAGAAGGGCTATGAGTCAAGCCCGAGATGCAAGAAAACGACCGATAGGCAAATCATATCAAGCCCAGTTGAAAATATCAAAGGAAGTGAATCCTCAGACGACAACACCAGTGGGATATCCAGGTCGAGAATTGGACAACACTCGTTCGGGTTCGAGAGTCCAAGCCACCTCGATAGAAAGTGTGGGCAATCCGAAGAACAAACCGGAGTGTCCAAGTTTTGGTAGGTATCATACCAGAGAGTGTTGGGGAAACAACCGAAGTTTTTATAAGTGTGGTTCCCCTGACCATTTTATCCGAAATTGCCCCGAGAGGGATGATAAGAAAGAGAAGCAAGAGACAAGACCTAGCGATGTGTCTGCAAGGGGTAGACCACCAAGGAACCCGCGAGGTGGGACTAGTGGTAGAGGTGCGTCCAAAGACTCTGCTGTGAGACCGGAGGGTCGGGCACCTGCGAGGACATATGCCATTCGCGCTCGCGAAGAGGCATCCTCCCCAGATGTAATAATGGGTACTTTTTCTCTTTTTGACACCTTTGTTATTGCTTTATTAGATCCAGGGTCTACTCATTCTTATATTTCCATGAGATTGGCATCTAGTTTGAGTATGACCGTTGAGTTTACGGATATTGTGGTTAAGGTGTCAAACCCGTTAGGTAAGCATGTGTTAGTGGACAAGGCGTGTAAGAATTATCCTTTGTTGATTAAGAGTCATTACTTTCCAGCAGACCTTATGTTGTTTCCGTTTGATGAGTTTGACTTAATTCTTGGCATGTATTGGTTGACTACCCATAGTGTCTTAGTGAACTATGGTAGTAAGTTTATCGAATTGAAATGTGAGAATGGAGATGTTGTTCGGGTTGAATCAGGTGGATCGGATAGTCTACCAGTGATGATTTCTTCCCTAGTGGCTGAGAAATGTTTGAGAAAAGGGTGTGAGTCCTATCTAGCCTTTATTTTGAATACTCAAGAGGTTGGAGTAAAGTTTGATACAGTGCCGGTGGTATGTGAGTATCCGGATGTATTCCCGAAAGAGTTACCCGGATTACCTCCACAGAGAGAGGTCGAGTTTGGGATTGAGTTAGTTTTGGGAACGGCACCTATTTCAATTGCTTCGTATAGGATGGAACCTTTAGAGTTGAAAGAACTAAAAGTTAAGTTGCAAGAGTTGATGATAAAGGTTTTGCAAGACCAAATACTCACCGTGGGGTGCTCCAGTACTATTTGTAAAGAAGAAGGATGGGTCCATGAGGTTGTGTATAGACTATAGGCAACTCAATAAAGTGATGCTAAATAATAAGTATCCTTTACCAAGGATTAATGATCTTTTTGATCAACTGAAAGGAGCTACAGTGTTCTCCAAGATCGACTGAGGTCCAGGTTATTCCAAATGAGTGAAAGAGCAAGATATGTTGAAAACTGCATTTCAAACAAGGTATGGCCATTACGAGTTTTTAGTCATGCTGTTTGGTTTAACGAATGCACCTACGATTTTTATGGATTTGATGAACCGTGTCTTCCAACCGTATGTGGATAAGTTTGTAGTTTTCTTCATTGACGACATATTGATCTATTCTCGGGATGAGAACGATCATGAGTAATATTTGAGAATTGTCTTGCAAACTTTAAGGGATGAGCAGTTGTATGCTAAGTTTAGCAAGAGTGAGTTTCGTAAAGGGGTTCTCTGTAATTGCTACCCCGATGACGAAATTGTTGCATAAGGATGTCAAGTTTGATTGGACTGAGACATGTCAACAGAGTTTTGAGAGATTGAAAACAATGTTGATTGAGGCATCGGTTTTGGTTCAACCAGAATCGAGGAAAGAGTTTGTGTTTTTTAGTGACGCGTCGTTTAATGGTCTCGGTTGTGTGTTGATGCAAGAGGGTAAGGTAGTCACTTACGCCTCGAGGCAGTTAAAACCGCATGAGAAGAATTATCCGACTTGTGATTTGGAATTGGCTGCGATTGTTTTCGCGTTAAAGATTTGGCGACATTATTTATATGGTGAGAAGTGTCGAATCTTTACGGTTCACAAGAGTTTGAAGTATTTGATGGATCAAAAGGATTTGAATTTGCGACAGAGGCTGTGGCTTGAGTTATTGAAAGACTATGAGTTAGTCATTAATTACCACCCGGGAAAAGCGAATGTGGTTGCGGATGCCCTGAGTAGGAAATCCTTGTATGCTCTAAGAGTTTTGCGCACGAGTTTAGCATTGTCTGATGATGGTGCTATATTGGTAGAGTTGAGAGCTAAGCCACTATTTGTTCAACAGATATGTGAGGCTCAGAGAAATGGTAGTGAGATGCAAGCTAAGAGAGCTAAGTGTGGATCAGAAAGTGATTCTGATTTTCGAGTGGGTTCGGATGTTTGTTTGTTGTACCATGATAGAATTTGTGTACCTAGAGATGAAGAACTGATCCGAAAGGTTTTGCATGAGGCACATAGTGGTTATTTGTCAGTACACCCGGGCAGTATGAAAATGTACAATGACTTGAGGAAATTCTATTGGTGGCTGGGTATGAAAAGAGACATTTCTGAGTTTGTGGCGAAGTGTCTGATTTGTCAACAGGTAAAAGCTGAGCATCAAGTACCTTCGGGATTGCTTCAGCCAATGATGGTTCCCGAATGGAAATGGGATCGGGTTACCATGGATTTTGTGACGGGATTGCCTTTAACTCTGAAAAAGAGGGATGTTGTGTGGGTTGTTGTGGATAGATTGACAAAGTCGGCTCATTTTATTCCAGTACGTGTTGATTATTCACTGGACAAGTTAGCCAAATTGTATGTTGCAGAGATAGTGAGGTTACATGGTGTGCCTGTGTCTATAATATCGGATAGAGATCCGAGGTTTACTTCGAGGGTTTGGAAGAAGTTGCAAGAGGCCATGGGTACGAGGTTAAATTTCAGTATTGCGTTCCATCCACAAACAGATGGTCAGTTTGAAAGAGTGATTCAAGTTCTCGAAGATATGCTTCGATGTTGTGTGTTAGAATTCGAAGGTAGTTGGGAGAGGTATCTACCTTTGGTCGAGTTTGCCTACAACAATAGTTATCAGTCGAGTATACAGATGGCACCATATGAAGCTTTGTATGGTCGTAAGTGTCGACTCCTCTGTATTGGACCGAGCTTAGTGAGAAGCGCATCCATGGGGTCGGTCTAGTAAAAGAGGTCGGGAGGAAGTGAAAGTAATCCGTAATAGTTTGAAAGTTGCTTGGACCGGCGTGAAGTCATACGCAGATTTAAAAAGAAAGGAAATTGAGTTTGATGTGGGTGACAAAGTGTTTTTGAAAGTGTCCCCGTGGAAGAAAATCGTGAGATTTGGACGAAAAGGGAAATTGAGTCCGAGATTCATAGGGCGGTATGAGATTACACATAGAGTTGAGCCAGTAGCATACCGATTGGCTTTGCCGGTAGAATTAGACAAGATCCATAATGTGTTCCATGTGTCGATGTTGCGAAAGTATCGCTCCGATCCTTCACATGTGATTCCTTCAACGGAGATTGAGATAAGACTGGATATGTCTTATAAAGAGAAGCCGATTAAGATCTTGGCTCGAGAAGTGAAATAGTTGAGGAATAAGAGCATAGACCTAGTGAAAGTTTTATGGCAGAAACACGGTGTGGGGGAGGCTACGTGGGAACTGGAAGAAAACATGAGAGAGCAACATCCAAACCTTTTTACCGGTAAGATTTTCGAGGGCGAAAATCTCTAAAGGGGGGAGAGTTGTAACATCCCAATTTAAGGCCTAGTCAGAATAATGGTGCGAGACCACAAATCCAAGATATATGTATGACTTTTGAGGTTTATGCTATGTTTGCATGTTAGTGTGAAAGTTTCATGAAGCAATTTTGTTAAATTGTGGTTGAATTGTCCAAAAGGACTAAATTGCAAAAGTTGCAAAATGTGAGATTCTAGAAGCTAATTGTATGAAATAGCTTTGGATTATCAATTAGAGGTCCTTAAATTGTAATTTTCCCAAATTCTAATTTTTGGACAAAAATGGGCATGAGTGGATGGTATTGGAAAAGTTTGACTAAGGGGCATTTTGGTCATTTGTCAATTAAGTGATTAAAAAGGGAAAAAGATGACAAAATTTCATTCATCTTCTTCTCCAAGCTGCCGAAAATTTCAAGAAGCCATTGTTAGAGCTCTTCAATTTTTCAAGCTTGCTAGTAAGTGTATCCAAGCCCCGTTTTTGATATTCTTCGTATTTTTAAAGTCCTAGTAACATGATAAAGCTATTTTTAGCTATATGTTGAGCTAGGATTGATGTTCAAAAATTTAACCATGTATGACATGCATGTATTTTGATGTTTTATGGAAGAATATGAAGGCTTAATGTAGTAGAAACATCTTTTGCTAAGTGAATTCCATGAAAAATGCATGTAGGGACTAGTTTGTGAAAGTTTTGAGATTGGTCATACATGAGTGATTTAGTGAGAATTGATGATTGCTTTAGTTGAGTAAATGATTCAGCTAAGCATTAAAGGCTAGAAAGTTGAATGAAAATCACTTTACGAGCCTTGGGGCAAAAGTATAATTATGAGGAAGTTTAGGGACAAAATGGTAATTTTGCTAAAGTATGAGATAAGGGTCAATTTAGTCAATTTGTGTATTGAACGGGTTGATTTTTCATTTTAGATCAAGAAAGATGAAGCCGGATCTTAACCGAGGCAAGGGCAAGGTCGTGGACTAAATTGCACATCTCCATATTTTTTGAGTATCGAGGTAAGTTTACGTATGAACAATGCATTTATGCGTATACATTGTTAATGCTAGCTAATGTGTAGCATAATTGAGAACCTATTCAATTCTAGTGGAATGAATGAGATAGTTGTGGTGAATGGATGAATGTATTATAAGTAGACATGTGAATGTGTAGTGGCAATGTTTCATAGTGGGCTAAGTGCGATACCACCTTAATACTTAACAATGATGGGTTGTGTGCGATACTATTGTTAAGCATATTATTTAGTGAGCTATGTGCGGAATCACTATAATTATCCTTTGTGGTAGGCTATGTACGATACTACCTTATGATCTGATTGTGGTGGGCTAAGTGCGAAACCACCGAGTAATTTAGCTATGTGGATGTATTATTGAGAAATAATGATGCGTTGTATTTTGAGTAAATGTGCTATTGAGTGCAGGGGTGCATGTCAATGATTATGAGTATGTGACTCATGATGTGTTGGAGATGTGGTAAGGGATAGAAAGAGTATGCATAGTAGCGGATGTGAATTACATATGTTAGTATAATGCTAATTGTTGTTTAGCTTATACTAGAATGCTTAAATTGTTTATGTGTAAACTTACTAGGCTCAAAAGTTACTCCTTTCTTTTCCCTTGTCTTATAGAGAACAAGAATTGAATCGTGATACCCTGATTAATTGAAAGATCACCCACACTATCAGCACACTATGGTATATTGGACTTAATGTTTTGTATATGGCATGTATAGAGGCTAGACAAGTTAGTGAGTTTTGTTGTAATGGCTGAGATGTGTTGGCCTTTAGATGGATAATTTATTTTGTATAATGCCATGTTGATGGCTAACTTATTTATGAAAAGATGTAGTTATCCATGTAAGATTATGTTCATTATTAGTTGATTGTGGATGAGTTGAATGTATACATGTTGTATGAGTTAGAAGGGTGAGAAGAGCTTAGCAAATAGCTTTGTTTTTGTCCATGTGGATAGACACACGGGCATGTTTCTAGGCCATGTGTGACACACGGCCAGCCCACGGGCGTGTGACTTGGCCATGTCACTTTGGCAGATTTGAGTGTTATAGGCCACGGGCTAGCCACACGGACGTGTGTCTAGGCTGTAGGCCGTGTAAAGTAGTCAGTGTTCACCACGAGTGGAGAGCACGGGCGTGTGCCCTAGCCGTGGGACTTTGGCAGAATGCTTGAGTTTTGTGCACGGTTTGTGGACATGGGCGTGTGTGACTACACACGGGCATGTGGCCCTGTTGGGATGGAAAAAAAATTAAATTCGTAATAGTTCCGATATGGTCTCGAGAGCCCTCGTGCATATGAGTAAGGTCTCGTAAGTTGAGAATGAGGTCGTTATGGTGACTAAGAGAGAGTAGTCACGTTGAGCCTAAATGGCGATCAAGTGGTTTTATTTCGATAATGTCTCGGGCCCGGTTCCGGCGTAGAATACGGGTAAGGGATGGTACATTTAATGGTATCAGAGCTATGGTTTAGTCGGTTCTAGGACTCTTGTAGAAGCGGTGTAAGGGTCTAGCTATACATGCCATAAGTGTACAATGATAGTGTGGTGGTCTGATGATTTTAAACCTTGTTTTATTTGGTATATGGATCCCGATCAATCGACTGCTGATGAAGCATCTAGTAATGCACCGGCTCCTGCGCAAGGAATTACGCCTGTTGAGAGTGGACCCGAGGTTAGGGGTCAAGGGGAAGAGGCTCGGGAAGCCTTTCTCCAGATGATAGGTAATTGGTACTCGAATTATGTTCGAGTGAACCCTAATGCTCAACCTCCTCCACCTCCTCCTATACCTCATCCAATTCTAGTGGCTCCTCAAGGTATAGATATAGTGAGGATATCAAACCCCAGTGGATAAGATTAGGAAACACGGGCTAAGGAATTTAGAGCTAAGGTAGATGATGACCCCGAGAGGGCAGAGTTTTGGCTAGAGAACTCAATGAGAGTATTCGATGAACTCTCTTGTACACCTGAAGAGAACCTGAAGTGTGCCGTATCTTTGCTGAGGGACTCGACATACCATTGGTGGAAGACGTTGACGTCGGTAGTCCCGAGAGAGCGGGTGACGTGGGACTTCTTTCTGGAAGAGTTCTGGAAGAAGTATATAAGCCAGCGGTTTACTGACCGGAAACGGAAGGAATTCCTTGAACTGAAGCAAGGAAGAATGACAGTAGCAGAATATGAGCGTGAATTTGTTAGGCTTAACAAGTACGCGCAAGAATGTGTGTCGACAGAGACCATCTTGTGTAAAAGGTTCGAAGACAGACTGAATGAGGATATCAAACTCCTAGTTGGTATTTTGGAGTTGAAAGAGTTTGTTGTGTTGGTTGAAAGGGCAAGTAAGGCCGAGGAATTGAGTAAGAAAAAGAGAAGGGCTATGAGTGAAGCCCGAGATGCAAGAAAACAACCGATAGGCAAATCATATCAAGCCCAGTTGAAAATATCAAAGGAAGTGAATCCTCAGACGACAACACCAGTGGGATATCCAGGTCGAGACTTGGACAACACTCGTTCGGGTTCGAGAGTCCAAGCCACCTCGATAGAAAGTGTGGGCAATCCGAAGAACAAACCGGAGTGTCCAAGTTGTGGTAGGTATCATACCAGAGAGTGTTGGGGAAACAACCAAAGTTTTTATAAGTGTGGTTCCCCTGACCATTTTATCCGAAATTGCCCCGAGAGGGATGATAAGGAAGAGAAGCAAGAGACAAGACCTAGCGATGTGTCTGCAAGGGGTAGACCACCAAGGAACCCGCGAGGTGGGACTAGTGGTAGAGGTGCGTCCAAAGACTCTGCTGTGAGACCGGAGGGTCGGGCACCTGCGAGGACATATGCCATTCGCGCTCGCGAAGAGGCATCCTCCCGCATGTAATAAATGGGTACTTTTTCTCTTTTTGACACCTTTGTTATTGCTTTATTAGATCCAGGGTCTACTCATTCTTATATTTCCATGAGATTGGCATCTAGTTTGAGTATGACCGTTGAGTTTACGGATATTGTGGTTAAGGTGTCAAACCCGTTAGGTAAGCATGTGTTAGTGGACAAGGCGTGTAAGAATTATCCTTTGTTGATTAAGAGTCATTACTTTCCAGCAGACCTTATGTTGTTTCCGTTTGATGAGTTTGACTTAATTCTTGGCATGTATTGGTTGACTACCCATAGTGTCTTAGTGAACTATGGTAGTAAGTTTATCGAATTGAAATGTGAGAATGGAGATGTTGTTCGGGTTGAATCAGGTGGATCGGATAGTCTACCAGTGATGATTTCTTCCCTAGTGGCTGAGAAATGTTTGAGAAAAGGGTGTGAGTCCTATCTAGCCTTTATTTTGAATACTCAAGAGGTTGGAGTAAAGTTTGATACAGTGCCGGTGGTATGTGAGTATCCGGATGTATTCCCGAAAGAGTTACCCGGATTACCTCCACAGAGAGAGGTCGAGTTTGGGATTGAGTTAGTTTTGGGAACGGCACCTATTTCAATTGCTTCGTATAGGATGGAACCTTTAGAGTTGAAAGAACTAAAAGTTAAGTTGCAAGAGTTGACAGATAAAGGTTTTGCAAGACCCAGCTACTCACCGTGGGGTGCTCCGGTACTATTTGTAAAGAAGAAGGATGGGTCCATGAGGTTGTGTATAGACTATAGGCAACTCAATAAAGTGATGCTAAATAATAAGTATCCTTTACCAAGGATTAATGATCTTTTTGATCAACTGAAAGGAGCTACAGTGTTCTCCAAGATCGACCTGAGGTCTGGTTATTCCCAGTCGAGAGTGAAAGAGCAAGATATGTTGAAAACTGCATTTCAAACAAGGTATGGCCATTACGAGTTTTTAGTCATGCTGTTTGGTTTAACGAATGCACCTACGATTTTTATGGATTTGATGAACCGTGTCTTCCAACCGTATGTGGATAAGTTTGTAGTTTTCTTCATTGATTTACATATTGATCTATTCTCGGATGAGAACGATCATGAGTAATATTTGAGAATTGTCTTGCAAACTTTAAGGGATGAGCAGTTGTATGCTAAGTTTAGCAAGAGTGAGTTTCGTAAAGGGTTCTCTCTGTAATTGCTACCCCGATGACGAAATTGTTGCATAAGGATGTCAAGTTTGATTGGATCGAGACATGTCAACAGAGTTTTGAGAGATTGAAAACAATGTTGATTGAGGCACCGGCTTTTAGTTCAACCAGAATCGAGGAAAGAGTTTGTGTTTTTAGTGACGCGTCGTTTAATGGTCTCTTTGTTGTGTGTTGATGCAAGAGGGTAAGGTAGTCACTTACGCCTCGAGGCAGTTAAAACCGCATGAGAAGAATTATCCGACTTGTGATTTGGAATTGGCTGCGATTGTTTTCGCGTTAAAGATTTGGCGACATTATTTATATGGTGAGAAGTGTCGAATCTTTACGGTTCACAAGAGTTTGAAGTATTTGATGGATCAAAAGGATTTGAATTTGCGACAGAGGCTGTGGCTTGAGTTATTGAAAGACTATGAGTTAGTCATTAATTACCACCCGAAAAGCGAATGTGGTTGCGGATGCCCTGAGTAGGAAATCCTTGTATGCTCTAAGAGTTTTGCGCACGAGTTTAGCATTGTCTGATGATGGTGCTATATTGGTAGAGTTGAGAGCTAAGCCACTATTTGTTCAACAGATATGTGAGGCTCAGAGAAATGGTAGTGAGATGCAAGCTAAGAGAGCTAAGTGTGGATCAGAAAGTGATTCTGATTTTCGAGTGGGTTCGGATGTTTGTTTGTTGTACCATGACAGAATTTGTGTACCTAGAGATGAAGAACTGATCCGAAAGGTTTTGCATGAGGCACATAGTGGTTATTTGTCAGTACACCCGGGCAGTACGAAAATGTACAATGACTTGAGGAAATTCTATTGGTGGCTGGGTATGAAAAGAGACATTTCTGAGTTTGTGGCGAAGTGTCTGATTTGTCAACAGGTAAAAGCTGAGCATCAAGTACCTTCGGGATTGCTTTCACCAATGATGGTTCCCGAATGGAAATGGGATCGGGTTACCATGGATTTTGTGGCGGGATTGCCTTTAACTCAAAAAGAGGGATGTTGTGTGGGTTGTTGTGGATAGATTGACAAAGTCGGCTCATTTTATTCCAGTACGTGTTGATTATTCACTGGACAAGTTAGCCAAATTGTATGTTGCAGAGATAGTGAGGTTACATGGTGTGCCTGTGTCTATAATATCGGATAGAGATCCGAGGTTTACTTCGAGGGTTTGGAAGAAGTTGCAAGAGGCCATGGGTACGAGGTTAAATTTCAGTATTGCGTTCCATCCACAAACAGATGGTCAGTTTGAAAGAGTGATTCAAGTTCTCGAAGATATGCTTCGATGTTGTGTGTTAGAATTCGAAGGTAGTTGGGAGAGGTATCTACCTTTGGTCGAGTTTGCCTACAACAATAGTTATCAGTCGAGTATACAGATGGCACCATATGAAGCTTTGTATGGTCGTAAGTGTCAGACTCCTCTGTATTGGACCGAGCTTAGTGAGAAGCAGATCCATGGGGTCGGTCTAGTAAAAGAGGCTGGGGAGGAAGTGAAAGTAATCCGTAATAGTTTGAAAGTTGCTTCGGACCGACAAAAGTCATACGCAGATTTAAAAAGAAAGGAAATTGAGTTTGATGTGGGTGACAAAGTGTTTTTGAAAGTGTCCCCGTGGAAGAAAATCGTGAGATTTGGACGAAAAGGGAAATTGAGTCCGAGATTCATAGGGCGGTATGAGATTACACATAGAGTTGAGCCAGTAGCATACCGATTGGCTTTGCCGGTAGAATTAGACAAGATCCATAATGTGTTCCATGTGTCGATGTTGCGAAAGTATCGCTCCGATCCTTCACATGTGATTCCTTCAACGGAGATTGAGATAAGACTGGATATGTCTTATAAAGAGAAGCCGATTAAGATCTTGGCTCGAGAAGTGAAATAGTTGAGGAATAAGAGCATAGACCTAGTGAAAGTTTTATGGCAGAAACACGGTGTGGGGGAGGCTACGTGGGAACTGGAAGAAAACATGAGAGAGCAACATCCAAACCTTTTTACCGGTAAGATTTTCGAGGGCGAAAATCTCTAAAGGGGGGAGAGTTGTAACATCCCAATTTAAGGCCTAGTCAGAATAATGGTGTGAGACCACAAATCCGAGGTATATGTATGAGTTTTGAGGTTTATGCTATGTTTGCATGTTAGTGTGAAAGTTTCATGAAGCAATTTTGTTAAATTGTGGTTGAATTGTCCAAAAGGACTAAATTGCAAAAGTTGCAAAATGTGAGATTCTAGAAGCTAATTGTATGAAATTGCTTTGGATTATCAATTAGAGGTCCTTAAATTGTAATTTTCCCAAATTCTAATTTTTGGACAAAAATGGGCATGAGTGGATGGTATTGGAAAAGTTTGACTAAGGGGCATTTTGGTCATTTGTCAATTAAGTGATTAAAAAGGGAAAAAGATGACAAAATTTCATTCATCTTCTTCTCCAAACTGCCGAAAATTTCAAGAAGCCATTGTTAGAGCTCTTCAATTTTTCAAGCTTGCTAGTAAGTGTATCCAAGCCCCGCTTTTGATATTCTTCGTATTTTTAAAGTCCTAGTAACATGATAAAGCTATTTTTAGCTATATGTTGAGCTAGGATTGATGTTCAAAAATTTTAACCATGTATGACATGCATGTATTTTGATGTTTTATGGAAGAATATGAAGGCTTAATGTAGTAGAAACATCTTTTGCTAAGTGAATTCCATGAAAAATGCATGTAGGGACTAGTTTGTGAAAGTTTTGAGATTGGTCATACATGAGTGATTTAGTGAGAATTGATGATTGCTTTAGTTGAGTAAATGATTCAGCTAAGCATTAAAGGCTAGAAAGTTGAATGAAAATCACTTTACGAGCCTTGGGGCAAAAGTATAATTATGAGGAAGTTTAGGGACAAAATGGTAATTTTGCTAAAGTATGAGATAAGGGTCAATTTAGTCAATTTGTGTATTGAACGGGTTGATTTTTCATTTTAGATCAAGAAAGATGAAGCCGGATCTTAACCGAGGCAAGGGCAAGGTCGTGGACTAAATTGCACATCTCCATATTTTTGAGTATCGAGGTAAGTTTACGTATGAACAATGCATTTATGCGTATACATTGTTAATGCTAGCTAATGTGTAGCATAATTGAGAACCTATTCAATTCTAGTGGAATGAATGAGATAGTTGTGGTGAATGGATGAATGTATTATAAGTAGACATGTGAATGTGTAGTGGCAATGTTTCATAGTGGGCTAAGTGCGATACCACCTTAATACTTAACAATGATGGGTTGTGTGCGATACTATTGTTAAGCATATTATTTAGTGAGCTATGTGCGGAATCACTATAATTATCCTTTGTGGTAGGCTATGTACGATACTACCTTATGATCCGATTGTGGTGGGCTAAGTGCGAAACCACCGAGTAATTTAGCTATGTGGATGTATTATTGAGAAATAATGATGCGTTGTATTTTGAGTAAATGTGCTATTGAGTGCAGGGGTGCATGTCAATGATTATGAGTATGTGACTCATGATGTGTTGGAGATGTGGTAAGGGATAGAAAGAGTATGCATAGTAGCGGATGTGAATTACATATGTTAGTATAATGCTAATTGTTGTTTAGCTTATACTAGAATGCTTAAATTGTTTATGTGTAAACTTACTAGGCTCAAAAGTTACTCCTTTCTTTTCCCTTGTCTTATAGAGAACAAGAATTGAATCGTGATACCCGGATTAATTGAAAGATCACCCACACTATCAGCACACTATGGTATATTGGACTTAATGTTTTGTATATGGCATGTATAGAGGCTAGACAAGTTAGTGAGTTTTGTTGTAATGGCTGAGATGTGTTGGCCTTTAGATGGATAATTTATTTTGTATAATGCCATGTTGATGGCTAACTTATTTATGAAAAGATGTAGTTATCCATGTAAGATTATGTTCATTATTAGTTGATTGTGGATGAGTTGAATGTATACATGTTGTATGAGTTAGAAGGGTGAGAAGAGCTTAGCAAATAGCTTTGTTTTTGTCCATGTGGATAGACACACGGGCATGTTTCTAGGCCATGTGTGACACACGGCCAGCCCACGGGCGTGTGACTTGGCCATGTCACTTTGGCAGATTTGAGTGTTATAGGCCACGGGCTAGCCACACGCGGACGTGTGTCTAGGCTGTAGGCCGTGTAAAGTAGTCAATGTTCACCACGAGTGGAGAGCACGGGCGTGTGCCCTAGCCGTGGGACTTTGGCAGAATGCTTGAGTTTTGTGCACGGTTTGTGGACATGGGCGTGTGTGACTACACACGGGCATGTGGCCCTGTTGGGATGGAAAAAAAATTAAATTCGTAATAGTTCCGATATGGTCTCGAGAGCCCTCGTGCATATGAGTAAGGTCTCGTAAGTTGAGAATTAGGTCGTTATGGTGACTAAGAGAGAGTAGTCACGTTGAGCCTAAGTGGCGATCAAGTGGTTTTATTTCGGTAATGCCTCGGGCCCGGTTCTGGCATAGAATACGGGTAAGGGGTGTTACACTACCCACTCATATGTTTACATGAAATTAGTCTCTAGTATGAAAATGCCTGTAGAGTCTACAAAATTTTTGATAAGAGTGTCGAATCCCTAGGCAAATGTGTGTTAGTTGATAAAGTATGCAAAGATTGCCCTTTAAGGATTAGAGGCCATTACTTTCCGACTAATCTTATGTTATTTTCGTTCGATGAATTTGATGTAACCCTTGGTATGGATTGGTTAACTACTCATGATGTGATAGTGAATTGTGGAAGGAAATTTATTTAGTTAAAATGTGAAAATAGGGATATTCTTCGTGTTGAATCAGATGAGAAAGACAGATCGCCTGTAGTGATTTCTTCCATGTTGGCTCAGAAATACCTAAGAAAACGATATGAAGCTTGCCTTTCTTTTGTGATGAATGCCAAAGAGACTGAGTTGAGAATCGAAGTAGTGCCCATAGTGTGTGAGTACCCAGATGTATTTCCAGAAGAATTACCAGGGTTGCCTCCGGTTAGAGAGATTGAATTTTGCATTAAGTTAGCCCCTGGTACTGCACCTATATCAATTGCTCCGTACAAAATGGCTCCGACCAAGTTAAAAGAACTGAAGGCGCAGTTACAAGAGTTGACAAACAAAGGTTTTGCAAGACCGAGTTATTCTCTGTGGGGTGCTCCCGTATTATTTGTGAGAAAGAAAAATGGTTCCATGAGGTTATGTATAGATTATCGGCAGCTTAATAAGGTAACCGTAAAGAACAAATACCCCTTACCAAGGATCGATGATTTGTTCAACCAATTGAAGGGAGCCACCGTGTTTTCCAAGATAGACTTAAGGTTTGGATATTATCAGTTGAGATTCAAAGACTCAAATGTGCCGAAAACTACCTTTCGGACAAGGTATGGACACTATGAATTTTTAGTCATACCTTTCAGTTTAACCAAAACCCCTGCTATGTTTATGGATTTGATGAACCGCATCTTTTGGCCATATTTGGACAAATTTGTTGTAGTCTTTATTGATGATATACTGATTTACTCTCGTGATGAGAATGAGTATGTAGAGCACTTGAGAACGGTTCTTGAAACTTTGAGAGATAAACAATTATATGCCAAGTTTACTAAGATTGAATTTTGGTTTAAGAAAGTCAAATTTTCGGGGCACATTGTTTCAGGTGACGGTATTCGAGTTGACTCGAGTAAGGTTTCAACGATTATTGAATGGAAACTGCCAAGGAATGTAACCGAGGTTAGGAGTTTTCTGGGCCTAGCTGGCTATTACTGACGGTTTGTTAAAGGATTTTCCATGATAGCTACTTCGATGACGAGGCTATTATAAAAAGATGTGAAGTTTGAATGGACAGAAAAGTGCCAACAGAGTTTTGAGAAATTGAAGGCATTGTTGATCGAGACTCTAGTTCTAGTACAACCCGAACCAGGAAAAGAATTTGTGGTCTATAATGATGCATCCTTAAATGGATTGGGTTGTGTACTCATGCAAGAGGGCAAGGTGATAGCATATGCCTCTGGACAGTTAAAGCCACATGAGAAGAATTACCCGACACATGATTTGGAGTTAGCCGCTATTGTATTTGCACTAAATATATGGAGACACCATTTGTATGGTGAAAAATGTCGGATATTTACTGATCATAAGAACCTAAAGTACTTGATGACCCAAAAGGAGTTGAACCTAAGGCAACGAAGATGGTTAGAGCTGATAAAGGACTACGAGTTAGTGATTGACTACCACCCGGGAAAGGCGAATGTGGTCGCCGATGCCTTGAGTAGGAAATCCTTATTTGCATTGAGAGCCATGAATACACGGATGGTTTTATCGAGTGATGGTTCTATTCTAGCTGAGTTGAGAGCTAGACCGATGTTTCTCCACGAGATTTGTGAAGCTCAGAAAGGCGACAGTAATTTACAGGCCAAGAGAGTTCAATGCGAGTCGGGTGCTGAGTCAAATTTTCGGATTAATTCTGAAGGATGTCTGATGTTTCGAGATAGGGTCTGTGTACCCAGAAATGATGAGCTTATTCAAAAAAATTTGCACGAAGCACATCGTGGACGTTTATCGATACATCCAGGCAGCACAAAAATGTATAATGACTTGAGAAAATGGTATTGGTGGCTGAGTATGAAGAAAGATATTTCAGAGTCTGTATCTAGATGCCTAATTTGTCAACAAGTGAAGGCTGAACACCAAGTACCTTCGGGTTTACTTCAGCCTGTTATGGTTCCTGAGTGGAAATGGGACCGTATTACTATGGACTTTGTGACGGGTTTGCTGTTGACACCGAAAAAGAAGGATTCCATATGGGTTGTAGTTGATAGACTTACAAAGTCGGCTCACTTTATATCGGTACGCATTGATTATTCGCTTGATAAGTTGGCAAATTTGTATGTGTCAGAAATTGTGAGATTACACGGAGTTCCGTTGTCGATTATTTCGGATAGAGATCTGAGATTTACATCATGGTTTTGGAAAAAGTTGCAAGAAGCCTTGGGCAAAAAGTTGAGTTTTAGTACAACTTTCCATCCACAAACCGACGGGCAGTCGGAGAGGGTAATATAGATACTCGAAGACATGCTTCGATGTTGTGTTTTGGAATTCCAATGTAATAGGGAGAAATACTTATCGTTAGTGGAATTCGCCTACAATAACAGCTTTCAGTCGAGTTTAAAAATGGCGCCTTATGAGGCATTGTATGGGCGTAAATTCCGAACACCTTTGTATTGGACCGAACTCAGAAGGAATCAGATTCACGGGGTCGATATGGTCAAAGAAACTGAAGAGAAAGTAAAAGTGATACGTGAGTATTTAAAAGCTGCTTCGAATAGACAAAAGTCCTATGTAGACTTGAAACAGAAAGAGATTGAGTTTCAAGTCGGTGATAAAGTGTTTCTAAAAGTATCACCATGGAAGAAAGTTCTCAAATTTGGCCGAAAAGGCAAATTGAGTCTGCGCTTTATCGGACCGTATGAGATTATCGAGAGGATAGGGCTAGTAGCCTATCGATTGGCTTTGTCGTCTGAGTTGGAAAAGATCCATGATGTGTTTCACGTGTCTATGTTGCGACGTTACCGATTAGATTCTTCGCATGTAATTGTACCAACAGAGGTAGAAATTCAACCGGACATGACTTATGGCGAAGAATCGGTTAAGATTTTGGCACGAGAAGTCAAAAAGTTAAGAATTAAAAGTATAGCTCTTGTGAAAGTACTATGGCATAGACATGGGGTGGAAGAGGCTACATGGGAGCCCGAGGAGGCTATGAGAAACCAATATCCCAACCTTTTTACCGGTAAGACTTTCGGGGCCGAAAATCCCTAAGGGAGAGAATTGTAACAGCCCAATTTTGGGGCTAGTTGGAACAATGGTTTTGGAACCACCAATCCGAGGTTGGAGAAATTAGTTTTAATATTATTTTATGTGTTATAGCATGATTATAAGAGTACACGAAAATTTTGGTGCATCAATTTTAGTGATTGCATGCTTAATTGCGAAAAAGGATTATATCGCATAAAGTGCGAAAGTGTTGTCCTACAAGCTAAAGGTGCCTAATAGCTATAGAATATTAAATTGGAGGCCCTTAATGTGGAATTAGACCCTTAGAAATAGGGCTGGCCGGCCATAGGGGACAAATAATGTCAAAATTGGTCAAAGTTGTTGGATTAGGTGGATTAAATTGATGAAATAAAATAAAACAAAGAAAAAGATGATATCACCCTATTCATTCATCTTCTTCCACCGAAAATATCAGCCAAGGAGGGGTTTTGGGTGTAACACCCCTTACCCGTGTCCGACGCCGGGACAGGATACGAGGCATTACCAGACTTAAACATAAACATTTATACAAAACCGGGCTATAAAATTTCATTCAATTTAAAATTTCTCATTCACATGCAAATCGTCCCTTATATGGGCCCACGAGGCCCAAAACATATATTAGGAACTGTTCGGGACTAAATCGAGAACTTAGGAGACTTTAAGAAGACTTAGAAATTTTTTCATCAAAACAAGGGTCACACGCCCGTGTGGCTTAGGACACGCCCGTGTGGGTAGGCCGTGTAACTCTTTGTTTATGATGTCATCAACAAAATAGGGTCACACGGACAAGTCACACGCCCATGTGCTTAGGCCGTGGGGCGAATTAAATTCCAAAAAATAGATGCAGACTTCACACGCCCAGGGCACATGCCCATGTCCCGGGGCCGTGTCCTCCATACGGCTGAGACATATGACCGTGTCTCTGCTCGTATGGCCAAGAAAATGGCTATTAACCAAACCATTTGGCACCCTCACTTGCACATACTTAAACACAACTTCAGTCTATCCATACCAAACACACATAACCACATCACATGAAGCCTTTAGTATAAGCACACATATAAATAGGCATTACAACTCATTTACCAATATGAGCCACATCTCATAGCCATATACAAAATGAATCATATTACCATTATGAACCAATACATCTGGACAAATCAAATGACACATACACAATTGACTAAGTCCCTATACATTCCATAAACTCAAAGGGTTTTGCATTCACTTATACCCAACATGATAGCTTGATAGTGTGATAGCATCTTTGGCCATCTCCAACTCGAGCTAGCATAAAACCCTATAAAATATGAGAAAGGAAGGGGAGTAAGCTACAAAGCTTAGTAAGTACGTATGTAAATAATAAATAATTGATTACCATGCTTTTAACAATCCTTATAATAATCTCTCAAGATAATACCATCATTAATGCATTGAATTTCACAATTCATTTATGTTCATCTTGTGTTGTCTACTCGAGTTATAGACACTAAATTATTTTTATCTGGAGCTACATAACCCCAAATTAAAATCCACTAATTTTCCCTGAAACTATACTCACATATATTCTTACCATAAAATTTCCAGAATTTTTGGTTCAGCCAATTAGTACAGTTTATTCTTTAAATTCTCCCCTATTTTGCTGTCGGACAGTTCTGACCCCTCTTCACTAAAAGTTTATTTTCTCATTGTACAGAACTCGAAAGATGTTCCCATTTGTTTCTATTGAAAATAGACTCATTAAGAGATTAAAGCATATAAATTTTATCCCTTAATTATTTTTTTACAATATTTTTAAAGAATTTCCCATGTCAGAACAGGGGATTTCTAAATCACTCTGACCCTGTCTTATAAAAATTCAAATATCTCATAATATGAAGTTCTTTTGCTTACACCGTCTTTTTTATGACAAACTTAGACTCAATACGATTTAATTCCATATTCTATTCAACTTCTAATTCAATTTCCACCATTTTTGATGAATTTTCAAAGTGATTCAACTAACTCTTGCATAAAACTGCTTTTATTGCTAATTTTACTCTATCATGTTTTCTTTGTATTAATTCTCATTTACACACATATAACACTAAAGTATATCCATAGTTAGCCATGCCAATAGCTAGTCATCATCAAATATTTACAAGCCATTCATTGGCCAATTTAACTTATACATCAACAACAAAGGCTTGAACATTTCATTTCTCAATTTAATTTGGCTTAAAAGCCTCACACATGATCATCATTCACATTTCCCACATATTCTTACATCTTAAGCATGGACTTATAATCACAAGGTCATTCTCATAGGTATAACTTACTCGTTTACCTTCTTACCAAAATTCGATCACATCCCGAGCACATGGCTCATGAGTGTATACATACATATTCCTGCACTTAATCGTCACATATTCATATTCATTGACACTTTAGTCATTTTCCCGTCTTTAACATAAACTTTAATTCTTTATCTCGTTGAACCAATTGGAATATCGAAGGATACTCAAAAATTGTCATACACATAGTAAGATGCCAATGCCATATCCAAGATATGGTCTTACATGGGATCACATACCAATGCCAATGCCATATCCCAGATATGGTCTTATACGGGATTTCATATTGATGTCGACGCCATATCCCAGATATGGTCTGACACGAGATCGGATGTCGGTGCCGATGCCATATCCCAGATATGGTCTTATACGGGATCTCATATCGATGTCGATGCCATATCCAAGATATGGTCTTACACGAGATCCCATGTCGATGCCATGTCCCAGACATGGTCTTACACGATTTCATACCAAAGCCAGGTCCCAGACATGGTCTTACCCGGAATCACTATTCGATGCCGATGCCATATCCCGATATGGTCTTACACGGATCTCAATTGGTGCGCAGGCCATATCCCGTATATGGTCTTATACGACCTTATTAATCTAATGTCGTGACAAGGTATCCTTTCTATTCCTAAGGTTAAACCGGATTCTCATTCTTCGATTCTTCACCAAATCATCATCAATCGAATCCGTGGAAACATATATATACAATTCATGCAATATCAAAATATTAAATACATAATATAATATTGTATTATTTACACACGAACTTACCTCGACTTAAAATGGCAAAAGGGACCGAGTTGTCCAATATTTGTCTTTCCCCATTCTAAGTCCGAAACTCATTTTCTTTATCTAAAATATCACATTTGACTTACAAAGTTATTATACTATTCAATTCAGTCCAAAAATCATATTATGGAAAAATTACATTTTTGCCCTTAAACTTTGTCATATTTACACTTTTGCCCCTAAGCTCGTAAAATGATTTTTATTCAATTTCCTTGTATTTTAGGCCTAGCCTAACCATTTTCATAACTATAGCAGTCCACAATTTGCATTTATTCACACATTTTAATACATTTTTCAACTATTTACAAATTAGCCCTTTTATGCGATTTCATCGAAAATCACTTAGTAAAAGTCGTTTACTACACACCGAGCATTCATATTCTACCATTAGACATCAAATCACATGCATGTCTTCCATGTGTAAATTTTTAAACACAAACCCTAGCTCAAAATAATGGTAGAAATAGCTAAACCGAGTTACGGGGATTTCAAAAATGTAAAGAACATTAAAAACGGGGCTTGGATGCACTTACTATTGAGCTTGAAAGCTTGAAAACCCTAGACATGGCTTCCCCCATGCTAAATTCGGCCAAGCAAGAAGATGGACAAGGGTTTTTGGCTTTTATTTTGTCTTTTTGTCCATTTAATTACCAAATTACCAAAATGTCCCTAACTTAAAAATATCCTATTTCACTTGTCTCATGTCCATTATTGTAATATCCAGGATTTAGGGCTTGTGCATTATTGCTTAATTATGTGAAGTAGCATGCCTGTGTGTGTTGTAAATATGTTTTATGAATTTTTAGAACCTTAAGAGTGTAGGTGAATGCCTTAGAAAAATATTGAATTTTACGTTTTAAAGAGGAGCTAAGCTTGATAGGCCTTAAGAGAATTTGTAGGGGAAATTAGACACAAGATTGGGCTTGGAAAAGTGGCAAGGAGGCGCCACTTAGGGCCTTAGTAAGTGACGCCACAAGCAGGGAAAAAGGGCCTAGGTTCGAGCAGCAAGGGATGCAAAAGGGAGTTTTATTTTTGCATCAAGGATGAGCAGAAGTGGACGGCATGGGGAGACTGAGGGGATGAGCTTTAGATGAGATTAAATTCCTTTTAAAATTTGGCTAAAGGGAGGTGATAATGCTTGACTCATTCAAACTATTTTGAATGGGTAGAGAAGAGAGAAAATAGGAGCAAAATAAGGGATAGGAGAGGAGAAAGGGTGGTGGCCGAATATAGGACTCTAAGGGTGGCATTTTCAGTTTTGAAGTTGATAAGGAGGGTGTGCCAAATTTAGACCTTTCTTTTCTCTCTAAGTGTCGTTCCTTCCCCTTGTGCAGTAGTCATCTAGTTTCAGCTTTCATACTCTTTTGGTTGGTGACCGAAACTTCAAAGACCATTAAGGTCATTAGCATTTTCTTCTTCTCTTTCTCTATTTGTTTCTTGGCCGAACCTATTTCTTTTTCCCAAACTTCTTCTTTTCTTTTGGTTAGCCGAACCACTATAGCATTCACTTCTTCTTCTCATAGCTTGCTCAAAAGCCGAAATATTCTTGAGATAGTCGAGTATCCCATCTCCAATAGGAGCCATAGCTGAATCTCAAGGTGCCCTTATTCTCTCTTCTTTGTCGCAAGTTTTAGAAGCTAAAACACTTCTTGTGGATTAGTCGAAACCTTTCTCTTTGAGATCTAAGAACCGATTCTCTGAGGGTGCTTTAATAGTGGTAAGTATTTTCTCTCATTTAGCAATCGGTTTAGGTTCTTTTCTTTTAGTGTGCCGAAATCAAGGGTTGGCCTTGATTTCTAAGGATGGTCGAATGTTCATTAACTCATATTCTCGTGTTTTGTGTAGCCATCGTGAAGGAGGTCTTTCGGGATTTGAAGTGATCAAGGTAAGCCAATGTATTATTCGACCAAAGGCTTTTTCCTTAAGTACTCTTGTATTAAAGCCGATTCTAACAAGTTGATTAGTAGGGGATTTCGACATCTTCATAAGGCAAGTGGTGTTTTCGGGATTTGATTAGTAACCAATCGGCAGCAAGGTAAGGATTTTTGTTGTGATAATCCTTCGGGAATTGACTGTTTAGCCGAATGGCCTTTTTGGTAAAATGCTTAGTGTTGGCCGAATGTAGGAACTAGGGGTCTAGAGCATTAGATCGAAACTTTTCGGGATTCAGTGAATACAATAGTAACAAGGTGTGTACCCCACACTAACTCTTAATAGATTTATGGCATCAATTTAATATATGTGTTTATAATAATGTGAAAAGTGGGCAAAGGTACCATGTGATGGTACAAAGTACTCAGGTAAGTAACCTTAACATTATGTTAATAAATGATATGAATAATATTATGATATGAATATTTGGAATATGGTACATATGTGAATATCGATAAGAATGTGGAATAAGGCATAAGGCATGATATTGCATATTCTGTGTGACATGGGGCATATGGGTTATATGGAAAGGGGAAGTGATCTGGTGGTTTATACCACAATATCTGAATGTGGTGACTCATGTCACGAAATCTGAATGTGGTGACTTATGTCACAAAAAAATGTCCGTGGCTATGCCACAAAATTTATAAGGGCGATGAGCAAGTCGTCCGCAATGATCGCCTTCGATGATGTGTAGCGGATGGAGGGTCGACTTAGTAGTCCCCACGGTGTGATGGTTGGTACGGGTGATGTGTAGCGATGGTTATCTAGGTATGGGTTCGGGTTTGCATCATTATTTCTATCTCATTATATATACGTATGATATGATATGATATGCCCGAATCGTTGGGACTTAGTGTTGGTTATACACACCGAGTCTGCTTTGACTCACCCTGCTCGGGATATTTTTCAGTGACACTCGATAACGGACCGGGTCGCGAGAGCTTAGTGGTGGCCATGTTCAACTCGAGACTTTATTTTAATTTTGGACTTTTTATTTCTAAGTATTTTGGATTTATTCGGGTTTGTTTTAATGTAATAAGGCCATAGCTATAAACCGATTATGCATGCATTTTTATTTATTTTATTATGATACAATTTTTATCAATTTAAAGTTTAAGCAACTTTTCTTAAAAATAAATCTTTAAATGTTTTACCTAACACAAATGATTTTCAATTTAAATAGTAAACTCTAAAAACTCGACTTTTTCCTTTAACTTATGGTTTTGAAATATAACAATAAAGTCTTAATAAAGCCTAATCTTCGAGAATAAGGATGTTTTCAATTTAAACCCAATCCAAATTTTTCTCCTAAATCACCCAAAGTTTTCCAAAGTAACAAACAAGTTTTGAACTGTTTTACTCCAGGAACATACCAGATCCGGTCAGGGTTCGTGGGCCGGGTGTGGGGTGTTTCAATTTGGTATCAGATCCCAGTTTTAAACTCTCGGCCTTGGGTATAAAGCCCACAACATTTTCAAAAATTGAGCCCAAATAAGTTTTTGTGAAAATTTTTGGAATTGAGCAGGTTTTTCTGGCATGGCACCTAAGTCTCCGACCCGAAGTCCACAAGGTAAGTACCCCTAACTGTTGTATGATTGGTATGTGGGTATAACGGGAACGTAGATTAGTATATTAAGTTATTGAACCCTAGGATTAGCTTACTTTAACACAGAATTACATAAAATTTAAGGCCTAATTAAACAAACCTGTGAGTAAGTCGCCGAGTTAGGGTGTGGCAACCATTGTGCGCATGTCTAGGATTGGATTCAGGAAGAGCTTGGTATTTAAGCAGTCCTAGTGACTCACCTCCTCTTCGCTCGAATCCTACTTGGTGCGTAGTAACGGTTCACCCTAACCAAGATGACTTATTCACGGGCTAAATTTAATAATTAAAACCCGAAAGGGACCAGCTACACCGTTTTATAAAAACCTTAGTTTTAAAATCACCAAATTACCCCTTTGATTTGTAAAAACTATTCTAGATTTTAAAAAGAAAATCCGGTTTACAAAATTACCCAAATACCCCTGGTTTGTAAAATTACTAAAATACCCTTGGTTTATAAAATTACCATACTACCCTCGATTTTTACTAAAACATTCTTCTACTTTACAAAAACACCAAAACCCCTATTTTGCGAAATATCAAGATACCCTGATTTGGAAAATTACCAAAATACCCCTATAGGACAAATTGCGAAAATACCCCTAGGATTTAAACGGACAAAAATGTACAAATGATGAATGTGTGTAGTAGATACTACTGAATGAAGGAGCTTCTTTCTCTGAACTAGGATAGAAGACTTGAAACAAAACACTGAAATGATCGAAAGAACTACTACTAAACTTCCTTACATAAAACTTGTTCGTGGATAATTAGTGGAACAAAGACTAATGCATAAAACTTTCTAAAACAGATTAAATCGCGATCATAGACATGAGTTCTAGGGGACGTGGTCGTAATGTGCGAGGACGTGGTAGAGGCAGAATGGTCGTATCGGAACCCGTTAGGTCTGGTCAAGGGTCCGAGAATGAGGTACCACCACCACCACCAACATTACCGGCGTTGAGCATCGAGGATCGGGCGGGGATGATGCGATGTGCGGCGATCTTGCGGGTTCTTGAGAGGGTGGTTGGAGCGGTGAAGGTGGGGAGCTCAAAATCAGCACCGGCGACTCCGAGCAAATGGAGCTGAAGTATTCCGTGGCATATCTGGTGTGGCACCCAGTACGGCTGAGTGTTGGATGGAAGCGACTGAGCGAATTATGGATGAGTTGGATCTGACTGCTGAAGAGAAGCTGAAGGGAATGGTGTCGCTACTTCGCGATGAGGCATATCAGGGGTGGCTCACAGTTCGAGATGGTGCTACAGCTGAGGATCTCACTTGGGAGTATGTTAAGGCGGCATATCAGAAGAAGTATGTTGGAACTAGTTATATTGATGCTCAGAGGAAGGCATTTACGGGCCGGTTCAAGGGAACAAGTCCGTAGCGAGTCTGAGGCTAAATTCTTAAGGTTGAGCCGGTATGCTCGAGGTATCGTGGCTACGGAGCATGAGCGATGTGTCCGATTTGAGGACGGCCTGAGGGATGACCTAAGGTTGTTGATAGCTCCACAGCAGGAGCGGGAATTTGCAGTGTTGGTGGAAAAGGCTAAGGTATTTGCAGTGTTGGTGGAAAAGGCTAAGGTAGCCGAAGGGGTTAAGGAATCTGTAAGGCAGAATACGGATAGGAACAGGCAAAGGAGAGGTTTTGGATCATCAGGGTCATCCGGGAATGCTCAAAAGAGACAGAGGGTGGATGGGCCGCGAGGTCAGCAGGTTGCTACAGGAGGGCAGTATCGTACTTGTGATCAGTGTGGGAAGAGGCACCTAGGAGAGTGTTGGAAGAAGACAGGGGGATGTTTCAAGTGTGGGTCCAAGGACCACATGATTAAGGACTGTCCTATAAAAATAGACGGGGGCCACCCAACAGTCGAAATTTCAATCAGGCTGGAAGAGGTGGACCGCAACCACCACGGGGTCGTGGTCTGAATGGCAGAGGAAATGGTGCTGAAAGAGGACGGGGAACACCAGGCAGAGGTGTTGGTAACGTAGAGGCAAGACAGCCGGGTCTGGTGTATGCAGTTCACCGGAGAGAGGATGGAGACGCACCGGACGTCATAACCGGTATGTTCCTTATAGCTGATAAGCCTTACTTTGCTTTAATTGATATTGGCTCGACCCACTCGTATGTTGCATGTAGAGTAGTTGAAACTCTAGGCATAGCTTCTGAACTATCTAGTAGGGAGATGACTGTAGTAAGCCCGTTAGGTCAAACTGTAGTGGTGAATAAGATATTTGAGTGTACCTCTAGAGATTCAGGGGAGTGATATTCTCTGCATTGACTTGATGGAACTACCTTTCAAGAATTTGATCTCATACTTGGCATGGATTGGCTAGTGGAACATCGGGCTATATTGGATTCTGCAACTAAGCGAATGGAGTTAAGGACCCTGGAGGATGAGGAGATAATTATGATAGGAGAAAGAAGAAACTATTTGTCTAACGTAGTTTCCGCATTAAAAGCTGATAAGATGGTGCGGAAAGGGTGCAAGGCATTTTTGACTTTCGTTAGTGCATTGGATGCAAAAGAAGAAGGAGTTAGTGGAGTTAGAACCGTAAGGGAATTTGTGGATGTTTTCCCGGAGGAGTTACCTGAAATACCCCCTGATAGGGAGGTGGAGTTTTGAATTGACTTACTGCCTGAAACGGCGCCAGTATCTATAGCTCCGTATACAATGGCACCAAAGGAATTGGTGGAGCTCAAAGCTCAAATTCAGGAGTTGCTTGATCATGGGTTCATCCGACCTAGTGTGTCTCCATGGGGAGCACCGGTCTTGTTTGTGAAGAAGAAGGACGGGACTATGCGTATGTGCATAGATTACCGTCAGTTGAATAAGCTGACCATCAAGAATAAGTACCCGTTGCCAAGGATAGACGACTTGTTTGATCAGCTTAAGGGAGCCGCGGTGTTCTCGAAGATAGATCTACGGTCTGAATATCATCAGCTTAAGGTGAAGGAAGCGGATATCCATAAGACAGCTTTCCGGACAAGATACGGGCATTATGAGTTCGTAGTAATGCCGTTCGGATTGACGAACGCCCCAGCCGCGTTCATGGATATGATGAACCGCGTTTTTCAACCCTACTTGGATCGATTCGTCGTTGTGTTCATAGACGACATCCTAGTGTATTCCAAGTCGGGTGAGGAACATGACGAGCATCTCCGGTTAGTGTTGCAAGTATTAAGGGAGAAGAAGCTCTATGCCAAATTCAGCAAGTGTGAATTTTGACTGAAGGAGGTCGCATTCTTAGGGCATGTAGTGTCTGCAGGGGGAATAAGGGTGGATCCTAGGAAGATTGAGGCGGTGTTGGATTGGAAACCACCTAAGTCTGTGGCTGAGGTTCGTAGTTTCTTGGGATTGGCAGGTTACTACAGAAGGTTCGTAGAAGGGTTCTCATCAATAGCCGCACCTTTGACAAAATTGTTGAGAAAGGAAGTACCTTTCGTATGGACAGATAGGCAACAGGAGCTTTGAGAAGCTTAAGAGGGTCTTGACCAAGCTCAGTCTTGATTCAGCCTGAGGCAGGGAAGGATTTTATGGTGTACTGTGATGCTTCCCACACAGGATTAGGATGTGTCCTGATGCAAGACGGGAAGGTAGTCGCTTATGCGTCTCGGCAATTAAGGCCACATGAGGTTAACTACCCGACACATGATTTGGAATTGGCGGCAGTGGTGTTTGCCCTTAAGGTATGGAGGCACTATTTATATGGAGAAAAGTCAGTAATCTACACAGACAACAAGAGCCTTAAGTATCTGCACGACTCGAAAAGAGCCAACTCGAGAGCAATGAAGGTGGGTGGAGTTATTGAAAGACTACGATTGTTCTATTGAATATCATCCGGGCAAGGCGAATGTGGTAGCAGATGCCCTAAGTCGGAAAGTAGTGTCGGATCTGAGGGCGATGTTTGCACATCTTAGTTTGTATGACGATGGAAGTCTGCTAGCAGAATTGCAAATTAAGCCGACATGGTTGGAGGAGGTGAAAGAGAGTCAGTTGGCAGATGATGATTTAAGTGCTAAGTTGCGGCAGGTGCAGAGGGGGGAGTTAGAGGATTATGGAGTTAGCAGCGATGGAGTATTGTGTTGCAAGGGTAAGGTCTGTATGCCTAAAGATAAGGAGTTAAGGCGGAGAATTCTTCAGGAATCGCATAGTAGCCCCTATGCTATGCATCCTGGAGGTAGTAAGTTGTATAGAGATCTAAGGGAACAGTTTTGGTGGCCTGGTCTTAAGCGGGAAGTTACAGAATTTGTAGGGAAATTCTTAACGTGTCAGCAAGTCAAGGATGAACATCAAGTTCCGTCGAGGATTGCTTCAAATAGATAAAGATTCCGCAGATGGAAGTGGGAGAGAATCACCATGGACTTCGTTAGTGGGCTTCCCCTACGCCTACTAAGAAGGACTCGGTGTGGGTGATAGTGGATCGGTTGACAAAGTCCGCGCATTTCATTCCGATCACGGGTTGACTATTCTTTACGTGAAGTTGGCGAAGTTATATGTGGCGTAAATTGTGAGGTTGCATGGAGTGCCAATGTCGATTATCTCGAGATAGGGATCCAAGGTTTACGTCTCGGTTCGAAAGCACTACATCAAGCTTTGGGCACCGATTAGACTTGATGATGGCATTTCATCCATCGAATGGCGATCGGCGAGTGATCAAGTGTTGGAAGATATGTCGAGGGGTGTGTGATAGACTCCAGAGGAAGTTGGGAAGAATATTTGCCTTTAGCGGAGTTTGCATATAATAACAGCTATCAAGCCAGTATTCGGATGGCACCGTATGAAGCGCTATATGGACGGAAGTGTCGCACTCCTACGTATTGGACAGAATTGGGGGAACAACAAGTTTTGGGTCCGGAAATTGTGGCAGAATCTGAAGAGAAGGTTAGGGTAATTCAGACACGATTGAAGGAAGCATCTGATAGGCAAAAGTCGTACGCAGATCTTAAGCGGAAGGAAATAGAGTTTGCTGTGGGAGATCAGGTGTTTCTTAAAGTTTCGCCATGAAAGAAGGTGATGAGATTTGGTCGCAAAGGGAAATTAAGTCCCAAGTTTATAGGACCTTATCGGGTATTGAAGCGGGTTGGACCAGTGGCGTACCAGTTAGAGTTGCCACCAGAGTTGAAGTAGATGCACGATGTATTCCACGTTTCTATGCTACGTCGTTATCGATCGGATCCGTCTCATGTAGTACCGGTTGAGGAGGTGGAACTGAGACCAGATTTTTCCTATGAGGAAGAGCCGATTCAGATCTTGGAGCGAGATGTGAATGTGTTGCAGAGGAAATCAGTTCCTCTAGTAAAAGTATTATGGCGTAATCATGGATCGGAAGAAGCTTCGTGGGAGCCGAAAGAAGCAATGCGACAACAATACCCTCACTTATTTCAGCCAGGTAATTTCGAGGACGAAATTATTTTAAGGGGGTAGAATTGTAATATCCGGGATTTAGGGCTTGTGCATTATTGCTTAATTATGTGAAGTAGCATGCCTGTGTGTGTTGTAAATATGTTTTATGAATTTTTAGAACCTTAAGAGTGTAGGTGAATGCCTTAGAAAAATATTGAATTTTACGTTTTAAAGAGGAGCTAAGCTTGATAGGCCTTAAGAGAATTTGTAGGGGATATTAGACACAAGATTGGGCTTGGAAAAGTGGCAAGGAGGCGCCACTTAGGGCCTTAGTAAGTGACGCCACAAGTAGGGAAAAAGGGCCTAGGTTCGAGCAAAGAAGGAAAGCAAAGGGAGTTTTATTTTTTCAAAGAAGGATGAGCGAAGTGGACAGCATGGGGAGACTGAGGGGATGAGCTTTAGATGAGATTAAATTCCTTTTAAAATTCGGCTAAAGGGAGGTGATAATGCTTGACTCATTCAAACTATTTTGAATGGTTAGAGAAGAGAGAAAATAGGAGCAAAATAAGGGATAGGAGAGGAGAAAGGGTGGTGGTCGAATATAGGACTCTAAGGGTGGCATTTTCGGTTTTGAAGTTGATAAGGAGGGTGTGCCGAAATTTAGACCTTTCTTTTCTCTCTAAGTGCCGTTCCTTCCCCTTGTGCAGTAGTCATCTAGTTTCGGCTTTCATACTCTTTTGGTTGGTGACCGAAACTTCAAAGACCATTAAGGTCATTAGCGTTTTCTTCTTCTCTTTCTCTATTTGTTTCTTGGCCGAACCTATTTCTTTTTCCCAAACTTCTTCTTTTCTTTTGGTTAGCCGAACCACTATAGCATTCACTTCTTCTTCTCATAGCTTGCTCAAAAGCCGAAATATTCTTGAGATAGTCGAGTATCCCATCTCCAATAGGAGCCATAGCCGAATCTCAAGGTGCCCTTATTCTCTCTTCTTTGTCGCAAGTCTTAGAAGCTGAAACACTTCTTGTGGATTAGCCGAAACCTTTCTCTTTGGGATCTAAGAGCCGATTCTCTGAGGGTGCTTTAATAGTGGTAAGTATTTTCTCTCATTTAGCAATCGGTTTAGGTTCTTTTCTTTTAGTGTGCCGAAATCAAGGGTTGGCTTTGATTTCTAAGGATGGCCGAATGTTCATTAAGTCATATTCTCGTGTTTTGTGTAGCCATCGTGAAGGAGGTCTTTCGGGATTTGAAGTGATCAAGGTAAGCCAATGTATTATTCGGCCAAGGGCTTTTTCCTTAAGTACTCTTATATTAAAGCCGATTCTAATAAGTTGATTAGTAGGGGATTTCGACATCTTCATAAGGCAAGTGGTGTTTTCGGGATTTGATTAGTAACCAATCGGCAGCAAGGTAAGGATTTTTGTTGTGATAATCCTTCGGGAATTGACTATTTAGCCGAATGGCCTTTTTGCTAAAATGCTTAGTGTTGGCCGAATGTAGGAACTAGGGGTCTAGAGCATTAGATCGAAACTTTCGAGATTCAGTGAATACAATAGTAACCATGTGTGTACCCCACACTAACTCTTAATAGATTTATGGCATCAATTTAATATATGTGTTTATAATAATGTGAAAAGTGGGCAAAGGTACCATGTTATGGTACAAAGTACTCAGGTAAGTAACCTTAACATTATGTTAATAAATGATATGAATAATATTATGATATGAATATTTGGAATATGGTACATATGTGAATATCGATAAGAATGTGGAATAAGGCATAAGGCATGATATTGCATATTCTGTGTGACATGGGGCATATGGGTTATATGGAAAGGGAAGTGATCTGGTGGTTTATACCACAATATCTCGAATGTGGTGACTCATGTCACGAAATCAATGTGGTGACTTATGTCACAAAATAATGTCTGTGGCTATGCCACAAAATTTATAAGGGCGATGAGCAAGTCATTTCTGCAGATGCCTTCGCCGATGATGTGTATGGGATGGAGGGTCGACTTAGTAGTCCCCACGGTGTGATGGTTGGTACGGGTGATGTGTAGTGGATGGTTATCTAGGTATGGGTTCGGGTTTGCATCATTATTTCTATCTCATTATATATACGTATGATATGATATGATATGCCCGAATCGTTGGGACTTAGTGTTGGTTATACACACCGAGTCTGCTTTGACTCACCCTGTTGTGGGATATTTTTCAGTGTGACACTCAATGCGGACCGGGTCGTAGGAGCTTAGTGGTGGCCATGTTAAACTCAGACTTTATTTTAATTTTGGACTTTTTATTTCTAAGTATTTTGGATTTATTCGGGTTTTGTTTTAATGTAATAAGGCCATAGCTATAAACTAATTATGCATGCATTTTTATTTATTTTATTATGATACAATTTTTATCAATTTAAAGTTTAAGCAACTTTTCTTAAAAATAAATCTTTAAATGTTTTAACACCTAACACAAATGATTTTCAATTTAAATAGTAAACTCTAAAAACTCGACTTTTTCCTTTAACTTATGGTTTTGAAATATAACAATAAAGTCTTAATAAAGCCTAATCTTCGAGAATAAGGATGTTTTCAATTTAAACCCAATCCAAATTTTTCTCCTAAATCACCCAAAGTTTTCCAAAGTAACAAACAAGTTTTGAACTATTTTACTCCAGGAACATACCAGATCCGGTCAAGGTTCGTGGGCCGGGTGTGGGGTGTTTCAATTATTGTCCAACAATTTAACCAATGGTCTAATTACCATTTAAGGACCTCCAATTTAAAATTTCATAGAAATTGGACACTTCTAACATGTGGAACTCAACTTTTGCACTTTTTACAATTTAGTCATTTTGACTAAATTAAGTGCCCAAAAATCGAAATTTTCGAACGAAATTTTCACAAAATCTTTTCATGAAATTGTAGACCATAAAAATAAGACTTTTCTCATCGGATTTGTGGCCCCAAAACCACTGTTCCGACCAGGCCCAAAATCGGGCTGTTACAATTCTCCCCCCTTAGAGATTTTCGTCCTCGTAAATCTTACCAGAAGAAGTTGCTTTCAACTCTCATGAAACACTTTCACTAATCTTCTTAGAATTACATATCGATTTAATTTCATATATCTCTTTCTAATATCCTTTAAACTTTAGCACACAGTGCCGGAGTACACCGTCAAAATCTTAACTACTCTCTTAGACTTATCATTGATATAAAAACAATTTACTGTGCCAAAATGCAACTGCATACTTAGAGTTTCCTATTGCTCATCCCATAATTGCGATGTAACCTCCGGATCTCTATCCGACATAATGGAACTGGCACTCTGCATAATCGAAAAACCTCAGAAACATATCACTCGGCTAATCTATCAAATAAGAAATCTGTACATAATGAAAAGATCATACGGATCTTTCTTTGTCAAATGATCAACCATAAACCAATTAACATCTTCTTTTTCAGGGAAACCCGATATGAAATCTATGGTAACTCTATCTCATTATCACTTTCGCACCACCACTGACTATATTAGTCCAGAATACATTTGATTTTTGACTTTTATCTGTTAACATATCGTCATCTGAATACGGATCCAAAATATCATGTAACATACACAATCATGCACATCTACTTTATATGTTTGCATAGTTTATTACTCTTGGATGAACCGACGAGCTACTACTGAGTCTCTTACAAAACTTCTGTACAAACTCTAGATTACCCAACACGCAAATTCTATCTCGGAACAATAATAATAACAGGAATCAGGTCCAACCTGAAATTCGGAATAGAAAGTCGTTTCACACTATACTCTTTTAGTTCACCACTCTCTATCACATTTCTAAGCTTCTCAACTCACAAAGAAAGCATCCCTTGAGCTTTTAACTTAGCTAGTACTAGTCCATCATCAAATAAGATCAATCAAGTAACCAGTACTCACAAAAATAAACAAAGATTTTCCACTCAAGCATCTATAACCATACTTGCTTTCCAAAAGGTATGTCGATAATTACTCACAGTCTTTTAACATCTCAAAGCATCCACGTTGTCTTAATTTCAGATCTTTCTACGACATTACAAACTTTAACTCATTAGGATCAGGAAGCATATGACATTTTTCGTCGAACATACGAAATCATCAAATTCACAACACAGATATAAAAGTGGCCGTCTCTAAATCATTAGTCGAACAGTTATTTTTCATGTGACTTTAACCGTCTGAAAGTGCAAACTACTTCTTTACATTCTTGTATTAAAACATATTCCGATCTGTTCAATAGTACATCATTGAAAAATCGCAACTTCCTTACTCAATTTAAACTGAACTCATAACTAGAGCTTCGGTTAATAAAACTTTCAACTGTTTAGAACTTTGCTAACACGCATAGATCATTCAAATTTTTATAAATGTGATGACTTTATCAATCGGTACAGCTTTAACTCATAATAACATCATTCGATTAGAACAATCCAATAGGCATATCTCTATATCATACTTTCCAGAATAAAATTTCATCATTCAGACTATCCGTCTATATACTCGTAAATAAACAAAATTCATTACTATACTTGAGGATACTTTAAATACACATAACTCAATTGAATCGAATAGCCGAGACTAGCTTCTTCTTTATCTGTGACATTGTATAATCTATATAATCTTTAAAACAATCTGATATTTCTTCTAAAACTAAGTTCATTTGTCACACTATACTCAACTCTGTTTGCATTACTGATTATTTCATCACTGAACTTTTTAGTTTCTCACTTATAAACTTATTCAACATGATTCTCGTGCATTTTCGTCAAAAAGAAACACTGGTAAGGCGGTGAGGTCGTAAAGCCTCTGACTTGACTCTCATAAATACACACATATGACTTTGCACTCATCATCAACATAACATCATCATAATCACATAATTCACTCCAGACAATTTAATATACTTATTCATTTTACAAATGTTTTCTGCCATCCACAATTTCAAACAATGAATTTACTTACTTGAGCTCAATATCAATGTCTAATTAAATTCGAACAGTCATCTTCAATTTTACTTACCAACATTTGTCAAATTAAAGAACGTCTCACGGTTTGAGTACGTCGTTCACTTGATGCCATAGTCCAACTATGGTCTTACATGTCGTCACGAAGCCATAGTCTAGCATGGTCTTACACGAAGTCTCATATCGATGCCAATGCCATGTCCCAGACATGGTCTTACATGGGATCACGTATCGATGCCAATGCCATGTCCCAGACATGGTCTTACATGGGATCACATGTACTTCCATGGTCCAACCATGGTCTTATCCGTCAGTTCATCATTGAACGATCGTACTCGTCTCCTGCGTTCTACTTAATTTGATCTTTTAGTTCAACACATATACTATTATAATATTTATTGTTTCATAACAGAGTCATAAAACAAAACATTATATATTCTCTAATTTAACAATTAAACATGGGATTCAACTATGTGGACATACTGATTATACATTATTCAAACAAGTGCACATACACACATATTCCATCCATTGGGTACGTTTACTTATCATATTCACTTAATCAAATAGGTTGGACACATAATATCATATGAATACTAACATACATGGATGAACTTATCACAACCTAAACATTCGTTTCATTTCACTTTTTCACATTTCTCAACTTATGGTTATCTTATTTCGTACATTAACGCATGCGTATCATAATTCCTATTCATACCTTTCCAAATTTCAACACATCGTAAGCATATTTCAATCATCTCAATACAATTTTTAGCATTATCAAAAATAGCTGGTCGGAAGTCGTCTTTGTCTTAACAAAACAATTTCGCTAGAGCCGGTAGATATCACACTATCACGGTCCACATATGGCATGTATAGCTAGACTCTTACTCATTCTAGGTTAGTTTGAGAACCGACTAAACCATAGCTTTGATACCATAAAATATAACACCCCTTACCTGTGTCCGACGTCGGGACAGGAAACGAGGCATTACCGGACTTAAACATAAATATTTATACAAAACCAGGCTTTAAAATTTCATTCAATTTAAAATTTCTCATTCACATGCAAATCGTCCCTTATATGGGCCCATGAGGCCCAAAACATACATTGGGAACTGTTCGGGACTAAACCGAGAACTTAGGAAACTTTAAGAAGACTTAGAAAATTTTTCATCAAAATATGGGTCACACGCCCGTGTGGCTTAGGACACGCCCGTGTGGGTAGGCCGTGTAACTCTCTGTTTATGACGTCATCAACAAAATAGGGTCACACGGCAAAGTCACATGCCCGTGTGCTTAGGCCGTGGGGCGAAATAAATTTCGAAAAATAGATGCAGACTTCACACGCCCATGTCCCGAGGCCGTGTCCTCCACACGGCTGAGACACACGGCCGTGTCTGTGCCCGTATGGCCAAGAAAATGGCTATTAACCAAACCATTTGGCATCTTCATTTGCACATACTTGAACACAACTTCAATCCATCCATACCAAACACACATAACCACATCACATGAAGCCTTTAGGATAAGCATACATATAAATAGGCATTACAACTCATTAACCAATATGAGCCACATCTCATAGCCATATACAAAATGAATCATATTTCCATTATGAACCGACACATCTGGCCAGATCAAATGACACATACACAATTGACTAAGTCACTATACATGCCATAAACTCAAAGGGTTTTGCATTCACTTATACCCAACATGATAGCTTGATAGTGTGATAGCATCTCCGACGATCTCCAACTCGAGCTAGCATAAAACCCTATAAAATATGACAAAGGAAGGGGAGTAAGCTAAAAAGCTTAGTAAGTACGTATGTAAATAATAAACAATTGATTACCTTGATTTTAACAATCCTTATAATAAGCTCTCAAGATAATACCATCATTAATGCATTAAATTTCACAATTCATTTATGTTCATCTTGAGGTGTCTACTCGAGTTATAGTTACTAAATTATTTTTATCTAGAGCTACGGAACTCCAAATTAAAATCCACTAATTTTCCCTGAAACTAGACTCACATATCTTCTTACCATAAAATTTTTAGAATTTTTGGTTCAGTCAATTAGTACAGTTTATTCTTTAAAATCTCCCCTTTTTCACAGTTCGACAGTTCTGACCCCTCTTCACTATAAAATTATTTTCTCATTGTACAGATATCGAAAGACATTCCCGTTTATTTCTATTGAAAATAGACTCGTTAAGAGATTCAAGAATATAAATTTTATCCCTTGATTATTTTTTTACAATATTTTTAATCAATTTCCCAAGTCAGAATAGGGGATTCCGAAATCACTCTGACCCTGTCTTATAAGAATTCAAATATCTCATAATATGAAGTTCTTTTGCTTACACCGTCTCTTTTATGCGAAAATAGACTCAATAAGATTCAATTCCATATCTTATTAAATTTCTAATTCAATTTCCACCATTTTTGATGAATTTTCAAAGTGATTTAACTGCTGCTGTACAAACTATTTTATTGCTAATTTTACTCTATCATGTTTTCTTTGTATTAATTCTCATTTACACACATATAACACTAAAATATATCCATAGTTAGACATGCCAATAGCTAGCCATCATCAAATATTTACAAGCCATTCATTGGACATTTTAACTTATACATCAACAACAAAGGCTTGAACATTTCATTTCTCAATTTAATTTGGCTTAAAAGCCTCACACATGATCATCATTCACATTTCCCACATATTCTTACATCTTAAGCAGGGACTTATAATCACAAGGTCATTCTCATAGGTATAACTTACTCGTTTACCTTCTTACCAAAATTCGATCACATCCCGAGAACATTGCTCATGAGTGTATACATACATATTCCTACGCTTAATCATCACATATTCATATTCATTGACACTTTAGTCATTTTCGCATCTTTAACATAAACTTTAATTCTTTATCCCGTTAAACTACTTGGAATATCGAAGGATACTCGTAAATTTTCATACACATAGTAAGATGCCAATGCCATATCCCATATATGGTCTTACATGGGATCACATGCCAATGCCGATGCCATATCCCAGATATGGTCTTATACAGGATCTCATATCGATGTTGACGCCATATCCCAGATATGGTCTTACACGAGATCGCATGTCGGTGCCGATGCCATATCCCAGATATGGTCTTATATGGGATCTCATATCGATGTCGATGCCATATCCCAGATATGGTCTTACACGAGATCGCATGTCAATGCCATGTCCCAGACATGGTCTTACACGATTTCATACCGAAGCCAGGTCCCAGACGTGGTCTTACACGGAATCATTATTCGATGCCGATGCCATATCCCAGATATGGTCTTACACGGGATCTCAATTCGGTGCCGAGGCCATATCCTAGATATGGTCTTATACAAGACCTTATTAATCTAATGTCGTGACAAGGTATCCTTTCTATTCCTAAGGTTCAACCGGGATTCTCATTCTTCGATTCTTCACCAAATCATCATCAATCGAATCCGTGGAAACATATATATACAATTCATGCAATGTCAAAATATTAAATACATAATATAATGTTGTATTATTTACACACGAACTTACCTCTACTTAAAATGGCGAAAGGGACCGAGTCGTCCAATATTCGTCTTTCCCCTGTTCTAAGTCCGAAACTCATTTTCTTTCTCTAAAATATGACATTTGACATATTAAGTTATTATACTATTCAATTCAGTCCAAAAATCATATTATGGAAAAATTACATTTTTGCCCCTAAACTTTGTCATATTTACACTTTTACCCCTAGGCTCGCAAAATGATTTTTACTCAATTTCCTTGTATTTTAGGCCTAGACGAACCATTTTCCTAACTATAGCAGTCCACAATTTGCATTCATTCACACATTTTCATACATTTTTCGACTTTTTACAAATTGCCCTTTTATGCGATTTCATCGAAAATCACTTAGTAAAAGTCGTTTACTACACACCGAGCATACATATTCTACCATTAGACATCAAATCACATGCATGTCATCCATGGGTAAATTTTTAAACACAAACCCTAGCTCAAAATAATGGTAGAAATAGCTAAACCGAGTTACGGGGATCTCAAAAATGTAAAGAACATTAAAAACGGGGCTTGGATGCACTTACTATTGAGCTTGAAAGCTTGAAAACTCTAGCCATGGCTTCCCCCAGGCTAAATTCGGCCAAGCAAGAAGATGGACAAGGGTTTTTGGCTTTTATTTTGTCTTTTTGTCCATTTAATTACCAAATTACCAAGATGCCCCTAACTTAAAAATATCTTATTTTACTTGTCTCAAGTCCATTTTTGTCCAAAAAATTAACTAATGGTCTAATTACCATTTAAGGACCTCCAATTTAAAATTTTAGATAAATTGGACACTTCTAACATGTGGAACTCAACTTTTGCACTTTTATAATTTAGTCCTTTTGATTAAATTGAGTGCCCAAACGTCGAAATTATTGAACGAATGTTTCACAAAATCTTTCCGTGAAATCGTAGACCATAAAAATATAATAAAAATAAGATTTTCCTCATCGGATTTGTGGCCCCAAAACCACTGTTCTGACTAGGACCAAAATCGGGCTGTTACATTGGGAGCCAAAAATATTCACCAACTTCTCACCCTTGAAAGTAAGTGATTTTGGTGGTCTTTCTTGATAATTTTTGTACTTTTGGGACCCCTATAGCATGATCTAGATAATGAGCGGACTATTTTACAAAATGGTTAAGAGTCTAGGGTTTTTCCATGTGAGTATTCATGTTGATTTTTGAAATTTTATGGAAGAAAATGAATCTTAGTTGTGAAATAAACAACTTTTGTGAAAGGGGTCTCCATGAAAACACCTAAAAGGACTTTTTTTGTAAAGGTTGTAAATAGGTGGTAAATGTGTGAAATAATTGATATTGTCAGTTGTTATTAGAGTAATAAATGTTCATCTAGGCTTGTTAAAGGAGGAAATTTGGTTAGAATCGATTTACGAGCCTAGGGGCAAAATCATAAATTTGTAAAAGATTAGGGGCAAAATTGTAATTTTTACCAAAGTATGATTCATGGGTTATTTTTGTCAATGTGGTTATTAAACAAGTGAAATTGTTATTATAGATCAAGAAACATGAAGCCTGGACCGAAACCGAGGCAAGGACAAAGTCGTGGACTAAATTGAACAATTCCACATATATTTTGGTACCGAGGTAAGTTTCTGTGAAATTAAAGCTACATAATGCTATTATAGTCTTAATTGCTAGATATCATGAGAAATGTATATTATTTCTATGAAATTGATTAATGATGCCTCGATGGAAGTATAATGATATTATGTTGAGTTGAAGTCCTGGTTGGACAATGGTAATGTAAGGATACCATTGTCACAATATGAGATAAAGAAGGTCCCGTATAAGACCACGTCTGGGACATGGCCTCGGTACCAAAGAAAGATCTCATGTAAGACCATATCTGGGATATGGAATCGACATCGAGATATGAAATTCCGTGTAAGACCATATCTGGGATATGGCATCAGCATCGAGATGTGATCCCATGTAAGACCATATCTGGGATACGGCATTGGCATCGTGTTACATGTATGATGAGATTGAGTATCCTTTGATATTCTAAGTAGTTTAACGGGTACAGAACTAAGTTTATGTTAAAGATAGCAATGAGCTAAGTCTATGTTCAAGAGAATAAAAGTGCTAAAGTTATGTGATGAAGTGATACAGGTACCCATGAATAACTTACGAGTAATGAATGCAAAATGTGATATGTGATTTGGTAAGAGTAAGCAAGAGTAAGTTATGTTGATGTGTTTGAGAACTTGTGTATTAATTAGTGTGATGAATGGATGTCAGCATGAGCTTTTATGTTGTTATTTATTTCATGCAAACTTACTAAGCTTTATGCTTACCCATCTCATTTCCATTTTCCTTGTAGTATCGCCAAGCTAGCTCGGGGATCGTAAGACGTCGGAGTTCGGATCACACTATTAACTTCTCTTTGGTATAGCAAAGTTTGATTTATTTTGAGTATGGCATGTATAGGAATTTGGTTATTTTGTGTTATGTCATATTTTTTAGCCAATGTGTGGCTATTAATGTCATTAAATTCATTTTGTAAATGGTCATTGGAAGTTGGCCAATACTTGAAAAGTTTATCTATTCAATGATGATGAAGTTCATGAAGTGCAAGCTTGTGTGATGGGATGAGTAATGAGTAAAGTATACACATGATGAATGTAGTGTAAACCTATGTGTGGATGTCATGATTTTGGGTATTAGAAGTGCCTTATGGTCATGATGTATGTTGCATTGAAATCGTATAAGTGTAGTGGCTTTGAAGTGTGGCAATTGGCTTGGTAGATAGCCTTACAATTGTCCACACTGGTAGATACACGGGCGTGTGTCTAGGCCGTGTGTGACACACGATCAGCCCTATGGGCGTGTTGATATGCCGTGTGTCCCCTTGCATGCTAGGTTGTCAAGTTAGAATACCCGGTAGTAAACACACGGGCTAAGACACGGCCGTGTGTCTCAACCGTGTGGAAGACACGGCCATAGAGCATGGGCATGTGCCCAGACCATGTGAAGTCTGCACCTGAATTTGGGAATTTAAATCGTCACACGGTCTAAGGACACGGGCGTGTGCCTTGGCCGTGTGACCTAAATGGGTTGATGATGTCATAAACAAAATGTCAAGTTTTTCACACACGGGTGAAGACACGGGCGTGTCATGGCCATGTGAGGGACACGATCTATGGACACGGGCGTGTGTTAGGCCGTGTGAAAACCCCTGTAGGTTCGAAACGAAAAATAAAATCCACACGGAATAGGGACATGGGCGTGTGTGACCACATGGCCTGCCCATACGGACGTGTTCCTCTCAACACGGGCGTGTGGCCCTGTTTTGTGTAAAAGTTTTCTTAGTGTTTGAAAGTTTTCGGTTCAGTCCCGAACCGCTCCGTAAGAAAGTTTAGGGTCTCGTAGACCTATAAGAGGGACGTTATGATTTTGAGTGTGAAGTTTTAAGTTGAAAAGAAATTTTGTGGCCCGATGTTGTATGTTTGATTAAGTTAAGTCCGGTAATGCCTCGTACCCAGTTCCGGTGTGGAATACGAGTAAAGGGTGTTACATTTAGTTGTATCAGAGCTACGGTTTAGTCGATTCTCTGACTAACGTAGAGTAAGTATGAGTATTTACATAATTATAGTGTGACGACTCCTGACGATTTAACTTGTGTTTTCATATAGTAAATGGATCCCGACAGAGCTGTGGAGGACGATGTAGAAAGTAACGTGCCGGCCCCCGCCCAAGGGACGGTACCAACTAAAAATGAAAATGAAAATAGACCAACGAATGTAAGTCAGAGAGGAGGAGAAGAGGCTAGGGAAGCCTTTCTCCAAATGATGAACGCATGGTATACGGAGTTCGTTCGTACGAACCCGAATGCACAACCCCCTCCACCCCCACCTATCCCTCAGCCTGCCCCTGTAGCTCCCCAAGTTGTAGAAGTGGTAAGAAGAGAAAGGCCTCCAGTTGATAGAATCCAGAAACAAGGAGCTGAGGAATTTCGAGCTAGTAAAGATGATGATCCAGAAAGGGCAGAATTCTGGCTTGAGAATACGATCAGGGTTTTCGATGAGTTGTCTTGCACGCCTGAAGAGTGCATGGAATGTGTGGTGTCTCTCTTAAGAGATTCCGCTTACCAGTGGTGGAACACCCTTGTGTCGGTGGTACCAAGGGAGAAGGTTAATTTGGAATTTTTCCAAGAGGAGTTCTGAAAAAAGTACATTAGCCAAAGACACACGCCTGTGTCTCTGCCCGTGTCGAAAAAAATAGGCTATTTACCAAGATATTTTGCCACCCTATCTAATGCACACCTATACCAAATTCCATGGCACCAAAACATAACACTTAAAAGCATTTAAACAAACTCAATCAAACATCATTCATACCTTCTCTATTCCAACAACCAACATGCTTATAATCTCATGTTTTCCTCATTCAAATCATACCAATTATACTTTTTCCAAACATGCATCATCATGCACCAAACCACAAGCACATAGCTTCTCGATTATCAACCATTTGACATCTATAACATCAACCATCAATAACATTGCAAAACCAACCTCAATCATATAATATAAGCCATATGCACACTTATATATATACATAACCAAACTAACCAAGTTAAGCCAAGTGTCATTGCTATATATACAACGAAAACATGACCATTCATAAGCCATCTCAAAAGGAAAAACTCAATACCAAAATACATATCAAAATGACCATAATCCTATACATGCAATATGACCAAACCATAAGCTTAAAAGTACCAAACTGACGGTTGGATAGTGTGACGTAGTCTCTGACGATCCCCGAATCCGAGCTAGCTTTGAAATCACTATAAAACATGGAAAAATAAACAAAGTAAGTTTTATAGCTTAGTAAGTTCGTATAAAATAAACTCAAGTAATCATAAATACACAAATCATCAATTTGAACATATTATCATGTAATTCATGATAACTAACAAACCTTTCACATGCTTAATCATATGCTTATATGCAAACTTCACAACATCTTTGATTTAAAGCTCATACGATTCATGTACATACCTGTACTAATCCTAAATGAACTCATACCAATTTGGAATAATGTCAAATACTCGAAATCTCACACACTAAGTGCCAATACATAGCTGAAACTATTTTAATCTTGCACACTAAGTGCCATACATAGCCGAAGCTATCTCGATCTCGCACACTAAGTGCCATACATAACCGAAGCTATCTCGATCTCGCACACTAAGTGCCATACATAGCCGAAGCTAAGTGCCATACATAACTGAAGCTATCTTGATCTTGCACACTAAGTGTCCACAAGTAGCCGAATCGTCGTCAAACACGACTGTAGTCTCTATACACAATTTATACAACATCAAAGCATTTAAAGTATAATTATAACAATGCTTATTACATACAAACTTACCTCGAATGTAAAAACGGCTAAACTGGTCGATTAATCGAGAACCTTGTTTTCCCTCGATCTAGATCCGAGTTTCACCTTTCCGATCTATATATAATCAAATTTTGCTTATTTAACCATCAAGCTATTCGATTTAATCCAAATTTCACATTATGGCAAAATTACATTTTTGCCCCTAGTATTTCACATTTTTACACTTTAGTCCTTATTTCATAAAATCACAAATTCATACAATTTAGGACTAACCCATGCTAGCCGAATTACTATTATGCTCTTAGCAGCCCATATTTTCCATTTATTTCACATTTTAACCACAAAGTTTTCATATTTCTCAAATTAAACCCTAATTTGCATTTTCACTAAAAATCACTTTATACAACTTGTATAATTCACAACAAACATTCATAATCTACCATAAAACATCAAAACACACATGTATTCATCAATGGAATCATTCAAAATCTTTACCAGCTTTGCAAATTAGTCCTAGGCTAGCTAGATTAAGCTGCAATGATCTCAAAAACATAGAAATCATTAAAAATGAGACGAAAACGAACTTATAGGCTCAAGGAGAAGTGACCGAATGTTCAAAGCCCTAAAATGGTGTTTTTGTTCTTGAATTTTTGTCAATAGCAAGAAGATGAACAAAAATTTTGGTTTTATTTTAAGTATTATAACTTTGATTACCATTTTACTAAAATAACCTTTATAAAATTTAATAATCACACAAATACCAAACCACTATCACCCACTATCTCTAAAAATGGGCTAATAATCACATAAGGACCTTTAATTTAAGGTTCTATAGCTATTAGATACTTTTAGCTAATAGAACTTTACTTTTACACTGTATGCGATTTAGTCCTTTTTATCAAATTAAGCACTCAAACGACAAAATTTCTAAACAAACTTTCACACAATCATGTATTCATGCTGTAAATATTAAAATAATAAAAAAATAATAATTTTTTCTTCAGATTTGTGGTCCCGAAACCACTGTTCTGATTTGACTAAAAATGGGTTGTTACACTATATATGCCATATACCAAAATCCCAAAGTTCAAAAGTACCAAATGATAGTTGGATACTGTGACGATATCTCCAACGATCCCCGAATTTGAGCTGGCTTTGAAAACACTATAAAACACAGATAAATACTCAAAGTAAGCTCTATAGCTTAGTAAGTTCGTATAGCATTTATATCAACTCACCAAATGTGCACAATTTAAACAAATCAAACATAATATACAGTTCACATATGGAATCATCATCCTATCACAATTTCATTCACAAGATTGGTTATCACTTTCATAATCTCCTTATATCAATGCTTGTACGGTTCACGTACATACCTGTACCATTCCGCATCAAACTCATAACCCATCCACATCTTTGACGTACCCGTTGATCCATTCAGAATATTTTTGGATACTCAGAAAACTCGCACACTTAGTGCCAAATAAATAGCTGAAGCTATATCAATCTCGCACACTAAGTGCCAATATATATATATATAGCCGAAGCTATTTCGATCACGCATACTAAGTGCAAATATATATATAGCCGAAGCTATCTCGACTTCGCACACTAAGTGCCCATAATTAACCGAATATTCGTCGAGCACAATCGTAGTCTTGTATACACAATTTATACAATATTAAAGCATTTAAAGCATAATTATAACAATGCTTATTACATACGAACTTACCTCGGATGCAAAAACGGCTAAACTGATCGATTATTCGAGAACTTTATTTTTTCCCTCGATCTAGATCCGAGTTTCGCCTTTCTTGATCTATATAATATCAAATTTAGCATATTTAATCATCACTCTATTCAATTTAATCCAAAACACTCATTAAGGCATATTTACACTTTTGCCCATAGTATTTTAACATTTTTACAATTTAGTCCCTAGGCTCGTAAAACAAAATTCATTCAATTTAATCACAACCCAAGCCTAGCCAAATATTTATCATGCATATAGCAGCCCAAAATTTTCATTTATTACACATTTTAACCACTAAACTTACACATTTCACAATTTAGCCCCTAATTTGAATTTTCATTAAAAATCACTTAACAAAACTTGTATATCTATAATCAAGCATTCATAATCTATAAAGAAACTTCAAAATACATGCTTATTCATCAATGGAAACATTCAAAATCTTTAAAAAAATCTCAAATTAGTCCCTGGGCTAGCTAGACCTAGTTGTAACGATCACAAAAACATAGAAATCATTAAAAACCGAGTCAAAAATCACTTACATGCTCACCATGGCCGAACCTTCAAAAGAATAACAATGGTGTTTTTATTTCCTTAGTTTCGGCTAGAAGAAGATGAAAGCACCAAAATTTGTCTTTGTTTTATTTATTTTATCTTTAATTATAAATTACCAAAATTAACCTTTAAAAAACATTAGTAATTACACCAAATACCACTCCATTATCATCCACTATCTCATAAATGGGTTAATTACAACGTAAGTACCTTAACTTTGAGGTTCTATAGCTATTGGACACCTTTAGCTAATAGAACACAAGTTTTAAACTTTACGCGATTTAGTCCTTTTTATTAAATTGACCAATCAAACGATAAATTTTCTTAACGAAATTTTCACACAATCATATTTTCATGCTGTACACATTAAAATAATAATAAAATAATTATTTTGACTTCGGATTTGTAGTCCCAAAACCACTGTTTTGATTTGACTAAAAACAGGCTATTACATTAGTCCCAACTCGATTCTATTGTTTATTTTGGGCCTTGAGGGCCCATATAAGGGACGGTATGATTAATCTCGAAAAATGAATAATAGTTGTCATGAATTATCTACAAATGTTTCTGTAAACTCTGGTAATACACTGGAACCCTGTTCCGGTGATGGATACGGGTTAGGGGTGTTACATGCCATAGGGTAGGAAGAGTTTAGGGTAACTTCGACTACAAGTCGATGAGGCACTGGATTCCAAATTACTCTTGTTATACCAATTAGACACTAGGTGTCAAACTTATTAATGAGCGCAGGGCACAAACTATTTGTGTAACGCCCTCCATATGACTCGATCAATCGGATCTGAGTTTTGGGTGTTACGCCTAATGACTGACGTACTTAGACTCTTCTATTCGACTCGCCTATGTAGCTAACCTTAGAATGACTTAATAAAAATTCTTTAATCTCTTTTTCCTGAAATACCTCGTATATGTTATTATGATTAATTCTTTCTACAATTTGTGTTTGCCTTTACATTTTGAAATAAACTACGAAGATCATTACTTAGGACTTCGCCCTTTTTCTATTACATGTATTCAAAGTATTGCTTATTATCTTATGTGCAAGCTTCAACTTTCCCAATGGCTTTTTGCATAGCTTAGGCGTTATCACATAACTTTAAGACTCTTCATACATCCTTCTCTTTATGCTTTCCTCTTTCTTTCATTCTCCCATTGTATGCATAACAACCTAGTCTGTCGCTTTCTAGCGTAGCCCTGACATCGTCTCCCGGCACACTCTTATTTACTTTCCTGTCATCAGATACATTCATAGTAAGTTCGTCAAAACTTAGTGAGAAAATTATAAGTACCTGACCTATTTCATCGTAATAAGTCTAGTGCTTGACACTTCCCTTTTTCTTCTTGGCAAATACTTACCAAATTTATTCTCTACATTTCTAGGTTTCACTTACCCTATTCTCCTTTGTCATACTCCATGTAGAGACCATACCTTATTCTGAATCTCTTGTCTTCCCATGGTCATACACACGTAGCATACTCTCAGGTTCCTCTTCTTATTCTTATGGGTGAGAAGGACTACGTCTGCTCTGTAACACGAAACATTCATCATCAGCTTTCCTTTGATTCAAGCTTGTTAAGTTGCCCTTATATTGTTCCTTCAGAATACACTTAATTTGTGTTATCATCGGATCATTTCAAGTAAGGTCATTCTTCAGACTGCTCCAACAAGTCGTACTCTTTCCTTGACATAGATAACCACAGAAGTCATCTTGGAACAATAGATAGCCGCAAAGGCATCCAAACACATTCACAAGATAGCCATATAGGCATCCATACAGATAGATAGCCACAAGGGAATCCACATGACATCAAATAGTGACAAAGGTGTCCTAATGGAACAGAATTTTCCGTGAAGGCGAATTTAACAGGTACATCCACAAAGGCTCTTCTATCACCTTATACCCAACCCAGTCATCGAGCCTAAATACTAGGACGCTACACAACTGACTCACTTCATATTCATCAAAACTGTTAGAAGATTACACATGCATCTTTTTCTTTCTTTAATTATTATAGCATTCACATGAAACATAAGTCATACACGCTCTAAGGAGGCTGAATCATGCTAAACATTCATAGAATATTCATAAAATAAGTACTAAACATGTATTAAGACCATTTAGCAAAATCTCTAAAAACTGCTATGTAGGTATCGATACTGGTAGTGTGGTATTGATAATTTTCTCAAGTGGTATCGATTTCGCTTGGAAAATCGATACACAAAATTTTGGAAAATATCGGTACCATGGAGGAAATATCGATAATTAGACCCCGAGTATCAATAATCAAGATAAAATATTGATACCTACTTCATGTACTTCGAAATTTTCAGAGGTATCATTTTTAAAGCTCGAATATCGATACCTCTTTTCTAGACCTTAAAAACTCAGCATATATCACCACATAAACCATTCCAAATATGTTTTAAACATTGAGAATCAATTGTCTCATCAAATAAACACCAAAATGTCTCAAACAATAGTCCTAAACACTATATTTAAAAGTCCACAAAGTTTCTAAGCACAATAGGCATGCAAACAACCAAAAATCATAGCAAAACCAACGTAACATCTACCATATTGCCTTTTATTCTCGAAACACAAATAAAGAAAAGAACACCTACTAATAGCAACTAAAATCTTTGGCTTGAACCACCCCTCGAGACCACACCACTCACACCGACACTACTTATTTGCAATGGTTAAAAGGAGTGGGTGAGCTTAACAAGCTAAGTAATGCTCACAATAACATCTACGTAAACAAGTTATTAGGCAACAACGAAACAGACGTACAACATATTCATAACATAGATAACTCTAATAGCATATCTGACACGTTTAATCATCTTCCATTTATACAATTTCTCATTCATCACATTAACCACATGATTATATAAGCAAATATCACAACACATGTAAACCATATTTAATTACATTTAGTCACATTGTATGATAGAGGAACTCGTGGTGTGTAGCAGATGGTATAGGTAGGAACCTTTTTGCATTGCATCATGCTCATGACATATTCAAATGTTATTGATTTATAATATGCGTTGTAGTGTGTTGTATTGAATGGTATCGAAATTAATGACTGTTACTCGAATGAATGATGTCACATGCTCATACACCATTTGACATCAATTTGATAATGGCTATGTAATGTTATAGAATTCCTATGATGGTTCTGTTTTCTTTTGTTAAAGCTAATTTGTTTCACTATATTCGATATTTATGTTTGTTTCAAAAATTGTTCGACTCTCACTGAGCTTTTCATAAGCTCACCCCCAATAGCGTTTAACTTTTCAGGTAAACTTCGAAATTAGGATCGAACTCGGCATTCACAGAATCACCTTGGACCTTTGACAATCTTTAATAAGTATTAATCAGTCTTTATTGTTTTTGGTTTGTAATTTTTAATTATTTCTAGTCTGTGGGTTGGTAACTTTTCTTTTGGGGAGTTTTGCATGCATGGATTACTCAAGCATAATATTCGAATAATGCATGATATCGGGCTTAAGTAAAAGTTTATATTGTTCCCTAGTTTCTGCAATATTGCAAAGGAACCATTTTTGAAAAACAAATCGATAAGGAAAATAAGTTTCCAAAATGACTTGAAAAATGGTATTTTCGTTGCATTAGTTTAACATCGAGTTTTTTTTTTAAAGAAGAGTGACAAGCAAATAGTTTTTTAAAAACAACAATATCAACAATAAAATGAATCCTAAGTATACACGAATTTAAGCTAACTCAAAGTACAACTACGGTTTTCTCTAAAATGAGTTTATTTAAGGTCTTCAAAAGTAACGTAAGTTAGCTTAGCCATTTTAGTGGCAAATGTAGCCTTCTCAATCTAACAATAACGTCTAGGCTGAGTTTGGGAGGTTACATTTATTGGTATTAAAGCCTTGGTTCAAAACCTCAGACTGGGTTTTGGGAAAAACAAGCCACATAATTTTGAAAATTATATTCTACAAAGAAAATCAGGTCCGAGACTCCGATGCTGGCTGCCGTAGAAAAGATACTGTTAAGTTATAGGTAAACACTTGAGGTGTATTAATGTAGACATAGAACTGAAATAGTTAGTATTTAATTTTTTCTTTGAAACTATAAGATAGGAAACTAAAAATTGATTGAAGTTAGCTAGTGATTTTTTTTTCTAAAATTGTAGATCATATTCAAGATTGTAGGTGTAACACCCCAAACCCGGTCTATACGTTACAACCAAATCTGGTATGTTACAGGAAAGGTAGTTTTGAAATTTTCAACAGAACATCGTAATTTGCAAAAACTTTTCGTTTAGTGATTCCATCATAAAGACAATTTAAATTTTTGTTTGAAGATTTTCTTACCACCTTCTATTTAAAAATGAACTAAAAAGTCGTAAACGTTTTTCTTTCACGAAGGCCGAAATCAGGTAAATTCCATAAATGTGACATTTGAAAATGATGTTGAGGTTTTAAGAAAATCTCCAGATTATTTAGCTTAAACCTTTAATCGCTTGTCATCTTTTGTAAATACTTTAAAAATATGATTGTTTATATTTTTATTTTAGGAAACTCCTTATTTGACAATTCATAAGTTATGCAATAACCAATTTAAAGAAAAAACCCAAATTAAAGTTATGGAGGCCTTATTACATTGCAAAATCCCAAAATTTAAAAAGTAAGTTTAAATAAGAACCGAAAGTTTACGAGAAAATAATGCATGGCCACCTCAAACCCACCTCGGCTCCAAATCCGCAACTAGGGGTTACCTGTAATATTAAGCAGAGGAGTGAGTCACCGAGACTCAGTGTGTAATTCCCCTTATAACGCAATCGGGCTTTAAGCCCACAGATGCACATTGGGCCTTAGCCCTCACAATATAGCGTATTAAAAATGTATGCAATGCACATGACCCAACCTAGTTTTCCATCCTCTAGGTCACCTGAATCGAGCCAAACACCCGTGGCATCAAGCCACCGTGGTTCCAAACCACTATGGTCCTGGACCACTTGTGACAGAGTCACGTAATATATAAACGTGGGGCCAACCCACTTTGTGGTCCCAGACCACTGTGATAATCTCTGATAAGTATATGTGGGGCCAACCCACTGTGGTACCAAACCACTGAGATAAGTCACTAATAAATATATGTATATGTGGTTCCAAACCACTGTGGTCCCAGACCACTGTGACAGAAGTCACTAAATCACACTTCCCCCTGTCAATCATATCCCAAAGCCCATGCAACATATTATCATATTGAGATGAATGCAAACATACTTTCAATGTACAACAGACAATTAATTCATGCATACATATCTTCGAAAGTAAAATCATAGTGGTACTTACCCGGTGTCTCCAACCTTACCCACAAGGGTATCTCGACTATCTGTACAGTTGTTTCGGCTTTAAGCCAACACAGTTACTAATGCAAATAATAAAGGATAGTGTGAGCGTTACACACCTGATTACGTATAAGAGTAAACTCCCTAGATTGTCGACACTCTCACTAGAAGAAAAAACCGCGATTTGTCTATCCCAGGCAGATGTCGGCTCCTTACCACAGCCTGGTAGAAAGTCTCGAACCGCTGACACAGCACGTCGCTTAAACTTAGGAGTAGAGACTACGAGTCCACTCCCCTCCTTAGTTTGGCTAGCACTCGCATCCATGGAGAGAATCTTTGATCAGTACCCAAGGAGAAACGTAGGTTGACTAACAAAAGAATTTGATTAAGGGAGACTATAATTTAAAGGGATGAAATAGCCAAGAAAACGCAAAGATGGCTCCTTACCTTAAGAACCCGGATGGAGTGATCGGATTCAGCAATCAACAGACCTTCAGGCTTCGGTCCTCCAACGCTCGGCTAATGGGGTTTCCCGAAGTAAACGTTCTAAAACGAGAGAAGAAGAAGAAGGGTTTAACCGAAATCTAAACACCAAAAACAAAATAGCCATTCGACTATGACCACATAGAATCGAAAGAAATAAAGAAAGAAATGAAAGAGTCTCCCCTTTACCTTAACCAACAGAAACTGATTGAAGAGACTTCCTACGGCCAAAGATTCCTAGCAACTTGCTTCGCGTTGTTCGGCTAAAAGAAAAAGAGTGTAAGAATAAATTTAGTGTGGTGTCAAAGGAGATTCGGCTATGGTGAAAAGGTGTAGAAACGAAACACACAAGAGAAAAGAGTGAGAAGTATGTTTCGGCTAGAGAAGAAAAGAATGTAGAAGAGAAAATCGCTAGAGAAAAAGAATGAAAGGAAAAAGAAATGCCCGAGTGGTCACCCTAGTTTTGGCTAATGTCAAAGAGGCAAGAAGAGATGAAGAGAAGAAAGCTGAAAGTTTCGGCACAAAGAGAAGTAGAAAACCGAACAAGAGAAAAAGAAAGAACTCGCTAAGACCCCTGCAAAAATTCGACAGTCTCTCTATATGACCGAAAATGCCAAAATGAAAATGCCTACTACTCAAGAGAATTTTGGCACACTCACCTATCCTAGCAACTAAACTGAAATCCCCCTCCAAGCTCCCCACATTCGGCCAACACCTCCACCATCACCTAATCCCTTGATTTGCTCCACTAAATACTCCCTATCCCTCATTCAAATTGGTTTGACCAATTCAAACTTCTCCAAGCTCTCTTGTCCATCCATTTGAATGCATTAACCCATTCAAACACCATCTTTGAAGAGTCCCAACCGAAACCACCACTCCTCCACCTTGGCACAAAAAATAAAGCTCCATAATGAGGCTTATGGGATTCGAACTCCTCCCCTTCTGCTCCTACAAGTGACGCCACCCCCACTTGGACACAAGCTCCTTTGTGTCATCAAGCACACGCAAATAAACTTAAAGCCTGCTCCTACTAGCTCTCCCCCCTTAGATGCCCAAAATAGAAAATTTTACCAAGGCTCTGACTTGAACCGGAGCCTCCCCAGGACCCCAAGCACACCTAAATAACAAGCAGCACAAGCCAAGCACACAGAAAAGCATAAAATGCAGAACCCCTAATTCTAGGATGTTACAGTTCTACCCCATTAAAGAAATTTCGGCCTCGAAATTTACCTGATCAAAAGAGGTGAGGGTATTGCTGTCGTATCACAACCTCTGGCTCCCACGTGGCTTCCTCTGAACCGTGATTCCGCCATAAGACTTTAACCAACGGAATTGACTTCCTTCTCAACACTTTAACATCTCGATCTAAGATTAGAACTGGTTCTTCTTCAAAAGACAAATCAAGTCTTACTTCAATTTTCTCTACCGGCACTATGTGAGATGGATTCGAATGATAGCGTCTTAACATTGAAACATGAAATACATCATGTATCCAATTCAACTCCGGCGGTAACTCCAGCTGATACGCTACTAGTCCCACACGTTTCAACACTCGATAAGGCCCGATGAATCTGGTGCTCAACTTGCCCTTTCGTCCAAACCTTAAAACCTTCTTCCAAGGTGAGACTTTTAGAAAAACTTGATCACCCACTGAGAATTCTATCTCCTTACGCTTTAGATCTGCATACGATTTCTGCCTGTCGGAAGCTTCCTTCAACAGAGACCGAATAAACTTAACCTTTTCCTCCGTCTCTGAAACCAATTCTGGACCCAACAACTATCGCTCACCCAACTCTGTCCAGCAGGTAGGAGTACGACACTTACGACCATATAACGCTTCATAGGGTGCCATCTGAATACTGGATTGATAGCTATTGTTGTATGCAAATTCTGCCAACGGTAAGAAATCCTCCCAACTACCCCTGAAGTCGATAACACAACCTCTCAACATATCTTCCAGAATCTGAATTACCCTCTATAACTGACCATCCGTCTGTGGATGAAACGCCGTGCTGAAATCCAGTCTTGTACCCAACGCTTTATGTAATGCCTTCCAGAACCGCGATGTAAACCTAGGGTCTCTGTCTGACATGATAGACACTGGTACCCCATATAACCTCACAATCTCTGCTACATACAGCTTGGCTAACTTCTGTAGTGAGTAATCAACACGAACCGATATGAAATGTGCGGACTTCATCAACCGATCGACAATCACCCACACCGAATCCTTTTTAGTAGGCGTAAGAGGTAGCCCACTAACAAAGTCCATAGTTATCCTCTCCCACTTCCAAAGTGGAATCTTCACTGGCTGTAGCAACCCTGAAGTCAACTGATGTTTCGCCTTCACCTGCTGACACGTCAAGCACTTACTCACAAACTCGGTAACTTCTTGCTTCAGACCTGGCCACCAAAACTGTTCACGCAAATCTCGATACATCTTACTCCCACCAGGATGCATAGCGTATGGACTACTATGTGCCTCCTGCAGAATCCTCTGTCTCAACTCGAAATCCTTTGGCATACAAACCTTTCCACGAAAGCATAATACTCCATCACTGTTCAAACCAAATCATTCTGTCTCACCACCTTCCACTTGCTGAAGTCGAGAACTTAACAATTGTCGGCGTGCTTCTTCCTCCTAACTCGACTTACCCATGAAGGCATCACTTGAAGTTCGGCTAATAAACTTCCATCATCATACAAACTGAGATGAGCAAACATTGCCCTCAAATTCTCTATTACCTTACGACTCAATGTATCCTCCACAACGTTAGCTTTACCCGGGTGATACTCGATCGAGCAATCGTAGTCTTTCAACAATTCAATCCACCTCCGCTTCCTTAAATTCAACTCCTTCAGGGTAAGGAGATATTTCAGGCTCTTATGATCTGTGTAGATAATAGACTTCTCTCCATACATGTAATGTCTCCAAATCTTTAGAGCGAACACTACCGCAGCTAACTCCAAATCATGAGTGGGATAGTTCACTTCATGCGGTCTTAGTTGCCGAGACGCATACGCTACCACTTTCCCCTCTTGCATCAACACACATCCTAACCCTGTGTGCGACGCATCACAATAGACGACAAACTCCTTCCCGGCCTCAGGCAGAATCAACACTAATGCCTCCGTCAAAATCTTCTTCAACTTCTCAAAACTTTCCTGCTGCTTATCTGTCCATACAAACGGTACCCCTTTTCGTAAAAACTTGGTTAAAGGTGCAGCGATCAACGAGAATCCCTCAACAAACCTTCTGTAATACCCAGCTAACCCAAGGAAACTTCGAATTTCTGCTACAGACTTCGGTGGTTTCCAATCCAAAACAGCTTCAATCTTTCGGGGATCAACCCTAATCCCATCGGCAGACACAACATGCCCCAGAAAAGTAACTTCCCTCAACCAAAATTCACACTTGCTGAACTTGGCATACAGTTGCTTCTCTCTCAAAATCTGCAGAATAATCCGAAGATGCGAATCATGCTCCTCTTCCGTCCTTGAATATACCATGATATCATCTATGAACACTACGACAAACCGATCCAAGTAGGTTTGAAATACCCGGTTCATCATATCCATAAATGCGGCTGGTGCATTCGTCAACCCAAACGACATCACTAAGAACTCATAGTGACCATAACGAGTTCGAAAAGTAGTCTTATGAATATCCGCCTCCTTGACCTTAAGCTAATGGTACCCTGACCTCAAGTCTATCTTCGAGAAGACTGAAGCGCCTCGCAGCTGATCGAACAGGTCGTCAATTCTTGGCAACGGGTACTTGTTCTTAATCGTCAGCTTGTTCAATTGCATGTAGTCAATGCACATCCGCATCGACCCATCCTTTTTCTTGACAAATAACACCGGTGCTCCGCACAGAGACACACTTGGTCGAATAAAACCACGATCCAACAATTCATGAATCTGAGCTTTAAGTTCTACTAGCTCCTTCGGCACCATCCTATATGGGGCAACGGACACCGGAGCTGTTCCCGGAAGAAAATCAATGCCGAACTCCACCTCGCGATCCGGATGTAACCCTAGAAGTTCTTCTGGAAAAACATTCGAGAATTCTTTCACCGTTCTAACATCTCTTACAGACAATTCCTTGGCCTCCAAAGCACTAATGAAAGCTAAGAAAGCCTCACACCCTTTTCGCACCATCCTTTCAGCCTTTAATGCAGACACCACATTGGACAGGTAATTCCTTCTCTCACCTATTACCAACACCTCCTTATCCTCGAGAGTTTTCAAAATCATGCGCTTAGCAGCATAATCCAAGTTTGCTTGATACTTAACTAACCAGTCCATGCCTAAAATCAAATCAAACTCGCCGAACGACAATTCCATCAAGTCAGCCGGGAAAATAACCCATTGTACTTCGAAAGGCACACTCCTAAATAGTTTGTTTACCACTACAGATTGTCCTAAAGGGCTAATCACAGTCATTTCTCTAGAAGCAACCTCAGATTCTATATTCAAAGTTCCAGACACAGTACTAGCAACATATGAATGTGTAGACCCAATATATATCAGTGCTGTAAAGGGCAAACCAAAAATAAGGAACGTATCGGTTATGACGTCCGGTGCATCGCCATCCTCTCGGTATCTAGTCGCATAAACCAATCCAGTATCCTGCATCTCGTATTCACAAAGACCTCTGCACGGGTGCTCTACGCCCTCGACCAAAACCATTTCCTCCTCCGGTCGGACCACGACCTCTCGGTGGTTGCTGCCCACCTCTTCCAAACTGTACATATCCCTGACCTACTGGCCGTGCCCTGCTCGCTCTTGTGGGCGATCCCTTACTGATGATCTACAGATCCACACCTGTAACATCCTTTACTTCTTGCCCAACACTCCCCCGAATGATAATTCCCACATCTAGCACATGGTTGAGACCTACCAACAGTAACAGGCTTCGCAACTCGATCCGGCCCATCAAATCTAGGCCTCTTTTGGAAACTCCCAGCAGATCCTGACGACTCAAAATTCCTTTTATTCCTACCCCTATCCTTATCCCGATTCTGCCTCTCAGATCGCTTCACCTCTTCAGCTATCTTAGCCTTCTCAACCAGAGTAGCAAACTCTCTCTCCCATTGCGGAGCTATTAGTACTTGCAACTCGTCCCTCAGACCATCCTCAAATCGGACACAACACTCGTGATCTGTTGCAACGTTACCCCAGGCATAACGGCTTAAACGCAGGAATTCTGCCTCATATTCAGCCACTGAGTTATTCCCTTGGACCAAGTTTAAAAATGCCCTCCTCTGAGCGTCCACGTAACTTGTCCCAACATACTTTCCTTGGAATGATGACTTAAAGAAGTCTCAGGTAATACGGTCCGCTGATGTACCATCTCTTACCGTGAGCCACCATTGGTATGCCTCATCTCGAAGGAGGGACACTACTCCTTTCAAATTTTCCTCCGCAGAACAATCAAGATCGTCCATGATTCGTTCAATCGCTTCCAGCCAGTACTCAGCTACGTTAGGAGCTGCACCAGAAATGCCCCTAAATATCTCAACCCTATTAGCTCGGAGTCGCTCAGAAATAGATTTTCAAGCTACTGATCTCGTGCTTGCTCCAGTAACCCGCTCCAAAACACGCGACATAGCTTGAGACACAGCATCGTCTCCACCAGTTTGGTCCTGGAATCCCGCTTCCACAATTGGTAATGCTGGCACTTCACCTTCCGGTCCATGCCCTGATTCCAAGGGTTCAGCCTCAACACCCCGGCCTCTACCACGGTCGCGCATACCATGTCCATGTCCTCTAGCGCTCATGATTACGAATTCGACTTAATCTGATTACAATTTTATGAGTTAGCATTTATTCCACTGTTTATTACCAGACAGTCTTATGGAAATAGCATTAGAAGTAGTTTTCGCAAAAACATATTTCTAAAGGTCTCAGTTTCTAAAGTTGAATTTCTTAGAACTATCTATCACGATAAAATTTTTTTATAAGAATTCAAACAATAATCAGAAATCTTACAGTGCAGATTGGTTCCGGAGACTCGGGTGCCATACTTCTAGAAAACATGTATTTTTCTAAACCATATTCCAAACCAACTTTTGGAAACATTTTTGAACCCCAAACCCATAGCCGAGTTTTGTAACCTAGGCTCTGATACCATAATTGTAACACCCCAAACCCGGTCTATAAGTTATAACCAAATCTGGTATGTTACAGGAAAGGTAGTTTTGAAATTTTCAACAGAACATCGTAATTTGGAAAAACTTTTCGTTTAGTGATTCCATCATAAAGACAATTTAAAATTTTGTTTGAAGATTTTCTTACCACCTTCTATTTAAAAATGAACTAAAAAGTCATAAACTGTTTTGTTTCACGAAGACCGAAATTAGGGAAATTCCATAAACGTGACATTTGAAAATGATGTTGAAGTTTTAAGAAAATCTCCAGATTATTTAGCTTAAACCTTTAATCGCTTGTCATCTTTTGTAAATACTTTAAAAATATGATTGTTTATATTTTTATTTTAGGAAACTCCTTATTTGACAATTCATAAGTTATGCAATAACCAAATTAAAGCAAAAACCCAAATTAAAGTTATGGAGGCCTTATTACATTGCAAAATCCCAAAATTTAAAAAGTAAGTTTAAATAAGAACCGAAAGTTTACGAGAAAATAATGCATGGCCACCTCAAGCCCACCTCGGCTCCAAATCCACAACTAGGGGTTACCTGTAATATTAAGCAGAGGAGTGAGTCACCGAGACTCAGTGTGTAATTCCTCTTATAACGCAATCAGGCTTTAAGCCCACAGATGCACATTGGGCCTTAGCCCTCACAATATAGCATATTAAAAATGTATGCAATGTAGCCCAGCCCAACCTAGTTTTCCATCCTTTAGGTCACCTAAATCAGCCAAACACCCGTGGCATCAAGCCACTTTGGTTCCAAACCACTATGGTCCCAGACCACTTGTGACAGAGTCACAGAATATATAAACGTGGGGCCAACCCACTCGTCCCCCGCACCACTGTGACAATCTCGATAAGTATATGTGGGGCCAACCCAATTGTGGTACCAAACCACCGAGATAAGTCAGCGATAAATATATGTATACGTGGTTCCAAACCACTGTGGTCCCAGACCACTGTGATAGAAGTCACTAAATAACACTTCCCCCTGTCAATCATATCCCAAAGCCCATGCAACATATTATCATATTGAGATGAATGCAAACATACTTTCAATGTACAACAGGCAATTAATTCATACATACATATCTTCGAAAGTAAAATCATAGTGGTACTTACCCGGTGTCTCCAACCTTACCCACAAGGGTATCTCGACTATCTATACAATTGTTTCGGCTTTAAGCCAACACAGTGACTAACGCAAATAATAAAGGAAAGTGTGAGCGTTACACACCTGATTACGCGTAAGACTAAACTCTCTAGATTGTCGACACTCCCACTAGAAGAAACAACTGCGATTTGTCTATCCCAGGCAGATGTCGGCTCCCTACCACAGCCTGGAGGAAAGTCTCGAACCGCCGACATAGCACGTCGCTTAAACTTAGGAGTAGAGACTGCGAGTCCACTCCCCTCCTTAGTTTGGCTAGCACTCGCATCCATGGAGAGAATCTTTGATCAGTACCCAAGGAGAAATGTAGGTTGACTAACAAAAGAATTTGATTAAGGCAGACTACAATTGAAAGGGATGAAATAGCAAAGAAAACGCAAAGATGGCTCCTTACCTTAAGAACCCGGATGGAGTGATCAGATTCGGCAATCAACAGACCTTTAGGCTTCGGACCTCCAACGCTCGGCTAATGGGGTTTCCCAAAGTAAATGTTCCAAAATGAGAGAAGAAGAAGAAGGGTTTAGCTGAAATCTAAACACCAAAAACAAAATAGCCATTTGACTATGACCACACAGAATCGAAAGAAATAAAGAAAGAAATGAAAGAGTCTCCCCCTTACTTTAACCAACAGAAACCGATTGAAGAGACTTCCTGCGACCAAAGATTCCTAGCACCTTGCTTCGCGTTGTTAGGCTAACAGAAAAAGAGTGTAAGACTAAATTTAGTGTGGTGTCAAAGGAGATTCGACTATGGTGAAAAGGTGTAGAAACGAAACACACAAGAGAAAAGAGTGAGAAGTATGTTTCGGCTAGAGAAAAAAAGAGTGAAGAAGAGAAAACCGCTAGAGAAAAAGAATGATAGGAAAAAGAAATGCCCGAGTGGTCACCCTAGTTTCGGCTAATGTCAAAGAGGCAAGAAGAGAAGAAGAGAAGAAAGCTGAAATTTTCGACACAAAGAGAAGTAGGAAACCGAACAAGAGAAAAAGAAAGAACTCCCTAAGACCCTTGCAAAAATTCGGCACTCTCCCTATATGACCGAAAATGCCAAAATGAAAATGCCTACTACTCAAGAGAATTTCTAACACTCACCTATCCTAGCAACTAAACCAAAATCCCCTCCAAGCTCCCCACATTCGCCAACACCTCCACCATCACCTAATCCCTTGATTTGCTCCACCAAATACTCCCCATCCCTCATTCAAATTGGTTTGACCAATTCAAACTCCTCCAAGCTCTCTTGTCCATCCATTTGAATGCATTGACCAATTCAAACACCACCTTTGAACAGTCCCAGCCGAAACCACCAATCCTCCACCTTGGCACAAAAAATAAAGCTCCATAATGAGGCTTATGGGATTCGAACTCCTCCCCTTCTGCTCCTACAAGTGATGCCACCCCCACTTGGACACAAGCTTCTTTGTGTCATCAAGCACACGCAAATAAACTTAAAGCCTGCTCCTACTAGCTCTCCCCCTTAGATGGCCAAAACAGAAAATTTTACCAATGCTCTGACTTGAACCCGAGCCTCCCCAAGACCCCCAAGCACACCTGAATAACAAGCAGCACAAGCAAGCACACAGAAAAGCATAAAATGCAGAACCCATAATTCTAGGATGTTACAGTAGGATACATAATGAATAAAAATAGAATGAGGGACAACGGGGCTCACCGTCAAGCTACCCAATGTGAGTCATTTGTCATCGTGATTGCACCTATTTCTAAAGGATAAAACCAAGAGGTTGGGGATGATGTAGTGTCCCAAGCAGTGTTGGGAGTCAGAGAAAATGTTTTCGAGAATATGGTTGAGAGGACTAAGATGGAGGAAGAGACTAAACTCTTGGAGTGCAAAAGAAAGGAAAACAGTAATGTTCAGAAAATGAAAAAAAAAGTCTACTTTCACTGGTCCAAATTCGTGACCTTTAAAGTGGGCCAGAGGATCCAGACCTCAATTAAAGGTTGTAGTAGTTATTATTAGAGAAACTATTAGATTAGCTAAGGTTCTGATTTGTAGATATTGTGGTAAGCATAATCTAGTATAGTTTCTGTTAAAATTGGGAATTGGAGTAGACAAATCTATTAGTAACATTTCTGTAATTAGATCTGCAAGACATATGTTGGGAATTTAAGGAGACCAATTGTTTGGAATTGTGTTGGAATCAGAGTTGTGCTGTAACAGCCCTATCACGTATCTGTCGCCGGAGTAGAGTTACAGAGCATTACCGTACAAATGTAATACTAAAACATTCATTTCATACATTAAACATAATCTAATTAATTCAATCACTGACATAACATCCCTTGATCAAGCCCTCAAGGCCCTAAAAATACCTTAAAAACAAATCGGGATCAAATTGGAAACAATCGAAAAGTATAAGAATAATTTAGAAAATTTTAATTGTAGAGGTCACACGGCTGTGTGACTCACACTGCCAAGAAAAATGCCCGTGTCTCAGGCTGTGTAACAATCGAAATAGGGACGCACGACCGTGTCCCAGCCCATGTCCTCACCGATTTAACTCTATGTGTTGGGTCACACGGCCAAGCCACACGCTCATGTGCTAGGCTGTGTAACAGCCTAACTTGTATGCTTTCAAACCTACAAGGAACACACCGCTCTGTCGCCTGACACACGGCTGAGTCACACGCTCGTGTTTTGGGCCATGTAGACATGAATTTGCCCAAAAATAAGCCATTTCCAACACCAAACCATGCAACCACCTAAAGGTCCTTAGTACACAATATCAAGGCATTCAAACATGACCTAAATCTTACATAAAATGACCAAATCAATACTCCAAGATCATTCAACAAATATGCCATACAAGGCACCTCAATATCAACTACAAAAAATGTAACAGTCCAGTTTAGACCCTAATCGGAACAGTGGTTTCGGGACCACGAATCCGAGTCAGTAAAATATATTTAATATTATTTTTCGTGTTTTCAGTATATGAATGAGCATGTGTGAAATTTCTGTGATTTAATTTGTTCATTTGTGAGCTTAATTTGAGTAAAAGGACTAAATCGAGTAATTCGTAAAACTGACTTTCTATTTGATTAATGGCTATTTTGAATGTGGCTTTTAAATGAGGAGGCCTTAATAGGCAATTAGCCCATTAATAAAGATGGTGGATGGCCATGGATGGTTATGCCCTTAAATGAATAAGTTTAATATGTTGTAATAAAAGGTTAAATTTGTAAATGGATTAATGATGTTAATTCTTAATAAAACAAAAGAAAATTTGATAGTGGAAATGTTCATCCTCTTCCACCGATTTGAGAAAGAAAAAGAAAGGGTTTTAGCTTTTCAAATATTTGGCTATTAAAGTATTTGATCCAAGATCAAGAACTGAAGAATACGGACTTAGATCGCGGGAAATCAAAAGTAATCGAGAAGCCGTATTCATTTCTGTTAAACCGAATTCGAGGTAAGTCAATATACAAATAAATGTATTTGAATTGACTTAATTGTGTATATATGAAATTTAAATTGCTATGAATATGCTCGAGACGTTGGCATCGATATGAGATTTACGTGTAAGACCATGTCTGGAACATTGGCATCGTATTGATTCGTGTAAGACCCTGTCCGGGAAAGTGGCATCGATATCTGATTACATGTATGACCACGTCTGGGACGTTGGCATTGTACGACTATTTCGAGCACTCTAAGTATCCTATTTAGTTCCGAACGATTCAACAGGCAAATTCGAGAAATGAACGACTATGTGAGTTGTATATATGTTTCAGGTACGTTTGAAAGTACACTATGTGTGTATGAAAGGTAAGTATCTATACGAACTTACTAGGATGAATATGTAGATTGAAATGATGAGATAATATATGAAGATATGCTTGAATGAGCCATGTGTATATATGATATTTGAGTTGAAGAATATGGTAAGATATGGCTAAGCAAATGAGCCAAAGAATATATGTGATGAATTTTTCTATGAGAACCAATATTGTCATTGTATCAATATGGTTATATGCATTTTATGCTAAGTTTATTTGTATATGGCTTACTAAGCTTTTGAAAGCTTACTTTGTGTGTGTTTGCTCTATTTTATAGATCGTTAAAGCTACGAAAGGCTCGGGGACGGTCAAAGATCGTCATCACACTACTCAAACTTGTTTTGGTACTTTGAAAATGTGTATATAGTTAAATATGGCATGTATAGGCTAGTCATTTTGGATTATGTTTGAAATGTGTATAAATAGCCATGAGATGTGGCTAGATAAATGTTGGTAATATGCATGAGTGAATATGATATATGATTGATGATTTGGTATGCCTTGATAGCTAATGAAATGGCCAAGACTATGGTAAGCATATGAATGCATTATGAGTATGTATGTTTGAGCAAATGAATGATTATATGAAACGTAAATGTAGATGAATCATGTTTGAATGCATATGTGTTTTAGTTGTGCAAATTGTACATGAAATGAAATGGTATATTGCTTGTGGGGTTGACCAAAGTGTGGGTGGCATTTTTGCCTTGACAATGGCCTATTTTGCATACATGGCCAAGAGACACGGGCATGTGTCTCTTTCGTGTGGCTCAAGGGCCACTTCGAAGTGTGCCTGAGTAGGTTACACGGCCGTGGCACACGGGTGTGCTTGGTGGTCATGTGAACAAGTCAGTAGCTAGCCTAATTTTACACAGCCATGGCACACAGGCGTGTCTGGTGGCCGTGTGAATAAGTTAGTATACATGCTCTATTTTTGCAGGGCAAGGACACATGGGTGTGTCTAGTAGCCGTGGGAGGCACACGGCCTGCCCACACAGGCGTGTGACCTCTGTAACTTAGAAAAGTTTTAAATTTCTGAGAATTTTAGTATGTGTTCAATTTAGTCCCGACCCTATTCCTAAGCATGATTAAGGTCTAGTTGACCTATAAAAGGGACACTTTGATTGCGTTGGATGAATTGTAATATGAAATGTCCGTAAAAGTTTTCGATTTGTCCGGTAACGCCCTTAACCCTAATCCAGCGATGGATACGGGTTAGGGGTGTTACATTTGGTTTGTATCAGAGCTACGATTTAGTCGATTCTCGAACTAACGTAGCGTATAAGAGTCTAGCTATACATGCCATATATCTGAATTGTGATTGTGTGATGAATCCTGACGTGTAAAATGTGATTTTCGTATAGTAATGGATCCCAAAAGAGCCGTAGCTGACAATGTAGAAAGTAATGCGCCTGCTCCCGCTCAAGGGACAGCGCCTTCTGATTTGAGACCGGCTACGAGTGGTCAACAGGGAGAAGCTAAACAAGCTTTCTTCCAGATGATGAGTGAGTGGTTCGCTCAGTTTGTGAGAAATAATCCGGCTGTTTCACAACCACCGCCCCCACCTAATCCCCCTCAGACATCTGCTATGCCTCTGACTACGAATCTGAATCTGTTGAGTAAGCCTCCGATCGACAAAATTCGTAAGTATGGTGCTGAAGAGTTCAGGGCTACCAGTGATGATGATGCTGAAAAAGCTGAGTTTTGGTTAGAAAACACTATACGAGTGTTTGATGAGATGTCACTGACACCGGAAGAATGTTTAAAATGTGTTGTATCTTTGTTACAAGACACGACCTATCAGTGGCGGAAGACTTTGATTTCTGTTGTTCCGAAAGAGAGAGTCACATGGGATTTCTTTCAGATTGAGTTCCGGAAGAAATACATTCGTCAGAGATTCATTGATCAGAAATGAAAAGAATTTCTGGAATTGAAGCAAGGCCGCATGTCTGTCACTGAATATGAACGAGAGTTCGTGAGACTGAGTCAGTATGCCTGAGAATGTGTATCATCAGAAGCAATTATGTGTAAGAGATTTGAAGATGGCCTCAATGAAGACATCCGTTTGTTAGTCAGAATTCTTGAGATAAAAGAGTTTGTTGTACTTGTTGATCGGGCATGTAAAGCTAAAGCACTCGGAAAAGATAAAAGAAAAGCTAAATCTGAAGCTAGAGATGTGAGAAAGAGATTTTCGAACAAATCATTTCAGTTTGTTTCGAAGAAATTCTGAGATGAACAAAGTCGTTCGAGAGTTAATGTGGGAAATTCTAGTAGAGATCGAGCTAGATCACAGTTGAGTTCCAAAGCTCCGGCAACATCAATGTCAAGTGTTGGAAATGTTCGATCTGAGAAACCTGAATGTAAGCATTGTGGTAAAAGACATCCGGGAAGTTGTAGATTGAATGATCGAGCTTGCTTCAGATGTAAATCATTAGATCATTTCATCCATGATTACCCAGAGTCTGTTGAGCAAGAGACTGCCCAGAACCCGAGATCCGATAATGCTCCAGTTAGAGGTAGACCTTCCCGAAATATAAGAAATGTCAGTGGTAGTCAGAGAACTACGAGAGATACTGTTGCGAGATCTGAAGCTAGAGCACCTGCCAAAGCGTATGCTATCCGAGCTCGGGAGGAAGCTTCATCTCCATATGTTATAATGGGTACATTTACACTTTATGATACTTTTGTGATTGCATTGATAGACCCTAGTTCTACTCATTCGTTTATATGCATGAATTTGGTATCCAGTAAGACTTTTCCTGTAGAGTCTACTGAGTTTGTTATAAAAGTATCGAACCCCTTAGGTAAAAGTGTCATGGTTAACAAAGTATGCAAGAACTATCTGTTAATGTTTCGAGATATCTGTTTTCCTGCTGATTTGATGCTATTACCATTTGATGAGTATGATATCATTCTGAGTATGGACTGGTTGACATTGCATGATGCTGTGGTGAATTGTAAAAGAAAGATTATTGATTTAGATGTCCGAATGATGAAATAGTTCGGGTTGAGTCTAATGATTTGAATGGATTGCCTGCTGTGATATCTGTGTTGAAAGCTCAAAGATGTGTGAAAAAGGGATATGAGGTATATTTTGCTTATGTGATTGATTCGAAAGTGTATGAAAAGAAAGTTGAATCAGTGCCAGTTGTCTGTGAATTCTTTGATGTGTTTCTCGAAGAACTACTGGGATTACCTCCGATACGTGAAGTTGAATTTGGTATCGATTTGTTGCCTGGTAAAACTCCTATTTTGATAGCTCCGTATAGAATGGCACCAACAGAGTTGAAAGAGTTAAAGTCACAGTTGTAAGAGTTGACTAATAGAGGGTTTGCAAGACTGAGTTTCTCACCTTGGGGTGCTCCTGTTTCGTTTGTGAAAAAAGAATGATGGCACGATGAGAATGTGCATTGATTATCGTCAGTTGAACAAAGTGACCATAAAGAACAAATATCCGTTGCCTAGGATTGACGATTTGTTTGATAAGTTAAAAGGAGCCACTATGTTTTCTAAGATAGATCTGAGATCGGGATATTACCAGTTGAGAGTAAAAGAATCAGACATTTCGAAAATTGCTTTCAGAACGAGGTACAGGCATTATGAGTTTTTAGTTATGCCCTTTGGACTAACAATGGCTCCTGCTGTTTTTATGGATTTGATGAACAGAATTTTCAGATCGTACCTAGATCGATTTGTTGTCATATTCATTGATGACATTTTAATTTATTCACGTGATGAAATTGAACATGCTGAACATCTGAGAATTGTGATGTAAACTCTGAGAGAAAATCAATTGTATGCGAAATTCAGCAAATGTGAGTTCTGGTTGCGTGAAGTCAATTTTCTGGGACATATTGTATCGGCCTCTGGAATACGAGTTGATCCGAGCAAGATTTTTGCTATTATGGAATGGAAACCTCTGAAAAACGTGTTTGAAGTTCACAGTTTTCTGGGACTTGCTGGTTATTATCGAAGGTTCGTAAAAGGATTTTCGATGATAGCTACTCCATTGACTAGATTGCTTCAGAAAGATGTGAGATTTGAATGGTCTGATAAATGTCAGAAAAGTTTTGATAATATGAAAACTCTGTTAACTGAAGCTCCAGTGCTAGTACAGCCAGAATGAGGTAAATAATTTGTGATATATAGTGATGCTTCGTTGAATGGTCTAGGATGTATTCTGATGCAGGAAGGCAAAGTAATAGCTTATGGCTTGAGAGAATTAAAGCCTCATGAAAAGAACTATCCGACAAACGATCTTGAGCTAGCTTCGATTGTATTCGCATTAAAGATTTGGCAACATTATCTGTTCGGTGAAAAATGCCACGTATTTTCAGATCATAAAAGTTTGAACTATCTGATGACCTAGAAAGATTTGAATCTGCATTAGAGAAGATGGTTAGAGTTGTTGAAAGACTACGAGCTTGTGATAGATTATCACCCGGGTAAAGCAAATGTCATTGCCGATGCATTGAGTTAAAAGTCACTGTGTGCATTACGTGCTATGAATGCTCAATTAGATCTGTCTGATGATAGTTTTGTGTTAGCTGAATTGAAAGTGAAACCGTTGTTTTTACAGCAGATACGTGATGCTCAGAAAGTTGATAATGAAATGTTAGCAAAACGAGGTCAGTGTGATTCGAATTTTGATTCTGAATTTCGAGTGGATGTTGATGATTGTTTGAGATTCCGAGATCGAATTTGTGTTCCGAGAAACCCTGAGTTAATTCAGTTGATTTTGAATAAAGCACATAACAGTCGTCTATTTGTTCATCCGGGAAGTACGAAGATGTACCATGATCTGAAGCTACACTATTGGTGGTTAGGTATGAAAAGAGATATCTCAGACTTTGTATCGAAATGTTTAGTCTGTCAGCAAGTTAAAGTTGAACATCAGGTTCCATCTGGTTTGTTTACAACCGATTCTGATTCCCGAGTGGAAATGGGATAGAGTAACGATGGACTTTGTTTCTGGATTACCTCTGACTCCCAGAAAGAAAGATACGATTTGGGTTGTAGTTGATCGATTGATGAAATCTACACATTTTATTTCGATACGATCTGATTACTCACTTGATACATTAGCCGAGCTTTATATTTCTGAGATTGTGAGATTGCACAGAGTTCCATTGTATATTGTGTCTGATAGAGATCCGAGGTTTACATAAAGATTCTGGAAGAAATTACAAGAAGCTTTAGGCACGAAATTGCATTTCAGTACAGCTTTTCACCCGCAAACAGATGGCCAGTCTGAGCGAATTATTTAGATACTCGAGGATATGTTGAGATGCTGCATTGTTGAGTTTAACGGCACGTGGGAACAATACTTACCATTGATTGAATTTGCATACAACAACAGTTTTCAGTCAAGTATCAAAATGGCACCTTATGAGGCTTTGTATGGATGTAAATGTCGAACACCTCTGTATTGGACTGAGCTCAGTGAAAGTAAGTTACACGGGGTTGATTTGATAAAAGACACTGAACAGAAAGTAAAAGTGATCCGAGATAGTTTGAAAGCAGCGTCTAATAGTCAGAAGTCTTATGCGGACTTGAAACGAAAATACATTGAATTTGAAATTGGTGACAAAGTTTTCTTAAAAGTATCTCCATGGAAGAAAATACTGTCCGTACCTGGTTCTAAATGTTGTTTTCGACACATATGAGTCTTTAACTCGTAACTGATAATAACCAAAACGAAGATCGTTCTTTGAGAATACTGTCACACCTTTCAACTGGTCAAACAAATCATCAATACGTGGGAATGGATACTTGTTCTTGATCGTGACTTTATTGAGCTGTCGATAATCTATACATAGTCGCATGGATTCATCCTTTTTCTTAACAAACAACACAGGAGCACCCTAAGGAGAAAAGCTGGGCCGAGCAAAGCCTCTATCTGTCAACTCTTTCAATTCTGTGGGTGCCATTCTATACCCGACATTAATTCAATAGCAAACTCAACCTCTCTGATCAGCGATAACCCTAGTAACTTTTCTGGAAAATACTCATATACCACTGGAACCGATTCTAATTTAAAATTTGAAACTCTGGAATCAACAACATATTTCTATACCGTCATAGCTGTAACAACCCGGTTTGGACCCTAGTCGAAATAGTGGTTTCGGGACCACAAATTTGAGGTAAAAAAAATATTTTAATTTTATTATTGGTGTTTATAATATGTGATTGAGCATGTGTGAAAGTTCTGTGTGAAAATTTTATCGATTGTGTGCTTAATTTACAAAAAGGACCTAATTGCGTAAAATGTAAAAGCTGTGTGCTGATTGTTAAAGTGCTTATTTGGCATTGCTTATTGAATGAAAGGTCCTTAGATTGATATTAGACCATTAATAGATGGGATGGACAAAAATGGCCTAATGTTAGTGGATTTTAAATGTTATTAAAATGGCTAAAATTGGTATTTAATAATTATGTTAATATAACTTTAATAAAACAAAAAGAATGGCCATTTAATCATCATCCTTGGCCGATTGTAAGCTAGAAAAGAAAAGAGAAAGAACATAAGGGTTCAGAACATTTTGATATTGATTGAGACCAAGAAAGGAGAGATTCGGATCGAGGTCGAGGCAAAGACAAAGTACTCGATTGATCGGCTAGTTTTGGTATTTCGACATCCGAGGTATGTTTAGATATAATACAAGTTGTTAAATTTATATCTATGTGATGAGAAATGAATGAATTGTATAGTTAATGAAATAGCAATGTTATATATGTGATTGAGTAATGAGGCACTATGTGTGCGTAATTTGAAATGAGACAGAGATGATTTGGCACTGTGTGTGCGAAATAGTAGAAGCTTCGGCTTATTAATTTGGCACTGTGTGTGCGATACCGAAATAAGTTCGGTTTAAAGTACAGGCATTAAGTGTGCGATGACATTTATGCTTCGGCTACGAAATTGGCACTAAGTGTGCGATTGAATCAAATGAATAACAAAGGTTGATCGAGATGTAATATCTAGTATTGAGTAGCATGGATGGTGAATAACTATGTGTTGGCTAAGGTATGTATTGAACCATTGTGGTTGATGAAATTATGTATGGAAATATGAATGGTGGAGTGAGTATATTAGCTATGGATGATATGGTGTGAATATTTGAGAGTTGATCTATGTGATGGATTAACTTTGTATATTGTATTTTATTTATTAAATTGAATGTATTATGTTATGAACTTACTAAGCTTTAAAAGCTTACTGTGTGAATTATTTCTCTGTTTTACAGTGTTAATAAAGCTAGCTCGGATCCAGGGATCGTCAGCGACTCAATCACACTATCGACTAACTATTTTGGTACTTTTGAAAGATGCATATATTTTGTATATGGCATGTATAGGCTAGTGGTTATGGTATGTTTTATAACGTTTCAATCTTGCCATGTGATATGGCTTGGATGTTGAATGTTGATGGTTTATATGTAAAGCTATGGAAATGATGAATGTGGTATGAAATAGTGAGAATGGAATTTGTATATTTGATGCTTGAATTGGTCGATAAGAATGGCATTTTAAGTGTGAATTTGTGGTATGACTAGATGATTCTTAGTTATATGAATTGAATTGTGAATATGATGTTTTTGATGGATTTATTTGGGTAGGAATTGAGCATGGAAATAAATGATGTAATAAATGATTAGTTGGTACTTGAAATGGTAGGTTGCAGTTGCATTCGAGGCATAAAATGGTATTGGTTTGATGCATATAGATGATTCCAAAGTGTGGATGGTAATTTGGCCTTGAAAATGGCCTATAATTGCCCACACGGTTGAACACATGGGCGTGTGGCTCGACCGTGTCCTTCAAGGTTGTGTTTCAAAACAAGTCAGGCTCGACCACGGGCTGAACACACGGGCGTGTGACTGGCCGTGTGGTGCAAGTCAGGCTCGACCACGGGTGAGGCACACAGGCGTGTCCACGGCTGTGTGGACAAGTCAGTATGTATGCCCTGTTTTGACACGGCTTAGACACACGGACGTGTCTGAGGCCGTGGAAGGCACACGGCCTGCCCACACGGGCGTGTGACCTCTATAACTTAGAAAAATGTTTGAATTTTGAAAATTTTTGTATGTGTTCAGTTTAGCCCTGACCCCTTTCTAACATGTGTTTAAGGTCTCGTAGACCTCATTAAGGGACTATATGTTTATATTTGGATATGTTTGATGAATGTTTAACTTTGTGTTGTGAAATGAATTTAAATGTTTTGAAATGATTGGTAATGCCTCTTAACCCTATTCCTGAGATGGTTTCGGGTTAGGGGTGTTACAATAGCTGAGATTATATTAGATGTACCATCCAATCTATCTAACTCAATTCAGATCTGTTTACCATCCAGACATTTTAACACAATATGTTTTCTTCTACCATTCACAATAGCATCACGTAGAGTGAACCAGTCCATACCCAGAATCACATCAAACTCATCAAAGGGTAACAACATCAACCTAGCGGGGAAACCGAAACCCTTAATTATCAGTGGACATGATCTACATAACTGATTAACTAGAACACAATGGGCCAGGGGATTTGTAACTTTGACAGTATATTCAATGAATTCAACAGGTATTTTCTTTTTGTCTAGTAATGTAGTGCATATATACGAATGAGTTGATCCAGGATCAATCGATGCATATACATTAATATCAAAGAGAGAAAAATTACCCGCAATAACATCTGGAGCAGTAGCTTCCTCTCGAGCTCAGATTGCATAGGCCCTAGTTGGTGCTCATGCTTCAGACCATTCGTTCATCTCGCTGTTCTTTCCTTGACCGGAAGAAGCATTTCTAACATTTTCAGATCGTCTACCCCTTTTAGAAGTTGCTTTAGGCTTATTTGATTGATTTTCGAAATCCTTTTTCTTCTTCAAACAGTTACGAAAAAAATGGTCGATAGACCCACAGTAACACTCCTTACCTGTATTCAACGTCGGAACCAGGTACAAGGCATTACCGGACTTAACATACTTTATAATACAAAATCGGGCCATAAATTTTCATTCCAACTTAAAACTTTTCATTCGTATTCATAACGTCCCTATTATGGGACTACAAGACCCGAATCATACATATAAGGTGGTTCGGGACTGAACCAGAAGCTTACGAACACTTAGAATTTTTTTTGCTCAAAACAGGGCCACACGCCCATATGGAAAGGAACACGTTTGTGTCTATAGCCAGTGTCCCTCCCACGGTCATGACACGCCCGTGTCTTAGCCCGTGTGTGAAAAGCTTGACATTCTGTTTATGACACCAGCAGATATTTAGGGTCACATGGCCAAGTCACACACCCGTGTGTTAGGCCGTGTGGCGAATTTAATTCTCGCAATTAATGCGCAGACTTCACACGGCCTGGGCACACGCCCATGTCCTGAGGCCGTGTCCTTCACACGGCCGTGTCTCTGCCCATGTGTTTACTACTGGGCATTCTATTTTGCTAAATTTGGATGCAGGGGACACACGGCCTATCAACACGCCCACGGGGCTGACCGTGTGTCACACACGGCCTAGACACACGCCCGTGTGTCTACCTGTGTGGACAAATGTAAGGCTATTAACAAAGTCATTTGCCACCCTGAAAAGCAATCATACCTATATCCTTTCCAGTAACACATAACATAACAATAATGCGCCTCTAATATCCAAAATCAAAACATCCCCACCTTAATTTCACACTGCGTTCATCATACATATACTCCACACATTACTCATTCAATTCCGCAAGCCTGCACGTCATGAATTTCATCATCATTGAATAGATATAACTTAACTGGTATTGGCCAATTCCAATGGCCATTTACAAAATGAAATAAGTAACATTATTAGCCAACACATTGGCTAACAACTATGACATATAACAAAATGACCAAGTTCCTATACATGCCATACCCAAAATAATCAAACTTTACTATACCCAAAAGAATAGCTTGATAGTGTGAATCGAGCTCCGACGTCCTTCGATGCCTGAGCTAGCTTGGCGATACTACAAGAAAAGGGAAAAGCGAGGGAGTAACTATAAAGCTTAGTAAGTTTGCATGTAATAGATAACAACATAAAATCTTGTAATAACATCCACATATTACATTATGTTTAACACAAAATTCTCAATGCAACATTGACATGGCTTGCTCATACTCACTTTTGCTGACCACATATCACATACCGGACTCATTTCCCGTGAGTTCTGCATATGTACCTGTATCACTCCATCACAAAATTTTAGCCTTTTTTCCATCTTTAACATAAACTTTAATTCTTTACCCCGTTGAACCACTTGGAGTATCGAAGGAGACTCGGAAATTGTCATACACGTAGTAAGATGCCAATGCCATATCCCAGATATGGTCTCACATGGGATCACATGTCGATGCCGATGCCATATCCCAGATATGGTCTTATACGGGATTTCATATCAATGTCGACGCCATATCCCAGATATGGTCTTACACGAGGTCGTATGTCGATGCCATGTCACAGACATGGTCTTACACGATTTCATACCGAAGCCAGGTCCCAGACATGGTCTTACACGGAGCCACTATTCAATACTGATGCCATATCTTAGATATGGTTTTACACGGGATCTCAATTTGGTGCCAAGGCCATGTCCCAGATACGATCTTATACGGGACCTCATTAATCTAATGTCATGAAAATGGTATCCTTTCTATTCCTAAGGTTCAACCGGGACTTCGATATTGTAAAACTTCATCATTTTTTTTCTTCGTCAAGACCTCATTAACCAATTTTCATAAAAAGAATATACATTTCATGAATATCAAGCATTTAAATACATAATAACATAATGTTGATTTATTACACCCAAACTTACCTCGGTATCAAAATATAGATAGTTGTTCAATTTAGTCCACCACCTTGTTCTTTCCTCGGTTTAGGTCCGGACTTCGTGTTACTTGATCTATAATGACAAATTTCACTTATGTAATTATCACATTGACTAAAACATCCCATGAATCATACTTTGGCAAAAACTATAATTTTTCCCCTAAACTTTCACATATTTGCAACATGGTCCCTAAGATTGTATGATGAAATGTACTCATTTTCTTAGTTACCCAAGCCTAGCCGAACCTATCTTAAGCTTATAATAGCTCACATTTTCCTTAAAAATTGATTTTTACTACACATTTTTTCATTTTTACAAATAGGTTCTTTTTAGGTGTTTCCATGAACAATCACTTATAGAAAGATGTTCATCACACCTCAAACTTCCATATTCCTCCATTAAACATCAAAATACATGCATGACATACATGGGTAAGTTTTTGAACATGAACTCTAGCTTAAAATATGGTTAGAAATAGCTAAATCGAGCTACGAGGATCTAAAAAATGTAAAGAACTTTAAAAACGGGGCTAGGATGCACTTACTTTGAGCTTGAAAATGAAAAAAACCCTAGCTATGGCTTCTCTTCAATTTTCGACTCTTGGGGAAGAAGATGGACACCAATTTTGACTTGTTTTTTCCCTTTTTATTAATTTATTAACTAAATGACCAAAATGCCCTTAAGGCCCTTCATTGAGATTTTTCCCTTCCATATCCAATTTTTGTCCATCATGAGATATAATGTTCTAATTACTAAATAAGGACCTCTAATAAATTTTCAAATGCTATCTCATACTTAAAACTTCTAGAATCTCATTTTTTTTCAATTTTTGCAATTTAGTCCTAAAGATAAATTGATCACTAAATCATAAAATTTCTTCATGAAATTTTCACACAACCATGCAAACACGTCATAGACCTCATAAGAACCATAAAACATATATTTCTACTTCATATTTGTGGTCTCGCAACCACTATTCTGACTAGGCCCTAAATCGGGCTGTTACAATTCTCCCCCTTAGGGATTTTTGTCCCCGAAAATCTTACCGGTAAAAAGGTTTGGATATTGGTTTCTCATAGCCTCTTCAGGCTCCCATGTAGCCTCTTCTACCCCGTGTCTTTGCCACAATACTTTCACAAGAGCTATACTTTTATTTCTTAACTGTTTGACCACTCAAGCCAAAATCTTAACTGGCTCTTCACCATAAGTCATGTCCGGTTGAATTTCAACCTCTGTCGGTACAATCACATGTGAAGGATTTGATCAGTATCTTCTCAACATGGATACATGGAACACATCATGAATCATTTCTAACCCTGATGGCAAAGCCAATCGATAGGCTACCGGCCCTTTCCTCTCGGTAATCTCATACGGTCCAATAAAGCGTGGACTCAATTTGCCTTTCTGGCCAAATCTGAGAACTTTCTTCCATGGTGACACTTTCAAAAATACCTTATCACCAACTTGAAACTCAATCTCTTTCCGTTTTAAATCTGCGTAGGATTTTTGTCTATCCGAAGCAGCTTTTAAACAATCACGAATAACTTTTACTTTCTCTTCGGTTTCTCTGACTAAATCAACTCCGTGAATCTGATTCTCTCTGAGTTCGGTCCAATACAAGGGTGTTCGGCACTTACGCCCATACAATGCCTCATAAGGCGCCATTTTCAAACTCGACTGACAACTGTTATTGTAGGCAAATTCCACTAACGATAAATACTTTTTCCAATTACCTTGAAATTCCAAAACACAGCATCGGAGCATATCTTCAAGTATCTGTATTACCCTCTCCGACTGTCCGCCGATTTGCGGATGGAAAGCTATACTAAAATTAAACTTTGTTCCCAAGGCTTCTTGCAACTTTTTCCAAAACCGCAAAGTGAACCTCCGATATCTATCCGATATAATCGACAAAGGCACTCCGTGCAATCTCACAATTTCAGAAATATACAATTCAACTAATTTATCAAGTGAGTAGTCGATGCGTCTTAGGAATAAAATGAGCCGATTTCGTAAGCCTATCAACCACAACCCAAACGGCATCCTTCTTTTTCGGTGTCAAAGGCAAACCCGTCACAAAATCCATAGTAATTCTGTCCCATTTCCACTTGGGAACCATCACCGGCTGAAGTAAACCGGAAGGTACTTGGTGTTCAGCTTTCACTTGCTGACAAATCAAGCATCTCGATACGAACTCGGAAATATCTTTCTTCATACTCGGCCACCAATACCATTTCTCAAGGTCATTATACATCTTTGTACCACCGGGGTGAATAGACAAACAACTACTATGTGCCACATGTAGAATTTTCCGAATAAGCTCACCATCTCTCGGTACACAGATTTTGTCTCGAAACATTAAACATCCATCAGAACTAATCTGAAAGTCTGACTCCATACCCGATTCACATTGAACTCTTTTGGCTTGCAAATTACTGTCGCCTTTCAATAAATCTCTTGGAGAAATATTGGTCTAGCTCTTAACTCAGCTAGAATAGAACCATCATCAGATAAATCCAACCGTGTATTCATAGCTCTCAATGCAAACAAAGATTTCCTACACAAGGCATCGGCGACCACGTTCGCCTTTCCCGGGTAGTAGTCAATCACTAGCTCGTAATCCTTTATCAACTCTAACCATTTTTGTTGCCTTAGATTCAAATCCTTTTAAGTCATCAAGTATTTTAGACTTTTATGGTCAATGAATACCCGACACTTCTCGCCATATAAATGGTGTCTCCATATCTTCAATGCAAATACAATGAAGGCTAAATCTAAATCATGGATCGGATAGTTCTTCTCGTGCGACTTTAGCTGTCTAAAGGCATAAGCTATTACTTTGCCTTCTTGCATGAGTACACAACCTAATCCACTCAAGGATGCATCACTGTAAACCACAAATTCTTTTCCCGGTTCAGGTTGCACTAAAACATGAGCTTCAGTCAACAATGTCTTTAATTTCTCAAAACTCTGTTGGCATTCTTCTGTCCACTCAAACTTAACATCTTTTTGTAACAACCTCGTCAACAGAGTAGATATCATGGAAAATCCTTTGACAAACCATCTGTAATAACCAGCTAGGCCTAGAAAACTCCTAACCTCTGATACATTCTTCGGTGATTTCCAATCAACAATGGCCGAAATCTTTTCCGGGTCAACTCTAATGCTATCACCCGAAACAATGTGGCCCAAAAATTTGACTTCTTTAAGCCAAAAATGACTTTTACTAAACTTGGCATATAACTATTTATACCGTAAAATTTGTAAAACCGTCCTCAAGTGTTCAGCATGCTCATTCTCATCACGAGAGTAAATCAATATATCATCAATAACGACTACAACAAATTTATCCAAATATGGCCAAAAATGCGGTTCATTAAATCCATAAACACGGCAGGGGCGTTTGTTAAGCCAAAAGGCATAACTAGAAATTCATAGTGACCATACCTTGTTCGAAATGCAGTTTTCGGCACATCTGAGTCTTTGAATCTCAACTGGTAATAACCAGACCTCGAGTCTATCTTAGAAAACACAGTTGATCTCTTCAATTGGTCAAACAAATCATCGATCCTTGGGAAGCGATACTTGTTCTTTACGGTTACTTTATTAAGTTGCCGATAATCTATACATAACCTCATAGAACCATCCTTCTTTTTCACAAATAATATGAGAGCACCCCACGGAGAATAACCCGGTCTTGCGAAACCTTTATCCATCAACTCTTGTAACTGAGTCTTCAATTCTTTCAACTCGGTCGGAGCCATCCTGTACGGAGCAATCGAAATAGGCGCAGTACCAGGGGCTAACTCAATACCAAATTCAATCTCTCTAACCGGACGCAACCCAGGCAATTCTTCCGAAAATACATCTGGATACTCACATACTATCGGCACTGATTCAATTCTTAACTCAAACTCTTTGGCATTCATCACAAAGGCAAGATAAGCTTCATATCCCTTTCTTATGTATTTCTTAGCAGACATAAAAGAAATCACTACAAGCAATCTATCCAGTTCATCTCATTCAACCCGAAGAATATCCCCATTTTCACATTTCAACTCAATAAATTTCCTTCCACAATTTACTATCACATCATGAGCAGTTAACCAATCCATACCAAGAATTACATTGAATTCATCAAATGGCAATAGCATGAGATTAGCCAGAAAATAATAACCTCTAATCCTCAAAGGGCAATCTCTGCATACCTTGTCAACTAACACACATTTACCTAGCGAATTTGACACTTTTTTCACAAATTCTGTAGACTCTACATGCATGTTCATACTAGATACTAATTTCATACAAACATACGAGTGGGTAGATCCCGGATCAATTAAAGTAACAACATGAGTATCATAGAGAGAAAATGTACCCGTAATCACATCAGGGGATGACGCCTCTTCGCGAGCGCGAATGGCATAAGTCCTCGCAGGCGCTCTACCCTCAGATCTTGTAATCTGCTCTCTAGGTGTATTCTTACTACTCGTTCCATTTCCTGGATTTCTCTGTGGTCTCCCTTTACTAGCAGTGTTGCCCGATCTCACACTCTGATTTCTATCTTTTTCAACGATCTTGGGGCAAACTCTAATGAAGTGATCTTGGGAACCACACTTGAAACAAGCTCTCCCATTTGCTCGGCACTCACCGGGGTGATGTCTACCACACTGTGGACATTCCATTCTACTTGGTTGAGCATTACCAACACTAGCAATCGAAGTGGTCTGAGCTTTAGAAACCGAGTATTGTTTACCTTTACTTCTGTTTGAGAACCTAACTGAAGCAGCTGATCGAGTAGTGAACTCTCTCGATCTCTTGGATAAGGGTTGAAATGACTTACCCAATTGTCTCTTCCTCGAGTCATTAGACTCAATTTCAGCCTTTCTTTTCTCTTTGGCCAATTCCTCGGCCTTGCAAGCTCTCTTTACTAGCACAACAAATTCCTTCAGTTCTAGAATACAAACAAATAATCAGATTTCCTCATTTAATCCATCCTCAAACCTCTTACACATGATGGCTTCGGTGAATACGCACTCCCGAGCGTATTTACTAAGCCTTACAAACTCACGTTCATATTCGGTTACCGTCATTCGACCTTGTTTTAGCTCAAGGAATTCCTTTCTTTTCTGATCGATAAACCTTTGGCTAATATACTTCTTTTGGATCTCTTCTTGGAAAAATTCCCAATTAACTCTCTCCCTTGGTACAACTGACACAAGGGTGTTCCACCACTGATAAGCCGAATCTCTCAAGAGAGACACCACACATTTCATACACTCTTCGGGTGTACAAGACAATTCATCAAATACCCTGATGGTATTTTCAAGCCATAATTCTACTCTTTCCGGATTGTCATATTTATTAGCTCGGAACTCCTTAGCTCCTTGTTTTCGGATTCTATCAACCGGGGGCTTTTCCCTTCTTACCATTTCTACAACATGGGGAGCTACAGGGATAGGCTGAGGGTTTGGAGGGGGTGGAGCTTGTTGTTGAACGATCGGGTTCGTTCGAACGAACGTTGAGAACCACTCGTTCATCATTTGAAAAAAGGCTTCCCGAGCCTCTCCTCCCTGACTCACAGTCACTGGCCTATTTTCATTTTCAGTTGGCACCGTCCCTTGAGCGGGGGCCGGCACATTACTTTCTACATCATCCACCACTGCTCTGTCGGGATCCATTTGCTATAAGAAAACATATATTAAATCGTCAGGAGTCATCACACTATCATTAGGTATATACACATACGTATGGCATGTATAGCTAGACTCTCACACATGCTATGGTAATTTGAGAAACGACTAAACCGTATCTCTGATACCACTAAATGTAACACCCCTTACCTGTATTCGACGTCGAAACTAGGTACGAGGCATTACCGGACTTAACATACTTAATCATAGGAAATTGGCCCATAAATTTTCATTCCAACTTAAAAATTTTCATTCGTATTCATAACGTCCTTATTATGGGCCTACGAGACCCGAATCATACATATAAGGTGGTTCGAGACTGAACAAGAAGCTTACAAACACTTAGAAAGTTTTTTTTGCTCAAAACAGGGCCACACGCCCGTGTGAAAGGAACACGCCCGTGTCTATAGCACGTGTCACTCACACAGTCATGACACGCCCATGTCTTAGCCCGTGCGTGAAAACCTTGACATTCTGTTTATGACGTCAGCAGATATTTAGGGTCACATGGCCAAGTCACACGCCCGTGTGTTAGGCCATGTGGCGAATTTAATTCTCGCAAATAATGTATAGACTTCACACGGCCTGGGCACAAGCCCATGTCCTGAGACCGTGTCCTTCACACGGCTGAGACACACGGTCATGTCTCTACCTGTGTGTTTACAATTGGACATTCTATTTTGCTAAATTTGGATGCAGAGGACACAGGCCAATCAACACGCCCACGGGGCTGACCGTGTGTCACACACGGCCTAGACACACGCCCGTGTGTTTACCCGTGTGGACAAATGTAAGGCTATTAACCAAGTCATTTGCCACCCTGAAAAGAAACCATACCTAAATCCTTTCCAGCAACACATAGCATAACAATAATACGCCTCTAATATCAAAAATAAAGACATCCCCACCTTAATTTCACACTGCGTTCATCATGCATATACTCCACACATTACTCATTCAATTGCGCAGGCTTGCACTTCATGAATTTCATTATCATTGAATAGATTTAATTTAACTAGTATTGGCCAATTCTAATGGCCATTTACAAAATGAAATAAGTAACATTATTAGCCAACACATTGGCTAACCACTATGACATAGAACAAAATGGCCAAGTTCCTATACATGCCATACCCAAAATAATTAAACTTTACAATACCCAAAAGAATAGCTTGATAGTGTGAATCAAGCTCCGACGTCCTTCGATCCCCGAGTAAGCTTGGCGATACTACAAGAAAAGGGAAAAAAGAGGGAGTAAGCATAAAGCTTAGTAACTTTGCATGTAATAGATAACAACATAAAATCTTGTAATAACATCCACATATTACATTATGAATTAACACAAAATTCTCAATGCAACATTGACATGACTTACTCATACTCACTTTTACCGACCACATATCACATACCGGACTCATTTCTCGTGAGTTTCGCATATGTACCTGTATCACTCCATCACAAAATTTTAGCCCTTTTTCTATCTTTAACATAAACTTTAATTCTTTACCCCATTGAACCACTTGGAATATATAAGGATACTCGAAAATTGTCATACACGTAGTAAGATGCAAATGCCATATCCCAGATATGGTCTCACATGGGATCACATGTCGATGCCGAGGCCATATCCCTGATATGGTCTTATACGGGATCTCATATAGATGTCGATGCCATATCCCAGTTATGGTCTTACACAAGATTGTATGTCGATGCCATGTCCCAGACATGGTCTTACACGATTTCATACCGAAGCCAGGTCCTAGACGTGGTCTTACACGGAATCACTATTCGATGCTAATGCCATATCCCAGATATGGTCTTACAAGGGATCTCAATTTGGTGCCGAGGCCATATCCCAGATACGGTCTTATACGAGACCTCATTAATCTAATATCGTGACAAGGGTATCCTTTCTATTCTTAAGGTTCAACCGGGACTTCGATATAGTAAAACTTCATCCATTTTTTTTCTTCGTCGAGACCTCATTAACCAATTTCATAAAAAGAATATACATTTCATGAATATCAAGCATTTAAATACATAATAACATAATGTTGATTTATTACACACAAACTTACCTCGATATCAAAATATAGATAGTTGTTCAATTTAGTCCACCACCTTGTTCTTTCCTCGGTTTAGGTCCGGACTTCGTGTTTCTTGATCTATAATGACAAACTTCACTTATTTAATTATCACATTGACTAAAATAGCCCATGAATCATACTTTGGCAAAAATTATAATTTTTCCCCTAAACTTTCACATATTTGCAAAATGGTCCCTAGGCTCGTATGAGGAAATGTACTCATTTTCTTGGTTATCCAAGCCTAGCCGAACCAATATTAAGCTTATAATAGCTCACATTTTCCTTAAAAACTGATTTTTACTACACATTTTATCACTTTTACAAATAGGTCCTTATTAGGTGTTTCCATGAAAAATCACTTAGAGAAAGATGTTCATCACACCTCAAACTTCCATATTCCTCTATTAAACATCAAAATACATGCATGACATACATGGGTAAGTTTTTAAACATGAACTCTAGCTTAAAATATGGTTAGAAATAGCTAAATCGAGCTACGAGGATCTCAAAAATGTAAAGAACTTTAAAAATGGGGCTAGGATGCACTTACTTTGAGCTTGAAAATGAACAAAACCCTAGCTATGGCTTCTCTTCAATTTTTGGCACTTAGGGAAGAAGGTGGACACCAATTTTGACTTCTTTTTCCCTTTTTATTAATTTATTAACTAAATGAACAAAATGCCCTTAAGGCCCTTTTTTGAGATTTTTGTAACACCCCTTACCTGTATTCAACACCGAAACAGGGTACGAGGCGTTACCAGACTTATATGCAAGCAATCAAACAAAACTGAGACATGACTTGCCACTAAAATTTAGAACTTTTCATAAACATTCATATCACCCCTTAAACGAGCCTACGAGGCCCAAAACATACATAAGGAGTGGTTCGGGACTAAACCGAGAATTTTAGAAACTTCTGGGAAAACTTAGGAAATTTTCATCAAAATGGTCCACACGCCCATGTGAGAGAAGGGACACGCCCGTGTGGCATATCACATGCCCGTGCTTCAGGCCGTGTAAAAAATAAGGGACATTTTGTTTATGACATCATCACCCAAATAAGGTCACACGGCCAAGACACACGCCCGTGTCCATAGGCCGTGTGGCGAATTAAATTTCTAAAATCAAGTGCAGACTTCACAAGGCCTGAGCACATACCCATGTCCTATGGCCGTGTCTTCCACACGATTGAGACACACGGCCATGCCTCAGCCCGTGTGGTTACTACTGGGCATTTTGTTTTTCCAAATTAGGATGCAGGGGGACACACGGCCAAACCACACGCCCATTAGGGCAGACCGTGTGTCACACACGGCCTAGACACATGCCCGTGTGGACAAAATAAGGCTATTTACCAAGTCTTTTTGCCACCCATACTTGCACCAACCTACACAACATCAAAACCGTACTAATCTAAAACCAAATATATACATATAAATTTAAGGCACGTAATGTAGCGTAACTAAGTGCTTCACCATCATAAAACATCCATACTCACATGCAATATATCCTCATTCAACCATCAATAACCATAGGCCATATCATAATGACATTGGCATATACATATGAATATATGAATAGGTTTACATCTAAATAAACATTATGAGCCACATCTCATGGACTTATACAAAATGAATCTAATATCATCACAAGCCAACACATTTGGCTAAACCAATATGACATACAACCAAAAGACCAAGTTCCTATACATGCCATAATTCAAGGTAAATCTCAATATACCAAAATGTGTGGATAGTGTGGGTGATCCTTCAATGGTCTCCGTATCCCGAGCTGGCTTTTTGACACTATAAAACAAGGGAAAAGAAAAGGGAGTAAGCTTTAAGCTTAGTAAGTCTACATGTAAACAATGAACATCATACCACATACTTATTCATCAAGAACATTACATACAAATCAAGAACAATTCAGAACCTTGTAGTTGTACTTACTCATTTCAAATCTTACCACACCCCAAATACGTATAATAAATATTGCTCACATTTACATGCACATATACCCTGCACTTGTCATCACATAAGCACACGTAATTTCACTTAGTCAAAGTTTCTTGATGAACACTTCAGAATAATACCAGATACACAGAGGTTTTGGACACAGCCCACCATTAATAAATAACACGGTGGTATCGCACACAGCCCACCAATAATAAATACGATGGTATCGCACATAGCCCACCAATAATCACTTAATCACGATGTTTATCCTTATGATTTTCCTATTTCGAAGGTTCATCCGAGAATTTCCTTGTAACAGCCCGATTTAGGGGCTAGTCGGAATAGTGGTTCGAAACCACTAATCTGAGGTTAGGGAAAATTATTTTTATGTTATTCTATAAGTTAGATCATGATTGCATATGTGTATGGAAATTTTGGTGCTTTAATTTTAGCGATTTCATGTTTAATCGCGAAAAAAGAATAAATTGCATAAAGCGTGAAAGTTCTAGTTTATAATCTAAAGGTGCCTAATAGTCATAAAATAGTAATTTGAGGTCTTTAAAGGGAAATTAGCCCTTAAATGAAGATGATGGCCGGCCAAGGGGACAAGAAAATTAAAATTTGTCAAGGGTTGGTGACAATAGTTGGCTAAATGAATAAAATATGATTAAATAAAACAAAGGCTATCATCTTTTCATTTTCCTTTCTTCTTCCACCAAATATTCAAGCAAGAATAGGGGTTCTTGAAGCTTAAAATTTTATCAAGCTCTTCACCTTACAAGTAAGTGATTTTAATGGTTTTTCTTGATGATATTTGTACTTTTGGGACCCCTAAAGCTTAAGCTTTCTAATTAAGGGACTATTTTGCAAGATGGTGAAAAGCTTAGGGTTTTTCCATGAGAGCTTTTATGTGATTTGCTGCATTTTTATGGAAGAAAATGAGTCTTAGTTGTTGGATGAACAACTTTTTGTGAAAGGTGTTACCATGAAAACACCTAAATGGACCTTTTTGTAAAGGTTATAAAATTTGTTGTAAGTGTGTGAAATGTTGGGTTTTGATGATAGCCATAAGAGAAATAAATGTTCACCTAGGCTTGTTAAAGGTAGAAATTTGATTATAATTAATTTCCGAGCTTAAGGGTAAAATGGTCATTTTACCAAAGTCTAAGGGCAAAATAGTAATTTTGCCAAAGCATGATTATTGAAATGCATTTATTATTGTGATATTAAAATGAGCTAAATTGCTATTATAGAGCAAGAAGAACCAAAAATCAACCTCGATCGGGGAAAGAACAAAATAGCAGACTAAATCGATAATCTAGCCTATTTTGAAATCGAGGTAAGTTTGTATGTGATAAATTCAACATTTATGCTAGTATGTTTGAGAATGTTTGATATTATAATGATACATGATATTCTATGAAATTGAGTATTGGTGTTGAATGAGAAAGATGATAAAAGTTGAGATGTTGAAGTCCCGGCTGCACTATAATAAATGTGAGAATACTATCATCGAGACATGAGATGGATAAGGTCCCGTGTAAGACCATGTTGGGGACATGGCCTCGGCACCAAATTAAGATTCCGTATAAGACCATATCTAGGATATGGCTTTGGTATTGAATATAAGAATCGTATAAGACAATATCCGAGATATGGCATTGAAACTTGAAGTGAGATTTCGTATAAGACCATATCCGGGATATGGCATTGGCACTTAGAGGTGACTCCATATAAGACCACATCTGAGATGTGGCATTGGCTTCGTGTTTATGTTAATGACGATGAATATGCGTCTTTGAGTATCCCTAGTGAATTTGTGGGATGAATAGATAAGCTTGGAAATAGAAACGAGATTAGTACTAAAGTCATGTGATTGAGTGAATATAGGTACCCGTGAATAATTCACGAGGAATGTTTACAATATGTGGCATGGTATATGCTAGATAAGAACAAGTACGAGTAAGTTATGGAAAAGTGCTTATGATTTTGTGTGGTTATCTAATGCCATGAATTGATGTTATTATGAATGTATTGTTGCTATTATTTCCATGTAAACTTACTAAGCTTTATGCTTACCCCTCTCATTTCCCTTTTCCTTGTAGTATTGCCAAGTTAGCTCGAGAAATTGGCGGACGTCGGAGTTTGGAGACCACACTATTGACCACTTTTTGGTATAGCCAAATTAGATTTATTTTGAGTATGGCATGTATAGGACTTGGGTATTTTGTTATGTTATATTGGTAAGCGAAAAGTGTTGGCTATTTATGTTAGCAAATTCATTTTGTATATGGTCATTGAAGTTGGGCCAATACTTGACAAGTTTATATATATATATTCATTGATGATTAATCATGAAGTTTATGCTTGTGTGGATGTTTGATTTGAGTTGGTATAAGTATGGTTTCTATGTAGGGTGGCATTTGGCTTGGAATAAAGCCTTTTTAATGTCCACACAGGTAGACACACAGGCGTGTGTCTAGGCCGTGTGTGACACACGGTCATCCCCAAGGGCGTGTTAATTGGTCGTGTGACCTCTTTGCATGCTAGGTTTACAAGTCAGTATGCTCAGTAATAAACACACGGGAAGAGACACGGCCGTGTGTCAATTCTCAGACTAACGTAGCGTGTAAGAGTCTAGCCATACATGCCATATATTTGAACTATGATAGTGTGATGAATCATGACGTGTAAAATGTGATTTTCGTATAGTAATGGATCTCGAAAGAGCCGTAGCTGATGATGTAGAAAGCAATGCGCCTGCTCCCACTCAAGGAACAACGCCATCTGATTCTAGACCGGCTACGAGCGATCAAGAGGGAGAAGCTAAACAAGCTTTCTTCCAAATGATGAGTGAGTGGTTCACTCAGTTTGTGCGAAATAACCCGACTGTTTCACAACCTCCGCCCCCGCCTAATCCCCCTCAGACATCAGCTATGCCTCTGACTGCGAATCTGAATCTGTTGAGTAAGCCTTTGGTAGACAAAATCCATAAGTTTAGGGCTAAAGAGTTCAGGGCTACCAGTGATGATGATGCTGAAAAAGCCGAGTTTTGGTTAGAAAACACTATCCGAGTGTTTGATGAGATGTCACTGACTCCAGAAGAATGTATAAAATATGTTGTATCTTTGTTACGAGATGCGGCCTATCAATGGTGGAAGACGTTGATTTCTGTTGTTCCAAAAGAGAGAGTCACATGGGATTTCTTTCAGATTGAGTTCCGGAAGAAATACATTAAACAGAGATTCATTGATCAGAAAAGAAAGGAATTTCTGGAATTGAAGCAAGGCCGCATGTCTGTCAGTGAATATGAACAAGAGTTCATGAGACTGAGTCAGTATGCCCGAGAATGTGTATCGTCGGAAGCAATTATGTGTAAAAGTTTTGAAGATGGCCTCAATGAAGACATTCATTTGTTAGTCGGAATTATTGAGATAAAAGAGTTTGTTGTACTTGTTGATCGGGCATGTAAAGCTGAAGCACTCGGGAAAGATAAAAGAAAAGCCAAATCTGAAGCTAGAGATGTGAGAAAGATATTTTCGAGCAAATCATTTCAGTCTGCTTCGAAGAAATTCTGAGATGAACAAAGTCGTTCAAGAGTTAACGTGGGACAATCGAATAGAGATCGAGCTAGATCACAGTTGAGCTCTAAAGCTCTGACAACATCAATGTCAAGTGTTGGAAATGCTCGATCCGAACTACCTGAGTGTAAGCATTGTGGTAAAAGGCATCCAGGAAGTTGTAGATTGAATGACCAAGCTTGCTTCAGATGTGGATCATTAGATCATTTCATCCGTGATTGCCCAGAGTCTGTTGAGCCAAAGACTGCACAGAATCTGAGATCTGATAATGCTCTAGTGAGAGGTAGATCCTCTCGAAACACAAGAAATGTCAGTGGTAGTCAAAGAACTACGAGAGATACTGTTGCAAGATCTGAAGCTAGAGCGCCTGCCAGAGAGTATGCTATCCGAGCTCGGGAGGAAGCTTCATCTCCGGATGTTATCACGGGTACATTTACTCTTTTTGATACTTCTGTGATTGCATTGATAGACCCTGGTTCTACTCACTCATATGTATGCATGAGTTTAGTATCTAGTAAGACTTTGCCTGTAGAGTCTACTGAGTCTGCTATAAAAGTATCAAACCCCTTAGGTAAAAAGTTTCCTGGTTGACAAAGTATACAAGAACTGTTCGTTAGTGTTTCGAGATATCTATTTTCCTGCTGATCTGATGCTAATGGACTGGTTGACATTGCATGATGCTGTTGTGAATTGCAAAAGAAAGATCATTAATTTGAAATGTCAGAATGGTGAAATAGTTCAGATTGAGTCTAGTGAATTGAACGGATTGCCTACTGTGATATCTGTGTTGAAAGCTCAGAGTTATGTGAAAAAGGGTTACGAAGCTTATTTTGCTTATATAATTGATTCAAAAGTGTCTGAAAAGAAAGTTGAATCAGTGCCAGTTGTTTGTGAGTTTTCTGATGTACTCCTTGAAGAATTGTCGGGATTGCCTCCGATACGTGAAGTTGAATTCAGTATTGATCTGTTGCCTGGTACGACACCTATTTGAGCGTATAGAATGGCACCAACATAGTTAAAAGAGTTAAAGTCACAGTTGTAAGAGTTGAATGACAGAGGGTTCACAAGACCGAGTTTCTCACCTTGGGGTGCTCTCATTTTGTTTGTGAAAAAGAAAGATGGCATGATGAGAATGTCCATAGATCATCGTCAGTTGAATAAAGTGACAATAAAGAACAAATATCCTTTGCCCAAAATCGATGATTTTTTCGACCAGCTTAAAGGAGCCACTGTGTTTTCAAAGATAGATCTGAGATCGGGATATTATCAGTTGCATGTAAAAGATTCAGACATTCAAAAAATTACTTTTAGAACGAGGTACGGGCATTATGAGTTTTTAGTTATGCCTTTCGGGTTAACAAATGCTCCTGCTGTTTTTATGGATCTGATGAATAGAATTTTCAGACCGTATTTAGATCAGTTTGTTGTTGTTTTCACTGACGACATTTTGATTTATTCACGTGATGAAAATGAGCATGTCGAGCATCTAAGGATTGTGTTACAAACTTTGCGAAGAAAGTAGCTGTATGCGAAATTCAACAAATGTGAATTCTGGTTTCGTGAAGTCAGTTTTCTGGGACATATTGTACCGGCCTCTAGAATACGAGTTGACCCGAACAAGATTTCTGCTATTTTGGAATGGAAACCTCCGAAGAATGTGTCTGAAGTTCGCAGTTTTCTCAGACTTGTTGGTTATTATAGACGGTTTGTAAAAGGATTTTCGATGATAGCTACTCTATTGACTAGATTGCTCTCGAAATTTTTGAGATACGAATGGTCCGATAAATGTCAGAAAAGTTTTGATCAGTTGAAAGCCCTTTTTACTGAAGCTCCAGTTCTGACGCAACCAGAATCGGGTAAAGAGTTTGTGATTTATAGCGATGCTTCATTGAATGGTCTAGGATGTGTTTTGATGTAGGAAGGCAAAGTGATAGCTTATGCCTCGAGACAACTCAAGCCTCATGAAAAGAATTATCCGACACATGACCTTGAGCTAGCTACGATTGTATTCGTATTAAAATTTTGGCGACATTATCTGTACAGTGAGAAAGGTCACGTGTTTTCAGATCATAAAAGTTTGAAATATCTAATGACTCAGAAAGATTTGAATCTGCGACAGAGAAGATGGTTAGAGCTATTGAAAGACTATGAGCTTGTGATAGATTATCATCCGGGTAAAGCTAATGTCGTTGCCGATGCATTGAGTCAGAAATCATTGTTTGCATTGCATGCAATAAATGCTCATTTAGACCTGTCCGATGATGGTTCAGTGTTGGCAGAATTAAAAGCGAAACCATTATTTTTACAAGAAATATATGAAGCACAAAAAGTTGATAATGAAATGTTAGCGAAACGAGTTCATTGTGATTCAAACTATGATTCTGAATTTTGAGTTGATGTTGATGATTGCTTGAGATTTTGAGATCGATTATGTGTTCTGAGAAACCCAGAGGTGATTCAGTTGATTTTGAATGAAGCACATAACAGTCGTCTATCTATTCATCTGGGTAGTACAAAAATGTACCATGATCTGAAGCAACACTATATTGGTGGTCAGGTATGAAATGAGACATTTCTGACTTTGTTTCAAAATGTTTAGTCTGTCAGCAAGTTAAGGCTGAACATCAAGTTCCATCTAGTTTATTACAACCGATTCTGGTTCCTAAGTGGAAATGGGTTAGAGTGACGATGATTTTGTTTCTGGATTGCCTTTGACTCCGAGAATGAAAGATGCAATTTGGGTTGTGGTTGATAGATTGACGAAATCAGCCCATTTCATTCCGGTACGGTCTGATTACTCACTTGATAGATCAGTCGAGCTTTATATTTTTGAAATTGTGAGATTGCACGGAGTGCCACTGTCTATGGTGTCTGATAGAGATCTGAGGTTTACATCACGATTCTGGAAGAAATTACAAGAAGCTTTAGGCACGAAATTGCATTTCAGTACATCTTTTCACCCACAAACAGATGGCCAGTCTGAGCAAATTACTCAGATAATCGAGGATATGTTGAGATGCTGCATTCTTGAGTTTAACTGTACGTGGGAACAATACTTGCCATTGATTGAATTTGTGTATAACAACAGTTTTTAGTCGAGCATTAAAATGGCACCTTATGAAGCTTTTTATGGACATAAATGTCGTACACCTCTGTATTGGACTGAGCTCAGTGAAAATAAGCTACACGAGGTTGATTTGATAAAAGACACTGAACAGAAAGTGAAAGTGATCCGTGACAGTCTGAAAGCAGCGTCTGATCGTCAGAATTCCTTTGTGGACTTGAAACGAAAAGATATTGAATTTAAGATCAGTGATAAAGTGTTTTTAAAAGTATCTCCGTGGAAGAAAGTACTCAGATTCGGACGTAGAGGCAAATTGAGTCCGAGGTTCATCGGGCCATATGAGGTTATTGAGCGTGTTGGGCCTATTGCGTACAGATTGCTGTTGCCCTCCGAGCTAGAAAAGATTCATAATGTATTTCACGTATCGATGCTTAGATGATACAGATTTGATCCGTCACATGAGACTGTCCCGTTTGAGATTGAAATCTGATCTGATATGACCTACGAGGAAGAATCTATCCGTATCTTAGCTCGTGAAGTGAAAGAATTAAGAAACAAGAAAATTTCGTTAGTCAAAGTATTGTCGCATCGACACGGTGTGCAAGAGGCTACGTGGGAGCCTGAAGATTCTATGAGACAGCAATATCCGAATCTGTTTAACGATAAGATTTTTGGGGACGAAAATCCCTAAGAGGGGAGAATTGTAACAGTCTGGATTAGACCCTAGTCGGAACAGTGGTTTCGGGACCACAAATCTGAGTCAATAAAATATTTTAATATTATTTTTTGTGCCTTTGATATGTGGTTAAGCATGTGTTAAAGTTTCGTAAGTTAATTTGTCTCTTTCTGTGCTTAATTTTAGAAAGGGGCTTAATCGCATAAAATGGAAGTTTGATGGTTAAATGTATAAGTGTTAATTTGTTAATGTCTTTAAAATGTGGAGGATTTATGTGGCAATTTAGCCAATTATAAGGCTAGTGGACGGTTATGGTCAATAATGACCTTGAAAATTATGTTTTATAATTTTATTATATAAGGTTAATAAGGTAAATAGATTAATGTATATGTTATAATAAGATAAAACTTAATAGATGGCCTTTATCATCTTTTTGGTGCCGAAATTGAAGAAAGGGAAAGAAAGAATTTTAAGCTAGGTTATTCGGCCATTGAAAGGTTCAAATTAAGGTATGTGTTGACTTTGATTTTTGATGATTTTTATGTTTTTGAGATTGTTGCTTAGTCTACTATCAAGCCCATGTTGTAATTTGAAGAATTGATGATGTTTATGTGATGTGCCATTGAAAAAATGGTGAGCATTGTGATGAGTTTTAGTGTTAAATGAAAGATATGTGTTTAATGAACATGTTTTGTTCTTGAATTTTTGGTGAATTAAGCTAATTAGGACTAAATTGTGAAAATAATATTTTGAAGGACTAATTTGTAAAATAAATGAAATGTATGGACTTGTATGAGATACATGAACATTCGGCTAAGCATGGGTAAATGGTAATTTTGTGTATTTGGTGATTTTCTGAAATAGGGACTAAATTGTCCAAATGTGAAAATGTGAGGGCTAAATTGCAAATTGACCTAAACATGTGTTTTTGGATTGAATTGAATGAATTAACGAATGCATGGGTTAAATCTGAATATGTATAGATCAAGAACCGAAGAGAACGGATTTAGATCGCGGTAAATCGAAAGTAATCGAGTAGCCGTATCTGTTTCCGTTAAATCGAATCCGAGGTAAGTCAATATACAAATAAATGTATTTGAATTGACTTAATTGTGTATATATGAAATTTGAATTACTATGAATATGCTTGAGATGTGATATATGTGAAATCCGAGAATTGGTATCGACTAAATATTGATGTCTGAGAAGCCCCGTCTGAACCTAGGAATAGATAGGATAGTACATGTCATGACATAGATGTCTGTTATGTGATATCATGTAAGACCACGTCTGGGACGTTGGCATTGATTCGAGATTTCGTGTAAGACCACGTCTGGGACGTTGGCATCGATATGAGATTTACGTGTAAGACCATGTCTGGGACATTGGCATTGTAATTGATTCGTGTAAGACCCTGTCTGGGATAGTGGCATCAATATCTGATTACATGTAACACCACGTCTGGGACGTTGGCATTGTACGATTATTTCGAGCACTCTGAGTATCCTATTTAGTTTCGAACGGTTCAACGGGCAAGTCCGAGAAATGAACGACTATGTGAGTTGTATATCCGTTTTAGGTACGTTTGAATAGTACACTATGTGTGTATGAAAGGTAAGTGTTTATATGAAATTACTAAGATGAATATGTGTATGGAAATGATGAGATAATATGTGAATATATGCTTGAATGAGCTATGTGTATATGTGATAATTGAGTTGAGAATTGTGGCAAGCTATGGCTAAGCAAATGGGCCAAAGAATATGTGATGAATTTGCATTGAGAAAACATTAATGTCATAGTATAAATATGGTTATGAGCATTTTATGCTAAGTTTATTTGTATATGGCTTACAAAGCTTTTGGAAAGCTTACTCTGTGTGTGTGTTTACTCTGTAACAAATCGTCAAAGCTACTGAAGGCTCGGGGACCGTCGAGGATCGTCATCACACTACTCTAGCTTGTTTTGGTATTTTGAAAATGTGAATATAGTTAAATATGGCATGTATAGGCTAGTCATTTGGTATAAGTTTGAGATGAAATTAGCCATGTGATTTGGCTATATAAATGTTGATAATAAGCATGAGTGAATATGATATACGATACATGTTTAGTATGGTTTGATGGCAAGTGATATGGTCAAGATTATGGTAAGCCTATTGATGCAATATAAGCACATATTTGTGATCAATGAAGTGATTATATGCATGGTTATAGATGTGAATTGATTGTGCAAATTGGCATGTTTAGAAATGAGATTGAATGGGATAATATGATGACCATTTGGTGTGTTTTTTGTTGCCATTGTATTGAGAAATATGCTTGTTTATGCTAGTAGGGATGAACCAAGTGTGGGTGGCATTTTGGCCTTGCAAATGGCCTATTTTGCATACATGGCCAAGAGACACGGGCGTGTGTCTCTCCCGTGTGGCTTAAGGGCCACTTCGAAGTGTGCCTGAGTAGGTTACACGGCCGTGGCAAATGGGCGTGCTTGGTGGCCGTGTGAACAAGTCAGTTGCTAGCCTAATTTTACACGGCCATGCCACACGGGCGTGTCTGGTGGCCGTGTGAATAAGTCAGTATACATGCTCTGTTTTGGCACGACCAGGACACATGGTGTGTCTAGTAGCCGTGGGAGGCACACGGCCTGCCCACACGGACGTGTGACCTCTGTAACTTAGAAAAGTTTTAAATTTTCGAGAATTTTAGTATGTGTTCGATTTAGTCCTAACCCTATTCATAAGCATAATTAAGGTCTTGTTGACCTATAAAAGGGACACTTTGATCTGATTGGTTGAATTCTGTTATGAAATGTCTGTAAAAGTTTCCAATCTATTCGGTAACGCCTTTAACCTTAATCTGGCAACGGATACGGGTTAGGGGTGTTACACTCAGCCCATGTAACTCTCTGACTTGGGTCACACGGCCAAGCCACACGCCCGTGTGCCAAGCCGTGTACCTTTCAGAATGGCCTCACACGCCCGTGCCCCAAGTTGTGTGCTAGGCCATGTGAATGCCTGACTTGCAACCCTTTGAAAGCTACAGGGGCTACACGGCCGTGTCGCATGGCCGTGTGTCACCCACGGCTGAGAAACACGCCCGTGTCTCTGGCTGTAACGCCCCAAAAATTGGGCCTAGACTAAATGGGTTTCCTATGTCGAGAGAATGGATTTTGTCGTTCTAAAAAAAAATAAAGGGAATAATGAATTAAGTGTGTAAAAAAATTTATGATTGCATGTTTAGTTTAATTTTTAGGTGATTTAGGAAGGGTTAGTAGTGTTGGAAAAGTCCTAGGCTCGATCTAGGGCTTTAGGAAATATTTTGTTTTTACCCTTAAAGTGAGGTTGGTGGTAGTCAGAAGGCTTTTAAAATATTGTTGGGTTAAAAGATAGCACAAGGAAGTAGGTGGTCTGGTGGCCTAGGGCGTTCTGAATAAGCTGGTGGTCAAAGGTTCAAGTCTTGGACTTGGCAAATAATTTTATTGCGCATATGTTAGTATGAAGGCCAGAGTTTAGGCCTTATAATTAGTTGGGGTTGATTCACGACAAAAAGAAACGCCTGGCCCAGTGGCAAAGGTGTTAGGAGCAGGAGGGGGAGCAGGTTTCTAGTTGTGGCGTGCGCTAAATGTTGGGGATTTTTTTTAAGTAAACCTGGAGCGCAACAGAAAGGTTTATAATAAATTAGGGAGGAAATATTACTCAAATAAAGTAGGCGGCGCAGTGGCAAGGGGCGTGTATCATAGTGAGGAGGTTGGAGGTTCAAAGTTGGGTGTTGGCTAATATTTTTAGATTTCATTGGATGATTCGATCGCTGGGAAATAGGACTTAAAAGAAGTTGAGAATGGAACATATCACAAGAAGAGTTGTGGTGCAGTGGCGAGAAGCGTGTGGTGGTGCCTAGAGGTCTCGATTTCGAGTTGCCTTGTGCACAATAACTTGCTATTTTGCTCCTGGCGTGGGGAAGGTGTTTGAAGTGGACAGAAACACCAAAGGATGGCTGCTGTTTGGGGAAAGAATTTTTGGCTAAATAAAGGAATTTTTGGATGGGGATGAAGATAAAATTTGGAGAAAATAAAGGAAATTAATTAGTGATAAGTTTGAGTCGATTGGGGAGTGTAGGTTTATTTATTTATTTATTTATTTTAGTATATATGTGTGACGTATGGGTAAGTAGGGCATTTGTTGCTTTTGTGTGCTTTAGTTGATTAATTAGGGGAAAATTCCTTCCAATCTCCCAATTCTTTTCAGTTTCTTTCCCTTTGGTAAATACTCGAGTACTCACAATTTCTTTCTTTTTCCAAACAAAAGTGCCTAGACCAAATTCTCCTTCCCTCCCACAATATTTCTTCATTGCCAAAATTACCATCATCCTTCCTTGCCGAAATCCCTGCTTGTGCCGATTCTTAGTTATTTTTCCTCCACACAAATCAGTTGTTATCTACTCTTAGTCAAGTTTAAAAGCCGGATCTTGTTCAGTAGCTATCTAGGCCACAGGATTAAAAGAGGGTTTCGGTAGGTACTCAGTCGACTTTTTTAGTGTGCTTATTAAAAGCTGAAGGGCTATCTAACCTCTCCTTATCGTTAACCTTGTATTAACAAGGGAAAGGATCAACAATTGCAAGCGTCGTAGGTAAGGATTGCTAACAAGGTGGTAAGTGTTCTCGACCCAGTCATGGTTTAGTAAATGGCCGAATCTAATGTGGCTCATAGGGGTGATTTATGATCAATATGGGTCACTTGGTTTTGACGATATAGGTGTTTGGGTGCAGATCTAGAGGATAATCACTAATAGTAGCAAAGGAAGTGCTACTAGAACGTGAGGCATACGGTAAGGGTACAGTGAGGTTTCAGTTTTTGATAAGTATGTGTTAAAGCTTTGGTTAATCGCTAGTAATGTCGATTGTAGGTTCGTGACTAAGGGGTTTACAGTACGCGAGGTTACCAGGTGTGTACAAACACTACACACACGATATCGGCAACACCGAAAAGCCGAAAAGCTGAAATTCTGAAAGTTGCTAAATGGGCCTACCGAACTTGTGGGCCTAGAACGGCAATGGTTGATATGTGAGCATGAATAATGATATGGCATGAACGTTTGTATGATTGGACTGTAATTGAGCCCAATGGGCTATATGACATGAAATGGGCTTGATGGGCTTATGTGGACGTAGACAAGTATGTTAGGGTTAATGGACTTTAGGCCTAGTTTGAACAACTCTTAAATTTCATAAGACTTAATCTAATTAAACATGTCCGTGAACAAGTCGCTGGGTTAGGGTGTGGCAACGGGCATACGCATGTCTAGGATTGGATCTAGGGAGAGCTTAGTACTTAAGCGGTCCTAGTGGCCCACCTCTTCTTTTCTGGAATCCTACCTGGTGCGTAGTGTCTGTTCACTTTAGCCGCGAGGACTTGTTGATGGGCCAAAGTTCATAATTAAAACCCGAGAGGGACCAAATACCCCTATATTTGTAAAATTACTAAAATACCCTTATATTTGTAAAATTACTAAAATACCCCTGTTTTACAAAAGTACCAAAATACCCCTGTCTTGCAAAATTACCAAGATACCCCTATTTTGCCAAATTACCAAAATACCCCTGTAGGGTAGAATTACAAAAATACCCCTGGGTAGTGAAATGACGAAAATACCCTTATGTGACGAATATGAGTTTATGGATGTTACTCCTGTGTTTGATGCATTCATATGATATTCTGCTTAGGGTGCATATTGGTGGGAATTATGGTACGGAGGAAGATTTGAGGATCGCATAGTCGTATGACCATGGACCCACCGGTGGCTTTAAGCCCATTATATGATTAGCAGCTTTGCTTCAACATTAGGTAGTACTGCAACTGAGCTACCTTTGGTGTGTAGAGGATGGGTGGGTTGATTTAGAAATCCCCACAGGTGTGTAGTGGTTGGAAGGGAAATGGTGTGTGTAGCAGATGGATTATTGGGATGGGTTATACATTAACTTGTTTGTATATGATACAATATGATGTGATATGAAGTCATGGTGGGCTAAGGCCCAAGACCACCAATTTTGATAGGGCTTAGGCCCAATGTGAATATTTGTATGTGGTTTGATTGCCAAGGGTTGTACACACTGAGTTTTGAAAATCACACCCTTTAATTTAATGTTTCAGGTAATCCTGAATAGACGACTCGACGTGGGAGATGACTCAGAGATGGCCACACTACAAGCTGATCAAATGTCTTAATTTGTTCAAATGAATCTGTTTTTAATACTTTGTTTTTTTCATTGGATCGTAATAAGGCCATGTAACTCCTAATTGACTTTAGATTTTTGGTTTATTATCATTATTATTTTTTCAACTATCCGCTTAATAAATTTCATAAAATTATTAAAGTTAACGTGGTTTACGAAATAACTTAACATATGAACATTTTCTTAAAATGTGAGCTTTTCCTCTTAACTTAACAAATAACAAGGGTTTTGGGCTTTTGGGCCTTAAATTGTTAAATTATAAAATCGTTTTGGAGTGTGCCTTTAATGTGACATTCCAGACTCGGGCCTAACTTCTAGGCTGGGTTTGGGGTGTTACATTTAGTGGTATCAGAGCTCGAGCTATGAAGTGGGCCTTATGTTTTGGGTTATATTTTTAAAACCAGTAGATTAAAAAGTTTTTGCAGGATTCTTGAAGTGTTGTTCACCGAGCCCTCGACGTCCAACCAAGTAAGTTCTCTGTACTACATTTGCTTATATTACTGAACTGTGTAGATAATGGGCTACTTAAAAATATGCTTTTAGAGACTAAAGCCCGTAGGGAACTTAAGCCTGTCGTGGATTCTCGATCGCGGAATAACTTTAAGAAAATTATTGTTACTTACATAAGACATGTGCCCTAAACAAGTGGAACTATGTACTAATTTCAAAAAATTCCTAATTCGGATAATACGAGAATCAACGATGAGCACTAGAAGAAGAGGAAGAGGCCGCGGCCGAGGCTGTGGAAGTGTTAGGGCTTTGTCAACATTTAAATCGTAATCTGGTACTTATTCTGCGTATGTTTGAGAATGTTTGCGATAGGTGGATGTTTTGGGTATGTATTAAAATTATTAGGGTCAAAGTGCGCAGCGGTAGCGTGGTGGGGCAGTTGATACACGACCACCTTGTTAGTTGCAAATTTTGGGGATGAAATTTCTTTTAGGAGGGGTGAGTTGTAACGCCCCGAAAATTGGGCCTAGAATAAATGGGTTTCCTGTGTCGAGAGAATGGATTTTGTCGTTCAGAAAAAAAAAGAAAGGGAATACTGAATTAAGTGTGTAAAAAAATGATGATTGCATGTTTAGTTTAACTTTTAGGTTATTTAGGAAGGGTTGGTAGTGTTGGAAAAGTCATAGGCTCGATCTAGGGCTTTAGTAAAAATTTTGTTTTTACCCTTAAAGTGAGGTTGGTGGTAGTCAGAAGGCTTTTAAAATATTGTTGGGTTAAAAGATAGCACAAGGAAGTAGGTGGTCTGGTGGCCTGGGGCGTTCTAAATAAGCTGGTGGTCAAAGGTTCAAGTCCTGGACTTGGAAAAAAAATTTATTGCGCATATGTTAGTATGAAGGCCATAGTTTAGGCCTTATAATTAGTTGGGGCTAATTCACGACACAAAGAAACGCCTGGCCCAGTGGCAAAGGCGTTAGGAGCAGGAGGGGGAGCAGGTTTCTAGTCGCGGCGTGCGCTAAATGTTGGGTTTTTTTTTAAGTAAACCTGGAGCGCGACAGAAAGGTTTATAATAAATTAGGGAGGAAATATTACTCAAATAAAGTAGGCGGTGCAGTGGCAAGGGGCGTGTATCATAGTGAGGAGGTTGGAGGTTCGAAGCTGGGTGTTGGCTAATATTTTTAGATTTCTTTGGATGATTCGGTCGCTGGGAAATAGGCCTTAAAAGAAGTTGATAATGGAACATATCACACGAAGAGTTGTGGTGCAGTGGCGAGAAGCGTGTGGTGGTGCCTGGAGGTCTCAGTTTCGAGTTGCCTTGTGCATAATAACTTGCTATTTTATTGCTGGCATGGGGAAGGTGTTTGAAGTGGACCGAAACACCGAAGGATGGCTGTTGTTCGGGGAAAGCAATTTGAATGTAATTCAAATTGAATTTTTGGCTAAATAAAGGAATTTTTGGATGGGGAAGAAGATAAAATTTAGAGAAAATAAAGGAATTTAATTGGTGATAAGTTTGAGTCGATTGGGGAGTGTAGGTTTATTTATTTATTTATTTATTTATTTATTTAGTATATATATGTGTGCCGTATGGGTAAGTAGGGCATTTTTTGCTTTTGTGTGCTTTAGTTGATTAATTAGGGGAAAATTCCTTCAAATCTCCCAGTTCTTTTTAGTTTCTTTCCCTTTGGCAAATACCCGAGTAATCACAATTTCTTTCTTTTTCCAAACAAAAGTGCCTAGACCGAATTCTCCTTCCCTCCCCCAATATTTCTTCATTGCCGAATTTACCATCATCCTTCCTTGCCAAAATCCCTACTTGTGCCGATTCTTAGTTATTTTTTCTCCATCACAAATCGGTTGTTATCTACTCTTAGTCAAGTTTAAAAGCTGGATATTGTTCAGTAGCTATCTACGCCATAGGATCAAAGGAGGGTTTCGGTAAGTACTCAGTCAACTTCCTTAATGTGTTTTGTTAAAAGTCGAAGGGCTATCTAATCTCTCCTTATTGTTAACCTTGTATTAACAAGGGAAAGGATCAACAATCGCAAGCGTGGTAGGTAAGGATTGCTAACAAGGTGGTAAGTGTTCTCGACCCAGTCATGGTTTAGTAAATGGTCAAATCTAATGTGGCTCATAGGGGTGATTTATGATCAATATGGGTCACTTGGTTTTGACGATATAGGTGTTTGGGTGCAGATCTAGAGGATAATCGCCAATAGTAGCAAAGGAAGGGCTACTCAAACGTGAGGCACACGGTAAGGGTACGGTGAGGTTTCAGTTTTTGATAAGTATGTGTTAAAGCTTTGGTTAATCGCTAGTAATGTTGATTATAGGTTCGTGACTAAGGGGTTTTCAGCACGCGAGGTTACCAGGTGTGTACAAACACTACACACACGATACCGGCAACGCCGAAAAGCCAGAAAGCCGAAAAGCAAAAAGTGGCTAAATAGGCCTGTCGAACTTGTGGGCCCAGAACGGCAATGGTTGATATGTGAGCATGAATAATGATATGGCATTAACATTTTTATGATTGGACTCTAATTGAGCCCAATGGGCTATACGACATGAAATGGGCTTGATGGGCTTATGGGGACATAGACAAGTATGTTAGGATTAATAGACATTAGGCCTAGTTTGAACAACTCTTAAATTTCATAAGACTTAATCTAATTAATCATGTCCGTGAACAAGTCGCTGGGTTAGGGTGTGGCAACGGGCATACGCATGTCTAAGATTGGATCTAGGGAGAGCTTGGTACTTAAGTGGCCCTAGTGGCCCACCTCTTCTTCTCTGGAATCCTACCTAGTGTGTAGTGTCTGTTCTCTTTAGCCGCGAGGACTTGTTGATGGGCCAAAGTTCATAATTAAAACCCGAGAGGGACCAAATACCCCTATATTTGTAAAATTACTAAACTACCCTTATATTTGTAAAGTTCCTAAAATACCCCTGTTTTGCAAAAGTACCAAAATACCCCTATCTTGCAAAATTACCAAGGTACCCCTATTTTGCCAAATTACCAAAATACCCCTGTAGGGTAGAATTACGAAAATACCTCTGGGTAGTTAAATGACAAAACTACCCCTATGTGACGAATATGAGTTTATGGATGTTACTCGTGTGTTTGATGCATTCATATGATATTCTACTTAGGATGCATATGGGTGGGAATTATGGTACGGAGGAAGATTTGAGGATCGTATAGTCGTATGACCATGGATCCACCGGTGGCTTTAAGCCCATTATATGATTAGCAGCTTTGCTGCAACGTTAGGTGGTACCGCAACCGGGCTACCTTTGGTGTGTAGAGGATGGGTGGGTTGATTTAGAAATCCCCACAGGTGTGTAATGGTTGGAAGCGAAATGGTGTGTGTAGCGGATGGATTATTGGGATGGGTTTTGCATTAACTTGTTTGTATATGATACAATATGATGTGATAAGAGGTCATGGTGGGCTAAGGCACAAAACCACCGATTTTGATAGGGCTTAGGCCCAATGTGAATATTTGTATGTGATTTGATTGCCAATGTAACACCCCAAACCCGGCCTAGACGTTATGGCCGAATCTAGCATGTCACATAGAAGGGTTTTTTAAAACTAAGCGTTCGTTGGAAATGTTTGCATCTCTTTTGAAAACTCCGAGTTACGTTGGTTTTTTATAAAAACCCGATTTACTCAGTGTCCATTTTAGAAAAGTTGTAATTAACTTGAAAACTGCCTTTGTTATGAAAACCGATTTTGAATATTCACGGTCACGTGATATTTTAGAAAACGATTGTTACTGTTTTAAGAAAACCCCGTTTGTATAAGTTTAACAGTTATAATTGAAAGGTTAAATGAAAAAAAAATATAGTAATGGCCTTATTACAAAACATCACCCCAAAATAAATAATCTTAAAGGTAAAGTAAACACTGAATTTACTAAAATTTGAGAGAAATATCCGTTGTATGGCCACCACTGAGTCCTCCACGGATCCAAATCCTCTATTGCCGGGGATTACCTGTGAGGTTAAAGAAAAGGGGTGAGTTATGAGAACTCAGTGTGTAATCCTCTAAATGACATTAACTAGGCCCGAGACCAGAAGACATCAATCTGGGCCTAAGCCCTATAATCATGGTAGTGCAAATGAAATAGTGCAGCCCAACCTAATCCAACCAACACACCCCCGTACCAGCCAATCACACCTGTTGGGATCAAGTCAACCCACCCCGCCAATCACACCAAAATTGCAGACAAGCTGCTAATCATAATATTTGTGGCTGAGCCACCAGAGTCATAATTATATATGTATATAAATATATTGTGGCTATGCCACCAGGCTACACTGCTCTTCACTCGTTAACCCGCCCCATGCAACATGATAACATGCAATATACATAGCAACATATACAATTGTAAGGTAAACATACAATCGTTACTTAACAACACTGAGGGTAAAACGGTCATTCAACCCATCGAGGGTATTTGAGTAATTTCGCAGCCCGGGGGCATTTTGGTAATTTACCCTCCAAGTGTATTTTAGTAATTTTCTTTGTAATGGCCTATCCGAAGGCCTACTGTTGCCTCGAGCGACTCGGGACCCTTCTTGGGTCTTTACGGAATTATTGGGCCCTAAAGCCATTTTAGGCCCAAACGGGCCCACACGCTCGTGTGGCCCAAAGCACATGATTTCGATTACAGATTTGCAATTTCACATTCAGGCCTATCATAAGCCAATTTTCCAAAAGTTTTGCCCAAGTGGGCCGGTTAGCCTGTTAGGCCCATTTGGCCCGCTTCGGCCCGGTTAGGCCCGTTACGGTGTCAGCATCGCGAGAGTGTTCGTGACACTCTCCACGACTTAACGCCACGATTCATGTCTCAATCTACAACTACGAGGGCTCGCACGCTCAAGTGGTCATAATTGTCGGCTTTCCAGCTTTTCGTCTTTTGGCCGTTTAATAGAACACCACATGCAATTATCGGAGTGGGTGTGAGATTACACACCTGATCACGTAAAGGACTATACAATCACGGCCATCATCACCTATACCAAGCATAACACACCATTAATTCTATTAACAAAATAAGAAGATCTTTAATCCAAACCTAATGGTGAGTTTACTATCACTTGCCTTCACTAACTACGATTTGCCTAGCTAACTCAGACATCGACGCCCTTCAACAACCTGGCGGAAAGTCCCGAACCGATGACACCCTACGCCGCTTAAACTTGGGAGCAGGGGCTACGAGTCCACTCCCAAAAGGCACCATTCCTGATCCTCCCTCAGATCGGTTATTGCCTGCCTCCATGAAAAACTCTCGATTGCCAAAATACCACAAGATCGGCAGTTGCTCAACAAGGTTTTCAGCTTCCACCACAAAAGAAAGAATGACCGAGATTCTAAATGAAGAAGAGTACTCAGGTTCGGCTTAAACAAAAACAAGAGAAAAAAGAACGAAAGACAGTGGAAGAAGAACACAATACCTTTTATTCACTAAAGAATCGATTAGGAAATGAGGATTTGGCAGACAAAGAACACCAAACTTTCAGTTATCAAGCATTTGGCTCAAAGAATCAAGGTAGAAGTAGGATGAAATGAGAGAATAATGCACAGGAGGGGGTTCGGCTATGAAGAAAAGCCAACCAAAGGAGATAAGAGGAGAAGGAAGAAAAGGTTCGGCGAACAAATGGGAAAAAGAGAATAATAGAGACTGGGATTTTGGCTAAAGAAGGTAAACACTTAGAAAATGGAGTTGAGAGGAAAAGGTCACGAAAGGTCAAGAAATGCCAAAAAGAATGAGAAACAAAAGCTACAAAATGAAGAACTTTCCAAGCAAAAATGAGAGAAGAAAATGACCCCAAAAGCTACTACACATATTCGGCACACACACTCCAAAAAGGTTTCGTTTATGCTCCCTACACCAAATGTCGAAATTCCTTGCTAAAAACACTCCTAGCCAAATTTCTCCTCCTTTTCTTCTCTTAACCGAAATACCCCCAACACTTCCTATTTTCGGCAAAACTCTTCCACTCTCCAACTCCTACGATTCTCTCCTTGATTTGCTCCACAATCCACTCTCCATCACCCATTTGAAATGCTTGACCAAGTCCTCTCTCTCTCCTGCAGAGTTTGAACTCCACTCAGCTTCCTCCTTTCTTGAGCATAAAAATAAAACTCCCCATGTGCTACCTGTGGGATTCAAACCCCACTTTCCTTGCTACACAAGGGACGCCAACTCTACTAGGCCACCTTGCTTACTTGTGTTAGCAAAACACACATAATTATACCTAAGCCCCATCACCAACCACCCCATCCACTAAAGGCCAAAACCCAAGATTTTACCTATGACCTAACTTGAACCCGGGACTTCATAGAAGCCCCATATCCTTCCAAAATCACACACCTACTAGGTCTAACCCGCATAAGAGCTGATCTATTGATCTAAAAAAAAAATTTAAACGCTACTACTCTCAAGGCCCATTGGGCCCAATTCTACTAGGCCCAAATTCAAGGCGTTACAGCCAAGGGTTGTACACACTGAGTTTCAAAACTCACACCCTTTAATTTAATGATTCAGGTAATCCTGAATAGACGGCTCGACGTGGGAGAGGACTCAGAGATGGCCACACTACAAGCTGATCAAATGTTTTAATTTGTTCAAATTAATCTGTTTTTAATACTTTGTTTTTTTCATTGGATTGTAATAAGGCCATGTAACTCCTAATTGACTTTAAATTTTGGGTTTATTATCATTATTATTGTTTCAACTATCCGCTTAATAAATTTCATAAAATTATTAAAGTTAACGTGGTTTTCGAAATAACATAACATATGAACGTTTTCCAAAAATATGGGCTTTTCCTCTTAACTTAACAAATAATAAGGGTTTTGGGCTTTTGGGCCTTAAATTGTTAAATTATAAAATTGTTTTGGAATGTGCCTTTAATGTGACATTCTAGACTCGGGCCTAACTTCTAGGCCTGGTTTGGGGTGTTACATTTAGTGGTATCAGAGCTCGGTTGCAACGCTCGGGCTGTGAAGTGGGCCTTATGTTTTAGGTTTGGTTTTTAAAACAAGTAGATTAAAAAGTTTTTGTAGGATTCTTGAAGTGTGGTTCACCGAGCCCTCGATGTCCAGCCAAGTAAGTTCTCTGTACTACATTTGCTTAAATTACTGAACTGCGTAGATAATGGGGTACTTAAAAATAGGCTTTTAGAGACTAAAGTCCGTAGGGAACTTAAGCCTGTAGTGGATTCTCGACCGCGGAATAACTTTAAGAAAATTGTTGTTACTTACATAAGACATGTGCCCTAAACAAGTGGAACTATGTACTAATTTCATAAAATTCCTAATTCGAATAAAACGAGAATCAACGATGAGCGCTAGAAGAGGAGGAAAAGGCCGCGGTCGAGGCTGTGGAAGTGTTAGGGCTTTGTAAACAATTAAATCGTAATTTGGTACTTATTCTTCGTATGTTTGAGAATGTTTGCGATAGGTGGATGTTTTGGGTATGTATTAAAATTATTAGAGTCAGAGTGCGCAGTGGTAGCATTGTGGGGTAGTTGATACACGACCACCCTGTTAGTTGGAAATTTTGGGGACAAAATTTCTTTTAGGAGGGGTGAGTTGTAATTCTCTAAAAATTGGGCCTAGAATAAATGGGTTTCCTGTGTCGAGAGAATGGATTTTGTCGTTCGAAAAAAAAAAAGAAAGGGAATAATGAATTAAGTGTGTAAAAAAATTATGATTCCATGTTTAGTTTAATTTTTAGGTTATTTAGGAAGGGTTGGTAGTGTTGGAAAAGTCATAGGCTCGATCTAGGGCTTTAGCAAAAATTTTGTTTTTACCCTTAAAGTGAGGTTGGTGGTAGCCAGAAGGCTTTTAAAATATTGTTGGGTTAAAAGATAGCACAAGGAAGTAGGTGGTCTGGTGGCCTCGGGCGTTCTGAATAAGCTGGTGGTCAAAGGTTCAAGTCCTGCACTTGGCAAAAAAATTTATTGCGCATATGTTAGTATGAAGGCCATAGTTTAGGCCTGATAATTAGTTGGGCTGATTCACGACACAGAGAAACGCCTGGCCTAGTGGAAAAGGCGTTAGGAGCAGGAGGGGGAGCAGGTTTCTAGTCGCGGCATGCCCTAAATGTTCGGTTTTTTTTAAGTAAACCTGGAGCACGACAGAAAGGTTTATAATTAATTAGGGAGGAAATATTACTCAAATAAAGTAGGTGGCGCAGTGGCAAGGGGCATGTATCATAGTGAGGAGGTTGGAGGTTTGAAGCTGGGTGTTGGCTAATATTTTTAAATTTCTTTGGATGATTCGGTCACTGGGAAATAGGCCTTAAAAGAAGTTGAGAATGGAACATATCACAAGAAGAGTTGTGGTGCAGTGGAGAGCAGTGTGTGGTGGTGCCTGGAGGTCTCGGTTTTGAGTTGCCTTGTGCACAATAACTTGCTATTTTGCTGCTGGCGTGGGGAAGGTGTTTGAAGTGGACTGAAACACCAAAGGATGGCTGCTGTTCGGGGAAAGCAATTTGAATGTAATTCAAATGGAATTTTTGGCTAAATATAGGAATTTTTGGATGGGGATGAAGATAAAATTTGGAGAAAATAAAGGAATTTAATATGTGATAAGTTTGAGTCGATTGGGGAGTGTAGGTTTATTTATTTATTTATTTATTTATTTAGTATATATATGTGTGCCATATGAGTAAGTATGACATTTTTTGCTTTTGTGTGCTTTAGTTGATTAATTAGGGGAAAATTCCTTCCAATCTCCAAATTCTTTTTAGTTTCTTTCCCTTTGGCAAATACCCGAGTAATCACAGTTTCTTTCTTTTTTCCAAACAAAAGTGCCTAGACCGAATTCTCCTTCCCTCCCACAATATTTCTTCATTGCCGAAATTACCATCATCCTTCATTTCTGACATCCCTACTTGTGCCGATTCTTAGTTATTTTTCCTCCATCAGAAATCGATTGTTATCTACTCTTAGTCAAGTTTAAAAGCCGGATCTTGTTCAGTAGCTATCTAGGCCACAGGATCAAAGGAGGGTTTCGGTAAGTACTCAGTCAACTTCCTTAGTGTGTTTTGTTAAAAGCTGAAGGGCTATCTAACCTGTCCTTATCATTAACCTTGTATTAACAAGGGAAAGGATCAATAATCGCAAGCGTGGTAGGTAAGGATTGCTAACAAGGTGGTAAGTGTTCTCGACCCAGTCATGGTTTAGTAAATGGCCGAATCTAATGTGGCTCATAGGGGTTATTTATGATCAATATGGGTCACTTGGTTTTGACGATATAGGTGTTTGGGTGCAGATCTAGAGGATAATCGCCAATAGTAGCAAAGGAAGGGCTACTAGAACGTGAGGCACACGGTAAGGGTACGGTGAGGTTTCGGTTTTTGATAAGTTTGTGTTAAAGCTTTGGTTAATCGCTAGTAATGTCGATTGTAGGTTCGTGACTAAGGGGTTTGCAGCATGCGAGGTTACCAGGTGTGTACAAACACTACACACACGATATCGGCAACGCCGAAAAGCCGAAAATGGCTAAATGGGCCTGCCAAACTTGTAAGCCCAGAACGGAAATGGTTGATATGTGAGCATGAATAATGATATGGCATGAACGTTTTTATGATTGGACTGTAATTGAGCCCAATGGTCTATACGACATGAAATGGTATTGATGGGCTTATGGGGACGTAGACAAGTATGTTAGGGGTAATGGACTTTAGGCCTAGTTTGAACAACTCTTAAATTTCATAAGTCTTAATCTAATTAAACATGTCCGTGAACAAGTCGCTGGGTTAGGGTGTGGCAACGGGCATACGCATGTCTAGGATTGTATCTAGGGAGAGTTTGGTACTTAAGCAGTCCTAGTGGCCCACCTCCTCTTCTCTGGAATCCTACCTAGTGCGTAGTGTCTGTTCACATTAGTCGCGAGGACTTGTTGATGGGCCAAAGTTCATAATTAAAACCCGAGAGGGACCAAATACCCCTATATTTGTAAAATTACTAAAATACCCTTATATTTGTAAAATTACTAAAATACCCCTATTTTGCAAAAGTACCAAGATACCCCTATTTTGCCAAATTACCAAAATACCCCTCTAGGGTAGAGTTACGAAAATACCCTTGGGTAGTGAAATGACGAAAATACCCCTATGTGATGAATATGAGTTTATGGATGTTACACGTGTGTTTGATGCATTCATATGATATTCTGCTTAGGATGCATATGGGTGGGAATTATGGTACGGGGGAAGATTTGAGGATCGCATAGTTGTATGGCCATGGATCCACCGGTGGCTTTAAGCCCATTATATGATTAGAAGCTTTACTGCAACATTAGGTAGTACTACAACCGGGCTACCTTTGGTGTGTAGAGGATGGGTGGGTTGATTTAGAAATCCCCATAGGTGTGTAATGGTTGGAAGGGAAATGGTGTGTGTAGCAGATGGATTATTGGGATGGGTTTTGCATTAACTTGTTTTTATATGATACAATATGATGTGATATGAGGTCATGGTGGGCTAAGGCCCAAGACCACCGATTTTGATAGGGCTTAGGCCCAATGTGAATATTTGTATGTGATTTTATTGCCAAGGGTTGTACACACTGAGTTTCAAAACTCACACCCTTTAATTTAATGTTTCAGGTAATCCTGAATAGACGGCTCGACGTGGGAGAGGACTCAGAGATGGCCACACTACAAGCTGATCAAATGTTTTAATTTGTTCAAATGAATCTGTTTTTAATACTTTGTTTTTTTTCATTAGATTGTAATAAGGCCATGTAACTCCTAATTGACTTTAGATTTTGGGTTTATTATTATTATTATTATTGTTTCAACTATCCGTTTAATAAATTTCATAAAATTATTAAAGTTAACGTGGTTTTCGAAATAACTTAACATATGAACGTTTTCCTAAAATGTGGGCTTTTCCTCTTAACTTCACAAGTAACAAGGGTTTTGGGCTTTTGGGCCTTAAATTGTTAAATTATAAAATCGTTTTGGAGTGTGCCTTTAATGTGACATTCCGGACTCGGGCCTAACTTCTAGGCCGGGTTTGGGGTGTTACACTAGCTGTGTGGATGAAAAATAGACCATTTCCAAGCCATTTTTCTCACCCATTTAAGCACATACCTAGAAACAATTTACCACATATACACAAGCCCTTAACTTGCACTTAAAACATGCATAAATAAGCTAAATCAATATAGGAAATATTCATACAACCAATATGCCCAAAGGGCACCTCAATCACAAATCCAGCATGTAACTAAATTTATACCAACAATTACCTCGATGTTCACATATTATAGTCACACTCATTATACGAATTTGTCCATTTAATATCCATTAACAAAGCATTAGCACAAATAGCCATGTATATAACAACTTCAACTAATAAACCAAAATAACCACATTCAAACATATCTAAGAACAACACATAGCATACATTTTAACTACCATTCCATCTTCCACCATTCAAGCGCCAAATACATGTATATGATAACATAAAAACTTAATTAATCAAACATTAAAACCATTCACAACTGTTTACCTTCATAACGTTATATCAAGTCAAAAGATTTATATATACAAACCTAGAAAATAAAGTATCTAAACACATAACTTAGTAGTTCATCATTATACCAAAAACAACTAGACACACACATATATACATTTATAGCCACATATACATGCCACAACCCTAAAGAGTTCAAAAGCTACTAACTAATATGAATAGTGTGAGTCGAATATTCGATCAGTCCAAAGTCAGCAAAAGTGATCTACAAAATGACACACAAACACGTATAAGCTTATCATGCTTAGTAAGAACATAATAAATTAATTAAGTTAACTTTATTTGAATAAAATACTTATTTTACGTGATTGAAGTTACCGAAATATAATCAATGTCACGCAAGTACAAATTAGGGGTATCAAAGTACAACAAGGGCACGTATGTGCATTCAGGGGTACCGAAGTACAACAGGGGCACGTATGTGCATTCAGGTATAATTACATAACAATTAACTACTTAATTATAAAATACCAATATATATATATATATATATATGAAAATTTTAATTATACAATTTAATACTATGAACTTACATCGACAAATAGCGCATAGGAGTATGATCAACTAATCTGCAACTTTCGCCTTCCCTCTATTTAAATCTGGTTGAGGTTTATCTTGATCTAAATAAATAAATTCAACCAATTTAATAACTATTCTATTCAATTCAATCTAAATTCATATTTTCAAAAAATTACACTTTTACCCCTAATATTTTGATTTATTTATAATTTAGTCCTTAAGCTCGTAAAATGAAATTCATGCAACTTCACCCCTACCCAAGCCTAGTAGAATTTCATGCAAGCTCCTAACAGCCCCCAGATTTCTTTATTTCACAAATTAAACCATGGACATTTCACATTTTACAATTCAATCCCTAATTGACAAATTCATCAAAAATAACTTAACAACAAGATTTCATATTCAATCATCAAACTTCACAGAAACATAGATTCATTCATGGCAAAACTTGAATCTTTTAACAGTTTTGCAAATTACTCCCTAGGGTAGCTAGATTAAGCTACAACGACTCCAAAGAGGTATCTATCATTAAAAACGAGACCGAAATTCACTTACATGCATTAAAAAACCCTAGTCGAATACACAAGCTCCTTCCATGGAGCTTTTCACCCTTATTTTCGGTGCAAAAGATGAACCAACAAGATGACATTTTTCTTTTCATTATTTACTTAGTTTATTTATTAAATTACAACTTCAACCTTAATTAACCTTTAAAACCATTAACCTCTTGAGCCATGCTCTTATTTCTCATTTCTTTAACCTCTTGAGCCACAATTTTGATGGTTCTTTATTGTACGACATATCAGGCTGAATCTCGACATCCATCAGTGAAATAACATGTGAAAGGTCAAGTCAGTACCGTTGTAACATAGATATGTGAAACACTTTATGAATCTTTTCTAATTCTGACGGCAAAGCTAAACGGTATGCTATTGGCCCGATTCTTTTAATAATCTCATACGGCCCAATAAATCGCGGACCTAGCTTTCCTTTGTGACCGAAATGAAGAACTTTCTTCTAAGGTGATACTTTCAGGAACACTCTGTCGCCGATTTGAAATTCAATGTCTTTACGTTTAAGATCCACATATGATTTCTGTCGATTTGAATCAACTTTCAAACTATCAAGGATTACTTTCACTTTTTCTTCGGTCTCTCTAATCAAATCAATCTCGTGAATCTTTTTCTCACTGATCTCAGTCCAATATAAGGGAGTTCGGCATTTACGACCATACAAAGCTTCATACGGTGCCATCTTTATACTCAACTGATAACTATTATTGTATGTAAAGTCAACCAATGGTAAATATTCCTCCCAATTGCCTTCGAACTCTAATACACCACAATGAAGCATATCCTCAAGTATTTGAATTACTCACTTGGACTAATAATCGGTATGAGGATGAAATGCAGACCTAAAATGCAATCGCGTACCTAGAGCTTCCTGTAACTTTCCCCAAAATGGTGATGTAAACCGCGGATCTCTATCTGAAATTATAGAAACTGGCACCCTGTGCAATTTGACAATCTCAGCAAGATATAACTAAGCTAATCTCTCAAGGGAATAATCTGTACGTATCAGAATAAAATGTGCAGATTTCGTCAAATGATCAACGACAATCCAAATTTCATCTCTCTTCCTCGGAGACAAGGGTAATCTCGATATGAAATCCATGGTGACACATTCCCATTTCCATTCTGGTATCATTACTAGTTGTAACAAACCAGAAGGTACTTGATATTCAGCTTTAACTTGTTGACATACTAAACATCTCGATACCCGAAATATCTTGTTCCATGCCCGACTACTAGTACATTTGTTTCGAATCATTGTACATTTTATTGCTACCAGGATGAACAAACAAGCTACTACTATGAGCTTCGTGCAAAATCTTTCGGATGAGCTCTGAATTCCTTAGTACGAAAATGCTACCCCTAAAAAGTAAACAGTCATCGGATCCAATCTGCAATTTTTTTGGGAGTCAACTCACTCTGTTTCCTTTTAGCTAATAACACGTCATCACTCTTCTGAGCTTCGCAGATCTGTTGTAAAAATATCAGGCTGGCTTTCAATTCAGCTAAGATTGAACCATCATCAGACAACATCAAAAATGTATTTAACACTCGCAAACATACAAAGACTTTCTACTTAGACCATCAGCAACTATATTCACTTTAACCGGATGATAATCAATAATCAAATCGTAGTCTTTTAATAGCTTGAGCCACCTACGCTGTGTCAAATTCAAATCTTTTTATGACATTAAATACTTCAAACTTTTGTGATCTGTAAAAATGTGACATTTTTCACCGTATAAATGATGCCACCAAATCTTCAACGCAAATACAATGGCTGCCAGTTCTAAATCATTTGTCGGATAATTAATTTCGTATGGTTTAAACTGTCTGGAAGCATAAGCTATTACCTTGCCTTCCTGCATTAAAACACAGCCTAAACCATTTAAAGAAGCATTACTGAAAACAATGAACTCTTTACTCGACTCAGGCCGAACTAACACTGGTGCCTCGGTCAACAACACTTTCAACTGATTAAAACTTTGCTGACATTTCCCAGACCACACGAACTTCACATCCTTTTGCAATAATCTCGTCATCGGTGTAGCAATCATCGAAAATCCCTTAATGAAACTACTGCAATATCCGGCTAGTCCTAGAAAACTTCTAATCTCCGATGCATTTCTCAGAGGCTTCCAATCAACAATAGCTGAAATTTTGCTCGAATCTACTCTGATGCCATCTGGCGACACATGTCCCAGGAAACAACTTCTTGGAGCCAAAATTTACATTGGCTAAGTTTAGCGAATAATTACTTTTTGCATAAAGTTTGCAAAATAATTCTCAGATGCTCGACATACTCTGATTCATCCCGTGAGTAAATCAAAATATCATCGATGAATACCACAACAAAACGGTCTAGATACGGTCTAAAAATTCTGTTTATCAAATCCATAAATACTATAGGTGCATTGGTTAAACCAAACGACATCACTAAAAATTCACAATGCCCGTACCTGGTTCTAAATGCAGTTTTTGGCACATCTGTATCTTTAAGTTGCAGTTGATAATAACCAGAACATAAATTGATCTTGGAAAGTACTGTCACATCTTTCAATTGATCAAATAGATCATCAATACGGGGTAATGGATATTTGTTATTTATCGTCACCTTGTTGAGTTGTCGATAATTGATACATAACTGTATAGACCCGTCTTTCTTCCTAACGAATAAAATAAGAGCACCCTAAGGAGAAAAGTTGGGCCGAGCAAAGCCTCTATCTATCAAATCTTACAATTGTGCTTTCAACTCTTTTAGTTCTATAGGTGCCATGGTGCTATAGATATTGAGTATGTTCCCGGCATCAACTCAATTTCAAACTCAACCTCTCGAGTCAGAGGTTGTAACACCCCATACCCGAGTCCAAGGCTAAGACTAGATACGAGACATTACCATGCTTGAACTCACTTAAACATGTACTTACTGGTCAGTAAATTTTGTTCAAAATAGAAACTCTTCTTTCTTAGTCAAAACGTACATATCATGGGCCTATGAGGCCTTAAACACATATCCGGGAACTTTCGGAATACAATCGGGAACTTTTCCTTGAAACAGGGGTCACACGCCCATGTGGCTTGGGGCACGCCCGTGTCTCCCAACCGTGGTCGACACTGACTAATCTTACACGGTCTTGACACTTTGGCTAGTTTTAAAACATAACTCAAAATGAAATGTTTCCTATACATGCCATACTTAATATAAACAACTTGGCTATACCAAAATAGCGATTGATAGTGTACTCCGAGCTCCGATGACGATGATCTACGAGATTAGCTTGGCGGGACTACATGGAAAGAAAGAATAAAGGACGTAAGCATTTAGGTTAGTAAGTTTGCATGTAATTCTCATAGCAATATATTTGCTTAACATTAACCATTCATCTTAAACAATGGCATATGAAATCTCAAGTATTTAAGCTTACTTACTCTTACTGATTCTTACATATCTCATGGTACTTACTATTCTCATGCTCCTACGGTAACAAGTTACCTATATCACTTGATCACATAGATCAGTATACTTTACTATGATAAGCATAATCTCAACTTCATCATTTATATCATGAATAATACTCTTAATTAACTCTGACTAGCATAACTTGATAATAACTTTACTTACTTAACTTTCTTACTTTCTCATTTAATATTTACACTTTTGCCCGATGAATTACTATGAATAACAGAGGATACTAAATCCCAAAACACATGTGTCTCGATGCCAATGCTATATCCTTGATATAGTCTTACTTGGTATTGATGCCATGTCTTGACATGGGCTTACACGAAGTCTTCCTTTTGAGTTCCCTTGGAAACTTACCATTGCCATGTCTCGACATGGTCTTACTTGGTATCTTTACTTGTCAATGCCGAGCCTTGGCTTGGACTTACATGAAATCTTTCTTGTTACTCACCAATGCCATGCCTTGGCTTAGACTTACATGGGATCTCTATCTCTTTATAGCTTTTCAATGCCAAGACTTGTCTTGGACTTACATGATAACTTTGCTTGGAGACTCACCAATGCCATGCCTTGGCTTGGGCTTGTATGGGTCTTCATCTCATAATAACTCTTCAATGCCAAGACTTTTCTTGGTCTTACATGATAACTTGCTTGATTGTCGATGCCATGCCTTGGCTTGGTCTTATACGGACTTTCTCATTTCATGTGATAGATCGAGTATCCTAAGTAATACAACTTCAATCGGGACTTTCTCAGGCTTGATCTCATCGATTTATTTGTTTAACATAGCATTAAACAATCTCATGGAATTAAAATATATTCTACATTATACTAAGCAATTCAATGATATTAATCATAAAGCTTAGAAAACATACAAACTTACCTCAATATACAAAATGTGTGTAGATATGCAATTTAGTCCTCGACTTTGTTCTTGCCTCGGTTTCGATCCGGGCTTCGTTTTTCTTGATCTATAATAATGATTAGATCATTTAATACTCACATTGACTAAATTGACTCTTAACTCATACATTGGCAAAATTACTATTTTACCCCTAAACTTTCTCATATTTGCACTTTTGCCCCTAGGCTCGTAAAATGATTGTCATTTAACTTTCTTAAACATCATGCTTAGCTGATTCATTTTCTCTACTATAACAATCATCAATTCTCACTATTTCTAATAGGTATGACCAATTTCATAACTATTACAAATTAGTCGATACTATCATTTTTCATGAAATTCACTAAGGAAAAGATGTTTATCTAACATCAAACTCTCATAAACTTCCATAAAATATCATTTTACAAGCATGTCACTATTGGGTAGATTTTTGAACATGCATCTTAGCTCATTTTATAGCTAAAAATAGCTAATTCATAATACGAGAACTTCAAAAATACGAAGAATATTAAAAACGGGGACAAGATGAACTTACTAGCAAGCTTGAAAGATGAACAAACCCTAGCTATGGGGTTCTTCAAATTTTTGGCACCAAGGAAGAAGATTAATGAAATTTTTATCATCTTTTTCCTATTTTAATCATTTTAAATGACCAAAATGCCCTTCTCTTTAAAAATTACAATTTACTAACTCATGTCCATTTTTGTCCAAAAATTATAATTTGGGCAAATTGTTATTTAAGGACTTCTAATTAATATTCTAAAGCTATTTCATACCAAAAAGCTTCTAGAAACTCATATTTTGCAACTTTTGCAATTTAGTCCTATTTGATCATTCCATGTCAATTTCACAAAATTTCTACATGAAACTTTCATACTATCATGCAAACATGTCATACACCTTAAGAACTCAATTTACTAGCTCGGATTTGTGGTCTCGCACCACTATTTCGACTAGGCCCTAAATCGGGCTGTTACAATTCTTCCTCTCTTAGGAATTTTCGTTCTCGAAAATCTTACCAAAGAAATCTTTGGTTACTTTCATGCTCTTTTTGGTTCCCATGTAGCTTCTTCTATTCCATGTCTTTGCCACAATACTTTTACCAGGGCAATACTTTTATTTCTTAACTGCTTGACTTCTCGAGCTAAAATTTTAACTGGTTCTTCACCATAAGTCATGTCGGGGTGAATCTCTATCTCTGACGGGGTAATTACATGTGAAGGATCTGATCGGTAGCGTCGCAACATGGACACGTGAAACACATCGTGAATCTTTTCTAACTCTGATGGCAAAGCCAATCGATAAGCTACCGGCCTAACTTTCTCAGTAATCTCATACGGTCCAATAAAACATGGACTCAACTTGCCTTTCCGGCCAAATCTGAGAACTTTTCTCCATGGTGACACTTTCAAGAAAACTTTATCTCTGACTTGATACTCTATCTCTTTTCTTTTAAGTCCGAATAGGACTTCTGCCTATCTCGATGCGACTTTTAAACATTCTCGTATCACTTTCACTTTCTCTTCACTTCTCTAACCAAATCAACCCCGTGAATTTGGTTTTCCTTGAGTTCACCCAAAATAAAGGCGTTACGCACTTATGCCCATATAGAGCCTCATAAGGCGCCATCTTTAAACTCGATTGAAAACTATTATTATAGGCAAACTCTACCAATGGGAGAAACTTTTCCCAACCGCCTCTAATTCAAGAATACAACATCCGAGCATATCCTCGAGTACTTGAATTAACCTCTCCGATCGACCGTCGGTTTGAGGATGAAAAGCGGTACTAAAGTTCAACTTTGTACCCAAGGCCTTTGCAACTTCTTCCAAAATCGGATGTGAACCTCGGATCTCTATCCGAGATAATTGACAACGGAACACCGTGAAGCCTTATTATTTCGACACATACAAGTTTGCCAACTTGTCTAGTAAGTAATCAACTCGTCATGGTAAGAAATGAGTGACTTCGTGAGTCTATCAACTATAACCCATACAAAGACTTTCTTGCTCGGAGATAATAGTAAACCCGTTACAAAATCCATAGTAATGTCGGTCCCATTTCCATTCTCGGAACCGAAATGGGTTGAAGCAAACCCCTAGGTACTTGGTGTTCAGCCTTTACTTGCTGACAAATCAAGCATTTGGAAACAAACTCTGAAATATCTTTCTTCATTCTCGGCCACTAATACTGTTGCTTTAAGTCATTACATTTTGGTACTACCCGGATGTACAGATGAACATCCGTTATGTGCCTCATGCAAAATTCTCTGAATAAGCTTGTCCTTTCTCGGTACGCAAATTCTATCATTGAACATCAGACTTCCATTGGGACTAATCCAAAAATCAGACTCAACATCTGTCTCGCACTGAGCTCTCTTGACTTGCAATTCACTATCTTCTTTCTGAGCCTAAAAAATCTCTTGGAGGAATACTGGTCTAGCTTTCAACTCAGCTAGAATAGAACCATCAGTGGATAAAGTCATCTGTGAATTTATTGCCCTTAATGCAAATAGGGACTTTCTACTCAAAGCGTCGGCGACCACATTTGCCTTCCCGGGATGGTAGTCAATGACCATCTCATAGTCTTTTATCAACTCTAACCATCTCCGCTGCCTTAAGTTCAACTCTTTCTGCGTCATCAAGTACTTCAAACTTTTGTGATCGGTGAAAATCCAACATCTCTCACCATATAGGTGGTGTCTCCATATCTTCATTGCGAAGACTATGGCAGCCAACTCAAGATCGTGGGTCGGATAATTCTTCTCATGAGGCTTCAACTATCTTGAGGCATAAGCAATCACTTTGCCTTCTTGCATAAGTACACAGCCTAATCCATTTAAGGATGCATCACTGTAAATCACAAATTCTTTCCCTGCATCAGGTTGTACTAAAACTGCAGCTTCTGTCAACATCGCTTTCAGTTTCTCGAAACTTTGTTGGCATCTTTCTATCCACTCAAACTTCACATTTTTCTGTAACAATTTAGTCATCGGGGTTGCAATAATAAAAAACCCCTTGACGAATCGTCTATAATAGCCGGCTAGGCCTAGGAAACTTCTAATCTGTAACAGTCTGAATTTGACCCTAATCGGAACGGTGGTTTTGGGACCACGAATCCAAGTCTGAGAGATATTTAAATATTATATTCTGTGCTTATTATGCGTGAATTAATGTGTGTGAAAATTTCGTAGAAAAATTTTATCGTTTGTGTGTTCAATTTGACAAAAGGACTTAATCGCATAAAGAGTAAAAGTTGCATACTATAGTGAAAAGTGCTAGAATGATGATGGCTTTTTAATATGAGGTATTAAAAGGGCAAATAGCCCATTTTTAAGTTAGTGGGTGGCATATGACAAGATTGACCTTAATTTATATGTTGTTTTTATTTTTTATTAAAGGTTAAAATAGTAAAACATTAAAAAATGTTATTATATGTTTAATAATATGAAATTAAAAGCCATCATGTTTGTTATTTCTTCTTCATTGCCGTATGTGAGCTAGGAAATAAAGGTTGAAAGGTTTTGAGCATTCGGTCATACATTCAAGCTAAATCGGATCAAGAGCAAAGAAAAACGGAATTAGATCGGGGGAAGACGAAGGTTCTCGAATAGCCGATTTGCACGGTCTATCGACAGCCGAGGTAAGTCTTTAAGCGAATATATGTTAATAGATGATTTATAATTATATTGAATGATAAAATTTGAATACTTTTGGCATGAATATGTGAACTAGCCGAATACAAGGGTGCTAAATTGAATTGATTGAAGTGTTATAAAATGTGATGTGAACAAATAAAATTTTTGATTGGATATGTGAAAATAATTGGTGATATATGAGTTGTTGTAAAGTTAGCTCTATGGATCGTGAATTGAAGAATAACCACACCGATATTCGGGCTTTGAGCCTAGCAGCCTCGTCTTGCGGTGACATATTTCGGGCTTTGTGCCTAGCGAGCCTCGTGCCTGTGACATATTTCGGGCTTTGTGCCTAGCGAGCCTCGTTCCTGACATATTTCGGCTTTGTGCCTAGCAGGCCTCTGCCGGTGACATAATTCGGGCTTAGTGCCTAGCAGGCTTAATGCCGATGTTATGATTTCAGACCTCGAATCAGTAGGCTTAGTGCCGGTATGTGTGAGATTCAGGTAATGTTAGTAATATCTAGCTAATGAATTAAGTATGCCTAAGCTTTTGGGAATTAATTTACAATTCGGTTATAAGGTATGTATTAAGCATACTTTAATGTTAGGATTATATGCAATATTGCTAAGTAAATGAAATTGTGAAAGAAAGTGGTGTGTTTATAATAGATGGAATGTAATTATGATGTATACAATGATTGAAATGTTTATAGAAAAGCATGAAAGTAGTAAATATTTTTATAAGTAAAATTATAAGTATAAGTGGATAATTATTTTATTCAAAGATATAATATACTACGTGAAGAAATGAAAGTTGATATATGTACAGGAGAGAGAGATATTCGGTTTGGGTAAATTAAATATTAAGTCTTGGATGTTTCATGTTAGGAAATGTTCTATTGAATGCTTGTATACTCGATTGTCATATTGAGGTTGCTTAAGACTTACTAAGCTAGCATGCTTACCTTGCGTGTAACCCTTGTTTGTTTTATAGATTTCGTTTAAGCTACGGGCTCAAAGGATCGTCGAAAGTATCAACCACACTATCAACTCCTTTTGGTACTTATATATTTGGTTTTTAAATAAAAAGGCATGTATAGACTAACTCTATGTCTGAATATTGTTTTGATGATGTATAATAGCCATGCGAAAATGGCTAGTTCTTAATGTTAATATTAAATGATGTAAATCTATCCTTGGTGTGTGATGTGTGCATGTTTCGTTGGATAAATAAATGAATGCATGATATAGGTATAATTATATTTATATATGTTTCATGCTGAATAGGTAGGATTTATGACATATATCCATGAAACTATTTGGTTTATAAATAAGTTCTGAGTAATAATTAGTATTATGGTTGCTCTGGTTATGAAATGAAGTTATTAGAAGTGTATTTTTTTATGAAGAGTGGGTGTGAAAATGAATAAATGTCTCGGCTTGCAGGTTATAAAATGGAATGATCGAGTCTTATATTTATGCTTCATAAATCTATGGATTCTGGATATCTTTGTCATAAATGGGAAAATTAGATAAGAGCATATGTGCATGCATTATATGTTCTGGATAAATTAATTGAGTCGTAAGTTTGGGTTAGAAGTGCATGAAATCAGAATGTTTAAATGTTATGAAACGAAATGAAAGAAATAGGTTTGTATTATGTGGAATTCGAATATGTGGTTGATTAAATGATAGGTTTGAAATGGTAAAGATGATGAGTTTATAAATCATGGTAAATGCGAACCTAGATTGAGTCTTTTGTATGTGTGCGAGATATACTATAAAATGATATGAGAGTTTATGATTAACTATGCATGTGCATATGAGTTATGAAATGACAAGTTGATAATTGAATAAGTGATAGTTATATTTATGTTTCTGCATATGCATAAAGTGATAGGCGCATACTCAAATTTATGATAAACATTTAAATGACATATAATCTTTAATTCAACGGTTGATTTGTACAAGCATGAATTAAATCTCTTTGAGTTTAATAAACATATGAATTGTGATAAATGGCTGTAATGATCTGTATTGAGTCCGGTAATGCTTCATAACCCTAATCCGGTGACGGGTACGGGTTAGGGGTGTTACATTTTATTGGTATCAGAGCTTACGGTTTAGTCGATTTTAGGACTACCGTAGAGCGTTAGAGTCTAGTTATACATGCCTTTGTTACATATTGATAGTGTGGTGACTTCTGACATTCTGAACTGTGTTTTATATAGTAAATGGACACTGATCCTGAAAGAGCCGTAGCGGATGATGTAGAGAGTGTAGCGCCTGACCGTGCACGAGGATCAGTGCCGGTAGACTCTCGACCAGTTTCGGGTAGCCACGAGGGGGAGGCTAAACAAGCCTTCTATCAGATGATGAACGAGTGGTTTACCTAGTTTATTCAGACTAACCCGGCTGTACAACAACCTCCACCCCCGAATAATCCAACTCCGATACCTTCAGTGCCCCCGATGATAGATCCGATGAGATCTAGTAGGCCTCCAGTTAATAAAATCAGGAAATTTGGGGCCAAAGAATTCAGGGCCAATGATGATAATGACGCAGAGCGAGCCGAAATGTGGCTTGGTAACACTATTCGGGTACTCGATGAGCTATCTTGTACTCCAGACGAATGCCTGAAGTGTGCTATATCTTTACTTCGGACACTTTGCATATCACTGGTGGAATACACTAGTATCGCGGTTCCGAAAGAAAAAGTGACGTGGGATTTCTTCCGAAATGAATTCGCAAGAAATATATCGATCAAAGATTCATTGATCAAAAGCGAAAAGAATTTCTTGAACTGAAATAGGGGCAAATGACCGTGACAGAATATGAACGGAAATTTGTCAGGCTCAGTAGATATGCTAGAGAGTGTGTTTCTACTGAAGCTATTATGTGCAAAAGGTTCGAAGACGGTTTGAATGAAGATATAAAGTTGCTTGTTGGTATTCTTGAAATCAAAGAGTTTGTGACTCTAGTCGAGCGAGCTTGCAAAGCTAAAGAGCTCGGGAAGGAGAAAAGAAAGGCTGAGACAGAAGCTAGAGACACTCGTAAGAGATCGTCGGGTAAGACCTTCCATTCTACATCTAAGAAGTTCAGAAATGACTTCAGCCGACATAAAGCTACTTTAGACTTACCTAGACGAGATCGACCTCCAGTGGGCTCCCGAGCTACCTCGATGGCCAGTGTTGGTAACGCTCTACAGAATCGAGTTGAATGCAAGCACTGTGGGAAATGTCATTCCGGGAGTTGTAGATTCCGTGATCGGTCTTGTTTTAAGTGTGGATCGTCAGATCATTTTATTAGGGAATGTCCGATGTTAGTTGAGCAGAATACAGTTCAGAACATTAAGTCGGGCAACACGTCAGCACGAGGTAGACCACCCAGACATTCAGGTAATGTGGGTGGTAGTCAGAGAGGAACGAAGAACACTGCAGTTCAATCTGAGGCTAGAGCTCCAGCTAGAGCTTATGCTACACGAGCCAGAGAGGATGCTTCCTCCCCCGATGTCATTACCGATACTTTTACCCTTTATGATACTACTGTGATTGCATTGATTGATCCTGGTTCGACTCATTCATATGTGTGTGAAACTCTAGTATTCGGTAAGACTCGCGATTGAGTCTCTCGAGTTTATGATTCGTGTGTCCAACCCTTTAGGTAGATGTGTGCTTGTTAACAAAGTGTGTAGAGGTTGCCCGTTGATGATTCGGGATTCTTGCTTCCCAGCCGATTTAATGTTGTTGCCCTTTGATGAGTTCGATATAATTTTGGGAATGGACTGGTTAACTTCACATGATGCAGTGGTGAATTGCAAAAGAAAGCTTATTGATTTGAGATGTCGAACGGGAGATCATCGAATAGAATCCATGATTTAAGTTGGTTTCCTCTGATAATATCTTCGATGTTAGCCCGAAAGTACGTGAGAAAAGGGTGTGAAGCTTATTTGGCCTATGTACTGGATAATAAAGTGTCTGAAAAGCATATTGAATCTGTACCGGTTGTGTGTGAATACCCAGATGTGTTTCCGGAAGAACTACCGGGTTTACCACCAGTACGAGAGATTGAGTTCGGCATTGAATTAGTACCGGGAACGACTCCGATTTCGATAGCTCCGTATCGGATGGCACCTACTGAGTTAAAAGAGTTGAAAGCGCAGTTGCAAGAGTTGACAGATAGGGGTTTTGCACGACCAAGCTTTTCCCCTTGGGGTGCACCAGTTCTTTTTGTGAAGAAGAAAGATGGAACGATGCGAATGTGTATTGATTATCGGCAACTGAATAAGGTAACTATAAAGAATAAGTACCCGTTACCTCAGATTGATGACTTGTTTGATCAGTTGAAAGGGGCTTCAGATTTTCGAAGATAGATTTGAGATCGGGCTATTATCGGGCCATGCAGTCGAGATCCAGATGTGCCAAAGATCGCATTCCGACGAGGTACGGACATTTTGAGTTTCTGGTTATGCCTTTTGGACTCACTAATGCACTGCTTTGTTTTTATGGATCTAATGAATCGAGTCTTGAGATAGTTTTGGATCGGTTTGTAGTAGTGTTTATTGATGATATCTTGATCTACTCCAAAGATGAAACCAGAGCATGCCGAGCATTTGAGATTAGTGCTACAAACTTTGAGAGATCAACATTGTATGCGAAGTTTAGTAAGTGTGAGTTCGGATGAAAGAGGTTAGCTTTTTGGGACATGTTGTTTCAAAGATCGTATTCGAGTCGATCCGAACAAAATCTCGGCTATACTTGATTGGAAGCCACCGAAAAATGTTTCTGAGATTCGAAGCTTTCTGGGACTTGCGGGCTACTACAGACGGTTTGTGAAAGGTTTTTCTGTGATAGCTACACCTTTGACAAAGCTACTACAGAAAGATGTAAAGTTCGAGTGGTCGGAAAAGTGTCAGAAGAGTTTCGATCAGTTGAAAGCCCCGTTGGTGAAGCTCCGCTTTAGCTCACTTTGAATTGGGTAAGGAATTTGTCGTGTATTCTGATGCTTCCTTAAGTGGTTTGGGTTGCGTATTGATGCAGGAAGGCAAAGTAGTAGCCTACGCATCGAGACAATTGAAGCCGCATGAAAGAAATTATCCGACGCGATGATTTAGAGCTTGCGACCATTGTGTTTGCAATCAAGATTTGGCGTCATTACTTATTCGGCGAGAAATGCCATGTTTACTCGGATCACAAAAGTCTGAAGTATTTGATGACTCAAAAATACCTGAATTTAAGACAGCACAGGTGGTTGGAATTGCTAAAAGATTACGAATTGGTAATTGACTATCATCCGGGAAAAGCTAACGTTGTTGCGGATGCACTAAGTCAAAAATCATTGTTTGCTCTTCGTAAGTTGAACGCACATGTGGTTATATCTAGAGATGGGTCGATCATAGCTGAAATGAAGGCTAGACCGTTGTTTATTCAGCAAATTTGCGATGCAGAGAAAGTTGACAAAGATATGACTTCTAGACGAGCACAATGTAAAAATGATTCAGAGGCAGAGTTTTGAATTGATAAAAATGACTGTTTGAGCTATAAAGGCTGATTGTGTGTACCGAGAAATGCTAATTTGATTCAGATGATTCTGAGCGAGGCTCATAGTGGTCGATTATTAATATATCCGGGTAGCACAAAGATGTATAATGATTTGAAACAGATTCTATTGGTGGCGAGGCATGAAACGGGATATATCTCGAATTTGTTTCAAAATGCCTAGTTTGTCGCCAAGTAAAAGTCGAGCATCAAGTGCCATCCGGATTACTTGACCAATCATGATACCCGAATGGAAATGGGATAGAATTACAATGGATTTTGTATCCGGTCTCCCTTTGACACCAAGTAAGAAAGATGCCATCCAGGTTATAGTTGATAGATCGACTAAATCGGCTCATTTTGTGCCGATTCGTTCGCACTATTCACTTGATAAAATGGCTGAATTGTGCGTATCACAGTTGTGAGATTGCATGGTGTACCGAGTTCCATTGTTTCGATGTGAGACCCAAGATTTACATCGCGGTTTTGGAAGAAGTTGCAAGATGCATTAGGTACTAAACTTCATTTTAGTACTGACCTTTCATCCGCAGACAGATGGTCATCTGAGCGAACTATTCGTATACTTGAGGACATGTTGAGATGTTATGCGTTCTTGAGTTTGAAGGTGCGTGGGAACGATACCTACCTTTGATTGAATTTGCTTACAATAATAGCTTTCAATCTAGTATCAAAATGGCGCCTTATGAAGCCTTATGCGGGCGAAAATGTCGAACACCATTATACTTTGGTGAGCTCAATGAATAAGATACACAGGGTTGATTTGATTAAAGAAACAGAGCGTAAAGTAGCTATTATTAGAGACAATTTGAAAGTCGCCGGATCGTCAAAAGTCCTATGCTAATTTGAAACGTAAAGACATTGAATTTCAGTCGGAGATCGAGTATTCTTAAAAGTTTCTCCGTGGAAGAAAGTACTCGATTTGGTCGAAAAGGCAAGTTGAGTCCGAGATTTATCGGACCGTATGAAATCATCGAACGTATTGGACCTGTTGCATATAGATTGAGGTTACCCTCTGAGTTGGAAAGGATACACGATGTATTTCACGTTTCGATGCTTCGTAGATATAGATCAGATCCGTCACATGTGATTGCTCCATCTGAGATTGAAATTCGACCCGATATGACATACGAGCAAGAACCGATCCGTATTTTAGCTCAGGAAATGAAAGAGTTAAGAAACAAAAGAATCCCATTAGTGAAGGTACTATGGTATCGGCATGGAGTTGAAGAGGCTACGTGGGAGCCTGAGGATTTAATGAGGCAACAATATCCGACTTTGTTTAACGGTAAGATTTTCGGGGACGAAAATCCCTTAGGGGGGAGAGTTGTAACAGTCTGAATTTGACCCTAATCGGAACGGTGGTTTCGGACCACGAATCCGAGTCTGAGAGATATTTAAATATTATATTCTGTGCTTATTATGCGTGAATTAATGTGTGTGAAAATTTCGTAGAAAAATTTTATCGTTTGTGTGTTCAATTTGACAAAAGGACTTAATCGCGTAAAGAGTAAAAGTTGCATACTATAGTGAAAAGTGCTAGAATGATGATGGCTTTTTAATATGAGGTATTAAAAGGGAAAATAGCCCATTTTTAAGTTAGTGGGTGGCATATGACAAGATTGACCTTAATTTATATGTTGTTTTTATTTTTTATTAAAGGTTAAAATAGTAAAACATTAAAAAAATGTTATTATATGTTTAATAATATGAAATTAAAAGCCATCATGTTTGTTATTTCTTCTTCATTGCCGTATGTGAGCTAGGAAATAAAGGATGAAAGGTTTTGAGCATTCGGTCATACATTCAAGCTAAATCGGATCAAGAGCAAAGAAAAACAGAATTAGATCGGGGGAAGACGAAGGTTCTCGAATAGCCGATTTGCACGGTCTATCGACAGCCGAGGTAAGTCTTTAAGCGAATATATGTTAATAAATGATTTATAATTATATTGAATGATAAAATTTGAATACTTTTGGCATGAATATGTGAACTAGCCGAATACAAGGGTGCTAAATTGAATTGATTGAAGTGTTATAAAATGTGATGTGAACAAATAAAATTTTTGATTGGATATCTGAAAATAATTGGTGATATATGAGTTGTTGTAAAGTTAGCTCTATGGAATGTGAATTGAAGAATAACCACACTGATATTCGGGCTTTGAGCCTAGCAGGCCTCGTGCTTGGTGACATATTTCGGGCTTTGTACCTAGCGAGGCCTCGTGCGGTGACATATTTCGGGCTTTGTGCCTAGCGTGCCTCGTGTTGCTTGACATATTTCGGGCTTTGTACCTAGCGGGCCTCGTCACCGTGACATAATCGGGCTTAGTGCCTAGCGGCTTAATGCCGGTGTTATGATTTCGGACCTCGAATCAAAGGGCTTAATGCCGGTATGTGTGAGATTCGGTAATGTTAGTAATATCTAGCTAATGAATTAAGTATGCCTAAGCTTTTGGGAGTGAATTTACAATTCGGTTATAAGGTATGTATTAAGCATACTTTAATGTTAGGATTATATGCTATATTGCTAAGTAAATGAAATGGTGAAAGAAAGTGGTGTGTTTATAATAGATGGAATGTAATTATGATGTATACTATGATTGAAATGTTTATAGAAAAGCATGAAAGTAGTAAATATTTGTATAAGTAAAATTATAAGTATAAGTGGATAATTATTTTATTCAGTATATAATATACTACGATGAAGAAATGAAAGTTGATATATGTACAGGGAGAAGAGATATTCGGTTTGGGTAAATTAAATATTAAGTCTTGGATGTTTCATGTTAGGAAATGTTCTATTGAATGCTTGTATACTCGATTGTCATATTGAGGTTGCTTAAGACTTACTAAGCTAGCATGCTTACCTTGCGTGTAACCCTTGTTTGTTTTATAGATTTCGTTTAAGCTACGGGCTCAAAGGATCGTCGAAAGTATCAACCACACTATCAACTCCTTTTGGTACTTATATATTTGGTTTTTAAATAAAAGGCATGTATAGACTAACTCTATGTCTGAATATTGTTTTGATGATGTATAATAGCCATGCGAAAATGGCTAGTTCTTAATGTTAATATTAAATGATGTAAATCTATCCTTGGTGTGTGATGCGTGCATGTTTCGGTTGGATAAATAAATGAATGCATGATATAGGTATAATTATATTTATATATGTTTCATGCTGAATTGGTGGGATTTATGACATATATCCATGAAACTATTTGGTTTATAAATAAGTTCCGAGTAATAATTAGTATTATGGTTGCTCTCGTTTATGAAATGAAGTTATTAGAAGTGTATTTTTTATGAAGAGTGGGTGTGAAAATGAATAAATGTCTCGGCTTGCAGGTTATAAAATGGAATGATCGAGTCTTATATTTATGCTTCATAAATATATGGATTCTGGGATATCTTTGTCATAAATGGGAAAATTAGATAAGAGCATATGTGCATGCATTATATGTTCGGATAAATTAATTGAGTAGTAAGTTTGGGTTAGAAGTGCATGAAACTGTAATGTTTAAATGTTATGAAACGAAATGAAAGAAATAGGTTTGTATTATGTGGAATTCGAATATGTGGTTGATTAAATGATAGGTTTGAAATGGTAAAGATGATGAGTTTATAAATCATGGTAAATGCGAACCTAGATTGAGTCTTTTGTATGTGTGCAGATATACTATAAAATGATATGAGAGTTTATGATTAACTATGCATGTGCATATGATTTATGAAATGACAAGTTGATAATTGAATAAGTGATAGTTATATTTATGTTTCTGCATATGCATAAAGTGATAGGCGCATACTCAAACTTATGATAAACATTTAAATGACATATAATCTTTAATTCAACGGTTGATTTGTACAAGCATGAATTAAATCTCTTTGAGTTTAATAAACATATGAATTGTGATAAATGGCTGTAATGACCTGTATTGAGTCCGGTAATGCTTCATAACCCTAATCCGGCGACGGGTACGGGTTAGGGGTGTTACATAATCTCAGAGAAATTCTTCGGTGGCTTCCAGCCCATAATAGCCAAAATCTTACTAGGGTCTACTCGAACTCCTTCTCCCGAGACAATATGTCCCAGAAATCCTACTTCCTTGAGCCAAAATTCGCTTTTACTAAACTTGGCATACAACTGATTTTCTCGTAGAATCTGTAAAATTGTCCGTAGGTGCTCAGCATGCTCATTCTCATCTCGGGAATAAATTAGTATGTCGTCAATGAAAACAACTACAAACTTGTTGAGGTGTGGTCTAAAAATGCGGTTCATTAAGTCCATGAATACCGCAGGAGCATTGGTCAAACCAAAAGGCATGACTAAAAATTCATAATGCCCATACCTTGTTCGAAAAGCTGTCTTAGACACATCTGATTCCTTTACTCTTAACTGATAGTACCCTGATCTCAAGTCTATTTTGTAGAACACAGTGGCTCCTTTCAATTGATTAAACAAATCATCGATCCTAGGCAATGGGTACTTGTTCTTCACCGTCACTTTATTAAGCTGACGGTAATCTATGCACAATCTCATGGTGCCATCTTTCTTTTTCACAAATAAAACTGGAGCACCCCAGGGAGAACAACTTGACCTAGCAAAGCCTTTATCTGTCAACTCTTGCAACTGTGACTTTAGCTCCTTTAACTCCGTTGGAACCATTCTGTAAGGAGTAATAGATATTGGTACAGTACCGGGAGCCAGTTCAATGCCAAACTCAATCTCTCTTCCTGGGGGTAGTCCTGGTAATTCTTAAGGAAAAACATCCACGTACTCACATACTATCATTACTGACTCAATCTTTAACTCTGTTTCTTTATCATTCATCACAAAGGCCAAATATGCCTCGTACCCCTTTCTTATGTATCTCTGTGCCGTCATGTGAAAAATAATTGCCGGTGATTTACTTTGCTCATCTGATTCTGTATGGAGAATATCCCCATTCTCACATCTCGTCTCAATATATTTCTTCCCACAATTAACTATTACATCATGGGTGGTCAACCAGTCCATACCACGAATGATGTCAAACTCATCAAATGGTAGCAACATAAGATTTGCTTTAAAGTAATGACCTCTAATCATTAATGGACAATCTTTAAATACTTCATCAACTAACATACTCTTCCCTAAAGGATTAGACACCTTAATTGAAAATTCTGTAGAATCTATAGGCATATTCATACTGGATACTAGTTTCATACAAATGTAAGAGTGTGTGGATCCGAGATCTATTAAAGCAATAACTTTAACATCATGAAGAGAAAAGGTACCCGTAATAACATCAGGAGAAGATGCCTCTTCGCGAGCGCGAATGGCATAAGTCCTTGCAGGCGCCCTACCCTCGGGTCTTGCAGCCTGCTCTCTAGGGTTACCCCTTCCACTTGCCCCACTTCCTGGGTTCCTTTGCGGTCTTCCTCTGACTACACTCCCGGATCTCGGGTTCTGAGCTCTATCTTCTTTCATTGTCTCTGGACAATCTTTTATGTAGTGGTCCTGGGAACCACATCTGAAACATACATTTTCATGTGCTCGAAATTCTCCAAAATGACGTCTGCCACACTGTGGGTATTCGGGTCTATCCGATCGGATGCTCCCCACACTAGCAACTGAGGTTGTCTGTGCCTTACTTCCCGAATACTGCTTACTCTTGTCCTTCCTTGAAAACCCAGTGGAAGTAGCCGATCGGGTGGAGAAATCTCTTGACTTCTTGGATGTGGATTGGAATGACATATTCCACTGTCTCTTTTTAGAGTCACGAGACTCTATTTTAGACTTTCTCTTCTCCTTTACTAGTTCTTCGGCTTTACAAGCCCTCTCTACTAGCACAACGAATTCCTTCAGTTCTAGGACAGCAACAAACAATTTGATGTCCTCATTTAGCCCATCTTCAAATCACTTACTCATGATGGCCTCGGTGGACACGCATTCTCGAGCGTATTTGCTGAGCTGTACAAACTCACGCTCATAATCAGTCACAGAAATCTTGCCTTGCTTTAACTCTAGAAATTCCTTTCTTTTCTGGTCCACGAACCTTTGACTGATATACTTTTTCTTGAACTCTTCTTAGAAGAATTCCCATGTGACCTTTTCCCTCGGTACCACAGACGCCAATGTGTTCCACCATTGATAGGCAGAATCTCTTAAAAGAGAGACTACACAGTTCATGCATTCCTCAGATGTGCATGACAACTCATTAAATACCCTGATGGTATTTTCTAACCAGAATTCAGCTTTTTCCGGATCATCATCTTTTCTAGCCCGAAATTCTTCTGCCCCATGTTTCCTGATTCTATCAACTGGAGGCTTCTCTCCTCTTACCACCTCTACTACTTGAGGGGCTACTGGGATAGGTTGAGGAATAGGTTGGGGTGGAGGGGGTTGCGCATTCGGGTTCGTACGAACAAACTCCGTATACCATGTATTCATCATATGGAGGGAGGCTTCTCTAGCCTTTTCTCTTCCTTCTTGACTCACCGTAGTGGGTCTATTCTTATTCTCATTCGGTACCATCCCTTCAGCGGGAGCCGGCGCGTTACTTTCTACGTCATCCGCCACAGCTCTATCGGGATCCATTTACTAAATGTATAAACATAATTTAAGTCATCACGAGTCGTCACACTATAATTATAAAAAAATTCTTACGTATGGCATGTATAGCTAGACTCGTGCTCGTGCTACGTTAGTCCTAGAACCGACTAAACCGTAGCTCTGATACCACTAAATGTAACACCCCATACTCGAGTCTAAGGCTAAGACTGGATACGAGTCATTACCATGCTTGAACTCACTTAAACATGTACTTACGGGCTGTAAAATTTTGTTCCGAAATAGAAACTCTTCTTTCTTAGTCAAAACGTACATATCATGGGCCTATGAGGCCTTAAACAGATATCTGGGAACTTTCAGAATACAATCGGGAACTTTTCCTCGAAACAGGGGTCACACGCCCATGTGGCTTGGGGCACGCCCGTGTCTCCCAACCGTGGTCGACACTGACTAATCTCACACGATCTTGACACGCCCGTGGACTGAAACCGTGTGCTATACCTTGATATACTGACTTATTCACACGGCCGGGGCACACGCCCTTGTTCTAACCGTGTATCACACACGGCCTAAACAAACAGCCGTGGGATTAGCCCGTGGTCTATTCTGACTTAAGATACAAAGGTGCAGGGTGCACACGGCCTAGACACACGCCCGTGTGTCCAACCGTGTGGGCACTTAGAGGCTATTTACCAAGCCTATTGCCACCCTGAAATCAAGATCAAACTCATGCTCAATTCAGCAACTCAAGTATTACATCTAACATGAACAAGGATGCATACTTCATTAATAGATTAAAACATACATACTTAATCATTCATGACTCATCTCTTTGGCCATATACAAAAAGAATACTAAGCTTGATAGCCAACACTTTGGCTAGTTTTAAAACATAACTCAAAATGAAATGTTTCCTATGCATGCCATACTTAATATAAACAACTTGGCTATACCAAAATAGCGATTGATAGTGTGCTCCGAGCTCCGGTGACGATGATCCACGAGATTAGCTTGGCGGGACTACATGAAAAGAAAGAATAAAGGACGTAAGCATTTAGGTTAGTAAGTTTGCATGTAATTCTCATAGCAATATATTTTCTTAACATTAACCATTCATCATAAACAATGGCATATGAAATCTCAAGTATTTAAGCTTACTTACTCTTACTAATTCTTACATATCTCATGGTACTTACTATTCTCATGCTCCTATGGTAACAAGATACCTGTATCACTTGATCACATAGATCAGTATACTTTACTATGATAAGCATAATCTCAACTTCATCATTCATATCATGAATAATACTCTTAATTAACTCTGACTAGCATAACTTGATAATAACTTTACTTACTTAACTTTCTTACTTTCTCATTTAATCTTTACTATTTTGCCCGATGAATTACTATGAATAACAGAGGATACTAAATCTCAAAACACATGTGTCTCGATGCCAATGCTATATCCTTGATATAGTCTTACATGGGATCTCTTACTTGGTATTGATGCCATGTCTTGACATGGGCTTACACGAAGTCTTCCTTATTAGTTCCCTTGGGAACTTACCATTGCCATGTCTCGACATGGTCTTACTTGGTATCTTTACTTGTCAATGCCAAGCATTTGCTTGGAGTTACATGAAATCTTTCTTGTTACTCACCAATGCCATGCCTTGGCTTGGAATTACATGGGATCTCTATCTCTTTATAGCTTTTCAATGCCAAGACTTGTCTTGGACTTACATGATAACTTTGCTTGGAGACTCACCAATGCCATGCCTTGGCTTGGGATTATATGGGTCTTCATCTCATAATAACTCTTCAATGCCAAGACTTGTCTTGGTCTTACATGATAACTTGCTTGATTGTCGATGCCATGCCTTGGCTTGGTCTTATACGGACTTTCTCATATCTTGTGATAGATCGAGTATCCTAAGTAATTCAACTTCAATCGGGACTTTCTCATGCTTGATCTCATTAATTTCTTTGTTTAAGATAGCATTAAACAATCTCATGGAATTAAATATATTCTACATTATACTAAGCAATTCAATGATATTAATCATAAAGCTTAGAAAACATACAAACTTACCTCAATATACCAAATGTGTGTAGATATGCAATTTAGTCCTCGACTTTGTTCTTGCCTCGATTTTGATCCGGGCTTCATTTTTCTTGATCTATAATAATGATTAGATCATTTAATACTCACATTGACTAAATTGACTCTTAACTCATACTTTGGCAAAATTACTATTTTTCCCCTAAACTTTTTCATATTTGCACTTTTGCCCCTAGGCTCGTAAAATGATTCTCATTTAACTTTCTTAAACATCATGCTTAGCTGATTCATTTTCTCTACTATAACAATCATCAATTCTCACTATTTCTAATAGGTATGACCAATTTCATAACTATTACAAATTAGTCCATACTATCATTTTTCATGAAATTCACTAAGGAAAAGATGTTTATCTAACATCAAACTCTCATAAGCTTCCATAAAATATCATTTTACAAGCATGTCACTATTGGGTAGATTTTTGAACATGCATCTTAGCTCATTTTATAGCTAAAAATAGCTAATTCATAATACGAGAACTTCAAAAATACGAAGAATATTTAAAACGGGGCCAAGATGAACTTACTAGCAAGCTTGAAAGATGAACAAACCCTAGCTATGGGGTTCTTCAAATTTTCGGCACCAAGGATGAAGATGAATGAAATTTTTATCATCTTTTTCCTATTTTAATCATTTAATTGGTAAATGACCAAAATGCCATTCTCTTTAAAAATTACAATTTACTAACTCATGTCCATTTTTGTCCAAAAATTATAATTTGGGTAAATTGCTATTTAAGGACTTCTAATTAATATTCTAAAGCTATTTCATACCAAAAAGCTTCTAGAAACTCATATTTTGCAACTTTTGCAATTTAGTCCTATTTGATCATTCCATGTCAATTTCACAAAATTTCTATATGGAACTTTAATACTATCATGCAAACATGTCATAAACCTTAAGAACTCAATTTACTAGCTCAGATTTGTGGTCTCGCACCACTGTTCTGACTAGGCCCTAAATCGGGCTGTTACAGAGGTAGCCCTGGTAACTCTTTTGGAAACACATCCGAGAATCCACATACCACTGGAGCCGATGCTAGTTTCATTTCCAAAGTTCTTGAGTTAACTATATAAGCGAGGTATGCTTCACAACCCTTTTTAACATGTTTCTATGTCATCATAGCAGAGATTATACTAGATGTACCGTCCAATCTGTCTGATTCAATTCGAACCCGTTTACTATCTCGATATTTAAGCACAATATATTTTCTTCTACAATTCACAATAGCATCATGCTGTGTTAACCAGTCCATTCCCAGAATCACATCAAACTCATCAAAAGGTAACAACATTAAACTAGAGGGAAAGTCGTAACCCCTAATTTTCAGTGGGCAGGACCTACAGAACTGATTAACTAGAACACACTGACCCAAAGGATTCGTAACTTTAATAGTATATTTAGTGAATTCAACAGGTATTTTCTTTTTTGTCTACTAATGTAGTGCATATATACGAATGAGTTGGTCCAGGATGAATCAATTCATATACATTAATATCAAAGAGAGAAAAAATACCCGCAATAACATCTGGAACAGTAGCTTCTTCTCGAGCCCAGATTGCATATGCTCTAGCCGGTGTTCTCGCTTCGAACAGTTTGTTTATCTTGCTATTCTTTCCTCGACCGGGAGTAGTATTTCTAGCATTTCCAAATCTTCTACCCCTATGAAAAGTTCCTTCAAGCTTATTTGATTTATTCCTGAAATCGCTTTACTTCTTAGGAAAATTACGGAGAAAGTGGTAAGTAGATCCACAACGGAAACAAGCTCTCGATTTTGATCGACACTCACCAAAATGTCTTTTATTACAGTCATCACACATCGAAATAGATTTTTTCCACATTTCTTAAACTTCCAACACTTGTTGCTGGAGCACTGACTGACTGGAAATTGCTTTGTCTTGGTTTCTCTTGGTTAACAAACTCTGAAGGAGTGGCTAACTGACTTGTGTCATTTCTAAATTTCTTTGAGGGAGACGATTGAGCAGGCTTGAATGACCCTCTCTTGTTATAATCTCTAAATCTTGAATCTGATTGTCGTTTGCTTTTACTAGTCTCTTCAACCTTCTGTGCTCACTCAAAAAGTTATACAAATTCTCGTAACTTTAATGCTGCTACAGCCAACTGGATTTCATCGTTCAACCTATCTTCAAATCTGATACACATTTCCTCCTTAGTTGATACCATGTTACGAGCATACTTGCTTAGTTGCACAAATTCTCGTCCATACAAAGCTACAGTCCGGTTTCTTTGTTTTAATTCAAAAAATTCTTTCTTTTTCCGATCGATAAACAACCGACTAACATACTTTTTCTTGAATTCATTCTGGAAGAAATCCTAATTAACCCGATCATCCGGTACCATAATGATCAAGGTATCCCACCATAGATATGCCTCGTCTTTTACTAGGGATACTGCGCATCTCAAACAATCTTCAAGGGTGCACAATAATTCTGCAAAAACTCTCTTTGTGTTTAATAGCCAATACTTGACTTTTGAAGGATCATCATCAACCATACCTCTGAACTTTTCTACTCTACATTTCTGAATTTTATCTATAGATACCCGAGTAATCATTACAGGTAAAGAGGTGGTAGTATTCAGGGGTGCCAGAGGAGGCACAACAAGGGGTGGAGGAGGTGGAGTGACCATATTTGTTTGCTTAAACTTGTTGAACCATTGGTTCATCATTCCCATAAACATATTTACCATTTCATCACCAATAGATTGAGGAATAGGAGCACTGTTACTTGCCTCTGGATTCAAATCTTGACAATTACTTTCAACTTCATTAACTATAGCTCGATTTGATTCTGCTGACATCTTGAATCTATAGGAAACAAATTATTAGAACGGATCAAAAACATCATACTATCATAGGGTATATGTGGCATGTATATACTAATTCTTATTTCACTACGTTAATCTTAAAATCGACTAAATAAAAGCTCTGATACCAATAAATATAATACCACTAACCGTATCCGTCACTGGAATAGGGTTATGGAGCATTACTAGAGATTACAATTCAAAACAATCTAAAATTTAAAACATTTAATTCAGTTTGTTAACCTTAGCAAAACCAAACAAAGGCACACATATTGGCCCTTATTCGAGCCTTCGAGGCATTGGAAACACATTAGAAACAAGTAGGAATTAAATCGGAAACATATAGAATTTTTCAAAAAAAGATGGAAATTTTCAACTACAAGAGTCACACCGCCGTGTGACTCACACGGCTGAGACACACGCTCGTGTCTCAGGCCGTGTGGGCATTCGAAGTAGGGACACACGATCGTGTCCCAGCCCGTGTCTGTGCCTGTGTAACTCTCTGACTTGGGTCACACGGCCAAGCCACACGCCCTTGTGCCAAGCCGTGTCCCTTCAAAATGGCCTCACATGCCCGTGTGCCAGGCTGTGTGCTGTGCCATGTAACTGCCTAACTTGCAACCCTTTGAAAGCTAAAGGGGACACACGACCGTGTCGCATGGCCGTGTGTCACACACGGCTGAGACACACACCCGTGTCTCTGGCCGTGTGGACGAAAAATAGACCATTTCACAGCCATTTTTCTCACCCATTTAAGCACATACCTACAAACAATTTACCACATATACACAAGCCTTTAAGTTGCACTTAAAACATGCATAACTAAGCTAAATCACTATATGAAATATTCATACAACCAATATGCCCAAAGGGCACCTCAATCACAAATCCAACATGTACCTAATTGTTGCATAAATTAAGCACAAAACATCTAATTTGTAAGTAAACTCATACCAACAATTACCTCAATGTTCACATATTATAATCACACTCATTATACGAATTTGGCCATTCAATATCAATTAACAAAGCATTAGCAAAAATAGCCATGTATATAACAACTACAACTAATAAACCAAAATAACCACATTCCAACATATCTAAGAACAACACATAGCATACCTTTTAACAACCATTCCATCTTCCACCATTCAAGCGCCAAATACATGTATATGCTAACATAAAAACTTAATTCATCAAACATTAAAACCATTCACAAGTGTTTGCTTTCATAATGTTATATCAAGTCAAAAGATTTATATATACAAACCTAGAAAACAAAGTATCTAAACACATAACTTAGCAGTTCAACATTATACCAAAAACAATTAGACTCACACATATAAACATTTATAGCAAAATATACATGCCACAACCCTAAAGAGTTCAAACGCTACTAACTATGATGGATAGTGTGAGTCAAAGATTCGATCTGTCCAAAGTGAGCAAAAGTGATATGGAAAATGACACACAAACACGTATAAGCTTATGATGCTTAGTAAGAATATTGAAAATTAATTAAGTTAACATTATTTGAATAAAACACTTATTTTACCTGATTGAAGTTACCGAAATATAATCAAGGGCACGTCAGTGCAAATCAGGGGTACAGAAGTACAACAGGGGCACGTATGTGCATTCAAGTATAATTATATAACAATTAACTACTTAATCATAAAATATCAATATATATATATATGAAAATTTTGATTATACAATTTGATACAACGAACTTACATCGACAACTAGCGCGTAGGAGTAAAATCGTTAAATCCGCAACTTTCGCCTTCCTTCGATTTAAATCTTGTTGAGGTTTATCTTGATCTAAATAAATAAATTAAACCAATTTTATAACTAGTCTGTTCAATTCAATCCAAATTCACATTTTTCAAAAATTACACTTTTACCCTAATATTTTGATTTCTTTATGCTTTAGTCCTTAAGCTCATAAAATGAAATTCATGCAAGTTCACCCCTACCCAACCCGAGCCAAATTTCATGCAAGCTCCTAATAGCCCCCGCATTTCATTATTTCACAAATTACACTATGAAAATTTCACATTTTATGATTCAATTCCTAATTGACAAATTCATCAAAAATCACTTAACAAAAGTTGTTTATCTAAGAACAAGGTTTCGTATTCTATCATCAAACTTCACAAAAACATAGATTCATTCATGGAAAAACTTGAATCTTTTAACAGTTTTAGAAACTACTCCCTGGGCTAGCTAGATTAAGTTACAACGACTCCAAAAAGGTATAAATCATTAAAAACAGGACCGAAATTCAGTTGCATGCATTAGAAAACCCTAGTCGAATACACAAGCTCCTTCCACGGAGTTTTTCACCCTTATTTTCGGTGCAAAAAGATGAACCAAAAAGATGACACTTTTTTTTCATTATTTTACTTAGTTTATTTATTAAATTACAACTTAAACCTTAATTATTAACCTTTAAAACCATTAAATAGGTGTCCATATTTGTCCACTAATAATACTAGTTGTCTAATTACCATTTAAGGACTCATACTTTAAGGTTCTATAGCCATTTAATACCTTTAGCTACTAGAACTCCACATTTGCACCTTTTACGATTTAGTCCTTTTTATCAAATTAAGCATGCAAACGGTAATATTTCTTAATGAAATTTTTATACTATAATACTAACATGCTGTAGACATTAAAATAATAATAAAATAAATATTTTCACGTCAAATTTATGGTCCTGAAACCAGTGTTCTAATTTCACTGAAAATGGGCTGTTACATTGAACCCTAAGATCGATCCCGAACATTGCCAAGAAAGTGCCATTACCATTTCTCTCAACTAGCTTGGGTAAGATATTTTTTCTCTTCAATTTCTTGATTAATCTTGTCAATCAAAAACCAAAATTTCCAGATATGGGATTTGAGGGATTTTAAATGATTTCGAAGTTATTTTTCAAGATTTTAATGAGATCTCAAACTGTTCTAAAATTCAGCCCCAATTTTGGCCACCGCAAGTGGTGGTGCATGCGCCTATGTGCAAGAAATGGGGTTGTTTTTTTTCTTGGGTCTTGCCCATATTTTTCCAGCATTAAATTGTGTTATTGAACCCTACTAATCATCTTTTAATCACATTTTAATTTGGGAGAAACATTCTTGATCAATTAGCCAACCGGTTCCCACAAATCGTGAAGCGTAAGTGCAATTAAGGATAACTAGTTTGTTATTTCGACATAGTTGTTGGGTAAAGGTTATGAATTGATTAAATGAAGAAATTTAATCATTATTTAGCTACTGTTTTTCCAGTATATTATTGAATTAGGTGCTGACCCAAATGCCACAAATCATCCGTAAAGTCGATGAGCGATTGTATGTACGGTTCGCATTGATACAGTGTAAGGAATCTAACTAGTTTGGATTCATAAAATAGTTATAATTTCAACGATTGGTTTGAACAAATAAGTGGGTGTTTGGGGGCTGGTTTAATGGTAAGTTGATTGAATTTAAACTGAATTTTGTTTTAGGTTCGTTTAAGGAATTATTAAGGAAAATTTAAAGATTCACCAGTGTGCTGCGATGAAGCGAAAAATAATTTGTGGATCCTAAACTCATAAAATTATTTTAAAATGTTAAATATCATGTTATATTTGATAAATTATCTTGCTTATTGGATTGGCTTAATAGCCAAATGATTTATTTTCTGAGTGGTCGAACCAAGTATGTGTCAAGCCTTAAAAGACTAACATGTTGGCAAAATTGCTAGTTTGATAGTATGAATGTTTGATTGAGTTTGTAATTGTATATTTGAGTTATGAGATATGAGAATGTTTGACTGAATGATATAATGTGTTGAGATATTAAGCTTATGTATGATTTAAACGAATGAGATAATTCATATATTGTATACTAAAAAGAGTGCTATCTATGCACAATGAAAATTTGTAAAGTATGTGAAATTGAACGATAATGATTGATACCAACACAATGGTAATTTAAAAGATTGGAACACTTTTTCCATTTACTAAAAGTATGTGAGTTTTGAGGACATGCTGAGCATGTCAAATGAATGTGAAAAGTATTAAGATATGATTATGTATGAGATTGTGTGACATATTGCATAAGCATTGGGTTGGGATTTTTTTGTTGACGGAGGAGTTACGTGGAGTACCGGCGGCATATTATGTCTGCATTATTAGTAGTCAGTGCACTACACCTGGAGTATCAAGGGGAATGGCGATTTTTCATATTTTTTCTGGCAGAATTTTCTGCATATTGTTATCGGTTTGTTTTAACCACAACGGGCTTAAGCCCATAATGTTTTGGAGTTTGGATGGCAAGTTCTGGGGAACTCGTGGTGTGTAGCGGATGGTATGGGTAGGAACCTTTTTGCATTGCATCATGCTCACAAGATATTCAAATGTTATTGATTTATGATATGTGTTGTAGTGTGTTGCATTGAGAGGTATCGAAATTAATGATTGTTACTCGAATGAATGATGCCCTATGCTCATACACCATTTGACATCAATCTGATAATGTCTATGTAATGATATGGAATTCCTATGATGTTTTTGTTTTCTTCTGTTAAAGCTAATTTGTTTCACTGTATTCGATATTTATGTTTATTTCAATAACTGTTCGACTCACACTGAGCTTTTCATAAGCTCACCTCCAATACCGTTTAACTTTTCTGGCAAACCTCAAAATCAGGACCGGTCTCAGCATTCGGAGAATCACCATGGACCTTTGACCTTGGACTATCTTTAATAAGTATTAATCAGTATCTATTTGTTTTGGTTTGTAATTTTTAATTATTTCTTGACTGTGGCTTGGTAAATTTTCTTTTGGGGATTTTTTCATGCATGGATTACTCAAGCATAATAACCGGATAATGCATGATATCGGGCTTAAGTAAAATTTGATATTGTTCCCTAGTTTCCACTGCATTGCAAAGCAACCATTTTTGAAAAACAAATCGATAAGGCAATTAAGTTTCTAAAATGACTTGAAAAATGGTTTTTCCGTTGCATTTGTTTAACATCAAGTTTTTTTAAAGAAGAGCGACAACCAAACGGTTTTTCTAAAACAACACTATCAACATTAAAATGAATCCTAAGTATACACTACCTAATGAATGAATGCTTTTAAGCTAACTCAAAGTACAACTACAATTTTCTCTAAAATGAGTTTATTTAAGGTCTTCAAATGTAACGTAAGTTAGCTTAGCCATTTTAGTGGCTAATGTAGCCTTCTCAATCTAGCCATAACGTCTAGGCCGTGTTTGGGAGGTTACAGTTTTCTTTGTGTAACACCCCTTACCCGTATCCGATACCGGGATAGGGTACGAGGCATTACCAGACTTAACTTGCTTAAACATACATCCTCAACTATAAAATTTTGTTTCAACTTTTAACTTTTTCAATCATATTCATAGCATCCTTATTATGGGCCTACGAGGCCCTGAACCTACATTCGGGAGGTTTCGGGATTAAACCGGAAACTTTTGCGCACTTAGAATTTTTTTACCTAAAACAGAGCCACACGCCCGTGTGGAATGGAACACGCCCGTGTGGGCAGGCCATGTGGTCACACACGCCTATGTTCCTAATCCATGCGGAATTTATTTTTTATTTCAAACATACAGGGGTTTTCACATGGCCAGACACACGCCCGTGTCTGTGGCCCGTGTCCCTCACACGGCCTAGACACGCCCGTGTCCTCACCCGTGTGTGAAAAACTGGGTATTCTATTTATGACGTCAGCAAGCTCTTAATGGCACACGGCCTAGGCACACGACTGTGTGATGGCCCGTGTGGCGAATCAAATTCTCACAAATTTGATGCAGGGGACACACGTCCTATCAACACACCCATGGGGCAGACCGAGTGTCTCACACGGCCTAGACACACGCCCGTGTGTCTACCCATGTGGACAATTTGAGGGCTATTTACCAAGCCAATTGCCATCCTGAAACATAACACACATATGCCATCACAAGAAATACATAACATGGAAATAATACACTATGAAGACTCACTAATCATCATTCATACACTTCACATTTTACCCTATCAATTGCATGAACTTTCAATTTATAAAACTCATAATCATTAATAATATGAAACTTGACAAATATTGGCCAATTCCTAATGGCCATTTAAAAAATGAGTGTATAACCTTAATAGCCAACACTTTGGCTTTCAAATATGACATAACACAAGATGACCAAGTTCCTATACATGCCATACTCAAAATGAACCAACTTTACTATACCAAAAGAATAGCTGATAATGTGATCCGAGCTCCGACGTCCTACGATCTTCGAGCTAGCTTGGCGAAACTACAAGGAAGAGGGAAAAGAAAAGGGGTAAGCATATAGCTTAGTAAGTCTGCATGAATTAAAATAGCAACATAAATTCTCATGGTAAAATCCATTCATCTTATAGAACAATAACAACACAATTTCTTAAGTGCTATGACATACTTACTCATACTTACGCTTAACCATCACATATAACATTACGGTTTCATAACTCGTATTTTACTCATGGTGCCTGTGTCACTTCATCACACAATTTAGCGCTTATGCTATCATGAACATAAACTTAAATCATGATCATCCTTAACTTAAATGTAACTCTTTGTCACCTTTGTATAGCTTAAGTCTTATCATCTTTGCATGCTTAACTCTTTTGCCTGTTGAATTACTCGGAATATCGGAGGATACTCAATCTCATCATACATGTATCACGATGCCAATGCCATATCCCAGATATGGTCTTACATGGGATCACCTCTTGATGCTGATGCCATATCCCGGATATGGTCTTACACGGGATCTCTTAGCTCGATGTCGATGCCATGTCCCAAACATGGTCTTACACGAGATCGTACATAGATGTCGATGCCATGTCCCAAACATGGTCTTACACGAGATCTTTCTTGGGTGCCGAGGCCATGTCCTAGACATGGTCTTACACGGGACCTACATTCAGTGCCGATGCCATGTCCCAGACATGGTCTTATACGGGACCTTCCTTATTCGGTGCCGATGCCATGTCCCAGACATGGTCTTATACGGGACCGTCCTTATCCCATGTCCGTGACATAGGTATCCTTGTATTCCGAATCTTCAACCGGGACTTCATCTTAACACATTTTCATGAAATCCTCATCAAGACATCATTAGTTAATTTCATATAAATAATATTCATTTCTCATAATATCAAACAATTAAAAACATAAAAACATTATGTAGCTATAATTTCACACAAACTTACCTCGGTACTCAAAATGTGCGTAGATGTTCAATTTAGTCCAACACTTTGTTCTTGCCTTGGTTTCGGTCCGGGCTTCGTGTTTCTTGATTATCAAGCTTAGAAGTTGAAGAAACCCTAGCTATGTCTTCCTTGAAATTTTCGGCTATATGAGAAGAAGATGTACATGATTTCTATCTTATTTTCCCTTTTAATTCTTTTATTAACCAAATGGAAAAATTTCCCTTAAGGTCCTTTCTTTAGATTTTTCCTTCCCATGTCCATTTTTGTCCATCTTAACATTTAATGGTTTAATTGCTAAATAAGGACCTCTAGTAATTTTTATAATTCTATTTCGTACTTAAATCTTCTAGAATCTCATATTTTCTAATCTTTGCAATTTAGTTCTAATGGACCAATTGATCACTAATAAATAAAATTTCCTTAAGCCTCATAAAAATCATAAAACATATATTTATACTTCGGATTTGTGGTCTTGCAACCACTATTCCGACTAGGCCCTAAATCGGGCTGTTACACTTTTGCTTTGTCTTTACTTGTTGAAGGTCCTACTAACTCCAACACTTCAACAAGACAAACCACACAAACATACAATCAACAATCAGTCATTAACACACCTTAAACAGTCAAAAACAAAAGTCTAAGCTATGTTCACTTTTAACCGAAACCTTCGACATAGAAAATTTAAATTTGAATATATCGGCCTATACTTAATATTTTCATATGAAATGAATTTCATTCATCTACATATTCATCTACGACTATTTCCCAACCTTTAAACTACACAAAACTACACGTTTTAAGGTATCCGCATTTTTCGACAAGATTTGGCCATTATGACAAAAATTCATTAAAACTCAATAAAATCTTAAAAAAACTTCAATGTAGCTTTCGAAACCTTCGAATCATGTTAAAACAAGTTGAAAAACACTTCGAAACCACACTTTAATCAATAATCCCAAAATCCACCACTAACGACCCAATTGTCAGGTTTTATTTAAAACATGCATTTTAATGGCTAATAATTCGACTTAAAGAACTAAATAACATTTAAAACTATTAGATAGAAAAATGGTTACCTTGAATGTAAGAAAAACGAGCTTTGACAAAAATCCGAGAAAACCCACTCTTGAAGAAGATGAAATTAATAAGACTTTTGGGTGTTTTCTTGGTTTTAATGGAGATTTATAGTTTCAGGGATGTTGAAAATAAAAAATAATTAGGATTTTGGAAGTAAAATTCGGTTGGGAGAGTTGAGACAGCAAGAAGGGACGACAACTCAATGTTGGGAATAGGTTAACGTGAAAACAAACTTGGAAGGGGGAATTTAGGTTGAATTTAAAATTTTGGTCTAATTGGTTCACAAAAACTCACAGTGTTGACTCTTTTACAAATCAATCCTATTTTTAAAATTAAAGGTATTTAAAACCCATTTTCAGAAATTAACTTATTTTCGTAATTGCCATTGTCGAAAACATTATCGATTAGCAACCTAAAAAAAATTCAAGCACATATAAGCTAAATTTCCTAAAAACCCTCGAAACTTGTCCCACTCTAAAAAAGAATTTTGTCCTTGAAATTTAACGAAGCTGAACAAATAAAGATATTGACGTCTCATTGCTTTATCAGTTTCCCAAGTAGCCTCTTCTGTTTTGTGGTTGCGCCACAAAATCTTAACCAATGGAACTCTCTTGTTTCACAAAACTTTCTCTACACGAGCTAAAATCTCTGTCGGTTCTTCTTTATAAGTGAGATCAGGTCGAACCTCGATCTCCTCTACTAGCACAATATGCGACAAATCAAAACAATACTTCTGAAGCATTGGCACATGGAAAACATCATGAATTCGCTCAAGTTCCGACAACAACTTGAGTCGATAATCTACCGGTCCAATGCTCTCAACAACTTCATATGGTCCCACATACCAAGGACTCAACTTACCCTTCCTTCCAAATCTCAAAACCTTTTTCCATGGAGAAACATTCAAAAACACCTTATCACCAACTTGAAACTCAATGTCTCGATGTTTCAAATCCCCATAAGATTTATTCCTATCTGTTACTTCTTTCAACCTCTCACATATCAACTTCACTTTCTCTTCGGTCTCTCGATCTAATTCCGATCCAATGACCCTCTTTTCATCTAATTCCATCAAACACAAAGGAGTGCTACACGTCCTACCATACAATGCCTTAAATGGTGTCATGCGAATACTCGCTTGGAAACTATTGTTGCAAGCAAACTACACTAAAGGCAAATATCGCTCCAAACTATTAGTGAACTCAATCTCACAACTTCGCAACATATCTTCTAACACTTGAATTACCCTCTTAGATTGGCAATCCATTTGGGGGTGATAAGTCGTACTGAAAGTAAGTTTCAACCCTAAAGCCTCTTGCAAACTCTTCCAAAACCTTGAAGTAAAACGAGGATCTCTATCGGAGATGATAGAAACTGGAACTCTTTGAAGACGTACAATCTCTGCAATGTACAACTTTGCCAACTTTTACAAAGAATAATTGGTATGCACTACCAAGAAATGTGCACTCTTCGAAAATCGATCTATAACCCAAACCAAATCCTTCTTCGATGGCATCAAATGCAAACCTGAAACAAAATCCATAGAAATCATTTCCCACTTCCATTAAGGAATCGCAGTCGGTTGCAACAATCTTGAAGGAAATTGATGTTTGACTTTCACCTTTTGACAAACCAAACATCGAGCCACAAAATTCGTAACATCACTTCAAACCAGGCCACCAATAAACCTCTCTAAGATCATGGTACATTTTACCACTATCGGGATGCACAGTGTAAGGGCTACAATGCACCTCGGTAAGGATCACTTGTCTTAAATCCACATCTTGCGGCAAACACAATCTACCTCAGAAATTCAAGATACCTTCTGCATCAACATCAAAGTCTCCCTTAACACCTTGCTCACCTTGACGAATCTTCTTCAAAAAAATCTCCATTTAATGGCTGCTTCGCCCTAATTTGTTGAGACAAAGTTGGCCTCACTTGAAGTTCAGCTAACAAACCACCATCACTAGCCAAACTCAAGCGCGCCAACATAGCTTTAAACTTCGATATTGATTTCCTACTCAAAGCATCAGCAACAACATTCGCCTTGCCAGAATGATACTCGATCAGACAGTGATAATCCTTCAGAAGCTCAATCGAACGCCTTTTCCTTAAATTCAACTCCTTTTGGGTAAGGAGGTACTTAAGGCTCTTATGATTCATGTAAATAACACACTTTTCCCCTTACAAATAATGGCACCAAATCTTAAGTGCAAATACCACAGCAGCTAATTCCAAATCATGGGTAGGATAGTTACGCTCATGCGCCTTCAACTACCTCAAAGCATAAGCCACAACTTTACTCTCTTGCATCAAAACACAACCAAGACCTAAATACAAAGCATCACTATAAACCACAAAACTCTTTCAGGTTCTTGTTGAATCAACATTGTTGTCTTAGTCCAAACTGCCTTAAGCTGTTCAAAACTCTTTTGCCTTTCCTCAGTCCATCCAAACACCTCATCTTTCTGAAGTAGTTTGGTTAAGGGTACAACAATAAGGGAAAACCTTTCAACGAATCTTCGATAATAACTAGCCAAAGCTGAGAAACTCTAAACTTCTCTAACACTCTTAGGCGGCTTCAATTCTAAAATCGCCTCAATCTTTTTAGGATCCACTCGAATCCCTTCTGCCGAAATAAAATGACCTTAGAATGCCACTTCCTTAAGCCAGAATTCACACTTACTTAACTTAGCAAACAACTGTTTAAGCCTTAAAATTTGTAAAACAACCCTTAGATACTCGTCGTAATCCTTTTCAAAACAAGAATACACCAAAATATCATCTTTGAAGACCACCACAAATTGATCCAAGTACAAATGAAACACTCGATTCATCAAATCCATGAACGCAGTAGGGGCATTAGTTAAACCAAACGACATCACCAAAAACTCATAATGCCCATACTGATTCCTAAAAGAAGTTTTCACAACATCAGACTCCTTCACCTTCAACTGATAATACCCAGATCTAAAATCATTTTTGAAACACTGTTGCACCTTAGAACTGATAAAAAAAGTCATCAATTTGAGGCAAATGATACTTATTCTTAATAGTCAACTTATTAAACTGCCTATAATCAATACACATCCTCATCGTACCGTCTTTCTTCTTTACAAAAAATACTGGTGCACCCCACGGTGATACACTCGGTCAAAAAAACCCTTTATCTAGCAACTAAAACTTTTACTCCCTGAGCTCCTTTGGAGCCATGTGATAAGGCACAATAGTCACCGGTGCAGTGCCAGGATAGAGCTCAATACCAAACTTGACTTCATGAACTGGCAGAAAACCAAACAACTTTTGAGGAAACATGTCAGGCAAATCCTTGACAGTGTGAATATCCTCAAATCTCAACTCCTTACTAACCAAATGCATCACATAAGCTAAGTACGCTTCACAACCTTTCCATATCATCTTTTCAGCCCTCATTGTCGAATCTACATTAGACAAAAATCTCAATCTTTCACCAATCAGAACAATTTCTAGCCCATCACTATTCCTCAAGGTAATTAGCTTCGTCTCAAACTCTACCTTAGCCTTATGTTCAATCAACCAATCCATACCATGAATAACATCAAAACCACAAAATGGATTTACCTTAACCAAAGGCACAGACTTCTTACGCAGAACCTTCACATCCCGATCTAGAATGCGCACGTGTTCTTCTTCCAAAGTCAAATCTGGATTTACCTCGATCTCTTCCACTTTGCTACCACATGCGACGGATCCGAGCGATAACGTCGAAGCATCGAAACGCGTGAAATACGTCGTGAATCGACTAAGCTCTGCTGGCAACTCCGGTTGATACGCCACTGGTCCCACTCGTCTCAAAACCTTATACGGCCCAATAAACCTCGGACTTAGCTTGCCTTTCTTCCGAACCTCAAAACCTTCTTCCATGGCGAGACCTTGAAAACACTTGATCCCCACGAGAAAACTCTATGTCTCTCCGCTTAAGGTCGGCATAAGACTTCGCCGGTCCGAAGCTTCCTTCAACCGAGCTGAATCAACTTAACCTTGTTTTTCGGTCTCAACAACCAACTCGGGTCCTAACAATCTGGCGTTCACCTAACTCCGTCCAACACGTGGGTGATCGACACTTCCTACCATACAACGCCTCATATGGTGCCATCTTGATGCTCGCAGTAACTCGTTGTTGTAGGCAAACTCATTAATGGTAGAAACTCTTCCCAACTACCTCTAAAGTCCGAGGACACAACCTCTCAAAGATATCCTCTAAGATCTGAATAACTCTTTACATTGCCGTCGATTTGCGGGTGTGAAAAGCCGTCTTTGAAATCCAACCGCGTGCATCCGAGCTCGATGCAACGCTTTCGAACCTTGACGTAAATCGGGATCCTATCCGAGATGATCGATCTTGGCACACCGTGCAACCTCACTATCTCTGAAACATACGACCGCCAACCTCTGCGAGTGAGTAGTCAACTCTCACCGGAATGAAATGAGCTAATTTAGTCGATCGATCCACAATTACCCAAAGCCCAATCCTTCTTGCTTGGCGTGGCGGTAACCCACCGGCGAAATCCATGGTTATCCTTTCCCACTTCCATCGAGGAATCTTCACGGTGAAGCAACCACGGCGGCAATCGATGTTCACCTTGACTGTGACATGTCGGACACTTCCCAACACACTCTGTCACTTCTTTCTTGAGACAGGCCACCAAAATCGCTCTCTCGAGATCCCTATACATCTTACTACCTCCGGGATGCATAGCATAAGGGCTACTATGTGCGTCTGAAGAATCCTCCTGCCTCGACTCAACATCCTTGGGCATACAAGCTTTACCTTGGAAACCACGGCACCCCATCACTAGACAAGTTGTAACCTTCCAAACCACCACTCTGTACTGCAACCTCCGCGCACTCGGCACCTCATCCTCTAACTGTTTCTCTACGATCCGCTCAACCCAAGTAGGCTTAACTCCGCAACTCTGCGAGAATACTCTGCGTCGTCATACAAACTCAAGTGGGCAAACATCGCTCTTAAGTCCGGAAACAACCTTACGGCTCAACGCGTGCGCCACCACGTTAGCCTTGCCGGATGATACTCAATCGAGCGATTCGTAATCTTTAAGCAACTCAACCCATCTGCGGCGCCTCAAATTCAAATCCTTACGAGTCAAGAGGTGCTTGGACTCTTATGATCGGTGTAGACTATTGATCTCTCTCCGTACAAGTAGTGCCTCCAAATCTTCAGCGCAAAGACTACGACCGCTAACTCCGGATCGTGCGTCGGATAGTTGACCTCATGTGGCCTCAATGCCGAGATCGTAAGCCACAACCTTACCTTCTGCATCGACACACAACCCAACCCGTATGGGATGCATCCTGATGAGCCGTGAATTCCTTACTAGCCTCGGGTTGAATTAAAGCCGAGCTTCATTAGAATCTTCTTAAGCTTGTCGAAACTCCCCTGCTTGTTTCTCGGTCCAAACAAACGGAACCTCTTTCCTTAACAACTTGGTCATTGGTGCTTTGCTATCAACGAAAACCTCAACAAACCTTCGGTGAGTATCCGGCCAAACCAGAAAACTCTGAATCTCGACCAGCGACCTAGGCGGCTTCCAATCCAAAATCGCCTCAATCTTACGAGGATCTACTCGAATCCCCTCAGTGACACTACATGACCCAAGAAAGTCACTTCTCTAACTCGAACTTCGCATATCGAACTTAGCATAGAGCCGCTTTTCCTCAAAATCTGCGGCACAACTCTCAAATCGCATCATGCTCTTCCTCTGTTCTTGAATACACCAAGATGTCGTCTATGAAAACCACGACGAATCGATCCGGATCTTCTTTGAAACACTCTATTCATCATATCCATAAATGCTGCCGGTGCGTTAGTCAACCCGAACGGCATTACCAGAAATTCGTAGTGCCCATACCGAGTCCGAAACGCTGTCTTGTGAATATCCGCTTCTTTCACCTTTAATGGTGATACCCAGACCTCAGGTCAATCTTAGAAAATACCGCTGCACCCTTCAGCTGATCAAACAAGTCATCTATACGTGGCAACGGATACTTGTTTTTAATCGTCAGCTTATTCAACTGGCGGTAGTCTATGCACATCCGCATCGTACCATCTTTCTTCTTAACAACGAGTGCCGCGCGCACTTACGGCGAAACACTTGGCTGATAAAACCTCGATCCAATAACCACGAATCGAGCCTTAAGCTCCACCAATTCCTTTGGCGCCATCCTATACGGAGCAATAGACATTTGCGCGATTCGGCAATGCCGATTCTATCCCGAACTCTACCTCACGATCGGCGGCAAACCGAAGCTCCTCGAAAACACATCAAGCAAATTCCTTAACAAGATGCGGACCTTCTCTGCGTGCAGACTCTTTAGCCTCCAAGGCATACACATGAACCACATACGCCTCCACGGCCCTTCCCGACCATCTTCTGCGCCTTGAGCGGATACCACATTTGATAAGTAATCTCTCCTATTACCTATCATAGCCACTTCATCACCCTCGGTCGTCCTTAGAACCATGCGCTTAGCCGCGCAATCCCAACTTCGCTGGTACTTAACCAACCAGCCCATCCCAAGAATCAAATCGAACTCCCCAAGCGGCGGTTCCATCGGATCGGCGACAAACACTACCCCTTGGAGTTCTAGGGTGCGTCTCTAAACAACTTATCTACTACCACGAGTGACCTAAAGGGCTAATTACGGTCATCTCGCCTAAAAGATATCTCGAGTCTAAGTCCATGGTCTCTACTATACTCACGGCCATGTAAGAATCGTCGAACCCACATTAATCAAAGCGGTAAAGGAGAACCAAAGATCAAGAACGTATCGGTTATAACGTCCGGTGCGTCGCCCTCCTCTCGGCGCCTTGCTGCATACACTAACCCAGTATGCGGCGTCAGAACTACCCGCACCCCTACCCGGTGCTCCACGGCCCCGACGAGATCCATTACTACCTCTGCCATTACCACGGCCCCTCTGCGGTGGCGGTCCACTACTCTGAATCGAGTGCGGCCACGACTCGGTGAATCTGGCCAACTTACGCGGGCGGTCCCTCACGCGATGATCCAGAGAACCACACTCAAAACAACCTTTTCCACCGGTCCAGCAGCCTCCCCAATGATATCTCCCACAATGGTTACACCGCGGCGGTCCCTGACTAGCAGCAACAACCCTACCAGACTGATTCGGCCCACTCTGTCTAGCCCTTTTCTGAGGATTACCCGACGATCCAGAAGACCCAAAGCTCCTCTTATGCCTGTTCCTGTCCATACCCTGCCTCACGGACTCCTTAACACCCTCGGCTACCTTAGCCTTCTCAACCAGGACAGCAAACTCACGCTCCTGCTGAGGAGCAATCAGCAGCCTCAACTCGTCTCTCAGACCATCCTCGAAACGAACACACCTCTCGTGTTCAGTAGCCACAATACCCCTAGCATACCGGCTCAGCTTCAAGAACTCAGCCTCATACTCGGAAACAGACTTACTCCCTTGGACAAGCCTCAGAAATGCCTTTCGCTGGGAGTCAATATAACTAGCCCCAATGTACTTCTTTTGATCACGCGACTGAAATATCCCATGTCGGATCCTCTGCGCCACCACCTGCATCCGAACCGTGAGCCACCACCGATATGACTCATCCGGGAGAAGCGATACTATGCCCTTGACTTCTCTTGGCGATCAAGTCCGGGTCATCCATGATCCGCTCCGTTGCCTCCACCAATACTCAGCGATCTTTGCGGAGCAACACCGAAACACCTCGAAAGAATTCGGCCCGTTTGCGGAGTCGCTCGAGAACAATTTCCTAACTCCTGCACCACCACCTACACTACACGGCTACCCTTTCCAACACTCGCGGATCGCCGCTGTGACGCTGCGTCATCGGTCCGATCTTGAAACTCACCACCTCCGGTGGTGGCGATGCAGTATCTCATTTTTCGACCCACGACGGACCCTACGGGTTGAAAGCGATCATCCTACCACGACCTGCGTCCACGACCACGTCCACCTCTAGCGCTCATGACTAGATTCTTTACGTGTCGATTTAGGAGTTTTATGCATCGATATTTATTCCATTGTTTTTTTAAAGCAAAGTCTTATGAATAGTAAAGAAGCTTTGTTTTCGCGAGTTCACGAGAATCCTATCGATTTGATTTCTAAAGTAATCCACTATTGCAATCATCCAATCACATCAATAAATCACAAGCAATAGTAAGGGGTACTTACAGGCGAATCGGGTGCCCGAGACTCGGTGTCATGCCCTTCAAACCATTTATTTCAAACAAAACACTTAAATGGACTTTTGAAAGCATTTTGGGCCTCGGGCCCACAGTAAAACCTTTAAACTTGGCTCGATACCACAATTGTAACACCCCAAACCCCGGTCAATACACCACGACCGAATGCGGTATGTTACGGGAAAAACGTACTTGAGAGGTTTAGGTTTTTCGTTTAAAAGCGGGATGTAAACACTTCACTATCTAGTGTATTTGAAGAAAATTTGAGTAGGCTTGTTTGAAATCGGTGGGGTATTCAGAAAACCCAAAAAAATTTGAAAGCTTAACCAAAGATGTAGTTAAAACGAGTTTATTCCATTTCATTATTCAAATAGTTTCTTAGTGTTACTTAAGACATTTTAACTTGGTAGAAAATCGAGTTTTGATTTGGAAATCGTTTGAGTTTCTAATGCAAGTCATGGTGAGATACCCGATGGTATAGTTTAAAACACTTTGCGTTATAGTTTTAAATCATTGTCTTTCCAAATTTTAGTAAAATTTCAACCCACTTATTTTGTTAAGGCATGTTAAAGTCTATTTAAAGCATAAACATCATAAAGCATAATTTAAAGGCCTTTTACAATCCAAAACAAAACCCAAATAATAAAAAGCAAGCTAAAGTACCCAAATTATAAAGTCCGAGTAAAACTTTATTAAGCGTGGCATGAGCACCCGAGTCCATCCCGACTCCATGTCCGCGTCTAAGTGTCACTGAAATGTCAAAGGAGAGGGTGAGTCGAATGACTCGGTGCATAAATCCAGCTCCCGATAAAACAACATGCTAACACACATCAAACATAGCAACATGATTAATGCAACCCGATCCTAACCATCCATATCGCCTTTTCTACCCGTGTGGTACCAAACCACTTTGGTGGTGCCAAACCACCGGTGACCCAAAGTCACGATATCCATAAGTGTGGTGCCAAACCACTGGTGACCCAAAGTCACGAATAATCCAATGATGAGGCCAACCCATCGTGTGATACCAAATCACTAGCGAGGCGATCCCATATCTCAAAGTGGGGCCAACCCGGTGGGTGTTAACCACGAGGGGCGAGAGTCGCAATGAGGTGCCAAACCTCACGGTGTCCCAAAGACACGGTGTGATACCAAATCACCGGTGACCGCGATCACAAATCCGATGATGGGGCCAACCCATCGTGTGATACCAAATCACTAGCGAGGCGATCCCATATCTCAAAGTGGGGCCAACCCACGGTGGTGTTAACCACGAGGGACGAGTCGCAATGAGGTGCCAAACCTCTGGTGTCCCAAAGACACAAATGTGATACCAAATCACTTTGGTGGCCAAAGTCACAAAATCAATCATGGTACCAAACCGCTGGAGGTGCCAAACCTCACGTGTCCCAAAGACACACGGTGTCCCAAAGACACGGATATCATCATCCTCCCTCCACTCATATCACCCATCATCATGCCATACTCATGTGATCATGCATCTCATACAAGTCATGCATATAATGCCAACATGCCAAGCATTATATCTCATAGCATACATAACATAGATCATAATATTGAGTATACATCGAGTAGAACTTCGTAATGCTACGGACTTACCCGATCCGTACATATACCCCACTTGGGTACCAATTGATCCATCATACTGTTTTGGTTTTACAAAGCAATCGAGTTATTAATAATATTACTAAGTATGGGTGTGTTAGTTACACACAGAGAAAACAACGACCTTAAACCCTCGAATGGATCTAAGCCCCCTTGATTATCTTGCTCCTTTAGACTTGATTTGGTTTCCCACCAAATCTCGAATCAACGATGATTCCCCTTGACAATCAGCCAACCCCACAACCACTTTGCTTGCCAATCGGTTAAAAGAGTCGAAAACTCTTCTTGGTTACTTTTCAATATCCAAAGACCCTATCACAAGATGATTAACAACGAGTTAATACCCTTTCAACCACAACCAATCACGAGCTTTTAATCCAACAAGAATTCAACATAGAACTTAGAGAAGATGGACATGGCCATTTGGCCAAACACTTACCCCCTTCAATCGAAAGAAAACAAGAACCCAACACGATTACCACCCTTCTAATATTCGGCCACCAGGGAACTACTAAGAGAGAGAGAGTTTCGGCCAAGAGGAATAGAAGGAACAAATGGAGACAAGCGGCTTGAGCTTTGAACAAAGACAAGAATAAAAGATAAGTAGAGAGTGGGGACTTTCGGTTTGAAAGCAAATAGGTGAAGAAAGTGTTTTGGAAGATAAGATTCGGCTACCAAAGTTTCAAGAAGAGAAAAGAATGTTTGAGAAGAGAGAGCTTGGCTTGCACAATTGAACAAAAGAAGAAATAGTTTCGGCACAAAGAAATGGGAAGATGAATGGAGAATTCGACTTCACAAATGAACCAAGGAAAAAGGAGATGAAGAGGAGGATACTCGGCTACCAAATGAACACCAAAGATCAACGATATTTCGGCGATTTAGGAGTGTGGTATTTCGGTTTTCAAAAGCAAAAAGAATGAGAGAAAACTCTTTGAGAAAATCGGCTTGTTTGACAAAATGAGAGAACTTTTGCTTACCAATTACTTTTGGCCGAAAATGCACAAGGTAGAAAGTGCATTTCGGCACATCCCTCTTCCACACTAAGCCGTCCACTCCCCACTCCAAACACCCAAAAATTCGGCCAATATCCCTCCATTCACTCACCACCACTCCTTCAAACATGTTTGACCAAGTCTTCTGCTAAAATCCTCATCACCCTCCATTTGAATGGGAAGACCAAGTCCAAAGTAGAATTCTAATTGCCTTCTACCTCTCCCTCCATGCCGTCCAAAATGGGAACCAAAATGGGGACTCTGCGACTTGAACAGGATCTCTCCCCCTTGTAGATGACGCCACCCTCAAGCTCCAAGTGGCACATGCCTTGCCACTATGCCGACTCCTCATTTGTGCAACAAAACACCAAATAAAATACATATCCCTCGGCTCCATCGGCTCCTCCTATAAAGCCTAAAAATAAAAATTTTCCCTACCTACTCAGGCACACTCCTAGCCTACAATTAAGCCCCTAAAACATAGAAATAGCAACATAGCACACCAACACATGCAATATCATGCAACAACAAAATAGCCCCCCAACCCGGGATATTACAGGCAACAAGGAACAATGGTAGATGCAATATTCGGCTATCACTCTTAGTGTCAAAGGGTACACGGTTTCAAAGGTATAGAAAGGAATTTGAGGTTACAAGAAAATAAGAAAAATAGGAGAAGAGTAGAGGAATTTCAAAGAAGAGTTGGATGCTTTTACTAAAAGAAATTCACACTTAGCTCCCCTTTCCTATACATGACCGAATGCCTCAACCAAGAGTCCCTTGGCTGGCCACCTTATCATCACTAATCACATTCCTCATACTTCTCCTATTATCCCTTCTTTATCACCTTAATAAAATAAATTAAATCCTAACACATAATCTCTTATCTTACCCCTAAAAAAAATAAAATAAAACAATAATCACAATTATCCTAGCCGAATAAAACAAGCTTAATCCTCATCCAATTAGAAGTCCAATTGCCGTCCAACCTCTTCTCACCTTTCTTCCTTGATGCCAAAGCAAAAATAAAGCCACTTAATGCTGCCAACAAGGCTCGAACATGAGACCTGCTGGAGCCCTTGTCGGAAGCTGCAGGTAACGCCCCAAGCCACTTTGCCAAGGCGCTTTTTGTGACATAATTCACCCAGAATTTCTTTTAAGACCTACTTAGCCCAATTCCCTTTTTGACGCAAAAATATAAGTCCACTTGCTTCCCATGCGGCTCGATCCTTCTACCTTCCTCCCAGCTTATGGCGTCATTTGCCCAAGCCTTAAGTGGCGCATTCCAGCCAATTTACCAAGCTCACTTCCATGTCTTATTTCCTTACATTTTCTCTTAAGGCCCTATCCTCTTAGCTTCCTCTTTTATACTTAAAATTTAATATCTTCTAAGGCTTTCTCCTATTTTCTAAAGTTCACAAATTTCATTATACCCATTCACAACATACTCAAGCATGCTATTTCATATAATTAAGCATAAATGCATAAGCCCATTTCCAGGATATTACAGTTCTACCCTCCTTAAAAATAATTTCATCCTCGAAATTACCTGGCTGAAATAAGTGAGGGTATTCTTTGTCGCATTAACTTCTTCCTGGCTCCCACGAAGCCTCTTCGATCCATGATTTCTCTACAATACTTTGACCAAAGGAACTGACTTGCTTCGTAACACTTTCACATCTCGTTCCACAATCTGAATCGGCTCTTCCTCGTAGGACAAATCTGGCCTTAGCTCCACCTCTTCAACCGGTACAACATGAGATGGATCCGATCGATAACGACGTAGCATGGACACATGGAATACGTCGTGCATCTGCTTCAACTCCGGTGGCAACTCCAACTGATATGCCACTGGTCCAACCCGCTTCAAAACCCTATAAGGTCCTATAAATCTCGGACTTAACTTCCCTTTTTGACCAAATCTCATCACCTTCTTCCAAGGTGAAACTTTGAGAAGTACTTGATCTCCCACACCAAATTCTATCTCTTTTCGTTTAAGATCCGCGTACGACTTTTTCCGATCAGATGCTTCCTTCAACCGTGCTTGAATTATCTCAACTTTCTCTTCGGATTCTGCCACTATCTCTGGACCCACAACTCGTCGTTCCCCTAATTCAGTCCAACATGTAGGAGTTCGACACCTCCGACCATACAATGCTTCATACGGTGCCATCCGAATACTAGCTTAATAGCTGTTGTTGTACGCAAATTCCACTAGAGGCAAATATTCTTCCAAACTTCCTCTGAAATCCATCACACAGCCCCTCAACATATCCTCTAACACTTGGATTACCCGCTCAAACTGCCCGGCCGACTGTGGATGAAAAGCTGTAGTGAAATCTAACTTAGTGCCTAACGCCTGATGTAGCGCCTTCCAGAACCGAGAAGTAAACCTTGGGTCCCTATCTGAGATGATTAACACCGACACACCATGCAACCTTACAATCTACGCCACATACAATTTTGCCAACTTTTACGAGGAATAGTCAACTCTCACTTGGGTAAAATCACGCAGACTTAGTCAACCGGTCCACTATCACCCATCCGAGTCCTTCTTAGTAGGCGTGAGGGAAACCCACTAACGAAGTCCATGGTAATTCTCTCCCACTTCCACTGCAGAATCATTATCGGTTGAAGTAATCCTGACGGAACTTGGTGTTCAGCCTTTACTTGCTGACACGTTAAACACTTGCTTACAAATTCTATAATTTCCTTTTTCAAACCAGGCCACCAAAAGCATTCTCTTAGGTCTCTGTACAACTTAGTGCCTCCGGGATGCATAGCATAAGGGCCACTATGCGATTCTGAAGAATCCTCTGTCTTAGGTCCTTGTCCTTAGGCATACAGACCCTTACCCTTGAAACACAATACTCCTCATCGTTAATACCATAATCTATCAACTCTCCATTACGTACTTCACGTAACTTAGCACTTAACTCATCATCAACCAACTTGTCCCTCTTTGACTTCATTCAACCACGTCGGCAACTTGCAGTACGCCAGCAGTGCCATCATCATACAAACTCAAGTGTGCGAACAACGCGCTCGGATCCGACACAACCTTCCGACTCGGGGGCATCCGCCACTACATTCGCCTTGCCGGATGATACTCTATAGAAACGATCGTAATCCTTTAGTAATTCCACCCACCTTGACGCCTCGAGATTCAACTCCTTACGAGTTAATAAGTACTTGAGACTCTTGTGGTGCTGTGTAGATCACCGACTTTTCCCCATAAAGATAATTCCTCCATACTTTAAGAGCAAAGACCACTGCCGCCAATTCCAAGTCATGCGTCGGATAGTTAACCTCGTGTGGCCTTAATTGCCGAGGCGCATAAGCGACTACCTTTACTGTCTTGCATCGAACACACCTAATCCCGTGTGAGAAGCATCACGATACACCACGAAGTCCTTCCACGCCTCACGTTGAATCAAGACCGGAGCCTCGGTCAAAACCCTCTTAAGCTTCTCAAAGCTCTCCTGTTGCTTATCTGTCCAAACGAAAGGTACTTCCTTTCTCAAAAGTTTTGTCAAAGGTGCGGCTATTGACGAAAACCCTTCTACGAACCTTCTGTAGTAGCCTGCCAATCCCAAGGAACTACGAATCTCCACCACAGAATTAGGTGGTTTCTAATCTAGCACTGCCTCAATCTTACAAGGATCCACCCTTATTCCTTTTGCAGACACCACATGTCCTAAGAACGCCACCTCCTTAAGCCAAAATTCAAACTTGCTGAATTTGGCGTACAACTTCTTCTCCCTTAATACTTGCAACACAATTCGGAGATGCTCATCATGTTCCTCCTTAGACTTGGAGTATACCAGGATGTCGTCGATGAACACAACGACGAACCAATCCAGGTAGGGTTGAAAAACCGGTTCATCATATCCATGAACGCTTGATCAAGCGTTCGTCAATCAAACGGCATTACTACGAACTCATAATGTCCGTATCTTGTTGGAAAGGCTTCTTTATGGATTTACGCTTCCTTCACCTTAAGTTGATGATATCCAGACCTTAGATTTATCTTCGAGAATACCGCTTCCCCCTTAAGCTAATCGAACAAGTCATCTATCCTCGGCAACGGGTACTTGTTCTTGATGGTCAACTTGTTTAACTGACGGTAATCTATGCACATACGCATAGTCCCGTCCTTTTTCTTCACAAACAAGACCGGTGCTCCCCATGGAGACACACTGGGTCGGATAAACTCGCGATCAAGCAACTCTTGGATTTGAGCCTTGAGCTCAACCAATTCCTTCGGTGCCATCCTATACGGGCGATTGACACGGGAGAGAGCATTCCTGCAGCAAATCAATTCCAAACTCCACCTCCTGTCCGGGGTATTCGAGGTAACTCCTCCTGAAAAACATCCACAAACTCCTTTACGGTTCTAACTTTACTAACTCCCCCCTCTTTTGCATCCAACGCACTAACGAAAGTCAAGAAGGCCTTGCACCCTTTTCGAACCATCTTATCGACTTTCAGGTCTTTGAAACTACATTAGACAAGTAGTTTCTTCTTTCTCCTATCATAATTACCACTTCATCCTTCGGGGTCCTTAACTCCATTAAACTTAGCTGCACAATTTAGTATAGCTCGGTGTTCTACTAGCTTGATCCATGCCAAGTATGAGGTCAAATTCTCCGAAGGGTAGTTCCATTAAGTCGGCGGGGAAAATCACTCCTTGTATCTCTAGAGGTACACTCAGAAAGATCTTATTCACCACTACTGATTTGACCTAGTGGGCTCACTCTGATCATCTCCTTACTAGAAAGTTCGAGTCTATGCCTAGTGTTTCAACTACACTACTTGCAACATAAGAATGGGTCGAGCCCACATCCATCAAAGCATAATAAGGCTTTCCAAATACAAGGAACGTCTGGGTTATGGCGTCCGTGGCGTCTCCATCTTCCCTACGTGAATCGCATATACCAAGCCCATACTGTCGGCTCTGTATTACCCACACCTCTCGCTAGGTGTTCCACGTCCTCTTCGGCACCATTACCTCGGCCATTCGGACCACGGCCTCGAGAGGTTCTTTGTCCACCTCTACCGGCTTGATTAACATTACGAGTTCTTGGTCGATTTCCATCGGCCTCATAGGGCAATCCTTAATCATATGGTCCTTTGACCCACACTTGAAGCATCCTCTGTCTTTTCCAACACTCCCTAAGTGTTTCTTCCCATACTTATTACAAATGCGATATTGCCCTCCTGTACCAACTTGCGACCTCGCGGCCCATCGACTCTCGGGCCTTTTACGCACATTTCGGGCGATCGAAAACTTCTTTTACATGCTGCTCCAATCGAGTTACGCCTCACGGAGTCCTTAATTCCCTCGGCTACTTTTGCCTTCTCGACTAACACGGCCAAATTCCGCTCTTCTTTGCGGAGTTATCAATAACCTCGGATCATCTCTCGGTCCATCCTCAAGCCGGACACATCGTTCATGCTCCGTAGCCACTATCCTCGAGCATCTGGCTCACCTTAAAAATTCACCTCGTACTCCGTTACGGACTTATTCCCTTGAACCAGCCCCAGAAAAAGCCTTTCTCTGTGCATCAACGTGTCGGTTCAACATACTTCTTTTGATATGCCGCTTTAACATATTCCCAAGTGAGTTCTCGGTAGTAGCACTATCGAACCGTGAGCCACCATTGATATGCTTCATCGCGTAGCGATGACACCATTCCTTTCAGTTTCTCTTCAGGGGTCAGATCCAACTCATCCATAATTCGTTCTGTCACCTCCAACCAATATTCAGCTGTACTGGGTGCTACACCAGATACACCACGAAATACCTTAGCCCTATTGGCTCGGAGTCACTCGGGTACAAATTTTCGAGCTCCCATACCTCCACCTGCTCCAGCCACCATCTCAAGAACTCGCAGCATCGCGTGTGATACTGCATCATCCCCCATCTGACCTTGCTGCTCAACACCAACAGCTGGTGGTGGGGGTGGTGGTACCTCATTCTTGGACCCTTGACCAGACCTAACGGGCTCCGATACGGTCATTCTGCCTCTACCACGTCCTCGCACATTACGACCACATCCCCTAGAACTCATGTCTACGATCGCGCTTTAATCTGATTAAGAAATTTTTATGCATTAGTATTTTGTTCCACTATTTATCCGCGAAGAAATTTTATGAAAGAAGTTTAGAAGTAGTTCTTTCGATCGATCAAAGTTTCAAGTCTTCTATCCTAATTTAAAGGAGCACATTCATTCAACACACATTCATCATTCAAACATTTTCGTCCTATTCCTATCCTGTGGGTATTTTAGTCATTTCACCTTGAGGGTATTTTGGTAATAAATCGGGGTTAATTTAAAAATTTGTAAATCGGGGGTAATTTATGAATTTTCCAATTCAGGGTTCCTTGGTGATTTTATGAAATAAGGGTATTTCGGTAAATTTTTTTCCAAACTAGGGTGGTTGGTCCCTTTCGGGTTTTAATTATAGGGTTTAGCCTATCAACGAGTCCTCATAACTAGGGTGAATAGTCACCACGCACTAGGTAGGATTCCAGCGAAGAGGAGGTGAGTCGCTAGGACTGCTTAAATACCAAGCTCTCCTGAATCCACTCCACGACATGCGTGCGCCTATTGCCACACCTAACTCGACTAAGGTGAACACTCACTACGCACTGGTAGGATTCCCATGAGAGGAGGTGAGTCACTAGGATTTGCTTAAATACCAAGTCGTTTAGGATCCAATCCTAGACATGCGTCGACGGTTACCACACCTAGTCTTGTGGCTCGTTAACGGGTTTGTTTAGTGAAATTAAGTCTTATGAAAGTTTAAGAAGTGGTTTAACTAAGCCTATAGTCCATCGAGTCTATTTAAACTCTTCTCGTCCCCATAAAGCCCATAAAGCCCACATGTATACCACACAATGGTTTAGGGTACTTACAGCGGACTTGGTCTGAGACTTAGGTGCCATCTTTGAGCTAATGACACTGTTATCCTTTAAAGAGCCCATTTTTAGAAAACGTTTTGGAGCCCAAAAACCACAGAGCCGAGTTTTGAACCGGCTCTGATACCAAACTGAAACACCCCAAACCCGACCCACGACCCCTGACCGGATCTGGTATGTTCCTCGAGAAAACATTTGAAAATCCGTTTGTTACTTAGGAAAAATTCGTGTGGTTTTGAAGATGGATTTGCTTGTGTTGGGTTCAATTGAAAACCTTGTTACTTTTGAAATCAGGGATTTATTAAAAACCTTGTTTTTATATTGGAAATCATTTGTGTTTAGGTGTCAAAACATTTCACGTTTATTTAAGAAAACAATTTAAATAACCTTTGATTTAATATTAACAATATCAGGGCAAAAATAAATGAAAGCGAGCATAAAATAGTCTCATACTTTGGCCTTATTACATCAAAAATCAAACCCAAATTAAATCCAAAATACTAAAAATATAACAAGTCCTAAATAGAATAAAATTAAGCTGAGCATGGCCACCACTGAGCTCCTGCCGACCCGGTCCATTCTTGAGCATCACTTGTAAAAAATATTCCCCAGCGGGTGAGTCAAACAGACTCAATGTGTACACGACCAACACTAAATCTCAATAGGTTAGGCATATCAGTTCATACATATACATATAATTAAATAAATAAAATGATGCAACCCGAACCCAAACCTAGATGCCATCCGCTACACATCACCCGTACCAACCTACACACCGTGGGAACTACTAAGTCAACCCTCCATCCGCTACACATCATCGAAGGCGATCATGCGATCGGCGTGCTCATCGCCCTTATAAAATTTGTGGCATAGCCACGAATAACATAATTGTGACATGAGTCACCACATTCGAATAATGTGACCGAAGTCACCACATTCGAGATAATGTGACCGAAGTCACCACATTCACTTCCCCTTTTTATATAACCCATATGCCCATGTCATACATATCATGCAATATCATGCCTTATTTCACATTCTTATCACTGTGCACATATGCCATAACAGATCACTCATACTCATAGTAGGAGTAGGAAAAGCGTACTGAGTACTTACATTGCCATTGCATGGTACCTTAGCCACATTTTACACGTTCATATTAACGCATGCATATAATCAATACCATAAAACTCTTAAGGTTTAGTGTGGGGTACACACCCGTTATACTTAGCGAGTTTATAGAAATCTCGAACAACCCGATCTAGCGCTTTAGATCCTTAACTCCTACATTCGGCCAATATTAAAGATTTAATGAAAACCCATTCGGCCACAATCCAAATCCCAATAGGATTATTGTAACCCAAAATTTACCTTGGTGCCGATTTCTCTAATAATCAATTCCCGAAAACTTTGCTATGTTCCTTCTTGTATTCGGCCAAGCACTAGATCCCTTCATAGGTTAGTTTTCAGTTTTTAAGATAATAAGAAACAAGTCTAAACACTAAAATAGGCCCTTGGCCGAATATCCAATATGACTTACCTTGATCACTTCAATCCCGAAAGACTCCTTTGATGATCCTTAACGCTAGCTACACACAAAACACTTATTATGGCACTATGCACATTCGGCCATGCCTAAAATCAAGGCCTAATCACAAGATTTTGGCACACTTATAAAGAAGAGATCAAATCAATTACTAGCATAGGAAACACTTACCCTTACACGTTGCTTTGAAGGGTCTAAAGTAAGTAGTCGACAGCACCCTCCTTTAAAGATTCGGCTTGGAGCACAACAATGGTGGTTCGGCACTTTATGGTGGAGAGAAGAACCGCAACAATGGAGTGGGTTTTATGCTTGGAGATTTTCGGCAACAAGGAACAATGGTAGATGCAATATTCGACTATCACTCTTAGTGTCAAAGGGTACACGGTTTCAAAGGTATAGAAAGGAATTTGAGGTTACAAGAAAATAAGAAAAAGAGGAGAAGAGTAGAGGAATTTCAGCAAAGAGTTGGATGCTTTTACTAAAAGAAATTCAGCACTTAGCTCCCCTTTCCTATACATGACCGAATGCCTCAAACAAGAGTCCCTTGGCTGGCCACCTTATCATCACTCATCACAATCCTCATACTTCTCCTATTATCCCTTCTTTATCACCTTAATAAAATAAATTAAATCCTAACACATAATCTCTTATCTTACCCCTAAAAAAATAAAATAAAATAAAACAATAATCACAATTATCCTAGTCGAATAAAACAAGCTTAATCCTCATCCAATTAGAAGTCCAATTACCGTCCAACCTCTTCTCACCTTTCTTCCTTGATGCCAAACCAAAAATAAAACCACTTAATGCTGCCAACAAGGCTCGAACGTGAGACCTGCTGGAGCCCTTGTCGCAAGCTGCAGGTAACGCCCCAAGCCACTTTGCCAAGGCGCTTTTTGTGACATAATTCACCCAGAATTTCTTTTAAGACCTACTTAGCCCAATTCCCTTTTTGACGCAAAAATATAAGTCCACTTGCTTCCCACGCGGCTCGATCCTTCTACCTTCCTCCCAGCTTATGGCGTCATTTGCCCAAGCCTTAAGTGACGCATTCCAGCCAATTTACCAAGCTCACTTCCATGTCTTATTTCCTTACATTTTCTCTTAAGGCCCTATCCTCTTAGCTTCCTCTTTTATACTTAAAATTTAATATCTTCTAAGGCTTTCTCCTATTTTCTAAAGTTCACAAATTTCATTATACCCATTCACAACATACTCAAGCATGCTATTTCATATAATTAAGCATAAATGCATAAGCCCATTTCCAGGATAGTACAAGGGGTGTTACATTTTATTAGTATTAGAGCTATAGTTTAGTCAATTCTCGAACTAACGTAGCGTGTGTGAGTCTAGCTATACATGCCATATATATAATTGTGATAGTGTGATGAATCCTGATAGTTGAAAATGTGTTTTTATATAGTAATGGATCCCGATTGAGCAGTTGTTGACGATGTTAAGAGTAATGTGTCTGTTCCCGCTCAAGGGACAGCGCCGGCCACATTTAGGCCGAATGATAGTAGTGAGGGAGGAGAGGCTAAGCAAGCCTTCTTTCAAATGATGAGTGAGTGGTTTTCGTAGTTTGTTTGAACGAATCCGGCTGCTCCATAACCTCCACCCCCACAAGTACCAGTTGTGCCACAAGTGATAGATCTGATCCGACTGAATAAGCCCACTGTGGATAAGATCCGTAAGTATGGGGCCGAAGATTTTAGGGCCACAGCTAATGATGATGCCGAACGAGCTGAGTTTTGGCTCGAGAATACAATTCGAGTATTTAACGAGATGTCGTTGACTTCTGATGAATGTATTAAATGTGTTGTTTCGTTGTTGTGGGATACCGCGTATAACTGGTGGAAGATATTGATATTTGTGGTTTTGAGAGAGAGAATCACCTGGGATTTCTTTCAAGCTGAATTTAGAAAGAAGTATATCAGTCAACGATTCATTGCTCAAAAGCGTAAAGAATTCCTTGAGTTGAAACAAGATCGTATGTCTATTAATGAGTACGAGCGAGAATTTGTGAGATTGAGCCAATATGCACGGGAATGTGTTTCGACCGAAGCTACCATGTGTAAACGCTTCATTGAAGGGCTGAATGAAGACATTAAATTGTTGGTTGGGATACTTGATTTGAATGAATTTGTTGTGTTGGTTTAACGAGCTTGCAAAGTCGAAGAGCTTAGCAAAGAGAAGAAGAAAGCAGATTCTGAAGCTCGAGATGAAAGAAAAAGATCAATGAGTAAGCCGTCTCAACCTTCGACAAAAAGATTTAGAGATGCAAGCAATCGATCAAATGCTTCATTTGGACATCCGAATAGAGACCGCGCAAGACTAAGTGTTGGTCCGAGAACTCAAGCTCCAATAGAATCAAGTGTTGGTAGCACCAAAAGCAACAAACCTGAGTGTAGACAGTGTGGAAGACGACATGTGGGAGAATGGTAGGGCAAGTATAATAATCGAACTTGTTATAAGTGTGGATCATGAGATCACTTGATTCGAGATTGCCCAAAGTTAGCTGAAGAAGAAAATGTTCAAAGTGTGAGACCGAGTAACACGACGGCAAGGGGTAGACCACTGAGAAACACCGAGAATGTTAGTGGAAGCCAAAAAGAGACTAATGATGCAGCTGTGAGATCAGAGGTGAGAGCACCTGCCCGAGCCTATACTATACGTGCGCGAGAGGAAGCGTCATCACCAGATGTCATCACTGGTACTTTTACTCTATTTGATACTGATGTTATTGCATTAATAGATCCAGGATCTACTCATTCGTATGTATGTGTGAATCTAGTATCAAGTAAGACTCTACCTGTTGAGTCTACTGAATTTGTGATTAGAGTATTGAACCCCTTAGGCAAGTATGTCTTGGTGGATAAGGTGTGCAAGAACTGTCCATTGATATTTTGGGATGTTTGTTTTCTGGCTAATTTGATGTTGTTACCCTTCGATGAATTTGGTATAATTCTGGGTATGGATTGGCTCACTTTGCATAATGTCATCGTGAATTGTAAAAGAAAGAGTATTGAATTGAAAAGTCAGAACGGTGAGATAGTTCAAATTGAATCCAGTGATATGAAAGGGTTACCAACTGTTGTATCTGCGATGAAAGCTTTGAATTATGTGAGAAAGGGTTGTGAAGCTTATTTGGCATATGTGATTGATACGAAAGTGACTGAAAAGGAAGTTGAATCAGTACATGTGGTTTATGAGTTTCCAGATGTGTTTCCCGGAGAGTTACTAGGATTACCTCCAATACGAGAATTTGAATTTGGGATTGAATTAGTGTCGGGGACTACTCCTATCTCAATAGCTCCGTATAGAATGGCACCAACGGAATTGAAAGAGTTGAATCTCAGTTGCAAGAGTTGACCTATAGAGGATTTGCACGACCGAGTTTTTTGCCTTGGGGTGCTCCTGTGTTGTTTGTGAAAAAGAAAGACGGCACTATGAGAATGTGTATTGACTATTGATAGTTGAACTAAGTGACAATAAAGAATAAATATCCGTTCCCTCGTATTGATGATTTGTTTGATCAGCTAAAAAGAGCTACAATGTTTTCGAAAATAGATTTGAGATCGGGCTATTATCTGCTGAGAGTTAAAGAATCAGATGTGCTGAAAACTGCTTTCAGAACGAGGTATGGACATTATGAATTCTTAGTTATGCCATTTGGAGTAACGAATGCTCCTGTAGTGTTTATGGATTTGATGAATCGGATATTTAGACCGTATCTAGATCGTTTTGTTGTGGTGTTCATTGATGATATTCTGATTTATTCCTGTGATGAGACGCAACATGCCGAGCATTTGAGAATTGTGTTACAGACTCTGCATGAGAAGCAATTTTATGCAAAGTTTAGCAAAAGTGAGTTTTGGTTGCGTGAGGTTGGATTTTTTGGGGCATATTGTATCAGCTGCAGGAATACGAGTTGACCAGAGTAAGATCTCGGCCATTTTAGAATAGAAGCCTCCGAGAAATGTGTCTGAAGTCCGTAGTTTTCTGGGACTAGCGGGATATTATAGACGGTTTGTAAAAGGCTTCTCGATGATTGCGACTCCGTTGACAAAGTTGTTACATAAAGATGTTAAATTCGAGTGGTCAGAAAAGTGTCATCAGAGTTTTGAGCAGTTGAAAGCGTTGTTGACGGAAGCACCAGTGTTAGTTCAACCTGAGTCAGGTAAAGAATTCATAGTTTACAGTGATGCATCATTGAATGGTTTGGGCTGTGTGCTGATGCAAGAAGGCAAAGTCATTGCTTATGCTTTGAGGCAGTTAAAACCGCATGAAAAGAACTATCCGACGCATGATCTTGAATTAGCTGCGATAGTGTTTGCATTGAAGATATGGCGTCACTACTTATTCGGTGAGAAATGTCATATTTATACCGATCACAAGAGCTTGAAGTACTTGATGACTCAGAAAGAATTGAATTTGCGACAGAGAAGATGGTTAGAGCTGTTGAAAGATTACGAACTTGTGATTCATTATCATCCAGGCAAAGTTAACGTAGTTGGTGATGCCTTGAGTCGAAAGTCATTATGTGCTTTGTGAGCTATGCGTACTCAGATAAATCTATGTGATGATGACATAGTTTTGGATGAGTTGAAAGTGAGACTGATGTTTATACGTCAGATTTGTGATGCTCAGAAGAGTGATGTTGAGATGATTACTAAACGAGCACAATGTGATTTGAATTTTGATTCAGAATTTCGAGTTGATAGTGATGATTATTTGAGATTCAGAAATCAGATTTGTGTTTCGAGGAATTCAGAGTTGATTCAGTTGATTTTGAACGAAGCTCATAATAGTCGTTTAATTGTGCATCCGGGAAGTACAAAAATGTATAATGATTTGAAACAGTTTTATTGGTGGCATGGTATGAAACAAAATATCTCTGACTTTGTTACGAAGTGTTTAGTTTGTCAGCAAGTTAAAGCTGAACATCAGGTTCCGTCAAGATTGTTACAACCGATTATGATTCCTGAGTGGAAATGGGAGAGAATCACGATGGACTTTGTGTCGGGTTTGCCTTTATCTCTGGGAAAGAAAGATGCAATCCGGGTGATAGTTGATAGATTGACGAAATCAGCTCATTTCGTTCCTGTGAGAACAGATTATTCACTTGATAAGTTAGCTGAGTTATATATTGCTGAAATTGTGAGATTGCACGGGGTGCCACTATCTATTGTATCTGATAGAGATTTGAGATTTACCTCGCGATTTTGGAAGAAATTACAAGAGGCTTTAGGCACAAAGTTGCATTTCAGTACTGCTTTTCATCCGCAAATGGATGGACAATCTGAGCGGATCATTCAGGTTCTCAAAGATATGTAGAGGTGTTGTATTCTTGAATTTGAAAGTACATGGGAAAAGCATTTACTGTTGATTGAGTTTGCATACAATAATAGTTTTCAATCTAGCATTAAAATGGCACTGTATGAGGCTCTTTACGGTCGAAAATGTTGAACTCCATTGTATTGGACTGAGCTGAGTGAAAATAAGATTCACGGAGTTGATTTGATAAAAGAGACTGAGTAGAAGGTAAAAGTGATTCGAGACAGTTTGAAAGCGGCCTCAGATCGTCAGAAGTCCTATGCAGACCTGAAACAAAAAGATATTGAATTCGAGGTTGGTGACAAAGTGTTTTTAAAAGTATCTCCGTGGAAAAAGATACTTCGATTTGGCCGAAAGGGCAAGTTGAGTCCGAGGTTCATAGGACCGTATGAGATCATTGAACGAGTTAGGCCGATTGCTTATAGATTGTTGTTGCCACCTGAATTAGAGAAAATTCATAATGTGTTTCATGTGTCGATGCTTCAACGGTACAGATCTGATCCGTCTCATGTGATTGCTCCTACTGAGGTTGAAATTCAGTCAGATTTGTCGTATAGTGAAGAACCGATTCAAATTTTGGCATGAGAAATCAAAGAGTTGAGAAACAAAAGAATTTTCTTAGTGAAAGTGTTGTGGCACAAACATGGAGTTGAAGAGGCTACGTGGGAGCCTGAGAACGTTATGAGAGAGCAATATCCACATTTATTCACTAGTAAGATTTTCGGGGATGAAAATCCGTAAGGGGGGAGAGTTGTAACAGTCCGGTTTAGACCCTAGTCGGAATAGTGGTTTCGAGACCACAAATCCGAGGTCAAAATAATATTTTAATATTAATTTCTGTGTTTATAGTATGTGATTGAAAATGTGTGAAAATTTTATAGACTCTGTGTTGAATTATGAAAAAGGACTTAATCGCATAAAATGTAAAAGTTGTGTGCTGATTGTTAAAGTGCTTAGATGTCATGTCTTATTAAAGGAGAGGTCCTTATGTTGATATTACACCATTAAATAGTTAATGGATGATAATGGCATGGCATTGGTTGTTATTATTAATATTCATTAAGGGCAAATTGGTAATTGGTGTATTAATCCTAATATAATAAAAATAAAAGCATGAAAATGGCTATAATCATCCATCTTCCATCGAAATCAAAGAAAGAAAAAGGGTTTAGAAGCTTTCTCATATTCGGCTACTTCAAGGCTCATTTGTAAGTTCGTTTTTGTTCGGTTTTTGATGATTTTTACATTTTTGTGATCGTTGCTTAGTGTTCTTTCAAACCCATGTTTTAATTTTAGAAATTGATGGTGATTTTGACATATACCATTGATGAATATGTGAGCTTTGTGTTGTTAGTTGGTGAAATATGAAAGCTTAGTGTTGGGTTAACATATTTTGTCTTTGAAATTTTGGTGAATTTGAGTAATTTGGGCTAAATTGAGAAAAGTTTAAATTGAGGGACTAAAATGTGAAATAAAAGAAATATATGGGCTTGTATGAGCATAGTGAAATTTCAGCTAAACATATGTGAATGGAAATTTGGTGTATTTTGTGATTTGATGAATTAGGGACTAAAGTGTCAAAATGTAAAACTGTGAGGGTTATTTTGTAAAATGCCCTAAATATGTGTGTATGGACTAAATTGAATGAATTTGTGCTAGAATGAGTTGAATTTAAATGTGTATAGACCAAGAAAGGAGAGAATTGGATCGAGATCGAGGCAAAGACAAAGTGCTCGATTAATCGACTGTTTCCGTATTTCAACGTCCGAGGTAAGTTCGGATATAATACTAGTTGTAAACTATATCTATGTGATGTGAATTGAATGAATATATATATCTATGAGATTAGAAATGCTATGTGCAGAATTGAATTAGAGGGCACTAAGTGTGCGAAAAAGAAGAAAGCGAGGCAGAGATGATTAGCATTGTGTGTGCGAAAAGATAGAAGCTTGGCTTATTGAATTGGCAATCGTATGCATGCGATCTTGATATATAAGTTTGGTTTAACATATTGGCACTAAGTGTGCGGTGATGATTATGTTTCGATTATGAAATTGGCACTAAGTGTGCGAATAAATCAAAGAAATAGCAAAGGTTGAACGAGAGGTAATATCGAGCAATTGAGTAGCATGAGTGGTGAGTAACTATATGTTGATCAAGGTATGTTTGAACCTATGTGGTTGATGATAGCCTTAAAATTTGAATGAATAGATACTTGAGCCTATGGTTGAGATTGATGATGAGCTTAATTGTGTATTATCTATGTGATGGTTTAATTATGTATTGATGTTGTATTATTAAGTAATATGTATTATATTACGAACTTACTAAGCTTTTGAAAGCTTACTATGTGATTTGTTTCTCTGTTTTACAGTGTCAGTAAAGCTAGCTCAGATCCGGGGATCGTCAGCATCTCTATCACACTATCGGCAATCTATTTTGGTACTTTTGAAGATGTATATATTTGAATATGGCATGTATAGGCCAGTCGTGTTTAACCATGTTTGAGATGTGTAAATAGCCATGTGATGTGGCTAGATAAATGTTGGTATATGCATAAATGATTATGGTATATGAAGTATGTTTTGGTATGGCTTGATGGCAATGAAATGATCTTAAGAATGGTAAATTTATTGATGGATTGATGCCATAGTGAATTAGTGAAATTATGGATGAATCATGCTTGGTTTTACATGTGAATTGGTTGAGCTATTTAGCATATAAGTTGACATGATTAGAAATGAAATTGGATGGAAGGATAATTTGATCATTTGACATGTATTTGGTTTCCAAATTGTTTGTGAAAATAGGCTTGTATGTGCTTGTAGGTATGACCCAAGTATGGGTGGCATTTTGGCCTTGCAAATGGCCTATTTTGCATACTCTGCCGTGTGCCTCAAGGGCACTTCGAAGTGTGCCTGGGCAGGTTACACGGCCGTGTCACACGGGCGTGCCTTGTGGTCGTGTGACCAAGTCAGCAACTAGCTTAATTTCACACGGCCATGGCACACGGACGTGTCTGGTGGCCGTGTGGACAAGTCAGTATGTATGCCCTATTTTGGCACAACCTGGACACATGGGAGTGTCTGGTGGACGTGTGAGGCACACAGCCTGACTGCACAGGCGTGTGACCTCTACAGTTTTGAAAAATGTTCAAATTTCTAAGAATTTTCGTATGTGTACAGTTTAGTCTCGACCTCTTTTTGACACGTGTTTAAGGTCTCGTAGACTGTAATAAGGGACTATATGTTTATATTAGAATCTGTTTAATTGAGGATTGACTTAGTGTTGTGAAATGGATGTGAAATATTCCGATTGATCGGTAATGCCTCTTAATACTATTCCGGCGACGGTTTCGGGTTAGGGGTGTTACATGTTTTATTTCTAAATTTAACTCTTTCATGTTTTCTTTATAGTAACTTTCATTGTAACACTTACTCCGTATTAATCTTACCAATGTTCGATCACATATCGAGCACATTGCTCATAAGTTTACACACACATAGCTGCACTTATTCATCACATAGTCATATTCTTTTGCACTTAGTCATTTCCCATTGAACGCATCGGAATAATAATGGATACACGGAAATTTTCACATAAGTGCCACACTTGTAGCCAAAGATACTTCATATCACACTTTTCACATAGGCTCGCTCTCGAGCTATTCACATTCACGGGTCACTCACACAGTTTGCTCGGTCAAACGTAACTACTCGAGTCTTTGCTAACACAAGCCGTCGGTATCCGCAACACATGATGGATTACCCAGCCACTGGTAGAACTTATAAGACCAGCACCTGTTTCACATAGTCACAATCTCGGGTCTGCTCACACAAGCTGTCGGTCATACGTAACTGCTCAGTGCTGCTCACACAAGTTGTTGAGTATCCGTAACACATGTCGGATAACTCAACCACCGGTAGAACGTACGGACTAGCACCCGGATCACTTATTTCACTTAGATTTCACATAGGCTTCTAGTGAACATTTCACTCGTATCCATTTTATTCCTAAGGTTCAACCGGGAAATTTCTCACTTGTCGATATTTTGTCAATTACATCAAATATTCAGCCACAATTCATACCATTTATCAAAATATGAAAACGTAAGTAAAAATGATGCATTATTTACATACAAACTTACCTCGGTAGCACAAGCGGTGAAAAGGACTTATTCGTCATATTCTTTGTTTTTCCCCAGTTCTAAGTCCGAATCTCGTTTTCCTTGATCTATAACAACACATTTAACTCATTTATTCATCCTGCTACTCTAATTAGCCTAAATTCAAATTTTGGAAACTTACATTTTTGCCCTTAAACTTTGTCATATTTACACTTTTGCCCTATGCTCGTAAAATGATTTTTATTCAATTTCCTTGTATTTTAAGCCTAGATGAACCATTTTCATAACTATAGCAGTCCACAATTCCCATTTATTCACACACTTATACACATTTTACAACTTTTTACAAACTAGTCTTTTTTGACAATTTCATCGAAAATCACTTAGTAAAAGTCGTTTATTACACACCGAGCATTCATATTCTACCATTAAACATCAAAACACAAGGATTTCTCATATGGGTAAATTTTCAAACATCAACCCTAGCTTAAATAAATGGTAGAAATAGAGAGATCGTGTTACGAGGATTTCAAAAACGTAAAAATCATTAAAAACGGGGCTAGAACGGACTTACTGTGGAGCTTGAAAGCTTGAAAAACCCTAGCCATGGTTTCCCTTTGTAAAATTCGGCCATGGGGTTGAAGATGGACAAAAATTGGCTTTTAATTTTGTTTTTAATTCATTTTAATTATTAAATGACCAAAATGCCCCTAACTTAAAAATATTCTATTTCACCTATTTCATGTCCATTTTTGTCCAAAAAATTAACCAATGGTCTAATTACATTTAACGACCTCCAATTTAAAATTTCATAGCAATTTGACACCTCTAGCTTCTAGAACTCAAGTTTTGCACTTTTTACAATTTAGTCCTTTTCACTAAATTGAGTGCCCAAACCTCGAAATTTTCGAACAAAATTTTCACGAAATCATTCTATGAAATTTTAGACCATAAAAATATGATAAAAATAAATTTTTCCTCGTCGGATTTGTGGTCCCGAAACCACTGTTCCGACTAGGCCCAAAATCGGGCTGTTACAACTCCCCCTTAGGGATTTTCGTGTAACAGCCCAACTTAGGGCCTAGACGGAATAGTGGTGCGAGACCACAGATCCGAAGTAAAAATATGTGTTTAAATGATTTTACAAAACTTATGAGGTATTTGCATGATTGTGTGAAAATCTCATGAAGAAATTTTATTAATTAGTGAATAAATTATCCATTAGGACTAAATTGCAAAGAATAGAAAATGTGAGATTCTAGAAGGTTCAGGTATGAAATAGAATTATGAAAATTTCTAGAGGTCCTTATTTAGCAATTATACCATTATATTTGATGATGGACAAAAATGGACATGCGAAGGAAAAATCTCAAGAAAGGGTCATTAAGGGCATTTTAGTCATTTGGTAAATAAAAGAATAAAAGGGAAAACAAGGCCAAAAACATGTCCATCTTCCTCCCTTGGCCGAAAATTTCAAGGAACACCATAGCTAGGGTTTGTTCAACTTTCAAGCTTGATAGTAAGTGCATCCTAGCCCCGTTTTTAATGTTTTTCGTATTTTTAAAACCCTCGTAGCTCAGTTTAGCTATTTCTAGCTATATTTTGAGCTAGGGTTTATTCCAAAAATTTACCCATGTATGACATGCATGTTTTTTGATGTTTTATGGGAGAATATGAAAGTTTGATGTAGGATAAACATCTTTTTCTAAGTGATTTTCATGAAAAATGCATGTAAGGACCAAATTGTAAAAGTTATAGAAATGGTCATACATGAGTGAAATAGTGGAAATTGAATGTTGCTATAGTTGAGAAAATGATCCGGCTAGGCTTGAAATGCAAGAAAGTTGAATGAAAATCATTTTACGAGCCTAGGGGCAAAAGTGTAATTATGTAAAAGTTTAGGGGCAAAATCATAATTTTGCCAAAATATGAATTATGAATCGATTTAGTCAATGCATGTGTTTAACAAGAGAAATTTATTATTATAGATCAAGAAACACGAACCCCAGATTGAACCCGATGCAAGAACAAAATCGAGGACTAAATCGAGCTTTGAGGCACATTTTGAGAATCGAGGTAAGTTTGTATGAAATTAATGTTTCACAATTTTTGATATTTTAAAATCGTTCAATATTATGATAATATGTGTTATTGCTATTAAAATCGAGCGATGAAGTCTCGGTAAGAGAATGGTGAGAATAAGTTAAATTTAAGTCCCAGAATAATTTCTAAGGTAACGATGATATTATGTATTCATATGAGATAAGAAAGGTCCCGTATAAGACCATGTTAGGGACATGGCTTCGGCACCAAAGAATGATCTCATGTAAGACCATATCTAGGATATGGCATCGACATCTATGTACGATTTCGTATAAGACCACGTCTGGGACATGGCATCGACATCGAGTTATGAGGTCCCGCATAAGACCATATCTGGGATATGGCATCGGCATCAAAGAATGATTCTAATTAAGACCATATCCGGGATATGGCGTTGGCATCAAAACTTATGCATGATAAGTTTGAATAATTCATGATGATCCAATTTATTTATAAGCAAAAGAGTTAAGTATGTGAGTTGGCCTAGATCCAAATCTGTTTATGGATGGCCTTGAGTAATGTTCATGATATGAATGATAAAGATGTGTGTTTATGGTTATGTTAGCATATGTGCTAATCCACGTGATACAGTGATACAGGTAGCACGAGTAAGTAAAAGTTACTAGATCATATTGACATGAGATGGGTAAGAATAAGTAACAATAAGTACGAGTAAGTACTTTTATTCATTTGAGACTATGTTACCATTGTTTCATGATGTGAATGATTATAGATTTAGTAAATATGTTATCCTAGAGTTTCATGCAAACTTACTAAGCTATATGCTTACCCCTCTCTTTTCCCTTTTCCTTGTAGTTACGCCAAGTTAGCTCGGGAATCACAGAACATTGGAGTTCAGAATCACACTATTAACTGCCCTTTTTGGTATAGTAAAGTTAATTCATTTTGAGTATGGCATGTATAGGAAATTAGGTATTCTATGTTATAACATGTTTAAGGGCCAAAGTGTTGGCTATCAATGGTTTACACTTATTTTGTAAAGCGTCATTATGAGGTGGCCATAATTGTCAAGTTTAAGCTATAAGAATTAGGAATATGATGAAGTGAATGTTCATGCAAGTTATCGAGTATGATTGTGGTTGGAATGAATGTTAGTTTAAGGATTGTTAATAGCTTAACATTGCTATGTCATGTGCTAATTGTGGCTATATGAATGAGTCTTCGTTTCAGGGTGGCAAAAAGGCTTGGAAAATAGCCTATAGTTGTCCACACGGGTAGACACACGGGCGTGTGTCTAGGCCCTGTGTGACACACGGTCAACCCATATTGGTGTGTTGATAGGCCGTGTGTTCCCTGCACTTAATTACGAGAATGTGATTCGTCACACGGGCCAGCACACGGGCATGTGCCTTGGCCGTGTGTTAATTAAGATTTGGTGACGTCATAGTCAGAGAGCTCCACGGCCAGAAGACACGGGCATGTCATAGGGCACACGGGCGTGTCCCTTGGACAACACGGGCGTGTGGCCCCTGTCTAGGTAAAAATTTTCAAAGAGCGTTTATGTTTCCGGTTGAACCCCGAAACCTTCCGGGTGTATGTTTAAGGCCTCATAGGCCCATAATATGAAGGTTATGATCAAGGAAGAAAGGGTTTTAGGTCGAAACGAAATTTTACATTCCATAATTTCATGTTCAAGTGAGATTAAGTATGGTAATACCTCGTATCCATTTCCGGCGTTGGACTCAGGTAAGGGGTGTTACATTTCATCCCCAAAAATCTTACTAGAAGAAATTTCTTTCAGCTCTCATGAATCACTTTCACTAATTTCCCAGAATCACAAATCATATCAACCTCGTATATCTCTTTCTAATCACCTTGAACTTTAACACACAATGTCAGAGCATATCGTTAATCTTTTCAATTACTCTCTCAGACTTACCACTGATTTATAGGTGTATTACCGTGCCAAGATGAAACTGTCTATTCATAGTTTCCTGTAGCTTTTTCCATAATTGGGATATAGCCCTCGGATCTCAATCCGAAATAATAGGGACTGGTACTCTATGAGATCTAACAACCTCAGAAACATATAACTCGACTGATCTGTTAAATGAGAAACCCGATCACCAAAACGTCTGATAAACCGTAAAAGTAACATATTCCAAGACCACATTTAGTATGCTTTTGGATGATTTAAGCCCTAATTTGTGTAAAAAGGTGCTCTTAATCCTTTCTTTTCATGTTTCATACTCAGGAAAGAGCCCGATGACGAAAAGAACGAGAAACGGGCTTAAAATGGACCAAGTTGGGCCAAGCCACGAAATCAACACGGCCTGGACTCCAAGCCACACGGGCGTGCCACCATTCCTACTAGAACACGGCCTTGACCACGACTTACACGTCCGTGCCTCATTTAACAGTGTCAAACACCGCCTGGCCACGATTTACACGGGCGTGTGCCATGGCCGTGCCTCTGCCGTAGAGAAGAGCAATTTCATTTGGGAAAGGATACTTAGGGAGAAAGAAACGTGTTTCAAAAGCCTATAAATACACCCTAGGTACCAGCTGAAAGGGGGGCGGAAAGGTAGGCTAAAAAGCCAAGCCGAAAAGGTCAGATTTGTGGGAATCACTCGAAGATAGCCAGTTGACCCATCTCAAGAAGCCGGAATTCTACTCAAGGCGGAGGATCTCCTCTTCAATTCCTTCAGGGGGTTTTAGGGATTTCTTATGTTTTGTGTTATCTTTTCTCTTGAGATGTTTTCCTTTATTGTTATGAACTAAACCTTCGGATACCCGAAGGGGATGAAACCTATGATGAATCTTGTTATTTGATTTTTGAATTATATGATAATAACTTAGTTTGTTCTTAATTGTGTGAACTTAATCCAAATCTAATGTGCTTAGGTGGAGGAGGAATAGACCCTGCCTAAGAGTAGATCCAACATAATTAAGCGGAGTTGATCGCACGCCTAGAGATAGGGTGACGAGATTTTGCCGGATTAGGGTGAAACCTAATATGGGAGTCCACAGATCGATTTACTGCTATTCTAGGGGGTTATTATAAGTGAACGAGAGTTCCACTAATTAACCTAGGGTTAGACATTATTCGCCTCAAGAGAGGGTTTAATATACGTTAGGGAGTCTCACTGATCAAACTAAGTAAATAAATCATATGGTTCAAGGTTAGATAACAAGCGAAGTTTAGGTGGATTCTTCCTAAGGGTATCGCTTGAGTCAACTGAGTTTTTCCAAAAGTTATTTCCCGTATTCATTCTTTTTGTCTTTGCATCTTAGTTTAGTAAGTAGATTAGTTTTAGTTTAACAACCATCACTTTATATTAAGGCTAAATAATAAAAAGACGGTGAGTATTGGTACTTTTAGTTCCTTTGGGTTCGATAATCCGGTCTTGCCTAAACTATACTCTTTGTTCGATAGGTGCACTTGCCTTTAATCGTTGTCGAGTTGGTTTCGTGTTTGATCAGATCTTTTATAAATTTTAAAACTCGATTTACAATGATCAAGTTTTTGGTGCCGTTGTTTGGGAACTAAAATATTAAGAAAACTTTATTTTTATTACTTTAGCCACTATCTTTATTTTTCGCAATTTATTTTTATTTTTAGTTTTAATTTTAAATTTGCTAAATTTTCTTTCTTTCTTTTCCTAGCAGGTACCTCTAGTTTATGTCTAGAAGGAACCCGAGAGGACCTTTAGAATACGATAGTGATATTGAAGCTACCGCTCAAGAAATCGCAGAGAAATTAGGCGAGCCCTAAATTACCAAGGAGAGCGAGAAGACCGATCCAATCCTACGAGGGATGGACGAAAATAATCCACCACCACAAAATGATGTGGCGGATCGAATGCTCCTCGTACTATGTATGATTATGCTAAACCTCATTTAACAGGGGTAGAATCGAGTATTGTTAGGCCTGCTATAGCTGCTAATAATTTTGAATTAAAGCCTAACACTATTCAAATGATACAACAATTTGTTCAATTTGATGGTTTGCGGGGATGAAGATCCAAACACTCATATAGCTAACTTTTTAGAGTTACGTGATACCTTCAAAATAAATGGCGTTTCGATGATGCCATACGTCTTGGTTATTTCCCTTTTCATTAAGAAATAAAGCTAAACAGTGGGTTAAACTTCGTTACCACAAGGGTCAATCACTACATGGGAACAAATGACCGAAAAAATTCTATTAAAATATTTTCCACCGCCAAAACGGCCAAGTTACGTAATGATATATCTTCTTTTGTGCGGATGGATTTAGAGACATTATACGACGCATGGGAGAGATACAAAGATCTCTTGAGGAGATGCCCACACCACGGATTACCATTGTGGCTCCAAGTCCAACCTTTTACAACGGTGTGAATCCTTCAACGCGGCAATTAATTGATTCAAACCGGTGGAACCTGAATAATAAAACTCCCGAGGCGACCTACGAGTTTATTGAAGAGATGTCATTTGAACAACTATCGCGGCAAGTTACAAGAACAAGGCCAACAAAAACAAATGAGTTTACAACCTCGACGCGAGTAACCATGCTATCAAATCAGGTAGAGTTGATGAATAAGAAGATTGATAGTTTGTGTTCTTCGCAGTAAATCCAAATCATGCGATCATGCGCGCAAGTGGAACTATGGCGAATTCGAGTACCCACCCTACCAACCAGAGGCACGAGAGCGAACGGATGAACTATATAGGTAACAATTTCAGATCTAATAATAACCCATATAGTAATAATTATAATCCAGGTTGGAGGAACCACCCAAATTTTTCGTGGGGAGGACAAGGAAATCAAGGAAATCAAAGACAACAACCTCCTCAAAATTTCCAAAATCAACCTTATCCACAAGAAAAGAAGTCGAGTCTTGAAGAGACGTTGAACAAATTCATAGCATCCACAGAAGCCCGTCTCCAAAAGAACGAGGTAACACTCGACACCCAACAAACATCGATCAAAAAGATCGAGAACCAAGTTGGAGGACTTACAAAGGCAATCGGGGAAATTACCCAGTCAGTCGGAGAAATTGTAAAGCTATTATCCGAACGACCACAAGGGCGTCTACCGAGTAATACTGAAATCAATCCAAAAGAGCAAATCCAAGCCATAACAGCTCAAGAAAGCGAAGAAGTAGACAAACCCAGTCCAACACAAAACAAGGGTGAAAAAGGTAAAGCTGAGGTAACCCAAGAAAAACCAAAATCGATAACCAAAGCATACCAACCTCGCATACCCTATCCCGAAGCATTGAAGGGAGACGACACAGAGGAACAGTTCGATAAGTTTCTTAAACTTTTAAAGAAATTACACATTAACTTACCACTCCTCGAAGCTCTTTCGCAGATGCCTGATTCCAGGAAATTCTTAAAGAAGCTTCTGACAAACAAGCGGAAACTAGACGAAGATTCGCATGTGGAACTCAACGCAAAGTGCTCAGCAATCTTGCAAAATAAGCTACCACAAAAACTAAAAGATCCAGGGAGTTTTACAATTCCATGTTTAATTGGTAGACTTACTGTTGATAATGCGTTAGTAGATTTAGGGGCAAGCATAAATGTCTTACCTTATAAATTGTTTAAACAATTAGGTCGAGGGAAACCCAAACAAACTAGGATGAGCATTCAATTAGCTGATAAAACTGTTAGAATTCCTAGGGGTATTATCGAAGATGTTCTTGTAAAAATTGACAGATTCGTTTTCCCAATAGACTTTGTTGTCTTAGACATGGATGAGGATAATTCGATTCCCCTAATTTTAGGAAGACCCTTTTTAGCAACTGCCAAGACTAAAATTGATGCTGATGCAGGAGAACTCATACTTTGCATAGGTAATGAGACCGTCACCATCAAGGCTCTCGATTCGGCTAGAACATCGAGTAATCAAGGTGAGAACGTAAATTTCCCTAATAACCATTTGGTTAACCCTTCTTTTCAGCAAACACCACCAAAATACAACTGAACCCGATCCTGACCCTAACCCTAACAAAGAAATAATTAATAAAGATCGAGGAATTCAGATCGATGATCTAGACGAGTGGAAGACACACTTCAAGGAGAAATTAGGGATACACGACGAAGAACTGGAACCAACACACCCAAGTGGCACGACCGTGCGAAGCGGCCGTGTAAATCGACACACCCTCGACCCACGGGCGTGGTTACTGCCAGACCTGAAATCCTATTTAAACATCATACCCGCTTCCTTTCTCTTCTTAACCCACTTCTTCCTTCTTTCCTTCTTCCATTATTTCCTCTCTTTTTCCTTTTTCCTTTTCCTAATAAATCCTTAGAATCTTGAGCTACAACAAAATTATATCAATGGCAAAGAAGCGTAAGAGGCCAAACTCCTCAAAGGAGACCGATTCACATAAGTTCATGCCGGCAGCTTCATCCAAACAACAAGCCAAGGGTCTTTGAGACCAACTATATGTTCTCTTATTTTTATCTTCTCCTTTATTTTCCTTATCTTTACTTCTATTCTACTTAATTTAGCCTATTTTATCTTAATTTCTTAATTTTAGGTTCTAAAGGCTGCTTGGGAATCACGCCACCACCACCACCATAACCTCAGCCTTAGAAATCACACCCAACAATAAGGACTCTACGGTCCATCCATCTTTTTTTTTTAATTTTAGTTTTCTTCTTAGTCTCCTTCTATTTATCTTCCTTGTCCTTAATTTCATATTTAGTTTACTTTGATTATGTCTTAAGGATCCATGGCTAATTCTCTACGAGCGTCCCAATTTTTTCATCTAGCGCAGGTTCGTCATCCAGATGGCCCATCACCACCACCAAAGGCACAATCTCCTCTCAAGAAATCATCCGAAAATTCAGGAAGTTTTCACTTACCCCCATATCTAATGATTTTATTACAAAGTTATTATATATCTTTGTACATTGAGGGCAATGTACATCTTAAGTTTGGGGGGGTGAACAACCTAAAAAGATACCTAACAAAAACCCTGAATTGAGTCTTATTTGAAAGTAATTTACTCATACTACAAATTAGGATGAAATTTATGATGATTTATGATTTTGTATTGATAGGTTTCAGATTAAGCCATTGATAATTGTGCATTGATAATTAAATTTGAAGAATACTAGAGAATCAAGCATGATAAGTCTATTTTTCAGAAATTAAAATTTTTCTAGGTTGTCAAACTGAGTTTAAATATTACTTTGAAGTTTGAAGTTTACAAGGTTGACATCAAAATACCCATAATTTTTGTGAGTTTTTGAGCCTTATAGAGCATACATTCTTTTTCTTGCTCGCTTTATTGATTATGAGTATGTCAAAACTGATTTATTATTCTAGAACTTGCATCGATTATACATGTCGAGACCACATTTTTTGATTTGAAACACAGAGATGATAAAGGCACCTAGGATCTAACCCACTTACTCCATAAAAAGCCTACCTTCACAATTAACCCCTAGTGAACCCCTTTTAATCCTAACAACCCTATTTATTGACTCACCCATTAACCCAGAACCCCTTTGTTTTTGTTATCACTATTCCTCTTGACTACCCTTATATCAAGATTTGATTTGATTAATAGCCTAACTATGATTTCTATCCTTTATTATGTATTTAGTTTGTTCTTAAAAAAAAAACGAAGTATATTCATTATTAGTTATGTGATTAAACAAGCTTATACATTTAAAATCCAAATATCAAAAAAGAAGCTCGTATTTTTAGTATTATTAGTTTGCAATTGATGTAATTATTATTATTAGTTCATTAGTTCTTAGTTAGGTAATTTGTCAATTCAATCTCGATTCTAACCTCTAATTCACCTTATTCCACACCTTAACCCTAGCCCAGCATAACCACTGTTAAAGACCTTTTGATTTGTGTTTCATCTCATATTACAGTGGTGGAGATTTGATTTTCATGCAAGCCTATGGGATTAACTTTTCAGGTTTGACATTTGAGTGCTAAATTTTGAACCTTAAACACTTTGAGTGATTTGAGCGAATCTTTTGTGAGGATGTCAATCCTTGTCGATTCCGAATCGAGAGTAATTATTTAGATAAAGGGAAACACCTATGTTTTGTGCTACAGAATCTATGACTTATCTGCTTTGAATTTTTAGGACACTTTGAATTGGATTATCCATGTATAAATTATCTATGAATTAGGATGAGACACTATCAATGACTATTATGAATTGAGGAAAGTTCGTTTTAATTATAAGTTGAGAATTTTGCTTGAGGACAAGCAAAAGCTTAAGTGTGGGGGTATTTGATAAACCGTAAAAGTAACATATTCCAAGCCCAGATTTAGTATGCTTTTGGATGATTTAAGCCCTAATTTGTGTAAAAAGGTGCTCTTAATCCTTTCTTTTCATGTCTCTAACTCAGGAAAGCGCCTGATGATGAAAAGAACGAGAAACAGGCTTAAAACGGACCAAGTTGGGCCAAGCCACGAAATCAACACGGCCTGGACTCCAAGCCACACGGTCGTGCCACCATTCCTACTAGAACACGGCCTTGACCAGTGACTTACACAACCGTGCCTCATTTAACGATGTCGAACACGGCACGGCCACGATTTACAGGCGTGTGCCATGGCCGTGCCTCTCGCCGTGGAGAAGAGCAATTTCATTCGGGAAAGGATACTTAGGGAGAAAGAAACGTGTTTCAAAAGCCTATAAATACACCCTAGGTACCAGCTGAAAGGGGGGTGGAAAGCTAGGCTAAAAAGCCAAGCCGAAAAAGTCAGATTTGTGGGAATCACTCGAAGATAGCCAGTTGATCCATCTCAAGAAGCCGGAATTCTACTCAAGACAGAGGATCTCCTCTTCAATTCCTTCATGGGGTTTTAGAGATTTCTTATGTTTTCTGTTATCTTTTCTCTTGAGATGTTTTCCTTTATTGTTATGAACTAAACTTTCGGATACCCGAAGGGGATGAAACCTATGATGAATCTTGTTATTTGACTTTTGAATTATATGATAATAACTTAGTTTGTTCTTAATTGTGTGAACTTAATCCAAATCTAATGTGCTTAGGTGGAGGAGGAATAGACCCTGCCTAAGAGTAGATCCAACATAATTAAGCGGAGTTGATCGCACGCCTAGAGATAGGGTGACGAGATTTTGTCGGATTAGGGTGAAACCTAATATGGGAGTCCACCGATCGATTTACTACTATTCTAGGGGGTTATTATAAGCGAACGAGGGTTCCACTAATTAACCTAGGGTTAGACATTATTCGCCTCGAGAGAGGGTTTAATATACGTTAGGGAGTCTCACGGATCAAACTAAGTAAATAAATCATATGGTTCAAGGTTTGATAACAAGTGAAGTCTAGGTGGATTTTTCCTAAGGGTATCGCTTGAGTCAACTGAGTTTTTCCAAAAGTTATTTTTCGAATTCATTCTTTTTGTCTTTGCGTCTTAGCTTAGTAAGTAGATTAATTTTAGTTTAACAACCATCATTTTATATTAAGGCTAAATAATAAAAAGACGGTGAGTATTAGTACTTTTAGTTCCTTTGGGTTCGATAATCCGGTCTTGCCTAAGCTATACTACTGTTCGATAGGTGCACTTGCCTCAATCGTTGCCAGAGTTGGTTTCCAGGTTCGATCATTCTTTTATAAATTTTAAAACTCTGATTTACAGCGATCAAGTTTTTGAGCAAGAATTTATTAAGACAAATTTAAAATAAACTAAATATATAATTAAAGAAAATAAAAGTAAAGAAAGAGGAAACAAAAATGTAAACGAAATAAAACTAAAAGATAAAGGGGCTTGAGAATCCTTATTGGTGTATGGTTTGCGAGGTGGATGTGACTTCTACGATTTAGTTCCCCGGCAACGGCGCCAAAAACTTGATCGCTGTAAATCAGAGTTTTAAAATTTATAAAAGAATGATCGAACCTGGAAACCAACTCTGATAACGATTGAGGCAAGTGCACCTATCGAACAGTAGTATAGCTTAGGCAAGATCGGATTATCGAACCCAAAGGAACTAAAAGTAGTAATACTCACCGTCTTTTTATTATTTAGCCTTAATATAAAGTGATGGTTGTTAAACTAAAATTAATCTACTTACTAAGCTAAGACGCAAAGACAAAAAGAATGAATTCGGGAAATAACTTTTGGAAAAATCAGTTGACTCAAGTGATACCCTTAGGAAAAATCCACCTAGACTTCACTTGTTATCAAACCTTGAACCATATGATTTATTTACTTAGTTTGATCTATGAGACTTCCTAACGTATATTAAACCCTCTCTCGAGGTGAATAACGTCTAACCCTAGGTTAATTAGTGGAACTCTCGTTCGCTTATAATAACCCCCTAGAATAGCAGTAAATCGATCTGTGGACTCCCATGTTAGGTTTCACCCTAATCTGGCAAAATCTCGTCACCCTATCTCTAGGCGTACGATCAACTCCGCTTAATTATGTTGGATCTACTCTTAGGCAGGGTCTATTCCTCCTCCACCTAAGCACATTAGATTTGAATTAAGTTCACACAATTAAGAACAAACTAAGTTATTATCATATAATTCAAAAATCAAATAACAAGATTCATCATAGATTTCATCCCCTTCGGGTATTCGAAAGTTTAGTTCATAACAATAAAGGAAAACATCTCAAGAGAAAGATAACACAAAACATAAGAAATCCCTAAAACCCACGAAGGAATTGAAGAGGAGATCCTCCGTCTTGAGTAGAATTCCGCTTCTTGAGATGGATCAACTGGCTATCTTCGAGTGATTCCCACAAATCGACCTTTTCGGCTTGGCTTTTAGCCTAGCTTTACCCCCCTTCACCGGGTACCTAGGGTGTATTTATAGGCTTTTGAAACACGTTTCTTTCTCCCTAAGTATCCTTTCCCGAATGAAATTGCTCTTCTCCACGGCGAGGCACGACCATGGCACACGCCTGTAAATCGTGGCCCAGCCGTGTTTGACATCATTAAATGAGGCACTACCGCAAAGTCGCATCAAGGCCGGGTTCTAGTAGGAATGGTGACACGACCGTGTGGCTTGGAGTCCAGGCCGTGTTGATTTTGTGGCTTGGCCCAACTTGGTCCGTTTTAAGCCCGTTTCTCGTTCTTTTTGTCATCGGGCACTTTCCTAAGTATGAGACATGAAAAAAACTGGATTAAGAGCACCTTTTTACACAAATTAGGGCTTAAATCATCCAAAAGCATACTAAATGTGGGCTTGGAATATGTTACTTTTACGGTTTATCAACGTCTATTTCAAATAACTGCAAATTTTGATTACTTCCAGAATGAACCAATGAGCTACTACTGAGCCTCGTACAAAAATTTCCTGTAATTTCTATCTCAGAACAACAACATCAGTCATAAGGTCAGACCTGAAATTCAGAATCAGAAATCGACTCATACTGAACTTGTTTTGCTTACCATTCATTAACACATTTCTAAGATTCTCAATCTTGCAATGAAAACATCGCTTTTGCTTTTAATCTAGCTAAAATCAGATCATCATCAATTAAAATCAATCGTGTAACCCACTCACAAAATAAACAAAGATTTTTCAATTCAGCATCTGCAACTATATCTGCTTTCTCAAGGATTAATCAATAACTACTCGCGATCATTCAATAGCTCAAGTCTTTAACACAATCTTAACTTCAGATCTTTCTATGACATTCGATACTTTAATTCTAGAAATCAGGGGACATGAGACACCTTTCGTCGAATAAACGATATGACCAAATTCTCAATACGGACATAAACGTGACCGTCTCTAAATCATTGGTCGAACAGTTCTTTTTAATGTGACATTAACTGTCTGAAAACATGAACCATCTGTAACACCCCTTACCCGTGTTCGAAGCCGGAACCGGATACGAGGCATTACCTAACTCAACTTGCTTAAACATGACGTTTCGGGCTATAAATTTTTGTTTCGTATCAAAAACTTTCCATTTAAACCCATAACATACTCATCCTAGGCCTATGAGGCCTTAAACATACTTTCGGAAGGTTTCGAGAATTAATCGAAAACTTTTACGCACTTAGAAAAATCTTGCCTAAACAGGGGCCACACGCCCTTGTTGCTCAAGGGACACATCCGTGTGCCCCTGAGACAAGCCCGTGCTCCTCGCCCGTGGTCGACACTGACTTAATACACACGGCCAGACACACGCTCGTGTCCCTCACACGGCCTCGACACGCCCGTGTCTTAGCCCAAGTGCCAAAACCTTGGCATTCTGTTTATGACGTCGTCATCTCACTATGGTCACACGGCCAAGGCACACGCCCGGGTCCTCAGACCGTGTGTCGAATTAAATTCCTAACTTCAGGTGCAGACCTCACACGGCCTGGGCACACGCCCATGTTCCTGGCCGTGCCTCCCACACGGCTGAGACACATGGCCGTGTCTCTACCCGTGTGTTTACTACTGAGCATACTGACTTGCAACTCTAGCATGCAAGGGGAGACACGGCCGAGCACCACGCCCATGGGGCTGACCGCGTGTCACACACGGCCTAGACACACGCTCGTGTGTCTTCCCGTGTGGACAATTATATGGCTCTCTACCAAGCCATTTGCCACCCTAGTAAGAAATCACACTCATACCAAAACAATTCAATATTTAAGATGACCATATAGTACCTCTAAGAACTCAAAAGAATCAAGATAGCCACAAAAACATACACTTCATGAAATTCATCTTCATTGAATACATGGACATATCAAGTATAGGCCAACCTCCCATGACCTTTTACAAAATAAATTGAACAACTAGAATAGCCAACACATTTGGCTTACAAATATGACATGACAAAAATACCAAGTCCTATACAAGCCATACTCAAAATGAATCTAGTGGGCTATACCAAATAGCAGTCGATAGTGTGATCTCCAACTCTGACGTCTACGATTTCTCGAGCTATCTTGGCAATACTACAAGGAGAAGAGAAATGAGAGGGGTAAGCAATAAGCTTAGTAAGTTTTCATGGAATTAAATAGCAACCATAAACTCATAAAGATACCCATCCATGACATTAAATAACCATACACAATGTCATAGGCTCTTTACCATAGCTTACTCGTATTTTCCCTTACCTAGCACTTACCACACCACATAATGTAAATGTTCCTCGTGAATTATTCACACATACCTGTTTTCACTCAATCACATAACTTTAAATACAAATCTCAATTCTATATTTACTGCTAGATTATTTAATCCCAATAATTTTCTAGGGACAATCAAAGATGTATATTCATTACCACTATCATGAACCCGAAGCCAATGCCACATCCCGAATGCGGTCTTACATGGGATTACCTTTGATTACCGATGCCATATCCCGGATATGGTCTTATACGGAACCTCACCTCAAGTATCGATGCCATATCCTGGATATGGTCTTATACGGAATTTTAATTTGGTGCCGAAGCCATGTCCCCTACATGATCTTACACGGGAATTATCTATCTCATGTCTCGATAATAATATACTCACATTCATTATAGTCCAACCGGGACTTCAACATTTCAATTTCTTAGAATATCGTACATCAATATAATGTCAAACATTCTCAAACAATACGAGCATAAATGTTGAATTTATCACATACAAACTTACCTCGATTTCAAAATAAGCTAGATCATCGATGTAACACCCCTTACCCGTATTCAACTCCGGAACTGGGTACGAGGCATTACCGGGCTTGACTTGCTTGAGCATTCGACTTTGGGTGTAACACTCCAAACCCGGTCTATATGTTACGACCAAATCTGGTATGTTACAAGAAAGGTAGTTTTGAAATTTTCAACAGAACATCGTAATTGGGAAAAACTTTTCGTTTAGTGATTCCATCATAAAAACAATTTAAAATTTTGTTTGAAGATTTTCTTACCACATTCTATTTAAAAATGAACTAAAAAGTCGTAACCGGTTTTGTTTCACGAAGGCCGAAATCTGGGAAATTCCATAAACGTGACATTTGAAAATGATGTTGAGGTTTTAAGAAAATCTCCAGATTATTTAGCTTAAACCTTTAATCGCTTATCATCTTTTGTAAATACTTTAAAAATATGATTGTTTATATTTTTATTTTAGGAAACTCCTTATTTGACAATTCATAAGTTATGCAATAACCAATTTAAAGCAAAAACCCAAATTAAAGTTATTGAGGCCTTATTACATTGCAAAATCCCAAAATTTAAAAAGTAAGTTTAAATAAGAACCGAAAGTTTACGAGAAAATAATGCATGGCTACCTCAAGCCCATCTCGGCTCCAAATCCGCAACTAGGGCTTACCTACAAAATTGAGCAGAGGAGTGAGTCACCGAGACTCAGTGTGTAATTCCCCTTATAATGCAATCGGGCTTTAAGCCCACAGATGCACATTGGGCCTTAGCCCTCACAATATAGCATATTAAAATGTATGCAATGCAAATTTCACCCAACCTAGTTTTGCATCCTCTAGGTCACCCGAATCGCCCAAACACCCGTGGCATCAAGCCACCGTGGTTCCCAAACCACCGTGGTCTCGGACCACTTGTGACAGAGTCACGTAATATATAAATGTGGGGCCAACCCACTGTGGTCCCAGCACCACCGTGACAATCTCGATAAGTATATGTAGGGCCAACCCATCGTGGTACCAAACCACTGAGATAAGTCACTGATAAATATATGTATACGTGGTTCCAAACCACTATGGTCCCAGACCACTGTGACAGAAGTCACTAAATCACACTTCCCCCTATCAATCATATCCCAAAGCCCATGCAACATATTATCATATTGAGATGACTGCAAACATACTTTCAATGTACAATAGAAAATTAATTCATACATACATATCTTCGAAAGTAAAATCATAGTGGTACTTACCCGGTGTCTCCAACCTTACCCACAAGGGTATCTCGACTATCTATACAGTCGTTTCGGCTTTCAGCCAATACAGTTACTAACGCAAATGATAAAGGAAAGTGTGAGCGTTACACACACCTGATTAGGCGTAAGACTAAACTCTCTAGACTGTCGACACTCTCACTAGAAGAAACAACCGTGATTTGTCTATCCCAGGCAGATGTCGGCTCCCTACCACAGCCTGGCGGAAAGTCTTGAACCGCCGACACAGCATGTCGCTTAAACTTAGGAGTAGAGACTACGAGTCCACTCCTTTCCTTAGTTTGGCTAGCACTCGTATCCATGGAGAGAATCTTTGATCAGTACCCAAAGAGAAACGTAGGTTGACTAACAAAAGAATTTTATTAAGGTAGACTACAATTGAAAGGGATGAAATAGCCAAGAAAACGCAAAGATGGCTCCTTACCTTAAGAACCCGGATGGAGTGATGAGATTCGACAATCAACAGACCTTCAGGCTTCGGACCTCCAACGCTCGGCTAATGGGGTTTCCCGAAGTAAACGTTCAAAAATAAGAGAAGAAGAAGAAGGGTTTAGCCGAAATCTAAACACCAAAAACAAAATAGCCATTTGGCCATGACCACAAAGAATCGAAAGAAATAAAGAAAGAAACGAAAGAGTCTCCCCCTTACCTTAACCAACAGAATCGATCAAGAGACTTTTCATGCGAAAAGATTCCTAGCACCTTGCTTCGCGTTGTTTGGCTAACAGAAAAAGAGTGTAAGAATAGATTTAGTGTGGTGTCAAAGGAGATTCGGCTATGGTGAAAAGGTGTAGAAACAAAACACACAAGAGAAAAGAGTGAGAAGTATGTTTCGGCTAGAGAAGAAAAGAGTGTAGAAGAGAAAACCGCTAGAGAAAAAGAATGAAAGGAAAAAGAAATGCTCGAGTGGTCACCCTAGTTTCGGCTAATGTCAAAGAGGCAAGAAGAGATGAAGAGAAGAAAGCTGAAAGTTTCGGCACAAAGAGAAGTAGAAAACCGATCAAGAGAAAAAGAGAGAACTCCCTAAGACCCTTGCAAAAATTCGGCACTCTCCCTATATGACCAAAAATCCCAAATTGAAAATGCCTACTACTCAAGAGAATTTCGGCACACTCACCTATCCTAGCAACTAAACAAAAATCCCCCCTCCAAGCTCCCCACATTCGGCCAACACCTTCACCATCACCTAATCCCTTGATTTGCTCCACCAAATACTTCCCATCCCTCATTCAAATTGGTTTGACCAATTCAAACTCCTCCAAGCTCTCTTGTCCATCCATTTGAATGCATTGACCCATTCAAACACCACCTTTGAAGAGTCCTAGCCGAAACCACCACTCCTCCACCTTGGCACAAAAAATAAAGCTCCATAATGAGGCTTATGGGATTCGAACTCCTCCCCTTCTGCTCCTACAAGTGACGCTACCCCCACTTGGACACAAGCTCCTTTGTGTCATCAAGCACACGCAAATAAACTTAAAGCCTGCTCCTACTAGCTCTCCCCCCTTAGATGCCCAAAACAGAAAACTTTACCAAGGCTCTGACTTGAACCCGAGCCTCACCAGGACCCTCAAGCACACCTAAATAACAAGCAGAACAAGCCACGCACACAGAAAAGTATAAAATGAAGAACCCCTAATTCTAGGATGTTACAGTTCTACCCCCATTATAAAAATTTTGGCCTCGAAATTTACCTGATCAAAAGAGGTGAGGGTATTGTTGTTGCATCACATCCTCTGGCTCCCACGTGGCTTCCTCTAAATCGTGATTCCGCCATAAGACTTTAACCAACGGAACTGACTTCCTTCTCAACACTTTAACATCTCGATCTAAGATCAGAACTGGTTCTTCTTCAAAAGACAAATCAGGTCTTACTTCAATTTCCTCTACCGGCACTATGTGAGATGGATCCGAATGATAGCGTCTTAACATAGAAACGTGAAATACATCATGTATCCGATTCAACTCAGGCGATAACTCAAGCTGATACGCTACTGGTCCCACACGTTTCAACACTCGATAAGGCCCAATGAATCTAGGGCTCAACTTGCCCTTTCGTCCAAACCTTAAAACCTTCTTCCAAGGTGAGACTTTTAGAAAAACTTGATCACCCACTGAGAATTCTATCTCCTTACGCTTCAGATCTGCATACAATTTCTGCCTGTCGTAAGCTTCCTTCAACCGAGACCGAATCAACTTAACCTTTTCCTCCGTCTCTGAAACCAATTTTGGACCCAACAACTTTCGCTCACCCAACTCTGTCCAGCAGGTAGGAGTACGACACTTACGACCATATAACACTTCATCGGGTGCCATCTGAATACTGGATTGATAGCTATTGTTGTATGCAAATTCTGCCAACGGTAAGAAATCCTCCCAACTACCCCTGAAGTCGATAACACAACCTCTCAACATATCTTCCAGAATCTGAATTACCCTCTCGATCGACCATCGATCACATGGATGAAACGCCGTCTTTGAAGTCGATCTTGTACCCAACGCTTTATGTAACGCCTTCCAGAATCGCGATGTAAACCTAGGGTCTCTGTCTGATATGATAGACACTGGTACCCCATGTAACCTCACAATCTCGGCTACATACAGCTTGGCTAACTTCTATAGTGAGTAATCAACACGAACCAGTATGAAATGAGCGGACTTCATCAACCGATCGACAATCACCCACACCGAATCCTTTCTAGTAGGCGTAAGAGGTAGCCCACTAACAAAGTCCATAGTTATCCTCTCCCACTTCTAAAGTGGAATCTTACCTGGCTGTAGCAACCCTGAAGGCAACTGATGTTTCGCCTTCACCTGCTGACACGTCAAGCACTTACTCACAAACTCGGTAACTTCTTGCTTCAGACCTGGCCACCAAAACTGTTCACGCAAATCTCGATACATCTTACTCCCACCGGGATGCATAGCGTATGGACTACTATGTGCCTCCTGCAGAATCCTCTGTCTCAACTCGAAATCCTTTGGCATACAAACCTTTCCACGAAAGCACAATACTCCATCACTGTTTAGACCAAATTCTTCTGTCTTACCACCTTCCACTTGCTGAAGTCGAGAACTTAACAATTCGTCTGACGTCTGCTTCTCCTTAATCTGACTTACCCATGAAGGCTTCACTTGAAGTTCCGCTAATAAACTTCCATCGTCATACAAACTGAGATAAGCAAACATTGCCCTCAAATCCGCTATTACCTTACGGCTCAACGCATCCTCCACAACGTTGCTTTACCTGGGTGATACTCGATCGAGCAATCGTAGTCTTTCAACAATTCAATCCACCTCCGCTGCCTTAAATTCAACTTCTTCTGGGTAAGGAGATATTTCAGGCTCTTATGATCTGTGTAGATAATAGACTTCTCCCCATACAGGTAATGTCTCTAAATTTTCAGAGCGAACACTACCGCAGCTAACTCCAGATCATGAGTGGGATAGTTCACTTCATGCGGTCTTAGTTGCCGAGATGCATACGCTACCACTTTCCCCTCTTGCATCAACACACATCCTAACCCTGTGTGCGATGCATCACAATAGACGACAAACTCCTTCCCAACCTCAGGCTGAATCAACACTGGTGCCTCCGTCAGAATCTTCTTCAACTTCTCAAAGCTTTCCTGCTGCTTATCTGTCCATACAAACGGTACCCCTTTTCGTAACAACTTGGTTAAAGGTGCAGCGATCAACGAGAATCCCTCAACAAACCTTCTGTAATACCCAGCTAACCCAAGGAAACTTCAAATTTCTGCTACAGACCTTGGTGGTTTCCAATCCAAAATAGCTTCAATCTTTCGGGGATCAACCCTAATCCCCTCGGCAGACACAACATGCCCCCGAAAAGTTACTTCCCTCAACCAAAATTCACACTTGCTGAACTTGGCATACAGTTGCTTCTCTCTCAAAATCTGCAGAACAATATGAAGATGCGAATCATGCTCCTCTTCCGTCCTTGAATATACCAAGATATCATCTATGAACACTACGACAAACCGATCCAAGTAGGGTTGAAATACTCGGTTCATCATATCCATAAATGCGGCTGGTGCATTTGTCAACCCAAACAACATCACTAAGAACTCATAGTGACCATAACGAGTTCGAGAAGCAGTCTTATGAATATCCGCCTCCTTGACCTTAAGCTGATGGTATCCTGACCTCAAGTCTATCTTCGAGAAGACTGAAGCACCTCGTAGCTGATCAAACAGGTCATCAATTCTTGGCAACGGGTACTTGTTTTTAATCATTAGCTTGTTCAATTGTTTGTAGTCAATGCACATCTGCATTGACCCATCCTTTTTCTTGACAAATAATACCGGTGCTCCCCACGGAGACACACTTGGTCGAATAAAACCACGATCCAACAATTCCTGAATCTGAGCTTTAAGTTCTACAAGCTCTTTCGGCCCCATCCTATATGGGGCAACGGACACCGGAGCTGTTCCCAGAAGAAGATCAATGCCAAACTCCACCTCGCGATCCGGAGGTAACCCTGGAAGTTCTTCTGGAAAAACATCCGAGAATTCTTTCACCGTTCTAACATCTCTTACAGACAATTCCTTGGCCTCCAAAGCACTAATGAAAGCTAAGAAAGCCTCACACCCTTTTCGGACCATCCTTTCAGCCTTTAATGCAGACACTACATTGGACAGGTAATTCCTTCTCTCACCTATTACCAATACCTCCTTATCCTTGAGAGTCTTCAAAATCATGCGCTTAGCAGCACAATCCAAGTTTGCTCGATACTTAACTAACTAGTCCATGCCTAAAATCAAATCGAACTCACCAAACGGTAATTCCATCAAGTCAGCCGGGAAAACAACCCCTTGTACTTCTAAAGGCGCACTCCTAAATAGTTTGTTTACCACTACAGATTGTCCTAAAGGGCTAATCACAGTCATTTCTCTAGAAGCAACCTCAGATTCTATATTCAAAGTTCCAGACACATTACTAGCAACATATGAATGTGTAGACCCAATATCTATCAGTGCTGTAAAGGGCAAACAAAAAATAAGGAACGTATCGGTTATGACATCCGGTGCATCGCCATCCTCTCGGCATCTAGCTGCATAAACCAATCCAGGCTGTCTTACATCTGTATTCCCAGTACCTCTGCCCGGTGCTCCACGCCCTCGACCAAAACCATTTCCTCCTCTGGCCGGACCACGACCTCTCGGTGGTTGCTGTCCACCTCTTCCAGACTGTACATATCCCTGACCTACTGGTCGTGCCCTGCTCGGCTCTTTTGGACAGTCCCTTACCAGATGATCTACAGATCCACACATGTAACATCCTTTACTTCTTGCCCAACACTCCTCCGAATGATAATTCCCACATCTAGCACATGGTTGAGACCTACCAACAGTAATAGGCTTCGCAACTCGACCCGGCCCATCAAACCTAGGCCTCTTTTGGAAACTCCAAGCAGATCCTGACGACCCAAAATTCCTTTTATTCCTACCCCTATCCTTATCCCGATTCTGCCTCTCAGACCGCTTCACCTCTTCAGCTATCTTAGCCTTCAAAACCAGAGTAGCAAACTCCCTCTCCCATTGCGGAGCTATCAGTATTCGTAACTCGTCCCTCAGACCATCCTCAAATCAGACACAACGCTCGTGATCTGTTGCAACGATACCCCGGGCATAATGGCTTAAACGCAGGAATTTTGCCTCATATTCAGCCACTGACTTATTCCCCTGGACCAAGTTTAAAAATGCCCTCCTCTGAGCGTCCACGTAACTTGTCCCAACATACTTTCCTTGGAATGCTGACTTAAAGAAGTCCCAGGTAATACGGTCCGCTGATGTACCATCTCTTATCGTGAGCCACCATTGGTATGCCTCATCTAGAAGGAGGCACACTACTCCTTTCAACTTTTCCTCTGCAGTACAATCGAGATCGTCCATGATTCGTTCAACCGCTTCACCAGCATCACCACGTTAGGAGCCACACCAGAAATACCCTAAATATCTCAAATTTCCCATTAGCTTCGTAGTCGCTCAAAAATGCAGTTTTTGAGCTCATCGATCCCATGCTTGCTCCAAAGAACCCGCTCCAAAACACACAACATAGCTTGAGACACAGCATCGTCTCCACCAGTTTGGTCCTGAAATCCTGCTTCCGTAATTGGTGATGCTGGCACTTCACCTTCCAGCCCATACCCTGATTCTGAGGGTTCAACCTCAACACCTCGGCCTCTACCACGGCCGCGCACACCACGTCCACGTCCTCTAGCGCTCATGATTACAAATTCGACTTAATCTGATTAAAATTTTATGAGTTAACATTTCGTCCACTATTTATTACTGGACAGTCTTATGAAAATAACATTAGAAGTAGTTTTCGCAAAACATATTTCTAAAGGTCTCAGGTTCTAAAGTTGAATTTCTTAAAACTATCTATCACAATAAATTTTTTTCATAAGAATTCAAACAATAATCAGAAAACTTATAGTGCGGATTGGTGCCGGAGACTCGGGTGCCATACTTCCAGAAAACATGTATTTTTCTAAACCATATTCCAAACCAAATTTTGAAAACATTTTTGAACCCCAAACCCACAGCCGAGTTTTGCAACCTAGGCTCTGATACCATAATTGTAACACCCCAAATCCGGCCTATACGTTACGACCAAATCTGGTATGTTACAGGAAAGGTAGTTTTGAAATTTTCAACAGAACATCGTAATTTGGAAAAACTTTTCGTTTAGTGATTCCATCATAAAGACAATTTAAAATTTTGTTTGAAGATTTTCTTACCACCTTCAATTTAAAAATGAACTAAAAAGTCGTAAACAGTTTTATTTCACGAAGGCCTAAATCAGGGAAATTCCATAAACATGACATTTGAAAATAATGTTGAGGTTTTAAGAAAATCTCCAGATTATTTAGCTTAAACCTTTAATCACTTGTCATCATTTGTAAATACTTTAAAAATATGATTGTTTATATTTTTATTTTAGGAAACTCCTTATTTGACAATTCATAAGTTATGCAATAACAAATTTAAAGCAAAAACCCAAATTAAAGTTATGGAGGCCTTATTACATTGCAAAATCCCAAAATTTAAAAAGTAAGTTTAAATAAGAACCGAAAGTTTACGAGAAAATAATGCATGGCCACCTCAAGCCCACCTAGGCTCCAAATTCGTAACTACGGGTTGCCTGTAAAATTAAGCAGAGGAGTGAGTCACCAAGACTCAGTGTGTAATTCCCCTTATAACGCAATCGGGCTTTAAGCCCACAGATGCACATTGGGCCTTAGCCCTCACAATATAGCATATTAAAAATGTATGCAATGCAACCCAGCCCAACCTAGTTTTCCATCCTCTAGGTTACCTGAATCAGCCAAACACCCGTGGCATCAAGCCACTGTGGTTCCAAACCACTATGGTCCCAGACCACTTGTGACAGAGTCACAAAATATATAAACGTATGCGGCCAACCCATCGTGGTCCCGGCACCACTGTGACAATCTCGATAAGTATATGTGGGGCCGACCCACCGTGGTACCAAACCACCGAGATAAGTCACCGATAAATATATGTATACGTGGTTCCAAACCACTTTGGTGGTCCTGCACCAATGTGACGAAGTCACTAAATCACACTTCCCCACATCAATCATATCCCAAAGCCCATGCAACATATTATCATATTGAGATGAATGCAAACATACTTTCAATGTACAATGTATAATTAATTCATACATACATATCTTCGAAAGTAAAATCATAGTGGTACTTACCCGATGTCTCCAACCTTACCCACAAGGGTATCTCGACTATCTATACAAATGCGTTTGATTTCAACAACACAAGCTTACTAACGCAAAATAATAAAGGAAAGTGTGAGCGTTACACACACTGATTATGCATAAGACTAAACTCTCTAGATTTTCGACACTCTCACTAGAAGAAACAATCTGCGATTTGTCTATCCCGTGCAGATGTCGGCTCCTACCACACTGGCGCGGAAAGTCTCGAACCACGACACAAAGACGTCGCTTAAACTTAGGAGTAGAGACTACGAGTCCACTCCCTCCTTAGTTTGGCTAGCACTTCGCATCCATGGAGAGAATCTTTGATCAGTACCCAAGGAGAAACGTAGGTTGACTAACAAAAGAAATTGATTAAGGCAGACTACAATTGAAAGGGATGATATAGCCAAGAAAACGCAAAGATGGCTCCTTACCTTAAGAACCCGGATGGAGTGATCAGATTTGGCAATCAACAGACCTTCAGGCTTCGGACCTCCAACACTCGGCTAATGGGGTTTCCCAAAGTAAACGTTCCAAAACGAGAGAAGAAGAAGAAGGGTTTAGCCAAAATCTAAACAGCAAAAACAAAATAGCCATTCGGCTATGACCACACATAATCGATAGAAATAAAGAAAGAAACGAAAGAGTCTCCCTTTACCTTAACCAACGGAAATCGATTGAAGAGACTTCCTGCGGCCAAAGATTCCTAGCACTTTGCTTCGTGTTGTTCGGCTAACAGAAAAAGAGTGTAAGAATAGATTTAGTATGGTGTCAAAGGAGATTCGGCTATGGTGAAAAGGTGTAGAAACGAAACACACAAGAGAAAAGAGTGAGAAGTATGTTTCGGCTAGAGAAGAAAAGAGTGTAGAAGACAAAACCACTAGAGAAAAAGAATGAAAGGAAAAAGAAATGCCCGAGTGGTCACCCTAGTTTTGGCTAATGTCAAAGAGGCAATAAGAGATGAAGAGAAGAATGCTGAAAGTTTCGGCACAAAGAGAAGTAGAAAACCGCACAAGAGAAAAAGAAAGAACTCCCTAAGACCCTTGCAAAAATTCGGCACTCTCCCTATATGACCGAAAATGCCAAAATGAAAATGCCTACTACTCAAGAGAATTTCGGCACACTCACCTATCCTAGCAACTAAACCGAAATCCCCCTCCAAGCTCCCCACATTCGGCCAACACCTCCAACATCACCTAATCCCTTGATTTGCTCCACCAAATACTCTCCATCCCTCATTCAAATTGGTTTGACCAATTCAAACTCCTCTAAGCTCTCTTGTCCATCTATTTGAATTCAGTGACCCATTCAAACACCACCTTTGAAGAGTCCCAGCCGAAACCACCACTCCTCTACCTTGGCATAAAAAATAAAGCTCCATAATGAGGGTTATGGGATTCGAACTCCTCCCCTTCTGCTCCTACAAGTGACGCCACCCCCACTTTGACACAAGCTCTTTTGTGTCATCAAGCACACGCAAATAAACTTAAAGCCTGCTCCTACTAGCTCTCCCCCCTTAGATGCCAAAAACAAAAAATTTTACCAAGGCTCTGACTTGAACCCGAGCCTCACCAGGACCCCCAAGCACACCTAAATAATAAGCAGAACAATCCAAGCACACAGAAATGCATAAAATGTAGAACCCCTAATTCTAGGATGTTACATTGGGCTATAAAATTTGTTCCAATTTAAAACTTTTTCATTTAAAATCGTAACGTCCCCATTATGGGTCTACGAGACCCTTTACATAAGCCCAAGATGCTTTGGGACCAAACCGAAACATTTAAACACTTAGAAAATTTTGGCTTAAAAACTGGGCCACATGCCCGTGTGTAGAGTGGGGAACGCTCGTGTGACATATCACACACCCGTGCTCCATACCCGTGTAGAATTATTTTCTTTTCGAACCTAAAGGGGTTTTCACACGGCCGGACACACGCCCGTGTTCTTGCCCCGTGTGCTCCACACGGCCTAGAAACGCCCGTGTCCTCGCCCTTGTGTAGAAACATGGGTATTCTATTTGTGACGTCAGCAACCTCATATGTGGCACACGGCCTAGACACACTCCCGTGTGGCTAGCCCGTGGTCGACAATGACTTGCAATACCAACATTCAGGGGACACACGGCCCGACCACACACCCATGGGGCTAACCATGTGTCTCACACGGCCTAGACATACGCCCGTGGGTCTACCCGTGTGGACCAATTCAAGGCTATTTTCAAAGCCATTTAGCCACCCTCACTTGCACACATTCACGCATCATCACATAACATTTTAAAATCATTAATTATAACTCTTGAATTATCACATTTGAATCATGAAAATTAAATCTTCAACCCATATACGAGAGAGAGCTATTACTAATACAATTACATATGGATGTACACAAGTAGTCCACAAACTCTTTTAAGCCAACACATTTGGCTACTTTAACTATGAGTTAATTAAACCGAAATAAGATCCCTATACATACCATATTTCAAGAAGACTTGAATCTCATACCCAAGTGTCTGCTCGATAGTACGAAAGCATCTCCGACGGTTTCCAACCCGAGCTAGTTAAGTTAACCTATAAGAGATAGGAAATGAAAAGGAGTAAGCAATATTGCTTAGTAAGTTCATATGCAAATAATAATCAACTATTGACATTCATTGATTTTACTCAACCACAAAGGCAGTATAATGAGATTTACTCTTAAACTCATGGTTACCCACTATATCATTCATAAGGCTTACTCATTCCGTCTCTTACCACATTCTAACCATGTGACAATTATAGTACCCTCATTTATTAGCACATAATCCCTGCATCCATCATCACAACAATCCATGACACATATGCTTAAACAATTTCTCAATGATCCATTTGGGATAATACTAACTCTCGGTGGTTCCACATACAGCCCACCATTTAAAAATTTATAAGGTGGTATCGCAATAACCCACCATTTAATAATTTATAAGGTGGTATCGCACATAGCCCACCATTTAATAATTTATAAGGTGGTATCGCACATAGCACACTATTTAATAATAAGCATGATGGTATCTCACACAGCCCATCGGTAACAAATAATAAGGTGGTAACGCACATAGCCCACATTGATTACACATTCACGGATATTTATCCACACGGCTTTTTCCCGTTTTGAATGTTCATCTAGGAATATCCTCACACTCTATCATTCTTAAATAGATTTCGAAAATAATCATATGCATTCACGCAATGCATTAATAAATATAACATATGCAATTAAGATGCATCATTTACGCATAACTCACCATGGGTTCATCATATATCGAATTCACCTCAATTTAGTTCTGGCACATACATGTACCTCTCATGGTATAACCACATACTTTCTTATTTTCAACATAGCTGTTGAATTATTCAAAATGCTAAAGAACACTCTTAAGTCTCATACATATAGTATCAAATCAAAATCATACCCCCAATAGGGTCTTACATGAAATATCATATCGATGCCATGTCCCAGACATGGTCTTATACGAAATCTCACACCGAGGCTATAATCCAATTATGGTCTTACACGGGACCTTAATTATCATAGTATCATAATATTTGCATTCCCTCTATTCTTAGATTCAATTGATGACTTTCAATTCTTGACATCTCGTCAAAACGTATTTAATATATATTCGTATAGTCAATATACATTTCATACAATACAAAAATATTAAATACTTCACTTACAGTTGCATTATTAGCACACGAACTTACCTTAATATCGAAAAGGGCAAAAGGGACCTAATTGTCCATATTTTTCTTTTCTCCCGTTCTAGGTCTGAATCTCGTTTTCTTTGATCTAGAACAATAAAATTTACCCATTTAATCATTTTATGATCGTATTACATCATAATCTCTACTTAGGAAAAAATGACCATTTAACCATTTTGCCTTTGTACTATGGAAAAATTACGATTTTGCCCCTAGGCTCGTAAATCATTTTTCATCACATTTTCTTATTAAACAAGCCTATCTGAACATTTATTTCTCTTACAACTACTCACAAATCCAACTATTTCATGCATTTATTACCAAATTACAACATTTACAACTTAGTCCCATTTAGGTGTTTTCATGATAACACCTTTAACAAAAGTTGTTTCTCATCTCCCTAACATTCATTTTCTTCCATAAAAACTCAGCAAACAACACAAACTCTCTCATGGAAAGTCCCTATACTTTCAATCATTTAGCAATTTAGTCCCCTCATTAGCTAGCTAAAGCTTTGAGGGTTCCAAAAGTACAAAAATTATCAACTAAAACCATCAAAATCACTTACTTGTAAGGAAGAAAGCTTGGCTAAAATTTTGAGCTCTCAACCCCCATTTTTGCTGCTCATTTTTGGCGGAGAGAAGATGGAGAGGAAAGGTGATATTTTTCGTTCTTTATTTTATGATAAAAATATATTTTTATCACTAAATTTCCACCTAACCATTGACAAAGTCCTTTCTTTGTCCCCCTATGGCCGGCCATCACTCCTTCCATGGCCTATTTGCACTTTAAGGACCTCTAATTAATATTATATGGCTATTTGGCACCTCTAGCAAATAAAATAGAACTTTCGCACTTTATGCGATTTAGTCCTTTTTCGCAATTATGCGTTCAATCGTTAAAATTAAGGTACCAAAATTCTCATGCATCCTTATAAACATATTACAACACATAAAATAATATCAAAATAATTTTCCTCCCCCTCGGATAAGTGGTCTCGAAACCACTATCCCGACTAGCCCCTAATTTGGGCTGTTACAATTCTCCCCCTCAGGGATTTTCGTCCCGGAAAATCTTACCAGAAGAAGTTGCTTTCAATCATTCAAGAAACGTTTCCACCAACCTTTCAAAATCTCAAGTCGATGTACCCTCAAACCTCTTTCTTGCCAAAGACTTTTAGGCCGTAGGATACCAGGTTGAAGCACAACCTTCAAACTTATATTACCCTTCCTCTAGGGCACATATGCTCAGTAATCTGACAAATGTGAACTCTGCACAAGCTAAAATGATCATTCAGATCTTATTGAATAATTCACTACAATTCGGATGATATCCCTCTCATTGGGAATTCAAGTCAATCCAAATTCGAAATCTATAGTATTTTATCACACTTTCTCCCTAGGATCTTTACCGACTGTAATAGTCCTGACTTAAACACTCTAAAAATTCGGCGTTTACCGGTCGACTACTTCTAAACATAAACTCAATCGTACTGTGATGTGTATTCAATTGTCAAAACATTTATGCATATACCCGTACCCTTTTCTTATTCTTAAATGGGTAGACGTGTTACTATTGGGCCTCATACCAAAACTTCTACATAAGTTCTGGATTCATCAACCTGCAAAAAAAAAAAAAAAAAAATCTCAAGGTAACAATAATAATGGAAATCTTATCCGATCTGAATTTTAACATCTGAAACAACTCATTCGGAACTTATTTAAAACACCATTCACTATCTCACTTCTGAACTCCTTTGTTTAAAAAGGAAAACACGCTTTAGCCATTAACATCGCTAAAACTAGGATACTATTAGCCAAGGTCAATCGAGTAACTAACTCGCATTGATTAAACGGGGGTTTTCCATCCAGATGTATGTACTATGTCCACTATCCGAGAAGTATTTCAATAACTATACATACTCTTGTAATAGTTCAAGCCATTTTCACTGTCTCACATTCAAATTTTTCTGCAGCATTAGATACTCTAGCTCATCAGGATTCAGAAAGCACATGACATTTTTTTTTCTACAGATCATATTATAACATCAATTTCACAACACAGACACAAAAGTGATCGTCTCTAGATCACCAATCTAACAATTCTTTTCGACGTAACTCTAACCACCCAAAGATGTAAACTACCTCTTTACACTCTGGTATTAAAACACCTTTCAGTTTATTCATTAGCGCATCACTAAATATCATAAAATCTTTTTCTCGATTCAAACTGAACTCAATACTAGAACTTTCAGTTAATAGTACCTTCAATAGCTTTCAACTTTACCATCCTGCAACAAACCATTTAAGCTTTCATAAGGGTGACAACCTTTCAATCCGAACAATTTCAGCTTGTAATTAACATTACCCGATTAGAATGTTTCAATAAGCATATCTCTGTATTATGCTTCTTAGGATCTAATTTCCTCATTCAGACTATCCATCTCCCTACTAATGAATACACATGATTTATTCTCCCTATTGAAGCATGCGTAGGCATACACATAACTCGGATCATATCTCAACAAATTAATCTACTTTATTCAACTTACCTGAAAAATCCATCGCACAATTTGAAACTTGTGATTTCACTTCTTATACTTTTGTCGATATTGACATCTTATACGAAAATCAGAGATATCCATATACTAGAATTATCACCTTTCTATAATCAAACCAAAAGCGTAATTATGGTAGATATAACTATCACAACAAAAAGAACATACTTTAAAGATAACCATAATCAGCAGAAACATAAGGGTAGTCTCATATAAAATTTTTATTACAGACTTCATTCTCAAAATACCAAAATAGAATTACGAAGAGAAAAAGGAATGTTGATCGCAAATCAACCAAATCGACAACTGTTTCATCTGATTTTACAATCAGCTAACATTCTCACACGATCATAATTTCATATAAAAAAATGAACAACCACTTAATCCCCAAAAAGAAAGATAGGTATCTATACAGAATACTCAAAGAGATCATTATAATCTATTCAACCATGATTGCCGTAGTCAAACATTTTTACATCTCGAATATTGTTTCTCTGACCATTTCTGTCATCATAAACCCCTTTATTATTCCTTTCGCTAATGAACATCAATTCGGGAAGATTCTCAGTAAGTACACCTTAGGCTTCCTACTCAATTGAGTTAAATAGCCGAGACCAACCTTCTCTTTACTCGTAACATCGTATAATCAGTAAGATCTCTAAAACATTCAGATATTCTTCCCAAAACTATTCTCACCTTCTAACTTCCTTTATCTCTATACACATTACTAATTGTTTCGCCACGGAACTCTTTTATTTCATTCTCATGAACTTATTCAACTTGACTCTCGTAAAAATCTCATTATAAATCAACAGTGGTAAGGGGTGAGGTCGTAAAGCATCTAACTTGACTCTCATGACTGCACACATATGATTTAACATTCATCATTAATGAAATATCATCGTAATTGCACAACTTGCTCCAAGCGAGTTTTCACCCTTACTCATGTTACAATTGTTTCTATCACCCATAATTTTGAATGGTGATTTCACTTACTCAAACTCCATATTAATATCTATTCAAGTACTCAACATTTACCTCCAATTTCTCTTACCATCACTTATCAAATTAAAGAACGTTTTACGAGTTTGAGTACTTTGTTTACTTGATTGCCATAGTCCAACTATGGTCTTACTCGTATCACAATATCATAGCCTAGTTATAATCTTACATGTCATCACGATGCCATAGCCTCATTATGGTCTTACACGAAATCCCATATCGATACCAATTCCATATTCCCAGATATGGTCTTACATGGAAACACATGTCGATGTCGATACCATATCCTAGATATGGTCTTACACGATTTCATACCGAAGCCAGGTCCCAAACGTGGTCTTACACGAAATCGCTATTCGATGCCGACGCTATATCCCAGATATGGTCTTACACAGGGTCATATATCGATGCCAATGCCATGTCCCAGACATGTTCTTATATGGGATCACATATACGACCATGGTCCAACCATGGTCTTATTCATTAATTTATCATTGAACGATCGTACTCATCTCCTGCGTTCTACTTAATTTAACTACCCAGTTTAACTTCCGCACTATAATATTTGTTGCTTCATAACAGAGTCATAAAACAAAACATTATACATCCTCTGCTAAAACAGTCTCACATTAGATTCAACTATGTAGACATATTGATCATACATCATTCAAATAGTTGTACATACACACATATCCCATTCACTGGGTAAATTTACTCACCATATTCACTTATCCAAATAGGTTGAGTACATAACACCGTATGCATATCGAACCTACATGGATAATCTTATCACCTTATAACTTTCATTTCATTCCTCAACTTACGATTATCTCTTTTCGTACCCTATCACACGTATGTCATAAACTTCTATTCGTATCTTTCTGAATTTCATCAATGCATAAGCACATTTCAATTACCTCATTATCACTTACAACATTATCGAAAATAGCTCAGTTGGGAATCATCTCTGTCTTAACAAAACAATTTTGTTAGAGCCGGGAGATATCACACTATCATGAGGAGCAACATGGCATGTATAGCTAAAATCTCATATGTTATGTTAATCCGAGAATCGACTAAATCATAGCTCTGATACAACTAAATGAAACACCCCTTACCCATATTCAACTACGGAATCGGGTACGAGGCATTATCGAACTTGACTTGCTTGAGCGTTCGACTTTGGGCTATAAAATTTGTTCCAATTTAAAACTTTTTCATTTACAATCGTAACGTCTCCATTATGGGTCTACGAGACCCTTTACATAAGCCCGAGATGCTTTGGGACCAAACCGAAACTTTTAAACACTTAGAAAATTTTGGCATAAAAACTAGGCCACACGCCCGTGTGTAGAGTGGGGCACGCCCATGTGACATATCACAAACCCGTGCTCCATACACGTGTAGAATTATTTTCTTTTTAAAACCTACAGGGGTTTTCACACGGCTAGACACACGCCCGTGTTCTTGGCCCGTGTGCTCCACACAGCCTAGACACGCCCGTGTCCTCGCCCGTGGTCGACATTGACTTGCAATACCAACATTCAGGGGACACACGGCCCGGTCACACACCCATGGGGCTAACCGTGTGTCTCACACGGCATAGACACACGCCCATGTGTCTACCCATGTGGACGAATTCAAGGTTATTTTCCAAGCCATTTAGCCACCCTCACTTGCACACATTCATGCATCATCACATAACATTTTCAAATCATTAATTATAACTCTTGAATTATCACATTTGAATCATGAAAATTAAATCTTCATCCCATATACGAGAGAGAGCTATTACTAATACAATTACAATCGACTTGAGCCATCATCTATGGTTGTACATAACCAATCCACAAACTCTTTTAAGCCAACACATTTGGCTACTTTAACTATGACTTAATTAAACCAAAATAAGATCCCTATACATGCCATATTTCAAGAATACTTGAATCTCATACCCAAGTGTCTGCTCGATAGTGTGAAAGCATCTCCGACGGTTTCCAACCCGAGCTAGTTAAGTTAACCTATAAGAGATAGGAAAGGAAAAGGAGTAAGCAATATTTCTTAGTATGTTCATATGCAAATAATAATCAACTATTGACATTCATTGATTTTACTCAACCACAAAGGCAGTATAATGGGATTTACTCTTAAACTCATGGTTACCCATTATATCATTCATAAGGCTTACTCATTCCGTCTCTTACCACATTCTAACCATGTGATAATTATAGTACCCTCATTTATTAGCACATAATCCCTGTATCCATCATCACAACAATCCATGACACATATACTTAAACAATTTCTCAAAGATCCATTCCGGATAATACCAACTCTTGGTGGTTCCGCACACAGCCCACCATTTAATAATTTATAAGGTGGTATCGTACATAGCCCACCATTTAATAATTTATAAGGTGGTATCGCACATAGCCCACCATTTAATAATAAGCATGATGGTATCGCACACAGTCCATCGGTAACAAATAATAAGGTGGTAATGCACACAGCCCACCATTGATTACATATTCATGGATATTTATCCATACACCTTTTTCCTGTTTCAAATGTTCATCTAGGAATATCCTCACACTCTATCATTCTTAAATAGATTTCTAAAATAATCATCTGCATTCACGCAATGCATTAATAAATATAACATATGCAATTAGGATGCATCATTTACGCATAAGTCACCATGGGTTCATCATATACCGAATTCACCTCAATTTAGTTCTAGGACATACCTGTACCTCTCATGGTATAACCACATACTTTCTTATTTTCAACATAGCTGTTGAATTATTCAAAATGCTAAAGAACACTCTTAAGTCTCATACATATAGTATCAAATCAACATCATACCCCCAATAGGGTCTTACATGAAATATCATATCGATGCCATGTCCCTGACATGGTCTCATACGAAATCTCGCACCAAGGCCATAATCCAACTATGGTCTTACAAGGGACCTTAATTATCATAGTATCATAATATTTGCATTCCCTCTATTCTTAGATTCAATTGATGACTTTCAATTCTTGACATCTCGTCAAAACGTATTTAATATATATTCGTAGAGTCAATATACATTTCATACAATATCAAAATATTAAATACTTCACTTACAGTTGCATTATTAGCACACGAACTTACCTCGATATCGAAAAGGGCAAAAAGGGACCTAATTGTCCATATTTTTCTTTTCTCCCGTTCTAGGTCTGAATCTCGTTTTCTTTAATCTAGAACAACAAAATATACTCATTTAATCATTTTATGATCATATTACATCATAATCTCTACTTAGGCAAAAATGACCATTTTGCCCTTGTACTATGGCAAAATAACGATTTTGCCTCTAGGCTCGTAAATCATTTTTCATCACATTTTATTATTAAACAAGCCTAGCTAAACATTTATTTCTCTTACAACTACTCACAAATCCAACTATTTCATGCATTTATTACCAAATTACAACATTTACAACTTAGTCCCATTTAGGTGTTTTCATGATAACACCTTTAACAAAAGTTGTTTCTCATCTCCCTAACATTCATTTTCTTCCATAAAAACTCAGAAAACAACACAAACTCTCTCATGGCAAGTCCATAGACTTTCAACCATTTAGCAATTTAGTCCCCTCATTAGCTAGCTTAAGCTTTGGGGGTTCCAAAATACAAAAATTATCAACTAAAACCATCAAAATCACTTACATGTAAGGAAGAAAGCTTGGCTGAAATTTTGAGCTCTCAACCCCCATTTTTTCTGCTCATTTTCGATGGAGAGAAGATGGAGAGGAAAGGTGATATTTTCCATTATTTATTTTATGATAAAAATAAATTTTTATCACCAAATTTCCACCTAACCATTGACAAAGTCCTTTCTTTGTCCCCTTATGGCCGGCCATCACTCCTCCCATGGTCTATTTGCACTTTAAGGACCTCCAATTAATATTCTATGGCTATTTGGCACCTCTAGCAAATAAAATAGAACTTTCGCACTTTATGCGATTTAGTCATTTTTTGCAATTATGCGTTCAATCGTTAAAATTAAGGTACCGAAATTCTCATGCATCCTTATAAACATGTTACAACACATAAAATAATATCAAAATAATTTTCCTCCACCTCGGATTAGTGGTCCCAAAACCACTGTCTTGACTAGCCTCTAATACGGGCTGTTACAGTCGATCTAGTCCGAGACTTTACTCTTTCCCCGATCGAGGTTGATTCTTGGTTCTTCTTTCTCTATGATATAAAATTAGCTCGTTTCAATCATCACATTAATAAAATCATTTTAATAATCATGCTTTGGCAAAATTACTATTTTGCCCTTACACTTTAGCAAAATGACCATTTTACCCCTAGGCTTGGAAATCAATTCTAATCAAATTTCTACCTTTAATGAGCGTAGGTGAAAATTTATTTCTCTTATGGCTATCATCAAAACCCAACATTTCACACATTTACTACCAATTTTACAACCTTTACAAAAAGGTTCATTTAGGTGTTTTCATGGCAACACCTTTCACAAAAGTTGTTCATCTAACAACTAAGACTCATTTTCTTCCATAAAAATGCAGCAAATAACATGCAAGCTCTCATGGCAAAACCCTAAACTTTTCACCATATTGCAATTTAGTCCTTTCTTTAGAAAGCTTAAGCTCTAAGGGTTCTAAAAGTACAACTATCATCAAGAAAAACCATTAAAATCACTTACTTGAATGGAGAAGAGCTTGCTGAAATTTTGAGCTTTCAAAACCCCAATTTTGCTTGCTATTTTCGGTGGTAAAGAAGAGAGAAAAAAGATGATATATTTTCTTTCTTTATTTTATTCTATTTATCAATTTAATCCACCAACTACACCCACTTTGACCAATTTTTGACTTCTTTGTCCCCCCTATGGCTGGTCAACCTTCATTTAAGGGGTTAATTGCCTTTTAAAGACCTCCAATTAACATTCTATAGCTATTTGGCACCCTTAGCTTATAAAATGGAATTTTCGCACTTTATGCGATTTAGTCCTTTTTCGCGATTAAGCAAGAAATCGCTAAAATTAAAATACTAAAATTTTCATGTACTAATATAATCATGCTCCGACTCATAAAATATCGTGAAAAAAAATTTTCTCTAACCTCGGATTAGTGGTTTCGAACCACTGTTTCGGCTAGCCCGTAAATCGGGTTGTTACACCATTACTTTATATTCTTGTAATAAAACACATTCTAATCCGTTCAATAGTGCATCACTGATAAATCATAAATTCATTACTCAATTCAAACTGAACTTGTAACACCCCTAACCTGTAACCATCACCGGTTTAGGGTTAAAGGCATTACCGAACTGATCGGAAACTTTTACAGACATTACATAATACGATTCATCAAACGCAAACAAAGTGTCCCTTTTATAGGTCAACGAGACCTTAATCATGCTTTAGAATAGGGTCGGGACTAAACCGATCACATACAGAATTTCTCGAAAATTTCTTCTAAGTTATAGAGGTCACACGCCCGTGTGGGCAGGCCGTGTGCCTCCCACGGCCTCAACACGCCCGTGTGTCTAAGTCGTGTCAAAGCAGGGCATACATACTGACTTGTCCACACGGCCGCGGACAAGCCCGTGTGCCTCACCCGTGGTCGATCCTCACTTGCACCACACGGCCAGTCACACGCCCGTGTGTCCAACCCGTGGTCAATCCTGACTTGTTTTGAATTTCATCCACGAGGGACACAGTTGAGCCACACGCCCATGTGCTCAACCGTGTGGGCAAATATAGGCCATTTTCAAGGCCAAATTGCCACCCACACAAGGGTCATCGCTACAAGCAGTATACCAATTCATTTCATGCACAACTGACAACCAAAGACATGTCAAATAATCAACCAATCTTCACATTCAATCCCATTTCTAAACATGCTAGTTTACACAATAAATTCACATATAAATCCTAGCATAATTCAACCACAACTTCACTAAATCAATATGGCATCTAACCATCAATAAACTTACCATTCATAAGTCCATTCCATTACCATCAAGACATACCAAAACATGCATCATATACCATATTCACTCATGCATATTACCAACATTTATCTAGCCAAATCACATGGCTATTTACATTTCAAACATATATCAAATGACTAGCCTATACATGCCATATTTAGCTATATACACATTCAAGGGTACCAAAACAAGTTTGAGTAGTGTGATGATGATCCTTGAGCCTTCAGTAGCTTCGACGATCTATAAAACAGAACAAACACCCACAAAGTAAGCTTTCCAAAAGCTTAGTAAGCCATATACAAATAAACTTAGCATAAAATGCACATAACCATATTGATACGATGACATTAATTGTTCTCATTGCAAATTCATCACATATTCTTTGGCTCATTTGCTTAGCCATATCTTACCACATTCTTCAACTCAAATATCACATATACACATAGCTCATTCAAGCATATATTCACTTATTATCTCAGCACTTCAATACACATATTCATCTTAGTAAGTTCATATAGACACTTACCTTTCATACACACTTAGTGTACATATCAAACGTACCTGAAATGGATATACAAATCACATAGTCGTCCGTTTCTCGGACTTGCCCATTGAACCATTCGGAATCTAATAGGATACTCAGAGTGCTCGAAATAGTCGTACAATGCCAACGTCCCAGAGAAGGTCTTACATGTACTGAAATATCGATGCCACTGTCCCAGACAGGGTCTTACACGAATCAATACGATGCCAATGTCCCAGACATGGTCTTACACCTAAATCTCATATCGATGCCAACGTCCCAGACGTTGTCTTACACGAAATATCGAATCAATGCCAACGTCCCAGACGTGGTCTTACATGATATCACATAACGGACACCTATGTCATGACATATGCAATCCTATCTATTCCAAGGTTCAGACGAGACTTCTCAGACACTGATAACTTGTCGATATATACTTTAACATGGATTTCATATACATTCCATCTCAATGGATATTCATAGCAATTCAAATTTCATATATGTACAAATAATTCAATTCAAATACATTTATTTGTATATCGACTTACCTCAGATTCGGATATTCGATCGGATTCGGTTATTCGACAAATTTTGACTTTCCACGATCTAAGTCCGTTTTCTTCGGTTCTTGATCTATACATATTCAAATTTTAACCCATTTATTAACCAAAACATTCAATTCAATCCAAAAACACATATTTAGGGCAATTTGCAGTTTAGCCCTCACATTTTCACATTTGGACAATTTAGTCCTTATTTCACAAAATCACAAAATATACCAAATTTCATGTCTCCCATGCTTAGCTGAATTTTAATATGATTCATACTAGTCCATACATTTCATTTATTTCAAAATTTAGTCCCTCAAAATACTATTTTCTCAATTAAGTCCAAAATACTCAAATTCATCAAAAATTCAAAGACAAACTATGTTAATCTAACACATATCTTTCATTTCTCACCATTAAACATCACAAAACTCATGTGTTCATCAAAGGCTCATTCCAAAAACATCATCAATTCACAAAATTGAAGCATGGGTTTCAAAGTATACGAAGCAACGATTACGAAAACGTAGAAATTATCAAAAATCGATTAAAAACATACCTTGAATTAAGCCCTCAAATGGCTGAACCCTAACTTATTTATTTTCTTTCTTTTTCTTCAAACTTTTGGCTAGAAACAATAGATGAACAATATCTATTTTCATACTTTATTTTTATTATAAACATATTATTATATTATTTACTATATTAACCTTTAATGAAATAAAACAAAACATATGTGCCTAAGGTCATTAAAGACCATTGCCGTCCATTTACTCCACTAATGGGCAAATTTCCATATAAATCCTCCACATTTAAAAGCCACATCGTTCTAGCCATTAATCAAATAAAAGGTCACTTTTACCATTTATGCAATTTAATCCTTTTCTCAAATTAAGCACACAAACAGACAAATTAACTTACGGAACTTTAACACATGCTTAATCACATATCATAGGCACAGAAAATAATATTAAAATATTATTCTAACTCGGATTTGTGGTCCCAAAACCACTGTTCCAACTAGGGTCTAAACCGGACTGTTACAATTCTCCCCCTTAGGGATTTTCGTCCCCGAAAATCTTACCGTTGAATAGATTCAGATGTTGTTGTCTCATTGAATCTTCAGGCTCCCACGTAGCCTCTTTCATTCCGTGTTGATGCCACAACACTTTTACTAACGGAATTTTCTTGTTTCTCAACTCCTTCACTTCACGAGCTAAGATACGGATCGGTTCTTCTTCATAAGTCATATCATATCGGATTTCAATCTCAGATGGATTAATTACATATGACGGATCATATTGGTATCGTCTAAGCATCGATACGTGATATACATTATGTATATTTTCTAGCTCGGAGGGCAACAACAATCTGTACGCAACTGGCCCAACACGCTCGATAATCTCATATGGCCCGATGAACCTCGGACTTAACTTGCCTTTACGTCCGAATCGGAGTACTTTCTTCAACGGAGACACTTTCAAAAACACTTTATCACCGATCTCGAATTCAATATCTTTTCTTTTCAAGTCTGCATAGAATTTCTGACGATCAGACGCTCTTTCAAACTATCTCGTATTACTTTCACTTTCTGTTCTGTATCTTTTATCAAATCAACCCCGCGTATCATATTTTCACTGAGCTCAGTCCATTACAAAGGTGTTCTAAATTTGTGTCCGTACAGTGTAACACCCCAAACCCGGCCTAGACGTTACGACCGGATCTGGCATGCCACATGAAAGGTTGTTTAAAGAAACTGCGCGATTGTTGAAAAATTCGAGTTTTGTTTTCATTTTGAAAATCAGATTCGTTTTTAAGGTATTCTTGCAAAACGTTATTAATATTACCAACACCGAAAACTTGTTTTATAACAAAAATCAGATTCAGTGGGTTTTGGAAGTGTGACGTTTTGAAAACAATGGTTGTAGTTTTAAGAAAATCACGTGTTTAATTATCAATAGGTTGTGAACCGCTCATTAATATTTTGGAAAATGGTTATTTACGTTTTTAGGAAAACCCCATTTTGATCAATTCATAATAGATAATAACCGTATTAAAACAAAAACCAAATTAAAATCCAAGTGGCCTTATTACAGAACATAATCTCAAACTAAGATAAGTTTAAAGTAATGAAAACAAGAGTTTACTAAAGAAGCAATGTATGGCCACAACAGAGTCCACCTCGGCCCCAAATCCTCAAGCTAGGGTTTACCTGTAAAGTTAAGCAGAGGGGTGAATTACGAGAACTCAGTGTGTAACCCCTACACGAACATTAACTGGGCCCGAGCCCATTCAGATACCAACTGGGCCTTAGCCCTTACGAAATCACATTGGGCGAAGCCCATACAGAAACGAACTGGGCCTGAGCCCTATTAAGCATGGTATAGCAGATAATGAATGCAATGCAACCCAGCACAACCTAAATATCCATCCGCTACACACCACCCATTCCAGCCAAAACACACCGGTGGCGATTTCTACAATCAACCCTCATCCGCTACACACCATCGATGGTAGTCACGCTGCTTATCGCCGAAATTGTGGCAGTGCCACCGAAATAATGTGACAGAGTCACCAAAATATGTGGCAGAGCCACCGAAATAATGTGACAGAGTCACCGAAAAATTTGGCAGAGCCACCGAAATACACTTCCCCTTTCATCAAAATCATATCCCAACCCCATGCAACATGTTATATCCTCATAAAGTGGTGCATGCATACATATATCAATGTACAATAGATAATCAGAACACACGTACAATCATACTAATTTATCCAAATGGTATAGTCATAAAGGTTACTTACCTGGTATGTCTCCAATCTTACCCACTTGGGTATCTCAACTACATGCCCGTTAAAGTATTTCAACTCTTAGCTGACACATAGTATAATATGAAACAAAACGAAATAAAGGTGTGAGATTACACACTTGATTTCGCGAAGAACTATACACCCCTGATCGTCGTTACCCTCACTATCACGAACAACTACGATCTGTCTATTCAAATCCGATGTCGCCCCTCTTCCACAACCCGGTGGGAAATCCCGAACAGCTGACACTCTATGCCGTTTGAACTTAGGAGCAGAGGCTACAAATCCACTCCCCTTAGGCTCCTTTGTTGATACCTCCTTAGAACGGCTAGCACTCGCATCCATGAAGAGAGTCTTGATCAGTACAGTACTTTCAGAGAGAAGCGATGGTTGTCTAACAAGGAGGTTTGGTTATGGCAGAGAGAATGAAAAGAGAATAGACGAGCAGAAACCAGAGAGAACTCCTTACCTTGATAAATGAGGAACCGCACCACACCCGATTCATCCTCGAATCAGAGATGAGTCACGAGAGAAGCAGAGGTTCGGCCTAACAGTCAAAGGTTACTCTTGAGTATTTCGTCTTAAGAGAGAAAAGTAGAGGAAGTAGAGATGATGAAGGGAAAAGAAAGTGTTACCTATTATTCGGAAGAAACCAAGTAGGAGAGGAAGGTTCGGCAGAACAAGATAGTAACCAAAGATGGAACGTGGAGTAGGAAACGAACAAGAGAGACTTAACTTCACTGAACGTCTACCACAAAGAATGTAGAAGAGAGGTTATGCAATCGGCTAAGGTGGAGGAAAATAAAGAAATTTGAAAGAAAAGAAAGCAACTACAAGGGAAATTCGGCAACACCCAAAGAGAAAGATAGCCGAAAATGTTTGAAAAGAAAATAGTAAAAGTTACTAGGCAACTTGAAGTTTCGGCAAAGAGAAGGGAAGCAGTCGAAATGTTTTTAGCCCCAAAAGCAAAAGAATAGAACTCTCTCTCTCAAATGACTACTTAGAGGAACGGCACTCTCCCTACATACTTATGACCGAATGTTGAAAATGCCTAAAGAGCCAAGGGAAAACGGCACACACACCTACTAGCAAAAATCGAAAATGCTCCCTCACACCTCCCTACTTTCGGCCAAACACTTCCACACACCCACTCCCACGATTTTCTCCCTCATTTCCTCCCCAATTCACTCTCCACCCATCATTTGAAATGGTTTACCAATTCAAACTCCCCAAACTCTTCTCCTCCATTCATTCAAACCCATTTGACCCATTCAACTCCTCCTTGGTAGAGTCCCAGCCGAAAACCACCTCTCCTTCCTCCTGGCACAAAATAAATACTCCAAAATGTAGCCTGTAGCATTCGAACCCCACTCCCCCCTTCCATGCTCCCTTGTGATGCCAACACCACTCCACCAAGAGCTCTTTTTGTGTCATCAAACAAAAATAATTATCCTTAAGGCCTGCTTCCACTAGCTCACTCCCCTTATGCCCAAAAAGCAAAATTTTACCAAAGCTCTGGCTCGAACCCGAGCCTCTCCAGGACCCCCAAACACTCTTAAATAACAAGCTAAGCGAGCTAAATGCATGCAACAACACAAAAATGCCAGACCCCTAATTTAATGATGTTACAGTTCTACCCCCCTTAAAGAAACTTCGGCCTCGAAATTTACTTGATTAAAAGAGGTGAGGGTATTGCTGTCGCATCACATCTTTCGGCTCCCACGTTGCTTCCTCTGAACCGTGATTACGACATAATACTTTAACCAATGGAACCGATTTCCTCATCAATACCTTACTATCCCGATCTAAGATCTGCACTGGTTCTTCTTCAAAAGACAGATCAGGTCTTACCTCAATTTCTTCCACCCGTACCACGTGAGATGGATCCGAACGATAGCGCCCCAGCATCGAAACATGGAATACATTATGTACCTGTTTCAACTCCGGAGGTAAATCAAGCTGATAAGCCACTGGTGCCACACGTTTCAACACCAGATAAGGCCCAATGAATCTGGGGCTCAACTTGCCCTTCCATCTAAACCTTAAAACCTTCTTCCAAGGTGAGACTTTCAAGAAGAAACGATCCCCCACCGAAAATTCTATCTCCCTACGCTTCAGATCCGCATACAATTTTTCTCTATCAGAAGCTTTTTTTAACCGGTCTCGAATTAGCTTAACCTTTTCCTTCGTTTCTGAGATCAATTTCAGACCCAACAATCGTCGCTCACCTAACACTATCCAACAGGTAGGGGTACGACACCTACGACCATACAACGCCTCATAAGGTGCCATTTGAATGCTAGACTGATAACTGTTATCATACACAAATTCAGCCAACGGCAGGTAATCTTCCCAACTACCCCTGAAGTCAATCACGCAGCCCCTTTTGAAAACCCGGCCTCTTTTGAAAAACCCCAGAAGAACCTGACGACCCAAAACTTCTCTTACTCTTGCCCCTATCCTTATCTCGATTCTGCCTCTTAGAACGTTTCACCTCTTCGGTGATTTTTTCTTTCTCGACCAGAATGGAAAAATCTTTTTCTCGCTGTGGAGCTATCAGTACTCGCAGCTCATCCCGCAGACCATCCTCGAACCGAACACAACATTCATAATCAGTTGCAATGATACCCAGAGCGTAACGGCTCAAGTGTAGGAACTCTGCCTCATATTCAGCCATGGACTTGTTCCCTTGGACCAAGTTCAGAAATGCCTTCCTCTGGGCGTCCACATAACTCGCCCCAACATACTTTCCCTGGAACGCTGTCTTAAAGAAGTCCCAGGTGATACGGTCCGCTGAAGTACCTTCCCTCACTGTGAGCCACCACTGGTACGCCTCATCTCGAAGGAGGGACACTGCTCCTTTCAATTTTTCCTCTGCTGTGCAGTCCAGGTCATCTGTAATTCGTTCAATCGCTTCCAGCCAGTATTCAGCTACGTTTGGGGCCACACCAGAAATACCCCTAAATATCTCAGCCCCATTTGCCCGAAGTCGCTCAAGAATAGATTTCTGGGCTACCGATCCAGTGCTTACTCCAGCAACCCGTTCCAACACCCGTAGCATCACTTGGGACAAAGCATCGTCCCCTCCAGTTCTGTCCTGAGACCCTGCCTCCACTACTAGTGATGCTGGCACTTCACCTTCCGGCACATGTCCTGATTCTGAGGATCCAGCCTCAGCACCCTGGCCTCTACCACGACCGCGTACACCACGTCCACGTCCTCTGATGCTCATGTTCGCTAGATCAAATTAATCTGATTAAAAATTTTATGAATTAGAATATCATTACATTGTTTATTAACAATGTTTTATGCAAAGTTCGTATAGTAGTTGTTTTCGCAAATCGAATTTCCTAATGTCTCAGTCTCTAAAGTCTTAACTTTTATAACTAGCAGTCATAAAACACTAATTCTAATAATTCCTTCTAAAGTCATTTCATAATATTAAACAAAGTCAGGAGACTTACGAATTTGGTGCCAGAGACTCAGGTGCCAAACTTCCAAAAAGACCTATATTTTCCTAAACCATATTTTAAACCAATTTTGGAAAACGTTTTTGAACCCATTTCACAGCCGAGTTTTGCAACTGGGCTCTGATACCACAAAATGTAACACCCCAAACCCGGCTTAGACGATACGACCGGATCTGGCATGCAACATGAAAGGTTGTTTAAAGAAACTGCACGATTGTTGAAAATTTTGAGTTTTGTTTTCATTTTGAAAATCAGATTCATTTTTGAGGTATTCTTGCAAAACGTTATTAATATTACTAGCACCGAAAACTTGCTTTATAACGAAAATCAGATTCAGTGGGTTTTGGAAGTGTGACGTTTTGAAAAAAGTGGTTGTAGTTTTAAGAAAATCCCGTGTTTAATTATCAATAGGTTGTGGACCGCTCATTAATTTTTTGGAAAACAGTTATTTCCGTTTTTAAGAAAACCCCGTTTTGATCAATTCATAATAGATAATAACCGCATTAAAACAAAAACCAAATTAAAATCCCAGTGGCCTTATTACAGAACATAATCTCAAACTAAGATAAGTTTAAAGTAATGAAAAGCAGAGTTTACTAAAGAAGCAATATATGGCCACCACAGAGTCCACCTCGGCCCCAAATCCTCAAGCTAGGGTTTACTTGCAGAGTTAAGCAGAGGGGTGAGTTACGAGAACTCAGTGTGTAACCTCTACACAAACATTAACTGGGCCCGAGCCCATTCAGATACCAACTGGGCCTTAGCCCTTACGAAATCACATTGGGCGAAGCCCATACAGAAACGAACTGGGCCTGAGCCCTATTAAGCATGGTATAGCAGATAATGAATGCAATGCAACCCAGCACAACCTAAATATCCATCCGCTACACACCACCCATTCCAGCCAAAACACACCGGTGGGGATTTCTAAAATCAACCCTCATCCGCTACACACCATCGATGGCAGTCACGCTGCTCATCACCGAAATTGTGGCAGTGCCATTGAAATAATGTGACAGAGTCATCGAAATATGTGGCAGAGCCACCGAAGTAATGTGATAGAGTCACTGAAAAATGTGGCAGAGCCACCGAAATACACTTCCCCTTTCATCAAAATCATATCCCCACCCCATGCAACATGTTATATCCTCATAATGTGGTGCATGCATACATATATCAATGTACAAGAGATAATCAGAACACACGTACAATCATACTAATTTATCCAAATGGTATAGTCATAAAGGTTACTTACCTGGTATATCTCCAATCTTACGCACTTGGGTATCTCAACTACGTGCCCGTTAAAGTATTTCAACTCTTAGCTGACACATAGTATAATACGAAACAAAATGAAATACAGGTGTGAGATTACACACTTGATTACGCGAAGAACTATACACCCCTGATCGTCGTTACCCTCACTATCACGAACAATTACGATCTGTCTATACAGATCCGATGTCGCCCCTCTTCCACAACCCGGTGGGAAATCCCGAACGGCTGACACTCTACGCCATTTGAACATAGGAGCAGAGGCTACAAATCCACTCCCCTTAGGCTCCTTTGTCGATACCTCCTTAGAACGGCTAGCACTCGCATCCATGAAGAGAGTCTTGATCAGTACAGTACTTTCAGAGAGAAGCGATGGTTGTCTAACAAGGAGGTTTGGTTATGGAAGAGAGAATGAAAAGAGAATAGACGAGTAGAAACCAGAGAGAACTCCTTACCTTGATAAATGAGGAATCGCACCACACCCGAATCGTCCTCGAATTAGAGATGAGTCGCGAGAGAAGCAGAGGTTCGGCCTAATAGTCAAAGGTTACTCTTGAGTATTTCGGCTTAAGAGAGAAAAGTAGAGGAAGTAGAGATGATGAAGGGAAAAGAAAGTGTTACCTATTATTCGGAAGAAACCAAGTAGGAGAGGAAGGTTCGGCAGCACAAGATAGTAACCAAAGATGGAATGTGGAGCAGGAAACGAACAAGAGAGACTTAACTTCACTGAACGTCTACCACAAAAAAAGTAGAAGAGAGGTTATGCAATCGGCTAAGGTGGAGGAAAACAAAGAAAGTTGAAAGAAAAGAAAGCAACTAGAATGGAAATTCTGTAACACCAAAAGAGAAAGATAGCCGAAAATGTTTGAAAAGAAAAGAGTAGAAGTCACAAGGCAACTTGAAGTTTCGGCAAAGAGAAGGGAAGCAGTCGAAATGCTTTTAGTCCAAAAAGCAAAATAATAGAACTCTCTCTCTCAAATGACTACTTAGAGGAATGACACTCTCCCTACACACTTATGACCGAATGTTGAAAATGCCTAAAGAGCCAAGGGAAAACGACACACACACCTACTAGCAAAAACTGAAAATGCTCCCTCACAGCTCCCAACTTTTGGCCAAACACTTCCACACACCCACTCCTACGATTTTCTCCCTCATTTCCTCCACAATTCACTCTCCACCCATCATTTGAAATGGTTGACCAATTCAAACTCCCCAAACTCCTCTCCTCCATCCATTCAAACCCGTTTGACCTATTCAACTCCTCCATGGTAGAGTCCCAACCGAAAACCACCTCTCCTCCCTCCTGGCACAAAATAAATACTCCAAAATGCAGCCTGTAGGATTTGAACCCCACTCCCCCATTCCATGCTCCCTTGTGACGCCAACAGCACTCCACAAAGAGCTCCTTTTGTGTCATCAAACACAAAAAAATATCCTTAAGGCCTGCTTCCACTAGCTCTCTCCCCTTATGCCCAAAAAGTAAAATTTTACCAAAGCTCTGGCTCGAACCCGAGCCTCTCTAGGACCCCCAAACACACCTAAATAAAAAGCTAAGCGAGCTAAACGCATGCAACAACACAAAAATGCCAGACCCCTAATTTAAGGATGTTACATACAGAGCCTCATATGGTGCCATTTTAATGCTCGACTGAAAACTGTTATTATACGCAAATTCAATCAATGGGAAATACTGTTCCCACGAACCATTACACTCAAGAATGCAACATCTCAACATATCCTTGAGTATCTGAATAATCCGCTCAGATTGACTATATATCTGCGGATGAAAAGCAGTACTGAAATGTAATTTCGTACCTAAAGCTTCTTGCAATTTCTTCCAGAACTGTGATGTAAATCGCGGATCTCTATCAGACACAATAGACAATGGCACTCCGTGCAATCTCACAATATCAGAAATATATAGCTCAGCTAATTTATCAAGTGAGTAATCAGATCGTACTGGAATAAAATGGGCAGATTTCATCAATCCATCAACCACAACCCAAATTGCATCTTTCTTTCTCAGATTCAATGGTAACCTAGAAACAAAGTCCATCGTCACTCTATCCCATTTCCACTCGGGAATCAGAATCGATTGTAGCAAACCAGATGGAACCTGATGTTCAGCTTTAACTTGCTGATAAACTAAACATTTCGATACAAAGTCAGAAATGTCTCGTTTCATACTTGACCACCAATAGTGTTGCTTCAGATCATGGTACATTTTTGTACTTCTCGAATGAACAGATAGACGACTGTTATGTGCTTCATTCAAAACCAACTGAATTAACTCGGAATTCCTCGGTACACAAATTTGATCTCGGAACCTCAAGCAATCATTATCATCAATTCGAAATTCAGAATCAGAATCCGAATCACATTGAACTCGTTTTGCAATCATTTCATTATCGACCTTCTGAGCATCACATATCTATTGTAAAAACAACGGTTTCGCTTTCAGTTCAGCTAAAACTGAAACATCATCAGACAAATCTAAATGAGCATTCAAAGCACGCAATGCAAACAATGATTTTAAACTCAGTGCATCGGCAACAACATTTGCCGCTAAATATTTTAATAGCTCATAGTCTTTTAATAGCTCTAACCATCTTCTCTGGCGCAGATTCAAATCTTTCTGGGTCATCAAATATTTTTGACTTTTATGATCCAAAAATACGTGACATTTCTCACCAAACAGATAATGCCGCCAAATCTTTAATGCGAATACAATCGCAACTAGTTCCAAATCATGCGTCGGATAATTCTTTTCATGCGACTTCAATTGTCTCGAGGCATAAGCTATAACTTTGCCTTCTTGCATCAAAATGCATCCCAGACCATTTAACGAAGCATCACTATAAATCACGAATTCTTTACCCGATTCTGGCTGAACAAATACTGGAGCTTCGATAAAAAGAGCTTTCAACTGAACAAAACTTTTCTGACATTTATCAGACCATTCAAATATGACATCTTTCTGAAGCAATCTAGTCAACGAAGTAGCTATCATCGAGATACCTTTTACAAATTGACGATAATAACCAGCGAGTCCCAGAAAGCTACGGACTTCAGACACATTCTTCGGGGGTTTCCAATCCAGAATAGCAGAAATCTTGCTCGGATCCACTCGAATACCAGAGGCCGATACAATATGCCCCAGAAAACTAACTTCACGCAACCAGAATTCACATTTGCTGAATTTTGCATACAATTACTTTTCTCGCAGAGTTTGTAACACAATTCTCAGATGCACGGCATGTTCATTTTCATCGCGTGAATAAATCAAAATGTTGTCAATGAATACGACAACAAATCGATCTAAATACGATTTGAAAATTTTGTTCATCAGATCCATAAAAATAGCAGGAGCATTTGCTAGTCCGAAAAGCATAACTAAAAACTCATAATGCCCGTACCTTGTTCTGAAGGCAGTCTTCGGAATATCTGAATCCTTTACTCGCAACTGATAGTATCCCGATCTCAGATCAATCTTTGAAAACACAGTGGCTCCTTTCAGCTGATCGAACAAATCATCTATTCTGGGCAACGGATATTTGTTCTTTATAGTCACTTTGTTCAACTGAAGATAATCAATGCACATTCTCATCGTGCCATCTTTCTTTTTCACAAACAGAACAGGAGCACCCCAAGGTGAGAAACTAAGTCTTGCGAACCCTCTGTCAGTTAACTCTTGCAACTGTGACTTTAACTCTTTTAACTCTGTTGGTGCCATTCTATACGGAGCTATCGAAATAGGAGTCGTTCCTGGTAACAATTCAATACCAAATTCAACTTCACGTATCGGAGGTAATCCCGGTAGTTCTTCAGGGAATACATCAGGGAATTCACAGACAACTGGCACTGATTCAACTTTATTTTTGGTTACTTTTGAGTCAATCACATAAGCAAAATATGCTTCATAACCCTTTTTCACATAACTCCGAGCTTTCAACACAAATATTACAGCGGGTAACCCGGTCAAATCATTAGACTCAATCCGAACTATTTCATTATTCTAAAAACTCAAATCAATAGTCTTTCTTTTACAATTCACAACAGCATCATGCAATGTCAACCAGTCCATACCCAAAATTATATCAAACTCATCAAAAGGTAATAGCATCAAATCAACCGGAAAAAAGATATTTCGAAACATCAGTGGAAAGTTCTTGCATACTTTGTCAACCAGAACACTTTTACCTAAGGGGTTCGATACTTTAATAACAAACTCAGTAGACTCAACAAACAAAGTCTTACTGGATACTAAGTTCATGCATATATACGAATGAGTAGAACTAGGGTCTATCAATGCAATCACAGAAGTATCATAAAGAGTAAATGTACCCGTTATAACATCTGGAGATGAAGCTTCCTCACGAGCTCGGATAGCATACACTCTGGCAGGCACTCTGGCTTCAGATCTCGCAACTGAGTCTTTCGTAGCTCTCCGGCTACCACTGACATTTCTTGCATTTCGAGAAGGTCTACCTCTAGCTGAAACATTTTCTGACCTCTGGTTTTGAACAATCTCTTGCTCAACAAACTCTGGGCAGTCTCGAATAAAATGATCTAACGATCTACATCTAAAACAGGCCCGGTCATTCAATCTACAACTTTTCGGATGTCTTTTACCATAATGTTTACATTCAAGTCTCTCGGATCAAACATTTCCAACACTTGCCATTGAAGTTGCTGGAGCTTTGGTATTCGACTGTGATCTAGCTCGATCTCTCGGATTTGAATGTCCCACATTAGTTCTGGAACGGCTATTCTCATCTCTGAATTCCTTCGAAATAGACTGAAATGATTTGCTCGAAAATCTTGTTCTCACATCTCTGACTTTAGACTCAGCTTTTCTTTTATCTTTCCTGACTGCCTCAGATTTGAACGCTCGGTCAACTAGCACAATGAACTCTTTTATCTCCAGAATACCAACTAGCAATCAGATATCTTCATTTAGGCCATCTTCAAATATCTTACACATTATCGCTTCTGTTGATACACATTCCTAAGCATATTGACTTAGTCTCACAAACTCTCATTCGTATTCAGTGACAGACATGCGACCCTATTTCAATTCTAGGAATTCCTTTCGTTTCTGATCAATAAACCTCTGACTGATGTATTTCTTTCGAAACTCAGACTGAAAGAAATCCCAAATGACCCGCTCTTTTGGAACAACAGAAATCAGGGTCTTCCACCACTGATAGGCTGCATCTCGTAGCAAAGATACAACACATTTTATACTTTCTTCTGGAGTCAAAGACATCTCATCAAATACTCGGATAGTATTTTCTAACCAAAACTTAGTTTTTTCGGCATCGTCATCATTGGTAGCTCGGAACTCTTCAGCCCCATACTTACAGATTTTATCGACTGGAGGCTTGTTCAACAGATTCGGATTCATAGTCGGAGGCATAACAGATGTCTGAGGTTGATTAGGCGGGGGCAGAGGTTGTGTAACGGTCGAATTATTTCATATGAACTGAGTGAACCACTCACTCATCATTAGGAAGAAAGCTTGTTTAGCTTCTCCCTCTTGACCGCTCCTAACCGGTCTCGAATCAGATGGCACTGTCCCTTGAGCGAGAGCAGGCGCATTGCTTTCTACATCATCAGCTACGGCTCTTTCGGGATCCATTACTATAGGAAAATCACATTTTACACGTCAGGATTCATCACACCATCACAGTTCAGATTTATGGCATGTATAGCTAGACTCTCACACGCTACGTTAGTCCGAGAATCGGCTAAACCGTAGCTCTAATACCAACGAAATGTAACATCCCTAACCCGTAACCATCGCCAATTTAGGGTTAAAGGCATTACCGGACAGATCAAAAACTTTTACAAACATTTCATCAAACGCAAACAAAGTGTTCCTTTTATAGGTCAACGAGACCTTAATCATGCTTTAGAATAGGGTTGGGACTAAACCGAACACATATGAAATTTCTCAGAAATTTAAAATTTTTTCTAAGTTATAGAGGTCACAGGCCCGTGTGCGCAGGCCGTGTGCCTCCCACGGCCTCAACACGCCCGTGTGTCTAATCCGTGTCAAAACAGGGCATACATACTGACTTGTCTACAAGACCGTGGACAGCCCCGTGTGCCTCACCCGTGGTCGATCCTGACTTGCACCACATGGCCAATCACACGCCCGTGTGTCCAGCCCGTGGTCGATCCTGACTTGTTTTGAATTTCAACCACGAGGGACACGGTTGAGCCACACGCCCGTGTGCTCAACCGTGTGGGCAAATATAGGCCATTTTCAAGGCCAAATTTCCACCCACACAAGGGTCATCCCTACAAGCAATATACCAATTCATTTCATGCACAATTGACAACCAAAGACATGTCAAATAATCAACCAATCTACACATTCAATCCCATTTCTAAACATGCTAGTTTGCACAATCAATTCACATATAAATCCTAGCATAATTCAACCACAGCTTCACTAAATCAATATGGCATCTAACCATCAATAAACTTACCATTCATAAGGCCATTTCATTACCATCAAGACATACCAAAACATGCATCATATACCATATTCACTCATGCATATTACCAACATTTATCTAGCCAAATCACATGGCTATTTACATTTCAAACATATATCGAATGACTAGCCTATACATGCCATATTTAGTTATATACACATTCAAGGGTACCAAAACAAGCTTGAGTAGTGTGATGACGATCCTCGACGATCCCCGAGCCTTCAGTAGCTTCGACGATCTATAAAACAGAACAAACACATACAAAGTAAGCTTTCCAAAAGCTTAGTAAGCCATATACAAATAAACTTAGCATAAAATGTACATAACCATATTGATACAATGACATTAATGGTTCTCATTGCAAATTCATCACATATTTTTTGGCTCATTTGCTTATCCATATCTCACCACATTCTTCAACTCAAATATCACATATACACAAAGCTCATTCAAGCATATATTCACTTATTATCTAATCACTTCAATACACATATTTATCTTAGTAAGTTCATATAGACACTTACCTTTCATACACACTTAGTGCACATATTAAACGTACCTGAAACGGATATACAAATCACATAGTCGTTCGTTTCTCGGACTTGCCTGTTGAACCGTTCGGAATCTAATAGGATACTCAGAGTGCTCAGAAATGTCGTACAATGCCAACGTCCCAGATGAGGTCTTACATGAAATCTCGAATCAATTCCAATGTCCCAGACGTGGTTTTACATGATATCACATAACGGACACCTATGTCATGACATATGCAATCCTATCTATTCCAAGGTTCAGACGGGACTTCTCAGACACTGATAACTTATCGATATATACTTTAACTCGGATTTCATATACATTCCATCTCAATGGATATTCATAGCAATTCAAATTTTATATATGTACAAATAATTCAATTCAAATACATTTATTTGTATATCGACTTACCTCGGATTCGGATATTCGATCGGATTCGGTTATTCGACAACTTTTGACTTTCCACGATCTAAGTCCGTTTTCTTCGGTTCTTGATCTATACATATTCAAATTTTAACCCATTTATTCACCAAAACATTCAATTCAATCCAAAAACACATATTTATGGCAATTTGCAATTTAGCCCTCACATTTTCACATTTGGACAATTTAGTCCCTATTTCACAAAATCACAAAATATACCAAATTTCATGTCACCCATGCTTAGCCGAATGTTCATATGCTTCATACTAGTCCATACATTTCATTTATTTCACAATTTTGTCCCTCAAAATACTATTTTCTCAATTAAGTCCAAAATACTCAAATTCATCAAAAATTCAAAGACAAACTATGTTAATCTAACACATATCTTTCATTTTTCACCATTAAACATCACAAAACTCATGTGTTCATCAAAGGCTCATTCCAAACACATCATCAATTCACAAAATTGGAGCATGGGTTTCAAAGTATACGAAGCAACGATTACCAAAACGTAGAAATTATCAAAAATCGATTAAAAACGTACCTTGAATTAAGCCCTCAAATGGCCGAACCCTAACTTGTTTATTTTCTTTCTTTTTCTTCAAACTTTCGGCTAGAAACAATAGATGAACAATGTCTATTTTCATACTTTATTTTTATTATAAACATATTATTATATTATTTACTATATTAACCTTTAATGAAATAAAACAAAACATATGTGCCTAAGGTCATTAAAGACCATTGCCGTCCATTTACTCCACTAATCGCCAAATTGCCATATAAATCCTCCACATTTAAAAGCCACATCATTCTAGCCATTAATCAAATAAAAGGTAACTTTTACCATTTATGCAATTTAATCAGTTTCTCAAATTAAGCACACAAACAAACAAATTAACTTACGGAACTTTAACACATGCTTAATCACATATCATAGGCACAGAAAATAATATTAAAATATTATTTTAACTCGAATTTGTGGTCCCGAAACTACTGTTTTGACTAGGGTCTAAACCGGACTGTTATAGAACTCAGAACCAGAGCTTCGGTTAATAATATCTTCAACTGTTTTCAACTTTGCTAACATGCACAGATCATCCAAATTTTGTAAATGTGATAACCATATCATTCAGAACAACTTTAACTCATAATAACATCATCAGATTAGAACACATCTAATAGGTGTACCTCGGTATCATACTTTCTAGAATATCAATCCTTCATTCAGACTGTCCATCTATATACTCATGAATGCACAAAATTTATTACCATAACTGAGGATGCATTAACTACATGTAACTCAAATCACATTTCAACTGAGCAATTCACTTTGATAAGAACAACTAAGTCGATTTCGATTATCAAATAATAACATAACAAAATGCTTCTTTCTTCATGTTTTTAGGACAGTTCAAACATACAATCTTTCATAGTTTGTTTTTTTTTCAACATGCCATTCACATATTTTTACTAACTGTATTAACTCAGACGAAACATAACATCTTGCTTGAACTTACTGATAACAATCAAAATTATCCGAGGGAAGAAAATCAGTATACAATTTGAACTTGACTGTCATAATCCACACTTTTGCCGATATCAACTTCAAAGATAAGCCATACTTGATAAATTAAACAATAAGGATGATAAGAAATCTAAGATGATGAAATCCGAGATACAAGACCATACTGAATGTCTGAGAACACCACTCATATGAAATAATAGAGATCCTGATGATTCCTCAGAGAAAACCAGAAGAAATAGAAGCCCTGTTCATACATTTCGAAGTCAATTGTAACAAAGATAATATATTTCCCATATAAATGTAAACAGGACAACAACCAGAAGAAACAGAAGAACAGTTTCATATGAATTCACTATCAACTTTTTATCTCAGACGTAATGGAATAGAATACCAATAGAAGATAGTGGAATGTCGATCATAGATCAATCAGACCAACAATACTTTCATCAGAAAACGAAAAATTACAAATGCCTCTGAGAATATATAAACAGATAGAATACCCAAAAGAGATAGTCGTAAATTGCTCAACTGTAACTGTCATACTCAAACATCTTTACATTTCAAACATTATTCTTCTGACTAATTCTGTCATCATTAATCTCATAATATTTCATTCATTAACAAAATCAACTTAGAAGAATTCTTGATAATTACAATCTTTAGAAATTATACCTGAATCAGTCGATTTAACCGAAATTAACTCCTTCTCTAGTTGTGGCTTTGTGCATTCCAAATAATATTTAGAATAATCTGATATCTCTCTCATAAACGTCTGTGCTCGCTAAATCATTCCCATCTCTAATCACATCATTAATTATTCCACCACTGAACTCTTTAGTTTCCTCGCTTGTTAGCTTAGTCAATATAAATCTAATGAACTTCGTCATATGACACTATACCGGTAAGGGGGTGAAGATTGCAAAGCCCTTAAAGTTTTGACTCTCATACACACACACATACAATATAGCATTTAATACCAACACAATATCATGTACTTTGATTACACATCTCTAGGTTTCTACTAATCATGAACACATTTTCAAATATCTTAGTAACACACTTAGCATGATCACATATAAATATCAACCAATCGTACTAAGCTCATCTCAAAATAAATTTTTCATGTTATTCACTGCAAAAAGTCACTCTGATTTATCAAAATGCAATGATCAATCAGAACGATAACATTTTATCCATATTCCTCAACTTATGGTTAATCCATTGTATCCATTAACACATACATATCATCGCAAATCATAGAGAATCAATTCAGGCAAATCAATATATTCACTAAGTTACACGAACTTACTTAACCCCTTTCAGCATTATAGATGGTAGCTCGGTTGGAAAGCATCCCTGCTTTAACGAAAACAAATCTCATCGGAGTCGGGAGATATCACACTATCACAGTTCACTAATGGCATGTATAGCTAGACTCGCATACGCTACATTAGTCCGAGAATCGACTAAATCATAGCTCTGATACCACTAAATGTAACACGCCTTACCCGTATTCAACGCCGGAATAGGGTACGAGGCATTGCTGGAATACATACACTTAACCATTCACATGCAAGCATACACATCCTTGAAATGCATAATCATAGACTTATAACATAACAAAAATTGGCCACATTTAATGGCCTTATACAACAATAACCATCAAATAGCATAGGCCAACATTCTAGGCCAACTCATAATAACATATACACATAATCAAGTCCCTATACATGCCATGGACTTAAAAATACTTGAAGATCGTTGATACAATACCAATCAATAACTTTTTAGTGTGATAGAATCTCCGACGACCTCCATCTCGAGCTAGCATCTGTGACACTATAGGAAAAAGGAAAGGAAGGGGGTAAGCATTATAGCTTAGTAAGTAGGTATGTAAATAATAAGTGATTTATTAACAGGCTTTTATAAATATTCACAATATGTTCTCAAGATAATACAATCATAAATGCACATAGTTCCACTATTTATTCATGTTCATCTCAAGCTGTCTACTCTAGTCACAATAACTAAATTATTTATATCTTGAACTACAGAACTCCAAATTAAGATCTGCTAATTTTTCCTGAAACTAGACTCATATATCTTCTTACCATAAAATTTTCAGAATTTTTGGTTTAGCTAATAAGTACAGTTTATTCTGTAAATTCACCCTTGTTTCGTTGTCTGATAGTTCCGACCCCTCTTCACTAAAAACTAATTATCTCTTCGTAAGGGATTCAGATGATGTTCTTGTTTGTTTCTTTTGAAAATAGACTCATTAAGGATTTTAATAATATAAATTATAACCCATAAATAGTTTTGTACAATTTTTAATAATTTCCCAAAGTCAGAACAGGGGATTCCGAAATCATTCTAACTCTGTCTCACAAAATTTCGAATATCTCAGAGTTGTAAATTCTTTTGCTCACACCGTTTCTTTTATGCAAAAATAGACTCAACAAGATTTAATTTCATATCTTATTAAACTAATATTTCAATTTCCACCATTTTTGGTGATTTTTCAAAGATATATAACTGCTACTGTCCAGAACTGTTTTATTTCTAAATTTCACTCTTTCATGTTTTCTTTATTGTAACTTTCATTGTAACACTTACTCCGTATCAATCTTACCAAATTTCGATCACATATCGAGCACATTGCTCATAAGTTTACACACACATACCTGCACTTATTCATCACATAGTCATATTCGTTTGCACTTAGTCATTTCCCGCTGAACGCATCGGAATAATAACGGATACACGAAAATTTGCACATAAGTGCCACAGTTGTAGCTAAAGATACTTCATATCACACTTTTCACATAGGCTCGCTCTCGAGCTATTCACATTCACGGGTCTGCTCACACAAGCTATCGGTCATACGTAACTACTCAGTGCTACTCACACAAGCTGTCAGGTATCCGCAATGCCGGATTACCCAGCCATTGGTAGAACTTATAAGACCAGCACCCGTTTCACATAGTCACAATCTCGGGTCTGCTCACACAAGCTGTTGGTCATACGTAACTGCTCAATGCTGCTCACACAAGCTGTCGAGTAACCGTAACACAATCCGGATAACTCAGCCACCGGTAGAACGTACGGACCAACACCCGGATCACTTATTTCACTTAGATTTCACATAGGTTTCTAGTGAACATGTCACTCGTATCCATTTTATTCCTAAGGTTCAACCGGGAAATTTCTCACTTGTCGATATTTTGTCAATTACATCAAATATTCAGCCACAATTCATACCATTTATAAAAATATGAAACCATAAGTAAAAACAATGCATTATTTACATACAAACTTACCTCGGCAGCACAATCGGTGATAAGGACTTAATCGCATATTCTTTGTTTTTCCCCCGTTCTAAGTCTAAATCTCATTTTCCTTGATCTATAACAACACATTTAACTCAATTATTCCTTTTGCTACTCAAATTAGCCTAAATTCACATTTTAGAAAAATTACATTTTTGCCCCTAAACTTTGTCATATTTACACTTTTGCCCCTAGGCTCGTAAAATGATTTTTATTCAATTTCCTTGTATTTTAAGCCTAGAAGAACCATTTTCATAACTATAGTAGTCCACAATTTCCATTTATTCACACATTTTACAACTTTTTACAAACTAGTTTTTTTTGACAATTTCACCGAAAATCACTTAGTAAAAGTCGTTTATTACACACCGAGCATTCATATTCTACCATTAAACACCAAAACACAAGCATTTCTCATATGGGTAAATTTTCAAACATCAACCCTAGCTCAAATAAATGGTAGAAATAGAGAGATCGTGTTACAAGGATTTCAAAAACGTAAAAATCATTAAAAACGGGGCTAGAACGGACTTACTATGGAGCTTGGAAGCTTGAAAAGCCCTAGCCATGGTTTCCCTTTGTGAAATTCGGCCATGGGGTTGATGATGGACAAAAATTGGCTTTTAATTTTGTTTTTAATTCATTTTTATTACTAAATGACCAAAATGCCCCTAACTTAAAAATATTCTATTTCACCTATTTCATGTCCATTTTTGTCCAACAAATTAACCAATGGTCTAATTACCATTTAACGACCTCTAATTTAAAATTTCATAGCAATTGGACACCTCTAGCTTCTAGAACCCAAGTTTTGCACTTTTTACAATTTAGTCATTTTGACTAAATTGAGTGCCCAAACGTCAAAATTTTCGAACGAAATTTTCACAAAATCATTCCATGAAATTGTAAGGCCATAAAAAATAAATTTTTCCTCGTCGAATTTGTGGTCCCGAAACCACTGTTCCGACTAGGCCCAAAGTCGGGCTGTTACAAATAACCATTTAGATCATGCATATCAAAGTACCAATTCACAACAAGTTGCAAGACTTATACAACATGTACATTCAACTATCATTTCATCTTCCATCATTCAACCATATCAAGCATATCATCCACCATTTTTAAGCTACTTAAAAACATACCAAATTATACCATTTCATCAACAAAATGCCAAATCACAAGCCAAGTTAAATGGCCAAAACAACAACCAAAATATATGGCCAACATTAACCAAAATACCTATACATGCCATTATAACAAAAATTAAACCACAGAATGTACCAAAAGAGCCGATGGATAGTGTGATATAACTCCGACAAGCTTCCAACTCGAACGAGCTTCCGGTTTACTGTAAAACACGGAAAATAACACAGAGTAAGCATTTAAGCTTAGTAAGTTTGTCTAACATAGAATTTAACTTACCATTTAATCATATAATAGGTAAGTAAACAAGCATATCCTAATACAATTTGGCCAAATGCCTAAACACATATACACCAACCATGTTAGCCATGTAATTACATATAAAAGCTAATAAACATGGATGAATACATCAATTGATCAAGTTCCAAATACATGTATCAACCAATTCAAGTTTTCATATACCATGTAACAATAGTTCCATATAATTCATATAGCCATTTATTAACTCAATGTGTACTATCTATGTCCATATCAAACCCTACCTCAATGACAACCTTCAACCATATCAAAACAACATTTCATAGCATGCATTTAACTTACCATTCCATCATTCACCATTTAAGCACCAAAATGTCAACAATTATCACATCACATTTACATGCCAACATAACAGTCCATTTCATCAATCAAAGTTACAAATTTACAAGTCATATGTATAATGACCATTTCATCAATCAAAAAACACCTATACGTGCCATTATAACTGCGACCAAAGCATAAAAATCTACCAATAAAATCGATGGATAGTGTGAGGGATCTCTGACTAGCTTCCAACCTGATCGAGCTTCTGGTAACAAATAAAGCAAGAGAAATAAAACTACGTAAGCATATAATGCTTAGTAAGTTCGCATAAACTTTAAACATAACATTTCATTTCAATAATGAACTTTATAGGTTAAATATAAACCTATACCGATGTGTAACACCCCAAACCCGACCTAGCCATTACGACCGAATCTGATGTGTCACATCAAAGTGTCTTTCGAAATCAAGGCTTGTTGATAGCGAACCGTTTTTAAGTTAAAACCCATTTAGCTTTTATTGCTTGAAAAAAAAAACATTTGGTAAGTTAACTTATTAAGTTTGAAAAAAAACCACTTTTTAAAATGATTGCCATGTTGGTTACCGTTGGTTTCTTAGTTGGTTAAAAACCCGCGGAAGCTACTCTAAGGAATGTCATTTTGAAGTTTGAAAATGTGTGTTTGTCTTTTAAAACAGTTATTATTTTTGAAAACTTGTTTGTATCAGGCCATGGCGCTTTCAAAAAGAAATTAAACCCAATTAAAAGAAATTAAAATCACCAGAGGCCTTATTACATAAATATCAACCCAATATAAAAATTTTAAAAACTAGGTCTAAAATAAAATATTAGCGAACGTGTGGCCACCTCCGTGTCCCTCGCAGCTCCAGATCATCTAAGGCTGGGGATTAACTGTACAGTTAAAAGAAAAGGGTGAGTTACGAGAACTCAGTGTGTAATCCCCTATCATGCAATAACAGTCTGGGCCTGAGCCCTATTTAGTAACAGTACAGTGTGGGCTTTAACCCATTACAGTAGTCAATGTGGGCCTAAGCCTAATATAGTATCAGTATGGTACAAATATGCAACCCACCCTAATCCAACCAACACACCACCCGTACCAACCAACACACCATGTGGGGATAGAATCGACCCACCCCGCCAACACACCAATATTGTAGCATAGCTGCCAGTAATAATAACGCAGCAGAGCTGCCAGTAATAGTATATGTGGCAAAGCCACCAGTAATAGTATTGCAAGAGAGCCGCGAAGACGATATAGCAAAGAAGTCGCCAAGAATGATATTTGTGGCAAAGCCACCAAGAATATGATACACTTCCTCCATAACAGTATCCAGACCCCATGCGGTATGCCATGTCATAAATATCTCGTGTATGCAGTATGTCCTACTCAGTACAGTCATACAATAATATGCATTCATACAATAATATGCATTCATTAGTCGACTTACTTCTAGGGGTAAAATGGTAATTTCCATCTATTAGGGGTAAAATAGTAATTTTACCCTTTAGGGGTATTTTGGTTATTTTACCTATTTTTGGGTTTCAGTGCAGATAACGACCTTTCCAAAGGTCCACATTCTCCTTGAGCGACACAGATAACCTATATGATCAAAATGATGTAAATGGGCCCAAAGTCCAATATTCGGCCCAAGTGGGCCCACAAGCTCGTGTGGCCCATTTAGCCCAAATTAAGTCACGGCTATGCGAACGTTATTGCCCAGTCTAATATTTCCAACTTATCGTGGATTTATTTCGTGTGGGGCCCACGAGCCCATTGGGCCCACACGGCCCATTTCAGCCAAACGAGGCCCATAATAGCCCAAGAGCACGAGAATGCTCGTGGTGGCCTCTACAGTCTATCGCCCATGATTGTGGGCTCGGTTTACCACACGAGCGATTGCATGCTCGTGAGACCTCATATGTCGAGGTTTCGGCTTTTCGGCTTTTGCCGATTCGTAGAGGAGATGGTGTGATTACACACCTGTTTACGAAATTGCTCCAAATTCCACGAGCGCCCAACCTAGATTCAAACGAGATCCAATGTTAGTCCTTTTCATCGTTAGGGCAAATCACCCTCTTATTGATGCTTAATCTGAAACACCCTTCTTACCTTGTTTGAATGAGGGTGACCTTAGTCCCGCTACGATCGTTGTTCAGAAATGATTACACGCCCTTGTTGATTTCCTAAAATACAATCAAAATCTGTTTAGTGAATGATAGGGCACATTCGGCCTAACCCTAAAGAACATAAGGTAACACTTTTACCTTAACTGAACGTTGAGAATGAAGGTGTGACTCCTCCAAGACCGTTCACACTCCACCACTTCTTGAGGAAGACCCTAGAATCGCAACGAGTAAAGTACATGAAGGAGGAAATAACAATCGGTTAGTAAAGGGGTATTCGGTTTTGGAAAAAAGAAAAGAAGTGCATAGGTGTATTCGATTTTAAAAAGGAAAGCAGAGGATAGATTTAATCAAAAGGTGAGGAGTATGAACACTTATCGATAGTCAGAACCTTTGCAGTAGATCGACACAGAGAAGGATTAACAACAGTGATATTCAGCCAGACTAGAATAAAAGACGAACAATAGTTAAGGGGGCAAAAGGGAAGGTTCGACTATGAGAGAAACCGATTGATGAAGAAAAAGGGTATGGGAGAGTAGGGGCTAGGTTCGGCCAAGAAGAGAAAGAGGATAGCAAAGAAGAAGAGAAAAAATGACGCAAATGGTTAGAAGGGAATGACACGAGTGGTCAGTTTCGTAGCAAAAGGAAAACTAGAGAGAACCCGAAATGCAAAAAGTAAAAACCCCAAATTGACAGCAAGGAAATTCGGCAACTCTCCTATCAACACCCCAAAAGCTGAAACCAAGAAATGACTACAGTCGAAATTGCTCCCTATTTCCCCTAGCCGAATTCCAATGGAGCCTTAGAGTCCCAATCGGCCACAACACCCTACCAACCTCCCATTTCGAAATTCCTTAATTTTCTCCCCAATCTCCTCCTTGACTTGCTCCACAAATCCCTCCATGACCAGTTCAAACTCCTCTCAACAGTGTTTTAGTCCAACTCTTCTACCTACATAGCTCAAGCAGCAAAATAAACACTCCATTGTGCAACCCAGGACTTGAACCTCAAACCTCTCAGTTACACCACACGCCACCTTGCCACTACACCATAGGCTCTTTTTGTGTCATAAAACAAGCATTATTACTAATAAGGCCTAAGTGCCAGTGTCCAGGTTCATTTAAGAGAAAAAAACTAAAAATTCTGCAAAAGTCAATACTTGAACCCAGGTTTCTCACACACCCCCACACACACCCAAATCACTTAGCCATTAAAGCAAAACAAGCTTTTTGTGTCAGAACATGCAAAATTAAAGACCCTATATTTTTGGGGCGTTACAACTCTACCCCTAAAAGAAATTTCGGCCTTGAAATTTACCTGGTCAGAATAGGTGAGGGTATTATTCTCGCACCGCCTCCTCAGGTTCCCACGTGGCTTCCTCGATACCGTGATTTCGCCAAAGTACTTTAACCAGTGGGATCGATTTCTTCCTTAGTACCTTAACCTCACGTCCAATATCTGGACTGGTTCTTCCTCGAAGGTCAGATCTGGCCTAACTTTGATCTCCTCGACTGGTACTATATGTGTGGGGTCAGAGCGATAACGCCTCAGCATGGAGACATGGAACACATTGTGAATCCGGTCTAATTCTGGAGGCAACTCAAGTTGATAGGCGACTGGTCCCACACGCTTTAGTATACGGTAAGGCCTAATAAACCTAGGGCTAAGCTTACCCTTTTTCCCAAACCTCAGTATCATTTTCCATGGAGAGACCTTAAGAAATACGAAGTCTCCCACGGAATACTCAATCTCTCAGCGTTTAAGATCTGCATAAGACTTCTGCCTATCAGACGCTTCCTTCAACCAGTCTCGAATCACTTTTACCTTTTCTTCGGTATCAAAAACTAACTTTGGCCCCAAAACTCGCCGCTCGCCCAGCTCAGTCCAACAGGTAGGAGTACGACACCTACGACCATACAACGACTCGTACGGTGCCATTTGAATACTGGACTGATAGGTATTATTATACGCGAACTCTGCTAACGGTAAATGGTCTTCCCAGCTGCCTCGAAAATCAATTACACAACTTCTTAACATGTCCTCCAGTATCTGAATCACCCTTCCTGACTGGCCATCTGTCTGAGGATGAAACGCAGTACTGAAGTCCAACCTTGTATCCAAAGCCTCATGTAACTTCTTCCAGAATCGAGATGTGAATCTAGGATCTCTGTCGGATATGATGGAACCCGGTACCCCATGCAGTCTCACAATCTCAGCCACATACAACTTTTCCAGCTTCTGCAACGAGTAATCAGTGCGGACAGGTATAAAATGGGCAGATTTAGTGAATCGGTTTAAAATGACCCATATCGAATTATTTTTAGTAGGCGTTAAGGGTAGCCCACTCACAAAATCCATAGTTACCCTCTCCCACTTCCAAAGTGGAATCTTAACTGGCTGCAATAGCCCTGAAGGCAGCTGATGTTCAGTCTTAACTTGCTGACACGTCAAGCACTTAATCACAAAATCAGTAACTTCGTGTTTCAGTCTTGGCCACCAGTATAGCTCACGAAGATCTCGGTATAACTTGTTTCCGCCAGGATGCATAGTGTGTGGACTACTATGCGCCTCTCGTAGTATAGGCTACCTTAGATCAGAATCCCTTGGTACACAGACTCTCCCACGGAAACACAGTACTCCCTCACCATTCAACCCAAAATCTGCAGTCTCTCCATTCTCAACTTGTCAGAAACGAGGAACTAGTGACTCATCCAATAACTGTTTCCCCTTAATTTGCTTAGTCCACGTCGGTCTCACTTGAAGCTCAGCTAACAAGCTACCATCATTATACAAACTGAGACGAGCAAACATTGCTCTCAAATCGATATCTGACCCTCACGGCTCGGTCGTCATCTACCACGTTAGCCTTACAAGGGTGATACTCAATCGAGCAGTCGTAATCCTTAAGCAGCTCTATCCATCTTCGCTGCCTAAGATTCAGCTCTTTCTAAATGAGGAGGTACTTGAGGGTCTTGTGATCTGTGTAGATAATACACTTCTCATCGTATAAATAGTGCCTCCAAATTTTCAGTGCGAATACCACCGCGGCTAACTCCAAGTCATGTGTAGGGTAATTTGCCTCGTGAGGCTTAAGCTGACGAGACACATAAGCAATCACCTTACTCTCCTGCATTAGCACACAACCCAATCCAACGTGTGATGCATCATTGTAGACCAGAAATTCCTTCCCAGACTCTGGCTGTATTAAAATAGGGGCCTCATTCAAAACTTTCTTCAGTTTCTCAAAACTCTCTTGCTGCTTATCAGTTCAATTGAACGGTATCCCTTTATGCAGCAACTTAGTCATAGGTGCAGCAATCACAGAAAACCCCTCTACAAAATGTCTATAATACCCTGCCAGACCCAGAAAGCTTCGAATCACAGATACGGTCTTAGGTGGTTTCCAATCTAGTACGGCCTCAATTTTTTGAGGATCGACCCTAATCCCCTCGGCAGATACCACGTGACCCAGAAATGTCACTTCTCGCAACCAGAACTCACACTTGCTGAACTTAGCGTACAATTTCTCCCTCAAAATCTACAGAACAATTCAGAGATGTGCATCATGTTCATCCTCAGTTCTCGAATACACCAAGATGTCGTCTATAAATACCACTACGAACCGATCCAGGTAGGGCTGGAATACTCGGCTCATCAAATCCATGAAACTAGCTGGTGCATTCGTCAGTCCAAACGACATCACTAGGAACTCGTAATGACCATAACGAGTCCTAAACGCAGTCTTATACACATCAGCCTCTTTAACCCTCAGCTGATGGTACCCAGAATGAAGATCTTTTTTGGAGAAAACCAAATCTCCTCGCAGCTGATCAAACAGATCATCAATTCTCGGCAAGGGATACTTATATTTGATAGTCAATTTATTCAACTACCGATAATCGATGTACATGCGCATGGATCCATCCTTCTTCTTCACAAACAACACTGGTGCTCCCCATGGAGACATACTCAGTCGAATGAATCCTCGGTCCAGAAGCTATTGAATTTAAGCCTTTAACTCCACAAGCTCTTTCGGTGCCATTCTATAAGGGGTGATGGACACCGGAGCTGTTCTAGGCAGGAGTTCAATACCAAACTCAACTTCGCGGTTAGGGAGCAACCCAGGGAGCTCATCCAAAAATACATCAGAAAAATCCTTAACTGTTCGATATCTCCAAATGTAAGGACCCTCGTAACTGAGATACGCCAATATAGGCTAGAAACGCCTCACAGTCCTTACGAACCAGTTTTTCAGCCCTTAATGCAGAAATCACATTAGATAGGAAGTCCCTTCGCTCCCCAATTACCGCCACTTCCTCATCCTCAGTAGTTCTCAACACCATACGCTTAGTAGCACAATCCAAACTTGCACGGTGTTTCACCAGCCAATCCATAACCAATATAAGGTCAAATTCACCAAACAGCAGTTCTATCAAATCCGCCAGAAAGACAACCCCTTGAACCTCTAGGGGCACATTTCTGAAAAATTTATCCACTCTTATTGACTACCCCAGTGGACTTAACATCGTCATTTCATTAACAGTACTCTCACACATGATACCCAAGGTGCCAGACACAGTGCATGCAATATATAAATGCGTAGACCCTATATCAATCAGAGCAGTGTAAGGTACATTATGAATCAGGAACGTACCAGTTATAACGTTTGGAGTGTCACCATCCTCTCGACGACGAGCAGCATATACCAGAGCTGGCTGCCTCGCTTCAGTGTTACCAGTACCTCTGCCTGGTTCTCCACGACCCCATCCCATACAGTTTCCACCTCTGGCCTGCCCACAGCCTCTCGGTGGCTGCTGACCACCTCTCACTGGCTGAACATGACCCTGTCCTGCAGCTTGTATCTGAACAGGCCTCTGGGGACAATTCTTAACCTGATGATTCATGGATCTGCATCTGAAGCACGCCCCAATCTTCTTCCAGCACTCACCTTGGTGAGATTTCCCACACACTGCGCAAGGCTGCGGTCTAGCAACAGCAATAGGAATTTCTGTCTGAATCGGCCCATCCAATCTGGCCTTCTTTATAGGCCTCCCAGAAGAACCTGAGGGCCCAAAATCCCTCTTATTTTGGCCCCTATCTTTTTCATGGTTCTGGTGCTCAGAGCGCTTCACATCCTCAGCAATATTTGCCTTTTCTTCAAGGGAAGCAAAATATCGCTCCCTCTGCGGAGCTATCAATACTCTTAACTCATCTCGAAGGCCATCCTCAAAATGCACACAACGTTCATACTCAGTTGCTACTATCCCTCGAGCATACCGACTCAACCGTAAGAACTCTACCACATATTCCGCCACTGTCTTATTCCCTTGGGTCAGGTTCAGAAATTCTCTTCTTCAAGCGTCCACATAACTTGCGCCCACATATTTCCCTTGGAAAGCCGCCTTATAGAAATCCCATGTCATTCGGTCGGCCTGCGTACCCTCTCTCACAGAAAGTCGCCTAAAGAAATCCCATGTCATTCCGTCATCCTACTGTTAATTTGGAGCATTTGGATTAGAACCTAACATATGTAAATACTAGAAGATAAGTAGGTAATATTGATTAAAATCCTTCATTTAATCAATCCATAACCCTTTTCCCAAAATATATGACGAAACAACTAACTAGGTTACGATTATCCACACTTACGCTTCCCGAACTTTTAGATCTAATTTGCCGATTTTTCAAGAACGATTTTTCCTAATTAAAACATGTTTAAAGGCTAATTAGTAGGGTTTCAAGAACCCAAAATCATGTTGCAAAAATATGGAAAAGAATTAAAGAAAAACAACCCCCTTTCTTGCCCAAAGGTGCATGCACCACCACCCGCGGTGGCCAAATTTGGTGCTGATGTAAAACAACTTTAGGATTTGATTAAAAAGCTGAAAAAATATCCATTAAATCTTTAAAAATCCCCCAAATTACGGTTCTAGTAATTTAGGTCTTTAATGCACAAGATTTAACAAGAAATCGAGAGAGAAAGTGATCTTACACAAGCTAGACGTTTTGGGAGGCAATGGCACTTCTTGGCAATGTTTGGAATCAATCTTGGAGACTCAAGATTTCAGATTTGGGGTTTATTTAAATAGAGAAAATGGAAAAAAAATAGGATGGAGGATATGATGCAAAATGTTATGGCGAAAAGAAAAGAAAAGGATAACAAAACTAGGTGTTATGGACGACGATAACAATGGAGGAAAAAAGAAAAAATTAAAAATCAATGAAGAGAAGACATGGGAGGAACGACTAGGGTGAGGATAAAATAGAATAAAGATTGATTATTTTGAGTAAAATTAACATTTATACCTATGTGTTACAAGGGTATGGACACACTAAAAACAAGGGATTTTGTAAAAAAATTTAATTATTTTACAAGGGAAGAGATTTGAACTTGGGAACTCAAATTAAATTCCATGCTTTCACATTTAACAACTAACCACTTAGCTAACTCCTTATTTTAGGGATGTTACAACTCTACCCCCTTAAAGAAATTTTGTCCTCGAAATTACCTGATTCAAAAAGATAAAGGTACTAAAGCCGAATCTATTAGAGTATTATTAAAAGGTCCTTAGTCGAGTATTATTGTGGGCTTGGACAACAATAATGCATTCAGACTAACGTGTACTTGATTTATGATAAAGTGTTGTCATTGACATGAGATGTCAAAATCAATACATAAGTATGTCTGTTAGGGAACAACATATTGGACTGACCCACTATGAGTATATTTCTTGGATTATTATGTAATAGTCACAATATTACTCATAGTGATTACTATGTATACAATCCTCAAACTTGAGATCATCATTATTCTAACATCGTGAGTCATATATTTTGATACAGTCAAACATCCATCGTAACTGGTTGTTCTATAAAGGATGATGCTGGATATACCACAATCTATGTAGTGGGATATGGTTGATCAATATAGAATTTGTCCCTCCTACATAACGGGAGCAATATCCTAGGCCACTTGATTGAGTGAGACTAGAAATGCATGGCCATGCTTGAATAAGTTGATATGAGATATCATACTTATTTGTTTTTCATAGTCTCCTCATGATATCAAGAAACATTAGATGGACTATGCAAGTCTACTCAGGATATAAAGGACAAAATGATTTAATACATGAAGGGTTAATCACAAAGAGGTTATGTCGAATCATGACTTCTTGTAACTTAGGTAGTAATGATGCATTGCTAAATACTGCTCATTGTTTGTAATATTAGAATCGTTTTAGTATTATTGCTAACGTTACAAAAACCTACAGGGTCACACCCTATGGATGAAACGAACGGAATCCAAACATAGTTGGTATTGTGTTTAGCCGTCACATGAATTAAATTGATTATAGAATTAATTTAATTTGGTAGTTAAATATTGAACAAATTATATGTACAAGTATGTTGTAGACATAATGAAAAATATGGTTAAATTAATATATGAATTTGATTTGTATAAAATTTAACTAAAAATAATTTATTGAAATCCTTGTTATAATTATTGTAATTATAATTTAGGATCGAATATTATTATAATGATTGTAATTGTAATTGTTTGGTCAAACATTATTATAATAATGATAATTATAATTATTATATTCGGTTAATTTTTATGATTTGATTTATATCAAAATGTCAATTATTCCCAAACTAGGACATATAGGTTTTTAAGAAAAACCTAAGATACCCGAAATAAGGTGTGTGTGAGGTCTAGCATCCGTCAAGAGATTTTTCACTCTTTGAAAAAAGTTTTATAGAATGCTTACCGTTCATTGTCACACCGGGTGGATTACATAGAGGCCGAAACTTTTCGTAGCTGCTTAGAATCGACATACAATTATGTAATCTATTTCTTCGATTATTCTGTTCTTTAAAGACCATACCTGAATAAGTTGATTACTCATGAATAATTTCTTCCGTAGCAGCGACATTACGTATCCCAAATGATCTTCAGAAAAATTTGATATCTCATCTAGAACCGTCTTTACTTGCTAACCTATTCTCATCTCTAGCCTCATTACTAATCATTCAGCCATTGAACTCTTCGGTTTCACACTTTTGAGCTTAATCAATATAAATCTTGTAAATTTCGTTGTATAAGACTGTACAGGTGAGGGGGTGAAGGTCGTAAAGCCTCTTAAATTGACTCTCATATAAATGCTCATAACATAAAATTTCATCATTAGCATATATATTATAAAACATTTATCCGTACCTTTATGAGTTTCTACTCATCCTCAGCAACATTTTTACTCAGATACTTGAGTATCGCAATCAACATTATCGAAATTAGCTCGGTTGGAAAACATCTCTGTCTATTATTGAAACAAATCTCATCAGAGTCAGAGATATCACACTATCTCAGATTATATAATTGCATGTATTTCTAGACTTCACACATGCTACGTTCAGTTCGAGAACCAACTAAATTGTAACTCTGATACCACTAAATGTAACACCCCTAACCCATATTTGTCGCCAGAATAAGGTTACAGAGCATTACATTTCAAAACTAACAAAATTTTAAACATTTTAATTCACAACATCAATCATAGAAAACTCAATCAATGACACGCATATTGTCCCTTATACGAGCCCTCGAGGCCCTAAAAATACATTAGAAACAAGTCGAGACTAAATCGAAAACATATAGATTTTTTAGGAAAAAGTGAAAATTTCAAAACTGCAGGGGTCACACGGCCGTGTGGACAGTTGAAGTAAGGACACACGATCGTGTCTGAGCCCGTGTCCGTGCTTGTGTTACTCACTGATTTGGGTCACACAGCCAAGCCACACGCCCGTGTGCCAGGCCGTGTAATTCTCGAAATGCAACCTTTAAAAACCTATAGGGGACACACGCTAAGACACACGCCCGTGTCTCTGACTGTGTGGACGAAAAATAGGACATTTCCAAGTCATTTTTCTTACCCATTCATGCACACACCTATAACCAATTTACGACATGTGATCAAGCATCCCAAAGTACACCAAACCATACAACAACAAACTATCCAAATAGGTACATATTCATACGAACAATATGGCCAAAAGGCACCTCAATCACAACAATTAAACATGTATAACTAAATGCTTAGTTTAGCCAAAACTTACCTGTAACACCCCAAACCCGGTCAATACACCATGACCGAATCTGGCATGTTACGGGGAAAATCGCGTTTGAAGGGTTAGGTTTCTGGTTAAAGATTCGATGAAAAACTCCTTGTCATATTTTGTACTTTTCGAAATCTTGGCATGATAGCTTTGTCATATTTTAATGTTTTAGAGTGATACCCGATGGTAAAGTTTAAAACACATTGCGTTATAGTTTTGAAAACCGTTGACCTTCCAAGTTTTTAGCAATTTTGACTCAATTAATTTGTTAAGGCATATTAGAAAGCTACTTTAAGCATAAACATAGTAAAACCAAATTTAAAGGCCATTTACAACCCAAAATAAAACCAAATAGTAATAAATAAACCCAAGTACCAAATTTTGTAAAGTCTGAGCAAATCTTTATTAAAGCATGGCATGAGCACCTCGAGTCCATCCCGGCTCCATGTCCGCGTCTAAGTGTCACTGAAAAGTCAAAGGAGAGGGTGAGTCGCAAGACTCGATTGCATAAATCCCGCCTCCCGATAATACAACATGCTAACACACATCATATCATAGCAACATAATCAATGCACCCCGATCCTAACCATCCATATCACCTTTCTACCCCGTAGTACCAAACCACCGGTGGTGCTAAACCACCGTGACCCAAAGTCACGATATCCATAAGTGTGGTGCCAAACCACCGTGACCCAAAGTCACGAATAATCCAATGATGGGGCCAACCCATCGCGTGATACCAAATCACTAGCGACGATCCCATATCTCAAAGTGGGGCCAACCCACGGTGGTGTTAACCACACGGGGACGAGTCGCAATGAGGTGCCAAACCTCCGTGTCCAAAGACACAGCAGATACCAAATCACCGGTGACCGCAGCCACAAATCCGATGATGGGGCCAACCCATCGCGTGATACCAAATCACTAGCGCATTTATCCCATATCTTAAAGTGGGGCCAACCCACGGTGGTGTTAACCACGTGGGACGAGTCGCAATGAGGTGCCAAACCTCCGTGTCCCAAAGACACAAATGTGATACCAAATCACCGTGACCAAAGTCACAAAATCAATCGTGGTACCAAACCACCGGAGGTGCCAAACCTCCGTGTCCCAAAGACACAAAGGTCCCAAAGACACGGATATCATATTCCCCCTCCTCTCATATCACCCACACATGTCATACTAATGCAAATGATATAAAACATGCAATCATGCTAACATGCTCAAATGACATCTCATGGTATTTACATCATAAAACATGTTATCACATATATCACTACAGATCTCGTAATGAAACGGACTTACCCGTATCCGTGCTTATACCCCATCGGGTACCAAATCCATCAATCATATTGTTTCACTTTAATGAGTAATTAGGTTATTAATCATATTACTAAACAGAAGTGTGTTAGTTTACACACCTGCTAACACGAAAGCCTTAGCTCCAAAGAACCGGCCTAAATCCCTCGATAACTCGCTCCTAAAATCGGTCAACCAAGGGATTAGCAATCTAGACCATTCGCCAAAGCTATCAAACCAAAGGGGTTAATATTGAGCCATTACCTTGCAAATCGGTTTGGTTTCCTACCAAACCCAACCAACAATGGTTCCTCTTACCAATCGGCCACCCTCTAACAAATGACAACGGTTAATCTTTTAATAACTTGACTTAATGAAAACTAAAAGAATATACTAAAAGAACTCGTTCTTACCACCACTTACCAAGCGGTTAACAAGGAAAGAAGGCTCCACTTGATCGCCTCCCAATCCCGGATGCCCCTAAAGAAATCGGTTCAATGTCAAAAGGTTAACTCCTTTCACCAATCACCACAATCGGTTCTTACCCAAATCAAAATCGACAAGAGCACAGGAGAAAAGAAATAGCCATTCGCCCTATGCTTACCTTCCCAGAAACCCGATTGGAACCAAGACTAGAACAACACCACACCAAAATTCACCACAAGAACACCACTAGAAGAGAAAGAGATTCGGCCAAAACTTCAAAAGAAAGAAAAGGGAATTCGGCTTTAGGTGTTTAACACCCTTGGGTTCGGCTTTGAGTGGGAAAAAGAAGATGATGTGAAATGGGAATAGAGTTTCGGCACAACAAGAATGGGAAGAACAATTCAAGAAAACGGCTAAAGAGTTTTGAAGCAGGAAGAGAATAAAAGATGGATAGAGAGAGTACTTACGGTTTTGAAAGAAAAGAATTGATGAAAGTGTTTTGGAGGCTAGAGTTTCGGCTATCAAGGTTTCAAGAGGGAAAAAGAAAGTATGAGAAAGTTTCGGCTCAACACAACTGAACAAAAGAAAGAACGAGAGAAGAGAACATTCGGCTACCAAGAAAATTGAGAGAAAAACAAAGCAAAATTCGGCAACTAAATGCTTAGACTTTCGGTTTCAAAGTGGACAAAAGAGAGAGTTTTGCTTGACAAAAGAAGAAGTTTAGCTTACCTATTGCTTTTGGCCGAAAAATGCACAAAATTGCCTATTCAATTTCGGCATTCCCACTCCCCACAAGCCAAGCCGCCCACTCCCAAAACTCTCCCACAACCGGCCACTTCCACCATACACTCACAACCACTCATTCAAAACACTTTGAACAAGTCTCCTTCCTAAATTCACTCTCCACCCTCCATTTGATTGAGTTGACAAAGTCCATGGTAGAGTTTGAACTACCAACAACTCCTCCTCCTTAAGCCACAAAATGGAACAAAAAGGAGCACTCTGCAGCTTGAACTCGGGACCTCTCCCTCCCGAAATTGACGCCAACCACACACTCCAAGTGACGCATGCCTTGCCACTTTGCTAGCTCATCACTTGTGCTCAAAAACGCCAAATAAAATACAAATGACCCAAATTTTCTTCAGCTCCTCTCATATAAAGCCCAAAAACTAAAATTTTCCTACCGCTCGTGCATAGTCCTAGCCTACAATTAAGCCCATAAGACACCAAAACAAAGAACATAGCAAGCTCCTAGCATGCAAATTATGCCATAACAAAAATAGCCCCTAACCCGGGATATTACGCTCTACCCCTTAAAAATAATTTCGACCTCGAAATTACCTCGGTCGAAAAGTTGAGGGTATTGTTGTCTCATCATATCCTCGGGTTCCCACGTAGCTTCTTCTACGCCATGATTCCGCCACGCACCTTTACCAAAGGCACAGACTTCCTACGCAGTAACCTTCACATCCCGATCTAAAATCGCATGTGTTCTTCCTCCGTGGTCAAATCTGAATTTACCTCGATCTCTTCCATCGCTACCACATGCGATGGATCCGAACGATAATGCCAAGCATCAAACATGGAAAACGTCGTGGATCGACTTAGCTCTCACGGCAACTCAAGCCGATACGCCATCGGTCCCACTCGTCTCAATACCTTATACGCCCAATAAACCTCGGACTTAGCTTGCCTTTCTTTCCGAACCTCAAAACCTTCTTCCATGGCGAGACCTCGTAAAAACTTGATCCCCACGAGAAACTCTATGTCTCTCCGCTTAAGATCGGCATAAGACTTCGCCGGTCTGAAAGCTTCCTTCAACCGAGCTCAATCAACTTAACCTTGTCTTCGGTCTCAAAGAACCAACTCGGGTCCTAACAATCGGCGTTCACCTAACTCCGCCCAACACGTAGGTGATCGACACTTCCTACCATACAACGCCTCATATGGTGCCATCTTGATGCTCGCTTGTAATCGTTGTTGTAGGCAAACTCGACTAATGGTAGAAACTCCTCCCAACTACCTCTAAAATCCGAACACAACCCCTCAAAGATATCCTCCAAGATCTGAATAACCCTTTCCGATTGTCCGCCGATCATGGGTGAAAAGCCGTGGCCGAAAATCCAACCGCTGCACCTGCAGCCCGATGCAACGCTTTCGAGAACCTTAACGTAAATCGGGATCCCTATCCGAGATGATCGATCATCGCACACCGTGCAACCTCACTATCTCCGAAACATACAACCGCGCCAACCTCTCAAGTGAGTAGTCAACTCTCACCGGAATGAAATGAGCCGATTTAGTCGGTCGATCCACAATTACCCAAATCAATCCTTCTTGCTTGGCGTAAGCGGTAACCCACCGACGAAATCCATGGTTATCCTTTCCCACTTCCATCGAGGAATCTTCACAGTCAAGCAACCCTCGACGGCAATCGATGTTCAAATTTCTTGACTTGTCGACATGTCGGACACTTCCCAACAAACTCTGTCACTTCTTTCTTCGCACTGTGCCACCAAAATCGCTTCTCTCGAGATCCCTATACATCTTACTACCTCCGTGATGCATAGCATAAGGGCTACTATGTGCATCCTGAAGAATCCTCTTCCTCGACTCAACATCCTTGGGCATACAAGCTTTACCTTGAAAACACAAAGACCCCATCACTAGACAAACTATAACCCTCCAAACCACCACTGCACTGCAACCTCCGCGCACTCGTAACCTCATCCTCTAATCGCCTCTCTCGATCTGCCAACCCAAGTAGGCTTAATGCGCAACTCTGCGAAAATACTTCCGCTCATCATACAAACTCAAGTGAGCAAACATCGCTCTTAAGTCCGAAACAACCTTACGGCTCAACGCGTGCTCGCCACCACGTTAGCCTTGCCCCTCGATGATACTCAATCGAACAATCGTAGTCTTTAAGCAACTCAACCCATCTCAAGGCGCTGCTCAAATTCAAATCCTTCCGAGTCAAGAGGTACTTCGGACTCTTATGATCTGTGTAGACTATCGATCTCTCTCCGCACAAGTAGTGCCTCCAAATCTTCAAAGCAAAGACTACACCCACTAACTCCAAGTCGTAAGCGCCGGATAGTTGACCTCATGTGGCCTCACCGCCGAGATGCGTAAGCCACAACCTTACCTTCCCGCATCAAAGACACAACCCAACCCCGTATGTGATGCATCGCATGAGACCGTGAATTCCTTACCACCTCGGGTTGAATCAAAATCGAGCTTCATTAGAATCTTCTTAAGCTTGTCGAAACTCTCCTGCTTGCTTTCTCACCCAAACAAACGGAACCTCTTTCCTTAACAACTTGGTCATTGGTGCTGCAATCAACGAAAACCCTCTACAAACCTTCGGTAGTATCCTCGCCAAACCTGAAAACTCCGAATCTCACCATCGACCTAGGCGGTTTCCAATCCAAAATCGCTCAAATTTCCGATGATCCACTCTAATCCCCTCACCGACACTACATGCCCCAAGAAAGTCACTTCTCTAAGCCGAAACTCACACTTATCGAACTTAGCATAGAGTCGCTTTTCCTCGGAATCTGCAGCACCACTCGCAAATGCGCATCATGCTCTTCCTCTGTCCTTGAGTACACCAAGATGTCGTCTATGAAAACCACAACGAACCGATCCAGATACTGCTGAAACACCCTATTCATCATGTCCATAAACGCTGCCGGTGCGTTAGTCAACCCGAACGGCATTACCAGAAATTCGTAGTGCCCATACCGAGTCCAAACGCTGCTCTTGTGAATATCCGCTTCTTTCACCTTTAATCGGTGATACCTGCACTCGTGTCAATCTTAGAAAATACCGCTTGCACCTTTCAAATGATCAAACAAGTCATCTATCCGTGGCAACGGATACTTGTTTTTGATCGTCGCCTTATTCACCGGCGGTAATCTATGCACATCCGCATTGTACCATCTTTCTTCTTAACAAAGAGTACCGCAAGCACCCCACGGTGAAACACTTGGCCCGATAAAACCTCGGTCCAACAACTCTTGGATCTCGAGCCTTAAGCTCCACCAATTCCTTTGGCGCCATCCTATACGGAGCAATAGACACCGGCGCAGCTTCCCGGTGCAATGATCTATCCCGAACTCTACCTCACGATCCGTGGCAAACCCCCTAAGTTCTTCGAAACACATCAAAGAAATTCCTTAACTGTTCGGACTTTTTCTACAAAGACTCTTTAGCCTCCAAGGCATACACATGAACCACATACGCTTCACACCCTTTCTCACCATCTTCTCTCGCTTTAGAGCGGACACCACATTAGATAAGTAATCTCTCCTATTACCTACCATAGCCACTTCATCACCCTCGGTGCCGTCTTTAGAACCATGCGCTTAGCCGCAAGAATCCAACTTCTCGCTGGTACTTAACCAACCAGTCCATCCCAAGAATCGATCGAACTCCCCAAACGGCGGCTCCATCGGATCGCAAGAAGAAACACTACCCCTTGGAGTTTTAGGGGTACATCTCTAAACAACTTATCTACCACTACGGAATGACCTAGAGGGCTAATTACGGTCATCCGCCTAGAAGATATCTCGAGTCTAAGTCCATGGTCTCTACTATACTCACGCCATGTAAGAATGCGTCGAACCCACATCAATCAAAGCAAAGAAAAGGAGAACCAAAGATCAAGAACGTCGGGTTATGACGTCCGGCAAGTCGCCTCCCTCGGCGCCTTCATCGCATACACTAACCCAGTGCCGTTCAAGCGTCGAACTACCCGCACCCCTACCCCTGCTCCACGGCCCCGACCAGATCCATTACTACCTGCCATTACCACGGCCCTCTGCAGCGGGCGGTACATTATTCTGAATCGAGTACGGCCCGACTCTCGATCAATCTCGCCAACTTACACGGACAGTCCCTCACGCGATGATCCGAGAGAACCACACTCAAAACAACCTTTTCCACCGGTCCAAAGAAATTTCTCCCAATGATATCTCCCACAATGGTTACACCACGGCGGTCCCCGACTAGCAAAGAACAACCCTACTGAGGCCGATTCGCCCACTCTGTCTAGCCCTTTTCCGAGGATTACCCGACGATCCGAGAAGACCCAAAGCTCCTCTTATGCCTGCTCCTGCCCATGCCCCGCCTCACGGACTCCTTAACACCTCGGCTACCTTAGCCTTCTCAACCAGACACAAACTCACGCTCCCGGCGAGGAGCAATCAGCGACCTCAACTCGCTCTCGCACCATCCTCGAAACGAACACACCTCTCGTGTTCGGTGGCCACAATACCACGGCATACCTACTCACCTTCAAGAACTCACCAGACTACTCGAAAGCATTTACTCCCCGAACAAGCCTCGTAAATGCCTTTCACCGGGAGTCAATATAACTAGCTCCAATGTACTTCTTTTGATACGCAGCTCTAAAATAATCCCATGTCACTCCTCTGCCGCCACACTCGTCCCGAACCGTGAGCCACCACTGGTATGACTCATCCCAAGAAGCGATACTATGCCCTTCACCTTCTCTCACTTGTCAAGTCCGGATCATCCATGATCCGCCTCCGTTGCCTCCAGCCAATACTCAGCAGATCTTCTGGAGCAACACCGAAACACCTCGAAAGAATTCGGCCCCGCTTGCCCGAGTCGCCAGAACAATTTCCCTAACTCCTGCACCACCACCTACACCAGCTACCCTTTCCAACACTCGCAAAGATCGCGTCGTGACACTCGCGTCATCCCCACCGATCTTGAAACTCACCACCTCCACCGGTGGCGAAACCGGTATCTCATTTTCTCGACTTCACCTGCACCCTACGGGTTCGAAACCGTCATCCTACCACGACCTGCGTCCCACGACCACGCCCACCTCTAGCGCTCATGACTAAGTTCTCTCGATCCGATTTAGGAGTTTTATGCATCAATATCTATTCCATCGCTTTAAAAGCAAAGTCTTATGAATAGTAAAGAAGCTTTGTTTTCGCGAGTTCACGTAATCCTATCGGGCCAGATTTCTAAAGTAATCCACTATTGCAATCATCCAATCACATCAATAAATCACAAGCAATAGTAAGGGATACTTACAGGGCGGATCGTGCCGAGACTCGGTGTCATGCCCTTCAAACCATTTATTTCAAACAAAACACTTAAAACAGACTTTTGAAAGCATTTTGGGCTTGTGCCCACAAATGAGCCTTTGAACTTGGCTCGATACCACAATTGTAACACCCCAAACCCGGTCAATACACCATGACCGAATCTGCATGTTACGGGAAAATCGCGTTTGAAGGGTTAGGTTTCACGGTTAAAGATTCGATGAAAACTCCTTGTCATATTTTGTACTTTTCGAAATCTTGGCATGATAGCTTTGTCATATTTTAATGTTTTAGAGTGATACCCGATGGTAAAGTTTAAAACACATTGCGTTATAGTTTTGAAAACCGTTGACCTTCCAAGTTTTTAGCAATTTTGACTCAATTAATTTGTTAAGGCATATTAGAAAGCTACTTTAAGCATAAACATAGTAAAACCAAATTTAAAGGCCATTTACAACCCAAAATAAAACCAAATAGTAATAAATAAACCCAAGTACCAAATTTTGTAAAGTCTGAGCAAATCTTTATTAAAGCATGGCATGAGCACCTCGAGTCCATCCCGGCTCCATGTCCGCGTCTAAGTGTCACCTGAAAAGTCAAAGGAGAGGGTGAGTCGCAAGACTCAGTGCATAAATCCCGCTCCCGATAATACAACATGCTAACACACATCATATCATAGCAACATAATCAATGCACCCCGATCCTAACCATCCATATCACCTTTCTACCCCGTGGTACCAAACCACCGGTGGTGCCAAACCACCGTGACCCAAAGTCACGATATCCATAAGTGTGGTGCCAAACCACTGGTGACCCAAAGTCACGAATAATCCAATGATGGGGCCAACCCATCGCGTGATACCAAATCACTAGCAGACGATCCCATATCTCAAAGTGAGGCCAACCCACGGTGGTGTTAACCACAGGGACGAGTCGCAATGAGGTGCCAAACCTCTGGTGTCCCAAAGACACAGTGTGATACCAAATCACCGGTGACCGCAGATCACAAATCCGATGATGGGGCCAACCCATCGCGTGATACCAAATCACTAGCGAGCGATCCCATATCTCAAAGTGGGGCCAACCCACGGTGGTGTTGACCACGGGGGACGAGTCGCAATGAGGTGCCAAACCTCTCGGTGTCCCAAAGACACAAATGTGATACCAAATCACCGGTGACCAAAAGTCACAAAATCAATCGTGGTACCAAACCACCGGAGGTGCCAAACCTCCGGTGTCCCAAAGACACAAAGTGTCCCAAAGACACGGATATCATATTCCCCCTCCTCTCATATCACCCACACATGTCATACTAATGCAAATGATATAAAACATGCAATCATGCTAACATGCTCAAATGACATCTCATGGTATTTACATCATAAAACATGTTATCACATATATCACTACTGATCTCGTAATGAAACGGACTTACCCGTATCCGTGCTTATACCCCATCGGTACCAAATCCATCAATCATATTGTTTCACTTTAATGAGTAATTAGGTTATTAATCATATTACTAAACAGTGTGTTAGTTTACACACCGCTAACACGAAAGCCTTAGCTCCAAAGAACCGGGTCTAAATCCTCGATAACTCTGCTCCTAAAATCGGTCAACCAAGGGATTAGCAATCTAGACCATTCGCCAAAGCTATCAAACCAAAGGGGTTAATATTGAGCCATTACCTTGCAACCGGTTTGGTTTCCTACCAAACCCGAACCAACAATGGTTCCTCTTACCAATCGGCCACCCTCTAACAAATGACAACGGTTAATCTTTTAATAACTTGACATAATGAAAACTAAAAGAATATACTAAAAGAACTCATTCTTACCACCACTTACCAAGCGGTTAACAAGGAAAGAAGGCTCCACTTGATCGCCTCCCAATCCGGATGCCCCTAAAGAAATCGGTTCAATGTCAAAAGGTTAACTCCTTTCACCAATCACCACAATCGGTTCTTACCCAAATCAAAATCGACAAGAGCACAGGAGAAAAGAAATAGCCATTCGGCCCTATGCTTACCTTCCCGAAACCCGATTGGAACCAAGACTAGAACAACACCACACCAAAATTCACCACAAGAACACCACTAGAAGAGAAAGAGATTCGCCAAAACTTCAAAAGAAAGAAAAGGGAATTCGGCTTTAGGTGTTTAACACCCTTGGGTTCGGCTTTGAGTGGGAAAAAGAAGATGATGTGAAATGGGAATAGAGTTTCGCACAACAAGAATGGGAAGAACAATTCAAGAAAACGGCTAAAGAGTTTTGAAGCAGAAGAGAATAAAAGATGGATAGAGAGAGTACTTACGGTTTTGAAAGAAAAAGAATTGATGAAAGTGTTTTGGAGGCTAGAGTTTCGGCTATCAAGGTTTCAAGAGGGAAAAAGAAAGTATGAGAAAGTTTCGGCTCAACACAACTGAACAAAAGAAAGAACGAGAGAAGAGAACATTCGGCTACCAAGAAAATTGAGAGAAAAACAAAGCAAAATTCGGCAACTAAATGCTTAGACTTTCGGTTTCAAAGTGGACAAAAGAGAGAGTTTTGCTTGACAAAAGAAGAAGTTTAGCTTACCTATTGCTTTTGGCCGAAAAATGCACAAAATTGCCTATTCAATTTCGGCATTCCCACTCCCCCACAAGCCAAGCCGTCCACTCCCCCCAAAACTCTCCCACAACCGGCCACTTCCACCATACACTCACAACCACTCATTCAAAACACTTTGAACAAGTCTCCTTCCTAAATTCACTCTCCACCCTCCATTTGATTGAGTTGACAAAGTCCATGGTAGAGTTTGAACTACCAACAACTCCTCCTCCTTAAGCCGTCAAAATGGAACAAAAAGGGAGCACTCTGCAGCTTGAACTCAGGACCTCTCCCTCCTGAAATTGACGCCAACCACACACTCCAAGTGACGCATGCCTTGCCACTTTGCTAGCTCATCACTTGTGCTCAAAAACGCCAAATAAAATACAAATGACCCAGCTCCTTCAGCTCCTCTCATATAAAGCCCAAAAACTAAAATTTTCCTACCGCTCCAGCATAGTCCTAGCCTACAATTAAGCCCCTAAGACACCAAAACAGCAACATAGCAAGCTCCTAGCATGCAAATTATGCCATAACAAAAATAGCCCCTAACCCGGGATATTACATTACCATTTTGTACACATATCAAATCCACACTCATATGTACTTAATTTACCATTTAACATTTAGCATCATGAGCCATAAATACCATCAACATTTTTAATACCAAAATGACCATGTTCAACTTCCATCACCTATGTATCATAAAGACTATACAGTCACCCATCAAAAAGGCCACATACATATATCCACATATCAACCATTTCAATCATTCAAAATACAAAATTTACAAGCCAAAACATAATAGCTAAAACATCAACCAAAAACACCTATACATGTGCATTTTTATCCAATTATGAATTAACTTGTTTCCATGCCAAAACATAACATAATTGCTACAAAATCACTGCACCATATTAGATTCATGCCATATCTAGTTCCAAACCTTTCAAAAGCATACCATATCTTGACCATGTTGAGGTCAATTCATCATATATCACTTTAACCATTCAAACATGCTTTAACACATTATCAAATTAACACATATCAATAAGGCACCAAATGTACCAAGGCTACATCACCCAAAATGACATATACATGCCAAAATCATTAACTAAAATTCAACTATCAACAACCATAAGTCCACCTATACATGCCATTATAACCTTAACCAAGACACTGAAAACTACCGATATAACTATTGGGTAGTGTGATAGCTCTCCAACCCAATCGAGCTTCTGATAATCTAAAAATTAATGGAAAAACAACTACATAATCAATGAATGCTTAGTAAGCTCATATAAACTTTAGTCATATCAATTTATTTCAAATATAAAATTTATACGTATCAAGAATAATCCTATACCAATACCGCAAGATTCATGAAATCATATTCAACAACTCACAAAGTGAATAAATCCACAGCATCACACATATATATCATCCCTAGCATCGTAGGATTTTATAAAACTTTAAACCCTTTCCAATTTTTCTTACTTTCATTTGCATTTCATTACTTTCCATCACATTTACTTTCTTTAGCTTAAAAAAAAAAACAACATCAATTCAACTCATCATTTCCTTTTTCATCATTTTACACTTCAAGTGTGAACTTACTATACCATTACCTTTCCACACCCGTTTCATATGCATAACACACAAGAAATAAGCATATCATCAACCATAGCCACAAGCTAGTGCATTTAAACATATCTCTGTTGGAATTAACCACATGATATATCATTTCATAAGAAATTTCATAATTAAACCTTACCACTCTTTCATGAACACAAGCACATTTCCATTTGGGCTCTTACCATTTCAATGCAACTTATAAGTAAACATAATACCATTCAACCAATAGCTTGGCACATGCCTAAGCATCAAACAACAACACATGTTAGCATACTTGAACATATTTCATATAAATTCAACATGGATAACCATTTATTCTCAACATGTAACACTTGAGTTTATTACTCATCTCAACTTACATAATTTCCATGTATCATCATATCAAGGATGTTCATATATGTACATGTCATAATGCACATCATTCTCTTATCATTTCTCATCTGAATAATGATCGTTGAACCATTTAGAATACCGTTGGATACCCGAGATAGCTCACACATAGTGTGCTAACTCATATAAATGTAATCCGTCAATTCGTGTTCATGTATGCTCACATGATATGTGAATCAAAATGCTCACACGAACTGTGAAAAATGGGCCTACTCACACGAGCTGTGGGTCAGAACGTAGCTACACGTTGCTTCTCACACGAGCTGTGGAGTATCCACAACACATGCCGAACCTCAGCCATCGGTAGGATGTTCAGGACCAGCACCCGAATCATGTAAACCCTAACGACATGTCATTTGTATCCTAAGAATTCCTAAGGTTCAAACGAGGCTCGGTAATCGTCATATGACATTGGATTTGCGTCGTTTTATAACACAGTAAATTGCATACTAATATATATATATATTGATTTAATTACAATATAGTCACATATTAACATTCAATTTAATCAAAATTATACAGAATAAAGTTCATACAAACTTACCTGGCTAAATTGTAGAAATACCAAAGTTCAGCGGCATTTTGGTAATTTTCCATTTCCTCAATTTTCCACTCGATCTTGATCTAAATTAATAATTTCATTCAATCTATTAATTTAGATAGTAAAAAAAATTCATTTTATGCAATTTAGTCATTTTTGACATTTTTACAAAACTGCCCCTAAAGTTTTACTTTTATTCAATTTAGTCCCTGAGCCCAAAACATGTAAATTAACCATTTTTACCCAAAATTGAGCTTAGCTGAATGTTCATGGTATCCAAAACAACATATTTATGCAACAATTTTACATTAAATCCGTGTAATTTTATTAATTTAACAATTTAGTCCCTAATCAAAAATTCATTAAAAATCACTTAATAAAATACTTTTAAATATCAACCAACATTTTAAATTCATCATTTAACATCTAAAATCACAAGGTTCATCAATGGAAACATTCAAAATCTTTAACAGTTTCAAAATAGAAGGTACGGGCTAGCTGGACCTAGTTGCAACGATCTAAAAAACATAAAAATTAAAAGAAACGGAACTAAAACAGACTTACATGCATCACTTTAACCATGGCCAAACCTCGCTTCATTTCCATGGAGGTTTCTTCTTTCAAATTCGGTGAAGAAGACCTTAAAACAATAACAAAACTATTTGGTTTTATTTTATTTAATTTAATTATCAAATTATCATTTTGTCCTTTTAATAATCATCCAAAATTTCTTCCTTTTAATTGCTCAAAACCGTCCACTAAATTCTTAAATGGTATAATTACCATTTAAGCCCATTTTCCTTTACTCAATTAACCATTTAATCACTAAAATCAAATAGTGATTAAATTTTACATCTTTTACAATTTAGTCCTTTTTAATTAATTAACTACGAAACATTAAAATTTTTCAATCAAACTTTAATACCACCATAATGACACTCCGTAAATATTTATAAAATTATTTATAGCTTGGTTTATAGAAACGAGGTCCCGATACCTCATTTTCTAAAACCACTTGAACTTAATAAATTTCTTATAAATCATAATTTATTAAATCAAAATGTAACACCCCTCACCCGTATCCGTCGTCAGAATAGGGTTACGGAGCATTACCAGACTTATTACACAATAAAGTATACATTTCCCATATAATTATAAAATTCAAATACAAGTCATTCATAATCATTCATCAAATCCCTAATTCGAGCCTATGAGGCCCAAAACATGCATTCGGGATTGTTCAGGACTAAACCGATAACTTAGGAAACTTTTGGAACACTTAGAAATTTTTTGCAAAATACAGGGGACATACGCTCGTGTGGCTCGGCCGTGTGTCTCACACGGCCAAAGACACACCCGTGTCACAGGCCGTGCGGACATTCAAAATGGGATCACATGGCTGTGTCCCAGCTCGTTTTTGACCCCGTGTAACTCTTTGACTTGGGTCACACGGCTGACCACACGCCCGTGTGTCTAGCCCGTGTGCCCTTCGAAATGGCCTCACACGCCCGTGTACCAGGCCGTGTGCTAGGCTGTGTAAAAACTGTAGGGTATACTGACTTATGCCACACGGCCAAGTCACACGCCCGTGTGTTGGGCCGTGTGGAGCATACTGACTTGATTTCTAATTCAACACCATGGGACACACGCCCATGTCTCTCCCCGTGTGGACAAAAATAGGCTATTTACCAATCAATTTTGCCACCCAAATTTGCATACACCTACACCAACCAAATGGCACCAAACATGACATAAGTAGGCATTCATCCAATCTCAAATAAACTTAATTCATGCCATTTCAATACCAACATTTACAAGGCACACAAATACCACAATATGCCATTCAATTTCATACCAAACCTCACTTTCACAAATCATCAATGTCGACACTTCCAATTATGCATCATTTTGCCTAAATCACAAGCAATACCTATTCTCAATTATCAACTATATGATACTCCAAATACTAATTCAAAACAGGCATTTACCACAAGCATATATAAAGCAATTACCAATCACACAACAAAGACCATTAGCACATATATATACATCACTAAATATGCCCAAAATAAGCCATCTCACATGGCTATACACAAAACCAAACACTTAACATTTACAAGCCAATCCAAATGGCTAAATTCATTACCAAACTATACATCAAAAGAACCATAGTTCCTACACATGCCATATAACCAAAACATAAACTCAAAAGTACCAAAGTGTTAGCTTGATAGTGTGATGCGATCTTCGACGAGTCCCAAATCTAAGCTAGCTTCGAAAACACTATAAAACACGAAAAATAAACAAAGTAAGCTATAAAGCTTAGTAAGCTCGTATGAAATAATAAGCAAAGCTCACCATTCAATTATCACACAATAATATGAACATAACATGCTACAAAAAAATTTAACCACATTGTTAACATGTATTCAATCACAATATTAACCATGAAATCATAATTTTCATAAATTCGATACTTATATAGTTTTCATACATACCTGTACTGATACGTATCTATTTCTCACCATTTCATATCTTCGATATACCCGTTGAACCGTTCAAAATACTATTGGATACCCGGGAATCTCGCACACTAAGTGCCACATATATAGCTGAAGCTATCTCAATCTCATATCACATATAATGCTCACTCTCGAGCTATCAACGGGTCTGCTCACACAAGCTGACGGTCATGACGAAGCTACACGGTGCTGCTCACACAAGTTGACAAGAATCTGCAACCCATGTCAGATAACTCAGCCACCGGTAGAACGTACGGACCAGCACGCAATCACATAACCCCTAATGACATGTCATTTGCATCCTAATCTATTCCTAAGGTTCAACCAGGATTTCACACTTGCCGAATCATCGTCAAATATATCTGCAAGGTCGTATTCACAATTTATGAAATATTAAAGCATTTAAAACACAATTATAATAATACTTATTACATACGAACTTACCTCGAATGCAAAAACGACGAAACGAGTCGATTAATCCAAAACTTTGTCCTTTCCCCAATCTAATTCTGAATTTCGCTTTTCTTGATCCATATAATATCAAATTTAGCTTATTTAAACATCACTCTATTCAATTTATTCCAAAATACACATTAAGGCAACTTTACACTTTTCCCCTAATATTTCAGCATTTTTACAATTTAGTCATTATCTAAAAAAATACAAATTCATGCAATTCAATCTATACCCATGCTAGCCGAATTTCAATTAGGTCCCTAGCAGCCTACATTTTTCATTTATTTCACAAATTAACCATGAATTTTACACATTTCACAATTTAATCCATATTTGGAAATTTTACTAATAATCACTTAACAAATGTTGTTTATCTAACAACCATACATTTTCTATAATAGCCCGTTTTTAGTCAAATCAGAATAGTGGTTTTGGGACCAAAAATTTGAGGTTAAAATAATTATTTTATTATTATTTTAATACTTATAGTATGGTAGAATGATTGTGTGAAAGTTTCGTTTAGAAATTTTATCGTTCGAATGCTTAATTTGATAAAAAGGACTAAATTGCGTAAAGTGCAAAAGTGGTGTTCTAATAGTTAATGGTATCAAATAGCTATAGAACCTTAAAGTAAAGGTCCTTATGTTGTAAATATACCATTGTTAATGTTAGTGGACTTTTATGGACATGCATTAAGTGTTTTTAATTGCAACGCCCCAAATTTTGGGCCTAGAAGAAATATGTTTTGAACAAGGGAACAGTTAGGAGACTGCACATAAATATTTAGTTGTGCAAGAAAGTGACATAAATGAATGTATGCTTCAATGGTTAAGTGATTTAGGAGTGTTTGGAAGTGTCTGAGAAGTCAGGGGTTCAAGCCTTGGCTTATGCAAAATTTTTATTTTAAGTGAATAAAATCCTTGGATCTAGATAGTAGGTTCTTAATTATTGTGGTTAAAATATGATACAAAGGAGTTTTTGGTCTAGTGGTAAGGGGCGTGTGGTGTGTACATGGGGTCTAAGGTTTGAGTGGTGGCGCATCAAAAAGGGAGTATTTATTTTGCTGCCTAATTCGTGTGGGTGGTAGAGTTGGATTGAAATACTGCTGAATGGAGTTTGAACTGGTCATAGAGAGAATTGAGGAGGGATATTTGGAGAGATTTTAGGAGAAAATCAAGGGAAGAGAGAGGGGAGGGAGTGTTGTGCCAAAATAGAACTCTGGCACTCAAGAATTCGGCTAAGAGAGAAATGCTCCTCATTTGTTTCCCAACTTGGACGGTAACTCCCTTTCCCTTTTGGCCAAAATTCTTCTTATGCCTCCTTTCTCTTCTTTTTCCCTCTTTTGGCAATTGCTTCTCAAGCCTGTCGTCTCTCCTTCTTTCATCTTTTGTTGAACTTTGTCCTTTTCAGTTTTGTCCTTCTTCACCATAAACGTTTCCTCCTTCATTGTCGATTACCTATTTGGTTCTTCTACTCTTACTGTATAGTGAGAAAACGTTTTCACACTGTTCTCCCCTTGGCCAAATCTCCCATTTTTTTTTCATCATTCTACTTTCTTTTCTTTTTGTTGATTCTTGCCTTTCCCTTACAATCGATTGCTTTCCCTTCTCTATTGTTCTGGATATCATTCTTTATTTGTCGATAGTCGTACACTTCGTAGTGGATACTATTCTCGCGTTATTGGTAAGTGAAGATAGTATAATGTTATCTTGTTGCTGATCGATTAAGTGCTTACCCATCTTCGGTTTGTGCCTAGGAACCTGTCGAAGGGTAGAAGGTTTATAATCAACGGTTGGATAGGTGAAACTTCCCTCTTTACTCGACCAAAAGTAATGTGGTGTGAGTTTATCGGTTGGGATCTTGTTGTATTCGATTGAGTAAATGTTTAAATGATTAATTGGGAATTGTTGATCAAGTGTAGGTTTCAAAGGTGTGGGCGATTTTCTCAACAAACAGAAACAAGGTGTGTAAACACTGCCTAAAGCGTGAATCGACAAAAGCCGAAAAATATGATCGTTGGCACTAAATGAGTGTGCGCTCGCTTGTGTGGTAACCGGAACACATAAAATGTGGGCGTTCGACTGTTGAGGCCACCATGAGCAATCTCATGGTCTTGGGCCATTTTGGGCCCTGTTAGGCTGAAATGGCCGTATGGGCCAACGAGCTTATGGGCCCCACACGAGTAAACCACACGAACATGTGGAGATTATTGGGCCAAACTGTATAATTTTCATGACCGAAATACCCCTATAGGATAAAATGACCGAAATACCCCCATAGGGTAAAATGACTGTTATACCCCTAAGAGATGAAATGACTGTTATGGCCCTATGTTATGTATGTCTGATTTGCTCTATGATATGTATGACTATGATTGAGCATGACATTTTGCGTACACGTATTATATTATGTCACGACATATTAAATGGGGATGGGTTGTTATATTTGGAGGAAGTATACTGTGCTGATAAGGTCGCACGGGTCGTCTAAGATGACTTTGGACCTACTGATGGCTATATGTCATTAATTTTACTGGAAACTTTGCTGCAATACTGTTTAGTGCCGCAACCGGTGCTAATCTTGGTGCGTCTGGCTGGGTGGGTCGGTTTTATCCCCACATGGTGTGTTTGGCAGGACGGAGTGGTGTGTAGAGGCTGGATTGGGTAGGATTTCTAATTGTATTTCTGCACTGATTAATGATATTGTACTATTACTGCATTGATTAATGAAATTACATACTGTTCACTGCATGACTGATATCTGTTACTGTTATGGGCCAAGGCCCCACTAATACTAATATTGAAATTGGGCAAAGGCCCTACTGATTATTAGCATTGTGCTGGGCTCCAGCCCAATCGTTTACTGTTACAGGAAAGGGCTTAGGCCCACACTGAACTGGACTGTTATTGTAACGGGCTATGGCCCAAACTACATTTATCTACTGTTTAATTGACTGTTTGCTTGTTAGGGGATTACACACTGAGTTTTTGTAAACTCACCCCTCTGTTTAACTGTACAAGTAATCCCCAGTCGTAGGCGGGTCGGTGCTGCGAGGGACTCGATGATGGCCGCACAACCGCATCAACTTTTGTTCTTAGCTTTTGATTTATAAATTTTAACTTTTAATTTTGGTATTTTTATGTAATAAGGCCTCTTTAAAGTTATAAACTTTAAATTGGGGTTTTTATTTATTTAGTTTGATATAAATTGCTAGTTGTAGAAAAAGATGGGTTTTCAAAAGGTAACTATTTTCAAAGACACCACGTTTTCGCAACATTTCCTAAAAAAAACTTCCGCAATAAATGAGATTTTGAAAATTAATAACGTTTTAAAAGTGATTAGCTTTTAATGATGCATGCTTTGGAAATGAACAACCCGTTTTGGAATCACCGTTTAATAACAAAATAATTAATCAATTCTGAGGATTTCAATGACAACAACTTTTACGCTAAACACTTCAATGTGACACCGCCAGATTCGGCCATAATGTCTAGGCCGGGTATGGGGTGTTACACCCAAAACCCTATATTTGACCGAAATACCCCCATAGGGTAAAATGACCGAAATACCCCATAGGATAAAATGACTGAAATACCCCCATAGGGTAAAATGACCGAAATACCCCCATAGGATAAAATGACCGAAATTGTAACAGTCCAATTTAGACCCTAGACGAAATAGTGGTTTTAGGACCATAAATTCGAGTTAGAAAAATATTTTAATATTATTTTCTATGCTTATAATATGTGATTAAGTATGTGTGAAAGTTTCATGATTTAATTTGGTCATTTACGTGCTTAATTTGAGAAAAGGATTAAATCGCGTAAAATGAAAATTTAGTGGATATTCTTAAAAGGGCCGAATAGTGGTTCTTCTTTTAATATGGAGGCTTTATGTTGCAATTATACCATTAAATATATGCATGGACGGTAGTGGACATGTATTTAAGTGTTTTAATTAATGTATTATTAAAGGTAAATATGGAAATTGATGAATTAAAGTGTATTAATAATAAAAACATGAAAATGGCTAGTATCATCATCTTTGTTCCACCGAATTCAGAAAGAAAAGAATAAGGGTTTTAAGCTTTCAAACATTCGGCCATGGATGTTCTTTGATTCAAGATCAAGAACCGAAGAAAACGGACTTAGATCATGGTAAATCGAAAGTAGTTGAGTAGCCGAGTTCGTTTCCGTTTATCCGAATCTGAGGTAAGTTAATATACAAATAAATGTATTTACATTGATATATGTATGTTCATATGAAAATTTATAATGATGAATGTATATGAGATGACGAGTACATGAAATCTGAGATAGTATCGACATGGTGTCAACATCAAAAAAAGTCCCGTAAGAACCTAGGAATAGATTGGAGTACATATGTCATAACATAGGTGTCCGATATGTGATATCGTATAAGACCATGTCTGGGACGTTGGCATCGATATGAGACATCGTGTAAGACCACGTCTGGGATGTTGGCATCAATTTGAGATTTACGTGTAAGACCATGTCTGGGACATTGGCATCGTATTGATTCGTGTAAGACCCTGTCTGGGATAGCCATCAATATCTGGTGACATGTAAGACCGCGTCTAGGACGTTGTCATTGTACGACTATTCTGAGCATTCTGAGTATCCTATTTGATTCTGAATGGTTCAACGGGAAAATCTGAGAAATGAACGTCTACATGAAATGTATAAACAAATCAAGTATGTTTTAATTGTACACTAAGCAAGTGTATGAATGGTAAGTGTTTATATGAACTTACCTAGATGAGATATGTGAATAGATTTGATAAGGTAAAATGTGTTATATGTGTGAATGAGCTATGATCTAATGAAGTACAAGGTGATGCATATATGTCGGTAAGCAAATGGCAAATCAAATGAGCCAAGGAGAATTATGAATGTGGAAATGAGCTATTAGTGATCTATATTTAGATGAATAATGAATGCTTATATGTTAAGCTTATTTGTATATGGCTTACTAAGCTTTTGAAAGCTTACTTTGTGTGTGTTTGTTCTGTTTTATAGATCGTCAAAGCTACAAAAGGCTCTGGGATCGTCGAGGATCGTTATCACACTACTCAATCCTATTTTGGTACCTTTTGAAAGTGTATATACTAAGTATGGCATGTATAGGCTAGTTACTTTGAAATATGTTTGAGATGTACTTATAGCCATGTGATATGGCTAGATAAAATGAATGTTTTATGAATGATGAGTCATGCTATAAGATGCTTGGTTTTGGTATGGTTTCATGGTTAAGAAATGGACAAAATATTGGTAAGATCATTTATACAAGGTAAGCATATATATAATGAATGGTTGCTGTAAGGAAATGATATGTTTGTGATGAATTACACTTGAAAATGATTGTGAATAGAATGAGCTAATTGTTGTATAAGATGTTGTGCTTGAGATGCCTTTTTATGCTTGGAAAATTGGTTGTTTTTAACATGAATTGTATTAGTATGAATGCTTGTAGGGGTGACCCAAGTGTGGGTGGCATTTTGGCCTTGAAGATGGCCTATACTTGCCCACACGATTGAGCACACGGGGTGTGGCTCGACCGTGTCCCTCGTGGTTGCCTTTCAAAATCAAGTCAGACTCGACCACGGGCTGGACACACGGGCATGTGACTGGCCGTGTGGTGCAAGTCAGGCTCGACCACGGGTGAGGCACACGGGCGTGTCTCAGGCCGTGTGGTCAAGTCAGTATGTATGCCCTGTTTTGACACGGCTTAGACACACGGGCGTGTCTGAGGTCGTGGGAGGCACACGGCCTGCCCACACGGGCGTGTGACCTCTGTAACTTAGAAAATTTTTTAAATTTTTGAAAGTTTTCCATAAGTATTCGGTTTAGTCCCGAGCCCTTCTTAAAACATACTTAAGGTCTCGTAGACCCATTTAGGGGACATTTTGATGTGATTTGTCAAAATATGTTATGAAATGTCTGTAAAAGTTTCCAATTCATCTGGTAACGCCTTTAACCCTAGATCGGTGATGGTTACGGGATAGGGGTGTTACATTTGATTGGTATCAAAGCTACGATTTAGCCGATTCTCAGACTAATGTAGCGTGTAAGAGTCTAGCTATATAGCCCATATATATGAAATGTGATAGTGTGATGAATCCTGACGTGTAAAATGTGTTTTCGTATAGTAATGGATCCCAAAAGAGCCGTAACTGATGACATTGAAAGTAATACGCCTGCTCCCGCTCAAGGGACAGCGCCATCTGATTCGAGACCGGCTACTAGCGGTCAAGAGGGAGAGGCTAAACTAGCCTTCTTTTAAATGATGAACGAGTGGTTCACTCAATATGTAAGAACTAATCAGGCTATTTCACAACCTCCGCCCCCATCTAATCCTCCTCAGACTTCTGCTATACCTCCAGTTATGAGCTTGAATTTGTTGAATAAACCTCCGGTCGACGAAATCCATAAATATAGGGCTAAAGAGTTCAGGGCCACTAGTGATGATGATGCTGAGAGAGCGGAATTCTAGCTCGAGAACACTATCCGAGTATTTGATAAAATGTCACTGACTCCTGAAGAATGTATAAAGTGTGTTGTTTCTTTGTTAAGAGACGCAGCCTATCAATGGTGGAAGACTTTGATTTCTGTGGTTCCAAAGGAACGGGTTACATGGGATTTCTTTCAGTCTGAGTTTTGAAATAAATACATCAGTCAGAGATTTATTGATCAGAAACAAAAAGAATATTTGGAACTGAAACAGGGTCGCATGTCTATTACTGAGTATGAAAGAGAGTTCGTGAGATTAAGTCAGTATGCTCGGGAATGTGTATCAACCGAGGCAATAATGTGCAAAAGATTTGATGATAGTTTAAATGATGATATTTGCTTGCTAGTGGGAATTCTGGAAATAAAAGAATTCGTTGTGCTTGTTGATCGAGCGTGCAAAGCTGAGGCACTCGGGAAAGACAAAAGAAAAGCTGAGTCTGAAGTCAGAGATGCAAGGAAGAGATTTTCAAGAAAATCATTTCAGTCTACTTCAAAGAAATTCAGGGATGAGCATAGCCGTCCCAGAACTAATGTGGGACATTCGAATCCGAGAGATCGAGCTAGATAACAGTTGAATCTTAAAGCTCCAGCTACATCGATGGCTAGGATGGGAAATGTCCGATCTGAGCGACCTGAATGTAAGCATTGTGGTAAAAGACATCCGGGAAGTTGTAGGTTGAATGATCGAGCTTGTTTTAGATATGAATCGTTAGATCATTTCATCTGAGATTGCCCAGAGTCTGTTGAGCAAGAGATAGTTCATAATCCGAGATCTGATAATGTTTCAATGAGAGGTAGACCTTCTCGAAATGCAAGAAATGTCAGTGGTAGCCAAAGAGCTGTTAAAGACTCAGTTGCGAGATCTTAAGCTAGAGAGCCTGCCAGAGCATATGCCATTCGAGCTCGTGAGGAAGCTTCATCTCCGGATGTTATAACGGGTACATTTACTCTTTATGATACTTCTATGAAATCATTGATAGACCCAAGTTCTACACATTCGTATATATGCATGAACTTAGTATCCAGTAAGACTTTTCCTGTAGAGTCTACTAAATTTGTTATTAGAGTATCGAACCCCTTAGGTAAAAGTATATTGGTTGATAAAGTATGCAAGAACTGTCCGTTGATGTTTAGAGATGTTTATTTTTCGGCTGATCTGATGCTATTACCATTTGATGAGTTTGATATAATTTTTGGTATAGACTGGTTGATGTTGCATGATGCTATTGTGAATTGCATAAGAAATACTATTAATTTGAGATGTTAGAATGATGAAATAGTTTGGATCAAGTCTAATGATTTGAATGGGTTACCTACTGTGATATTAGTGATGAAAGCTCAGAATTATTTGAAAAAGGGTTATGAAGCTTATTTTGCTTATGTAATTGACTCAAAAGTGACTGAAAAGAAAGTTGAATCAGTGCCAGTGGTTTGTGAATTCCTTGATGTATTTCCTGAAGAATTACCGGGATTACCTCCAATACGTGAAGTTGAATTTGGTATTGATTTGTTACCGGGAACAACTCCTATTTCGATAGCTCCGTATAGAATGGCACCAATAGAGTTGAAAGAGTTAAAGTCACAGTTGCAAAAGTTGACTGACAGAGGGCTTGCAAGACCGAGTTTCTCACCTTGGGGTGCTCCTGTTCTGTTTGTGAAAAAGAAAGATGGCACAAGGAGAATGTGTATTGATTATCGATAGTTGAACAAGGTGACTATAAAGAATAAATATCCTTTGCCCAGAATTGATGATTTGTTTGATCAGTTGAAAGGAGCCACTGTGTTTTCAAAGATAGATCTGAGATCGGGATATTATCAGTTGTGTGTAAAAGATTCAGACATTCTGAAAACTGCTTTCGAAATGAGGTACGGGCATTATGAGTTTTTAGTTATGCCTTTTGGACTAACAAATGCTCCTGCTATTTTTATGGATCTAATGAATAGAATTTTCAGACCGTACTTAGATCAATTTGTTTTTGTATTCATTGACGACATCTTGATTTATTCACGTGATGAGATTGAGCATGCTGAGCATCTGAGAATTGTTTTGCAAACTCTGGGAGATAAGAAATTGTATGTGTAACAGCCCGATTTAGACCCTAGTAGGAAAAGTGGTTTTGAGACCACAAATCCGAGGTTGGAATAATATTTTAATATTATTCTATGTATTTACGGTATGTGTTATGGCCTGTGTAAAATTTCTGTGTGAAGATTTTATTGATTGTGTGCTTAGTTAGTAAAAAGGACTTAATCGCATAAAGTGTAAAATGTTGTGTGCTGATTGTTAAGTGCTTAATTGTTGTTGTCTTTATAATAAGGAGGACTTATGATGCAATTTGGCCATAATTGAGTATAGTGGACGGCATTAAATGATAACATATATGTTTTTATATGTTAAAATTATAAGTTAAAATTTATATATTATATTATAAGGTTATAATAAAAACAAAAGAAAATAGATAGTGGAATGTTAATCTTGGTTCCACCGAAATTAGAAAGAAAAGAAAAGAGAAAGCTTGTTAAAAATTCGGCACTTGCACAAGCAAATTAAGGTATGATTTAGTTTCGGTTTTTGTTAATTTCTACGTTTTCGTGATCGTTCCTTCGTGCTCTAGCTAACCCATGTTGTAATTTTGTGAATTGATGATGTTTTTGTGATGATCCATTGATGAATGTGGAGCTATGTGCTAGTTGACAGTGAAATATGAAAACTTGGTGTTGAGATAACATAGTTTGCATTGGGATTTTTAGTGAAATTGAGCATTTTTAGGCGTAATTGAGAAAATGAGAAATTGAAGTATTAAAATGTGAAATAAATGAAATGTGTGGGCTTGTATGAACACAAGGAAAATTCGGCTAGGCTTGTGTGGAAAGAAATTATGTGAATTTGATGATTTTGTGAATTAGGGACTAAAGTGTCGAAATGTGAAAATGTGAGGGCCATTATGTAAAATGCCCTAAATATGTGTGTTTTGACTAAAATGAATGATTTGGTAATTGAATGGATTGAATTTAAATGTGTATAGACCAAGAGAGGAGAGGTTCGGATCGAGATCGAGGCAAAGATAAAGTGCTCGATTGACCGACCATTTCGATAGTTCAACGTCCGAGGTAAGTTCGGACATAATACGAATATTCAGTTATGTTAATGATATGAAATGAATGTTGTAATGATATTGAAATGTGGATGCTATGTGAGAGTTTGAGTTATGTGGCACTAAGTGTGCGTATTCGGAAACGTGATTGAGATGATTAGCACTGTGTGTGCGAAATAATATAATCTTCGACTTTGTGATTGACACTTTGTGTGCGACACCATTGAAGAGCGGTCTGATATAGATACACTGTGTGTACGATGTTAATTAACCTTCAGCTTACCAAATTTGCACTGTGTGTGCGATACCAATACAAGTTTGGTTTAATGAATTGGCACTAAGAGTGCGATGATATATATGTTTCGATTACGAATTGGCACTAAGTGTGCGAATAAATCAAAAGTATAGTAAAGGTTGATCGAAATGTAAAGTCGAGCAATTGAGTAGCTTCGTTGGTGAGTAACTATGTGTTGGCAAGGTATGTATGATAACTATGTGCTGGCAAGGTATGTACGATAACTATGTATTGGCTAAGGTATCTATGATATCTATGTGTTGGTGATTTTGAAAGTAGATGGATGAAGTGCCATGTGAGCATTGAGCATAGTTGAGTTGGTGTATCATTGATAAATTAATCTAAGTGATGGCTTATTTTTGTATATTGACTTGAATTGTGAATTACATGTATTATGTTATGAACTTACTAAGCTTTGGAAAGCTTACTGTGTGATTTGTTTCTCTACTTTGCAGTGTCAGTTAAGCTAGCTCGGATCCGGGGATCGTCAGCATATCAATCACACTATCGGTAATTTATTTTGGGTACTTTTGGAAAGATGTATATAGATTAAATATGGCATGTATAGACTAGAAATTATTGTATGAGTTGTGATGTGTAATCCTTGCCATGTGAGTTGGCTTGGAAGTGAGATAATATTGAGATTATGGATGAGCTATGAATGTGGTATGTTTCATGACTTTATGGTTGATGAAAGAGGTGATTAGAAGATGAGTTTTGGCATGGATTATATGATGTTTGAGTTATAAATGTTTTGAGATGTATAATTGATACTTGGATGGACTCTTTTGTGATGTCATTAGGTATAGAAGTAAATGATATTGTGGATGACTAATTGGTGTATGGAATGGTATGTTTGAATGCATTTAGAAGCATGAATTGGTGTTGCTTTGAAGTTTTTTGATTGACCCTAGTGTGGGTGGCATATTGGCCTTGCAAAGGGCCTGTTATGCATACACGGTTGTGGCACACGAGCGTGCCTAGTGATCGTGGGATTTAGTTAGTATATAGCCTAAGAGTACACGGCCATAGTACACGGGGCGTGCCTGTGGCTGTGGGGTTAAGTCAGTATACATGCCCTATTTTGGCACGGCCAAGACACATGGGTGTGTCTAGTAGCTGTGGGAGGCACACGGCCTGACTGCACGGGTGTGTGACCTCTGCAGTGTTCAAAAAGTTTTAAATTTTTAAGAATTTCCGTAAGTGTTCGGTTTAGTCCCAACCCCTTTCTAGTATGTGTTTGAGGTCTCGTGGACCCTAATAAGGGACTATATGATTATGTTGGGATAAGATTTAATGATGATTGACTTTGTGTTGTGAAATGGATGTGAAGCGTTATGATGGTTCGGTAACGCCTCTTAACCCTATTCCGGTGACGGCTTCGGGTTAGGGGTGTTAAATTTTATTTGTATCAGAGCTACGGTTTAGTCAATTCTCGGACTAGCGTAGCGTGTGTGAGTCTAGCTATACATGCCATATATGAAATTGCGATAGTGTGATGAATACTGATAGTTGAAAATGTGTTTTATTATAGTAATGGATCCCGATCGAGCAGTTGCTGACAATGTAGAGAGTAACGCGCCTGCTCCCGCTCAAAAGACAGCGCCGACCACATCTAGGCTGAATGATAATGGTGAGGGAGGAGAGGCTAAGCAAGCCTTCTTCTGAATGATAAGTGAGTGGTTTTTGGAATTCGTCTGAACGAATCCGGCTACTCCACAACCTCCACCCCCACAACTACCTATTGCGCCTCAAGTTGTAGATCCGATCAGATTGAATAAACCTCTTGTGGATAAGATTCGTAAGTACTGGGCCGAAGAGTTTAGGGCCACAGTTAATGATGATGCTGAGCGAGCTGAATTTTGGCTCGAGAATACCGTTCGAGTATTTGACGAGATGTTGTTGACTTCAGATGAATGTATTAAATGTGCTATATCGTTGTTTAGGGATACCGCGTATAACTGGTTGAAGACATTGATATCTGTGGTTCCGAGAGAGAGAATCACATGGCATTTCTTTCAAGCTGAATTCAGAAAGAAGTATATTAGTCAACGATTCATTGATCAGAAACGTAAAGAGTTTCTAGAGCTGAAACAGGGCTATATGTTCGTTACTGAGTATGAGCGGGAATTTGTGAGATTAAGACAGTATGTGCGAGAATGTGTTTCAACCGAAGCTACTATGTGTAAACGCTTTATAGAAGGGCTGAATGAAGACATTAAGCTGTTGGTTGGGATACTTGATATCAACGAATTTGTTGTGTTAGTTGAAAGAGCTTGCAAAGTTGAGGAGCTCAGTAAAGAAAAGAAGAAAGCCGATTCTGAAGCTTGAGATGAAAGAAAAAGATCGATGATTAAGTTGTCTCAGCCTTCGACAGAGAGATTTAGAGATGCAAGCAACCGATCAAATACTTCATTTGAACATCCGTATAAAGACCACGCAAGACTAAGTGTTGGTCCGAGAACTCAAGCTCCAATTGAATCAAATATTGAAAGTGCTAAAAGCAACACACCTGAGTGTAGACAGTGTGGAAGACGACATGTGGGAGAATGCTAGGGCAAATACAACAATAGAGTTTGCTATAAATGTGGATCACGAGAACATTTAATTAGAGATTGCCCAAAGTTAGCTGAGGAAGAAAATGTTCAGAACGTGAGATCGAGCAATGTGATGGTTAGGGTAGACCACCCAGAAATACCAAAAATGTGAGCGGAAGCCAGAGAGGGACTACCGATACAGCTTTGAGATCGGAGGCGAGAGCACCTGCCCGAGCCTATGCTATACGAGCACGAGAGGAAGCGTTATCTCAAGACGTCATCATTGGTACTTTCACTTTATTTGATACAAATGTGATTGCATTGATAGATTCAGGATCTACTCATTCGTATGTGTGTGTGAATTTAGTATCAAGCAAGACTCTACCTGTTGAGTCTACTGAATTGGTAATTAGAGTATCGAACCCTTAGATAAGTGTGTCTTGATGGATAAAGTGTGCAAAAATTGCTCATTGATGTTTCAGGATATATGCTTTTCGGCTAATTTGATGATGCTACCTTTCGATAAATTTGAAATAGTTTTGAGTATGGATTGGCTCACTTTGCATAATGCCATTGTCAATTGTAAACGAAAGAGTATAGATTTGAGAAGTCAGAACGGTGAGATAGTTTGAATTGAATCTAGTGATAAGAAAGGGGTACCAGTTGTTGTATCTGCGATGAAAGCTTTGAACTGTGTGAGAAAGGGTTGCGAAGCTTATTTGACATATGCGATTGATATGAAAGTGATTGATAAGAAAGTTGAATCTGTGCCTGTGATTTATGAATTCTTAGTTATGCCTTTCGAACTAGCAAATGCTCCTGCAGTGTTTATGGATTTGATGAACCATATATTCAGACCGTACTTGGATCATTTTGTTGTAGTGTTTATTGATGACATTCTGATTCATTTATGTGATGAGATGCAACATGCCGAGCATTTGAGAGTTGCGTTACAGACTTTGCGCGAGAAACAATTATATGCTAAGTTTAGCAAATGTGAGTTTTGGTTGTGTGAGGTTGGATTTCTGGGCATATTGTATCAGCTGCGGGAATACGAGTTGTTAAATTTATATCTAAATGTTATGAAATGAATGAATATGTGATTATTGACTAGAAATGCTATATGTCGAATTGAGAAATGTGACACTAAGTGTGCGAAATTAAAAATCGGGACGAAGGTGAATAGCACTGTGTGTGCGAAGTAATGGAAGCCTCAGCTTTATCAATCGGCATTGTGTGTGCGATACCCAATTAAATCTGCTTTAAAGTAAAGGCACTAAGTGTGCGATAAATTCAAATAAAAAACAAAGAGCAATTGATGTGTGATATCGAGCATGGAATAGCATGTATGATCGTTAACTAAGTGTTGACAAAGGTATATATGGAACTTATGTAATTGGTGAATTTGAAAATAGATGAATGGATGGTTATGTGAGTATCGAATATAGTTGTGTTTGAATATTTTTGGTGAAACTATCTATGTGATGGTTTGCTTGGTATATTGATTTGATTCATTGAGTTAAATGTATTATATTACGAATTTGTGATTGATTTTCATCCGAGCAAAGATAACGTTGTAGTCTTTATGTGCTTTGTGAGCTATGAATTCTCCGATAGATCTGTGTGATGATGGTTTAGTTTTAGCTGAGTTGGAAGTGAGATTGATGTTCATACATCAGATCAGTGATGCCAGAAAATGGATGATGTGATGATTGAAAAAAAAACGAGCTCAATGTGATTTGAATTCTGATTCAGAACTTCAAATTGATAGTGATATTGTTTGAGATTCAGAAATCGGATTTGTGTTTTGAAGAATTCAGAGTTGATTCAGATGATTTTTGAATGAAGCTCACAATAGTCGTTTGACTGTTCATCCGAGGAGTATAAAAATGTATAATGATTTGAAATAGTTTTACTGGTGGCATGGTATGAAACAGGATATCTCTGACTTTGTGTCGAAACGTTTAAAATGTCAGCAAATTAAAAATGAACATTAGGTTCTGTCTGGTTTATTACAACTGATTATGATTCCAAAGTGGAAGTGGGAGGGAATCGCAATAGACTTTGTGTCGGGATTGTCTTTGTCTACGTGAAAAATATACTTCGATTTGGTCGGAAAAAGTTAAGCTGAATTTGAGGTTTATCGGGCTGTGTGAGATCATTGAATGAATAGGGCTGGTGTTTATAGATTGATGTTACCATCTAAGATAGAAAAGATTCATAATGTGTTTCATGTGTCAATGCTTCGACGGTACAGATCTGATCCGTCTCATGTGATTGCTCCTACTGAGGTTGAGATCAATTAGACTTGTCATATAGTGAGGAACCGATTTGAATATTGGCACGAGAGACTAAAGAGTTGAGAAACAATAGAATTTTCCTAGTGAAAGTGTTGCGGCACAAACACGGAGTTGAAGAGGCTACGTGGGAGCCCGAGAACATTGTGAGAAAGCAACATCCACATTTATTCACTGGTAAGATTTTCGGGGACAAAAATTTCTAAGGGGGGAGAGTTGTAACATCCCGGTTTAGACCCTCGTCGAACAGTGGTTTTGAGACCTCAAATTTGAGCTCGGAATAATATTTTAATATTATTCTATGTGTTTATGGTATGTGTTATGGCCTGTGTGAAATTTCTGTGTGAAGATTTTATTGATTGTGTGCTTAGTTAGTAAAAAGACTTAATCGCATAAAGTGTAAAATGTCAGTGTCTTTGATTGTTAAGTGCTTAATTGTTGTTGTCTTTATAATGAGGAGGACTTATGATGCAATTTGGCCATAATTGATTATAGTGGACGGCATTAAATGATAACATATATGTTTTTATATGTTAAAATTATAAGTTAAAATTTATATATTATATTATAAGGTTATAATAAAAACAAAAGAAAATAGATAGTGGAATGTTCATCTTGGTTCCACCGAAATTAGAAAGAAAAGAAAAGAGAAAGCTTGTTAAATATTCGGCACTTGCATAAGCAAATTAAGGTATGATTTGGTTTAGGTTTTTGTTAATTTCTACGTTTTCATGATCGTTGCTTCGTGCTCTAGCTAACCCATATTGTAATTTTGTGAATTGATGATGTTTTTGTGATTAGCCATTGATGAATGTTGATCTATGTGCTAGTTGATAGTGAAATATGAAAACTTGGTGTTGAGATAACATAGTTTGCATTGGGATTTTTATTGAAATTGAGCATTTTTAGGCTTAATTGAGAAAATGAGAAATGAAGGATTAAAATGTGAAATAAATGAAATGTGTGGGCTTGTATGAGCACAAGGAAAATTCGGCTAGGCTTCTGTGGAAAGAAATTATGTGAATTTGATGATTTGTGAATTAGGGACTAAAGTGTCGAAATGTGAAAATGTGATGGCCATTATGTAAAATGCCCTAAATATGTGTGTTTGGACTAAAATGAATGATTTGGTAATTGAATGGATTGAATTTGAATATGTATAGACCAAGAGAGGAGAGGTTCAGATCGAGATCGAGGCAAAGATAAAGTGCTCGATTGACCGACCGTTTTGATAGTTCAATGTCCGAGGTAAGTTCGGACATAATACGAATATTCAGTTATGTTAATGCTATGAAATGAATGTTATAATGATATTGAAATGTGGATGCTATGTGAGAGTTTGAGTTATGTGGCACTAAGTGTGCGTATTCGGAAACGTGATTGAGATGATTAGCACTGTGTGTGCGAAATAATATAATCTTCGACTTTGTGATTGACACTGTGTGTGCGACACCGATTGAAGAGTGGTTTGACATAGATGCATTGTGTGTGCGATGTTAATTAAACTTCGGCTTACCGAATTGGCACTGTGTGTGCGGTACCAACATAAGTTTGGTTTAATGAATTCGCACTAAGAGTGCGATGATAAATATGTTTCGATTACGAATTGGCAGTAAGTGTGCGAATAAATCAAAAGTATAGTAAAGGTTGATCGAAATGTAAAGTCGAGCAATTGAGTAGCTTGGTTGGTGAGTAACTATGTGTTGGCAAGGTATGTATGATAACTATGTGTTGGCAAGGTATGTACGATAACTATGTATTGGCTAAGGTATGTATGATATCTATGTGTTGGTGGTTTTGAAAGTAGATGGATGAAGTGCTATGTGAGCATTGAGCATAGTTGAGTTGGTGTATCATTGATAAATTAATCTAAGTGATGGCTTATTTTTGTATATTGACTTGAATTGTGAATTACATGTATTATGTTATGAACTTACTAAGCTTTGGAAAGCTTACTGTGTGATTTGTTTCTCTTCATTGCAGTGTCAGTTAAGCTAGCTCAGATCCGGGGATCGTCAGCATATCAATCACACTATCGGCAATTTATTTTGGGTATTTATGGAAAGATTTATATAGATTAAATATGGCATGTATAGACTAGAAATTATGGTAAGAGTTGTGATGTTTAATCCTTGCCATGTGAGTTGGCTTGGAAGTGAGATAATATTGAGTTTGTGGATGAGCTATGAATGTGGTATGTTTAATGACTTTATGGTTGATGAAAGAGGTGATTAGAAGATGAGTTTTGGCATGGATTATATGATGTTTGAGTTATAAATGTTTTGAGATGTATAATTGATACTTGGATGGACTCATTTGTGATGTCATTAGGTATAGAAGTAGATGATATTGTGGATGACTAATTGGTGTATGGAATGGTATGTTTGAATGCATTTAGAAGCGTGATAATTGGTGTTGCTTTGAAGCTTGTTGGTTGACCCTAGTGTGGGTGGCATATTGGCTTGCAAAGGGCCTGTTATGCATACACGGTCGTGGCATACGGGCGTGCCTAGTGACCGTGGAATTTAGTCAGTATATAGCCTAAGAGTACACGGCCATGGTACACGGGCATGCCTGGTGGCTGTGGGTATAAGTCAGTATACATGCCCTATTTTGGCACGGCTAAGACACATTGGTGTGTCTAGCAGCCGTGGGAGGCACACGGCCTGATTGCACAGGCGTGTGACCTCTGCAGTGTTCAAAAAGTTTTAAATTTCTGAGAATTTCCGTAAGTGTTCGGTTTAGTCCCGACCCCTTTCTAGCATGTGTTCGAGGTCTCGTGGACCCTAATAAGGGACTATATGATTATGTTGGGATCTGATTTAATGATGATTGAGTTTGTGTTGTGAAATGGATGTGAAACGTTCTGATGGTTCGGTAATGCCTCTTAACCCTATTCTGGTGATGGCTTCGGGTTAGGGGTGTTATAGTATGCAAAGTTCAGTAAATGTGAATTTTGGTTGCGAGAAGTTGGTTTTCTGGGACATATTGTTTCAGCCTCTGGAATACGAGTGGATCCAAGTAAGATTTCTGCTATTCTGGAATGGAAACCTCCGAAGAATGTGTTTGAAGTTCGCAGTTTTCTAGGACTTGCTGGTTATTATTGACGGTTTGTAAAAGGATTCTCGATGACAGCTACTCCATTGACTAGATTGCTTCAGAAAGATGTGAAGTTTGAATGGTCTGATAAATGTCAGAAAAGTTTTGATTAGCCGAAAATTCTATTAATTGAAGCTCCAGTTTTGGTACAACCTGAATCGGGTAAAGAGTTCACGATTTATAGTGATGCTTCGTTAAATGGTCTTGGGTGTGTTCTGATGCAGGAAGGCAAAGTTATAGCTTATGCCTCGAGACAACTAAAGCTGCATGAAAAGAACTATCTGACACATGACCTTGAACTAGCTGCGATTGTGTTTGCATTAAAGATTTGGCGTCATTATCTTTTCGGTGAGAAATGGCACGTGTTTTCAGATCATAAAAGTTTAAAGTACCTGATGACTCAGAAAGACTTGAATCTGCGACAGAGAAGATGGTTAGAGCTGTTGAAAGACTACGAGCTTGTGATAGATTATCATCCGGGTAAGGCAAATGTTGTTGCTGATGCACTGAGCCGGAAATCACTGTTTGCGTTGTGTGCTATGAATGCTCATTTGAACTTGTCTGATGATAGTTCAGTTTTAGATGAATTGAAAATGAAACCGCTGTTTTTACAACAAACATGTGATGCTCAGAAAGTTGATAATGAAATGCTAGCGAAACGAGCGCAGTGTGATTCGAATTCCGATTTTGAATTTTTAGTTGATGGTTATGATTGTTTAAGATTTCGAGATCGAATTTATTTTTTGAGAAATCCAGAGTTATTACAGTTAATTTTGAATGAAGCTCATAATAGTCGCCTATCTGTTCATCCGGGTAGTACAAAGATGTATCACGATTTGAAGCAACACTATTGGTGGTCTGGTATGAAAAGAGATATCTCTGACTTTGTATCGAAATGTTTAGTCTGTCAGCAAGTTAAAGCTGAACATCAGGTTCCATCCAGTTTGCTACAACCGATTCTGATTCCCGAGTGGAAATGGGATAGAGTGACGATGGACTTTGTTTCTGGATTGCCATTGACTCCGAGAAAGAAAAATGCAATTTGGGTCGTAGTTGATCGATTGATGAAATCAGCCCATTTTATTCCGGTACGATCTGATTACTCACTTGATAAGTTAGCTGAGCTTTACATTTCTGATATTGTGAGATTGCACGGAGTGCCATTGTCTATTGTGTCTGACAGAGATCCGAGGTTTACATCACGATTCTGGAAGAATTTGCAAGAAGCTTTAGGTACAAAATTGCATTTCAGTACAGCTTTTCACCCGCAAACAGATGGTCAATCCGAGCGAATCATTCAGATACTCAAAGATATGTTGTGATGTTGCATCCTTGAGTTTAATGGTACGTGGGAACAATATTTACCATTGATTGAATTTGCGTATAATAACAGTTTTCCATCGAGCATCAAAATGGAACCTTATGAAGCTTTGTACGGACGCAAATGTCGAACACATTTGTACTGGTCAGATTTCAGTGAAAATAAGATACACCGGGTTGATTTGATAAAAGACACTGAACAGAAAGTGAAAGTAATCCGTGATAGTCTGAAAGCAGAGTCTGATCATTAGAAGTCCTATGTAGACTTGAAAACAAAAGACATTGAATTCGAAATCGGTGATAAAGTATTTTTAAAAGTATCTCCGTGGAAGAAAGTACTCCGATTTGGACGTAAAAGCAAATTGAGTTCGAGGTTCATCGGGTCGTATGAGATCATTGAACGAATTGGACCTGTTGCATATCGATTGTTGTTGCCACCAGAATTAGAAAAGATTCACAATGTATTTCACGTGTCAATGCTTCGTCGATACAGATCTGACCCATCACATGTGATCCCTCCATCTGTGATTGAAATCCAATCTTATATGACTTCTGAAGAAGAACCGATCCGTATCTTAGCTCGTTAAGTGAAAGAATTGAGAAATAAGAAAATTCCATTAGTGAAAGTGTTATGGTATCGACACGGGGTTGAAGAGGCTACGTGGGAGCCTGAAGATGTAATGAGACAACAACATCCGAATCTATTCAGCGGTAAGATTTTTGGGGACGAAAATCCTTAAGGGGGAGAATTGTAACAGTTCGGTTTAGACCCTAGTCAGAATAGTGGTTTTGGGACCAAAAATCCGAGTTAGAAAAAATTTTAATACTATATTTCCGTGCTTATGATATGTGATTAAGTATGTGTGAAAGTTTCGTTATTTAATTTGGTCATTTACATATTAAATCGCGTAAAATGAAAATTTAGTGGATATTCTCAAAAGGGCCGAATAGTGGTTGTTCTTTTAATATGGAGGTTCTATGTTGCAATTATACCATTGAATATATGCATGGACGGTGGTGTACATGTATTTAAGTGTTTTAATTAATGTATCATTAAGGGTAAATATGGAAATTGATGAATTAAAGTGTATTAATAATAAAACATGAAAATGGCTAGTATCATCATCTTTGTTCCACCGAATTTAGAAAGAAAAGAATAAGGGTTTTAAGCTTTCAAACATTCGGCCATGGATGTTCTTTGATTCAAGATCAAGAACCGAAGAAAACGGACTTAGATCGTGAGAAATCGAAAGTAATTGAGTAGCCGAGTTCGTTTTCGTTTATCCGAATCCGAGGTAAGTCAATATAAAAATAAATGTATTTACATTGATATATGTATGTTCATATGAAAATTTATAATGATGAATGTATATGAGATGATGAGTACATGAAATCCGAGATAGTATCGACATGGTGTCATCATCAGAAAAAGTCCCGTACAAACCTAGGAATAGATAGGAGTACATATGTCATGACATAGGTATCCGATATGTGATATCGTATAAGACCACGTCTGGGACATTGGCATCGATATGAGACATCATGTAAGACCACATCTGGGACGTTGGCATCGATTTGAGTTTTACGTATGAGACCATGTCTGGGACATTGGCATCGTATTGATTCGTGTAAGACCCTGTCTGGGACAGTGGCATCGATATCTGGTTACATGTAAGACCACGTTTGGGACATTGGCATTGTACGACTATTCCGAGCATTCTGAGTATCCTATTTGATTCCGAACGGTTCAACGGGCAAATCTGAGAAATGAACGCCTACATGAAATGTATAAACGAATCAGGTATGTTTGAATTGTACACTAAGCAAGTGTATGAATGGTAAGTGTTTATATGAACTTACCTAGATGAGATATGTGAATAGATTTGATAAGGTAAAATGTGTTATATGTGTGAATGAGCTATGATCTAATGAAGTACAAGGTGATGCATATATGTTGGTAAGCAAATGGCTAATCAAATGAGCCAAGGAGAATTATGAATGTGCAAATGAGCTATTAGTGATCTATATTTAGATGAATAATGAATGCTTATATGTTAAGTTTATTTGTATATGGCTTACTAAGTTTTTGAAAGCTTACTTTGTGTGTGTTTGTTCTGTTTTATAGATCTTCAAAGCTACAAAAGGCTCGGGGATCGTCGAGGATCGTCATCACACTACTCAATCCTATTTTGGTACCTTTTGAAAGTGTATATACTAAGTATGGCATGTATAGGCTAGTTACTTTGAAATATGTTTGACATGTACTTATAGCCATGTGATATGGCTAGAAAAAATGAATGTTTTATGAATGATGTAACACCCCTTACCCGGGTTCTACGCCGAAACCGGGCCAGAGGCGCTACCGAACTCAAACCACTTGATCGCCACTTAGGCTCATCGTAACTACTCTCTGAAGTCATCTCAACAACCTCATTCTCGACTTACGAGGCCTCACTCATACACACGAGGGCTCTCGAGACTAAACTGAAACTTTTTCCAATCTTAAAAATTTTCTCTTTTGAACAGGGCTCACACACCCGAGCAAGGTACAACATGCCCGTGTGAAGTCACACACGCCCATGTTCCCAAACCGTGCTTAAAAACCCAGCATTCTGCCAATGCCCCACGGCCAAGGCACAGGCCCGTGCTTACCACCCGTGGTGCACACTGACTACTTTAACACGGCCTAGAGTCTAGACACACGCCCGTGTAGCTAGCCCGTGGCCGACACTGATTAATCCCACACGCCTTAGGCACACACCCGTGTGACTAGTCCGTGGTCTATTCTGACTTCAAATACAAACATGCAGGGGACACACGGCTGAGTCACACGCCCGTGAGCTGGCCGTGTGTCACACATGGCCTACACACACGCCCGTGTGTCTATCCACATGGACAAGAACATAGCTATGTGCCAAGTTCTTTTCACCCCTCTAGCATACACAACATATACTCATCTAACGCAATCATAATCAACTCAAATTGAAGTGCAATCTCACATAGAAAACTACATCTTTCTTTCATATAATATAATAGCCAACAACCATGGCATTATACAAAATACACTATCCATCTAAAGGCCAACACATCTTAGCCATATACAACAAAATTCACTAACTTGTCTAGCCCCTATACATGCCATATACAAAACATTGAGTCTCATGTACCAGAGTGTGCTGATAGTGTGGGCGATCTTCCAATTGATCCTCGTATCTCGATTCAACACTTTTACTCTATAAGACAAGGGAAAAGAAAGGGAGTAAGCTTTGAGCTTAGTAAGTTTACACATAAACAATTAAGCATCATAGTATAAGCTAAACAACAATTAGCATTATACTACCAAAAGAAATGAACAACTATGCTTACTCTTTCTAACCCTTACCACATTTCCAACACATCATGAGTCACTTACTCATAACCATCGAAATGCACCCCTGCATTCAATGTCACATTTACACAATATACAACACGTCATTATTTCTCAGTAATTCATCCACGCAGCTAATTAACTTAATAATACATCCACACAACTATTTTACTCAATAATGCAATCACATGGCTAATCCACACAGTTAACCCACACAGCAAATGTCTCGGTGGTTTTGCACTTAGCACACCACAATCGATTAATAAGGTGGTATCGCACTTAGCCAGCCATCTAGCATTATCACTACACATTCACATGTCTACTTACTCAATTAAACGTCCATTCACAATTCTACTACATTCATTCTACATGAACCACATAGGTTCTCAATCAATCTCGAACAAGCTACTCACTTGCTATCATCAATAAATTGTAAGTATGAATGCATTGTTTATGCATAGACTTACCTTGATACTCAAAAGTATTGAGACTTGCAATTTAGTCCACCACCTTGCTGCCTCGGTTTTGATCCGGGCTTCGTCTTTCTTGATCTATAATGAATAAATCAGCTTATTCAATACATACATTGACTAAATTGACCCACATCTCATACTTTAGCAAAATTACTATTTTGCCCCTAAACTTCCTCATATTTACACTTTAGCCCCAAGGCTCGTAAAGTGATTTTTATTCAACTTTCTAGCCTTTCATGCTTAGCCGAACCACTTATTCAACTAAAGCTATCATCAATTCTCACTAAAACACATATGTATGACCAAACTTAAGATTTTCACAATCAAGTCCCTACATGCATTTTCATGGAAAATCACTTAATAAAAGATGTTTTTACTACATCAAGCTTTCATAATCTTCCATAAAACAACAAAATACATGCATGTCATACATGACCACATATTTGAACATCCTTCATAGCTCATCAAATAGCTAAAAATAGCTTACTCATGCTACCGGGACTTCAAAAATACAAAGAATATCAAAAACGAGGCTAGATGCACTTACTAGCAAGCTTGAAAAATTGAAGAACCCTAGCTATGGCTTCCTTCAAATTTTCGGCAATGAGGGGAAGAAGATGAGCATGATTTTGTCATCGTTTCTCCTTTTTAATCAATTATTTGTTAAATGACCAAAATACCCTTTTTGATAAACTTTCTATTTTAACTCATCCACGCCCAATTTTGTCCAAATATTAGAAATTGGAAAAATTGCTCATTAAGGACCTCTAATTAATAATCTAAAGCTATTTCACACATATAGTGTAACACCCCAAACTCGGACAAGACACCACGCCCGAATCTGGTATGTTACGGGGAAGAACGTCTTTGAGTGATCAGTTTTTTTTCGTTTAGAAGGGGGTGAAAACAAAGTGAATTTGAGGAAAGTTTGAGTAGGCTTGTTTGATTAGATTTTGAAAACTTATCCAAGTATATAGTTAAAACGAGTTGACTTCATTTAGGACTGCTAGTAGTTTCTTAGTGCCATTTTGAAACAATTTAGACTTAGTGGCAAATCGAGTTTGATTTAAAAAAATCATTTGAGCTTATTGAATAACGAAATATAGCGAGATACCCGATGGTATAGTTTAAAACACATCGCGATATAATTTTGAAAACGTTGTCTTTCCAAGTTTTAGTAGAATTTCATGTCAGGTTATTTGTTAAGCAGGTTGAGAATCTAATTAAAACATAACCATCAAAAACATAATTTAGAGGCCTTTTACAAATCCAAATTAAAACCCAAGTAACAGTAATTAAACTAAAGTACCCAAATGATGGAGTTGGAGTAAAACTTTATTAAGCATGGCATGAGCACCCCGAGTCCATCCCGGCTCCATGTCCGCGCGTCGACGAGTCACCCAAATGTCAAAGGAGAGGGTGAGTCGAGTGACTCAGATGCATAAATCCCGCTCCCGATGAAACAACATGCTAACACACATCATACATAGCAACATAATTAATGCAACCCGATCCTAACCATCCGTATCTCCTTTTTCTACCCCATGTGGTACCAAACCACTGGTGGTGCCAAACCACCGGTGACATATAGTCACAATGTGTTACCAAAACACCGTGTCCCAAAGACACAATGTGCTACCTAAGCACCGTGACCGTAGTCACGATAATCGAATGATGGGGCCAACCCATCGTGTGTGATACCCAATCACTAGCGCATTTATCCCATATCTCAAAGTGGGGCCAACCCACGGTGGTGTTAACCACAGGGGACAAGTCGCAATGAGGTGCCCAACCTCCGGTGTCCCAAAGACACGGATGTGCTACCAAAGCACCGGTGACCGTAGTCACAATAATCGAATGATGGGGCCAACCCATCGTGTGATACCCAATCACTAGCGCATCGATCCCATATCTCATGTGGGGCCAACCCACGGTGGTGTTAACCACGGGGACAAGTCGCAATGAGGTGCCCAACCTCTGTGTCCCAAAGACACAAATGTGCTACCAAAGCACCGGTGACCCAAAGTCACAAAGTGTGTTACCAAAACACTGGTGCTCGTCAGCACAAGATATCATGCTCCCTCCACTCATATCACCCATCAACATACCATACTCATGTAATCATGCATATCATACAAGTCATGCATATCATGCTAATATGTTTAACTCATGCCCCATATCACATACATACATAGTCATGATACCATATAGATCATCAGAATCTAGTAACAATCTTGACTTACCCGGATACGCACACATACCCGTTTGGGTATCCAATGATCCATCATGTTTGTCATAGTTTTTAATAGGCAACCAGGTTTAATAACAATATTACTAAGCATAGTGTGTTAGTTTACACACCTGGTAAAACGCAAGTCTAACACCCAAAGACCCCGTCTAAAACCCTCGATCAACTTGCTCCTAGAATCGGCCAAACCAGGGGTTAGTACCCAAGATCATTCGGCTATGACCAATTAAACCAAAGGGTGTAACGCTTAATCCTTACCTTGTAGATGGTTTGGTTTCCTACCAAACCTCGAACCAACAGTAGTTATTCTTTAACAATCGGCACACCCTATTAAGACAAATAGTTAATCACCAAACACCTTTAACTTAACCGAAATCTAAGGATTGAACTCACAACAATATACCAATTACTTACCCCTAACTTACCAATCGGTCACTCACAGTCAAGGCTTCAATTGACTGCTACACCCGATCACCACCACAATCCAAGGCCCTAGCAGGAAAACGGTGCAACACAAAAGATTAACCCCCTTCAACACATGCCCAAGATCGGCTATTAACCAAACCACAATCAACAGAGAACAAGAGAGGGGAAAATGGCCATTCGGCCACCCACTTACCTTGTTCAATGATTGACAACCACCCCAGATCAACCCTTCAATGACATTCGGCCAAAAGAGATCTACTAAGAGGGAGGAGAGATTCGGCCTAACCCAAGAAAGAAAGCGCAAGAAAAAGATGAAAAAGGAGGTTGATATTCGGCCAAAATAAGAACAAGTGATAGAAGGCAATTTCGGCAATACCAAGGAATTCGGCTATAAACTTGAAAGCAAAACAAAGAAGTGTGGTTCAAGAAAAGAAGAGAAAGCGGCCACAAGTTGCAGGAAGATTCGGCTCAAATGTTTTCAAGAAATAAGAGAATGTATGAGAGGAAAAAAAGATGATGGCTTCGGCTTACCTAAATGATAAAGAAAAAGAAATGATGGGGAGGATGTATGGTTCGGCCAAGGAATCACAAGAAGAAAAGAAATAAAAGCAAAGTGGAAATGGTGGCACAAAAGGGCATTCGGTTATTAAGAGAACTAGAAGAAAAAAACTAATTCAGCACATGCTGCTTGCACTTTCGGTTTCCAAGAAGAAAAATGAGAGAAAACAAATGAAGTTTCGGTTGGCTATTATCAAAGGAGAGAATTCGGTTTACCCAAAATGGTGACCGAAAATACTAAGAAAATTGCCAAAAGAAATTCGGCACTACTCACTCCCCACTTCCCAAAACCGGCCATACACTCCCCACTTCCCCAACATTCGGCCATATCCCCCCAAACACTCCTCTCCACCCATTTCAAATGAGTTGAACAAGTCTTCCTCCTCAAACCACTCTCCACCCACCATTCGAACGGTTTGACCAAGTCCAAAGGAGAATCCCACTTGCCTTCTACCTCTTCCTCCATGCCGTCCAAAATAAGTGACAAAATGGGGACTCTACACTCGAACACCTGGACCTCCTCACCAAGACGACGCCACACCAAGCTCCCAAGTGACGCATGCCTTGCCACTCTGCCAGCTCTTCATTTGTGCTAAGAAATACCAGAAATAAATTAAAAACCCCAGCTTCCTCAACTCCCTTCACTTAACACCCAAAAACCAAAATTTTTCCCATACACTCGAGCATACTCCTTGCCCACAATTAAGCCCCTAAAACACCGAAATAGCCACACAAAGACACTAAACACATGCAACAACAAAATGCAATTTTCAACCCGGGGATATTACAGTTCTACCCCCTTAAAATAATTTCGACCTCGAAATTACCTGATCAAAAGAGTTGCGGATATTGCTGTCTCATCGTATCCTCGGGTTCCCACGTCGCTTCTTCCACGCCATGATTCCGCCAAAGAACCTTAACCAAAGGCACAGACTTTTTGCGCGAGAACTTTCACATCTCGCTCAAGAATCGCACGCGTTCCTCTTCCATGGTCAAATCGGATTTACCTCGATCTCTTCCATCGCTACTACTACATGCGATGGATCGAACGATAACGTCGAAGCATCGAAACGTGAAAAAGCGTCATGAATCGACTCGACTCTGCCGGCAACTCAAGTTGATACGCTCATCGGTCCAACTCGTCTCAATACCTTATACGCCCAATAAACCTCGGACTTAGCTTGCCTTTCTTCCCGAACCTCAACACCTTTTTCCAAGGCGAGACCTTCAGAACACTCGATCCCCACAAATAACTCTATATCTCTTCGCTTAAGATCGGCATAAGACTTCTGCGGTCCGAAGCTTCCTTCAATCGAGACCGAATCGCCTTAACCTTGTCTTCGGTCTCAAAGAACCAACTCGGGTCCCAACAACCGACGTTCACCTAACTCTGTCCAACACGTAGGTGAGCGACATTTCCTACCATACAACGCCTCATACGGTGCCATCTTAATGCTCGCTTGGTAATCGTTGTTGTAGGCAAACTCACTAATGGCAAAAACTCCTCCCAACTACCTCTCAAATCCGGGATACAACCTCAAAGATATCCTCTAAGATCCGAATGACCCTTTCGATTGCCCGCCGATCGCGGGTGAAAAGCCGTTGAAATCCAAACGAGTACCAGAGCTCCGATGCGGTGCTTTCCGGAACCTTGACGTGAATCGATCCCTATCCGAGATTATCGAAATCGCACGCGCCGTGCGGCCTCACTATCTCTCGAAATATACGGCTTCGCTAGCTTCGAAGTGAGTAGTCAACCCTCACCGAATAAAGTGAGCTGATTTAGTCGATCGATCCACCACTACCCAAACGGAATCTTTCTTGCTAGGCGTAAGCGGTAACCCACCGACGAAATCCATGGTTATCCTTTCCCACTTCCATCGAGGAATCTTCACCGGTCAAGCAAACCCGACGGCAAATCGATGTTCACCTTGACTGGCGACAAGTCGACACTTCCCAACAAACTCTGTCACCTCCTTCTTCAAGCCAGCCACCAAAATCGCTCTCTAAGATCCCTATACATCTTGCTACCTCTAGGATGCATAACATGAGGATCGCTATGCGCGTCTGAAGAATCTTCGCCTCACTCAACATCTTTAGGCATACAAGCCTTACCACGAAAACACGTAACCTCGTCATTTGGGCAGTCAGAACCATCCAAACCACCGTCCCACACTCGCAACCTTCGCGCACTCGTAACCTCATCCAATAATCTGTTTCTCTCGATCCGCTCAACCCAAGTAGGCTTAACTCGCAACTCCGCGAGAATACTCCCATCGTCATACAAACTCAAATGGGCAAACATCGCTCTTAAGTCCGAAACAACCTTACGGCTCAACGCGTGCGCCACCACGTTAGCCTTGCCCGATGGTACTCAATCGAACATCGTAATCTTTCAAAGAACTCAACCCATCTCACGCCTCAAATTCAAATCCTTCGAGTCGCAGATACTTGAGACTCTTGTGATCCGTGTAGACTATCGATCTCTCTCGTATAAGTAGTGCCTCCAAATCTTTAAAGCGAAGACCACACCGCTAGCTCCAAGTCATGCGTCGGATAGTTGACCTCATGTGGCCTCACCGCCAGAAGCGTAAGCCACCACCTTACCTTCTTGCATCAAAGACACAACCCAAGCCCGTATGTGATGCATCGCAATAGATCGTGGAATTCCTTACCACCCTCGGGTTGAATTAGAACCTGAGCCTCGGTCAAAAATCTTCTTTAACTTGTCGGCTTTCCTGCTGTTTCCCGGTCCATACAAACGGAACTTCTTTCCTCAAAGAACTTGGTCATCGGTAACTTGCTATCAACGAAACCCTCAACAAACCTTCCGGTAGTATCCGCCAAACCTGTGAAAACTCCGAATCTCAACCCATCGACTTAGGCGGCTTCAATCCAAAATCGCCTCAATCTTACGAGGATCTACTCGAATCCCTCACCGACACTACATGACCCAAGAAAGTCACTTCTCTGGCCGTAACTCGCACTTACCGAACTTAGCATAGAGTCGCTTTTCCTCAAAATCGCAACACCACCCGCAAATGCTTATCATGCTCTTCCTCTGTCCTTGAGTACACCAAGATGTCGTCTATGAAAACCACGACGAATCGATCCAGATCTCTTTGAAACACCCTATTCATCATGTCCATAAACGCCGCCGGTCGTTAGTCAACCCGAATGGCATTACGAGTAAATTCGTAGTGCCCATACCGAGTCCAAACGCTGCTTTTTTATGGATATCCGCCTCCTTAACCTTTAATCGGTGATACCTGGACCTCAAGTCGATCTTGAAAATACCGCGACACCCTCAAATGATCAAACAAGTCATCTATCCGTGGCAATGGATACTTGTTTTTAATCGTCGACTTGTTCAATCAAGCGGTAGTCTATACACATCCGCATCGTGCCATCTTTCTTCTTGACAAAGAGTAGTACCGCACTTACTGGCGAAACACTTGGCCTAATAAAACCTCGATCCAATAACTCCCGGATCTCGAGCCTTAAGCTCCACCAACTCCTTTGGCGCCATCCTATACGGAGCAATAGACACTTTGGCGCGAGCTTCTGCAACAGATCAATCCGAACTCCACCTCGCGATCGGCGGCAAACCCGAAGCTCCTCGGAAAAACATCGATAAACTCCTTAACGTGCATTTAACCTTCTCCACAAAGCAGACTCTTAGCCTCCAAGGCATACACATGAACTACATACGCTTCACGGCCTTTCACGACCATCTTCTCTTTCCAAAGCGAGATACCACATTTGATAAGTAATCTCTCCTATTACCTATCATAGCCACCTCTTCACCCTCGACCGCCTTAAGAACCATGCGCTTGGCGCGCAATCCAACCTCGCCTGGTACTTGACCAACCAATCCATCCCAAGAATCGGATCGAACTCCCCAAACGGCGGTTCCATCGATCGGCGAAAGAAACACTACCCCTTGGAGTTCTAAGGGTACCTCTCTAAACAGCTTTATCTACTACTACAGAGTGACCTAGAGGGCTAATCACAAACATCCGCCTAGAAGATATTTCAGAGTCTAAATCCATGGTCTCTACTATACTCACGGCAACATAAGAGTGCGTCGATCCCACATCAATCAAAGCAAAGATAAGGAGAACCAAAAATCAAGAACGTCACGGGTTATGACGTCCGGTGCGTCGCTCTCCTCTCTCGGCGCCTCGCAAAGATACACTAACCCAGGTGTCTAGCATCGAGCTACTCGCACCTCTGCCTGGTGCTCCACGGCCCGACTGAACCATTACCACCTCTGCCATTACCACGGCCCCTCTGCGGTGGCGGTCCACTACCTCTGAATCGACACGGCCGCCTCGGGATCAATCTCGCCAACCCACGCGGGACCCGGTCCCTCACACGGTGCTCCAGAGAACCACACTCGAAGCAACCTTTCCCTCCATCCAGCAGCCACCCCAATGAGATTTCCCACACCGATCACATCTGCGGCGGTCCTCGCCTAGCAAAGAACAAACCTAGCAGTGGTTCGGCCCACTCGGTCTAGCTCTTCGTGGATTACCCGGCGATCCGTAAGACCCAAAGCTCCTTTTATGTCTATTTCTCGTCCATGCCTTGTCTCACGACTCCTTAACCCCTCGGCTACCTTAGCCTTCTCAACTAAGACAAATGAACTCAAGCTCTGCCGAGGAGCAATCAGCACCTCAAGTCGCCTCGCACCATCCTCGAACGAACACACCTCTCATGCTCGGTGGCCACAATGCCCCCGGCATACCTACTCTCACCAGAACTCACCTCGTACTCGACAATGATTTACTCCCTGAACAAGCCTCGAAAATGCCTTCCGTTGGGAGTCAATATAACTAGCTCCGATGTACTTCTTTTGATATGCACCACTGAAATAATCCCATGTTAGATCCTCTCACGCTGCCACAATCGCTCTCGAACCGTGAGCCACCACCGATATGACTCATCCCGAGAAGCGATACGATGCCCTTCACTTCTCTTCACCGCCGTCCAGATCGTCCATGATCCGCTCGGCCGCCTCCAACCAATACTCAGCTAGTCTGGAGCAACACCGAAACACCTCGGAAGAATTCGCCCCATTTGCCCGAAGTCGCCAGTACATGATTTCCTAACTCCGTGCATTACCACCAACACCACTACTCTTTCCAACACTCGCAAAGATCGCTCGTGACACATCGCTGGGTCGTCCCCGGTCGATCTTGGAACTCACCACCTCCACCGGTGGCGAACCGGTATCTCATTTTCGAACCCCGACTGATCCTACGGGCTCGTAAACGGTCATCCTACCACGACCGCCCACGACCACGTCCACCTCTAGCGCTCATGACTAATCTTTCTACGTATCCGATTAAGAATTTTTATGCATCAAAGATTTATTTCACTTGTTAAAAAGCAAGTCTTATGAATATTAAGGAGGATTTGTTCTCGCGAGTTCACAAAATCCTATCGCCTTCAATCTCTAAAGTAGTATACTATTGCTATTCATCAAATCATATCACATCCAATCAATTCACAAGCAATAGTACGGGTACTTACTCGCGAATCTGGTGCCGGAGACTTGGTGCCATGCCTTTCAAACCATACTTTAAGAATAAAAACTAACAAAACAATCTTTTGAAACATTTCGGCCTCGTGCCCACAAATGAGCTTTTGAACTTGGCTCTGATACCACAATTGTAACACCCCAAACTCTGACAAGACACCACGCCCGAATCGGTATGTTACGGGAAGAACGTCTTTGAGTGATCATTTTTTTTCGTTTAGAAGGGGGTGAAAACAAAGTGAATTTGAGGAAAGTTTGAGTAGGCTTGTTTGATTAGATTTTGAAAACTTATCCAAGTATATAGTTAAAACGAGTTGACTTCATTTAGAATTGCTAGTAGTTTCTTAGTGCCATTTTGAAACAATTTAGACTTAGTGGCAAATCGAGTTTGATTTAAAAAAATCATTTGAGCTTATTGAATAACGAAATATAGCGAGATACCCGATGGTATAGTTTAAAACACATCGCGATATAATTTTGAAAACGTTGTCTTTCCAAGTTTTAGTAGAATTTCATGTCGGGTTATTTGTTAAGCGGGTTGAGAATCTAATTAAAACATAACCATCAAAAACATAATTTAGAGGCCTTTACAAATCCAAATTAAAACCCAAGTAATGATAATTAAACTAAAGTACCCAAATGATGGAGTTGGAGTAAAACTTTATTAAGCATGGCATGAGCACCCGAGTCCATCCTGGCTCCATGTCCGCGTCACGAGTCACCCGAAATGTCAAAGGAGAGGGTGAGTCGAGTGACTCAAAGGCATAAATCCCGCTCCCGATGAAACAACATGCTAACACACATCATACATAGCAACATAATTAATGCAACCCGATCCTAACCATCCGTATCTCCTTTTTCTACCCCATGTGGTACCAAACCACCGGTGGTGCTAAACCACCGTGACATATAGTCACAATGTGTTACTAAAACACTGTGTCCCAAAGACACAATGTGCTACCTAAGCACCGTGACCGTAGTCACGATAATCGAATGATGGGGCCAACCCATCGTGTGATACCCAATCACTAGCGACGATCCCATATCTCAAAGTGGGGCCAACCCACGGTGGTGTTAACCACGGGGACAAGTCGCAATGAGGTGCCCAACCTCTGTGTCCCAAAGACACGGATGTGCTACCAAAGCACCGGTGACCGTAGTCACAATAATCGAATGATGGGGCCAACCCATCGTGTGATACCCAATCACTAGCGACGATCCCATATCTCATGTGGGGCCAACCCACGGTGGTGTTAACCACAGTGGACAAGTCGCAATGAGGTGCCCAACCTCCGTGTCCCAAAGACACAAATGTGCTACCAAAGCACTTTGGTGACCCAAAGTCACAAAGTGTGTTACCAAAACAACGGTGCTCACAAAGACAAGATATCATGCTCCTCCACTCATATCACCCATCAACATACCATACTCATGTAATCATGCATATCATACAAGTCATGCATATCATGCTAATATGTTTAACTCATGCCCCATATCACATACATACATAGTCATGATACCATATAGATCATCATAATCTAGTAACAATCTTGACTTACCCGATACGCACACATACCCCGCTTGGGTATCCAATGATCCATCATGTCACATAGTTTTTAATAGGCAACCTGTGTTTAATAACAATATTACTAAGCATAGTGTGTTAGTTTACACACTGGTAAACGCAAGTCTAACACCCAAAGACCCCGTCCTAAAACCCTCGATCAACTTGCTCCTAGAATCGGCCAAACCAGGGTTAGTACCCAAGATCATTCGGCTATGACCAATTAAACCAAAGGGTGTAACGCTTAATCCTTACCTTGTAGATGGTTTGGTTTCCTACCAAACCTCGAACCAACAAAGAGTTATTCTTTAACAATCGGCACACCCTATTAAGACAAATAGTTAATCACCAAACACCTTTAACTTAACCGAAATCTAAGGATTGAACTCACAACAATATACCAATTACTTATCCCTAACTTACCAATCGGTCACTCACAGTCAAGGCTTCAATTGACTGCTACACCCGATCACCACCACAATCCAAAGCCCTAGCAGGAAAACGGTGCAACACAAAAGATTAACCCCCTTCAACACATGCCCAAGATCGGCTATTAACCAAACCACAATCAATAGAGAACAAGAGAGGGGAAAATGGCCATTCGGCCACCCACTTACCTTGTTCAATGATTGACAACCAACCCAGATCAACCCTTCACTGACATTCGGCCAAAAGAGATCTACTAAGAGGGAGGAGAGATTCGGCCTAACCCAAGAAAGAAAGCGCAAGAAAAAGATGAAAAAGGGAGGGGTTGATATTCGGCCAAAATAAGAACAAGTGATAGAAGGCAATTTCGGCAATACCAAGGAATTCGGCTATAAACTTGAAAGCAAAACAAAGAAGTGTGGTTCAAGAAAAGAAGAGAAAGCGGCCACAAGTTGCAGGAAGATTCGGCTCAAATGTTTTCAAGAAATAAGAGAATGTATGAGAGGAAAAAAAGATGATGGCTTCTTACTTACCTAAATGATAAAGAAAAAGAAATGATGGGGAGGATGTATGGTTCGGCCAAGGAATCACAAGAAGAAAAGAAATAAAAGCAAAGTGGAAATGGTGGCACAAAAGGGCATTCGGTTATTAAGAGAACTAGAAGAAAAAAACTAATTCAAAGACATGTCGCTTTGCACTTCTTTTCCAAGAAGAAAAATGAGAGAAAACAAATGAAGTTTCTATTGGCTATTATCAAAGGAGAGAATTCGGTTTACCCAAAATGGTGACCGAAAATACTAAGAAAATTGCCAAAAGAAATTCGGCACTACTCACTCCCCACTTCCCAAAACCGGCCATACACTCCCCACTTCCCCAACATTCGGCCATATCCCCCCAAACACTCCTCTCCACCCATTTCAAATGAGTTGAACAAGTCTTCCTCCTCAAACCACTCTCCACCCACCATTCGAACGGTTTGACCAAGTCCAAAGGAGAATCCCACTTGCCTTCTACCTCTTCCTCCATGCCGTCCAAAAATAAGTGACAAAATGGGGACTCTACAGCTCGAACACTGGACCTCCCTCACCTGAAGACGACGCCACACCAAGCTCCCAAGTGACGCATGCCTTGCCACTCTGCCAGCTCTTCATTTGTGCTAAGAAATACCAGAAATAAATTAAAAACCCCAGCTTCCTCAACTCCCTTCACTTAACACCCAAAAACCAAAATTTTTCCCATACACTCAGGCATACTCCTTGCCCACAATTAAGCCCCTAAAACACCGAAATAGCCACACAGCACACTAAACACATGCAACAACAAAACAGCCCCTAACCCGGGATATTACATATAGCTTCTAGAAACACACATTTTGTAACTTTTGCAATTTAGTCCTTTTGGACAATTTAACCACAATTTCACAAAATTGCTTCATGAAACTTTCACACTAGCATGCATACAAGGCATAAACCTCAAAAACTCATTTATAACCCTCAGATTTGTGGTCTTGCAACACTATTCCAACTAGGCCCTAAATCGAGATGTTACAAATGATGAGTCATGCTATAAGACGCTTGGTTTTGCTATGGTTTCATGGTTAAGAAATGGTCAAAATATTGGTAAGATCATTTATGCAAGGTAAGTATATATATGATGAATGGTTGTTGTAAGGAAATGATATGTTTGTGGTGATATACACTTGAAAATGATTGTGAATAGAATGAGCTAATTGTTGTATAAGATGTTGTGCTTGAGATGCCTTTGTATGCTTGGAAAATTGGTTGTTTTTTACATGAATTGTATTGGTATGAATGCTTGTAGGGAAGACCCAAGTGTGGGTGGCATTTTGGCCTTGAAGATTTCCTATACTTGCCCACACGGTTGAGCACACGGGCGTGTGGCTCGACCGTGTCCCTCGTGGTTGCATTTCAAAATCAAGTCAGACTCGACCACGGGCTGGACACACGGGCGTGTGATGGCCGTGTGGTGCAAGTCAGGCTCGACCATGGGTGAGGCACACAGGCGTGTCTCAGGCCGTGTGGTCAAGTCCGTATATATGCCCTGTTTTGACACGGCTTAGACACACGGGCGTGTCTGAGGCCGTGGGAGGCACACGGCCTGCCCACATGGGTGTGTGACCTCTGTAACTTAGAAAAATTTTTAAATTTCTAAAAGTTTTCCATATGTATTCGGTTTAGTCCCGGGCCATTCTTAAAACATACTAAAGGTCTCATAGACCCATTTAAGGGACACTTTGATGTGATTTGTCAAAATATGTTATGAAATTCTGTAAAAGTTTCCAATTCATCCGGTAACGCCTTTAACCCTAGACCGACGATGGTTACGGGATAGAGGTGTTACAGAAATACCCCCATAGGGTAAAATGTCTGTTATACCCCTAGGAGATGAAATGACTATTATGGCCTTATGTTATGTATGTCTGATTTGCTCTATGATATGTATGAATTTGATTGAGCATGAAATTTTGCATACACGTATGATATTATGTCACGACATATTGCATGGGGATGTGTAACAGCCCGATTTAGGGGCTAGTCAGAATAGTGACCTCCGAATCACTAATTCGAGGTTAGGGAAAATTATTTTCATGATATGTTATGTGTTATAACATGTTTATAAGGATGCATGAAAATTTTGGTGCCTTAATTTTAGCGATTTCTAGCTAAATTGTGAAAAAGGACTAAATCGCATAAATTGCGAAAGTTCTATTTTATTGCTAAATGTGCCAAATAGCTATGAAATATTAATTGAAGGTCTTTAAAGGAAAATTTGACCATCTAGGATGTGTTGGCCGGCCATGTATACAAGGGGGACAAGAGCTTTTAATTTTGGTCAAAGTTGGTGGGTTAAATTGATGTGTTATAATAAAATAAAGAATGGAAAAAGATATCATCTTTCCTCTCTTCTTCTCCACCGAATGTTTCAGCAAACAAGGGGTGTTTGAAAGCTCAAAATTTCAGCAAGCTTTACTCCACTCAAGTAAGTGATTTTGATGGTATTTCTTGAAGATAATTTGTACTTTTGAGATCCCTAAAGCTTAAGCTTTCTAAAGAGGGGACTATTTTGCATTATGGTAAGAAGTTTAGAGATTTACCATGTGAGATTTTAAGTTGTTAACTGAGTTTTTATTGAAGAAAATGAATGATAGGATGATGAGAAACAACTTTTGTGAAAGGTGTTGTCATGAAAACACCTAATTGGGACTAAAATGCAAAAGTTGTAATTTGTTCATTAAGGCATGAAATAGATGGAATTTTGGATAGTTTTAAGAGGATTAAATGTTCAGCTAGGCTTGCTTAATAAGAAATTGATATGAAAATTTATTTACGATCCTAGGGGCAAAATTGTAATTTTGCCAAAGGGTAGGGGCAAAATAGTCATTTTTGCCTAAAGTGTAGATTATGGTGTATTATAATTTATAAATAATTAAATCAGTAAATTTCATTGTTCTAGATCAAAGAAAATGAGTTTTGGACCTAGAACATGTGAAAAGAGAAATGTGGGTAAAAAAGGTCCCTTTCGGCCCTTTTCGACATCGAGGTAAGTTCATGTGCAAATGTTGCAATTACGTATGAGTTAATTTAAGGTTCCAATGTTGTATGGAATGTATATTAACTCTATGAATGTATGAAATATCTTTGATGAGAGGTCAAAAGAATTGAATCTAAGAGTAATGGGAAATGTATGTGGAATGATATGATAATAGTTAAAGTCTCGTGTCAGACCATATTGGAATATGGCCTCGATGTAAGAATTCATATAAGACCATGTCAGGGACATGGCATCGATATGTTAATGCAAGTAAGACCCTATTCGGGTATAAATTCTATGTGACATTACGAGTATGAGACTCAAGAGAGTTATTTAATAACTTGAGTGATTCAACGTATATGTTGAAAGAAAGAAAGTACTTGGTTGTACCACGGAAAAAGCACAAGTGTATGTGCTAGAATTGAATTTATATGAATTTAGTGTATGATGAACCCTTAGTGGGTTATGTGTATTCAATACACCTTAGTTGCATGAGATAGATTCATTAATGCATTGTGTGAATGCAAACGAGTATCGTAGAAAGTTAAGTAAGAATAGAAGTATGTGAGGATGTTCTCGAAGGAACATTTGCAATAGAGATATACACGAGGATTATTATCCATGAATGTACAATAACGGTGAGCTACGTACGATATTACCTTATTGATGGTAATGATGGGCTGTGTGCGATATCATCAATTATATTATTATCGGTGGGCTATGTGCGATACCACCCTATTAGAGATTCAATGATGAGCTAAGTATGAAACCACCGCGATATTAGAAGTATGAGCGACTTATTAAAAATGCTTGACGTGTTGTTTTATATGGTCATGTGGTGATCAGTGCAGGAAGGTGTGCTAATTGAACGAGTAATTGGCTTATGACATGGTAAGAACGTGGTAAGAGATTGAATGAGTAAGTTTCAAGAATAGTTGAGCTAGTAACCATGAGTTTGTGAGAGACACTCTTCATGATACTTTGTAATTATGTATATTCAATGAATATCAATATTTGACACATTATGCAGATGAGCTTACTAAGAATTATTGCTTACTCCTTTACTTTTCTCATCTTTTATAGGTTATATTAACTAGCTCGGGTTGGAGACTGCCGGAGATGTTTTCACACTATCCAGCAGACTCTTGGTATGAGATATCAAGTCCTTAGAAGTCATGGCATGTATAGGGCTAGTACTTGAGGTTGATTAAGTCTTTGATAATGTGCCAAATTGTATTGGCCTAAGAGAATCTAAGTTGGTTGTATTTGTATTGGGAGTAGTTCTCCTTAGTGTATGGGATAAAGACTTTATCTCTTTAATGATTAAATGTGTTAATTCATGTGTTTTTAATTCATGTGTTTTAATTGATGATTTGAGAATGTTTTGAAGTAGTATATGAATGTATGCAAACGGGAGTGGTAAAAGGCTTGGTAAGATAGCCTCTAAGTGCCCACACGGATAGACACACGGGCGTGTGTCTAGGCCGTGTGTCTCCTACACCTTAGTATCTTAAGTCAGATTAGACCACGGGCTGGTCACACGGCCGTTTGTTCAGGCCGTGTGATACACACGGTTGGCACATGGACGTGTGCCAAGGCCGTGTGAAGTCTGCACCTGACACTTAGAAATGCAATTGTCACACGGCTGACGCACACGGGCGTGTGAACAGACCGTGTGGATTCTGCACACGGGCCAGGGCCACGGGCGTGACCAGGCCGTGTGGATTTAGTCAGTGTCGACCACGGGTGAAAGGCACGTGCATGTCTTAAGGGCGCACGGGCATGTCCCTATACCAACACGGGCGTGTGGCCCCTGTTTTAAAGAAAAGTTTCTTTTGGCTTGTAAAAGTTTCCAGACGCAAGTTCAAGGCCTCATAAGCCCACGATATGAATTATTCGACTAAGAAAGAGAAGTTTTTAATTCGGTACAAAAAAAAATTGTAGCCCGTAAGTACATGTTTAAGGAAGTTCAAGCATAGTAATGTCTCGTATCCGATTTTAGCCTCGAAATCGGGTATGGGGTGTTACAGGTTGGGTTGTTATATTTGGAGGAAGTGTACTATGCTGATAAGGTCGTACGGGTCGCCAAAGACGACTGTGGACCTACTGATGGGTATATGTCATATATTTTACTGGAAGCTTTGCTACAATACTATTTAGTGCCGCAACCGGTGCCAATCTTGGTGTGTCTGGCTGGGTGGGTCGAGTTTTTCCCCACATGGTGTGTTTGGCAGGACAGAGTGGTGTGTAGAGGCTGGATGTGGTAGGATTTCTGACTGCATATATGCACTAATTAATGATATTGTACTGTTACTACATCAATTAATGATATTACATACTGTTCACTAAATGACTGATATTTGTTACTGTTATGGGCCAAGGCCCCATGGATACTAATATTGAAATTGGGCAAAGGCCCTACTGATTACTGGCATTATGCTGGGCTCAAGCCCAATCATTTACTGTTATAGGAAAAGGCTTAGGCCCACACTGAACTGGACTGTTATTGTAACGGGCTCAGGCCCAAACTGCACTTATCTACTATTTAATTGACTGTTTGCTTGTTAGTGGGGATTACACACTGAGTTTTCGTAAACTCACCCCTTTGTTTAACCGCATGCAGTAATCCCGGTCATAGGCGGGTTTGGTCTTTGCGAGGACTCGATAGTGGCCACACAACCGCATCAGCTTTTGTTTTTAGCTTTTGATTTATAAATTTTAACTTTTAATTTGGGTATTTTTATGTAATAAGGCCTCTTTAAAGTTATAAACTTTAAATTGGGGTTGTTATTTATTTAGTTTGATATAAACTGCTAGTTGTGGAAAAAGACGGGTTTTCAAAAGGTAATTGTTTTCAAAGACACCACGTTTTCGCAACATTTCCTAAAAAAAAAACTTCTGCTATAAATGAGATTTTGAAAATTAATAACGTTTTAAAAGTGATTAGCTTTTAATGATGCACGCTTTGGAAATGAACAACCCGTTTTGGAATCACTGTTTAATAACAAAATAATTAATCGATTCTGGGGATTTCAACGACAACAAGTTTTACGCTAAACACTTCAATGTGACACCGCCAGATTCGGCCATAACGTCTAGGCCAGCTATGGGGTGTTACATTAATAGTTTATAATAAAGTTTAATAAAGTGATTTAGAAATTAAGGTTAAAATAAATGAATTAAAACAAAGTACCATATTTTCTTCTTCATGTTTCAACCGAAACTAGGGCAAGGAAACACCAATTTTCATCTCCTTCATTCGGCCATGCTATTCTTGCTCAATTAGGTATGGTTTTTGTCCCATTTTTAATGATTTCTATGTTTTTGAGATCGTTACAGCTTAGTCTACCTAGCCCATAGACTATTTTGCAAAGTTGTTAAAGGTTTAGGGTTTTTCCATTGATGAATCTATGTGTGCTTTGATGTTTGATGATATAAAATGCATGCTTGTTGTTAGATAAACAACATTTGTTAAGTGATTTTTAGTAAAATATCCAAATAGGGATTAAATTGTGAAATGTGTAAATTTTGTGGTTAAATTGTGTAATAAATGAAAAATATGGGCTGCTAGGGACCTAATTGAAATCCGACTAGCATGGGTTTTTTTTTTGTATTGCATGAATTTGTGATTTTATGAGATAAGGACTAAATTGTAAAAATATGAAATATTGGGGAAAAAATGTAAAAGTGCCTTAATGTGTGTTTTTGGATTAAATTGAATAGAGAGAATATTAAATAAGTTAATTTTGATTATATTTATATCAATAAAGGGAAAATGCGGATTTTGATCGGGGAAAGAACAAAGTTTTAAATTAATCAATTTAATTCACCGTTTTTGCATCCGAGGTAAGTTCGTATGTAATAAGCATTATTATATTTGTATTTTAAATGCTTTGATATTGCATAAATTGTGAATACGACATTGCAGACATAATCGACGACGATTCGGCAAACGATAAATCCCGATTGAACCTTAGGAATAGATTAAGATACAAATGACATGTCTTTAGGGGTTATGTGATTTAGGTGCTGGTCCGTACATCCTACCGGTGGCTGAGTTATCCGGCATGTGTTGCGGATACTCGTCAGCTTCTATGAGCAGCACCGTATAGCTTCGTCCTGACCGTCAGCTTGTGTGAGCAAACCCGTTGATAGCTCTAGTCTGAGCATTATATGTGATACGAGATTTAGATAACTTCGGCTATGTATGTGGGACTTAGGGTGCGAGATTCTTGAGTATCCGATAGTATTTCGAATGGTTCAACGGGTATGTCAAAGATGTGGATGAGTATGATTTTAATACGGGATGGTACATGTATGTACATGAACCGAGCAATACATTGAAATGAGAAAAAAAATTATGAAAGTTAAATCTTACTTTGTGAATGCAAATGAGGTAGATTGGTGATTCATTATAAAATATATTATGTTATGTATCATTTTCTTAATTTGAACATATATGATGAGTTGATTTAAATACTATACGAAGTTACTAAGATTTATAGCTTACTTTGTGTAATTTTTTGTGTTTTATAGTGAAATCAAAGCTAGCTCGAATTCGGGGATCGTCGGAGACTTTGTTGCACTATCCTACTATCTCTTGGGTACTTTTGAACTTAAGTGCTTTAAGTATATGGCATGTATAGGAGTTTTGGTCATTTTTTTATATGAGTTGGTAATGACTTTGGTCATTTGAAATGGCTTGTAAATGTTAAATGTTTTTAGTTTTGTATATAGCCATGAAAGTTGGCTTAATTTGGGTTGTATGGTTGTGTATTTATATGTGTATATGGCTTGTTTTGTGAGTTTATGGATGGACATATGATGCTTGTAGATTATAGATATTGTGGTTTTCAAATGGTTGATACTCGAGAAGTTATATGCTTGTGAGTTTGAGCATAATGGTGCATATTTGAAAATGTCTAATTAGTTGAATTGTATATGTGAATTTGGTATAAATGGAATGGCCTATTTTCTGACTTGTGTGTATTGTGGATGATGGTATAGAACTAACATGAATTAGGCTTGATTTAGTTGGTTTGAATTCCTATTTATGCCATGTCTTGGTGCCATTTGGTTTGGTGTAGGTGTGTGCAAAATTGGGTGGCAAATTGGCTTGGTAAATAGCCTATTTTTGTCCACACGGGCAGAGACACGGGCGTGTGTCTCAGCTGTGTATGACACATGGTTAGGTTACACGGCCGTGTGTCCCCTGGTGTTGAGTTAAAAATCAAGTCAGTGTGCTCCACACGGCTTAGCACACGGGCGTGTGACTTGGCCGTGTGGCATAAGTCAGTGTACCCTACAGGTTTGGCACAGCCTAGTACTCGGCCTGGCACACGGGTATGTGTGGCCATTTTTTGGGCACACGGGCTAGCCACACAAGCGTTTGTGTTGGTCGTGTGACCCAAGTTAGAGAGTTACATGGGTTCGGACACGGGCTGGGACACAGCAATGTGATCCCATTTCAAATGTCTACATGGCCTTTGACACGGGTGTGTCTTTGGGCGTGTGAGACACACGGCCGAGCCACACGGGCGTGTGTCCCCTGTATTTTGCAAAAAAATTCTAATTGTTCCAAAGTTTTCCTAAGTATCGGTTTAGTCCCGAACCACCCCGAATGCATGTTTTAGGCCTCGTAGGCTTATACTAGGGACGATATGTATGTTGTTGAATGATGATTATTTGGAAATTGAAAATGTATGTGAAATGAATGTTTAATTGTTTAATAATTCCAGTAATGCTCGGTAACCCTATTCAGGCGTTGGAAACGGGTGAGGGACGTTACATTTGTTGGTATTAGAGCTACGGTTTAGTCGATTCTCATACTAACGTAGCGTATGTGAGAGTCTAGCTATACGTGCCATAAATAACCTGTGATAGTGTGATATCTCCTAACAGTTTAAATCGTGTTTTCGTATAGTAAATGGATCCCAATCGAGCAGTAGCTGATGATGTTGAGAGTATTTCGCCTACCTCCATTCACGGAGTAGCGCAATCAGAGTCGAGACCCATATCGGTTAGCCAGGGAGGAGAGGCTAAGGAAGCCTTCTTCCAAATGATGAACGAGTGGTTCACGGTGTTTGCTCGGAAAAATCTGGCTGCTCAACAACCTCCACCCACCTAATCCCCAACCGGTTCCCGTAGCTCCTCAAGGTGTGGAACTTCTACGATTGAATAAGCTGCCAGTTGATAAGATTCGAAAATACGGGGCCGAAGAGTTCAAAGCTAATATTGATGACGATCCTGAGAGAGCCAAGTTTTGGCTTGAAAATCTATTCGGGTATTTGATGAACTATCCTGCACACCAGATGAATGTTTAAAATGTGCCATATCACTTCTGAGGGACACTGTGTATCAATGGTGGAATACTCTAGTATCAGTGGTGCCGAGAGAAAGGGTCACCTGGGAATTCTTTCAAGCCGAGTTCGGAAAGAACTATATTAGTCAGCGGTTTATCGTTCAAAAAAGTAAAGAGTTTCTAGAGTTGAAACAAGGCTGTATGTCTGTATCTACATACGAGTGAGAGTTTGTAAGACTTAGTAAATATGCTCGGGAATGTGTTTCAACTGAGGCCATTATGTGTACAAGATTTGAATATGGTTTGAATGAGGATATCAGATTGTTAACCGGAATTCTAGAGTTGAAAGAATTTATAGTGCTAGTTGACTGTAACAGCTCGATTTAGGGCCTAGTCAGAATAGTGGTGCGAGACCACGAATCTGAGGTGAATTTATGAGTTTTTAAGGTTCATTCCATGTTTGCATGTTAGTGTGAAAGTTTCATGAAGCAATTTTGCTAAATTGAAGTTGAATGGTCAAAAAGGACCAAATTGCAAGAGTTGTAAAATATGAGTTTCTAGAAGCTTTTTGTATGAAATAGCTTTAGAATATTAATTATAAGTCCTTAAATAGCAATTTGCCCAAATCATAATTTTTGGACAAAAATGGACATGAGTTAGTAATTTGTAAAATTTTAAAGAGAAGGGCATTTTGGTCATTTAGCAAATAAATGATTAAAATTGGAAAAGATGATAAAAATCTTATTCATCTTCTTCCCCCTTGTGCCGAAAATTTTGGAGACTCCATAGCTAGGGTTCTTCAAATTTTTGAAGCTTGCAAGTAAGGCATCTTAGTCCCATTTTTAATATTCTTCGTATTTTTGAAGTTCTCGTATTATAAATTAGCTATTTTTAGCTATAAAGTGAGCTAAGATGCATGTTCAAAAATCTACCCATGAATGATATGCTTGTTAAATGATGTTTTATGGAAGTTTATGAGAGTTTGATGTTAGATAAACATCTTTTTTTAAGTGAATTTCATGGAAAATGAGCATAGGGACTAGTTTGTAAAAGTTATGAGATTGTTCATATATAGTAGAAATAGTGAGAATTGAGGATTGTTATAGTAGAGAAAATGAATCAACTAAGCATGTAGTTTAAGAAAATTGAATGAAATTTATTTTAAGAGCCTTGGGACAATAGTGCAAATATGAAAAAGTATAGGGGTAAAATAGTAATTTTGCCCAAGTATGAGTAAAGGGGTCAATTTAGTCAATGTGAATATTAAATGATCTATTTATGACTATAGATCAAGAAAAATGAAGCCCAGATCGAAATCGAGGCAAGAACAAGGTCGAGGACTAAATTGCATACCTAGCTACATTTTGTATATTGAGGTAAGTTTGTATGATTTCTAAGTTTTATGATTTATATCATTGAATTGCTTAGTATAATGTACAATGTTAGTATGAAAATGTTTAATGTTATGTTAAATAAAGAAACTAATGAGATCAAGCATGAGAAAGCCCCGATTGAAGTTGAATAACTTAGGATACTCGATCTACCACATGAAACAAGAAAGTCCATATAAGACCAAGCCGAGGCATGGCATCGGCAAGCAAGCAAGATATCATGTAAGTCCAAGGCAAGCTTGGCATTGAATAAGTTATCATGTAAGTCCAAGGCAAGCTTGGCATTGAGTAAGATATCATGTAAGTCCAAGCCAAGCTTGGCATTGAATAAGTTATCATGTAAGTCCAAGGCAAGCTTGGCATTGAATAAGTTATCATGTAAGTCCAAGGCAAGCTTGGCATTGAGTAAGATATCATGTAAGTACAAGGCAAGCTTGGCATTGAATAAGTTATCATGTAAGTCCAAGGCAAGCTTGGCATTGAACAAGTTATCATGTAAGTCCAAGGCAAGCTTGGCATTAAACAAGTTATCATGTAAGACAAAGGCAAGCTTGGCATTGAAAAGTTGTCAAGAGAAAGAGATCCCATATAAGTCCAAGCCAAGGCATGGCATTGGTGAGAACGAGAAAGACTTCGTATAAGTCCATGTCAAGACATGGCCTCAAAATTAAGATGAGATTTAGTATCCTTGGTTATTCATATAAATTCATCGGGCAAACGAGTTAAGCTCAAATGAGATAACAAGAAAAGTAAGTAAGCAAAGTTATTATCAAGTGAAAATGAGTATTATTCATGTTATGAACGATGAATTAGAAATTATGAGTATTATGTTCAAGTATGCTGATCAATGTGATCAAGTGATATAGGTACCTTGTTTGCCTATCAAGTATGAGATTAGTAAGTTTCATGAGATATGTATGAATCAAGTATGAGTAAGTAAGCTTTATAGCTGAATTTATGATACTATTGTTTATATCAAATGGTCTATATGAAGCAAGTATGTTGTTATATGCATTATGTGCAAACTTACTAATCTAAACACTTATGTTTTTCATTCTTTCTTTCCATGTAGTCCCGCCAAGCTAATATCGAGGATCACCGTCATCGGAGCTCGGAGCACACTATCAATCGCTATTTTAGTATAGCCAAGTTATTTTATTAAGTATGGAATGTATAGGTAGCATTACATTTTGAGTAAATGTTTTAATAAGAGCCAAAGTATAGGCTACTAAGTTTTTTATTCTTTTGTATATGGCTAAGTGATTGGCCAAGTGTGTAGGTTTATAATTATCAATGAAACATGTAGTATTATTCATGAATGATGTAGTATTGAGTTGTTGAAAATGAGTATGAATTGGATCTTAATTTCAGGGTGGCAATTGGCTTGGTAAATAGCCTCTAAGTGCCCACACGTTGGACACACGGCGCGTGTGTCTAGGCCGTCGCGAAACCGCACCTTAGTCTTATAAGTAAGGATAGACCACGGATTAATCCCACAGCCGTGTGTTAAGGCCGTGCATGACACACTCAGTTAGAACAGGGCGCAGTGCCGATGGCCGTGTGGAATAAGTCGATATATCAAGATGTAGTACACGGTCTAGGTCCAAAGCGAACCAGGCCGTGTGGAAATTGGCGAGAATCATCGAGTTTTTAGGCACGATCCGAGGACATGGGCGTGTATGTCTATGCACAGCGTGTCTTATATTACACTGGCGTGTAACCCCGTTTCAAAGAAAAGTTTTTCGATAAGGTTCCGAAAGTTTACCAGTACGAGTTTAAGGCCTCGTAGACCCATGAAATGTACGAATTGTTTAAGAATGAGAAATTTTAATTTCGGAACAAAATTTTATAGCCCGTAATGTCATGATTAAGTAAGTCAAGCATAGTAATGTATCGTATCCGGTCTGAGCCTCAGACTCGGGTATGGGGTGTTACATTTAGTGGTATCAGAGCTACGGTTTAGTCGATTCAAGGACTAACGTAGCATGAGCACGAGTCTAGCTATACATGCCATACGTAAGAATGTTTTTATAATGATAGTGTGACGACTCCTAACGACTTAAATTATGTTTTTATATATATAGTAAATGGATCCTGAAAGAGATATGGTGCATGACGTAGAAAGTAATGCGTCGGCTCCCGCTGAAGGGACGGTGCTGAATGAGAACGAGAATAGACCCTCTACGGCGAGTCAAGGAGGAGGAGAAGAGGCTAGAGAATCCTTCCTCCATATGATGAACACATGGTACACTGAGTTTGTTCGTACGAACCCGAATGCACAACCCCCTCCACCCCCACCTATTCCTCAACCTATCCCAATAACCCCTCAAGTAGTAGAGGTGGTAAGAGGAGAGAAGCCTCCAGTTGATAGAATTAGGAAACATGGGGCAGAAGAATTCCGGGCTAGAAAAGATGATGATCCGGAAAGAGCTGAATTCTTGTTAGAAAATACCATCAGGGTATTTAATGAGATGTCATGCACATCTGAGGAATGCACGAAGTGCATAGTCTTTCTCTTAAGAGATTCTGCCTATCAATGGTGGAACACCCTTGTGTCGGTGGTACCAAGAGAAAAGATCACATGGGAGTTCTTCCAAGAAGAGTTCAAGAAAAAGTATATCACCAAAGGTTCGTGGATCGTAAAAGGAAGGAATTCTGGAATTAAAGCAAGGCAAGATGTCGTTGGATCGATTCGGCGTGAGTTTGTATGACTCTGTAAATACGCTCGAGGATGCGTATCCACCGAGGCCATCATGAGTAAGAGATTTAAAGATAGGCTAAATGATGACATCAAACTGTTCGTTGCTGTCTTAGAACTAAAGGAATTTGTGGTACTAGTAGAGAGGGCTTGTAAAGCCGAGGAGCTAGTAAAAGAGAAGAGAAAGTCTGAAATGGAGTCTCGTGACTCGAGAAAGAGACAGTGTAATAAGCCATTCCAATCTTCATCCAAGAAGTCAAGAGATTTCCCTACCCGGTCGGCTACTTCCACTAGATTTTCCAAGAAAGACAAGAGTAGACAGAATTCGGGAAACAAAGCGCAGACTACTTCAGTTGCTAGTGTAGGGAATATTCGATCTGATAGACCCGAATGCCCACAGTGTGGCAGACGTCATCGCGGTGAATGCCGAGTGCATGAAAATGCATGTTTCAGATGTGGTTCCCAGGACCACTACATAAAAGATTGTCCAGAGATGATGAAAGAGGACAAAACTCAGAACCCGAGATCCGGGAGTATGGTCAGAGGAAGGCCGCAGAGAAACCCCGAAAGTGGGGCTAGTGGAAGAGGTAACCCTAGAGAGCGACGGTGAGACACGAGGGTAGGGCGCTGCACCGACTGACTTATGCCATTCGCGCTCGCGAAGAGGCATCTTCCCATGATGTTATCACGAGTACCTTTTCTCTTCATGATGTTAAAGTTATTTCTTTAATAGATCCCGGATCTACACACTCTTACATTTGCATAAAATTGGTATCCGATTTGAGTATGCCTATAGAGTTTACAGAATTTGTGATTAGAGTGTCTAATCCTTTAGGCAAGAGTGTGTTAGTGAATGAAGTATGTAGAGAATGTCCATTAATGATTAGATATCATTATTTTAAAGCAAACCTTATGTTGTTACCATTTGACGAGTTTGATCTCATTCTTGGTATGGACTGGTTAACTGCCCATAATGTTATAGTTAATTGTGGGAAGAAATACATTGAAATGAGATGTGAGGATGGGGACACCCTTCACATAGAATCAGATGAACAGAGTAGATTGTCAGAATTGATTTCTCACGTGACGGCACAGAGATACATGAGAAAGGGGTATGAAGCATATTTGGCTTTTGTGATGAATGAAAAAGAAACAGTGTTAATGATTGAGTCAGTGCCAATAGTATGTGAGTACGTCGATGTGTTTCCTGAGGAATTGACAGGACTACCACCAGTTAGAGAGGTTGAGTTCAGCATTGAGCTAGCTCCTGCATCGCATGCCAATATCTATTACTCCTTACGAATGGCTTCGACGGAGTTGAAGAAGTCAAGTCGCAGATTACAAGAGTTGTGATAAAAGGCTTTGCAAGGTCAAGTTGTTCTCCCTGGGGTGCTCCGGTTTTATTTGTGAAAAAGAAAGATGGCACTATGAGATTGTGCATAGATTACCGCTGTCGAAACCATTTTTTATTGAATTTGAAAAATGGGAATCGACTTTGAAAAATATGGAGTCGCCACCAATCCTTTTTGTTTAGGTGTGATCGGGTCACCTATAAAATAAGTTTTGGTCTACGAATTTCAAGAAGAGAATAGGTTCGGGAGTCTGTTATGTGCGAGGAAGGATTAGCACCCTCGCAACGCCCAAAATCGGTACCAAATTGATTAATTGATGTCCTACTATTGAAAAGTTTGAAATGATTTTGAAATTTTGTTCTTTTTTCTATAATTTTAAATAGCTTGATTGAATATTGAGATTCCCTTGTTCCGAAGGAATAGAGTGTCACATCCAGCACGATTGGACACGATAATCTGAGTCCTCGAATTCAAGATTATCCCCAAAATTCTCCAAGCACATGTGTTGAAATTTTGAAAGGGTATTTGATTATTTGGACAAACAAAAAACCACACCCAACACGATTGGGCCCGATCTCTTCGAATTTCCAAACGCACAAATATTACCTTATTTTGAAAATGTGGACAAAATATGAAAGGATGTTCGTTTGTTTGGTCAAACAAAAAATCACACCCAGCACGATTGGGCACGATTTCTTCGAATTTTCAAACGCGCAAATATTACCTTGTTTTGAAACTTTAAGCAAAAATGATTTTATTGAATCGCTAGAAACATAAATATAATATCGAACATGAAAGAATAATATGCAAATACAACATTTATACAAATGGATGACAAGAATAATATGCACATACAATTCAATATATGCACAATCAATAATCACACAATTTCTATTTTGAAAATACCAACATTATTAATCAAGAATCAAAAATTGAGAATATAACTAATTAAAAACAAAATAAAATATAGCAAATTTTTAAAATAAATAAGCAAATAAAAATAATATGTGTTAATTGAAATAATGTATACGTAATAAAAATTTGATGTAAAATAATATATATATATATATCATAATAATAATAATAATAATAATAATAATAAGGATATATAAAAGTGTAAAGAATAAATAAATATATAATTTAGAATAGGGTCTTTGAAAGAAATAAATTACATATACAATAGATATATATAAAATAATATAAAATCAATAGTATATACATAATGGATTTTAAAGAAAATATATATAAAATACTATAAAATCAATAATATGTAAATGAAATAATTTTAATATTAACTATATGTGTATGTATAAATTAATAATATACAAGTGTATTTAAACTAATCATTATACAAATCTTTAAAATAAAGTAATATATAAAAAAAGAATTTTTGAAATAAATAGCTATATAATTAAACAAATGAAAAATGTACAAGTGAAAGTATAAGGAAAATAATTCAACATGATATACTAAGACCAATTCAAAAATATAGATAATAAATAAGTTCAAAAGAATACAAGAAATGCAAAATAAAATAATAAAAGGATTCAATTAAATTAAATACAAACTGAAAGGGATCATTAAATAAATATAAAAACATTGGGACAAAAATTAAAGACTAAAATACAACGCGCATAAACCTAAAAGGATTAAAATCGCAATTTTCTGAAGTTATTAAACGCTGCGTTCAAAGAAGGATGAAAATTAAAACTGCACAAAATTACTGGGTGAAATTGAAATAAACGAAAGCTTAATTAAAAATGAAATAAAATGCGGAAGGGCCAAAATGGAAAATAGCCCAAAAATTGAAAAACACGCGGACCCCAATCGGAGCGGGTCAGATGGATTCGGGTCATGGCCTATACGGTGTCGTTTTAAGGCCACTGGCAAAGGCTCCAAATGGCGTCGTTTCTGCCTTCCTATAAATGCCCTAGTTTCCTCTTTTAAATCAGCCAAATAGCCTCCTTCTTTAAAAACAAACCCTAGCCACTTTAGAATCGAAACCTTTCACCCCACATTCGGCTGAACAAAAAAAACTTTACATCCGATCATCGTTTCGCGACGGAAATTAGCAGGTAAGGGTCAAACGAAGATCTTTTATGCCTTATCTGAAGGCCTATTAAAAAAACTCGACGTTCGTATACTTCAAAATCCCCATTGAAGCTTTGATTATCACGAAGAAACAGGGATTCGAAATGCCATTGTAAAGGTAAGCCCTTTCCTTTTATCTTGTTTATTTTCGCATGCAGAAAAGAAAAATCGAAAGCTAATAAAACCAGATTTAAGAAATTGGAAGAGATTGAAAAAAAAAACCTTTGAATTTCTCTTTTTTTTTTATTTCTCTAAATATTTGTATGTATTCGTGAAAATTGTGTCTCCCCCCTTACAATGGTTTCTTTTGGTCCTTTTAAAGGCCGAAATTAAAAAAATAGCAATAAAAAAGAAAATACAATCGTTTTGTCTTTTTGTTTTTCTGTCTGCTGCTTGTTTGTCCCATTTTTGTGCAGTGCACGGAGCGGAGGTGGCATGCGAAAGGCCGTCACGATCTTGGTGTGTTTGAGGCGATCTGGAGGTGCGCTGGTGAAGGCTTGCGCGGCGGCGTGCGTGGTGCGTGGTGGAGCGCGTGCGGGAAGCTTATGTGGCCGGGAGACTTCTGTGGCACGAAGGCTTGCGGCGCCAAAGGGTTAGGAGCTAGGGTTTCCAAAGCTTCAATATGTCCTGGGCCGTTCGGGCCTGCTTTGTAAATTGGGCTAGGATTTGGGTAATGGTTTGGGCTAGGTTTAAGTTTAAATTTGGGTATGTAAGTTGGGTTATGGTTTATTTTAGCCTCTAGGCCAATTTGGGCCTGCTGTAATTTAATGAACTGACTGGACTATTAATATTTTATTCTGTTTGTTGTATTTTTTGGTTTACTCTGACAGGCCCGGGCGAATTTGGGCTCTTACAGCTGCCCCTCTTTGCTCATTGTCGTATAACGGGAATGAAGCAAAGACTTTAAAGAGGGCCAAATTTGCCTGGTCTTGTAAGGTCTTGGCTTGTTTGTGCTTTTCTTCTTCGAGTATCTTCATTCCATCCCACTGCATCTTCAGGGGCATGAGAACTGGCGCTTCGATCCCATTCCAATGTAATTTCAGGGAGAAGTGATTCGTAGTTTCAACCTACTCCACTGGAACTTCGAAGAAATACGGATTGATCCTCATGGTAAACTCAGAGAGGAAGGATTTGTAGCCTCAACCTACTCCACTGGAACTTTGAGGAGATAGAAATTCAGAGAGAAGAGATTCGTAGTTTCAATCTTCTCTGCTAAAACTTCAAAGAAATACGGACTAATCCTCATTGTAAACTCAGGGAGGAGGGATTTGTAGCATCAACCTACTCCACTGGAAATTCGAGGAAATAGAGTTGGATCCTTGTTGTAAACTTAGGGAGACGGGATTTGTAATTTCATCCTACTCTACTGGAACTTCGAGGTGATAAGAATTCAGAGAGAAGAGATTTGTAACTTCAATCTTCTTACTAAAACTTCTCAGAAATAAAGTTGGATCCTCGTTGTAAACTCAGGGAGACGAGATTTGTAATTTCAACCTACACCGCTGGAACTTCGAGGTGATAAGATTTGTATTGCTTTGACCTGCTCCTGCAACTTCAGGATTGCCAGATCTGCTATCTTCGATCCATTTTGCTCAGGAAGGCAAGATCTTCGAATTCACCGATGTTGCGACAACGTCCTCTAAGGGACATGTGCTGTAAAGTCAGTTTTGTGTTTATGCTTACGCAAAATGGTTAGGATGCAATGATCGGAATGAATCTAATGCTCCTAACTAAATGTATTATGGACGACATTTGTATGGATGCAGAATGTCATGAGAATGGTCTTTTTACAAAGATTAGGATGCAATGATCGAAATGAATCAAATTCCCTTAAATAGATGTGTCTTATGGATGACATTTGTATGGATGCAGAATGTCATGAGAATGATTTCTTACAATGATTAGGATGCAATGATCGGAATGAATCAAGTGCTCCTAACTAAATGTGTTTTGCATGAACGCAGAATTTCATGAGAATGATCCCTTTTTAAAAGTATAAGGCGTCATCGTTCATTGTTTATTAAGGATTTATCACTGATTATTATGCTGCCATCTTGTTTGGCTGGCATTCTCAACAGAAAACCCGAGAAAACAAATATCTTGCTCAACAGATTTGCCCCACTGTAGCGGTATAGGATCTGAATCTCTTCCCATCTATCCCACTACGACCTCGAAATGTAGGATTTGTTTCTTCTTCAATCCATCATATTGCTATTCAAAGGTATAAGATCTGTATTATCTTCCATCTATCCCACTATAACTCGGGGGTATAGGGCCTGTAGCTTGTTCCATCAACTGATCACTCATCGGGTGACCCAACCAGATGCGTATGCATGATGCTCGCGTGAATGCAGAATATCAATTTTTCTCCGGAGAATGATTCCCCTTTTACACTTGGGTTAACATTTTCCAATTTTTGTCAAGATTGTATCACTGACGCAGTATCTTGTCGTTTGTTCAACCACCATCTTTGACAAAAATTCGGAGAGAAAATCTCAGTTTAGACTCTTCCTTAAACTTGGTGATTTTTAAACAATAATCCTGTTTCGGGTGCTTGTATTATTTATAAGTTTCCAGAGTAATATGCAAAACTCCTTTTATGAAAATATTATCAGTCCACTAACCGTTATTTCAGTGCAAAATGCTTGAAAAAGATCATAACAATGGACAAGAAGGAAATTAATTAGGAGCATAGCTCGAAACAAATAAGCTAGGCAAAGATAGCAGTTGCAATAAAAAGGGAAATTTATTGTGAACATATTTTGAAAAGAATAATATAATCACAAATAACAAATTTAAAATGGGTAAAATGGAAACTAGGTGCCCCAGATATCGCGGTCTGAGCTTCTCTGTTCCAACTTCTTGAGGACCATTTTAAGCTCGATATGTGTTTAGGTGATCTGGAGTACTTTGTCGATGCCCCCAAGACGTAGCATACTTCTTCATTATTAATTTAGGCATAGCAAGACTGCTTTATGCCCCACTTTGCTCAAAATTTGAGCCGCCCCTTTTGGGTTTTCAACTCAAATCCTCTTTGGTCTCAAAGTGCCTTTTGTGGGTTTTCACCTTCGCCTCTCTTTTTTTTATTTTTCTTTTCTTCTTTTTTTGTTTGTTTTTCTCTTTGGAAATCTTTCTATTGAATCTAAATTCACCGGATTAGGCAGGTCCTTGCTATCTATCTCAGTCAATATTCATGCTTCCCCAGAACAGGCCTTTTTTGCCGTATAAGGTCCTTCCCAGTTTGGCATCCACTTTCTTTTGAAGTCCCTTTTGTATGGGAAAAGTCTTCTTCAAAGCCCTATCATGAAATTTTCTAGGGCGAATCATTTTTTTGTGAGCTCGCATCACCTGACCATGACAGATAGCTTTTAACATCAACTGATCATATTGAGATTGGATCTATTCTGCCTCATCCAATTTCAGGGCTGATAGAATTTTGACTCCAATGGGCAAAACCAATGAGAAACGTGTTGCCCCCGTGACAGTCTTGGCCAAAGTTTGATAAGCATAGAGGGTAAATAGTAACTTCTGTATGCCAATCCTTACAAGTCTCGATCTTTTTATGATCCTTTGTTTTTCTCTTTTGTTGCACTAATATGTGGCACCTGATCTTTGAACAGACTGCAGACTTCTTGTGTGGTTAAATGTGATCTTTTTGACATTTTCTTCTTCTTTTTTTTTTGTCAGTACTCTTTCTTTTTCTTTTCTTTGTCACGATGACTATCAACTTTGTAATATTGGCATATGAAGTGACTTTTACCATCCTAGTGAATAAATTGACAACCACGAAGATGAATTGGTGTCAGCCAGAAGCTTCTGATGAGACTGGCCTGGTAACATCCATGCCCCACATATAGGGAATCTTGTTTCTGCATTGAGCCAGGCTTTGATCTTCATCTCCTTCCTTGGCTCGCAATGTAGGATCTATTTTTTTATCCAGTACTAACAAATCAGAAGATATGTTGCAATTTCTGTCATCTTCAAAGTCCAACAATCCCTTAGACCCTTATTTCATTCAAAAAGGGAGTTAGTAACAGCGTCGCTCATGTCATGGATATCTGGGTACCTATTGTAGGTACGAAGGAAAATTCCAAAGAATAAATGATTCTATGGATGATTATTTATATGATATGATCATGAATAAAGAATGAAAGAATATTTGCATAGAAATCCAAATGACAAAAGAATCTATAAATAGAAAAATATTTGCTCAAAAGGATGCATTTTATTGAAATAAAAATTCTGGACACAAGCCTATTTCACAAGAGGACTCTTATTGCCCCTAGGCTGAAAGCAATAAGTGTGTTTCGAATATTACTCTAGATTAGCCTTAAAAATACATGTCTCTTCCACAGTCCTATTGCTCAAAACATCTGAAGTACGTAAAGGCAGAAGCTTGGAGAATTCTGGTCCCTAGTTCACCCTCCAAATACGTCATTAATGTTCAAATTTGCCAGTATCAGGTTTTGCATTAGAGCCCTGGACTTGATGTACTCCTGATCTCATGCCCCCATTTATCATGGTACTCACAATAGTTATCCCTTTAACAGTATGGTTGAGTAATGGATTTTCTGCACCAGAGAGATCATCGAATCTTATAACTCCTATTTTGATGAATCTTTCAACCAACTTCTTGAAAGCAAGGCAACCTTCTATTGAATGTCCTGTAATCCCGGCATGATACTCACATTGAGCATTTGGGTCATACCATTTGGGGTATGGAGATTGCATTTGTTTCGTGTAATGAGGAGCTACAGAGATGCATATCAAATAAGCTCTGGTATAACTCCTATATGTCGTTGGAATAGGAGTGAGTGAAGCTTTTCTCAGTATTCGCCCTTTGCCTAGATTCATTCTTAGAAGGAGTCGGAAGGTTTGTGGTTGTCATCCTTGGTGATCCCACAGTAACTTGCTTTGAATAACCTTTACTGTATGCTCCCACATTGTTTACCTCATTTTCTTTCTTCTTCAGGGCCATTAAGGTCCATTCTTCTTTTGTTTCAGCTGAGCCATGTGCCACAAAGATTTGACTCGATCCTCCCCGTATTAAAACCTAAACCCTTTGGGAACTTCAACAATGCCGAGGTATCAGCCTGAAATTGAGGCTTGATAATGATGGGTGCCCCTTGTGAATGCGCGTCTGGTTGGGCCGAGACACTTATTGGAGAATAAACGATCTCTTCATCATCATCCACAATGTCGACCACTGGGTCACTCCCTTTTCTAAGCCTTCCAGCTAGTAACTGGGTTAACTGGCGCATCATATTCATTTGATCTCGCATATCCTGCTGGATTTCGGTCAATTGCTTCTGCATTTGTATTTGCCTTTGCTCTAATCTCTCCATCTTTCGTTCCATGTTTTCCAGGTTAACTGAAATAATTTTTAATTAATCAGGGTCTTCTCATGAAATCTCATGCATCTGATGTAATACAATGCAAATGTATGGAATGCAATGCCAATGCATGGAATGAATGCAAATAGAAAGATAGACGTTGATTCTGAATTCAATTTCATTAGACGAACTTCTTCATATCCGGCTTCGTCCTCATCAATCTTCTTCATATCCGGACGCTGCAGTTAAATCTTTCAAATCCTCCCAAAAGATGCCTCTCTTATTTCCACTCGGCTTGATCCGGGTCGTGGTTCGCTGGTCACTTATCCCTTGCGATATTGATTAGCTTCTTTAAGAAAGTTGAGGCATGACGGTTCTTGCACAATTCTTATCAATTTGAATCTTTCGGGCAAGGTTTTGCATTTCTCGACGGACTGTCAACTTTCTTCCATTGTGTTTACTCAGACCAGGTCCGGACAACCGTATTATAATCCACTTTATCAAGAAATTCGTTTCCTTATGACAAACTCCTCTATTTAGCAATCAAATTACTAATCAACATCTCCTTTCTATGATGATGTAATGCAATGCAGTGCAATGTAATGTAAACATAAACACAAAACACATTAGCACAAGAAAAATAAACAACCCAAAATAGATTGCCTAAATGAGTGACCATTAGGGTTTGACACGGCTTTACCTATGGTTATCTCTTAGGATTCGCTATATGTGGTTTGGTTCTAAAGAATGGGTACCTGAACCAGCATATTCCTCAATCCTCACCCGTTATAGGCTCATATGGATCGAGTTCAGTTCAGGGGAACACATTTCCCTATGGCCATGCGGAGGTGAAAACCTCACGAAAACTTAGTTTCTCGCTCCCACTTAAAGGTATGACCACAACAGTCATGCAATGCAAATACTCTACCGAAAACATCATAATAAATGCATCAAAGGAAACATGATTTTTCAAAATAATTTTCCAAACTTTCAATCAAAGGGCAAGAATTAATCAATCTGTGGCCTGACTCTCAACCAGGTCCCCAGTGGAGTCGCCAAGCTGTCGAAACCATTTTTTTATCGTATTTTGAAAAACAGGAATCGACTTTGAAAAATATGGAGTCGCCACCAATCCTTTTTGTTTAGGTGTGATCGGGTCACCTATAAAATAAGTTTTGGTCTACAAATTTCAAGAAAGAGAACAGGTTCGGGAGTCGGTTACGTGCGAGGAAGGATTAGCACCCTCGCAACGCCCAAAATCGGTACTAAATTGATTAATTGATGTCATACAATTGAAAAGTTTGAAATGATTTTGAAATTTTGTTCTTTTTTCTATAATTTTAAATAGCTTGATTGAATATTGAGATTCCCTTGTCCCGAAGGAATAGAGTGTCACATCCAGCACGATTGGACACGATAATCTGAGTCCTCGAATTCAAGATTATCCCCAAAATTCTCCAAGCACATGTGTTGAAATTTTGAAAGGGTATTTGATTATTTGGACAAACAAAAAACCACACCCAACACGATTGGGCCCGATCTCTTCGAATTTCCAAACGCACAAATATTACCTTATTTTGAAAATGTGGACAAAATATGAAAGGATGTTCGTTTGTTTGGTCAAACAAAAAATCACACCCAGCACGATTGGGCACGATTTCTTCGAATTTTCAAACGCGCAAATATTACCTTGTTTTGAAACTTTAAGCAAAAATGATTTTATTGAATCGCGAGAAACATAAATATAATATCGAACATGAAAGAATAATATGCAAATACAACATTTATACAAATGCATGACAATAATAATATGCACATACAATTAAATACATGCGCAATCAATAATCACACAATTTCTATTTTGAAAGTACCAATATTATTAATCAAGAATCAAAAATTGAGAATATAACTAATTAAAAACAAAATAAAATATAGCAAATTTTTAAAATAAATAAGCAAATAAAAATAATATGTGTTAATTGAAATAATGTATACGTAATAAAAATTTGATGTAAAATAATATAGATATATATAATAATAAGGATATATAAAAGTGTATAGAATAAATAAATATATAATTTAGAATAGGGTCTTTGAAAGAAATAAATTACATATACAATAGATATATATAAAATAATATAAAATCAATAGTATATACATAATGGATTTTAAATAAAATATATATAAAATACTATAAAATCAATAATATGTAAATGAAATAATTTTAATATTAACTATATGTGTATGTATAAATTAATAATATACAAGTGTATTTAAACTAATCATTATACAAATCTTTAAAATAAAGTAATATATACAAAAAAAGAATTTTTGAAATAAATAGCTATATAATTAAACAAATGAAAAATGTACAAGTGAAAGTATAAGGAAAATAATTCAACATGATATACTAAGACCAATTCAAAAATATAGATAATAAATAAGTTCAAAAGAATACAAGAAATGCAAAATAAAATAATAAAAGGATTCAATTAAATTAAATACAAACTGAAAGGGATCATTAAATAAATATAAAAACATTGGGACAAAAATTAAAGACTAAAATACAATGCGCATAAACCTAAAAGGATTAAAATCGCAATTTTTCGAAGTTATTAAACGCTGCGTTCAAAGAAGGATGAAAATTAAAATTGCACAAAATTACTGGGCGAAATTGAAATAAATGAAAGCTTAATTAAAAATGAAATAAAATGCGGAAGGGCCAAAATGAAAAATAGCCCAAAAATTGAAAAACACGCGGACCCCAATCGGAGCGGGTCAGATGGATTCGGGTCATGGCCTATATGGCGTCGTTTTGAGGCCACTGGAAAAGGCTCCAAATGGCGTCGTTTCTGCCTTCCTATAAATGCCCTAGTTTCCTCTTTTAAATCAGCCAAACAACCTCCTTCTTTAAAAACAAACCCTAGCCGCTTTAGAATCGAAACCTTTCACCCCACATTCAGCTGAACAAAAAAAAATACATCCGATCACCGTTTCACGATGAAAATTAGCAGGTAAGGGTCAAACGAAGATCTTTTATGCCTTATCTGAAGGCCTATTAAAAAAAACTCGACGTTCGTATACTTCAGAATCCCCATTGAAGCTTTGATTATCACGAAGAAACAGGGATTCGAAACGCCATTGTAAAGGTAAGCCCTTTCCTTTTATCTTGTTTATTTTCGCATGCAGAAAAGAAAAATCGAAAGCTAATAAAACCAGATTTAAGAAATTGGAAGAGATTGAAAAAAAAAACCTTTGAATTTCTCTTTTTTTTTTTTTATTTCTCTGAATATTTGTATGTATTCGTGAAAATTGTGTCTCCCCTCCTTACAATGGTTTCTTTTAGTCCTTTTAAAGGCTGAAATTTAAAAAAATTGCAATAAAAAAGAAAATACAATCGTTTTGTCTTTTTGTTTTTCTGTCTGCTGCTTGTTTGTCCCATTTTTGTGCAGTGCGGGGCGGAGGTGGAATCACGAAGGCCGTCGACGCTGGTGTCTTTGGAGGCGATGAGGTGCACTGGTGAAGGCTTGCCCGTGGCGTGCACGTGGTGGAGCGTGTGCAAGAAGCTTGCGGCGCTGGAGACTTGCGGCGCTGAAGGCTTGCGGCGCCAAAGGGTTAGGAGCTAGGGTTTCCGAAGCTTCAATATGTCCTGGGCCGTTCGGGCCTGCTTTGTAAATTGGGGTAGGATTTGGGTAATGGTTTGGGCTAGGTTTAAGTTTAAATTTGGGTTTGTAAGTTGGGTTATGGTTTATTTTAGCCTCTAGGCCAATTTGGGCCTGCTGTAATTTAAGGGACTGACTGGACTATTAATATTTTATTCTGTTTTTTGTATTTTTTGGTTTACTCTGACGGGCCCGGGCGAATTTGGGCTCTTACAACCGTCAACTTAATAAAGTGACAATAAAGAATAAGTACCCATTGCCTAGAATCGATGATTTGTTCAATCAGTTGAAAGGAGCCACTGTGTTCTCCAAAATAGACTTGAGCTCGGGGTACTACCAGCTACGAGTAAAAGAATCAGATGTGCCTAAAACAGCCTTCCGAACAAGGTATGGGCATTATGAATTTTTAGTCATGCCCTTTGGTTTGACCAATGCTCTGGCGGTATTCATGGACTTAATGAACAGCATGTTTAGACCATACCTTGACAAGTTTGTAGTCATTTTCATTGACGACATACTGATTTATTCCCAATATGAGAATGAGCATACTGAGCACCTACGGACAGTTTTACAGATTCTACGAGAAAATCAATTATATGCTAAGTTCAGTAAAAGTGAATTTTGGCTCAAGGAAGTAGGGTTTCTGGGACATATTGTCTCGCAAAAAGGAGTTCAAGTGGACCCAGAGAAGATTTCAAACATAATGGACTGGAATCCACCAAAATAATATCTCTCGAGATTAGAAGCTTTCTAGGCCTAGCCAAGCTATTATAGACGATTCGTCAAGGGGTTTTCATTTATTGCAACCCCAATGACTAAATTGTTACAGAAAAATGTGAAATTTGAGTGGACTGAAATATGCCAACAAAGTTTCGAGAAACTGAAAGCGATGTTGACGGAAGCCCCAGTTTTGGTTCAACCTGAGACAAGGAAAGAATTTGTGATTTACAGCGATGCATCCTTAAATGGATTAGGCTGTGTACTTATGCAAGAAGGCAAAGTTATTACTTATGCCTCCAGACAATTGAAGCCTCATGAGAAGAATTATCCGACGCATGATTTAGAGTTGGCTACCATAGTCTTCGCATTGAAGGTATGGAGACATCACCTATATGGTGAGAAATGTCAGATTTTCACTGATCACAAAAGTTTGAAGTACTTGATGATGCAGAAAGATTTAAACTTAAGACAACGAAGATGGTTAGAGTTGATAAAAGATTATGAGATGGTCATTGATTACAGTCCCGGGAAGGCGAATGTGGTCGCCGACGCTTTGAGCAGAAAATCCTTATTTGCATTAAAGACAATGAATTCACGGATGACTTTGTCCGACGATAGTTCTATTCTAGCTGAGTTGAGAGCTAGACCAATATTCCTCCAAGAGATCATTGAAGCTTAAAAAGAGGATAGTGAATTACAAGTTCAGAGAGATCAGTGCGAGATAGATGTTGAGTCTGACTTCTGGATTAGTCCCAATGGAAGTCTGATGTTTAAAGACATAGTTTGTGTACCGAGAAAAGAAGAGCTTATTCAGAGAATTTTGTATGAGGCCCATAATGGATGTTTATCTGTACATCCGGGTAGTACCAAGATGTATAATGACTTGAAGCAACAGTATTGGTGGCCGAGAATGAAGAAAGATATTTTAGAATTTGTTTCCAAATGCTTGATTTGTCAGCAAGTAAAGGCTGAACACCAAGTACCTTCGGGTTTGCTTCAACCCATTTTAGTTCCGGAGTGGAAATGGGACCGTATTACTATGGATTTTGTAACGGGTTTACCATTATCTCCGAGCAAGAAAGATGCCGTATGGGTTGTAGTTGATAGACTCACGAAATCAGTCCATTTTATACCTGTTCGAGTGGATTACTCCCTCAACAAGTTGGCAAACTTGTATGTTTTAGAAATAGTAAGACTTCATGGAGTTCCTTTGTCAATCATATCGGATAGAGACCCGAGATTCACATCCAGGTTTTGGAAGAAGTTACAAGAGGCCTTGGGTACAAAGTTAAACTTTAGTACCGCTTTTCATCCTCAAACTGACGGTCGATCAGAGAGGTTAATTCAAGTGCTTGAGGATATGCTCAGATGTTATATTCTTGAATTCCGAGGCAGTTGGGAAAAGTTTCTCCCATTAGTAGAGTTTGCCTACAATAATAGTTTTCAGTCGAGCTTAAAGATGGCGCCTTATGAGGCTTTATATGGGCGTAAGTGCCAAACACCTCTTTATTGGACTGAACTTAAAGAAAACCAAATTCACGGGGTTGATTTTGTTAGAGGAGCTGAAGAGAAAGTGAAAGTGATACGAGAAAGTTTAAAAGCTGCATTAGACAGACAGAAGTCCTATTCGGACTTAAAGAGAAAAGAGATCAAGTATCAAGTCGGAGATAAAGTTTTCTTGAAAGTTTCACCTTGGAGAAAAGTTCTCAAATTTGGCCGGAAAGGCAAGTTGAGTCGACGTTTTATTGGACCGTATGAGATTACTGAGAAAGTTGGGCCTGTAGCTTACAGATTGGCTTTACCATCGGAGTTAGAAAAGATACATGATGTGTTTCACGTGTCAATGTTAAGACGCTACCGATCAGACCCTTCGCATGTAATTCCCCAGTCAGAGGTAGAGATTCATCCCGACATGACTTATGGTGAAGAACCAGTCAAGATATTAGCACAGGAAGTGAAACAGCTAAGAAAGAAAAGTATTGCCTTAGTGAAAGTATTGTGGCAAAGACATGGAATAGAAGAAGCCACATGGGAACCAGAAGAGAGTATGAGAAACCAATATCCAAACCTTTTTGCTGGCAAGATTTTCGAGGACGAAAATCCCTAAGGGGGGAGAATTGTAATAGCCCGATTTAGGGCCTAGTCGGAATAGTGGTGCGAGACCACAAATCTGAGGTGAATTTATGAGTTTTTAAGGTTCATGTCATGTTTGCATGTTAGTGTGAAAGTTTCATGAAGCAATTTTGTTAAATTGAAGTTGAATGGTCAAAAAGGACCAAATTGCAAGAGTTGTAAAATATGAGTTTCTAGAAGCTTTTTGTATGAAATAGCTTTAGAATATTAATTATAAGTCCTTAAATAGAAATTTTCCCAAATCATATTTTTTGGACAAAAATGGACATGAGTTAGTAATTTTTAAAATTTTAAAGAGAAGGGCATTTTGGTCATTTAGCAAATGAATGATTAAAATGGGAAAAGATGATAAAAATCTTATTCATCTTCTTCCCCCTTGTGCCGAAAATTTGGGAGACTCCATAGCTAGGGTTCTTCAAATTTTTGAAGCTTGCAAGTAAGGCATCTTAGTCCCGTTTTTAATATTCTTCGTATTTTTTAAGTTCTCGTATTATGAATTAGCTATTTTTAGCTAGAAAGTGAGCTAAGATGCATGTTCAAAAATCTACCCATGAATGATATGCTTGTTAAATGATGTTTTATGGAAGTTTATGAGAGTTTGATGTTAGATAAACATCTTTTTTAAGTGAATTTCATGGAAAATGAGCATAGGGACTAGTTTCTAAAAGTTATGAGATTGTTCATACATAGTAGAAATAGTGAGAATTGAGGATTGTTATAGTAGAGAAAATGAATCAGCTAAGCATGTAGTCTAAGAAAGTTGAATGAAAATTATTTTACGAGCCTTGGGGCAAAAGTGCAAATATGAGAAAGTATAGGTGCAAAATAGTAATTTTGCCCAAGTATGAGTAAAGGGGTCAATTTAGTCAATGTGAATATTAAATGATCTATTTATGACTATAGATCAAGAAAAATGAAGCCCGGATCGAAACCGAGGCAAGAACAAGGTCGATGACTAAATTACATACCTAGCTACATTTTGTATATTGAGGTAAGTTTGTATGGTTTCTAAGTTTTATGATTTATATTATTGAATTTCTTAGTATAATGTACAATGTTAGTATGAAAATGTTTAATGTTATGTTAAACAAAGAAATTAATGAGATCAAGCATGAGAAAGCCCCGATTGAAGTTGAATAACTTAGGATACTCGATCTACCACATGAAACAAGAAAGTCCGTATAAGACCAAGCCGAGGCATGGCATCGGCAAGCAAGCAAGATATCATGTAAGTCCAAGGCAAGCTTGGCATTGAATAAGTTATCATGTAAGTCCAAGGCAAGCTTGGCATTGAATAAGTTATCATGTAAGTCCAAGGCAAGCTTGGCATTGAGTAAGATATCATGTAAGTCCAAGGCAAGCTTGGCATTGAATAAGTTATCATGTAAGTCCAAGGCAAGCTTGGCATTGAACAAGTTATCATGTAAGCCCAAGGCAAGCTTGGCATTAAACAAGTTATCATGTAAGACCAAGGCAAGCTTGGCATTGAAAAGTTGTCAAGAGAAAGAGATCCCATATAAGTCCAAGCCAAGGCATGGCATTGGTGAGATCGAGAAAGACTTCGTATAAGTCCATGTCAAGACATGGCCTCGAAATTAAGATGAGATTTAGTATCCTCGGTTATTCATATAAATTCATCGGGCAAACGAGTTAAGCTCAAATGAGATAACTAGAAAAGTAAGTAAGCAAAGTTATTATCAAGTGAAAATGAGTATTATTCATGTTATGAATGATGAATTAGAAATTATGAGTATTATATTCAAGTATGTTGATCAATGTGATCAAGTGATACAGGTACCTTGTTTGCCTATCAAGTATGAGATTAGTAAGTTTCATGATATATGTAAGAATCAAGTATGAGTAAGTAAGCTTTATAGCTGAATTTATGATACCATTGTATATATCAAATGGTCTATATGAAGCAAGTATGTTGTTATATGCATTATGTGCAAACTTACTAAGCTAAACACTTATGTTTTTCATTCTTTCTTTCCATGTAGTCCCGCCAAGCTAATATCGAGGATCACCTTCATCGGAGCTCGGAGCACACTATCAATCGCTATTTTGGTATAGCCAAGTTGTTTTATTAAGTATGGTATGTATAGGTAGCATTACAATTTGAGTAAATGTTTTAAGAAGAGCCAAAGTATAGGCTACTAAGTTTTTTTATTCTTTTGTATATGGCTAAGTGATTGGCCAAGTGTGTATGTTTATACTTATCAATGAAACATATAGTATTATTCATGAATGATGTAGTATTGAGTTTTTGAAAATGAGTATGAATTGGATCTTAATTTTAGGGTGGCAATTGGCTTGGTAAATAGCCTCTAAGTGCCCACACGGTTGGACACACGGGCGTGTGTCTAGGCCATGCGTAAACTGCACCTTAGTCTTATAAGTAAGGATAGACCACGGATTAATCCCACGGCCGTGTGTTAAGGCCGTGCATGACACACGATTAGAACATGGGCGTGTGCCCCGGTCGTGTGGAATAAGTCAGTATATCAAGATGTAGTACACTGTCTAGGTCCACGGGCGTGCCAGGGCCGTGTGGAAATTGGTAGAATACTGAGTTTTTAGGCACGATCTGGAGACATGGGCGTGTATTTCTATTCACGGACGTGTCTTATATTACACGGGCGTGTAACCCCTGTTTCAAAGAAAAGTTTTTTGATAAGGTTCCAAAAGTTTACCAGTACGAGTTTCAGGCCTCGTAGACCCATGAAATGTACGAATTGTTTAAGAATGAGAAATTTTAATTTCGAAACGAAATTTTATAGCCCGTAATGTCATGATTAAGTAAGTCAAGCATAGTAATGTCTCGTATCCAGTCTGAGCCTCGGACTCGGGTATGGGGTGATACATTGACAGAGCCTGTAAAGCTGAAGAACTTGGCAAAGAAAAGAGAAAGGCGAATTTCGAGGCAAGAGATTCGAGAAAAATATCGACAAATAAGCCATATCAATCTTCATCAAAGAAATCAATAGATTCGTATACTCGTTCGAATATTTCAATCGGGTATCCAAACAGAGATCGTGGAAAACAATACTCAAGTCCTAAAGCTCAAGCTACATCAGTATAAAGTGTTGGCACTGTGAGAAAAACAAAACCCGAGTGTCAACAGTGTGGTCGACGACATTTTGGTGAGTGCTGAATGAATAATAGGGGTTGTTTTAAATGTGGCTCGAAATATCATTTCATTTGAGATTGTCCGAAGTTAGTCGAGAAAGATAAGTTTTAGAATGCAAGACCGAGCAACAGCTACTAGAGGGAGGCCACCTAGAAATGTGGGGAATGTGACTAGTAGTAGAGGAACGACAAAGGACTCCGCTGTGAGATCCGAGGCCAAAGCTCCTGCTAGAGCTTACGCTATTCCCGCTCGCAAAGATGCGTCATCACTTTATGTTATCACCGGTATATTTTCTCTCCATGACACTAATGTAATTGCATTGATTGATCCTGGATCGACTCATTCATATATTTGTATGAATTTGGTGTCTAGTAAGAGTTTGCCTGTTGAGTCTACTGAGTTTGTGATTAAAGTATCGAACCCCTTCGGCAAATATGTTCTAGTTGATAAAGTTTGCAAGAACTGTCCTTTAATGACTCTGGGTTACTGTTTTTCGGCTAATTTGATGCTTTTGCCATTTGATGAATTCAAAGTGATACTTGGTATGGATTGGTTATTTCTACATGATGCTATTGTGAATTATAGACGAAAGGCTATTGAATTGAAATGTCAGAATAGTAAAATTCTTCAAATTGAATCTGATGAGTCGAATGGATTACCTATTGTGATATCGTTGATGTTAGCTTAGAGATATGTGAGGAAGGGTTGTGAAGCTTATCTTTCTTATGTACTTGATAAAAAAATGTCTGAATCGAAAATTGAATCAGTGCCAGTGGTCTGTGAGTATACGGATGTGTTTCTAGAAGAATTACCAGGGCTACCACCGATCAGAGAGGTTGATTTTGCCATTGAATTAGTACCAGGAACATCACCGATCTCTATAGCTCCATACAGAATGGCTCTGACAGAATTAAAAGAATTGAAAGCTCAGTTGCAAGAGTTAACGGATAGGGGTTTTGCACAACCTAGTTTTTTGCCCTGGGGTGCACCAGTGTTGTTTGTAAAGAAGAAAGACGGATTGATGAGACTTTGTATTGATTATCGTCAACTCAACAAAGTTACAATAAAGAACAAATATCCTTTGCCACGAATCAATGATTTGTTCGATCAGTTGAAAAGAGCAACAGTGTTCTCGAAGATTAATTTGAGATCTTGTTATTATCAGTTACGAGTTACAGATTCAGATGTGCCAAAAACTACGTTCAGAACAAGGTACGGGCATTATGAATTTCTTGTTATGCCTTTCGGATTAACTAATGCTCCTACAGTTTTTATGGATTTAATGAATCGAATCTTTAGACCGTATTTAGACAGATTTGTGGTTGTATTCATTGACGATATTCAGATCTATTCATGAGATGAGTCTAAGCATGTCGAGCATTTGAGAATTGTACTGAAAACCTTGAGAGATAAGCAATGTTTGCTAAATTTAGTAAATGTGAATTTTGGCTCCGAGAAGTTAGATTTTTGGTACACATTGTTTCAGCGGAAGGTATACGAGTTGACCCGAGCAAGATTTCTGCAGTTGTTGATTGGAAACCACCAAGAAATGTGTCTGAAGTCAGAAGCTTTCTAGGATTAGCTGGCTACTATCAACATTTTGTAAGAGGATTCTCGATGATTGCTACACCGATGACTAGATTGCTACAGAAATATGAGAAATTTGAGTGGTCCGAAAAATGTCAACAGAGTTTCGAATAGTTGAAAAGATTACTAACTGAGACAGCAATTTTGGTTCAACCTGAGTCATGTAAAGAATTTGTGATTTTTAGCGACGCGTCATTAAATGGTTTGGGTTGTGTTTTGATGCAAGAAGGTAAAGTAATAGCTTATGCCTCTAGACAGTTGAAGCCGCATGAAAGAATTATTTGACGCACGATTTAGAATTGGCCGCTATTGTGTTTGCATTGAAAATTTGGCGACATTATTTATACGGTGAAAAGTGTCATATCTTTACCGATCACAAGAGTTTGAAGTACATAATGACTCAGAAATATTTGAATTTGCGACAATGAAGATGGCTCGAGTTGCTGAAAGATTATGAGTTAGTGATTGATTATCATCCAGGGAAAACAAGTGTAGTCGCGGATGCACTGAGTAGAAAATCATTATTTGCTTTGCAGGCGATGAATACACAGTTATCTTTGTCTGATGATGGTTTGATTTTAGCTGAGTTAAAAGCTAAACCGTTATTTCTTCAGCAAATTTGTGAAGCTCAGAAATGTGACAACAAGTTGCAAACTAAAAGAGTGCAATGTGAATCAACTAGTGATTCAGACTATCAGATCCGATGATTGTTTAATTTTACACGAAGCATACAGTGGTTGTTTATCCGTTCACCCAGGGAGTACTAAAATGTACAATGATTTGAAACAGTTGTATTGGTGGTCGGGCATGAAACGAGACATTTCAGAGTTTGTGTCGAGATGTTTGGTTTGTCAACAAGTTAAAGCCAAACATCAAGTGCCATCGGGATTAATACAGCCTGTGATGATACCAGAGTGGAAATGGGATAGAGTGACGATGGATTTCATATCGGGATTACCGCTGTCTCCGAAGAAGAAAGATGCTATTTAGGTTGTCGTTGATCGACTGATGAAATTAGCACATTTCATTCCAGCACGTACTAATTATTCACTTGATAAATTGGCTGAATTGTACATTTCTGAGATCATTAGATTGCACGGGGTGCCAGTTTCGATTATTTCGGATAGAGATCCGAGGTTTACATCGCGATTTTGGAAGAAATTGCAAGAAGCTCTGGGTACGCGGTTGAACTTTAGTACAACATTTCATCCGCAAACCAATGGTCAGTCCCAGAGAGTAATTCAGATTCTTGAAGATATGCTTCATTGTTGTGTTTTAGAATTTGAAGGCAACTGGGAGAGATATTTGTCATTGGTGGAATTCGCGTATAATAACAGCTTTCAATCGAGCATAAAGATGGCACCATATGAAGCATTGTATGGTCGTAAATGCCGAACTCCATTGTACTAGACCGAGCTTAATGAGAAAAAGATTCATGAGGTTGATTTGATTAGAGAGACTTAAGATAAAGTGAAAGTAATTCGAGACAGTCTGAAAGTAGCTTCAGATCAACAGAAATCGTATGCGGATTTAAAATGAAAAGACATTGAATTTCAGATCGGTGACAAAGTATTTCTGAAAGTATCTCCGTAGAAGAAAATTCTCCGATTTGGTCGCAAAGGCAAACTGAGTCTGAGATTTATCGGACCGTATGAGATTATTGAAAGAATAGGCCCAGTAGCATATCATCTAGCTTTACCGTTAAAGTTAGAGAAGATCCACAATGTATTTCATGTGTCTATGTTACATCAATATCGATTAGATCCATCGCACGTTATTTCTTCGTCTGAGATAGAAATTCAACCTGATATGACATAAAATGAAGAACCGATCAGAATTTTAGCTCGAGAGGTTAAAGAATTGAGAAATAAAAGCATAGCTTTAGTAAAGGTTTGTGGCAACGGCATGGTGTCGAATAGGCTACGTGGGAACCCGAAGAAGCTATGAGGGAACAAGTACCCTAACCTCTTTTCTAGTAAGATTTTCGGGGACGAAAATTCCTAAGGGGGGAGAGTTGTAACAGCCTGTTTTTAGTCAAATCAAAACTATGGTTTTGGGACCATAAATATGAGGTCAAAATAATTATTTTATTATTATAATACTTACGGTATGGTAGAATGATTATGTGAAAGTTTCGTTTCGAAATTTTATCGTTTGAATTCTTAATTTGATAAAAAGGACTAAATCGCATAAAGTGCAAAAGTGGTGTTCTAATAGTTAACGGAGTAAAATAGCTATAGAACCTTAAAGTAAAGGTCCTTATGTGGTAAATATACCATTTTTAATGTTAGTGGACTTTTATGGGTATGCATTAAGTGTTTTTAATAATTTATAATAATGGTTAATTAAGTAATTTAGAAATTAAGGTTAAATAAATGAAATAAAACAAAGTACCATCTTTTCTTCTTCATGTTTCAACCGAAACTAGGGAAAGGAATCACCAGTTTTCAGCTCCTTCACTCGGCCAAGCTATTCTTGCTCAATTAGGTATGGTTTTTGTCTCGTTTTTAATGATTTCTATGATTTTGAGATCGTTGCAGCTTAGTCTAGCTAGCCCAGGGACTATTTTCCAAAACTGTTAAAGGTTTAGGGTTTTTTCCATTGATGAATCTATGTGTTTTTTGATGATTGATGATAGAAAATGCATGCTTGTTGTTAGATAAACAACATTTGTTAAGTGATTTTTTGTAAAATGTCCAAATAGGGATTAAATTGTGAAATGTATAAATTTTCTGGTTAAATTGTGTAATAAATGAAAAAGATGGGCTGCTAGGGACCTAATTGAAATTCAGCTAGCATGGGTTTTGGTTGAATTACATGAATTTGTGATTTTATGAGATAAGGACTAAATTTTAAAAATGTGAAATATTAGGGGCAAAAATGTAAAAGTGCCTTAATGTGTCTTTTTTGATTAAATTGAGTAAAGAGAACATTAAATAAGTTAATTTTGATTATATTTAGATCAAGAAAGGAGAAATATAGATTTTGTTCGGGGAAAGAACAAAGTTTCGGATTAATCGATTTAATTCACCGTTTTTGCATCCGAGGTAAGTTTGTATGTAATAAGCATTATTATATTTGTATTTTAAATGCTTTGATATTGCATAAATTGTGAATACGACATTGCGGGCATAATCGGTGATGACTCATCAAATGAGAAATCTCGATTGAACCTTAGGAATAGATTAGGATACAAATGACATGTCATTAGGGGTTATGTGATTTGGGTGCTGGTCCGTACGTCCTACCGGTGGCTGAGATATCCGGCATTTGTTGCGGATACTCGTCAGCTTGTGTGAGCAGCACCGTGTAGCTTCGTCATGACCGTCAGCTTGTGTGAGCATTATATGTGGTACGAGATTGAGATAGCTTCGGCTATGTATGTGGCACTTAGGGTACGAGATTGAGATAGCTTCGGCTATGTATGTGGCACTCGATAGTATTCTAAATGGTTCAACGGGTATGTCAAAGATGTGGATGAGTATGAGTTTGATACAGGATGGTGCAGGTATGTACATGAATCGAGCAACACATTGAAATGAGGAAAAATTATGAAAGTTAAATCTAACTTTGTGAATGGAAATGAGGTAGATTGGTGACTCATTATAAAATATGTTATGTTATGTAATGTTTGCTTAATTTGAGCATATATAATGAGTTGATTTAAATACTATACGAACATACTAAGCTTTATAGCTTACTTTGTTTAATTTTTTCATGTTTTATAGTGAAATCAAAGCTAAGTCAGATTCGGGGATCGTCGGAGACTTCATCACACTATCCTACTATCTCTCGGGTACTTTTGAACTTAAGTGTTTTAAGTATATGGCATGTATAGGAGTTTGGTCATTTTCGTATATGAGTTGGTAATGACTTTGGTCATTTGAAATGGCTTGTAAATGTTAAATGTTTTTAGTTTTGTACATAGCCATGAGAGTTGGCTTAATTTGGTTGGTATGGTTGTGTATATATATGTGTATATGGCTTGTGTTGTGAGTTTATGGATGGATATATGATGCTTGTGGATTATAGAAATTGTGGTTGTCAAATGGTTGATATTCGAGAAGTTATATACTTGTGAGTTTGAGCATAACGGTGCATGTTTGAAAATGTCTAATTAGTTGAATTGTATATGTGAATTTGATATAAATGGAATGACCTATTTTGTGACTTGTGTGTATTGTGGATGATGGTATAGAACTAACATGAATTAGGCTTGATTTAGTTGGTTTGAATGCCTATTTATGCCATGTCTTGGTGTCATTTGGTTTGGTGTACGTGTGTGCAAAATTGGGTGGCAAATTGGCTTGGTAAATAGTCCATTTTTGTCCACACGGGCAAAGACATAGGTGTGACAAACGGTCAAGTTACACGGCCGTGTGTCCCCTGGTGTTGAATTAAAAATCAAGTCAGAATGCTCCACACGGCTTAGCACACGGGCGTATGACTTGGCCGTGTGCCATAAATTAGTATACCCTACAGGTTTAGCACGACCTAGCACACGGCTTGGCACAGGGTGTGTGTGGCCATTTTTATGGCACACGTGCTAGCCACACGAGCATGTGTGTTGGCCGTGTGACCCAAGTCAGAGAGTTACACGGGGTCAGACACGGGTTGGGACACGACCATGTGATCCCATTTCAAATGTCCACACGGCCTGTGACACAGGCGTGTCTATGGCTGTGTGAGACACACGACCGGGCCACACGGGCGTGTGTCCCGTGTATTTTGCAAAAAATTTCTAAGTGTTCCAAAGTTTTCCTAAGTTATCGGTTTAGTCCCGAACCACCCCGAATTCATGTTTTAGGCCTCGTAGGCTTATACTAGGGATGATATGTATGTTGTTGAATGATGATTATTTGGAAGTTGAAAATGTATGTAAAATGAATGTTTAATTGTTTAATAAGTCTTCTAATGCTCGGTAACCCTATTCTGGCGTTGAAAACGGGTGAGGGGTGTTACATTTTCTATCATCAAACATCAAAAGATACATAGATTCATCAATGGGAAAACCTTAAACCTTTAATAGTTTTGCAAAATAGTCCGTAGGCTACTTAGATTAAGCTGCAACGATCTCAAAAACATAGAAACCGTTAAAAATGAGACAAAAATCACTCACCTAATTGCAAGATGAAGTATCTGAACCAACGAACCCTAAAATGGTTTCTTCTTCCTTCAATTTCGGTGGATGAAAGGATAAAAGAAGATGACCACTTTGTTTTCTATATTTTAATTAAGTTAATTTATTAATTTACCTATTTAACCTTAGTTATAAACTATTAAAAACACTTAAAAGATTTCCATCAATGTCCACTCATATTAACAATGGTATATTTACCACATAAGGACCTCCACTATTTAATTTCATAGCCATTTAATACATTAAGCTAATAGAACACAAGTTTTACACTTTACGCGATTTAGTCATTTTTATCAAATTAAGCACTCAGATGATAAAATTCCTTAACGAAATGTAACACCCCTAACCCGTAACCATCGCCGGTCTAGGGTTAAGAGGCATTACCGGACAATCGGAAACTTTTACTAACATTTTGCATCATAAAGTATAACATCGTCAAATCATAGCAGAATACAAGCATAGATTCCCTTAATGAGGTATACGAGACTTTAATCATGCATTAAAAAGGGGTTGGGACTAAACCGAGATCATACAAAATTTTTCCAAAAATCAAACATTTTTCAAAGTTACAGAGGTCACACGCCCGTGTGGGCAGGCCATGTGCGTCACACGGCCTCGGAGATGCCCATGTGCCCGAGCCGTGTCAAAATAGGGCAAACATACTGACTTGTCCACACGGCCTAAGACACGCCCGTGTGCCTCACTCGTGGTCGAGCCTGACTTGCATCACACGGCCAGTCACACGCCCGTGTGTTCAGCCAGTGGTCGAGCCTGACTTGTTTCGAATTACAACCACAAAGGACAGGGTCGAGCCACATGCCCGTGTGCTCAGCCGTGTGGGCAAATATCGGCCATTTACAGGGCCAAATTGCCACCCACACATTAGGTTATACCTACAAGCATTATACCAATTCAAATCATATCACCAATGCAAACAGAACATACCAAAATGGTCATCTTTTCTAGCCATTCAAGAACATATTCAACACACCAACTTATATACCAATTAACTAAATCTATTCACAAACATTTTCCAAGCACAACTCATCCACAACTTACCAATTCATTATGATACTCTTTCATAAATATAATACTAGCTTTGCATCATAAAACTTACCATAAATTGGACTATCTCATTAGCTCAAACATTAGCCAACAAACCATACCAAACTATACATCATTTAGCATGAATTACATTCATAACATATTCATTACCTAGCCATATCACATGGCTATTTATATACAACTCAAAACATAATCCAAACTAACTAGCCTATACATGCCATACTTAGCTATTTACACATTCAAAAGGTACCAAAATGAAGTTTGATAGTGTGGTGATGATCCTCGATGCTCCCCGAGCCTTCCGTAGCTTTAACGATCTATAAAACAATGCAAACACACACAGAGTAAGCTTTTAAAAGCTTAGTAATCCATATACAAATAAACTTAACAAATAAACATACTTAACATATCAAATACATAGTCATTAGTATATCACATTTGTAAATTCATAATTCTTCTTTGGCTCATTAGTTTAGCTATTACCTACCAACAAGTCATATCTCCAAGTATCTCTTTTGAACATCACACATTCATACCTATATCATATTTTGTCTCATTGATTCTATGCACATATATCTCTTGCTAGTTCACATATACTTACCTTTCATACTCAATCATAGTATACATTTCAAGCGTACCTGAAATGGTCATACATTTCACATAGTCTTTCATTTCTCGGAATTTCCTGTTGAACCATATGGAATCAAATAGGATACTCGGAATACTCGGAATAATAGTACAATGCCAACGTCCCAGACGTGGTCTTACATGTAACAAAATATCGATGCCACTGTCCCAGACAGGGTCTTACACGAATCAAATACGATGCCAAGTCCCGAACATGGTCTTACACGTAAATCTCATATCGATGCCAACGTCCTAGACGTGGTCTTACACGATATTACATATTGAAAACTTATGTCATGACATATAAAATCCTATCTATTCCTAGGTTCGTACAGGACTTTTTAGATATTGACACTTTGTCGATACTTTCTTGGATTTCATGTATATATCATCTCGTACACATTCATCACAATTAAATTTCATAGGTACATAAATAAACCAATTCAAATATATTTATTTGTATATAGACTTACCTCGGATTCAGAATAAACACACGGATTCGGTTACTCAATCACTTTTGACTTTCCTTGGTCTAAATCTGTTTTCTTTGGTTCTTAATCTATACATATTCAAATTTAATCCATTTATTCACCAAATCATTCAATTCAATCTAAAAACACACATTTAGGGCAGTTTACAAATTAGCCATCACATTTTGACATTTTGACATTTAAGTACCTATTTCACAAAATCACAAAATACACAAAATTCCATATTACCCATGCTTGGCCGAATATTCATGTAGTTCGTATAAGTCCATATATTTCATTTATTTCACATTTTAGTCCCTCAAATTATTATTATCACAATTTAATCCAAATTACTCAAATTCACTAAAAATCTAAAGACAAAACATGCTAATCTAACACATATATTTCATATTTCATCAACTAACATCACAAAGCTCAAGTGTTCATCAATGGCACTTTTCAAAATCATCATAAATTTTCAAAATTGAGGCATGGGTTTTGTAGTATTCGAAGCAACGATTACATAAATGTAGAAATCATCAAAAATTGAGTCAAAAACATACCTTAGTTTTGCTTGAACATAGCCGAAACCTAGAACTCTTTTCTTTCTTTCTTTTTCTTGTATATTCGGCACAAAAGATGATAAGAATGGCCATTTTCATGCTTTTGTTTTATTATAATTCATAATAATACCTATTTTACTATTTTACCCTTAATTAAAACATTACAAAACCATATATCACTATCCTTTAACCGTCCATCCAATAATTTGATGGCTAAATTGCAGCATAAGGACTCCATATAAATAAGGCCATAACAATTTAGCACGTTAACAAATAACATGCAACTTTTACATTTTCTGCAATTAAGCCCTTTTCTCAAATTAAGCACACAAACAACAAAATTAAAAAATTCACGAAACTTTCACACATGCTTAATCACATAATGTAAGCACATAAAATAATATTAAAATATTTTTTTGACTCGAATTTGTGGTCCCGAAACCACTATTCTGACTAGGGTCTAAACCGGACTGTTACAATTCTCCCCCCTTAGGGATTTTTGTCCCCAAAAATCTTACCATTAAACAGATTCGGATATTATTGTCTCATTGTATCTTCAGGCTCCCATGTAGCCTCTTCAACCCCGTGTCGATGCCATAACACTTTTACTAACATAATTTTCTTATTTCGTAATTCTTTAACCTCACGGGCCAAAATACGGATTGGTACTTCCTCATAAATCATATCGGACCGGATCTCGATTTTAGACGGAGAAATCACATACGAAGAATCGGATCTGTATCGTCGAAGCATTGATACGTGAAACACATTATGAATCTTTTCTAGTTCCGGTGCAGCAACAATCTGTATGCAACAAGTCCAATACGCTTGATAATTTCATACGACCCGATGAACCTCAGACTCAATTTGCCTTTTATGCCAAAACAAAGTATTTTCTTCCACGGAGACACTTTCAAGAATACTTTATCACCGATTTCGAACTCAATATCTTTTCGTTTTAAATCTGCATACGATTTCTGTCGATCAGAGGCAACTTCCAGACTATCACGAATCACTTTCACTTTCTACTCTGTTTCTTTTATCAAATCAACTCCGTGTATCTTATTTTCAGTTAGCTCAGTCCAATATAGAGGTGTTTGACATTTGCGTCCGTATAAAGCCTCATAAGGTGCCATTTTAATGCTCGACTGAAAAATATTATTGTACGCGAACTCAATTAATGGTAAATATTGTTCCCACGTACCATCAAACTCAAGAATGCAACATCTCAACATATCCTCGAGAATCTGAATAATCTGCTCGGATTGACCATCCGTTTGTGGGTGGAAAGCTGTACTAAAATGCAATTTAGTACCTAGAGCCTCTTGCAGTTTCTTCCAGAATCGTGAAGTAAACCTTGGATCTCTGTCAGATACAATAGATAGAGGCACCCCATGCAATCTCACAATATCAAAAATATATAGCTCAGCTAATCTATCAAGTGAGTAATCAGATCGTATCAAAATAAAATGGGCTGATTTCGTCAATCTGTCAACTACGACCCAAATTGCATCTTTCTTTCTCGGAGTCAAAGGCAACCCTGAAACAAAGTCCATTGTCACTCTATCCCATTTGCATTCAGGAATCATTATCAGTTGTAACAAACCAGATGGCACCTGATGTTCAGCTTTAACTTGCTGACAGACTAAGCATTTCGATACAAAATCTGAGATATCTCTTTTCATTCCAGGCCACCAATAACATTTCTTCAAATCATGGTACATATTTGTACTTCCTGGGTGAACAGATAAGCGACTGTTATGTGCTTCATTCAAGATCAACTGAATCAACTTTGGGTTTTTCGAAACACAAATCCGATCTCAAAATCTCAAACAATCATCAACATCAACTCGAAATTCCAAATCAGAGTTCATATCACACTGAGCTTGCTTCGCTAGTATTTCATTATCAACTTTCTGAGCATCACATATTTGCTGTAAGAACAGCGATTTCGCTTTCAATTCAGCCAAAACTGAACCATCATCAGACAAGTCTAAATGGGCATTCATCGCACATAATGCAAACAGGGATTTTCCGACTCAATGCATCAGCTACAACATTTTCTTTACCCAGATAATAATCTATCACCTGCTCGTAATCTTTCAACAGCTCTAACCATCGTCTTTGTCGCAAATTCAAATATTTGTGGGTCATCAAATATTTCAAGCTTTTATGATCTGAAAACACATGGCATTTTTCACCAAAAAGATAGTGACGCCAAATCTTTAAAGCAAACACAATCGTAGCTAGCTCAAGATCGTGTGTTGGATAATTCTTTTCATGTGTTTCAATTGTCTCGAGGCATAATCTATAACTTTGCCTTCCTGCATCAAAACACAACCCAAACCATTTTGAGATGCATCACTAAAGATTATGAATTCTTTACCCAATTCTGGCTGTACCAAAACTGGAGCTTCAGTCAACAAAACTTTCAACTGATCGAAACTTTTCTGACATTTATCAGACCATTCAAACTTCACATCTTTCTGAAGCAATCTCGTCATAGGAGTTGCAATCATCAAAAAGCCTTTTACGAATCGTCGATAATAACTAGCAAGTCCCAGAAAACTACAAACTTTAGACACATTTCTCGGAGGCTTTCACTCCAAAATAGCTGAAATCTTGCTCGGATCAACTCATATACCAGATGCTGACACAATAAGTCCCAGAAAACTAGCTTCTCACAACCAGAACTCACATTTACTAAACTTTGCATACAATTGCTTATCTCGCAGAGTTTGTAACACAATTCTCAGATGTTCAGCAAGCTCAGTTTCATCTCGCGAATAAATCAAAATGTCGTCAACGAATACAACAACAAATGGATCTAAGTACGGTCTGAAAATTCTATTAATCAAATCCATAAAGACAGTAAGAGCATTTGTTAGTCCGAGAGGCATAACTAAAAACTTATAATGCACGTACCTTGTTCTGAAAGCAGTTTTTGGAATTTCTGAATCTTTTACTCGCAACTGATAATACCCCGATCTCATATCTATCTTTGAAAACACAGTGGCTCCTTTCAGCTGATCAAACAAATCATCTATTCTAGGCAGAGGATATTTGTTCTTAATAGTCACTTTGTTCAACTGACGGTAATCAATACACTTTCTCATCGTGCCATCTTTCTTTTTCACGAACAGAATGGGAGCACCCTGATCGTGTTTGAGAGTTTTAATATTTATATAATGAATGATCGAGCCCAGAAACTAACTATCACCACGATTGAGGCAAGCGCACCTATCGAACAGTAGTATAGCTTAGTGGCAAGACCGAAATGTCGAACTCAAAGGAACCAAAATTACTAGTACTGACTTTCTTTTTATTATCTAGCCTAAAATAAAGGGGATTAATATTTATCTAACTAATTACTAAGCTAAGGTTGCTAAGACATAGAGAGTGAATTGGGAAAATACTTTTGGGAAAAACCAGTTGATTAAGACAATACCCAAGGAAGAATCCACCTAGACTTCACTTGTTATTTAACTCTGAACTAGACGATTTATTCACTTGACTTGATCCATAAGATTCCCTAATTTATATTAATAGCTCTTTCGAGGCTACTAACGTCTAACCCTAGGTTGATTAATTGAAATATCTTTCTAATTAAAACCCCTAGTGTTGCATTAATTCGATCTATGGACTCCCATATTAGGTTTGACCCCAATCCAGCAGATTTTCGTCATCCTATCTCTAGGGTTGCGATCAACTCCGCTTAACTATGCTAGACCTACTCTTAAATAGGGACTTTTGCTCCACTGCCTAAGCACATCAATACTTGAATCAATATCCTAAAATATTAAAATAAGAATTAGGAACACATAATCAAGAACAAATCAAGTATTTATCATATAGTTCAGAAAACAATAACAAGATCCGTCTTAGGTTTCATCCCCCTTAGGTATTTGAGGGGTTTAGTTCATAATTATAAAAGAATATATCTCAGAAGAAAGTAAATTACAAAACATAAGAAGAACCATAAAACCCCCTGAAGGAAATTAAAGGGAAAATCTTCCGTCTTGAGTGTGATTCCGGCTTCTGAGATGGATCAACTGGCTTTCTTGGAGTAATTCCCTGAGTTCAGCCCTCTCTGGCTTCACCCCCGATCAAAAGACACTTTTTAGGTTATACTTAGGGCGTTTATATAGGCTTCGGAATGTCTTTCTTGGCCCACAGGTTTCCTATTCCGAATGAAACTCATATTGGCTATAGCAGGGACACGCCCGTATGACACACTCGTGGTCGACTCTCTTGGCCGTGGTCGATCCTATTTGCCACACACGGCCATGTGATCTTACCGTGTACGATGTTCTTGGCCGTGTCTCGGTTGTTACTCAAAACACACAGTCGTGGGTGATAGTCCAGGCCGTGTGAGTCTCTAAGATAAGCCCATTTTTCCCCTTTTTGGCCCGTTTCTCGTTCTTTTCATCTTTCGATGCTTTCCTAACTGATCGTTGTGTTTATGCGATGTCAAAGTCTTAAAATTTATAAATGAGAATGATCGAACATGGAAACTAACTATGACAACGATTTGAGGCAAGCGCACCTATCGAACAGTAGTATAGTTAAGGCAAGACCGGAATGTCGAACCCAAAAGAACTAAAAGTACTAATACTAACTTTCTTTTTATTATCTAGCGTAAAATAAAAGGAATTTGTTGTTTAATCTAAATTAACTAATTATTAAACTAAAGACTCTAAGAAAAAGAAGAATGAATTTGGGGAAAATACTTGTGGGAAAAACCAATTGATAAAGACAATACCCAAGGAAGAATCCACCTAGACTTCACTTGTTATCTAACTCTGAACCAGACGATTTATTCATTTGACTTGATCTGTAAGATTCCCTAATGTATATTAAACCCTCTCTCAAAGCGAATAACGTCTAACCCTAGGTTGATTAATTGAAATCTCTTTCTAATTAAAACCCCTAGAATTGCATTAACTCGATCTATGGACTCCCCTATTAGGTTTCACCCTAATCCAGAAAAATATTGTCACCCTATCTCTAGCCGTGCGATCAACTCCGCTTAACTATGCTAGATCTACTCTTAGGCAGAGACTTTTGCTCCTTCACCTAAGTACATCAAACTTGAATCAATATCCCGAAAATATCAACACAAGAATTAAGAACACATAATTAAGAACAAGTCAAATATTTATCATATAGTTCAGCAAACGATAACAAGATTCATCTAAGTTTCATCCCCCTCAGGTATCTGAGGGTTTAGTTCATAACGATAAAAGAAAACATCTCAGAAGAAAAGATAAAAAAAAAACATAAGAAATCCCTAAAATCCCCTGAAGGAATTGAAGAGGAGATCCTCCATCTTGAGTATAATTTCGGCTTCTTGAGATGAATCAACTGGCTATCTTCGAGTGAATCCCCACAAATCTGCCTTTTCTGGCTTAGCAAGACACCCCCTGACAAAGCCTTGGGCTCCCCCTTTTAGTTCATACTTAGGGCGTTTATATAGGCTTTGGAATGTGTTTCTTTGCCTCTAAGTATCCTAATCTGAGTGAATTTTCTCTTTATCACGGCAGGGGCACGACCATGGCACACGCCTGTGTAAATCGTGGGAAGGCCGTGTGGAGTCCGTTGATGAGGCACGGCCATGTGGTCTTGGGCCCAGGCCGTGTCGATTTCGTGATGTGGCCCATTTGGCCCGTTTTAAGCCTGTTTCTTGTTCTTTTCATCCTCTGGTGCTTCCCTGAGTATAAAACATGAAAACAAAGGATTAAGAGCACCAAATTACATAATTTAAGGGATAAATCATCCAAAAGCCCGCTAAATGTGGGATTAAAATATGTTACTTTTACGGTTTATCAAATACCCCCACACTTAAGCTTTTGCTTGTCCTCAAGCAAAATTCTCAACTCATAATTAAAACGAACTTCCCTCAATTCATAATATTCATCAATAGTGTTTCATCATAATTCAAAGATAATTTATACATGGATGATTCAACTCAAAGAGTCCTAAAGATTCAAATAATCTAAGTCATACCTTTGTAGCACAAAACCTAGGTGTTTCCCCTCATCTAAATAGTTACCTCTGATTCAAAATTGACAAGGATTGACATCCTCACTAAAGATTCACTCAAATCACTCGGAGTGTTTAAGGTTCAGAATTAAGCACTCAAAAGTCAAACATGAAGAGTTAATCCCATAGGCTTGCATGAAAATCAAATCTCCACCACTATAAAATGAGATGATACACAAATCAAAAGGTCTTTAACAGGGTTGTAACGGGGCTTGGGTTAAAGGTGTGGATAAAGGCTGAAGTAGAAGGTTAGAATCGAGATTGAATTGAAAAATTACCTAACTAGAAACAATGAACTGAATATAAATAATTGCATCAATTGAAAACTTGTAATAATAATACCACTACTAATACGAGCTTCTTTTTTAATAATTGGAATTTAGATGTATAAGCTCACTTGATCACAGAACTAATAATGAATATACTTTGATTTTTTTAAGAACAAGTCATAATAAATGATGAATTTACTATCGAAATAATTAGGCAATCGATCAAATCAAATCTCGATATAAGGGTAGTCAAAAGGAATGGTGATAACAAAAACGAAGGGTTTTGGGTTACTATTAGCGGTTGAGTCAATAAAAAGGGTTGTTAGGATTAAACGGGGTTCACTAGGGGTTAATTGTAAAGGTAGGCTTTTAGTGGAGTAAGTGGGTTAAATCCTAGGTGCCTTCATCATCTCTGTATATCAAATCAGAGGTGTCGTCTCGGCATGTATAATCGATGCAAGTTCTAGAATAACAAATCAATGTTGACACACTCATAATCAATAAGGTGAGCAAGAAAAAGAATATATGCTCTATAAGGCTCAAAATCTCACAAAAAATATGGGTTTTTGATGTCAGCCTATTAAATTTCAAACTTCAAAGTAATATTTAAATTCAAGTAGATAACCTAGAAAAAAATTTAATTCTGAAAAATAGACTTATCATGCTTGACTCTCTAGTATCTTAGAGTATAAATCATCAATGCATAATTATCAATGACTTAATCTCAAACATATCAACAAAAATCATAAATCATAGGGAATTTCATTCTAATCATAATATGAGAAACTTACTTTAAGACAAGGCATAATTCAGGATTTGAGAATAATGCAAAAAGTTTGGCACTTTTAAGATTCACCCCCCCCACACTTAAGATGTACATTGCCCTCAATGTACAAAGATAGATAGAAATTCATAAAAGATAGGGAGAGATGAAACTTCCTGAATTATGGATGAAATCCTTGGAGGATGTTCTATGACAAATGTGATGACTAGGTAAAAGTGATTTTTTGGTTCCCTGAGTTGTATATTTAATCTAATTAATATGCGAAAGTCATCAATTAAATGTTTAGGGGAAAATAAATAATGAGAGTTGTTAGAGATACTCGAGGGTTAGACAACCAGTTGATAAAAGAAATTAAACTATAAATAAAAGTTTTAAACATGAATCGCAAAAAGTCTTAAAAATAAAAATAAAAATAAAAGATGAAAATGGAAAATAAAAAGGAAATAGAAGGACTCAAAGGTCCTCGTCGTCGGCTGGATCGCGAGGTGGTGGCGGTGGTGAGATATGGAAGTGGTGACAGATCTACTGAAGGGTCGCCTCAATCTCGTCAAATCTTTGAGTGGTGTTATTTAATTGCTGCGTACAATAGTGCTCGAATTGAGTGAGACGTGCAGAAATGTCTGAGAGGGAGGTACCCGAATGAACTGGATGATGGCCTTGTTGTGGTGCTTCCTGTGGTGGGGGGACATCTTCAGTAATGTCCTTAGGGTCCTCCTCTTCAGTGGTAGGCGCTAGCCTATATTGGGGAGGATCAGTCCCACGTCGACGCTAAATCATCCTCATGTGTAGCATCGTCTGGATGCCCTGTGGGGCCATCTGACCTATCAGTGTGAGGGAGGCGGATTATGATGCAGTGTTGAGGAGACCGAAGTACCTCGAGAGCCGTGTTACATAAGGCCCCATAGAAATGACCCCCTTTCGGTGGCGCTCCGTTAGATGTTGAATGGCCAAAGTGATGAAGTACACAAGGTCAAAGACGTAGCCATTTGCCATACACCAGAGGAAGTAGGTGTCATGCGTGTTAACGACCCCGGTGCTCTCTCGCCTTCCTGTCAATGTGTGGGCTAAGATGGCGTGTAGGTATCGTTAGGATGGGGCGAGGGCTGTCGCTTTGGAGCGACTGGGGTCATAGGTGCCTGTGTTGGGGGCTATATTATACCAACATTGTGCAGGGGGTTTATGGATGTGGCGGCGGAGCTCCGTAAGATCATGTTCTCTTCTGAAGTCATCCGTGTAAAGACCTAAAGCGATTCCAAATTCAGGAATACTCATTTCCCGAACTAAGCCTCCTAGAAGAAATTGAATAGTGCCTGGGTCGCCGTGTTGTGTCATTACTACCTGCAAATGAAAAGTAGAGCAAAGCTCTAATGTTAGTTCAAGGTAGGTGGGTTTGATTATACCGAAAAATGTTCCCAAGGGTCAGTCGTCAGGAGTGCCCGAATATCATCAGCGAGTTGAACATGTTCCAGAGCGTCCCAGTCGATACATCGGCCTTGACTGAGAGGTTGTGCTCGTAGTGTTTGAAACAGTTCGTCTTGGGTTCCAGGAGGAAACCGTAGGAATAGATGTCGGACTTCAGTTGATGCGGTGGCGGATGATGAACCGGGTCCTTTTCACTTTTTAGACGTAGGGACTGCGGTTTTCTTTCCTCGGGATGACGACATTGTACCTGAAAGTATCAATTATTCAAGTAATTTTTTCAATCAAGAAATATCACATATTGTGATCAATATTCAGAATATACAAAGACTTGAACTCATAATAGAACTGTTCAACCACATTTAGGTTGAGCAAACATTTTGACAATGAATGATTCCCATTTTATTATGTACACAATGACTAAAGTAATCGAAATATTAATCAAAATAGTGATAAAAATCCTAAGGATTAACTCTAAAAATTAATAATAATAATAGTCAAATGAAATTTAACGAAATGAGATTCTAATTATAAAATATTTAACTAAATGTAAATGAGATAGTGAGGAGTGACCAGTAGTGTTTTTGGCGTGTGATGGGCGGGGCACGGGCGTGTGCTGTAAGTATTCTAGGTTACATGGCAGTGGATCGGGCATGGGTTCTTGTTAACACGGGCGTGTATCTGTTTTGATGTGATTGTAAAGGGAGGAGGGCGATAATGAGTAGAGGGAGTCAAGGAGGGGGAGATTTTTTTATGGTGGCCGGAGGGGGGAAAGGGTTTTGAGGAAATTGTTTAGGGTTGGGAATTTGGGGGAGAAACGACAGACGATGGTTTTACATAGAAAGGGGACACGGGCAGGTGCCACGCTCGTGTTTCTTTAATTTAGCCCGTGTGTTTCGTGATTTTCAAATTTAGGCGCGATTGAGATGTTTCCCACGCCCGTGTTTCTTTTTGTCACGCCCGTGTCCATGTAGTCAGGACCTTACACGGTTAGTAGGCACGGGCGTGGCTCAAGCCCGTGTTTGTTTAGTCAGGATAGTCCACAGTCGCATCGCACGGCCGTGGCTATGTTGTCGCAGCCCGTGTTTGTTTAGTCAGGATAGACCACGGTCGCATCGCACGGTTGTGGCTCTGTTGTCACAGCCCGTGTTTGGAAAATTTTTCTTCTTCCTCTCGCATGACTACCTGCACGCCCGTTCTTCGTCCCATGGCGTCCCCACGGCCACAGGCACGCCCGTGTGTAAGGTCATGTGGTTGGTAAATCTGCGCTCAATTGAATCGATTAGTTTGGGGTTAGTTGCTAAAAGTCACAAATAAATTGTTAGGGAAGTTGGTGCTCAGGTTGCCTCCCGAGAAGCGCTCGTTTAAAGTCTTAAGCTAGACTCACCCTGTTTTCATTTCTAAATGAAGGTTCACGGAGCTAAAGCTCCTCTCTTAATTCCTTGAAATCTTCACCATTATAAAGTTTTAGTCGGTGACCATTTACCTTGAATGTTCCCTAAGTTGGATGGGTTACCTCAACTGTGCCGTAGGGAAAAATGGTTTTGATCACAAATGGGCCTGACCACCTTGATTTTAGCTTTCTAGGAAATAGTTTGAGCCTTGAATTATACAACAAGACTAAGTCTCCTACTTCGAATTGCTTTGATTGTTTTAAGCGAGCATCATGGCGTCTTTTTGTTGCCTCTTTATATAGTCGTGAGTTTTCATAGGCTACAGCTCGCCATTCATCCAACTCATTCAACTGCATCATCCTCTTCTCACCTGCAGTTTTAAGATCGTAATTCAAGAATTTTATAGCCCGGTAAGCTTTGTGTTCTAACTCAAATGGTAGATGACAACTTTTCCCGTAGACAAGTTTGTACGGGGATGTTCCTAAAGGGGTTTTAAAGGCTGTTCTATAGGCCCATAAAGCATCATCTACTTTTGTTGCCTAATCTTTCCTGTTGGATTCAACTATTTTTTCTATGATCCGCTTAAGCTCTCGATTTTCCACTTCTACTTGCCCACTGGTTTGAGGATGATAATGGGTAGCTGTTTTGTGGTGTACTCCATATTTTCTTAAGACTTTATCAAATTGAGTATTGCAAAAGTGAGTACCCCTATCACTGATAATTACTCTGGGTGTTCCAAAACGAGAGAAGAGTTTCTTAAGAAACTTTACTACAGCTCTAGCATCGTTAGTAGGTAAAGCTTGGGCTTCCACCCATTTGGACATGTAATCTACTGCTACTAAGATGTATTTATTTTCGAATGAACTAGGGAATGGACCCATAAAATCAATACCCCATACGTTGAATATTTCACATGATAACATATATGTTTGAGGCATTTCATCACGTTTAGAAATATTACCTGTTCTTTGGCATTTATCACACAAAGCGACATACCTGTTGGCATCTTTAAATAGAGTTGGCCAATAGAATCCTGATTCGAGCATTTTCTGTGCTGTCTTAATCCCACTGTAATGTCCTCCTGAAGGTCCTGAATGGAAATGTTCTAGGATTTTGCTAGCTTCTCCTTTGTAACGCATCTCCGAATTACTTAATCTGCACAAATGCGGAAAAGAAAGGGGTCCTCCCAAAAATAGTTCTTCGCATCAGCAAAGAATCGCTTCTTTTGATGATGTGTTAGCCTTTTTAGTAGGACGTTAACAGCTAAATAATTTGCAATATCTGCAAACCATGGTACCTCAGAGCAAGTTATAGAAAAGAGTTGTTCCTCAGGAAATGAGTCGTTTATCTCTCTCTCGTCAGTACTTGATATGTGGGTTCTCAAGCTCTGGAGGTGATCTGCTTTGCAAGATTTTCAGCTCCTTCTTATCCTCAATTTCCAAATCAATTCTGTAAGAGTAAGATCCATCGTATGAGTCGGGGTTTTGCATCGAGTTTATTTAAAAGATAACGAAAGAGCTGAATGGTCAGTGTAAACAACAACTTTAGATAATATCAGATACTGCCTAAATTTGTCAAATGCAAAAACCACAGCTAGCAATTCTTTCTCTGTGGTGGTGTAGTTTTCTTGTGCAGGCGTCAATGTTCTACTAGCATAATAAATTGGCTGAAAATGCTTGTTTCTTCGCATCCCAAAATCGCACCTCTTTCGCAAAATCACTCGCACCACACATTAGTTCAAAGGGTAGATTCCAATCAGGTGCAATTATAATCGGAGCATTTATTAGTTTGTCTTTGAGGATATTGAATGCATCTAAACATTCCTGATCAAAATTGAAATGAACATCTTTTTCTAGTAATTTCATTAAAGGTTTAGCTATTTTAGAGAAATCTTTAATGAATCTTCTATAAAATCCAGCATGTCCTAGGAAGCTTCTAATAGCCTTAACTGAACTAGGGGGAGGTAATTTTTCTATGGTTTCGATCTTTGCTTTATCTACCTCGATCCCTTTACTATAAATCTTATGTCCTAACACAATCCCCTCTCTAACCATAAAGTGACATTTTTCCCAATTTAAGACAAGGTTTGTTTCCTCAAATCTCATTATAACTCGTTCTAAGTTTTTAAGGAAAAGATGGAAAGAATTACCGAATACCGAGAAGTCATCCATAAATACCTCAATAATATATTCCACAAGTTCCTCAAAGATGGCTAGCATGCAGCGCTGAAAAGTAGCAGGAGCATTACATAATCCAAAAGGCATTCTACGATAAGCAAACGTACCGTATGGGCATGTAAATGTTGTCTTTTCTTGATCCTCGGGAGCTATTGGGATTTGGAAGTAGCCGGAGAGTCCGTCCAAGAAGCAGTAATACATATGCCCAGATAATCTTTCTAACATCTGATCAATAAAGGGTAAAGGGAAGTGATCTTTCCTGGTGGCGTCGTTCAGTTTTCTATAGTCAATACAGACTCTCCAACCTGTGACTGTCCTTGTGGGAATCAGCTCATTCTTTTCGTTGGCTACAAGAGTCATACCTCCTTTCTTTGGAACTACCTGCACAGGGCTTACCCAAGTACTGTCAGAAATAGGATAAATTATTCCTACATCTAGAAGTTTAATTACCTCAGCTTTGACAGCTTCTTTCATATTGGGGTTCAAACGTCTCTGAGGTTGCACACATGGTTTATAATCATCCTCCATTAAAATTTTGTGAGTGCAGAATGATGGGCTTATTCCTTTAATATCAGACATTTTCCATGCTATGGCTCTTTTATGTTCCTTAGTACCTTTAGCAACTCTTCTTTCTCTTTGGGTCCTAGTTCTGAAGAGATGATTACTGGTAGCGTAGAATTATCCCCGAGGAATGCATATTCTAAATGTTTTGGCAACTGTTTTAATTCTAATTTAGGCGGTTCATCAATAGAGGGTTTCTGTTTTAGTTCGTTGTTCAGTTCAATACCCTCTATTTCCGTCTATCTAGAGGAGGATGTATTAGGATTCAATTCATCGGTATCGTCATCTATCCCCTCACCTTGTGTAAGACACAATTCCATCGTGTCATTGTGCATGATTTCCTGCAAAGAATCTTGAATAATGTGATTAGTGGCATCAACAAAGTAACAAGAATCATCTTGTTCTCTAGAATATTGCTCGGCATCGTAAATTTGAAAAATAATTTCCTCATCGCCTACCCTTAGTGCCAGTTTACCATCACCAACATTAACGACAGCTCTAGCAGTAGCTAGAAAGGGTCGCCCCAAAATTAAAGGTACCTCTACGTCCTCATTCATGTCAAGCACAACAAAATCAACAGGAAATATAAATTTGTCCACTTTTACTAGAATATCTTCTATAATTCCCCTAGGATATTTAACAGATCTGTCAGCTAGTTGAATACTCATCCTAGTGGGTTTTGGTTCCCCGAGACCAAGTTGCTTAAACATTCTATAAGGCATTAAATTAATACTGGCACCTAGATTAGCAAGTGCTTTCTCTATGTTCAAACTACCAATTAAACAGGGAATAGTGAAACTTCCTGGATCTTTTAATTTGGTTGGCAGCTTGTTTTGAATGATAGCTGAGCATTCTTCATTAAGTTTCACTGTTGAAATTTCTTCGAACTTCCTTTTGTTTGTTAGTAGCTCCTTTAAAAATTTTGCATATGTTGGCATCTGCGAAATAGCTTCAACAAAAGGTAAGTTAATATGTAACTGTTTGAAAAGTTCAAGAAATTTACCATATTGTGCGTCTAAGCTGTCTTTCTTTAACTTTGCTGAAAATGGGATTGTTGGTTTAATTTCCTCATGGGTTGGGATTGCCTTTGCCTTATCGATATCATGTGGTATCTCTTTCCTCGTTTCGACTAACTCCCTTCCACTTCTTAGCGTCACTACCTTTACCTGCTCTTTTTCCCTTGGTAAGCTTTCTGATCGTATTTCAGAGACTAACTTAGTAAGTTGCCCAATTTGATCCTTGAGCTCCTATATCGATGCTTCCTGTTTTTCAAATTTTGTTTTTGTGTCTGCTATGAATTTTGTCAGCATTTCCTCGAGGTTGGGCTTTTTTTCTTGTGGGTAGGGATGTTGTTGGAAGTTTTGTTGTCTTTGATTACCTTGACCACCCCATTATAAATTGGGGTGGTTCTTCCAACCTGGATTATAAATATTACTATAAGGGTTATTGTTAGATTGGAAATTGTTACCCATATAGTTCATTTGTTCGCTCTCCATGCCCTATCCGTAGGATGGGTACTCAGGATTCGCCACGCCTCCACTCGTGTCGCACTGCATAACTGGCTGTACCTGCGAGGAACCATATACACCATCAAATTTTTTATGTAACATCTCTACCTGATTTGATAGCATGGTTACTGCGTCGAGGTTATAAACTCCGGCTACTTTTGTTGGCCTTGTCCTTGTGACTTGCCACTGATAGTTATTCAATGACATCTCTTCTATAAACTTGTAAGCTGCTTCAGGAGTTTTGTTATTCAGAGTTCCGCCGGTGGCTGAATCGATTAATTGCCTTGTTGAAGGGTTAACACCATTGTAAAAAGTTTGGACCTGTAGGGTAATCCATGGTGTGGGCACCTTCTCAGCAAATCTTTGTATCTCTCCCATGCATCGTAAAGTGTCTCTAAATCCATCTGCACAAAAGAAGAGATATCATTCCTTAACTTGGCCAAGTTTGGCGTGAGAAAATATTTTAATAAAATTTTTGGTCATTTGATCCCATGTAGTGATTGACCCTCGTGGAAGAGAATGCAACCAACTGTTTGGCTTTATTCCTCAAAGAAAAGGGAAATAACCAAGACGGATGGCATCGTCGATGCGCCATTTATCTTGAAAGTATCGCAAAATTCTAGGAAATTTGCCAAGTGATTATTTGGATCTTCATCCTGCAAACCATCAAACCGAACAAATTGTTTGTATCATCCGAATTGTGTTAGGTTTCATTCAAAATTATTTGCAAAGCAATAGCGAGTCTAACAATACTTGACTCAGCCTCTGTTAAGCTAGGTTTAGCATAATCATACATAGTTCTAGGAGCATTATTTTCAACCATATCCGGAGGTAGTGGGTTATTTTCACCATCCCTTCAAAGAGATTAGTTTCGCCTTCTTGCTATTCTTCTATGTAGTTTAAGCTTGCCTTTATTTCTCTGCGATTGCTACGAACTATTTTTTCAATATCACCGTCAGAAATGCACGGTCCTGTCGGGTTCCTTCTAGTCATAAACTAGAGGTACCGAAAGGAGGAAATAATAAAAGAAGAAAATTTAGCAAAGTTAAAATAAAATAAGAAATAAAAGTAAATTGCAAAAAAATAAAAATAAAAAATGGCTAAAGTAATAAAAATTGAGTGTTCTTAATATTTTAGTTCCCCGACAATGGTGCCAAAAACTTGATCGTTGTGTTTATGCGATTTCAAAGTCTTAAAATTTATAAATGAGAATGATCGAACCTGGAAACTAACTATGAAAACGATTTGAGGCAAGCACACCTATCGAACAGTAGTATAGTTAAGGCAAGACCGGAATGTCGAACCCAAAGGAACTAAAAGTACTAATACTAACTTTCTTTTTATTATCTAGCCTAAAATAAAGGGAATTTGTTGTTTAATCTAAATTAACTAATTATTAAACTAAAGACTCTAAGACAAAGAAGAATGAATTTGGGGAAAATACTTGTGGGAAAAACTAATTGATAAAGACAATACCCAAGGAAGACTCCACCTAGACTTCACTTGTTATCTAACTCTGAACCAGACGATTTATTCATTTGACTTGATCCGTAAGATTCCCTAATGTATATTAAACCCTCTCTTGAAGCGAATAACGTCTAACCCTAGGTTGATTAATTGAAATATCTTTCTAATTAAAACCCCTAGAATTGCATTAACTCGATCTATGAACTCCTATATTAGGTTTCACCCTAATCCGGGAAAATCTCGTCACCCTATCTCTAGACGTGCGATCAACTCCGCTTAACTATGCTAGATCTACTCTTAGGTAGGGACTTTTGCTCCTCCACCTAAGCACATCAAACTTGAATCAATATCCCGAAAATATCAACACAATAATTAAGAACACATAATTAAGAACAAGTCAAATATTTATCATATAGTTCAGCAAACGATAACAAGATTCATCTAAGTTTCATCCCCCTCAGGTATCTGAGGGTTTAGTTCATAATGATAGAAGAAAACATCTCAAAAGAAAAGATAAAATAAAACATAAGAAATTCCTAAAACCCCCTGAAGGAATTGAAGAGGAGATCCTCCGTCTTAAGTATAATTTCGGCTTCTTGAGATGAATCAACTGGCTATATTCGAGTGAATCCCCACAAATCTGCCTTCTCTGACTTAGCAAGACGCCCCCTGACAAAAGCCTTGGGCTCCCCCTTTTAGGTCATACTTAGGGTGTTTATATAGGCTTCGGAATGTGTTTCTTTGCCTCTAAGTATCCTAATCCGAGTGAATTTTCTCTTTGTCACGGCAGGGCACGGCCATGGCACACGCCCGTGTAAATCGTGGGCAGGCCGTGTGGAGTCCGTTGATGAGGCACGGCCGTGTGGTCTTGGGCCCAGGCCATGTCGATTTCGTGATGTGGCCCATTTGGCCCGTTTTAAGCCCGTTTCTTGTTCTTTTCATCCTCCAGTGCTTCCCTGAGTATAAAACATGAAAACAAAGGATTAAGAGCACCAAATTACATAATTTAAGGGATAAATCATCCAAAAGCATGCTAAATGTGGGATTAAAATATGTTACTTTTACGGTTTATCACTAAGTATAAAACATGAAATTAAAGGATTAGAAGCATCAAATTCCACAATTCAAAGGATAAATCATCCAAAAATTATGCTAAATGTGTGATTAAAATATGTATATATTACGGTTTCTCACACCCCAAGGCGAGAAACTCGGTCGTGCAAATCCTCTATCGGTCAACTCTTGTAACTGTGACTTCAACTCTTTCAATTCTATTGGTGCCATTCTATACGGAGCTATTGAAATAGGAGTCGTCCCCAGTATTAAATCAATAGCAAACTCCACTTCTCGTATCAGAGGTAGTCCCGATAATTCTTCAGGAAATACATCAGAAAACTCACAAACAACTGGTACCAATTCAACTTTCTTTTCAGTCACTCTCGAATCAATCACATAGACAAAATAGGCTTTGCAACCCTTTTTCACATAACTCTGAGCTTTCATTACTGATATCACAGCAGGTAACCCATTCAAATCATTTGATTCAATCCGAACTATTTCATCATTCTGACATCTCAAATCAATAGTTTTTCGCTTACAGTTCACAACAGCATCATGCAATGTTAGCCAATCCGTACCCAAAATTACATTAAACTCATCAAAAGGTAATAGCATCAGATCGGCCGGAAAGCAAACATCTTGAAACATCAACGGACAATTCTTGCATACTTTGTCAACCAAGACACTTTTACCTAAGGGGTTCGATACTCTAATAACAAATTCAGTAGACTCTACAGGAAAAGTCTTTCTGGATACTAAGTTCATGCATACATACGAATGAGTAGACCCTGGATCTATCAATGCAATCACAGAAGTATCATAAAGAATAAATGTACCCGTAATAACATCTGGAGATGAAGCTTCCTCACGAGCTCGAATGGCATACGCTCTGGCAGGCACTCTGGCTTCAGATCTCACAACTATATCTTTTGTAGTTCTCTGACTACCACTGACTTTTCTTGTGTTTCTTGAAGGTCTACCCCTAGTTGAAACATTATCTGACTTCGAATTCTGTACAATCTCTTGTTCAACGAACTTAGGACAATCTCGAATGAAATGATCTAGTGATCCACATCTGAAACAGGCTCGATCATTCAATCTACAACTACCCGAATGTCTTTTTCCACAGTGCTTACATTTAGGTCGTTCGGATCGGACATTTCCAACACTAGCCATCGAAGTAGCTGGAACTTTGTAGTTCGACTGCGATCTAGCTTAATCTCTGTTTGAATTTCCTACATTAGCCTTTGAACGACTATGCTCATCACTGAATTTCTTTGAAGCAGACTCAAATGATTTATTCGAGAATCTCTTTCTCACATCTTTGGCTTCAGACTCAGCTTTTCTTTTATCTTTCTCGAGTGCCTCGGCTTTACATGCTCGATCAACAAGCACGACAAACTCTTTTATTTCTAGGATCCCAACTAAAAAATGGATATCTTCATTTAGGCCGTCTTCAAATCTCTTACACATTATAGCTTCAGTTGAAACACATTCCCAGGCATACTGACTTGATCTCACAAATTCTCGCTCGTATTCAGTGACAGACATGCGACCCTGTTTCAGTTCAAGAAACTCTTTCCGTTTCTAATCTATAAATTTGTGACTGATATATTTCTTCCGGAATTCAGACTGAAAGAAATCCCATGTAACCTGTTCTTTTGGAATAACAGAAATCAAAGTCTTCCACCACCGATAACCTGTATCTCGTAATAAGGAAATGACACATTTTATACATTCATCAGGAGTCAATGACATTTCATCAAACACTCGAGTTGTGTTCTCGAGCCAAAACTCAGCTTTCTCAGCTTCATCCTCATTGGTAGCCCTAAACTCTTCAGCCGCATATTTACAGATTTTATCGACCGGAGGCTTATTCATCAGATTCAGATTCATAACCGGAGGTATAGCAGAAGTCTGAGGAGGATTAAGCGGGGGCAGAGGTTGTGAAACAGTCGGATTTGTTCTAACGTATTGAGTGAACCACTCATTCATCATTTGGAAGAAGGCTTGTTTATCCTCTCCTTCCTGACCGCTAGTAGCCGGTCTCGAATCAGATGGCGCTGTCCCTTGAGTGGAAGGAGGCGCATTACTTTCAACATCGTCAGCTACAGCTCTTTCAGGATCCATTTACTATACGAAAACACATTTTATACGTCAGGATTCATCATACTATCATAGTTCATATATATGGCATGTATAGCTAGACACTCACACGCTACGTTAGTCCTAGAATCGACTAAACCATAGCTCTGATACCAATCAAATGTAACACCCCTAACCCGTAACCATCGTCGGTCTAGGGTTAAGAGGCATTACCGGACAATCAAAAACTTTTACTAACATTTCGTATCATCAAGTATAACATTGTCAAATCATAGCAGTATACAAGCATATAGTCCCTTAATGAGGTCTACGAGACCTTAATCATGCATTAAAAAGGGGTAGGGACTAAACCGGAATCCTGCAAAATTTTTCCAAAAATCAAACATTTTTCAAAGTTACACTGGTCACACGCCAGTGTGGGCAGGCTGTGTGCCTCACACGGCCTCAGACACGCCCATGTGCCTGAGCCGTGTCAAAATAGGGCATACATACTGACTTGTCCACATGGCCTGACACACGCCTGTGTGCCTCACCCGTGGTCGAGCCTGACTTGCATCGCACAGCCAGCCACACGCCAGTGTGTTTAGCCCGTGGTCGAGCCTGACTTTTTTCGAATTACAACCACGAAGGACACGGTGGAGCCACACGCCCGTGTTCTCAACCGTGTGGGCAAATATAGGCCATTTACAAGGCCAAATTTCCACCCACACATTAGGTTATACCTACAAGCATTATACCAATTCAAATCATATCACCAATGCAAACAAAACATACCAAAATGGTCATCTTTTCTAGCCATTCAAGAACATATTCAACACACCAACTTATATACCAATTAACTCAATCTATTCACAAACATTTTCCAAGCACAACTCATCCATAACTTACCAATTCATTATGATACTCTTTCATCAATACAATACTAGCTTTGCATCATAAAACATACCATAAATTGGACTATCTCATTAGCTCAAACATTAGCCAACAAACCATACCAAACTATACATCATTTAGCATGAATTACTCATTCATATCATATTCATTACCTAGCCATATCACATGGCTATTTATATACAACTCAAAACATAATCCAAACTAACTAGCCTATACATGCCATACTTAGCTATTTACACATTCAAAAGGTACCAAAATGAAGTTTGATAGTCTGGTGATGATCCTCGATGATCCCCGAACCTTCCGTAGCTTTAACGATCTATAAAACAATGCAAACACACAAAGAGTAAGCTTTCAAAAGCTTAGTAAGCCATAAACAAATAAACTTAACAAATAAACATACTTAACATATCAAATACATAGTCATTAGTATATCGCATTTGTAAATTCATAATTCTTCTTTGGCTCATTAGTTTAGCCATTACCTACCAACAAGTCATATCTCCAAGCATCTCTTTTGAACATCACACATTCATACCTATATCACATTTTCTGTCATTGATTCTATGCACATATATCTCTTGCAAGTTCACATATACTTACTTTCATACTCAATCATAGTATACATTTCAAACGTACCTGAAACGGTCATACATTTCACATAGTCTTCCATTTCTCAGAATTTCCCTTTGAACCATATGGAATCAAATAGGATACTCGGAATACTCGAAATAATAGTACAATGCCAACGTCCCAGACGTGGTCTTACATGTAACCAAATATCGATGCCACTGTCCTAGAAAGGGTCTTAAACAAATCAAATACGATGCCAATATCCCGGGCATGGTGTTACACGTAAATCTCATATCGATGCCAATGTCCCAGACGTGGTCTTACACGATATTACATATCGAAAACTTATGTCATGACATATAAAATCCTATCTATTCCTAGGTTCGTACGGGACTTTTTAGATATTGACACTTTGTCGATACTTTCTCGAATTTCATGTATATATCATCTCGTACACATTCATCACAATTAAATTTCATAGGTACATAAATAAACCAATTCAAATACATTTATTTGTATATAGACTTACCTCAGATTCAGAATAAACAGACAAATTCAGCTACTCAATCTTTTTCGACTTTCCTCGGTCTAAATTCATTTTCTTTGGTTCTTGATCTATACATGTTCAAATTTAATCCATTTATTCACCAAATCATTCAATTCAATCCAAAAGCACACATTTAGGGCAATTTACAAATTAGCCCTCACATTTTCACATTTTGACATTTAAGTCCCTATTTCACAAAATCACAAAATACACAAAATTCCATATTACCCATGCTTGGCCGAATATTCATGTAGTTCATATTAGTCCATATATTTCATTTATTTCACATTTTAGTCCCTCAAATTATTATTTTTCACAATTTAATCTAAATTACTCAAATTCACCAAAAATCTAAAGACAAAACATGTTAATCTAACACATATATTTCATATTTCATCAACTAACATCACAAAGCTCAAGTATTCATCAATGGCACTTTTCAAAATCATCATAAATTTCCAAAATTGAGGCATGGGTTTTGTAGTATTCGAAGCAACAATTACATAAACGTAGAATTTGTAACACCTCTAACCCGTAACCGTCGTCGGACTAGGGTTAAGAGGCATTATCGAATCATTGAAACCATTTACATTCACTTCACGACACAAAGTCAATCATAAATCATACAACTTCATTCACAAACATATAGTCCCTTATCGAGGTCTACGAGACCTTAAACACGCTTTATAATTAGGCTGGGACTGAACCGATCACTTATGAAAGTTTACAGAACTTTAAACATTCTTCAATCTCAGGTCACACGCCCGCAATCCCAGTAGTGTGCCTCAACGGCTACGGACACACCCATGTGTCCAGTGTCGTGCCAAACAGAGCATACATACTGACTTATCCCCACAGTTACTAGGCACGCCCGTGTGCCATGGCCGTGTGTTAATAGGCTAGTTACTGACTTAATCACATGGCCACCATGCACGCCCGTGGGCCTCGGCCGTGAACCCTGTCCAGACACACTTAGAAGTGATCCTTAAACCACATTGGCAGAGACACACGCCCGTGTCTCTTAGCCATGTATGCAAAATAGGCCATTTGCAAGGCCAATTTGCCACCCATACAAGAGTCAACATACAAGCACAATTAAGCATATTTTATCACACAATTTGACAACCAAATACACATCAAATGATCACATACCATCTTGTCCAATCTCCTTTCTAATCATACCAATATATAAGCCAAATTAACAACTATATACATGTATTACCAAGCATGATTCATCAACAATATCACTAGGTTATAAGAGCATCAATCCATCAATAAGCTTACCATTTATAGGACACTTTCATTGCCATTAAAACATACCAAAGCATACTTCACATACCACATTTACATATGCATAATTCCAACATATATCTAGCCACATCACATGGCTATTTACACATCTCAAATGTATTTCAAAACAACTAGCCTATACATGCCATATTCAAATGTACACATCTTCAAAAGTACCAAAATATATTGCCGATAGTGTGATAGAGATGCTGACGATCCCCGAATCTGAGCTAGCTCTACTGACACTGTAAAACAGAGAAACAATCACACAGTAAGCTTTCAAAAGCTTAGTAAGTTCGTAACATAATACATTTTACTAAAACCAACCATCATATAGATTATTTCACAATCACATATATCAAACCATCCAAAACTAATATGTTCATTCAATCTTCCATAACTCATTCATAGTTTCATCCACCACATAGGTTCCGAACGTACCTTAGCCAACACTTAGTTGTCAATTACTTTTGCTACTCCATACTCACTAATTCATTTCGATCAACTTTTATCTCTTCTTCGATTCAATCGCACACTTAGTGCCCAAATAGTTAACCGAAGCTTAATTAACATCGCACACATAGTGCATCTATATCAAATCGATCTTAAATCGGTATCGCACGAACAGTGCCAACCACAAGTCGAAGCTTATATCAATTCGCACACACAGTGCCAATCATCTCGATCACATTTCTGATTACGCATACTTAGTGCCACATAACTCAAGCTCTCACATAGCAATCACATTTCAATAATTCCATACCATTCTTTTCATAACATTAAACATAGCTAAATGCACGTATTATGTCCGAACTTACCTCGGACGTTAAAATATCGAAACGGTCGATTAATCGAGCACTTTGTCTTTGCCTCGATCTCGATCCGAACCTCTCCTTTCTTTGTCTATACACATTCAAATTCAATCCATTCAATCACCAATTTATTCAATTTAATCCAAACACACATATTTAGGGCATTTTACAAAATAGCTCTCACATTTTCACATTTCGACACTTTAGTCCCTAATTCACAAAATCATCAAATTCATATAATTTCCTTTCACATAAGCTTCGCCGAATTTCCCTTGTGTTCATACAAGCCCTCACATTACATTTATTTCACATTTTAGTCCCTCAATTTACACTTTTCTCAATTTAGCCCAACACACACAAATTCATCAAAACTCCAAAGATAAACTATCTTAATCAAACACATATCTTTCATTTTACTTCATCAAACATTCAAGAACTCACAAGTTCATCAATGGCATATTTCAAAAACATCATCATCTCACAAAATTAAGACATGGGTTAGCTAAAGCACGAAGCAACGATTACGAAAACGTAGAATTTATCAAAAATTGAGTCAAAATCATACTCAGTTGAGCTTAACAAGTGCCGAAATTTCAAAAGCTTCAATGGCTATTCTCTTTTCTATTTTTCAGTGGAAAGATGGATAGAAAATGGCCATTTCAATGTTTTGTTTTGTTATAAAATAACTTAATTATCAAATACCATATTTGCCCTTAATAAAATGCTTATGAAATCATTAAACTATGGACATATTTGTCCATCAACCACCCCACTACCAAATAATGGATTAATTGCCTTTTAAGGCTTCACTTTATAAAGACATCAACAATTGAACACTTAACAATCAACACACAACATTTTACATTTTTATGCGATTGAGTCCTTTTCGCAAATTAAACACACAGATCACAAAATTTTCACACAGAAATTTCACACAGGCTAATTCACATACTGTAAACACAGAAAATATTATTAAAATATTATTTCAATCTCGGATTTGTGGTCTCGCAACCACAGTTTTGACTAGGGTCTAAACCAGGCTGTTACAGAAATCATCAAAAACTGAGTCAAAAACATACCTCAAATTTGCTTGAACATAGCCTAAACCTAGAACTCTTTTCTTTCTTTCTTTTTCTTGTATTTTCGGCACAAAAGATGATAAGAATGGCCATTTTCTTGCTTTTGTTTTATTATAATTCATATTAATAGCTATTTTACTATTTTACCCTTAATTAAAACATTACAAAACCATATATCACTATCCTTTAACCGTCCATCCCATAATTTGATGGCTAAATTGCAACATAAGGACTCCATATAAATAAAGCCATAACAATTTAGCACGTTAACAAATAACATGGAACTTTTACATTTTCTGCAGTTAAGCCCTTTTCTCAAATTAAGCACACAAACAACAAAATTAATTCACGAAACTTTCACACATGCTTAATCATATAATGTAAGCATAGAAAAAAATATTAAAATATTTTTTTGACTCAAATTTGTGGTCCCGAAACCACTATTCTGACTAGGGTCTAAACTGGACTGTTACACGAAATTTTTACACAATCACATTATTAGGCTGTAGACATTAAAATAATAATAAAGTAATTATTCTGACTTCAAATTTTTGGTCCCAAAACCACTATTTCGATCTGACTAAAAATGGGTTGTTACAAAAAAAACTTTTTAAAAATTATATTTGACTCATAAATATTAAATAATAATATTTACAAACCTACTCGTCAGATTTGGTGGCCCCAAAACCACTGTTTCTGATACCACTGAAAAACGGGCTGTTACATTGCTGGACATAATTTTTTGCTTTGCCATGGGGTGTACCGGTGATCAACTAGAATCGAGTCCTCCAACTCCCAAATAGCCTCCTCAACTCCATGATTTCTCTAAAGCACTTTAACTAATGGAATTTGCTTTCACGTTAACACTTTGATTTCAAGATCTAATATCTGAACTAGTTCATCCTCAAATGTTAAATCCGGTATAACACTAATCTCCTCAACTGCGACAACATGTGAGGGATTAGATTGATACCGTCTCAACATTGAGATGTGAGACACATCATGAATGCAATCCAATTTAGAAGGAAATTCTAGTTCGTAAGCCACAAGACCAACTTTTTGAAGCACTCAATAAGGACCAATGAACCTAGGGCTTAACTTTCCCTTTCGACCAAACCTCAGAACTTTCTTCCATGGGGAGTCTTTAAGGAAACAAATCCCCGACATTGATTTCGATGTACTTGCACTATAAATTGACATATGACTTCTGTCTTTCAAAAGCTACCTTCAATCTACCTCGAATCAACTAAATTTTATCCTCGGTCTCTGATAACTCTTGAAAAGAGTTATATTCTCTGTCTTTTGACCTAGCTATTTGTTTGTACTTATGTATAATTTGTTGCATTTTAGGGCATTTTAATTATCATTTGTTATATTGCATTTGGACTTGGACTATGTTGAGTTATTTGGTGCTTTTAATTGGTTTTAATGGAAGTTTTGTGTGGTGTCAGGAAAGGAAAAGGTTTTCAAAGAAAGGAAATAAATGTGTAACACCCCTAACCCGTAACCATCGCCGGTCTAGGGTTAAAGGAATTACCGGATGAAACAGAACCTTTTTCAGACATTTCATTATAATGTTCAACTAATCAAATCAAAGTGTCCCTTAAAAGTGTCCCTTTTTCCAGAATCGAGATGTAAACCGAGGATCTCTGTTTGAAATAATGGAAACTGGCACTCCATGTAGTCTGACAATCTCGAAAACATATAATTCAGCCAATCTATCCAAAGAGAAATTCATACCTACCAGAATAAAGTGTGCAAACTGTAACGCCCCAAAAATTGGGCCTAGAATAAATGGGTTTCGTGTGTCGAGAGAATGGATTTTGTCGATCGGGAAAAAAAATTTATTGTGCATATGTTAGTATGAAGGCTAGAGTTTAGGGCTTATAATTAGTTGGGTTTGGTTCACGACACAAAGAAACGCCCGGCCCAGTGGCAAAGGCGTTAGGAGAAGGAGAGGGAGCAGGGTTCTAGTCGCCGCGTGCGCTAAATGTTGGTTTTTTTTAGTAAACCTGGAGCGTGGCAGAAAGGTTTATAATTAATTAGGGAGGAGATATGACTCAAATAAAGCGGGTGGCGTAGTGGCAAGGGGCGTGTACCATAGTGAAGAGGTTGGAGGTTCAAAGCTAGGTGTGGCGAATATCTTTAGAATTCTTTGGATGATTTGGTCACTGGGAAATAGCCCTTAAAAGAAGTTGAGAATTGAAAATATCAGAAGAAGAGTTGTGGTGCAGTGGCGAGAAGCGTGCTATGGATCTGAGTGGTCGCAGGTTCGAGTCCCAGTGGCTGGTAGCGTGTGGTGGTGCCTGGAGGTCTTGGTTTTGAGTTGCCTTGTGCGCAATAACCTGCTATTTTACTGCTGGCGTGGGGAAGGTGTTTGAAGTGGACCGAAACACCAAAGGATGGCTGCTGTTCGAGGAAAGCAATTTGAATGTAATTCAAATTGGATTTTTGGCTAAATAAAGGAATTTAATTGGTGATAAGTTTGAGTCGACTGGGGAGTATAGGTTTATTTTTTATTTTTTATTTTTTTAGTATATATATGTGTACCGTATGGGTAAGTAGGGCATTTTTTGCTTTTGTGTGCTTTAGTTGACTGATTAGGGGAAAATTCCTTCCAATCTCCCAATTCTTTTTAGTTTCTTTCCCTTTGGCAAATACCCGAGTAATCACAATTTCTTTCTTTTTCCAAACAAAAGTGCCTAGACCAAATTCTCCTTCCCTCCCACAGTATTTCTTCTATTGCCGAATTAGAAAAGAAATTCTCTCATTGGGGTTTCATTGTTTGTCAAACCAATTTCTTGTTCTCCATTTGTAAAACCAAATCTCACTTCTAAAAATCACACTTTATAATCTAAAATCTTCTGGGCAAGTAATCTTGTGGCGGTAAGATAGCAAATCTTTCTTTATTCAACAGAAGGGGTAAGTTTTAATCGCTTTATTATCTTACTCTTAGCCGAAACCCCTCATTGTGTCTTTCACTCATTCTCTTAACTAGGCCGAACCCTTGTGTTTCTCTACCAAATCATTGTTGTTTCTTTGACGAGGTACTCCCCTCACGCTTTGGGTTTTGGTGTGGTAAAGTCCCTAGTCAATCGGTAAGTGTACTCATCTATAATTCTTGGATTAATGGTTGGCCAAATATGGTTAGGATTGGTTAAGAGTGACATTTGATGGATGTAAATCACTTGGTTGTGTAGCCTTTGATAGTCAAGGTTCTTTAACGCAGATCTTGGAGTCAATTGCGGTTAGCGAATAAGTGAAGGGTTGATAGGCTTAATCGTTAAAGGTAAGGGATTGGTATGTTTTCTGCTTTTGATAAAAAAAAAAGAGAAACGATACTAAGCGTGTGATTAACTGTTAGTTTTGATTGATCATAGGTTCGTGGCTAATGAATCATAGAGTGCTTTGCAATTAAAGGTGTGTACAAACACTACACACACACGATGGCGGCAACGCCGAAAAGCCGAAAGTGGCTAAATGGGCCTGCCGAGCTCGTGGGCCCAAATCGACAATGATTGATATATGTATTTGAATAATGAATTGACATGAAAGGGGTTGTACGGTTTGATTATGATCAGGCCTAATGGGCTATATAAACATGAATGGGCTTAGTGGGCCTTATCGAATTTTAGAAATGCATATTAGGGTGTAATGGACTCTAGGCCTAGTTCTGATAAATTCTTAAAATTGCATAAGACTTAATTTATTAATCAAACATGTCCGTGGACAAGTCGATTAGTTAGAGTGTGGTAACCGACATATGCATGTCTAGGATTGGATCGAGGGAGAGCTTGGTACTTAAGCGGTCCTAGTGACCCACCTCCTCTTCTCTGAGATCCTACCTGGTGCATAGTGTTTATTCACTTTAACCGCGAGGACTTGTTGATGGGCCAAAGTTCATAACTAAAACCCGAGATGAAAGAAATTACAGAAATACCCTTGTAGGGTAGAAATTACAGAAATACCCCTATAGGGTAGAAATTAACGAAATACCTCTGTAGGGTAGAATTACAGAAATACCTCTATAGGGTAGAATTACAAAAATACCCCTGGGTAGTGAAATGACTAAAATACCCCTAAGTGCTTAATGTGTGAAAATGTGTATGTTGCATTCATGAAATATATGTTGCACTTGGGTGGGTTTGATGATACGGAGGAAGATATGTGAGGATCGCATAGTCGCTTGACAATCGTGGATCCACCAGTGGCTTTAAGCCCATTATATGCTTAGCAGCTTTGCTACAACATTGAGTAGTGCCGCTGTTGGTGCTACGTTTGGAGTGTAGGGCTAGGTGGGTTGATATTTATATCCCCACAGGAGTGTAGGGTTGGTACGGGTGGAGTGCAGGGTTGGATTTGGGATGGGTGCATTGCATTCATGTGATATTTATATAATATGAGGTCATTGTGGGCTAAGGCCTAAGACCACCGATTTTGATAGGGCTTAGGCCCAACGTGATAATTGTGATAATTGCATGTTGATTGGATTACCAAGGGTCGTACACACTGAGTTTCGAAACTGACACCCTTTTAGTTAATGTTTTAGGTGACGCACAGTAAGCGGCTTGACTTGGCAGAGGACTCGGAGATGGCCACACTACAAGCTTTTTAGATGTTTTAATTTGTTCAAATGAATTTATTTTAAATACTTTGTTTTCCATTGGATTGTAATAAGGCCTTTTATCTCCAAGTTGACTTTAGATTTTTGGTTTTATTATTATTATGTTTACTGCCTATTTATGAGACTGAAATAAATTTCTAAAGTTTAAACGTGGTTTTCGATATAACTCAACATATGAACGTTTTCTTAAAATATGGGCTTTTCATCCTAACTTAAAAAGATTCATAGATTTTGGGCTTCTAAACCTTAAACTTAAGTTTTTAGCTAAACAAAGTCGTTTTGGAATTATCCCTTCAATGTGACACGCCAAATTCGGGCCTAACTTCTAGGCCGGGTTTGGGGTGTTACACAAACTTTGTTAAACAGTCAATGATTACCCAAATAGCATCTTTCTTTTTCAGAGATAAGGGTAATCCAGATACAAAATCCATTGTAACTATTTCCCATTTCCATTCTTGTATCGTAACTGGATGTAATAATCCAAAGGTACCTGATGTTCAACTTTAACTTGTTGACATACCAAGCATTTAAATATAAATTCAAAAACATCCCGTTTCATTCCCGGCCACCAGTACATCTTTTTCAAATCATTATACATTTTATTACTCCCCGGATGCATAAACATAATACCATTATAAGCCTCGTTCAGAATCATCTGTACAAGTTTTGAATTCTTTGGTACACACATTCTGCCTCTGAATAATAAACAACCATCAGACCGAATCTGAAATTCTGAATCAAAATTTGACAGACATTGTACCCTTTTAGCTTGTAATTCATCATCACTCTTCCGAGCTTCATAAATCTGTTGCAAGAATATTGGTTTAGCTTTTAACTCAGCTATGACTGAACCATCATCTGAAAATGGCAATCGAGTATTCATTGCTCGCAAGGCAAATAGGGATTTTCTGCACAAAGCATCCGCAACCACATTGGCTTTTATCAGATGATAGTCGATAACTAGGTCATAATATTTCAATAATTCAAGCCACCTCCGCTGTCTCAAATTCAAGTCTTTCTGTGACATCAGATACTTTAAACTTTTATGATCGATGAATATATGACATTTTTCACTAAACAAATAGTGTCGCCAAATTTTCAGTGCATAAACAATGGCTGCCAATTCAAGATCATGTATCGGATAGATCTTTTCATGTGGTTTTAATTGTCTAGAAGCATAGGCTATTACTTTACCTTCTTGCATCAAGACACAACCCAAGCCATTTAATGATGCATCACTATCAATTATGAATTCCTTACCCGATTCAGGTTGAACTAGTACGGGTGCTTCAATCAACAAGGCTTTCAACTTGTCAAAACACTGCTGGCATTTATCAGTCCAATCAAATTTCACATACTTCAGTAACAAATGGGTCATCGGAGTGGCTATCATCGATAAACCTTTTACAAACCTCCGATAATATCCATCTAGTCCCAGAAAACTTCTAACTTCAGACACATTCTTTCGTGGTTTCTAGTTAACAATAGCTGAAATTTTATTCCGGTCTACCCTGATGCCATCAGTAGATACTATATGTCCAAGAAAACCAACTTCCCAGAGCCAAAATTCACATTTACTAAATTTAGCATACAGTTGTTTTTCACGCAGAGTTTGCAACACAATTCTCAAAAGATCAAATAAACTAGATTATCATCAATAAGTACCACCGTAAATCTATCTCGGTATGGTCTAAAAATTCTATTCATCAGATCCATAAATACTGCAGGTGTATTAGTCAAACCGAACGGCATCATAAAGAACTCATAGTGCCCATACCTAGTTCTGAAGGTTGTCTTCGGTACATCTAAGTCTTTCACCCGTAGCTGATAGTAATTGGAACAAAGATCAATCTTTGTAAATACAGTGGCACCTTTCAACTGATCAAACAAATCATCAATACGAGGCAATGGATACTTGTTCTTTGTTGTGACTTTGTTGAGCTGCCTGTAATCAATACATAACCTTAACAATCCATCATTCCTTTTAACAAATAAAACCGGTACACCCCAAGGTGATGAGCTGGGTCGAGCAAAACCTCTATCTGTTAGTTCTTTTAACTGCGCTTTCAACTCTTTTAATTCAGTAGGAGCTCTTCTATAGGGTGATATGGGTATCGGTGTTGTCCCCAGAACAAGATTTATAGAAAATTCTACCTCTATAACGGGTGGTAAACCAGGTAATTCTTCCGAAAACACATCAGGAAACTAACAAACAACTGGCACTGACTTAATCTTTGACTCAGATACTTTCATATGAAAAATAAGCATCATACCCTTTTCTGATATATTTCTCTGCTGATATAGCTAAGATTACATTAGACAACCCATCTAGTTTATCAGATTCAACATGAAGTAATTCACCATTCTGACATTTCAACACAATGTATTTTTGTTTACAATTCACCACCGCATCATGTTGAGTTAGCAAGTCCATTCCCAAAATTACATTAAATTCATCAAAAGGTAATATCATCAAATCAGCCGAGAAAAAATAACCCTTTACTATCAATGGACAGTTTTTACAAACATTATCCACCATAACATACTGGCTCAGGGGGTTCAAAACTTTAACCACAAAATCAGTGAACTCAACAGGTAAGTTTTTAACAGACACTAAATTTGTGCATATGTATGAATGTGTTGAACTAGGATCAATTAAAGCAATAATATCAGTATCAAGAAGAGAAAATGTACCAGTAATAACATCAGGTACAGAAGCATCCTCTCGTGCACGTATAGCATATGTTGTTGCTGGTGCTCGTGCTTTAGATTTAACAGTTGAATCTTTTCTTGTACCTCGACTATCACTCATATTACCAGGATTACGAGGTGGTCTACCTCTTGAAGCAGGGTTGCTCGGCCTTGAAGTCTGAACATTATCTTTTTCAATCCTTTCTGGACAATCTTTGAGATAGTGGTCAAGAGAACCACATCTATAACAAGCTCTGCTTCCTATACGGCACTCTCCGAAGTGAAATTTATTACAATGCTTGCATTTAGGTTTGAAATTATATAGGTTGAGATGAGTAATAAACTCAAGTGTTACATGTTGAGAATAAATGGTTATACATGTTATGTACTTATGATTTGTATCATGCATGCAAACATGTTTGGTGTGGATGCTTAGGCTTTGGCCAAGCTTTGGTTGGATTATGCCATGATAGGCTTAATTTATATGTGATGAAATGGTAAGTTGTGTTTTATATTATATGAACTCACTAAGCATTTATGCTTACTCTGTGTTATTTTTTGTGTTTTATAGTGAATCAGAAGCTCACTCCGGTTGGAATATTGTCGGAGTTATATCACCTTATCCATCGGCCAAATCAGTAGATTTTGGTGTTTCTAAGTTTTGGTTATAATGGCATATATAGGTATTTTTGTTTGATGAATTAGCCATTTGTTTTTGGCTTGTGTTTATGGCATTTTGAATGATGATATGGTGTTAAGTTTATAACACCCCTCACCCGTATTCAACGCTGGAATAGGGTTACGGAGCATTACCAAACATATTATACAATTACACTTACATTTCATGTAATATCCGGGATTTTGGGCTTGTGCATTATTGCGTAATTATGTGAAGTAGCATGCCTGTGTGTGTTGTAAATATGTTTCATGAATTTTTAGAACCTTAGAATATAGAAGAATGCCTTAGAAAATATTAAATTTTAAGTATTGAAGGGGAATTGAACAAAAGAGGCCTTAAGAGAATTTGTAGGAGAATTTATACACAAAAATGGGCTTGTTAAAGTGGCAAGGAGGCGCCACTTAAAGCCCTAGTAAGTGACGCCACAAGCAGTACAAGGGGGGCCTAGGTTCGAGTAGCAAGGGGAGCAATTTTGAGCTGCTTTTTTGCGTCAAGCTAAGAGGGGAGTTGGACGGCATTAAAACACTAAGGAGATGAGCACTAGATGTGGTCAAATTCCCTTTAAAATTCGGCTAAGGTAGGGAGATAATTATTGATTTATTCAATAATTTTTGAAAGGGTAAAGAAGAGGAAAAATAGGAAAATAACAAGGGATTGGATAGAGAGATGAGGAGTTGGCCGAATAGGGGGATCTAGGTGTGGTATTTTTTGCCAAAGGGAAGGAGTGAGGCCATTTTCATTCTTTTCTTTTCAATTGTGCCTCTGCCGAATTCTTTAGAAAATCTTCTCTTCTTCTTTTATTTTGTCAAAGCCGAAAGTTCTCCTTCTTTTTCCATTCTTGTTGAAACTCCCTTCAATCCTTTTTCTTAAAAGCCAAAGCCGAATACCATACTCCCATTCCCTCCTCTCACTTTGGCGGAATCTCTCTGCACTTCATTCTCTTTTTCTTTTTGCAATTCTCCAATAGCCGAATCTCCTATTTTGGGGGCCATAGCCGATTACATCTTTTTTTGGGGGGCCGATTCCTTCACTAGATCAAAAGCCAAAATTCAAACACTTCCTTCCTCTTGTCGGCACTTCAAGTTGGTGAGCCAATTGCATTTTGATCATTCTATTGGTAAGGATCTCTCTTGGCCGAACTCTTGTTCTTTTCTTTGTCTAACTGTCGAAAATCAAGGCTTTAATCCCATTAATGCTCTTTGACCGAATTTTTGAAGGAGGATTTCGGGAATTCTGCTAAGTCGACTACAAGAGAAGATCATTCGGGATTTAGATATCTAAGGTAAGTAAAGTGTAATATTAGGCCAAAGGCCATTTATGATGATCATTAAGTGTTAGAATCAGATCTAACATAGATCATGTAGGCATTTCGATATCTCCATTAACAGATAACGATTTCGGGATCTAGATAATCGAGGTAAGGGAGTTTTGATATTCGGCCAAGGCCTTTTTATTTGTTAAAAGTTGACCGATTTTCAAACTATGGTCTATAGGAGGGAATACAATCGGTTTCGATAGATTTTCAGAATTCAGTGAACACGTTAGTAAACACGGTGTGTACCCCACACTAACTCTTAATAGATTTATGGCATCAATTTAATATATGTGTTTATAATAATGTGAAAAGTGGGCAAAGGTACCATGTGATGGTACAAAGTACTCAGGTACGTAACCTTAACATTATGTTAATAAATGATATGAATATTATTATGATATGAATATTTGGAATATGGTACATATGTGAATATCGATAAGAATGTGAAATAAGGCATAATGCATGATATTGCATATTTTGTATGACATGGGGCATATGGGTTATATGGAAAGGGGAAGTGATTTGGTGGTTTATACCACAATATCTGAATGTGGTGACTCATGTCACGAAATCTGAATGTGGTGACTTATGTCACGAAATACTATCTGGTGGCTATGCCACAAAATTTATAAGGGCGATGAGCACGTCGTCTGCAGCGACTACCTTCGATGATGTGTAGCGGATGGAGGGTCGACTTAGTAGTCCCCACGGTGTGATGGTTGGTACGGGTGATGTGTAGCGGGTGGTTATCTAGGTTTGGGTATGGGATTGCATCATTATTTATATTCATTATATGTGTATGATTTGATGTGCCTAAATCGTTGGGATTGGTGTTGGTTATACACACCCGAGTCTGCTTTGACTCACCCCGCTGTGGGATATTTTTCAGTGACACTCAATGAACTGACCGGCCGGTAGGAGCTTAGTGGTGGCCATGTTCAACTCAGACTTTATTTTAATTTTGGACTTTTTATTTCTAAGTATTTTGGATTTATTTCGGGTTTTGCTTTGATGTAATAAGGCCATAGCTATAAACTGATTATGCATGCATGTTTATTTATTTTATTATGATACAATTTTTATCCATTTAAAGTTTAAGCAACTTTTCTTAAAAATAAATTTTAAATGTTTAGACACCTAAACACAAACGATTTTCGAATTAAAGATTAACTCCAAAACAACTCGGCATTTTTTTTATAAAACCACCCAAATTTTCCAAAGTAATAAACATGAATTTGAAACATTTTACTCGAGGAACATACCAGATTCGGTCTGGGCTCGTGGGCTGGATTTGGGGTGTTTCAGTTTGGTATCAGAGCCAAGTTTTAAACTCTCAGCCTTGGGTTTAAAGCCCATAACGTTTTCAAAATCGAGCCCAAATAAGTTTTTGTGAAAATTTTTGGAATTGAGCAGGTTTTTCGGCATGGCACCTAAGTCTCCGACCCGAAGTCCACCAGGTAAGTACCCCTAACTGTTGTATGATTTGTATATGGGTATAACGGGAACGTAGATTAGTATATTAAGTTATGGAACCCTAGGATTAGTTTACCCCAACACAAGAATTACATAAGACTTAATGCCTAACTAAACAAACCTGTGATTAAGTCACCGGTTAGGGTGTGGCAACCATTGTGCGCATGTCTAGGATTGGATTCGGGAAGAGCACGGTATTTAAGCGATCCTAGTGACTCACCTCCTCTTCACTCGAATCCTACAGTGCGTAGTAACGCAGTTCACCCTAATCAAGAGGACTCATTCACAAAGCTAAACTCAATAACTAAAACCCGAAAGGGACTGCTACATTGTTTTATAAACCTTAGTTTTAAAAGCACCAAATTACCCCTTTGATTTGTAAAAACTCTTTTACAAAATTTTTTTCAAATATTCCCGATTCTGAGAAATTTACTAAAATACCCCTCAGTTTGAGAAATTACTAAAATACCCTTGGTTTATGAAATTACCACACTACCCTCAACTTTTTTCTAAAATATTCTTACATTACAAAAATACCAAAACCCCTATTTTGTAAAACATAAAGATACCATAGTTTGGAAATTTACCAAAATACCCCTATATGATAAATTACGAAAATACCCCTGGATTGGATCGGACGAAAATGTTCGAGTGATGAATGTGTGTAGTAGATACTATTGAATGGATGTGCTTCTCTGAATTAGGGTAGAAGACTTGAAATGGAAACCCTGTAATGATCGAAAGAACTACTACTAAACTCCTTTACATAAAATTTCTTCGTGGGTAATCAGTGGAACAAAGACTAATGCATAAAACTTTTTAAAACAGATTGAATCGCGATCGTAGACATGAGTTCTAGGGGACGTGGTCGTAATGTGTGAGGACATGGTAGAGGCAGAATGGCCGTATCGGAACCCGTTAGGTCTGGTCAAGGGTCCGAGAATGAGGTACCACCACCGCCACCAGCTGCTGGCGTTGAGCATCAGGATCAGACGGGGGATGATGCGATGCTCGCATGGCGATCTTTGCGGGTTCTTGAGAGGGTGGCTGGAGCAGGTGGAGGTGGGGGAGCTCGGAAATCTGTACCCGAGCGACTCTGAGCCAATGGAGCTGAGGTGTTTCGTGGTGTATCCGACGTGGCGCCCAGTACGGCTGAGTATTGGTTGGAAGTGACAGAGTGAATTATGGATGAGCTGGATCCGATCGGCCAAGAGAAGCTGAAGGGAATGGTGTCGCTACTTCGCGATGAGGCATATCAGTGGTGGCTCACAGTTCGGGATGGTGCTACAGTTGAGGATCTCACTTGGGAGCACGTTAAGGCAGCATATCAGAAGAAGTATGTTGGAACTAGTTATACTGATGCTCAGAGGAAGGCATTTCTAGGGTGGTTCAAGGGAACAAGTCCGTAGCGAGTCTGAGGTCGAATTCTTAAGGTTGAGCCGGTATGCTCGAGGAATTGTGGCTACGGAGCATGAACGATGTGTCCGGTTTGAGGACGGACTTAGGGATGATCTAAGGTTGTTGATAGCTCCACAGCAGGAGCGAGAATTTGCTGTGTTAGTAGAGAAGGCTAAGGTAGCCGAAGGAATCAAAGAGTCTGTAAGGTAGAATACGGATCGGAACAGGCATAAGAGAGGGTTTGGATCATCAGGGTCATCCAGGAATGCTCAAAAGAGACAGAGGGTGGATGGGCCGCGAGGTCAGCAGGTTGCTACAGGAGGGTAGTATCGTACTTGTGATCAGTGTGGGAAGAGGCACCTAGGAGAGTGTTGGAAGAAGACAGGGGGATGTTTCAAGTGTGGGTCCAAGGACCACATGATTAAGGACTGTCCTATAAAAATAGACGGGGGCCAACCAACAGGTCAGGGTTCTAATCTGGCTGGAAGAGGGGGACAGCAGCCTCAGCGGGGTCGTGGTTCGATTGGCAGAGGAAACGGTGTTGGAAGAGGACGTGGAACACCAAGCAGAGGTGTTGGTAATACTGAGGCTAGACAGCCAGGACTGGTATATGCAGTTCGTCGGAGGGAAGACAGCGATGCACCTGATGTTATAACGTGTACGTTCCTTATTTCGGAGTTACCCTTTATTGCTTTGATAGACATAGGGTCAACTCATTCCTATGTTGCTAGTGAAGTATCCAAAACTTTGCATGTGAACTCTGAGACTGTACCTAGGAAGATGACTGTACTTAGTCCTTTAGGGCAGACTGTGATAATAGATAATCTCTTTAAGGAAGTGCCTTTAGAAGTTCAGGGGACGCAGTTCCCAGCTGACTTAGTGGAACTACCATTCGAGGAATTTGATCTAATCTTAGGCATGGATTGGTTAGTGAAGTACCGTGCGAATGTGGATTGCGCCGCTAAACGCATGTCGTTGAGAACTCCCGACGATAAGGAAGTTGTGGTGATGGGTGAAAGACGGAACTATTTGTCGAATGTAGTATCCGCTCTTAAGGCGGAGAAGATGGTAAGGAAAGGATGTCCGGCTTTTTTGATGTGGGTCAGTGCCTTGGACACTAAGGAAACAAGTGTGGAAGGGGTTAGAACGGTAAGGGAATTTGTGGATGTCTTTCCGGGAATTACAGAATACCCCGGATAGGGAGGTGGAGTTTGGAATTGACTTGCTACCGAATGCTCTCTGTGTCAATCGCCCCGTACAGAATGGCACCAAAGGAATTGGTTGAGCTCAAGGCTCAAATCCAAGAGTTGCTTGATCGTGGGTTTATCCGACCTAGTGTGTCTCCATGAGGAGCACCGGTCTTGTTTGTGAGGAAGAAGGACAGAACTATGCGTATGTGCATAGATTATTGTCAGTTGAATAAGCTGACCATCAAGAACAAGTACCCGTTGCCAAGGATAGATGACTTGTTCGATCAGCTTAAGGGGGCCGTGGTGTTTTCAAAGATAGATTTACGGTCTGGATATCATCAGCTTAAGGTGAAGGAGGTGGATATCCATAAGACAGCTTTTCGGACAAGATATAGACATTATGAGTTTGTAGTAATGCCGTTTGGATTGACGAATGCCTCAGCCGCGTTCATGGATATGATGAACCACATTTTTCAACCCTACTTGGATCGATTCGTCGTTGTGTTCATAGACGACATCCTAGTGTATTCCAAGTCGGAGGAGGAACATGACGAGCATCTCCGGACAGTGTTGCAAGTGTTAAGGGAGAAGAAGCTCTACGTCAAATTCAGCAAGTGTGAATTTTGGCTGAAGGAGGTTGCATTCTTAGGGCATGTAGTGTCTGCAAAGGGAATAAGGGTGGATCGTAGGAAGATTGAGGCGGTGTTGGATTGGAAACCACCTAAGTCGGTGGCGCAGGGTTCGCAGCTTTCTTGGGATTGGCAAAGCTACTACGTAGAAGGTTCGTGGAAGGGTTCTCATCAATAGCCGCACCTTTGACGAAGCTATTGAGAAATGAGGCACCCTTCGTATGGACAGATAGGCAACAGGAGAGTTTTGAGAAGCTTAAGAGGGTCTTGACTGAAGCTCCAATCTTGATTCAGCCTGAGGCAGGGAAGGATTTTGTGGTGTACTGTGACGCTTCTCATACAGGATTAGGATGCGTATTGATGCAAGACGGGAAAGTAGTCGCTTATGCGTCTCGGCAATTAAGGCCACACGAGGTTAACTACCCGACACATGATTTGGAATTAGCGGCGGTAGTCTTTGCTCTTAAGGTATGGAGGCATTATCTTTATGAGGAAAAGTCAGTGATCTACACAGACCACAAGAGCCTTAAGTATCTGCTGACTCAGAAGGAGTTGAATCTAAGACAGCGAAGGTGGGTGGAATTATTGAAAGACTACGATTGTTCCATAGAGTATCACCCGGGCAAGGCGAATGTAGTGGCGGATGCCCTAAGTCCAAAAGTGGTGTCGGATCTGAGGGCAATGTTTTCACATCTTAGCTTGTATGACGATGGAAGTCTGCTGGCAGAATTGCAAGTTAAGCCAACATGGTTGGAGGAGGTGAAAGAGAGTCAGTTGGCAGATGATGATCTAAGTGCTAAGTTGCGACAAGTGCAGAGTGGGGAGTTGGAAAACTATGGTGTTAATAGTGAATGTAACATCCTAGATTAGGGGTTATGCATTCGTGTGTAATTCATGAGATAGTGGGCTCAGTGGGTGTGCTGGATGTGTTCTGAGGAGTTCTAGGAACCCTAAGGTGCATGGAAATGTATGGAAATGTAAGGAAATGTAAGGAAATGCTTTGGAAACGTTAAGTTTAAAAGAGGAAAGTGAACATTTTTGGAAACTAGGGGATGTAAGGAAATGATGTGGAAATGATTCAAAAGAGGAAAGTAAACATTTCTGGAAACTTGGAAATGTAAGGAAATGTCAAGTTTAAAGAGCCAAACGAAAATTTTTGGAAACTTGGAAATGTAAAGAAATGTCAAGTTTTAAGGCTTAAAAGAGAAAACTAAGGCAAGGTGGCCTTAAGAAAAATAATATGAGGAATTTGACACACAAACAGGCTTGGAAAAGTGGCACGGAGATGCCACTTAGGGCCTCTGGAAATGGCGCCACATGCAAGGTGTTGGGCCTGAGTTCGAAATCACATGGGAAGCAAATAAAAGAAATTTTATTTTGCTTCCGAAAAGAAAGGAGGTGGACGGCACATGGCTATAAATTAGGAGCTTTTATTCTTTTATTTTTAAGAGATAAAGGGTGGATAAATAAGGGATAAATAATGGATTTATTTTAGATTATTTTCAAGAGATAAATGTGGATATTATTTCTTTTATTTTGATAGATAAGGAAGAGATAAAAGAGGATTATTATTAGTATTATTTTTATTAAGAGATAAGAGATAATTATTGGATTAAGTTTTATTAAAGTGATAAATCAAGGGATAAAGCTATCAAAATAGAAGAGTGGTGGCCAAGTAAAGGACTCTAGCTAGTAATTTTGGCTATAAAAGGAAGAGTAAGGCTATTCTTCATTCATTCTTTTCTTTTCAAGAAAACCTCTGTAGAAATTCTCTAAAGTTTCTCCTCTTCTCTCTAAAATTTTCTCTGTCATTATTCTCTTTTTCTCTTTTCTTTTCTTCTTCTATTACAAACACAATCAAAAGCCGAAGATACCAATAGCCCTAGTCGATTTCTCACTAAGCCTCAAGAGCCGAAATTGTTATCCACATCAAAGCCATAGCCGGATCTCGCTAAGGGTTCAAGCAAGAGTTCCATCAAATTCTTCATGAGGGTAAGATTAGGTTAGATTCTCATTCTATTTCTTTTAAGGTCATTCGAAATTAAGATTCTAATACCCTTAATATCTCATTGTCAAGAGATCTTTCGGATTTACTAAGTGTCGACTACAAGGAAGGAGAAGTTCTTTTCAGAAGGTACACCATAAGCCGCGTGTTCCCTAGTTATTCGGTGAATTTCGAGATTTAAGAATCTAAGGTAAGTCATATTTAACATACGGCTAAGGGTTATTTGTTGTGAATAAATGTTAGAAATTGATCTAACATGTAGTTATAGGGATTTCACAGAGGGGATACAAGGATTTTGGGATTTGAGAATTTCAAGGTAAGTTTTAAGAATACTAATCCTACTAGGATTTGGATTTATGGTCGAATGGCTTTTATTAAATTAGTAAGTGATTAATCAAATGTAGGAATTTGAGATCTAAGGCGATGGATCGATTTCGGGATTTCAAGGAATTCGTTAAGCAAATCAGTGTGTACCCTACCCTAAGTTTTGATAGGTTCATGGCTATGTTTAAATTAAATGTATTATTAAGAATGTGTGTACTCATACTAACCTTCGATATATCATATGGCAATTATTTTAATATATGAATATGCATAAGAATGTGAATGTGGCTAAGTACCACAAATGTGGTAAAAGTACCTGTGCACGTTTCCTACTGATAGGATTATGAATATGATATATTTTGAACATATGAATAGTAACATGAATGAGAATTAAGTATGTTATGCATGATATAAAATTTATGGGGCATTCGGGATCTATGTGAAAGGGGAAGAAGGTGTTGACTTCCGGTCTCACCAACGGAATATGGTGACTACGGTCACAAAATTTGAATATGGTAACTTCGTTACATTATCTCGAATTTGGTAACTTCGTTTACATTATTTGAATATGGTGTCTAATGAAACAAATTATATGGGCGATGAGCACGCGATCGCAGCGATGCGCCTTCCGTTGGTGTGTAGCGGATGGAGGGTTGACTTAGTAGTCCCCACGGTGTGACTGGCAGGTATGGGTGATGTGTAGCGGATGGTTAATTAGGTTTTGGTTTGGGAATGCATCATTAATTGTATTCTATGATTTGAATGTGTATCATTTGCATGCCTGATTCTATTATGACTTAGTGTTGTGTACACATTGAGTCTGTTGACTCACCCTGTTTGGGGAATATTTTTCAGGTGATGATCAGTAATTGACCGGGTCGGCAGGAGCCTTGAGGTGGCCATGCTTCACTTGAAGACTTTATTTAGAATTTGGACTTTATATTTTCTAAGTACATTTAATTTTATTTTGGGGTTATTTGATGTAATAAGGCCATAAGGCCCAAGTGGATTTTCTTTAATTCTGCTTTATTTTTAATTATTTTGTTACAAACGATTGTTGGATTAAATTTTAAGTGAAATATATTTTTATAAACCTAAAGAAAATTATTTTGTCACCTTAAATAAATGGGTTTTAACATAAGATAAATTTATTTTCAACTCAAGCCAAACCCAAACAATATTTTTTAAAAATCATACAAGTTTTTCCTAAGTAACAAAAGAATTTTGAACCGGTTTACTTGAGGAACATACCAAATCTGGTCAAAGCTCGTGGGCCGGGTTTGGGGTGTTTCAGTGAAGGAGTGCTGTGTCTTCATGGCAAGGTCTGTATGCCTAAGAATAAGGAGTTAAGGCAGAGGATTCTTCAGGAATCGCATGGTAGCCCTTATGCTATGCATCCTGGAGGTAGTAAGTTGTATAGAGATCTAAGGGAACAGTTTTGGTGGCCTGGTCTTAAGCGGGAAGTTACAGAATTTGTAGGGAAGTGCTTAACGTGTCAGCAAGTCAAGGCTGAACACCAAGTTCCGTCAGGATTGCTTCAGCCGATAAAGATTCCGCAGTGGAAGTGGGAGAGAATCACCATGGACTTCGTTAGTGGGCTTCCCCTTACGCCTACTAAGAAGGACTCGGTATGGGTGATAGTGGATCGATTGACAAAGTCCGCGCATTTCTTACCAGTGTGGGTCGATTATTCTTTGCAGAAGTTGGCGAGGTTGTATGTGGCTGAAATTGTAAGGTTGCATCGAGTGCCGGTGTCGATTATCTCAGATAGGGATCCAAGGTTTACGTCTCAGTTTTGGAAAGCACTACATCAAGCTTTGGGCACCAGATTAGACTTTAGTATGGCATTTCATCCACAGTCAGACGGCCAGTCTGAGCGAGTGATCCAAGTGTTAGAGGACATGTTGAGAGGCTATGTAATAGACTTTAGAGGAAGTTGGGAAGAATATTTGCCTCTAGCAGAATTTGCTTATAATAACAGCTATCAAACCAGTATTCGGATGGCACCGTATGAAGCGCTGTATGGACAGAGGTGTCGCACTCCTACATGTTGGACAGAATTAGGGGAACGTCAAGTTTTGGGTCCAGAGATTGTGGCAGAATTCGAAAAAAGGTTAAGTTAATTCGGGCACGATTAAAGGAGGCATCTGACAGGCAGAAGTCGTATACAGATCTTAAGCGAAAGGAAATAGAATTTGCTGTGGGAGATCGAGTGTTTCTTAAGGTTTCACCTTGGAAGAAGGTGATGAGATTTTGTCACAAAGGGAAGTTAAGTCCTAGGTTTATAGGACCTTATCGAGTATTGAAGCGAGTTGGTCCAGTGGCATACCAGTTAGAGTTGCCTCCGGAGTTGAAGCAAATGCACGATGTGTTCCATGTTTCTATCCTACGTCGTTACCGATCAGATCCATCTCATGTAGTGCCGGTTGAGGAGGTGGAGCTAAGGCCAGATTTGTCCTATGAGAAGGAGTCGATCCAGATCTTGGAACGAGATGTGAAGGTATTACGAAGGAAATCAGTTCCTTTAGTCAAAGTGTTATGGCGTAATCATGGATCGGAGGAAGCTTCTTGGGAGCCGGAAGAAGCAATGCGACAAAGAATACCCTCACCTATTTTAACTGTAAATTTCGAGGACGAAATTATTTTAAGGGGTAGAACGTAATATCCAGGATTTTGGGCTTGTGCATTATTGCGTAATTATGTGAAGTAGCATGCTGTGTGTGTGTTGTAAATATGTTTTATGAATTTTTAGAACCTTAGAATATAGAAGAATGCCTTAGAAAATATTAAATTTTAAGTATTGAAGGGGAATTGAACAAAAGAGGCCTTAAGAGAATTTGTAGGAGAATTTAGACACAAAAATGGGCTTGTTAAAGTGGCAAGGAGGCGCCACTTAAAGCCCTAGTAAGTGACGCCACAAGCGATACAAGGGGGCCTAGGTTCGAGCAGCAAGGGGAGCAATTTTGAGCTACTTTTTGCGTCAAGCTAAGAGGGGTTGGGACGGCATTAAAACACTAAGGAGATGAGCACTAGATGTGGTCAAATTCCCTTTAAAATTCGGCTAAGGTAGGGAGATAATTATTGATTTATTCAATAATTTTTGAAAGGGTAAAGAAGAGGAAAAATAGGAAAATAACAAGGGATTGGATAGAGAGATGAGGAGTTGGCCGAATAGGGGGATCTAGGTGTGGTATTTTCGGCCAAAGGGAAGAACTGAGGCCATTTTCATTCTTTTCTTTTCAATTGTGCCTCTGCCGAATTCTTTAGCAAATCTTCTCTTCTTCTCTTATTTTGTCAAAGCCGAAAGTTCTCCTTCTTTTTCCATTCTTGTTGAAACTCCCTTCAATCCTTTTTCTTAAAAGCCAAAGCCGAATACCATACTCCCATTCCCTCCTCTCACTTTGGCGAAATCTCTCTACACTTCATTCTCTTTTTCTTTTTGCAATTCTCCAAAAGCCGAATCTCCTATTTTGGGGGCCATAGCCGATTGCATCTTTTCTTTTGGGGCCGATTCCTTCACTAGATCAAAAGCCAAAATTCAAACACTTCCTTCCTCTTGTCGGCACTTCAAGTTGGTGAGCCAATTGCGTTTTGATCATTCTATTGGTAAGGATCTCTCTTGGCCGAACTCTTGTTCTTTTCTTTCTCTAACTGTCGAAAATCAATGCTTTAATCCCATTAATGCTCTTTGACCGAATCTTTGAAGGAGGATTTTGGGAATTCTGCTAAGTCGACTACAAGAGAAGATCATTCGGGATTTAGATATCTAAGGTAAGTAAAGTGTAATATTAGGCCAAAGGCCATTTATGATGATCATTAAGTGTTAGAATCAGATCTAAGATAGATCATGTAGGCATTTCGACATCTCCATTAACAGATAACGATTTTAGGATCTAGATAATCGAGGTAAGGGAGTTTTGATATTCGGCCAAGGCCTTTTTATTTGTTAAAAGTTGACCGATTTTTAAACTATGGTCTATAGGAGGGAATACAATCGGTTTCGATAGATTTTCGGAATTCAGTGAACACGTTAGTAAACCAGGTGTGTACCCCACACTAACTCTTAATAGATTTATGGCATCAATTTAATATATGTGTTTATAATAATGTGAAAAGTGGGCAAAGGTACCATGTGATGGTACAAAGTACTCAGTGCACGTAACCTTAACATTATGTTAATAAATGATATGAATATTATTATGATATGAATATTTGGAATATGGTACATATGTGAATATCGATAAGAATGTGAAATAAGGCATAAGGCATGATATTGCATATTTTGTATGACATGGGGCATATGGGTTATATGGAAAGGGAAGTGATGCGGTGGTTTATACCACAATATCTCGAATGTGGTGACTCATGTCACGAAATCGAATGTGGTGACTTATGTCATGAAATACTATCCGGTGGCTATGCCACAAAATTTATAAGGGCGATGAGCACGTCGTCTGCGCAAATGACGCCTTCGATGATGTGTAGCGGATGGAGGGTCGACTTAGTAGTCCCCACGGTGTGATGGTTGGTACGGGTGATGTGTAGCGGGTGGTTATCTAGGTTTGGGTTCGGGATTGCATCATTATTTATATTCATTATATGTGTATGATTTGATGTGCCTAAATCGTTGGGATTGGTGTTGGTTATACACACCGAGTCTGTTTGACTCACCCTGCTGTGGGATATTTTTCAGTGTGACACTCAATAACGGACCGGTCGGCGGGAGCTTAGTGGTGGCCATGTTCAACTCGGACTTTATTTTAATTTTGGACTTTTTATTTCTAAGTATTTTGGATTTATTTGGGTTTTGCTTTGATGTAATAAGGCCATAGCTATAAAACCGATTATGCATGCATGTTTATTTATTTTATTATGATACAATTTTTATCCATTTAAAGTTTAAGCAACTTTTCTTAAAAATAAATTTTAAATGTTTAGACACCTAAACACAAACGATTTTCGAATTAAAGATTAACTCCAAAACAACTCGGCATTTTTTTTATAAAACCACCCAAATTTTCCAAAGTAATAAACATGAATTTGAAACGTTTTACTCGAGGAACATACCAGATCCGGTCTGGGCTCGTGGGCCAGGTTTGGGGTGTTTCATTTCACATGCATTATCAAGTTCCAAATAATCATCATTCAAAAACATGCATATCGTCCCTAGTATAAGCCAACGAGGCCTAAAACATGCACTCGGGGTGGTTCGAGACTAAACCGATAACTTAGGAAACTTTTGGAACACTTAGAAATTTTTTTCCAAATACAGGGGACACACGCCAATGTGGCCCGGCTGTGTGTCTCACGCGGCCAAAGACACGACCGTGTCACAGGCCGTGTGGATATTCGAAATGGGATCACATGGCCGTGTCCCAGCCTGTGTCTGACCCCGTGTAACTCTCTGACTTCAGTCACACGGCCAACACACACGCCCGTGTGGTTAGCCCGTGTGCCCTAAAAAAATGGCCACACACGCCCGTGTGCCAGGCCGTGTATTAGGTCGTGCCTAACTTGTAGGGTATACTGACTTAGGCCACACGGCCAATCACATGCCCGTGTGCTGGGCCGTGTGGAGCATACTGATTTGATTTTTAGTTCAACACAAGGGGACACACGGCTGTGTAACATAATCGTGTGTCACACACGGCTGAGACACACACCGTGTCTCTGGCTGTGTGGACCAAAATAGGCTATTTACCAAGCCAATTTGCCACCCAACTTTACACATACCTAAAACAATCCTTTTGGCATCAAAACATGGCATATATAGGCATTCATCTACTCTCAACGAAGCATAAATTATATCATTTCAATGCCAACCAATACATATCACAACAATACTGCAATATGCCATTCAATTTCATACCAAAACTCATAATCTCAAATCATCAATATGAACACTCCCAATTTTGCATCATTTAGCCTAATCCCACAAGCATACCAAATTCAATTCTCAACGATTTAATACTTATAGTTACTACATATTAATAAGCATAACATAACCATATTTAAACACCTAACCAAAGCCATATACACATATATATATACACAACCAAATTAAACAAAATATCATGGCTATAGACAAAACAAAAACATTTACATTTACAAGTCAATTCAAATGGCTAAATTCATTACCAACACATATATTAAAATGACCAAAGTTCCTATACATGCCATATACTCAAAGTACTTAAGTTCAAAAGTACCAAAGTGATAATTGGATAGTGTGATGAAGTCTTTGACAACTCCCGAATCCGAGCTAGCTTTGATTTCACTATAAAACACGAAAAATTTAAAAAAAGTAAGCTATAAAGCTTAGTAAGTTCGTATAGCATTTAAATCAACTCATCATATATGCTCAAATTAAGCAAATAAAACATAACATAAAATAGCTTATAATGAATCACCAACCTACCACATTTGCATTCACAAAGTTAGATGAAACTTTCATAATTTTCCTTATTTCAATGTATTGCTCGATTCATGTACATACTTGTACCATCCCGTACCAAACTCATACTTATCCATATCTTTGACATACTCGTTGAACCATTCGAAATACTATCGGATACTCGGGAAACTCACACCCTAAGTGCCACATACATAGCCGAAGCTATCTCAACCTCGTATCACATAAAATGCTCACACTAGAGCTATCAACGGGTCTGCTCACGCAAGCTAACGGTCATGACGAAGCTACACGATGCTGCTCACACAAGCTAACGAGTATCTGCAACACATGCCGGATAACTCAGCCACCGGTAGGACGTACGAACCAGCACCCAATCACATAACCCCTAATGACATGCCATTCGTATCCTAATCTATTCATTGAGTAGAATGAAGTTTGAATGAATTAAATTTGATTATTTAGATCAAGAAAAGCATCGTATGGATTTAGATCGGGGAAAGGAAAATTTGTTGGATTAGTCGATCGTATTTCTTCGGTTGTGGTCAAGATAAGTTCGTATATTTAATTAGCATTGTATTATGGTCAATTTAAATGCTTTTATGTTATAATATGGTATTATGTATCTACGGAAATATCCAAAGAATTTTTGACTACTTTTGGATCCCATTTGAACCTTAGGAATATATAGGATACAAATGACATGGCATTAGGGGTTACAGTGTTTTGGGTGCTGGTCCTATACGTCCTACCGGTGGTTGAGCTTTTGGCATGTGTTGCGGTTACTTGACAACTTGTTTGAGAAACACCGTGTAACTACGTCCTGACCGATAGCTTGTGTGAGCAGACCCATTATTGGCTCGAGAGAGAGCATTTATTGAGATAAGAGAAAGTGATGGTTTCGACCATATGTTAACACATAGTGTGCGAGATTCTCGCGTATCCGATAATATTCTAGTGGTTCAATGGGTATACAAAAGGGAAGGATCGACAGATATTTCAATAAGTAATTTTATGAAAGTATGAAACAGGTATGAAATGATGATGCTTTAAATATGCTTAGTCATATTCATAGAAGTATGAATGCTTATAAGTTATGTGCATAAAAGCTATTATGTTTTGCAATGAGTTGCTAAGTTATGTGAATATCTAACTTAAAAGGTTGTTGTTGCTTAGGCTCGTGCCAAGCTATGTTGGATTATCTCATAAATTGTTTTTAAGCTTATATATATTCAAATGGTAAGCTTTGTTTATGAATTACGAACTTACTAAGCATTAAGTCCTTACTTTGTGTTATTTTCATGATGTTTTTAGATAATTGGAAGCTCGTTCGGTTTGGAAGCTTGTTAGAGATCCATCACACTATCCGTCAGCTATATCGGTAGATTTTGATAATTTTGAGTCATGGTTATAATGGCATGTATAGGTGTCTTTGTTTGATAGAATTAGCCATTATGTGTGGCTTGTATATATGTTATTTGGGTTGATGAACTAGTTGGTATGATATCATGTATATATATATGGTATTTTATATGGTTGTTATTTTGATGTTGTGGTTGTTAAAATGATGGTAGGGAAATGATGATTATAATGGTATGTTATGAATTGTTGGTTGGTGTGGAATGAGGTAGTACATGAAGTTGTAAATTGCTAGATTTAGTAGCTTTGAATGTAGTGGCTTTTGGTCAAATTGGTAAGGTACATGATAGATGTGAAAATGGAAGAAATGGTATTTGTTGTGCTTGTATTTGGTATATAAACATTATGGCAAATGCGACATTGAAGTGTTCAATTGGTTGATTGTATTATGAATGAATTTGGTAGGTGTTTAGTCAAGTTTGATTGTTGAGATTGAGGCGCCATATTGCGATATTGGTTGAATGGTTAGTTTCTATAATGTTTAAGCTTGTACATGCATATATTAGGTGTGTTTTGAGTGATTAATTATAGTTGCAATTGGGTTTTGCAAGTGGCTAGATTGTGGGTGAGAAAAATGGCTTGGAAATGACCTATTTTTTGTCCACACAGCCAGAGACACGAGCGTGTGTCTCAACCGTGTGTGACACACGACCAGGCGACACGATCGTGTGTCCCCTGTAGCTTTTAAAGGGTTGTAAGTTAGGCTGTTACACGGCCTAGAACACGGGCGTGTGAGGCCATTTCAAAGGGTACACGGCCTGGCGCACATGCATGTGTCTCAGCCGTGTGAGTCACATGCCCTGGCCACACGGCCATGTGGCCCCTGTAGTTTGAAGATTTGTATATTTTTCCAAAAAAATCTCTATGTTTTCGGTTTAGTCCCGACTCATTTCTAATGTCTTTTTAGGGCCTCGAGGGCTCAAAAAAAGGAATATATGCATGAGCTTGAATAACATTTCCATATTTTATGTTTTGTTTTGCATATAGTGAATAAATGTTCGTCATATGATGTTATCTTTTGGTAATGCTTCTTTGTATGATGTTATCTTTCGGTAATGGTCCGTAGCCCTAATTTGGTGACGGATACGGGCTAGGAGTGTTACATACTGAGTTTGTACGTATAAACCTGGCTACTCAACAACTTCCACCCCCGCCTGTTCCCCAATAGGTCCCCATTATTCCTCAAGGTTTGGAACCTTTACTAGTTAATAAGCCTCCTGTTGATAAGATTCATAAGTACGGGGCTGAAGAATTTAGAGCCACTGCTGAGGATGACCCTGAGAGAGCAAAATTTTGGTTAGAAAGTACGATCAGGATTTTCGATGAACTATCTTGTTCACCGACCAAATGTGTTAAGTGTACAGTATCGTTGTTGAAAGACTCAGCTTACCAATGGTGAAATACGTTGATTTCAATGGTGCCAAGAGGATGTATAAGCTGGGATTTCTTCCAAACTAAGTTTCAAAAGAAATACATTAGTTAGAGATTTCTTGATTAGAAATGTGAGGAATTTCTTGAGCTCAAACAGGGTCGTATATCTATGTCAGAGTATGAACAAGAGTTTGTCAGAGTGAGTAAATATGCCCGGGAATGCATTCCAAATAAGAATGATATGTGTAAACGGTTCGAGAAGGGTTTAATGAATATATAAAGCTTCTAGTCGGGATTCTTGAGCTGAAAGAATTTGTTGTCTTAGTCAATTGGGCACATAAAGCCAAGGAGCTTAGCAAAGAGAAAAGAAATGCTAGTTTTAAAGCTAGAGACCTGAGAATGAGAACAACTGGGAAGTCATATCAGTCATCGTCATAGAGACCAAGAGAACATCACAACTGTTCCACAACTTCAGTGGGGAATTCTAGTAGAGATAGAGGTAATCGGCGTTCAAGTCCAAAGCCTCAGGCTACGTCTGTAGCGAGTGTGGGTAGTGTCAGAGATAATAGGCTCGAATGCAAGTATTGTAAAGGACCACATTTCAGTGAATGTAGATTGAAGAACAGAACATGTTTCCGGTGTGGTTCCTTCAAACATTATCTTAGAGATTGTCCAGAGAAGTCTGAGAAAGGAAAACTTCATACTATGAGACTGAGCAACACTACAACGAGAGGTAGACCACCCCGTAATCCTGGAAATGTGGGTACTAGCCATGGCGATGTAAGCACACCCCGGAGCTTTCCAAGCTCGAGTAAGGAGCTCATTAAGCTGCCCGAATGTCCAATCACTCGAGCTCGAGCTAAGCTCTTCCAAGAAGCTGTTTCAGCTTTATTCGCTCAATTTTGGGACGCAACAAAGCTCCAAGCTATTGACGAAGCTTGAACCAGCTCCATAAAGATCCCTTGCACTCTTGTGCAAGTCGACTTTAGCTCATCTTCAACTTCCCGAGCTCTATTCAGTCGAATCAGCTCACTTGAGCTTATTTCAGCTCGTTTGAGCTCAATTTAGCTTACTTTCAGCTCGCTTCTTTTATCATTTAAATAAATTTAGTATTAGTTTTAATTTATTCAATTCGATACAGCTCATGACCGAATTATCTAGCTCAAATCAGTTCATTAATTGTATTCACATGTTTTGAGCTAGCCGAATTTAATATGCTATCTAAGTTCATATTAGTTGAGTTTTATTTTAATTATTATATTTTTTAGTATGTCTAGATTATGTTTTATTAAGGTTCAGCCAAATTCATGTTTAATTTAGTGTGTTTAGTGTGTGTTTAGGTTCAGCCGATTGCATGAAGAGGAGTTAATGAAAGGTGCATGCACAATTAAGGTTCAATGGATGGCATTTAAAGGAACACATGTATTTGGGACGTTCATGCAAGAGGGAGTAGCTGAATGTTCATGTATTTGAAGATTCATGGACCATATTTATGGAGGAAGATACATTGGGACGTTTCATGCATGCTTCATGCATATTCAAGATAACCATTCAAGTATTCAAGGCACATTAAAGCTTCATTCAGCCAAGGGAGATGTGGGAGCATTAAAGGGCTGCACATTCATGGAATTAAGGTTTTTCTTCAAGGTTAAGTATGCATGAATACATCAAGTGAAGCAACATGATAGTTCGGCCAATTCATGCACCATCTTCAAGCATGAACCGAATTTTAATGCTTTTGTGTGAACATGTTAAATACAAATGTGAACAGAATTTAAGTTAGTGTGAACATCATAGATGACAAATATCAATAGGCATTTTAGGTTTATAAATAGTTGCTTTGTAAACTTTTTGAGGGACTTTTGCCATTTTTATTGAATGAAACTTTGTTTCTGTGAGGTTAACTTCCTCTCTATTTTTGTACGAGTCTCGAGTGACTTATCAAGCTTGCTAGTGGCGTCAACCCGAACTTGTTTCTGAACTTATCACCAACCTTTTGGTGTTGCATTCAACTATCCTTCTACCGAACCATCTTTCCACCTTAAACAATATAAGAACCAGAGTGACACTTGTTATAGCGTTGAATCGCTATTGACGTTTAAGTTCACTTTTCCATTCCATCCTATCTATGAACCATCTTTCCACCTTAAACAATATAAGAACCGGGGTGACACTCGTTATAGTGTTGAATCGTTCTTGACATTTAAGTTCTATTTTCCATTCCACCTTCTATCTTATCTATCTTTCTTCATTTGTTAAACCGAGCCCATCTAATTATCTTTCATCTTTTATTTCTTGTTAGCCAAATTTTCCTATCTCTCTTTTAGCCCTTTGAACCTATTTCATCACATACCTCTATACTTAGCCAAAATACACCTTTCTCGTAACACTGAACGAAACTTCTCGTCAACGATTGGGCAACTTAGGTGACTCGACTCAACTTCACCGAGCTAGTTCACATCATTTGGTATCAAAGCTATCAAATCGATAAGTACCGACGTTCGTAGCAAATTCTAGAGTAGGTTCGTAAAAAAAAGTTTCAAAAAAAAGTTTCGAAAAAGAAAAAAATAATATTTTATCAAAGTAATTTACTTGTATTCATTCAATTGTATTCGAAGTTAAAAAAATTTGAAGTATAAAAAAAATCAAATTTAAAAAAAGAAAAGAGAGAAGGAGTATTGAAAGTTTTGATCCTATTCTTGTGTTTCTCGATCGAGTTCGTTTTCTACCATTCACTTTTTACATTTCACGCCACACCCTAAATCCAACTTAATTTTTGTTTCAGCCTACCTACACCCCTTTACATTATAGCCCTTGTAAACACTTTGAAACCGACCCCCTAAGCAGCAAATAAGTCATAAAGAGATGAAATACGAAAATCACAAGAGAAAGATCGAGTGGTAAAAGGCACGAGTGTGAGTGAAAACATCTATTTTTCTTTCTGAGTGATTAGTGTGGTTTTTGTGGTGAGGTATTCATTTTCTATTTTTTGTTTTTAACACTTTTTTTATTTTCATTAATTAATCATGTCTCGAGAAGAGTATTCAGCATTTGAATTTCAATATTTGTTGAAAGAGATGGAGTGCATGCTCGACCGAAAAATTGAGTCAATCCAAGAAAAGCTAGATCATCGAGCAATAGCCCGACAGAAGCAAATTTCACCAAGTCGAGAGATGGCCTTAAGATCATCACGGAGACACATATCCCATGACTACCCGAGAAGAGATCTATACTGTGAATCCTACTCATCGAGGAATTCGAGTAGAAAGAGAGAAAGCTTTGAGTTTGAGATCTTTCAAGATGACGAACGAGAAAGTACAAGTTATTCTTCGTATGCCTCAAAGAAATCATCCACGGAGTAGTCCTTACGAAGGAGTGAACATGAATCATATGTAAATCATTCCATTCATACCCGACGAAAAACATCTCATTCTGATTCTTTTGTTTTATCTTCATGTTGTAAAGAAAAAATGAGAGAAAAAGAAGTAAAAAGAAAACAGAGGGAAGAAAAGATAATATGAGAAAATGAGCAGATTTTAAATGAAATCGAGAAAAGAAACAAAGAAATAAAAGAAAAAGAAAATGAGAGTGAGAAAAAGAAAAACGAGATTGAGATTGAACAAAAATGTGAGAAAGAAGAGAAAATTGAAAAAGAAAATGAGTTAGAAAAAGAAACGAAAGAAAAAGATGAGCGAGAACAAGAAAAAGTGAGTGTTGTTTTAACTAACCCACATGTGAGTTTGCCTCGTGTTGTATCTTTTCAGGTATTCGAAAAGCCGAATGATAATTTTTTACTTCAATACCTTTCTGGTGAGAGACGCTTTCGTATGATCGAAAAAGGTAAGGTTGAAGATGAAACCCCACCACAAGTGCTTAAAGATAAGCAAGGTAAGGCATTTTTTGCAATAGAGCCACGGAAAATAGGTTTACAAGTTGTCGATAAAATTTTTGATGACTTAGTTTTTAAAACATTTCCTTATTTTGATCTGGTTAATTATTATTCTCCGTTTGTGGTTGATAAACTCGTTCTAAGTGAAAGCATGAGGAGTTGTTTTCTTGATCTTTTTGTGATGAAAAAACTATTGATGTTGTTCGATTAGATCAACACACACAACATAAGATTTTCCGTGATAACAGCTTTTCACGAAAAGCGATTAAATTGTCCGATTGTGATGATTTTGTGAATCAATTACTGCCTTGTGAGAAACCCCTGAATTTGTGCAAATCTGTTCTGATGAGTGTAAAGAAGTTTAATTGTTTGACTCTGTGCAAGCAGAAATCTTCTTAGTTCGGCATGTTTGATTTAATAAAAAAAATGAAACCTTTGCTACACTTTGGAATAAGTAATCAAACTCGTGTGTTCAAACCTGGAAATTTCTATTTTGGTTCGTTTTGTGGAAAACTCAAGCATCCTAAATTTTGTGCGAATAATTTGTTTGATGCTTGGTCTTTGACTAAGGTAACGAAATTTGACAATTTTGATTACAATTTAAAATTGTTCCTTGATCATTTTATGTGGCTGTACATGAAATTCATGTTTCGTCTCAAAAAGGTAAGATCAACTCATGCTTTTGAACCTGGTATCGATTCATATGTTCAATTTGTGAATAACATTTCAGAAAGTTCCTTCGAGTTCATCATCCATGGTGACACTAACCTCTTCCATCTTTGTGAAGGTGACACTTTGAAAAGTGCGAATTTTGTTTGTTTTTACCCTTCATTTCAGGTTGATTCAAGCACGGAGTTTCGATTACACTATATCTCCGAGGAGAGAAGGTTTGTGTTGATCAAAAAAGGTAAAATCGATCTTTGTTTTCCTACTCCTAAAGGTAAACAAGGAATGACTTTGGAAAATCTTAAGACATTTTTGCTTAATTCGAATGATGATGAAAACTCTGTTGATGCTTTGGTTTTTGAAATATATTTGTATCCTGATGTGATTGATTGTTCTTCTCTGATTAGCAATGAAGTGTTTGTCTTAAACGATGATTACAAAAATATTGCTAATACAAACTGTGATGTTGATCAGCGTATGAGTAAGGTTGTAACCACTCGACCTTGGCACACTTTGAATGTGCAAGATGAGAAACCATATAAACCTTTCTCTTTGCCTGAATGTGTTGAGAAGAATGATTGTTCGAAAACATGCATGATTAATTGTCCTTTGATCCAATTGTGTTCACTTTCTTGTAATGATGGCATATCAAAATTGTTTGATAATATGAAGTATGCATGTTTTGACTGAATAAGACTTTGGATGCATGACCGATTGAATGAACATTTCATGTATTTTGGATGCAATTTGAGATCGATTCCTTTGTACTTGTTACTGCCGAATTTGGAGAGTCAACTTGAAAAGGTAAGACTCAACACTCACTTTTCATTCGGTCATCAATCATCTGCTCACGAATCAAAGAGGATTGGCCCATCTCTAGTTTATCATTTATTTAGTCCTTTTCTCTTTGATGATGGTAAACTTTTTAATTGTCAAGTTTTGATTTCTAATCAGATTCTTGTGATTTTTTTATCTCAAGCTTTGAAGTGAACCAAACGCTCGACTTGAGGACAAGTTGCTTTAAAGAAGGGGGGAATGATGTAAGCACGCCCTGGAGCTCTCCAAGATCGAGCAAGGAGCTCATTAAGCTGCCCGAATGTCCAGTCACTAGAGCTCGAGCTAAGCTCTTCCAAGAAGCTGTTTCAGCTTTATTCGCTCAACTTTGGGATGAAACAAAGCTCCAAGCTATTGCCGAAGCTCAGACCAGCTCCATAAAGATCCTTTGCACTCTTGTGCAAGCCGACTTTAGCTCATCTTCATCTCCCCAAGCTCTATTCAGCTCGAATCAGTTCACTTGAGCTTATTTCAGCTCGTTTGAGCTCAATTTAGCTTATCAGCTCACTTGAGCTTATTTCAGCTCGTTTGAGCTCAATTTAGCTTACTTTCAGCTCATTTCTTTTATCATTTAAATAAATTAAGTATTAGTTTTAATTTATTCAATTCGATATAGCTCATGATCGAATTCCCTAGCTCAAATTAGTTCATTAATTGTTTTCACATGTTTTGAGCTAGCCGAATTTAATATGCTAGCTAAGTTCATATTAATTGAGTTTTAATTTAATTATTATGTTTATTAATATGTCTAGATGATGTTTATTAAGGTTCAGCCAAATTCATGTTTGATTTAGTGTGTTTAATGAGTGTTTAGGTTCAGCCAAATGCATGAAGAGGAGTTAATGCAAGGTGCATGCACAATTGAGGTCCAATGGATGGCATTTAAAGGAGCACAAATATTTGGGACGTTCATGCAAGAGGGAGTAGCTGAATGTTCATGTATTTGAAGATTCATGGACCATATTTATGGAGGAAGATACATTGGGACATTTCATGCAAGCTTCATGCATATTCAAGATGACCATTCAAGTATTCAAGGCACATTAAAGCTTCATTCGGCCAAGGGAGATGTGGGAGCATTAAAGGGCTGCACATTCATGGAATTAAGGTTTTTCTTCAAGGTTAAGTATGCATGAATACATCAAGTGAAGCAACATGATTGTTCGGCCAATTCATGCACCATCTTCAAGCATGAACCGAATTTTAATGCTTTTGTGTGAACATGTTCAATACAAATGTGAACAGAATTTAAGTTAGTGTGAACATCATAGATGTCGAATATCAATAGGCATTTTAAGTTTATAAATAGTTGCTTTGTAATCTTTTTGAGGGACTTTTTCCATTTTTATTGAATGAAACTTTGTTTCTTTAAGGTTAACTTCCTCTCTATTTTCGTACGAGTCTCGAGTGACTTATTTAGCTTGCTAGTGGCATCTACCCGAACTTGTTTCTGAACTTATCACCAACCTTTTAGTGTGGCGTTCACCTATCCTTCTACCGAACCATCTTTCCACCTTAAACAATATAAGAACTAGGGTGAATCTCGTTATAGTGTTGAATCGCTCTTGACGTTTAAGTTCACTTTTCCATTCCATCCTATCTATGAACCATCTTTCCACCTTAAACAATATAAGAACCGAGGTGGCACTCGTTATAGTGTTGAATCGTTCTTGACATTTAAGTTCTATTTTCCATTCCACCTTCTATCTTATCTATCTTTCTTCATTTGTTAAACCGAGCCCATCCAATTATCTTTCATCTTTTATTTCTTGTTAGCCAACTTTTCCTATCTCTCTTTTAGCCCTTTGAACCTATTTTATCATATACATCTATACTTATCCAAAGCACACCTTTATTGTAACACCGAACGAAACTTCTCGTCAACGATCGAGCAACTTAGGTGACTCGACTCAACTTCACCGAGCCAGTTCACATCATTTGGTGTAAAAAAAGATTCTGCTGTGAGATCTGAAGCATGAGCACTAGCTTGGGCTTAATCCATCTGTGCATGAGAGGAAGCTTCTGCACCTGGTGTTATTATTGGTACTTTCTCTATCTTTGATACTGATGCTACTGCTTTCATTGATCCAGGAACAACCCATTCATATGTATGCACGAATTTAGTATCAAGTAAGAATTTACCTGTTTAATCCACTTAATTCGTGGTTAAAGTGTCAAACCCCCTAGGTTAGTATGTGTTAGTTGATAAGGTTTGCAAGAACTATCTTTTGATGACTCGGGGTTACAGTTTTCCAGCTAATTTGATGCTTTTGCCATTTGATGAGTTGATGTGATTTTGGGCATGGACAGGCTAACTCTGCACAATGCTATTGTGAATTGTAGACAAAAGTTTATTATATTGAAATGTCATTACAGTGATACACTTCGGATTGAATCAGACAATTTAAGTGGGTTGCCTATTACTATTTCGGCTATGTCAGCACAGAGATATGTGAGAAAAGGTTGTGACACTTAACTTGCATATGTACTGGATTCTAAAGTGTTTAAGTTGAAACTTGAATCAGTGTCAGTGGGTTGTGAGTATCCTGATGTGTTTCCAGATGAATTACTCGGATTACCACTGATTAGAGAGGTTGAGTTTGCTATTGAATTAGTACCGGGAACATCACCGATATCGATAGCACCTTATAGAATGGCTCCCACTAAATTGAAAAAGTTGAAAGCACAGTTTCAAGAATTGACAGATAGGGGTTTTGTTCAACCCAGTTTCTAGCTAAACGGACACAATGTAGGTTAACTTCTGTGAGGCTTAGAAGTATGATAACGAGTTACTAGCTAAACGGACACAATGTAAGTTAACTTCTGATTCAGAATTTCATATTGGATTCGATGATTATCTATTTTTAAGAGGCAGGATTTGTGTATCGAAGAATCCAGAGCTCATTCAGAAGATTTTATAAGAAGCTCATAGTAGTAGCTTGTCCGTTCATCTGGGAAGTAATAAGATGTACAGTGATTTGAAATAGATGTACTGGTGATCGGGAATGAAACAAGAGATTTCTGACTTCGTATCAAGATGTTTAGTTTTTTAGCAAGTTAAAGCTGAACATTAGGTGCCTACTGGTTTATTACATTCAGTGATGATACCAGAATAGAAATGGGAGTAAGTTACAATGGACTTTGTATTGGGTTTATCCTATCTCCGAGGAAGAAAGATACAATTTGGCTTGTCGTTGATCGTCTGATGAAATCTACACATTTTATTCCAGTACATACAGATTATTCCCTTGAGCGATGAGTTGAGTTATATGTTGCTGAGATTGTCAGATTGCACTGGGTGCCAATTTCTAAAATTTCGGATCGATATCCACGGTTTACATCACTATTTTGGAAAAAGTTATAGGAAGCTTTAGGTACGCGGTTGCATTTTAGCACTGCATTTCATCCTCAGACCGATGGTCAGTCAGAGCGAGTAATTTAGATACTTGAGGATATGCTTCGTTGTTATGTGTTAGAATTCAAAGGCAACTGGGAGAAATATTTACCATTGGTTGAGTTCGCGTACAATAATAGTTATCAGTCGAGCATAAAAATGGCACCGTACGAAGCTTTGTATTGTCGTAAATGTCGAACTCTGTTATATTGGACTAAGCTCAGTGAGAAAAAGATTCACGGTGTTGATTTGATTCGAGAGGGTAAAGAAAAAGTAAAAATGATTCAAGATAGTTTGAAAGCAGCTTCGAATCGACAAAAATCGTATGCAGATTTGAAATGTAAAGACATTTAATTTCAAGTCGGTGACAAAGTGTTCTTGAAAGTATCGCACTAGAAGAAAGTTATTCATTTTGGTCGCAAAAGAAAACTAAGTCTGTGATTTATCAGGCCATATGAGATTATTGAAAGAATCAGACCACTAGCGTATCATTTAGCTCTGTCTTTAGAGTTAGAAAAGATTCATAACGTATTTCACGTATCTATATAATGACAGTATCGATCTGACCCTTCACATGTTATCTCACCGGCGGATGTCGAGATTCACCCTGATATGTCGTACAGTGAGGAACCGATCAGGATTTTAGCTCGAGAGGTTAAAGAATTGAGGAATAAGAGAATAGCTTTAGTAAAGGTTCTTTGGTAACATCACATGATAGAGGAAGCCACCTGGGAACCCGAGGAAGCTATGAGAAAACAATATCCGAACCTCTTTTCTGGTAAGATTTTTAAGGATGAAAATTTCTTTAGGAGGGAGAGTTGAAACAGGCCGTTTTTAGTGAAATCGGAACAGTGTTTTTGGGACCACAAATGTAACAACCCTAACCTGAATCCGTCATCGAAATAGGGTTACGGAGCATTACCGAAGTTTACAAATCAAACAGACAGAAAATACAAACATTTCATATCATATAGCATTCATGTCAAAAACCAATCAAATTCATACATATTGTCCCTTATATGAACTCTCGAGGCCCAAAAATACGCATTAGAAACGAATCGAGACTAAATTGAAAACTCAGAAAATAATTCAGAAACATTTAAAATTTTCAAAGTATCAAGGGTCACACGGTCGGGTACCCAGGCCGTGTGACTCACACGGACAAGAGACACGCCTTTGTCTTAGGCCGTGTGGGCATTCAAAATAGGGACACACGGCCGTGTCTCAACCCGTGCCCATGCCCGTGTAACTCACTGACTTGTGCCACACGGCCAAGCCACACACCTGTGTGCTAGGCCGTGTGAGCATACTAACTTTTGCTTTTTAAAAAATACAAGGGACACACGGCCGTGTCATTTGGCCTTGTGTTACACAGGGCTGAGACACACGCCCGTGTCACTACCCGTGTTGACGAAATTAGGCTATTTTACAAGCCATATTTCTCACCCAAATTGGCATCCACCTACACTCAACATTTTACATATACACAAGTCATAAATAGGCATCCAAAACAAGTCAAAATCAAGCCTTAAACATGTAAAATCATCACATACAACCAATATGCCCTTAGGCACCTTAAATGAAAACTTATAACATGTAAATCTAAAGATTCAATATATCACATTTGTTTAACTAACTTATATGCATATTTGTACTAAAACTTACCATGTAGATCATTAATCAAAACATACCATTTAGTACCATTTATGTACTTGATCTCAAGTATCAAATTGTCATATAAGTCACTTGTAACTTTTGCACTAATAGCACCAATACAAACCATTCAAAAACTAACATCATTATACATATGTGTTTTCAACAACAAGCACTAAATCACTTCAATTATAATACATATTCATATGCATATTCAACTACCATTTAATTTTCATCCATCAAACATAAATCAATTTACATGTTAACCGTACCAAAACACACATAAAAGATGATGAGGCCATTTATATATACATAGCAAAAATATACCAAAACACAAGCCAATTCATATGGCTAAAAACATAACAAACCATGTAGGCTATCATTAGCCAAAATAACCTATACATGGCATTATAACCAAAATTAGATAACCAAAAGTACCAAAAGAGCCGATGGATAGTGTGATATAGCTTTGACAAGCTTCCAACCCAAACGAGCTTCCGAATCACTATAAAACACAAAAAATAACATAGAGTAAGCTTTTAAGCTTAGTAAGTTCATATAATAGAGAATTTAACTTACCATTTTAATCACAATTAAGGTAAGTAAACCAAAGAATATCTAAACTCAATTTGGCTAAATGCCTATCACATGTTCATCAACCAAGTTAGCCATGTGATTCATATAAAAACCGAGAATCATGTATGAGTTCAACAACTATTCAAAGTCCATGTACATGTAACATGTATACCATGTATCCATATATCATATATAAATCATTTCCATGTAATTCATGTAAATACCTGTACTAGTTCGTATTGAACTCATATAAACTCATTGAACCATTTAGAATATCGTTGGATACGCGGGTAGTACACACGAGGTGTACTGAACTGTAATCCGTTAATTCTTGTACATGTATGCTCATACGAGCTGTAAATGGTAAGCTCCTCCGAGCTGAATAACGTTAAGCTCCTCTGAGCTGAATAACAGTAAGCTCATATGAGCTGAGTGTCCGTAAGCTCATAAGAGCTTAAATCGGTAACCCTAATGACATGTCATTTGTATCCTACGAATTCCTAAGGTTCGAACGGGGCTCAGTAATCGTCGTACGTCGTTGGATATGTGATCGGTACTCATATATGATAGTAATGCAAATAACATACATCTAATTCAATCAAAGCATATAATTACACAATTTAATTACACGAACTTACCTCGACGAGTGTTCGTAAATGCGGAGGCGACTAATCCAAGATTTTCTCTTTGCCTCGATCTAACTCCGTACGAGCTCTAACCAGATCTATACGAATGAATTTAACTCAATTCAACATAGTTCACATTCAATTTAGTCCAACACACATTTTTTAAAAAATTACCATTTTGCCCCTATACTTTTAATTATTTGCAATTAAGTCCCTAGGCTCAAAAAATGAAATTCATTCAATTTTATCCCTACCCAAGCCTAGCCGAATTATAAACATGTTTATAGAATCCCATATATTTCACAAATTCACAAATTTACCACACAATTTATCACATTTTTCAATTTAACCCCTAATTGATAATTTCATCAAAAAATCATTTACAAAAGTTTTTTATCTAACAACAACCATTCATTTTGTACCATTAAACTTCAAAACCCTAACATTCTCATCAATGGAAAAACTCAAATACTTTAACAATTTTACAAATTAGTCCCCAAGCTAGCTAGATTAAGCTATAACGATCCCGAAAACGTATAAATCATTAAAAACGGGTTAAAACTGCATACCTAATTGAAGAAATTAAAGATGGTCGAATAACCTAGCTTCCATGGTTATCTTTTCCTCCATTTTTTGGTTGAGAAAGATGAGCACAAGAATATGGTTTTATTTTATTACTTTTATTTTAACTTAATTTGTCATTTATTAATGAATTACTTAATTAACCTTTAAAATAATTAAAATTTACAGAATTGCCAAAACATTATCATCGACTAACATTATAATGGGATAATTACCATATAAGGGACTCCACATTAATGTTCTATAGCTATTTAATACATTTAGCTATTAGAACTCAACTTTTACACTTTACGCAATTTAGTCCTTTTTATCAAATTGAACATGTAAACGGTAAAATTTATTAATGAAATTTTTATACGGTAATACTATCATGCTGTAGACCATAAAATAATAATAAAATAAATTTTTTGACTTCAGATTTGTGGTCCCAAAACCACTATTTTGATTTCACTAAAAAATGGTTGTTACAACAAATCTATCGTAAAAACATTTATTTTATTATTATTTTAATGTCTAAAGCATGTTAGTATTACCATATAAATTTTTTTTAAGAACTTTTACTGGTTGAATGCTTAATTTGATAAAAAGGACTAAATCGCATAAGGTACAAAACTTGAGTTCTATAAGCTAAAGGTATCAAATGGCTATAGAAATTTAATGTAGGAGTCCTTATGTGGTATTTAGACCATTAATGAAGTTATTTGAATTGTATGGCTTGGTATTAGTGAAATTTTTAATGTTTTAAAAGAATATAAAAGTAATTTGGTAAATAATGATAAAAATAATAAAACAAAGCCACAGTCTTTCTTTGTTCATCTTCAACAAAAATTTAAGCTTAAGATAGCCATGGGAGAAGCTTTAAAATTCGGTCATCTCTCTTAGCTTGCATGGTAAGATTTTTCGTCCCGTTTTTAATGATTTTTATGTTTTCGGGATCATTGTAACTTAATCTAGCCAGCCCAAAGACTAATTTGTAAAACTATTAAAAGTCTAAGATGTTGCCATGAATGAATTCATGTGGTTTTTATGTTTGATGGAAGAAAATGTATAGTTGTTGTTAGATAAACAACTTTTGTTAAGTGATTTTTGATGAATTTGTCAATTAGTGATTAAATTTAAAAATAGAAAATATTCACGGTGGAATTGTGAAATAAATGAACTGTAGGGCTTGCTAAGGACCTATGGGAAATTTGGCTATAGTGGGTTAAGGGTTAATTGCATGAATTTTCATTTTTTGAGCTTGGGACTAAATTGAAATGAAATCAAAATTATAGGGGCAAAAACATAATTTCACCAAAATATGAGTTTGGGTGAAATTGAATAAATACGTATTGAATTGAGCTAAATTTTTTCGTTTAGATCAAGACAAACCTCGTATGGCTTTATATCGGGGCAAAGATAAAGTTTTGGAATAATCGCCTCCTTATCTAAGTTTAATCTTCGAGGTAAGTTTGTGTAATTATATTGTATTTATGTGCTTTTAATTGAATTATACATGTATTGTGGACTACCATATATATATTTATATATACCGATTGCATATCTAACGATGTTACGTCGACTACCGAGCCCCGCTTGAACCTTAGGAATTTGTACGATGCAAGTGACATGTCATTAGGGCTTACATGTAACAGTCTGGTTTAGACCCTGGTCGGAATAGTGGTTTTGAGACCACAAATCCAACATCAGAGAAATTATTTAATATTATTTTTGATGTTTATGGCATGTGATAAAGTATGTGTGAAAGTTCTGTGTGAAAATTTTATCGTTTGTGTGTCGATTTGTGAAAATGGACTTAATTGCGTAAAATGCAAAAGCTATGTGCTAGTAGTTAAAAGTGCCTAATTGCTATGTTTCTTTAAATTTGAGGTCCTTATGTTGATATTGGACCAGTGAATTCATGAAATGACATAGTTGGACATGAGTTAGTGGATTTTAAATGAAATCATTAAGGATAAATTTGGTATTTGATAATTAAAGTTAATATTAATAAAACAAAAACATTTTGATGGCCATTATCATCTTCTTGGCACCGAAAATTGAAAGAAAAAGAAAAGAAAAAGAGCTAGCTAGGGTTCGACACTTATTTTGCTCAATTAAGGTATGTTTTGAGCTCGATTCTTGGTGATTTTTATGTTTTTGTGATTGTTGCTTAGCATTCTATCAAGCACATGCCTAAATTTATAAATTTGATAATGATTTGAGACGTGCCATTGATGAATATGTGAGCTTTGTGTTGATAGTTGGTGAAATATGAAAGCTTGATGAATGATAAATATGTTTTGCATTGGAATTTTTGATGAAATTGAATATTGTGGGCTAATTTGTGAAAATGAAACTTTGAAGGGTTAAAATGTGAAATAAATGAAAGATATGGGCTGCTAGGGACTAGTATGAAATTCGACCAAGCTTGCGTATGAGTAAATTATGTGTATTTTGTGTAATTGTGAAATAGGGATTAAAATGTCAAAATATGGAATTATGAGGGCTAAAATGTAAAATGCCCTAACAATTTGTTTGTGGATTGTTTTTGTAACACCCCAAACCCGGCCTAGACGTTATGACCGGATCCAACGTGTCACATCAAAGTGTTGTTTGAAAACCGACTTCTTGTTGATAGTTCGTTACTGAATTTTAAATCCCTTTTTGAATTATTGGGGTTGCAAAACCAAAAATGGATATTCTCTTGTTGGTCATATCATTTATTAATCCGGATTAAATTTCACAGAAGCTTTGCGAAAGTAAACTTTAAGATTTTAAAACGTGATTTTAAGAAAATAATTATTATTTTAAAAAAGCCGTGTTTCCTAGTCTAGCAGGTAGAAATTAAAAGAAAACGCCAAATAACAGTTAACCCCAAATGGCCTTCTTAAAAAAATGCCAAACCCGAAATAAATTATTAAAAATAAAATAAATAAGTCTAAGATTAAGACATATCGAGCGTGTGGCCACCTTCGAGTCCCTCGCAGCTCCAAATCATCTAAGGCTGGGGATTACCTGCACAGTTAACGAAAAGGGTGAGTTACGAGAACTCAGTGTGTAATCCATTAGCATAAGATCACTGGCCCAAGCCCTATTCAAGATGTGAGATCATTACGGGCTTTAGCCCTATCTGATGTGAGTGGGTCTAAGCCCAAAATCATAACAATACAGAACAAAGATGCAACCCAACCCAGTCTAGCCAACACACCACCCGTACCAACCAACACACCATGTGGGGACCAAGTCAACCCACCCACCCAGCACACCAATATCGCAGCATAACTGCTAATAAAAACGCAGCAAAGCTGCTAATAACAGTTAATGTGGCCAAGCCACTAAAATCAGTATACGTGGCAAAGCCAATCAAACGATAAAAACGTGGCAGAGTCACTAGTACAGTACTTCCTCCCAAATCATAAACCCAACCCCAATGCAGAATACCGTGTCATATATATATTTCGTGAATGCTGTATGTCACAATCATAATCAATCATATAAGTATCATACACAGTACCACTAGGGGTATAATGGTCAATTTGTCAGTTAAGGGTAAAACGGTAATTTTACCCATCGAGGGTATTTCGGTAAATTTACCCATCAAGGGTATTTCGGTTATTTTACCCATCGAGGGTATTTCAGTAATTTTACCCATCGAAGGTATTTCGGTAATTTTTAGTTCTATAACGGCCTTTTCGAAGGCCTACAGTCGCCTCGAGCGACACAGATACCCTTTTTGGTCAGAACGGTGCAATTGGGCCCGAAGCCCAATTTTTGGCCCAAGTAGGCCCACACGCTCGTGTGTCCCAATCAGCCCAATTTCGGTCACGGCTATGCGAACCTTGCAGCCAAATCCATTATCTGACACTTACCATGGATTTCGTCCCTGTGGGCCCATGAGCCCATTGGGCCCACATGGCCCAACAAGGCCCATTACGACCTAAGCTCACGAGAATGTTCGTGGCACCCTCAACAGTCTATCGCCAATGATTGTGGCTCGGTTTATCTCTACGGGAGCTCGCACGCTCGAGAGCCCTCAGATGCCAAAGTTTTATCTTATCGGTTTTTCGGCTTTAGCCGATTCACAGTTCATCAGGGTGTGAGTACACACCTTCATTCATCGTATTGACAGAACTAAAATGGGTTTCCGATTACACACCTGTTATGGTTTGTGGTTTAGACCACTTCCAAGGCACCTAAGATAACAACCGCCCCACTAGTTAGTCTCAATCCTTTGATAATTCATAATATTGAAATACTTTACTCAACTAACTTCACTTACCTTGCTAGGACTAGCATTACTGGTGCCTCTCCACTGAACAAAAGCGATCTCCCCCTCCTAACACGATTTGGTAATAGATTTGTTAGAAACAATCCCCCGTTTGGCCCCCACAGAGAAAGAAGGGAAATCGAATTTGATCATGAAGTCATAAGAGATCTAACTAATAACGAAATCATAAAGTAATTGTATTAATCCACCCTTACCAATACCAGTGTCAACGAAATTCGATAGTTGGCTGACAAGAGGGTTCGGCCCTAACCACGGAGAACAAAGGGATTTGAGATGAAGGGAGTCTGTAGATTCGGCCTAAAGATTCGGTCAGCAAAAGGAGAACCAATGTTTTAAGAGAGATTGTTCGGCTATCTTGGAAAGAAAAGAGAAGAGTAATGAGAGGAAAAGAAAGGTTGTGCTCGGCCAGAGGAGAACCGAAAGGAGAAAAGGAACTCGATAGTAAATAGGCAGCAACCGCGAGATAATGATGAAAAGAAGGTAAAAGAGGAGAGGCCTATTAATTCGGCAAATAGCAGAAAGTGAAAAAGAAGAAGGGAGGGAGAAGAAGTAAATTCGGCAAAGGTCAAAATGAAAAGAAGAAAACAAAAACCTGAAACGTCAAAATGTACCAAAATGCAAGCAACCCCCGAAAAAATGCCAGAGAGAATTCGGCACTCCAACACTCTCACAAGCCAAAAATGCACCCCCAAATGGCAAACCTTTGCCAAAATTCCCTACTCAACCTTCCCCACATTTGGCCAACACTCCCACACACATCCACCTCCTTGATTCTCTCCACCGAATCCTCCTTGAATCACTCCCAGCCTCCCATTCGAAATTTTTGACCAAGTCTTCAACTTCTTCTATAGAGTTTGATCCAAACTCTACCTCTTGCACCCTCAAGACATAAAATAAAAGCCTCTATTTTCTATTCATGGGATTCGAACCCCACTCCCCTTGCCCTCTTAGTGACGCCACAACCATCAAGCCAAAGGCTCTCTTTGTGACACATAAACACACATAATTATACTTAAGTCCTACTGCTAACAGCCCCTTCCTCTTAAGAGCCAAAAACTAAAATTTTTCCAAAGCTCAGACTCGAACCCAGGCCTCTTTAGAACCCCCAAATACACCCAAATAACTTGCCGTTCAAGCACATCATGGAATTTAAGCAAATTCAGCAAAAATTAAAACCCCTGTAACAGTCTGATTTATACCCTAGTCGGAACAGTGGTTTTGGGACCACGAATCCAAGTTCGAATAATATTTTAATAGTATTTTTTGTGTCTCTGATAAGTGATTATGCATGTGCTAAAGTTTCGTAAGTTAATTTGTCCGTCTGTGTGTTTAATGTGACAAAAGGATTGAATTGCATTAAATGTGAAATAGGCATGTTATATGTTAAAGCACTTAATTGTTGATGGCTTTTTAAGGTGGAGGCCTTATGAGGCAATTTAACCATTTTAGAGATAGTGGATGGTAGAATGACATAATAACCTTAATATCAATTTGTCTTATATGACTAATAGATGGGCAAATTGGTAAGTTGGCATTAATATGAATATAAAATAAAAGAATCATAAGAAAGATGAATGTTATCATCTTTGAGTGTCGAAAGTTTGAAGAAAAGAGAAAGAAAATATCTAAGCTAGGTTTTGGCTATTAAAGTCTTTGATTCAAGGTATGTTTGATTTCAGTTTTTGATAATTTCTATGTTTTTGTAATCGTTGCTTTGTGCTCTACAAAACCCATGCTCAAATTTTGTGAATTGATGATGTGTATGAAATGTGCCATTGATGAAATGGTGAGCTTTGTGATGAGTATTGGTGTTAAATGTAAGATATATGTTTAATGAACATACTTTGTTCTTGAAATTTTGATGAATTTAGCTAATTAGGGCTAAATTGAGAAAATAGTAATTTGAAGGACTAAATTGAAAATTTGATGGAAAGTATGGGCTTGTATGAGATGTATGAACATTCGACTAAGCATGAGTATGTGATGACTTTGTGAATTTGATGTTTTGAGAAAAATGGACTAAATTGATAAATTGTGCAAAAGTGAGAGTTAAATTGCAAATAGCCCTAATTGTGTGTCCTTGGACTGAATTGGATGAGTTAGTGAATAAAAGAATTAATTCTGAATATGTTTAGATCAAGAACCGAGGAAAATGGACTTAGACCGTGGGAAGGCGAAAGTAATCGAGTAGCCGTTTCTATTTTCGATAAATCGAATCTGAGGTAAGTCATATTACAAATAAGTGTAATCGTATTGAGTTGAGTATATTCATATGCTTGTAGTTGAAAATGAATGCTTATGAAATGTTATGCAAATGAATTCTAAGATAAGATCGACTGAGCGACAATGTCCGAAAAGTCCCGTACGAACCTAGGAATACATATGTACCTGTTCTGTTTATCATGTAAGACCACGTCTGGGACGTCGACATTGATTTGAGATTTCGTGTAAGACCACGTCTGGGACGTTGGCATCGATATGATCTCTTCACGTAAGACCACGTCTGGGACATTGGCATCGATATTATCTGTACGAATAAGACCACGTCTGGGACGTTGGCATCGATATTATCTTTACGTGTAAGACCATGTCTCGGACATCGGCATCGTTTTGATTTGTGTAAGACCCTGTCTGGGACAGTGGCATTGATATTTGAATGCATGTAAGACCTCGTCTGGGACATTTGCATTGTACTATTGTTCCGAGCTTTCTGAGTATCCAATTAGTTCCTAACGGTTCAACGGGCAAGTCTATGATATGAATGGCTAAGTGAATTGTAAATCCATTTCAGGTACGTTGATTTATACACTAAGTGTGTATATAAGGTAAGTACCTATGTGATCATACTATGATGATTATGTATATGGGAATAACAATATGATATGTGAGAGTAAGCATGAATGAGCTATGTTTATATAAGACTTTGAATTGATTAATGTGATAAATATGGTCAAGTACATGGACCAAAGTATATATGTGATAGTTGCTAAGTTTGTTTGTATTTATGACTTACTAAGCTTTTGGAAAGCTTACTCTGTGTGTGTATTTTCTCTGTTTTATAGGTCGTTAAAGCTACTGAAGGCTCGGGACCGTCAAGGATCATCATCACACTACTAAACTCATTTTTGGTACACTTTGGATATGTATATAGCTTGATATGGCATGTATGTGGCATGTATAGGCTAGCATTTGATATGAGTTGTTATATGAACTTAGCCATGTGATTTGGCTAGCTATGGGTTGAGAATTTGCTTGAATGTATGTGATATATGAAGTATGTTTTTGGCATGGTTAGTTGATGCATGAAATGGTCAAGTTTTGATTAAGCAAAGGAATGAATTATGCTTGTGATGAGATGAGTTTTAGCCTTGTAATTTGGATGGTTATTTTGGTATGATTTTGGTTGTCAAATAGGCATGAGATGTCTTGATGATTTTACTAGTAGGTATGACCCATAGGGCGACATTTTGGCCTTGCAAATAGCCTATAATGTCACACGGTTGTGGCACACGGGCGTGCCTAGTGACCGTGATGCTAAATCAGTAGCTAGCCTAATAGCACACGGCCAAGACACACGGGCGTGTCTAGTAGCCGTGTGGGAAAGTCAGTATATGGCCTAAGAGTACACGGCCTTAGCACACTGGTGCTGGGTGGCCGTGGGTGTAAAGTTAGATTCGACCACGACCAAGGCACATGGGCGTGCTTGGTGCCCGTGGATGTGAAGTCAGATTTGACCACGGCCAAGGCACATGGGCGTGCTTGGTGGCCGTGGATGTGAGGTCAGATTCGACCACAGGGAGGACACACGGGGATGTCCAGCAGCCGTGGAAGGCACACGGCTTGCCTACACGGGCGTGTAACCCCTAAAACTTAGAAAAGTTTTAAATTTCCGTGAAATTTCGTAAGTGTTCCGGTTTAGTCCCGACCCAGTTTATAAGCATGTTTTAGGTCTCGTTGACCGTATTAAGGGACGTTATGTTTGAGATTGATGGATGAATGTATGAACTTCTGAAAATGTTTTCGATATGTCCGGTAACGCTTTTAACCCTAATCCGGTGAAGGATACGGGTTAGGGGTGTTACAACCCCACATTTTTGGGGCTTTACAACTCTACCCCCCTTAAAGAAATTTCGGCCTCGAAATTTACCTGGTCAGAAGAGGTGAGGGTATTGGTGTCACATAGCCTCCTCAGGCTCCCACGTGGCTTCCTCGGTACCGTGATTAGGCCAAAGCACCTTGACCAATGGAACAGATTTCCTTCTTAAAACTTTAATGTCACGATCCAGTATCTGCACGGGTTCTTCCTCAAAAGTTAGATCAGGCCTAACCTCGATCTCCTCCACCGGTACTATATGTGAGGGATCAGAACGGTATCGCCTCAGCAGGGAGACGTAGAATACATCATGTATCCGGTTCAACTCAGGAGGTAACTCAAGTTGATAGGCGGCCGGTCCAACACGATTTAATATCCGATAAGGTCCGACGAATCTAGGGCTCAGCTTGCCCTTCCGTCCAAATCTCAAAATCTTCTTCCATGGTGAGACCTTCAAGAAGACATAATCCCCCACAGGGTATTCTATCTCCTTACGCTTTAAATCAGCATAAGACTTTTGCCTATCAGATGCTTCCTTTAGCCGATCCCAGATCAATTTTACTTTTTCTTCGATTTCAGAAACTAGCTCTGACCCCCAACAGACGCCGCTCCCCAGTTCTGTCCAACATGTAGGGGTACGACACCTACGACCATATAACGCCTCGTACGGTGCCATCTGAATACTAGATTGGTAGCTGTTGTTATATGCGAACTCTGCTAACGGCAAGTAGTCTTCCCAATTGCCTTTGAAATCAATTATACAACTTCTTAGCATGTCTTCCAGTATCTGGATCACCCTCTCCGACTGACCATCAGTCTGAGGATGAAATGCCGTGCTAAAATCCAATCTTGTACCCAAAGCTTCGTGTAACACCCTCCAGAGTCATGATGTAAATCTAGGGTCTCTGTCCAAAATGATAGACACTGGTACCCCATGCAATCTCACAATCTCAGCCACGTATAACTTAGCCAACTTCTGTAATGAATAATCAATGCAGACCGGTATGAAGTGAGCAGATCTAGTCAGTCGGTCAACAATAACCCATACTGAATCCTTCTTAGTAGGCGTCAAGGGTAGCCCACTAACAAAGTCCATGGTTACCTTCTCCTTCTTCCAGAGTGGAATTTTAACCGGTTGCAGTTATCCAGAAGGTAGTTGATGCTCAGCCTTAACTTGCTGGCATGTCAGACACCTACTCACGAAATCTGTAACCTCGCGCTTGAGCCCTGGCCACCAATATAGTTCACGTAGATCTCGGTATAACTTGTTTTCACCAAGATGTATAGCATATGGACTACTATGCGCCTCTCGTAGTATAGATTGCCTTAACTCAGAATCCCTCGGTACAAAGACTCTCCCACGGAAGCATAGTACTCCCTCACTATTCAACCCAAAATCCGCAGTCTCCCCCTTCTCAACCAGTCGGAAACGAGGAACCAACGATTCAGCCAGCAATTGCTTCTCCTTAATTTGATCAAACCAAGTCCGTCTCACTTGGAGTTCAGCTAACAGACTACCATCCTCAAACAGACTGAGACGAGCGAACATTACTCTCAGATCAGATACAGCTTTACGGCTTAGTTCATCCGCTACTACGTTAGCTTTACCTTGATGGTACTCAATTGAGCAATCATAATCCTTAAACAACTCTATCCATCTTCGTTTCCTAAGATTCAGCTCTTTCTGAGTAAGGAGGTACTTGAGGCTTTTATGGTCGGTGTAAATGATCGACTTCCCACCGTACAAATAATGCCTCCAAATCTTCAAAGCAAAAACCACTGCAGCTAACTCCAAGTCGTGAGTGGGGTAATTCGCCTCATGAGGCTTAAGCTGGCGAGACGCTTAAGCAACCACCTTACCCTCTTGCATCAACACGCACCCCAATCCAGTGTGCGACACATCACAGTAGATAATGTATTCTTTCCCCGACTCTAGCTGTAATAACACCGGGGCTTCCGTCAGAACCTTCTTCAGTTTCTCAAAACTCTCTTGCTGCTTATTAGTCCAATTAAACGTTACCCCTTTACGCAGCAACTTAGTTAGAGGTGCAGCAATCAATGAAAACCCCTCAACAAAACGTCTATAATACCCAGCCAAACCCAGAAAACTTCGAATCTCAGATATCGTTTTCAGTGGTTTCCATTCCAATACGGATCAACCCTAATCCGCTCAGCAAACACCACATGACCCAGAAAAGTCACTTCCCACAGCCAAAATTTGCACTTGCTGAGCTTTACATAAAGCTGCTTTTCCCTCAGTATTTGTAATACAATCCGTAGATGCGAATCATGATCCTCCTCGGTTCTTGAATACACCAAGATGTCATCTATAAACACCACCAGGAAAAGGACCAAATAGGGTTGAAATACCCGGTTCATCATATCCATGAAAGTAGCTGCTGCATTCGTCAACCCGAACGACATGACCAGAAACTCGTAATGCCCATACTGAGTCCTGAACGCAGTCTTATACACATCCGCTTCCTTAACCCTTAGCTGATGGTACCCAGATCGAAGATCTATCTTGGAGAAAACTGAAGCTCCTCGCAGCTGGTCTAACTGATCGTCTATCCTTGGCAAAGGGTACTTGTTTTTAATCGTCAGTTTGTTCAGTTGACGAAAATCGATACACTTGCGCATGGACCCATCCTTTTTCTTCACGAATTACACTGGTGCTCCCAATAGAGACACACTCGGCCAAATGAATCCTCAATCTAGTAGCTCTTGAATTTGAGCCTTTAACTCTACCAGCTCCTTCGACACCATCCAGGTAAGAGCTCAATACGGAATTCAACCTCACAGTTTGGAGGCACCCCAGGAAGCTCTTCAGGAAATACATCTGGAAACTCCTTCACAGTTCTGACATCCCCAAAAGACGGACCTCCAGAATCAAATATACTGAGATAAGCTACGAACGCCTCGCAACCTTTGCGAACCAGTTTCTTGGCCCTTAATCCTGAGATTACATTAGATAGATAATCCCTTCGCTCCCCTATCACAACCACCTCCTCATCCTCAGAAGATTTCAATACCATACGCTTAGCAGCGCAATCCAAATTCGCACGGTGTTTCACTAGCCAATCCATGCACAAAATAAGATCGAATTCACCAAATGGCAGTTCCATCAAATCCGCCGAAAAGACAGCCCCGTGGACCTCTAGGGGCACGTCTCTAAACAGCTTACTCACTCTAATCGACTGTCCCAGTGGACTTATCACCGTTATTTCACTATCAGTAATTCCAAACTAAATACCCAATGCCCCAGACACAGTGCATGTAACATACGAATGTGTAGACCCAATATCAATTAAAGCGGTATATGGTACATTATAAATGAGGAACGTACCAGTTATGACGTCCGGAGCGTCGCCATCCTCTCGGTGCCAAGCAGCATAGGCCAACGCTGGCTGTCTCGCCTCAGTATTACCAGCACCTCTGCCCGGTGCTCCACGACCTCTACCCAAACCATTTCCCCCACTGGCCTGACCACGGCCTCTCGGTGGCTGCAGATCACCTCTCCCTGGCTGAGCATAGCCCTTACCTGCAGTTTGCATCTGAACAGGCCTCTGCCTACAGTTCATAGCCTGATGGTCCTTGGACCCACATCTGAAGCACGCCCCAGTTCTTTTCCAATACTTACGCTGGTGAGATCTCCCAGAATCAGCGCTAGGCTGCGATCTAGCAGCAATAATAGGGACCCCAGCTCGGACTGGCCAATCAAATCTAGGCCTCTTTTTAGGCCCACCAAAAGAACTCGAGGGCCCAAAATCCCTCTTACTTCTTCCCCTATCTTTTTCCCGATTTTGACGCTCTGAGCGTTTCACCTCCTCGGCAATTTTTGCCTTCTCAACAAGGGCAGCAAATTCTCTTTCCCTCTGCGGAGCTATCAACACCCGCAACTCAACCCGGAGACCATCTTCAAACCGCACACAGTGCTCATACTCAGTCGTGACTATACCCTGAGCATACCGACTCAATCGCAGGAACTCTGCCTCATATTCTGCTATAAACCTATTCCCCTGGACCAGACTCAGAAATTCATTCCTTCGGGCATCCACATAGCTCGCCCCAACATATTTTCCTTGAAAGGCCGCCTTAAAGAAGCCCCACGTCAAACGGTCGGCCTGTGTACCTTCTCTTACAGTGAGCCACCACTAATATGCCTCGTCTCGCAGTAGAGAGACTGCTCCTTTTAGTTTCTGCTCCACCGTACAGTCAAGATCGCCCATTATTCGTTTGGTAGCTTCTAACCAATATTCTGCCACATTCGGGGCTACTCCGGAAATACCTCTAAAAAATTTTGCTCCATTAGACTAGAGTGGCTCAGAAATCAACCCTCGGCCCACTGATCCAGGACTTGCTCCAGCAAACCTCTCAAGAACCCGTAACATCGCTTGGGACAGAGCATCATCCTCAACGGCTCAATCATGAGACCCCGTCTCAGTTACTGGTGAGGCTGGTGCCTCCCTAGCAGGCACATGTCCCGATGCTGAAGACCCAGCCCTAGCACCTCGGCCTTTACCGCGGGCACGTGTACCCCTTTCGCGACCTCTTGAGCTCATATCGATATCGCGTATTTATCTATTTTAAGAGTGTTATGCATCAGCTTATAATTCCAATAATTATTAACAAATGTTTTATGATAAACAGTAATTAGAGTTGTTTTCACAGATCGAAACCTTGCTATTGTTTTTAGTCTCCTACAGTCTAAGTTTACTCTAGCTAAAAAGCTTTAGTGCACTACTTCTAGCCTTAGTAGTTTATCAGTATAATCATTTCAGTATATCACGGAAAACAGTTTCAGAGAACTTACAGATTTGGTGTCGGAGACTCGGTGTGCCACACTTTCAGTAACAACATTTCTTTCCAAACAAAAATTTAAACAGGTTTAGAAAATTTTCAAAATCCCATTCCACAGTGAGCCAAGTTTTGTAACTTGGCTCTGATATCACTAAATGTAACACCCCAAACCCGACCTAGATGTTATGACCAGATCTAACGTGTCACATCAAAGTGTTGTTTGAAAACTGACTTGTTGTTGATAGTTTGTTACTGAATTTTAAATCCCTTATTGAATTATTGGGGTTGCAAAACCAAAACTGGATATTCACTTGTTGGTCATATCATTTATTAATCCGAATTAAATTTTGCGGAAGCTTTCCAAAAGTAAACTTTAAGATTTGAAAATGTGATTTTAAGAAAATAGTTATTGTTTTAAAAAAAACCGTGTTTCCTAGTCTAGTTGGTAGAAATTAAAACAAAATGCCAAATAACAGTTAACCCCAAATGGCCATATTACAAAAATTCCAAACCAGAAATAAATTATTAAAAATAAAATAACTAAGTCTAAGATTGAGACATATCGAGCGTGTGGCCACCTCCGAGTCCCTCGCAGCTCCAAATCATCTAAAAAGTTGGGATTACTGCCACGATTAAAGAAAAGGGTGAGTTCACGAGAACTTAGTGTGTAATCCATTAGCACGATGTGATGCAGGACCAAGCCCTATTCGATGAGTAGATCGATGCAGGCTTTAGCCCTATCTGATGTGAGTGTGGGTCTAAGCCCAAAATCATAACAATGCAGAACATAGATGCAACCAACCTAGTCTAGCCAACACACCACCCGTACCAACCAACACACCATGTGGGGACCAAGTCAACCTACCCAGCCAGCACACCAATATCGCAGCATAGATACGCTAATATAATAACGCACAAAGCGCTAATAGCGATTAACGTGGCCAAGCCACTAAGATCAGTATACGTGGCGAAGCCACTCAAACGATAAAAATGTGGCAGAGCCACTAGTACAATACTTCCTCCCAAATCAGAAACCCAACCCCAATGTAGAATGTCGTGTCATATATATATTTCGTGAATGCAGTATGTCACAATCATAATCAATCATATAAGTATCATACACACTACCACTAGGGGTATAATGGTCATTTTGTCAGTTAGGGGTAAAACGGTAATTTTACCCATCGAGGGTATTTCGGTAACTTTACCCATCGAGGGTATTACGGTAATTTTACCCATCGAGGGTATTTCGGTAATTTTTAGTTCTATAACGGCCTTTTCGAAGGCCTACAGTCGCCTCGAGCGACACATATACCCTTTTTGGTCAGAACGGTGCAATTGGGCCCGAAGCTCAATTTTCAGCCCAAGGGGGCCCACACGCTCGTGTGGCCCAATCAGCCCAATTTTGGTCGCGACTATGCGAACCTCGCAGCCAAATCCATTATCTGACACTTACCATGGATTTCGTCCCTATGGGCCCATGAGCCCATTGGGCCCACATGGCCCACTTCGGCCCAACAAGGCCCATTACGACCTAAGCCCACGAGAATGTTCGTGGCAGCCTCAATGGTCTATCACCAATGATTGTGGCTCAGTTTATCTCAATGGCCGCTCGCACGCTCGAGAGCCCTCAGATGTCAAATTTTCGGCTTATCGATTTTTCGGCTTTAGCCGATTCACAGTTCATCAGGGTGTGTGTACACACCTTCATTCATCGTATTGAGAAAACTAAAGTGGGTGTCCGATTACACACCTTTTTATGGTTTGGATCACTTCCAAGGCACCTAAGATAACAACTGCCCCACTAGTTAGTCTCAATCCTTTGATAATTCATAATATTGAAATACTTTACTCAACTAACTTCACTTACCTTGCTAGGACTAGCATTACTGGCGCCTCTCTGCTGAACAAAAGCGATCTCCCCCTCCTAACACGATTTGGTAATAGATTTGTTATAAACAATCCGCCATTTGGCCCCCACAGAGAAAGGAGGGAAACCGCATTTGATCATGAAGTCATAAGAGATCTAACTAATAACGAAATCATAAAGTAATTGTATTAATCCACCCTTACCAATACCAATGTCAACGAAATTCGGCAGGTTGCTGATAAGAGGGTTCGGCCCTAACCACGGAGAACAAAGGGATTTGAGATGAAGGGAGTCTGTAGATTCGGCCTAAAGATTCGGTCAGCAAAAGGAGAACCAATGTTTTAAGAGAGATTGTTCGGCTATCTTGGAAAGAAAAGAGAAGAGTAATGAGAGGAAAAGAAAGGTTGTGCTCGGCCAGAGGAGAACTGAAAGGAGAAAAGGAATTCGGTAGCAAATAGGCAGCAACTGCGAGATAATGATGAAAAGAAGAAAAGAAGGTAAAAGAGGAGAGGCCTATCAATTCGGAAAATAGCAGAAAGTGAAAAAGAAGAAGGGAGGGAAAAGAAGTGAATTTGGTAGAGGTCAAAATGAAAAGAAGAAAACAAAAACCTAAAACGTCAAAATGTACAAAAATGCAAGCAACCCCCGAAAAAATGCCAGAGAGAATTCGGCACTCCAACACTCTTACAAGCCGAAAATGCACCCCCAAATGGAAACCCTTGGCCGAAATTCCCTACTCAACCTTCCCTACATTTGGCCAACACTCCCACACACATCCACCTCATTGATTCTCTCCACCAAATCCTCCTTGAATCACTCCCAGCCTCCCATTCGAAATTCTTGACCAAGTCTTCAACCTCCTCTGTAGAGTTTGATCCAAACTCTACCTCTTGCACCCTCAAGACATAAAATAAAAGCCCCCATTTGCTATTCATGGGATTCGAACCCCACTCCCCTTTCCATCTTAATGACGCCACAACCATCAAGCCACAAGCTCTCTTTGTGACACATAAATGCACATAATTATACTGAAGTCCTACTGCTAATAGCCCATTCCTCTTAAGAGCCAAAAACTACAATTTTTCCAAAGCTCAGACTCGAACCCAGGCCTCTTTAGAACCCCCAAATACACCCAAATAACTTGCCGTTCAAGCAGATCATGGAATTTAAGCAAATTCAGCAAAAATTACAACCCCACATTTTTGGGGCTTTACAACTCTACCCCTCTTAAAGTTTTCGGCCTCGAAATTTACCTGGTCAGAAGAGGTGAGGGTATTGTTTTCGCATAGCCTCCTCAGGCTCACACGTGGCTTCCTCAATACCGTGATTACACCAAAGCACCTTGACCAACGAAACAGATTTCCTTTTTAAAACTTTAACGTCACGATCCAGTATCTGCACCGGTTCTTCCTCAAAAGTCAGATCAGGCCTAACCTCGATCTCCTCCACTGGTACTATATGTGAGGGATCAGAACGGTGTCGCCTAAGTAGGGAGACGTGGAATACATCTTGTATCTGGTTCAACTCAGGAGGTAACTCAAGTTGATAGGCAACCGGTCCCACACACTTTAATATCCGGTAAGGTCCGATGAATCTAGGGCTCAGCTTGCCCTTCCGTCAGAATCTCAAAATCTTCTTCCATGGTGAGACCTTCAAGAAGACATAATCCCCCACAGAGTATTCTATCTCCTTACGCTTTAAATCAGCATAAGACTTTTTCCTATAATATGCTTCCTTTAGCCAATCCCAGATCAACTTTACTTTTTCTTCGGTTTTTGAAACTAGCTCTGACCCCAACACACGCCGCTCACCCAGTTCTGTCCAACATGTAGGGGTACGAAACCTACGACCATATAACGCCTTGTACGATGCCATCTGAATACTGGATTTGTAGCTGTTGTTATATGCAAACTTTGCTAACGGCAAGTAGTCTTCCCAACTGCCTTTGAAATGAATTATACAACTTCTTAGCATGTCCTCCAGTATCTGGATCACCCTCTCCGACTGACCATCAGTCTGAGGATGAAATGCCGTGCTAAAATCCAACCTTGTACCCAAAGCTTCGTGTAACACCCTCCCGAGTCGTGATGTAAATCTAGGGTCTCTGTCCGAAATTATAGACACTGGTACCCCATGCAATCTCATAATCTCAGCCACGTATAACTTAGCCAACTTCTGCAACGAATAATCAGTGCGGACTGGTCTGAAGTGAGCAAATTTAGTCAGTCGGTCAACAATAACCCATACTGAATCCTTCTTAGTAGGCGTCAAGGGTAGCCCACTAACAAAGTCCATGGTTACCCTCTCCTTCTTCCAGAGTGGAATTTTAACCCGTTTCAGTAATCCAGAAGGTAGTTGATGCTCAGCCTTAACTTGCTGGCATGTCAGACACCAACTCACGAAATCTGTAACCTCGCGCTTGAGCCCTGGCCACCAGTACAGTTCACGCAGATCTCGGTTTAACTTGTTTTCGCCAGGATGCATAGTGTATGGACTACTATGCGCCTCTCGTAGTATAGACTGCCTTAACTCAGAATCCCTCGGTACAAAGACTCTCCCACGGAAGCATAGTACTCCCTCACTATTCAGCCCAAAATCATGATCTCCCCTTCTCAACCAAATCAAAACGAGGAACCAATGATTCATCCAGCAACTGTTTCTCCTTAATTTGATCAATCCAAGTCGGTCTCACTTGGAGTTCAACTAACAGACTACCATCCTCAAATAGTCTGAGATGAGCAAACATTGCTCTCAGATCAGATACAGCTTTACGGCTCAGTGCATCCACTACTACGTTAGCTTTACCCGGATGGTACTCAATCGAGCAATCATAATCCTTAAGCAACTCTATCCATCTTCGTTGCCTAAGATTCAACTCTTTCTGAGTAAGGATTTACTTGAGGCTTTTATGGTCGGTGTAAATAATCGACTTCTCACCGTACAAATAATGCCTCCAAATCTTCAATGCAAAAACCACTGCAACTAACTCCAAGTCGTGAGTGGGGTAATTCGCCTCATGAGGCTTAGGCTGGCGAGACACGTAAGCAACCACCTTACCCTCTTGCATCAACACGCACCCCAATCCGGTGTGCGACGTATCACAGTAGATAATGTATTCTTTCCCCGACTCTGGCTATAATAACACTGGGGCTTCAGTCATAACCTTCTTCAGTTTCTCAAAACTCTCCTGCTGCTTATCATTCCAATTAAACTGTACCCAGTTTCACTACGCTTGAATTAACAATGAGGAAGTATGTGACATCTTGGGGCATCGACAAAGTACTCTGCATCCCCTAAACACATATTGAGCTTAAAATGGTCCTCAAGAAGTTTGAACAGAGAAGCTCAGGCTGCGATATCTGGGGCACCTAGTTTCCATTTTACCCATTTTAAATTTGTTATTTGTGATTTGTTCACAATAAATTTCCTTCTTGATTGCGATTGCTATCTTTGCTTAGCTTATTTGTTTGGAGCTATGCTCCTAATTAATTTCCTTCTTGTCCATAGTTATGATCTTTTTTAGGCATTTCACATTGAAATAATGATTAGTGGACTAATAATACTTTCATAAAAGGAGTTTCGCATATTACTCTAGAAGCTTCTAAATAATACAAGAACCTGAAATAGGGCTATTGTTTAGAACTTACCAAGCTTAAGGGTCGGAAATATTTGAGTCCATATTAAGGTTATATCTTCGAATTTTTGTCAAAAAGGGTGGTTGAGCAAACGACAAGATATTGCGTCAGTGATACAATCTTGACGAAAAATGGGCAATGTTAACCCAAGTGTAAAAGGGGAATCATTCGCAAGAAAAACATGATATTTTGCATCCATGCAAATATCATGTATACACATTAGTTAGGTCACACGGGAGCGATCGATTGATTGAACAAATTACGATCCTCTACCCCGAGTTGCGGTGGCATGAATGGAAAATGATACAAGTCCTGTACCTTTGAATAGAAATGGGATGGATTGAAGAAGAAACAAATCCTACGTTTTGGACTCGCAGTAGGATGGATGGGAAAAGATTCAGATCCTATGCCCCTAAGTCACAATGAGATGAACCCTGAAGTCACAGTGGGGCAAATCTGTTGAGCAAGATATAATCATTTTCTTGGGTTTTCTATTAAAAATACCAGCTAAACAAGATGGCATCATAATACATCAGTGATAAAGCCTTAATAAACAATGAGCGATGACACCTTAAACTTTTAAAAAGGGATCATTCTCATGAAATTCTGCATTCATGCAAAACACATTTAGTTAGGAGCATTTGATTCATTCCAATCATTGCATCCTAATCATTGTAAGAAATCATTCTCATGACATTCTACATTTATACAAATTTCATCCATAAGACACATCTATTTAGGGGTATTTGATTCATTCCGATCATTGCATCCTAATCTTTGTAAAAAGACCATTCTTATGACATTCTGCATTCATGCAAATGTCGTCCATAATAAATTTAGTTAGGAGCATTAGATTCATTCTGATCATTGCATCCTAACCATTTTGTATAAGCATAAACACAAAACTGATTTTACAGGACAGGTCCCCTATAGGACGTTGTCGCAATATCGGTGAATTCGAAGATCTTGCGTTCCTGAGCGAAGTGGGTCGAAGATTGTAGATCTTGTCACCCTAAGCAGTAGGGAACCAAGATTGAACGACAAATATTGTCTCCCTAAGCAGTAGTGGAACAGATTTAAGCCACCAGCCCTATCTTCCTGACCAGCAGTGGAATAGGTCGAAGATTGTAGATCTTGTCACCCTAGGCAGTAGGGAACCAAGATCGAACAAAAAATCTTGTCTCCCTAAGCAGTAGTGGAACAAATTTAAGCCACCAGCCCTATCTCCCTGACCAGCAGTGGAATAGGTCGAAGATTGTAGATCTTGTCGCCCTAAGCAGTAGTGGACCAAGATCAAACGGCAAATCTTATCCCCCTAAGCAGTAGTGGAGCAGATTTAAGCCACCAGCCCTATCTCCCTAACCGGCAGTGGAATAGGTCAAAGATTGTAGATCTTGTCACCATAAGCAGTAGTGGACCAAGATCGAACAGCAAATTTGGTCTCCCTAAACAGTAGTGGAACAGATTTAAGCCATCAATCTGGCAATCCTGAGTTTGCAGGAGCAGATTGAGGATAGCAAATCTGGCAATCCTGAGTTTGTAGGAGTAGATTGAAGATAGCAAATCTGGCAATCCTGAGTTTGCAGAGGCAGATTGAAGATAGCAAATCTGGAAATCCTGAGTTTGCAGGAGCAGATTGAAGATAGCAAATCTGGCAATTCGAAGTTTGCGGGGCGCATTGAAGATAGCAAATCTGGCAATCCACGAGTTTGCGGGAGCAGATTGAAGATAGCAAATCTGGCAATCCTGAGTTTGCAGGAGCAGATTGAAGATAGCAAATCTGGCAATCTTGTGTTTACGGGAGCAGATTGAAGATAGCAAATCTGGCAATCCTGAAGTTGCAGGAGCAAATTGAAGATAGCAGATGTGGCATTTCTGAAGTTGTAGGAAGCAGATAAAAAAACATCAAGTCTTATCTCCCCGAAGTTACAGTGGAGCGGATTAAAACGATGAATCTTATACCCCTTAAGATGCAGGGGGATGGAATGAAGCTACGCGAAGACGAAAAACACCTAAAGAAGTCCAAGACTCAAAGACCGGGCTAAAATGGTCCTTTTTGAAGTCTTTGCTCTATTCTCGCTACACGACAATGAGCAAAGAGGGGCAGCTATAAAAGCCCATTTTCGCTCGGGCTCATTTTTTAAACCAAAATAGAATAAAATATAAAACTAAATAAAAATCCAATTAATAAACGTCCCTTTTATAATATTCCAATTACAATATTAAACCCAATAATTTAATACAAATAACGACCCAAATTCATTACCCAATTAACCCCAAACTAGCCCAATACTAGCTAGCCCAAGTAGCCCGAAATTTTCAGAAAATCCTAGGGGTTTCTAGAAGCAGTTAGCGCCGCAACAGTTTCTAAAATACTCCAGCAGCCTCCAGCCCCCGTGCACGTGCGCGCCACGCTAGCCGAACGCTCGGGCTACCCTCTTCCTAGCTGTACCTGCAACAAACAAAGAAGCAAAAAAAAAGTAAGCAAATCCAGTGAGAATAACAGAAATTAAAAGAATTTTTGTATTTTATTTTTTTTATTTTCGGCTATATAAGGCCGATTCGAACGATTGTAAAGAGGGGGGATCCCCATTTTTTTGTACACACAGAAACAGATATACAAAAAATACAAAATCAAAAAAGATTGAAAGGTGATTTTCTCGTTTTTTTTCTTTTCCTTTTTTTATTTTGTTTTGCCGATATCGATTCATAAATGAAAAAAGAAGTAAAGAGGAGGAGATTACCTTAGTTAGATCCTACCCACGTTCCCTCCGTTGCGATCGGGGCTGGACAGTGGTTGATCGATCGGGCTTTTGTGGATCACCTTTCGCCGTTGACAGTGGCGTTTGGGTGGTTAGCAGGAAGGAATTTTGAGATTGTGGCTGAGAAAGAATAAAAGGGGGTTAGGGTTTGATTTAGGAAATAAGAACATCTGATTAGTTTAAGGTATTAGGTAAAGAAATAATGCAAAACGACGTCGTTTAGAAGGGTGTAGGATCCGCGCGTCGACCCGCTTTGTGACCCGGATCCGCGCCTTTCCGCTTTAAAGGACTATTTATGCGATTGATCCCTCTATTCTCCGATTCTTTTGCAATTTCGTCCTATTCAAATGCAGCGTTTTAGCTAGTTAGAATATTTGTTGGTTTAACCCCTGATAGATCACGCGCATTTCAGATTGATCATTGCGCATTTTTAAATGATTTTATTTATTATAAAATAACCTTTAAATTTTGTTTTGTTTCAATTAAACACCTTTTTGTTTTCATATACAATCTTCACATTTTTATTAGGTTTAATTCATTTTTTTTATTTTGGTTTTAAATTATTTTATAATATGATAAAATATATATTTATAATATGATAAAATATATATTTATATACTATTCGGTTTAAACTATTTATGTGTACATATTATTTATTCTAGCTTATTTTAACAGTTTGTTCATTTTAAAATGGTCTTTTATGTATATCTTTTTAGTTTAAAGATTTATATAATATGTTCAAATGCTTCTACACATCATTATTTCATGTATACTATTTTAATTAAACTATTTTCTAATATACGTATATATAATTTGTATTAGAATTATTTTATTCTTGTGCATATATTATTAAGTTCATATTATGTAGATATATATATATTTTTATTTATTTATGTAGATATTTAATCTCCTCTAAAACTACTTATGTTATATATATTTTTTCTTTCATAATTTAGTATATATATATTTTAATGTGTACATACATATATATATGTAAAATTAGTATTAGAATTATTCCATTGATTTCGTAATATTGTTGATGTATGTATGTTAATTAATTTTCTTTATCATTGATTTAATGTTTGATAATTATTGCTATTATCTATGTTTCAATTCTCGTTTTATATTTATTTGTTGCTTGAGATTCAATAGCATTATATTTCATTTGTAAATAATTGCTCCATATTGTATGTTATTATACCATAGCATTATATTCACTCAAAAATGTCATGTTCTAACACTATTTGAGCTCTAAAATCGTTTTTACTTAAAGTTTCAAAACAAGGTAATATTTGTGCGTTTGGAAATTCGAAGAAATTGTGCCCAATCGTGCTGGGTGTGGTTTTTTGTTTGACCAAATAAACGAATATCCTTTCAAATTTCGTCCATATTTTCAAAATAAGGTAATATTTGTGCGTTTGGAAATTCGAAGAAATCGTGCCCAATCGTGCTGGGTTTGTTTTTTTGTTTGACCAAATAAACGAATATCCTTTCAAATTTCATCCATATTTTCAAAATAAGGTAATATTTGTGCGTTTGGAAATTCGAAGAAATCGTGCCCAATCGTGCTGGGTGTGGTTTTTTGTTTGACAAAATAAATATCCTTTCAAATTTTGTCCATATTTTAAAAATAAGGTAATATTTGTGCGTTTGGAAATTCGAAGAAATCGTGCCTAATCGTGCTGGGTGTGGTTTTTGTTTGTCAAAATAACCAAATACCCTTTCAAAATTTCAATATGTGTGCTTGAAGGATTTTGGCGATGATTTTGAATTCGAGGACTCAGATTGTCGTATCCAATTGTGCTGGATGTGATACTCTATTCCTTCAGAACAAGGGAATCTCAATATTCAATCAAGTTATTTAAAATTATAGAAAAAAAGAACAGAATTTCAAAATCATTTCAAACTTTTCAACATTAGGACATCAATTAATCAATTTGGTACCAATTTTGGGCGTTGCGAGGGTGCTAATCCTTCCTCGTACGTAACCGACTCCCAAACCTGTTTTCTTCTTGAAATTCATAGACCAAAATTTATTTTATAGGTGACCCGATCACACCTAAACAAAAAGGATTGGTGGCAACTCCATATTTTTTAAAGTCGATCCCCGTTTTTCAAAACACAAAAAAAATGGTTTCGACAATGTGTATAATGCCATGCGAAAATGGCTAAATCTTGATATTATGGATATTATGTGAGATCGGTTACGGTATTAGTTTATAATAGAAGTATATCATATGATGTATTTTTATGCTTGCGTTGGTATTATGGCGTGACGATGATGATATATAAATAATGTAAAATTTATCAAGCATATTTGGTTCATTTTAGAAATGTGCCATATAGTATAACATGGTTGTTGGATGTTCCTATGATTCGTTTGAATTTTTGAGATATTATATATATATATATATGATTTCGATTGTGGCATGTATTTTATAAGTTAGGTAATGAAAAATTTAATAGATATTTGAGTGGCATAATATGTATAAATATGATTGCCGAATATGTAAAGAGACGTGATTTGATTGTTTTATATAATTTTGGTATAATGTTGAGATATGTATTTGACTTGAAATCCAGAATAGCTATCAATTACCATTTATGACCGAATGTAATTATAGGTTTCATAATGAAATGTGTTCTATTAAATAAGTATGAAATTTTATAAGTCTATTTGATAATGTTTGTTAATGTACCATTCATAAATGTCATTATAGAGATAGTTAGTTTATGAACCGTTTTAAGCTTAATTATAAATTTGGTATTCGAATAGCATAATTGTAATGATTATTTGTGCCGAACATTAAGTCTATTAGGTGCATGAATTTTAGCTTTGATGTTTATAAATTAGTTTCAAATTTGATTATATAAATTGTTAGTATATGTTTGAACTTGGGAAGTATGGATTGTTTATGTTTTATTTGAAATGAGATGAGTTATATGAGTGTAATGAGTTGTGGTTAGTTTGGTAATACCTTGTAACCCTAATCCGGCGACAGATGTGGGTTAAGGGTGTTACATTATAAATGAGAAACGTACCAGTTATGACGTCAGGAGCGTCGCCATCCCCTCGGCGCCGAGCAGCATAGACCAACACTGGCTGTCTCACCTCAGTATTACCAGCACCTCTTCCCGGTGGTCCATGACCTCTACCCAAACCATTTCCCCCTCTGGCCTGACCACGGCCTCTCAGTGGCTGCTGACCACCTCTCCCTGGCTGAACATAACCCTTACCTGCAGCTTTCATCTGAACAGGCCTCTGCATACAGTTCATAACCTGATGGTCCTTGGACCCACATCTGAAGCACGCCCCAGTTCTTTTCCAGCACTCACCCTGGTGAGATCTCCCACAATCAGCGCAAGGCTGCGGCCTAGCAGCAACAACAGGGACCCCATCTCAGACTTTCCCATCAAATCTAGCATCTTTTTAGGCCCACCAAAAGAACTCGAGGGCCCAAAATCCCTCTTACTTGTGCCCCTATCTTTTTCCCAGTTCTGACGCTCTGAGCGTTTCACCTCCTCGGCAATTTTTTCCTTCTCAATAAGGGCAGCAAATTCTCTTTCCCTCTGTGGAGCTATCAACACCCGCAACTCATCCCGGAGACCATCCTCGAACCGCACACAGCGATCATACTCAGTCACGACTATACCCCGAGCATACCGACTCAATCTCAGGAACCCTGGCTCATATTCTGCTACAGACCTATTCCCCTAGACCAGACTCAGAAATTCCTTTTTTCGGGCATCCACATAGCTCGCCCCAACATATTTTCCTTGAAAGGCCGCCTTAAAGAAGTCCCACGTCAAACGGTCGGCCTGTGTACCTTCTCTTACAGTGAGCCACCACTGATATGCCTCGTCTCGCAGCAGAGACACTGCTCCTTTTTAGTTTCTGCTCCACCGTACAGTCAAGATCGTCCATTATTTATTCGGTAGCTTCTAACCAATATTTCGCCACATTCGGAGCTACTACAGAAATACCTCTGAAAATTTCTGCTCCATTAGACCGGAGTCGCTCAGAAATTGACCCTCGACCCACTGATCGAGGACATGCTCCAGCAACCCTCTCGAGAACCCGTAACATCACTTGGGATAGAGCATCATCCCCAACGACTCGATCATGAGACCCCGTCTCAGTTACTGGTGAGGCTGGTGCCTCCCTAGCAGGCACATGTCTCGATGCTAAAGACCCAGCCCTAGCACCTCGGCCTCTACCGCGGCCACGTGTACCCCTTCCGCGACCTCTTGAGCTCATATCGATATCGTGTATTTATCTGTTTTAAGAGTGTTATGCATCAGCTTATAATTCCAATAATTATTAACAAATGTTTTATGATAAACAGTAATTAGAGTTGTTTTCGCAGATCGAAACCTCGCTACCATTTTTAGTCTCCTACAGTCTCAGTTTACTCTAGCTAAAAAGCTTCAGTGCACTACTACTAGCCTTAGTAGTTTCTCAGTATATCACAGAAAACAGTTTTAGAGAACTTACAGATTTGGTGCCGGAGACTCAGTGTGCCACACTTTCAGTAACAACATTTCTTTCCAAACCAAAATTTAAACAGATTTAGAAAATTTTTAAAATCCCATTCCACAGTGCCAAGTTTTACAACTTGGCTCTGATACCACTAAATGTAACACCCCAAACCCGGCCTAGACATTATCACCGGATCTAACATGTCACATCAAAGTGTTGTTTGAAAATTGACTTGTTGTTGATAGTTCGTTACTGAATTTTAAATCCCTTTTTGAATTATTGGGGTTGCAAAACCAAAATTGGATATTCTCTTATTGGTCATATCATTTATTAATCCGCATTAAATTTCAAGGAAGCTTTCCAAAAGTAAACTTTAAGATTTGAAAACGTGATTTTAAGAACGGTGCAATTGGGCCCGAAGCCCAATTTTTGGCCCAAGTGGGCCCACACACTCGTGTGGCTCAATCAGCCTAATTTTGGTCGCAGCTATGCGAACCTCGCAGCCAAGTCTATTATCTGACACTTACCATGGATTTCATCCCTGTGGGCCCATGAGCCCATTGGGCCCACATGGCCCACTTCGGCCGAACAAGGCCCATTACGACCTAAGCCCACGAGAATGTTCGTGGCAGCCTCAATGGTCTATCGCCAATGATTGTGGCTCGGTTTATCTTTACAAGTGCTCGCACGCTAGAGAGCCCTCAGATGCCGAAGTTTCGACTTATCGGTTTTTCGGCTTTAGCCGATTCACAGTTCATCAGGGTGTGAGTACACACCTTCATTCATCGTATTGATATAACTAAAGTGGGTGTCCAATTACACACTTGTTACGGTTTGTGGTTTAGAGCACTTCCAAGGCACCTAAGATAACAACCGCCCCACTAGTTAGTCTCAATCCTTTAATAATCCATAATATTGAAATACTTTACTCAACTAACTTCACTTACCTTGCTAGGACTAGCAATTACTGGAGCCTCTCTGCTGAACAAAAGTGATCTCCCCCTCCTAACACAATTTGGTAATAGATTTGTTAGAAACAATCACCTATTCGGCCCCCATAGAGAAATAAGGGAAACCGCAGTTGATCATGAAGTCATAAGAGATCTAACTAATAACGAAATCATAAAGTAATTGTATTAATATTACTCCACCCCTACCAATACCAATGTCAATGAAATTCCGCAGTTGGCTGAGAAGAGGGTTCGGCCCTAACCACAGAGAACAAAGGGATTTGAGATGAAGGGAGTCTGTAGATTTGGCCTAAAGATTCGGTCAGCAAAAGGAGAACCAATGTTTTAAGAGAGATTGTTCGGCTATCTTGGAAAGAAAAGAGAAGAGTAACGAGAGGAAAAGAAAGGTTGTGGTCGGCCAGAGGAGAACCGAAAGGAGAAAAAGAATTCGGCAACAAATAGGCAGCAATCGCGAGATAATGATAAAAAGAAGAAAATAAGGTAAAAGAGGGGAGGCCTATCAATTCGGAAAATAACAGAAAGTGAAAAAGAAGAAGGGAGAGAGAAGAAGTGAATTTGGCAGAGGTCAAAATGAAAAGAAGAAAACAAAAACCTGAAACGTCAAAATGTACCAAAATGAAACAACCTCCGAAAAAAATGCCAGAGAGAATTCGGCACTCCAACACTCTCATAAGCTGAAAATGCACCCCCAAATGGCAACCCTTGGCCGAAATTCCCTACTCATCCTTCCCCACATTCGGCCATTTGTGTAAAGGAGTGCCATTTGTGTGGACTGTTAAACAACATAAAAGCTTTGAAAAGCTAAAGAAGATTCTGACTGAGGCACCAGTGTTGATTCAGCCTGAGGCTGGGAAGGAGTTCGTTGTTTATTGTGATGCGTCGCACACAGGTTTGGGATGTATGTTGATGCAAGAAGGAAAGGTAGTGGCATATGCATCTCAGAAACTAAGACCACATGAAGTGAACTATCCTACTCACGACTTAAAATTGGCCGCAGTAGTGTTCGCCCTAAAGATTTGGAGGCATTACCTGTACGGGGAAAATTCGACTATCTATAGCGACCATAAGAGCCTGAAATATCTCCTTACCCAGAAGGATTTGAATTTAAGGCAACGGAGGTGGATTGAGTTGCTGAAAAATTATGATTGCGCGATCGAATATCACCCGGGTAAAGCTAACGTAGTGGCAGATGCATTAAGTCGTAAAGTGATAACGGATTTGAGGGCAATGTTTGCTCATCTCAGTTTGTATGAAGATGGTAGCTTGTTAGCCGAACTTCAAGTGAAACCGACGTGGGTAAGTCAGATTAAAGAGAAGCAATTGTTAGACGAAACGTTAAGTTCTCGACTTCAGCAAGTGGAAGGTGGAGAGACAGGAAATTTTGGTCTGAACGGTAAAGGGGTATGATGTTTTCGTGGAAGAATTTGTATGCCGAAGGGCTCTGAGTTAAGACAGATGATTCTGCGGGAAGTGCATAGTAGCCCATACGCTATGCATCCTGGTGGAAGTAAGATGTACCGAGATCTGCGTGAACAGTATTGGTGGCCTGGTCTAAAACGGGAAGTTACCGACTTTGTGAGTAAGTGTTTGACATGTCAGCAAGTGAAGGTGGAACACCAGTTGCCTTCGGGATTGCTGCAACCGGTGAAGATTCCACTTCGGAAGTGGGAGAGGATAACGATGTATTTTGTTAGTGGGCTACCCCTAACGCCTACTAAGAAAGATTTGGTGTGGGTGATTGTCGATCGGTTGACAAAATCCATACACTTCATATCTGTTCGTACCGACTATTCATTACAGGAGTTGGCTAAGCTATACGTGGCAGAAATCGTGAGATTACATGGAGTGCCAGTGTCTATTATCTCGGACAGGGACCCAAGGTTTACGTCTCAGTTTTGGAAAGCATTACATGAAGCTCTGGGTACAAGGCTAGATTTCAAAGACAAATACGTTGCACCTGGTGATGGTCGATCGGAAAGGGTAATTCAGATTCTAGAAGATATGTTAAGGGGCTGTGTAATCGACTTCAGAGGTAGTTAGGAGGATTACCTGCTGCTAGCAGAATTTGCGTACAATAATAGTTATCAATCCAGCATTCAGATGGCACCCTACGAGGCGTTGTATGGTCGTAGGTGTCGTACCCTTACTTGTTGGACAGAGTTGGGTGAGCGACAATTGTTGGGTCCGAAATTGATCTCAGAAACAGAGGAAAAGGTTAAGTTGATTCGGGCTCGATTGAAGGAAGCTTCCGATAGGCAAAAATCGTACGCAGATCTGAAGCGTAAAGAAATAGAATTCTCGGTGGGTGAGTAGGTCTTTTTGAAAGTTTCACCTTGGAAGAAAGTTTTAAGATTTGGACGAAAGGGCAAGTTGAGCCTCAAATTCATCGGGCCTTATCGGATAGTTAAACGTGTAGGACCGGTCGCCTATCAGCTTGAGTTACCCCCGGAGTTGAATCGAATACATAATGTATTCCATGTTTTGATGTTGAGGCACTACCATTCTGACCCATCTCATATAGTGCCGGTAGAGGAAATTAAGGTGAGACCCGATCTGTCTTTTGAGGAGGAACCCGTGCAGATTTTGGATCGAGAGGTTAAGGTGTTGAGGAGGAAGTTCGTTCTGCTGGTCAAAGTGTTGTGGCGTAATCATGGTTCAGAAGAAGCCACGTGGGAACCGGAGGAGGCATTACGACAACAATACCTTCATCTCTTTTAATCAGGTAAATTTCGAGGTCAAAATTTCTTTAAGGGGGTAGAACTGTGACATCCTAAAAATAGGGGTCTAGAATTATTGCATTATTACGTGTGTTGTGTGTGATAAGTTTATTATTCGGGTGTGTTTGGGGGTCCCAGAGAGGCTCGGGTTCGAGCCAAAGCCCTGTTGGAATTTTGGTTTTTGGGCACTTAAGGGAGGAGAGCGGTATGAGGCAAGGCTTAAAGGAAATTATTGGCATTTTACTAACACAAGAGGAGCTTGTGGCCTAGTGGGTGACGTCCCAGGGGAGCATGGGAGAGGGAGAGTGTTCAAATCCCATCTGCTGCAACAAGGAGCTTTATTTTTTTGCTCAAGGTGAGAAGAGGTGGAGTTGGTGTGGGACTCTACCAGGTGAAGATTTGAATTGGTCAACTAGTTTGAATGAATGGTGGTAAGGATGTTGGGGAGTGAAATGTGGAGCAAATCAAGGGATTTTGAGAGGGTGGATGAGAGTTGGCCGAATGTGGGAGTTGTGGGAGGTGAATTTCGGCTATAGGGTGTTTTGGCAAGGGAATTTTGGCATTTTGGGAAATGAGATAGAAAAACTGAATTCTTTTGTGCATCTTAGCTTCTTTTCTGTCCCCTTTACTTTTGCGGCATCTGTGCTTTCGGGTTCTACTTTCAGTCATTTTTTCTCTTTGCTTTGTTTGCTAGCCGAAACCATCCTCTCCATCTCCTCTCCAAAGTTTGAAGACTTTTCTTCTATTTCTTGCTAAGAGCTGAACCCTTTTCATCTTCTTTTTGTGCACCTATAGTCGAATCAATAGTTTTGGGCCTTGCTGCTTGTACCGAAATTTTTCTATTCCATTCGGCTCTCTCTTAATACCAAGGTAATGGTTCTTTCCCATCATTCCATTTTCTCCCTTCCATAGCCGAATGTTTAACCTTCTCATTTTCTTTTATTTTTGTTTGTTCGTTTATTTCCATCACTAAAATCGAAACTTCAGGTCCTCTCATTATTCCTTCTCGTGTTCTCCTTTTGTTGTGGTTTTAGTAGGCTTGGCCGAATCTCTCCTTCTTTTACGAATTGTCTGTAATCGCAAGCCGAACCTGTTTTGGATCGGTTCCTCATTGATCAAGGTAGGGAGTTTCTCTCTAATTCTTTTTGTCTCTTCTCTGTTCGTTTTCTCTGCTATAACTGAATCTTCGTCTCTGCTTAGGCCGATTGTGTTAAGGAGTAGGCAACTCTCTTCGTTGTTCATTAACATTTGAATTTCGGGAAGTGGTGGTAAGAGCCGAACCTCCTTGTTAGATAACCTTCATTTCTCATTTATTGATTGAGATTTCTTCATAGAGGCAAGTGATAGTCAGTCTAAGGAGAGTGGACTCGTGAACCCTGCTCTCAAGTTCAAACGGCGTAAGGTGTCAGCAGTTGGAGATTTTCTGCGGGGTTGTGGTAGAGAGCCGACATCTGTTTGGGATAGGCAAATCATTGTTGTTCCCGCTAGTGAGAGTGACGGCAATCAGGAGTGTATAGTTCTTCGCGTAATCAGGTGTGTAATCTCACACCTTTATTTTGTTTTGGTTTTGTTATACCATGTGTCGGCTAAAAGTCAAAATACCCGTGAATCTTGGAATGCAGTTGAAATATCCTAGTGGGTATTGTTGGAGATATACCGTAAGTAAACTTATGTCTATACCATTGTGGGTAAATTAGCATGATTGCATGTGTGTTTTGATTATCGACATACTATGATATATGTTTGCATCCATCACACTATGACGTTATGACATGTTGCATGGGAAAGGGATATTGATTGATCGGGGAAGTGTATTTTGGTGGCTCTGCCACATATCTCGTATTTCAGTGACTCCGTCACATCATTTCGGTGGCACTGCCACAATTTCGGCGATGAGCAGCATGACTGCCATCGATGGTGTGTAGCGGATGAGGGTTGATTGTAGAAATCCCCACCGGTGTGTTTTGGCTGGAATGGGTGGTGTGTAGCAGATGGATATTTAGGTTGGGCTGGGTTGCATTGCATTCATTATCTACTATACCATGCTAAATAGGGCTCAGGCCCAGTTCGTTTCTGTATGGGCTTCGCCCAATTTGATTTCGTAAGGGCTAAGGCCTAGTAGGTATCTGAATGGGCTCGGGCCCAGTTAATGTTTGCGTAGGGGATTACACACTGAGTTCTCGTAACTCACCCCTCTGCTTAATTTTGCAGGTAATCCCTAGCTTTGAGGATTTGGAGTCGAGGTGGACTATGTGGTGGCCATGCACTGTTTTTTTCGTAAACTCCGCTTTACATTGCTTTAAATTTATTTTAATTTGGGATTATGTTCTGTAATAAGGCCACTGGGATTTTAATTTGGTTTTTTTTGTTTTCAATGCATTTATGATTTATAATGAACGGTTCACGAACTATTGATAATTAAAAACAGGATTTTCCTAAAACTACAACCACTGTTTTCAAAACGTCACAATTCTGAAACCCACTGAATCTAATCTTAGTTATAAAACAAGTTTTTGATGTTAGAAATATTAATAACATTTTGCAAGAAAACCCTAAAAATGAATCTGATTTTCAAAGTGAAAACAAAACTCGAAATTTTTTCAACAATCGTGAAGTTTCTTTAAACAACCTTTCATGTGGCATGCCAGATCCGGTCATAACATTTAGGCCGGGTTTGGGGTGTTACACTAAAAGCCGCTTCAGATCGTCAGAAGTCCTATGCAGACTTGAAACGAAAAGATATTGAGTTTCAGATCGATGATAAAGTGTTCTTGAAAGTATCTCTGTGGAAGAAAGTACTCAGATTTGGACGTAAAGGCAAATTGAGTCCGAGGTTCATCGGATCGTATGAGATCATTGAACGAATTGGGCCAGTTGCGTACAGATTGTTGTTGCCACCTGAGCTATAAAAGATTCATAATGTGTTTCACGTGTCAATGCTTCGTCGTTACCGATTTGATCCATCACATGTGATTTCTCTGTCTGAGATAGAAATCCGATCTGATATGACTTACGAAGAAGAACCGATCCGTATCTTGGCACGTGAGATTAAAGAATTACGAAATAAGAAAATTCTATTAGTTAAAGTATTGTGGCATCGACACGGAGTGGAAGAGGCAACGTGGGAGCCCGATGATACTATGAGGCAACAATATCCGAATCTGTTTAATGGTAAGATTTTTGGGGAAGAAAATCACTAAGGGGGAGAATTGTAATAGTCCAATTTAGACCCTAGTCGGAATAGTGGTTTCGGAACCACAAATCCATGTCAAATAAATATTTAAATATTATTTTCCGAGTTTACAGTATGTGATTAGGCATGTGTGAAAGTTTCGTGATTTAATTTATCCGTTTGTATGCCTAATTTGATAAAAGGACTTAATCGCGTAAAATGCAAAAGTGCCTTGATAATTGTTAAAGTGCTTTAATGCTATGTTTTTTTTAATATGAAGGCCTTAAATGGAATTAGGCCATTATATTAAAGGATGGACGGTTAAGGGCTATGGCTATATGGTTTTATAATTAGCTTATTAAGGGAAAAAATGGAAAAGAAAAATTATTATGATTATTAACAAAACAAAAAGATGAATTAATGCTCATCTTAGATATTCACTCACCGAAAATAGAAAATAAAAACAAGGTTTGAGCTCTTCAAACATTCGACCATTGATGTTCTTTGATTCAAGGTTCATTTCTGTTCGGTTTTTGATAATTTCTACGTTTTTGTAATCGTTGCTTTGTGTTCTTCAAAACCCATGCTTTAATTTTGTGAATTGATGAAGATTTTGAAAAGTGCCATTGATGAATTCATGAGTTTTGTGATGTTTGAGGATGAAATATGAAATATATGTGTTAGATTAACATAGTTTGTCTTTGGATTTTTGGTGATTTTGAGTAATTTGGACTTAATTGAGACAATAATATTTTGAGGGACTAAATTGTGAAATAAATGAAATATATGGACTTGTATGAGCATGGGTAATATTCGGCCTAAGCATGGCGTATGCAAATTGTGTGTATTTTGTGATTTTATGAAATAGGGACTAAAATGACAAAATGTAAAAATATGAGGGCTAAATTGTAAATATCCATAAATATGTGTTTTTGGTTTGAATTGAATGATTTGGTGAATAAATGGATTAAATTTGAATGTGTATATATCAAGAACCGAAGAAAACAGATTTAGATCGAGGAAAGTCGAAAATAGTTGAATAGCCGTTCGTTTCCGTTTACACAAATTCGAGGTAAGTCGATATACAAATAAATGCATTAGAATTGGTTTATCTATGCATCTATGAAATTTTGATTGCGATGAATATGTTCGAGATGATTCGTATATGAAATCCGAGGAAATATCGACAATGTATCAATGTCCGAGAAGTCCCGTATGAACCTAGGAATAGATAGGATTACATATGTCATGACATAGGTTTCCGATATGTGATATCGTGTAAGACCACGTCTGGGACGTTGGCATCAATTTGATATTTACGTGTAAGACCATGCCTTGGACATTGGCATCATATTTGATTCGTGTAAGACCCTGTCTGGGACAGTGGCATCGATATTTGGTTACATGTAAGACCACGTCTGGGACGTTGGCATTGTACGATTATTCTGAGTATTCCGAGCATCCTATTTGATTCTGAACGGTACAACGGGTAAGTCCGAGAAATGAATGACTATGTGAATTGTATATTCGTTTCAGGTACGTTTGATGTATATGCTTTGAATAGGCATGAAATGTGAGTAAATACGTACATAGATGCAATGAATAAAGTGTGATATATGTATGTTTGACATATAAGCAAAAGAAATGCTTGAGGTATGATATGTTGTTAAGCAATGGCAAACCAATTGAGCCAAAGAGAAATCTATGTGTTTGAAATGAAAATATTAATATATTTGAATTGCTATGTTTATAAATGATTATATGTTAAGTTTATTTGTATATGGCTTACTAAGCTTTTGGAAAGCTTACTTTGTGTGTGTTTGCTTTGTTTTATAGATCGTTAAAGCTACTGCTGTAAGGCTCGGGTCGCGTCGAGGATTGTCATCACACTACTCAAATCATATTTTGGTACCTTTTGAATATGTATATATTAAGTATGGCATGTATAGTCTAGTCGATATGGTTATGTTTTGAAAGGGTGTATAGTTAGCCATGTGATATGGCTAGATAATGACATTATATGAATGAGTAATCAAGCCATATGATGCTTAATTTGGTATGGTAGCTAATGAAATGGTCAAAGTATTGGTAAGCTTATTGATGCAAAGTTGGTATATCATTGATGATAAGATGTCTATTATTATGGTAAGGTGTGGATGAATCATGCTTGGATTTACTTGTGATTTAGTTGGGCTAATTGGCATATAAAATGTTGTGATGAAATGTTCTTGAATGATGTAAAATAGATGGTCAATTTGGTATGTTTTTGGTTGTCATAAGTGTTGGATTGATGCTTTTATGTGCTTGTAACAATGACCCATTGTGTGGGTGGCATTTTGGCCTTGAAAATGGCCTATAATTGCCCACATGGTTGAGCACACAGGCGTGTGGCTCGACCATGTCCCTCATGGTTGTATTTCAAAACAAATCAGACTCGACCACGGGCTAGACACACGGGCGTGTGACTGGCCGTGTGGTGCAAGTCAGTAGCGACCACGGGTGAGGCACACGGGCGTGTCCACGGTCGTGTGGACAAGTCAGTATGTATGCCCTGTTTTGACACGACTTAGGCACACGGGCGTGTCTGAGGCCATGGGAGGCAAACGGCCTGCCCACATGGGCATGTGACCTCTGTAACTTAAAAAATTTTTAAATTTCTAAAAATTTCTGTATGTGTTCGGTTTAGTCCCGGCCCCTTTTTAAAGCATGTTTAAGGTCTCGTAGACCTATTTAAGGGACACTTTGATTTGATTAGTTGAATATTATTATGAAAAGTCCGAAAAAGGTTCCGTTTCATCCGGTAACGCCTTTAACCCTAGACCAGCAATGGTTACGGGTTAGGGGTGTTACACTTTCAATGCCAAAACGACGCCGTTTAACTCCTTGACCCACGTGCGCGACCCGACCCGAAAGGGGATCCGCGTGTTTTACAACTTTTGGGGTATTTATGCCCGTGGTCCTTCCGCTTTTTTTTTACACTTTTTCAATTAAGTTTCTTTTATTTTCAATTTTTACCCTATAATTTTTCTTCTATTTCAATTCGGTCCTGCACAAAGTGACGCGTTTTGGAGGGCGAGGATATTTACTTTTCTGGTCCCTCCATTTCATTCTCGCACTGCAATCCGGTCCTTCCCCTTTCTTTTTATTTTCGATTTTCCCCAATTTTTTATTAAAAGATTCGATTTAGTCCCTCTTTTTGTTATTGTTGCTATTTCATTAGTTAATTTAATATTATTACTACTAATTACATTTTCTTTCTTTGTGTGTGTTGATTTTATTTGTTATTATTGTCATATTATTATTCTTATCAATGTAGTATTATTATTATTTCTATTGCTATTATTATTAACATATTATTATGATTATTTACGTATCATTATTAATTAACTATTGTTTTTATTACTATTATTTCTTTAATATTTATCTAGTATTTGTAAATACATTTATCATATTATCGTTTATTATATTTATATCCTCTTAAACAATTTCCAACTTTAGATCCTTTATTATTTGTATTATTATTTTTAACATTATTTTCATCATTGTTAGTATTTTTAAACTACCCAATATTTCTATATTTTTAATTTATTAGTAGTCGTTATTAAATTTTAAATTAAATTTTAGTTTTTATTTGTTCATTTACTTTTCTTATTATTTTATTTTATATACCGCTGGTTTGTTTTATTATTTTATTACTATTTACCTTTTGATTTATTTTTGCTCTTATTTTTGTTATTTATTACGTTCATTATTATCCTTTTTAAATCAAAGCATATAAGTTAAATAAAAGTTTATTCTCGGGAATTCAAAAATGTTGTGTCCTAACTCACTGGATGTGACATTTGTTATCTCGAGGTAAGGATTTCTATAAATAAAGGCAATATTCTGTATTTGGAATTTTGAGAAATTGTGCTCTAACTTACTGGGTTCCGATTTTTCATTTGACCTAAATAACCGAATATCCTTCCTAAACTTAAATGCACGAGTTTTAAAAGTCAAAAGACAAGCTTAGTTTCGAGGATTTGAAATGTCGTATCCTAACTCATTGGGCGTGACATTTTACTTCTTCGAAATAAGAGGGTCTTAGCATCCGATTTAATTTATTCAAGTTTTCTTTTAAAGAGGATCGTATTTTAAAATCTTTTCAAATTTTCAACATTAAGTCTTTAATTAATCAATTAGGTACCAATTTTGGGTGTTACGAGGGTGCTAATCCTTCCTCGTGCGTAACCGACTCCCGAACCTATTTTTTGGAATTTTGTAGGCCAAAATCATTGTTTTAATAAATCAAAATGTTTTAATGATCAATCTCAAGGTATTCCGATCACACCTCGAAAAAAGGATTGGTGGCGACTCTATTTTTTGTTTTAAAAAGTCGACCCCGTTTTTCGCAAAAAAAGTAGTTTCGACAGCTTGGCGACTCCGCTGGGGATGAATAAGAGAGTCAAGCCGTAAAATTGATTATTTTCTATCTTGTTGTCGAAAATTGAAAATTTGATTTGAAAAATTACGATCCTTTTATTGCATTTGTTTGTGTTATTTCATATGATTGCTGTGGTTTGAGTCTCGTAGAATATTTTTGCATCATATTGCATAAGGACCGTTTTGTCTTACCTCTTTTAAGTGGCAGTGAGAAGCTACTCCTTCGTGAGGTTTTCACCTCTGTGCAGGATAGTGGATTGCTTTCGGGATACATCCGTACCTATGTCTTCGTGAGATTTTCATCTCCGTGCAGCCATAGGGAAATGTATTCCCCTGAACTGAACTCGGTCCGTATGAGCCTATATTGGGTGAGGATCGAGGAATCTACTGGTTTGGGTACCTCAACTTTAGAACCAAACCGCATGTAGAAGACCCTAGGAGCCCACCCTAGATAGCACTGCGCCAAACCCTAGCAGTTACCCAGATAGGTGCTTGATTCTCTTTCATTTGCTTTGAGTTTTGTTTTTTGTATATTGTACTGACTTATTGTGTTTTTATTATGTTTGCATGTCATTTCATATTTAAAAGAGTGTCGATTCACGTTCGATTACTAAATTAGAGAGCTTGTCATGGAGAACGAATTTCTTAATAAAGTGGAAGATAACGCGGCTGTCCGTATGTGGTCAGAGAAAACGCAATTAGAGAAAGGGGATAGTCTAGCCGAGGAGTACACGTCAGAATTATTGGACTACACCCGTATCAGCGTGACGCAAGATAACCTTCAGGAATTAAAAGAGATATGGGATCAATGGAATGATGAGACCAAGCAGTTGTTCTACTATAATTATGGGGATTTGCCATATCTACTAGACATCAAGGTAGATGAGCATTTATTCCGGGCCCTCGCTAAGTTTTGGAACCCTGCATACAGTTGCTTTACCTTTGGGAGGGTAGATTTAGTGCCCACTATGGAAGAATATATAGCCCTACTGCGTTGTTCAAAGGTTCACGTCGATAAAGCTTACTCTAGAGCCGCTTGTGTCTCGACCTTTTGGAATAAATTGATAAACATTACAGGAATGATCAAACAGTGGATTACAGCCAGGATCAAGCAAAAAGGTGAGTGTAAGTGCATCCTATGGAAGAATTTGAGAGATTTGATTCTAGCACATCCTGATACGGAAAAGAGAGTCAATGTGTTTGCTTTTAGCATCTACGGACTAATGATCTTCCCTAGGGCATTAGGGTATGTAGAAGAGACGGTCTCGGATCTCTTGATCGACTTGATAAAGGGGTCACACCTGTTCCTGCAATCTTGGCCGAGACATTTAGATCTTTGAATGCATGTAGGAGGGCCGGTGAGGGCAGATTTATAGGGTGCGCGCAGTTGTTGTTAGCTTGGTTCCACAGTCATTTCTGGAAGGTGGATAAGGTTTCTTATCGGGTTTTCTCTGGGAATTACTCCCCATTAAAGGAGATAGTGGCCACGCCCAGAAGGGATGACATATCAGAGGATAATTGGATAGCGCTCCTTCAAAATCTCCAGGAAGAAGACGTCGAGTGGAGAGCTCCTTGGTTGATTCCTGACGAAATTCTTTACCGATGTGGGAGTTTTGACTGGGTCCCTTTGCTTGGGATTTGGGGAGCAGTTGGGTACGCTCCTTTGCGCGTATTGAGGCAATACAGATCAAGATAGATCATACCGACAACACATTGGCTAGCTCAATATGAGTTTTCGTACAAGGGAGATAACTACAAGAAAAGGGTAAAGGAGATTTCTAACGTTTGGAATTAGACTCGTCGAATGAAAAGGCTAGCCGTAGGTTCTGTAACACCCCTTACCCGTATTCAACTCCGGAACCAGGTACGAGGCATTACCGGACTTGACTTTCTTGAGCATTCGACTTTGGTCTATAAAATTCGTCCCAATTTAAAACTTTTTCATTTACAATCGTAACGTCCCTATCATGGGTCTACAAGACCCTTTACATATACTCGCAATGCTGAGGGACCAAACCGAAACTTTTACACACTTTAAAAATTTTGACATAAAATTTGACCCCACGTCCATGTGACATATCACACACCCGTGTTCCATGGCCTTGTAGAATTATTTTCTTTTCAAACCTACAGGGGTTTTCACACGGTCGGACACACACTCGTGTGCTTGGCCTGTGTGCTCCACACGGCCTAGACACGCCCGTGTCCTCGCCCGTGTGTAAAAACCTGAGTATTCTATTTTTTACCTCAGCAACCCATTTATGGGCACACGGCCTAGGCACACGCCCGTGTGTCTAGCCCATGGTCGACACTAACTTGTAACGCTAACATGCAGGGGACACACGACCAAGTCACATACCCATGGGACCGACCGTGTGTCACACACGGTCTAGACACACGCCCATGTGTCTGCCCGTGTGGACCAATTCAAGGCTATTTTCAAAGCCATTTAGCCACCCACACTTGCACACATTCATACATCACCATAATTCATTTTCAAATCATCAATTATAACTCTTGAATTATCACATTTGAATCATGAAAATAAAATCTTCATCCCATATACGAGGGAGAACTATTACTAGTACAATTACAAATGACTTGAGCCATCATCTATTGCTATATACAACCGAACCATAAACTCTTTTAGGCCAACACATTTGGCTACTTTAACTATGACTTAATTAAACCAAAATAAGATCCCTATACATGCCATATCTCAAGAACACTTGAATCTCATACCCAAGTGTCTACTCGATAGTGTGAAAGCATCTCCGGCAGTTTCCAACCCGAGCTAGTTAAGTTAACCTATAAGAGATGGGAAAGAAAGAGGAGTAAGAAATAACGCTTAGTAAGTTCATATGCAAATGACAAACAACTATTGACATTTATTTATTACCCTCAACCACAATGTAATATAATGAGATTTACACTTAAGGTAATAGTTACCCATTCAATCATTCATAATGCTTACTCATTCTAAACTTTCACCTGTCACAAACTCATTTCGTAAAACACTGTTCATCTTTACTTGCATTTATACCCTGCATTTATCACCACAAAGCCACATGCAAATTACACTTAGCCAAGTTTCTCGATATCACCCCAGAAAAATAATAAATACTTGGTGATTTCGCACACAGCCCACCATTCAATAATTAATAAGGTGGTATCACACACAGCCCACCATTGATAATATTGGCGATGGTATCACACACAACCCATCACTAACAATTAATAAGGTGGTATCGCACATAGCCCACCATTTAATAATTAATAAGGTGGTATCGCACACGGCCCACCATTATTACACATTCACGAATATTTATCCACGTACATTTTCCTATTTCAAATGTTCATCCGGGAATATCCTCACACACTATCATTCTTAAATAGATTTCTACAATAACCATTCGCATTCACAAAATGCATTTATAAATATAACATATGCAATCAGGGTGCATCGTTAACACATAACTCACCATGGTTTCCTCATATACCGAATTCACCTCAAATGAGTTCTAGGCACATACCTGTACCTGTCATAGTATAACCTCATACTTTATCATTTTCAACATACCTGTTGAATTATTCAAATGCTAAAGAACAATCTTGAATTTCTTACATATAATACCAAATCAACATCATACCCCCGATAGGGTCTTACATGAAATATCATATCGATGCCATGTCCCTAACATGGTCTTATATTAAATCTCACAGTGAGGCCATATTCCAAATATGGTCTTACACGGGACCTTAATTATCATAGTATCATGCTATTTGCATTCCCTCTATTCTTAGATTCAATTGAAGACTTTCAATTCTTGACATCTCATCAAGACGTATTTAATATATTCATAGAGTCAATATACAATTCATACATCATCGAAATATTAAATACTTCACTATAGTTGAATTATTAGCACACGAACTTACCTGGATATCGAAAAGGGCAAAAAGGGACCTAATTGTCCATATTTTTCTTTTCTCCTGTTCTAGGTACGAATCTCGTTTTATTTGATCTAGAACAAAAAAAATTACTCATTTAATCATTTTATGATCATATTACAACATAATCTCTACTTAGGCAAAAATGACCATTTTGCCCTTGTACTATGGCAAAATTACGATTTTGCCCCTAGGCTCTTAAATCATTTTTCATCACACTTTCTTATTAAACAAGCCTACCTGAACATTTATTTCTCTTACAACTACTCACAAATCAAACTATTTCATGCATTTATTACCAAATTACAACATTTACAACTTAGTCCAATTTAGGTGTTTTCATGATAACACCTTTCACAAAAGTTGTTTCTCATCTCCCTAACATTCATTTTCTTCCATAAAAACTCAGCAAACAACATAAACTCTCTCATGGCAAGTCCCTATACTTTCAACCATTTAGCAATTTAGTCCTCTCATTAGCTAGCTTAAGCTTTGGGGGTTCCAAAAGTACAAAAAGTATCAATTAAACCATCAAAATCACTTACTTGTAAGGAAGAAAGCTTGGCTGAAAATTTTCAAGCTCCCATGGCTGTTTTTCCTGAGAAATTCGATGGAGAGAAGGGAAAGAAAAGACGATATCTTCATCTTTTCTTCTCTTTATTTTATTATAAAAATAAAATTTTATTACCAATTTCACCTAACAATATGACAAAGCCAATTCTTTGTCCCCTATGGCCGGCCACCTCATAAAATAAGGCCTAATTGCACATTAGGGACATCCAATTAATATTACTTAGCTATTTGGCACCTCTAGCAAATAAAATAGAACTTTCGCACTTTATGCGATTTAGTCCTTTTTCGCGATTAAGCATGGAATCGCTAAAATTAAAACAACAAAATTTCCATGCTCCTTTATAAACATGCTATAACCCATAAAATAAAATTAAAATAATTTTCTCTACCCTCGGATTAGTGGTCCCGAGACCGCTGTTCTGACTAGCCCCTAAATCAGGCTGTTACAATCCTCCCCCCTTAGGGATTTTCGTCCCCGAAAATCTTACCAGAAGAAGTTGCTTTCAACATTCAAGAAACGTTTCCACCAACCTTTCAAAGTATCAAGTCGATGTACCCTCAAACCTCTTTCTTGCCAAAGACCTTTAAGCCGTAGGATACCAGGTTGAAGCACAACTTTAAAACTTAAATTACCCTTCCTTTAGGGCACATATACTCAGTAATCTGACAAATGTGAACTCTGCACAAGCTAAAATGATCATTCAGATCTTATTAAATGATTCACTACAATCCGGATGATATCCCTCTCATTGGGAAATCAGGTTGATCCAAATTCGAAATCTATAGTATTTTATCACACTTTCCCCCTAGAATCTTCACCGACTGTAATAGTCTTGACTTTGAACACTCTGAAAATTCAGCTTTTACCGGTCGACTACTTCTAAACATAAACTCAATCATATCGTGAGGTGTACTCAATTTTTAAAACATTTATTCTTAAATGAGTAGACATGCCACTACTTAGCCTCATACCAAAACTTCTGCATAAGTTCTGGATTTATCAACCTGCAAATTCCATCTCAAGATAACAATAATAACAGAAATCTTATCCAACCTGAAGTTTAACATCTGAAACAAACTCATTCAGAGCTTATTTAAATTACCATTCACTATCACTCTTTTGAACTTCTCCGTTTCACAGGGAAAACTCGCTTTAGCCATTAACATCACTAAAACTAGGATACTATCAGCCAAGGTCAATCAAGTAGCTAACTCGCATTGATTAAACGGGGGTTTTCCATCCAGATATCTGGACTATGCCCACTATCCGAGAAGTATTTCAATAACTATACATACTCTTGTAATAGTTCAAGCCATTTTCACTGTCTCTCATTCAAATTTGTCTGCAGCATTAGATACTCTAGCTCCTCAGGATTCAGAAAGCACATGACGTTTTTCCACAAATCATATTATAACATCAATTTCACAACACAGACACAAAAGTGATCGTCTCTGGATCACCAATCTAACAATTCTTTTTGACGTAATTCTAACCACCCAAAGATGTAAACTACCTCTTTACACTCTGGTATTAAAACACCTTTCAATTTATTCATTAGCGCATCATTAAAAATCATAAACTCTTTTTCTCGATTCAAACTGAACTCAATACTAGAACTTTCAGGTAATAGTACCTTCAATAGCTTTCAACTTTATCACCCCGGTTAGAAAATTTCAATAAGCATATCTCTATATTATGCTCCCTAGAATCTAATTTCCTCATTCAGACCATCCATCTCCCTACTAGCGAATACACAGAATTTATTCTCTTTGTTGAAGCATGCGTAAGTATACACATAGCTCAAATCATATCTCAATAAGTCAATCTACTCTTTTCTCCACACTGAAAATACAGTTCAAACACACAATCCTTTGAATTTCTCTTATTATGTTAATCGAAAACCTTTACTATCGCCTTAGTTCAAGGTAACAGGGATATCTCAATTGAATGCATTAACTCTATTCGGCTTACCCAAAAAATCTATCACACAAATTGAAACTTGTGATTTCACTTCTTATACTTTTGTCGATATTAACATCTTATACGAAAATCAAAGATATTCATATACAAGAATTATCACCTTTCTAAGATCAAACTAAAAGCATAATCATGGTAGATATAACTATCAAAACCTGAAGAGCACACTTTAAAGATAACCATGATCAGCAGAAACATAAGGGTAGTCTCACATAAAATTTTTATTACCAACTTCATCCTCAAAATACCAAAATAGAATTACGAGGAGACAAAGGAATGTCAATTTCAATCAACCAAATCGAAAACTATTTCGTCTGATTTTACTATCAGCTAACATTCTCACACGATTGTAATTTCATAAAAATGAACAACCACATAACCCCTGAAGGGAAATAGATATCTATACAGAATACTCCAAGAGATCATTATAATCTATTCAACCATGATTGTCATAATCAACTACTTTTACAGCTCGAATATTGCTTCTCTGGCCATTTCCGTCATGATGAACCCCTTTTATTATTCCTTTCGCTAATGAACATCAGTTCAAAAAGATCTCGTTAAGTACACACCTCAGGCTTCCTACTCAATTGAGTCAATTAGCTGAGGCCAACTTTCTCTTTGCTTGTAACATTGCATAATCAGTGCAATCTTTAAAACATTCAAACATTCTTCCCAAAACTGTTCTCACCTTCCAACTACCTTTATCTCTATATACATTACTAATTGTTTCGCCACTAAGCTCTTTTATTTCATACTCATGAACTTGTTTGACTTGACTCTGGTAAAAAATCTCATTATAAATCAACAGTGGTAAGGGGGTGAGGTCGTAAAGCATCTAACTTGACTCTCATGACTATACATATAAATCATATGATTTAACATTCATCATTAATGAAATATCATCATAATTGTACAACTCACTCCAAGCGAGTTTTCACCCTTACTCATGTTACAAATGTTTCTATCATTCATAATTTTGAACAGTGATTTTACTAACGCAGGCTCCATAGTAATATCTATTCAAGTACTCAACATTTAACTTTGATTTCTCTTACCATCACTTATCAAATTAGAGGACGTCTTATGGGTTTGAGTACGTCGTTTACTTGATTGCCATAGTCCAACTATGGTTTTACTCGTATCACAATATCATAACCCAGTTATAATCTTACATGTCATCCGATGCCATAGCCTCGCTATGGTCTTACACAAAATCTCATATCGATACCAATGCCATATCTCAGATACGGTTTTACATGGAAACACATGTCGATGCCGATGCCATATCCTAGATATGGTCTTGAATGGGATCTTATATCGATGTCAACGCCATATCCCAGATATGGTCTTACATGATTTCATACCGAAGCCAGGTCCCAGATGTGGTCTTACACGGGATCGCTATTCGATGCCGATGCCATATCCCAGATATGGTCTTACACGGGGTCATATATCGATGCCAATGCCATGTCCCAGATATGGTCTTATATGGGATCACATGTACGGCCATGGTTTAGTCATGGTCTTATTCATCAATTTATCATTGAACGACTGACTCATCTCCTGCGTTCTACTTAATTTAACTACCAAGTTTAACTCCCGCACTATAATATTTGTGGCTTCATAATAGAGTCATAAAACAAAACAGTATACATTCTCTACTATAACAGTCGCACATGAGATTCAACTATGTGGACATATTGATCATACATCATTCAAACAGTTATACATACACACATGTCCTATTCACTGGGTAAGTTTACTCACCATATTCACTTAATCAAATATGTTGAGTGTATAACACCGTATGCATGTCGAACCAACATTAAGCTTATCACCATATAACTTTCATTTCATTCATCAACCTAGAATGATCTCATTCCATACCTTACCACACACATGTCATGAACTTTTATTCATACCTTTCTGAATTCATCACATCATAAACACATTTCAATTGTCTCGTTATCAATTTCAACATTATTGAAAACAGCTCGATTGGAAATCATCTCTGTCTTAACAAAGTTATTTCACTAAAGCCTGGAGATATCACACTATCATGAGTAGTAATATGGCATGTATAACTAAACTCTCATACGCTATGTTAGTCTGAGAATCAACTAAACCATAGCTCTGATACCATTAAATGTAACACCCCTTACCTGTATTCAACTCCGGAACCAGGTACAAGGCATTACCGGACATGACTTGCTTGAGCATTCGACTTTGGGCTATAAAATTTGTCCCAATTTAAAACTTTTTCATTTACAATTGTAACGTCCCTATCATGGGTCTAAAAGACCCTTCTCATATACTCGAGATGCTGAGGGACCAAATCGAAACTTTTACACACTTAAAAAATTTTGACATAAAATTTTACCATACGCCCGTGTGAGGAATGGGACACGCCCGTGTGACATATCATGTAACATCCCGGTTTAGGGCCTAGTCAGAATAGTGGTGCAAGACCACAAATCCGAGGGTTATAAATGAGTTTTTGAGGTTTATGCCTTGTATGCATGCTAGTGTGAAAGTTTCATGAAGCAATTTTATGAAATTGTGGTTGAATTGTCCAAAAGGACTAAATTGCAAAAGTTGCAAAATGTGTGTTTCTAGAAGCTATATTTGTGAAATAGCTTTAGATTATTAATTAGAGTTCCTTAATGAGCAATTTTTCTAATTTCTAATATTTGGACAAAATTGGGCATGGATGAGTTAAAATAGAAAGTTTATCAAAAAGGGCATTTTGGTCATTTAACAAATAAGTGATTAAAAAGGAGAAAAGATGACAAAATCATGCTCCTCTTCTTCCCCTCATTGCCAAAAATTTGAAGGAAGCCATAGCTAGGGTTCTTCAAATTTTCAAGCCTGCTAGTAAGTGCATCTAGCCTCATTTTTGATATTCTTTGTATTTTTGAAGTCCCTGTAGCATGAGTAAGCTATTTTTAGCTATTTGATGAGCTATGAAGGATGTTCAAAAATGTGGTCATGTATGACATGCATGTATTTTTTTTGTTTTATGGAAGATTATGAAAGCTTGATGTAGTAGAAACATCTTTTGTTAAGTGATTTTCCATGAAAGTGCATGTAGGGACTTGATTGTGAAAATCTTAAGTTTGGTCATACATGTGTGTTTTAGTGAGAATTGATGATAGCTTTAGTTGAATAAGTGGTTCGGCTAAGCATGAAAGGCTAGAAAGTTGAATAAAAATCACTTTACGAGCCTTGGGGCTAAAGTGTAAATATGAAAAAGTTTAGGGCAAAATAGTATTTTTGCTAAAGTATGAGATGTGGGTCAATTTAGTTAATGTATGTATTGAATAAGCTGATTTATTCATTATAGATCAAGAAAGACGAAGCCGGGATCGAAATTGAGGCAAAAGTAAGATGGTGGACTAAATTGCAAGTCTCAATACTTTTGAGTATCGAGGTAAGTCTATGCATAAACAATGCATTCATACTTACAATTTATTGATGATAGCTAGTGTGTAGCTTGTTCGAGATTGATTGAGAACCTATGTGGTTTCAAGTAGAATGAATGTAGTAGAATTGTGAATGGATGTTTAATTGAGTAAGTAGACGTTTGAATGTGTAGTGATAATGCTAGATGGCAGGCTAAGTGCGATACCATCCTAATGCATATTGACGATGAGCTAGCTATGTGCGATGCTATCGTTAGGTATATCGTTTAGTGGGCTAAGTGAGAAACCCCTATGATTACCTTTGTGGTAGACTAAGTGCGATACCACCTTATTAATCGATTGTGGTGTGCTAAGTGCGAAACCACCGAGACATTTACTGTGTGGGTTAACTGTGTGGATTAGCCATGTGATTGCATTATTGAGTAAAATAACTGTGTGGATGTATTATTAAGTTAATTAGCTGTGTGGATGAATTATTGAGAAATAATGACGTGTTGTATATTGTGTAAATGTGACATTGAATGCAGGGGTGCATTTCGATGGTTATGAGTAAGTGGCTCATGATGTGTTGGAAATGTGGTAAGGGTTAGAAAGAGTAAGCATAGTTGTTCATTTCTTTTGGTAGTATAATGCTAATTGTTGTTTAGCTTATACTATGATGCTTAATTGTTTATGTGTAAACTTACTAAGCTCAAAGCTTACTCCCTTTCTTTTCCCTTATCTTATAGAGTAAAAGTGTTGAATCGAGATACGAGGATCAATTGGAAGATCGCCCACACTATCAGCACACTCTGGTACATGAGACTCAATGCTTTGTATATGGCATGTATAGGGGCTAGACAAGTTAGTGAATTTTGTTGTATATGGCTAAGATGTGTTGGCCTTTAGAATGATAGTGTATTTTGTATAATGCCATGGTTGTTGGCTATTATATTATATGAAAGAAAGATGTAGTTTTCTATATGAGATTACACTTCAATTTGAGTTGATTATGATTGCGTTAGATGAGTATATGTTGTGTATGCTAGAGGGGTGAAAAGAACTTGGCACATAGCTTTGTTCTTGTCCATGTGGATAGACACACGGGCGTGTGTCTAGGCCATGTGTGACACACGGCCAGCCCATGGGCGTGTGACTCAGCTGTGTGTCCCCTGCATGTTAGTATTTGAAGTCAGAATAGACCACGGACTAGTCACACGGGCGTGTACCTAGGGCGTGTGGGATTAATCAGTCTTGGCCACGGGCTAGCTACACGGGCGTGTGTCTAGACTCTAGGTCGTGTTAAAGTAGTCAGTGTGCACCACGGGTGGTAAGCACGAGCGTGTGCCTTGGCCGTGGGGCATTGGCAGAATGCTGGGTTTTTAAGCACGGTTTGGGAACATGGGCGTGTGTGACTTCACACGGGCGTGTTGTACCTTGCACGGGTGTGTGAGCCCTATTCAAAAGAGAAAATTTTTAAGATTGGAAAAAGTTCTAGTTTAGTCTCGAGATCCCTCGTGTGTATGAGTGAGGCCTCGTAAGTCGAGATTAAGGTTGTTGAGATGACTTCAGAGAGTAGTTACGACGAGCCTAAGTGGCGATCAAGTGGTTTGAGTTCGGTAGCGCCTCGGCCACAGTTCTGGAGTAGAACCCGGGTAAGGGGTGTTACATTTAGTGGTATTAGAGCTATGGTTTAGTCGGTTCTAGGACTACCGTAGCAGGTGTAAGAGTCTAGCTATACATGCCATAAGTGTACAATGATAGTGTGTGGCTTCTGATGATTTTAAATCTTATTTTATATAGTATATAGATTCTGATCCATCGACTGCTGATGAAGCAGCTAGTAATGTGCCGGCTCCTGCGCAAGGAACTGCGCCCGTTGAGAGTGGACCCGAGGTTAGTGGTCAAGGGGAAGAGGCACGGGAAGCCTTTCTCTAAATGATGAGCAATTGGTACTCAGATTATGTCCGAGCGAACCCTAATGCTCAACCTCTTCCACCTCCTCCTATACCTCAGCTAAATCCAGTGGCTCCTCAAGGTATAGATGTAGTGAGGATATCGAAACCCCCGGTGGACAAGACTAGGAAACACGGGGCTGAGGAGTTTAGAGCTTAGGTAGATGATGACCCAGAGAGGGCGGAGTTCTGGTTGGAGAACTCGATGAGGGTGTTCGATGAACTCTCATGTACGCTTGAAGAGATCTTGAAGTGTGCTGTATCTTTGCTGAGAGATTCGGCATACCATTGGTGGAAGACATTGGCGTTAGTGGTCCCGAGAGAGCGGGTGACGTGGGACTTCTTTCTGGAAGAGTTTCAGAAGAAGTATATAAGCTAGAGGTTTACTGATCGAAAAAGGAAGGAATTCCTTGAGTTGAAACAAGGAAGAATGACAGTAGCAAAGTATGAGCGTGAGGTTGTTAGGCTTAGCAAATACACTCAAGAATGTGTATCGACTGAGACCATCTTGTGTAAGAGGTTTGAAGATGGGCTAAATGAGGACATCAAACTCCTAGTGGGCATTTTGGAGTTGAAAGAATTTGTGGTATTAGTTGAGAGGGCAAGTAAGGCCGAAGAGCTGAGTTCAGAAAAGAGGAGGGCTGTGAGTGAAGCCGGAGATGCTAGAAAGAGGACGATGGGCAAGTCGTACCAAGCCCAATCGAAAAGATCCAAAGAAGTGAATCCTCAAACGACGGTACCAGTGGGTTATTCGCATCGAGACTTGGGCAATACTTGTTCGGGTTCGAGAGTCCAAGCCCCCTCGATGGAAAGTGTGGGCAATACGAAGAGTAAACCGGAGTGTCCAAGTTATGGTAGATATCACACCGGAGAGTGTTGGGGAAATAGTCGGAAATGTTATAAGTGTGGTTCCCCAGACCATTTTATCTTAAACTGTCCCGAGAGGGATGATAAGGAAGAGAAAGAAGAAATGAGACCTAGTGATATGTCTACAAGGGGTAGACCACCAAGGAACCCGAGAGGCGGGAATAGTGGTAGAGGTGCACCCAGAGATTCTGCTGTGAGACCAGAGGGTCGGGCACCTGCAAGGACGTATGCTATTCGCGCTCGCGAAGAAGCATCCTCCCCTGATGTGATAACGGGTACTTTTTCTCTCTATGACACCTTTGTTATTTCTTTAATAGATCCAGGGTTTATTCATTCTTATATTGGAATGAGATTAGCATCTAATTTGAGTATGACCGTTGAGTCTACGAACATAGTGGTTAAGGTGTCAAACCCGTTAGGAAAGCATGTGTTAGTGGACAGAGTGTGTAAGAATTGTCCTTTATTGATTGAGAATCATTGTTTTCCGGCAAACCTTATGTTGTTGCCGTTTGATGAGTTTGATTTAATCCTAGGCATGGATTGGTTGACTACCCATATTGTCTTAGTGAACTGTGGTAGTAAGTTCATTGAATTGAAATGTGAGAGTGGAGATGTGGTTCGGGTTGAATCAAGTGGATCGAATAGTCTACCAGTGATGATTTCTTCCCTAGTGGCTGAGAAATGTTTGAGAAAAGGATATGAGTCCTATCTTGCTTTTGTGTTGAATACTCGAGAGATTGGAGTAGAGTTTGAAACAGTGCCAATGGTATGTGAGTATCCAGATGTATTTCCAGAAGAGTTACCCGGATTACCTCCAGTGAGAGAGGTCGAGTTTAGAATTGAGTTGGTTCCGGGAACAGCACCTATTTCAATTGCTCCATATAGAATGACACCTGTAGAGTTGAAAGAACTGAAGGTTTAGTTGCCACAGTTGACAGATAAGGGTTTTGCAAGACCGAGCTACTTGTCGTGGGGTGCTCCGGTATTATTCGTGAAGAAGAAAGATGGGTCTATGAGGTTGTGTATAGACTATAGACAACTGAACAAGGTGACGGTGAAGAATAAGTATCCTTTACCAAGGATTGATGATCTTTTGATCAACTGAAGGGAAGCTACAGTGTTCTCCAAGATAGACTTGAGGTCCAGTTATTATCACTCAGTGAAAAGAGCAAGATGTGTTGAAAACCGCATTTCGGACAAGGTATGGCCATTATGAGTTTTTAGTTATGCCGTTTGGTTTGACGAATGCACCTGCGATTTTTATGGATCTAATGAACTGTGTTTTCAGACCGTATGTGGACAAGTTTGTAGTTGTCTTTATTGACGACATATTAATCTATTCTTGGGATGAGAACGATCACGAAGAGCTTTTGAGAATTGTCTTGCAAACTTTGAGAGATAAGCAGTTGTATGCTAAGTTTAGCAAGAGTGAGTTTTGGCTCCGAGAGGTCAGATTCCTAGGACACATGGTGTCAGGTGATGGCATCAGAGTTGACCCGAGTAAGATATCGACTGTTGTGGATTGGAAACCGCCGAGGAACGTGTCAGAAATCAGAAGTTTCTTGGGATTAGCAGGATATTACAGACATTTCGTAAAGGGGTTCTCTGTGATTGCCACCCCGATGACGAAACTATTGCATAAAGATGTCAAGTTTGATTGGACTGAGACATGTCAACAGAGTTTCGAGAGATTGAAAACATTGTTGACTGAGGCACCGGTTTTGGTTCAACTAGAATCGGGAAAGGAGTTTGTGGTTTATAGTGATGCGTCGTTTAATGGCCTCGGTTGCGTGTTGATGCAAGAGGGTAAGGTAGTCGCTTACGCCTCGAGGCAGCTAAAACCGCACAAGAAGAATTATCCGACTCATGATTTGGAGTTACCTGCGATTGTTTTTGCGTTAAAGATTTGGCGACATTACTTGTATGGTGAGAAGTGTCGAATCTTTACGGATCACAAGAGTTTAAAATATTTGATGGATCAGAAGGATATGAATTTGCGACAGAGACGGTGGCTTGAGTTGTTGAAAGACTATGAGTTAGTCGTTGACTACCACCCGGGAAAAGCGAATGTGGTTGCGGATGCCCTGAGTAGGAAGTCCTTGTATGCTCTAAGGGTTATGAGCACGAGCTTAGCATTGTATGATGATGGTGCTATTTTAGCAGAATTGAGAGCTAAGCCGCTATTTGTTCAACAAATATGTGAGGCTCAGAGAAATGACAGTGAGATGCAAGCTAAGATAGCTAAGTGCGGATCAGAAAGTGATTCTAATTTTCAAGTGGATTTGAATGGTTGTCTGATGTATCGTGACAGAATTTGTGTTCCTAAAGATGAGGAGTTGATTCGAAAGGTTTTGCATGAGGCCCACAGTGGATGTTTGTCAGTACATCCGGGCAGTACGAAAATGTATAACGACTTGAGGAAGTTGTATTGGTCAACGGGTATAAAAAGAGATATTTCAGAGTTTGTGACAAAGTGTCTGATTTGCCAACAGGTGAAGGCTGAGCATCAAGTGCCTTCGGGATTGCTTCAGCCAGTAATGGTACCCGAATGGAAGTGGGATCGGATAACCATGGATTTTGTAACGGGGTTGCCGATGACTCCAAGAAAGAGAGATGCTGTGTGGGTTGTTGTGGATAGATTGACGAAGTCGGCTCACTTTAATCCAGTACGTGTTGATTATTCACTGGACAAGTTAGCTGAGTTGTATGTGGCAGAGATAGTGAGGCTGCATGGTGTGCCTGTGTCTATTATATCGGATAGAGATCCGAGGTTTACTTCGAGATTTTGGAAGAAGTTGCAAGAGGCCATGGGTACGAGATTGAATTTCAGTACTGCGTTCCATCCGCAAACCGATGGTCAGTTTGAAAGAATGATTCAAGTTTTGGAAGATATGCTTCGATGCTGTGTGTTAGAATTCGAAGGTAGCTGGGAGAGATATCTACCTTTGGTCGAATTCGCCTATAATAATAGTTATCAGTCGAGTATACAGATGGCACCGTATAAGGCTTTGTATGGTCGTAAGTGTCAGACTCCTTTGTATTGGACCGAGCTTAGTGAGAAGCAAATCCATGGAGTTGATCTGGTAAAAGAAACCGAAAAGAAGGTGAAAGTAATCCGTAATAGTCTGAGAGCTGCTTCGGACCGACAGAATTCGTACGCGGATTTGAAAAGAAAAGAAATTGAATTTGAAGTGGGCGACAAAGTGTTTTTGAAAGTATCCCCGTGGAAGAACATTATGAGATTTGGACGAAAAGGGAAATTGAGTCCAAGGGTCATAGGGCCGTATGAGATTACAGATAGAATTGGGCCTGTAGCATACCGGTTGGCTTTGTCGGTAGAGTTGAAAAAGATTCATAATGTGTTACATGTGTCGATGTTGCAACGGTATCGCTCCGATCCTTCACATGTGATTCCTTCGACGGAAATTGAGATAAGACCGGATATGTCTTATGAAGAGGAGTCGATTAAGATCTTGGCTCGAGAAGTGAAACAGTTGAGAAATAAGAACATAGCACTAGTGAAAGTGTTATGGCAGAAACATGGTGTGGAAGAGGCTACTTGGGAAACGGAAGAAGCTATGAGAGAGCAACATCCAAACCTCTTTACTGGTAAGATTTTTGAGGGCAAAAATCTCTAAAGGGGGGAGAGTTGTAACATCCCAGTTTAGGGCCTAGTCGGAATAGTGGTGCGAGACCACAAATCTGAGGGTTATAAATGAGTTTTTGAGGTTTATGCCTTGTATGCATGCTAGTGTGAAAGTTTCATGAAGCAATTTTGTGAAATTGTGGTTGAATTGTCCAAAAGGACTAAATTGCAAAAGTTGCAAAATGTGTGTTTCTAGAAGCTATATTTGTCAAATAGCTTTAGATTATTAATTAGAGTTCCTTAATGAGCAATTTTTCCAATTTCTAATATTTGGACAAAGTTGGGCATGGATGAGTTAAAATAGAAAGTTTATCAAAAAGGGTATTTTGGTCATTTAACAAATAAGTGATTAAAAAGGAGAAAAGATGGCAAAATCATGCTCATCTTCTTCCCCTCATTGCCGAAAATTTGAAGGAAGCCATAGCTAGGGTTCTTCAATTTTTCAAGCTTGCTAGTAAGTTCATCTAGCCTCGTTTTCGATATTCTTTGTATTTTTGAAGTCCCGGTAGCATGATTAAGCTATTTTTAGCTATTTGATGAGCTATGAAGGATGTTTAAAAATGTGGTCATGTATGACATGCATGTATTTTGTTGTTTTATGGAAGATTATGAAAGCTTGATGTAGTAGAAACATCTTTTGTTAAGTGATTTTCCCTGAAAATGCATGTAGGGACTTGATTGTGAAAATCTTAAGTTTGGTCATACATGTATGTTTTAGTGAGAATTGATGATAGCTTTAGTTGAATAAGTGGTTCGGCTAAGCATGAAAGGCTAGAAAGTTGAATAAAAATCACTTTACGAGCCTTGGGGCTAAAGTGTAAATATGAGGAAGTTTAGGGGCAAAATAGTATTTTTGCTAATGTATGAGATGTGGGTCAATTTAGTCAATGTATGTATTGAATAAGCTGATTTATTCATTATAGATCAAGAAAGACGAAGCCCGGATCGAAACCGAGGCAAAAGCAATGTGGTGGACTAAATTGCAATTCTCAATACTTTTGAGTATCGAGGTAAGTCTATGTATAAACAATGCATTCACACTTACAATTTATTGATGATAGCTAGTGTGTAGCTTGTTCGAGATTGATTGAGAACCTATGTGGTTCAAGTAGAATGAATGTAGTAGAATTGTGAATGGATGTTTAATTGAGTAAGTAGACATGTGAATGTGTAGTGATAATGCTAGATGGCAGGCTAAGTGCGATACCATCCTAATGCATATTGACGATGAGCTGGCTATGTGCGATGCTATCGTTAGGTATATCGTTTAGTGGGCTAAGTGAGAAACCCCTATGATTACCTTTATGGTAGACTAAGTGCGATACCACCTTATTAATCGATTGTGGTGTGCTAAGTACGAAACCACCGAGACATTTACTGTGTGGGTTAACTGTGTGGATTAGCCATGTGATTGCATTATTGAGTAAAATAACTGTGTGGATGTATTATTAAGTTAATTAGCTGTGTGGATGAATTATTGAGAAATAATGACGTGTTGTATATTGTGTAAATGTGACATTGAATGCAGGGGTGCATTTCGATGGTTATGAGTAAGTGACTCATGATGTGTTGGAAATGTGGTAAGGGTTAGAAAGAGTAAGCATAGTTGTTCATTTCTTGTGGTAGTATAATGCTAATTGTTGTTTAGCTTATACTATGATGCTTAATTGTTTATGTGTAAACTTACTAAGCTCAAAGCTTACTCCCTTTCTTTTCCCTTGTCTTATAGAGTAAAAGTGTTGAATTGAGATACGAGGATCAATTGGAAGATCGCCCACACTATCAGCACACTCTGGTACATGAGACTCAATGTTTTGTATATGGCATGTATTGGGGCTAGAAAAGTTAGTGAATTTTGTTGTATATGGCTAGGATGTGTTGGCCTTTAGATGGATAGTGTATTTTGTATAATGCCATGGTTGTTGGCTATTATATTATATGAAAGAAAGATGTAGTTTTCTATGTGAGATTGCACTTCAATTTGAGTTGATTATGATTGTGTTAGATGAGTATATGTTGTGTATGCTAGAGGGGTGAAAAGAACTTGGCACATAGCTTTGTTCTTGTCTATGTGGATAGACACACGGCCAGCCCATGGGCGTGTGACTCAGTCGTGTGTCCCCTGCATGTTAGTATTTGAAGTCAGAATAGACCAGGGACTAGTCACAAGGGCGTGTGCCTAGGGCGTGTGGGATTAATCAGTGTTGGCCATGGGCTAGCTACATGGGCGTGTGTCTAGACTCTAGGCCGTGTTAATGTAGTCAGTGTGCACCACGGGTGGTAAGCACGGGCGTGTGCCTTGGCCGTGGGGCATTGGCAGAATGCTAGGTTTTTAAGCACGGTTTGGGAACATGGGCGTGTGTAACTTCACACGGGCGTGTTGTACCTTGCACGGGCGTGTGAGCCTTGTTCAAAAGAGAAAATTTTTAAGATTGGAAAAAGTTTCGGTTTAGTCTCGAGAGCCCTCGTGTGTATGAGTGAGGCCTCGTAAGTCGAGAATGAGGTTGTTGAGATGACTTAAGAGAGTAGTTACGATGAGCCTAAGTGGCGATCAAGTGGTTTGAGTTCGGTAGCGCCTCGGGCCCGGTTCCAGCGTAGAACCCGGGTAAGGGGTGTTACATATCACACACCCATGTTCCATGCCCATGTAGAATTATTTTCTTTTCAAACCTACAGGGGTTTTCACACGGCCGGACACACGCCCGTGTGCTTGGCTCATGTGCTCCATACGGCCTAGACACGCCCGTGTCCTCGCCCGTGTGTAAAAACCTGAGTATTCTGTTTGTGACGTCAGTAACCCATTTATGGGCACACGGCCTAGTCACACGCCCGTGTGTCTAGCCCGTGGTCGACACTGAGTTGCAACACTAACATGCAGGGGACAGACGGCCAAGTCACATGCCCATGGGACCGACCGTGTGTCACACACGGTCTAGACACACGCTCGTGTGTCTACCCGTGTGGACCAATTCAAGGCTATTTTTAAGCCATTTAGCCACCCTCACTTGCACACATTCACACATCACCACAATACATTTTCAAATCATCAATTATAACTCTCGAATTATCACATTTGAATCATGAAAATCAAATCTTCATCCCATATACGATGGAGAACTATTACTAGTACAATTACAAACGACTTGAGCCATCATCTATGGCTATATACAACCGAACCATAACCTCTTTTAGGCCAACACATTTGGCTACTTACTATGACTTAATTAAACCAAAATAAGATCCCTATACATGCCATATCTCAAGAATACTTAAATCTCATACTCAAGTGTCTACTCGATTGTGTGAAAGCATCTCCGGCGGTTTCCAACCGGAGCTAGTTAAGTTAACCTATAAGAGATGGGAAAGAAAGAGGAGTAAGCAATAACGCTTAGTAAGTTCATATGCAAATGACAAGTAACTATTGACATTTATTTATTACCCTCAACCACAAGGTAATATAATGAGATTTACACTTAAGGTAATAGTTACCCATTCAATCATTCATAATGCTTACTCATTCTAAACTTTCACCTGTCACAAACTCATTTCATAAAACATTGTTCATCTTTACTTGCATTTATACCCTGCATTTATCACCACAAAGCCACATGCAAATTACACTTAGCCAAGTTTCTCGATATCACCCCGGAATAATAATAAATACCCGGTGGTTTCGCACACAGCCGACCATTCAATAATTAATAAGGTGATATCGTACACAGCCCACCATTGATAATATTGGCGATGGTATCACACACAGCCCATCACTAACAATTAATAAGGTGGTATCGCACATAGCCCACCATTTAATAATTAATAAGGTGGTATCGCACACGGCCCACCATTATTACACATTCATAGATATTTATCCACGTACATTTTCCTATTTCAAATGTTCATCCGGGAATATCCTCACACACTATAATTCTTAAATAGATTTCTACAATAATCATTCGCATTCACAAAATGCATTTATAAATATAACATATGCAATCGGGTGCATCGTTAACACATAACTCACCATGGTTTCCTCATATCTTTCAATTCACCTCAAATGAGTTCTAGGCACATACCTTTACCTCTCATTGTATAACCTCATACTTTCTCATTTTCAACATACCTGTTGAATTATTCAAATGCTAAAGAACACTCTTGAATTTCATACATATAGTACCAAATCAACATCATACCCCCGATAGGGTCTTACATGAAATATCATATTGATTCCATGTCCCTGACATGGTCTTATGCGAAATCTCACACCGAGGCCATATTCCAAATATGGTCTTACACGGGACCTTACTTATCATAGTATCATGCTATTTGCATTCCCTCTATTCTTAGATTCAATTGAAGACTTTCAATTCTTGACATCTCCTCAAGACGTATTTCATATATTCATAGAGTCAATATACAATTCATACATCATCGAAATATTAAATACTTCACTATAGTTGAATTATTAGCACACGAACTTACCTCGATATCAAAAAGGGCAAAAAGGGACCTAATTGTCCATATTTTTCTTTTCTCCCGTTCTAGGTCCGAAACTTGTTTTCTTTGATCTAGAACAACAAAATTTACTCATTTAATCATTTTATGATCATATTACAACATAATCTCTACTTAGGAAAAAATGACCATTTTGCCCTTGTACTATGGCAAAATTACAATTTTTGCCCCTAGGCTCGTAAATCATTTTCATCACATTTTCTTATTAAACAAGCCTAGTTGAATATTTATTTCTCTTACAACTACTCACAAATCCAACTATTTCATGCATTTATTACCAAATTACAACATTTACAACTTAGTCCCATTTAGGTGTTTTCATGATAACACCATTCACAAAAGTTGTTTCTCATCTCCCTAACATTCATTTTCTTCCATAAAAACTCAGCAAACAACATAAACTCTCTCATGGAAAGTCCTTAGACTTTCAACCATTTAGCAATTTAGTCCCCTCATTAGCTAGCTTAAGCTTTGGGAGTTTTAAAAGTACAAAAATTATCAACTAAAACCATCAAAATCACTTACTCGAAGGAAGAAAGCTTGGCTGAAAATTTTCAAGCTCCCATGGTTGTTTTTCTTGAGAAATTTCGGCAGAGAGAAGGGAAAAAAATGATATATTTTCTTCTCTTTATTTTATTATAAAAATAAAATTTTATCACCAATTTCACCTAACAATATGACAAAGTCAATTCTTTGTCCCCTATGGCCGGCCACCTCATAAAATAAGGCCTAATTGAACATTAGGGACATCCAATTAATATTCCTTAGCTATTTGGCACTTCTAACAAATAAAATGGAACTTTCACACTTTATGCGATTTAGTCCTTTTTCGCAATTAAGCATGAAATCGCTAAAATTAAAACACCAAAATTTCCATGCTCCTTTATAAACATGCTATAACCCATAAAATAAAATTAAAATAATTTTATTTGACCCCGAATTAGTGATCCCGAGACCACTGTTCTGACTAGCCCCTAAATCAGGCTGTTACAGGTTCAATGACAACTCCCGAATACAGTGGATGGTGGAGTAAAAGAATTAATTATAATATCCCGAGCCTAATTCAGAAGGAACTCGACCGATGGAAGAGTACTTACAAGTGGTCCCGTCAGAACTAGAAATCATAAAGCAAGACTTCGAGAGTAGGAATTTAGAACTTGAAAATTAGATAGAACAATTGGAGGAAGAAAGGACGCATTTAAGGTTAGATGGTGATGTTCAAAAGCTAGAGGCCGAAAAATTAAGGAAAGGAAAGAATAAAGACGAGGAAGACTTGGATAGTTTGACGATGGATTACAAGAAATTACGTCTATCGATGAGAACAGCCGGATTGGGAAAAATGTCAGAGCAATGGTGACAGGAGATCCAAGAAGAAAGAACCAAAGCCGATCGGTGGGAGAGAAAATTCCAGGAGGCTCAGGCACAGAAAGAGGCCCTGTAAATGGGTTTGTTAGAAACCCAAAATGACAAAAGAGAATTAAAGGCTAGAGTGGCAGAACTTGAAAAATTACTTCATCAGTATAGAAATCGTAATTCTGCAGTTGAGTTGAGGGCAAGTTTTAACAAGATTGAAGAAATGAAAGGAAAGATAGAAGAACTAGAGTCTGCATTACAAAACTGTGAGCTCCGAGTAGAGCTTCTTGAGGTAAGTGAGGAACGTTGGAAGGAACAACTTCACCATTCTCAGAATCAAGTTAGGAACAGAGATTACATTATGGGTAAGGCCGTGGCTCAGATTCGGGAGGTAGCCGATCATTTACAGACCTTGGCAATTCAGGCTGACATGCTAAGTGTGAAGTATGAACTAGAATCAAATCGGGGTCAAGAGTTAGCTCCGTTACTTAGGAAAGTTAAAACTTTGAGCATTAGTGCAAAGCCATATTAGTAATCCATTTTATGTAAAGAATTTTGTTTTCTAGCAAAGTTTTCTAAATAAAATTGAATCAGAATCGACGCCTTTTTGCATTCATTTCATGCATTCGCATTACATCACATCATGTGCATTAAATTTCGTGGAAAGACCCTAATTGGTTAAAATCATTTCAGAGTTAATCTGGAAACCAACAAAAACTTACCAACCAAACATCATTACAGTACCCGAGCAAAGACAAAAGACATGGATCAAAGATTGGAAAGACTTGAACAACTCCAAAAAGAGATGCAAGATCAACTACATTTGCAAATGCAAGAGCAACTAGCAAAAATCTAGCAAGACATGATGGACCGAATGTTGGAGTCCCAAAGAAATATGATGACTCAGTTGACCCAACTGCTGACTAGAGGAATAGATAAAGGAAATGGCCCCATGGTTAATACTGGAGAAGATAATGAGGAACCCCTCTATCATCCGGGTTTTACTCTAACAAATGCACAGACACAACCTGAGGTGTACCCTCGACGAACATCCGTCACGATTAGGCCTCAACAATTTCAGGATGGTGTTTCGGTACCCATGAACTTACAAGCAGGATTAGGTTCTAACCCAAGGGATAACCCAACTAATCCTGTTATCCCAAACCTTGATGAAGTGGCAGAAAAAGAAAAAGCAAGGACAGAATTGCCAAAGTAGTTAGAGGACCGATGTAAATGGCTAGAGGAAAAATTGAGGGCAATAGAAAACGCTGATAGTTAGCATGGAATCGATGCTAAGGATCTGAGTTTGGTCCCAGATCTAGTGCTTCCCTACAAGTTCAAAATGCCAGAATTCGAAAAGTATAATAGGACCAGTTGCCCCGAAGCTCACATTACCATGTTTTGCAGACGGGTGACTGGGTATGTTAACAACGATCAACTACTAATACATTATTTCCAAGACAGTCTGGTGGGAGCAGCATCCAAATGGTACAACTAATTGAGCGTACTAGGATTGGTTCCTGAAGGGACTTAGCACAAGCATTCATGAAGCAGTATAGTCATGTGACGGATATGACTCCTGATAGAATTATTTTACAAAACATGGAGAAGAAACCGAGTGAGAGTTTCAGGCAATATGCACAGAGGTGAAGGGAAATTGCCACACAAGTTCAGCCACCGCTCCTAGAAAAAGAAACTACGATGCTCTTTATCAACACCCTAAAAGCCCCGTTCATCACTCATATGATAGGAAGCGCTACAAAAAGTTTTTCAGACATAGTGATGACTAGCGAAATGATTGAGAATGTGATAAGAAGTGGAAATATAGATGCAGGAGAGAGTAACAAAAGGTCAACCTCGAGGAAAAAGAAAAACAAGGTGAACAACACAAGTACATATAACAAGGGTTGCTAAAAATTGATTACTGTAAATCAACCAAGAACGGTGGCTACTGGTCAACAAGGTTTATCACGGAAAGAATCCGGTACAAAGAAAATCACTGAGAAGCTCCAATTTACGCCAATCCCAATGACATAGAGGGAGTTGTATCAAACTTTATTTGACGCACATGTGGTATCCCATTTTTACCTAAAACCATTACAGCCTCCATTCCCCAAATGGTACGATGCAAATGCTCAATGTGACTACCATGCTGGAATTTCGGGGCATTCAATAGAAACTTGCATTGCCTTTAAGAAAGTAGTTGAAAGACTTATTAAAACCGGCATTGTGAAATTTGATGATGCACCTAGTGCCGAAAATTCGCTACCCAATCATACTGATAATGGGGTAAATGCGATAGATGGAAATGTGGGGATAAGAATCAAGACAGATATTGCAGAAGTAAAAATTCCTTTGATATGGGTCTGGATGGAGATAGTAAAAAGGGGGTTAAGCATTTCAGATCCCGAAGGGAGTTGTGAAAACATGAGGAAGTACTGTGAGTTCCATCATGAAGAGGGGCACAAGATCCAAGAATGCGTAGAATTCAGAGCCTTGGTGCAAGGTCTGATGGACAATAAAGAGATAGAGTCCTGTGAAGAAGTTAAAGAAGAAGGAAGCATATGTGCGTCAGAATCAACAATGAAGGTCCCAAAAGTCAATTATCATGTGGTCATCATTTCACGACTTAAAAGCAACGAAGCTGGAGTACAAATGACACCAAAGATCATAATTCAAAAACTGGTAGTCTTCTCTTATCTGGATAACAAAAAGGTCCCCTGGAATTATGATTGCAACGTGACAATCCCGGGGAAGGAGGACTCAGCCAACACTTCAAAAGAGGATCAAGATGTAGGTTCTCATACGCGTAGTGGAAGGCGTTATGATTTGATAAATGCCCAAGCAGAACCCGTAAAAGGAAAGACCATAACGGTGGAGCAAAAGAAGGAAAAAGTAGTCAGACCTGAGCCGTTTATTAATGAGCCAGTAAAAGAGGAGAAAGCTAAGGAATTCCTGAAGTTTTTGAAGCACAACGAGTATAGTGTTGTGGAACAGTTGCATAAACAACCAGCTCGCATATCTGTACTAGCTTTACTCTTGAGTTCGGAGGTACACCGAAGTGCATTGATGAAAGTGCTAAATGAGACGTACGTGGCCAATGATATTTTTATCAATAAACTGGATCGGCTGGTTAATAACATAAGTGCCGATAACTTCATCTTTTTCAACGATGATGAAATACCACCAGGGGGTATGGGATCCACTAAAGCTCTGCACATTACTACCAGGTGCAAAGGGTACACATTGCCAGGGGTTCTGATCGACAATGGATCGGCACTGAACGTATTTCCCCTATCCACACTTAATAGGTTGCCTGTGGATAGCTCACACATGAAGGTATGCCAGAATATAGCAAAGGCGTTTGATGGAACAGAAAGGAGGGTCATGGGAAGAATCGAAATACCTCTGTTGATTGGCCCAACTACCTATGAGGTGGACTTCCTAGTAATGGATATCAAGCCCTCCTACAATTTCTTATTGGGAAGACCTTGGATACATTCGGCATGGGCAATGTCTTCATCACTACATCAGAAGTTAAAGCTAGTATCAGAGGGTCGGCTAGTGACGATAAATGCCAAAGAAGATATTATCGCGGCCGTAACCAGTGATGCGACGTACTTGGAGACAAATGATGAGGCAATTTAATGTTATTTCCGGTCTTTGGAGTTTTTGAATGCAACATTCATTACTGATGGGAAAAAGATTCCAATGCCAAAAATATCCAAGGCTACCAGGATGGGATTAGAGCTGATGGTAGGAAAGGGAGCTTTACTGGGAGAAGGACTAGGGAGACATCTTTAGGGAAGAGTTGAGGCTCCAATATAGAAGGACAAGCATGACCACTTTGGCTTAGGGTACAAGCCAGATGCGAGACAAAGAAGGAAGGAACTAGAAAAGAGGCAAGAAAGAAGAAGGGCACGCGTGAGTGGGGAAGAAACCAAATGGGGAACAATGATATTCTCCCATGTATCCAAAACTTTCGTATCAAGAGGGATTATTCATCCCGAGCGAAGGGCACCAAGGAAAGAAAGTATTGAAGAAATATTGGGAAATGCTCACATCAATGCCATATATGAAGAAACAACTGAAGGAGGGACCTTGTCAGATATCTGCGCTTATGAACCTGGGAGTGTTCTGAACAATTGGGCTGGAGAAGAAATTCCTGTATTTTTTAGAGCTTACTCAGAGTAATGTTCAAAACACACTTGTTGCATTAAGCCTAGAAGCAATAAGAATTCCTTTGTGAAATAGGCTTATGTCCAAACATCATTGTGAAGTACATATTTGATATCATTTTAAGTAAATATTCTTTCATTCTTTTAGATTCTTTCATTCTTTCTATACAAGTAATTATGTTAGATTCTTTCATTCATTGGACCTTTTTCCAAATCATTCTTTCATTTCATTTATAATCATACCATACAAATAATTATTCTTAAATTCATTTGTTCTTTGTATATTTCTTTGTACCTACAACAGGTTCTCGGATATCAATGACATGAGTAATACTGCTAAGGAATCAGAACCTCCTTAAGCAAGACTTGTGTTTAGAGGGATCCCAGGACTTTGAAGATGACATAGACTTTGGCTTATCTCTGGACTTGTTAAGAATGGTAGAATAAGAGGAAAAATAAATTCTACCTCATAAAGAGACAATAAAGATCGTGACATTGAAAGAAGGAAAGGTAGTGAAAATTGGAACGTGCATAACTGAAGAAACAAAACGAGACCTCATTGAGTTACTTCAAGAATTCAAAGATGTCTTCGCATGGTCATACCACGATATGCCCAGGTTAAGCACTGACATTGTTGTACACCGCCTCCCCATAAAAGAGGATTGTAGGCCGGTTCAGCAGAAGCTCCGGAGAATGAGGCTTGACATTGTGCTAAAAAAATAAAAAAATAAAAAAATAAAAGAGGAAGTCAAAAAGCAGTTTGATGCCGGATTCTCGTAGGAGGTCAAATACTCAGAATGGGTAGCCAACATTGTGCCTGTCCCAAAAAAATATGGGAAGGTGTAAATGTGTGTAGATTATAGAGACTTTAATAAGGCCAGCCCGAAAGATAATTTCTCCTTGCCTCACATTGATACTCTAGTAGACAATACGGCAGGCTATTCGTTGTTTTCCTTCATGGATGGCTTCTCGGGATACAATCAGATAAAAATGCATCTTGAAGACATGGAAAAGACTACCTTCATAACCTTGTAGGGTGCATTTTGTTATAAGGTGATGTCATTTGGGTTGAAAAATGCAGAAGCAACATATCAAAGGGCCATGGTGACCTTGTTCCATGGTATGATGCACAAAGAAATCGACATTTATGTCGATGATATGATTGCAAAGTCCCGAACAGAAATGAAACATATCCAAGTTTTGAGGAAGTTATTCTTGAGACTAAGGAAATTTCAATTAAAGCTCAATCCAACAAAATGTACTTTTAGAGCTAGATCGGGAAAATTGTTGGGCTTCGTAGTTAGCGAGAGGGGAATTGAGATTGACTCAGACAAGGTTCGGGCTATACAAGAATTGCTTCCGCCGCGCACTCAAAAAGAAGTTTGAGGTTTCCTTGGAAGGCTAAATTACATTACTCGGTTCACTTTACAATTAACTGAGAAATGTGATCCCATATTTCGTCTTCTTAAGAAACACAATCCAGGCGTGTGGGATGATGAATGCCAGAAAGCTTTTGATAAGGTTAAACAAGACTTGTCAAGTCCTCTAGTATTGTCACCTCCATGCCCGAGATAGGCCATTAATATCAGTATTTGTGATGTTTAATAACTCTATGGGATGTGTGCTGGGTTAACACGATGATTCAGGAAGAAGAGAAAAGGCGATATACTACCTCATTAAAAAATTCACTGAGTGTGAAATGAGATATTCGCCAATTGAGAAATTGTGTTGTGCTTTGATTTGGACAACTCGGAGGTTGAGGCAATACATGCTGTACCATACTACCTGGCTATTCTCGAAGTTGGACCCTTTAAAATATATGATGGAGTCAACTGCTTTGAATTGAAGGATGGCTAGATGGCAAATTCTGCTTTCTGAATTTGACGTAGTTTATGTGAGCCAAAAAGCCGTGAATGGAAGCGCAGTAGCAGATTTTCTAGACAACAGAGCTCTAGAAGATTATGAGCCTCTAAACGTTTACTTCCCAAATGAATAACTAATGTATGCGACAGCTACTGAAGAAGACGCTACAAAAGATCACCTTTGCAAATTGAACTTCGACGGAGCATCAAATGCTGTAGGTAATGGAATTGGGGCAGTCTTGGTATCCCCAAATTGAGATCATTATCCATTCACATGCAAATTTGATTTTGATTGTACAAATAATATGGCAGAGTATGAAGCATGTATCATGGGACTCCGTGCAGCCATAGAACACAAAATTAGATCGCTGGAAGTATATGAAGATTCTACACTGGTGATCTACCAACTGAAAGGTGAATGGGAGATAAGAGACCCCAAATTGATCAATTATCGAAGGATAGTTCTGGGGTTAATTGGGGAGTTTGATGATATTACTTTCAATTATCTCCCACGAGACGAAAACCAGATGGCAGATGCTTTGACTACTTTGGCTTCCATGATCAAAGTGAGCAAACAAGAGGATGTAAAACCCATTCAAATGAGTATTTACGAGGCCCCAGCTTATTGTTAGAACATGGAGAAATAAGATAGAGATGATCACCCCTGGTACCACGATATATTATGATACGTGAGAAATCGTGAATACCCTGATCAGGTAACCGAGAATGATAAAAGGACATTGAGAAGACTAGCTTGTGACTATTTCTTAGACGGGGAGATCATGTACAAAAGAAGAAAGGATCAGGTACTATTGAGATGTGTGGACGTTGTTGAAGCTATGAAAATTCTAGAAGAAGTCCAGGAGGGTGTTTGTGGAACACATGCTAATGGTTTCACAATGGCTAGACAAATTATGAAATTCGGGTACTATTGGTCTACCATGGAGGGAGACTGCAACAATTATGCTAAGAGATGTCACAAATGCCAAATTTATGGAGACAAAATTCATGTACCTCATTCTCCTTTGCATGTTATGACTTCTCTATGGCCTTTCTCTATGTGGGGCACGGATGTCATCGGGCCGATCTCGCCAAAAGCTTCAAATGGGCATCGATTCATCTTTGTAGTCATCGACTATTTCACCAAGTGGGTAGAGGCTACTTCATATGCCAGTGTTACTAAGTCGGCAGTCAGCAGATTCCTAAAAAAGGAAATCATATGTCGATATGGAATGCCTGAGAGGATCATATCTGACAATGCATTAAACTTGAACAACAGCATGATAATGAAGGTCTGCAGTCAATTTAAAATCAGACACCACAATTTATCACCGTACCGTCCAAAAATGAATGGTGCAGTGGAAGCAGCCAATAAAAACATTAAGAAGATCTTGGGGAAAATGACTGAAACTTATAAAGATTTGCACGAGAAATTACCATTTTCTTTCTATGCATATCGAACGTCTATCAGAACTTCCACCAGGGCAACGCCTTTCTCATTGGTTTATGGAATAGAGGCAGTTTTACCCATTGAAGTAGAGATACCTTCCCTTCGAGTTTTGTCAGAGCTAAAGTTAGATGAAGCAAAATGGATCCAGTCTCGATATGATCAGTTGAACTTGATTGAGGAAAAGAGTCTAAGGGCTATTCGTCAAGGTCAGATGTACCAAAAAAAAATGATGCGAGCTTATGACAAAAAGGTTCTCCCAAGAGAATTTCACGAGGGGGACCTGGTATTGAAAAAGATCCTCCCTATACAAAAGGATTTTAGAGGGAAATGGATGCCAAATTGGGAAGGACCTTATGTGGTAAAAAAGGCTTTCTCTGGAGGAGCACTGATTTTGACCGAAATGGATGGGAAAAACTTGCCCAATCCTGTAAATTCGGATTCAGTCAAGAAGTACTATACTTAAAGAGGAAAAGAGGCCAAAGTGAAAACCCGCAAAGGGCGCTTTGAGACCTTCTTAAAAAAACAAAAAAAAACAGAGAGGCCAAGGTGAAAACTCGCAAAGGGCGCCTTGAGACCAAAGAGGTTTTGAGTTGAAAACCCGAAAAGGGCGGCTCAAATTATGATCAAAGATGGGGCATGCGGTGATCTTGCTATACCTAAATTAACAAGAAGGAGAGATGTTACGTCTTGGGGCATCAACAGAGTACTCTTGATCTCCTAAACACATGTTGATCTCGAAATAGTCCTCAAGATGTTCGTGCAGAGAAGCTCATGCTGCGATATCTGGGGCACCTATTTTCCTATCACTTATTTTGTATTCCAGCAATGTTTGCATTCTTTGATTAATCCATTCTTTTCAGATTTTGTTCCTGATAAATTTTAGTTTTGACCATTATTATAATCTTTTTCAAGCATTTTGCATTGAAATAATGATTAATGGACCAATAATACTCAAGCAAAAGGAGTTTTGCATATTACTCTGGAAGCTTCTAAATAGTGCGAGACCTGAAACATGACTATTATTTAGAACTAACCAAACCTAAGGGTTGGAAATATTTGAGAAAGAAAAGTCTAAATTGTGACTATTTCTTCGGATTCTCTGTCAAAAATATTGGCTGAACAAGAAGACAGGATATTACGTCAATGATACAACTTTGAGGAACAACGAGCAATGACAACCCAAACATTAAAAAGGGATCATTCTCATGTCATTCTGCATTCATTCAAATATCATTCATAACACATCTAGTTAGGAGCATGTGATTCATTCTGATCATGACATCCTAATCATTTGGCATAAGCATAGGCCCATGAAATTGATTCTACAGGTCATGTCCCCCAGAGGACGTTGTAGCAACATCGGTGAATCCACAAATCTTATCTTCCTAAGTAGCAGTGGAGCAGATTGAAGTCGTAGATCTTATCTCCTTGAAGTTGTAATGGAGTAGATCGAAGACACAAGCTTTATCTCCCTGAAGTTGCAGTGGAGTAGACTTAAGACAACGAATCTTATTTCCCTGATAGATGTAGTGGAACAGATTGAAGCTACAAATTATGGTGGACCTTATCTTCCTGAAGTTGCAGTGGAGTAGATTGAAGCCACCAGCCTTATCTCCCTGAAGTTGCAGCGGAGTAGACTAAAGATAGTGAATCTTATTTCCCTGAAGAGGCAGTGGAACAGATTGAAGCTACAAATTATTGCGGATATTATCTTCTTGAAGTTGCGGTGAAGCAGATTGAAGCCACCAGCCTTATCTCCCTGAATTTGTAGTGGAGCAGACCGAGGATAGCGAATCTTATTTTCCTGACGTGGTGGTGGGATAGATTAAAGCTACAAATTATGGCGAATCTTATCTTCCTGAAGTAGAAGTGGAGCAGATTTAAGCCATCAGCCTTATCTCCCTGAAGTTGCAGCGGAGCAGACTGAAGAAAGCAAATCTTACTTCCCTGGAGTCACAGTAGAACAGATTGAAGCTACAAATTCTGGCGAATCTTATCTTCTTGAAGTTGCAGTGAAGCAGATTGAAGCCACTATCCTTATCTCCCTGAAGTTACAGTGGAGCAGGATAAAAATACACAAACCTTATCTCCCTAAAGTTACAGTGGAGAAGGTTGAAATTATCCATTCTTTGAAGTTCCAATGGAGTAGATCGAAGTTACAAATCTCTTCCCCCTACAATTTTGTTGAAGCAAAGCACCAATTCCTATACCCCTGAAGATGTAGTGGGATGGAATGAGGTTACTTGAAGAAAAGAAGTGTCAAGAAGGCAAGATTCGGCAAGACCGGGCAAGATTGGCCTTTCTTAAAAGTTTTTGCTCCATTTTTGTTACACGACAATGAAAAAAGAGGGGCAGCTGTAATTAGCCCAATTTGCCTGGGCCCATTCAGAAACTAAGAATAATAAAACGAAACCAAAGTAAAACCAAAATAAATATAAAAACCCAATAATGAAAGTCCAGTTACAGTTTACATAAGCCCAAATTCAGATTGTAGCCCAAATTTCAAAACCCATTTACAATAAGACCCAAGTCTAAAACCAGCCCAGATGGCCCAAGCAAATTACAGTGGCCCAATGTTGAATAGTGTAACAGTTCGGTTTGTACCCTAGTCGGAACAATGGTTTTGGGACCACAAATCCGAGTCTGTATAATATTTTAATATTATACTCTATGCCGTTGATATATGACTAAGTATGTGGTAAATTTCTGAAAATTAATTTATCCGTTTGCGTGTTTATTTTGACAAAAGGATTGAATTGCATTAAATGTAAAAGTTATTTTCTATTTGTTAAAGTACCAATGTGTTGTGGCTTTGTAAAGGTGAAGGCCTTATATGGCAATTAAGCCATTAATAAGGTAATGGATGGTAAATGGCCGAATATACCCTTATTGTCTAATGGTGTCAAATGTCTTTTAAATGGCTAAAAAGGTAAATGAATTAGTAATATATTTTTAATGAAACCAAAGATGAAAGTGTTCATCTTTTATTTTCTTTTGTTTTGATCGAAACTAGTAAGAAAAAGAAAGGTTTTAAAGATTTGCATATTCGGCCATTTCAAGCTTGAATTAAGGTATGATTTTGAGTTGGTTTTTGATGATTTTTATGTTTTTGAGATTGTTGCTTAGTTTACTATCAAGCCCATGTATCAATTTTGTGTATTGATGATGTTTGTGTGATATGCCATTGATGATATGTTGAGCTTTGAGATGATTTAAGGTGTTAAATGAAAGATTTGAGATAGATGAACATGTTTTGTTCTTGGAATTTTGATGAATTTAGCTAATTAGGGCTAAATTGAGAAAATTGTAACTTGAAGGACTAAATTGCAAATTTGATGGAAAATATGGGCTTGTATGATATGTATGAATATTTGGCTAAGCATGTGTATGTAATGATTTTGTGAATTTGATGTTTTGAGAAAAATGGACTAAATTGATAAATTGTGCAAATGTGAGGGTTAAATTGCAAATATCCCTAAATGTGTGTCCTTGGACTGAATTGAATGAATTAGTGAATAAAAGAGTTAATTCTGAATATGATTAGATCAAGAACCGAGGAAAACAGACTTAGAACACGGGAAAGCAAAAGTAACCGAGTAGCCCTTTCCGTTTCAATAAGTCAAATCTGAGGTAAGTCATATTGCAAGTAAGTGTAATCGTATTGAGTTGAGCATATTCATATGCTTGTAGTTGAAAATGAATGCTTATGAAATGTTATGCAAATGAATTCTGAGATAAATATCGACTGAGCGACAATGTCCGAAAAGTCCCGTATGAACCTAGGAATACATAGGTACACGCTTACATTTATCATGTAAGACCACGTCTGGGACGTCGGCATTGATTTGAGATTTTGTGTAAGACCACGTCTGGGACGTTGGCATCGATATGATCTCTTCATGTAAGACCACGTAAGACCACGTCTGGGACGTTGGCATCGATATGATCTCTTCGTGTAAGACCACGTCTGGGACATTGGCATCGATATTATCTGTACAAATAAGACCACGTCTGGGACGTTGGCATCGATATTATCTTTATGTGTAAGACCATGTCTGGGACATCGGCATTATTTTGATTCGTGTAAGACCCTGTCTGGAACAGTGGCATCGATATTTGAATGCATGTAAGACCTCGTCAGGGACGTTGGCATTGTACTATTATTCCGAGCTTTCTGAGTATCTTATTAGTTCCTAACGGTTCAACGGGCAAGTCAGTGATATGAATGGCTAAGTGAATTGTAAATCTGTTTCAGGTACGTTGTATTATACACTAAGTGTGTATATAAGGTAAGTACCTATTTGATCATACTCTGTGTGTGTTTTCTCTGTTTTATAGGTCGTTAAAGCTACTGAAGGCTCGGGACCGTCAAGGATCGTCATCACACTACTAAACTCATTTTGGTACACTTTGGATATGTATATAGCTTGATATGGCATGTATAGGCTAGTATTTGATATAAGTTTGTTATATGAACTTAGCAATGTGAATTGGCTAGCTATGGGTTGAGAATTTGCTTGAATGTATGTGATATATGAAGTATGTTTTTGGCATGGTTAGTTGATGCAAGAAATGGCCAAGTTTTGATTAAGCAAATGAATGAATTATGCTTGTGATGAGATGAGTTTTAGCTTTGTAATTTGGATGGTTATTTTGGTATGATTTTGGTTGTCAAATAGGCATGAGATGTCTTGATGATTTTACTAGTAGGTATGACCCATTGGGTGACATTTTGGCCTTGTAAATGGCCTATAATGTCACACTGCCAGTTGTAACACACGGCGTGCCTAGTGACCGTGGGGCTAAGTCAGTAGCTAGCCTAATAGCACACGGCCAAGACACACGGGCGTGTCTAGTAGCCGTGTGAGAAAGTCAGTATATGGCCTAAGAGTACACGGCCTTAGCACACGGGTGCTGGATGGCCGTGGGTGTAAAGTCAGATTTGACCACGGCCAAGGCACATGGGCGTGCTTGGTGGCCTTGGATGTGAGGACAGATTCGACCACGGGGAGGACACACGGGGGTGTCCAGCAGCCGTGGGAGGCACACGGCTTGCCTACTCGGGTGTGTAACCCCTGAAATTTAGAAAATTTTTAAATTTTCGAGAATGTTTGTATGTGTTTTGATTTAGTCCCGACTCTGTTTCTAAGCATGCATAAGGTCTCGATGACCTACTTATGGGACACGATGATTGAAATAGATGAACGGTTGTATGAAATTTTCTGTAAATGTTTCCGATCTGTCGGTAACGCCTTTAACCCTAGTCCGGTGATGGATATGGGTTAGGGGTGTTACATTTGGTTGGTATCATAGCTACGGTTTAGTGGATTCTCGGACTAACGTAGCATGTTAGAGTCTAGCTATACATGCCATATTTCTGAATTATGATAGTGTGATGAATCCTGACATATAAATGTGATTTCTGTATACTAATGGATCCCGAAAGAGCCGTAGCTAACGACGTAGAAAGTAATACTCCTGCTCCCGTGCAAGGGACAGCGCCCTCTGATCCGAGGCCGGCTAGTAGCGGTCAAGGGGAAGAAGCTAAACAAGCTTTCTTTCAAATGATGAGTGAATGGTTCACTCAATTCGTAAAAAATAACCCGACTGTTTCACAACCCTCGCCCCCGGATAATCCCCCTCAAACCTCAGTTGTGCCTCCGGTGATGGGTATAAATCTGTTGAACAAGCCTCCGGTAGACAAAATTCACAAATACAGGGCTGAAAAATTCAGGGCTACTAATAATGATGATGCTGAAAATGTCAAATTTTGGTTAGAAAATATGATCCGAGTATTCGATGAGATGTCTTTGACTCCAGAAAAATGCATAAAATGTGTTGTATCTTTGCTTCGAGACGCAGCTTATCAGCGGTGGAAAACTTTGATCTCTGTTGTTCCAAAGGAACAGGTGACATGGGACTTCTTTCAGATTGAGTTCCGGAAGAAATATATCAGTGAGAGATTTGTTGATCAGAAACGAAAGGAATTTTTGAAATTGAAACAAGGCCGTATGACTGTTGCGGAATATGAACGGGAGTTTGTCAGACTGAGTCAATATGCTCGGGAGTGTGTATCATCTGAAGCAATAATGTGCAAAAGGTTCAAAGATGGGCTTAATGAAGACATCCGTTTATTAGTTGGGATTTTAGAGATAAAAGAGTTTGTTGTACTCATTGATCGAGCGTGCAAATCTGAAGCACTCGGGAAAGATAAAAAGAAAGCCGAGTCTGAAGTTAGAGATATGAGAAAGAGATTTTAGAATAGATCATTTCAGTCCACTTCAAAGAAATTTAGAGATGATCAAAGTTGTTCGAGAGGTAATATGGGATATTCAAATAAAAATCGAGATAGATCACAAATGAGTTTCAAAGCTCTAGCAACTTCAGTGGCAAGTGTTGGGAATGTACGATCTGAGAAACCAGAGTGTAAGCATTGTGGGAAAAGACATCCGAGAAGCTGTAGAATGAAGGACAGTGTAACACCCCAAACCCGGTCAACACACCACGACCGAATCTGGCATGTCACAGAGGGAATTGTTTTGAAGAAAACAGGTTACCGGTTAATTTTTTTTTTAGTGAAAACTCTTAGTTGTTTTATGTTTGTAGAAAACAGGTGCATGATTAGTTAAAAACCGATATTTTGAAATCTTGGAATAAATCTTTAAAACTTAGTTGTTGATTCATAGGCTTGGAAAACGTTTATGTCATTTTAAAACCCGATGTTCCTTTCATAATTATTTAGAAACCAGTTAAGTTGAATGTGGAAAACTTAAGTTTGAAATCCATTTGAGTTGTTGTAACACCCCAAACTCGGACAAGACACTACGCCCGAATCTGGCATGTTACGGGGAAAAACGTCTTTGAGTGACCAGATTTTTTTCGTTTAGAAGTGGGGTGAAAACATAGTGAATTTGAGGAAAGTTTGAGTAGGCTTGTTTGATTAGATTTTGAAAACCTATCCAAGTATATAGTTAAAACGAGTTGATTTCATTTAGCACTTCCAATAGTTTCTTAGTGCCATTTTGACACATTTTAGACTTAGTAGAAAATCAAGTTTGATTCGGAAATCATTTGAGTTTATTGCGTAGCAAAACATAGCGAGATACCCGATGGTATAGTTTGAAACACATTTCGATATAATTTTGAAAACGTTGTCTTTCCAAGTTTTAGTAAAATTTCATGCCAAGTTATTTGTTAAGCAGGTTGAGAATCTAATTAAAGCATACCCATCATAGAACATAATTTAAAGGCCTTTTACAAATCCAAATTAAAACCTAAATGAAAGTAATTAAACTAAAGTACCCAAATGATAGAGTTGGAGTAAAACTTTATTAAGCATGGCATGAGCACCCCGAGTCCATCCCGCTCCATGTCCGCGTCTCACGAGTCACTGAAATGTCAAAGGAGAGGGTGAGTCGAGTGACTCGATGCATAAATCCCGCTCCCAATGAAACAACATGCTAACACACATCATACATAGCAACATAATTAATGCAACCCGATCCTAACCATCTCAGATCTCCTTTTTCTACCCCGTGTGGTACCAAACCACCGGTGGTGCCAAACCACCGGTGACGTATAGTCACAATGTGTTACCAAAACACTGGTGTCCCAAAGACACAATGTGCTACCCAAGCACCGTAAATCGTAGTCACAATGATCGAATGATGGGGCCAACCCATCGTGTGATACCCAATCACTAGCGATTTATCCCATATCTCATGTGGGGCCAACCCACGGTGGTGTTAACCACGGGGACAAGTCGCAATGAGGTGCCCAACCTCTGGTGTCCCAAAGACACAAATGTGCTACCAAAGCACTTTGGTGACCGTAGTCACAATAATCGAATAGACGAGGCCAACCCATCGTGTGATACCCAATCACTAGCGACGATCCCATATCTCATGTGGGGCCAACCCACGGTGGTGTTAACCACGAGGACAAGTCGCAATGAGGTGCCCAACCTCTGGTGTCCCAAAGACACAAATGTGCTACCAAAGCACCGGTGACCGTAGTCACAATAATCGAATGACGGGCCAACCCATCGTGTGATACCCAATCACTTGCGAGACGATCCCATATCTCATGTGGGGCCAACCCACGGTGGTGTTAACCACGGGGACAAGTCGCAATGAGGTGCCCAACCTCTCTCCGTGTCCCAAAGACACATATGTGCTACCAAAGCAATTGGTGACCCAAAGTCACAAGGTGTGTTACCAAAACAACTGGTGCTCGTCGGCACAAAATCATCAACGCCCCTCCACTCATATCACCCATCAACAAACCAACTCATGTAATCATGCATATCATACAAATTATGCATATCATACTAATATGTTTGACTCATGTCCCATATCACATACATACATAGTCATGATACCATATAGATCATCAAGAATCTAGTAACAATCTTGACTTACCCGGATACGTACACATACCCCGTTTGGCTATCCAATAATCCATCATCTTTGTCATGATTTTAATAGGCAAACAGGTTTATTAATAATATTACTAAATATCGGTGTGTTAGTTTATACACACACAGTAATCACGAGTCTAGAAATCCCGACAAAAGCGATCTAAGCCCCTCGAGAACTAGCTCCTACAATCGGCCAAAGCATAGGGGTTAGGCATCCACACATTCGACCAACAACATCTAGACCAAAAGGGTTTGTCGAAAGCCCTTACCTTTCACCGATTTGGTTTCCTACCAAATCCAACAAAAAGTGGTTCCCTTAGACAATCGGCCAACCTATAAAGAAGGAAGTATTAATCTCTTGAAGCTTTGACTAAACGAGATAAAAGAATTAACTAATAGTCTTGGCCCACACCAATACTTACCCCACTTGGCTAATCGAGAGAACGAAGGCTCCACTTGATTGCTTCAAACTCCTGAATATCCCAACAAGAAATCGGTTTAACAAAGAGGAATAACACCCATCAATGGTTGCCATATTCGGCTCTTAAACAACCAACATCGACAAAGTATAAGGAGAAAAAGGAGATGGCCATTCGGCCAAGGACTTACCAATCTCCAAGCGATTGAAGCAAAACCACAACACCAACAAGATTCGGCCAAGGTTTTGAGAAGAAGAAAGAAAGTGATTATGAGGTAGATGCTTTTCGGTTTTAAGGGAAAAATCGATATGAAATGGGAGCAAAGTTTCAAGCAAGAATTGAGAAGGATGAATGGAAGAATCGGTTGGGAAGAAAATGGTAAGTTCGGCTCTTAAGAAAATGAAGAAACTATGTAAGGGAGAGAAGAGAGTATTCGAAACTTACAAAGTAGAGAAACCAAAGCAATTTCGGCTACCAAAAGATGTTGAGAGAACAAATGCACAATCGGCTAAGTGCAAAAGAAATGAGAAGAAAACGGCAATGTATGTTTGCTTTGGTCTTACGGTTTTCAAGAAGTAAAGAGGATAAGAAAGAAATTGAAGTTTCGGCTGGCTAGAAGACAAAAGAGAGAATTTGGTTTACCAAGCTAGTGACCGAAAATGCTAAGAAAAATATGCCAAAAAAAAGATGCTTAGACTTTCGGTTTTGGTAAGGCACAAAGAGAAATTGCTTCTAAAGATTTTGACCAAAAACACCCCAAAACTCAAAGTGAATTTTTCGGCACTACCTCACACCCACACCATGCCGTCCACTCCCCCACTCCAACACCCCACAAAATCGGCCAAAATCCCTCCATTCACTCCACTCCCCACATTCAAACAACAAGACCAAGTCTTCCTCCTAAACTCACTCTCCTCCCACCATTTGAACGGTTTGACCAAGTCCAAAGAAGAATTTGAATTGTCTTCTACTTCCTCCTCCCATGCCGTCCAAAAAGAATGCAAAATGTGGCCACTCCATGGCTTGAACTCGGGACCCACCTCCTGCAATTGACGCCAACACCAGCTCCAAGTGGCGCATGCTTTGCCACTCCACCGACTCCTCTTTTGTGCTCAAGAACACCAAATAAAACTCTTATACCCTAGCTCCTACAAAATTCTCGACTTAACACCCAAAAATCAAAATTTTCCCATTCACTCGGGCATACATTTAGACTTCAATTAAGCCCCCAAAACATAGAAATAGCCACGCAAAGACACTAGACACATGCAATATCATGCAACAACAAAATAGCCCCTAACCCGGATATTACGGTTCTACCCCCTTAAAATAATTTCGACCTCGAAATTACGATCGAAAGAGTTGCGGGTATTGCTTTGTCTCATCATATCCTCGAGGTTCCCACGTAGCTTCTACGCCATGATTCCGCCAAAGAACCTTAACCAAAGGCACGGACTTCTTACGCGGAACTTTCACATCCCGATCTAGAATCGCACGGTTCTTCTTCCATAGTCAAATCTGGATTTACGTCGATCTCTTCCATTTGCTACCACATGCGACGGATCCAACGATACCTCCGAAGCATCGAAGCGTGGAATACGTCGTGAATCGACTAAGCTCTGGCGGCAACTCAAGGCGATCGCCATCGGGTCCAACTCGTCTCAATACCTTGTATGCGGCCCAATAAATCTCGGGCTTAGTTTGCCTTTCTTCCCGAACCTCAACACCTTTTTCCAAGGCGAGACCTTCAGAACACTCGATCCCCACAAATAACTCTATATCTCTTTCGCTTAAGATCGGCATAAGACTTCTGCCGGTCGAAGCTTCCTTCAATCGAGACCGAATCAACTTAACCTTGTCTTGGTCTCGGCAACCAACTCGGGTCCTAACAATCGCGTTCACCCAACTCCGTCCAACACGTGGGTGAGCGACATTTCCTACCATACAACGCCTCGTGCGGTGCCATCTTGATGCTCGCTTGGTAATCGTTGTTGTAAGCAAACTCGGCTAATGGTAGAAACTCCTCCCAACTACCTCTAAAATCCAAGATACAACCTCTCAAAGATATCCTCTAGGACTGAATGACCCTTTACGATTGACCGTCGATCTGCGGGTGAAAAGCCGTCTTTGAAATCCAAACGAGTACCCGAGCTGATGCAACGCTTTCGAACCTTGGCGTGAATCTAGGATCCCGATCCGAGATTATCGAAATCGGCACACCGTGCAACCTCACTATCTCTGAAACATACGGCCATCCGCTAGCTTCAAGTGAGTAGTCAACCCTCACCGGAATAAAGTGAGCTGATTTAGTCGATCGATCCACCACTACCCAAATGAATCTTTCTTGCTTGGCGTGGCGGTAACCCACCGACGAAATCCATGGTTATCCTTTCCCACTTCCAGCGAGGAATCTTCACGGTCAAGCAACCCCGACGGCAATCGATGTTCGACCTTGACTGGCCGACAAGTCGACACTTCCCAACAAACTCGTAACCTCCTTCTTCAAGCCAGGCCACCAAATCGCTCTCTAAGATCCCTATACATCTTGCTACCTCCGGGATGCATAGCATATGGACTGCTATGTGCGTCTGAAGAATCTTACGCCTCGGCTCAACATCTTTAGGCATACAAGCCTTACCTTGAAAACACGAGAACCTCGTCACGGACAAGTTGTAACCATCCAAACCACCGTCCTGCATCACGCAACCTTGGCGCACTCGGAACCTCATCCAATAAGCTGTTTCTCTACGATGCGCTCAACCCAAGTAGGCTTAACACGCAACTCTGCGAGAATACTCCCGTCGTCATACAAACTCAAATGGGCAAACAAAGCTCTTAAGTCCGAAACAACCTTGCGGCTCAACGCGTCGCCACCACGTTAGCCTTGCGGATGATACTCAATCGAGCGATCGTAATCTTTCAACAACTCAACCCATCTGCGCCTCAAATTCAAATCCTTCCGAGTCGGCGAGATACTTGAACTCTTGTGATCTGTGTAGACTATCGATCTCTCTCCGTACAAGTAGTGCCTCCAAATCTTTAAAGCGAAGACCACGGTACTAGCTCCAAATCGTGCGTCGGATAGTTGACCTCATGCGGCCTCGGTGTCCGAGAAGCGTAAGCCACAACCTTACCCTCTTGCATCAAGACACAACCCAAGCCCGTATGTGATGCATCGCAATAAACGTGAATTCTTTACCGACCTCGAGTTGAATTAGAACCGGAGCCTCGGTCAAAATCTTCTTTAACTTGTCGAAGCTTTCCTGCGCTTCTCGACCCATACAAACGGAACTTCTTTCCTCAAAGAACTTGGTCATCGGCGCGCTATCAACGAGAAACCCTCAACAAACCTTCTGGTAGTATCCGGCCAAACCAGAAAACTCGAATCTCGACCCATCGACCTAGGCGGCCTTCATCCAAAATCGCCTCAATCTTACGAGGATCTACTCGAATCCCCTCACCGACACTACATGACCCAAGAAAGTCACTTCTCTAAGCGAACTCGCACTTCACCGAACTTAGCATAGAATTGCTTTTCCTCAAAGTTTGCAACACCACTCGCAAATGCTTATCATGCTCTTCCTCTGTCGCCAGAGTACACCAAGATGTCGTCTATGAAAACCACAACGAATCGATCCGAGATCTTTGCTGAAACACCTGTTCATCATATCCATAAACGCCGCCGGTGCGTTAGTCAACCCGAACGGCATTACGAGAAATTCGTAGTGCCCATACCGAAAGTCCAAACGCTTGTTTTATGGATATCCGCCTCCTTAACCTTCAATCGATGATACCCGGATCTCAAGTCGATCTTCGAGAATACCGCGCACCTTTTCAAATGATCAAACAAGTCATCTATCCGTGGCAGCGGATACTTGTTTTTAATCGTCGACTTGTTCAATCGGCGGTAGTCTATACACATCCGCATCGAGCCATCTTTCTTCTTGACAAAGAGTACCGCGCGCACCCACGGCGAAACACTAGGCCTAATAAAACCTCGATCCAATAACTCCTGGATCTCGGGCCTTAAGCTCCACCAACTCCTTTGGCGCCATCCTATACGGAGCAATAGACACCTTTGCGCGAGCCAGGAGTAATAGATCTATTCCGAACTCTACCTCGCGATCGGGCGCAAACCCGAAAGCTCCTCGGAAAAACATCAAGAAACTCCTTAACAGTGCGAACCTTCTCCACAGCAGACTCCTTAGCCTCCAAGGCATACACATGAACCACATACGCTTCACACCCTTCCCGACCATCTTCTCCGCTTCGAGCCGGATACCACATTTGATAAGTAATCTCTCCTATTACCTATCATAGCCACCTCTTCACCCTCGACCGTCTTAAGAACCATGCGCTGCGTCGCGCAATCCAACCTACGCTGGTACTTGACCAACCAATCCATCCCAAGAATCGGATCGAACTCCCCAAACGGCGGTTCCATCGGATCGGCCCGACAAACACTACCCCCTTGGAGTTCTAAGGGTACCACTCTAAACAGGTTTATCTACTACTACGAGTGACCTAGAGGGCTAATCACGGTCATCGCCTAGAAGATATCTCGAGTCTAAATCCATGGTCTCTACTATACTCGGCAACATAAGAGTGCGTTGAACCCACATCAATCAAAGCGTATAAGGAGAACCAAAAATCAAAACGTCTGGGTTATGACGTCCGGTGCGTCGCCCCTCTCGGCGCCTCGCGGCATACACTAATCCAGTATGCGGCATCGAACTACTCGCACCTCTCGCCGGTGCTCCACGGCCCCGGCGAACCATTACCACCTGCTGCCATTACCACGGCCCCTCTGCGGTGGCGGTCCACTACCTCTAAACGATTACGGCCACGACTCTCGGATGAATCCTAGCCAACCTCACGCAGACGGTCCCTCACGATGCTCTAGAGAACCACACTCGAAGCAACCTTTTCCTCCATCCAAAGAAACCACCCCAATGAGATTTCCCACACCATCACATCTGCGGCGGTCCACGCCTGCGACAACAAACCTAGCGGTGGTTCGGCCCACTCGGTCTAGCCCTTTCTGCGGATTACTGGCGATCCGAAAGACCCAAAGCTCCTCTTATGTCTATTTCGATCCATGCCTTGTCTCACGACTCCTTAACACCCTCGGCTACCTTAGCCTTCTCAACTAAGACGACAAACTCGCGCTCTGGCCGAGGAGCAATCAGCGATCTCAATTCGTCTCGCACCATCCTCGAAAACGAACACACCTCTCATGCTCGGTGGCCACAATGCCCCGGCATACCTACTCGGCCGAGAACTTCGGCCTCGTACTTCGAAAGCATTTACTCCCCCGAACAAGCCTCGAAATGCCTTCCATTGAGTCAATATAACTAGCTCCGATGTACTTCTTTTGATATGCGATCTGAAGTAATCCCATGTCGAGATCCTCTGCTTTGCCACACATCGTCCCGAACCGTGAGCCACCACCGATCACGACTCATCCCGAGAAGCGTACGATGCCTTCCGGCTTCTCTTGGCCAGTCAAATCCAGATCATCCATGATCCGCTCGATCGCCTCCAAAAGATTCGGCGATCTTTGGGAGCAACACGAAACACCTCGGAAGAATTCGCCCCATTGGCCCTAAGTCGCTCGAGCAATTTTCCTAACTCCCGCGCCACTACCAACTCCTGCTACCCTTTCCAACACTCGCGGCGATCGCTCGTGACACTGCGTCGTCCCGATCGATCTTGGAACTCACCACCTCCGGTGGTGGCGGAACCGGTATCTCATTTTCAACCACGACTGGATCCTACGGGCTCGAAACCGTCATCCTACCACGACCTCGTCCCACGACCACGTCCACCTCTAGCGCTCATGACTAATCTTCCCTACGATATCCGATTAAAGAATTTTATGCATCGATTATTTATTCCACTTGTTTTTAAAAGCAAGTCTTATGATTATTTAAAGAGGATTTGTTCTCGCGAGTTCACAAAATCCTACTCGGTTTCAATCTCTAAAGTAGTATACTATTGCTATTCATCGGATCATATCACATCCAATCAATTCACAAGCAATAGTACGGGTACTTACACGCGAACTCGGCGCGGAGACTCGGTGTCATGCCCTTCAAACCATTTATTTCAAACAAAACACTTAAAATGTGCTTTTGAAAGCATTTTGGGCCTCAGGCCCACAAATGAAACCTTTGAACTTGGCTCGATACCACAATTGTAACACCCCAAACTCGGACAAGACACTACGCCCGAATCGGCATGTTACGGGAAAAACGTCTTTGAGTGACCAGATTTTTTCGTTTAGAAGTGGGGTGAAAACCTAGTGAATTTGAGGAAAGTTTGAGTAGGCTTGTTTGATTAGATTTTGAAAACCTATCCAAGTATATAGTTAAAGCGAGTTGATTTCATTTAGCACTTCCAATAGTTTCTTAGTGCCATTTTGACACATTTTAGACTTAGTAGAAAATCAAGTTTGATTCGAAATCATTTGAGTTTATTGCGTAGCAAAACATAGCGAGATACCCGATGGTGTAGTTTGAAACACATTTCGATATAATTTTGAAAACGTTGTCTTTCCAAGTTTTAGTAAAATTTCATGCCAAGTTATTTGTTAAGCGGGTTGAGAATCTAATTAAAGCATACCCATCATAGAACATAATTTAAAGGCCTTTTACAAATCCAAATTAAAACCTAAATGAAAGTAATTAAACTAAAGTACCCAAATGATAGAGTTGAGTAAAACTTTATTAAGCATGGCATGAGCACCCCGAGTCCATCCCGGCTCCATGTCCGCGTCTCACGAGTCACCCGAAATGTCAAAGGAGAGGGTGAGTCGAGTGACTCAATGCATAAATCCGCTCCCGATGAAACAACATGCTAACACACATCATACATAGCAACATAATTAATGCAACCCGATCCTAACCATCCGTATCTCCTTTTTCTACCCCGTGTGGTACCAAACCACCGGTGGTGCCAAACCACCGGTGACGTATAGTCACAATGTGTTACCAAAACACCGGTGTCCCAAAGACACAATGTGCTACCCAAGCACCGTGACCGTAGTCACAATGATCGAATGATGGGGCCAACCCATCGTGTGATACCCAATCACTAGCGAGATCGATCCCATATCTCATGTGGGGCCAACCCACGGTGGTGTGTAACCACGGGGACAAGTCGCAATGAGGTGCCCAACCTCCGGTGTCCCAAAGACACAAATGTGCTACCAAAGCACTTGGTGACCGTAGTCACAATAATCGAATGACGAGGCCAACCCATCGTGTGATACCCAATCACTAGCGGACGATCCCATATCTCATGTGGGGCCAACCCACGGTGGTGTTAACCACGGGGGACAAGTCGCAATGAGGTGCCCAACCTCCGTGTCCCAAAGACACAAATGTACTACCAAAGCACCGGTGACCGTAGTCACAATAATCGAATGACTGGGGCCAACCCATCGTGTGATACCCAATCACTAGCAGACGATCCCATATCTCATGTGGGGCCAACCCACGGTGGTGTTAACCACGAGGACAAGTCGCAATGAGGTGCCCAACCTCTGGTGTCCCAAAGACACATATGTGCTACCAAAAAGCACTTGGTGACCCAAAGTCACAAGGTGTGTTACCAAAACATCGGTGCTCGTCGGCACAAAATCATCAACGCCCCTCCACTCATATCACCCATCAACAAACCAACTCATGTAATCATGCATATCATACAAATTATGCATATCATGCTAATATGTTTGACTCATGTCCCATATCACATACATACATAGTCATGATACCATATAGATCATCGATAATCTAGTAACAATACTTGACTTACATCTTGATACGTACACATACCCCGTTTGGCTATCCAATAATCCATCATAATGTCACAATGATTTTAATAGGCAAACAGGTTTATTAATAATATTACTAAATATGAGTGTGTTAGTTTATACACACCCGGTAATCAAGAGTCTAGAAATCGACAAAAAGCGATCTAAGCCCCTCGAGAACTAGCTCCTACAATCGGCCAAAGCATAGGGGTTAGGCATCCACACATTCGGCCAACAACATCTAGACCAAAAGGGTTTGTCGAAAGCCCTTACCTTTCACTGATTTGGTTTCCTACCAAATCCCGAACCAAAAGTGGTTCCCTTAGACAATCGGCCAACCTATAAAGAAGGAAGTATTAATCTCTTGAAGCTTTGACTAAACGAGATAAAAGAATTAACTAATAGTCTTGGCCCACACCAATACTTACCCCACTTGGCTAATCGAGAGAACGAAGGCTCCACTTGATTGCTTCAAACTCCTGAATATCCCAACAAGAAATCGGTTTAACAAAGAGGAATAACACCCATCAATGGTTGCCATATTCGGCTCTTAAACAACCAACATCGACAAAGTATAAGGAGAAAAAGGAGATGGCCATTCGCCAAGGACTTACCAATCTCCAACGATTGAAGCAAAACCACAACACCAACAAGATTCGGCCAAGGTTTTGAGAAGAAGAAAGAAAGTGATTATGAGGTAGATGCTTTTCGGTTTTAAGGGAAAAATCGATATGAAATGGGAGCAAAGTTTCGCAAGAATTGAGAAGGATGAATGGAAGAATCGGTTGGGAAGAAAATGGTAAGTTCGGCTCTTAAGAAAATGAAGAAACTATGTAAGGAGAGAAGAGAGTATTCGGCTTACAAAGTAGAGGAAACCAAAGCAATTTCGGCTACCAAAAGATGTTGAGAGAACAAATGCACAATCGGCTAAGTGCAAAAGAAATGAGAAGAAAACGGCAATGTATGTTTGCTTTGGTCTTACGGTTTTCAAGAAGTAAAGAGGATAAGAAAGAAATTGAAGTTTCGGCTGGCTAGAAGACAAAAGAGAGAATTTGGTTTACCAAGCTAGTGACCGAAAATGCTAAGAAAAATATGCCAAAAAAAAGATGCTTAGACTTTCGGTTTTGGTAAGGCACAAAGAGAGAATTGCTTCTAAAGATTTTGACCGAAAACACCCCAAAACTCAAAGTGAATTTTCGGCACTACCTCACACCCACACCATGCCGTCCACTCCCCCACTCCAACACCCCACAAAATCGGCCAAAATCCCTCCATTCACTCCACTCCCCACATTCAAACAACAAGACCAAGTCTTCCTCCTAAACTCACTCTCCTCCCACCATTTGAACGGTTTGACCAAGTCCAAAGAAGAATTTGAATTGCCTTCTACTTCCTCCTCCCATGCCGTCCAAAAAGAATGCAAAATGTGGCCACTCTGCAGCTTGAACTCAGGACCCCTGCCTCCTGCAATTGACGCCAACACCAGCTCCAAGTGGCGCATGCTTTGCCACTCCACCAGCTCCTCTTTTGTGCTCAAGAACACCAAATAAAACTCTTATACCCTAGCTCCTACAGCTCCCCTGACTTAACACCCAAAAATCAAAATTTTCCCATTCACTCAGGCATACATTTAGACTTCAATTAAGCCCCCAAAACATAGAAATAGCCACGCAGCACACTAGACACATGCAATATCATGCAACAACAAAATAGCCCCTAACCCGGGATATTACAGTTGTTGTTGTTATCAATTGATTTGTTTTACCCGATGGTAAAAATTTAGAAACCATTGCGTTCTTTAGTTTAGAAAATCTTGGGCTCAAAATTATTAAGTTAACCATGTGGCTTACTTAGCTAAGTTTAACACAATTCCAAAGCATAAAAATAATCCAAACATAATCAAAAGGCCGTATTACAAACCCAAAGTAAAAGTGAAACCAAATTAAAATGAAATAAAGTACCCAACCAAAGTCCACGTAAAAACCGAGTTTATTTAATGCATGGCCACCTCGAGTCCGCCCGGCTCCTCATCCGCGATCTTTGAATCACCTGAAAAGATAAGGGAGAAGGTGAGTCACCAAGACTCAGTGCATAATCCCCCTCCCGATTAATGCAACGTACTTACACAAATCATAACCAAGCAATATATATAATGCACCCAAACCTAGCCATCCATAACTCCTTTTCTACCCTGTGTGTACCAAACCACCGGGTGGTGCCAAACCACTAGTGACCCAAAGTCACGATATCCAATAATAATGTGGTGCCAAACCACTAGTGACCCAAAGTCACGAGTAATCCATCTCTGTGGGCCAACCCACGTGTGATACCAAATCACTGGCATCAATCCCGTTATATCAAATGTGGGGCCAACCCACCGTGGTGCTAAGCCACCGGGATGAGACGCTATGAGGTGCCAAACCTCTGTGACCCAAAGTCACGAAATATCAATAATCTGAGTGGGGCCAACTCACGTGTGATACCAAATCACCGCGACGATCCCAAAATATCATCCAGTGGGGCCAACCCACTTTGTGGTGCTAAGCCACCGACAAGTCGCTATGAGGTGCCAAACCTCACGGTGACCCAAAGTTACAAAATAATCGTGGTACCAAACCACCGGAGGTGCCAAACCTCGGTGACCCAAAGTCACGGATATCATCTTCCCCCTCCTCTCATATCACCCATACCAATGCATTACAAGTACAAATCATGCCATCATGCTTTAACGTGCAACATAAAGCAAATATATCATAAATCATATTATTATGCACCATATCGCAAAAAGTCATATCGAAACGGACTTACCCGAATCCTTGCTCATATCTATAAGGTATCATATCAAGATCTACACATATTCCGGCTTTTAACACATTCAGGTTATTAACATATTTACTTAGTTACAAAGTGTGTAAGTTACACACACCATCTTGTATAAGCACTAAATCCCGAAGACCCGATCTACTGCACTAGATCTCATTGATCCTCAATTCTTCTTTGAATACTAACCACGCTAAGTATGTGAGAATGATCCTTCCCCTACAATCGGAAATCATCATAACTTAGTCTTAATAGCCTTCGGCTTTTCCAAATAACTTAAAGAATGATTAACTCGAGATGGATCCTTACCACAGACTTACCAAATCCGATTGACAGAGAGTAGAGGGATTAGATCGACTGCTTCCAAAATCTCGGAGAACCTAGGAGAAATCGGTTCCTATAGATGGTTAGCAAAACACCCACAAATGCCGAAGTTTGACTTTTCCTACCATATGAGTTGACAGAGAAGAGAGAAAGTGAGAATGTAGTTTCGGTCAAGAACCCTTACCCCTTTTCAAAATCGATTGGAGAAAAACCAAAAGAGATCCACCATTGTTGATATTCGGCCAACACAATATGAGAAAGAATGGAAGAAATTTACACAAAGAGTTGAATGATGAAGGAGTTTCAATTATGGTTGATAGAAAACAAATAGATGGGATTAGGCTAGAGTGAAAAGAAGAAGATGGGAGAAAGATATTTAGTATTCGGCTTAGGCTTAAAGAAAAGAGATTCAAAAAGTTTCGGCAAAAGAAAGTAAAGAAGAAGATGTGGTTTTGAGCGAGCATGAAAAGAAGAAAAGAAAGATGGAAGAGAGGAGATTCGGCCAAACACTTGAGAAGAAGAGAAGATGAGGGAAGAGGGTTGCTTTTCTGGCTACAAAGAAAATAAAGGATGAGAGAGGGGCTCCAAAGGAGGTTCGCCAAATGCCTAAGAGAGAAATCGACACACACCTATGATCTTTCGGCTTTTGTTTCACTATGGTGCACTAGGGAGAAATCGGCAATGCTCAAAAAGGGTTTTGGCATTTGATACACAAACAAAGGCTAGCCGAAAATGTCATCTAGCCACTAAAGAATTTCCTGGCAACCCCTCCTTCCAGCTCTCCAAAACCGAACACTCCCCCTAAGCAGGAGTTCAAAATTCGGCCACTTCCCCAAATTCCTCCTGGTCACTAATTCAAATGAATTTGAATTCCACAAGTTCCTAAATTTTTTCCTTGCCACCCATTTAAATATTTTGACTTAGTCCATGCTTATCTGACAGAGTTTGTGCTGAGCACAACTCCTCCCCCTTTGGCGTCAAAATCAAAGCAGAAAATGAAATTTCTGCTGCTCGAACCTGAGCTCTCCCTTCCCTGCATGTGGCGTCAATCACTAGGCTCTAAGTGGCACCTCCTTTCCACTCTGCCAAGCCAATTCTTGTGCTAAAATACCCCATGAATTACACTTAACCCCTAGCTCCTTCAGCTCCCTTTTCTTAAAACTTAAAAGCAAAAATTTTCCTGCCACCTGGGCCTACTCTAGACTTATAACTAGCTCTTAAAACACCTCAAATAAAAACACCACAGTCCATACTCATGCAAAACAATTCAATCACAACTAACCCCTATTTTAGGATATTACAGTTCTACCCCCCTTAAAAAATAATTTCGGCCTCGAAATTACCTTGTCAAAAGAGTTGAGGTTATTGCTGTCTCATCACATCCTCGGGTTCCCACGTAGCTTCTTCCACGCCATGGTTTTGCCATAATACTTTCACCAGTGGAACGAACTTCTTACGCAAGACTTTCACATCTCGATCTAGAATCTGCACTGGTTCCTCTTCCATAGACATATTTGGACTCACCTCTATTTCTTCCACTGCTACAACATGCGATGGATCTGAACGATAACGCCTAAGCATGGAGACATGGAACACATCGTGAATCTGACTCACTCTGCTGGCAACTCGAGCCGATAGGCTCACTGGTCCCACTCGTCTCCTCGAGCACCTCATACGCCCAATAAACCTTGGACTTAATTTGCCTTTCCTTCCGAACCTCAATACCTTCTTCCACGGTGAGACCTTCAGAAAGGCCTTGTCGCCCACGGCAAACTCTATATCCCTCTGCTTGAGATTGGCATATGACTTCTGACTGTCCGAAGCTTCCTTCAATTGAGCCTGAATCAACATAACCTTGTCCTCGGTCCTCGCAACCAACTCTGGTCCCAACATCCGCGTTCACCCAACTCCGCCTCCAACTTGTAGGTGTGCGACACTTCCTACCATACAACGCCTCGTATGGTGCCATCTTGATGCTTGCTTGGTAACTATTGTTGTATGCGAACTCAGCTAATGGTAAAACCTCTTCCCAGCTACCACTGAAGTCCAAAACACAACCTCTCAGCATATCCTCCAAAATCTGTATAACCCTTTCCGACTGCCCGTCAGACTGTGGATGAAATGTCGTACTGAAATCCAACCGTGTACCCAAAGCCTGATGCAATGCTTTCCAAAACCTCGACTTAAATTTGGGATCCCTATCCGAGATGATCGACACTGGTACACCGTGCAACCTCACTATCTCTGACACATACAGCTTAGCTAACTTCTGAAGCGAGTAATCAACCCTTACCGGTATGAAATGAGCTGACTTAGTCAGACAATCCATAATCACCCAGACTGAGTCCTTCTTACTAGGCGTAAGGGGTAATCCACTGACAAAATCCATAGTGATCCTCTCCCACTTCCACTGTGGAATCTTCACCGGCTGAAGCAAACCTAACGGCAGTTGATGTTCAGCCTTGACCTGCTGACACGTCAGACACTTTCCCACAAACTCAAGTACTTCCCGCTTTGCACTTGGCCACCAAAATCGCTTCTCTTAAATCCTGTACATCTTACTACCTCCGTGATGCATAGCGTGTGGGAGGCTATGTGCGTCCTGAAGAATCCTCCGCCTTAACTCGACATCCTTCCGGCATACAAGCTTTTCTTGAAAACACAAGACTCCATCACTGGACAAACCGTAATCCTCTAAACCACCATTCTCAACTTGCAACCTCCGCGCATTCAAACCCTCATCCACTAATTATTTCTCCTTGATTTGCTCTACCCAGTCGCTTAACTCCGCAATTCCGCCAAAAGACTCCCATCGTCATACAAGCTAAGACGAGCAAACATCGCTCTTAAGTCCGGTACAACCTTACGGCCAACGCGTGTCACCACGTTAGCCTTGCCTGGATGATACTCGATTGAACAAATAGTCCTTCAACAACTCAATCCATCTCGCGCTGTCTCAAGTTCAAATCCTTCCGAGTCAAAAGATACTTGGACTCTTGTGATCTGTGTAGACTATCGACCTTTCTCCATATAAGTAATGCCTCCAAATCTTCAAGGCAAAAACCACTGCTGCTAGTTCCGAGTCGTGCGTCGGATAATTAACCTCATGCGGTCATAGCCGCCGAGATGCATAAGCCACTACCTTCCCGTCCTGCATCGCACACATCCCAAGCGCATGTGTGATGCATCGCAATATACCGTGAATTCCTTCCCTGCCTCCGGCTGAATCAAAACCGGAGCTTCAGTTAGAATCCTTTTCAACTTGTCAAAACTTTCCTGCTATTTCTCAGACCACAAAAATGGAACCCCTTTTCTTAACAACTTGGTCATCAGTGCTGCGATCAAAGAAAATCCCTCTACAAATCTCCGATAATATCCTGCCAGACCTAGAAAACTCCAAATCTCTGCAACTGACTTAGGCGGCTTCCAATCAATAATTGCCTCAATCTTTCGATGATCCACTCTAATCCCCTCAGCTATTACTACGTGACCCAAGAAAGTCACCTCTCTAAGCCAGAACTCGCACTTACTAAATTTAGCAAATAACTGCTTTTCCCTTAGAGTCTGCAACACTACTCGCAAATGCGCATCATGATCATCCTCCGATTTCAAATACACCAATATGTCGTCTATAAACACCACGACAAACTGGTCCAAATACTGCTGAAACACCTGATTCATCATGTCCATGAATGCTGCCGGCGCGTTAGTCAACCCAAACGGCATCACCAAGAATTCGTAGTGCCCATACCGAGTGCGAAACGCCGTCTTATGGATATCAGCCTCTTTCACCTTTAGCTGATGATATCCTAACCTTAAGTCGATCTTTGAGAAAACTGATGCACCATTTAGCTGATCAAACAGGTCATCTATCTTGGGCAACGGATACCTATTTTTGATCGTCGGCTTATTCAATTGGCGGTGAGTCTATACACATCCGCATCGTATCGCCCTTTTTCTTGACAAAGAGTACCGGTGCTCCCCAAGGCGAAAACACTTGGCCGATGAAACCCCGTCCCAACAACTCCCGAATCCGAGCCTTTAGTTCCACTAACTCCTTCTACGCCATCCTATACGGGCAATAGACACCGGGCGCAGCCTCGGGTAGCAAGTCTATGCCAAATTCAACCTCACGATCCGGAGGCGGTCCGGAAGTTCCTCCGAAATACGTCAAAGAAATTCCTTTACTGTTCGGACATTCTCCACAGCAGACTCCTTAGCCTCCAAGGCACACACATGAACCATAAATGCTTCACAGCCCTTCCTGACCATCTTCTCAGCTTTCAAAGCAGATACCACGTTGGATAGATAATCTCTTCTATTACCTATCATAACCACGTCTTCACCCTCACCGCCTTCAAAACCATGCGCTTAGCCACAATCCAAACTTGCCCGGTACTTCACCACCATCCATCCTAAGAATCAGATCGAACTCCGCAAACGGCAGTTCCATCAGATCAGCTACAAACACTACCCCTTGGAGTTCTAGGGGTACATCCCTATACAGCTTATTTACTTCTACAGAGTGACCTAGAGGGCTAATTACTGTCATCTCCCTAGAAGTAGTCTCACAGTCTAGGTTTATGGTCTCTACTATGCTACTAGCAACATACGAATGCGTCGAACCCACATCAATCAAAGGAGTATATGGTAATCCAAAGATCAATAACGTACCAGTTATGACGTCCGTTGCGTCGCCCTCCTCTCGACGCCTCGCATATATACCAACCTGGTCGTCTTGCCTCGGTGTTGCTGCACCTCCGCCTCGGTGCTCGCGGCCCCGACCGGAACCATTACCTCCTCTACCATTACCACGACCCTGCTGCGGCGGTCCTCATTTCGAACCGAGCACGACCACGACCCTCGGTGAATCAATCCTCGGCTTGCTTACGTGGGCGAGTCCCTCACACGATGGTCCAACGAGCCACACTCAAAGCATCCTTTTCCACCGTCCCAACATCCTCCCCAATGAGGTTTCCCACATCGGTTACACTGCTACCGGTCCCGATTGGCGCAATGCACCTTCCAGATCGATTCGGCCCACCATGTCTAGCCCTTTTCTCGGGAATTACCGGCGACCCGGATGATCCAAAACCTCTCTTATGTCTATTCCTATCCATATTCGCCTCACCGACTCCTTAACCCCTTCGCTACCTTAGCCTTTTCCACTGAGCGAAGAAACTCATGCTCCTGCTTTGGAGCAATCAAAGCAACCTCACTCATCTCTCAAACCGTCCTCAAACTCGACACACTGCTCATGTTCTCAGAGCCACGATACCGCTAGCATACCTGGCTCAACCTTAAGAATTCTGCCTCGTGACTGACGATACGGACTTGCTCCCTCGAACCAGCCTCCTAAACGCCTTTTATTTGTGCATCAATGTAGCTAGATCCAATATATTTCTTTTGATACGCTGCCTTAAAATATTCCTAAGTGAGATCATCCACGCAAAGACTATCCCGAACCGTGAGCCACCACTGGTATGACTCATCTCGCAGAGCGATACTATCCCCTTTAGTTTCTCCTCGCAGATCAAATCCAAATCGACCATGATTCGCTCCGTCGCCTCTAACCAATACTCACCGCATCGAGAGCCACACCGAAACACCTCGAAAAACCTCGGCTCCATTGGCTCGAGTCGCCGAGATACGCACTTACGAGCTCCGTGCCTCCACCGCTCTAGCCACCCTCTCAAGAACTCACAAAGATCGCTGCGATATGGCATCATCCCCGCCGATCCTCGAAACTCAACACCAGCGATTAGTGGTGGTGGCATCTCATTCTCCGACCCCTGACCAGATCCCACCGGTTCGCACACGATCATCCTACCCGACCACGTCCACGTGTATTATGACCACGACCTCGAGTGCTCATGTCTAATGTCTCGACTTATCGGATTTGCAAGTTTTATCGTCGCTGCTTTTATTCCACTTATTATTAAAGCACGCCTTATGAATAGTTCTTATTAAAGGGTTTTGTTTTTCATGCGAGTTCATACAATCCTATAGGTTTCAGTCTCTAGGGTAGTCCACTATCACTAGTCATTCATAGCATATCATCATAATAAAATGCAAACATCAATTAGGGGTACTTACCTGGGGCGGATTGGTGCCGGAGACTCGGTGCCATGCGTTTCAACCCATGTATTTTCCAACAATACCATACTTTAAAACATTTTAGGCCTCGGGCCCACAGCCGAGCCTTTGAACTTGGCTCTGATACCAAAAATGTAACACCCCAAACCCGGTCAACACACCACGACCGAATCTGGCATGTCACAGAGGGAATTGTTTTGAAGAAAACAAGTTACCGGTTAATTTTTTTTTTTTTGTGAAAACTCTTTGTTGTTTTATGTTTGTAGAAAACAGGTGCATGATTAGTTAAAAACCGATATTTTGAAATCCTGGAATAAATCTTTAAAACTTAGTTGTTGATTCATAGGCTTGGAAAACGTTTATGTCATTTTAAAACCCGATGTTCCTTTCATAATTATTTAGAAACCAGTTAAGTTGAATGTGGAAAACTTAAGTTTGAAATCCATTTAGTTGTTGTTGTTATCAATTGATTTGTTTTACCCGATAGTAAAAATTCGGAAACCATTGCGTTCTTTAGTTTAGAAAATCTTGGGCTCAAAATTATTAAGTTAACCATGTGGCTTACTTAGCTAAGTTTAACACAATTCCAAAGCATTAAAATAATCCAAACATATCAAAAGGCCGTATTACAAACCCAAAGTAAAAGTGAAACCAAATTAAAATGAAATAAAGTACCCAACCAAAGTCCACGTAAAAACCGAGTTTATTTAATGCATGGCCACCTCGAGTCCGCCCGGCTCCTCATCCGCGATCTATGAATCACCTGAAAAGATAAGGGAGAAGGTGAGTCACCAAGACTCGATGCATAATCCCCTCTCGATTAATGCAACGCGTTTCTACACAAATCATAACCAAGCAATATATATAATGCACCCAAACCTAGCCATCCATAACTCCTTTTCTACCCCGTGTGGTACCAAACCACTGGTGGTGCCAAACCACTGGTGACCCAAAGTCACGATATCCAATAATAATGTGGTGCCAAACCACTGATGACCCAAAGTCACGAGTAATCCATCTGTGGGGCCAACCCATGTGTGATACCAAATCACTGGCATCAATCCCGTTATATCAAATGTGGGGCCAACCCACTGTGGTGCTAAGCCACTGGGACGAGAAGCTATGAGGTGCCAAACCTCTGGTGACCCAAAGTCACGAAATATCAATAATCTGAGTGTGGGGCCAACCCACGTGTGATACCAAATCACCGCGCGCGATCCCAAAATATCATCTGTGGGGCCAACCCACTGTGGTGCTAAGCCACTGGGACAAGTCGCTATGAGGTGCCAAACCTCTGGTGACCCAAAGTCACAAAATAATCTGTGGTACCAAACCACTGGAGGTGCCAAACCTCTGGTGACCCAAACTCATGGATATCATCTTCCCCCTCCTCTCATATCACCCATACCAAATGCATTACAACTGCAAATCATGCCATCATGCTTTAACGTGCAACATAAAGCAAATATATCATAAATCATATTATTATGCACCATATCGTAAAAAGTCATATCGAAACGGGCTTACCCGAATCCTTGCTCATACCCATAAGGTATCATATCAAGATCTACACATATTCCGGCTTTTAACACATTCGTGTTATTAACATATTTACTTAGTTACAAAGTGTGTAAGTTACACACTGCTACTAACGCAAGCACTAAATCCCGAAGACCCGATCTCATCGCACTAGATCTCCTTGATCCTCAATACTTCTTTGAATACTAACCATGCTAAGTATGTGAGAATGATCCTTCCCCTACAATCGGCAATCATCATAACTTAGTCTTAATAGCCTTTGGCTTTTCCAAATAACTTAAAGAATGATTAACCCGAGATGGATCCTTACCACGGACTTACCAAACTCGATTGACAGAGAGTAGAGGGCTTAGATCGACTGCTTCTAAAATCTGGAGAACCTAAGAGAAATCGGTTCCTATAGATGGTTAGCAAAACACCCACAAATGCCGGAAGTTAGACTTTTTCTACCATATGAGTCGACGAGAAAGAGAGAAAGTGAGAATGTAGTTTCTGGTCAAGAACCCTTACCCTTTTCAAAATCGATTGGAGAAAAACCAAAAGAGATCCACCCTTGTTGATATTCACCAACACAATATGAGAAAGAATGGAAGAAATTTCACAAAGAGTTGAATGATGAAGGGAGTTTCGGCTATGGTTGATAGAAAACAAATAGATGGGATTCTACTAGAGTGAAAAGAAGAAGATGGGAGAAAGATATTTAGTATTCGGCTTAGGCTTAAAGAAAAGAGATTCAAAAAGTTTCGGCAAAAGAAAGTAAAGAAGAAGATGTGGTTTTGAGCAGTTATGAAAAGAAGAAAAAGAAAGATGGAAGAGAGGGAGATTCGGCCAAACACTTGAGAAGAAGAGAAGATGAGGGGAAGAGGGTTGCTTTTCGGCTACAAAGAAATAAAAGGATGAGAGAGGGCTCCAAAGGAGGTTCGGCCAAATGCCTAAGAGAGAAATCGACACACACCTATGATCTTTCGGCTTTTGTTTCACTATGGTGCACTAGGGAGAAATCGGCAATGCTCAAAAAAGGGTTTTCGACTTTTGATACACAAACAAAGGCTAGCCGAAAATGTCATCTAGCCACTAAAGAATTTCGGCAACCCCCCTTCCAGCTCTCCAAAACCGAACACTCCCCCTAAGCAGGAGTTCAAAATTCGGCCACTTCCCCAAATTCCTCCTGGTCACTAATTCAAATGAATTTGAATTCCACAAGTTCCTAAATTTTCTCCTTGCCACCCATTTAAATATTTTGACTTAGTCCATGCTTATCTGACAGAGTTTGTGCTGAGCACAACTCCTCCCCCTTTTGCGTCAAAATGCAAAGCAGAAAATGAAATTTATGCTGCTCGAACCTGAGCTCTCCCTTCCCTGCATGTGGCGTCAATCACTAGGCTCTAAGTGGCGCCTTCTTGCCACTCTGCCAAGCCAATTCTTGTGCTAAAATACCCCACGAATTACACTTAACCCCTAGCTCCTTCAGCTCCCTTTTCTTAAAACTTAAAAGCAAAAATTTTCCTGCCACCTAGGCCTACTCTAGACTTATAACTAGCTCTTAAAACACCTCAAATAACAACACCACAGTCCATACTCATGCAAAACAATTCAATCACAACTAACCCCTATTTTAGGATATTACAGACAAAGCTTGTTTCAGATGTGGATCACTTGATCATTTTATCCGTGATTGCCTTGAGTCTGTCGAGCCTGAGAATGTTCAAAATTTGATATCTGATAATGCACTTGTGAGAGGTAAACCTTCGAAAAATGTAAGGAATGTCAGTGGTAGTCAGAGAACTATGAGAGAGACTATTGTGAGATCCGAAGCTAGAGCGCCTGCCAGAGCGTATGCTATTCGAGCTCGTGAGGAAGCTTCTTCACCAGATGTTATAACGGATACTTTTACACTTTATGATACTTCTGTGATTGCATTGATAGACCCTGGTTCTACGCATTCATATATATGCATGAATTTAGTGTTCAGTAAGACTTTCCCTATAGAGTCTACTGAGTTTGCTATAAAAGTATCGAACCCCTTAGGTAAAAGTGTCCTGGTTGACAAAGTATGCAAGAACTGTCCATTAATGTTTCGAGATATTTGTTTCCCTGCTGATTTGGTGCTTTTTCCATTTGATGAATTTTATATCATTCTGGGTATGGACTGGTTGTTTTCGCATGATGCTATTGTGAACTGTAAAAGAAAGACCATTTATTTGAGATGTCCGAATGATGAAATTGTACGGATTGAATCTAATGATTTGAATGGTTCGCCTACTGTGATATCTGTATTGAAAGCTCATAGTTATGTGAAAAAGGGTTATGAAACATATTTTGCTTATGTGATTGATTCGAAAGTGTCTGAGAAGAAAGTCAAATCAGTGCCTATTGTCTGTGAGTTTTCTGATGTATTCCCTGAAGAGTTACCGGGTTTGCCTCCGATTCGTGAAGTTGAGTTTGGTATTGAGTTGTTACACCGTATTACACCTATTTCGATAGCTCCGTATAGAATGGCACCAACAGAGTTGAAAGAGTTAAAGTCACGATTGCAAGAATTGAACGATAGAGGGCTTGCTAGACCGAAGCCGCCTTGGGGGTGCTCTGCTACTGCTTGTGAAAAAGAAAGATGGCACGATGAGAATGTGCATCGATTATCGCCGGTTGAATAAAGTGACCATAAAGAACAAATATCTGTTGCCCAGGATTGAATATTTATTCGATCAATTAAAAGGAGTTACTGTATTTTCCAAGATTGATCTGAGATCGGGATATTATCAGTTGAGAGTGAAAGATTCAGATATTCTGAAAACTGCCTTCAGAACGAGGTACGGGCATTATGAGTTTCTAGTTTTGCCATTTGGACTAACCAATGCTCCTGCTGTGTTTATGGATTTGATGAACATAATTTTTAGACCGTGTCTAGATCGATTTGTTTTTGTATTCATTGATGACATTTTGATTTATTCACGTGATGAGACTGAACATGCTGAGCATTTGAGAATTGTATTGCAAACTCTGAGAGAAAAGAAATTGTATGCGAAATTCAGCAAATATGAATTCTGGTTATATGAGGTTAGTTTTCTGGGCCATATTGTGTTAGCTTCTGGGATTCGAGTTGATCCGAGCAAGATTTCTGCTATTCGGATTGGAAACCTCCGAAACGTGATCCAAGTCCGTAGCTTTCTGGGCCTAGCTGGTTATTACCATCGATTTGTGAAAGGATTTTCAGTGATAGCTACTCCGTTGACTAGATTGCTTCAGAAAGATGTTAGATTTGAATGGTCTGATAAATGTCAGAGAAGCTTTGATCGCTTGAAAACTCGTTATCAAGCTCCGATTTTGGTACAAAGGAATCAGGTAAAGAATTTGTTATATACAGTGATGCTTCGTTAAACGGTCTGGGATGTGTTTTGATACATGAAGGAAAAGTTGTAGCTTTTTCTTCGAGACAATTCAAGCCTCATGAAAAGAACTATCCGACACACGATCTCGAGCTAGCCGCGATTGTGTTTACACCAAAGATTTGGCGTCATTATCTGTTCGGCGAGAAATGTCATATATTTTCAGATCATAAAAGTCTGAAATATCTGATGACTCAGAAAGATTTGAACCTGTGTCAAAGAAGATGGCTAGAACTGTTAAAGGTTACGAACTTGTGATAGATTATCATCCGGGTAAAGCAAACGTTGTTGCTGATGCATTGAGTAGGAAATCATTGTTTGCACTATGTGCTTTGAATGCTCAGTTAGATTTGTCTAATGATAGCTCTGTGATAGCTGAATTAAAAGCAAAACTGTTGTTTATACAACAAATATGTGATGCTCAAAAATCTGATAATGAATTGATAGTGAAACGAGCTCAGTGTGATTCGAATTATGAATCTGAATTTCGAGTTGTTGATGATTGCTTGAGATTCCGAGATCGTGTCTGTGTTCCGAGAAATCCGGAATTGATTCAGTTGATTTTGAATGAAGCATATAATAGTCAACTATCTATTCATCCGAGGAGTACTAAAATGTACCATGATTTGAGGCGACACTATTGGTGGTCTGGTATGAAGCGTGATATTTCTGACTTTGTTTTAAAATGTTTAATCTGTCAGCAAGTCAAAGCTGAATATCAAGTTCCGTCTGGGTTGCTACAACCGATTCTGATTCCTGAGTGGAAATTTGAGTGACAATGGATTTTGTTTCTGGTTTGCCTCATACTCAGAGAAAGAAAGATGCGATAGGGGTCGTAGTTGATCGATTGACGAAATCTACCTATTTTATTCCGGTAAGATCTGACTATTCACTTGATAGATTAGCCGAGCTTTATATTTCTGAGATTGTTAGATTGCATGGGGTGCCACAATCTATTGTGTCAGATAGGGACCCGAGGTTTACATTGAGGTTCTGAAAGAAATTACAAGAAGCTTTAAGCACGAAACTGCAATTCAGTACAACTTTTCATCCGCAAACAGATGGTCAATCCGAGCGGATTATTCAGATTCTTGAAGATATGTTAAAATGTTGTATACTTGAGTTTAATGGTTCGTGGGAACAGTATTTGCCATTGATTGAATTTACATACAATAATAGTTTTCAGTCGAGCATCAAAATGGCACCATATGAAGCTTTGTACGGACGTAAATGTCGTACACCTCTGTATTGGACCGAGCTCAGTGAAAGTAAGCTATATGGGGTCGATTTGGTAAAAGACTCAGAACAGAAAGTGAAATTGATCCGAGATTGTTTGAAAGCAGCATCTGATCGTCAGAAGTCTTATGCGGACTTAAAACGAAATGATACAGAATTTAAGATTGGCGACAAAGTATTTCTGAAAGTGTCACCGTGGAAGAAAGTACTTCATTTCAGACGTAAAGGCAAGTTGAGTACGAGATTCATCGGGCCGTATGAAACCTGTAACAGCCCGATTTAGGGCCAAGTCAGAATAGTGGTGCGAGACCACAAATTCGAGGTGAATTTATGAGTTTTTAAGGTTCATGCCATGTTTGCATGTTAGTGTGAAAGTTTCATGAAGCAATTTTGCTAAATTGAAGTTGAATGGTTAAAAAGGACCAAATTGCAAAAGTTGTAAAATGTGAGTTTCTAGAAGCATTTTGTATGAAATAGCTTTAGAATAGCAATTATAAGTCCTTAAATAGCAATTTGCCCAAATTATAAATTTTGGACAAAAATGGACATGAGTTAGTAAGATAGAAATTTTTAAAGAGAAGGGCATTTTGGTCATTTGTCTAATAAGTGATTAAAATAGGAAAAAGATGATAAAATTTCATTCATCTTCTTCCTTCCATTGCCGAAAATTTGAAGACTCCATAGCTAGGGTTCTTCATTTTTTTCAAGCTTGATAGTAAGTTCATCTTAGCCCCGTTTTTAATATTCTTCGTGTTTTTGAAGTCCTCGTATTATGAATTAGCTATTTTTAGCTATAAAATAAGCTAAGATGCATGTTCAAAAATTCATCTATGAATGACATGCTTGTTAAATGATGTTTTATGGAAGATTATGAGAGTTTGATATTAGATAAACATCTTTTCCTTAATGAATTTCATGAAATATGATAGTATGGACTAGTTTGTAATAGTTATGAACTTAGTCATACCTACTAGAAATAATGGGAATTGACGATTGCTATAGTAGAGAAAATAAATCAGCTAAGCATGAAGTTCAAGAAAGGTGAATGAAATTCATTTTACGAGCCTTGGGGCAAAAGTGCAAATATGAGAAAGTATAGGGGCAAAATAGTAATTTTGCCCAAGTATGAGTAAAGGGTCAATTTAGTCAATGTGAATATTAAATGATCTATTTATGACTATAGATCAAGAAAAACAAAGCCCGAATCGAAACCGAGGCAAGAACAAGGTCGAGGACTAAATTGCATACCTAGCTACATTTTCTATATTGAGGTAAGTTTGTATGATTTCTAAGCTTTATGATTTATATCATTGAATTGCTTAGTATAATATATAATGTTATTATGAAAATGTTTAATGTTATGTTAAACAAAGAAATTAATGAAACCAAGCATGAGAAAGCCCTGATTGAAGTTGAATAGCTTAGGATACTCGATCTACCACATGAAATAAGAAAGTCCGTATAAGACCAAGCCGAGGCATGGCATCGGCAAGCAAGCAAGATATCATGTAAGTCCAAGGCAAGCTTGGCATTGAATAAGTTATCATGTAAGTCCAAGGCAAGCTTGGCATTGAATAAGTTATCATGTAAGTCCAAGGCAAGCTTGGCATTGAATAAGTTATCATGTAATTCCAAGGCAAGCTTGACATTGAATAAGTTATCATGTAAGTCCAAGGCAAGCTTGGCATTGAATGAGTTATCATGTAAGTCCAAGGCAAGCTTGGCATTGAGTAAGTTATCATGTAAGTCCAAGGCAAGCTTGGCATTGAACAAGTTATCATGTAAGACCAAGGCAAGCTTGGCATTGAAAAGTTATCAAGAGAAAGAGATCCCATATAAGTCCAAGTTAAGGCATGGCATTGGTGAGAACAAGAAAGACTTCGTATAAGTCCATGTTAAGTCATGGCCTCGAAATTTAGATTAGATTTAGTATCCTCGGTTATTCATATAAATTCATCGGGCAAACGAGTTAAGCTCCAAAGAGATAACAAGAAAGCCAAGTAAGTAAAGTTATTATCAAGTGAAAACGAGTATCATTCATGTTATGAATGATAAATTAGAGATTATGATTATTATGTAAATGTATGCTGATCAATGTGATCAAGTGATACAGGTACCTTGTTTACCTCACAAGTATGAGATTAGTAAGTATCATGACATATGTAAGAATCAAGTATGAGCAAGTAAGCTTTATAGCTGAAATTATGATACCATTGGTTATGTCCAATGGGTTAATTTAAGCAAGTATGTTGTTATGTTCATTATATGCAAACTTACTAAGCTAAATGCTTACGTCTTTTATTCTTTCTTTCCATGTAGTTCCGCCAAGCTAATCTCGTGGATCATTGTCATCGGAGCTCAGAGCACACTATCAATCGTTATTTTGGTATAACCAAGTTGTTTATATTAAGTATGGCATGTATAGGAAACATTTCATTTTGAGTATATGTCTTAGAAATGGGCAAAAGTATGGGCTGTCAAGTTTATTATTCTTTTGTAAATGGCTAAGTGATTGGCCAAGTTTGACTAAGAATGTATGTTGTTAATATCAATGAAGCATGTTATATAGTTCATGAAATATGTAATAATTGAGTTGCTGAATTGAGCTTGAGTTTGGTCTTAATTTCAGGATGGTAATGTGCTTGGTAAATAGCCCCTAAGTTCCTACACGGTTAGACACACGGGCGTGTGTCTAGGCCGTGCATAAACTGCACCTTAGTCTTATAAGTAAGAATAGGCCACGGACTAATCCCACGGCCGTGTGTTAAGGCCGTGCATGTCACACGGTTAGAACATGGGCGTGTGCCCGATCGTGTAAAATAAGTAAGTATATCAAGATGTAGTACACGGTCTGAGTCCACGGGCGTGCCATGCCGTGTGTTATAAGTCAGAATGCTAAGGTTTTTCACACGGGCTAGGACCACGGGTGTGCCATGGCCGTGTGAAATTTGGCAGTAAACTCGAGTTTTAAGCACAATTGGGAGACATGGGCGTGTCTCAGAGTTACACGGGCGTGTCCCAACTCACATGGGCGTGTGACCCCTGTTTCATGAAAAGTTTTTGATTGAGTTCTGAAAGTTTACGGACATGAGTTTAAGGCCTCGTAGGCCCATGAAAAGTGCAAGTTGATTAAGAAAGAGAAGTTCTTAATTCAGAATGAAATTTTATAGCCCGTAAGTACATGATTAAGCAAGTTCAAGCATAGTAATGTCTCGTATCCGGTCTAAGCCTCGGACTCGGGTATGGGGTGTTACATTTAGTGGTATCAAAGCTACGGTTTAGTCGGTTCTAGGACTAACATGGCACGAGCACGAGTCTAGCTATACATGCCATACGTAAGAATGTTTTTATAATGATAGTGTGACGACTCCTGACGACTTAAATTATGTTTATATATATATAGGAAATGGATCCTGAAAGAGATATGGCGGATGACGTGGAAAGTAATGCGCCAGCTCCCGCTGAAGGGATGGTGCCGAATGAGAACGAGTTTAGACCTACTACGGTGAGTCAAGGAGGAGGAGAAGAGGCTAGAGAAGCCTTCCTCCATATGATGAACACATGGTACACGGAGTTCGTTCGTACGAACCCGAATGCACAACCCCCTCCACCCCCACCTATTCCTCAACCTATCCCAATAACCCCTTAAGTAGTAGAGGTGGTAAGAGGAGAGAAGCCTCCGGTTGATAGAATCAGGAAGCATGGGGCAGAAGAATTCCAGGCTAGAAAAGATGATGATCCGGAAAGAGCTAAATTCTGGTTAGAAAATACCATCTGGGTATTTAATGAGCTGTCATGTACACCTGAAGAGTGCATGAAGTGTGTAGTTTCTCTTTTAAGAGATTCTGCCTATCAATGGTGGAACACCTTGGTATCAGTAGTCCCAAGAGAAAAGATCACATGGGAATTCTTCCAAGAAGAGTTCAAGAAAAAGTATATCAGTCAAAGGTTTGTGGACCAGAAAAGGAAGGAATTCCTAGAACTGAAACAAGGCAAGATGTCTGTAACTAACTACGACCGTGAGTTTGTAAGACTCAGCAAATACGCTCGAGAATGCGTGTCCACCGAAGCCATCATGAGTAAGAGATTCGAAGATGGGCTAAATGAGGACGTCAAATTGTTTGTTGTTGTCCTAGAATTGAAGGAATTTGTTGTGCTAGTCGAGAGGGCTTGTAAAGCCGAAGAACTAGTAAAAGAGAAGAAGAAATCTGAAATGGAGTCCCGCGACTCGAAAAAGAGACAGTGGAACAAGTAATTCCAATCTCCATCCAAGAAGTCAAGAGATTTCCCTGCCCGATCGGCTACTTCCACTGGATTTTCCAGGAAGGACAAGAGTAAATAGTATTCGGGAAATAAAGCACAGACTACTTCAGTCGCTAGTGTGAGGAATGTTCGATCTGATAGGCCCGAATGCCCACATTGTGGTAAACGCCATTTAGGGGAATGCCGAGCACACAAAAATACATGTTTCAGATGTGGTTCCCAAGACCACTACATAAAAGATTGTCCAGAGATGATGAAAGAGGACGAAACTCAGAACCCAAGATCCGGGAGTATTGTTAGAGGAAGGCCGCAGAGAAACCCCGGAAGTGGGGCAAGTGGAAGAGGTAACCCTAGAGAGCAGGCCATAAGACCCGAGGGTAGGGCACCTGCACGGACTTATGCCATTCGCCCTCGTGAAGAGGCATCTTCCCATGATGTTATCACGGGTACCTTTTCTCTTCATGATGTTAAAGTTATTGCTTTAATAGATCCTGGATCCACACACTCTTACATTTGCATGAAATTAGTATCCGATATGAGTATGCCTGTAGAGTTTACAGAATTTGTGATTAAAGTGTCTAATCCCTTAGGCAAGAGTGTGTTAGTTGATGAAGTATGTAAATATTGCCCATTAATGATTAGAGGTCATTGTTTTAAAGCAAACCTTATGTTGCTACCATTTGACGAGTTTGACCTCATTCTCGGTATGGACTGGTTGACTGCCCATAATGTAATAGTTAATTGTGGGAAGAAATACATTGAAATGACATGTGAGGATGGGAATACCCTTCACATTGAATCAAATGAACAGAATAGATTGTCAGAATTAATTTCTTACGTGACGGCACAGAGATACATGAGAAAGGGGTATGAAGCATATTTGGCCTTTGTGTTGAATGAAAAAGAAACAGAGTTAAGGATTGAGTCGGTGCCAATAGTATGTGAGTATGTGGATGTGTTTCCTGAGGAATTGCCAGGACTACCACAAGTTAGAGAGGTTGAGTTCAGCATTGAGCTAGCTCCTGGTACTGTACCAATATCTATCACTCCTTACAGAATGGCTCCAACGGAGTTGAAGGAGCTGAAGTCACAGTTGCAAGAGTTGACTAACAAAGGCTTTGCAAGATAAAGTTGTTCACCATGGGGTGCTCCGGTTTTATTTGTGAAAAAGAAATATGGCACTATGAGATTGTGAATAGATTACCGTCAGCTTAATAAGGTGACAGTAAAGAACAAGTACCCATTGCCTAGGATCGATGATTTGTTCGATCAATTGAAAGGAGCCACGGTGTTCTCCAAAATAGACTTGAGATCAGGGTACTACCAGCTGAGAGTAAAAGAATCAGATGTGTCTAAGACAGCCTTTCGAACAAGGTATGGACATTATGAATTTTTAGTCATGCCCTTTGGTTTGACTAATGCTCCGGCGGTATTCATGGACTTAATGAACCGCATTTTTAGACCGTACCTTAACAAGTTTGTAGTCGTTTTCATTGACGACATACTGATTTATTCTCAAGAAGAGAATGAGCATGCTGAGCACCTACAGATAGTTTTACAGATTCTACGAGAAAATCAATTATATGCCAAATTCAGTAAAAGTGAACGAAAGTAGGATTTCTGGGACATATTGTCTCGGGAGAAGGAGTTCGAGTAGACCCCAGTAAGATTTCGGCTATTATGGACTGGAAGCCACCAAAGAATATCTCTGAGATTAGAAGTTTTCTAGGCCTAGCCGGCTATTACAGATAATTTGTCAAGGGGTTTTCTATGATTGCAACCCCGATGACTAAATTGTTATAGAAAAACGTGAAGTTTGAGTGGACAGAACGATGCCAACAAAATTTCGAGAAGTTGAAGGCAATGTTGACTGAAGCCCCAGTTTTAGTACAACCTGAGACAGGGAAAGAATTTGTGATTTATAGCGATGCATCCTTAAATGGATTAGGCTGTGTACTTATGCAAGAAGGAAAAGTTATTGCTTATGCCTCCAGACAGTTGAAGCCTCATGAGAAGAATTATCCGACGCAGGCTGCCATAGTCTTCGCATTGAAGATATGAAGACATCACCTATATGGTGAGAAATGTCAGATTTTCACTGATCATAAAAGTTTGAAGTACTTGATGATGCAGAAAGAGTTGAACTTAAGACAACGGAGATGGTTAGAGTTGATAAAAGATTATGAGATGGTCATTGATTACCATCCCGGGAAGGCGAACGTGGTCGCCGATGCTTTGAGCAGAAAATCCTTATTTGCATTAAGGGCAATGAATTCACGGATGACTTTGTCCGACGATGGTTCTATTCTAGCTGAGTTGAGAGCTAGACCAATTTTTTTCCAAGAGATCGTTGAAGCCCAAAAAGAGGATAGTGAATTGCAAGTTAATAGAGCTCAGTGCGAGACAAATGATGATCTGACTTCCGGATTAGTCCCAATGAAAGTCTGACATTCAAAGATAGAGTTTGTGTACCGAGAAAAGAAGAGCTTATTCAAAAAATTTTGCATGAGGCCCATAATGGATGTTTATTTGTACATCCGGGTAGTACCAAGATGTATAATGACTTGAAGCAACAGTATTGGTGGCCGAGAATGAAGAAAGATATTTCAAAATTTGTTTCCAAATGCTTGATTTGTCAGCAAGTAAAGGCTGAACACCAAGTACCTTCGGGTTTGCTTCAACCCATTTTTGTTCCGGAGTGGAAATGGGACCGTATTACTATGGATTTTGTAACGGGTTTACCATTGTCTTCGAGCAAGAAAGATGCTATATGGGTTGTGGTTGATAGACTTACGAAATCGGCCCATTTTATACCTGTATGAGTTGATTACTCACTAGACAAGTTGGCAAACTTGTATGTTTCAGAAATAGTAAGACTTCATGGAGTTCCCTTGTCAATCATATCAGATAGAGATCCGAGATTCACATCCAGGTTTTGGAAGAAGTTACAAGAGGCCTTGGGTACAAAGTTGAACTTTAGTACCGCTTTTCATCCTCAAACTGACGGTCAATCAGAGAGGTTGATTCAAGTACTCGAGGATATGCTCAGATGTTGTATTCTTGAATTCCGAGGCAATTGGGAAAATTTTCTCCCATTAGTAGAGTTTGCCTACAATAATAGCTTTCAGTCGAGCTTAAAGATGGCGCCTTATGAGGCTTTATATAGGCGTAAGTGCCGAACCCCTTTATATTGGACTGAACTTAAAGAAAACCAAATTCATGGGGTTGATTTGGTTAGAGAAGCTGAAGAGAAAGTAAAAGTGATACGAGAAAGTTTAAAAGCTGCATCAGACATACATAAGTCTTATTCGGACTTAAAGAGAAAAGAGATAGAGTATCAAGTTGGAGATAAAGTTTTCTTGAAGGTGTCACCTTAGAGAAAAGTTCTCAGATTTGGCCGAAAAGGCAAGTTGAGTCCATGTTTTATTAGACCGTATGAGATTACCGAGAAAGTTGGGCATGTAGCTTACAGATTGGCTTTGCCATCAGAGTTAGAAAAGATACATGATGTGTTTTACGTGTCAATGTTAAGATGCTACCGATAAGACCCTTCGCATGTAATTCCCCAGTCAGAGGTAGAAATTCATCCCGACATGACTTATTGTGAAGAGCCAGTCAAGATATTAGCTCGGGAAGTGAAGCAGCTAAGAAAGAAAAGTATTGCCTTAGTGAAAGTATTGTGGAAAAGACATGGAATAGAAGAAGCCACATGGGAACCAGAAGAGAGTATGAGAAACCAGTATCCAAACCTTTTTGCTGGTAAGATTTTCGAGGACGAAAATCCCTAAGGGGGAGAATTGTAATAGCCCGATTTAGGGCCTAGTCAGAATAGTGGTACGAGACCACGAATCTGAGGTGAATTTATGAGTTTTTAAGGTTCATGCCATGTTCGCATGTTAGTGTGAAAGTTTCATGAAGCAATTTTGCTAAATTGAAGTTGAATGGTCAAAAAGGACCAAATTGTAAAAGTTGTAAAATGTGAGTTTCTAGAAGCATTTTGTATGAAATAGCTTTAGAATAGCAATTATAAGTCCTTAAATAGCAATTTTCCCAAATTATAAATTTTGGACAAAAATGGAAATGAGTTAGTAAGATAGAAATTTTTAAAGAGAAGGGCATTTTTGTCATTTGTCTAATAAGTGATAAATAGGAAAAAGATGATAAATATTCATTCATCTTCTTCCTTCCATTGCCGAAAATTTGAAGACTCCATAGCTAGGGTTCTTCATTTTTTTCAAGCTTGCTAGTAAGTTCATCTTAGCCCCGTTTTTAATATTCTTCGTATTATGAATTAGCTATTTTTAGCTATAAAATAAGCTAAGATGCATGTTCAAAAATTCATCTATGAATGACATGCTTGTTAAATGATGTTTTATGGAAGATTATGAGAGTTTAATGTTAGATAAACATCTTTTCCTTAATGAATTTCATGAAATATGATAGTATGGACAAGTTTGTAATAGTTATGAAATTAATCATACCTATTAGAAATAATGGGAATTGATGATTGCTATAGTAGAGAAAATGAATCAGCTAAGCATGAAGTTCAAGAAAGTTGATTGAAATTCATTTTACGAGCCTTGGGGCAAAAGTGCAAATATGAGAAAGTATAGGGGCAAAATAGTAATTTTTCCCAAGTATGAGTAAAGGGTCAATTTAGTCAATGTGAATATTAAATGATCTATTTATGACTATAGATCAAGAAAAACGAAGCCCGAATCGAAATCGAGGCAAGAACAAGGTCGAGGACTAAATTGCATACCTAGCTACATTTTGTATATTGAGGTAAGTTTGTATGATTTCTAAGCTTTATGATTTATATCATTGAATTGCTTAGTATAATATATAATGTTATTATGAAAATGATTAATGTTATGGTAAACAAAGAAATTAATGAAACCAAGCATGAGAAAGCCCCGATTGAAGTTGAATAGCTTAGGATACTCGATCTACCACATGAAACAAGAAAGTCCGTATAAGACCAACCCGAGGCATGGCACCGGCAAGCAAGCAAGATATCATGTAAGTCCAAGGCAAGCTTGGCATTGAATAAGTTATCATGTAAGTCCAAGGCAAGCTTGGCATTGAATAAGTTATCATGTAAGTCTAAGGCAAGCTTGGCATTGAATAAGTTATCATGTAAGTCCAAGGCAAGCTTGGAATTGAATAAGTTATCATGTAAGTCCAAGGCAAGCTTGGCATTGAATGAGTTATCATGTAAGTCCAAGGCAAGCTTGGCATTGAGTAAGTTATCATGTAAGTCCAAGGCAAGCTTGGCATTGATCAAGTTATCATGTAAGACCAACGCAAGCTTGGCATTGAAAAGTTATCAAGAGAAAGAGATCCCATATAAGTCCAAGTTAGGGCCTGGCATTGGTGAGAACAAGAAAGACTTCGTATAAGTCCATGTTAAGTCATGGCCTCGAAATTTAGATTAGATTTAGTATCCTCGGTTATTCATATAAATTCATCGGGAAAACGAGTTAAGCTCCAAAGAGATAACAAGAAAGCCAAGTAAGTAAAGTTATTATCAAGTGAAAACGAGTATCATTCATGTTATGAATGATAAATTAGAGATTATGATTATTATGTAAATGTATGCTGATCAATGTGATCAAGTGATACAGGTATTTTGTTTATCTCACAAGTATGAGATTAGTAAGTATCATGACATATGTAAGAATCAAGTATGAGCAAGTAAGCTTTATAGCTGAAATTATGATACCATTGTTTATGTCAAATGGGTTAATTTAAGCAAGTATGTTGTTATGTGCATTATATGAAAACTTACTAAGCTAAATGCTTACGTCTTTTATTCTTTCTTTCATGTAGTTCCGCCAAGCTAATCTCGTGGATCATTGTCATCGGAGCTCGAAGCACACTATCAATCGCTATTTTGGTATAGCCAAGTTGTTTACATTAAGTATGGCATGTATAGGAAACATTTCATTTTGAGTATATGTCTTAGAATGGGGCAAAAGTATGGGCTGTCAAGTTTATTATTCTTTTGTAAATGGCTAAGTGATTGGCCAAGTTTGATTAAGAATGTATGTTATCAATATCAATGAAGCATGTTATATTGTTCATGAAAGATGTAATGATTGAGTTGCTGAATTGAGCTTGAGTTTGGTCTTAATTTCAGGATGGCAATTGGCTTGGTAAATAGCCCCTAAATGCCTACACGGTTAGACACACGGGCGTGTGTCTAGGCTGTGCATAAACTGTACCTTAGTCTTATAAGTAAGAATAGGCCACAGACTAATCCCACGGCCGTGTGTTAAGGTCGTGCATGTCACACGGTTAGAACATGGGCGTGTGCCCGGTCGTGTGAAATAAGTCAGTATATCAAGATGTAGTACACGGTCTGAGTCCACGGGTGTGCCATGCTGTGTGTTATAAGTCAGAATGCTAAGGTTTTTCACACGGGCTAGGACCACGGGCGTGCCATGGCCGTGTGAAATTTGGCAGTAAACTCGAGTTTTAAGCACGGTTGGGAGACATGGGCGTGTCTCAGAGTTACACGGGCGTGTCCCAACTCACATGGGCGTGTGACCCCTGTTTCCATGAAAAGTTTTTGATTGAGTTCCAAAAGTTTACGGACATGAGTTTAAGGCCTCGTAGGCCCATGAAAAGTAAAAGTTGATTAAGAAAGAGAAGTTCTTAATTCAGAACGAAATTTTATAGCCCGTAAGTACATGATTAAGAAAGTTCAAGCGTAGTAATGTCTCGTATCCGGTCTAAGCCTCGGACTCTGGTATGGGGTGTTACAAAATCATTGAGCAAGTCAGACCTGTTCCATATCGATTGTTGTTGCCTTTCGAACTAGAAAAGATACATAATGTATTTCATGTCTCAATGCTCCGTAGATATCGATCCGATACGTCACATGTGATTGCCCCATCTAAAATTGAAATCCGATCTGATATGACTTACGAAGAAGAGCTGATCTGTATTTTAGCTCGAGAAATAAAAGAATTGAGAAACAAGAAAATTCCGTTAGTAAAAGTGTTGTGGCATCGACACGGTGTAGAAGAGGCCACGTGGGACCCCAAGATTTAATAAGATAGCAATATCCGAATCTATTTAACGGTAAGATTTTCGGGGACGAAAATCCCTAAGGGGGAGAATTGTAACAGTTTAGTTTGTACCCTAGTCGGAACAGTGGTTTCGGGACCATAAATCCAAGTCCGTATAATATTTTAATATTATATTCTGTGCCGTTGATATATGACTAAGTATGTGGTAAATTTCCATAAATTAATTTGTCCGTTTGTGTGTTTATTTTGACAAAAGGATTGAATTGCATTAATTGTGAAAGTTGTTTGCTATTTGTTAAAGTACCAATGTGTTGTGGCTTTGTAAAGGTGAAGGCCTTATATGTCAATTAAGCCATTAATAAGATAATGGATGGTAAATGGCCGAATATACCCTTGTTGTCTAATGGTGTCAAATGTCTTTTAAATGGCTAAAAAGGTAAATGAATTATTAATATATTTTTAATGAAACCAAATATGAAAGTGTTTATCTTTTATTTTCTTTTGTTTTGACCGAAACTAGTAAGAAAAAGAAAGGTTTTAAAGCTTTGCATATTCATCCATTTCAAGCTTGAATTAAGGTATGATTTTGAGTTGGTTTTTGATGATTTTTATGTTTTTGATATTGTTGCTTAGTTTACTATCAAGCCCATGTATCAATTTTGTGTATTGATGATGTTTGTGTGATATGCCATTAATGATATGTTGAGCTTTGAGATGATTTAAGGTGTTAAATGAAAGATTTGAGCTAGATGAACATGTTTTGTTCTTGGAATTTTGATGAATTTAGCTAATTAGGGCTAAATTGAGAAAATGGTAACTTGAAGGACTAAATTGCAAATTTGATGGAAAATATGGGCTTGTATGATATGTATGAATATTCGGCTAAGCATGTGTATGTAATGATTTTGTGAATTTGATGTTTTGAGAAAAATGGACTAAATTGATAAATTATGCAAATGTGAGGGTTAAATTTCAAATAGCCCTAAATGTGTGTCCTTGGACTGAATTGAATGAATTAGTGAATAAAAGAGTTAATTCTGAATATGTTTAGATCAATAACCGAGGAAAATGGACTAAGAACGCGGGAAAGTGAAAGTAACCGAGTAGCCGTTTTTGTTTCAATAAATCGAATCTGAGGTAAGTCATATTGCAAATAAGTGTAATCGTATTGAGTTGAGCATATTCATATGCTTGTAGTTGAAAATGAATGCTTATGAAATGTTATGAAAATGATTTCTCAGATAAAGATCGACTGAGCGACAATGTCCGAAAAGTTTCGTATGAACCTAGGAATACATAGATACCTGTTCTATTTATCATGTAAGACCACGTTTGGGACGTCGGCATTGATTTGAGATTTCATGTAAGACAATGTCTGGGACGTTGGCATCGATATTATCTGTACGAATAAGACCACGTCTGGGACGTTGGCATCGATATTATCTTTATGTGTAAGACCATGTCTGGGACATCGGCATCGTTTTGATTCGTGTAAGACCCTGTCTGGGACAGTGGCATCGATATTTGAATGCATGTAAGACCTTGTCAATGACGTTGGCATTGTACTATTATTCCGAGCTTTCTAAGTATCTTATTAGTTCCTAACGGTTCAACGGGCAAGTCAGTGATATGAATGGCTAAGTGAATTGTAAATCTGTTTCAGGTACGTTGTTTTATACACTAAGTGTGTATATAAGGTAAGTACCTATTTGATCATACTATGATGATGATGTATATTGGAATCACAATATGATATGTGAGAGTAAGCATGAATGAGCTATGTTTATATATGACTTTGAATTGATTAATGTGATAAATATGGTCAAGTACATAGACCAAAGTATATATGTGATAGTTGCTAAGTTTGTTTGTATTTATGACTTACTAAGCTTTTGGAAAGCTTACTCTGTGTGAGTGTTTTCTCTGTTTTATAGGTCATTAAAGCTACTGAAGGCTCGGGACCATCAAGGATCGTCATCACACTACTAGACTCATTTTTGGTACACTTTGGATATGTATATAGCTTGATATGGCATGTATAGGCTAGTATTTGATATGAGTTTGTTATATGAACTTAGCCATGTGATTTGGCTAGCTATGGGTTGAGAATTTGCTTGAATGTATGTGATATATGAAGTATGTTTTTGGCATGGTTAGTTGATGCAAGAAATGGTCAAGTTTTGATTAAGCAAAGGAATGAATTATGCTTGTGATGAGATGAGTTTTAGCTTTGTAATTTGGATGGTTATTTTGGTATGATATTGGTTGTCAAATAGGCATGAGATGCCTTGATGATTTTACTAGTAGGTATGACCCATTGGGTGACATTTTGGCCTTGGAAATGGCCTATAATGTCACACGGTTGTGGCACACGGGCGTGCCTAGTGACCGTGGGGCTAAGTCAGTAGCTAGCCTAATAGCACACGGCCAAGACACACGGGCGTGTCTAGTAGCCGTGTGAGAAAGTCAGTATATGGCCTAAGAGTACACGGCCTTAGCACACGGGTGCTAGGTGGCCGTGGGTGTAAAGTCAGATTCGACCACGGCCAAGGCACATGGGCGTGCTTGGTGGCCGTGGATGTGAGGACAGATTCGACCACGGGGAGGACACACGGGGGTGTCCAGCAGCCGTGGGAGGCACATGGCTTGCCTACACGGGCGTGTAACCCCTGAAATTTAGAAAAGTTTTAAATTTTCGAGAATGTTTGTATGTGTTTTGGTTTAGTCCCGACTCTATTTCTAAGCATGCTTAAGGTCTCGTTGACCTACTTATGGGACACGATGATTGAAATAGATGAACGGTTGTATGAAATCTTCTGTAAATGTTTCCGATCTGTCCGGTAAGGCCTTTAACCCTAGTCCGGCGACGGATACTGGTTAGGGGTGTTACAAATAGGCCCGACTGACCCAAAATTGATTGGGGTTTCAGAAACCCTAAAGGTTTCTAGAACCTCCTGGCGCCGCAGCCCCCATGCCAACCATGCGTTCGGGCCTCCACGTCACCCCACGAGCAGCCTCTTCCTCCGTACGACGATTTCTCCTGTAAAAAGAAACAAAATAGCAACAGTATACAACAAATGGCCAGCAAATGCATAACAGAAATCTAAGGCTTTTTTGTATTTTCTTTTATTACTTATTTTTTCTTTAAATCGGCTATAAGAAGGGGCCGAAGGTAATCTGTAAAAGGGTTATGATTTTACGAATACAAGTCACAAAAAATATCGAAATACAAAAGAGCAGATTTCAAACACTCAAGGTTGCTTTTTTATTCTTTTTTTAATTTTGATCTTGCTTTGGTTTCCTTTTTTAAGAATAAAAAAAACGAATATCAAAAGAACAGAATAGAAAAAAAAGTTTTGAAAGAGGTGATTCCTTTTTTTTTCTTTCTCATTTTATTTTCGAATTGTTTTTTTTTTATTTTGTAATTGAAAAACAAAAAAAAAACAAAAGAAGGGTTAGAGGAAACAAACCTTCGAAGCTCCGTCGCTGGGGACGGCTGAGGTAGCCACTTTCGATGAATAGTGGCCGGAAAACCGAAAGGTTTTTTTCACTCGGGTCATTTTCGAAAGGTTTTTGGGTGATTTGAGGTCGGATTCGGACACAGAGAGGTTGAAACAGTCAAAATACCCCTTTTTTCGGATTTTGGCTGTCGTACATGGCGGTCACCGCCGTTGTCGGCCGACGGTCATGACGGACGGACGGTGGCCCTGTTGGCCAGAGAAAAGGAAAGAAATTTAGAGAAGTTTCAGTTTTTTTTTTTTTGAGTAAAGGTTAAAAATGAAGTTTTAAAATATTTTTTGGTTTATATAGAAGTGCGAAACGATGTCGTTTCGCTTTGGCTCTTTCAATGCCAAAACGGCGCCATTTAGCTCGCTGACCCGCGTGCGCGACTTGACCCGAAAGGGGATCCGCGTGTTTTTCAACTTTTGGGTTATTTATGCCCGTGGTCCTTCCACTTTTCTTTTATAATTTTACAATTAAGTTTCTTTTATTTTCAATTTTTACCCTATAATTTTTCTTCTATTTCAATTCGGTCTCGCACAAAGTGACACGTTTTGGAGGGCGGGGATATTTACTTTTCTGGTCCCTCCATTTCATTCGCGCACTGCAATTCGGTCCTTCCCCTTTCTTTTTATTTCTGATTTCCCCAATTTTGATTAAAATATTCGATTTAGTCCCTCTTTTTGTTATTGTTGCTATTTCATTAGTTAATTTAATATTATTACTACTAATTACATCTTCTTTCTTTGTGTGTGTTGATTTTATTTGTTATTATTGTCATATTATTATTCTTATCAATGTATTATTCTTATTATTTCTATTGTTATTATTACTATTAACATATTATTATGATTATTTACATATCATTATTAATTAACTATTGTTTTTATTACTATTATTTCTTTAATATTTTTCTAGTATTTGTAAATACATTTATCATATTATTATTTATTATATTTATATCCTCTTAAATAATTTCCAACTTTAGATCCTTTATTATTTTTATTATTATATTTAACATTATTTTCATCATTGTTAGTATTTTTAAACTACCCAATATTTCTATATTTTTAATTCATTAGTAGTCATTATTAAATTTTAAATTAAATTTTAGTTTTTATTTGTTCATTTACTTTTCTTATTATTTTATTTTATATACCGCTGGTTTGTTATATTATTTTATTACTATTTACCTTCTGATTTATTTTTGCTCTTACTATTGTTATTTATTGCGTTCATTATTATCCTTTTTAAATCAAAGCATATAAGTTAAATAAAAGCTTATTCTCGAGAATTCAAAAATGTTGTGTCCTAACTTATTGGATGTGACATTTTGTTATCTCGAGGTAAGGATTTCTAAAAATAAATGAAATATTCTGTATTTGGAATTTTGAGAAATTGTGCCCTAACTTATTGGGTTTCGATTTTTCATTTGACCTAAATAACCAAATATCCTTCTTAAACTTAAATGCACGAGTTTAAAAGTCAAAACCCAAGCTTAGTTTCGAGGATTTGAAATGCCGTATCCTAACTCACTGGGCGTGACATTTTACTTCTTTGAAATAAGAGGGTCTTAGCATCCGATTTAATTTTTCAAGTTTTCTTTTAAAGAGGATTTTATTTTAAAATCTTTTCAAATTTTCAACATTAAGTCTTTAATTAATCAATTAGGTACCAATTTTGGGCGTTACGAGGGTGCTAATCCTTCCTCGTGCGTAACCGACTCCCGAACCTATTTTCTCGAATTTTGTAGGCCAAAATCATTTTTTTAATAAATCAAAATGTTTTAATGATCAATCTCAAGGTGATCCGATCACACCTCGAAGAAAGGATTGGTGGCGACTCCATTTTTCATTTTAAAAAGTCGACCCCGTTTTTCCCAAAAAAAATGGTTTCGACAATATGTATTTGGAGTGTGGTAAGGTTTGAAATGAGTAAGTGCAACTACAAGGATCTGAATTGATCTTGATTAGTATGTAATGTTCTTGATTGATAAGTTTGTTGTATGATGTTCATTGTTTACATATAGACTTACTAAGCTTAAAGCTTACTCCCTTCTCTTTTCCCATGTTTTATAGTGTCGCCAAGACAGCTCGGGATACGGAGATCGTCGGAGGATCATCCACACTATCAACACATTTTGGTATATCGAGATTTATAGTGAATTATGGCATGCATAGGATTTTGGTTATTTTGTAAGTGTCATAATTGTTTGGCCAAGAATGTGGTCTATGTCATTTGATATATGATTTTGTATAAGGCCATGTGATGTGGATAATATTGGTTGTGTTATAAGTATATGATGAGGCCTTTAATGAATGAGTTTTCTTGCCTAAGTGGGAATGAATGATAGCATGAAATTGAAGTGTGGGAAGTGTGACATGTGAATGATTGTGTAGGTGCATGTATGATGGCTAAGTATAAGTGTGGTTATACATGATGAGTATGGTTATTTAAATGGTGCATGAATGCTCTTAATATGGACAAATAGATGCCTAATAATAGCATGTTAAGTTTGGATGGAAATGGTATAAGTGTGGATGCTTTTCAGTGTGGCAAAATGCTTGGTAAGTAGCCTTGTAATTGTCTACACGGGTAGACATACGGGCGTGTGTCTAGGCCGTGTGTGACACATGGTCTGCCTCATGGGCATGTAGCCTGGCCGTGTGTCCCCTGCACCTAATTTGTGAAAAATTAAGTTCGTCACACGGGCTAACACACGGGCATATACCTTGGCCGCGTGACTTAAAATGTGTGCTGACATCATAAATAGAATACCCAGGTTTTGGCACACGGGCAGAGACACAGGCGTGTGTCTCGGCTGTGTGAAGGACACGGCCTAGGACATAGGCGTGTGCCTGGTCGTGTGAAAACCCCTGTAGGGTCGAAATGAAAAATAAAACCACATCGGCTGGGGACATGGGCGTGTGCGACCACACGGCCTTCCCACACGGGCGTGTGCCCAGTTTTTATGTAAATTTTCTAAATTTTTCTAAAGTTCTTGGTTTGGTTCCGGACCGTTCCCAAAGTATGTTTTGGGTCTCGTAGGCCCATTTTAGGGACTTTATTATTGAATATGAAAATTTTTAAATTTTAGGAAATTTATGTTATTGTCCGATAATGCCTCGTACCCTGTTCCGGTGTCGAACACTGGTAAGGGGTGTTACATTTTAGTGGTATCAGAGATATGGTTTAGTCTATTCTTGGACTACTGTAGCGTGTGTGAGAGTCTATCTATACATGCCATAAATATATTATGATAGTGTGGTGACTCCTGACAATTTCAAAATGTGATTTCATATAGTAAATGGATCCCAACCGAGCTGTTGCTGATGATGATGCAAGTAATACGCCGGCTTCTGCGTAAGGGACCGCGCCAGTAGAAATTAGTCCTGAGACTTTGAGTTAGGGAGAGGAGGCTCGGGAAGCCTTTATCCATTTGATGAGTAATTGGTATATTGAATTTGTTCGAGCAAATCCTAATGCTCAACCTCCTCTACCCTCTTCTGTACCTCAGTCGGTCATTGTAGCTCCTCAAGATATTGATTTGGTAAGATTGACTAAACCTCCGGTTGATAAGATTCAAAAACAAGGGGCGGAAGAATTCAGAGCCAACATAGGTGATTATCCCAAGAAAGCAGAGTTCTGGCTTGAGAATTCTATGTGGGTATTTGACGAATTCTCTTGCACGCCCGAAGAATGCTTAAAATGTGTTGTATCATTACTAAGGGACTCGGCATATCGCTGGTGGAAGATGCTGATATCTGTAGTTCCGAAAGAGAGAGTGACATAGGATTTCTTCCTAAAGGAGTTTCGAAAGAAATATATAAGTCAGCGGTTCATCATTCAGAAACGGAAATAGTTCCTCGAATTGAAGCAAGGTTAAATGTCTGTGGAAGAGTATGAACGTGAATTTGTCAGACTCAGTAAGTATGCTCAAGAGTATGTGTCTACCAAAGCTATTATGTGCAAGAGATTCGAAGATGGGCTGAACGAGGATATTAGATTGTTAGTTGGGATCTTAGAGTTGAAAGAATTCGTGCTATTGGTTGATAGAGCTTGCAAGGCTGAAGAGATGAATAAAGAAAGGAGAAAAGCTATGATTGAGGCCCAAGATGCAAGAAAAAGGCCGATGAGTAAGTCGTTCCAATCCCAATCAAAGAGGTCCAAGGAAACGAATCCTCGGATGACAGTTTCAGCTGGGTATTCACACCGAGACTGTGGTAAAACATATTCGGGCTCTAGAGTTCAAGCTACTTCGATGGGAAGTGCGGGTAATGTGAGGTCTAATAAACCTGAGTGTCAGAATTGTGGTAGACAACATATCAGAGAGTGTTGGAGAAACAACTAAGCTTGGTTCAAGTGTGGTTCTCGAGAACATTTTATCAGAGACTGTCCTGAGAAAGTTGAAGAAGAGAAACTTTAGAGTGTTAGACCGAGTAACACTGCTAGCAGAGGTAGACCTCCGCGAAATGCCAGAAATGGAGCTAGTAGTAAAAGTATAATGAAGGATTTAGCTGTAAGGTCAGAAACAAGAGCACCTACTAGAGCTTATGCCATACGTGCCCGTGAGGATGCGTCATCTCCCGATATGATTACTGGTACATTCTCTCTTTATGATGCTAATGTTATTGCATTGATTGATCCTAGGTCTACTCATTCCTATGTTTGTGTGAATTTAGTATCTAGTAAGAGTTTGCCTGTTGAACTTACTGAATTTGTGATTAAAGTGTCAAACCCTTTAAGCAAATATGTGTCAGTTGATAAGGTTTGCAAGAATTGTCCTTTGATGATTCAAGGTCGTTGTTTCCCGACTAATTTGATGTTGTTTCCATTTGATGAGTTTGATGTTATTTTGTGTATGGATTGGTTGACATTACATGATGCCAAGGTAAATTGTAGACAGAAAAATCTTGAGTTGAAATGTGAAAACGGTGAGATTCTTTGGGTTGAAATAGATGACTCAAATAAGATGCCTGTGGTGATTTTGCACATGTCTGCTCAGAAATACATGAGAAAAGGGTGTGAAGCTTATCTTGCTTATGTGTTTAATACTGAGATGTCCGGGTCAAAGCTTGAATCTGTGCCAGTAGTTTGTGAATTTCCAGATGTGTTTCTAGAAGAATTGCCTGGGTTACCTCCGAATAGGAAGATTGAATTTGCCATTGATCTATTGCCTGGGACTGCACCTGTAACAGACCAATATTGACCCTAATCGGAACGGTGGTTTCGGGACCACGAATCCGAGCCTGAGTAATATTTTAATATTATATTTCGTGTTTATTATATGTGATTTAGTGAGTGTGAAAGTTTCGTAGAAAAATTTAGTCATTTAAGTGCTCAATTTGATAAAAAGGATTTAATCGAGAAAAGAGCAAAAGTTGCATACTAAAGTGAAAGGTACTAAATTGATTGTGGCTTTTTAAGTGGATGTACTAAAAGGGCAATTAGCCCATATACTACAAAAGGGACGGCAATGGGCCACTTTAATTACAAATTTGATGTTATTATAATATGTTAATATAAGTTATAAGTAAATGATTATTTCTTTTATTTTAAGTCATAAAATAATGAGAGAAAGTGGAAAGAAAGAGAACATGCTTTTGTTCATCCTCTTGGCCGAATGTGAGAAGGAAAGAAACTCCATTTTTAAAGCTTGAGTTTCGGCATTAGGAGAGCTCAATTTGGGGTATGTATTTTGTTTAGTTTTTGATAATTTTTACATTTTTGAATTCGTTGCTTTGAATGCTATACAACCCATGTTGAAATTTTGAGTTTGAGACATGTTGAGGATTCGCCATGGATGTATATTCATGATTTGTGATGTTTGATGGTAGATTATTAAGAGTATGTTTTAAACCATCATGTTTGGAATTAGAAATTTTGATAAAATTTAGTGATAGGGATTAAATTTGAAAGAATAAATTTTTGAGGGACTAAAACATGAAATAAATGAAATGCATGAACACATAGGGCTATGGGGAAGATTCGGCCAAGCTATAGTGTTGGAAAATTTTTCATATTTTGTGTTTTGTGCAAATTGGACCAATTTGTAAAAATGGGAAACATTAGGGGCAAAATGGTAAATTGCCCATTTGTGTGTTTTGGGACTAAATTGAGATGAAATGCGATTAAATGAGCTAAATTTTAATGTGTTTTAGATCAAGAGCAAAGAAAAACGGAATTAGACCGGGGAAAGACGAAGGTTCTCGAATAGCCGATTCGCACGGACTATCGACAACCGAGGTAAGTCCTTGAGTTAAATCGTGTCAAAGAATTAATTATGGTTATCTTGAATATTAAAAATTGATGGATGTTAGTATCCATTTACATCATGGCCGAATGTATATTGACATATTAGGTTGATGATTTATGTTGAGTATGTGATGGGAATTGTTGGATTGTATAATGATAAAATGGTTTTGTTGGTCCAATATGAGTGAGCCCAATTGAATTAGATGAGTTTATAATAGTTATGAAGTGTGCTGGTAATGTTTAACCGTATTGACGTGACTCGGGCTTTTACGCCTAGCGTGCCTTGTGCCGGTGTTATTTATCGGGCTTTACGCCTAGCGTGCCTTGTGCCGGTGTTATTTATCGGGCTTTTCGCCTAGCGTGCCTTGTGCGGTGTTATTTATCGGGCTTTACGCCTAGCGTGCCTCGTGCAGGTGTTACTTTTCGGCTTTTACGCCTAGCGTGCTTGATGCCTGGTGATGTATTTTACAAAAGAGAAATCAAATCTTTGTTCAAGACAACTTAAAGCTAATTTATTGAGTATATGGTTCTGTAAGCATGTAAGGTATGTTATGCTTAATATCACTTGAGTCGAATTAATATTATGAGAATTGTGTTATATGTGTTGAAGTTAATATTGATGGGTGTAATATGATGGAATTCGAGTTAGAATGTGCTATTATGGAACAATTGGTTTTCAAGGTATAAATGCTAAGAAAGGAGATTTTCATGCGATATGCTTATATGAATTTTAATGAAATGATTTTCTACTTTACTTGGGTTATTGAATTTCCAGTATTCAGCCTTGTATAAGTAATTGACTTAAGTGCTTATGTGGAATACAATAAGTTGGAAGTTTAATTTCAATTATTTGTATGTTTTATTATCATGAGATTAGGACTTACTAAGCTAGTAAGCTTACTAGTGTGAAATGTTCTCCTTTGTTTTATAGATTAGGTGCAAGCTACAAGCTCGTCGGGATCGTTCGGAAAGTCGTCCACACTATCAAATTGTTTTGGTACTCTTTCATTTTGGTTTTTCCAAATAAGGCATGTATAGGAAAGACTTTATTTAATTTTGATGGAAACTTTGGTTCATGTATGTAATAGCCATGCGAATATGGCTAAATTTTTAGTCAAGTATGCTTTTTGGGACTTTTGTTATAAATGTTGGTGCTCTTTTAAATCGATGATGTTATGATATTATGCGAATGATTTAGGTATAAGCTAAATTGCGTAAATGGTTAAGATGCATGGATGGTACGAATTATATGTGAGTATATTCGGTTATAAGCTAGTAATCATATCTTGTAAAGAAACAGTCTTTAGTAACAGCAGTGATATAGTTTTGAAAAATCACCAAAAATAGGATAAGTTGAATTAGAAGGTGAATGAGGTATAGAACCAAAGCTTATTGTGTCTATTTTGATATGAAAGAAATAGAGTAGGCAAAGGAGTTTTATGTTATGAGATATTTAAATTTTAGTGAGACTTGATCTGAATGAGTTCGTGAATCCATGTTCTGTCTTGGAAAAATTGTTACAAATTGTACAATAATAACTAGGGAGCATGGTTTATATGTTTGAAATCCTTGATGAGTCTATTTTTAATAGGAATAAACAAGAACATTATTGAAAATTTGTGCTATGAGATAAATGAGTTTTTGTAATGACAGGTCAGAATCGTCAACAGTGAAATAGTGGAAACTTTGATGAATAAACTGTACTAATTGGCCACATGAAAAATTCTGGAAAAATTATGGTAAATTCTTATAAGAGTCTAGTTTCAAGGAAAATTTACGGATCTAAATTTCGAGTTTTTTAACTCGAGTTATGATCGATTTAGTCAGCATGATGCAGTTTGACAGCTTTAAATTTTTATGTTCCGAACTTGTAGTCGAGTCTTGTAATGCCACATACTCGACCCCGGCAAAGGTCTCGGGTAAGGGGTGTTACAGCACCGATTTCCATTGCTCTGTATAGAATGGCTCTGACTGAATTGAAAGAGTTAAAGGCTCAACTGTAAGAGTTGACCGATAAGGGATTTGTGAGACCGAGTTTTTCTCCCTGGGGTGCTCCCGTATTATTTGTAAAGAAGAAAGACGGAACAATGAGGCTTTGCATTGACTACCGTCAACTTAACAAGGTAACTATAAAGAAAAAGTATCCATCGCCGAGAATTGTTGATTTGTTCGATCAATTGAAAGGAACAACAGTGTTCTCAAAGATAGATTTGAGATCCGGCTACTATCATTTGAGAGTCAATGAATCTGATGTGTCGAAAACTGCTTTTAGAATGAGGTATCGACACTATGAATTTCTAGTGATGCCTTTTGGTTTAACTAATGCACCAGCTATGTTTATGGGTTTGATGAACCGAATTTTTTGGCTATATTTGGATAAGTTTGTAGTAGTTTTCATAGATGATATATTGATTTATTCTCGAGATGAGTCTGAGCATGACGAACACTTAAGAACGGTATTGCAGATTCTACGAGAGGAGAAATTATTTGCTAAGTTCAGTAAAAGTGAGTTTTGGCTTTGTGAAGTCAGATTTACTGGACATATAGTTTCAGGTGATGGTATTCGGGTTGATCCGAGAAAAATTTTGGCAATTATTGATTGGGAACCGCCAAATAACGTATCCGAGGTTAGAAGTTTTTTGGGCTTTGCCGGGTATTATAGTTGTTTTGTCGAGGGATTCTCGATGATTGCTTCTCCTATGACTAAGTTGCTCCAAAAGAGTATTAAGTTCGAGTGGACTGAAAAATGCCAGCAAAGTTTTGAGAAGTTGAAAGCGAGATTGATTGAAGCACCAGTGCTAATGCAACCTGAGTCGGGGAAAGAGTTTGTGATCTATAGTGATGCATCATTGAATGGTCTTGGGTGTGTATTGATGCAAGAAGGCAAAGTAGTAGTGTATGCCTCGAGACAGCTAAAACCGCATGAAAAGAATTATTCGACGCACGATTTGGAATTGGCCGCCATCGTCTTTGCTTTGAAGATTTGGCGTCATTATTTGTATGGTGAAAAATACCGAATCTTTACCGATCACAAGAGTTTGAAATATTTGATGAATCAAAAGGAATTGAATTTGCGACAACAGAGGTGGCTCGAATTATTGAAAGATTATGAGTTAGTGATTGATTATCATCCGGGAAAAGCGAATGTAGTTGCAGATGCCTTGAGCAGAAAATCCTTGTATGCTTTGAGAGCTATGAGTACGAGTTTGGCTTTGTCTGACAACGGTTCGATTTTGGCCGAGTTTAGGGCTAGATCGTTATTTCATCAGCAAATTTGTGAAGCTCAAAAGGAAGACAGGGAATTGCAAGTTAAAAGAGTTCAGTGTGAATTGGGTAGTGATTCAGATTTTTGAATTGGACCAGATGATTATTTAATGTTCCGTTATAGGGCATGTGTACCGAAAGATGATGAGTTGATTCAAAAAATTTTACATGAGGCACACAATGGTTATTTGTAAGTTCATCCGGATAGTACAAAAATGTATAATGATTTGAAGAAGTTGTATTGGTGGCCGGGTATGAAAAGAGACATCTCTGAGTTTGTGACAAAGTGTTTGATCTGCCAACAAGTGAAAGCCGAGTATCAGGTGTCTTCGTGTTTACTTCAGCCAGTGATGGTTCCCGAGTGGAAATGGGACAGAATCACTATGTATTTTGTGACAGGTTTGCCTCTGACTCCGAAAAAGAAAGATGCCGTTTGGGTTGTAGTTGATAGATTGACGAAATTGTCTCACTTTATATCGGTATGTACCGACTACTCACTTGATAAGTTGGCTGATTTGTATATTGATGAAATTGTGAGATTGCACGGAGTACCTCTGTCTATTATTTCGAATAGAGATTCAAGATTTACTTCGAGGTTTTGGAAAAAGTTGCAAGAAGCCTTGGGTACGAAATTGAATTTTAGTACCGCGTTTCATCCGCAAACTGACGGTCAATCTGAAAGAGTACTTCAAGTTCTTGAAGACATGCTCTGATGTTGTGTTTTAGAATTCGAAGGTAGTTGGGAGAAATATCTACCTTTGAATGAATTTGCCTACAACAACAGTTATCAATCGAGTATACAGATGGCACCGTATGAAGCATTATATGGTCGCAAGTGTCGAACTCCTTTGTATTGGACCGAGCTCAGTGACAAACAGATTCACGGGGTTGATTTAGTTAGAGAAACTGAGGAGAAAGTGAAAGTAATCCGTGATCGTCTGAAAGCTACTTCAGATCGACAAAAGTCATACACGGATTTGAAAAGAAAAGAAATTGAGTTTCAGGTGGGTGATAAAGTGTTTTTGAAAGTATCCCCGTGGAAGAAAATATTGAGATTTGGTCAAAAGGGCAAGTTGAGTCTGGGTTTCATTGGGCCGTATGAGATTATTGAGAGGATTGGACCAGTAGCTTACCGATTAGCTTTGCTAGCGGAGTTGGAGAGAATACACAATGTGTTCCATGTGTCGATGTTGCGACGATATCGTTTCGACCCTTCACATGTAATTCCTCCGACAGAAATTGAGATATGACTGGATATGACATATGTTGAGGAACCAATTATGATTTTGGCTCGAGAGGTTAAGCAATTGAGGAATAAATGTATAGCCTTAGTGAAAGTGTTGTGGCAAAAGCACGGTGTAGAAGAGGCTACGTGGGAACCGGAAGAAGCCATGAGAAAATAATACCCAAACCTCTTTACCGATAAGATTTTTGGGGACGAAAATCCCTAAAGGGGGGAGAGTTGTAGCAGCCTGAATTAGGGCTTAAACGGAAAAGTGGTTTCAAAACCATGAATTCGAGGTCAAATTATTTATTCCGATTGAGTTTTAGTGTTTATTGAGTGATTGAATGTTTGTGTGAAATTTATGGTTAGAAAGTCCAATTTGATAAGTTGGAATAAATTGCAATGGGTGAAAAGTGTGTATTATAATCCATAAAGGTACTTGATTGAGATGGGTTTTTAAATTGAGAGTCCTTAGTTGGTAATTAGACCATTATATTATAGTTTGGACACAAAATGCCCATAGAGGGATAAAATAACTAAAGGATTAATGAAGGGCAATTTGGTCATTTGGCTAATAAAAGAAATAAAAGGGAAAATAAGGCTAAAATTTTGTCCATCTTCATCCTCCATAGCCAAAATTTTGCAAGGAGCCATAGCTAGGGTTTTATTTCACTTTCAAGCTTGATTGTAAGTACCTCCTAGCCCCGTTTTTGATGTTCTTTGTATTTTTTAAATCCTCGTAGCTCGATCTAGCTATTTCTACCACTATTTTTAGCTAGAGTTTGTGTTTAAAATTTTACCCATGGATGACATACATGTATTTTGATGTCTAGTGGTAGAATATGAAAGTTTGAAGTGTGATAAACAACTTTTGCTAGATGATTTTTGGTGAAATTGATAAAAAGGACTTATTTGCAATGAAATAATATGTGTATAAAATGTAAAATAGTTAAAATTGTGGGCTGCTATAAGAGAGAATATGAATCGGCTAGGCTTGGGTGTGTGAAAAATGAACACATTTCATTTTACGAGCCTAGGGACTAAAGTGTAAAATTGAGAAAGTTAGGGGCTAAATTTTAAATTTTTCCATAGGAAGATTTTGGACTGATTTGAATAATGTGTATATTAAATAAGCTAAATGTGTCATTATAGATCAAGAAGAACGTGGAATCAACCTTGACCGAGGAAAAGGCAATGTTTCAGACTAAATTGCAAATTGACACATTTTGTATCGAGATAAGTTTATATGTAAATGATACATCCTTTTTATTTATGTTTTTACATATTAATGTCTTATGTGAAATGTGAGTGAATATTATTGATATTTATTAAAATGATGAAAAGTGAGAAAATTCCCGGGTGAACCTTCGGAATAGAAAAAGGAAATGGATGAACACTGTATAATTGTTATTTTTGGTGGGCTGTGTGCGATACCACTGTGTTTATTATTATTGGTGGGTTGTGTGCAATACCACCGTGTATATGTGATTATTGGTAGGCTGTGTGCGATACCACCTTGTTTATTATTATTGGTGGGTTGTGTCCGATACCACCGTGTTTATTATTATTGGTGGGTTGTGTGCGATACCACCGCGTATATGTGATTATTGGTGGGCTATGTACAATACCACCGTGTTTATATTATTGTGGGTGGGCTATGTGTGAAACCACTGTGTATCCGGTATTATTCCGAAGTGTTCATCAGAAAAAATTTGACTAAGTGAAATTACGTGTGAGAATGTGGTGACAAGTGCAGGGTTATAAGTGCATGTAATTGTGAGCAAAGTCTATGATATGTATTTGGAATGTGGTAAGGTTTGCAATGAGTAAGTGCAACTACAAGGATCTGAATTGTTCTTGATTTGTATGTAATGTTCTTGATTGATAAGTATGTTGTATGATGTTCATTGTTTACATACAGACTTACTAGGCTTAAAGATTACTCCCTTCTCTTTTCCCTTATTTTCTAGTGTCGCCAAACCAGCTCAGGATACGGGGATTGTTGGAGGATCATCCACACTATCCCCACATTTTGGTATATCGAGATTTACAGTGAATTATGGCATGTATAGGAATTTGGTTATTTTGAAAGTGTCATAATTGTTTGGCCAAGAATGTGGTCTATGTCATTTGACATATCATTTTGTATAAGGCCATGTGATGTGGCTAATATTGGTTGTGTTATAAGTATATGATGAGGCCTTTAATGAATGAGTTTTCTTTCCTAACTGGGAATGAATGATAGCATGAAATTGAAGTGTGGGAAGTGTAACATGTGAATGGTTGTGTAGGTGCATATGTGATGGCTAAGTATAAGTGTGGTTATACATGATGAGTATGGTTATATAAATCGTGCATGAATGCTCTTAATGTGGAAAAATAGATGCCTAATAATAGCATGTTAAGTTTGGTTGGAAATGGAATAAGCGTGGATGCTTTTCAGGGTGGCAAAAGGCTTGGTAAATAGCCTTATAATACGGGTAGACACACGGGCGTGTGTCTAGGCCGTGTGTGACACACGGTCTGCCTCATGGGCATGTAGCCTTGTCGTGTGTCCCCTGCACCTAATTTGTGAAAAATTAAGTTCGTCACACGGGCTAACACACGGGCATATGCCTTGGCCGTGTGACTTAAAATGTGTGCTGACGTCATAAACAGAATACCCAGGTTTTTGCACATAGGCATAGACACAGGCGTGTGTCTCGGCCGTGTGAAGGACATGGCCTAGGACACAAGCGTGTGCTCAGCCGTGTGAAAACCCCTGTAGGTTCGAAATGAAAAATAAAACCACACGGGCTGGGGACATGGGCGCGTGCGACCACACGGCCTTCCTACACGGGTGTGTCCCTGTGCCACCCAGGCGTGTGCCCAGTTTTTATGTAAATGTTCTAATTTTTTCTAAAGTTCTCAGTTTGGTTTCGGACCGTTCCCAAAGTATGTTTTGGGCCTCGTAGGCCCATTTTAGGGACTTTATGATTGAATATGAAAATTTTAAAATTGTAGGAAATTTTATGGCCCAATTTTGCATGAATGTTTGTGTTATTGTTCGGTAATGCCTCGTACCCTGTTTCGGTGTCGAACACAGGTAAGGGGTGTTACATTTTCTCTCTATGAAACTAAAGTAATTTCCTTGATTGATCCTGGATCGACTCATTCATATATATTTATGAATTTAGTGTGTAGTAATAGTTTACTTGTTGAGTCTACCAAATTTGTGATTAAAGTATCGAACCCCTTAAGCAAGTATGTCCTAGTTGATAAAGTTTGCAAGATTTGTCCTTTAATGAATCGGGGTTTCTATTTTCCAGCAAATTTAATGCTTTTACCGTTTGATGAATTCGATGTGATTCTGGGTATGGATTGGTTGACTCTGCATGATGCTGTTGTGAATTGTAGACGAAAGACCATTGAATTGAAATGTCAGAATAATGAAATTCTTTGAATTGAATCAGATAAGTCGAGTGGATTGCCTGTTGTGATATCAACGATGTTAGCTCAGAAATATGTGAGACAAGGTTGTGATGCTTACCTTGCGTATGTGCTGGATACAAAAGTGTCTGAATCGAAGATTGAATCAATACTAGTGGTTTGTAAGTATCCAGATGTGTTTCTAGAAGAGTTGCATGGGTTTCCACCGATCAGAGTAGTCGAATTTGCTATTGAATTAGTACCGGGAACATCACTGATATCGATAGCTCCGTACAGAATGGCTCCGATAGAATTGAAAGCTTAGTTGCAAAAGTTAACAGATAGAGGTTTCGCGTGACCTAGTTTTTCGCCCTAGGGTGCACCAGTTCTGTTCTTAAAGAAAACAGATGGATCAATGAGACTGTGTATTGACTATCGTCAGCTTAACAAGGTTACAATTAAGAATAAGCATCCGTTGCCAAGAATTGATTATTTGTTCGATCATTGAAAGGAGTAAGAATATTTTCGAAGATTTATCTGAGATCTGGCTATTATCAGTTGTGAGTTAAAGATTTGGATGTGCTGAAAACTACATAGAGAACAAGGTACAGGCATTATGAATTTCTTGTTATTCCATCCGGATTAACTAACGCTCCTGCAGTTTTTATGGATTTGATGAATTGAATCTTTAGACTGTATTTGGAAAAATTTGTTGTTGTATTCATTTATGACATTCTGATCTATTCCCGAGATGAGTCTGAGCATGTTGAACATTAGAGAATTGTATTACACACTTTGAGAGATAAGCAATTGTTTGCTAAATTCAGTAAATGTGAGTTTTGGCTCCGAGAAGTTGGATTTTTGGGACATATTGTTTCAGCGGAAGGTATACGAGTTGATCAGAGTAAAATTTCAGCAGTTATTGATTGGAAACCACCAATAAACGTGTCCGAAGTATGAAGTTTTATGGGATTAGCTGGCTACTATCGGCTTTTTGTAAAAAGGTTCTCAATGATTGCTTCACCGATGACTCGATTGTTACAGAAAGATGTAAAGTTTGAATGGTCCGAGAAATGTCAACAGAGTTTTGAACAGTTGAAAGCATTGTTAACTAAAGCACCAGTTTTAGTTCAACCTGAATTGGGTAAAGAGTTTGTAATTTTTAGCGATGCGTCATTGAACGGTTTGGAATGTGTTTTGATGCAAGAAGGCAAAGTGATAGCTTATGCTTCCAAACAATTGAAATCGCATAAAAAGAATTATCTGACGTACGACTTAGAGTTGGCCGCTATTGTGTTCGCATTGAAAATTTGGAGACATCATTTATTCAGTTAGAAGTTCTATATATTTACTGACCACAAGAGTTTGAAGTATATAATGACTCAGAAAGATTTGAATTTACGACAATGAAGGTGGCTCGAGTTGTTCAAAGATTATGAGTTAGTGATTGATTATCATCCAGGGAAAGCGAATGTAGTCTCGGATGCTCTGAGTAGAAAATCTTTGTTTGCTTTACGGGTGATGAACACACAGTTAACCATATCTGATGATAGTTCGATTTTAGCTGAGTTAAAAGCTAAACCGTTATTTCTTCATCAAATTTGTGAAGCTCATAAATGTGACAATGATTTGCAAGCTAAAATATTACAATATAAGTAGACTACTAATTCAGACTATCAGATCAGATCCGATGCTTGTTTAATGTTTCGAGGTAGAATTTGTGTACCAAAGAATCCCGAGCTTATTCAGAAAATTCTACACGAAGCACATAGTGGTTGTTTATATGTTCATCCGGGGAGTACAAAAATGTACAATGATTTGAAATAGTTGTATTGGTGGTCGGGCATGAAACGACACATTTTAGAGTTTGTGTCGAGATGCTTAATTTGTCAACAAGTTAAAGCCGAACATCAAGTGCCTTCAGGACTACTACAGCCGGTGATGATACCAGAGTGGAAATGGGATAGAGTTACGATGGATTTCATATCAGGATTACTCTATCTCTGAAAAAGAAAGATGTTATCTGCGTTGTTGTTGATCATTTGACGAAATCGGCACATTTCATTCCGGTAAAACAGACTTTTCGCTTGATAGATTAGCTGAATTGTGTATCTCTGAGATTGTCAGATTGCACGGGGTGCCAGTTTCTATTATTTCGGATAAAGATTCGAGGTTTACGTCGCGATTTTGGAAGAAATTGCAAGAAGCTTTGAGTACGCGATTACACTTTTGTACTTCTTTCCATCCCGAAACTGACAATCAGTCTGAGAGAGTAATTCAGATTCTCGAAGATATGCTTTGTTGTTGTGTTTTAGAGTTTCAAGGCAACTGGGAGAAATATTTACCGTTGCTTGAATTACGTATAACAACAGTTTTCAACCGAGCATAAAGATGGCACCATATAAAGCATTATATGGTCGTAAATGACGAACTACATTGTACTGGACCAAGCTTAGTGAGAAAAAGATTCATGGGGTTGATTTGATCAGAGAAACCGAAGAAAAAGTAAAAGTAATTCGCGACAGTTTGAAAGCAGCTTCAGATCAACAAAAATCGTATGCGGATTTGAAACGTAAAGACATTGAATTTCAAATTGGAGACAGAGTATTTTTGAAAGTATCTCCATGGAAGAAGATTCGTTTTGGTCACAAAGGAAAATTAAGTTCGCGATTTATCGGGCCGTATAAGATCATTGAGAGAATAGGGCCAGTGGCATATCGACTAGCTTTACTGTCAGAATTAGAAAAGATCCATAATGCATTTCATGTGTCGATGTTACACAGATATAGATTAGATCCGTCACACGTAATTTCTCCGACAGAGATTGAATTTAAACCTGATATGACGTATAGTGAAGAAACAATCAGAATTCTAGCTCGAGAGATTAAAGAGTTTAGAAATAAGAGCATAGCTTTAGTGAAGGTTCTATGGCAACGTCACGGTATCGAAGAAGCTACGTGGGAACCCAAGGAAGCTATGAGAAAATAGTACCCTAACCTATTTTCTAGTAATATTTTAGGGGACGAAAATTCCTAAGGGGTGAGTTGTAACAGCCCGTTTTTAGTTAAATCGGAACAGTGGTTTTAGGACCACAAATTTGAAGTTGAAATATTTATTTTATTGTTATTTTGAGGTCTACAGCATTATTGTATGATTGTGTGAAAATTTTGTTAAGAAATTTTATTGTTTGAATGCTTAATTTGATAAAATGACTAAATCGCATAAAGTGTAAAACTTGTGTTCTATTAGCTAAAGGTGTCTAATAGCTATAGAACTTTAAAGTAAAGGTCCTTAGGTTGTAATTAGACCATTAGTATGTTAGTGGACATTTATGAGATTGGCATTGTTGAAATTTGTTTTCAATTAAAAGGTTAATTTTGGTATTTAGTAATTAAAGGTTAATTATAATAAAACAAAAATTCCTATCATCTTCCATTCTCAATCTTTCCACCGAAAATTCAAAGCATGAGAAGCCATGGAAGCTTTCTAGGGTTCGGCTATTTCGTTTGTTAATTGGTGAGTGATTTTTGTCTCGTTTTTAATGGTTTCTACGTTTTTGAGATCATTGGAGCTTAATCTAACTAGCCCAGGGATTAATGTGCAAAATTGTTAAAGGTTTAAGGTTTTGCATTGATGAATATAGGTGTATTTTGATGTTTGATGACAGGAAATAAATGGTTGTTGTTACATAAACAACATTTGTTAAGAGATTTTTGATAAATTTGTCAATTATGGATTAAAGTGAGAAATGTGTAAATTTTGTGGTAGAAATGTGAAATATATGAAAAATATGGGCTGCTTTGGTAATAAAGAAATTTGGCTAGAATGGGTAGGGATTTAATTGCATGAATTTATATTTTTATGAGCAAAGGACTAAATTGTAGAGAAATTGAAATAGTAGGGGCAAAAGTGTAAAGTTTTCCTAATGTGATTTTTGAGCTAAATTGAATAGAATGATAATTGAATAAGTTAAATTTGGTATTATATAGATCAAGAAAAATGAAGTTCGGTTCTAGATCGAGGGAAAAACAAAGTATTGGATTAGTCGAGCCATTTCATCGTTTTTGCGATCGAGGTAAGTTCGTATGTTAATAAGCATTGTTATAATTGTGTTTTAAATGCTTTATTAGTGAATTAATTGTGAATACGACCTTTCGGATATGTTCGACGAAGATTCGGCAATGTGAAATCCCAGTTGAACCTTAGGAATAGATTAGGATACAAATGACATGTCATTAGGGGTTATGTGATTTGGGTGCTGGTCCGTACGTCCTACCAGTGGCTGAGTTATCCGTGTAATAGCCCGATTTAGGGCCTAGTCGGAATAGTGGTTGTGAGACCAAAAATCTGAGGTAGAAATATGTTTTTTATGATTTTTATGAGGCTTATGATGTGTTTGCATGATTGTGTGAAAATTTCATGAAGAAATTTTAAAAATTAGAGAACAATTTGTCTATTAGGACTAAATTGCAAAGATTAGGAAATATGAGATTCTAGAAGATTCAAGTATGAAATAGCATTAGAAAAATTATTAGAGGTCCTTATTTAGCAATTATACCATTATATTTGATGATGGACAAAAATGGGCATTGGAAGGAAAAATCTCAAGAAAGGGGCCTTAAGGGCATTTTTTTCATTTGGTTAATAAAAGAATTAAAAAGGGAAAAATAAGTCAAAAATGGTGTCCATCTTCTCTAAGCTTGGTTGAAAATCACAAGAGCACCATAGCTAGGGTTTCTTCAACTTCCAAGCTTGATAGTAAGTGCATCCTAGCCCCATTTTTAATGTTCTTCGTATTTTTGAGATCCTCGTACCTCGATTTAGCTATTTCTAGCTATATTTTGAGCTAGGGTTTATGTTCAAAAATTTAACCATGTATGACATGCATGTATTTTGGTGATTTATGGAAGAATATGAAAGTTTGATGTATGATAAACATCTTTTTCTAAATGATTTTCATGAAAAATGCATGAAAGCTCCGTGGGGTGCTCCAGTGTTATTTGTGAAAAAGAAAGATGGTTCCATGAGATTTTGTATAGATTACCGGTAGCTTAATAAGGTTACTGTGAAGAATAAGTACCCATTACCAAGGATTGATCATTTATTTGATCAATTGAAGGGAGCCACTATATTCTCCAAGATAGACTTGAGGTCCGGTTATTACCAGTTGAGGGTCAAAGACTCAGATGTGCCGAAAACTGCATTTCAAACAAGGTATGGGCACTATGAATTTTTAGTCATGCCTTTTGGCTTAACAAATGCCCCTGCTGTGTTTATGGATCTAATTAACCGTATATTTCGGCCATACTTGGATAAGTTTGTTGTGGTTTTTATTGACGATATACTAATTTATTCTCGTGATGAGAGAGCACGCCGAGCATTTGAGGACGATTTTATAAATTTTCTGAGATAATCAGTTTTATGCCATGTTTAGCAAAAGTGAATTTTGGCTTAAAGAATTTGGATTTCTGGGGCACATTGTCTTGGGAGATGGAATCCGAGTTGACCCGAGCAAGATTTCAGCAATTATTGATTGGAAACTACCGAGAAATGTATCTGAGGTTAGAAGTTTTCTAGGCCTAGCTGGTTATTACCAACGATTTGTCAAGGGATTTTCTATGATAGCCACTCCGATGACGAGGTTATTACATGTAACACCCCAAACCCGGTCAAAACGTTACGACCAGATCTGGCATGTCACATAAAAGGGTTGTTTAAAAATTGCGCGTTTGTTAAAAATTTCGAGTTTAATTATGTATTCCGCTTGTTATCCTTTTGTTAACATTTTGGAAAACGATTATTAAGGGTTTAGGAAAATCCCGTATTAAACATTTAAGAATAATAAGCAGTATCATATTAAAAGCTAAACCAAATAAAATACCAAATTTAAAGTTAAAGCGGCCTTACTACAAAATATTAACCCAAGTTAAAAATAAGTAAAATACTAAAGTCCAAAACTTCTCGTAGTGTGGCCACCTCCGAATCCTCCAAAGACGTCGAACCGCCTCACCGAGGATTACCTAAGAAAAATTAAAAGAGGGGGTGAGTTTACGAAAACTCGAAGTGTGTAATTCCTCACGAACAAAATCTGTAAGAACATGCATCAAAACAATTCGGGCCCAAGCCCATTAAAGTAACGGTGGCAATTGGGCATTAGCCCAAAATAGCCTCGGTTGGGCCTTAACCCAACTCAAATGTCACATGTCATACATACAAATCAGGGCCTAAGCCCATCTCAGTAATATAATCCAGATATGCAATGCGTTAATGCCCATACCAACCTTGCACTCCGTCTCCTGTCCAACCCTACACTCCAGCGGGGATTTAATCGACCCACCCATCCCTACACTCCTTATGTAGCACCGGTTGTGGCACTAACTTATCGGTGCAGCATAGCTACTCGGTGGCTAAAAAGCCTTCAGTAACGGTATTACAATTGGCACAAAGCCATCAATGACTGTATTATATTTGGCCCATAGCCATCAGCGACGGTAATATAATCGGCACACAGCCTTGGGTAAATATGATCGACACAGAGTCATCGATATATAAGTTAGGCACATAGCCACGGTAAATACGATTGGCATAAAGCCATAATATTGGCACAAAGCCTTCGGTATTGGCACAAAGCCCATAATTATGGCACGAAGCCATATTAATGGCACACAGCCCTCAGTAACATTATCGGTGCAGCATCGTTGCTCGGTGGCTAAAAAGCCTGCGGTGGCTATAAAGCCTTCGGTGGATCCACAGTCGTCAAGCGACCATGCGATCCTATTAGCACTTCCTCCGTATTAATAATTCCAACCCCATGCAATATGGCGTGTATGTCATGCTCAATCATTACACGTGTATGCAAAATGGCCATGCTCAGTAACAATTATTTAAACATGTAATAAAAGCATATCAGTCATACAACCACAGTCAAATTAGTCCACTCATTGCACAAGTCGATCATTTACCTAAAAGGGCAAATCAATCATTTTACCCTATAAGGGTATTTTGGTAATTCTACTCATAACCAATCCATGTATGGAAAGCATCTCAAACATAATCAATCATACAATTAACACATACAATGCTAGTACTACCACGAGGGTACAACAGTCATTTTGTCGTATAGGGGTAAAATGGTAATTTTGCGAACTGAGGGTATTTCTGTAATTTCGCAAATCGGGGGTATTTCGCTAACTTCGTAAATCGGGGGTATTTTGGTAATTTTGCAAATTGGGGGTATTTTGGTAATTTCACTAACCGGGGGTATTTTGATAATTTCGTAAATCAGGGTATTTCAGTAATTTTGCAAACCGTGGTATTTCAGTAATTTCACAAATCAAGGGTATTTTCGTAATTTTGCAAATCGGGGGTATTTCGATAATTTTGCAAGCCGAGGGTATTTTGGTAATTTCACAAACCGGGGGTATTTCGGTAATTTTATAAACCAAGGGTATTTCAGTAATTTTGTAAACCAAGGGGAATTTAGTAATTTTTTAAACCAAGGGTATTTTAGTAATTTTTTAAAACAAAGGTATTTCAGTAATTTCGCACCTGCAATTGCCTTTCCAAAGGCCTAATGTCGCCTCGAGCGACTCAACTACCATTTTCGGTCGTACCAGACTATTGGGCCTAAAACCCGATTTCGGCCCATTTGGGCCCACACGCTCGTGTGGCCCACCTAACACAAATCCAGCCACGTATATGAGATTCACCTAGTCTAGTTCACTATATACTACACCATCATACATTTTATTCAATTGGGCCCACAGGCCCATTGGGCCCACTTCGACCCATCGTGGCCCAAGCAGCCTCAACCCACAAGAATACTACTGATGGCCTCAACTATCGCGTCGAAGCCCCACACGTGCGTTCGCACGCTTGTGTTGCTACTATTACCGTGACCGGCACTTCGGCATTTGCCGCTCTACAACTAGAGTAGAGAGAGTTACACACCTGATAGGAATCTGGTGCTAATCCGCGCTCCGACCACTCCTGTGCCCAAACGCCCTCCAAGGTATCCTTCCTCCTATCATAGAATGCTCTATATATAGCTAGCTTCTCACCTTCCTTCTTTGTATCTTTTCGATGTGGGATCCCTTCGTCAGAAGAGTTTAAATCCAACTCAAACTCTTGCCGTCCAATTCGCAAAATAAATACTCCCTTGCTTTTCATGAGATTCGAACCCAGGCTCCCTTCAATAGTTCAACACGCCACTTGCCACCAAGCCACAAGCTCCTCTTGTGTCTTAAACCATGCGCAACTAAATATAAATCTATAGCCAAATTCTAAATTCCATTTAAAAAGAAAACCAAAATGCAAGAGCCAAGACTTGAACCTTGCACCTCCTTCCTTCCTTGTGGTGTCACTCCTTTGCCTCTAAGTGGCGTCACTTTGCCACTACACCACACCTCCACTTGTGTCATTTTTCTCCATATTTTATTCTTAAAGTCTACCTACCAACTCCCAAGGTTTTTTTCACCTAAAACCAAAATTTTCCTAAAGCTCAAGTTTAATCCCGGGACTTCATAGAAGCCCCCTAACCTTCCAGAATCACTCGTCTAACAGGTCCAACAAGCCATTCTCTTGTTCTCAGAAATTTTAAACGCTACTACGCCCAAGGCCCATTGGGCCCAATTCTCCTAGGCCCAATTTCGGGATGTTACAAATCTACCCTCCTTAAAGAAATTTTGTCCTCGAAATTTCCAGCTATAGAAACAGTCGCACATCCTAACCTACAACACTACACTCATGTTGCGCACTCTGATTCTAAAACAGTAATACACTTTCTAACTTAAGCTTGCAACCTCTTCACACAACCAAATATCTAATACAAAAGCAAACAGATATTTAACACTCATACATAAAAAAAATTCATTCAAACATCACATCCAAAACATACACAGAATAAATACAGTCATTATAGCATACAATAAGTAAGGGGACTTACAGATTTGGTACTGGAGACTCGGGTGCCATACTTCCAATAAAGATACTTTTTTTAAACCAAATTTCAAATAACTCTAAAAAAACATTTTTGAACCCATTCCACAGTCGAGTTTTGCAACCCAGGCTCTGATATCACTAAATGTAACACCCCAAACCCGGTCAAAATGTTACGATCAGATACAGCATGTCACATAAAAGGATTGTTTAAAAATTGCGCGTTTGTTAAAAATTTCGAGTTTAATTATGTATTCGCTTGTTATCCTTTTGTTAACATTTTGGAAAACAGTTATTAAGGGTTTAGGAAAATCCCGTATTAAACATTTAAGAATAATAGGCGTGATCATATTAAAAGCTAAACCAAATAAAATACCAAATTTAAAGTTAAAGCGGCCTTATTACAAAATATTAACCCAAGTTAAAAATAAGTAAAATACTAAAGTCCAAAACTGCTCGTAGTGTGGCCACCTCCGAGTCCTCCAAAGATGTCGAACCGCCTACCGAGGATTACCTAAGAAAATTTAAAAGAGGGGGTGAGTTTACGAAACTTCAATGTGTAATTCCCTTACGAACAAAATCAGTAAGAACATGCATCAAAACAATTCGGCCCAAGCCCATTAAAGTAATTTTGCAATTGGGCATTAGCCCAAAATAGCCTCTTTGTTGGGCCTTAACCCAGTCAAATGTCACATGTCATACATATAAATCGGGGCCTAAGCCCATCTCAGATAATATAATCCGGATATGCAATGCGTTAATGCCCATACCAACCACCGCACTCCGCCTCTGTCCAACCCTACACTCGCGTGGGGATTTAATCGACCCACCCATCCCTACAAATCCTTATGTAGCACCGGTTGCGGCACTAACTTATCAAGACAAAGATAGCGCTTCGGGTGGCTAAAAAGCCTTCAGTAGCGGTATTACAATTAGCACAAAGCCATCAATGACTGTATTATATTTGGCACATAGCCATCAGCGACGGTAATATAATTGGCACACAGCCTTGGGTAAATATGATCGACACAGAGTCATCGATATATAAGTTGGGCACATAGCCACGGTAAATACGATTGGCACAAAGCCATAATATCGGCACAAAGCCTTCGATATTGGCACAAAGCCCATAATTACGGCACGAAGCCATATTAATGGCACACGACCCTCGAGAACATTATCGGTGCGCAGCATCGATTTTTCGGTGCTAAAAAAACTGCGGTGGCTATAAAGCCTTCGGTGGATCCACAGTTGTCAAGCGACCATGCGATCCTATTAGAACTTCCTCCGTATTAATAATCCCAACCCCATGCAATATGTCGTGTATGTCATGCTCAATCATTACACGTGTATGCAAAATGGCCATGCTCAGTAACAATTATTTAAACATGTAATAAAAGCATATCAGTCATACAGCCACAGCCAAATTAGTCCACTCATTGCACAAGTCGATCATTTACCTACAAGGGAAAATCAATCATTTTACCCTATAAGGGTATTTCGGTAATTCTACTAATAACCAATCCATGTATGCAACGCATCTCAAACATAATCAATCATACAATTAACACATACAACGCTAGTACTACCACGAGGGTACAATAGTCATTTTGTCGTTTAGGGGTAAAACGGTAATTTTGCAAACCGAAGGTATTTCAGTAATTTCGCAAATCGAGGGTATTTAACTAATTTCACAAATCTGGGGTATTTCAGTAATTTCATAAACTGGGGGTATTTCGGTAATTTCGCTAATCGGGGGTATTTTGGTAATTTCATAAATCGGGGTATTTCAGTAATTTCACAAACTGGGGTATTTCAGTAATTTCACAAATCGAGGGTATTTTCGTAATTTTGCAAATTAGGGGTATTTCGGTAATTTTGCAAGCCGATGGTATTTCGGTAATTCCATAAACCGGGAGTATTTCGGTAATTTTGTAAACCAAGGGTATTTCTGTAATTTTGTAAACCAAGGGTATTTTAGTAATTTTGTAAACCAAGGGTATTTTAGTAATTTTGTAAACCAAAGGTATTTCAGTAATTTCACACCTGCAATGGCCTTTCCAAAGGCCTAATGTCGCCGAGCGACTCAACTACCATTTTCGGTTGCACTCAGGACTATTGGGCCTAAAACTCGATTTCGGCCTATTCTGCCCACACGCTCGTGTGGCCCACCTAACACAAATACAGCCACGTATATGAGATTCTCCTAGTCTAGTTCACTATATACTACACCATCATACATTTTATTCAATTGGGCCCACAGGCCCATTGGGCCCACTTCGGCCCATCGTGGCCCAAGCAGCCTCAACCCACAAGAATACTACTGATGGCCTTAAGTATCGCGTCGAAGCCCCACACGTACGTTCGCACGCTCGTGTGGCTACTATTGCCGTGACCGGTACTTTGGCATTTGCCGCTCTACAACTAGAGTAGAGAGAGTTACACACCGATAGGAATCGGTTCTAACCGCGCTCCGACCACTCCTGCCCAAACGCCTCCAAGGTATCCTTCCTCCTATCATAGAATGCTCTATATATAGCTAGCTTCTCACCTTCCTTCTTTGTATCTTTTCGATGTGGGATCCCTTCGTCAGAAGAGTTTAAATCCAACTCAAACTCTTGCCGTCCAATTCGCAAAATAAATACTCCCTTGCTTTTAATGAGATTCGAACCCAGGCTCCCTTCAATAGTTCAAAACGCCACTTGCCACCAAGCCACAAGCTCCTCTTGTGTCTTAAACCATGCACAACTAAATATAAATCTATAGCCAAATTCTAAAGCCCATTTAAAAAGAAAACCAAAATGCAAGAGCCAACACTTGAACTTTGGACCTCCTTCCTTCCTTGTGGCGTCACTCCCTTGCCTCTAAGTGGCGTCACTTTGCCACTACACCACACCTCCACTTGTGTCATTTTTCTCCACATTTTATTCTTAAAGTCTACCTACCAACTCCCAGGGTTTTTTCACCTAAAACCAAAATTTTCCTAAAGCTCAAGTTTAATCCCGGGACTTCATAGAAGCCCCCTAACCTTCCAGAATCACTCGCCTAATAGGTCCAACAAGCCGTTCTCTTGTTCTCAAAAATTTTAAACGCTACTACGCCCAAGGCCCATTGGGCCCAATTCTCTTAGGCCTAATTTCGGGATGTTACATTACAGAAAGATGTAAAGTTCGAATGGACAAAGAAATGCCAATAGAGTTTTGAGAAACTAAAGGCATTGTTGACTGAGGCTCCAGTTCTAGTGCAACCTGAACTGGGAAAAGAATTTGTGATCTACAACGATGCATCCTTGAATGGATTGGGCTATGTACTTATGCAGGAAGGCAAGGTGACAGCATATGCCTCTAGACAGTTAAAGCCGCATGAGAAGAATTTCCAGACACATGATTTAGAATTGGCTGCCATTGTGTTTGCTTTGAAGATATGGAGATACCATTTGTATGGTGAAAGATGTCAAATATTCACCGATCATAAGAGCCTAAAGTACTTGATGACTCAGAAGGAATTGAATTTAAGGAAACGAAGATGGTTAGAGCTGATAAAGGATTATGAGCTAGTCATTGACTACCACCCGGGAAAGGCGAATGTAGTCGCCGATGCTTTGAGTAGAAAATCCCTATTTTCATTGAGGGCTATGAATACATTGGTGACTTTGTCAGACGATGGTTCTATTCTAGCTGAGTTGAGAGCTACACCGATGTTTCTCCAAGAGATTTGTGAGGCTCAGAAAGATGACAGTGACTTACAGGTCAAAAGAGTTCAGTGCGAGTCAAGTGTTGAGTCTGACTTTCGGATTAATTCTGATGGGTGTTTGATGTTCAGAGACAGAGTCTGTGTATCGAGGAATGATGAGCTTATTTGGACGATTTTACACGAGGCACATAGCGGATGTCTATCTGTACATCCGGGCAGTACAAAAATGTTTAATGATTTGAAGAAATTGTAACATCTCGGAATTGGGCCTAGTAGGATTGGGCCCAATGGGCCTTGATTTAAAATTTTTGAGAACGGCATTAATGCAAGTTAGACTTATTAGGTAAGTTATTTTGGAAGGTTAGAGGGCTTCTATGAAGTCCCGGGATCAAATATTAGCTTTGGGGAAATTTTGGTTTTAGGTGAAAAAACCTGGAAGTTGGCAGTAGGCCTTAAGAATAAAATGTGGGGAAAAATGACACAAGTGGAGTGTGTGGTGTAGTGGCAAAGTGACGCCACTTAAGGAACAAGGGAGTGACGCCACAAGGAAGGAAGGAGGTCCAAGGTTCAAGTCTTGGCTTTTGCATTTTGGTTTTCTTTTTACTTGGACCTCGAAATTTGGCTATAGATTTATATTTAGTTGCGCATGGTTTAAGACACAAGAGGAGCTTGTGGTCAAGTGGTTAACAGCGTGGATTATGTTGCTAGGAGCACAGGTTCGAATCTCATGAGAAGCAAGGGAGTATTTATTTTATGATGCTGACGGGAAGAGTTTCAGTTGAATTTAAACTCTCTCGACGAAGGGATCCCACATCGGAAAGATACAAAGAAGGAAGGTGGAGAGCTAGCTATATAAAGAGCATTCCAGAGGAGGGTTGACACACCTTGGAAGGCGTTTGGGCATAGGAGTGGTCGGAGCGCGGATTAACACCAGAGTCCTATCAGGTGTGTAACTCTCTCTACTCTAGTTGTAGAGCGGCAAATGCCGAAGTGCCGGTCACGGCAATAGTAGCCACACGAGCGTGCGAGCGCACATGTGGGGCTTCGACGCGATAGTTGAGGCCATAAGTAGTATTCTTGTGGGTTGAAAGCGCTTGGGCGCGATGGGCGAAGTGGGCCAAATGGGCCCGTGGGCCCTTATGAGTAAATTGTGCGATTGTGTAGTATATAGTGTAACTAGACTAGGTGGAACTTATATACATGGCTAGATTTGTGCTAGGTGGGCCACACGAGCGTGTGGGCCCGAATGGGCCGGAATCGAGTTTTAGGCCCAATCGTCCGGTACGACCGGAAATGGTAGCTGAGTCGCTCGGGGTGACATTTGGGCCTTTGGGTAAGGCCATTGTAGGTGCAAAATTACCGATATACCCTTGGTGGGTAAATTATGAAAATGCCCTTGGTGGGTAAATTACCGATATACCCTTGGTGGGTAAATTACGAAAATGCCCTTGGTAGGTAAAATTTACGGTTATACCCTTAGAGGTTGATTAGGGTGATTATGTTGTTTTATGTCTATCTGATTATGATGGTAATTCATGTTATACTTATATTTGATATATGTCTAGCATACATGACATACTGCATACACGAATTATTATGTCATATTGCATGGGTATGATGAGAGGAGGGGGAAGATTGATATCCGTGTCTTTGGGACACCAGTGGTTTGGCACCACCAGTGGTTTGGTACCACAGATTGATTATTGTGACTTTGGGTCACCGGAGGTTTGGCACCTCGCGTCTCGTCCCGTGTGGCTTAGCACCACAAAGTCGTTGGCCCCACATTGATTATACGAGATTGACGCCAAAGTGATTTGGTATCACACGATGGGTTGGCCCCATCATTGGATTCGTGACTTCGGTCACCAAAGATTTGGTATCACATTCGTGTCTTTGGGACACCGCAGGTTTGGCACCTCATAGCGCGCGCGTCCCGTGGCTTTCACTACCCACGGTGGGTTGGCCCCACGGATGATAATACGATTGACGCCAAAGATTTGGTATCACCACGATGGGTTGGCCCCATCATTGGATTCGTGACTTCATCACCGTGATTTGGTATCACATTCGTGTCTTTGGGACACCAAAGGTTTGGCACCACAATTATGGATATCGTGACTTTGGGTCACCAAAGTGGTTTGGCACCACCAATGGTTTGGTACCACACGGGGTAGAAAAAGGAGTTGCGGATGGCTAGGTTTGGGTGCATGATATGCATATTTTCATATGAAATTGTGTAAGGGCACATTGGATGGGGATTTACACACCGAGTCTCGATGACTCACCCCTTAGTTAAATTTTGCAGTAATCATTAGATCGCAGATTTGGGAGCCGAGGTGGACTCGTGGAGGCCATACATATGTTTACTCAGAAATTCGTTTCTTTTATTTGGACTTATTTTTATTTGAGTTTTTGTTATGTAATAAGGCCTTGGGTATTTTATTTGGTTTCAGCTTTCAATTTGTTTATTGCTTGTTATTAAATGATCAATATGGGATTTTCCTAAAATGATAATAAACCATTTCTTATTCAAAATTACTTAAACTCGATTTCTCACCACAACTATAAAGAATATGAGCTTTTTAACGAATGCACGATTTTTAGACATTCCTTTCATGTGACATGCCAGATTCGGTCGTAACGTTTAGGCCGGGTTTGGGGTGTTACAATTATGGTATCAGAGCCTAGGTTCAAAAACTCGGCTGTGGGTTTGGGTTCAAAAAAATGTTTGCAAAAGATGGTTTGGAAAATGGTTTAGAAAAATATATATCTGTTCTTTTTGTTGAAATATGGCACCCGAGTCTCCGGCACCAATCACATCCTTAAGTTTCTGATACTTTTCTTTGTTATATGCTTTGTATTTTGAATATCTATTCTGTGTGTTTGGGTTGGATGTGATGTTCGATATAGAGTTGATTGCGTCTTTAATATTTGTCCGCTTTAATGGTTAGTTTTTTTAGTATGTGTAGGATTTCTAAATTCTACTTAAAAGTACATTAGGGTTATTGGAATCGAGTGCGCAGCGTGAGCACACGTTGTAGGTTAGGTGGTACGAATGTTCTGTAGTTGGAAATTTCGAGAGGACGAAATTTCTTTAAGGAGGGTAGATTTGTAACATCCCTAATTGGGCCTAGTAGGATTGGGCCCAATGGGCCTTGATTTAAAATTTTTGAGAACGGCATTAATGCAAGTTAGACTTATTAGGTAAGTTATTTTGGAAGGTTAGAGGGCTTCTATGAAGTCCCGGGATCAAATATTAGCTTTGGGGAAATTTTGGTTTTAGGTGAAAAAAAAAACCCTGGAAGTTGGCAGGTAGGCCTTAAGAATAAAATGTGGGGAAAAATGACACAAGTGGAGTGTGTGGTGTAGTGGCAAAGTGACGCCACTTAAGGAACAAGGGAGTGACGCCACAAGGAAGGAAGGAGGTCCAAGGTTCAAGTCTTGGCTTTTGCATTTTGGTTTTCTTTTTACTTGGACCTCAGAATTTGGCTATAGATTTATATTTAGTTGCGCATGGTTTAAGACACAAGAGGAGCTTGTGGTCAAGTGGTTAACAGCGTGGATTATGTTGCTAGGGAGCCTGGGTTCGAATCTCATGAGAAGCAAGGGAGTATTTATTTTGCGGTCTGGACGGGAAGAGTTTCAGTTGAATTTAAACTCTACTGACGAAGGGATCCCACATCGGAAAGATACAAAGAAGGAAGGTGGAGAGCTAGCTATATAAAGAGCATTCCAGGAGGAGGGTTGACACACCTTGGAAGGCGTTTGGGCATAGGAGTGGTCGGAGCGCGGATTAACACCAGAGTCCTATCAGGTGTGTAACTCTCTCTACTCTAGTTGTAGAGCGGCAAATGCCGAAGTGCCGGTCACGGAAATAGTAGCCACACGAGCGTGCGAGCGCACATGTGGGGCTTCGACGTGATAGTTGAGACCATAAGTAGTATTCTTGTGGGTTGGGGCTGCTTGGGCCGCGATGGGCCGAAGTGGGCCAAATGGGCCCGTGGGCCCTTATGAGTAAATTGTGCGATTGTGTAGTATATAGTGTAACTAGACTAGGTGGAACTTATATACATGGCTAGATTTGTGCTAGGTGGGCCACACGAGCGTGTGGGCCCGAATGGGCCGGAATCGAGTTTTAGGCCCAATCGTCCGGTACGACCAGAAATGGTAGCTGAGTCGCTCGGGGTGACATTTGGGCCTTTGGGTAAGGCCATTGTAGGTGCAAAATTACCGATATACCCTTGGTGGGTAAATTATGAAAATGCCCTTGGTGGGTAAATTACCGATATACCCTTGGTGGGTAAATTACTGAAAATGCCCTTGGTAGGTAAAATTTACGGTTATACCCTTAGAGGTTGATTAGGGTGATTATGTTGTTTTATGTCTATCTGATTATGATGGTAATTCATGTTATACTTATATTTGATATATGTCTAGCATACATGACATAATCGCATACACAATTATTATGTCATATTGTATGGGTATGATGAGAGGAGTGGGAAGATTGATATCCGTGTCTTTGGGACACCAGTGGTTTGGCACCACCAGTGGTTTGGTACCACAGATTGATTATTGTGACTTTGGGTCACCAGAGGTTTGGCACCTCAGCGTCTCGTCCCAGTGGCTTAGCACCACGGTGGGTTGGCCCCACGATTGATTATACGGGATTGACGCCGTGATTTGGTATCACACGATGGGTTGGCCCCATCATTGGATTCGTGACTTCGGTCACGGTGATTTGGTATCACATTCGTGTCTTTGGGACACCGAGGTTTGGCACCTCATAGCGTCTCGTCCCGGTGGCTTTCGTACCACGCGGGTTGGCCCCACGATGATAATACGGGATTGACGCCGGTGATTTGGTATCACACGATGGGTTGGCCCCATCATTGGATTCGTGACTTCTCATCACCAAAGTGATTTGGTATCACATTCGTGTCTTTGGGACACCACCAGTGGTTTGGCACCACAATTATGGATATCGTGACTTTGGGTCACCGGTGGTTTGGCACCACCGGTGGTTTGGTACCACACGGGCGTAAAAAGGAGTTGCGGATGGCTAGGTTTGGGTGCATGATATGCATATTTTCATATGAAATTGTGTAAGGGCCTGTTGGATGGGGATTTACACACCGAGTCTCGATGACTCACCCCTTAGTTAAATTTTGCAGGTAATCATTAGATCGCGGATTTGGGAGCTGAGGTGGACTCGTGGAGGCCATACATATGTTTACTCGTAAATTCGTTTCTTTTATTTGGAGTTATTTTTATTTGAGTTTTTGTTATGTAATAGCCTTGGGTATTTTATTTGGTTTCAGCTTTCAATTTGTTTATTGCTTGTTATTAAATGATCAATATGGGATTTTCCTAAAATGATAATAAACCATTTCTTATTCAAAATTACTTAAACTCGATTTCTCACCACAACTATAAAGAATATGAGCTTTTTAACGAATGCGCAGTTTTTAGACATTCCTTTCATGTGACATGCCAGATTCGGTCGTAACGTTTAGGCCGGGTTTGGGGTGTTACAGAAATGGTATTGGTGGCCGAGTATGAAGAAAGATATTTCTGAGTTTGTATCAAGATGCTTGATTTGTCAACAAGTAAAAGCTGAACACCAAGTACCTTCAGGTTTGCTTCAACCTATTATGGTTCTCGAGTGGAAATAGGACCGTGTTACTATGGACTTTGTAACGTGTTTGTCGTTGACACCGAGCAAGAAAGATGCCGTATGGGTGGTGGTATATAGACTTACGAAGTCGGCCCACTTCATACCGGTACGTGTTGATTATTTGCTTGATAAGTTTGAAAACTTGTTTGTTTCAGAGATTGCAAGGCTTCATAGAGTACCTTTATCGATTAAATTGGACAGAGATCCGAGATTCACATCCCGATTTCGGAAAAAGTTGCAAGAAGCTTTGGGCACAAAGCTGAGTTTTAGTACAGCTTTTCACCCAAAAACTGACGGACAGTCAGAGAGATTAATACAGATACTTGAGGATATCCTCCGATGTTGTGTTCTTGAGTTTCAGGGCAGCTGGGAAAAGTATTTACCGTTGGTAGAGTTTGCTTACATAACAGTTATCAATCGAGCTTGAAAATGGCGCCTTATGAGGCTTTGTACGGGCGTAAGTGCCGAACGCCTTTGTATTGGACTGAACTCAAGGAAAATTAAATTCATGGGGTCGATCTGGTTAGAGAAATCGAAGAGAAGGTAAAAATAATCCGCGATTGTTTAAAAGCTGCTTCTGATAGACAAAAATCCTACTCGGACTTGAAACGAAAAGAGATTGAGTTTCAAGTTGGTGATAAGGTATTTTTGAAAGTATCACCACGGAAGAAAGTTCTCAGATTTGGCCGGAAAGGCAAATTGAGTCCGCGTTTTATCGGACCATATGAGATTACCGAGAGGATAGGGTCGATAGCTTATCGATTGGCTTTGTCGTCTGAGTTGGAAAAGATACATGATGTGTTTCACATGTCTATGTTGCGACGTTACCGATCAGATCTGTAACACCCCAAACCCGGCCCATTCGTTACGACCAAATTTGAGATGCCACTGCGGAAAAACGTTTGAAGACTGATTTCACTTTTGGGAAAAACATTAAAAATTTTGTCATTTGAAAACCAGGTCCAATTAAAAATTCTAAATAATATAAGCTTGACAAAAATATCCAAATTAAAAGCACTTCCAAATAATAATTTAATGGTCGTCTAGCTTAAACATAATAAAAATGCTCAAATAGAAATACTTAAATACTTTAACTGGGCCTTATTACAATAAATAATTAAACAAAAGTTCTTGGTAATAAATCAATAAAATAAAGAAGATGTCTTCTCATGGGGCCACCTCGTATCCACTCCAACCCGGTCCAATCTCCACGAATCATCTCATGATGTTTAATAAAAATTGGGTGAGTCATACGGACTCGATGTGTAATTAGTCCACCGAATTCCACCCACATGTTAACCACATATTAACTCATATATCGGATATCAATTATCAAATTCACAAGTTATCACATTCGGGCTTGGCCCATATTCATATCAAATTCATCTAATAGGGTAGTTAACCACATAATTTCCACATACTGGGCTTAGCCCATTTCCACATTAATCCACATATCATATTGGGCTTGGCCCATTTCCACATATGTTCACATACGAAATCATGCAATTATGAAGCCCAACCCAAACCTAGGGTCCATCCGCTACACACCCCTTATCCAAATTTACCACACACCAGGGGATTATCAAATCACCCTCTCCTTTTCACTCCAAAGGCAATCACTGCCGTCCACGTGCAATTAAGCACAATAGTCCACAACACGACCTCAGTCAACGCCAATCCACGATGTAGCCGCAGCTAACACCAAAACCACGATGGGACACATAGTCACTCATCAACCACGATATGGCACATAGCCGATATCAACCACGATGAGGCACATAGCCACTCATAAAGCCACGCGAACTAAATCGCAATTAATCCACAACATGACCTCAGTCAACGTCAATCCACGATGTAACTGTAGCTAACACCAAAACCACGATGGGACACATAGTCACTCATCAACCACGATATGGCACATAGGCGATATCAACCACGATGAGGCACATAGCCACTCATCAAGCCACGCGAACTAAATCGCAATTAATCCACAACGTGACCTCGATCCAACGCCAATCCACGATGTAGCTCAAGGCTAACATCAAAACCACGATGGGACACATAGTCACTCATCAACCACGATATGGCACATAGCCGATATCAACCACGATGAGGCACATAGCCACTCATCAAGCCACGCCGAACTAAATCACAATTAATCCACAACGTGACCTTAGTCAACGCCAATCCACGATGTAGCTCAAGGCTAACATCAAAACCACGATATGGGACACATAGTCACTCATCAACCATGATATGGCACATGGCCGATATCAACCACGCACTCAAGTACACCCGCATTTCTTTCATATCCCAACCCATGCACATGCCACATAAAATAATGATACAATGTAATGATGCATGAGCATGTTCATCAAGCATATTATCACATATTCATATTAATAATCACATATCATCGTGTTTGGTACTTACCGGATTATCGACATACCCCTTGAGGGTATCCTTATCACAATTTCCACTTTGCACTAATTAGCACATTCATAACACATACACATTTCACATACATATCATATACCCGGAAAACGGTGGGTTAATCACACACCGATCACTTGGAGAACTATGCTTTCGATATCGATGCTATCACTAGGCGATACTACGGCTATTTGCCTACTTTCTTGTTCGATCTTTGGTCCACACCCCTGGCACAATCCCTAACTGCCGAGATAGATCTCTTCTTAAACTTCGGGATAGGAACCTTCCCTTTCCCTTCTTGAATGGTATTCGCCTCCATCAACACACTTAATCGTAACAATCGATTTAATCATCAATATACGAATTCTTAACCAAATATCCACAACTTATCATACTTACCGAAAGGGTCTTGAAATCCCAAAAGCTTGATCTAATGCTTAGATCCTTAATCCCTACATTTGATTAATCACTTACTACTTTAATAAAAAGCCATTCGCCATAAATCCAAATCCTAGTAGGATTAGTATACTTAAACTTACCTTGTTGCCGCTTGACTTAAGAATCAAGTCTTGAAATCTCTGCTATACTCTTCTTGCATTCGCCAAGCATTGAATCAATTAACTTGGTTAGTTTTCGGCTTTTGAATAATTAATGAACACATATATTTACCAAACATGGCCTTGGCCGAATACTATAGACACTTACCTTGTGGATTTTAAATCCCAAACTCACCGAATAACTAGGGAACACGTGGCCTATGGTGTACCTTCTGAAAAGAACTTCTCCTTCCTTGTAGTCGACACTTAGTAAATCCCGAAAGATCTCTTCAAAGTTTCGGCAACAAGATATTAATGGGGTTAGTCCTAGATTTCGGCAAATCTTAAGAAAAAGGATGAAACCGAATGAGATCTTACCTTTACTTGAAGAAATCGATTGCACCTTCACTTCAACCTTCAGAGATTCGGCTATGGCTAGATGATGACCTCACAACTTTCGGCTTTTAGAGGGATTAGAAAGAAAAGAGAAGGAAGAATAAAGATGGAGGATTCGGCTATGGCTTCTAATGGAGAGGAAAATATTCGGCTAGGTTCCAACAATTGCTTAATTTCGGCTTGACAAAAGAAAAGAAAGAAAAGAAGAGAAGAGAGCACTAAGAATTCGACAGAGAAAGGAGGAAGCACAAATTGATGAGTAGCCCTCCTTCCTTCCTTTTATAGCCAAAATTATCATCTAAGGAGTCCCTTACTTGGCCACCACTACTCTATTTTAATAGCTTTATCTCTTTAATTATCACTTAAAATAAAAGATAATTCAGCAACTATCCTTACTTAGCCGAAATTATTAAACTCAAAGTCCCTTACTTGGCCATCACTTCTCCCTTATTTTCCTCTTTATCTCTTTATTCAAATTAAAAGAATTTAATCCAACAATTATCTCTTGAAAATAATGATAAATAAATCCCTTATTTATCCACTATTTATAAAATAATAAAAGCTTCTAATTTATAGCCATGTGATGTCCACCTCTCAGCTCCTTGTAGCAAAATAAAATTTCTTTTATTTGCTTCCCATGTGACTCGAACTTAGGCCCATTCCTCTTGCATATGGTGCCATTTCCATAGGCCCTAAGTGGCATCTTCAGACCACTTTTCCAAGCCTGTTTATGTGTCAAATTTCACAAACTTTTTCTTTTAAGGCCACCTTGCCTTAATTTCCCCTTTTAAACCTTAAAACTCGTCATTTCTAGGTCATTTCTAAGTTTCCAAAAATTTTCGATCGGCTCTGTAAACTTGACATTTCCTTACATTTCCAAGCTTCCAAAAATGTTTACTTTCCATTTTCCTTACATTTCCTAGTTTCCAAAAATGTTCACCTTCCATTTTTAAACTTAACATTTCTATACATTTTCAGGTTTCCAAAAATGTTCATTTCTAACTTATTTTCACTCATTTCCTGTTTCCAAAAATATTCAAAATTTATTCATAATACTTAAAACATGTCACTTCATACAATTAAACCGAAAATGCATAGGCCCTATTTTAGGATGTTACAGTTCTACCTCTCTTAAAAATAATTTCGTCCTCGAAATTACTTATTAACGAATAATCATACCTCTTAACTCACCGCACTACGCTTATGCCGCGCACTCTGATCTTAATAGAATCATCATACTTCCTTCGAACTTAACCTTAAAATAATTCCAATTCAATCGATCCGCCGACACCTTGTTTGACAAAGTGAGCCACCATCGATAAGCTTCGTCTCGAGCAACGAGACAAATACTTTTCGAGCTTTTCCTCATCAAGATGCAAATCCAAATCGTCCCATTATTCTTTCGATCGCTTCCAACCAATACTCCGCTACGCTCGAACTACTCCGCATACTCCTCTAAAAACTTCAGCCCGTTGGACCTAAGCCTTTCCGATACCGACTTCCGAGCTCCACTTCTCATGCTAGCTCCTCGCCACACGCTCTAGTACTCGCAACATAGCTCGCGACACCGCTTCATCTTCTCCTATCGGATCTTAATCCTCCGTGCCCACAAAAGCGCAAAGACATCGTTTTCGACCCATGGCCGGACCCTACATGGTTCCGAGCATCGCCATTCTACCTCTACCGCGTCCACGGCGACCACGTCCCTAGAACTCATTTCTAACATCGCGACTTATCTCGATTAAAAGTTTTATGCATCGTAATTTTGTTCCACTTATTAACCGCGAACAATTTTATGAAGTAAAGTATTTAGAAGTAGTTCTTTCGATTACACAAAGGTTCATTCAAGTTCACTACTCTAACTCAGTGGAGTCACATTCACATTCATAAGTAGAGACACATTCATTTCTCCATGAAGTCACATTCATTCACAACATCATTCACTACACTTTTATGGCCATTTCAAATCCTTTCCCAACCTGGGGTAATTTCGTCATTCGTCCTACCAGTATTTTCGTAATAAATCAGTGGTCAATTTAAAAATCTTTACAAATCAAAGGTTATTTCAAAATTTACAAAAACTCGGGGTTTATTTTGAAAATTTGTTTTCCAAATCGAGGTGTTGCAAAAATTTCAGAAATCGAGGTTATTTCGGTAATTTTGGAAGTCGAAGCGCCCAGTAAACTCTCCAAATCAGGGTATCTTGTTATTTGTAAAATGTAAGTTTTTGTATTTTTGTAAAGTAGAAATATTGTAGCAAACGTCGAGGGTATTTTTGAAAATCTTAAGAACTAAGGGTATTTTAGTAATTTACAATCAGAGGCATTTTTGTAATTTTGTAAATCGGAGACATTTTGGAAAATTTTCACAATAATCTTTTACTACAATTAAAAGGGTAATTTAAGGATTTTAAAACTAGGGTTTTTATAAAACTGCATGGCTAGTCCCTTTCGAGTTTTAATTAGCGGGTTTAGCCCGTGAATAAGTCCTCTTGGTTAAGGTGAACCGTAGCTACGCACCAGGTAGGATTCGAGTAAAGAGGAGGTGAGTCGCTAGGACTCGCTTAAATACCAAGCTCTTCTTCGAATCCACTCCTAGACATGCGCACAACAGTTGCCACACCCTAGCTCGGCGACTTACTTCACAGGTTTGTTTAATAGTCCTTAAGTCTTATGCATGTGTTTGAGTGCACTAGCCCTAGGGTTCAATAGCCCTAATATTCTAATCTACGAGCCCAAATAAGCCCATAACAGTTCACATAAACAAGTCACTTCAACAATTAGAAGTACTTACCTGGTGGACTTCGGGCCGGAGATACAAGTGCCATGCCAGAATAACCTGAAAAGTTTATGAAAGCCCATACTTTTGAAAAGCCCATCTTTGAAAAAAATTTATTTTTGGACCCAAAACCCTCAAGGCTGAGTTTTGAACCGGGCTCTAATACCAATTTGTAACACCCCAAACCCGTCCCATTCGTTACGACTAAATTTGAGATGCCACTGCGGAAAAACGTTTGAAGACTGATTTCATTTTTGGGAAAAACATTAAAAATTTTGTCATTTGAAAACCAGGTCCAATTAAAAATTCTAAATAATATAAGCTTGACAAAAATATCCAAATTAAAAGCACTTCCAAATAATAATTTAATGGTCGTCTAGCTTAAACATAATAAAAATGCTCAAATAGAAATACTTAAATACTTTAACTGGGCCTTATTACAATAAATAATTAAACAAAAGTTCTTGGTAATAAACTGAATAAAATAAAAAAGATGTCTTCTGCATGGGCCACCTCGTATCCACTCCAACCCGGTCCAATCTCCACGAATCATCTGCGATGTTTAATAAAAATTGGGTGAGTCATACAGACTCAGTGTGTAATTAGTCCACTGAATTCCACCCACATGTTAACCACATATTAACTCAAATATCGATATCAATTATCAAATTCACATGTTATCACATTCTGGGGCTTGGCCCATATTCATATCACATTCATCTAATAGGGTAGTTAACCACATAATTTCCACATACTGGGCTTAGCCCATTTCCACATTAATCCACATATCATATTGGGCTTGGCCCATTTCCACATATGTTCACATACGAAATCATACAATTATGAAGCCCAACCCAAACCTAGGGTCCATCCGCTACACACCCCTTATCCAAATTTACCACACACCGTGGGGATTATCAAATCACCCTCTCCTTTTCACTCCAAAGGCAATCACTTTGCCGTCCACGTGCAATTAAGCACAATAGTCCACAACGCGACCTCGATCGGGCGCCAATCCACGATGTAACCGTAGCTAACACCAAAACCACGATGGGACACATAGTCACTCATCAACCACGATATGGCACATAACCGATATCAACCACGATGAGGCACATAGCCACTCATCAAGCCACGCGAACTAAATCGCAATTAATCCACAACGTGACCTCAGTCAACGTCAATCCACGATGTAGCCGTAGCTAACACCAAAACCACGATGGGACACATAGTCACTCATCAACCACGATATGGCACATAGCCGATATCAACCACGATGAGGCACATAGCCGCTCATCAAGCCACGCGAACTAAATCACAATTAATCCACAACGTGACCTCAGTCAACATCAATCCACGATCTAGCCATAGCTAACACCAAAACCATGATGGGACACATAGTCACTCATCAACCACGATATGGCACATAGCCGATATCAACCACGATGAGGCACATAGCCACTCATCAAGCCACGCGAACTAAATCGCAATTAATCCACAACGTGACCTCAGTCAACGTCAATCCACGATGTAGCTCAAGGCTAACATCAAAAACCACGATGGGACACATAGTCACTCATCAACCACGATATGGCACATAGCCGATATCAACCACGATGAGGCATATAGCCACTCATCAAGCCACGCGAACTAAATCGCAATTAATCCACAACGTGACCTCAGTCAACGTCAATCCACGATGTAGCTCAAGGCTAACATCAAAAACCACGATGGGACACATAGTCACTCATCAACCACGATATGGCACAAAGCCGATATCAACCACGTACTCGAAGTACACCCGTACCTTCTTTCATATCCCAACCCATGCACATGCCACATAAAATAATGATACAATGTAATGATGCATGAGCATGTTCATCAAGCATATTATCACATATTCATATTAATAATCACAAATCATCAGGTTTGGTACTTACCGGATTATCGACATACCCCTTGAGGGTATCCTTATCACATTTTCCACTGCACTAGTTAGCACATTCATAACACATACACATTTCACAAACATATCATATACCCGAAAAACGGCAGGTTAATCACACACCTGATCACTTGGAGAACTATGCTTTCGATAATCGATGCTATCACTAGGCGATACTACGCTATTTGCCTACTTTCTTGTTCGATGTCTTTGGTCCACACCCCGGTGCCAATCCCTAACTGCGAGACAGATCTCTTCTTAAACTTCGGGATAGGGACCTTCCCTTTCCCTTCTTGAATGGTATTCGCCTCCATCAACACACTTAATCGTAACAATCGATTTAATCATCAATATACGAATTCTTAACCAAATATCCACAACTTATCATACTTACCAAAGCTTCTTGAAATCCCAAAAGCTTGATCTAATGCTTAGATCCTTAATCCCTACATTTGATTAATCACCTACTACTTTAATAAAAAGCCATTCGGCCATAAATCTAAATCCTAGTAGGATTAGTATACTTAAACTTACCTTGTTGCCGTTTGACTTAAGAATCAAGTCTTGAAATCTCTGTTATACTCTTCTTGCATTCGGCCAAGCATTGAATCAATTAACTTGGTTAGTTTTTGGCTTTTGAATAATTAATGAACACATATAATTACCAAACATGGCCATGGCCGAATACTATAGACACTTACCTTGTGGATTTTAAATCCCGAAACTCACCGAATAACCAGGGAACACGTGGCCTATGGTGTACCTTCGGGAAAAGAACTTCTCCTTCCTTGTAGTCGACACTTAGTAAATCCCGAAAGATCTCTTCAAAGTTTTGGCAACAAGATATTAATGGGGTTAGTCCTAGATTTTGGCAAATCTTAAGAAAAAAGGATGAAACCGAATGAGATCTTACCCTTACTTGAAGAAATCGATTGCACCTTCACTTCAACCTTCAGAGATTCGGCTATGGCTAGATGATGACCTCACAACTTTTGGCTTTTGGAGGGATTAGAAAGAAAAGAGAAGGAAGAATAAAGATGGAGGATTCGGCTATGGCTTCTAATGGAGAGGAAAATATTCGTCTAGGTTCCAACAATTACTTAATTTCGGCTTGACAAAAGAAAAGAAAGAAAAGAAGAGAAGAGAGCACTAAGAATTCGGCAGAGAAAGGAGGAAGCACAAATTGATGAGTAGCCCTCCTTCCTTCCTTTTATAGCCGAAATTATCATCTAAGGAGTCCCTTACTTGGCCACCACTCCTCTATTTTAATAGCTTTATCTCTTTAACTATCACTTAAAATAAAAGATAATTCAGCAACTATCCTTACTTAGCCAAAATTATTAAACTCAAAGTCCCTTACTTGGCCATCACTTCTCCCTTATTTTCCTCTTTATCTCTTTATTCAAATTAAAAGAATTTAATCCAATAATTATCTCTTGAAAATAATGATAAATAAATCCCTTATTTATCCACTATTTATAAAATAATAAAAGCTTCTAATTTATAGCCATGTACCGTCCACCTCTCTGCTCCTTGTAGCAAAATAAAATTTCTTTTATCTGCTTCCCATGTGACTCGAACTTAGGCCCATTCCTCTTGCATATGGCACCATTTCCATAGGCCCTAAGTGGCATCTTCAGACCACTTTTCCAAGCCTGTTTGTGTGTCAAATTTCACAAACTTTTTCTTTTAAGGCCACCTTGCCTTAATTTCCCCTTTTAAACCTTAAAACTCGTCATTTCTAGGTCATTTCTAAGTTTCCAAAAATTTTCGATCGGCTCTGTAAACTTGACATTTCCTTACATTTCCAAGTTTCCAAAAATGTTTACTTTCCATTTTCCTTACATTTCCTAGTTTCCAAAAATGTTCACCTTCCATTTTTAAACTTAACATTTCTATACATTTTCAGGTTCCCAAAAATGTTCATTTCTAACTTATTTTCACTCATTTCCGGGTTTCCAAAAATATTCAAAATTTATTCATAATACTTAAAACATGTCACTTCATACAATTAAACCGAAAATGCATAGGCCCTATTTTAGGATGTTACAAGATCCTTCGCATGTGATTACACCGACAGAGGTTGAAATTAAACCTGACATGACATATGGCGAAGAACCGAATAAGCTTCTAGCACAGGAAGTTAAACAGCTAAGGAATAAAAGTATAGCTCTCGTGAAAGTATAATGGCAAAGACATGGGGAAGAAGAGGCTACATGGGAGCTCGAGGAGGCTATGAGAAACTAGTACCCAAACCTTTTTACCAGTAAGATTTTCGGAGACGAAAATCCCTAAGGGGGAGAATTGTAACAGCCCGATTTAGGGCCTAGTTGGAATAGTGGTTGCGAGACCACAAATCTGAGGTAGAAATATGTGTTTTATGATTTTTACGAGGCTTATGATGTGTTTGCATGATTGTGTGAAAATTTCATGAAGAAATTTTATAAATTAGAGAATAATTTATCTACTAGGACTAAATTGCAAAGATTAGGAAATATGAGATTCTAGAAGATTCAAGTATGAAATAGCATTAGAAAGATTATTAGAGGTCCTTATTTAGTAATTATACCATTATATTTGATGATGGACAAAAATGGGCATAGGAAGGAAAAATCTCAAGAAAGGGGCCTTAAAGGCATTTTTGTCATTTGGTTAATAAAAGAATTAAAAAGGGAAAAATAAGTCAAAAATGGTGTCCGTCTTCTCTAAGCTTGGCCGAAAATCACAAGAGCACCATAGCTAGGGTTTCTTCAACTTCCAAGCTTGATAGTAAGTGCATCCTAGCCCCGTTTTTAATGTTCTTCGTATTTTTGAGATCTTCGTACCTTGATTTAGCTATTTCTAGCTATATTTTGAGCTAGGGTTTATGTTCAAAATTTACCCATGTATGACATGCATGTATTTTGATGATTTATGGAAGAATATGAATGTTTGATGTATGATAAACATCTTTTTCTAAATGATTTTCATGAAAAATGCATAAAAGGACCAAATTGTAAAAGTTATGAAAATGGTCATACATGAGTGAATTAGTGGAAATTGAGGGTTTTTTAGTTATGAAAATGATTTGGCTAGGATTAAAATACAAGAAATTTGAATAAAAATCATTTTACGAGCCTAGGGGCAAAAGTGTAATTATGTGAAAGTTTAAGGGCAAAATCGTAATTTTTCCAAAGTATGATTCATGAGTAAATTTAGTCAATGTGAGTATTAAACAAGTGAAATTGTTATTATAGATCAAGAAACACGAAGCTCAAACCGAAACTAAAGTAAGAACAAAATGTTGGACTAAATCGAACATCTACACACATTTTGAGTACCGAGGTAAGTTTGTGAGAAATTAAAGTTTCATAGTGTTTTTATATTTAAAATTTCTTGATCTTATGATATTGAATAGCATTTCATAAAACTCGACTAATGAAGCCTCGTTGAGAAAATGATAAGAATATATATTAAGTTGAAGTCCCAGTTGAAGATTCAGAATAACGAGGATACTTATGTCACGACATGAGATAAGGAAGGTCCCGTATAAGACCATGTCTGGGACATGGAATCGGCACTGAATGTAGGTCCCGTATAAGACCATGTTTGGGACATGGCATCAGCACTGAATGTAGGTCCCGTATAAGACCATGTCTGGGACATGGCATCGACACCGAATGTAGGTCCAGTATAAGACCATGTCTGGGACATGGCATCAGCACCGAATAAGGAAGGTCTCATGTAAGACCATGTCTGGGACATGGCCTCGGCACCAAAGGAATATCTCGTGTAAGACCATGTCTGGGACATGGCATCGACATCTATGTATGATCTCGTTTAAGACCATGTCTGGGACATGGCATCGACATCGAGCTAAGTGATCCCGTGTAAGACCATATATGGGATATGGCATCGACATCAAGAGGTGATCCAATGTAAGACCATATCTGGGATATGGAATTGGCATCGTGATACATGTATGATGAGATTGAGTATCCTCCGATATTCCGAGTAGTTCAACGGGCAAAAGAGTTAAGTATGCAAAGATGACAAAGAGCTAAGCTATACAAATCTAAAAAAAGATGACAAATAGTTACATTTAAGTTAAGGATGATAATGATTTAAGTTTATGTTCAAGATAGCATAAGTACTAAATTATGTGATGAAGTGACACAGGTATCATTAGTAAATTACGAGTTATGAAACCGTAATTAGTTATGTGATGGGTAAGCGTAAGTAAGAGTAAGTATGTCAAAGTACTTGAGAACTTGTGTTGTTATTGTTCTATGAAATGAATGGATTTACCATGAGTACTTATGTTGTTATTTTTATTCATGCAGACTTACTAAGCTATATGCTTACCCCCCTCTTTTCCCTTTTCCTTGTAGTTTCGCCAAGCTAGCTCGGGGATCGTAGAACGTCGGAGCTCGGATCACACTATCAATCATTCTTTTGGTATAGTAAGGTTGATTTATTTTGGGTATGGCATGTATAGGAACTTGTTCATTTTGTGTTATGTCATATTTGAAAGCCAAAGTGTTGTATATTATTGTTATACATTCATTTTGTAATTGGCCATTAGGAATTGGCCGATATTTGTCAAGTTTTATATCTTAATGATGATGAGTTTTATGAAGTGAAAGTTCATGCAATTGATGGAGTAAAATGTGAAGTGTATGAATGATGATTATTGAGTCTTCATAGTGTATTATTGCCATGTTAAGTGTTGTTTATGTTGGAATATGTGTGTTTAGGTTTCAGGGTGGCAATTGGCTTGGTAAATAGCCCTCAAATTGTCTACACGGGCAGACACAAGGGCGTGTGTCTAGGCCGTGTGTGACACACGGTCAGCCCCATGGGTGTGCTGATAGGCCGTGTGTCCCCTGCATCGAATTTGCGAGAATTCGATTTGCCACATGGGCCATCACACGGGCGTGTGCCTAGGCCGTGTGCCCTTAAGAGCTTGCTAACGTCAGAAACATAATACCCAGTTTTTTCACACATGGGTGAGGACACAGGCGTGTCTAGGCCGTGTGAGGGACACAGGCCATAGACATGGGCGTGTGTCCGGCAGTGTGAAAACCCCTATAGGTTCGAAATGAAAAATAAATTCCACACGGGCTAGGAATATGGGCGTCTGTGACCACACGGTCTGCCCACACGGGCGTGTTCCATTACACACGGGCGTGTGGCCTTGTTTAGGCAAAAATTTTCTATGTGCACAAAAGTGTCCAATTTAATTTCGAAACCTTTCGTATGTTTGTTTAGGGCCTCGTAGGCCCATAATAAGGATGTTATGAATATGAATGAGAAGCTTTAAGTCAAAATGAAATTTTATAGCCCAATGTTGTATGTTTAAGTAAGTTAAGACCGGTAATGCCTCGTATCCTGTCCCGGTGTCAGACACGGGTAAGGGGTGTTACAATCCGGCATGTGTTGTAGATTCTAGTCAGCTTGTGTGAGCAGCACCGTGTAGCTACGTCATGACCGTCCGCTTGTGTGAGAAGACTTGTTGATAGCTCGAGAGTGAGCATTATATGAGATGTGAGATTGAGATAGCTTCGACTATGTATTGGCACTTAGGGTGCGAGATTCCTGAGTATCCGATATATTTCCAAATGGTTCAACAGGTATATCGAAGATATGAAACAATGAGAAATAGATACGTAACAATACAGGTATGTACAGAAACTATATGAGCATTGAATCTACGAAAGTTGTAAGTTCATGATTACTTATGTGATTGAATATATGTTAACCTTACGATTTAATGATTTTGTAGTATATTATGTTCATACTACTTGATTTGGTGAATGAATGGTGAGCTTTACTTATTAACTATACGAGATTACTAAGCTTTATAGCTTACTCTATTTACTTTTCCGTGTATATTGTTTATCGAAGCTAGCTCAGATTGGGAGTCGTCGGAGATCTCATCACACTATCAAGCTTTCATTTTGGTACTTTTGAATTTATGTATTTGGTTATATGGCATGTATAGGATTTTTGGTCATTTTGGTATATGCTAGTAATGGATTTAGCTATTTGAGTTGGCCTGTAAATGATGAATGGTTTGTTATGTGTATAGCCATGTGATTTGGCTTCTTTTTGCATGTTTGGTGATGTATGTATATATGTCAAAAAGGCCTTTTGATATGTTGTGTATAATTGCTTTATAGATGCTTGATGTGAATTGGTGTTTGGAGTTCCAAATGGTTGAAATTCGAGATTGGTATGCTTGTGGCTTTAGGTAAAGTGATGCATAATTGAAAGTGATCATTTAGGTGAAATTGTGAATGTGAAATTGGTATGTTTTGTATAGGCAAGTCATGATGTTATGAGCATTATAGTTCTTGGTATGGAAATAGCATGAATTAGACTTGATTGAGATCGGTTGGAATGCCTATTGATGCCATGTTATATGTCATTTGGTTTATGTAGGTGAATAAAAGTTTGGGTGAGAAAGATGGCTTGGTAAATAGCTTATTTTTGTCCACACGGGCAGAGACACAGGCGTGTGTCTTAGCCGTGTGTGACACACAGTCAAGTGACACGGCCGTGTGTCCCCTTGTGTTTAATGAGAAATCAAGTCAGTATGCTCCACATGGCCCAACACACGGGTGTATGACTTGGCCGTGTGGCATAAGTCAATATACCCTATAGTTTTGGCACGGTCTAGCACATGGCCTGGCACACGGGCGTGTGTGGCCATTTCGAAGGGCACACGGACTAGTCACACGGGCGTGTGTGTTAGCCGTGTGACCAGAGCCAGAGAGTTACACAGGGTCAGACACGGGCTGGGACACAACCATGTGATCCCATTTCGAAAGTCCACACGGCCTGTGACACGGGCGTGTGTCCCCTGTATTTTGAAAATTTTTCTAAGTTTTCCAAATATTTCTGAGATACCGGTTTAGTCTCGAACCACTTCTAAAGCATGTTTTGGGCCTCGTAGTATTGTATTAGGGACGATATGAATGATTGTGAATGATTTATATTTGGATTGATAATTGTATGAGAAATGTATGTTCGTTTGTGAAATAAGTTCGGTAATGCTCCGTAACCCTATTTCGGCGACAGATACGGGTTAGGGGTGTTACAGGTTTACTGTTTTCTCCAAAATCTACTTTATTTCTTGATTAGATACTTATGCTTTCCCATTAGTCTATGGGTGATATGTCGTTGTCATCCTATGTCTTATGTTGTATTTAGCCAATGTTGCTTTGAACTACTTGCCACAAAATTGAGATCCTTCATCATTGACCAGCGCTCATGGTGTACCGAACATGGCAAATATGTTTTTCCTTAGGAATCTCATTACGTATTTTGTATCATTCGTAGGTTATGCGACAACTTTAACCAATTTTGAAACATAGTCTACAGACAAGAGAATATACTGATTCCTGAAAGAACTCAAAAAAGGTCTTGTGAAATCAATTTCCCAGACATCAAACACTTCATCCTCGATTATCCATGTTTGCGGCATTTCATCCCTTTTAGATATATTCCCAATTCATTGACACCTATCACATCCTTGTACAAATTCATAAGCGTCTCTATTCATTGTTGGCCAATAAACCCTGATTGTAGTATTTTTTGAGCTATCCTTTTGCAACCAAAATGCCCTCCACAAGGAGATGTGTGACAGCCTTGTAAAATACCTTGTATTTTTTTCCTCTGCTACACATCGCCAGACTAATTGATCTGCGCATTGTTGAAACATGTATGGTTCTGATCGTTGGTATCGATAGTCTTAATATTTATATATTGAATGATCTAGCCTAAAAACTAATTATCACCACGATTGAGGCAAGTGCACCTATCGAACAGTAGTATAGCTTAGTGGCAAGACCGGATTGTCGAACCCAAAGGAACCAAAAGTACTAATACTGACTTTCTTTTTATTATTTAGCCTAAAGATTAAGGGATTTATTGTTATTCTAAAATTAAGTAACTACTAAGCTAAAGATGCTAAGACGAAGAGAATGAATTGGGAAAATACTTGTGGGAAAAACCAATTGATTAAGACAATACCCAAGGAAGAATCCACCTAGACTTCACTTGTTATTTAACTCAACTGCATAATTTATTCACTTGACCCGATCCGTAGGATTCCCTAATTTATATTAATACCTTCTCTCGAGGCTACTAACGTCTAACCCTAGGTTGATTAATTGAAATCTCTTTCTAATTAAAACCCTTAAGGTTGCATTAACTCGATCTATGGAGTCCCATATTAGGTTTGACCCTAATCCGGCAAATTTTCGTCATCATATCTCTAGGGTTGCGATCAACTCCGCTTAATTATGCTAGATCTACTCTTAGACAGGGTCTATTCCTCATCTGCCTAAGCACATCAATACTTGAATCAATATCCTGAAGTATCAAAAAAAGAATTAAGAACACATAATTAAGAACAAATCAAGTATTTATCATGTAGTTCAGAAAAAAATAACAAGATCCGTCTTAGGTTTCATCCCCCTCAGGTATCTGAGGGGTTTAGTTCATAATTATAAAAGAATACATCTCAGAAGAAAAGATAAAACAAAACATAAGAAAACCATAAAACCCCCTGAAGGAATTGAATGAGAGATCCGCCGTCTTGAGTATGATTTCGGCTTCTTGAGATGAATCAACTGCCGTTCTTCGAGTAAATCCCACAATTCTGACCTCTTTGGCTTGGCTCCTTGGCCTAGCTGGACGCCCCCTAAAGGTTGGCCTTTAGGGTGTTTATATAGGCTTTTGGAATGTCTTTCTTTGCCTCTAAGTACCCTATTGCAAGTGAAATTCCTCTTTGTCACGGTAGGGACACACCCGTGAAACATGACCGTGTGAATCAAGTTCAGGTCGTGGTCGAGCCTCTAAAGGGGCACGACCGTGTGGCTACCTCCAGGCCGTGTTGATTTCCTACTTTGGCCCATTTGGTTCGTTTTTAGTCCGTTTCTCGTTCTTTTTTACCTCTGATGCTCTCCAAAGTATAAAACATGAAATTAAAGGATTAGGAGCATCGAATTCAATAATTCAAAGGATAAATCATACAACAAGCATGCTAAATGTGGGATTAGAATATGTATAAATTACTGTTTATCAGGTTCCTCCCAAACTTATGGTTCCACTTTTTCTGTTGCCAAGATGCTTGTGCTGGGAAGACCCCCTTGGAATTTAATTAACATAATCTGCATATCATGGTGTTAGATGATTACCTAGCCTTGATTGATTAATGTCTACTCTGAATAATTGTTCATCTAAAAAGGTCTCCTTAATGTATTCTATAACACCCCTAACCCATACCCGTCGTCTGAATAGGGTTTCGGAGCATTACATAATAATTACAGAATAATTACAGATAAATCGTGTCAAATTATTATTCATATCCAAAAACAACCATAATGTCCCTCGAATGGACCCTCGAGGCCCAATATGAATAGTAGAAACAAATTGGGACTAATTCGGAGTCACTTAGATTTTTTTGCGAAATTTCAAAATTTTTCCTATGTGCAGGGCTCACACGACCATGTGGTCTAGGGACATGCCCATGTGACCCTTAGACATGGCTGTGCTATAGGCCGTGTCTTACCCCGTGTAGCTCTCTGACTTGTGTCACACGGCCTGCCACATTCCCGTGTGCTAGGCCATGTGGTTAATTTATTTTTCATAAAATAGGTGCAATTTTCACACGACCAAGATACACGCCCGTGTTCTAGGCCGTGTCTCTCACACGGCTGAGACACACGCCTGTGTCTCTACCTGTGTGCTCAATTCTGAGCATTCTGTTTCTAAATTTTAAGATGCAGGGGACACACGGACAAACCACGTGCCCAACACACGGCCAAGACACACGCCCGTGTGTCTACCCGTGTGGACAAAATAAAGCTATTTCCTAGCTTTATTTCACACCCAAACTTTTCCATTAATGTAACAGCCCAATTTAGGGGCTAATCAGAATAGTGATTTCGGAGTCACTAATCCGAGGTCAGAGAAAATTATTTTAATGTTATTTTATGAGTTATAGCCTATTTATATAGGTGCATGAAAATTTTGGTGCTTTAATTTTAGCGATTTCATGCTTAATCGCTAAAAAAGACTAAATCGCATAAAGTATGAAAGTTCTATTTTATGGGCTAAAAGTGCCAAATAGCCATAAAATATTAATTGGAGGTCTTTAATGTTCAAATAGACCCTTGGACATAAGGTGGCCGGCCATAGGGGACAAGAATGTTAAAAATAGTCAAAGTTGGTAAGGATTTAGTGACTAAATTGGGATTTTATATTAAAATAAAGAAAGAAAAGATATCATCTTTTCTCCTTCATTCTTCCACCGAAAATTAGCACCAAATAGGGGTTTGAAAGCTCCAAAAATTTCAGCACACTCTGCTCTTTACAAGTAAGTGTTTTAGTGATCATTTCTTCATAATAATTGTACTTTTGGGACCCCTAAAGCTTAAGCTTTCTAAAGAGGGGACTATCTTGCAAAATGGTGAAAAGTTTAGAGATTTTCCATGAGATCTTTTATGTAGTTTGCTGCATTTTAAGCAAGAAAATGAGTCTTAGTTGTTAGATGAACAACTTTTGTGAAAGGTGTTACCATGAAAACACCTAAAAGGACCTTTTTGTAAAGGTTGTAAAATGTTAGGTAAATGTGTGAAATAATAAGTTTTGATGGTTGCCATAAGAGAAATAAATGTTCACCTAGGATCGTTAAAGGTAGAAATTTGATTAGAATTGATTACCGAGCCTAAAAGTAAAATGGTCATTTTGCAAAAGTCTAAGGGCAAAATGGTAATTTTGCCAAAATATGATTATTGAAATGTAATTATTAATGTGATAATTAAATGAGCTAATTTGCTATTAGAGATCAAGAAGAACCAAGAATTTACCTCGACCAAAGAAAGAACAAAGTATCAGACTAGATCGACGATCTAGCTTATTTTGAAATCGAGGTAAGTTTGTATGTGATAAATTCAACATTTATGCTAGTATGTTTGAGAATGTTTGATATTATAATGATACATGATATTCTATGAAATTGAGTATTGGTGTTGAATGAGAAAGATGATAAAAGTTGAGATGTTGAAGTCCCGGTTGGACTATAATAAATGTGAGAATACTATCATCAAGACATGAGATGGATAAGGTCCCGTGTAAGACCATGTCGGGGACATGTCCTCGGCATCGAATTGAGATTCCGTATAAGACCATATCTGGGATATGGCTTCGGTATTGAATATGAGAATCGTATAAGACCATATCCGAGATATGGCATCGATACTTGAAGTGAGATTCCGTATAAGACCATATTCGGGATATGGCATCGGCACTCAGAGGTGACCCCATATAAGACCACATCTGGGATGTGGCATTAGCTTCGTGTTTATGTTAATGATGATGAATATGCATCTTTGAGTATCCCTAGTGGTTTAGTGGGATGAATGGATAAGCCTGGAAATAGAAATGAGATTAGTACTAAAGTCATGTGATTGAGTGAATCCAGGTACCCGTGAATAATTTACGAGGAATGTTTACGATATGTGGCATGGTATATGCTAGATAAGAACAAGTACGAGTAAGTTGTGGCAAAGTGCTTATGACTTTATGTGGTTATCTAATGCCATGAATTGATGTTATTATGAACTTATTGTTGCTATTTATTTTCATGCAAACTTACTAAGCTTTATGCTTACCCCTCTCATTTCCCCTTTTTCCTTGTAGTATTGCCAAGATAATTCGAGAATCGTGGGACGTCGGAGTTCGTAATCACACTATCGACTTCTCGTCGGAGTATGGCATGTATAGGACTTGGTCATTTTGTTTTGTCATATTAGTTAGCCAAAATGTTGGCTATTTATGTTACCAAATTCATTTTGTAAGTGGTCATTGGAATTGGGCCAACACTTGATAAGTTTACTCGTATAATTCTATGCTGATGAATTTCATGAAGTGTATGTTTGTGAGGATGCATTGATTTTGAGCTCTTAGAAGTGCTTTATGGTCATGATATGTGTTGGATTGAATTGGTGCAAGTATAGTTGCTGTTCAGGGTAGCATTTGGCTTGGTAGATAGCCTTCCAAATGTCCACATGGGTAGACACACGGACGTGTGTCTAGGCCGTGTGTGACACACGGTCAGCCCCATGGGCGTGTTGATTGGCTGTGTGTCCCCTTGCATGTTAGACTTACAAGTTAGTATGCTCAGTAGTAAACACACGGGCAAAGACACGGCGGTGTGTCTGAGCCGTGTGGGAGGCACGACCATGGACATGGGCGTGTGCCCAGTCCGTGTGAAGTCTGCACCTAAAATTAGGAATTTAATTCGACACACGGTCTAAGGACACGGGCGTGTGCCTTGGGCTTGTGACCTTAGTGATGTGATGATGTCATAAACAGAATGCCAAGGTTTTGACACACGGGCTAAGACACGGGCGTGTCGAGACCGTGTGAGGGACATGGGCCAACGACACGGGTGTGTGTCTGATCGTGTGAAATAAGTCAGTGTCAACCACGGGTGAAGAACACGGGCATGTTCCAGGGGCACACGGGCGTGTCCCTTAGACAACACGGGTGTGTGGCCCCTATTTAGACAAAAACTTTCTATGTGCGTAAAAGTTTCCAGTTAAATTTTGAAACCTTTCGTAAGTATCTTTAAGGTCTCGTAGGCCTATGATAAGGACGTTATGAGTTTGACTAAAAAGTTTCAAGTTGGAATAAACTTTTATGGCCCGATGTTGCAAGTTTAAACAAAATGAGTTAGGTAAAGCTTCATATCCGATTCCGACTTTGAACACATGTAAGGGGTGTTACAGTTAGTGGTATCAGAGATACGATTTAGTCGATTCTCGTACTAACGTAGCGTGAGTATGAGTCTAGCTATACATGCCATACGTAAGAGTAATTGTGTAATGATAATGTGACGACTCCTAACGATTTGAATTGTGTTTTTAGATAGTAAATGGACCTTGATCCCGACTGAGCTGCAGTCGATGATGCTACAAGTAATACGCCGGCTCCCGCGTAAGGGATCAGCCAGTAGAGAGTAGACCCGAGACTATGGGTCAGGGAGAAGAGGCTCGAGAAGCCTTTCTCCAAATGATGAGCAACCGTGTATGCACTATGGGTCGTGGAGAATTGCGCTTGAGAATACCATCGTGGTATTAGATTTGCAGTCGTCATGCACGCATGAAGAGGGCATGAAGTGAGTAGTATCTCTCTTGATAGATTCGGCGTATCAGTGGTGGAACACCCTTGTGTCGGTGGTACTAATGGAGAGGATAAATTGGGAATTCTTCCAAGAGGAGTTCCGAAAAAAATATGTTAGTCAAAGATTCATTGACCAGAAGAGGAAATAGTTCTTAGAGCTAAAACAGGGGCGAATGACGGTGACTGAATACGAACGTGAATTTGTAAGGCTTAGTAAGTATGCTCGAGAGTGCGTGTCTACCGAGGCTATCATGTGCAAAATCTTCGAGGACGGGTTAAATGAAGATATATGTTTATATGTTTGAGTCCTCGAACTAAAAGAATTTGTGGTGTTAGTAGATAGAGCCTATAAGGCTGAGGAGTTGGCCAAAGAGAAAAGAAGAGCTGAGATTGAGTCCCGTGACTCGAGAAAGAGGCCACTGAGTAAGTCATAACAATCCTCATCTAAGAAATCAAGGGATTTCACTACTCAATCAGCCACTTAGGCCAGGTTTTTAAACCGAAGTAAGGGCAAACAATTCTCGGGGTCTAAAGCTCAGACTAATTTGGTTGCTAGTGTTGGCAATGCCCGACCGAGTAGACCGGAATGCCCGCAGTGTGGCAGACATCATTCTAGTGAGTGCCGAGCAAACGAGAAGGCTTGTTTCAATTGTGGGTCTCTAGACCACTTTATCAGAGATTTCCCTGAGGCGGGTGAGAAAGAGAAACCTCAGAATGCAAGACCGGGAAATATTGTTAGAGGGAGACCACAGAGAAACCTGGGAAATGAGATGAGTAACAAGAATTCATATAGAGAGCAGACTGCGGGAGTTAAGGGTAGAGCACCGGTGAGAACATATGCCACTCGTGCTCGCGAAGAGGCGCCCTCCCCTGAAGTAATCACGGGTACATTTTCTCTCTATGATAACCATGTTGTAGCTTTAATTGATCCAGGGTCTACCCACTCGTATATTTGCATGAGATTAGTCTCTAGCATGAGCATGCCTATAGAGTCTACTGAATTTGTGATAAAAGTGTCGAATCCCCTAGGCAAATGTGTATTGGTTGATAGAATATGCAAAGGTTGCCCTTTGATGATTAGGGGTCATTGTTTTCCTGCAAATCACATGTTATTACCATTTGATGAGTTCGATGTCATCCTTGGGATGGATTGGTTAGTTACTCATGATGTAATTGTAAATTGTGGAAAGAAGTTTATTGAGTTAAAATGTAAAAGTGGGGATCTTATTCGTGTTGAATCAGACCAGCAAGACAGATCACCAGGAGTGATATCATCCTTGTTGTCTCAGAAGTATTTAAGAAAGGGGTACAAAGCTTACCTTGCCTTTGTAATGAATGCTAAAGAGACTGAGTTGAAAATTGAGTCGGTACCCATAGTGTACGAATATCCGGATGTTTTCCCGGAGGAATTACCAGGGTTACCTCCGGTTAGGGAGATTGAATTCGGGATCGAGTTAGCTCCGGTTACTGCCCCTATTTCTATTGCTCTATATAGAATGGCTCCAACCGAGCTAAAATAATTGAAAGCACAGTTGCAAGAACTAACGGATAAAGGTTTCGCAAGACCGAGTTCTTCTCTGTGGGGTGCTCCCGTGTTATTTGTGAAGAAGAAAGATGGTTCCATGAGATTATGCATAGACTACCGGCAAATTAACAAGGTAACTGTGAAGAATAAGTACCCGTTGCCGGGGATCGATGATTTGTTTGATCAATTGAAGGGAGCCACCGTGTTTTCCAAAATAGACTTAAGGTCTGGGTACTATCAGTTCAGAGTCAAGGTCTCGAATGTGCCGAAAACTGCATTTCGGACAAGGTATGGCCACTATGAATTTTTGGTTATGCCTTTTGGTTTAACAAATGCCCCAGTCGTTTTCATGGACTTGATGAATCGCATTTTTCTGCCATATTTGGATAAATTTGTCGTGGTCTTCATTGATGATATACCAATCTACTCTCGAGATGAAAATGAACATGCCGAGCGTTTGAGAAAGGTTCTGCAAATTTTGAGAGTTAAACATTTGTATGCAAAGTTTAGTAAAAGTGAATTTTGGCTTAAGGAAGTTGGATTTTTGGGGCACATTGTCTCGGGAGATTGAATTAGAGTCGACCTGAGTAAGATTTCAGCAATTGTTGAATGGAAACCGCCAAGGAGCGTAACTGAATTGAGGAGTTTTCTGGGCTTAGGCGGCTATTATAGGCGTTTTGTCAAGGGGTTTTCCATGATAGCTACTCCGATGACGAGATTATTGCAAAAAGATGTGAAGTTTGATTGGACAGAAAAGTGCCAACAGAGTTTTCAAAAACTAAAGGCATTGTTGACTGAGGCTCCTGTTTTGGTGCAACCTGAGTCGGGAAGAGAATTTTTGGTTTACAGTGTTGCATCCATGAATGGATTGGGTTGTGTACTTATTCAAGAGGGTAAGGTGATTGCATATGCTTCTAGACAATTAAATCCGCACAATAAGAATTACTCGACCCATGATTTATAGTTGGCTGGCATTGTGTTTGCATTAAAGATATGGAGACACCATTTATATGGTGAAAGGTGTCGGATATTCACCGACCACAAAAGCCTAAAATACTTGATGACTCAAAAGGAATTGAATTTGAGGCAACGAAGATGGTTAGAGCTAATCAAGGATTATGAGTTAGTGATTGGCTACCATCCAGGAAAGGCGAACGTGGTCGTCAATGCTTTGAGCAGAAAATCCTTGTTTGCGCTGAGAGCCATGAATACACGGATGGCCTTGTCAGATGATGGTTCTATTCTAGCCAAGTTGAGGGCTAGACCATTGTTTCTTCAAGACATTTGTGAAGCTTAGAAAGATGACAACAACTTACAAGCCAAAAGAGTTCTAAGTGAGTCAAATGTTGAGTCAGACTTTCGGATAAGTCCTGACAGATGTTTGATGTTTTGAGATAGGGTCTGTGTACCCAGAAACGATGAACTTATCCGAAAGATTTTGCATGAAGCACATAGCGGATGTTTAACTGTGCACCCAGGCGGCACGAAGATGTACAATGACTTGAGGAAGTGGTATTAGTGGCCGAGGATGAAGAAAGACATTTTGGAGTTTGTATTGAAATGCCTAATTTGTCAACAAGTGAAGGCTGGACACCAAATACGTTCGGGTCTAGTTCAGCCTATTATGGTTCCCGAGTGGAAATGGGACCGTATTACTATGGATTTCGTGACGGGTTTACCGTTGATGCTGAAAAAGAAGGATGTTGTATGGGTTGTAGTCGATAGACTTACGAAGTCAGCCCATTTTATACCAGTATGAGTTGATTATTCTCTTGATAAGTTTTCGAATTTGTACGTGTCAGAGATAGTAAGACTTCATGGCGTACCGTTGTCGATCATTTCGGATTGAGATTCGAGATTCACGTCACAGTTTTGGAAAAAGTTGCAAGAGGCTTTAGGAACAAAATTGAGTTTCAGTACAGCTTTCCATCCACAAACCGATGGGCAGTCGAAAAGAGTGATACAGATACTTGAAGACATGCTTCGATGTTGGGTTTTAGAATTCCAAGGTAATTGGGAAAAAATACTTACCGTTGGTGGAATTTGCTTACAATAACAAATCTCAGTCAAGTTTGAAGATGGCACCTTATGAGGCATTGTATGGGCGTAAATGTCGGACGCCCCTGTATTGGACTGAACTTAGGGAGAGTCAGATTCACGGGGTCGATTTAGTCAGAGAAACCGAAAAGAAAGTAAATGTCATACGTGAGTGTCTAAAAGCTGCCTCAGATAGACAAAAGTCCTATTCAGATTTGAAACGGAAAGAGATTGATTTTCAAGTCGGTGATAAAGTGTTTCTGAAAGTATCACCATGGAAGAAAGTCCTTAGATTTGGCCGGAAAGGCAAATTGAGTCCGCACTTTATTGGACATTATGAAGTTACCGAGAGGATAGGACTGGTAGCTTATTGTTTGGCCTTGCCACCTGAGCTGGAAAAGATTCACGATGTCTTCAACGTCTCCATGTTACGCCGATACCGTTCGGACACTTCACATGTGATTGTACCATCAGAGGTAGAGATTCAACCGGACATGACTTATGGTGAAGAGCCGATTAAAATCTTGGCACGAGAGGTCAAACAGCTGAGAAACAAAAGTATAGCCCTTGTTAAAGTGCTATGCCAGAGACATGGAATAGAATAGGCTACTTGGGAGCCCGAAGAGACCATGAGAAACCAATATCCCAACCTTTTTGCCGGTAAGATTTTCGGGGACGAAAATCCTTAAGGGGGAGAATTGTAACAGCTCGATTTAGGGGCTAGTCGAAACGGTGGTTTTGGAACCACTAATCCGAGGTCGGAGAAATTTTTTTTTCATGTTATTTTCATGAGTTAGAGCATGATTATATAAGTGTATGAAAACTTCGGTGCTTTAATTTTAGCGATTTCATGCTTAATTGCAAAAAAGGACTAAGTCGCATAAAGTGCGAAAGTTCAATTTTACAAGCTAAGGGTTCCAAATAGCTATGGAATATTATTTGGAGGTCTTTAAAGGGCAATTAACCCCTTAAATAATAGTTGGCCGGCCATAGGGGACAAACAATGTCAAAATTTGGTCAAAGTTGTTAGATTATGTGGATTAAATTGAGGACATAAAATAAAATAAAGAAAGGAAAAAGATATCATCTTTCCTCTCTTCTTCTCCACCAAAATTTTCAGCAAAAAAGGGGTTTGAGAACTCAAAAATTTCAGCAAACTTCTCTCTTTACAAGTAAGTGTTCTAGTGATCCTTTCCTGATAAAAATTGTACTCTTGGAACCCCTAAAGCTTAAGCTTTCTAAAGAGGGGACTATTTTCTAAGATGGTGAAGAGTTTAGAGTTTTTCCATGAGAGCTTTTAAGTAGTTTGCTGCATTTTTATGGAAGAAAATGAGTCTTAGTTGTTAGATGAACAACTTTTGTGAACGGTGTTACCATGAAAACACCTAAAAGGACCTTTTTGTAAAGGTTGTAAAATGTGAGGTAAATGTGTGAAATAATGAGTTTTGATAGTTTCCATAAGAGCAATAAATGTTCACCTAGGCTCGTTAAAGGTAGAAGTTTGATTAGAATTGATTATCGAGTCTAGGGGTAAAATGGTCATTTTGCAAAAGTCTAAAGGCAAAATAGTAATTTCACCAAAATATTATTATTGAAATGCAATTCTTAATGTGATAATTAAATGAGCTAATTTGCTATTATAGATCAAGAAGAACCAAGAATTTACCTCGACCGAGAAAAGAACAAAGTACCGGACTAGATCGACGATCTAGCTTATTTTGAAATCGAGGTAAGTTTGTATGTGATAAATTCAACATTTATGCTAGTATGATTGAGAATGTTTGATATTATAATGATATATGATATTTTATGAAATTGAGTATTGGTGTTGAATGAGAAAGATGATAAAAGTTGAGATGTGGAAGTCCCGGTTGGACTATAATAAATGTGAGAATACTATCATTGGGACATGAGATGGATAAGGTCCCGTGTAAGGCCATGTCGGGGACATGGCCTCGTCACCGAATTAAGATTTCGTATAAGACCATATCTGGGATATGGCTTCGGTATTGAATATGAGAATCATATAAGACCATATTCGGGATATGGCATCGATACTTGAAGTGAGATTTTGTATAAGACCATATCCGGGATATGGCATCGGCACTCAGAGGTGACCCCATATAAGACCACACCTAGGATTGGCATTGGCTTCGTGTTTATGCTAATGACGATGAATATGTGTTTTTGAGTATCCCTAGTGATTTAGTGGGATAAATAGATAAGCTTTGAAATAGGAATGAGATTAGTACTAAATTCATGTGATAGAGAGAATACAGGTACCCATGAATAATTCACGAGGAATGTTTACGATATGTGGCATGGCATATGCTAGATAAGAACAAGTACGAGTAAGTTATGGAAAAGTGTTTATGACTTGTGTGGTTATATAATGCCATGATTTGATGTCATTATGAACTTATTGTTGTTATTTATTTTCATGCAAACTTACTAAGCTTTATGCTTACCCCTCTCATTTCCCTTTTCATTGTAGAATTGCCAAGTTAGCTCCAGGGTTCGCGGAACGTCAGAGTTTGGAAATCACACTATCGACTACATTTTTGTATAGCCAAGTTAGATTCATTTTGAGTATGGCATGTATAGGACTTGGTCTTTTTTTCATGTCATATTAGCTAGCCAAAGTGTAGGCTACTAATGTTATTCAATTCATTTTGTAAATGGTCATGGGAAGTTGACCTATACTTGACATGTTCATATATTCAATGATGATGAATTTGATGAAGTGTATGCTTGTGAGGATGTCTTGATTTTAAGTTTCTAGAGGTGCTCTACAGTGCTGATACTTGTTGGATTGATTTGGTATAAGTGTGGTTGCTTTGTAGGGTGGCATTGGGCTTGAAAGATAGCCTTATAAATTTCCACACGGGCGTGTGTCTAGGCCGTGTGCCCCATGGGCATGTTGAAAGGCAGTGTGTCCCCTGGTATGCTAAGTTTGCAAGTCAGTATGCTCCACGGGTAGAGACACGGCCGTGTGTCTTAGCCGTGTTGGAGGCACGGCCATGGACATGGGCATGTGCCCAAGCCGTGTGAAGTTTGCACCTAAAATTTTGAATTTAATTCGACACACGGTCTAAGGACACGGGTGTGTGCCTTGGCCGTGTGACCATAGTGAGGTGATGACGTCATAAACAGAATGCCATGATTTTGGCACACGGGCATGTTGAGGCCGTGTGAGGGACACGGGTGTGGAACATGGGCGTGTGAGATTCCATACGGGCGTGTCCTTTCCTCCACACGGGCATGTGGCCCTATTTTTTTTAGTAAAAGTTTTCTAAGTGCTTAAAGGTTTCCGGTTTGGTCCCGAACCATTCCAAATGTAAGTTTAAGGTCTCGTAGACCCGTAATAAGGAAGTTATGTACTTGAATGAAAAAGTTTTAAGTTGGTACAAAGTTTTATAGTCCGAATTTGTACGTTCAAGTGAGATAAGTCTGGTAATGCCTCGTAGCCGGTTTCGGCGTTGAATACGGGTAATGGGTGTTACAAGAACAAGTACGAGTAAGTTATGGCAAAGTGCTTATGACTTTGTGTGGTTATCTAATGCCATGAATTGATGTTAATATGAACTTATTGTTGCTATTTATTTTCATGCAAACTTACGATGCTTTATGCTTACCCCTCTCATTTCCCATTTTTCCTTGTTGTATTGCCAAGATAATTCGAGAATCGTGGGACGTCGAAGTTCGGAATCACACTATCGACTTCTCTTTGGTATAGCTAAGTTAGATTTATTTTGAGTATGGCATGTATAGGACTTGGTCATTTTGTTTTTTCATATTAGTTAGCCAAGGTGTTGGCTATTTATGTTACCAAATTCATTTTGTAAGTGGTCATTGGAATTGGGCCAACACTTTCCAAGTTTACTCGTATAATTCTATGCTGATGAATTTCAGGAAGTGTATGTTTGTGTGGATGCATTGATTTTGTGCTCTTAGAAGTGCTTTTTGGTCATGATATGTGTTGGATTGAATTGGTGCAAGTATAGTTGCTGTTCAGGGTGGCATTTGGATTGGTAGATAGCCTTTCAAAAGTCCACACGAGTAGACACACGGGCGTGTGTCTAGGCTGTGTGTGACACACGCTCAGCCCCATGGGCACGTTGATTGGCCGTGTGTTAGGCTTACAAGTCAGTATGCTCAGTAGTAAACACATGGGCAGAGACACGGCTATGTGTCTCAGCCATGTGGGAGGCACGGCCATGGACATGGGCGTGTGCCCAGGCCGTGTGAAGTCTGCACCTAAAATTAGGAATTTATTTCGACACACGGTCTAAGGACACGAGCATGTGCCTTGGCTGTGTGACCTTAGTGATGTGATGACGTCATAAACAGAATGCCAAGGTTTTGGCACACGGGCTAAGACACGGGCGTGTCAAGACCGTGTGAGGGACACGGGCCAGTGACACGGGTGTGTGTCCGGTCGTGTGAAATAAGTCATTGTCGACCACGGGTGAAGAACACAAGCATGTTCCAGGGGCACACGGGCGTGTCCCTTAGAAAACACGGGCGTGTGGCCCCTGTTTAGACAAAAAATTTCTAAGTGCGTAAAAGTTTCCGGTTAAATTTTGAAACCTTTCGTAAGTATGTTTAAGGTCTCGTAGGCCTATGATAAGGACGTTATGAGTTTGAATAAAAAGTTTCAAGTTGGAACAAACTTTTATGGCTCGATGTTGCATGTTTAAACAAGTTGAGTTAGGTAATGCTTCGTATCCGGTTCCAGCTTTGAACACGGGTAAGGGGTGTTACAATTAACCTACATCAAAACAAACCAACTAATTCAAGTATATTTCCAAGCCAAATTCCAACCACCAATATGATATAATATCACATGCAATCATGTTCATAACCTTACCTTTGTTTAATCTATTTCTTATGCAAAATTTAGTCAACTATACTTAACATTCTCAATTCATAGATAATTGTTATAGCGTAACCTTAAGTATACCAAAATAACTATTACTAGCCATTCCAATGACTAGATTACATCCATTATTTACAAACTATAATTTGATCATTTTAGCCTATACATGCCATTATACCAAAGCTAGTTTACTATTTATACCGAAATCAACGGGTAGATAGTGTGATGATTGCTCTGACCAATCTCCAACCTTCCCGAGCTTTTGAGCACTATAAAACAAGGAAAATAAAACCTAGTAAGCATTTTATGCTTAGTAAGTTCGTATAACTGGAATTAACTTACCATTTACTTTCATTAATATCAAACATACAACAACATGATTTCCATAACATTGGTAATTTGCCTAAACACATTCACTCAATCAAACAAGTTAGTCATATAATTTTTCATGTACATGAAAAAAGCATAGATAAGCTCATCATGCCATATCTCTCAAATCATGTAATTTATTTTATCTGTTGAATCATTAAAATTCTGATGGATACTCAAGTAGCACACACAAAGTGTACAAAACAGTATATCCGTCAATTCATGTTCAATGGTACCCATAAGGCACTATTTCAGAGAGCACACTCTCGAGCCACATCTATACAACATGATTACTAGTCCAGGCTAAATCCTGTCTTCAATATATACTCAATAGAGCTTAGTTAGGATTACCTGTAGCAGTGCAGTTTAGACCCTAGTCGAAATAGTGGTTTCGGGACCACAAATTCGAATCTGAAAAATATTTTAATATTATTTTTTGAGTCTACAGTATGTTAATTTATATGTGTGAAATTTTCATGATTTAATTTTATCGTTTAAATGCTCGATTTGACAAAAAGGACTTAATTGCATAAAAGGTAAAAGTTGTGTTCTAATGGGTTGTGTGCCGAACTAACATGGTTTATTAATGGTGAAGTCCCTATGTTGTAATTAAACCATTTGAATATTGGATGGACATAAAAACCTAAGGTTAGTGGATTTTAAATGAAATTAAAAAGGCTAATATGGTAATTTATGTATTAATATGAATTATAATAAAACAAAAGTATGAAAATAGGCCATTATGTTCATCTTTGGCCGAAAATAGCAAGAAAAGAAAAGAAAACGACTAAGCTTAGGGTTCGGCACTTCTAAGTCTTGATTAAGGTGTGGATTTTGTTCGGTTTTTAATGATTTCTATGTTTTTGGGTTTGTTGCTTTGTGTTCTAGCTAGCCCATGCCTCAATTTTTTGAAAGTGTTGATGATTTTGAAAGTTGCCATTGATGAATTCATGAGTTTTATGATGTTTGATGATGAATTATGCAAGCTTGGTGTTTGATATACATGTTTTGTAAAGTGATTTTTGACAAAAATGTCAATTAGAGATTAAATTGAGAAAAATGTAAATTGAGAGGTTAATTTGTGAAATAAATGGAAAATATGGGCTGTTAGGGACCTATAGAGAATTCGGCTAAGCATGGGTTATATTGAATTATGTGTATTTTGTGATTTTGTGAAATGAGGACTAAAATGTCAAAATATGAAAATGTGAGGGCTAATTTGTAAAATGCTCTAAATATGTGTATTTGGTTTGAAATGAAAGATTTGGTGAATAAAAGAGTTAAATTTGAATGTGTATAGATCAAGAACAAAAGAAAATAGAATTAGATCGGGGGAAATCGAAAGTAGTTGAATAGCCGTTCGTTTCCGTTCTTTTCCCGAATGAGGTAAGTCTATATACAAATAAATGTGTTTGAATTGAATTATTACTACTTTTATGTGAATTAATTGTTATATATGGCTAATTGAGTTGAATGTGTGAAATCCGAAAAATTTCGGATAATGTGATGACATCCGAGAAGTCCCGTATGAAGCTTAGGAAGTAGTTAGGATACGTATGTCATGACATAGGTTTCTGATATGTGTTATCGTGTAAGACCACGTCTGGGACATTGGCATAGATTTGAGATTTATGTGTAAGACCATGTCTGGGACATTGGCATCGTATAAGATTTCATGTAAGACCCTGTCTAGGACAGAGGCATCGATATTTAATTACATGTAAGACCACGTCTGGGACGTTGGCATTGTATGAGCTGTACGAGCTATCTGAGTATCCTTATTTGTTCCGAACGGGTCAACAGGCATTTCGAGAAATGAATGAGTATACGAATGTGCATCTGAATCCTGGTACGTATGTTTGTATATGAAATTTGGCAATGGAAGATAAGTATGAATATGAACATTTGATATGTGAGTTACATGAAAATGTGATATGTTTATAAGCAAGTGGTTATGAATAAAGAAGCTAGATGAAAAATAAGAATTTGCTATTGTGTTATACCATAGTTCATATGAATGAAATAGTTTATAATTAATTATGTGATAAGTTTATTTGTATATGGCTTACTAAGCTTTTGAAAGCTTACTTTGTATTTGTCTGCATTGTTTAATAGATTATCGAAGCTACTGGAAGCTCGGGGATCATCGAGGATCATCACCACACTATCGAACTATATTTTGATACCTTTGGAAAATGTATATATTGAAGTATGGCATGTATAGGCTAGAAATGTTAAGATATGTTTTGGGACATGTATACATAGCTATGTGATATGGTTTGAAAATAAATGTGAATTTAGGTGAATGTAGTCCATGCTATGTGATGCAAAAGTTAATATGTTTTTGATGTGTTCTTGAATGGTCAATTTAGTATGTTTTTGGTTGCCTTTGGGTTATGGATTGATGCTTGTTGGATGCTTGTAGGTATGACTCAAAATGAGTGGCAATTTGGCCTTGCAAATGGCCTATAATTCCCACACGATTGAGCACACGGGCATTTGTCTCGACAATGTCCTTCACTGCTTCAATTCGAAACAAGTCAGATTTGCACCTGGGCCAGACACACGGGCTTGTGACAGGCCGTGTGATTCAAGTCAGTTTACCACATGCGCATGAAGCATGGGCGTGTTCCAGACCGTGTGACCTAGGTCAGAGTTGCACACGGTCTGAGACATGGTCCAAGGCACGGACGTGTGAGACACACGGCCTAGCCACACGAGCATGTGCCCTGTTTAAAAAGAAATGTTTTTTGAGTTCAACAAACTTTCCATATGAAATTGGTTTGGTACCGACCCCTTCCCAATGTATGTTTAAGGTTATGTAGACCTTCTAAAGTGACTTTATGTGAATATATTTTCCTATGAAATGGTTGTGAATGTTTGATGTTAATGAAACGTTTGTGTTATGTTTTGATATGTCTGGTAATTCCTCCTAACCCTCGTCCGGCGACGAATATGGGTTAGGGGTGTTAAAATTTGTTAGTATTAGAGCTACGGTTTAGTTGATTCTAGGACTAACGTAGCGTGTGAGAGTCTAGCTATACATGCCACATATACGAACTGTGATAGTGTGATTAATCCTGACAGATAAAATGTGTTTTCTAAATAGTAAATGGATCCCGAACGAGCCGTAGCTGACGATGTTGAAAGTAATGCGTCTGCTCTCGCTCAAGGGACAACGCCGTCTGATTCTAGACCGGTTACTAGCGGTCAGGAAGGAGAGGCTAAACAAGCCTTCTTCCAAATGATGAATGAGTGGTTCACTCAGTATGTTAGAGCTAATTCAACTGTTCCTCATCTTCCGCCCCTGCAAGTTCCTGTAGCTTCTCAAGTTATAGATCTGATTCATATGAATAAACCTCTAGTTGATAAGATTAGAAAATATGGGGCTGAAGAATTCCGTGCTACCACTGATGATGATGCTGAGAGAGCTGAGTTCTGGCTTGAGAATACGATTCGGGTATTTGATAAATTGTCATGTACCCCTGATGAATGTGTTAAATGTGCCGTTTCTTTGTTAAGAGATACAGTTTACCAATGGTGGAAAACTCTGACTTCTGTTGTTCCGAGAGAACGAATTACCTGGGATTTCTTTCAGACCAAAATCTGAAAGAAATACATCAGTGAGAGATTTATAGATCAGAAACGCAAAGAGTTTCTTGAATTGAAACAGGGTCGTATGTCTGTTACAGAATACGAGTGAGAATTTGTGAGACTGAGCCAGTATGCACGAGAATGTGTTTCGACCGAGGAAATAATGTGTAAAAGGTTTGAAGATGGCTTGAATGAAGATATCTATTTGTTAGTCGGAATTCTAGAAATAAAAGAATTCATTGTGCTTGATTGAGCATGTAAAGCTGAAGAACTCGGAAAAGATAAAAGAAAAGCTGAGTTAGAAGCTAGAGATGTGAGAAAGAGATCCTCAAGTAAATCATTTCAGTCTGTATCAAATAAATTTCGAGATGAGTATAGCCGTTCAAAGGCTAATGTGGGACATTCGAGCAGAGATCGTGCTAGATCGCATTCGAGCTTCAGAACTCCAACTACTTCGATAGCTAGTGTATGAAATGTCAGATCTGATCGACATAAGTGTAGATATTGTGGTAAAAGACATCCGGGCAATTGTCGATTACATGATCGAGCTTGTTTCAAATATGGATCATTAGATCACTTTATCCGAGACTGTCCGGAGTCTGTTGAGCAAGAGATTGCATTGATATACTCTCAAGCCACATCTATACAACAAGATTACCAGTCTAGGCTAAATCATGTCTTCAATATACACTCAATAGAGCTTAGTTAGGATTACCTCTAACAGTCCGGTTTAGACCATAGTCGGAATAGTGGTTTAAGGACAACAAATCTGAGTTTGAAAAATATTTTAATATTATTTTTCGAGTCTACAATATGTTAATTTATATGTGTGAAATTTTAGTGATTTAATTTTATCGTTTAAATGCTCGAATTGACAAAAAGGACTTAATTGCATAAAAGGTAAAAGTTGTGTTCTAATGGGTTGTGTGTCGAATTAACATGATTTATTAATGGTGAAGTCCCTATGTTGTAATTAAACCATTTGAATATTGGATGGACATAAAAACCTAAGGTTAGTGGATTTTAAATGAAATTAAAAAGGCTAATATGGTAATTTACATATTAATATGAATTATAATAAAACAAAAGTATGAAAATAGGCCATTATGTTCATCTTTGGCCGAAAATTGCAAGAAAAGAAAAGAAAAAGACTAAGCTTAGGGTTCAGCACTTCTAAGTCTTGATTAAGGTATGGATTTTGTTTACTTTTTAATGATTTATATGTTTTTGTGATCGTTGCTTTGTGTTCTAGCTAACCCATGCCTCAATTTTTGAAACTGTTGATAATTTTGAAAGTTGCCATTGTTGAATTCATGAGTTTTATGATGTTCGATGATGAATTATGCAAGCTTGGTGTTTGATATACATGTTTTGTAAAGTGATTTTTGACAAAAATGTCAATTAGGGATTAAATTGAGAAAACTGTAAATTGAGAGGTTAAATTGTGGAATAAATAGAAAATATGGGTTGTTAGGGACCTATAGAGAATTCAGCTCAGCATGGGTTATATTGAATTATGTGTATTTTGTGATTTTGTTAAATGAGGACTAAAATGTCAAAATATGAAATTGTGAGGGCTAATTTGTAAAATGCTCTAAATATGTCCATTTGGTTTGAAATGAAAGATTTGGTGAATAAAATAGTTAAATTTGAATTTGTATAGATTAAGAACTAAAGAAAACAGAATTAGATCGGGGGAAATCGAAAGTAGTTGAATAGCTGTTCATTTCTGTTCTTTTCCCGTACGAGGTAAGTCGATATACAAATAAATATGTTTGAATTGAAATATTACTGCTTTTATGTGAATGAATTCTGATATATGGCTAATTGAGTTGAATATGTGAAATCCGAAAAAGTTCGGATAATGTGATGATGTCCGAGAAATCCCATATGAAGCTTAGGAAGTAGTTAGGATACGTATGTCATGACATAGGTTTCTGATATGTGTTATCGTGTAAGACCACGTCTGACATGTTGGCATCGATTTGAGATTTACGTGTAAGACCATGTCTGGGACATTGGCATCGTATAAGATTTCGTGTAAGACCATGTCTGGGACAGAGGCATCGATATTTAATTACATGTAAGACCACGTCTGGGACGTTGGCATTGTATGAGCTTTACGAGCTATCTGAGTATCCTTATTGGTTCCGAACGGTTCAACGGGAATTCCGAGAAATGAATGAGTATACGAATATGCATCCGAATCCCGGTACGTATTTTTGTATATGAAATTTGGAAATGGAAGATAAGTATGAATTTGAACATTTGATATGTGAGTTACATGAAAATGTGATATGTTTATAAGCAAGTGATTATGAATAAAGAAGCTAGATGAAAAATAAGAATTTGCTATTGTGTTATACCATAGTTCATATGAATGAAACAATTTATAATTAATTATGTGATAAGTTTATTTGTATATGGCTTACTAAGCTTTTGAAAGCTTACATTGTACGTGTTTGCATTGTTTTATAGATTATCGAAGCTACTGGAAGCTCGAGGATCGTCGAGGATCATCACCACACTATCGAACTATATTTTGGTACCTTTTGAAAATGTATATATTGAAGTATGGCATGTATAGGCTAGAAATGTTAAGATATGTTTTGGGACATGTATACATAGCTTTGTGATATGGTTTGATAATGAATGTGAATATAGGTGAATGTAGTCCATGCTAAGTGATGCAAAAGTTGGTTTTGTTTTTTATGTGTTCTTGAATGGTCAATTTAGTACGTTTTTGGTTGCCTTTGGGTCATGGATTGATGCTTGTTGGATGTTTGTAGGTATGACTCAAAATGAGTGGCAATTTGTCCTTGCAAATGGCCTATAATTGCCCACACGGTTGAGCACACGGGCGTGTGTCTTGACATTGTCCTTCACTATTTCAATTCGAAACAAGTCAGATTTGCACATGGGCCAGACACACGGGTGTGTGACAGGCCGTGTGATTCAAGTCGGTTTACCACATGGGCATGAAGCATGGGCGTGTTCTAGACCGTGTGACCTAGGTCAGAGTTACACACGGGCTGAGACATGGTCCAAGGCACGGACGTGTGAGAACACGGCCTAGCCATAGAGGCGTGTGCCCTGTTTAAAAAGAAAAATTTTCTGAGTTCAGCAAAGTTTCCATATGAAATTGGTTTGGTCCCGACCCCTTCGCAATGTATGTTTAAGGTTACGTAGACCTTCTAAAGGGATTTTATGTGTATATTTTTCTATGAAATGGTTGTGAATGTTTGATGTTAATGAAACGTTTGTGCTATGTTCTGATATGTCTGGTAATGCCTCCTAACCCTCGTCCGGCGACGGATACGGGTTAGGGGTGTTACATTACCAGTCTAGGCTAAATCCTTTTTATGGCATATACTCTAAAGAGTTTGATCTGGATTACCCGTCCAGGCTAAATCCAATCCATAACATATGCTTGAGAGACTTATATCAGGATTACCAGTCTGAGCTAAATTCTTTCTGAAAAGAGGTCAAAGGATTACTCGTCCGAGCTAAATCCCATCAGCAACAAATGCAGGACCTCATTTATTTCAGAAAACTGCATTTATCCATCGAAATCCAATATTCAAATGAAATTTAATCCCTTTTCATTCAATTTCAAACATGTATCCATTTCTTGCATTTTTATCATTTACATAAACATAATTCACATATAACTCAAACATAACATTCAATTCAACATAATTTCATACTCATTTAAGTTACACGAACTTACCTTGATTTTCGTTTGTGTTTGAAAACTACTAATCCGAAACTTTTTCCTTTCCTCGATCCAACTCCTTACTTGATCTTTCTGGATCTATATAAATGAATTTAATCATCAATTTCTAACATTTCATATTCATTTGAACTTAATTTTCCTTCTAGGCAAAATTATTATTTTGCCCTTAAACTTTCCATAAATTCCAATTTCGTCCCTAGGCTCGGAAAATAAAATTCATGCAATTTACTCCCTATTCCAAGCCTAATCAAAATTTCAATATACAATTTACAGCACATATATTTCATAAAAATCAAAATTTTCCATGGAATTTTCCAAGTTTTCAATTTAGTCCCTAAATCATGTTTTCATCAAAATTTACTTTGTAAAAGTTGTTTATCTATTAACAAATTTTCATTTTCTATCATAAATTTTATAAATTTAGCATTTACATCCATGACAAAATTTCCATAATTTAATAACTTTTCAAATTAATCCCCAAAATAAAGAGAGTAAACTATCCCCGATTCCAAAAATATAAAAATTACTAAAAACAAGACTTGGAAACTTACCCAATTAAGCTTGAAAAGTTCCTTTTCTCTCTCCTAGGGCTTCCATAGATTATTTGGGGAAGATGATGATAAAATAAGATGATATTTCTTTTATCATCTTTTAATTAATTAAATTAATTCAATTTCCAATTTAGTCCTTTCCCTTGTCTAAATTTCCATGGATGATTCACCAAAAAATCTACATACTTTTCTTTAATGGTCTAATTACCATATAAGGACCTTAAGTTTTGAATTCCATAGCTATTTAATCCTTATAGCTAATAGAATTCAACTTTAACATTTTATGCAATTTAGTCCTTTCTCTGATTAAACACATAATCGATAAAATTTTCTTTTCAAAATTTTTATATAACCTTCCTATCATGTCACTAATCATTCAATAATATTAAAATAATTTATCTTTTCGGCTCAGATTTGTGGTCACGAAACCACTGTTCCGATTTCACTAAAATTTGGTTGTTACAACTCTCCCTCTTAAGGATTTTCGTCCTGATTTGGGTACCGCTTTCTCATGGTATCTTCTGATTCCCAGGTAGCTTCTTCTATACCATGTTTCTGCCAAAGAACTTTTACCAACACTACCTTTTTATTTATTAACTCTTTTGCCTCTCGTGCTAAGATTTTAATAGGTTCTTCATATACGTCATATCAGACAAAATTTCAACTTTTGTCGGAGAGATAACATGTGAAGGATCCGATCGATACCATCGCAAAATCGATACACAAAAGACATTATGGATTTTATCAAGTTCCGGTGGTAATGCTAATCGATATGCAACAGGTCCAATTCTTTCAATAATCTCATAAGGTCCGATGAAACATGGACTCAGTTTCCCTTTTCGACCAAACCGGAGAACTTTCTTCCAAGGTGATACTTTCAGAAATACTTTATCACCAATCTGAAATTCTATTTCTTTCCGTTTAAGATCAGCGTAAGACTTTTGACAATCTGAGGCTGCTTTTAAACTATCTCGAATCACCTTTACCTTTTCTTCAATTTCCCGGACTAAATCAACTCCATGTATCTTCTTCTCACTGAGCTCTGTCCAATACATTGGAGTTCTACATTTCCGACCATATAAATCCTCATACGGTGCCATTTTAATACTGGGCTGATAGCTATTATTATAAGCAAATTCAACCAGAAACAAATATTTTTCCCAGTTACCTTCAAATTCAAGTACACGACACTGAAGCATATCTTCCAAAATCTGTATAACACATTCGGATTGGCCATCTATTTGAGGATGAAATGCAGTGCTAAAATGCAACTGTGTACCCAATGCTTCCTGTAATTTATTCTAAAATCGGGATGTAAACCGGGGATCTCTATCAGAGATAATAGAAACTGGTACCCCATGTAATCTGACAATCTCAGAAATATATAACTCAGCCAATTTATCCAAGGAAAAATCCATACGTACCGATATGAAGTGTGCAGACTTTGTTAATCGATCAACAATTACCCAAATGGCATTTTTCTTCCTTGGTGACGTGGGCAATCCCGATACAAAGTCTATAGTAATCCTTTCCCATTTCCACTGCAGTAAGAATCGGTTGTAATAAATCCAAGGCAAGCGATGCTCACTTTTTACTTGCTGACATATCAAACATTTGGATACAAATTTAGAAATATCCCTTTTCATTCCTGGCCACAAGTACCTCTTTTTCAGATCATTGTACATTTTATTGCTACCAGGATGAACAAACATTTTACCATTATGAGCTTCATATAAAATTTTCTGTACCAATTCTGAATTCTTCGGTACACACATTCTGCCTTTGAATAACAAACAACCATGAAATTCTGAATCAGAATTTAATTCACATTGTACCTGTTTAGACTGTAATTCATTATCATCTTTCTGAGCTTCACAAATCTATTGCAGAAATGTTGGTCTAGCAGTTAACTCAGCCATGATTGAACCATCATCATACAAAGACAACTAGGTATTCATTGCTCGTAAAGCAAATAGAGATTTTCTACTCAAAGCATCTGTAACTACATTAGTTTTTCCCAGATGATAGTCAATAATAAGATCATAGTCTTTCAACAATTCAATCCACCTGCGTTGTCTCAAATTTTAATCTTTCTGTGTCATCAAATATTTCAAACTTTTATGATCAGTGTATATGTGACATTTTTCACCAAATAGATAATGCCGCCAAATTTTCAGTGCAAACAAAATGGCTGCCAATTCAAGATCATGTATAGGATAGTTCTTTTCATGTGGTTTCAGTTGTCTTGAAGCATAGGCTATTACTTTACCTTCTTGCATCAAGACTCAACCAAAACCGTTTAACGATACATCACTGTAAATTACAAATTCCTTACCCGATCCAGGTTGAACTAACACAGGTGTTTCTGTCAATAAAGCTTTCAACCTGTCAAAACTCTGCTGACATTTATCAGACCACTCAAACTTCACATCTTTTTACAACAATCGAGTGATTGGAGAAGCTATCATCGAGAACCCTTTAACAAATCTCCGATAATATCCGGCTAGTCCCAGAAAACTTCTGACTTCAGACACATTCTAAGGTGGCTTTCAATTAACAATGGCTAAAATTTTACTCGGATCCACCTGAATACCTTCAGCAGATACAATATGTCCAAGGAATCGAACTTCCCAAAGCAAAAATTCACATTTACTGAATTCGGCATACAATTGTTTCTTTTGTTGTGTTTGCAACACTATTCTCAAATGTTCAGCATGTTCATTTTCATCTCAGGAATTAACCAAAATATCATAAATGAATACTACCACAAACCTGTCTAGGTACGGTCTGAAAATTCTGTTCATCAGATCCATAAACACCGTGGGTGCATTTTTCAAACCAAATGGCATCACAAGAAATTCATAGTGCCCATACATGGTTCTGAAAGCTGTCTTTGGACCATTTAAATCTTTTACCCGTAGCTGATAATAACCTGAACGAAGTTCAATCTTCAAAAATACAGTGGCACCTTTCAACTGATCAAACAGGTCATCAATGCGAGGGAATGGATATTTATTCTTTATTGTGACTTTATTGAGCTGTCTGTAATCAATTCATAATCTCAAAGATCCATCTTTCTTCTATACAAACAGGATCGGTGCACCCCAAGGTGAGAAACTAGGTCGAGCAAAGCCTTTGTCAATCAATTCTTGCAACAATGTTTTCAACTCTTTCAATTCAGTAGGAGCCATTCTGTAAGGTGCAATAGATATTGGAGTTGTTCCTGGCACAAGGTCTATAGAAAACTCCACTTCTCTAACTGGTGGTAACCCAGGCAATTCCTCCGGAAACACATCAGGAAACTCATAAACAACTGGCACTGACTAAATCTTTGACTCAGTTACTTTAGTATCCAATACATACGCAAGATAAGGATCATACCCTTTTTTGATACATTTCTGAGCTGAAACTGCTGAGATCACATTAGATAAGCCATCCAATTTATCAGATTCAACATGAAGTAATTCACCATTCTGACATTTCAACACAATATATTTCTGTTTACAATTCACCATTGCATCATGCTGAGTTAACCAGTCCATTCACAAAAGCACATCAAATTCATCAAAGGGCAGTAACATCAAATTAGCCAAAAAACAGTAACCCTTTACCATCAACGGACAATTTTTACATATTTTATCCACCATAACACATTGACTTGGGGGATTTGAAACTTTAACCACAAAATCAGTGAATTCCACAAGCAAAATTTTAATAGTCACTAAATTTGTGCATATATATGAATGTGTAGAATCAGGATCAATCAAAGCAGTAATATCAGTATCAAGTAAAGAAAATATACCAGTAATGACGTCTGGAGCATAGGCATCTTCTCTCGCTCATGCCTCAGATTTAATTGTCGAATATTTTGTAGCACTTCTTCTACCACTAACATTTCCAGAATGTCGAGGTGGTCTACCCCTCAAGGCAGGATTGCTCGATTTTGGAGTCTGATCAACATCTTTTTCAACCCTTTCTGGGCAATCTCTGAGAAAATGGTCAAATGAACCACATCTATAACAGGCCCCACTTCTCAGACGGCATTTGTAACACCCCTTACCCGTATTCCACGCCAAAATTGGGCCCGGGGCATTATCAAAATAAAACCACTTGATCGCCACTTAGGCTCAACGTGACTACTCTCTCTTAGTCACCATAACGACCTCATTCTCAACTTACGAGAACTTACTCATATACACGAGGGCTCTCGAGACCATATCGGAAACTCTTACGAATTTAAAATTTTCCATCCCAATAGGGCCACACGCCCGTGTAAGATGATACACGCCCGTGTGTAGTCACACACGCCCATGTCCACAAACCGTGCACAAAACTCAAGCATTCTGCCAAAGTCCACGGCTAGGGAACACGCCTGCTCTCCACCCGTGGTGAACATCGACTACTTTACACGGCCTGCTGCGCCTGAGACACACGCTGTGTGGCTGGCCCATGCGCCTATAACACTCGAATATGCCAAAGTAACACGGCAAGTCATACACCCGTGGGCTAGCCGTGTGTCACACATGGCCTAGACACATGCCCGTGTGTCTATCCACATGGACAAGAACAAAGCTATTTGCTAAGCTCTTCTCACCCTTCTAACTCATACAACATGTATACATTCAACTCATCCACAATCAACTCATAATGAACATAATCTTACATGGATAACTACATCTTTTCATATAATAAGTTAGCCATCAACCATGGCATTATACAAAATAGATTATCCATCTAAAGGCCAACACATCTTAGCCATTACAACAAAACTCACTAACTTGTCTAGCCTCTATACATGCCATATACAAAACATTAAGTCCAATGTACCAGAGTGTGCTGATAGTGTGGGCGATCTTCCGATTAATCCGCGTATCAAGATTCAATCCTTGTTCTCTATAAGACAAGGGAAAAGAAAGGAGTAAGCTTTGAGCCTAGTAAGGTTACACATAAACAATTTAAGCATTCTAGTATAAGCTAAACAACAATTAGCATTATACTAACATATGTAATTCACATCCACTACTATGCTTACTCTTTCTATCCCTTACCACATCTCCAACACATCATGAGTCACATACTCATAATCATTGACATGCACCCCCGCACTCAATAGCACATTTACTCAAAATACAATGCATCATTATTTCTCAATAATACATCCACACAGCTAAATTACTCGGTGGTTTCGCACTTAGCCCACCACAATCAGATCATAAGGTAGTACCAAACATAGCCTACCACAAAGGATAATTATAGTGATTCCGCACATAGCTCACTAAATAATAACAATAGTATCGCACACAACCCATCATTGTCAAGTATCAAGGTGGTATCGCACTTAGCCCACTATCAAACATTATCACTACACATTCACATGTCTACTTTGTAATACATTCATCCATTCACAACTACTATCTCATTCATTCCACTAGAATCGAATAGGTTCTCAATCATGCTACACATTAGCTAGCATTAACAATGTATACGCATAAATGCATCGTTCATACGTAAGCTTACCTCGGTACTCAAAAGTATGGATGTGTGAAATTTAGTCCACGACCTTGCCCTTGCCTCGGTTATGATCCGGGCTTCATCTTTCTTGATCTAAAATGACAAATCAACCCGTTCAATACACACATTGACTAAATTGACCCTTATCTCATACCTTAGCAAAATTACCATTTTGCCCCTAAACTTCCTCATATTTATACTTTTGTCCCTAGGCTCGTAAAGTGATTTTCATTCAACTTTATAGCCTTTCATGCTTAGCTAAATCATTTACTCAACTAAAGCAATCATCAATTCTCACTAAATCACTCATGTATGACCAATCTCAAGACTTTCACAAACTAGTCCCTACATGCATTTTTCATGGAATTCACTCAGCAAAAGATGTTTCTACTACATCAAGCCTTCATATTCTTCCATAAAACATCAAAATACATGCATGTCATACATTTTTGAACATCAATCCTAGCTCAACATATAGCTAAAAATAGCTTACTCATGTTACTAGGACTTCAAAAATATGAAGAATATAAAAAACGGAGCTTGGATGCACTTACTAGCAAGCTTGAAAAATTGAAGAGCCCTAACAATGGCTTCTTGAAATTTTTGGCAGCTTGGAGAAGAAGATGAATGAAATTGTGCCATCTTTTTCTTTTTTTAATCACTTAATTGACAAATGACCTAAATGCCCCTTAGTAAAACTTTTCCAATACCATCCACTCATGCCCATTTTTGTCCAAAAAATAGAATTTGGGAAAATTATTATTTAAGGACCTATAATTGATAATCCAAAGCTATTTCATATAATTAGCTTCTAGAATCTCACATTTTGCAACTTTTGCAATTTAGTCCTTTTGGACAGTTCAACCGCAATTTAACAAAATTGCTTCATGAAACTTTCACACTAACATGCAAACATAGCATAAACCTCAAAACTCATACATATACCTCGGATTTGTGGTCTCGTACCACTATTCTGACTAGGCCTTAAATCGGGATGTTACAACTCTCCCCCTTTAGAGATTTTCACCCTCGAAAATCTTACCGGTAAAAATGTTTGGGTGTTGCTCTCTCATGTTTTCTTCCACTTCCCACGTAGCCTCTTCCACACCGTGTTTCTGCCATAACACTTTCACTAGGGCTATGCTCTTATTCCTCAACTATTTCACTTCTCGAGCCAAGATCTTAATCGGCTCCTCTTCATAAGACATATCCGGTCTTATCTCAATTTCCGTTGAAGGAATCACATGTGAACGATCGGAGCGATACCATCGCAACATCGACACATGGAACACATTATGGATCTTATCCAATTCTACCGGCAAATCAAACCGGTATGCTACTGGCCCAACTCTATTTGTAATCTCATACGGCCCTATGAATCTCGAACTCAATTTCCCTTTTCGTCCAAATCTCATGATTTTCTTCCACGGGGACACTTTCAAAAACACTTTGTCACCCACCTCAAACTCAATTTCCTTTCTTTTCAAATCTGCGTCGACTTACGCCGGTCCAAGCAACTTTCAGGCTATTACGGATTACTTTCACTTTCTCCTCAGTCTCTTTTACTAGATCAACCCCATGGATCCGCTTCTCACTAAGCTCGGTCTAATACAGAGGAGTCCGACACTTACGACCATACAAAGCTTCATACGGTGCCATCTGTATGCTCGACTGATAACTGTTGTTGTAGGCAAACTCGACCAAAGGTAGATACCTCTCCCAACTACCTTCGAATTCTAACACACAAAGATCGAAGCATATCTTCGAGAACTTGAATCACTCTTTCAGATCGACCATCTGCTTTGTGGATGGAACGCAATCTCAAATTTAACCTCGCACTATGGCCTCTTGCAACTTCTTCCAAAACCTCAAGTAAACCTCGGATCTCTATCAGATATTATAGACACAGGCACACCATGTAACCTGACTATCTCTGCAACATACAATTCGGCTAACTTATACTGTGAATAATCAATACGTACTGGAATAAAATGAGCCGACTTTGTCAATCTATCCACAACAACCCACACAGCATCTCTCTTTTTCGGAGTTAAAGGTAATCCCGTCAAAAAATCCATGGTAACCCGATCCCATTTACATTCGGGAACCATCACTGGCTGAAGCAATCCCGAAGGTACTTGATGCTCAGCTTTTACCTGTTGACAAATCAGACACTTTGCCACAAACTCAGAAATGTCTCTTTTCATAACCGGCCACCAATAGAATTTCCTCAAGTCATTGTACATTTTCGTACTGCTCGGGTGTACTGACAAATAACCATCTCTAGGTACACAAATTCTTTCATGGTACAACAAACAACCATCCGAATCCACTTGAAAATCAGAATCACTTTCTGATCCACACTTAGCTCTCTTAGCTTGCATCTCACTATCATTTCTCTGAGCCTCACATATCTGTTGAACAAATAGTGGCTTAGCTCTCAACTCTACCAATATAGCACCATCATCAGACAATGCTAAACTCGTGCTCAAAACTCTTAGAGCATACAAGGATTTCCTACTCAGGGCATCTGCCACCACATTCGCTTTTCCCGGGTGGTAATCAATGACTAACTCATAGTCTTTCAATAACTCGAGCCACCGCCTCTGTCGCAAATTCAAATCCTTTTGATCCATCAAATACTTCAAACTCTTGTGATCCGTAAAGATTCGACACTTCTCACCATATAAATAATGTCCCCAAATCTTTAACGCGAAAACAATTGCAGCCAATTCCAAATCATGAGTCGGATAATTCTTCTCATGAAGTTTTAACTACCTCGAGGCGTAAGCGACTACCTTACCCTCTTGCATCAACATGCAACCAAGACCATTAAACGACACGTCACTGAAAACCACGAACTCTTTCCCCGATTCTGGTTGAACCAAAACCGGCGCCTCAGTCAACATTGTTTTCAATCTCTCAAAACTCTGTTGACATGTCTCAGTCCAATCAAACTTGACATTCTTATGCAACAATTTCATCATCCGGGTAGCAATTACAGAGAACCCCTTTACGAAACGTCTGTAATATCCTGCCAATCCCAAGAAGCTTCTGACTTCTGCCACGTTCCTCGGCTATTTCCAATCCACAACAGCCGATATGTTACTCGGGTCAACTCGGACACCATCACCCGACACAATGTGTCCTAGGAATCCGACCTCTCGGAGCCAAAACTCACTCTTGCTAAACTTAGCATACAACTGCTCATCCCTTAAAGTTTGCAAGACAATTCTGAAATGTTCCTCATGATCGTTCTCATCCAGAGAATAGATCAATATGTCGTCAATGAAGACAACTACAAACTTATCCATATACGGTCGGAAGACACGGTTCATCAAATCCATAAAAATCGCAGGTGCATTCGTTATACCAAACAGCATGAATAAAAACTCATAATGGCCATACCTTGTTCGAAATGTAGTTTTCAACACATCTTGATCTTTCACTCTTAACTAGTAATAACCAGACCTCAGGTCGATCTTGGAGAACATTGTAGCTCCTTTCAGTTGATCAAAAAGATCATCAATCCTTGGTAAAGGATACTTATTCTTCACCGTTGCTTTGTTAAGTTGCCTATAGTCTATACACAACCTCATAGACCCATCTTTCTTCTTTAAAAATAGTACCGGAGCACCCCACGGTGAGTATCTCGGTCTTGCAAAACCCTTATCCGTGAACTCTTGCAACTGAACCTTCAGTTCTTTCAACTCTAAAGGTGCCATCCTATACAGAGCAATTGAAATAGGTGCCATTCCTGGAACTAACTCAATCCCAAACTCGACCTCTCTCTCTGGAGGTAATCCGGGTAACTCTTCTGGGAATACATCCGGATACTCATATACCACTGGCACTGTACCAAACTTTACTCCAACCTCTTGAGTATTCAAAATAAAGGCGAGATAGGACTCACACCCTTTTCTCAAACATTTCTCAGCCACTAGGGAAGAAATCATCACTGGTAGACTATCTGATCCACCTGATTCAACCCGAACAACATCTCCATTCTCACATTTCAATTCGATAAACTTACTACCACGGTTCACTAAGACACTATGGGTAGTCAACCAATCCATGCCAAGGATTAAGTCAAACTCATCAAACGGCAACAACATAAGATCTGCCGGAAAGCAATGACTCTTAATCAACAAAGGTCAATTCTTACACACCTTGTCCACTAACACATGCTTACCTAACGGGTTTGACACCTTAACCACAATATCCGTAAACTCAACAGTCATACTCAAACTAGATGCCAATCTCATACAAATATAAGAATGAGTAGACCCTGGATCTATTAAAGCAATAACAAAGGTGTCAAAAAGAGAAAAAGTACCTGTTATTACATCTGGAGAGGATGCCTCTTCGCGAGCGCAAATAGCATACATCCTCGTAGGTGCCCGACCCTCCAGTCTCACAGCAGAGTCTTTGGACGCACCTCTACCACTAGTCCCACCTTTCAGGTTCCTTGGTGGTCTACCCCTTACAGACACATCGCTAGGTCTTGTCTGTTGCTTCTCTTCCTTGTCATCCCTCTCAGGGCAATTTCGGATAAAATGGTTGGGGGAACCACACTTATAACAACTTCGGTTGTTTCCCCAACACTCTCTAGTATGATACCTACCACAACTTGGACACTCCAGTTTGTTCTTCAAATTGCCCACACTTTCCATCGAGGTGGCTTGGACTCTCGAACCCGAACGAGTGTTTTCCAAGTCTCAATGTGGATATCCCACTGGTGTTGTCGTCCGAGGATTCACTTCTTTGGATCTTTTCGACTGGGCTTGATATGATTTGCCCATCGATCGTTTTCTTGCATCTCGTGCTTCACTCACAGCCCTTCTCTTTTCCTTACTCAATTCCTCGGCCTTACTTGCCCTTTCAACCAACACAACAAACTCTTTCAACTCCAAAATACCCACTAGTAGCTTAATATCCTCGTTCAGTCCATCTTCGAACCTTTTACACAAGATGGTCTCTATCGACACACATTCTTGCGCGTACTTGCTAGGCCTAACAAATTCGCGCTCATATTCTGCTACTGTCATTCTTCCTTGCTTCAGTTTAAGGAATTCCTTCCGTTTTCGGTCAGTAAACCGCTGGCTTATATACTTCTTTCGGAACTCTTCCAGAAAGAAGTCCCACGTCACCCGCTCTCTCGGGACTACCGACGTCAACATCTTCCATCAATGGTATGCCGAGTCCCTAAGCAAAGATACGGCACACTTCAGGTTCTCTTCAGGTGTATAAGAGAGTTCATTGAATACTCTCATTGAGTTCTCTAGCCAGAACTCTGCCCTCTCGGGGTCATCATCTACCTTAGCTCTAAACTCCTCAGCCCCGTGTTTCCTAATCTTATCCACCGGGGGTTTCGATACCCTCACTACTTCAATACCTTGAGGAGCCACTGGAATTGGCTGAGGTATAGGAGGAGGTGGAGGAGGTTGAGCATTAGGGCTCGCTCGAACATAATCCGAGTACCAATTACCATAATCTGGAGAAAGGCTTCCCGAGCCTCTTCCCCTTGACCCCTAACCTCGGGTCCACTCTCAACAGGCGCGGTTCCTTGCGCAGGAGCCAGCGTATTACTAGCTATTTCATCAGCAGTCGATTGATCGGGATCCATATACTATATAAAATAAGGTTTAAAATCATCAGAAACCACCACACTATCATTGTACACTTATGGCATGTATAACTAGACCCTTACACCCGCTACGGTAGTCCTAGAATCGACTAAACCATAGCTCTGATACCACTAAATGTAACACCCCTTACTCGTATTCTACGTCAAAACTGCGCCCGAGGCATTACCGAAATAAAACCACTTGATCGTCACTTAGGCTCAACGTGACTACTCTCTCTTAGTCACCATAACGACCTCATTCTCAACTTACGAGACCTTACTCATATACACGAGGGCTCTCGAGACCATATTAGAAACTCTTACTAATTTAAAATTTTCCATCCCAACAAGGCCACACGCCAATGTAAGATGATACATGCCCGTGTGTAGTCACACACGCCCATGTCCACAAACCGTGCACAAAACTCAAGCATTCTGCCAAAGTCCCACGGCTAGGGCACACGCCCGTGCTCTCTACCCGTGGTGAACACTGACTATTGTACACGGCCTACAGCCTAGACACACGCCCGTGTGGCTAGCCCGTGGCCTATAACACTCGAATCTGCCAAAGTGACACGGCCAAGTCACACGCCCGTGGGCTGGCCGTGTGTCACACATGGCCTAGACACATGCCCGTGTGTCTATCCACATGGACAAGAACAAAGCTATTTGCTAAGCTCTTCTCACCTTTCTAACTCATACAACATGTATACATTCAACTCATCCACAATCAACTCATAATGAACATAATCTTACATGGATAACTACATCTTTTCATATAATAAGTTAGCCATCAACCATGGCATCATACAAAATAGATTATCCATCTAAAGGCCAACACATCACAACCATTACAACAAAACTCACTAACTTGTCTAGCCTCTATACATGCCATATACAAAACATTAAGTCCAATGTACCAGAGTGTGCTGATAGTGTGGGCGATCTTCCGATTAATCTTCGTATCACGATTCCATCCTTATTCTCTATAAGACAAGGAAAAAGAAATGAGTAAGCTTTGAGCCTAGTAAGTTTACACATAAAGAATTTAAGCATTCTAGTATAAGCTAAACAACAATTAGCATTATACTAACATATGTAATTCACATCCACTACTATGCTTACTCTTTCTATCCCTTACCACATCTCCAACACATCATGAGTCACATACTCATAATCATTGACATGCACCCCTGCACTCAATAGCACATTTACTCAAAATACAATGCATCATTATTTCTCAATAATACATCCACACAGCTAAATTACTCAGTGGTTTCACACTTAGCCCACCACAATCAGATCATAAGGTTGTATCGCACATAGCCTACCACAAAGTATAATTATAGTGATTCCGCACATAGCTCACTAAATAATATGCTTAACAATAGTATCGTACATAGCCCATCATTGTTAAGTATCAAGGTGTATCGCACTTAGCCCACTATCAAACATTATCACTACACATTCACATGTCTACTTTGTAATACATTCATCCATTCACAACTACTATCTCATTCATTCCACTAGAATCGAATAGGTTCTCAATCATGCTACACATTAGCTAGCATTAACAATGTATACGCATAAATGCATCGTTCATACGTAAACTTACCTCGGTACTCAAAAGTATGGAGGTGTGCAATTTAGTCCACGACCTTGCCCTTGCCTCGATTATGATCCGGGCTTCGTCTTTCTTGATCTAAAATGACAAATCAACATGTTCAATACACACATTGACTAAATTGACCCTTATGTCATACTTTAGCAAAATTACCATTTTGCCCCTAAACTTCCTCATATTTATACTTTTGTCCCTAGGCTCGTAAAGTGATTTTCATTCAACTTTCTAGCCTTTCATGCTTAGCCGAATCATTTACTCAACTAAAGCAATCATTAATTCTCACTAAATCACTCATGTACGATAAATCTCAAGACTTTCACAAACTAGTCCCTACATGCATTTTTCATGGAATTCACTTAGCAAAAGATGTTTCTACTACATCAAGCCTTCATATTCTTCCATAAAACATCAAAATACATGCATGTCATACATGGTTACATTTTTGAACATCAATCCTAGCTCAACATATAGCTAAAAATAGCTTACTCATGTTACTAGGACTTCAAAAATACGAATAATATCAAAAACGGGGCTTGGATTCACTTACTAAGAAGCTTGAAAAATTGAAGAGCCCTAACAATGGCTTCTTGAAATTTTCGGCAGCGTGGAGAAGAAGATGAATGAAATTTTATCATCCTTTTCTCTTTTTAATCACTTAATTGACAAATGACCAAAATGCCCCTTAGTCAAACTTTTCCAATACCATCCACTCATGCCCATTTTAGTCCAAAAATTAAAATTTGGTAAAATTACTATTTAAGGACCTCTAGTTGATAATCCAAAGTTGTTTCATACAATAAGCTTCTAGAGTCTCACATTTTGCAACTTTTGCAATTTAGTCCTTTTAGACAATTCAAACGCAATTTAACAAAATTACTTCATGAAACTTTCACACTAACATGTAAACATAGTATAAACCTCAAAACTCATACATATACCTCAGATTTGTGGTCTCGTACCAGTATTTCGACTAGGCCTTAAATCGGGATGTTACAACATTCCCCAAAATGAAACTTATTATAGTGTTTACATTTTGGTTTGGGATTACCGACACTCCCAACACTTGTTACTAATGGGGATGAAGACCTTGGGTTAGAGCGTTGAAAACTTCACTGTTTTCTAGAATATCCAACAGATGAAGTAAAACGATCCTGGTATTTCTTTGATTTCTTTGAAATAGATGATTGGTACTTACCCATAATTCTTTTACCAGAAACCTGAGCTTCCCTTTCAGCTTGTTTCTTTTCTTTACTCAATTCTTCAGCTTTATGTGCCTGATCAGCCAGTACTGTAAATTCTCTTAATTCAAGAATACCAATCAATAGTTTGATGTCTTTATTTAAACCTTCTTCAAAACATTTACACATCTCAGCCTCAGTCTGGACCTATTCTCTAACATATTTACTCAGCCGAACAAATTCTCGTTCATGTTCAGATACTATCATAGTTCCCTGTTTAAGCTCTAAAAATTCTTTTCTTTTCTGATCCAAAAATGTTTGACTAATATACTTGTTTCTGAATTCTGTCTGGAAAAACTCCCAAGTGATATTTTCTCTCGGTACAACTGAAGATATGGTTTTCCACCAATGATAAGCCATGTCTTTTAATAAAGATACTGCACATTTAAAACACTCGACTGGAGTACATGATAATTCATCTAAAACTCGGATAGTATTTTCCAGCCAAAATTTAGCCTTTTCTGGATCATCATCAACAGTAGCCCTAAATTCCTCTACTCCATATTTTCTAATTTCATCTACCAGAGCCTTTATCATTCTATCAGGTTCAGTACCCTGTGGCATCTCAGGAACGGGTTGAGGAGCAGGTGGGGGAGGTTGCTGAACAACAGGGTTCATTCTCAAGTATTCAGAAAACCGTTAATTCAGTGTTTGAAAGAAGGCTTGTTTTGCCTCCTCACCTTGGCCCTCAGATACGGGCCTTCTACTACTACTAGATACAGCTCGTTGTAAAGAAGCTTGAGCAATACTATCAGCTTCCTCAGATTCAGTTCTAGCTCGGTTGGAAGACATTACTATATGAAAAACACATTTAAAATTGGTCAGGAGATATCACACTATCATATATTATTATATAATGGAATGTATAGCTAAATTCATACTTGCTACGTTAATTCGAGAATCGGCTAAACCGTGACTCTAATACCAACAAATGTAGCACCTCTAACCCATACCCGTCGTCTGAATAGGGTTTCAAAGCATTACAGAATAATTACAGAATAATTACAGATAAATTGTAACAGCCCGATTTTGGGGCTAGTCGGAATAGTGATCTCGGGGTCACTAATCTAAGAATTGAGAAATTTATTTTCATGTTATTTTATGAGTCGGGGCATGATAGTATATGTGCATGAGAATTTTGGTGCTTTAATTTTAGCGATTTCTTGTATAATCGTGAAAAAGGACTAAATCGCATAAAGTGCAAAAGTTCAATTTTATAAGCTAAAGGTACCAAATAGCCATAGATTGATAATTGGAGGTCTTTAAAAGGCAATTAGACCCCCAATATTTGCTTGGCTGGCCATAGACTAGCATAGGAGACAAATTTGTCAATGATGGTCAAAGTTGGTGATAGTAGGTGGACTAATTTGACTAGTATTAATAAAATAAGGAAAGAAAAGATATCATGTTTTCTCTTTCACTCTTCCACCGAAAATTAGCAGCAAATAGAGGGAATAAAGCTTCAAAATTTTAGCACACTCTTCTCTTCAAAAGTAAGTGTTCTAGTGATCTTTTCTTGAAAATAGTTGTACTTTTGGGACCACTAAAGCTTAAGCTTTCAAATGAAGAGACTATTGTGCAATATGGTGAGAAGTTTATAGTTTTTCCATGAGAGCTATCATGGTTATTTGCTACATTTTTCTGGGAGAAAATGAGTCTTGGTTGTTAGATGAACAACTCTTGTGAAAGGTGTTGCCATGAAAACACCTAATTGGACCTTGATGAAAAGGTTACAAAATTGTGGTAATTATGTGAAATGATGAGTTTTGATAATAGCTATAAGAGTATTAAATGTTCACCTAGGCTTGTGGAAGGTAGAAATGTGAATAGAATTATTTCTGAGCCTAGGGGCAAAATGGTCATTTTTGCCAAAGCCTAGGGGCAAAATAATAATTTTGCCTGAGCATGATTATTGAAGTGCTTCTATTAATGACGTGATTAAAATGAGCTAAATTGCTATTATAGAGCAAGAAGAGCCAAGAATCTGCCTCGATCGGGGAAAGAACAAAGTCTTGGACTAAACCGACGAGTTAGCTCATTTTGGAATCGAGGTAAGTTTGTATGTGATTAATGTAATATGTATGTTAGCATAATTGAGAATGTTTGATATCATATTGATGCATGACACTCCATTAAATTGATGTTGAGTGAGATGTTGAAGTCCTAGTGGACCATGTGAATATGAAAATGCTATCATCGAGATATGAAATAGGTAAGCTCCCGTATAAGACCATGTCCAAAACATGGCCTCGGTACTAAGTTGAGATCCCGTGTAAGACCATATCCAGGATATGGCTTCGATAATGAATATGAAAATCGTATAAGACCATATCCGGGATATGGCATCGATACTTGATGTGAAAGTCCATATAAGACCATATCCGGGATATGGCATTGGCATTTAGAAGTAACTCCATGTAAGACCACCTCGGGGATGTGGCATTGGCTTTGTCCCTACATGAACGATGTTGAATATGCGTCTTTGACTATCCCTAGTGATTAAAGGGATAAGTAGATGGGTTTAGAAGTAGAAATGAGATTTGTACTAAAGTCATATGAATGAGTGAATACAGGTACTCGTGAATGAGTCACGAAGAAACGATTACAATATGTGGTACGGTATGTGCTAAATAAGGGCAATTGTGAGTAAGTATGGCAAGAAGCCTATGACTTGGGTATAGTTAGTTAATGTCATGAATAGATTATTTTATGAGCTTATTGTTGCTATTCATATCCATGCAAAATTACTAAGCTTTATGCTTACCCCTTTCATTGCACTTTCTCCTTGTAGTATTGCCAAGATAACTCGAGGAACGGGGACGAAGGAGTTCGGAAATCACACTATCGACACCACTTTGGTATAACAATTTAGACTTATTTTGAGTATGGCATGTATAGGACTCGAGTATTTTGTTAGGTCATAATTGTTGGCCAAAGTGTTGGCTTTGTAAGGCATCAAAACCTCCTTTTGTAATGGTCTATTAAGTTAGGCCGATACTTGGAAAATTTTTATGTTTAAAGAAAGTGATTTTTTGAAGTGTATGCCCTTGTGTATGGTTGTTGAATTGAGTACTTGGATAAGCCTTTGGGTTATGAATTGTGTTGAGATAGATTGGTGTTTGCATGTGTGCAATGTAGGGTGGCAAAAGGCTTGGTAGATAGCCATCTAATTGTCCACATGAATAGACACACGGGCGTGTGTCTATACCGTGTTTGACACACGGTCAGCCCTATGGGCGTGTAAATTGACCGTGTGTCCCCTTGCATGCTAGGTTTGCAAGTCAGTGCGCTCCACGGGCTAGGGACACGGGCGTGTGCCCAGGCCGTGTGAAGTTTGCACATTAATTGTGGAATTTAAATCGACCACGGGTAGAAGACAAGGGCGTGTCTATGTCGTGTGAAGTTAGTTAGAATTGACAACGGGTGGAAGACATGGGCGTGTCTATGCCGTGTGAAGTTAGTCAGAATTGACCACGGGTGGAAGACACGGGCGTGTCTAGGCCGTGTAAAGTTACTTAGAATTGACCACAGGTGGAAGACACGGGCGTGTCTAGGCCGTGTGAAGTTGGTCAGGATCAACCACGGGTGAATGATACGGAAATGTCTTAGGGCCACACGGGCGTGTCCCTAGACCAACATGGGCGTGTGGCCCTTATTTTGTTGAAAAGTTCCTGAGCTTGTAAAAACTCCCAGAATAGTTCTGATACCTCTCGGAGGTATGTTTGGGGCCTCTTAGGCCGAGTACGTGCAAGTGATGAGTTTAAACGAAATTTTATAGCCTGTTTTGAGATGTCAAGTGAGATTAGTTAGGTAATGCCTCAATCTCGGTCCCGGCTTCGGGCACGGGTAAGGGGTGTTACATAAATCGTGTCAAAATATTATTCATATCTGAAAACAACCATAATGTCCCTTGAAAGGACCCTCGAGGCCCAATATGAACAATAGAAACAAATCGGGACTAATTCAAAGTCACTGAGAATTTTTCGCGAAATTTCAAAATTTTTCCTATGTCCAGGGCTCACATGCCTGTGTGGTCTAGGGACACGCCCGTGTGACCCTTAGACATGACCGTGCTACAGGCCGTGTCTTACCTCGTGTAGCTCTCTGACTTGTGTCACACAGCCTGCCACACGCCCGTGTGCTAGGCCATGTGGTTAATTTATTTTTCATAAAATAGGTGCAGTTTTCACACGGCCAAGATACACGCCCGTGTTCTAGGCTGTGTGTCTCACACGGCTGATACACACGCCCGTGTCTCTACTCGTGTGCTCAATTCTGTCTCTACTCGTGTGCTCAATTCTGAGCATTCTGTTTCTAAATTTTAAAACGCAGGGGACACACGGCCAAACCACATCCCATATGCCAGGCCATGTGTCACACACGATCAAGACACACGCCCGTGTGGACAAAAGAAAGCTATTTCCTAGCTTTATTTCTCACCCAAACATTGCCATTAACCTACACCAAAACAAACCAACTAATTCAAGCATTTTTCCATGCCAAATTCCAACCACCAATATTATATAATATCACATGCAATCATGTTCATAACCTTACCTTTGTTTAATCTATTTCTTATGCAAAATTTAGTCAACTATACTTAACATTCACAATTCAGAGATAATTGTTATAGCATAACCTTAAGTATACCAAAATAACTATTACTAGCCATTCCAATGACTAGATTACATCCATTATTTACAAACTATAATTTGATCATTTTAGCCTGTACATGCCATTATACTAAAGCTAGTTTACTATTTATACCAAAATCAGCGGGTAGATAGTGTGATTATTGCTCCGACTAATCTCCAACCTTCTCAAGCTTTTGAGCACTATAAAACAAGGAAAAGAAAACCTAGTAAGCATTTTATGCTTAGTAAGTTCGTATAACTGGAATTAACTTACCATTTACTTTCATTAATATCAAACATACAACAACATGATTTCCATAACATTGGTAATTTGCCTAAACACATTCACGCAATCAAACAAGTTAGTCATATAATTTTCATGTACATCAAATAAGCATAGATGAGCTCATCATGCCATATCTCTCAAATCATGTCATTTATTTTATCCGTTGAATCATTGAAATTCTGAGGGATACTCAAGTAGTACACACAAAGTGTACAAAACAATATATTCGTTAATTCATGTTCAATGGTACCCATAAGGCACTATTTCAGAGAGCACACTCTCGAGCCACATCTACTTTAAAGAGTTTGATCAGGATTACCTATCCGGGCTAAATCCAATCCATAACATATGCTCGAGAGACTTATATCAGGATTACCCACCTGGGCTAAATCTTTTCGAAATGAGGTCAAAGGATTACTCATCCGAGCTAAATCCCATTAGCAACAAATGCAGGACCTCATTCATTTCGGAAAATCGCATTTATCCATCGAAATCCACTGTTCAAACGGAATTTAATCCCTTTTCATTCAATTTCAAACATGTATCCATTTCTTGCATTTTTATAATTTACATAAACATAATTCACATATAACTCAAACATAACATTCAATTCAACATAATTTCATACACATTTAAGTTACATGAACTTACCTTGATTTTCGTTTGTGTTTGAAAACTACTAATCTGAAATTTTTTCCTTTCCTCGATCCAACTCCTTATTTGATCTTTCTGGATCTATATAAATGATTTTAATCATCAATTTCTCTCATTTCATATTCATTTGAACTTAATTTACATTCTAGGCAAAATTATTATTTTGCCCCTAAACTTTCCATAAATTCTAATTTCGTCCCTAGGCTTGAAAAATAAAATTCATGCAATTTGCTCCCTATTCCAAGCCTAGCCAAAATTTCAATATACATTTTACAGTACATATATTTCATAAAAATCATAATTTTCCATGGAATTTTTTAGATTTTCAATTTAGTCCCTAAATCATGTTTTCATCAAATTTTACTTTTTAAAAGTTGTTTATCTATCAACAACTTTTCATTTTCTTTCATAAATTTCATTAATTAAAAATTTACATCCATGGCAAAATTTCCATAATTTAATAACTTTTCAAATTAATCCCCAAAATAAAGAGAGTAAACTATCCCGATTCAAAAAATATAAAAATTACTAAAAACAGGACTTGGAAACTTACCCAGTTAAGCTTGAAAAGTTCCTTTTCTCTCTCCTAGGGCTTCCATAGATTATTTGGGGTAGATGATGATAAAATAAGATGATATTTGTTTTATCATCTTTTAATTAATTAAATTAATTCAATTTCCAATTTAGTCCTTGCCCTTTTCTAAATTTCAATGGATGATTCACCAAAAAATCTACATACTTTTCTTTAATGGTCTAATTACCATATAAGGGCCTCAAGTTTTGAATTCCATAGCTATATAATCCTTATAACTAATAGAATTCAACTTTAACATTTTATGTAGTTTAGTCCTTTCTCTAATTAAATACATAATCGATAAAATTTTCTTTTCAAAATTTTTATATAATGTAACTCCCCTTACTCGTATCTGACGCCGGTACAAGGTACGAGGCGTTACCTTACTTAAATGCATACAAACATACAATTCTGAGTCGTAAAATTTCGTTCAAATTCAAAACTTTTCAAACTTTGTCTTAAAATCCCTAATATGAGCCTACGAGGCCCAAAACACACTTTAGAAACGGCTCGTGACCAAACTGAGTTCTTTAGAAAAACTTTGGAAAATGTCACTAAAAATAGGGGCACACGCCCGTGTGGAAAGGTGACACGCCCGTGTGATCTCATAACATGGCCATGTTGAAGGACAGTGTAACTGACACGGCTTATGCATAAAGGGACACGACCGTGTCCCTTACCCGTGTGGATTTATTTCTCAATTCAAACCTAAATGGGTTTTCACACGGCTTGGCACATGCCCGTGTCCCTCACACGGCCATGACACGTCTGTGTCTCAGCCCGTGTGTTAAAACCTTGACATTCTAGTTTTGACGTCAGCAACATTTTAGGGTCACACGACCAAGGCACACGCTCGTGTGCTAGGCCGTGTGGCGATTTTAATTTCGCATTTAAGGTGCAGACTTCACACGGCCTAGGCACATGCCCATGTATTATGGCTGTGTCATCCACACGGTTGAGACACACGGCCGTGCCTCAGCCTGTGTGGTTACTACTGGGTATTCTGTTTTACCAAATTAAGGTGCTGGGGACACACGACTAGACTACATGCCCACAGGCGGGCATCAGGTGTCACACACTACCCTAGACACACCCACCATGTGTCTACCCGTGGGACAAAAACAAGGCTATTTACCAAGCCCTTTTGCCACCCTTACTTGCCCCAACATCAATCAGAATTGAGACACACTCAGTCACGCCCTGAATTTTTGGGCCTAGTAGAATTGGGCCTATTGGGCCTTGGTCATGGGAGCGTTTAAAATTTTTGAGAACAAGAGAACGGCACTAATGCAAGTTGGACCTATTAGGTGAGTGATTTTGGAAGGCTAAGGGGCTTCCATGAAGTCCCGGGTTCAAACCTGGGCTTTAGGAAAAATTTTGGTTTTAGGTGAATAAAACCCTGGGAGTAAGTAAGTAGGCTTTAAGAATAAATTGTGGGAAAAAAATGACACAAGGAAGCATGTGGCCTAGTGGCAAGGCGTCATTAAGGTTGCAAGGGAGCATGGGCTCATGTCTTGGCGCTTGCAATTCATTTTGATTTCCATTTAAATGAACTTAGACTTTGGCCCATAGACTTATATTTAGTTGTGCTTGTATTGTTACACAAGGAGTCTATTGGTAAAGGTGGCAAGTGGCGTGTGGAGTGTCCTAATGGTCTGATGTTCGAAACCCCTTGCATGCTAAAGGTGACTATTTTGCTAATTTGGGACGGTTTTGGAAGATTGATGGAGGGATCCCACATCGGGAAGCTAGCGTGAGAGTAGGCGAGAAGCTGGCTTTAAATAGAGCGATATATGAGGAGAGTAGGCATACCTTGGTTGTCGTTTGGGCATAGGAGTGTTCGGAGCGCGGATTAACTCTAGATTCCTATCAGGTGTGTATTTTGCACTACTCTAGCTGTAGAGCGGAAAATGCCGAAATGTCGGTCACACGGCGATGGTAGCCACACGAGCGTACAAGCGCACGTGTGGGAGCTTCGACGCGATAGTTGAGGCCCTCATGAGTGTTCTCATGGGTTTAGGCTGCCTTGAACCCAATGGGCCCGTGGGCCCATGTGAATAAATTGTATGATTGTGTAGTAGATATTGGACTGGTCTATATGAATCTCATATCTGTGGCTAGATTTGGGCTGAGTGGGCCACACGAGCGTGTAGGCCCATTTGGACTGAGAATGGGCCCTAGTCCCATTCGCATCATTATCTCTATTTAGAATACTTTGGTTTAACTGGGCAAATCGTAGTTGATCACTCTAGTGAAGGTGACGGGGCTCGTGATTATTTAGTACTCTACGTGATAAGGTGTGTATCCGTATACACTGTTATGATTATTGATCGGTCGTATATTGTACTATTTTGACTGTTGATCGGCATTATGCCAAAAAGCTGAAATACCGGCGAACGATGCCATACGAGCGTGCGATCGCACGTGTGGTGAACCGTGCTCACGGAGCGTGAGCATGTGATGAGAAAGGCCACCATGAGCGAATTCATGGGCTTGGGCCGTAGTGGGTCACTTGGGCTGGAATGGGCCTCGATGGGCCAATGGGGCGTAGGGCCCGTGAATGTAAGTCACACTGTTAAATGGGAAATATATAGGCTTATCATGTCGCGCACATGACTTAGGTGCTTTGGGCCGCGTCAGGCCGACAGGAGGCCGTATGGGCCCAATGGGCTTGTGGGCCCATACAGATTAAATGTCCGTGATGCGATAAGTTATTGATTTGGGTTGTGTCATTGCACAGCCGTGGTTGTTTCTAGGCTAAATGGGCCACACGAGTGTGTGGGCCCACTTGGGCAGGGTAATGGGCCTCAGGCCCATCTTCGCCGTTAAGTCAATTTGGATTTCCTAAGTCGCTCGAGGTGACGGTGGACCTTCTGTTGGGTCGTTAATAACCCTCAATTTATAAAATTACTGAAACACCCTCAGTTTGTAAAATTACTGAAATACCCTCAGTTTGTAAAATTACTGAAATACCCTCGATTTGTAAAATTACTGAAATACCCTCGATTTGTAAAATTACCGAAATACACTCGATTTGTAAAATTATTGAAATACCCTCGGTTTGTAAAATTACTAAAATACCCTCGATTTGTAGAATTACTGAAATATTCTTGGTTTGTCAAATTATTGAAATACCCTCGATTTGTAAAATTACTAAAATACCCTCGATTTGTAAAATTACTAAAATATCCTCGATTTGTAAAATTACTTAAATACCCTCAGTTTGTAAAATTACTGAAATACCCTCAGTTTGTAAAATTACTGAAATACCCTCGGTTTGTAAAGTTACTGAAATACCTCTGATTTGTGAAATTACTGAAAGACCCGTGATTTATGAAATTACTAAAATATCCTGTTTTGTGAAATTATTGAAATACCCCTGTAGGGTAGAATCACTGAATTACCCCGTAGGGTAGAATTACCGAAATACCCCTGAGGGGTAGGATTACCGACATACCCTTATAGGGTAAAATGACTGATTTGCCCTTGTGGGTAAAGGACTGACTTGTGCTATGATTTGACCGATTTGACTATGATCGTATGACTGTGTATTAACTGACTTGACTGTGGGCGTGTGACTGAAATGATGTTAATATGTGTTGATATGTCTGTTACTAAGCATGGCCATTTTGCATACACGTGTAATAATTGGGCATGACATACACGACATATTGCATGAGGTTGGGATTTGTATTTGGGGGAAGTACTGTACTAGTGGCTCTGCCACGTTTTACTGCTCTAGTGGCTTCACCACGTATACTGATTTTAGTGGCCTGGCCACATTCACTGTTATTAGCAGCTCTGCTGCGTTAGTACTATGTACTAGTGGCTTTGCCACATTTTACTGTTATAGTGGCATCGCCACGTAATTTGATTTTAGTGGCTCACCACGATATCGTTATTAGCGCTTTATCATTGCCGTTGTTATTAGCGACTATCTTTGCGTCATTGGTGTGTAGGGCTGGGTGGGTCGACTTGGTCCCCACATGGTGTTTAGGGTTGGTACGGGTGGTGTGTTGGCTGGATTGGGTGGGGTGCATCCTCATACTGTTGCATATCTGTTTATGAGATCTGTCATCATCTCGGGCTTAGGCCACTTGTTCTGATCTTGGTTTGGGCTAGGCCCAATTGATTCTGTTATGGGCTGTGACCTAAATGATATTGTAGTGGGCTTTGACTCACGTATTCTTTGAACTGACTGTACTTTTACTCTTAAAGGGCTTTGGTCGATCGTTTTGACTTTCCGGTTTATACTGATTGTTACTCTAGTAAGGGGATTACACACTGAGTTTTCATAAACTTACCCCGTTTTTAATTGTGCAGGTAATTCTCAGCCTTAGACAGATCGGAGCTGCGAGGGACTCGGAGAAGACCACACCCTGCTTATGCTTGCTGTTTTGATTATTTACTTTTAAATATTTTTATTTGGGTTGTTATAAGGCCTCTCTAATTTTAACTTATTACTTCTGACATTTATTTATGATGTTTTCTAACTGCTAAAAGTGGGATACGATTTCTGAAACGATAACTGTCTTCAAAACACTACGTTTCCGCAACATTTTCAAAATGCTTCTGCTACTCAATTTTTAAACACTACATTTTCGTAAATTATTTATTTTAAATATGCTTCCGCAACAGATAAAGTTTTAAAAGTAATTACGTTTGCAAGTGGATAACAATTGCTTAAGTGTTTTGAGTTTTAACAAAGAGGCTGTAACTCTCAAACAAGTTTTAACAACAAGAAACATGGTTTTAAAAAACACTTCCATGTGACACGCCAGATTCGGGCCTAACTTCTATGCCGGGTTTGGGGTGTTACACACACATCAAGACCACTACACTCCATTCACATGCAAAACTTATCACATACTTTATCAATCTAATCATGCGACTTACTCATTCATGCATTAGCACACCACATATTTCACCATGCAAATTGCACATTCATGAAAAACATCATCATTTATATATATCAATATCAAGTATTAGCCATCATCCATGGCCTTATACAAATTGAATCAATCTTCAAGACAAGCCAACACATTTGGACAAAACAATATGACACTTGACAAAAGTCCAAGTCCCTATACATGCCATACTAAAAATGATAAATCTAACTATACCAAATGTTCAGATTGATAGTGTAATCGAGCCTCCGACGTCCTTTGATCCCCGAGCTAGCTTGACGATACTATAAGAAAATGGAAAGGAAAGGGAGTAAACACAAAGCTTAGTAAGTTGCATGTAAATAAGTAACAACATCAACCATGCCTCTTTAAACACATAGCATATTAGAAACCAGCACAACGTTCTTGATTTAACAATGGTAGATTTACTACATATTTACACATCACAAGTATAAGCCAAAGATTACAAGATCGTCCTGAAATCATTCTTATAGACAGAACTTACTCAATTTCATCCTTACCATTAAGGAATCATAACTAAGCTCATATCTCATGAGTTTCGAGTAAGAACCTGTACCACTCACAACATGATCATATCCTTTCATATCTTTATCATAAGCTTTAAATAACCCCTGGAACCATTTGGAATACTAAAGGATATCCGATAATCCTCACACAAGAGGGTAAAATACCGATGCCATGTCCCAAACATGGTCTTACATTGGCTCACATGTCGAGGCCGATGCCATGTCCCAGACATGGTCTTACACTGGCTCTCATAATGTAGCCGATGCCATGTCCCAAACATGGTCTTACACTAGCATACATATCAATGCCGATGCCATGTCCCAGACATGGTCTTACACTGGCTCTCATATCAATACCGATGCCATGTTCTAGACATGGTCTTACACTGGCTCTCATATATCCCTAATGTCATGGCATGGATATCCAATCTATTCCTAAGGTTCAACCGGGAGTATACCACCTAAAATTTCATCATGCATATTCATTACAATAATCAAACATTTTATGCAATATCAATTGCTTAATGCATAATAACAATAGAGTTGTATTATTTACGTATAACTTACCTCCGTAAACAAAATATGGGCGACTAGTTCGATTTAATCCAATAGCTTGGTTTTCCCCCGGTCTAAGTTCAGACTCCATTTTTCTTGATCTATAATGACAAATTCACTTATTTAATTACTAAATTAATCAAGACAATCTATAATTCATACCTGGGCAAAATTACCATTTTACCCCTAGACCTTCACATAATTATGATTTTGCCTCTAGACTCGTAAAATGATTTTAATCAAATTTCTCATTAACCAACTCTAGCCGAACCTTTATTACTCTTATAGCAACTCACAAATCCAATTATTTCACACATTTACAACCCATTTTATAACTTTTACAAAAAGGTCCATTTTAGGTGTTTTCATGAAAACCCCGTTAACAAAAGTTGTTTATTTAACAACCAAGATTCATTTTCTTCCATAAAATTTCAGCAAACAACTTGAATACTCACATGGTAAAACCCTAGACTCTCAACCGTTTTGCAAAATAGTCCCTCCATTAGTTAGCTTAAGCTACAAGGGTCACAAAAATACAAAAATCAACAAAAATGATCATCAAAATGACTTTCTTGCAAGGGTTGTAAGTTCCTGAAAATTTTCAAGCTTCCATAGTTGTTTTCTTGTAGAAAAATCGGTGAAGAAAAGAAAAGATGATAGCCTTTTCTTTTTGTTTTATTTTATTTTATCTATTAAGTCACCAAACCACCTAACCTTGACCAATTTCACAATTAAAAATTCCATGTCCAGCCACCACATTTTTTTTTCTTTTTACTCAATAAGGACCTCTACTTTAGAGTTCCATAGCTATTTAACACCTTTAGCTTGTAGAACAAAACTTTTACACTTTATGCGATTTAGTCCTTTTTCAAAATTAAGCATGAAATCGCTAAAATTAATTTACCAAAATTTTCAAACACTAATATAATCATGGTATAACACATAAAATAATATTAAAAATAATTTCTCCGGCCTCAGATTAATGGTTCCGAAACTACTGTTTCGACTAGCCCCAAAATCGGGCTGTTACATATAACCTCCATATCATGTCACTAATCATACAATAATATTAAAATAATTTATCTTTTCAGCTCGGATTTGTGGTCACGAAACCACTATTCCGATTTCACTGAAATTGGGCTATTACATCTTCAATTTCCTCCTCTTGTAAATTGTTTTCAATTTTGGATAAGTGATTTGCAATTTGATTCTTAGTCCCCTTCATGTCCATTATCCATAAATCAAATTCCTAAAGTAAAAAACCCATCTCATTAGTCTGGCTTTTGTTTCTTTTTTCTTCATGACGTATTTTAGTGCTGAGTGATCAATATACACATATACTCGATTTTCCATTAAGTAGGGTCGAAATTTTTCACACGCAAACACTACTGCCAACATCTCTTTCTCAGTGGTAGTGTAGTTGCACTGTGTTGAATTTAGTGTTTTGCTAGCATAATGAATAGCCCCAAATATATTTTTTTGTTTTTGTCCCAAAACTGCACCTATTGCATAATCACTAGCATCACACATAATAGTAAAAGGTTCCAACCAATTCAGGGTAATGATTATAGGTGCAGATACTAGTTTTTCTTTTATTACCTCAAAAGCTTTGGCACAGCTTTGGTAAAATATGAAAGATGTCTCTTTTTGGAGAAGTTGATTAAGAGGTTTCAAAATATGAGCAAAATCTTTCATAAATTTTTGATAAAATCCTACATGGCCTAAAATTTTTCGAACACCTTTAACATTTATTAGATTTGGAAGATGCTTAATAACTTCTGTTTTTCCTTTATCTACTTCCAAACCTTTTCCTAATATCTGATGCCCTAAGACCAATCCTTCTTTCACCATGAAATGGCATTTTTCCCAGTTTAGCACCAAGTTAGTTTCCTCGTATCTTTTTAACACTTTTTTGAGGTTATCCACGCATTCTTGAATAATTAAGCTACAAAATATGCATAATGTCATGGCAATATCATGCAACAATTCTACCACATTATTCAATGTCCATTGACCATACATACAGTTCATGGCACTTCAACATTGCAAATCTTCAAACCAAAACAATACCAATTAAATAATTATAACATCCATCAAAAGTGTTAGAAAACTAAACACATAAAATATAATGAGGATCACAATAATAACCAATCAAACTCTAACCACATTGCCTTATCCTAACAATTCAAAGAATAATAGTAATACCACCTACGCAAATACTAAAGCCTAACTTGGATCACTTCCCTGGTATCCCCGCACCGCTCACACTGCAAACACTAAATATCGACAATGGTTAGAGAGAATAGGTGAGCTTAAACAAGCTCAACGAATGTCGGAGTAGCCACAAAGAATAAAAAATATCAAAGGTTAAACAAGAGCATACTATAACACGTTCACAACCATACTCTAACCAAGTCATGATAACATATTTACCTTCATTAAATCATAAAAATAGCATATACTCTCACGTGAAACCAACTTAACTTATACACAAATAGTTCATTTTACAATAATTCATCAAGACTAAACAATGTATACATGCTTTAATAACTCACAAGTTTAGCTTATATATTCACATGCATTAACAAGTTAAATGAAAATGACCCAAACCACAATTGCATATACAATTACCATGAGTACATACTAACATTTTTATGAAACTTAAATCAACCCATTTAGCATTTTATTCACATGTTTATGCATCCATCTAGCATTGTATTATCACAATACATAAGATCACATTTAAACAATAATTTGGCACTTGAGGCTACGAAACATAAAAGTGGGCTCTATCACCACACATCAGATACACAGATCTCCAACACACCAATTGACTCATAGAGTCAAACATATTTAAAAAAGTGAATCATAAAGCTAACACTCTCCAACACAACAAACATGTCCTGTTGAATGGAGCTTAACTCACATTCCCTTATCTATCCAACCTGTCCCAGGGCCTCAATACCCAAAAACACAATACATATAGATGAGTACTCAATATCTTATGGTATGCCAACTATATCCAATGGTTTGAAGAGATCATAAGGCCAAAATATCCACTATTACAAATTTTTAATTATTGATTTAATGCACATCATCTCTGTTCATATTCATCAATTTACAACAAAACTTGTACACAATGCATGATTATCGGATTCACATTTAATTGCACTTTATATGCCACAATAATGCTCATTGAGCCATCACATATCTGACCACATGTGTACATTAAAATCAGTACATCATATATCAAATACAAGTATTCTCACATATTACCTGTCATAATAATATCACATTCCATAATTCAACACATATATATTTATTGAAAATTTGCTCGCTTTTGCTACATATTTGCATTATTAGCATGACATTATCACTATCATTTGGCATGCATATCACGCCCGCAACACAATATAATTCAAAATAGGCATCATACATGTCTCATATCACAATATCGTATCATAATAATCAATCCACAATTACTCACATAATCACATAATTTACCCAAATAAGGCAAGGGAAATTGAAAGCTTACACTCGAAACTTAGGATAGGTGTTTAGGCTATTCCTAATCTTCTAATTAACACTATGAATTATGTCTACAAGTAGCGATTCCAAACACTCACCTATCACGCTTTCGCCTAATTGTCGAAAGCTTAAACTAGCTTTTCCTTGCCTTTATCTCTACTCGTTGAAGGTCCTAATGATTCTGAAGCTTCAACAATGGTAAATAATACAACAAAAAAAATAATTAATTAGCCAAAGACTCACTTTAAACAATCAAAACACAAGCCTAAGTTAAATTCTCATGTAATCAAAACCTTCGACATAACAAACTTGAATTTCAATTATCTTGGTCTATACTTAATGTTTTTGCCTAAAACTGATTTCGTTCATCTAACTATTCACCTACAACTGATTCTCAACCTTTAAACTACTCAAAACTACCCAATTCATGGTATCAAAATTTTCAACATGTTTATGGCAATTTTCACAAAAATTCATTAAAACATTTGAAATCTTCAACGAAACTTTAAAGTAAGTTTAGAAACAATCTAATAATATCAAAACTATTTTAAAAACACTTTGAAACCACGTTTTTACTCAAAATCCCTAAATCCATAATTAACAACCCAATTTTTGGCTTTTATTCAAAACATGTGATTTAACAGCTAAAAACCCAGTTTAAAAGACCAGATAACATGAAAAACTAGTAAAAAATCAAATCATCAGCTTCGATGGAAGAGAAATGATCTTTTTGTTAAAAATTTAAAAAAACCCACAAGCTTGAGAGATGACAAAATCAATGGTGTTTTTGGTGTTTTTATTGAAATTCTATGGAGATTTATGGCTTGGATGCTGATAGAAATTAAAACAATGAGGTTTGTAAAATACAATTGAGAGGGAGAAGGTTGGGGAGAAATTAATGTGGGTTTTATAAATATGGAGGGGGAAAATAGGGTATTTTTAAAACTTTGGTAAAATTGCTGTTCAATTACTCCTAAATTGAACCCTTTTATAAAACAATCATTATTTTAACATTGTAAGTCTTTTCAGCTTTATTTCAAAAATTGATTTAATTTTCAAAAATTCATAGACGTAAACAATTTTTGGTTACCACAATTGAAAATTTTTTGAACCCATTTCGAGCCAAAATTCCTAATTTACCCTCAAAACTTCTAGGCCAAATTTTAGGGTGTGACAGATTTGAAAATTATATGTTTAAGGTAAAATTACTCTTTGAGTTGGATTTATGTTATTGAAATGTTTGTATATATGTATATGAAAATATGAATTGCTTTGGTTTGAGCCATTATGTATATGGATTTGTTTTTAATTTATGTGCAATGATATGGAAGGATGTTTGATGTTTCATTATTAAACTCCCTAAATTGCGAGATTGGTGTCATAATAGGAAATGGATAATCTCTTAAGAAGGTCAAAGAAACTATTTATGAGATATAAAAACTGAGTATATTTGGTAAGTTTATGTTTAAGATCTATACGAGCTTACTAAGTATTATTGCTTACGTTAGTCATTTTCTGTTCATGTAGATCATCGGAAAGCTCGATTGGTTGGAATCTTGTCGGAGTACCATCACACTATCCATTCGTCATGTTGGTAGTTTTGGTTTCAGTTATAAATTGCATAAAATAGTAGTTTTTTTTGTTATTTGTGAATATTTTATGGTTAAAGCTTATTTGTCTACATGGCTTGTTCTTGGATTATAAATGTATATAGGTAAGCATGTGTTTTGATCACTTGCGAATACCTTGAGATTTAAATGGCTTCTGATTCATTGATGTGTGAAGGAAGTGGTTAAACGATAGGTGTGTGATGTAAGTTTAAGGTATGAATTAATTGCATTGAGTTTAAATTAATTTGGATGTTAACATGTGGTACCAATGAGAGTACATTGGATAGGAAATTAGATTAAATGATATATGTGTGTTTTGGCATGTATAGGGCTTAATTGTAATAGGGTTGAAATGATATTATGGTAATTGGTTTGTTTAAAATGGTGACAGGCTCATGTATGTGTTATGCCTTTTTATGATGGCTTGTAAATTGAATTTTATATAAGAGGTGTTTAATAACTTTGCATGCCCTTTTGAAAGTAGGAAGAAAGTGGTTATTTGTTATGCTCTTGCAATGGTTATTTGTTATGTTTAAGGTATGCTAAGTGATTTAAACTTATAAGATTGAATGGGATCAAGATTGATTTGTGATTGTGGTGCCTTTTGTAGGCATATTGATTAGATCTTATAGGAAGCTTTAATTGGTATGTTTCAAGTGTACTTTAAATTAATTTTGGTCATATGAATGTTTATGAAAATTGTGTATCTTGGTGTGCAAGATTTGGATTTGAAATGGCTTGTTTTAGGGAATTTTATGTTGCACCCAGCCTGGGACACGGGCTGTCACATGGCCGTATGCAACACACAGCCATCCCAAACGGTTTTGTGTCATTATTATTTTGGGTGTAGGTTTCACAGGGTCAGAGACACGGCCTGTGACTGTAACACCCCTAACCCGTAACCATCGCCGGTCTAGGGTTAAGAGGCATTATTGTAACATCTCAGTTTAGGGCCTAGTCAGAATAGTGGTGCGAGACCACAAATTTGAGGGTTATGAATTAGATTTTTGAGGTTTATGCCTTGTATGCATGCTATTGTGAAAGTTTCATTAAGCAATTTTGTGAAATTGTGGTTGAATTGTCCAAAAGGACTAAATTGCAAAAGTTGCAAAATGTGTGTTTCTAGAAGCTATATGTGTAAAATAGCTTTAGATTATTAATTAGAGGTCCTTAAATAGCAATTTTCCAATTTCTAATATTTGGACAAAATTGGGCATGGATGAGTTAAAATAGAAAGTTTATCAAAAAGGGCATTTTGGTCATTTAACAAATAAGTGATTCAAAAGGAGAAAATATGACAAAATCATGCTCATCTTTTTCCCCTCATTGCCGAAAATTTGAAGGAAGCCATAGCTAGGGTTCTTCAATTTTTCAAGCTTGCTAGTAAGTGTATCTAGCCTCGTTTTTGATATTCTTTATATTTTTGAAGTCCCGGTAGCATGAGTAAGCTATTTTTAGCTATTTGATGAGCTATGACGGATGTTCAAAAATGTGTTCATGTATGAAATGCATGTATTTTATTGTTTTATGGAAGATTATGAAAGCTTGATGTAGTAGAAACATCTTTTGTTAAGTGATTTTCCATGAAAATGCATGTAGGGACTCGATTGTGAAAATCTTAAGTTTGGTCATACATGTGTGTTTTAGTGAGAATTGATGATAGCTTTAGTTGAATAAGTGGTTCGACTAAGCATGAAAGACTAGAAAGTTGAATAAAAATCACTTTACGAGCCTTTGGGGCTAAAGTGTAAATTTGAGAAAGTTTAGGGGCAAAATAGTAATTTTGCTAAAGTATGAGATGTGGGTCAATTTAGTCAATGTATGTATTGAGTAAGCTGATTTATTCATTATAGATCAAGAAAGACGGTCTCCCGAATCAAACCGAGGCAAAAGTAAGGTGGTGGACTAAATTGCAAGTCTCAATACTTTTGAGTATCGAGGTAAGTCTATGCATAAACAATGCATTCATACTTACAATTTGTTGATGATAGCTAGTGTGTAGCTTGTTCAAGATTGATTGAGAACCTATGTGGTTCAAGTAGAGTGAATGTAGTAGAATTGTGAATGGATGTTTAATTGAGTAAGTAGACATGTGAATGTGTAGTGATAATGCTAGATGGCAGCCTAAGTGCGATACCATCCTAATGCATATTGACGATGAGCTGGCTATGTGCGATGCTATCGTTACGTATATCATTTAGTGCGCTAAGTGAGAAACCCCTATGATTACCTTTGTGGTAGGCTAAGTGCGATACCACCTTATTAAATGATTGTGGTGTGCTAAGTGTGAAACCAACGAGACATTTGCTGTGTGGATTAGCCATGTGATGGCATTATTGAGTAAAATAGCTGTGTGGATGTATTATTAAGTTAATTAGCTTTGTGGATGAATTATTGAGAAATAATGATGTGTTGTATATTGTGTAAATGTGACATTGAATGCAGGGGTGCATTTCGATGGTTATGAGTATGTGACTCATGATGTGTTGGAAGTGTGGTAAGGGTTAGAAAGAGTAAGCATAGTTGTTCATTACCTTTGGTAGTATACTGCTAATTGTTGTTTAGCTTATACTATGATGCTTAATTGTTTATGTGTAAACTTACTAAGCTCAAAGCTTACTCCCTTTCTTTTCCCTTGCCTTGTAGAGTGAAAGTGTTGAACCAAGATACGAGGATCAATTGGAAGATCGCGCACACTATCAGCACACTTTGGTACATGAGACTTAATGTTTTGTATATGGCATGTATAGGGGCTAGACAAGTTAGTGAATTTTATTGTAAATGGCTAAGATGTGTTGGCCTTTAGATGGATAGTTTATTTTGTATAATGCCATGGTTGTTGGCTATTACATTATATGAAAGAAAGATGTAGTTTTCTATGTGAGATTGCACTTCAATTTGAGTTGATTATGATTGTTTTAGATGAGTATATGTTGTGTATGCTAGAGGGGTGAAAAGAACTTGGCACATAGCTTTGTTCTTGTCCATGTGGATAGACACACGGGCGTGCATCTAGGCCGTGTGTGACACACGGCCAGCCCACGGGCGTGTGACTCAGCCGTGTGTCCCCTGCATGTTAGTATTTGAAGTCAGAATAGACCACGAACTAGTCACACGGGCGTGTGTCTAGGGCATGTGGGATTGATCAGTGTTGGCCACGGGCTAGCTAAACGGGCGTGTGTCTAGAATCTAGGCCGTGTTAAAGTAGTCAGTGTGCACCACGGGTGGTAAGCACGGGCGTGTGCCTTGGCCGTGAGGCATTGGCAGAATGCTGGGCTTTTAAGCACGGTTTGGGAACATGGGCGTGTGTGACTTCACACGGGCGTGTTGTACCTTGCACGGGCGTGTGAGCCTTGTTCAAAAGAGAAAATTTTTAAGATTGGAAAAAGTTCCAGTTTAGTCTCGAGAGCCCTCGTATGTATGAGTGAGGCCTCGTAAGTCAAGAATGAGGTTGTTGAGATGACTTCAGAGAGTAGTCACGACGAGCCTAAGTGGCGATCAAGTGGTTTGAGTTCGGTAACACCTCAGGCCCGATTTCGGCGTAGAACCCGGGTAAGGGGTGCTACAATTACCGGACAATTGGAAACTTTTACGAACATCTCGCATCATAGAATATAACATTGTTTAGTCATATCAGAATACTAACATATAGTCCTTTAATGAGGTCTACGAGACCTTAAACATACATTAGAAAGGGGTCGGGACTAAACTGGGATCATACAAATTTTTTCCAAAATTCAAAGCTTTTTCAAAGTTACAGAGGTCACACGCCCGTCTGGGCAGGCCGTGTGCCTCCCACGGCCTCAGACACGCCCATGTGCCTGAGCCGTTTCAAAACAGGGCATACATACTGACTTGACCACACGGCCTGAGACACGCCAGTGTGTCTCACCCGTGGTCGGGCCTGACTTGCACCACACGGCCAGTCACACACCCGTGTGTCTAGCCCGTGGTCGAGCCTGATTTGTTTTGAAATTTTAACCATGAAGGACATGGTCGAGCCACACGCCTGTGTGCTCAACCGTGTGGGAAATTATAGGCCATTTGCAAGGCCAAAATGCCACCCACACTTTAGGCTATCCCTACAAGCATCATACCATATAAAATCATGCCAAAATAACCAACTTTTCCAAGCATTCAAAAGCATTTCAAGCACATCATCTTATGCAGCAATTAGCTCAATTAAATGACAAACATTTCCAAGTATAATTCATCACAAACTTACGATTTCATTATATCCACCATTCATCAAATATACGCTTACTTTGCATCAATAAGCTTACTATTATTTTGACCATTACACTAACCATCAAACTATACCAAAACCAAGCATCATAAAGCATGACTACTCATTCATACCATAATCATTTATCTAGCCATATCACATGGCTATGTACATATCTCAAACATAATACAAAGTGACTAGCCTATATATGCCATACTTTAGTATATTGTAACACCTCTAACCCGTAATCGTCACCGGACTAGGGTTAAGAGGCATTACTAATCATTTCCGAACATTTTATAACATTCCCCATCCAAACATAACAGTTCACATTCAATGAGTCCCTTAAGTAGGTCATGTATGACATGCATGTATTTTGTTGTTTTATGGAAGATTATGAAAGCTTGATGTAGTAGAAACATCTTTTGCTAAGTGATATTCCATGAAAATGCATGTAGGGACTCGATTGTGAAAATCTTAAGTTTAGTCATACATGTGTGTTTTAGTGAGAATTGATGATAGCTTTAGTTGAATAAGTGGTTCGACTAAGCATGAAAGACTAGAAAGTTGAATAAAAATCACTTTACGAGCCTTTGGGGCTAAAGTGTAAATTTGAGAAAGTTTAGGGGCAAAATAGTAATTTTGCTAAAGTATGAGATGTGGGTCAATTTAGTCAATGTATGTATTGAGTAAGCTGATTTATTCATTATAGATCAAGAAAGACGAAGCCCGGATCGAAACTGAGGCAAAAATAAGGTGGTGGACTAAATTGCAAGTCTCAATATTTTTGAGTATCGAGGTAAGTCTATGCATAAACAATGCATTCATGCTTACAATTTGTTGATGATAGCTAGTGTGTAGCTTGTTCGAGATTGATTGAGAACCTATGTGGTTCAAGTAGAGTGAATGTAGTAGAATTGTGAATGGATGTTTAATTGAGTAAGTAAACATGTGAATGTGTAGTGATAATGCTAGATGGCAGCCTAAGTGCGATACCATCCTAATGCATATTGACGATGAGCTGGCTATGTGCGATGCTATCGTTAGGTATATCGTTTAGTGGGCTAAGTGAGAAACCCCTATGATTACCTTTGTGGTAGGCTAAGTGCGATACCACCTTATTAAATGATTATGGTGTGCTAAGTGCGAAACCACCGAGACATTTGCTGTGTGGATTAGCCATGTGATGGCATTATTGAGTAAAATAGCTGTGTGGATGTATTATTAAGTTAATTAGCTGTGTGGATGAATTATTGATAAATAATGATGTGTTGTATATTGTGTAAATGTGACATTGAATGCAGGGGTGCATTTCGATGGTTATGAGTATGTGACTCATGATGTGTTGGAAGTGTGGTAAGGGTTAGAAAGAGTAAGCATAGTTGTTCATTACCTTTGGTAGTATAATGCTAATTGTTGTTTAGCTTATACTATGATGCTTAATTGTTTATGTGTAAACTTACTAAGCTCAAAGCTTACTCCCTTTCTTTTCCCTTGTCTTATAGAGTGAAAGTGTTGAACCGAGATACGAGGATCAATTGGAAGATCACCCACACTATCAGCACACTTTGGTACATGAGACTTAATGTTTTGTATATGGCATGTATAGGGGCTAGACAAGTTAGTGAATTTTGATGTAAATGGCTAAGATGTGTTGGCCTTTAGATGGATAGTTTATTTTGTATAATGTCATGGTTGTTGGCTATTACATTATATGAAAGAAAGATGTAGTTTTCAATGTGAGATTGCACTTCAATTTGAGTTGATTATGATTGTGTTAGATGAGTATATGTTGTGTATGCTAGAGGGGTGAAAAGAACTTGGCACATAGCTTTGTTCTTGTCCATGTGGATAGACACACGGGCGTGCGTCTAGGCCATGTGTGACACACGGCCAGCCCACGGGCGTGTGACTCAGCCGTGTGTCCCCTGTATGTTAGCATTTGAAGTCAGAATAGACCACAGACTAGTCACACGGGTGTGTGTCTAGGGCGTGTGGGATTGATCAGTGTTGGCCACGGGCTAGCTACACGGGCGTGTGTCTAGACTCTAAGCCGTGTTAAAGTAGTCAGTGTGCACCACAGGTGGTAAGCACGGGCGTGTGCCTTGGCCGTGAGGCATTGGCAGAATGCTGGGCTTTTAAGCACGGTTTGGAAACATGGGCGTGTGTGACTTCACACTGGCGTGTTGTACCTTGCACGGGCGTGTGAGCCATGTTCAAAAGAGAAAATTTTTAAGATTGGAAAAAGTTCCGGTTTAGTCTCGAGAGCCCTCGTGTGTATGAGTGAGGCCTCGTAAGTCGAGAATGAGGTTGTTGAGATGACTTCAGAGAGTAGTCAAAATGAGCCTAAGCGGCGATCAAGTGGTTTGAGTTTGGTAACGCCTCAGGCCCGGTTCCGGCGTAGAACCTGGGTAAGGGGTGTTACAATTACCGGACATATGGAAACTTTTACGAACATCTCGCATCATAGAATATAACATCGTTTAGTCATATCAGAATACAAACATATAGTCCCTTAATGAGGTCTACGAGACCTTAAACATACATTAGAAAGGGGTCGGGACTAAACCGGGATCATACAATTTTTTTCCAAAATTCAAAGCTTTTTCAAAGTTACAGAGGTCACATGCCCGTGTGGGCAGGCCGTGTGCCTCCCACGGCCTCAGACACGCCCATGTGCCCGAGCCGTTTCAAAACAAGGCATACATACTGACTTGACCACACGGCCTGAGACACGCCAGTGTGTCTCACCCGTGGTCAGGCCTGACTTGCACCACACGACCAGTCACACGCCCGTGTGTCTAGCCCGTGGTCGAGCCTGATTTTTTTTGAAATTTTAACCATGAAGGACACGGTCGAGCCACACGCCTGTGTGCTCAACCGTGTGGGAAATTATAGGCCATTTGCAAGGCCAAAATGCCACCCACACTTTAGGCTATCCCTACAAGCATCATACCATATAAAATCATGCCAAAATAACCAACTTTTCCAAGCATTCAAAAGCATTTCAAGCACATCATCTTATGCAGCAATTAGCTCAATTAAATGACAAACATTTCCAAGTATAATTCATCACAAACTTACGATTTCATTATATCCACCATTCATCAAATATACGCTTACTTTGCATCAATAAGCTTACTATTATTTTGACCATTACACTAACCATCAAACCATACCAAAACCAAGCATCATAAAGCACGACTACTCATTCATACCATAATCATTTATCTAGCCATATCACATGGCTATGTACATATCTCAAACATAATTCAAAGTGACTAGCCTATATATGCGATACTTTAGTATATTGTAACACCCTAACCCGTAACCGTCACCGGACTAGGGTTAAGAGGCATTACTAATTATTTCCGAACATTTTATAACATTGCCCATCCAAACATAACAGTTCACATTCAATGAGTCCCTTAAGTAGGTCTACGAGACCTTAATCATGCTTTAGAAAGGGGTCGAGACTAAACCGAACACATACGAAAATTTTCAAAATTCAAACATTTTTCTAAGTTACAGAGGTCACACGCCCGTGTGGGTAGGCCGTGTGCCTCACACGGCCTCGGACACACCCATGTGTCCAAGCCATGGCAAAACAAGGCATACATACTGACTTGTTCACATGGCCTGAGACACGCCCGTGTGCCTCACCCGTGGTCAACACTGAGTTGCACCACACGGCCAGTCACACGCTCGTGTGTCCAGCCCGTGGTCGTGCCTGACTTATTTCAATTTGCAAACTCGAAAGACACGGTCGAGCCACACGCCCATGTGCTCAACCGTGTAGGCAATTATAGGCCATTTTCAAGGCCAAATTACCAACCACACTTTAAAATCACCTATATGCCACAATCCACAATCCAATACCAATTCATGCCTCAAATACAACCAAATCATATCATTCCAAGCACCAAATAATCATCAACTATACCATCTATTCTTATACTCAATTTCTACTCAAATAAGTCCATCCAAGACACTTAATTACACAACCCAAAACATATAGATCAAGCATTAAGTAAACCTTACCACAATTCACATTTAAACCACAATTCTCATCAACAAATTTAAGCATAAACATACCATAATCGTCACTCACTACTTCTTTCTACATTCATCTTTTACATTGCTCACACATAATAACCAAAATCATCTAACTTCCAAGCCATGTCACATGGCAAGATCTAACCTCTCAAATTACTCCATATTTACTATCCTATACATGCCATATACCAAATATGTACATCTTTCAAAAGTACCGAAATAGATAGCCAATAGTGTGATTGAGTCGCTGACGATCCCCAAATCTGAGCTAACTTTTCTAACACTGTAAAATAGAAGAACACATCACACAGTAAGCTTAAGAGCTTAGTAAGTTCGTAACATAATACACTCAATTTAATAAATCAAATACAATATACAAAGTTAATCCATCACATAATTCAACTCTCAAATAATTCCACCTTATCATCCATAGCTAATATACTTACTTAACCATTATAATTCCATACACAATTTCATCAACCACAAAGGTTCAATACATACCTTAGCCAACACATAGTTACTCACCTTCCATACTACTCAATGCTCGATATTACATTTCGATCAACCATTGTTATTCATTTGATTTAATCGCACACTTAGTGCCAAATTTTGTAGCCGAAGCATAAATGTCATCGCACACTTAGTGCCTGTACTTTAAACCGAACATATCTCAGTATCGCACACACAGTGCCAAATCAATAAGCCGAAGCTTCTACTATTTCGCACACACAGTGCCAATCATCTCTGTCTCGTCTCAAATTACGCACACATAGTGCCTCATTACTCAATTTCATATATAACATTGCTATTTCATTAACTATACAATTCATTCATTTCTCATCACATAGACATAAATCTAACAACTTGTATTATATCCGAACTTACCTCGGACGTCGAAATACAGAAACTAGTCGATCAATCGAGTACTTTGTCTTTGCCTCAATCTCGATCCGAATCTCTCCTTTCTTGGTCTATACATATTCAAATTTAACTCATTCAATCACCAATTCATTCAATTTAGTCCCAACACACATATTTAGGGCATTTTACAAAATAGCCCTCACATTTTCACATTTTGACACTTTAGTCCCTATTTCATAAAATCACAAAATACACATAATTTCATTATACCATGCTTAGGCCGAATTCTCCTTATATTCATACAAGCCCATATATTTAATTTATTTCACATTTTAGTCCTCCAATTTCTTATTTTCACAATTAAGCCCAAATTACTCAATTTCACTAAAAATTCAAAGACAAAATATGTTAATCTAACACATATCTTTCATAATTCATCACCAAACTTCACAAAGCTCATGAATTCATCCATGACACATTTCAAATTCATCATCAATTCAAAAAATTTAAGCATGGGTTTTGTAGAGCACAAAGCAACGATTACAAAAACATAGAAATTATAAAAAATCGAGCTAAACCTAACCTTGAATCAAGCTTGATAGGTGCCGAAAATACAAAAGCTTTAAACCCTTATTCTTTCTTCAGTATTCGGTGGAAGAAGAGATGAATATGGCTTTCTTTTTCCTCATTTGTTTTATTTAATATACATTATTTCTTCATTTACTAATTTACCCTTTCATTAAACAAATAAAACATTTATACACTGAGGTTATTTTGTCCATTGCCACCCACTAACCTTAATAGTGGGCTAATTGCATCATAAAACCTCCAAATTATAAAAACAACAACAATTAGGCACTTTACCAATCAGCACACAACTTTTGCATTTTATACGATTAAGTCCTTTTTCCTAATTAAGCACACAATCGATAAAATTTTTACACAGAACTTTCACACATGCTCAATCACATATTATAAACACCAAAAATAATATAAAAATATTTTTCTGACCTCAGATTTGTGGTCTCAAAACCATTATTCCGACTAGGGTCTAAACTGGGCTGTTACATATATACACTTTCAAATGGTACCAAAATGAGTTTGATAGTGTGGTGACGATCCTCGACGATCCCCGAGCCTTCCGTAGCTTTAACGATCTATAAAACATAGTAAACACACATAAAGTAAGCTTTCTAAGGCTTAGTAAGCCATATACAGATAAACTTAACATAAAATACACACAATCATATTAATATATGCCATAAATGTCTCTCAATTTCAAAATCAAAACATTTTCATTGGCTTGTTTGTTTAGCCATAGCTTACCAACATATCATCTCACAAAAAATCTCTTTTGGTCTTATCATAGTCATACATATATCACATTTATCACATTACTTCAATGCACATATTTCTCTTTTGCAATTACATAAATACTCACCTTTCATGATTAAACAAAGCATACACAACAAACGTACCTGAAACGGTTCCACAATTCACTTAGTCTTTCATTTCTCGGATTTGCCCGTTGAACCCTTCGGAATCAAATAGGATACTCGGAATACACAGAATAATCGTACAATGCCAACGTCCCAGACGTGGTCTTACATGTAATCAAATATCGATGCCATTATCCCCGACAGGGTCTTACACGAATCAAATACGATGCCAATGTCCCAAACATGGTCTTACACGTAAATCTCAAATCGATGCCAACGTCCCAGACGTAGTCTTACACGATATTACAAATCAGAAGCCTATGTCATGACATACGTAATCCTAGCTATTCCTAGATTCGTTCAGGACTTCTCAGACATTGATACATTATCAATACTTCCTCAGATTTCAAGTATTTATCATCTCGTACACATTCATCACAATGAAATTTCATATAAACATACATAACTCAATACAAATACATTTAGTTGTATATAGACTTACCTCGAATTCAGATAAACGTACGAACTCGACTATTCGATCACTTTTGACTTTCCGCGATCTAAATCTGTTTTCTTCGGTTCTTGATCGATACATATTCAAATTTAACCCATTTATTCATTAAATCATTCAATTCAATCCAAAAACACATATTTAGGGAAATTTAGAATTTAGCCCTCACATTTTGACATTTTGACATTTTAGTCCTTATTGCACAAAACACAAAACACAAAACATGCAAAATTTGCACACATCATGCTTAGGTCGAATGTTACCCATGCTCATACAAGTCCATACATTTCATTTATTTCACATTTTAGTCCTTCAAATTATTATTTTCTCAATTTAGTCCAAATTACTCAAATTTATCAAAAATCCAAAGACAAACTATGTTAATCTATCACATAACTTTCATATTTCATCAACAACCATCACAAAGCTCATGAGTTCATCAATGGCACTTTTCAAAATCTTCATCAATTCAAAAAATTAAGACATGGGTTTTGAAAAACACGAAGCAACGATTACAAAAACGTATAAATTATCAAAAACCAAACAAAAACTAACATTGAATCAAAGAACTTGATGGCCAAATATTTGGAAGCTTCAAACTCTTTCTTTTTCTTTCAATAATCGGTGGTAAAAGATGATAATGGCCATCTTTTAATTTTCTATTTTATTTAACTTAACATTAATACACATTTTACTAATTTAACCTTACTAATTAACATTCAAATTCCACTAACTATGTACATCTTTGTCATTTAAAACATTCAATGGTCAAATAACCACATAAGGACCTCACCTTTATAAAGACACATCAATTCGGCACATAATTAATTAGAAAGCTACTTTTACAATTTCTGCAATTAAGTCCATTTATCAAATTAAGCACAGAAACAGATAAATTAAATCACAGAAATTTCACACATATCAATTCATATACTATAAGCACGGAAAATAATATTAAAATATTTTTTTGACTCAGATTTGTGGTCCTGAAACCACAATTCCGACTAGGGTCTAAACCGGACTGTTAAAATTCTCCCTCATTAGGGATTTTCGTCCCAAAAAATCTTACCGTTAAACAGATTCGGATATTATTGTTTCATAGTATCTTCGGGCTCCCACGTAGCCTCTTCCACTCCGTGTCGATGCCACAATACTTTAACTAACAGAATTTTCTTATTTCTCAATTCTTTCATCTCGTGAGCTACAATCCGGATCGGTTCTTCCTCGTAAGTCATATCGGATCGGATCCCAATCTCAGACGGAGAAATCACATGTGATGGATCAGATCTGTATCGTCGAAGCATTGACACGTGAAACATATTAGGAATCTTTTCTAATTCCGGTGGCAACATCAATCGGTATGCAACAGGCCCCATTCGTTCGAAGACCTCATACGACCCGATGAACCTCGGACTCAGTTTGCCTTTTGAAACACCCCAAACCCGGCCCACGAGCCCAGACCGGATCTGGTATGTTCCTCGAGTAAAACGTTTTAATTATCTGTTTATTACTTCAGAAAATTTGGGGTGGTTTTATAAAAATACCGAGTTGTTTTGGGGTTTAATCTTTAATTCGGAAATCGTTTGCGTTTAGGTGTCTAAACATTTAAAATTCATTTTTAAGAAAAATTGCTTAAACTTTAAATTTATAAAATTCGTATCATACTAAATAATTAAAATGCATGCATAAACAGTTTTCTACTAGTAGCCTTATTACATCAAAACAAAACCCAAAATAAATCCAAAATACTTGAAAATAGAAAGTCCAAAATAAAATAATTTCTGTGCTGAGCATGGCCACCATGGAGCTCCTGCCGACCCGGTCCATCACTGAGTGTCACCTGAAAAATATCCCACAACGGGGTGAGTCAAACAGACTCAGTGTGTACAGCCAACACTGACTCCCAACGATTCAGGCATATCATATCATACATATATATAACAGATAGAGATAATGATGCAATCCCGAACCCAAACCTAAATAACCATCTGCTACACATCACCCGTACCAACCATCACACCGTGGGGATTACTAAATTGACCCACCCATCCGCTACACATCATTGAAGGCGATCATTTGCGGGCGACTAGCACATCGCGCTTATAAATTCGTGGCATAGCCACCGAGATAATATATTTTGTGACGTAAGTCACCACATTCGATTATTGTGACATGAGTCACCACATTCGGATTATGTGACCGAAGTCACCACATTCGAGATATTGTGGTATAAACCACGAGATCACTTCCCTTTCCATATAACCCATATGCCCCATGTCATACAAATCATGCAATTATCAAGGCTTAGGCCTTATTTCACATTCTTATCAATATTCACATACATGCCATATTCCACATGTTCATAACATTTATTAACATGATGTTAAGATTACGTACCTGAGTACTTTGTACCATTGCATGGTACCTTAGCCCACTTTTCATATTATTATTAACACATATATTAAAAGAATACCGTAAATCAATCAAGATTCGATGTGGGATACACACTGTTTTATATGAGTTCACTTTGAAATCCGAAAATCTGATCTAATGCTTTAGATCTCTAGTTCCTATATTCGGCCACCTTAAGCATGTTAGCAACAAGCCATTCGGCTAGATAATCAAATCCCGAAGGATTATTGCAACCAAAATCCTTACCTTGCTGTCGATTTGATTACTAATCAAATCCCGAAACTCTGTGATATTCCCTCTTGCAATCGGCTAGACACCAACTCCCTTAACTAGTTAGTTTTCGACTTTTGAATAACTAAGAAACAGATCTAAGTCACTAAATAGGACCTTGGCCGAATATCACATGCACTTACCTTGTGGATCCAAATATCCCGAAATAGCTACTTGATTATGGTATCTGCCAAAATCCCCATAGACATGTGTTAGATCCAAAACTAACATTTAATCACAATACATGGCCTTTGGCCGAAAACCACATGACTTACCTTAAATCCCGAATGATCCTTGCTTGTAGTCAACAATAGGCAAATCCCGAAACCTTTTTCATAGTTTCGGCCAAAGAACAATAGTAGAGATTAGATCTTAGATTTCGACAAGCCTAAAAGAAAAAGAATGGAAACCGAATTTGATCTTACCCCTACTGAAGAAATCGACAACACCCTTGTCTGTCACCACAGAAGATTCGGCTTTGGGATTCAATGAACAATCGGCTAGGATCTAGCAAGTACTTAGTTTCGGCTTTTATGAACTTGTGAGAAGAAGGAGAGAAGGGTTGAGCAATTCGGCAATGGTGATAATCTTTGAAGAAGAAAAAGATGGAGAAGTCGGCTAGGCTTCCTTGAGTTTTCGGCTTTTGGAAAAATAAAAGAAAAGAGAAGTGTTGCTAACGAATTCTTGGAGAGGGAAAAGAGAAGAAAAGAATGAAGAATGGCCACCCTTTTCCCCTTCTTGCCGAAATTACTCTACCTAGAGCCCCTATTCGGCCAACTCTCCTATTCGATAAATTTATCTCTCACCTTTTCAAATTAATAAAAATAATCCAACATTTATCCCTATCTTAATTAATTATCACCATTTATCTCTTAAAAATATTAAAAGGATTAAAGCTCCTAAAATTTAGCCTTAGTGCCGTCCCTTGCTGCTCATTTCTGCTGCAAAATAAAACCTTTATTTTGCTTCCTTGTAACTCGATCCTTGGCCCACACTCATGCTTGTGGCGTCACTCACTGGGCTTTAAGTGGCGCCTCCTTGCCACTTTTCCAAGCCTATTTTTGTGATATATTTCACCTACAATTTCTCTTAAGGCCTCCTCTGCCTAGCTTTCTCTTTTAAGCTTAAAATCTAATAATTTCTAAAGCATTCACTACACATAGACATGCTTTCACATTTATTTAAGCACAAATGCATAAACCCAAAATCCAGGATGTTACAGTTCTACCCCCTTTAAAATAATTTCGTCCTCGAAATTACCTGGCTGAAATAAGTGAGGGTATTACTGTCGCATTGCTTATTCCGACTCGCAGGAAGCTTCTTCCGATCCATGATTGCGCCATAACACTTTGACTAAAGGAACTGACTTCCTTCGTAGCACTTTCACATCTCGTTCCAAAATCTGAATCGGCTCTTTCTCGTAGGACAAATCTGGGCTCAGCTCCACCTCTTCAATCGGAACTACATGAGATGGATCCGATCGATAACGACATAGCATAGAAACATGGAATACATCGTGCATTTGCTTCAATCCCGAAGGCAACTCTAACTGGTATGCCACTGGTCCCACTCGCTTCAATACCTGATATGGTCCTATAAACCTTGGACTTAGCTTCCCTTTGCGACCAAATCTCATCACCTTCTTCCAAGGCGATACCTTCAGAAACACTTGATCCCCCACATCAAATTCTATCTCCTTACGCTTAAGATCTGCGTACGACTTCTGCCTGTCAGATGCCTCCTTTAACCGTGCCCGAATTAACTTAACCTTTTCTTCGGATTCTGCCACAATCTCTGGACCCAAAACTCGTCGTTCCCCTAATTCTGTCCAACACGTAGGAGTGCGACACTTCCGTCCATACAGCGCTTCATACGGTGCCATCCGAATACTGGCTTGATAGCTGTTGTTGTATGCAAATTCCGCTAACGACAAATATTCTTCCCAACTTCCTCTGAAGTCTATCACACAGCCCCTCAACATATCCTCTAGCACTTGGATTACTCGTTCGGACTGTCCGTTCGATTATGGATGAAAAGCCGTAGTGAAATCCAATCTGGTGCCTAAAGCTTGATGCAGAGCTTTCCAAAACCGAGACGTAAACCTTGGATCCCTATCCGAGATTATCGATACCGGCACTCCATGCAACCTCACAATTTCTGCCACGTATAACTTTGCCAACTTCTGTAAAGAATAATCAACTCTTACTGGGATGAAATGCGCGGACTTTGTCAATCGGTCCATTATCACCCATACCGAGTCTTTCTTAGTAGGCGTAAGGGGAAGCCCACTAACGAAGTCCATGGTGATTCTCTCCCACTTCCACTGCGGGATCTTTATTGGCTGAAGCAATCCTGACGGAACTTGGTGTTCAACCTTGACTTGCTTGACACGTCAAGCATTTTCCTACAAATTCGGTAAGTTCCCGCTAACCCAGGCCACCAAAACTGTTCCCTTAGATCTCTATACAACTTAGTACCTCCGGGATGCATAGCATAGGGGCTACCATGCGATTCTGAAGAATTCTCTGCGCTTAAGTCCTCATTCTTGGCATACTGCACCTTGCCCTTGAAACATAATACTCCTCGTCATTAATACCGTAATCTTCCAACTCTCCACTCTGCACTTGCCGTAGCTTAGTACTTAGGTCCTCATCCATTAACTGACTTTCCTTCACCTCAATCAACCATGTCGGTTTGACTTGTAACTCTGCCAATAAACTTCCATCATCATACAAGCTAAGATGTGCAAACATTGCCCTCAGATCCGACACTACTTTTCGACTTAGGGCATCTGCCACTACATTTGCCTTGCCCGGATGATACTCTATGGAACAATCATAATCCTTCAGTAATTCCACCCACCTTCGCTGTCTCAAGTTCAACTCCTTCTGAGTCAGCAGATACTTAAGGCTCTTGTGGTCCGTGTAGATCACTGACTTTTCTCCATATAAATAATGCCTCCATACCTTAAGAGCAAAGACCACCGCCGCCAATTCCAAATCATGCGTCGGGTAGTTAACCTCATGTGGCCTTAATTGCCGAGACGCATAAGCGACTACCTTCCCATCTTGCATCAATACGCATCCTAATCCCGTGTGAGAAGTGTCACAGTACACCACAAATTCCTTTCTTGCCTCCGGTTGAATCAAGACCGGAGCTTCGGTCAAAACCCTCTTAAGCTTCTCAAAGCTCTCCTGTTACTTATCTGTCCATACGAAAGGTACTTCCTTTCTCAACAACTTCGTCAAAGGTGTGGCTATTGATGAAAATCCTTCCACAAACCTTCTGTAGTAGCCTGCCAATCCCAAGAAACTTCGAATCTCAGCCACAGACTTAGGTGGTTTCCAATCCAAAGATCGCTTCGATCTTCCTAGGATCCACCCTTATCCCTTCTGCGCAGACACTACATGCCCTAAGAATGCAACCTCCTTAAGCCAAAACTCGCACTTGCTGAATTTGGCATATAGCTTCTTCTCCCTTAACACTTGCAACACAATCCGGAGATGCTCATCATGTTCCTCCTCAGACTTGGAGTATACTAGGATGTCGTCTATGAACACAACGATGAACCTATCCAAGTAAGGTTGAAAAACCCGGTTCATCATATCCATGAACGCGGCTGGGGCGTTACGTCAGCAAACGGCATTACTACGAACTCATAATGCCCGTACCTTGTCCGGGAAAGGCGCTCTTATGGATATCCGCTTCCTTCACCTTAAGCGATGATATCCAGACCTTAGGTCTATCTTTGAGAATACCGCTGCCCCCTTAAGCTGATCGAACAAGTCGTCTATCCTTGGCAAAGGGTACTTGTTCTTGATGGTCAGCTTATTCAACTGACGATAATCTATGCACATACGCATAGTTCCGTCCTTTTTCTTCACAAACAAGACCGGTGCTCCCCATGGAGACACACTGGGTCAAATAAACCCACGATCAAGCAACTCTTGAATTTGAGCCTTGAGCTCAACAAATTCCTTCGGTGCCATTCTATACGGAGCGATTGACACAGGAGCTATTCCCGGTAGCAATTCAATTCCAAACTCCACCTCCCTATCCGGGGGTATTCTAGGTAATTCCTCCGGAAAGACATCCACAAATTCCCTTACTGTTCTAACCCCTTCTACACTTGTTTCCTTAGTGTCCAAGGCACTGACCCACATCAGAAAAGCCGGACATCCTTTCCTTACCATCTTCTCCGCCTTAAGAGCGGATACTACACTCGACAAATAGTTCCGTCTTTCGCCCATCACCACAACTTCCTTATCGTCGGGAGTTCTCAACGACATGCGTTTAGCAGCGCAATCCACATTCGCATACGATACTTCACTAACCAATCCATGCCTAAGATTAGATCAAATTCCCGAATGGTAGTTCCACTAAGTCACGGAACCGCGTCCCGAACTTCTAAAGGCACTTCCTTAAAGAGTTTATCTACTATCACGATGCGCCCTAAAGGACTAAGTACAGTCATCTTCCTAGGTACAGTCTCAAAGTTCACATGCAAAGTTTCGAATACTTTACTAGCAACATAGGAATGAGTTGACCCTATGTCTATCAAAGTAATAAAGGGTAACTCTGAAATAAGGAACGCACTGCCCGTTATAACATCGTGCATCGCCGTCTTCCCTCCGACGAATCGCATATACGATCCCGGCTGTCTAGCCTCGATGATTACCAACACCTCTACCGGTGTTCCACGCCCTCTTCGGCACCATTTCCTCGCCATTTGGACCACGACCCCACCGAGGCTGCTTTGTCCCCCTCTTCCACTGATTAGAACCTTGACCTGTTGGTCGGCCCCCGTCTATTTTTATAGGACAGTCCTTAATCATGTGGTCCTTAGATCCACACTTAAAGCATCCTCCCATCTTCTTCCAACACACTCCTAGGTGCCTCTTCCCACACTAATCACAAGTACGATACTGCCCTCTTGTCACCACTTGCTGACCTCGCGGCCCATCAACTCTAGGCCTCTTCTGTGCATTCCCAGATGACCCTGACGACCCAAAACCTCTCTTTTGCCTGCTCCGGTCCGTATTCTGCCTTACAGATTCTTTAACCCCTTCGGCTACCTTAGCCTTTTCCACCAACACTGTAAATTCCCGCTCCTGCTGCGGAGCTATCAACAACCTTAGATCATCCCTATGGCCGTCCTTAAACCGGACACATCGCTCATACTCCGTAGCCACGGTGCCTCGAGCATACCGGCTCAACCTTAAGAATTCAGCCTTGTACTCCGCTACGGACTTGTTCCCTTGAACCAGCCCCAGAAATGCCTTCCTCTGTGCATCAGTATAACTAATTCCAACATACTTCTTCTGGTACGCCACTTTAACATACTCCCAAGTGAGATCCTCAGCTGTGGCACCATCCCGAACTGTGAGCCACCATTGATATGCCTCATCGCGAAGTAGCGACACCATTCCTTTCAGTTTCTCCTCAGCGGTTAAATCGAGCTCATCCATGATTCGCTCTGTCACCTCCAACCAATACTCAGCCGTACTGGGTGCCACACCAGATACACCACGAAACACCTCAGCCCCATTGGCTCGGAGTCGCTCGGGTACAGATTTCTGAGCTCCCATACCTCCACCTGCTCCAGCCACCATCTCAAGAACTCGCAGCATTGCCTGCGATACTGCATCATCCCCCGACTGATCTTGCTGCTCAACACCAACAGCTGGTGGTGGGGGTGGTGCTACCTTATTTTCGGACCCTTGTCCAGACCTAACGGGTTTCGATACGGCCATTCTGCCTCTACTACGTCCTCGTACATTACGACCGCGCCCCCTAGAACTCATTCCTACGATCGCGCTTTAATCTGTTTTAAGGAATTTTATGCATTAGTCTTTGTTCCACTGATTATCCGCGAAGAAATTTTATGAAAAGAAGTTTAGAAGTAGTTCTTTCTATCGATCAAAGTTTCAAGTCTTCCATCCTAATTTAGAGGAGCACATTCATTCAACACACATTCATCATTCAAACATTTTCGTCTTATTCCTATCCTAGGGGCATTTTCATCATTTCACCTACAGAGGGTATTTTGGTAATAAATCGGGTCAATTTAAAAATTTTGTAAATCGAGGTAATTTCGTAAATTTTCCAATTCGTGTTCCTTGGTGATTTTATGAAATAAGGGTATTTCAGTAATTTTGAAATCCGGGGTATTTCGTAATTTTTTCAAACTAGGGTGGTTGGTCCTTTCGGGTTTTAATTATAGGGTTTAGCCCATCAACGAGTCCTCACAACTAGGGTGAATAGTCACCACGCACTGGTAGGATTCCAAATAAGAGGAGGTGAGTCGCTAGGACTGCTTAAATACCAAGCTCTCCTGAATCCACTCCTAGGCATGCGTCGCCTATTGCCACACCCTAACTCGACTAAGGTGAACAGTCACTACGCACCAGGTAGGATTCCAGCGAAGAGGAGGTGAGTCACTAGGACTGCTTAAATACTCGGCTCTTCCGGATCCAATCCTAGACATGCGTATGACGGTTACCACACCCTAGTCTTGCGGCTCGTTAACGGGTTTGTTTAGTGAAATTAAGTCCTATGAAAATTTAAGAAGTGGTTTAAACTAAGCCTATAGTCCATCAGAGTCTATTTAAACTAGTCTACGTCCCATAAAGCCCATAAAGCCCACATGTATATCACACAATGGTTTAGGGTACTTACAGCGGACTTGGGGAGACGCAGTGCCATCTTTGAGCTAACGGACTGTTATCATTTAAAAACATATATGTTCCAAAAGCCCATTTTTAGAAAACGTTTTGAGCCCAAAAACCCCAGAGCCGAGTTTTGAACCGGGCTCTGATAGCAAGTTGAAACACCCTAAACCCGGCCCACGAGTCCAGATCGGATCTGGTATGTTCCTCGAGTAAAACGTTTTAATTATCTGTTTATTACTTCGGAAAATTTGGGGTGGTTTTATAAAAATATCGAGTTGTTTTGGGGTTTAATCTTTAATTCAGAAATCGTTTGCGTTTAGGTGTCTAAACATTTAAAATTCATTTTTAAGAAAAATTGCTTAAACTTTAAATTTATAAAATTCGTATCATACTAAATAATTAAAATGCATGCATAAACAGTTTTCTACTAGTAGCCTTATTACATCAAAACAAAACCCAAAATAAATCCAAAATACTTGAAAATAGAAAGTCCAAAATAAAATAATTTACATGTTTGAGCATGGCCACCACGCAGAGCTCCTGCCGACCCGGGTCCATCACCGAGTGTCACCTCAAAAATATCCCACAACGGGGTGAGTCAAACAGACTCAGTGTGTACAGCCAACACTAAGTCCCAACGATTCAGGCATATCATATCATACATATATATAACAGATAGAGATAATGATGCAATCCCGAACCGAAACCTAGATAACCATCCGCTACACATCACCCGTACCAACCATCACACCGTGGGGATTACTAAATCGACCCACCCATCCGCTACACATCATCGGCGGCGCGATCGCTGCATTTACTAGCACATCGCCTCTTATAAATTCGTGGCATAGCCACCAGATAATATATTTTGTGACGTAAGTCACCACATTCAGTTATTGTGACATGAGTCACCACATTCGGATTATGTGACCGAAGTCACCACATTCAGATATTGTGGTATAAACCACCAGATCACTTCCCCTTTCCATATAACCCATATGCCCCATGTCATACAAATCATGCAATTATCAAGGCTTAGGCCTTATTTCACATTCTTATCAATATTCACATACATGCCATATTCCACATGTTCATAACATTCATATTAGGAAAACATAATATTTTTTGAATTATAAATCTAACATTATTTATGTAGATTGGTATATTTTTTGCTTTATAATAGATATTGGTTTTATTACCATCTACTCCATTAATTTTTATTGTCTTTTTCACAGGTTTCCAATATTTTTCTGGAATAGCATTCTTTTTACAACTACTGAATTTGATATTATGTTAAATATTAAAAAGAATTCTAGCATATGACACTGGAAGAACCCAGGAAGAAAGAAATAGAGAAGCTGTTCAGCTATTAAAAAAGATAGCAGACAAGGAGATAGATGATTATCCGCTAGCAACGGAGATCAAAGACACGTGGGAAAGCCGAATACACCAGCCTTCACGAGTCATTACACCTCGATAAAATCGAGGAGATGAATCTGAGAAATATCCAAGAAGGATAAAGACAAATCCAAAAAAGGAGAAATTTAATTATTGGATGTGACAATCCATCACCATCCATAGAAGATGATGCAAGCAATGATGTAAGAAGTCATCAAGAAGTCATCAATGATGTAAGCAATGATGCAAACAGCAATTATTGCAAGAAAATTAATATAACAATATTTATTAGTTCAGGGATATATGCACAAACGGAAGGCTATTATAATATCGTAGATTTTATTTTACAAGAGAAGATAGTAGATAATTTACAAAGGAAGGATTTCTCTTGATATCTTGAGAGAGAGTATACAAGAGAATCACTAATTCTAAAAAGCTATTTCTATTTTTCGATGCCTTGTTTAGGCCATTTTATATTGATAAAAATTTTGTTATATTAACTATTGAAAAAACTTCAGTAGAAATACCCTTAGTTGAAAACCATAAATTTATTTGTGATAAAGATTTTTCACCATCTAAGAAAGAACAAGTTAAACAACTTGAAACAAATCATTGGTTGTTTAAAATATTAGAAAATAATTTTAGTGAAACTCTAATTTATTTACAATTGAAGTCCGCACAGTATCCTGATAAGGATGACTTTATTATCGGCTCGATAGTTGCTTCCACGTAGCCTTCTGAATCTGACAAAATTGATGTAGTTGTTTCTACAATTTTCTTGCAATAATTACTGTTTGCATCATTTCTTACATCATTGATGACGGTCCAGAATAAATAAGTTTCTTGATGAAGAAGATGCTGGGCCATGGTTATCATATCAATTCCGGCTTGGATTTGATAATTGGAAAAATTATTATAACACTTGTCAATGATTTTTGCCAAGTGTTGTTGGTCTTCTTCTACTACTGAAAGGGCTTTTCCCAAAAACATAGTACGAAGATTCCAAATTTGATATGGCTGATAAAATTTTTCTTTCTCTAGAATTAATTTATCACCTGGTTTAGGTAAATAAACTTTAGGAATATAATTTATTTCAGATTTTATATTTTTTATAATATCTGAATCTCTTTTAGACCATTCAAAAGGTTTTTCCTTTTTTAATTTTTCATATAACTCATCTAATTTTTTAGATAAGTTAGGAAAGAAATTTCTACCATAATTAACAATTCCTAAAAATTGTTGAAGCTGTTTCTTATCAACAATATTTTCAGGAAATTCTTTTATTTTTACTATAATGTGATCTTGGAGTTTAAGACCATCAGCAGATAATATTAATCCTAAGAATTCTATTTCAACCAATATTTACCTATTGAACTAAAACCAGTTCATTTTACTAATAAATTAGATAAAATATCTAAAAATACAAAAATAAAAGATAAACCAATAATTCAACAAATGAAACTTGGGAAAAAAGATATTATTACATTTTCACATTTCCAACCCAGGAAATATTATACTTATATTGAAATTTCGTTTCAGTTTAGAGAATATAATTCATATTCTTTAAATGCTCTATTAGTAAATAAATTAGAGTTTAGAATTTACACTATAAATAGGAGTTGTTGTAGTCTAAACAAGGCATCGAAAAATAGAAATAGCTTTTTAGAATTAGTGATTCTCTTGTATACTCTCTCTCAAGATATCAAGAGAAATCCTTCCTTTGTAAATTATCTACTATCTTCTCTTGTAAAATAAAATCTACGATATTATAATAGCCTTCCGTTGATATATGCACAAACGGAAGGCTATTATAATATCGTAGATTTTATTTTACAAGAGAAGATAGTAGATAATTTACAAAGGAAGGATTTCTCTTGATATCTTGAGAGAGAGTATACAAGAGAATCACTAATTCTAAAAAGCTATTTCTATTTTTCGATGCCTTGTTTAGGCTACAACAACTCCTATTTATAGTGTAAATTCTAAACTCTAATTTATTTACAATTGAAGTCTGCAAATCTAATTTATAATTAACATCTGATAAAAGTTCTTTAGACTTGTTATTCAAATCTAAATCAGTTACTTCTCCCATATTATCTACTTTTTCTTCTATTTTACTAACCTTAGTATATAATTTATTAAAATATATAGATGTCATATCTATTAAACTATTGATACCTTTACTAAGAGCCGAAATATTATTTTCATTCTTAGAGTCTATATGCATAGTTTTCAGATTTTATCTCATTAGTAGCTATATAATCTGTTTGATTACCTATTATTCTAGTTGTGTTTTCAACCTTTTCATAATTTTTATTAATAGATCTCAGATAATCATCTGTTTGAAGATCTGAATCTATCTTTCTTTTACCATAAGGATCTTGTTTATCAATTTCCCTAGGTTTCGGTATTTCATAATCATATGGATCTGGTTGTTCAGTATCCATTGGTTCAGGAATTTCTATATTTTCATCCTCTTCTGTTGAAGTTTTTTCTTCATCAGAATTATGAATAGTGATATTAATATCTACATTTTAGCCCACTTTTCATATTATTATTAACACATATATTAAAAGAATACCGTAAATCAATCAAGATTCAGTGTAGGATACACACCTGGTTTACTTAACGAGTTCACTGAAATCCCGAAAATCCCGATCTAATGCTTTAGATCTCTAGTTCATATATTCAGCCACCTTAAGCATGTTAGCAACAAGCCATTCGGCTAGATAATCAAATCCCGAAGGATTATTGCAACCAAAATCCTTACCTTGCTATCGATTTGATTACTAATCAAATCCCGAAACTCTGTGATATTCCCTCTTGCAATCGGCTAGACACCAATTCCCTTAACTAGTTAGTTTTCGGCTTTTGAATAACTAAGAAACAGATCTAAGTCACTAAATAGGACCTTGGCCGAATATCACATGCACTTACCTTGTGGATCCAAATATCCCGAAATAGCTACTTGATTATGGTATCTGCCGAAATCCCCATAGACATGTGTTAGATCCAAAACTAACATTTAATCACAATACATGGCCTTTGGCCGAAAACCACATGACTTACCTTAAATCCCAAATGATCCTTGCTTGTAGTCGAAAATAGGCAAATCCCGAAACCTTTTTCATAGTTTCGGCCAAAGAACAATAGTAGAGATTAGATCTTAGATTTCGACAAGCCTAAAAGAAAAAGAATGGAAACCGAATTTGATCTTACCCCTACTGAAGAAATCGACAACACCCTTGTCTGTCACCACAGAAGATTCGGCTTTGGGATTCAATGAACAATCGGCTAGGATCTAGCAAGTACTTAGTTTCGGCTTTTATGAACTTGTGAGAAGAAGGAGAGAAGGGTTGAGCAATTCGGCAATGGTGATAATCTTTGAAGAAGAAAAAGATGGAGAAGTCAGCTAGGCTTCCTTGAGTTTTTAGCTTTTGGCAAAATAAAAGAAAGGAGAAGTGTTGCTAACGAATTCGGCAGAGGGAAAAAGAGAAGAAAAGATTGAAGAATGGCCACCCTTTTCCCCTTCTTGCCGAAATTACTCTACCTAGAGCCCCCTATTCGGCCAACTCTCCCTATTCTGATAACTTTATCTCTCACCTTTTTAAAATTAATAAAAATAATCCAACATTTATCCCCTATCTTAATTAATTATCACCATTTATCTCTTAAAAATATTAAAAGGATTAAAGCTCCTAAAATTTAGCCTTAGTGCCGTCCCTTGCTGCTCATTTCTGCTGCAAAATAAAACCATTATTTTGCTTCCCTTGTAACTCGATCCTTGGCTGTAACATCCCCAAACCCGGCCCATTCACTACGACCGAATCTGGTTATGTCACTGGGAAAAGACGGTTGAAAATCTTCTTAATTTAAAATAAAACATCGTAGTTTGCTGAATTTTGGAAAACATATCTTTGGAATAAAACTTTGCTATTAAACTCATTCATTTTTAAAACTTTAGTTTATAATATCCAATTTGAATAAATAGGTTGCAAACCATAAATCATTTTCACGTAGCAATTTAATTTAAATAAACCATAGTTAAAGTAATACCAAAAACATAAAATGGCCTTTATTACAACCCAACAATTCAAATAAAGTACTTATATCAAAATCAAGCATGGAATAATTGAACATCATCTTCGGCATGGGCCACCTTGTCCTCTCCGATCTCGGTCGACTTTATGCACTACGAAAATGGTTAAGGAAAAGGTGAGTCACCCGGACTCAAGCAGTGCTACCCTTTTTCCCGGATTAGCAAAATATCACATACAAACATAATCATGATCATCATGCATCCCAATCATATGCACCCAATCCTAACCGTCCATACACCTTTTCTACCCCGTGTGGTACCAAACCACCGGTGGTGCCAAACCACCGTGACGTATAGTCACAATGTGTTACCAAAACACCGGTGACCGAAGTCACAAATCCAATGATGGGGCCAACCCATCGTGTGATACCAAATCACCGGCGACAATCCCATATCTCAAAAGTGGGGCCAACCCACGGTGGTGTTAACCACGGGGACGAGTCGCAATGAGGTGCCAAACCTCCGTGTCCCAAAGACACAAATGTGGTACCAAACCATCGTGACCGTAGTCACGATAATCGAGTGATGGGGCCAACCCATCGTGTGATACCAAATCACCGGCGTCAATCCTCAATACCGCCTTGTGGGGCCAACCCACTGTGGTGCAAAACCACGGGGGCGAGACGCCGAGATGCCAAACCTCCGGAGGTGCCAAACCTCTGGTGACCCAAAGTCACAAAGTTGTGTTACCAAAACACCGGTGCTCAAAGACAAAAATATCACTTTGCCCTCCACTCATATCACCCATCATCATACCAACTCATGTATAGTATTCAAATCATGCAAACATGTTTAACGTTGCATCTCATAGCACATACATCATAAATCATGACATCATGTATCAATAACAGATTACTCATAATGAAACGGACTTACGAATCCGTGCACATACCCCATAGGGTATCATATCACTCAACCATACTATTTCGGTTTTACCAATCAATCGATTTATCAAACATATACAAAGCAAGAAGTGTGTTAGTTTACACACACGATTACTAATGCGACTATCAAATCCAGTAGATCAAGATCTAACGCACTAGATCCCCATTCCTTAACACTTTTGAGCACTAGCCACAACCCGAGATATGCGAGATCAAGCCTTCCCCTACAATCGGCCAAAACTAAACAACATAATCATGCTAATCAACCTTTAAGGGTATAATCGTAATTTTACCTACTAAGGGTATTTTCGTAAATTCACACCGCAATGGCCTTTCCAAAGGCCCGTGGTCGCCCCAGAAGCGACCCAACTACCATTTCTCGGTCGAAATGGACTATTGGGCCTAAAGCCCAATTTCGGCCCATTCAGGCCCACACGCTCGTGTGGCCCACCTAACACAAATCTAGCCACGTATATAACTTCCACCTAGTCTAGTTCACTATATACTACACCATCATACATTTTACTATATTGGGCCCACGGCCCATTGGGCCCCCTTCGGCCATCGCGCCCAAACAAATGTTTCCCACCCACAAGAATACTACCGATGGCCTCAACTATCGCGTCGAAGCCCCACACGCGCGTTCGCGCGCTCGTGTAACTACTATTGCCGTGACCGCACTTCGGCATTTGCCGCTCTACAACTAGAGTAGAGAGTTACACACCTGATAGGACTCTGGTGCTAATCCGCGCTCCGATCACTCTTGTGCCCAAACGCCCTCCAAGATGTGTTTACTCTCCTCCTAGGATGCTCCTTATATAGCTAGCTCTTCACCTTCATTCTTTGTGTCTTTCCGATGTGGGATCCCTTCGTCAGTAGAGTTTAAATTCAACTGAAACTCTTGCCGTCCAATCCGCAAAAATAAATACTCCATTGCTTGTCATGAGATTCGAACCCAGGCTCCCTTGCTGCTGCACGCCTTACTTCCAACGCCCAGGCCACTCGGCCACTTTGATTTCTATGCCATAAAATCACACCTTTTAATCTTTAAAGGCTTCCTACTCAAGCCCCCAGTCGTATAAGAAAAATAAAACACGCAAAATCCGCCTGTCCGCCGAACCAGCCACCCACGCGCACCTCTAGCTCCTAAGTGCCGCACAGAACCACTTGGACAAGTTCTTTGTTTGCGTCAAAACACGCCCCTACTCCTTTTAAGGCCTCCCCTCCTTGTAACGCCGAACCCAAAAATATTAAAACCCCTTGTAGCCGCTGGACTCGAACCTGTGCCCTCACCAAGCGTCCTCCCAAGCTCTTAAGCGCGCCACGAGACCACTCTACCACCGCCTTCCTTGTGCCAAAAATTACAGAAAATTATTCTTAAGACCTCCTTGGCCCGATTCCCTTTTCCACTAAAAATCCAAAATTTTCCAAAGTCTCCCCTTTCATCCAAGCATTCTTAAAACCCCAAAACACATCCAGGCACACCCAAGAACCTTCCAACACCTACATTATACTCAAACCGCATAGCCCCTAAACCAGGGTGTTACATTGGCCCTGCACTCATGCTTGTGGCGTCACTCACTGGGCTTTAAGTGGCGCCTCCTTGCCACTTTTCCAAGCCCATTTTTGTGATATATTTCACCTACAATTTCTCTTAAGGCCTCCTCTGCCTAGCTTTCTCTTTTAAGCTTAAAATCTAATAATTTCTAAAGCATTCACTACACTCTAGGGTTCACAAAAATTCATAAAACACATTTAACACACACATAGACATGCTTTCACATTTATTTAAGCACAAATGCATAAACCCAAAATCCAGGATGTTACACCTTTTTTGGCAAAACGAAGTATTTTCTTCCACGGAGATACTTTCAAGAACATTTTATCACCGATTTTAAACTCAATATGTAACACCCCTAACCTGTATCCGTCACCGGATTAGGGTTACGAGGCATTACCTATCAAAGCATAACCCAAAACAAGCATTCACAAATAAATATTTATAAACTTATAATTTTTTTATATAAACATATCATATTTCTTTAATACTAGTTTGAATCAAATTAACTTCCAACGCATAATTATCGAATGCCTAATTCATTATCAAACCTACTTCAATCATATCACACTGAATCATAGATGAACAAACTTCATTAATAATCATGTCATACTCACTTGCACATAATTACATATCCAACATATACCTATCATTTATTTTATCAAATGTTGAAACCAACTAACATGTATCAAAACTAAACTACTTATTTTTAATATACATGAAGATCGAAATATATAAACATTTCATGCATAATATTCGCTATTCATATGGTCATAACCGAATGCATAATGGGTAATAATGTACTTTCATAGCATGCTTTAAACATTAACTTACATATCACTAATCCATATAACCAAATTCACATAAAAGCCATTTTTGATCAAATAGCAAAAGTTACTATTCATTTGGTCATTAAATTATAAAAGCCCAATATGCACATGCTTATAAACATTTTGCCAAAACAAATTATCTATTACCAAAACCAATATACGTATATGTCAAAACCTTGCTTAACCGAATCTAGGGTACACCAAATTTAATACCAATTGTCAAAAGCATCCATTCATATCAGTAATCACACCTTTTATAATTAACATAGCCAAATTATTCAAAGAAAAACTAAACATATCTTACAAATGACCTAAAGCATATAAAACCAAGCTGTAACACCCCAAACCCGGCCCAAACATTACGACCGAATTTGGTATGTCACAGAGAAAACCATTTTGAAAATCCCTTTAGCCGATTTGAGTTTTGATGAAAACATCTTATTTTCAATTATCTCGTTAAATAAAACATTTGTGTGTATGAAGAAACAAAACTTAACTTAGTTGTTTAAAAATTATATTAAATCAGGTTGTTACCGATTTCAGACATACCCGATGGCATAGAAAAAAAAACCGTTTACGTTTGAATTTAAGAAAACATGTATAACCATTTTAAAGTCACTAAGTAATTTAAACAAATTATCCAAAACATGCAAAGTAATAAAAATAATCTTAGGAGGCCTTATTACAACTTGAGCAAATGAAACCAGGAATAAGTAAAAATAATTCAAGTCCATTTAAACCAATATTTCCACTGCATGGCCTCCTCGAGTCCATCCGGCTCCTCATCCGCGATCTACGAGTCACCTGAAAATGTTAAAGGAGAAGGTGAGTCACCAAGACTCAATGTGTAACCCTTCCCGATTTAGTGCAACAACATACACAATTTATAACAAATTAACATGCACTAAACCATGCTCCCAACCTAGCCATCCAAACACCTTTTCTCTACCCGTGGTACCAAACCACTTGGTGGTGCCAAACCACCGGTGACTTAAAGTCACGATATCCGTCAATACTTGTGGTGCCAAACCACTGGTGGTGCCAAACCACTGGTGACCCGAAGTCACAAATCAAATGATGGGGCCAACCCATCGTGTGATACCAAATCACTGGCGTCAATCCCATAATATAAACCGTGGGGCCAACCCACTGTGGTGCTAAGCCACTTTGGGACGAGACGCTATGAGGTGCCAAACCTCGAGGTGCCAAACCTCACGGTGACCGTAGTCACGAAAATGTGGTACCAAACCACCGGTGTCCGTCGACATGAATATCGCCTTCCCCCTCCACTCGCTTAACCCACATCAATCAATGATATGCAAATCATGCCGCATGTTCATTTAGCAACATACATAGAGTTTACCATTAGCTATAACCACATATACCAAATATGTCATGCTTCCCAAAAGCATCATAACAACAAGGACTTACCTGGATCCTTGCTCATACCTTTTATGGTATTAAATCCCATATCTACACAAATCAGATTTAGCATACACAAAATACTTAGCACATTAATTAGTTATAAAGTGTGTATGTACACACCTGTTTCTACCGAAATTCCTAGATCCCGAAGATCTGATCTACGACGCTAGATCCTTGACCCTATAATCGACCAACAACAGGGTTAGGGATTTTGGCCTATTCAGCCAATCCAAATAATCCCGAAGGATACGATGTACCAAAAATATGGCCTTTGGCCGAATGTGCTTAGCCACTTACCAAACTCACCGAAATCCCGAATTTGTCACTTGTCCTGTTGAGATCCCTACAAAAAACACTTGTTAAAATTGGCTTGCACACTAATACATAATCAAGGCCTATGGCCGAATGTTACTTACCACCTTACCTTAGGAAAACAAATCCTGAAAGCTTCCCTCAATATACCTTAACGTTATCTACACACAAAACGTACACCATTAGAACCATAACCTCATTCGGCCAACTTACCAAGGCTTGTTTCTTAAGCTTTTCGGCACACAAAAGGAAAAGAAAAGAAGCCGAATGTTAAAGTGACACACTTACCCCCCTTTGGAAATCGATAGCACCTTACTAGGAGGATTCGGCCTAAGCCCTTTATGGAAGAGATATTCGGCTAGCAACACAAATGGAAGGTGCAATTTTTTTAGCAAAAGAGAGGGGGTAGGTTCGGCTAAGTAGAAGAAAAGAAGAAGAGAATTTTTGAAGAACTTTAGCAATTGTGGTTGGGAAGAATTCGGCCAGCAACAAGAAGAGAAAAGAACATAATTTTTTTTATGAATTTCGGCCCCTCTCTCTAGGTGATAAAACCGAATGTGAATGGCCCCAATGAATCCTTCATTCGGCCAAGTCTCACCCTCTTTTTGTGATAATTTCCAGCTTTTAATTATCACTCAAAAATAACATTTATCTCCTATCCTTACCTTTATCACCTCTTCAAATACAAAATATAATATGACCACATCTCAACACTTCCAGCCGAAAATTAAAGGGAAAAACAATGTTTATCCTTATCACCTTGAGAGTCTAAAATCACGCCATTACTCCCCTCCCCTAACGCCAGCTTGCATAAAAAATAAAACCAACTGCTGCTGTATATTTGGTTCGAACACAGAACCTGGTGGAGGCAAACTGCCGCAGCCCTCTTAAACGCCCCCTGCCACTCTTCCCAATTGACTCTCATGTCATAAAACCCCATCATTTAATTTTAAAGCCTTCCTACTTAAGCCCATCACCGCATATATAAAAATAAAACGCAAAATGCTGCTCCAGCCATTCGAACCTGCGCCCATCTTCACCTCCAACTCCTAAGTGGCGCACGGTAGCCACTTAGCCAATTAATTCTGTGTCATGCTTCTCCCTAAATTTTACTTAACCCCTAACTCACCTAGCTCCCTTCTTTAAAACACTTAGAAAGAAATTTTTAGTTCTAAGTCAGGCCTAGCTCGGGGTTATTTCTAGACCCTAAAACATGCCAAATGATCCTAGTATTTAATTCTTCAAGCGTACACATAGGAAATTAATTAAATTTTAGACAACCCCTAATTCAGAATGTTACAATTCTACCCCCCTTAAAATAATTTCGTCCTCGAAATTACTTACTATCGTCCAATCGTGCATCCTTAACTCATCACACTACGCTACTGTTGCGCACTCTGATCTTAAAGAACTATCATACTTTCTGGACACATTCTCTAAGTTCATAATCCAAGTTCCATACACTTTACTAGCAACATAAGAACGAACTAACGTAACCACAACCAAGACAATTGAGGGTATTAGGAAATAAGAAACTTACCCGTTGTCATATCGGCACATCTTCCTCCTCGCGACGGCCAACCGCATAAACCAACCTTGGTTGCCTCACCTCTGCACCTTCAAAGCACCTCGGCCACGCCACTACCATTATCATTACCTCTAGCTGCACCTCGACCCCTCTGTGGTTGCTGGCCATCCCTCCTGAATTGACCACGTCCTTGATCCTCAGCTTGAGTCCTAGCCAACTTCTGCGGACAATCCCTTACCCGGTGCTCCATTGATCCACACTCAAAGCACCCTCTACTTCCAGCCAAACATTCTCCCGAGTGGGATTTCCCGCATCTAGCACACTGAGGTGGCCACTGAGCAGGCTTTGTGGCTCTTTCTGGTTCCCCAAATCTAGCCCTCTTCTCCACATTACTGCCCGATCCAGGCGATCCAAAGCCTCTCTTCTGTTTATTCTTTTCGTGATTCTATCTTACGGACTCCTTGACCCCTTCGGCTACCTTAGCCTTTTCTACCAGAACAGCAAACTCACGCTCCTGCTGTGGAGCAATCAGCAACCTTAAATCATCCCTAAGTCCGTCTTCAAAGCGGACGCACCGTTCATGTTCAGTAGCCACGATGCCTCTAGCATATCGACTCAGCCTTAAGAACTCTGCCTCATACTCAGATACTGACTTATTTCCTTGTACCAATCCCAAAAAGGCTTTCCTCTGAGCATCAGTGTAGCTGGTGCCCACATACTTCTTCTGATAAGCAGTTTTGAAATACTCCCAAGTAAGATCATCTGCCGTAGCACCATCTCGAACCGTGAGCCACCACTGATATGACTCATCCTTTAGAAGCGACACCGCTCCTTTTAGCTTCTCCTCATTTGTCAGATCAAGATCATCCAAGATCCTCTCAGTCGATTCTAACCAATATTCTGCCGCACTGGGTGCCACTCCCGACACACCCCAAAATACCTCAGCTCTGTTGGATCGGAGTCGCTCGGGAACAGATTTTTGAGCTCCCATTCCTCCACTAGCCCCAGCCACCATCTCAAGGACTCGCAACACAGCTTGCGATACTGCCTCACCACCCTTCTGATCCTGCTCCTCAGCTCCAAAAGTTGGAGGTGGTGGTGGCGGTGGTACCTCATTCTCCGACCCTTGACCCGACCTAATGGGTTCTGACACGATCATCCTGCCCCTACCGCGTCCACGACGGCCACGTCCTCTAGAGCTCATTCTAACTATCGCGCTTTAATCTGATTAAGAGATTTTTATGGATTAGTACTTTGTTTCACTTGGTTATTCGCGAAGAAATTTTATGAGGAGAGTTTAATAGAGATTCTTTCGATCAATCAAAGTTTTAAGTCTTCTATCCTAGTTCACACAGAAAACACATCCATTCCCCTAATACCTTTCATACCTATTCACTCTTCTAGCATTTACATCGTTTCTATCCTGTGGGTATTTTCGTCATTTTCCTACAGGGGTATTTTCGTAATAAATCAAAGGAATTTTGAAACTTTAATAAATCAAGACATTTTGAAATTTCCCCAAGACTGGAGGGTATTTTCGAAAATTTCGTAAATTAAAGGTATAGCAGAATTTTTAGAAACCAGGGGTATTTTGGTAATTTTGTCAATCAGGGGTAATTTTGTAAATTTCCAAAGTCCGGGTATTGTTTTGAAATACAGAATTTTGGATACTTTTGCAAAGTATTTTATTAAAATCGGGGTAATACAGAAATTTTAGAAACCAAGGGCATTTTCGTAATTTTGCCACTAGGGGCATTTTGGTAATTTTGATAAGCCAAGAATATTTTAAAAATTTTTCCAAAAATAATTTTTCCCTACTATTTAAAAGGAGTATTGTAATGATTTTTAAAATTAGGGTTTTCATAAAACATGGCTAATCCCTTTTGGGTTTTATTCAGTATGTTTAGCCTATGACCGAGTCCTCTTGGTTAGGGTGAACCGAAGCTACGCACTGTAGGATTCTGCGAAGAGGAGAGTCACGAGGACTGCTTAAATACCAAGCTCTTCCGATCAAATCCTAGACATGCGCACTGGGTTACCACACCCTAACTCGGCGACTTGGTCGTAGGTTTGTTTAATTAGGCTTTTAGAGTCTTATGTCTTTTGCTGGGGTAAACTAGTCCTAGGGTCTAAACACTTATCATACTATCTACGTTCCATACCTACCCTTCTACAGATAATAATTCATAAAGAAGTCACAAGTACTTACAGGCGATTGGTGCCGGAGACTCATTTGCCATGCTGTCTAAAACAAAAACCATTTTCACAAGGCCTACCAAAATATTTTGGGCCTTGGGCCCCCACAGCCGAGCTTTGAACCTGGCTCTGATACCAATTTTGTAACACCCCAAACCCGGCCCAAACATTACGACCGAATTTGGTATGTCACAGAGAAAACCATTTTGAAAATCCCTTTAGCCGATTTGAGTTTTGATGAAAACATCTTATTTTCAATTATCTCGTTAAATAAAACATTTGTGTGTATGAAGAAACAAAACTTAACTTAGTTGTTTAAAAATTATATTAAATCAGGTTGTTACCGATTTCAGACATACCCGATGGCATAGAAAAAAAAACCGTTTACGTTTGAATTAAAGAAAACATGTATAACCGTTTTAAAGTCACTAAGTAATTTAAACAAATTATCCAAAACATGCAAAGTAATAAAAATAATCTTAGGAGGCCTTATTACAACTTGAGCAAATGAAACCAGAATAAGTAAAAATAATTCAAGTCCATTTAAACCAATATTTCCACCGCATGGCCTCCTCGAGTCCATCCGGCTCCTCATCCGCGATCTACGAGTCACCTGAAAAATGTTAAAGGAGAAGGTGAGTCACCAAGACTCAATGTGTAACCCTTCCCCGATTTAGTGCAACAACATACACAATTTATAACAAATTAACATGCAATAAACCATGCACCCAACCTAGCCATCCAAACACCTTTCTCTACCCCGTGGTACCAAACCACCGGTGGTGCCAAACCACCGGTGACTTAAAGTCACGATATCCGTCAATACTTGTGGTGCCAAACCACCGGTGGTGCTAAACCACTTTGGTGACCCGAGTCACAAATCAAATGATGGGGCCAACCCATCGTGTGATACCAAATCACTGGCGTCAATCCCATAATATAAACCGTGGGGCCAACCCACTGTGGTGCTAAGCCACTGGGACGAGACGCTATGAGGTGCCAAACCTCTGGAGGTGCCAAACCTCTGGTGACCGTAGTCACGAAATGTGGTACCAAACCACTGGTGTCCATCGACACGAATATCACTTCCCCCTCCACTCGTTTAACTCACATCAATCAATGATATGCAGAAATCATGCCAACATGTTCATTTAGCAACATACATAGAGTTTACCATTAGCTATAACCACATATACCAAATATGTCATGCTTCCCAAAAGCATCATAACAACAAGGACTTACCTGGATCCTTGCTCATACCTTTTATGGTATTAAATCCCATATCTACACAAATCAGATTTTGCATACACAAAATACTTAGCACATTAATTAGTTATAAAGTGTGTATGTACACACCTATTTCTACCGAAATTCCTAGATCCCGAAGATCTGATCTATGACGCTAGATCCTTGACCCTATAATCGGCCAACAACAGGGTTAGGGATTTTGGCCTATTCAGCCAATCCAAATAATCCTGAAGGATACGATGTACCAAAAATATGGCCTTTGGCCGAATGTGCTTAACCACTTACCAAACTCACTGAAATCCCGAATTTGTCACTTGTCTTGTTGAGATCCCTACCAAAAACACTTGTTAAAATTGGCTTGCACACTAATACATAATCAAGGCCTATGGCCGAATGTTACTTACCACCTTACCTTAGGAAAACAAATCCTGAAAGCTTCCCTCAATATACCTTAACGTTATCTACACACAAAACGTACACCATTAGAACCATAACCTCATTCGGCCAACTTACCAAGGCTTGTTTCTCAAGCTTTTCGACCCACAAAAGGAAAAGAAAAGAAGCCGAATGTTAAAGTGACACACTTACCCCCCTTTGGAAATCGATAGCACCTTACTAGGAGGATTCGGCCTAAGCCCTTTATGGAAGAGATATTCGGCTAGCAACACAAATGGAAGGTGCAATTTTTTTAGCAAAAGAGAGGGGGTAGGTTCGGCTAAGTAGAAGAAAAGAAGAAGAGAATTTTTGAAGAACTTTAGCAATTGTGGTTGGGAAGAATTCGGCCAGCAACAAGAAGAGAAAAGAACATAATTTTTTTTATGAATTTCGGCCCCTCTCTCTAGGTGATAAAACCGAATGTGAATGGCCCCAATGAATCCTTCATTCGGCCAACTCTCACCCTCTTTTTGTGATAATTTCCAGCTTTTAATTATCACTCAAAAATAACATTTATCTCCTATCCTTACCTTTATCACCTCTTCAAATACAAAATATAATACGACCACATCTCAACACTTCCAGCCGAAAATTAAAGGGAAAAACAATGTTTATCCTTATCACCTTGAGTGTCTAAAATCACGCCATTACTCCCTCCCTAATGCCACTTGCATAAAAATAAAACCAATCTAACTGCTGTATATTTGGTTCGAACACGAACTCGGTGGAGGCAAACTACATGCACCCTCTTAAACGCCCCTGCTCTTCTTCCCAATTGACTTTCATGTCATAAAACCCCATCATTTAATTTTAAAGCCTTCCTACTTAAGCCCATCACCGCATATATAAAAATAAAACGCAAAACGCTGCTCCAGCCATTCGAACCTGCGCCCATCTTCACCTCCAACTCCTAAGTGGCGCACGGTAGCCACTTAGCCAATTAATTCTTTGTCATGCTTCTCCATAAATTTTACTTAACCCCTAACTCACCTAGCTCCCTTCTTTAAAACACTTAGAAAGAAATTTTTAGTTCTAAGTCAGGCCTAGCTCGGGGTTATTTCTAGACCCTAAAACATGCCAAATGATCCTAGTATTTAATTCTTCAAGCGCACACATGGGAAATTAATTAAATTTTAGACAACCCCTAATTCAGGATGTTACACAAGCTCACTATATACACCTATGTATATCATAACTAACATTGCACATTCAAATTATATATAACCTATAACTTCATTTATACCTATCATGAAAATTATTTCACCAAATCATCCAAACACCATGGTCGAAACTACATAACTATGATTTAACTCAATAATCATTCATGCCACATATTTTAACACCAAGCATAAATACATCAGAAATTGCACTTTCATAATAAGTTAACATCATAGCCGAATTCACATAAGACCCTAATTACCACAATTTAGCCATTTTCGCATGGCATATATATACATATACACACCATTCAAAATAAATTCAAAAGTAATATAGCCTATACATGCCATAGTTAAAAAAATTTAGCTTATGGGGTACCAGAATTAATCGATAGTGTGATAGACTTTGACAATGATCCCCGAGCTCGAAACTTGTCTTTCAAGATCTATAAAACAATGCAAATAAACACATACCGTAAGCTATCATAGCTTAGTAAGTTATAAGCAATTTCACAACAACAATGCATTATTACATTATATTAGAAATACAAATTTTATAGATTCACAAATAAAATTTATAACCATAGCTATAATTTGTACCCCCTTTCAAAAACTATCACCTTTCATAGTTCCAAAAGCCGAATACCCATACATTTAATAATTGATTTCATATGCATATACCACTTACTAAATTTCTACATACAATTCAAATAATAACTTCTAATGATATCAAACTTATCGAATTCAATCTTGGATTAAAGTTTACTCATACCTTTAAGGCGCGTTAACCGATCTCGCACACTTAGTGCTCGGGAGTTCAATTCGCACACCTAGTGCTCTTTATCCGATTTCGCACACTTAGTGCTCGGAAGATTAATGCGTACACTTAGTGCTCTTCGTCCAATTTCGCACACTTAGTGCTCAGAAATTCAATTCACACACTTAGTGCTTTTTCTCAATTTTTACTCCTTATTCGTACAAACACATATAAACTTAACTTCAACTATATATATATATATATATACATATTTGAATAAACTCATTCATCACATAAAAACATTAACATATTCGGCAATATACAATATATTTATATATACATCTCTATTTATTTCAATACATCATTAAGAATAATATCAATTTAACTCAATTGCTTAAAACTTACCTCGAGTATCGACGAACTACGTTTTCCTACAATTCAATTTAACTTCTCATTTCCCCGATCCAATCCCGATCCTTTTTGTTCTTGATCTATATAATTTCAAATTAAGCTCATTTAAACATATTTTCATTCAATTTAGTCCAAAAATGCATAAATGGACAAATTACATTTTTACCCTTAATATTTCACAATTTTACAATTTAGTCCCTATTGCACAAAACACAAAATATTCAAAATTTAACCACACTTCTTAAGGGCCGAATATTCATAGTCCTAATACAAGCTCATACATTTCATTTATTTTGCATTTTAGTCCCTCAAAAATTTATTTTTGCAAGTTAATCCAAATCACTCAATTTCATCAAATATTCAAAAACAAAACTTGTTAATCTCACACATATAATCAATATTTCATCATCAAACCACAAAAACAACAAGCTTTCTTCAATGGCAATTCACAAAATACACAACCAATTCAAAAATTCAAGCATGGGCTAACTAAATTGTAACATCCTGAAAAGGGCCTATGCATTTTTGGTTTAATTGTACGAAATGACATATCTTATGTGTTATGAATATATTTTGAACACTTTTGGAAACACGAAATGTATGGAAATGTTAAGTTTAAAAGAGGAAAGTGAACATTTTTAGAACCTTGGAAATGTAAGGAAATGTCTTGTAAGGAAATGTTATGGAAATGTAAGGAAATGTCTTGAAATGTAAGGAAATGTCTTGTAAGGAAATGTCATGGAAATGTAAGGAAATGTCAAGTTTACTGAGTCGATCGAAAATTTTTGGAAACTTAGAAATGACCTAGAAATGACGAGTTTTAAGGTTTAAAAGGGAAATTAAGGCAAGGTGGCCTTAAAAGAAAAAGTTTGTGAAATTTGACACACAAACAGGCTTGGAAAAGTGGCACAGAAGATGCCACTTAGGGCCTATGGAAATGGCGCCATATGCAAGAGGAATGGGCCTAAGTTCGAGTCACATGGGAAGCAAATAAAAGAAATTTTATTTTGCTACAAGGAGCAGAGAGGTGGAAGGCACATGGCTATAAATTAGGAGCTTTTATTATTTTATAAATAGTGGATAAATAAGGGATTTATTTATCATTATTTTCAAGAGATAATTGTTGGATTAAATTCTTTTAATTTGAATAAAGAGATAAAGAGGAAAATAAGGGAGAAGTGATGGCCAAGTAAGGGACTTTGAGTTTAATAATTTCGGCTAAGTAAGGATAGTTGCTGAATTATCTTTTATTTTAAGTGATAATTAAAGAGATAAAGCTATTAAAATAGAAGAGTGATGGCCAAGTAAGGGATTCTAAGTTAGTAATATCGGCTATAAAAGGAAAAGAGAGGCCATTCTGCTTTATTATCTGTTCTTTGAAAGCCTCTGCCGAATTCTCTTCACCAAATCTTCTTCTTCTTTTATTTTTGCCAAGCCGAAATACCTTGTGATCTAGCCTAATCCTCCATCTTTATTCTTCCTTTTCTTTTCTTTCTAATCCCTCCAAAAGCCGAAAGTTGTGAGATCATCATCTGGCCATAGTCGAATCTCTGAAGGTTGAAGTGAAGGTGCAATCGATTTCTTCAAGTAAGGGTAAGATCTCATTCGGTTTCATCCTTTTTTCTTAAGATTTGTCGAAATCTAGGACTAACCCCATTAATATCTTGTTGCCGAAACTTTGAAGAGATCTTTCTGGATTTACTAAGTGTCGACTACAAGGAAGGAGAAGTTCTTTTCCCGAAGGTACACCATAGGCCACGTGTTCCCTAGTTATTCGGTGAGTTTCGGGATTTAAAATCCACAAGGTAAGTGTCTATAGTATTCGGCCAAGGCCATGTTTGGTAAATATATGTGTTCATTAATTATTTAAAAGCCGAAAACTAACCAAGTTAATTGATTCAATGCTTGGCCGAATGCAAGAAGAGTATAGTAGAGATTTCAAGACTTGATTCTTAAGTCAAACGGCAACAAGGTAAGTTTAAGTATACTAATCCTACTAGGATTTGGATTTATGGCCGAATGGATTTTTATTAAAGTAGTAGGTGATTAATCAAATGTAGGGATTAAGGATCTAAGCATTAGATCAAGCTTTTCGGGATTTCAAGACCCTTTCGGTAAGTATGATAAGTTATGGATATTTGGTTAAGAATTCGTATGTTGATGATTAAATTGATTGTTCTGATTAAGTGTGTTGATGGAGGCGAATACCATTCAAGAAGGGAAAGGAAGGTCCTATCCCGAAGTTTAAGAAGAGATCTGTCTCGCTAGTTAGGGATTGGCCACCGGGTGTGGACCAGTCCGAACAAGAAAGTAGGCAAATAGCCGTAGTATCGCCTAGTGATAGCATCGATGACGAAAAGCATAGTTCTCCAAGTGATCAGGGTGTGATTAACCCACCGTTTTCTGGGTATATGATATGTATGTGAAATGTGTATGTATTATGAATGTGCTAACTAGTGCAGTGGAAATTGTGATAAGGATACCCTCAAGGGGTATGTCGATAATCCGGTAAGTACCAAACCTGATGATATGTGATTATTAATATGAATATGTGATAATATGCTTGATGAACATGCTCATGCATCATTACATTGTATCATTATTTTATGTGGCATGTGCATGGGTTGGGATATGAAAGAAGGTACAGGTGTACTTCGAGTACGTGGTTTGATGTTAGCCTTGAGCTACATCGTGGATTGACGTTGACTGAGGTCACGTTGTAGATTAATTGCGATTTAGTTCGCGTGGCTTGATGAGTGGCTATGTGCCTCATCGTGGTTGATATCGGCTATGTGCCATATCGTGGTTGATGAGTGACTATGTGTCCCATCGTGGTTTTGGTGTTAGCCTATGGCTACATCGTGGATTGACGTTGACTGAGGTCACGTTGTGGATTAATTGCGATTTAGTTCGCGAGGCTTGATGAGTGGCTATGTGCCTCATCGTGGTTGATATCGGCTATGTGCCATATCGTGGTTGATGAGTGACTATGTGTCCCATCGTTGTTTTGGTGTTAGCTACGACTACATCGTAGATTGACGTTGACTGAGGTCACGTTGTGGATTAATTGCGATTTAGTTCGCGTGGCTTGATGAGTGGCTATGTGCCTCATCGTGGTTGATATCGGCTATGTGCCATATCGTGGTTGATGAGTGACTATGTGTCCCATCGTGGTTTTTGATGTTAGCCTTGAGCTACATCATGGATTGACGTTGACTGAGGTCACGTTGTGGATTAATTACGATTTAGTTCGCGTGGCTTGATGAGTGGCTATGTGCCTCATCTTGGTTGATATCGGCTATGTGCCATATCGTGGTTGATGAGTGACTATGTGTCCCATCGTGGTTTTGGTGTTAGCTACGGCTACATCGTGGATTGGCGCTGACTGAGGTCGCGTTGTGGACTATTGTGCTTAATTGCACGTGGACGGCAGTGATTGCCTTTGGAGTGAAAATGAGAGGGTGATTTGATAATCCCCTGGTGTGTGGTAGGCTGGATAAGGGGGTGTGTAGCGGATGGACCCTAGGTTTTGGTTGGGCTTCATAATTACATGATTTCGTATGTGAACATATGTGGAAATGGGCCAAGCCCAATATGATATATGGATTAATGTGGAAATGGGCAAAGCCCAGTATATGAATGTGGATCAGTGTGGAAATGGGCTAAGCCCAGTATGTGGAAATTATGTGGTTAACTACCCTATTAGATGAATGTGATATGAATATGGGCCAAGCCCAGAATGTGATAACATGTGAATTTGATAATTGATATCTGATATATGAGTTAATATGTGGTTAACATGTGGGTGGAATTCAGTGGACTAATTACACACTGAGTCTGTATGACTCACCCAAATTTTATTAAACATTGCAGGTGATCGTGATTTTTGGACCGGGTTGGAGTGGATACAAAGGTGGCCATGCAGAAGCAGATTTCCATGCAGAAAGATATTTGAATTAATTAAGTAGTTATATTTTCAGTATTTTGATTAAGTGTTTATTGTAATAAGGCCCATTAAAGTGATTGAACATTTTTTATTATGTTTAAGCTAGATGACCATTAAATTATTATTGGGAAGTGCTTTTAATTTTGGCAACTTATATTTTAAAAGCTTATAATAAAATTTTAATTTGGATATTTTTATCACGCTTATATTATTTAGAATTTTTAATTGGACATGGTTTTCAAATGACAAAATTTTTAATGTTTTTCCCAAAAGTGAAATCAGTCTTCAAACGTTTTTCCGTAGTGGCATTTCAAATTCGGTCGTAACGGATGGGCCGGGTTTGGGGTGTTTCAGTTTGGTATCAGAGCCCGGTTCAAAACTCGGCTTTGAGGGCTTTGGGTCCAAAAACATTTTCAAAGATGGGCCTTTCAAAATATGAACTTTTATTTCAGGGTTATTCTGGCATGGCACCTGTATCTCCGGCCCGAAGTCCACCAGGTAAGTACTTCTAATTGTTGAAGTGACTTGTTTATGTGAACTGTTATGGGCTTATTTGGGCTCGTAGATTAGAATATTAGGACTATTGAACCCTAGGGCTAGTGCACTCAAACACATGCATAAGACTTAAGGACTATTAAACAAACTCAGTGAAGTAAGTCGCCAGAGCTAGGGTGTGGCAAATGTTGTGCGCATGTCTAGGAGTGGATTCAATGAAGAGCTTGGTATTTAAGCGGTCCTAGTGACTCACCTCCTCTTTACTCGAATCCTACAGTGCGTAGTAACTGCTCACCCTAACCAAGAGGACTTATTCACTGCTAAAACCAATCATTAAAACCCGAAAGGGACTAGCCATGCAGCTTTTATAAAATTCTTAGTTTCAAAATCCATAAATTACCCTTTTAATTGTAGTAAAAATTATTGTGAATTTTTTTCCAAAATATCTCCGATTTACAAAATTACAAAAATGCCCTGTATTGTAAATTACTAAAATACCCTTAGTTCTTAAGATTTTCAAAAATACCTCGACGTTTGCTACAATATTTCTACTTTACAAAAATACCAAAAACTTCTGCTTTTACAAATAACAAGATACCCCGATTTGGAAAATTTATGGAATCGCTTCGAATTCCAAAATTACCGAAATAACCTCGATTTCTGAAATTTTTGCAACACCTCGATTTGGAAAACAAAATAACCTGAGAGATTTTTAAATTCTGAAATACCTCTAATTTGAAAAATATTTTGAATTGACCCCGATTTATTACCAAAATACCTCTGTAGGGAAAATGATGAAATTACCCACAGGTAGGGAAATGGATGGAATGGCCATAAAAGTGTAGTGAATGATGTTGTGAATGAATGTGACTTCATGGAAAAATGAATGTGTCTCTCGCTTATGAATGTGAATGTGACTCCACGAGTTAGAGTAGTGAACTTGAACTAGAAACTTTGGTTGATCGAAAGAACTACTTCTGAACATCTCTTTTCATAAAACTGTTCGCGAATAATCAGTGGAACAAAATTTCTGATGCATAAAACTTTTTAACCAGATTAAATCGTGACGTTAGAAATGAGTTCTAGGGGCGTGAACTTAGAGATCGTGTGCCTAGAAAGTATGATGGTTCTATTAAGATCAGAGTGCGCAGCATAAGCGTAGTGCGGTGAGTTAAGATGTACGATTATTCGTTAATAAGTAATTTCGAGGACGAAATTATTTTTAAGGAGGGTAGAATTGTAACATCCTGAAAAGGGCCTATGCATTTTTGGTTTAATTGTACGAAATGACATATCTTATGTGTTATGAATATATTTTGAACACTTTTGGAAACCTGAAATGTATGGAAATGTTAAGTTTAAAGAGAGAAAGTGAACATTTTTAGAACCTTGGAAATGTAAGGAAATGTCTTGTAAGGAAATGTCATGGAAATGTAAGGAAATGTCTTGGAAATGTAAGGAAATGTCTTGTAAGGAAATGTCATGGAAATGTAAGGAAATGTCAAGTTTACAGAGCCGATCGAAAATTTTTGGAAACTTAGAAATGACCTAGAAATGACGAGTTTTAAGGTTTAAAAGGGAAATTAAGGCAAGGTGGCCTTAAAAGAAAAGTTTGTGAAATTTGACACACAAACAGGCTTGGAAAAGTGGCCTGAAGATGCCACTTAGGGCTTATGGAAATGGCGCCATATGCAAGAGGAATGGGCCTAAGTTTGAGTCACATGGGAAGCAAATAAAAGAAATTTTATTTTGCTACAAGGAGCAGAGAGGTGGACTGCACATGGCTATAAATTAGGAGCTTTTATTATTTTATAAATAGTGGATAAATAAGGGATTTATTTATCATTATTTTCAAGAGATAATTGTTGGATTAAATTCTTTTAATTTGAATAAAGAGATAAAGAGGAAAATAAGGGAGAAGTGATGGCCAAGTAAGGGACTTTGAGTTTAATAATTTCGGCTAAGTAAGGATAGTTGCTGAATTATCTTTTATTTTAAGTGATAATTAAAGAGATAAAGCTATTAAAATAGAAGAGTGATGGCCAAGTAAGGGATTCTAAGTTAGTAATATCGGCTATAAAAGGAAAAGAGAGGCCATTCTGCTTTATTATCTGCTCTTTGAAAGCCTCTGCCGAATTCTCTTCACCAAATCTTCTTCTTCTTTTATTTTTGCCAAGCCGAAATACCTTGTGATCTAGCCTAATCCTCCATCTTTATTCTTCCTTTTCTTTTCTTTCTAATCCCTCCAAAAGCCGAAAGTTGTGAGATCATCATCCGCCATAGTCGAATCTCTGAAGGTTGAAGTGAAGGTGCAATCGATTTCTTCAAGTAAGGGTAAGATCTCATTCGGTTTCATCCTTTTTTCTTAAGATTTGTCGAAATCTAGGACTAACCCCATTAATATCTTGTTGCCGAAACTTTGAAGAGATCTTTCTGGATTTACTAAGTGTCGACTACAAGGAAGGAGAAGTTCTTTTCCGAAGGTACACCATAGGCCACGTGTTCCCTAGTTATTCGGTGAGTTTCGGATTTAAAATCCACAAGGTAAGTGTCTATAGTATTCGGCCAAGGCCATGTTTGGTAAATATATGTGTTCATTAATTATTTAAAAGCCGAAAACTAACCAAGTTAATTGATTCAATGCTTGGCCGAATGCAAGAAGAGTATAGTAGAGATTTCAAGACTTGATTCTTAAGTCAAACGGCAACAAGGTAAGTTTAAGTATACTAATCCTACTAGGATTTGGATTTATAGCCGAATGGATTTTTATTAAAGTAGTAGGTGATTAATCAAATGTAGGGATTAAGGATCTAAGCATTAGATCAAGCTTTTCGGGATTTCAAGACCCTTTCGGTAAGTATGATAAGTTATGGATATTTGGTTAAGAATTCGTATGTTGATGATTAAATTGATTGTTCTGATTAAGTGTGTTGATGGAGGCGAATACCATTCAAGAAGGGAAAGGGAAGGTCCTATCCCGAAGTTTAAGAAGAGATCTGTCTCGGCGGTTAGGGATTGGCCACCGGGTGTGGACCAAATCGTCGAACAAGAAAGTAGGCAAATAGCCGTAGTATCGCCTAGTGATAGCATCGATGATCGAAAGCATAGTTCTCAAGTGATCGGGTGTGATTAACCCACCGTTTTACGGGTATATGATATGTATGTGAAATGTGTATGTATTATGAATGTGCTAACTAGTGCGGTGGAAATTGTGATAAGGATACCCTCAAGGGGTATGTCGATAATCCGGTAAGTACCAAACCCGATGATATGTGATTATTAATATGAATATGTGATAATATGCTTGATGAACATGCTCATGCATCATTACATTGTATCATTATTTTATGTGGCATGTGCATGGGTTGGGATATGAAAGAAGGTGCAGGTGTACTTCGAGTGCGTGGTTTGATGTTAGCCTTGAGCTACATCGTGGATTGACGTTGGTCGAGGTCACGTTGTAGATTAATTGCGATTTAGTTCGCGTGGCTTGATGAGTGGCTATGTGCCTCATCGTGGTTGATATCGGCTATGTGCCATATCGTGGTTGATGAGTGACTATGTGTCCCATCGTGGTTTTGGTGTTAGCCTATGGCTACATCGTGGATTGGCGTTGGTCGAGGTCACGTTGTGGATTAATTGCGATTTAGTTCGCGAGGCTTGATGAGTGGCTATGTGCCTCATCGTGGTTGATATCGGCTATGTGCCATATCGTGGTTGATGAGTGACTATGTGTCCCATCGTTGTTTTGGTGTTAGCTACGACTACATCGTAGATTGACGTTGGATCGAGGTCACGTTGTGGATTAATTGCGATTTAGTTCGGCGTGGCTTGATGAGTGGCTATGTGCCTCATCGTGGTTGATATCGGCTATGTGCCATATCGTGGTTGATGAGTGACTATGTGTCCCATCGTGGTTTTTGATGTTAGCCTTGAGCTACATCGTGGATTGACGTTGACCGAGGTCACGTTGTGGATTAATTACGATTTAGTTCGCGTGGCTTGATGAGTGGCTATGTGCCTCATCTTGGTTGATATCGGCTATGTGCCATATCGTGGTTGATGAGTGACTATGTGTCCCATCGTGGTTTTGGTGTTAGCTACGGCTACATCGTGGATTAGCGCCGATCGAGGTCGCGTTGTGGACTATTGTGCTTAATTGCACGTGGGCGGCAGTGATTGCCTTTGGAGTGAAAATGAGAGGTGATTTGATAATCCCTTGGTGTGTGGTAGGCTAGATAAGGGGGTGTGTAGCGGATGGACCCTAGGTTTTGGTTGGGCTTCATAATTACATGATTTCGTATGTGAACATATGTGGAAATGGGCCAAGCCCAATATGATATGTGGATTAATGTGGAAATGGGCAAAGCCCGAGTATATGAATGTGGATCGGTGTGGAAATGGGCTAAGCCGGTATGTGGAAATTATGTGGTTAACTACCCTATAAGATGAATGTGATATGAATATGGGCCAAGCCTGAATGTGATAACATGTGAATTTGATAATTGATATCCGATATATGAGTTAATATGTGGTTAACATGTGGGTGGAATTCGGTGGACTAATTACACACTCGAGTCCAGTATGACTCACCCAAATTTTATTAAACATTGCAGTGATCGTGATTTTTGGACCGGGTTGGAGTGGATACAAAGGTGGCCATGCAGAAGCAGATTTCCATGCAGAAAGATATTTGAATTAATTAAGTAGTTATATTTTCAGTATTTTGATTAAGTGTTTATTGTAATAAGGCCCATTAAAGTGATTGAACATTTTTTATTATGTTTAAGCTAGATGACCATTAAATTATTATTGGGAAGTGCTTTTAATTTTGGCAACTTATATTTTAAAAGCTTATAATAAAATTTTAATTTGGATATTTTTATCACGCTTATATTATTTAGAATTTTTAATTGGACATGGTTTTCAAATGACAAAATTTTTAATGTTTTTCCCAAAAGTGAAATCAGTCTTCAAACGTTTTTCCGTAGTGGCATTTCAAATTCGATTAAGTAACGGATGGGCCGGGTTTGGGGTGTTTCAGTTTGGTATCGAGCCTTGGTTCAAAACTCGGCTTTGAGGGTTTTAGGTCCAAAAACATTTTCAAAGATGGGCCTTTCAAAATATGAACTTTTATTTCGAGGTTATTCGCATGGCACTGTATCTCCTAGGCCCAAAGTCCACGGTAAGTACTTCTAATTGTTGAAGTGACTTGTTTATGTGAATCATTATGGGCTTATTTGGGCTCGTAGATTAGAATATTAGGACTATTGAACCCTAGGGCTAGTGCACTCAAACACATGCATAAGACTTAAGGACTATTAAACAAACTGTGAAGTAAGTCGCCCAGAGCTAGGTGTGTGGCAACTCAAGTTGCGCGCATGTCTAGGAGTGGATTCGATGAAGAGCTTGGTATTTAAGCGATCCTAGTGACTCACCTCCTCTTTACTCGAATCCTACAGTGCGTAGTAACTGTTCACCCTAACCAAGAGGACTTATTCACGGGCTAAACCAATCATTAAAACCCGAAAGGGACTAGCCATGCAGTTTTATAAAATTCTTAGTTTCAAAATCCATAAATTACCCTTTTAATTGTAGTATTCCAAAATATCTCCGATTTACAAAATTACAAAAATGCCCCTGTATTGTAAATTACTAAAATACCCTTAGTTCTTAAGATTTTCAAAAATACCCTCGACGTTTGCTACAATATTTCTACTTTACAAAAATACCAAAAACTTCTGTTTTACAAATAACAAGATACCCTGATTTGGAAAATTTATGGAACTGCCCCTGAATTCCAAAATTACCGAAATAACCTCGATTTCTGAAATTTTTGCAACACCTCTGATTTGGAAAACAAAATAACCTGAGATTTTTAAATTCAAAATACCTCTAATTTGAAAAATATTTTCAATTGACCCCGATTTATTACCAAAATACCCTCAGTAGGAAAATGATGAAATTACCCACAGGTAGGGAAATGGATGGAATGGCCATAAAAGTGTAGTGAATGATGTTGTGAATGAATGTGACTTCATGGAAAAATGAATGTGTCTCTGCTTATGAATGTGAATGTGACTCCCTGAGTTAGAGTAGTGAACTTGAACTAGAAACTTTGGTTGATCGAAAGAACTACTTCGAACATCTCTTTTCATAAAAGCTGTTCGCGAATAATCGGTGGAACAAAATTTCTGATGCATAAAACTTTTTAACCAGATTAAATCGTGACGTTAGAAATGAGTTCTAGGGGCGTGAACTTAGAGAGCGTGCCTAGAAAGTATGATGGTTCTATTAAGATCGAGTGCGCAGACATAAGCGTAGTGCGGTGAGTTAAGATGTACGATTATTCGTTAATAAGTAATTTCGAGGACGAAATTATTTTTAAGGAGGGTAGAATCAGAACATCCTGAAAAGGGCCTATGCATTTTTGGTTTAATTGTACGAAATGACATATCTTATGTGTTATGAATATATTTTGAACACTTTTGGAAACACAGAAATGTATGGAAATGTTAAGTTTAAAAGAGGAAAGTGAACATTTTTAGAACCTTGGAAATGTAAGGAAATGTCTTGTAAGGAAATGTCATGGAAATGTAAGGAAATGTCTTGGAAATGTAAGGAAATGTCTTGTAAGGAAATGTCATGGAAATGTAAGGAAATGTCAAGTTTACAGAGCCGATCGAAAATTTTTGGAAACTTAGAAATGACCTAGAAATGACGAGTTTTAAGGTTTAAAAGGGGAAATTAAGGCAAGGTGGCCTTAAAAGAAAAAGTTTGTGAAATTTGGCACACAAACAGGCTTGGAAAAGTGGCCTGAAGATGCCACTTAGGGCTTATGGAAATGGCGCCATATGCAAGAGGAATGGGCCTAAGTTTGAGTCACATGGGAAGCAAATAAAAGAAATTTTATTTTGCTACAAGGAGCAGAGAGGTGGACGGCACATGGCTATAAATTAGGAGCTTTTATTATTTTATAAATAGTGGATAAATAAGGGATTTATTTATCATTATTTTCAAGAGATAATTGTTGGATTAAATTCTTTTAATTTGAATAAAGAGATAAAGAGGAAAATAAGGGAGAAGTGATGGCCAAGTAAGGGACTTTGAGTTTAATAATTTCGGCTAAGTAAGGATAGTTGCTTTGAATTATCTTTTATTTTAAGTGATAATTAAAGAGATAAAGCTATTAAAATAGAAGAGTGATGGCCAAGTAAGGGATTCTAAGTTAGTAATATCGGCTATAAAAGGAAAAGAGAGGCCATTCGCATTATTATCTGCATTCTTTGAAAGCCTCTGCCGAATTCTCTTCACCAAATCTTCTTCTTCTTTTATTTTTGCCAAGCCGAAATACCTTGTGATCTAGCCGAATCCTCCATCTTTATTCTTCCTTCTCTTTTCTTTCTAATCCTCCAAAAAGCTGAAAGTTGTGAGATCATCATCTGGCCATAGCCGAATCTCTGAAGGTTGAAGTGAAGGTGCAATCGATTTCTTCAAGTAAGGGTAAGATCTCATTCGGTTTCATCCTTTTTTTCTTAAGATTTGTCGATATCTAGGACTAACCCCATTAATATCTTGTTGCCAAAACTTTGAAGAGATCTTTTGGGATTTACTAAGTGTCAACTACAAGGAAGGAGAAGTTCTTTTCCCGAAGGTACACCATAGGCCACGTGTTCCCTAGTTATTCGGTGAGTTTCGGGTTTTAAAATCCACAAGGTAAGTGTCTATAGTATTCGGCCAAGGCCATGTTTGGTAAATATATGTGTTCATTAATTATTCAAAAGCCGAAAACTAACCAAGTTAATTGATTCAATGCTTGGCGAATGCAAGAAGAGTATAGCGAGATTTCAAGACTTGATTCTTAAGTCAAACGGCAACAAGGTAAGTTTAAGTATACTAATCCTACTAGGATTTGGATTTATGGCGAATGGATTTTTATTAAAGTAGTAGGTCATTAATCAAATGTAGGGATTAAGGATCTAAGCATTAGATCAAGCTTTTCGGATTTCAAGACCCTTTTCGGTAAGTATGATAAGTTGTGGATATTTGGTTAAGAATTCGTATGTTGATGATTAAATCGATTGTTACGATTAAGTGTGTTGATGGAGGCGAATACCATTCAAGAAGGGAAAGGGAAGGTCCCTATCCCGAAGTTTAAGAAGAGATCTGTCTCATGATTGGGGATTGGCCACCGGGTGTGGACCAGTGTCGGAACAAGAAAGTAGGCAAATAGCCGTAGTATCGCCTAGTGATAGCATCGATGATCGAAAGCATAGTTCTCCAAGTGATCGGTGTGTGATTAACCCACCGTTTTACGGGTATATGATATGTATGTGAAATGTGTATGTATTATGAATGTGCTAACTAGTGCAGTGGAAATTGTGATAAGGATACCCTCAAGGGGTATGTCGATAATCCGGTAAGTACCAAACCTGATGATATGTGATTATTAATATGAATATGTGATAATATGCTTGATGAACATGCTCATGCATCATTACATTGTATCATTATTTTATGTGGCATGTGCATGGGTTGGGATATGAAAGAAGGTACGGGTGTACTTCGAGTACGTGGTTTGATGTTAGCCTTGAGCTACATCGTGGATTGACGTTGACTGAGGTCACGTTGTGGATTAATTGCAATTTAGTTCACGTGGCTTGATGAGTGGCTATGTGCCTCATCGTGGTTGATATCGGCTATGTGCCATATCGTGGTTGATGAGTGACTATGTGTCCCATCGTGGTTTTGGTGTTAGCCTACGGCTACATCGTGGATTGACGTTGACTGAGGTCACGTTGTGGATTAATTGCGATTTAGTTCGCGTGGCTTGATGAGTGGCTATGTGCCTCATCGTGGTTGATATCGGCTATGTGCCATATCGTGGTTGATGAGTGACTATGTGTCCCATCGTTGTTTTGGTGTTAGCTATGGCTACATCGTGGATTGACGTTGACTGAGGTCACGTTGTAGATTAATTGCGATTTAGTTCGCGTGGCTTGATGAGTGGCTATGTGCCTCATCGTGGTTGATATCGGCTATGTGCCATATCGTGGTTGATGAGTGACTATGTGTCCCATCGTGGTTTTTGATGTTAGCCTTGAGCTACATCGTGGATTGACATTGACTGAGGTCACGTTGTGGATTAATTGTGATTTAGTTCGCGTGGCTTGATGAGTGGCTATGTGCCTCATCGTGATTGATATCGGCTATGTGCCATATCGTGGTTGATAAGTGACTATGTGTCCCATCGTGGTTTTGGTGTTAGCTACGGCTACATCGTGGATTGGCGCTGACTGAGGTCGCATTGTGGACTATTGTGCTTAATTGCACATGGACGGCAGTGATTGCCTTTGGAGTGAAAATGAGAGGGTGATTTGATAATCCCCGGTGTGTGGTAAATTTGGATAAGGGGGTGTGTAGCGGATGGACCCTAGGTTTGGGTTGGGCTTCATAATTACATGATTTCGTATTTGAACATATGTGGAAATGGGCCAAGCCCAATATGATATGTGGATTAATGTGGAAATGGGCAAAGCCCAGTATATGAATGTGGATCAGTGTGGAAATGGGCTAAGCCCTGTAACACCCTGGTTTAGGGGCTGTGCATATTGGGTATAAATCAAGTGTTAGTAGGTTTTTTGGGAGTGCTTGGATGAGTTATAGAGGGTCTAAGAATGTTTGGATGAAAGGGGAAGACTTTAGAAAATTTTGGATTTTTAGTGCTAAGAAGGGAATCGGGCTAGGGGAGGCCTTAAGTATATTTTTCGGTAATTTTTGGCTCAAGGAATAGCTAGGCGAAGTGGCTCTCATGCGCCACTTAGGCGTGACTGAAGGGGAAAGAAGTGCGCTGGTTTGAGTGGGGGCAGCAGCAGTTTTGGCCTTTTTTAATTGTGATGGGCTGAAGTAGAAAGGTTTTAAAAATAAATGTTGGGGCTCTATGGACATGAAAGGTCAGTGGGCGGAGTGGTGAGGCGCTACTTGGAAAGGGGCTTGGTGCAGTCGTGAGTTCAAGGCGCGAGGAGGCGAATTTTGTTATTTTGCGGTGGCGTTAAGAAATGAGAAGGTTTAAAAAAATTGTGGCGCATTTTATTACAAAAGCAGCGCCTAGGCCGAATGGCACAGGGCGCTACGTGGTCGTTGGTTCCCCCGGGACGTGTGTTCGAGCCTTGGAGGCTGCTGGGGGATTTTTCCTTCTTTTCTTTCTTTGGTTGACGTGAGTGGGCGGCACATTGAAGTTTTATTTCTTTATTTTTGGGCAGTGATTTGAAGCAATTGGGCGGCACATGGTTTTTAAATTGAAAGGGATTAAGCTTTTATCCTTTTAATTTAATTTGAGTAAGGATAATTATTATGTTTTTATTCTTTTTAAATTGAAGGGGATATAGGATAAAGGTGGGTTTTATTTTGTTTTTAATTTGAATTGATTGGTGGGAGTGAATTAAGAGATTTGATTAATTCAAATCAATTTGAATTAAATGGCCGAGAAGGTGGTAGCCGAATTTGGGGAGCTTGGGGGCATTTTCGGTGTTGTTGCATGTGAGTAGGTGAGTCGAATTTTGTTCTATAAATGGGGAAGTGCTCACCTTTTTGGTCCCTTTTTCCATCATTTGATCTCCTTGCAGAAATTGCTTCACTATTTCCTTTGGCCAAGCTTCAAGGTCATTTAGCTATTTTTTTCTCCCCATTTCATTTGAGCCAAAACCACTCCATTTCATCCCTCCCTTTTCCTTCATTTTACTAAATCGAAAGTACACCCCACACTTCTTCTTTCCCTCTTTTCAAACCTCTTTGGCCGAAATTGCTATTCCCTCTCCTTGATTTTCTTGTTAGCCGAATCCACACCACCTTGGTACCGAATTTTCCTTCCCTCGATTTGGTAGTGCTATTGGCGAATATTAGTTTAGACCTCTTCGGGTTTTGTTGCAAGCGTGGTTGAAGGTATTCTGGGATTTTAAGGCTTTCGGTCTAGTCTCAGTGGTTAGCAGTCGGCTTGGTAAGTGGTGGTAAGGCTTTTTGGTAAGCTATGTATGTGATATTTCGATTAAGTTTAAGGTTGTTAAGTATATGATGCTAAGGCCGATTGTAGGGGGAGAAGAGCCTAACGCAGAGATCTTTCGAGAGGCGATTAGTCAGCGGTTGCGAGAGGCATAGAGTAGCGTTTGAGATTTGATCGTTTGTGCTATTAAGGTGCGTAATCATCGCACTATTTCGTAGTTTGGTTTGCTAACATGTTTATATGTGTATTATGTGTAATAGCCGTTTATAATGGCATAAGTGATGAGTAACTGGTGATGGTAAGTTAATCTTGATATACATTTATATATGTACAATGTGGTAGTGATAAGTGATAAATACTCACTCTATATGATATTCTTGCATGATTTATTGACACATGGGCATGGGATTGGATTGAAGAAGGAAGAAGTGTACACAGGATGTACGTGGTCTAATGATAGCTCGGGCTACATTAGCGCTTGAAGGCTAGCTTTGTGCTACCTCAAGGAGGTGTGGCTCGGTGCCCATCTCGGCGGTTGATGGCTATGTGCATCACCGTGAGACGATTTTGATATCGGGATCACGATTGGTTGATCGGTGGCTCACCCACGACCTTGGCGATGAGTTGCCGAGGTAAGGATTTTGGATCACGATGTGATCGGTGGTGGTTTATCCACGGCCTTGGCGAAGTCCGCTAAGGTTGGCGTATGGTTGGATAGTGGGTTGGGCTGAGATGCATCGTGCATGACTTGCGATGTGAATTGTTTGGTATTGGGCCAAGCCCATAAGTATGGAAATATGTGAGGTGATTATGCCTTTGAGTCGGTGGACTCACCCTATTCTTATTAACCATTTCGGTGATGCGTAGAGTTGGACCGGGATCGGAGAGGCTGCAAGGTGGCCCATGCGAAGGAAGAGTTTAAATATTTTAAGTTATTAAGTACTTGATCTTTTAAATATTGATGTAATAAGGGCCTTTTTGTTTTTTTTATTTACTTTGGGAATTATTTTATTGTTATTTTAAATTGTATTTGGATTATATTAAATTACTAGCTAGTGAAAATGATTTTACTCTAATCTACTTATTTAAAGTATTCATAAGATAATAAAGTGTTTTAATATGGACATTTTTATAATATCAAGTCTAAAGTATATTTTTTCAAAAGAACATGGTTTCCAAGATAAAATAAATTTTTACTATTTAATTTAAGTCAGAAATATTTTCACTAACATAACCAGATTCGGTCGTAGTGAATGGGCCGGGTTTGGGGATGTTACAGTTTAGCATCAGAGCCCGGTTCAAAACTCGGCTTTGAGGGTTTTGGGCCCAAAAACGTTTCAAAGTGGGCTTTTTAAAAATATGGGCTTTTAAGAAATTTTTCGTTTTTTTCGGCATGGCACTGTACCTCCTACCGAGTCCACCAGGTAAGTACTTCAGACTTGTGAAGTGATTTGTTATATGTGAATTGTTATGGGCTTATTTGGGCTCGTAGATTAGAATATTAAGGCTATTGAACCCTAGGACTAGTTTACTCAAACATTGAACACATAAGACTTAAAGTTACTAAACAAACCTATGAAGTAAGTCGTCGAGTTAAGGTGTGGCAACCACTGTACGCATGTCGAGGATTGGTATTCAGTAAGAGCTTGGTATTTAAGCAGTCCTAGCGACTCACCTCCTCTTTACTTGAATCCTACCTGGTGCGTAGCTACGGTTCACCTTAACCAAGAGGACTTGTTCATGGGCTAAACCAATTATTAAAACCCGAAAGGGATTTGCCTCACTGTTTTAAAACCCTTAGTTTAAATTTTTCAAATTTACCCCTTTGGTTTGTAAACTCTAAATCTGATTTTGAAAGATGTTTTCTCGATTTACAAAATTACCAAAAATACCCATGTAGGAAAATGACGAAATTACCCACAGGTAGGAAAGAAACTTGATTGCTCGAAAGAACTACTCTCGGAAACTTCATTGCATAAAATTGCTCGTGGATAAAACAGTGAAACGATAATTTCTAATGCATAAAACTTTTTAAACAGATTAAATCGAGGCTAGATATGAGTTCTAGGGGGCGTGGCCGCAATACTCGTGGACGTGGTAGAGGCAGGATGTCGATGATCGGAACCGGTTGGGTCACGCCATGGGTCGAGAGCGATGCACCGCCACCACCGTTGAGGTTGAGCAGCGGGATCGGTGGAGGAGACGATGTAGTGTCACAAGTCGTGTTTGCGAGTGCTCGAGCGAGTGGCGAGAGCCGATGAGGGCGGTGGGACTCGGAAGTCGCGCCCGAAAGGCTTAGGGGCGAATGGGGCCGAGGTCTTGAGAGGAGTGTCCGGGTAGCTCGAGCGTGGCGAAATGCGGCGAGGTCATTGAAAGGATTATGGATGACTTAGACTTGACTGCTTGAGGAGAAGCTTAAGGGTGTTGTTTCGTTGCTCACGGGATGAGGCCTACCAGTGGTGGCTCACGGTTAAGGAAAGTACCCCTGCGGATCGAGTGGACTGGGGCTACTTTAAGATCAAGTTCGAAGGGAAGTATGTCGGAGCAAGCTATGTGAACGCTCAGAGGAAGGCGTTCCTCAATTTGGTGCAAGGTAGCAAGTCGATAGCGGAGTACGAGGCTGAGTTTCTACGTTTGAGTCGGTATGCTCGGGGCATCGTGGCAACGGATTATGAGAGATGCGTCAGATTTGAAGATGGGCTACGGGATGAGCTGCGAGTTTTGATTGCTCCGCATCAGGAAAGAGACTTCGCAGTTTTAGTGGAGAAGGCCCGGATAGCTGAGGAGGTCAAGAAGGCTGAGAGGCACAATAGAGAAAGGAACCGTGATAAGAGAAGTGTTGGATCGCCAGAAGTGGTTGAGAGGGTTCAGAAAAGACCGAGGGTTGATACTCCTGTTTATATTGCTAAGCCGGCCGCCGGAAATCCAGATCGTCCGTGTGCGCAGTGCGGAAGGTATCATGTTGGCGAATGCTAGAATCGAGTTCGGGAATGCTTGAGATGCAAGTCCAAGACTCATCTGATTAAGGATTGTCCCCAGAATCCGAATAGGACTCGGACAGAAGGTCAAGGTTATGTGCAACCAGCCAGAGGTGGTCAGCAAGCGACAAGAGGTCGTGGTCCGAACCATGGAGGAAATGGTTCCGGCCGAGGTCGGGAGCGATGAACCGCGATAATGGTGGCACTGAGGCAAAACAACGGGATCGTTTATGCGATTCGTCGGAGAGGATAATGATGTGCCTGATGGGTCAACTGGTAAGTTCCTTAAGTCTGGAATATTCTTTGTTGTTTTGTTCGTTTTGGTGATTGTTTGATCTGTTGCTCATAAAGTAGTTGGAACCGTGAGTATGAACTTAGAAACGGTGCCTAGAAGGTATGTTAGCTCTTTAAGATCGTGAGTCGCAGCCATAGCGTAGTGGGAGGAATTGGATTGTTAGTTTAGACAAGTAATTTCGAGGACGAAATTATTTTAAGGAGGGTAGAATTGTAACACCCTGGTTTAGGGGCTGTGCATATTGGGTATAAATCAAGTGTTAGTAGGTTTTTTGGGAGTGCTTGGATGAGTTTTAGAGGGTCTAAGAATGTTTGGATGAAAGGGAAGACTTTAGAAAATTTTGGATTTTTAGTGCTAAGAAGGGAATCGGGCTAGGGGAGGCCTTAAGTATATTTTTCGGTAATTTTTGGCTCAAGGAATAGCTAGGCGAAGTGGCTCTCATGCGCCACTTAGGCGCTGAAGGGGGAAGAAGGCGCTGGTTCGAGTGGGGCAAAGCAGCAGCTTTGGCCTTTTTTAATTGTGATGGGCTGAAGTAGAAAGGTTTTAAAAATAAATGTTGGGGCTCTATGGACATGAAAGGCGTGTGGGCGGAGTGGTGGCGCTACTTGGAAAGGGGCTTGGTGCAGTCGTGAGTTCAAGGCGCGGGGAGGCGAGAATTTTGTTATTTTGCAGTGGGCGTTAAGGCTGAGAAGGTTTAAAAAAATTGTGGCGCATTTTATTACAAAACAGCGCCTAGGCCGAATGGCACAGGGGCGCTACGTGGTCGTTGGTTCCCCAGGGCGTGTGTTCGAGCCTTGGAGGCTGCTGGGGGGATTTTTCTTCTTTTCTTTGTTGGTTGACGTGAGTGGGCGGCACATTGAAGTTTTATTTCTTTATTTTTGGGCAGCAGATTTGAAGCAATTGGGCGGCACATGGTTTTTAAATTGAAAGGGATTAAGCTTTTATCCTTTTAATTTAATTTAGATAAGGATAATTATTATGTTTTTATTCTTTTTAAATTGAAGGGGATATAGGATAAAGGTGGGTTTTATTTTGTTTTTAATTTGAATTGATTGGTGGGAGTGAATTAAGAGATTTGATTAATTCAAATCAATTTGAATTAAATGGCCGGGAAAGGTGGTAGCCGAATTTGGGGAGCTTGGGGGGGCATTTTCGGTGTTGTTGCATGTGAGTAGGTGAGTCGAATTTTGTTCTATAAATGGGGAAGTGCTCACCTTTTTGGTCCCTTTTTCCATCATTTGATCTCCTTGCCGAAATTGCTTCACTATTTCCTTTGGCCAAGCTTCAAGGTCATTTAGCTATTTTTTTCTCCCCATTTCATTTGAGCCAAAACCACTCCATTTCATCCCTCCCTTTTCCTTCATTTTACTAAATCGAAAGTACACCCCACACTTCTTCTTTCCCTCTTTTCAAACCTCTTTGGCCGAAATTGCTATTCCCTCTCCTTGATTTTCTTGTTAGCCGAATCCACACCACCTTGGTACCGAATTTTCTTTCCCTCGGTTGGTAGTGCTATTGGCGAATATTAGTTTAGACCTCTTGGGTTTTGTTGCAAGCGTGGTTGAAGGTATTCCAGGATTTTAAGGCTTTCGGTCTAGTCTCGGTGGTTAGCGATCGGCTTGGTAAGTGGTGGTAAGGCTTTTGGTAAGCTATGTATGTGATATTTCGATTAAGTTTAAGGTTGTTAAGTATATGATGCTAAGGCCGATTGTAGGGGAGAAGAGCCTAACGCAGAGATCTTTCGAGAGGCGATTAGTCAGCGGTTGCGAGGCATAGAGTAGCGTTTGGGATTTGATCGTTTGTGCTATTAAGGTGCGTAATCATCGCACTATTTCTGTGGTTTGGTTTGCTAACATGTTTATATGTGTATTATGTGTAATAGCCGTTTATAATGGCATAAGTGATGAGTAACTGGTGATGGTAAGTTAATCTTGATATACATTTATATATGTACAATGTGGTAGTGATAAGTGATAAATACTCACTCTATATGATATTCTTGCATGATTTATTGACACATGGGCATGGGATTGGATTGAAGAAGGAAGAAGTGTACACAGGATGTACGTGGTCTAATGATAGCTCAGGCTACATTAGCGCTTGAAGGCTAGCTTTGTGCTACCTCAAGGAGGTGTGGCTCGGTGCCCATCTCGGCGGTTGATGGCTATGTGCATCACCGTGAGACGATTTTGATATCTCGGGATCACGATTGGTTGATCGGTGGCTCACCACGACCTTGAGCAAATGAGTTGCGAGGTAAGGATTTTGGATCACGATGTGATCGGTGGTGGTTTATCCACGGCCTTAGGCGAGGAGTCCGCTAAGGTTGGCGTATGGTTGGATAGTGGGTTGGGTGAGATGCATACATGCATGACTTGCGATGTGAATTGTTTGGTATTGGGCCAAGCCCATAAGTATGGAAATATGTGAGGTGATTATGCAGTCGGTGGACTCACCCTATTCTTATTAACCATTTCGGTGATGCGTAGAGTTGGACCGGGATCGGAGAGGCTGCAAGGTGGCCCATGCGAGAAGGAAGAGTTTAAATATTTTAAGTTATTAAGTACTTGATCTTTTAAATATTGATGTAATAAGGGCCTTTTTGTTTTTTTTTTTTATTTACTTTGGGAATTATTTTATTGTTATTTTAAATTGTGATTGGATTATATTAAATTACTAGCTAGTGAAAATGATTTTACTCTAATCTACTTATTTAAAGTATTCATAAGATAATAAAGTGTTTTAATATGGACATTTTTATAATATCAAGTCTAAAGTATATTTTTTCAAAAGAACATGGTTTCCAAGATAAAATAAATTTTTACTATTTTATTCTAAGTCGAAATATTTTCACTAACATAACCAGATTCGGTCGTAGTGAATGGGCGGGTTTGGGGATGTTACTGATTTAATATCGAGCCGGTTCAAAACTCGGCTTTGAGGTTTTGGGCCCAAAACGTTTCAAAATGGGCTTTTTAAAAATATGGGCTTTTAAGAAATTTTTCAGGTTTTTTCGGCATGGCACTGTACCTCGGCCAGTCCACTGTAAGTACTTGGACTTGTGAAGTGATTTGTTATATGTGAATTGTTATGGGCTTATTTGGGCTCGTAGATTAGAATATTAAGGCTATTGAACCCTAGGACTAGTTTACTCAAACATTGAACACATAAGACTTAAAGTTACTAAACAAACCTATGAAGTAAGTCGTCGAGTTAAGGTGTGGCAACCACTGTACGCATGTCGAGGATTGGTATTCAGTAAGAGCTTGGTATTTAAGCAGTCCTAGCGACTCACCTCCTCTTTACTTGAATCCTACCTGGTGCGTAGCTACGGTTCACCTTAACCAAGAGGACTTGTTCATGGGCTAAACCAATTATTAAAACCCGAAAGGGATTTGCCTCACTGTTTTAAAACCCTTAGTTTAAATTTTTCAAATTTACCCCTTTGGTTTGTAAACTCTAAATCTGATTTTGAAAGATGTTTTCTCGATTTACAAAATTACCAAAAATACCCCTGTAGGAAAATGACGAAATTACCCCTGGGTAGGGAAGGAAACTTGATTGCTCGAAAGAACTACTCTCGGAAACTTCATTGCATAAAATTGCTCGTGGATAAAACAGTGAAACGATAATTTCTAATGCATAAAACTTTTTAAACAGATTAAATCGAGGCTAGATATGAGTTCTAGGGGCGTGGCGCAATACTCGTGGGCGTGGTAGAGGCGGGATGTCGATGCTCGGAACCGGTTGGGTCACGCCATGGGTCGAGAGCGATGCACCGCCACCACCGTGTTGAGGTTGAGCAGCGGGGATCGGTGGAGGAGACGATGTAGTGTCACAAGTCGTGTTGCGAGTGCTCGAGCAGTGGCGAGGAGCCGAGAGGGGCGATGGGACTCGGAAGTCGGTGCCCGAAAGGCTTAGGGCGAATGGGGCCGAGGTCTTGAGAGAGGAGTGTTTGGGGTAGCTCGAGCGTGGCGAATCATCGGCTTGAGGTTTGTTGAAAGGATTATGGATGACTTAGACTTGATTGCTGAGGAGAAGCTTAAGGGTGTTGTTTCGTTGCTACGGGATGAGGCCTACCAGTGGTGGCTCACGGTTAAGAAAAGTACCCTGCGGATCGAGTGGGTAGGGCTACTTTAAGATCAAGTTCGAAGGAAGTATGTCGGAGCAAGCTATGTGAGCGCCGGAGGAAGGCGTTCCTCAATTTGGTGCAAGGTAGCAAGTCGATAGCGAGTCGAGGTGAGTTTCTACGTTTGAGTCGGTATGCTCGGGGGCATCGTGGCAGCGGATTATGAGAGATCGTCGGTTGAAGATGGGCTACGGGATGAGCTGCGAGTTTTGATTGCTCGCATCGGGAAAGAGACTTCGCAGCTTTTAGTGGAGAAGGCCGGATAGTGAGGAGGTCAAGAAGGCCGAGAGGCACAATAGAAAAAGGAACCGTGATAAGAGAAGTGTTGGATCGCCGAAGTGGTTGAGAGGGTTCGAGAAAAGACCGAGGTTGATACTCCTGTTTATATTGCTAAGCCGGCCGCGCAGAAAATCCGGATCGTCCGTGTGTGCGGTGCGGAAGGTATCATGTTGGCGAATCTTTGGAATCGGGTTCGGAATGCTTGGATGCAAGTCCAAGACTCATCGATTAAGGATTGTCCCCGAATCCGAATAGGACTCGGACGAGAAGGTCAAGGTTATGTGCAACCAGGCGGAGGTGGTCGACCAAGCGACAAGAGGTCGTGGTCCAACCATGGAGGAAATGGTTCGGCCGAGTCGGGAGCGATGAGCCGCGGTAATGGTGGCACGAGGCAAGGCAACCAGGATCGGTTTATGCGATTAAATCGGAGAGAGGATAATGATGTGCTGATGGGTCAACTGGTAAGTTCCTTAAGTCTGGAATATTCTTTGTTGTTTTGTTCGTTTTGGTGATTGTTTGATCTTTGCTCATAAAGTAGTTGGAACCGTGAGTATGAACTTAGAAAGCGGTGCCTAGAAGGTATGTTAGCTCTTTAAGATCGTGTCTGCGCACCATAGCGTAGTGGGAGGAATTGGATTGTTAGTTTAGACAAGTAATTTCGAGGACGAAATTATTTTAAGGAGGGTAGAATTGTAACACCACTGGTTTAGGGTCTGTGCATATTGGGTATAAATCAAGTGTTAGTAGGTTTTTGGGAGTGCTTGGATGAGTTTTAGAGGTCTAAGAATGTTTGGATGAAAGGGGAAGACTTTAGAAAATTTTGGATTTTTAGTGCTAAGAAGGGAATCGGGCTAGGGAGGCCTTAAGTATATTTTTCGGTAATTTTTGGCTCAAGGAATAGCTAGGCGAAGTGGCTCTCATGCGCCACTTAGGCGCTGAAGGGGAAGAAGTCTGCTGGTTCGAGTGGGGCGCAGTGATTTTTTGGCCTTTTAATTGTGATGGGCTTTGAAGTAGAAAGGTTTTAAAATAAATGTTGGGGCTCTATGGACATGAAAGGCGGTGGGCGGAGTGGCTGAGGCGCTACTTGGAAAGGGGCTTGGTGCAGTCGTGAGTTCAAGCGCGGGGAGGCGCGAAATTTTGTTATTTTGCAGTGGCGTTAAGAAGTGAGAAGGTTTAAAAAAATTGTGGCGCATTTTATTACAAAAGCAGCGCCTAGGCCGAATGGCACAGGGCGCTACGTGGTCGTTGGTTCCCCCGGGGCGTGTGTTCGAGCCTTGGAGGTTTGCTGGGGGATTTTCCTTCTTTTCTTTGCTTTGGTTGGCGTGAGTGGGCGGCACATTGAAGTTTTATTTCTTTATTTTTGGGCGTGATTTGAAGCAATTGGGCGGCACATGGTTTTAAATTGAAAGGATTAAGCTTTTATCCTTTTAATTTAATGAGTAAGGATAATTATTATGTTTTTATTCTTTTTAAATTGAAGGGGATATAGGATAAAGTTGGGTTTTATTTTGTTTTTAATTTGAATTGATTGGTGAGAGTGAATTAAGAGATTTGATTAATTCAAATCAATTTGAATTAAATGGCCAGGAAGGTGGTAGCCGAATTTGGGGAGCTTGGGGGGGCATTTTCGGTGTTGTTGCATGTGAGTAGGTGAGTCGAATTTTGTTCTATAAATGGGGAAGTGCTCACCTTTTTGGTCCCTTTTTCCATCATTTGATCTCCTTGCCGAAATTGCTTCACTATTTCCTTTGGCCGAAGCTTCAAGGTCATTTAGCTATTTTTTTTCTCCCCATTTCATTTGAGCCAAAACCACTCCATTTCATCCCTCCCTTTTCCTTCATTTTACTAAATCGAAAGTACACCCCACACTTCTTCTTTCCCTCTTTTCAAACCTCTTTGGCCGAAATTGCTATTCCCTCTCCTTGATTTTCTTGTTAGCCGAATCCACACCACCTTGGTACCGAATTTTCTTTCCCTCAGTTGGTAGTGCTATTGGCCGAATATTAGTTTAGACCTCTTCGGGTTTTGTTGCAAGCGTGGTTGAAGGTATTCTGGGATTTTAAGGCTTTCGGTCTAGTCTCAGTGGTTAGCAGTCGGCTTGGTAAGTGGTGGTAAGGCTTTTTGGTAAGCTATGTATGTGATATTTCGATTAAGTTTAAGGTTGTTAAGTATATGATGCTAAGGCCGATTGTAGGGGAGAAGAGCCTAACGCGGAGATCTTTCGAGAGGCGATTAGTCAGCGGTTGCGAGAGGCATAGAGTAGCGTTTGAGGATTTGATCGTTTGTGCTATTAAGGTGCGTAATCATCGCACTATTTACGTAGTTTGGTTTGCTAACATGTTTATATGTGTATTATGTGTAATAGCCGTTTATAATGGCATAAGTGATGAGAAAGCGGTGATGGTAAGTTAATCTTGATATACATTTATATATGTACAATGTGGTAGTGATAAGTGATAAATACTCACTCTATATGATATTCTTGCATGATTTATTGACACATGGGCATGGGATTGGATTGAAGAAGGAAGAAGTGTACACAGGATGTAGGTGGTCTAATGATAGCTCGAGGCTACATTAGCGCTTGAAGGCTAGCTTTGTGCTACCTCAAGGAGGTGTGGCTCGGTGCCCATCTCGGCGGTTGATGGCTATGTGCATCACCGTGAGACGATTTTTGATATCGGGATCACGATTGGTTGATCGGTGGCTCACCCACGACCTTGGCGATGAGTTGCGAGGGTAAGGATTTTGGATCACGATGTGATCGGTGGTGGTTTATCCACGGCCTTAGGCGAAGTGCTAAGGGTTGGCGTATGGTTGGATAGTGGGTTGGGCTGAGATGCATCGTGCATGACTTGCGATGTGAATTGTTTGGTATTGGGCCAAGCCCATAAGTATGGAAATATGTGAGGTGATTATGCACCGAGTCGGTGGACTCACCCTATTCTTATTAACCATTTCGGGTGATGCGTAGAGTTGGACCGGGATCGGAGAAATGCAAGGTGGCCCATGCGAAGGAAGGAGTTTAAATATTTTAAGTTATTAAGTACTTGATCTTTTAAATATTGATGTAATAAGGGCCTTTTTTTTTTTATTTACTTTGGGAATTATTTTATTGTTATTTTAAATTGTGATTGGATTATATTAAATTACTAGCTAGTGAAAATGATTTTACTCTAATCTACTTATTTAAAGTATTCATAAGATAATAAAGTGTTTTAATATGGACATTTTTATAATATCAAGTCTAAAGTATATTTTTTCAAAAGAACATGGTTTCCAAGATAAAATAAATTTTTACTATTTTATTCTAAGTCGAAATATTTTCACTAACATAACCAGATTCGATTAAGTAGTGAATGGGCCGGGTTTGGGGATGTTACAAGCCCGATATGTGGAAATTATGTGGTTAACTACCTATTAGATGAATGTGATATGAATATGGGCCAAGCCCGAAATGTGATAACATGTGAATTTGATAATTGATATCGATATATGAGTTAATATGTGGTTAACATGTGGGTGGAATTCGGTGGACTAATTACACAATTGAGTCGAGTATGACTCACTCAAATTTTATTAAACATTGCACGTGATCGTGATTTTTGGACCTGGGTTGGAGTGGATACAAAGGTGGCCATGCGAAAGCGATTTCCATGCGAGAAAGATATTTGAATTAATTAAGTAGTTATATTTTGATTATTTTGATTAAGTGTTTATTGTAATAAGGCCCATTAAAGTGATTGAACATTTTTATTATGTTTAAGCTAGACGACCATTAAATTATTATTGGGAAGTGCTTTTAATTTTGGCAACTTATATTTTAAAAGCTTATAATAAAGTTTTAATTTGGATATTTTTATCACGCTTATATTATTTAGAATTTTTAATTGGACATGGTTTTCAAATGACAAAATTTTTAATGTTTTTCCCAAAAGTGAAATCAGTCTTCAAACGTTTTTTCGCAGTGGCATTTCAAATTCGGTCGTAACGGATGGGCTGGGTTTGGGGTGTTACATAAATCACATTGTAACATCCTAGATTAGGGGTTATGCATTTAGTGCATAATTCATGTGTTAATGGGCTCAGTGAGTGTGTTTGGAGGTGTGTGAGGGGCTTTGGAAGCTCTAGGATGGAAGAGGAAAACTTTGGAAAATATTGGATTTTTAGGTAAAAAGGGGAAACTAGGCAGGGAGGCCTTAAAAGAAATTTTGAGAAGGTTAGGACGCAAGAAAGTATTTGGCAAAGTGGCTTGGGGCGCTAAGGTGCAAGGGGGCTTCGGGAGGGGCGAGGTCGAGTCGTGAGGCGGCATGGGAGTGTTTTATTTTTGTATTTTGCGTCAGGAAGGGAATTGGGCCAGGGAGGTCTTAAGAGAGGTTATATCCGCTTTTAGACACAAAGATGGCCTTGGTAAAGTGGCTTAAGGGCGCCATTTAAGGGCCTGGAGGTGACGCCTGGCGCAGGTCTTGAGTTCGAAGAGTGGGAGCAGCAGTTGGGCGTTTTATTTTTGGCTTTTGGCGTTAAGACAAGGGGGAGCTAACAAGGGAGCGCTTGAAAAAAATTGTGGCGAGTTGTGTCACAAAGGAACGCCTTGGCAGAGTGGCTACGGGCGTTAGTGCAGCTGCTCCATCAGGTCCCATGTTCGAACCATGGGGGCAGCAGTTTGGTGCTTTATTTTTGCAAGTTGGCGTGAAGGGAGAGAGAGCTGGTGGTCTGCACATGGACTCTCAAGGGGGATAAGGATAAGCTTGATGTTTGCTTTTAAATTCGGCTGGAAGAGTTGATATTATTATTTTATTTATTTAATTGAAGAGGTGATGGAGGGATAAGGATTTATTTATTTTAAATTCTTTTTGAATAGATGTTGAAGAGGTAAATTAGGAGATTATTTTGGATTTGGATAAGTAAAGATGTGGTGGCCCAATTTGGGTGTCTTTGGTTGTTGAAATTCGGCCATGTGGGGAGGATAAGTGCCGAATAGTGTAGTATATTTAGAGAGTGGCCATCTTTTGTTAGTTCCTTTTTCATTTTAATTGTTTTCATTGTGCCGAAATTTCCAAGAAGCAAAAAGGCTATTCGTGTTTCTTTTTCTCCTCTAATTATTAGCAATAGCCGAATACCATACAAATCTTTCTTTTTCTCTCCTTTTTGTTCTAGCCGAATCTACTCCACTCTTTTGCCGAAATCTTCTCTCTTCCATTAGATATACTTTGGCCGAATAACAAGTGAGCACAGATTCTTTTCGGGATTTCTTCTTCAATCGGTTTGTAAGGGTAAGTGGAGATGGTAGAATGACTTTTGTTTGGTTTTCGAGATTTATGGTTATGGCCGAATGGTCTATGACTCATATTAATGAGATTAAGGCCGATTGTAGGAAGGAGGGCAGTCTAACGCTATGGATATTCGGGATTTGGTGATCGATCTAGGTAAGGTCTCAATATTTAAATCTGTTGCTAATTAGTTTAAAAGCCGAAGGCTAACTATTATGTGATTCAAGGTATAGCCGATTACAAGTGGTGTGTGTGGCTTCGGGATTTGGTTGGAAACCAAATCGGTTTAAGTCGAAGGATCTAGCGCAGATGATCGGATCTCGGGACCTAGGATTCGTGATAGTAACAGTGTGTACATACACACTTTATAACTAATAAGCGTGCTAAACGCATTGTGTATGCTAAAGCCCAACTGGTGTAGATTTGGATTTAATACCATAAAAGGTATAAGCAAGGATTCGAGTAAGTCCTTGTTGTTATGAGTTTTCTTTATGATGCTTTTGGGAAGCATGACATATTTGGTATATGTGGCAAATAAATATGTGGTGATGATAAATCCAGTATATGTTGTTAAATAAACATGTTGGCATGATTTACATTAAATGCATATCATGGATTGATGTGGGTTAAACGAGTGGAGGGGGAAGTGATATCCGTGTCTTGGACACCGGTGGTTTGGTACCACATTTCGTGACTACTGGTCACGGAGGTTTGGCACCTCATAGCGTCTCGTCCTAGTGGTTTGGTACCACGATGGGTTGGCCCCACAGATAATATAACGGGATTGACGCCAGTGATTTGGTATCACACGATGGGTTGGCCCCATCACTACTATTCGTGACTTCGGGTCACCAGTGGTTTGGCACCACAATATTGATGGATATCGTGTCTTTGGACACCAGTTGTTTGGCACCACCAGTGGTTTGGTACCACACGGGGTAGAGAAAGGTGCATTGGATGGCTAGGTTGGGTGCATGTTAAATTTAGTTCATGTTAACTTAGTTATAAATTGTGTATGAGGTTGCACTAAACCGGGGGAAGGGTTACACATTGAGTCTTGGTGACTCACCTTCTCCTTTAACTTTTTCAGGTGACTCGTAGATCGCGGATGAGGAGCCGGATGGACTCGAGGTGGCCATGCAGTGGGAATGTGATTTAAATGAACTTTGAACTATTTTTATTTTATTTAGGGATTTATTTGTTCAAGTTGTAATAAGGCCTCCTAAGATTTTATTTTGGTTATTTTACATGTTTTGGATAATTTATTTAAACCAATTGATGACTTTAAAATGGGTACACATGTTTTCTCAAATGCAAACGTAAATGTTTTACTGTTCCATCGGGTACATTTGATATCTGTAACAACCTGACTTAATAGATCTTTAAACAAAACTAAGTGTGGTTTTCTTCATACACCTCGTTGGTTTTTAACAAGACAATTGAAAATGAAACGTTTTCGACAAAACTTAAATCGGCTAAAAGGGATTTTACAAAATGTTTTCCTCTGTAACATACCAAATTCGGTCGTAATGTTTGGGCCGGGTTTAGGGTGTTACAAAATTGGTATCAGAGCCAAGTTCAAAACTCGGCTGTGGGGGCCCAAGGCCCAAAATGTTTTTGGTAGGCCTTCTTGAAGTAATTATTGTTTTGAATAGCATGGCATCGAGTCTCCGGCACCAATCCGCCCAGGTAAGTACTCCTGACTACTATGTGAATTATTATCTGTAGAGGGGTAGGAATGGAACGTAGATAGTATGATAAGTATTTGAACCCTAGGAATAGTATACCCCAATATAAGAATTTCATAAGACTTAATGTCTAATTAAACAAACCTATAACTAAGTCGCCGAGTTAGGGTGTGGTAACCCTTGTGCGCATGTCTAGGATTGGATCCGGAAGAGCCTGGTACTTAAGTAGTGCTAGTGACTCACCTCCTCTTCGCAAGAATCCTACCTGGTGCGTAGCTTCAGTTCACCCTAACCATGAGGACTTATTCATAGGCTAAACCCAATAACTAAAACCCGAAAGGGACTAGCCATGTAGTTTTATAAAAACCTTAGTTTTAAAATCCCTAAATTACCCTTTTAATTGTAGTAAAAGATTATTGTGAAAATTTTTTCCAAAATATCTCCGATTTACAAAATTACAAAAATACCCTTGTAGGACACATTACGAAAATACCCCTGGGTAGTGGAAAAACAACAACAATGAAAACTACAACATTCCTCTAAATGAACGAAAGTTTATAATTGGTTGATGAATGTGAACGTGACTTTCTGAATAGTGAATTTGAGTTGAGAACTTTGTTTGATCGAAAGAACCACTTTTAAACATCTTTTTTCATAAAACTGTTCGCGGTTAATAAGTGGAACAAAAGAAAAATTCTAATCCATAAAATTTCTTAATCAGATTAAAACACAATCGTTAGAAATGAGTTCCAGAGGACGTGGCCGTCGTGGACGCGGTAGAGGAAGAATGACCGTGTCGAGAACCCGTTAGGTCGGGTCAAGGGTGCGATAATGAGATACCACCGCCACTACCACCCCCAACTTTTGGTGTTGAGCAAAGCGAGGATCGGACGGGGTGGGGCGATATCGCAGTGTCTTCGCGAGTCCTTGAGATGGTGGCTGGAGCAGGTGGAGGTATGGGACCTCGGAAATCATGCCCGAACGACTCAGAGCCAATGGAGTGAGGTGTTCCGGTGTATCGTGTGGCACCCGATGCGCGGAGTATTGGTTGGAATCAACCGAGAGGATCATGGATGATCTAGATCGGCGGTGAGGAGAGGCGAAAAGAGTGGTGTCGCTCCTCGGGGATGAGTCATACCGATGGTGGCTCACGGTTCGGGATGGTGCTGCAGCAGATGACCTTACTTGGGAGTATTTCAAAGTAGCATACCAGAAGAAGTATGTGGGGACCAGCTACATTGATGCGCAGAGGAAAGCCTTTCTGGGGTTGGTTCAAGGGAATAAGTCGGTGTCTGAGTATGAAGCAGAATTTTTAAGGGTGAGCCGCTATGCTTGGGGAATTGTGTCAACGAGCACGAACAGCTGTGTCCGCTTTGAGGACGGACTTAGGATGATCTAAGGTTGCCGATTGCTCCACAACAGAGCGTGAGTCTTGATCCTAGTGGAAAAGGCTAAGGTAGCCGAAGGGATCAAGGAGTCCGTAAGACGGAACCACGAAAGGAACAAACAGAAGAGAGGCTTTGGATCGTCTGGATCAGGTAGTGATGTGCAGAAGAGGGCTAGATTTGGGGAATCAGAAAGAGCTGCAAAGCCTGCTCAGTGGCCACCTCAGTGTGCTAGATGCGGGAAATCCCACTTGGGAGAATGTTTGGATGGAAGTAGAGGGTGCATTGAGTGTGGATCAATGGAGCACCGGGTAAGGGATTGTCCGCGGAAGTTGGCTAGGACTCAAGCGGAGGATCAAGGACGTGGTCAATTCAGGAGGGATGGCCAAAGAACCACGGAGGGTCGAGGTGCGGCTAGGGGTAATGATAATGGTAACGGGCGTGGCCGAGGTACTGAAGGTGCAGAATCGAGGCAACCAAGGTTGGTTTATGCAGTTGGCCATCGCGAGGAGGAAGATGTGCCAGATGTGACAACGGGTACGTTCCTTATTTCAGGAATACCCTTAATTGCTTTGATTATTGTAGAGTTTTCGTGTATTGCAAGTGAAGTGCCTGAAACTTTGGATGTGAACTTAGAGATTGTGCCTAGGAAGTATGATGGTTTTATTAAAATTAGAGTGCGCAACATAAGCGTAGTCTTGGTGAGTTAAGATGTCACGATTATTCGTTAGTAAGTAATTTCGAGGACGAAATTATTTTTAAGGAGGGTAGAACTGTAACATCCTAGATTAGGGGTTATGCATTTAGTGCATAATTCATGTGTTAATGGGCTCAGTGAGTGTGTTTGGAGGTGTGTGAGGGGCTTTAGAAGCTCTAGGATGGAAGAGGAAAACTTTGGAAAATATTGGATTTTTAGGTAAAAAGGGGAAACTAGGCAGGGAGGCCTTAAAAGAAATTTTGAGAAGGTTAGGACGCAAGAAAGTATTTGGCAAAGTGGCTTGGGGCGCTAAGGTGCAAGGGGGCTTCAGGAGGGACGAGGGTCGAGTCGTGAGGGTAGCATGGGAGTGTTTTATTTTTGTATTTTGCGTCAGGAAGGGAATTGGGCCAGGGAGGTCTTAAGAGAGGTTATATCCGCTTTTGGACACAAAGATGGCCTTGGTAAAGTGGCTTAAGGCGCCATTTAAGGGCACAGGAGGTGGCGCTTGGCGCAGGTCTTGAGTTCGAAGAGTGGGAGCAGCAGTTGGGCGTTTTATTTTTGGCTTTTGGCGTTAAGACAAGGGGGAGCTAGCAAGGGAGCGCTTAAAAAAAAATTGTGGCGAGTTGTGTCACAAAGGAACGCCTTGGCAGAGTGGCTATGGGCGTTAGTGCAATGCTCCATCGGTCCCATGTTCGAACCATGGGGGCAGCGAGTTTGGTGCTTTATTTTTGCAAGTTGGCGTGAAGGGAGAGAGAGCGGTGAGTACACATGGACTCTCAAGGGGATAAGGATAAGCTTGATGTTTGCTTTTAAATTCGGTTTGGAAGAGTTGATATTATTATTGTATTTATTTAATTGAAGAGGTGATGAAGGGATAAGGATTTATTTATTTTAAATTCTTTTGAATAGATGTTGAAGAGGTAAATTAGGAGATTATTTTGGATTTGGATAAGTAAAGATGTGGTGGCCCAATTTGGGTGTCTTTGGTTGTTGAAATTCGGCCATGTGGGGAGGATAAGTGCCGAATAGTGTAGTATATTTAGAGAGTGGCCATCTTTTGTTAGTTCCTTTTTCATTTTAATTGTTTTCATTGTGCAGAAATTTCCAAGAAGCAAAAAAGGCTATTCGCGTTTTTTTCTCCTCTAATTATTAGCAATAGCCGAATACCATACAAATCTTTCTTTTTCTCTCCTTTTTGTTCTAGCCGAATCTACTCCACTCTTTTGCCGAAATCTTCTCTCTTCCATTAGATATACTTTGGCCGAATAACAAGTGAGCCTGCATTCTTTTCGGGATTTCTTCTTCAATCGGTTTGTAAGGGGTAAGTGGAGATGGCTGAATGACTTTTGTTTGGTTTTCGAGATTTATGGTTATGGCCGAATGGTCTATGACTCATATTAATGAGATTAAGGCCGATTGTAGGAAGGAGGACAGTCTAACCACAATGGATATTCGGGATTTGGTGATCAATCTAGGTAAGGTCTCAATATTTAAATCATTGCTAATTAGTTTAAAAGCCGAAGGCTAACTATTATGTGATTCAAGGTATAGCCGATTACAAGTGGTGTGTGTGGCTTGAGGATTTGGTTGGAAACCAAATCGGTTTAAAGTCGAAGGATCTAGCGCGATGAGATCGGATCTCCGGGACCTAGGATTCGCGATAATAACAGTGTGTACATACACACTTTATAACTAATAAGCGTGCTAAACGCATTGTGTATGCTAAACTGAATTTGTGTAGATTTGGATTTAATACCATAAAAGGTATAAGTAAGGATTCGGGTAAGTCCTTATTGTTATGAGTTTTCTTTATGATGCTTTTGGGAAGCATGACATATTTAGTATATGTGGCAAATAAATATGTGGTGATGATAAATCCAGTATATGTTGTTAAATAAACATGTTGGCATGATTTACATTAAATGCATATCATGGATTGATGTGGGTTAAACAAGTGGAGGAAGTGATATCCGTGTCTTGGACACCAGGTGGTTTAGTACCACATTTCGTGACTACGGTCACGGAGGTTTGGCACCTCATAGCGTCTCGTCCCGGTGGTTTGGTACCACAATGGGTTAGCCCCACGATAATATAACGGGATTGGCGCGGTGATTTGGTATCACACGATGGGTTGGCCCCATCACTACTATTCGTGACTTCGGTCACGGTGGTTTTAACACCACAATATTGATGGATATCGTGTCTTTGGACACCGGTGGTTTAGCACCACCGGTGATGCAGTACCACACGGGTAGAGAAAGGTGCATTGGATGGCTAGGTTGGGTGCATGTTAAATTTAGTGCATGTTAACTTAGTTATAAATTGTGTATGATGTTGCACTAAACCAGGGAAGGGTTACACATTGAGTCTTGGTGACTCACCTTCTCCTTTAACTTTTTCTGTGACTCGTAGATCGCATGATGAGGAGCCGGATGGACTCGAGGTGGCCATGCAAAGGGGAATGTGATTTAAACGAACTTTGAATTATTTTTATTTTATTTAGGGATTTATTTGTTCAAGTTGTAATAAGGCCTCCTAAGATTTTATTTTGGTTATTTTACTTGTTTTGGATAATTTATTTAAACCAATTGATGACTTTAAAATGGGTACACATGTTTTCTCAAATGCAAACGTAAATGTTTTACTGTGCCATCGGGTACATTTGATATCTGTAACAACCTGACTTAATAGATCTTTAAACAAAACTAAGTGTGGTTTTCTTCATACACCTCGTTGGTTTTTAACAAGACAATTGAAAATGAAACGTTTTCGACAAAACTTAAATCGGCTAAAAGGGATTTTACAAAATGTTTTCCTCTGTAACATACCAAATTCGGTCGTAATGTTTGGGCCGGGTTTGGGGTGTTACACACATAGCAACGATCTCAAAAACGTAAAAATTATCAAAAACCGAGCTAAACACATACATCAATCAAGCTTAGACACGGCCGAATGTAGCTAGGTTTTTCTTTCTTTTTCTTTTGCTAAGTTTCGGTCACTTGAGAAGAAAGATGAACACTTTTCATCTTTTATTCAATTTAATATATTATCATATTTTAAATTATATTTTTATAACATAAAATATAATAAATAATTTCCAATCACTATTTCATGCAAATTTTGGTCGGCCACTAAGCTGAATTATGGCTGAATTATCCTACCAATACTTTAATTTATAAAACCATCATCAATTCGGTACTTACACATTTAACCAACAAATTTTCTTTTTATGCGATTAAGCCCTTTTTCACAATTAAGCACCAAAACGATCAAATTTTAATACGAAAATTTTACCCACACCAATTCACACTTAATAAACATAGAAAATAATATTAAAATATTTTTATGAGTCAGATTCGTGGTCCCGAAACCACCGTTCCGATTAGGGTCAAAGTCGCGCTGTTACAACTCTCCCCCCTTAGGGATTTTCGTCCCCGAAAATCTTACCGGTAAATTGGTTAGGATAACGTTCTTTTATTGAATCTTCAACCTCCCAAGTTGCTTCCTCAACCCCATGCTTATGCCACAGTACTTTCACCAACGAGATTTTCTTATTACGCAACTCTTTCATTTCGCGAGCCAAAATACGAATCAGTTCTTCCTCATAGGTTAAATCAGACTGAATCTCAATTTCTGATGGACTAATCACATGAGAAAGATTGGATCTATATCGTCGAAGCATCAAAACATGGAAAACATTGTGGATCTTTTCTAACTCAGGTGGCAACATCAACCTGTACGCAACCAGCCCGATACACTCAATAATCTCATACGGCCCAATAAATCTCGGACTCAGTTTTCCCTTACGACCAAATCTAAGTATTTTCTTCCACGGCGAGACTTTCAAAAATACTCGATCACCAATCTGAAATTCTATATCTTTACGTTTCAAATCCGCATAGGATTTCTGACGATGGGACGCTGCTTTCAAACTTTCGCGGATCACTTTTACTTTCTGTTCAGTCTCTTTGATTATATCAACCCCGTGTATCTTACTTTCACTTAGCTCGGTCCAATACAAAGGTTTACGACATTTACAACCGTACAAAGCCTCGTAAGGGGCAATTTTGATACTCAATTGAAAGCTATTAATGTACGCAAATTAAATCAAAGGCAAGTATCGTTCCCACGTACCCTCAAACTTGAGAACACAACATCTCAACATATCCTCAAGTATTTGAATAATTCTCTTGGATTGACCATCCGTTTGAGGGTGGAAAGCGGTGCTAAAATGTAATTTAGTACCTAGTGCATCTTACAGTTTCTTCCAAAATCGCGATGTAAACCTCATATCTCTATCCGAAACAATAGAAATAGGTACTCCATGTAATCGTACAATTTGAGAAATGTACAACTCAACTAGCTTATCAAGCGAGTAATCTGTACGAACCGTAATAAAGTGAGCCGACTTCGTCAATCTATCAACAATAACCCAGATTGCATCTTTCTTGCTCGATGTAAACGGTAACCCAGATACAAAATCCATCGTGACTCGATCCAATTTCCATTCGGGTATCATAATCGGCTGAAGCAACCCAGATGGCACCTGATGCTCGGCTTTTACTTGCTGACATACCAAACATTTTGACACGAATTCTGAAATATCTTGTTTCATACCGTGCCACCAGTAATGCTATCTCAAATCATTATACATTTTCGTACTCCCCGGGTGAACAGACAATCTACTATTATGAGCTTCATTACAAATCAACCGAATCAACTTAGGATCTTTTGGTACACATATTCGGTATCTGAACTGCAAACATCCCTCAGCATCAATCTGAAATTCTGAGTCAGCATTCGAACCACAGTGATTCCTTTTTACCATCAAATTATCATCAAACTTTTAAGCTTAGCAAATCTGTTGAACAAATAACGGTCTTGCTTTCAATTCTGCTATAATTGCACCATTTTCAGTGATAGCCATATCTACGTTCATCGCGCGTAAAGCAAACAGTGATTTTCGGCTTAAAGCATCAGCAACCACATTAGCCTTTCCCGGGTGATAATCAATCACAAGCTCGTAATCTTTTAATAATTCCAACCATCGTCGTTTTCTCAGATTCAGATCCTTCTGAGTCATTAAGTACTTTAGGCTTTTATGATCGGAATAGACATGGCATTTTTCACCGAATAAATAGTGGCGCCATATTTTCAAAGCAAAAACTATAGCGGCAAATTCAAGATCATGCGTCGGATAGTTCTTTTCATGCGGCTTTAACTGTCTCGAGGCATAAGCTACAACCTTACCCTCCTGCATCAGAAAACAACCTAAACCATTCAATGATGCATCACTGAATATAACGAACTCCTTACTCGACTCTGGCTGAACAAGCATTGGAGATTCCGTTAACAAGGTTTTCAGCTGATCAAAACTCTTCTGACACTTTTTCGTCCACTCGAATCTAACATCATTTTGAAGTATCTTTGTCATCGGAGTTGCAATCATTGAGAAACCTTTCACGAAGCGTCTATAATAACCGGCAAGTCCCAGAAAACTCTGAACTTCAGAAACATTTCGCGGGGGTCTCGAATCAAGTATAGCCGAAATCTTACTCGGATCAACTCGAATACCTGATGCTGAAACAACATGCCCCAAGAAGCTAACTTCCCATAACCAGAACTCACATTTACTAAATTTCGCGTACAACTGCTTATCACGCAAAATCTGTAGCACAATTCTCAAATGTTCGGCATGCTCGGTTTTGCCGTGCAAATAGATCAGAATGTCATCTATAAACACAACCACGAACCGATCTAGATACTGTCTGAATACCCAATTCATCAAATCCATGAAAATAGCAGGGGCATTAGTGAGTCCAAACAGCATCACCAAGAACTAGTAATGGCCGTATCTCGTCTGAAAAGCAGTCTTAGGTACATCTAAGTCTCTAACTCGCAGCTGATAATAACCTGATCTTAAATCGATCTTCAAAAATACTGAGGCTCCCTTTAGCTGATCAAATAAATCATCGATGCGCGGCAATGGGTATTTATTCTTTATGGTCACTTTATTAAGCTGTCGGTAGTCGATGCACATTCTCAAAGTTCTGTCTTTCTTTTCACAAATAACACTGGCGCACCCTATGGAGAGAAACTCAGTCGAGCGAAACCTCTATCTGTCAACTCTTGCAATTGAGCTTTCAACTCTTTTAATTCAGTCGGTGCCATTCTATACGGAGCTATCGAGATTGGAGTCGTCCCTGGCACTAAATCGATTCCAAACTCTACCTCCTGAACAGGTGGCAAACCCGACAATTCTTCCGGAAACACATCCGGATATTCACATACAACCGGTATAGATTCAATCTTCTTTTCAGTCACTTTACTATCAATTACATAAGCAAAGTAAGATTCATAACCCTTTCTCATAAGCTTCCGAGTCAACATCGAAGATTTCACTGCTGGTAACCCATTTAAATCGGCAGACTCAATTCGAATTATCTCATTATTCTGGCACCGCAGATCAATAGTCTTTCGTCTACAATTCACTACAGCATCTTGTACGGTTAACCAATCCATGCCGAGAATGATATCAAACTCATCTAATGGTAGTAACATCAAATCAGCCGAAAAACATGAATCTTGAATCATCAAAGGGCAATTCTTGCACATCTTGTCAACTAGCACACACCGGCCCAGGGGGTTCGAAACCCGAATCACAAACTCAGTAGACTCAACAGGTAAAGTCTTAATGGATACAAATGTTTCACACACATAGGAATGAGTTGAATCGGGATCAATTCGAGCAATTACACTAGTATTAAAGAGAGTAAATATACCAGTGATAACATCTGCAGATGAAGCTTCCTCTCGGGCATGAATGGCATAGGCTCTGGCAGGCACACGAGCCTCGGATCGAACAGCTGTATCCAAAGTCCCTCTCTCTGTACCGCTTCTACCTTCCGCATTTCAGGGTGGTCTACCTCTAGCTACAGCACCGCTAGATCTCACACTCTGATTATTATCCTTCTCGGCTAACTCTGGGCAATCCCGAATGAAATGATCCTGCGAACCACACTTGTAGCAAGCTCGGTTGTTGAACTTGCCCCAACATTCACCAAAATGTCGCCTACCACACTGCTGACACTCGGGTTTATTCTGTCGAGTATTGCAAACACTAGCTATCGAGGTGGCTCGTGAACTCACTGGTGGTCACTCTCGTATAGATATCCCAGCATTAGTCTTAGAACGACTATTGTCATTTCTGATTTTCTTCAATGCCAATTGAGAAGTTTTACCCGCTGATCTCTTGCGGAAATCTCTAGCTTCGAACTCAGCTTTTCTTTTCTCTTTTCCGAGCTTTTCGGCCTTGCAAGCTCGCTCGACAAGTACTACGAACTCTTTTATTTCAAATATACCAACAAGCAATTTTATGTCTTCATTCAGTCCTTCCTCGAATCTTTTACACATAGCATCCTCGATTGCAACACACTCTCGGGCATATCGGTTGAGTCTCACAAACTCACCCTCATAATCAGATATGGTCATACGACCCTGTTTTAACTCGAGAAATTCTTTGCGTTTTTGATCAATGAATCATTGACTGATATACTTTTTGCGAAACTCCGTCTGAAAGAAATCCCAAGTGACCCATTCCTTCGGAACAACCGAAACCAAAGTGTTCCACCAATAGTAGGCAGAATCCCGTAATAAAAATATAGCACATTTTAAGCACTCTTCGGGTGTACAAGATAGTTCATCGAAGACACGAATAGTATTATCGAGCCAAAATTTAGCCCGCTCAGCATCATCAGTAGCTGTGGCCCTAAACTCTTCAGCTCCGTATTTTCTGATTTTATCAATAGGAGGCTTATTTAATCTCTCAGGATTAATGATCGAAGGTACCACAGGCACTACAGGTGGATTATTTGGATTTGGGGGTTGTTGAACAGCCGGATTTGTCTGGATATACTGATTAAACCAATCATTCATTATGCTAAAGAAGGCTTGCTTAGCCCACTCATCTGGGTTACTCGTAGCTGGTTGAGATTCAACTGGCGCGGTCCCTTGTGCGGGAGTAGGCACCACACTCTTAACATCATCTGCTACGGCTCGTTCGGGATCAGGATCCATTTACTATAAGAAAGAACAAAGATATATTTCCTTGTCAGAAGTCATTACACTATCACAATAAAAATTATGGCATGTATAGCTAGACTCACACACGCTACGTTAGTCCGAGAACCGACTAAACCATAGCTCTGATACCAATAAAATGTAACACCCCTAACCCGTATTCGTCACCGAATTAGAGTTACGAGGCATTACCTAGCAAAGCATAACCCAAAACAAGCATTCACAAATAAATATTTATAAACTTATAAATGTTTTATATAAACATATCATATTTCTTTAATACTAGTTTGAATCAAATGAACTTCCAACGCATAATTATCGAATGCCTAATTCATTATCAAACCTACTTCAATCATATCACACTGAATCATAAATGAACAAACTTCATTAATAATCATGTCATACTAACTTGCACATAATTACATATCCAACATATACCTATCATTTATTTTATCAAATGTTGAAACCAACTAACATGTATCAAAACTAAACTACTTATTTTTAATATACATAAAGATCGGAATATATAAACATTTCATGCATAATATTCGCTATTCATATGGTCATAACCGAATGCATAATGGGTAATAATGTACTTTCATAGCATGCTTTAAACATTAACTTACATATCACTAATCCATATAACCAAATTCACATAAAAGCCATTTTTGATCAAATAGAAAAAGTTACTATTCATTTGGTCATTAAATTATAAAAGCCCAATATGCATATGCTTATAAACATTTTACCAAAATAAATTATCTATTACCAAAACCAATATACGTATAAGTCAAAACCTTGCTTAACCGAATCTAGGGTACACCAAACTTAATACCAATTGTCAAAAGCATCCATTCATATCAGTAATCACACCTTTTATAATTAACATAGCCAAATTATTCAAAGAAAAACTAAACATATCTTACAAATGACCTAAAACATATAAAACCAAGCTCACTATATACACCTATGTATATCATAACCAACATTGCACATTCAAATTATATATATAACCTATAACGTCATTTATACCTATCATGAAAATTATTTCACCAAATCATCCAAACACCATGGTCGAAACTACATAACTATGATTTAACTCAATAATCATTCATGCCACATATTTTAACACCAAGCATAAATACATCAGAAATTGTACTTTCATAATAAGTTAACATCATAGCCGAATTCACATAAGACCCTAATTACCACAATTTAGCCATTTTCGCATGGCATATATATACATATACACACCATTCAAAATAAATTCAAAAGTAATATAGCCTATACATGCCATAGTTAAAAAAAATTAGCTTATGAGGTACCAAAATTAATCAATAGTGTGATAGACTTTGACAATGATCCCCAAGCTCGAAACTTGTCTTTCAAGATCTATAAAACAATGGAAATAAACACATACCGTAAGCTATCATAGCTTAGTAAGTTATAAGCAATTTCACAACAACAATGCATTATTACATTATATTAGAAATAAAAATTTTATAGATTCAGAAATAAACAACCATGGCTATAATTTGTACCACCTTTCATAAACTATCACCTTTCATAGTTCCAAAAGCCGAATACCCATACATTTAATAATTGATTTAATATGCATATACCACTTACTAAATTTATACTTACAATTCAAATAATAACTTCTCATGATATCAAACTTACCGAATTCAATCTTGGATTAAAGTTTACTCATACCTTTAAGGCGCGTTAACCGATCTCGCACACTTAGTGCTCGGGAGTTCAATTCGCACACCTAGTGCTCTTTATCCGATTTCGCACACTTAGTGCTCGAAAGATCAATGCGCACACTTAGTGCTCTTCATCCGATTTCGCACACTTAGTGCTCGGAAATTCAATTCGCACACTTAGTACTTTTTCTCAATTTTTACTCCTCATTCGTACAAACACATATAAACTGAACTTCAACTATATATATATATATATACATATTCGAATCAACTCATTCATCACATAAAAACATTAACATATTCGGAAATATACAATACATTTATATATACATCTCCATTTATTTCAATACATCATTAAGAATAATTTCAATTTAACTCAATTGCTTAAAAACTTACCTCGAGTATCGACGGACTACGTTTTTCGACTATTCAATTTAACTTCTCCTTTCCCCGATCCTGTAACACCCCAAACTCGGACAAGACACTACGCCCGAATCTGGCATGTTACGGGGAAAAACGTCTTTGAGTGACCGGATTTTTTTCGTTTAGAAGTGGGGTGAAAACATAGTGAATTTGAGGAAAGTTTGAGTAGGCTTGTTTGATTAGATTTTGAAAACCTATCCAAGTATATAGTTAAAACGAGTTGATTTCATTTAGCACTTCCAATAGTTTCTTAGTGCCATTTTGACACATTTTAGACTTAGTAGAAAATCAAGTTTGATTCGGAAATCATTTGAGTTTATTGTGTAGCAAAACATAGCGAGATACCCGATGGTATAGTTTGAAACACATTTCGATATAATTTTGAAAACGTTGTCTTTCCAAGTTTTAGTAAAATTTCATGCCAAGTTATTTGTTAAGCAGGTTGAGAATCTAATTAAAGCATACCCATCATAGAACATAATTTAAAGGCCTTTTACAAATCCAAATTAAAACCTAAATGAAAGTAATTAAACTAAAGTACCCAAATGATAGAGTTGGAGTAAAACTTTATTAAGCATGGCATGAGCACCCGAGTCCATCCGGCTCCATGTCCGCGTCTCACGAGTCACCTGAAATGTCAAAGGAGAGGGTGAGTCGAGTGACTCGATGCATAAATCCCGCTCCGATGAAACAACATGCTAACACACATCATACATAGGAACATAATTAATGCAACCCGATCCTAACCATCCGTATCTCCTTTTTCTACCCGTGTGGTACCAAACCACTTGGTGGTGCCAAACCAGTGGTGACGTATAGTCACAATGTGTTACCAAAACACAGGTGTCCCAAAGACACAATGTGCTACCCAAGCACCGTGACCGTAGTCACAATGATCGAATGATGGGGCCAACCCATCGTGTGATACCCAATCACTAGCGACGATCCCATATCTCATGTGGGGCCAACCCACGGTGGTGTTAACCACGGGGACAAGTCGCAATGAGGTGCCCAACCTCTGGTGTCCCAAAGACACAAATGTGCTACCAAAGCACCTTTGGTGACCGTAGTCACAATAATCGAATGACGGGGCCAACCCATCGTGTGATACCCAATCACTAGCGAGACGATCCAATATCTCATGTGGGGCCAACCCACGGTGGTGTTAACCACGGGGACAAATCGCAATGAGGTGCCCAACCTCTGGTGTCCCAAAGACACATATGTGCTACCAAAGCACTTGGTGACCCAAAGTCACAAGGTGTGTTACCAAAACACTCGGTGCTCGTCGGCACAAAATCATCACTTTGCCCCTCCACTCCTCATATCACCCATCAACAAACCAACTCATGTAATCATGCATATCATACAAATTATGCATATCATGCTAATATGTTTGACTCATGTCCCATATCACATACATACATAGTCATGATACCATATAGATCATCGAGTAATCTAGTAACAATACTTGACTTACCCGGATACGTACACATACCCGTTTGGGTATCCAATAATCCATCATCTTGTCATGATTTTAATAGGCGAACAGGTTTATTAATAATATTACTAAATATCGGTGTGTTAGTTTATACACACACAGTAATCACGAGTCTAGAAATCCCGACAAAAGCGATCTAAGCCCCTCGAGAACTAGCTCCTACAATCGGCCAAAGCATAGGGGTTAGGCATCCACACATTCGACCAACAACATCTAGACCAAAAGGGTTTGTCGAAAAGCCTTACCTTTCACCTGATTTGGTTTCCTACCAAATCCAGAACCAAAAAGTGGTTCCCTTAGACAATCGGCCAACCTATAAAGAAGGAAGTATTAATCTCTTGAAGCTTTGACTAAACGAGATAAAAGAATTAACTAATAGTCTTGGCCCACACCAATACTTACCCCACACAGCTAATCGAGCAGAAGGCTCCACTTGATTGCTTCAAACTCCCGAATATCCCAACAAGAAATCGGTTTAACAAAGAGGAATAACACCCATCAATGGTTGCCATATTCGGCTCTTAAACAACCAACATCGACAAAGTATAAGGAGAAAAGGAGATGGCCATTCGGCCAAGGACTTACCAATCTCCAACGATTGAAGCAAAACCACAACACCAACAAGATTCGGCCAAGGTTTTGAGAAGAAGAAAGAAAGTGATTATGAGGTAGATGCTTTTCGGTTTAAAGGAAAAATCGATATGAAATGGGAGCAAAGTTTCGGCAAGAATTGAGAAGGATGAATGGAAGAATCGGTTGGGAAGAAAATGGTAAGTTCGGCTCTTAAGAAAATGAAGAAACTATGTAAGGAGAGAAGAGAGTATTAGACACACAAGTAGAGAAACCAAAGCAATTTCGCTACCAAAAGATGTTGAGAGAACAAATGCACAATCGGCTAAGTGCAAAAGAAATGAGAAAAAACGGCAATGTATGTTTGCTTTGGTCTTACGGTTTTCAAGAAGTAAAGAGGATAAGAAAGAAATTGAAGTTTAACTGCTAGAAGACAAAACAAAGAATTTGGTTTACCAAGCTAGTGACCGAAAATGCTAAGAAAAATATGCCAAAAAAAGATGCTTAGACTTTCGGTTTGGTAAGGCACAAAGAGAGAATTGCTTCTAAAGATTTTGACCGAAAACACCCCAAAACTCAAAGTGAATTTTCGGCACTACCTCACACCCACACCATGCCGTCCACTCCCCACTCCAACACCCCACAAAATCGGCCAAAATCCTCCATTCACTCCACTCCCCACATTCAAACAACAAGACCAAGTCTTCCTCCTAAACTCACTCTCCTCCCACCATTTGAGCAGTTTGACCAAGTCCAAAGAAGAATTTGAATTGCCTTCTACTTCCTCCTCCCATGCCGTCCAAAAAGAATGCAAAATGTGGCCACTCCATGCGGCTTGAACTCGGGACCCACGCCTCCTGCAATTGACGCCAACACCAGCTCCAAGTGGCGCATGCTTTGCCACTCCACCAGCTCCTCTTTTGTGCTCAAGAACACCAAATAAAACTCTTATACCCTAGCTCCTGAGCTCCACGACTTAACACCCAAAAATCAAAATTTTCCCATTCACTCGAGCATACATTTAGACTTCAATTAAGCCCCAAAACATAGAAATAGCCACATGACACACTAGACACATGCAATATCATGCAACAACAAAATAGCCCCTAACCGGGATATTACGGTTCTACCCCCCTTAAAATAATTTCGACCTCGAAATTACGATCGAAGAAGAGTTGCGGGTATTCTTTGTCTCATCATATCCTCGAGTTCCCACGTAGCTTCTTCTCACGCCATGATTCCGCCAAAGAACCTTAACCAAAGGCACGGACTTCTTCACGCGGAACATTCACATCCCGATCTAGAATCGCATTGCGGTTTCTTCTTCCATAGTCAAATCTGGATTTACGTCGATCTCTTCCACTTTGCTACCACATGCGACGGATCTGAGCGATACCTCGAAGCATCGAAGCGTGGAATACGTCGTGAATCGACTAAGCTCTCTGGCGGCAACTCAAGCGATCGCCACTTGGTCCAACTCGTCTCAATACCTTATGCGGCCCAATAAATCTCGGGCTTAGTTTGCCTTTCTTCCCGAACCTCAACACCTTTTTCCAAGGCGAGACCTTCAGGAACACTCGATCCCCCACAGCGAACTCTATATCTCTTCGCTTAAGATCGGCATAAGACTTCTGCCGGTCCGAAGCTTCCTTCAATCGAGACTGAATCAACTTAACCTTGTCTTGGTCTCAAAGAAACCAACTCGGGTCCTAACAAGCGGCGTTCACCCAACTCCGTCCAACACGTAGGTGAGCGACATTTCCTACCATACAACGCCTATAAATGCGGTGCCATCTTGATGCTCGCTTGGTAACTGTTGTTGTAAGCAAACTCAGCTAATGGTAGAAACTCCTCCCAACTACCTCTGAAATCCAAGATACAACCTCTCAGCATATCCTCTAGGACCTGAATGACCCTTTCTGATTGACCGTCAGTCTGCGGGTGAAAAGCCGTGCTGAAATCCAAACGAGTACCCAGAGCCTGATGCAACGCTTTCGGAACCTTGGCGTGAATCTAGGATCCCGATCCGAGATTATCGAAAGCGGCACACCGTGCAACCTCACTATCTCGAAACATACGGCTTCGCTAGCTTACGAAGTGAGTAGTCAACCCTCACGGAATAAAGTGAGTGATTTAGTCGATCGATCCACCACTACCCAAATGAATCTTTCTTGCTTGGCGTGGCGGTAACCCAGCGACGAAATCCATGGTTATCCTTTCCCACTTCCACTGAGGAATCTTCACAGGCTGAAGCAACCCCGACGGCAACTGATGTTCAGCCTTGACCTGCTGACAAGTCAGACACTTCCCAACAAACTCTGTAACCTCCTTCTTCAAGCCAGGCCACCAAAACCGCTCTCTAAGATCCCTATACATCTTGGTACCTCCGGGATGCATAGCATATGGACGCTATGTGCGTCTGAAGAATCTTCTGCCTCAGCTCAACATCTTTAGGCATACAAGCCTTACCTTGAAAACACAGAACCTCGTCACGAGACAAGCTGTAACCATCCAAACCACCGTCCTGCATCTGCAACCTTCGCGCACTCAGAACCTCATCCAATAACTGTTTCTCTACGATCTGCTCAACCCAAGTAGGCAACTCGCAACTCTGCGAGAATACTCCGTCGTCATACAAACTCAAATGGGCAAACAAAGCTCTTAAGTCCGAAACAACCTTGCGGCTCAACGCGTCTCTGCCACCACGTTAGCCTTGCCGGATGATACTCAATCGAGCGATCGTAATCTTTCAAAGCAACTCAACCCATCTGCGCGCCTCAAATTCAAATCCTTACGAGTCGTGAGATACTTGAACTCTTGTGATGCGTGTAGACTATCGATCTCTCTCCGTACAAGTAGTGCCTCCAAATCTTTAAGCGAAGACCACAGCTGCTAGCTCCAAATCGTGCGTCGGATAGTTGACCTCATGCGGCCTCAGCTGTCGAGAAGCGTAAGCCACAACCTTACCCTCTTGCATCAGCACACAACCCAAGCCCGTATGTGATGCATCGCAATAAACTGTGAATTCTTTACCAGCCTCAGGTTGAATTAGAACCGGAGCCTCAGTCAAAATCTTCTTTAACTTGTCGAAGCTTTCCTGCGCTTCTCGGTCCATACAAAGCGGAACTTCTTTCCTCGGCAACTTGGTCATCGGCGCGCTATCAACGAGAAACCCTCAACAAACCTTCGGTGAGTATCCGGCCAAACCTGAAAACTCGAATCTCGGCCACTGACCTAGGCGGCTTCCAATCCAAAACTGCCTCAATCTTACGAGGATCTACTCGAATCCCCTCAGCCGACACTACATGACCCAAGAAAGTCACTTCTCTAAGCCAGAACTCGCACTTACTGAACTTAGCATAGAGCTGCTTTTCCCTCAAAGTTTGCAACACCACTCGCAAATGCTTATCATGCTCTTCCTCTGTCCTTGAGTACACCAAGATGTCGTCTATGAAAACCACGACGAACTGATCCGAATCTTTGCTGAAACACCCTGTTCATCATATCCATAAACGCTGCCGGTGCGTTAGTCAACCCGAACGGCATTACCAGAAATTCGTAGTGCCCATACCGAGTCCGAAACGCTGTTTTATGGATATCCGCCTCCTTAACCTTCAACTGATGATACCCAGATCTCAAGTCGATCTTCGAGAATACCGCCGCACCCTTCAGCTGATCAAACAAGTCATCTATCCGTGGCAACGGATACTTGTTTTTAATCGTCAGCTTGTTCAACTGGCGGTAGTCTATACACATCCGCATCGAGCCATCTTTCTTCTTGACAAAGAGTACCGGCGCACCCCACGGCGAAACACTAGGCCTAATAAAACCTCGATCCAATAACTCCTGGATCTGAGCCTTAAGCTCCACCAACTCCTTTGGCGCCATCCTATACGGAGCAATAGACACTGGCGCAGTTCCGGGTAATAGATCTATTCCGAACTCTACCTCGCGATCTGGCGGCAAACCCGGAAGCTCCTCAGGAAAAACATCAGCAAACTCCTTAACGGTACGAACCTTCTCCACAGCAGACTCCTTAGCCTCCAAGGCATACACATGAACCACATACGCTTCACAGCCCTTCCTGACCATCTTCTCCGCTTTCAGAGCAGATACCACATTTGATAAGTAATCTCTCCTATTACCTATCATAGCCACCTCTTCACCCTCGACCGTCTTAAGAACCATGCGCTTGGCCGCGCAATCCAACCTCGCCTGGTACTTGACCAACCAATCCATCCCAAGAATCAGATCGAACTCCCCAAACGGCAGTTCCATCAGATCAGCAGCAAACACTACCCCTTGGAGTTCTAAGGGTACCTCTCTAAACAGTTTATCTACTACTACAGAGTGACCTAGAGGGCTAATCACAGTCATCTGCCTAGAAGATATCTCAGAGTCTAAATCCATGGTCTCTACTATACTCACGGCAACATAAGAGTGCGTTGAACCCACATCAATCAAAGTGGTATAAGGAGAACCAAAAATCAAAAACGTCTGGGTTATGGCGTCCGGTGCGTCGCCCTCTCTCTCGGCGCCTCGCGGCATACACTAATCCAGGTATGCGGCATCGGAACTACTCGCACCTCTCGCCCGGTGCTCCACGGCCCCGACGAGAACCATTACCACCTCTGCCATTACCACGGCCCCTCTGCGGTGGCGGTCCACTACCTCAGGCCCGATTACGGCCCGACTCTCGGGCCGAATCCTAGCCAACCTCGCGGGGACGGTCCCTCACACGATGCTCGAGAACCACACTCGAAGCAACCTTTTCCTCCAGTCCAGCAACCACCCCAATGAGATTTCCCACACCGATCACCTTTGCGGCGGTCCACGCTGCGCAACAAACCCTAGCGGTGGTTCGGCCCACTCGGTCTAGCCCTTTTCTGCGGATTACCTGACGATCCGGAAGACCCAAAGCTCCTCTTATGTCTATTTCGATCCATGCCTTGTCTCACTGACTCCTTAACACCCTCGGCTACCTTAGCCTTCTCAACTAAGACAACAAACTCGCTCCTGGCGAGGAGCAATCAAGCGACCTCAAGTCGTCTCGCGAGACCATCCTCGAAAGCGAACACACCTCTCATGCTCAGTGGCCACAATGCCCCTGGCATACCTACTCAGCTTCAGGAACTCAGCCTCGTACTCGGAAACCGATTTACTCCCCTGATCAAGCCTCAGAAATGCCTTCCGCTGGGAGTCAATATAACTAGCTCCGATGTACTTCTTTTGATATGCGACCACAAGTAATCCCATGTCGAGATCCTCTGCTTTGCCACCTGTCCCCGAACCGTGAGCCACCACTGTCGACTCATCCGGAGAAGCGTCGATGCCCTTCACTTCTCTTCAGCGATCAAATCCGGATCATCCATGATCCGCTCGATCGCCTCCAAACCGGTATTCGGCGATCTTTGGGAGCAACACCAGAAACACCTCGGAAGAATTCGGCCCCATTGGCCCGAAGTCGCTCAGGAACAGATTTCCTAACTCCCGCGCCACTACCAACTCCTGCTACCCTTTCCAACACTCGCAGCATCGCCTGTGACACTGCGTCGTCCCCAGTCTGATCTTGGAACTCACCACCTCCAGCTGGTGGCGGAACCGGTATCTCATTTTCTGAACCCTGACCAGATCCTACGGGCTCAGAAACCGTCATCCTACCACGACCTCGTCCACGACCACGTCCACCTCTAGCGCTCATGACTAATCTTCCTACGTATCTGATTAAAGAATTTTATGCATCAGTATTTATTCCACTTGTTTTTAAAAGCAAGTCTTATGATTATTTAAAGAGGATTTGTTCTCGCGAGTTCACAAAATCCTATCAGTTTCAATCTCTAAAGTAGTATACTATTGCTATTCATCAGATCATATCACATCCAATCAATTCACAAGCAATAGTACGGTACTTACACAGGCGGCTCAGTGCAGGAGACTCGGTGTCATGCCCTTCAAACCATTTATTTTAAACAAAACACTTAAAACAGACTTTTGAAAGCATTTTGGGCCTCGGGCCCACAGTAGAAACCTTTGAACTTGGCTCACGATACCACAATTGTAACACCCCAAACTCGGACAAGACACTACGCCCGAATCGGCATATTACGGGAAAAACGTCTTTGAGTGACCGGATTTTTTCGTTTAGAAGTGGGGTGAAAACATAGTGAATTTGAGGAAAGTTTGAGTAGGCTTGTTTGATTAGATTTTGAAAACCTATCCAAGTATATAGTTAAAACGAGTTGATTTCATTTAGCACTTCCAATAGTTTCTTAGTGCCATTTTGACACATTTTAGACTTAGTAGAAAATCAAGTTTGATTCGAAATCATTTGAGTTTATTGTGTAGCAAAACATAGCGAGATACCCGATGGTATAGTTTGAAACACATTTCGATATAATTTTGAAAACGTTGTCTTTCCAAGTTTTAGTAAAATTTCATGCCAAGTTATTTGTTAAGCAGGTTGAGAATCTAATTAAAGCATACCCATCATAGAACATAATTTAAAGGCCTTTTACAAATCCAAATTAAAACCTAAATGAAAGTAATTAAACTAAAGTACCCAAATGATAGAGTTGGAGTAAAACTTTATTAAGCATGGCATGAGCACCCGAGTCCATCCGGCTCTATGTCGCGTCTCTACGAGTCACTGAAATGTCAAAGGAGAGGGTGAGTCGGTGACTCGATGCATAAATCCGCTCGATGAAACAACATGCTAACACACATCATACATAGCAACATAATTAATGCAACCCGATCCTAACCATCCGTATCTCCTTTTTCTACCCCGTGTGGTACCAAACCACTTTGTGGTGCCAAACCACCGGTGACGTATAGTCACAATGTGTTACCAAAACACTGGTGTCCCAAAGACACAATGTGCTACCCAAGCACTGGTGACCGTAGTCACAATGATCGAATGATGGGGCCAACCCATCGTGTGATACCCAATCACTAGCAGACGATCCCATATCTCATGTGGGGCCAACCCACGGTGGTGTTAACCACAGGGACAAGTCGCAATGAGGTGCCCAACCTCTGGTGTCCCAAAGACACAAATGTGCTACCAAAGCACTGGTGACCGTAGTCACAATAATCGAATGACGGGGCCAACCCATCGTGTGATACCCAATCACTAGCAGACGATCCCATATCTCATGTGGGGCCAACCCACGGTGGTGTTAACCACGAGGGACAAGTCGCAATGAGGTGCCCAACCTCTGGTGTCCCAAAGACACATATGTGCTACCAAAGCACTTTGGTGACCCAAAGTCACAAGGTGTGTTACCAAAACACTTTGGTGCTCGTCGGCACAAAATCATCACTTCCCCCTCCACTCATATCACCCATCAACAAACCAACTCATGTAATCATGCATATCATACAAATTATGCATATCATGCTAATATGTTTGACTCATGTCCCATATCACATACATACATAGTCATGATACCATATAGATCATCGGTAATCTAGTAACAATCTTGACTTACCGGATACGTACACATACCCCGTTTGGGTATCCAATAATCCATCATCTTGTCATGATTTTAATAGGCGAACAGGTTTATTAATAATATTACTAAATATCGGTGTGTTAGTTTATACACACACAGTAATCACGAGTCTAGAAATCGACAAAAGCGATCTAAGCCCTCGAGAACTAGCTCCTACAATCGGCCAAAGCATAGGGTTAGGCATCCACACATTCGACCAACAACATCTAGACCAAAAGGGTTTGTCGAAAGCCCTTACCTTTCACCTGATTTGGTTTCCTACCAAATCCCGAACCAAAAAGTGGTTCCCTTAGACAATCGGCCAACCTATAAAGAAGGAAGTATTAATCTCTTGAAGCTTTGACTAAACGAGATAAAAGAATTAACTAATAGTACTGGCCCACACCAATACTTACCCCACAGCTAATCGAGAGAACGAAGGCTCCACTTGATTGCTTCAAACTCCTGAATATCCCAACAAGAAATCGGTTTAACAAAGAGGAATAACACCCATCAATGGTTGCCATATTCGGCTCTTAAACAACCAACATCGACAAAGTATAAGGAGAAAAAGGAGATGGCCATTCGGCCAAGGACTTACCAATCTCCAAACGATTGAAGCAAAACCACAACACCAACAAGATTCGGCCAAGGTTTTTGAGAAGAAGAAAGAAAGTGATTATGAGGTAGATGCTTTTCGGTTTTAAGGGAAAAATCGATATGAAATGGGAGCAAAGTTTCGGCAAGAATTGAGAAGGATGAATGGAAGAATCGGTTGGGAAGAAAATGGTAAGTTCGGCTCTTAAGAAAATGAAGAAACTATGTAAGGGAGAGAAGAGAGTATTAGAAACACAAAGTAGAGGAAACCAAAGCAATTTCGGCTACCAAAAGATGTTGAGAGAACAAATGCACAATCGGCTAAGTGCAAAAGAAATGAGAAGAAAACGGCAATGTATGTTTGCTTTGGTCTTACGGTTTTCAAGAAGTAAAGAGGATAAGAAAGAAATTGAAGTTTCGGCTGGCTAGAAGACAAAAGAGAGAATTTGGTTTACCAAGCTAGTGACCGAAAATGCTAAGAAAAATATGCCAAAAAAAAGATGCTTAGACTTTCGGTTTTGGTAAGGCACAAAGAGAGAATTGCTTCTAAAGATTTTGACCGAAAACACCCCAAAACTCAAAGTGAATTTTCGGCACTACCTCACACCCACACCATGCCGTCCACTCCCCCACTCCAACACCCCACAAAATCGGCCAAAATCCCTCCATTCACTCCACTCCCCACATTCAAACAACAAGACCAAGTCTTCCTCCTAAACTCACTCTCCTCCCACCATTTGAACGGTTTGACCAAGTCCAAAGAAGAATTTGAATTGCCTTCTACTTCCTCCTCCCATGCCGTCCAAAAAGAATGCAAAATGTGGCCACTCCGCAGCTTGAACTCAGGACCCCTGCCTCCTGCAATTGACGCCAACACCAGCTCCAAGTGGCGCATGCTTTGCCACTCCACCAGCTCCTCTTTTGTGCTCAAGAACACCAAATAAAACTCTTATACCCTAGCTCCTACAGCTCCCCTGACTTAACACCCAAAAATCAAAAATTTCCCATTCACTCAGGCATACATTTAGACTTCAATTAAGCCCCCAAAACATAGAAATAGCCACGCAGCACACTAGACACATGTAATATCATGCAACAACAAAATAGCCCCTAACCCGGGATATTACAGATCCAATCCCGATCCTTTTTGTTCTTGATCTATATAATTTCAAATTAAGCTCATTCAAACATATTTTCATTCAATTTAGTCCAAAAATGCATAAATGGACAAATTACATTTTTACCCTTAATATTTCACATTTTCACAATTTAGTCAATATTACACAAAACACAAAATATTCAAAATTTAACCACACTTCTTTAGGACCGAATATTCATAGTCCTAATACAAGCTCATACATTTCATTTCTTTTGCATTTTAGTCCCTCAAAAATTTATTTTTGCAATTTAATCCAAATCACTCAATTTCATCAAAAATTCAAAAACAAAACTTGTTAATCTAACACATATAATCAATATTTCATCATCAAACCACAAAAACATCAAGCTTTCTTCAATGGCAATTCACGAAATACACAACCAATTCAAAAATTCAAGCATGGGCTAACTAAATCACATAGCAACGATCTCAAAAACGTAAAAATTATCAAAAACCGAGCTAAACACATACCTCAATCAAGCTTAGACAAGGCCGAATGTAGCTAGTGTTTTCTTTCTTTTTTATTTTGCTAAGTTTCAGTCACTTGAGAAGAAAGATGAACACTTTTCATCTTTTATTCAATTTAATATATTATCATATTTTAAATTATATTTTTATAACATAAAATATAATAAATAATTTCCAATCACTATTTCATGCAAATTTTGGCCGGCCACTAAGCTGAATTATGGCTAAATTATCCTACCAATACTTTAATTTATAAAACCATCATCAATTCGGTACTTACACATTTAACCACCAAATTTTCTTTTTATGCGATTAAGCCTTTTTTTCACAATTAAGCACCAAAACGATCAAATTTTAATACGAAAATTTTACCCACCCCAATTCACACATAATAAACATAGAAAATAATATTAAAATATTTTTCTGAATTGGATTCATGGTCCCGAAACCACCATTCCGATTAGGGTCAAAGTCGGGCTGTTACACAATATCTTTTCGTTTCAAGTATGGATAAGATTTTTGATGATTTGACACGGCTTTTAAACTATCACGTATCACTTTTACTTTCTGTTCAATTTCTTTTATCAAATCAACCCCGTGTATCTTATTTTGACTTAGTTCAGTCCAATACAAAGGTGTACGACATTTGCATCCGTATAAAGCCTCGTAAGGTGCCATTTTGATGCTCGATTAAAAACTATTATTGTATGCAAACTCAATCAATGGCAAATATTGTTCCCACGTACCAACAAACTCAAGGATGCAACATCTCAACATATCCTCGAGAATCTGAATAATTTGATCGGATTGATCATCTAGCTATTGGTGAAAAGCTGTACTAAAATGTAATTTAGTACCTAAGGCCTCTTCTAGTTTCTTCCAGAATCGTGAAGTAAATCTCGGATCTCTGTCAGATACAATAGATAGTGGCACCCCGTGCAATCTCACGATATCAGAAATATAAAGCTTAACTAACTTATCCAGTGAGTAATCAGATCGTACCGGAATAAAATGGGTTGATTTCGTCAATCTGTCAACTACAACCCAAATTGCACTTTCTTCATCGAAGTCAAAGGCAACCCTGAAACAAAATCCATCGTTACTCTATCCCATTTCCACTCGGGAATCATTATCGGTTGTAACAAACCAGATGGCACTTGATGTTCAGCTTTAACTTGCTGATAGACTAAACATTTTGAAACAAAGTCAAATATGTCTCGTTTCATACCAGACCACTAATAATGTTGCTTCAATTCATGATACATCTCTGTACTTCCCGGATGAACAGATAAGCGACTATTATGTGCTTCATTCAAGATCAACTGAATCAACTCCAGGTTTCTTGGAACACAACTCTGATCTCAAAATCTCAAGCAATCATCAACATCAACTCGAAATTCAAAATCAGGGTTCGAATCAGACCGAGCTCGTTTCGCTAATATTTCATTATCAACTTTCTGAGCATCACATATTTGCTGTAAAAACATCAGTTTCGCTTTCAATTCAGCCAAAACTGAACTATCATCAGACAAGTCTTAATGAGCATTCATCGCACATAATGCAAACAGCGATTTCTGACTCTATGCATCAGCAACAACATTTGCCTTACCCGGAAGATAATCTATCACAAGATCATAGTCCTTCAACAGCTCTAACCATCGTCTTTTCCGCAAATTCAGGTCTTTTTGAGTCATTAAATATTTTAGACTTTTATGATCCGAAAACACATGGCATTTTTCACCAAAAAGATAGTGACGCCAAATCTTTAAAACAAACACAGTTGCGGCTAGCTCAAGGTCGTGTGTCGGATAATTATTTTCATGCGATTTTAATTGTCTCGAGGCATAAGCTATAACTTTGCCCTCCTGCATCAAAACACATCCCAGACCATTTAACGAAGCATCACTATATATTACAAACTCTTTACCCGATTCTGGCTGTACCAAAACTGGAGCTTCAGTCAAAAGGGCTTTCAACTGATCGAAACTTTTTTTGACATTTATCAGACCATTCAAATCTCACATCTTTCTAAAGTAATCTAGTCAACAGAGTTGCAATCATCGAAAAGTCTTTTACGAATCGTCGATAATAACCAGCAAGTCCCAGAAAACTACAGACTCTGGACACATTTCTCAGAGGATTCCACTCCAAAATAGCTAAAATCTTGCTCGGATAAACCTGTATACTAGATGCTGACACAATATGTCCCAGAAAACTGACTTCACGAGACCAGAATTCACATTTACTAAACTTTGCATACAATTGCTTATCTCATAGAGTTTGTAGCACGATTCTCAAATGTTAAGCATACTCAGTTTCATCATACGAATAAATCAAAATGTCGTCAATGAATACAACAAAAAATCGATATAAATACGGTCTAAAAATTCTGTTCATTAAATCCATAAAAACAACAGGAGCATTTGTTAGTCCGAAAGGCATAACTAAAAACTCATAGTGCCCGTACCTCGTTTTGAAAGCAGTTTTCGAAATGTCTGAATCTTTTACTCGCAACTGATAATACCCCGATCTCAGATCTATCTTTGAAAACACGGTGGCTCCTTTCAGCTGATCAAACAAATCATCAATTCTGGGCAGAGGATATTTATTCTTTATAGTCACTTTTTTCAACTGACGGTAGTCAATGCACATTCTCACCGTGCCATCTTTCTTTTTCACAAATAAAACGGGAGCACCCCAAGGTGAGAAACTCGGTCGTGCAAATCGTCTATTGGTCAAATCTTGCAACACTGACTTCAACTCTTTCAATTCTGTCGGTGCCATTCTAAACGGAGCTATCAAAATAGGAGTCGTTCCCGGTAACAAATTAATACCAAATTCAACTTCTCGTACCGGAGGTAATCCCGATAATTCTTCAGGAAACACGTCAGGGAATTCGCAAACGACTGGCACTGATTCTACTTTCTTTTCAGTCACTTTCGAATTAATTACATAGGCAAAATAAGCTTCATAACCCTTTTTCACATAACTCTAAGCTTTCAACACTGATATCATAGCAGGTAACCCATTCAAATCATTAGACTCATTCTGACATCTAAAAATCAATAGTATTTCTTTTGCAATTCCCAACGGCATCATGCAATGTTAACCAGTCCATACCCAAAATTATATCGAATCATCAAAAGGTAATAGCATCAGATCAGCCGAAAAACAAATATCTCAAAACATCAACGGACAGTTCTTGCATACTTTGTCAACCAAAACACATTTACCTAATGTAACAGTTCGGTTTAGACCCTAGTCGAAACAGTGGTTTCAGGACCACAAATCTGAGTCAGACAACTATTTTAATATTATTTTTTGAGTTTACAGCATGTGAATTGATATGTGTGAAATTTCTGTGACTTTAATTTTGGTCATTTGTGTGCTTAATTTGGCATAAGGATTAAATTGTGAAAGATGCAAAATTTGCATGCTTTATGAAAAGACCCTATTTGAGATGGCTTTTAAATGGGGAGGCCTTATAAGGCAATTAAACCATTTTTAAGATGGTGGATGGCTAATGGGCGGTTTTGGACGTAAAACATATGGTTTTCTAATTATTTCTACTAAGGTCGTTTTAGTAAAATGGATATTAATATGTTTATAATAAAATAAACAAATGAAAAGTGGATGTTCATCTTTATGTTTTGATCGAAAATACCAAAGAAAAAGAAGAAAGAAACTAAGCTAGGGCATTCGGTCATTTGTGAGCTTGATTAAGGTTTGTTTTGGTTTCAGTTTTTGATAATTTGTATGTTTTTGTAATCGTTGCTTTGTATACTTCAAAACCCATGTCTCAATTTTGAGAATTGATGATGATTTTGAAATGAGCCATTGATGAATTCATAAGTTTTATGTTGTTTGAGGTTGAAATATGAAATATATGTATTTGATTAACATAGTTTGTCTTTGAGTTTTTGGTGATTTTGAGTATTTTGGATTAAATTGAGAAAATGAAATTTTGAAGGACTAAATTTTGAAATAAATGAAATGTGTGGATTTGTATGAGCATGAGTGATATTCGGCCAAGCATAAGTATCATGAAATTTGGTATATTTTCTGATTTTGTGAAATAGGGACTAAATTGTCCAAATGTGAAAATGTGAGGGCTAATTTGTAAATTGCCCTAAATATGTGTTTTTGGATTGAATTGAATGAGTTGTTGAATAAATGGATTAAAATTTAATATGTATAGATCAAGAACTGAAGAAAACAGACTTAGATCATGGGAAATCGAAAGTAATTGAGTAGCCGAGTCCGTTTCCGTTAAACCGAATCCAAGGTAAGTCTATATACAAATAAATGTATTTGAATTATTTCTGTATGTTCATATGAAATCTCATTATGATGAATGTATATGAGAATGATAGTATATGAATTCCGAGGAAGTATCGACAATGTATCAACGTCAGAGATGTCCCGTACGAACCTAGGAATAGATAGGATTACGTATGTCATGACATCGGTGTCTGATTTGTGATATCATGTAAGACCACGTCTGGGACGTTGGCATTGATTTGAGATTTCGTGTAAGACCACGTCCTGGACGTCGGCATCGATATGAGATTTACGTGTAAGACCATGTCTGGGACATTGGCATCGTATTGGTTCGTGTAAGACCCTGTTTGGGACAGTGGCATCGATATTTGGTTACATGTAAGACGACGTCTGGGACGTCAGCATTGTACGACTATTCCGAGCATTCCAAGTATCCTATTAGATTCTAAACAGTTCAACGGGAAAGTCCGAGAAATGAATGTCTATGTGAGATGTGTAAACGATTCAGGTACGTATGAAAATTACACTATGTGTGTATGAAAGGTAAGTGTTTATATGAGCTTACTTAAGTGATTATGTGTATGGATTTGATGAGGTAACATGTAAATATATGCTTGAAAAAGCTATTTGTATAAGTGATACTTGAGTTGAGGAATGTGATAAGCTATGCCTAAGCAAATGAGCTAAAGAATATGTGATACTTTTGCTATGAGAAATGTAACACCCCTAACCCGAGACCGTCACCGGAATAGGGTTAAGAGGTATTACCGATCAATCAGAACATTTAACATCTAGAATTTACGACACAAAGTCAATCATCTTCAATCTCATTCAATTACAATCATGGTGTCCCTTATCGAGGTCTACGAGACCTAATTCACATGCTAAAGAGGGGTCGGGACTAAATTGAACAAACACAGAAATTCTCGAACACTTAAAATTTTTTCTAAGATTCATGGGAGACAAGCCCGTGGGAGGAGGCCGTGTGCCCTCCACGGCTACTAGACACCCCCGTGTGTCCATCCGTGTCTATATACTGTCTATTTCAACACGGTTACTAGGCACGCTCGTGTGCCCATTCGTGTATATATACTGACTATTTTAACACGGTCACTAGGCATGCCCGTGTGTCATGGCCGTGTAATACTAAGCTACATTCTACCAATTCACCCACGATCTTAGGCACGCCCGTGTGCCTCGACCGTGTAACATTATAGGCCATTTTACAAGGTCAAAGTGCCACCCATTTGGGTCAATCCTACAAGCACATTTGAGCAACACCACTTCATGCTTCTAATTGCATTCAAACATACCATTTCATACACCAATTGGTCATCCACAATATCATCTACTCCTATACATATTGGCCTCACAAATGAGTCCATCCAAGTATCAATTATACATATCAAAACATTTATAACTCAAACATCATATAATCCATACCAAAACTCATCTTCTAATCACCTCTTTCATCAACCATAAAGTCATGAAACATACCGCATTCATAGCTCATTCACAAACTTAATATTATCACACTTCCAAGCCAACTCACATGGCAAGGATTAAACATCACAAATCATACCATAACCTCTAGCCTATACATGCCATATTTAATCTATATACATCTTTCCAGAAGTACCAAAATAAATTGCCGATAGTGTGATTGATATGCTGACGATCCCCGGATCCGAGCTAGCTTTACTGACACAGCAAAGCAGAAAAACAAATCACACAGTAAGCTTTCCAAGGCTTAGTAAGTCCGTAATATATTACATGTAATTCAATAATTCAAATTAATATACACGAATAAGCCATCACTTGGATTAATTTATCAATGCTACACCAACTCAACTATACTCAATGTTCACATAGTACTCCATCCATATACTTTCAAAATCCACTAACACATAGATATCATACATACCTTAATCAACACATAGTTATCATACAACCTTAGCTAATACGTAGTTATCATACATACCTTTGTCAACACATAGTTACTCAACAACCAAGCTACTCAATTGCTCAACTTTACATTTCGATCAATCTTTACTATATTTTTTATTTATTCGCACACTTAGTGCCAATTCGTAATCAAAACTTATTTAACATCGCACACTTAGTGCCAGTTCGTTAAATCAAACTTGTATCGGTATCGCACACACAGTTCCAATTTGGTAAGCTGAAATTTGATTAACATTGCACACACAGTGCATCTATATCAATTCGATCTTAAATTGATATCGCACATGCAGTGCCAACCACAAATTCTAAGCTTAGATCAATTCGCACAAACAGCGCCAATCGTCTCGATCATATTTCCGAATATGCACACTTAGTGCCACATGACTCAACTCTCACATAGCATCCACATTTCAATATCATTATAACATTCATTTCATAGCAATTAACATAATTAAGTATTCGTATTATGTCCGAACTTACAACAATATCGCACACACAGTGCTAATGACAAAGCCGAAGTTTATATTATTTCGCACACACAGGGCTAATCATATCGGTCACATTTCTGAATACACACATTTTGTACCACATAACTCAAGCTCTCACATATCATTTACAATTTGATATATCATACCATTCATTTCGTAACATTAAGCATAGTTAATTACGCACATTATGTTCGGACTTACCTCAGACGTCGAAATACCGAAATGGTCGATTAATCTAGTACTTTATCTTTGCCTCGATCTCGATCTCGATCCGAACCTCTCCTTTCTTGGTATATACACATTTAAATTCAATCAATTCAATCATCATTTCATTCAATTTAGCCCACATACACACATTTAGGGCATTTTGCATAATAGCCCTCATATTTTCACATTTCGACACTTTAGTCCCTAGTTCACAAAATCATCAAATTCACCAAATTCCACCTAACACAAGCTTAGTCGAATTTTTCTAATATCTATACAAACCCATACATTTCATTTATTTTACATACTAACCTTCAATTTGCTATTTTCAGCCCTCATTAGCTAAATTCATCAAAACTTCAAGAACAAAACATGTTAATCCAACACCAAGTTCTCATATTTTATTATCAACTAGCACATAGCTCAAGCATTCATCAATGGCTCATCACAAAAACATCATCAATTCACAAAATTACAACGTGGGTTAGCTAGAGCACGAAGCAACGATTACGAAAACGTAGAAATTATCAAAAACGGATCAAAAACTAACCTTGAATCAAGATGATTAATAGCCGAACCTAGCTTGATTTTATCCCTTTTCTTTTCCTTCAAATTTGGCACAAAGATGAGCACTATCTCCTCATTTTCATGTTTGTTTTATTATTATAAACATTTTACTATTCAATTACTAAAATCTCCATTCCATTAATAAATAAAACAAACATGTAATAAGGGCATATTTGACTTTCATTCATCCATTTTCTCAAAGATGGCTTATTTTCCAAATAAGGCCTCCACCTTTAAGAGCCAACAACAATTTAGCACTTATAAATCAGCACATAGCTTTTACTCTTTACGCGATTAAGTCATTTTTCTTAATTCAACATATAAACGATTAAATTATCACACAGAATTTTCACACAGTCTATATCACATACTATTCACACAGAAAATAATATTAAAATATTTTTACGACCTCGAATTTCTGGTCTCGAACCACTGTTTCGACTAGGGTCTAAACTGGGATGTTACAACTCTCCCCCCTTAGGGATTTTCGTCCCCAAAAATCTTACCAGTGAATAGGTGTGGATATTGCTCTCTCATAATGTTCTCAGACTCCCACGTAGCCTCTTCAACTCCGTGTTTGTGCCATAAAACTTTCACTAAGAAAATTCTTTTGTTTCTCAATTCTTTAGTCTCTCGTGCCAAAATTCGGATCGGTTTCTCACTATACTACAAGTCTGACTGAATCTCAACCTCAGTAAGAGCAATCATATGAGAGGGGTCAGACCTGTACTATGGAAGCATAGACACATGAAACACGTTATGAATCTTTTCCAACTCAGATGGCAACATCAATCTATAAGTAACCAGCCCAACTCGTTAAACGATCTCATACGACTCGATTCGAAGTATTTCCTTCCATGGAGATAAAGGCAATCCCAACACAAAGTCTATCGTGATTCTTCTATTTCCACTCAGGATTCATAATTGGTTGTAACAAACTGGACGGAACCTGAGGTTAAGCCTTAACTTGCTGACAACTAAACACTTCGACACAAAGTCAGAGATGTCCCGTTTCATGCCAGGCCACCAATTCAAAATCAACTGAATCAACTCTAAATTTTTTGGAACACAAATTTGATCTCTAAATCTCAAAAAATCATCACTATCAACTCGAAGTTCTAAATCAGAATTCAAATCACATTGAGCTCGTTTTGTTATCATCTCATCATCCATTTTCTGGGCCTTACAAATCTGATGTACGAACATCGGTCTCATCTTCAACCTATCCAAAGCTGAACCATCATCACACAGATCTATCTGAGAATTCATAACTCACAAAGCACATAAAGAATTCTGACTTAAGGCATCAACAACAACATTATCTTTGCCTGAATGATATTCAATCACAAATTCATAACATAATACATTCAACTCACTGAATCAAATCAATATACAAAGTAAACCATCACATAGATAGTTTCACCAAAATGCTCAAACTTAACTATATCTGATAGATAGTTTCACCAAAATGCTCAAACTTAACTATATCTGATACTCACATAACCATCCATTCATCTATTTTTAAATTCATCAACCACGTAGGTTCCATATATATCTTTTCCAAAACTTAGATAACGATCTTACATGCTATTCCATGCTCGATACTACACATCAATTGTTCTTTGTTATTTATTCAAATTAATCGTACACTTAGTGCCACATTTCTCAATTCCACATACAACATTTCTAGTCAATAATCACATATTCATTCATAACTTTTAGATATAAATTTAACAACTCGTATTTCCTGCAGCTGATACAATATGCCCAGAAATCCAACCTCACGCAACCAAAACTAACATTTGCTAAACTTAGCATACAATTATTTCTCGTGCAAAGTCTATAACACAACTCTCAAGTGCTCGTCAACTTGCATCTCATTACATAAATGAATCAGAATGTAATCAATAATCACCACAATAAAATGATCCACATATGGTATGAATATACGATTCATCAAATCCATAAATACTGTAAGAGCATTCGTTAGTCCGAAAGGCATAACTAATAATTCATAAATCACAAGCATAGATTCAACTTTCTTATCAGTCACTTTTATATCAATCATATATGTCAAATAAGCTTCGCAACCCCTTTCCTACATAGTTCAAAGCTTTTAACGCAGATACATCAACTGGTACCCCTTTCATATTACTAGATTCAATTCAAACTATCTCACCATTTTGACTTCTCAAGTCTATACTCTTTCGTTTACAATTCACGATGGCATTATGCAGAGTAAGCCAATCCATACCCAGAATTATGTCAAACTCATTGAATGGTAGTATCATCAAATTAGCCAGAAAGCATATATCCCGAAACATCAATGAACAATTCTTGCACACTTTATCCACCAAGACACACTTATCTAAGGGTTCAATACTCTAATTACCAATTCAGTAGACTCAACAGGTAGAGTCTTACTTGATACTAAATTCACACACACATACGAATGAGTAGATCCTGGGTCTATCAATGCAATCACATCAGTATCAAACAGAGTAAAACTACCAGCGATGATGTCTGGAGATGAAGCTTCCTCTCTTGCGTGTACTGCATAAGCTCGGGTAGGTGCTCTCGCCTTCGATCTCACAGCGGTATCAGTAATCCCTCTTTGACTTCCACTTACATTTCCGGCATTTCTGGGTGATCTACCCCTAGCCGTCACATTACTCAAATTCACACTCTGAACATTTTCTTCCTCAGCTAACATTGGGCAATCTCGAATGAAATGTTCTCGTGATCCACATTTATAGAAAACTCTATTGTTGTATTTGTCCCAGCATTCTCCCACATGTCTTCTTCCACACCGTCTACACTCAGGTTTGTTGCTTTTAGCACTTTCGACACTTGATTCATTCGGAGCTTGAATTTTCGGACCAACACTTAGTCTTGCGTGGTCTTTATACGGATGTTCAAAGGAAGTATTTGATCGGTTGCTTGCATCTCTAAATCTCTTTGTCGAAGGTTGAGATAACTTACTCATCGATCTTTTTCTTTCATCTCGAGCTTCAGAATCGGCTTTCTTCTTTTCTTTACTTAACTCCTCGGCTTTGCAAGCTCTTTCAACTAACACAACAAATTCGTTGATATCAAGTATCCCAACCAACAGCTTAATGTCCTCATTCAGCCCTTCTATAAAGCGTTTACACATTGTAACTTCAGTCGAAACACATTCTTGTGCATACTGGCTCAATCTCACAAATTCTCGCTCGTTACTTTCGATGGCGACAAACGACCTGTTTCAGCTCTAGAAACTCTTTACGTTTCTGATCAATGAATCGTTGACTGATATACTTCTTTCTGAAATCAACTTGAAGAAATCCCAGGTGATTCTCTCTCTCAGAACCACGGACGTCAATGTCTTCCACCAGTTATAAGCCGTATCCCTCAACAACGAAACAACACATTTTATACATTCATCGGGTGTCAACGACATCTCATCGAATACTCGGATTGTATTCTCAAGCCAAAACTCGGCTCGCTCAGCATCTTCATCAGCCATGGCCCTAAACTCTTCTGCCCCAAACTTACGAATCTTATCCACAGGAGGCTCATTTAATCGGATCGGATCTACAGCTTGTGGCACAACAGGTACTTGTGGGGGTGGAGGTTGTGGAGTAGTCGGATTCGTTCGAACGAACACTGAAAACCACTCACTCAACATACGGAAGAAGGCTTGCTGAGCCTCTCCTCCCTCACTACTTTCATTTAGCCTAAATGTGGCCGGTGCTGTCCCTTGAGCGGGAGCAGGCGTGTTACTCTCTACATTGTCAGCAACTGCTCGATCGGGATCCATTACTATGCAAAAACACATTTATATCAGTAAGAATTCATCATACTATCGCAATTTATATATGGCATGTATAGCTAGACTCACACGTGCTACGTTAGTCTGAAAATCGACTAAACCGTAGCTCTAATACCAATAAAATGTAACACCCCTAACCCGAGACCGTCGTCGGAATAGGGTTAAGAGGTATTACCGATCAATCAGAACATTTAACATCTAGAATTTACGACACAAAGTCAATCATCTTCAATCTCATTCAATTACAATCATGGTGTCCCTTATCGAGGTCTACGAGACCTAATTCACATGCTAAAGAGGGGTCGGGACTAAATTGAACACACACAAAAATTCTCGAACACTTAAAAATTTTTCTAAGATTCAGGGGAGACACGCCATGGGAGGAGGCCGTGTGCCCTCCACTGCTACTAGACACCCTCCGTGTGTCCATCCATGTCTATATACTGTCTATTTCAACACGGTCACTAGGCACGCCCGTGTGCCCATTCGTGTCTATATACTGACTAGTTTAACACGGTCACTAGGCATGCCCGTGTGCCATGGCCGTGTAATACTAAGCTACATTCTGCTAATTCACCCACGGTCTTAGGCACGCCCGTGTGCCTCGACCTTGTAACATTATAGGCCATTTTACAAGGTCAAAGTGCCACCCATTTGGGTCAATCCTACAAGCACATTTGAGCAACACCACTTCATGCTTCTAATTGCATTCAAACATACCATTTCATACACCAATTAGTCATCCACAATATCATCTACTCCTATACATATTGGCCTCACAAATGAGTTCATCCAAGTATCAATTATACATCTCAAAACATTTATAACTCAAACATCATATAATCCATACCAAAACTCATCTTCTAATCACCTCTTTCATCAACCATAAAGTCATGAAACATACCACATTCAAAGCTCATTCACAAACTCAATATTATCACACTTCCAAGCCAACTCACATGGCAATAATTAAACATCACAAATCATACCATAACCTCTAGCCTATACATGCTATATTTAATCTATATACATCTTTCCAGAAGTACCAAAATAAATTACCGATAGTGTGATTGATATGCTGACGATCCCCGGATCCGAGCTAGTTTTACTGACACTGCAAAGCAGAAAATCAAATCACACAGTAAGCTTTCCAAGGCTTATTAAGTCCTTAATATATTACATCTAATTCAATAATTCAAATTAATATACAAGAATAAGACATCACTTGGATTAATTTATCAATGCTACACCAACTCAACTATACTCAATGTTCACATAGTACTCCATCCATATACTTTCAAAATCCACTAACACATAGATATCATACGTACCTTAATCAACACATAGTTATCATACAACCTTAGCTAATACGTAGTTATCATACATACCTTTGTCAACACATAGTTACTCACCAACCAAGCTACTCAATTGCTCAACTTTACATTTCGATCAATCTTTACTATATTTTTGATTTATTCGCACACTTAGTGCCAATTCATAATCAAAACTTATTTAACATCGCACACTTAGTGCCAGTTCGTTAAATCAAACTTGTATCGGTATCGAACACACAGTGCCAATTCGGTAAGCTTAAATTTGATTAACATTGCACACACAGTGCATCTATATCAATTCTATCTTAAATTGATATCACACACGCAGTGCCAACCACAAAGTGTAAGCTTATATCAGTTCACACACACAGTGCCAATCGTCTCGATCATATTTCCGAATACGCACACTTAGTGCCACATGACTCAACTCTCACATAGCATCCACATTTCAATATCATTATAACATTCATTTCATAGAAATTAACATAATTAAGTATTCGTATTATGTCTGAACTTACAACAATATCGCACACACAGTGCTAATCACAAAGCCAAAGTTTAAATTATTTCGCACACACAGTGCTAATCATATCGGTCACATTTCCAAATACACACATTTAGTACCACATAACTCAAGCTCTCACATATCATTTACAATTTGATATATCATACCATTCATTTCGTAACATTAAGCATAGTTAATTATGCACATTATGTTCGAACTTACCTCGGACGTCGAAATACTGAAACGGTCGATTAATCGAGTACTTTGTCTTTGCCTTGATCTCGATCTGAACCTCTCCTTTCTTGGTCTATAAACATTTAAATTCAATCCATTCAATCATCATTTGATTCAATTTAGCCCACATACACACATTTAGGGCATTTTGCATAATAGCTCTCATATTTTCACATTTCGACACTTTAGTCCCTAGTTCACAAAATCATCAAATTCACCAAATTCCACCTAACACAAGCTTAGCCAAAATTTTCTAATATCTATACAAACCCATACATTTCATTTATTTCACATTTTAACCCTTCAATTTGCTATTTTCACAATTTAGCCCTAATTAGCTAAATTCATCAAAACTTCAAGAACAAAACATGTTAATCCAACACCAAGTTCTCATATTTTATTATCAACTAGCACATAGTTCAAGCATTCATCAATGGATCATCACAAAAACATCATTAATTCACAAAATTACAACATGGGTTAGCTAGAGCACGAAGCAACGATTACAAAAACGTAGAAATTATCAAAAATGGATCAAAAACTAACCTTGAATCAAGATGATTAATAGCTGAACCTAGCTTGATTTTATCCCTTTTCTTTTCCTTCAAATTCGACACAAAGATGAGCACTATCTCCTCATTTTCATGTTTGTTTTACTATTATAAACATTTTACTATTCAATTACTAAAATCTCCATTCCATTAAGAAATAAATAAAACATGTAATAAGGGCATATTTTACTTTCATTCATCCATTATCTCAAAGATGGCTTATTTGCCATATAAAGCCTCCACCTTTAAGAGCCAACAACAATTTAGCACTTATAAATCAACACATAGCTTTTACTCTTTACGCGATTAAGTCATTTTTCTTAATTCAACACATAAACGATTAAATTATCACACAGAAATTTCACACAGTCTATATCACATACTATTCACATAGAAAATAATATTAAAATATTTTTACGACCTCAGATTTGTGGTCTTGAACCACTGTTCCGACTAGGGTCTAAAATGGGATGTTACAAGAAACATTAATGTCGTTATATTAATGTACCTATGTGCAATTTATGCTAAGTTTATTTGTATATGGCTTACTAAGCTTTTGGAAAGCTTACTTTGTGTGTGTTTTCTCTATTTTATAGATCATCAAAGCTACTGAAGGCTCGGGGACCGTTGAGGATCGTCATCACACTACTCAATCTTGTTTTGGTACTTGTGAATGTGTATATAGCTAAATATGGCATGTATAGGCTAGTTGTTTTGGAGTATGTTTGAGACATGTGTAAATGGCCATGTGATGTGGCTAGATAATTGTTGGTAATATGCATGAGTGATTATGGTATATGATGCATGTTTTGGTATGGCTTGATGGCAAAAGAAATGGTCATATGAATGGTAAGCTTATTGATGAATTGATGCCATAGAGAATTGGGAAAATTGTGAATGGTTCATGCTTGGTTTTACATGTGTTTTGGTTTGATTATTTAGTATATAAGTGGCATGTTTAGAAGTGAGATTGAATGGGATGATATGATGATCATTTGTTATGATTTTTGGTTGCCAAATGTGTATGAGATAATGCTTGATTAAGCTTGTAGGTATGACCCAAGTGTGGGTGGCATTTTTGCCTTGAAAATGGCCTATAAATGCCCACACAGTTGAGCACACAGGCATGTGGCTCGACCGTGTCCCTCGTGGTTCCATTTCAAAACAAGTCAGGCTCGACCACGGGCAAAACATACGGGCGTGTGACTGGCCGTGTGGTGTAAGTCAGGCTCGACCACGGTGAGGCACACGGGCGTGTCCATGGCCGTGTGGAGAAGTCAGTATGTATGCCCTGTTTTGACATGGCTTGGGCACATGGGCGTGTCTGTGGCCGTGGGAGGCACATGGCCTGCGCACACGGGCGTGTGACCTCTGTAACTTAGAAAAGTTTAAAATTTTTGAAAATTTCCGTATGAGTTAGGTTTAGTCCCGGCCCTATTCTAAAGCATGTTTAAGGTCTCGTTGACCTATTCTAGGGACGCTTTGATGTGATTTGTCTGATTACATTATGAAATGTCTGTAAAAGTTTCCGATCTGTCTGTAACACCTTTAACCCTAGATCAGCAATGGTTACGGGTTAGGGGTGTTACATTTGATTGGTATCAGAGCTATGGTTTAGTCGATTCATGGACTAATGTAGCGTGTGAGAGTCTAGCTATACATGCCATATATATGAACTATGATAGTATGATGAATCTTGACGTGTAAAATGTGTTTATCGTATAGTAATGCTTCCCGAAAGAGTCGTAGCTGACGATGTAGAAAGCATTGCGCCTGCTCCCGCTCAAGGGACAAAGCCATCTGACTCGAGACCGGCTACGAGCCATCAAGAGGGAGAAGATAAACAAGCTTTCTTTCAAATGATGAGTGAGTGGTTCTCTCAATTTGTAAGAAATAATCTGATTGTTTCACAACCTTCGCCCCCGCTTAACCCCCCTCAGACTTCTGCTATACCTCCGGCTATGAATCTAAATTTGTTGAATATGCCTCCGGTTGACAAAATCTATAAATATGAGGCTGAAAAGTTTAGGGCCACCAGTGATGATGATGCCGAGAAAGCTGAGTTTTGGCTCGAGAACACAATCTGGGTATTTGATGAAATGTCACTGAATCCTGAATAATGCATAAAATGTGTTGTTTTCTTGCTACGAGATACAGCTTATCAATGGTGGAAAACCTTGATATCCTTGGTTCCAAAGGAACGAGTTACTTGGGATTTCTTTCAGTCTGAGTTTTGAAAGAAATATATCAGTCAGAGATTCATTGATAAAAAACAAAACAGAATTCCTAGATTTGAAACAGGGCCGCATGTTTGGACCGTGTACTACATCTTGATATATTGACTTATTTCACACGACAGGGCACACGCCCATGTTCTAACCGTGTGTCATGTACGGCCTTAACACACGGCCGTGGGATTAGTCTGTGGCCTATTCTTACTTATAAGACTAAGGTGCAGTTTACGCACGGCCTAGACACACGCCCGTGTGTCTAACCGTGTGGGCACTTAAAGGCTATTTACCAAGCCAATTGCCATCCTGAAATTAAGATCCAATTCATACTAATTTCAACAACTCAATACTACATCATTCTTGAATAATACTACATGCTTCATTGATAATTATAAACATATACACTTGGCCAATCACTTAGCCATATACAAAAGAATAACAAACTTAATAGCCTATACTTTGGCTCTTCTTAAAACATTTACTCAAAATGTAATGCTACCTATACATGCCATACTTAATAAAACAACTTGGCTATACCCAAAATAGCGATTGATAATGTGCTCCGAGCTCCGATGACGGTGATCCTCGATATTAGCTTGGCGGGACTACATGGAAAGAAAGAATGAAAGACATAAGCATTTAGCTTAGTAAGTTTGCATAATACACATAGCAACATTCTTACTTAATATAGACCATTTGATATAAACAATGGCATCATAAACTCAGCTATATAAAGCTTACTTACTCATACTTGATTCTTACATAACTCATGAAACTTACTAGTCTCATATTTGATAGGCAAACAAAGTACCTGTATCACTAGATCACATTGATCAGCATACTTGAACATAATACTCATAATTTCTAATTCATCATTCATAACATGAATAATATTCTTTTTCACTTGATAATAACCTTATTTACTTAGCTTTCTTGTTCTCTTTTTGGAGCTTAACTCGTTTGCCCGATGAATTTATATGAATGACCGAGGATACTAAATCTCATCTAAATTTCGAGGTCATGACTTAACATGGACTTATACAAAGTCTTTCTTGTTCTCACCAATGCCATGCCTTAACTTGGACTTATATGGGATCTCTTTATCTTGATAACTTTTCAATGCCAAGCTTGCCTTGGTCTTACATGATAACTTGTTCAATGCCAAGCTTGCCTTGGACTTACATGATAACTTACTCAATGCCAAGCTTGCCTTGGACTTACATGATAACTTTTTCAATGCCAAGCTTGCCTTGGACTTACATGATAACTTATTCAATGCCAAGCTTTCCTTGGACTTACATGATAACTTATTCAATGCCAAGCTTGCCTTGGACTTACATGATATCTTGCTTGCTTGCCGATGCCATGCCTCGGCTTGGTCTTATACGGACTTTCTTGTTTCATGTGGTAGATCGAGTATCCTAAGTTATTCAACTTCAATCGGGGCTTTTTCATGCTTGATCTCATTAATTTCTTTGTTTAACATAACATTAAACATTTTTTCATAATAACATTGTACATTATACTAAGTAATTCAATGATATAAATCATAAAGCTTAGAAATCATACAAACTTACCTCAATATACAAAATGTAGCTAGGTATGCAATTTAGTCCTCAACCTTGTTCTTGCCTCGGTTTCGATCCGAGCTTCGTTTTTCTTGATCTATAGTCATAAATAGATCATTTAATATTCACATTGACTAAATTGACCCTTTACTCATACTTGGGCAAAATTACTATTTTGCCCCTATACTTTCTCATAGTTGCACTTTTGCCCCAAGGCTCGTAAAAAAAAATTCATTCAACTTTCTTAGACTACATGCTTAGCTGATTCATTTTCTCTACTATAACAATCCTCAATTCTCACTATTTCTACTATGTATGAACAATCTCATAACTTTTACAAACTAGTCCCTATGCTCATTTTCCATGAAATTCACTTAGAAAAAGATGTTTATCTAACATCAAACTCTCATAAACTTCCATAAAACATCATTTAACAAGCATATCATTCATGGGTAGATTTTTGAACATGCATCTTAGCTCACTTTATAGCTAAAAATAGCTAATTCATAATACGAGAACTTCAAAAATACGAAGAATATTAAAAACGGGACTAAGATGCCTTACTTGCAAGCTTCAAAAATTTGAAGAACCCTAGCTATGTAGTCTCCCAAATTTTCGGCACAAGGGGGAAGAAGATGAATAAGATTTTTATCATCTTTTCCCATTTTAATCATTTATTTGCTAAATGACCAAAATGCCCTTCTTTTTAAAATTTTACAAATTACTAACTCATGTCCATTTTTGTCCAAAAATTATGATTTGGGAAAATTGCCATTTAAGGACTTATAATTGCTATTCTAAAGCTATTTCATACAAAATGCTTCTAGAAACTCATATTTTACAACTTTTGCAATTTGGTCCTTTTTGACCATTCAACTTCAATTTAGAAAAATTGCTTCATGAAACTTTCACACTAACATGCAAACATGGCATGAACCATAAAAAATCATAAATTCACCTCGGATTCGTGGTCTCGCACCACTATTCTGACTAGGCCCTAAATCGGGCTGTTACATATATAACAAGTGAAGTCTAGGTGGATTCTTCCTAAGGGTATCGTCTTAATCAACTGAGTTTTTCCCATGTATTTCCCTAATTCATTCTTTTTGTCTTTGCGTCTTTAGCTTAGTAATTAGTTAATTTAGATTAATAAACAAAATTCACTTAATTTAGGCTAAATAATAAAAAGAAAGTTAGTATTAGTACTTTTAGTTCCTTTGGGTTCGACAATCCGGTCTTGCCTAAGTTATACTACTGTTCGATAGGTGAACTTGCCTCAATCGTTGTTATAGTTAGTTTCCAGGTTCGATCATTATCTTTATAAATTTTAAAACTCTGACTTCACAGCGATCATGTTTTTGGCGTCGTTGTCGGGGAACTAAAATTTTAAGAAAGCTCTATTTTTATTACTTTAGCCATTTTTTTTTATTTTCTGCAATTTACTTTTATTTTTAAGTTTAAATTTTAACTTTGCTAAATTTTTCTTTCTTTCTTTTCCTAGCAGGTACCTCTAGTTTATGACTAGAAGGAACCCAAGAGGACCACTAGTATACGACAGTGATATTGAAGCTACCACTCGAAGAAATCGCAGAGAAATTAGGCGAGCCCTAAATTACCAAGAAGAAGAGCGAGAAGACAGATATAATCCTACTGAAGGGATGGACGAGAATAATCCACCACCATAAGATGTGGGAGAAAATAACACTCTGCGTACTATGTTTGATTATGCTAAACCTCATTTAACAGGAACCGAATCTAGTATTGTTAGGCCTGCTATAGCTGCTAATAATTTTGAATTAAAGCCTAACACTATACAAATGATTCAACAATTTGTTCAATTTGATGGTTTGCAAAACGAAGATCCAAATACTCATATAGCTAAATATTTAGAGTTCTGTGATACCTTCAAAATAAATGGCATTTCTGATGATGCCATAAGGCTTCGGTTATTTCGCTTTTCATTAAGGAATAAAGCCAAACAGTGGTGACACTCGTTACCACGAGGGTCAATCACTACATGGGAACAAATGACCGAAAAAATTTTATTAAAATATTTCCCACCGGCCAAAATGGCAAAATTACGAAATGATATCTCTTCTTTTGTGCAGATGGATTTAGAGGCATTATATGACGCATGGGAGAGATATAAGGATCTCTTGAGAAGGTGTCCGCACCATGGTTTACCCTTGTGGCTCCAAGTCCAAACTTTCTATAACAGTGTAAACCCCTCAATGAGGCAACTAATCGATTCAGCTGCCGGTGGAACCTTGAACAACAGAACTCCTGAAGCAGCCTACGAGTTCATAGAGGAGATGTCACTGAATAACTATCAGTGGCAGGTTACAAGGACAAAACCAACAAAATCAGCCGGAGTTTTCAACATGGATGCAGTAACCATGCTATCAACACAGGTAGAGATGATGAATAAAAAGCTTTATAGTTTGTGTTCTTCGCAGGTACACCCAGTAATGCAGTGTGACGTAAGTGGAACCGTGGCAAATCCTGAGTACCCACCCTACCAAACGGGCACAGAGAGTGAACAGATGAACTATATAGGTAACAATTTCAAATCTAATATTAACCCATATAGTAATAATTATAATCAAGGTTGGAGGAACCACCCAAATTTTTCGTGGGGAGGTCAAAGAAATCAAGGAAATCAAAGACAACAACCTCCTCAAAATTTCCAAAATCAGCCTTATCCATAGGAGAAGAAGCCGAACCTTGAAGAGATGCTGACAAGATTCATGGCATCCATAGAAAACCGTCTCCAAGACATTGAAACCACCCTCAAAACCCAACAAGCATCGATCAAAGGGATCGAGACCCAAGTTAGGGAAGTCACTAAGTCAGTTGAGGAAGTTTCTAAGACAGTGGGACAACTTACTAACACAGTTGGACAGCTTCCAACGCTAATTTTCGAACGACAGCAGGGGCGTCTACCAAGAAACACTGAGATTAATCCAAAGGAGCAAATCCAAGCCATAACAACTCAAGAAAGTGAAGGATTAGATGAACCCATTCCAATACAAAGAAACGAGGTAGAAGAAGGTAAAGTTGAGGTAACACAAGAGAAACCAAAACCGGTAATCAAGGAGTACCAACCTCGCATACCATATCTTGAAGCATTAATGAGAGAAGACACAAAGGAACAGTTCGGTAAGTTTATTAAACTTTTAAAGAAATTACATATTAACTTACCGTTACTTGAAGTTCTTTCACAGATGCCAGATTCTAGAAAATTTTTAAGAGAACTTTTGACGAACAAGCAAAGGATAGACAAGGCATCGTACGTGGAACTAAACGCAATGTGCTCAGCAATCTTGCAAAATAAACTACCATAGAAATTAAAAGATCCAGGGAGTTTTACAATTCCATGTTTAATTGGTAGTTTATCTATTGATAATCAAGTTAGGCGATTTAGGGGCAAGCATAAATGTCATGCCTTATAAATTGTTTAAACAATTAGGTCTAGGGAAACCCAAACAAACTAGGATGAGCATTCAATTAGCTGATAAGACTGTTAGAATTCCTAGGAGTATTATCGAAGATGTTCTTGTAAAAATTGACAAATTCATTTTCCCAGTAGATTTTGTTGTCTTAGACATGGCTGAGGATAATTTGATTCCCTTAATATTAGGAAGACCCTTTTTAGCAACTGCCAGGACTAAAATTGATATTGATGCAGGAGAACTCATACTCCGTGTAGGTAACGAGACAGTCACCCTCAAGGCTCTCGACTCAGCCAGAACATCGAGTAATCAAGGTGAGAACATAAATTCTACTAATAACCATTCGCTTAACCCTTCTTTTCAAGAAGCACCACAAAATAATACAACTGAACCCAATCCTAGACCCAGTGTTAACAAAGAAATAACTCATGAGGAATGAGGGATTCAATTCGATGATCTAGACGAGTGCAAAACACACTTCAAAGAAAAATTAGGGTTACACAATAAAGAACCAGAACCATACAAGGTAAAACCGAATGAGCCCCCAGAAGAGCTCATAGGAACAACAAACCACTTCAAAATAGGAGATCAAGTATTGTTAGACAAGGCAGATCCTCGAATATCTCCTTCGGACCCTAACACAAACAAAGAAATACCTTTTAGGGTAACCAGTGTTTTCCCATACAAAACAGTCGAGGTAAGTAATCCTATTTTTGGTACTTTTATTATAAACGCATCTCGACTTAAATTTTTTCACGAGGATAAAACTGATAGCATGATGAAGGACTTCCAACTCCTCAAACCACCCTGATGATGCAAACGAGAGGAAAGTCTAGCTTAAGACTATAAACGAGCGCTTCTCAGGAGGCAACCCGAGCACTAACCCCATTAACTTTTACATTTTTTATTTTTTTCTTATTTATTCTATTTTATCCTTTATTTATAGTATTTAGCTTTAAACTAACCAAAAAGTGCAGATTTCCAGGCCACACGGCCTAGCACACAGCCGTGGCCGTGGCCGTGTGGATACCCTGGATCGCCGTACTGACATGGAAGAGGTGGTACGAGTCAGAGAGAATCAAATCTTCAAAGTCACGGACTCCAACCACTGCCCCACGGGCACCGACAGAATGCCACGGTCGTGCGACGTGGCTGTGGACGACACTGACTTATCACCAACGGGCATGGCAATCTGTAAAACGGGCGTGGGTGAACCAACAGACCTAGGAGCACGGGCGTAGGATGGTACCAGGTTTGATAATCTATTTAACCCACCCCTCCCTTCCCTCTTCTCCTACTAAATTTCAACCTTCAACTTTTCATTTTCTCTCCTACCCCTCTTCTCTATACCCTTGAGCTACACCAAAATAATGCCAAAGAAGCGGAAGAAGTCAAGCACAGTCTCCATCATGGAGACCGATACATATAAGTTCATGCCGGCCGCTTCAATCACTCGCCAAGCCAAGGGTCTTTGAGACCAATTATCTGTTCTTTTATTTTTATCTTCTTCTTTATTTTCCTTCTCTTTAACACTCTTACGCTTAATTTAGTTTATTTTATCTTAGTTTCTTAATTTTAGGTTCTAAAGGATGCTAGGGAATCACGCCAATTCCGCCACCACCAGCACCTCTGCAGCCTTAGAGGTCACACCCACCTCGCGAACCATCCAACAATAAGGACCCCTCGGTCCATTCATCTTTTATTTTTAATTTATTTTACTTTCTGTTTACTTTATCTTTATCTTCCTTGTCCTTAATTATACATTTAGTTTATTTTAATTGTGTCTTAATAATCCCTGGCTAACCCTCCATGAGCTACCCAATTTCTTTATTTAGCGTAGGATCGACATCCAGACCGGCCCCTCCAACTTATCTTTCACCTCCGACTTAAGGAATCCATCCAAAATTCAGGGAGTTGCACTTCTCTCCATATCTTATGATTTTAGTATTATTGTCGATTATCTATCTTTGTACATTGAAGGCAATGTACATCTTAAGTGTGGGGGGTGAACAACCTAAAAAGGTGCCTAACTTTTTTCATTATTCTCAAATTTCTGAAATTAGGTGCCTAACTTTTTGCATTATTCTCAAAATCCTGAATTTAGTCTTGTTTTTAAGTAAATTCCTCATATTACTAATTAGGATGAAATTTCTAATGATTTATGATTTTTATTGATATGTTTTAGAGTATGTCATTGATAATTGTGCATTGATAATTAAATTCTAAGAATACTAGAGAATCAAGCATGATAAGTCTATTTTTCAGAAATTAAAAAATTGTCTAAGTTGTCGAACTGAGTTTAAATATTACTTTGAAGTTTGAAATTTACAAGGTTGATGTCAAAATACCCATAATTTTTGTGAGATTTTGATCCATATAGAGCATCTATTCTTTTTCATGCTCACTTTATTGATTATGAGTATGTCAACATTGATTTGTTATTCTAGAACTTGCCTCGTTTATACATATCGAGACCACACCTATGATTTGATATACAGAGATGATTAAGGCACCTAGGTTTTAACTCACTAACACCATTAAAAGGCCTACCATCACAATTAACCCCTAGTGAACCCCTTTGATCCTAACAACCCTTTTTATTGACATAACTGCTAATATTAACCCAAAAACCCTTTGTTTTTGTTATCACCATTCCTTTTGACGACCCTTACATCGAGATTTGATTTGATTAATAGCCTAACTATGTTTTTATTTCAGTAAATTATCCTTTGTTATATATTTATGAATTGTTCTTAAAAAAAATCAATCAAAGTATATTCATTATTCATTATTAGTTTTGTGATTAAGTGAGCTTATACGTTTAAATTCCAAATATTGAAGAAGAAGCTCGTATTATTAGTTTAAAGTTTCAATCCATTATGTAATTATTCAGTTTATTGTTTCTAGTTAGGTATTTTATCAATTCGATCTCGATTCTAACCCTCTAATTCAGCCTTATTTCACACCTTTAACCCATGAAACACCCTAAACCCGGCCCACGAGCCCAGACCGGATCTGGTATGTTCCTCGAGTAGAACGTTTTAATTTCATGTTTATTTCTTGGAAAATTTGAGGTGGTGTTATAAAAATACCGAGTTGTTTTGGGGTTTAATCTTTAATTTGATAAGAATCGTGTCATAATAAAATAATTAAAAGTGCATGCATAAACAGTTTCATACTAGTGGCCTTATTAGATCAAAACAAAACCCAAAATAAATTCAAATACTAAAAACAATAAAAGTCCAAAATAAAATTAATCTGTCTTTGAGCATGGGCCACCACCGAGCTCCCACCGACCCGGTCCATCACCGAAGCGTCACTGAAAAATATTCCCCAACGGGTGAGTCAAACAGACTCAATGTGTAACCAACACTAAATCCCAATAGTTTAGGCATATCAATTCATACATGTTCATATAGTTAAATAAATATATAATGATGCAAACCCGAACCCAGACCTAGTTACCATCCGCTACACATCACCCGTACCAACCCGCACACCGTGGGGACTACTAAGTCAACCCTCCATCCGCTACACATCATCGAAGCGATCATTTGCGATCGACGTGCTCATCGCCCTTATAAATTCGTTGCAGAGCCACCACATAATAATTTGTGACATAGCTCACCACATTCAAATTATGTGACCGAAGTCACCTCATTCATATATTGTGACCGAAGTCACCATATTCACATATTGGGGTATAAAACCGCCAATCACTTCCCCTTTCATAATCACCCATATGCCCATGTCATACATTTCATGCAATATCATGCCTTATTTCACATTCTTATCACAGTTCACATAGGTGCCATATCACATATCCATAATAAGATAACTATAGTAGTAGTAAATTAACATACCTGAGTACTTTGTACCATTGCATGGTACCTTTGGCCACATTCATATTATTGTAAACACACATAATTAATTTAAGCCGTAATCTAATAAGGTTTAGTGTGGGTACACACACACACAGTATCAACGCTTTCCTGAAAACCCGAAAACCTGATCTAACTCTTTAGATCCTTAGTCCCTACATTCGGGCAACATCTTAATATTTAAACAAAAGCCTATTCGGCTATAGAATAAAATCCCGAAGGATTAACGAAACCAATTCCTCACCTTGCTGCCGATTTGAATATTAATCAAATCCCGAAACTTGTAGTCTTTCCTCCTTGCATTCAATCACTTGACTAGGTTAGTTTTCGGCTTTTTAAACATTTAAGAAACAGATCGAAATCCCTAACTATGGCCTTCGCTGAATGTACATATGTACTCACCTTGCGATTCTAAAATCCAGAATGATTTCTCCCTTGTTAGTCGACAATAGCAGAATCCCGAAACCTCCTTTATTATTCGGCCAAGAGACAACAAGAGGATAAATTCCTAAATTTTGGCTAAAAGAGATTGAACATCAAAATCCATTGCTCTTACCTTAATACCACAGTCGACGGCACCCTTGCTTAAAACCACAACAATTCGGCTTTTGAGGCTTAAGAGAAATCGGCTTCACTAGGGTAGAGGAGCAATCGGTTATGGCCACAAAATGAAGGGTTCGGCACTTGAAAGATTTGTGAACAGAAAAAGTAAATGATGGGATGTGGTGCCATTTATCTTGATGAAAAAGGAGATTCGGCTTGAACACAAGAAACAAAAGATGGAAGGCTTGAGGGGTTGCGGCAATGGTGATCCTTGGGGAGGGGTTTCGGCTAGAACAGATTAGAAGAAGGAGAAGAGAAAGAGTGATAGTTTTGGAGAGAAAAGAGTAATCGAAAGATGCCAAAGTGTTTATGAAATTCGGCTATCCTACCCCCTTACTATCTTAGCCGAAAATCACCTCAAAAGAAACCCTTGGCCGGCCACACACATCCCCTTATCAGCTTCCACCTTTTTCTCCTTTATCACCTTGTTTAAAATTAATAAAAATAATCCATCATTTATCCACCATTTATCTCTTAAAAATAAAAGGATTTAAGCTCCTAAAATATAGCCTAAATGCCGTCCATTGTTGCTTATCTCTGCTGCAAAATAAAACTTTTATTTTGCTCCCCTTGTAGCTCGAACCTTTGCCCTGCACACATGCTTGTGGCGTTACTTACCTAGGCTTTAAGTGGCACCTCCAAGCCACTTAAACAAGCCCATTTTTGTGTCATATTTCCCCTACATTTTCTCTTAAGGCCTTATCAAGCTTAGCTCCCCTTTTAGACTTAAATTCTAATAATTTCTAAGGCATTTAGCTACATACTAAGGTTCACGAAATTCATAGAACACATTCAAACACACATAAGCATGCTACTTCACCTAATTAAGCAAAAATGCATAGGCCATAATTCCCGGATATTACAGTTCTACCCCCTTAAAATAATTTCGTCCTCGAAATTACCTGGCTAAAACAAGTGAGGGTATTGCTATCGCATTGCTTCTTCTGGCTCCCACGAAGCTTCTTCCGTTCCGTGATTACGCCATAACACTTTGACCAAAGGAACTGACTTCCTTCGTAGCACTTTCACATCTCGTTCCAAGATCTGAATCGGCTCTTCCTCATAGGACAACTCTGGCCTTAATTCCACCTCTTCAACCGAAACTACATGAGATGGATCCCAACGATAACGACGTAACATGGATACATGGAATACCTCGTGCATCTGTTTCAACTCCGGATGCAACTCTAACTGGTATGCCACTGGTCCAACTCACTTCAATACTCGATAGGGCCCTATAAACCTTGGACTTAACTTCCCTTTCCGACCAAATCTCATCACCTTCTTCCAAGGCGACACTTTAAGAAACACTTGATCTCCCACATCAAATTCTATTTCTTTCCTCTTAAGATCTGCGTACGACTTCTGCCTATCAGATGCTTTCTTCAATCGTGCCCGAATTACCTCAACCTTTTCTTCGGATTCTGCCACAATCTCTGGACCTAAAACTCGTCGTTCCCCCAATTCCGTCCAACACGTAGGAGTGCGACACTTTCGTCCATACAGCACTTCATACGATGCCATCCGAATACTGGCTTGATAGCTGTTGTTGTATGCAAATTTCGCTAACGGCAAATATTCTTCCCAACTTCCTCTGAAGTCTATCACACAGCCTCTCATCATATCTTCCAACACTTGGATTACTCGTTCAGACTGCCTGTCCGACTGTGGATGAAAAGCCGTAGTGAAATCCAATTTAGTGCCCAAAGCCTGATCTAGAGCCTTCCAAAATCGAGACGTAAACCTTGGATCCCTATCTGAAATAATTGAAACCAGCACTCCATGCAACCTTACAATCTCTGCCACATATAACTTTGCCAACTTCTGCAAAGAATAATCAACTCTTTCTGGGATGAAATGCACGGATTTTGTCAATCGGTCCACTATCACCCATACCGAGTCCTTCTTAGTTGGCGTAAGGGGAAACCCACTAACGAAGTCCATGGTGATTCTCTCCCACTTCCACTGCGGAATCTTGATTGGCTGAAGCAATCCTGATGGAACTTGGTGTTCAGCCTTAACTTGCTGACACGTCAAGCACTTCCCTACAAATTCGGTAACTTCCCTCTTAAGACCAGGCCACCAAAACTGTTCCCTTAGATCTCTATACAACTTAGTACCTCCAGGATGCATAGCATAGGGGCTACCATGCGATTCCTGAAGAATTCTCTGCCTTAAGTCCTCATTCTTCGGCATACAGACCTTGCCTTTGAAACATAATACTCCCTCGTCATTAATACCGTAATCTTCCAACTCTCCACTCTGTACTTTCCGTAGCTTAGCACTTAGGTCCTCATCCATTAACTGACTTTCCTTCACCTCATTCAACCATGTCGGTTTGACTTGCAACTCTGCCAATAAACTTCCATCATCATACAAGCTAAGATGTGAAAACATTGCCCTCAGATCTGACACTACTTTCCGACTTAGGGCATCTGCCACTACATTTGCCTTGCCCGGATGATACTCTATGGAACAATCATAATCCTTCAGTAATTCCACCCACCTTCGCTGTCTCAAGTTCAACTCCTTCTGAGTCAGCAGATACATAAGGCTCTTGTGGTCCGTGTAGATCACTGACTTTTCTCCATAAAGGTAGTGCCTCCACACCTTAAGAGCAAAAACCACCGCCGCCAATTCCAAATCATGTGTCGGGTAGTTAACCTCATGTGGCCTTAATTGCTGAGATGCATAAGCGACTACCTTCCCATCTTGCATCAATACGCATCCTAATCCCGTGTGAGAAGCGTCACAGTACACCACAAAGTCCTTTCCTGCCTCCGGTTGAATCAAGACCGGAGCTTCGGTCAAAACCCTCTTAAGCTTCTCAAAGCTCTCCTATTGCTTATCTGTCCATACGAAAGGTACTTCCTTTCTCAACAACTTCGTCAAAGGTGCAACTATTGATGAAAATCCTTCCACAAACCTTCTGTAGTAGCCTGCCAATCCCAAGAAACTTCGAATCTCAGCCACAGACTTAGGTGGTTTCCAATCTAGCACTGCTTCGATTTTCCTAGGATCTACCCTTATCCCTTCTGCAGACACTACATGCCCTAAGAATGCAACCTCCTTAAGCCAAAACTCACACATGCTGAATTTGGCATATAGCTTCTTCTCCCTTAACACTTGCAACACTTTTCGGAGATGCTCGTCATGTTCTTCCTCAGGCTTGGAGTATACTAGGATATCGTCGATGAACACAACGATGAACCGATCCAAGTAGGGTTGAAAAACCCGGTTCACCATATCCATGAACGTGACTGGGGCGTTCATCAACCCAAACGGCATTACTACGAACTCATAGTGTCTGTATCTTGTTCGAAAGGCTATCTTATGAATATCTGCTTCCTTCACATTAAGCTGATGATATCCAGACCTTAAATCTATCTTCGAGAATACCGCTGCCCCCTTAAGCTGATCGAACAAGTTGTCTATCCTTGGCAAAGGGTACTTGTTCTTGATGGTCAGCTTATTCAGCTGACGATAATCTATGCACATACGCATAGTCCCATCTTTCTTCTTCACAAACAAGACCGGTGCTCCCCATGGAGACACACTGGGTCGAATGAACCCACGATCAAGCAACTCTTGGATTTGAGCCTTGAGCTCAACCAACTCCTTCGGTGCCATTCTATACAGAGCGATAGATACTGGCGCCGTTCCAGGCAGCAAATCAATTCCAAACTCCACCTCCCTGTCCGGGGGTATTCCAGGTAACTCCTCCGGAAAGACATCCACAAACTCCTTTACTGTTCTAACTCCACTAACTCCCCTTTCTTTGGCATCCAACGCCCTAACAAAAGTCAGAAATGCCTTGCACCCTTTCCGAACCATTTTATCAGCCTTTAAGGCAGAGACTACATTAGACAAGTAGTTTCTTCTTTCTCCTATCATAATTATCGCCTCATCCTCTGGCGTCTTTAACTCCATTCGTTTACCTGCACAATCCAATATAGCTCGGTGTTCTACTAGCCAGTCCATGGCAAGTATGAGATCGAATTCTCCGAAGGAAAGTTCCATTAAGTCGGCAGGGAAAATCACGCCTTGAATCTCTAGAGGTACACTCCGAAAGATCTTATTCACCACTACAGTTTGACCTAGTGGGCTCACTACAGTCATCTCCTTACTAGAAAGTTCAGAGTCTATGCCTAGTGTTTCAACTACACTACTAGCAATATAAGAATGGGTCGAGCCCACATCAATCAAAGCAAAATAAGGCTTGCCCGATATAAGGAACGTACCGGTTATGACGTCCGGTGCGTCTCCGTCCTCCCTTCGACGAACCGCATACACTAGACCCAGCTGTCTTGCCTCTGCATTACCAACACCTCTGCCAGGTGTTCCACGTCCTCTTCCAAGACCATTACCTCTGCCATTCGGACCACGACCTTGCTGAGGCTGCTGTCCACCTCTACCAGCTTGATTAACATTCTACCCTGTTGGTCGGCCCCCGTCTATCTTTATCGGACAGTCCTTAATCATGTGGTCCTTAGACCCACACTTAAAACATCCTCCCGTTTTCTTCCAACACTCTCCTAAGTGCTTTTTCCCACACTCAGCACATGTGCGGTATTGCCCTCCTGTACCAGTTTGCTGACCTCGCGGCCCATCAACTCTAGGCCTCTTTTGAGCATTCCCAGCTGACCCTGCTGGTCCAAATCCTCTTTTCTGCCTATTCCGATCAGAGTTCTGCCTTACAGAGTCCTTAACTCCTTCGGCCACTTTGGCCTTCTCTACTAATACGGCAAATTCCCGTTCCTGCTGTGGAGCTATCAATAACCTCAGTTCATCCCTTAGTCCGTCCTCAAATCGGACACATCGTTCATGTTCCGTAGCCACTACTCCTCGAGCATATCGGCTCAGCCTTAAGAACTCAGCCTCGTACTCCGCTACGTACTTATTCCCTTGAACCAGCCCCAAAAATGCTTTCCTTTGCGCATCAATATAGTGAGTACCAACATATTTCTTCTGGTACGCCACCTTGACATACTCCCAAGTGAGATCCTCCGCTATGGCACCATCCCGAACTGTGAGCCACCATTGATAGGCTTCGTCGCGGAGTAATGCCACCATCCCATTCAGTTTCTCCTCAGGGGTCAGATCCAACTCATCCATAATTCGTTCGGTTGCCTCCAACCAATACTCAGCTGTACTGGGTGCCATACCAGATACACCACGGAACACCTCAGCCCCATTGGCTCGGAGTCGCTCGGGTACAGATTTCTGAGCTCCCATATTTCCTCCTGCTCCAGCCACCATTTCAAGAACTCGCAGCATTGCTGCGATCTCGCATCATCCCCGTCGATCTTGCCGCTTAACGCCAAAGAACCGGTGGTGGTGGTGCTGGTACCTCATTTTCGGACCCTTGTCCAGACCTAACGGGTTCCGATACGGTCATTCTGCCTCTACCACGTCCTCGCACATTATGACCACGTCCCCTAGAACTCATGTCTACGATCGCGCTTTAATCTGGTTAGGAAATTTTTATGCATTAGTATTTTGTTCCACTGATTATCCGCGAAGAAATTTTATGAAAGAAGTTTAGAAGTAGTTCTTTCGATCGATCAAAGTTCCAAGTCTTCTATCGTAATTTAAAGGAGCACATTCATTCAACACACATTCATCATTCAAACATTTTAGTACTATTCCTATCCTAGGGGTATTTTCGTCATTTCACCTACAGGGGTATTTTGGTAATAAATCGGGGTTAATTTAAAAAATTGTAAATCAGGGGTAATTTCATAAATTTTCCAATTCAGGGTTCCTTGGTTATTTTATGAAATAAGGGTATTTCAATAATTTTTTTTTCCAAACTAGGGTGGCTGGTCCCTTTCGGGTTTTAATTATAGGGTTTAGCCCATCAACGAGTCCTCATAACTAGGGTGAATAGTCACCACGCACTAGGTAGGATTCGAGTGAAGAGGAGGTGAGTCGCTAGGACTGCTTAAATACCAAGCTCTCCCTGAATCCACTCCTAGGCATGCGTCTGCCTATTGCCACACCCTAACTCGACTAAGGTGAAAAGTCACTACGCACCAGGTAGGATTCCAGCGAAGAGGAGGTGAGTCACTAGGACTGCTTAAATACCAAGCTCTTCCGGATCCAATCCTAGACATGCGTCTGACGCTATTTACCACACCCTAGTCTTGTGGCTCGTTAACGGGTTTGTTTAGTGAAATTAAGTCTTATGAAAGTTTAAGAAGTGGTTTAAACTAAGCCTATAGTCCATCAGAGTCTATTTAAACTAGTCTACGTCCTATAAAGCCCATAAATCCCACATGTATAACACACAATGGTTTAGGGTACTTACCTGGCGGACTTGGGTCGGAGACGCAGGTGCCATGCTGAGCTAACAGACCTGTTATCCTTTAAAAAGCCCATTTTTAGAAAATGTTTTGGAGCCCAAAAACCCCAGAGCCGAGTTTTGAACCGGGCTCTGATACCAAACTGAAACAACCCAAACCCGGCCCACGAGCCCAGACCGGATCTGGTATGTTCCTCGAGTAGAACGTTTTAATTTCATGTTTATTTCTTGGAAAATTTGAGGTGGTGTGATAAAAATACCGAGTTATTTTGGGGTTTAATCTTTAATTTGATAAGAATCGTGTCATAATAAAATAATTAAAAGTGCATGCATAAACAATTTCATACTAGTGGCCTTATTACATCAAAACAAAACCCAAAATAAATTTGAAATACTAAAAATAATAAAAGTCTAAAATAAAATTAATCCTGTGCTGAGCATGGGCCACCACTGAGCTCCTGCCGACCCGGTCCATCACTGAGCGTCACCTGAAAAATATTCCCCAACGGGGTGAGTCAAACAGACTCAATGTGTGACCAACACTAAATCCCAATAGTTTAGGCATATCAGTTCATACATGTTCATATAGTTAAATAAATATATAATGATGCAAACCCGAACCCAGACCTAGTTACCATCCGCTACACATCACCCGTACCAACCTGCACACCGTGGGGACTACTAAGTCAACCCTCCATCCGCTACACATCATCGAAGGCAGTCGCTGCAGTCAACGTGCTCATCGACCTTATAAATTCATGGCAGAGCCACCACATAATAATTTGTGACATAGGTCACCACATTCAAATTATGTGACCGAAGTCACCTCATTCATATATTGTGACCGAAGTCACCACATTCACATATTAGGGTATAAAACCACCAATCACTTCCCCTTTCATAATCACCCATATGCCCATGTCATACATTTCATGCAATATCATGCCTTATTTCACATTCTTATCACAGTTCACATAGGTGCCATATCACATATCCATAATAAGATAACTATAGTAGTAGTAAATTAACGTACCTGAGTACTTTGTACCATTGCATGGTACCTTTGGCCACATTCATATTATTGTAAACACACATAATTAATTTAAGCCGTAATCTAATAAGGTTTAGTGTGGGTACACACCTGGTATCAATGCTTTCCTGAAAACCCGAAAACCTGATCTAACGCTTTAGATCCTTAGTCCCTACATTCGGCCAACTTCTTAATATTTAAACAAAAGCCTATTCGGCTATAGAATTAAATCCCGAAGGATTAACGAAACCAATTCCTCACCTTGCTGCCGATTTGAATATTAATCAAATCTCGAAACTTGTAGTCTTTCCTCCTTGCATTCAATCACTTGACTAGGTTAGTTTTCGGCTTTTTAAACATTTAAGAAACAGATCGAAATCCCTAACTATGGCCTTGGTCGAATGTACATATGTACTCACCTTGTGATTCTAAAATCTCGAAAGATTTCTCCCTTGTTAGTCGACAATAGCAGAATCCCGAAACCTCTTTTATTATTCGGCCAAGAGACAACAAGAGGATAAATTCCTAAATTTCGGCTAAAAGAGATTGAACATCAAAATCCATTGCTCTTACCTTAATACCACAGTCGACGGCACCCTTGCTTAAAACTACAACAATTCGGCTTTTGAGGCTTAAGAGAAATCGGCTTCACTAGGGTAGAGGAGCAATCGGTTATGGCCACAAAATGAAGGGTTCGGCACTTGAAAGATTTGTGAACAGAAAAAAGTAAATGATGGGATGTGGTGCGATTTATCTTGATGAAAAGGAGATTCAAACTTAAACACAAGAAACAAAAGATGGAAGGTTTGAGGGGTTGCGGCAATGGTGATCCTTGGGGAGGGGTTTGGCTAGAATGCATTAGAAGAAGGAGAAGAGAAAGAGTGATAGTTTTGGAGAGAAAAGAGTAATCGAAAGAGGCCAAAGTGTTTATGAAATTCGGCTATCCTACCCCTTACTATCTTAGCCGAAAATCACCTCAAAAGAAACCCTTGGCCGACCACACACATCCTCTTATCGCCTTCCACCTTTTTCTCCTTTATCACCTTGTTTAAAATTAATAAAAATAATCCATCATTTATCCACCATTTATCTCTTAAAAATAAAAGGATTTAAGCTCCTAAAATATAGCCTAAATGCCGTCCATTCTCAAGATCTCTGCTGCAAAATAAAACTTTTATTTTGCTCCCTTGTAGCTCGAACCTTGGCCCTGCACACATGCTTGTGGCGTTACTTACCTAGGCTTTAAGTGGCACCTCCAAGCCACTTAAACAAGCCCATTTTTGTGTCATATTTCCCCTACATTTTCTCTTAAGGCCTTATCAAGCTTAGCTCCCCTTTTAGACTTAAATTCTAATAATTTCTAAGGCATTTAGCTACATACTAAGGTCCACGAAATTCATAGAACACTTTCAAACACACATAAGCATGCTACTTCACCTAATTAAGCAAAAATGCATAGGCCATAATTCCCGGATATTACAACCCAAGCCCCGTTACAGCCCGGACAAAGACCTTTTGATTTGTACATCATCTCATATTATAGTGGTGGAGATTTGATTTTCAAGCAAGCCTATGGGATTAACCTTTCATGTTCGACTTTTGAGCGCTTTTCTTGAACCTTAAACACTTTGAGTGATTTGAGTGAATCCTTAGTGAGGATGTCAATCCTTGTCGGTTTTGAATTAAAGGTAATTATTTAGATAAGGGGAGACGCCTATATTTTCGAGCTACAAATCTATGACTTAGATTGTTTGAATCCTTAGGACTCTTTGAATTGAATTCTCCATGTATAAATTATCTATGAATTATGATAAGACATTGTTGATAGGAATTATGAATTATTGAAAGTTCGTTTTAATTGTAAGTTGAGAATTTTGCTTGAGGACAAGCAAAAGCTTAAGTTTGGGGGTATTTGATAAACCGAAATAGTAACATATTTTAATCCCACATTTAACATACTTTTGGATGATTTATCCCTTGATTTACGTAAAAAGGTGCTCTTAATCCTTTCTTTTCATGTCTTATACTCAGGAAAGCACCCAAGAATAAAAAGAACGAGAAACGGGCTCAAAACGGACCAAAATGGGCCAAAGAAGAAGTCAACACGGCCTGGACTAAAGCCCACACGGCCGTGCCTCCTCAAAATACTAGAACACGGCCTGATATCGATCTACACGGGCGTGTCCTCATTAGAAGTCCGAACACGGCCTAATCATGATTCACACGAGCGTGTGCCATGGCCGTGCCTCTGTCATGGACAAGAGGAGTTTTACTCAGATTTGGATGCTTGGAGGCAAAGAAACACACTCCAAAGTCTAATTAAACCCCCAATTAAGAATTGCACTCAAATTAGGATACTTGGAGGCCAAGTAACATATCTCAAAGCCTATATAAACACCCTAGGGGGCAACTTAATCGGGGAGTTCAGCAGAAGCCGGAGTCGACAGGCGGTCAGCTAGGCCAAGGAGCCGAGCTGAAAAGGTCAGATTTGTTGGAAACTCTCAAGGGATAGCCAGTTGATCCATCTCAAGAAGCCGGAATTCTACTCAAGACGGAGGATCTCCTCTTTAATTCCTTCAGGGGGTTTTAGGGATTTCTTATGTTTTGTGTTATCTTTTCTTCTGAGATGTTTTCTTTTATTATTATGAACTAAACTCTTCAGATACCTGAAGGGGATCAAACCTAGATGAATCTTGTTAATATTTTCTGAGCTATATGATAAATACTTGATTTGTTCTTAATTATGTGTGCTTAATTCTTGTGTTGATATTTCGCAGATATTAACTCAAGTTGAATGTGCTTAGGTGGTGGAGCAACAGTCCCTGCTTAAGAGTAGATCTAGCATAATTAAGCGGAGTTGATCGCACGCCTATAGATAGGGTGACGAGATTTTTTCGGATTAGGGTGAAACCTAATATGGGATGTCCATAGATCAATTTACTGCTATTCTAGGGGGTTATTATTTGAGAAAGAGATTTCTGTTAATTAACCTAGGGTTAGACGTTATTCACCTCCAGAGAGGGTTTAATATACGTTAGGGAGTCCTACGGATCAAGTCAAGTGAATAAATCGTCTGGTTCAGTGTTAGATAACAAGTGAAGTCTAGGTGGATTCTTCCTAAGGGTATCGTCTTAATCGACTGTGTTTTTCCCAAGTATTTCCCCAATTCATTCTTTTTGTCTTTTTTTCTTTAGCTTAGTAATTAGTTAATTTAGATTAATAAACAAACTTCACTTAATTTAGGCTAAATAATAAAAAGAAAGTTAGTATTAGTACTTTTAGTTCCTTTGGGTTCGACAATCCGGTCTTGCCTAAGCTATACTATTGTTCAATAGGTGCACTTGCCTCAATCGTTGTCATAGTTAGTTTCCAGGTTCCATCATTATCTTTATAAATTTTAAAACTCTGACTTCTCAGTGATCAGTGAGGCACACGGGCATGTCCATGGCCGTGTGGACAAGTCAGTATGTATGCCCTGTTTTGACATGGCTTGGACACATGGGCTTGTCTGAGGCCGTGGGAGGCACACGGCCTGCCCACACGGGCGTGTGACCTCTGTAACTTAGAAAAGTTTAAAATTTCCAAATATTTCCGTATGAGTTAGGATTAGTCCTGGCCCTATTCTAAAGCATGTTTAAGGTCTCGTTGACCTATTATAGGGACGCTTTGATGTGATTTGTCTGATTACGTTATAAAATGTCTGTAAAAGTTTATGATCTGTCTGTAACACCTTTAACCCTAGACCGGCGATGGTTATGGGTTAGGGGTGTTACACCTAAGGGGTTCAATACTCTAATAACAAATTCAGTAGACTCTATAGTCAAAGTCTTACTAGATACTAAGTTCATATATACATAAGAATGTGTAGATCCAGGGTCTATCAATGCAATCACAGAAGTATCATAAAGAGTAAATGTACCCGTAATAACATCTGGAGACGAAGCTTCCTCACGGGCTCGGATGGTGTATGCTCCAGCAGGTGCCCTAGCTTTAGATCCCGCAACTGAGTCTTTCGCAGCTCTCTGGCTACCATTGACATTTCTTACATTTCTAGAAGGTCTACCTCTAGCTGAAACTTTATCTGACCTCAGGTTCTGAACAATCTCTTGCTCAACAAACTCTGGGCAGTCTCGAATGAAATTGTCTAATGACCCACATCTGAAACAGGCTCGATCATTCAACCTATAACTTCTCGGATGTCTTTTACAACAATATTTATATTCGGGTGATTCTGATCAGACATTTCCCACACTGGACATCGAAGTAGCTGGAGCTTTGGTATTCGACTCTGATCTAGCTTGGTCTCTATTTGAATATCCCACATTAGCCTTTGAACGGCTATGCTCATCTCTGAATTTCTTTGAAGCTGACTAAAATGACTTACTTGGAAATCTCATTCTCACATCTCTAGCTTCTGTCTAAACTTTTCTTTTATCTTTCCCAAGTACTTCAGCTTTGCATGCTCGATCAACAAGCACAACAAACTCTTTAATTTCCAGAATTCCAACTAACAAACGGATATCTTCATTTAGGACATCTTCAAATCTTTTGCACATTATCGCTTCAGTTGAAACACATTCCCGAGCATACTAACTTAATCTCACAAATTCTCGTTCATACTCAGTGACAGACATGCAACCCTGTTTTAGTTCCAGAAACTCTTTCCTTTTCTGATCAATAAATCTTTGACTGATGTATTTCTTCCGGAATTCAGACTAAAAGAAATCCCATTTAACCCGTTCTTTCAGAACAACGAAAATCAAGGTCTTCCACCATTGATAAGCTGCGTCTCGTAGCAAAGAAACAACACACTTTATGCATTCATCAGGAATCAATGACATTTCATCAAATATTCAAATTGTGTTCTCAAGCCAAAACTCAGCTTTCTCGGCATCGTCATCACTAGTTGCCCTGAACTCTTCGGCCCCATACTTACAGATTTTGTGAACCGGACTTTTATTCAACAGATTTAAATTTATAATCGGAGGCACAACTGAAGTCTGAGGAGGATTAGGCGGGGGCGGAGGTTGTGAAACAGCCAGATTAGTTCTTATATACTGAGTGAACCACTCGTTCGTCATTTGGAAGAAGGCTTGTTTAGCCTCTCCCTCTTGACCGCTAGTAGCCGGTCTCGAGTCAGATGGCGCTGTCCCTTGAGCGGGAGCAGGCGCAATACTTTCAACATCATCAGCTACAGCTCTTTCGGGATCCATTACTATACGAAAACACATTTTACACGTCAGGATTCATCACACTATCACAGTTCGTATAGGTGGCATGTATAACTAGACTCTCATACGCTACGTTAGTCCTAGAATCAACTAAACCGTAGCTCTGATACCAATCAAATGTAACACCCCTAACCCGTAACCATCGCCGGTCTAGGGTTAAGAGGCATTACCGGACAACCAGAAACTTTTACGAACATCTCGCATCATAGAATATAACATCGTTTAATCATATCAGAATACAAACATATAGTCCCTTAATGAGGTCTACGAGACCTTAAACATACATTAGAAAAGGGTCGGGACTAAACCGGGATCATACAAAATTTTTCCAAAATTCAAACATTTTTCAAAGTTACAGAGGTCACACACCCGTGTGGGCAGCCCATGTGCCTCCCACGGCCTCAGACACGCCCATGTGCCCGAGCCGTGTCAAAACAGGGCATACATACTGACTTGACCACACGGCCTGAGACACGCCCGTGTGTCTCACCTGTGGTCGGGCCTGACTTGCACCACACGGCCAGTCACACGCCCGTGGTTGAGCCTGACTTGTTTTGAAATTTTAACCACGAAGGACACGGTCGAGCCACACGCCAGTGTGCTCAACCGTGTGGGCAATTATAGGCCATTTGCAATGCTAAAATGCCACCCACACTTTAGGTTATCCCTACAAGCATCATACCAACTCAAATCATGCCAAAATAACAAACTTTTCCAAGCATTCAAAAGCATTTCAAGCACATCATCTTATGCAGTAATTAGCTCAATTAAATGACAAACATTTCCAAGTATAATTCATCACAAACTTACCATTTCATTATAACCACCATTCATCAAATATACGCTTTTCTTTGCATCAATAAGCTTACTATTATTTTGACTATTACACTAACCATCAAACCATACCAAAACCAAGCATCATATAGCATGACTACTCATTCATACCATAATAATTTATCTAGCCATATCACATGGCTATGTACATATCTCAAACATAATTCAAAGTGACTAGCCTATACATGGCATACATTAGTATATACACTTTCAAATGGTACCAAAATGAGTTTGGTAGTGTGGTGACGATCCTCGACGATCCCCGAGCCTTCCGTAGCTTTAACGATCTATAAAACATAGTAAGCACACACAAAGTAAGCTTTCAAAAGCTTAGTAAGCCATATACAAATAAACTTAACATAAAATACACATAATCATATTAATATATGCCATAAATGTCTCTCAATTTCAAAATCAAAACATTTTCATTTGCTCGTTTGTTTAGCCATAGCTTACCAACATATCATATCACAAACCATATCTTTTGCTCGTATCATAGTCATACATATACCACATTTTATCACATTACTTCAATGCATATATTTCTCTTTTGCAAGTACATAAATACTCACCTTTCATGCTTAAACAAAGCATACACAACAAATGTACCTGAAATGGTTACACAATTCACTTAGTCTTTCATTTCTCGGATTTGCCCGTTGAACCATTTGGATTCAAATAGGATACTCGGAATACATAGAATAATCGTAAAATGCCAACGTCCCAGACGTGGTCTTACATGTAATCAAATATCGATGCCACTGTCCCAGACAGGGTCTTACACGAATCAAATACGATGCCAATGTCCCAGGCATGGTCTTACATGTAAATCTTAAATCGATGCCAACGTCCCAGACGTGGTCTTACATGATATTACAAATCGGAAACCTATGTCTTGACATATGTAATCCTATCTATTCCCAAGTTCGTTCGGGACTTCTCAGACATTGATACATTATTGATACTTCCTCGAATTTCAGGTATTTATCATCTCGTACACATTCATCACAATGAAATTTCATATAAACATACATAATTCAATACAAATACATTTATTTATATATAGACTTACCTCGGATTTAGATAAACATACGGACTCGACTATTCGATCACTTTTGACTTTCCGCGATCTAAATCCGTTTTCTTCGATTCTTGATCTATACATATTCAAATTTAACCCATTTATTCATTAAATCATTCAATTCAATCCAAAAACACATATTTAGGGAAATTTACAATTTAGCCCTCACATTTTCACATTTTGACATTTTAGTCCTTATTGCACAAAACACAAAACATGAAAAATTTGCACACATCATGCTTAGGCCGAATGTCACCCATGCTCATACAAGTCCATACATTTCATTTATTTCACATTTTAGTCCTTCAAAATATTATTTTCTCAATTTAGTCCAAATTACTCAAATTTATCAAAAATCCAAAGACAAACTATGTTAATCTATCACATAACTTTCATATTTCATCAACAACCATCACAAAGCTCATGAGTTCATCAATGGCACTTTTCAAAATCTTCATCAATTCACAAAATTAAGACATGGGTTTTGAAAAACACGAAGCAACGATTACAAAAATGTAGAAATTATCAAAAACGAACAAAAACTAACCTTGAATCAAAGAACTTGATGGCCGAATATTTGAATCTTTAAACTCTTTCTTTTTCTTTCAACAATCGGTGGTAAAAGATGATAATGACCATCTTTTAATGTTTTATTTTATTTAACTTAACATTAATACACATTATACTAATTTAACCTTACTAATTAACATTCAAAATTACACTAACTATGTACATCTTTGTCATTTAAAACATTCAATGGTTAAATAACCACATAAGGACCTCACCTTTATAAAGACACATCAATTCGGCACATAATTAATTAGAAAGCCACTTTTACAATTTCTGCAATTAAGTCCTTTTATCAAATTAAACATAGAAACGAATAAATTAAATCACAGAAATGTCACACATATCAATTCATATACTATAAGCACAGAAAATAATATTAAAATATTTTTTTGACTCGAATTTGTGGTCCCGAAACCATTATTCCGACTAGGGTCTAAACTGGACTGTTACAGTGACATGACCATGTGTCTCAAGTTAGTTTGTAACACGTCCTAGCACACGGTTTATGACACGGCCATGTGACCCAACATCAAATGCACACACTATTTGTCATACGTTCTGCGACACAGTTGTGTGGCCTATTTCGGATACTCACATGGGCAGATACACTAGTTGGGACACGGCCATGTGTCTAGGCTTTGAATGTCACACGGTCTGGGCTATGTCAGAAGGCTTGGCCACACGGCCGTGTGACCCTCGTTTTCAATTTTCTTTGAACTTTTGTGTTTTATTTCAAAATGACTCCTGAGTGTTCTCAAATTGTTTTTAGGGCCCCGTAAGCTCGATTTAAGGCCTGTAAGGGTATAATTGCTTAAATTACATTGAGTTATTCAATGATAGTTCTTGAATTGCATAATTGTTTCTATTTTGATGTTAAGTGTTTTGTTTTGTATAGTAATGCTCCAGTGACAAAGATGGGTTAGGGGTGTTGCACCCACATATATGTCTAAAGTCTTAGTGGGGTGCATAACATTTTACTTTCTTATCTTCCTTTGGTTTTGCTCTCCCGAGGAGAGAGATAAGATATCTTTTTTTTTCCTTAAACGCTTTGACTTGTCCCTTGACTTTGCTGAGACTCAACAAACGTCACATAAGTCATTTGGTGGTCTTATCCAAATCTTACAAAATCCAAGATTACTAATCAAGTGATTTCCTTTGGTTCTTAACTATTTAGTCCATACTCAGCTAAACTTTAACCATCATTTCCTTATATCTTAACTAGCTCAATGCCATCATTATAGGGTGTCTTTTTCTTACTGACATATGATTCTCGTCACAATGTTCATTTACCTATAACAGACTCCACCCATCCTATGCATGCCAACAAAGGCTTCTAGGGGCAAACCTTTCATGAACAGCTTACTTATTATTCACTTCGTGCTAACCCAGTGTTCGCCAAATCTAAAGGCATCACAGGCGCACCCAATTGGTTCTTATCTTTAGACTAGCTTAAACACTATTCACTTCTAGACTCATCTTATTTGTCTTATTCTTTGGAACAATATTCGGATGCAAAGATTCTGTCGGGCAGGTGTCACAAGGACACGTTTCGAATCAATTGGCATATTAAGTTATATGATTTCTTGTCACAATTAATTTGTGTACTTATTTAATTTTGTAGAATCATATAATTCATTTCAGAATTGTTCATCAAGTTTACAATTAATAACCCCTATTAACCTTACTCGAACGGATATACATCCAACCAATACACCAATGGGTACCGAAGTACATAACCGGATAAACCAATATAAGGGAAACTGACAAATATATTGCATATTGGGGCACAAAGCGCATCCTGGCACACAAAGTGCATCCTGGCGCACGAAGCGCATACTGAAGTTTAAAGCACATCCTGGCACACGAAGTGCATCCTAACGCATAAGTGCATAAACCCGTATGCAATCCAATCCTATGGCATATCAACTATATCGGACTAAGCCCGACTTGTAACACCCTAGGCGAATCCCACATAGGCAAAGGAAGAGAGAGACTTGGGCTATAGAAAGGGGCAGCAACACTTAAGTGGTAAGAGGCCTTTTGGGGGTGTATGAACGATCCCAAGAACAAAGCCGTGAGGGTCATGTGTGCCCAAAGAAGATAATATCTTATTGGGCTAGGTGTTGGCTATGACATTTATTAGTATCAGAGCCAATCGTCATGCCTCTTGAGCGATGGTGGGGCAAACCTCATTGAGAACACTAAGCCCCTAAGGGGGCGACTGTAACACCCTAGGTGAATCCCATATCAGCAAAGCATGGGAAAGACCTGGGCTATATAAAAGGGGTAGCAACACTTGAGTGGTAAAGGGCCTTTTAAGGGTGTATGGGCGCTCCCAAGAACAAATTCTTGAGGGCCATATGCCCTCAAAGCGGAAAATATCTTATTGGGTTGGATGTTGGTTATGACATTTATATCTAAATGTAACACCCCAAAATTGGCCTCGACATTACGATCGGATTATAAAGGTTACATTGTTACGTAAAAACATTGTTGAAGAGTTTACATGAAAACTTAGTTTTTTTCTCCAAAGAATGAAGTTATTTAATTTATCAAAAATGTACGTCACCAGAAGTTTGCACGAGAGCATTTTGACGAAAACCTTATTTTGTTAATTTTTTTTTAAAACAATCCCATAGCAAAACAGTAGAGTTGTAAAACATCGTATTGGATTTTTAAAAGCTTTACAGGGGAAAACATTTTAGAACTTTTGTCTTATAAAACAACAGTGTCTTGTAAATTATGACATCTTGATTAAAATTCCAGTTATAGATAGTATGTTTACAAAACGAATACCAAAACCAAATTTAAAGTCCCAAAAACAAAATTAAAAATCTAGAAGTCCACAAAGCCTGAAATTTAAAACTTGAAGCATATATAGACCGAAACTATGTGAATCAAGCTCCGAAATTGTCGCCCAATCCTAAGTCTAAGGATCACCTAAAACATATTAAAAAAATGAGTGAACTAGAAGCTCAGTGTGTGACTTAGCCCACATACAAAATTTTCTTACTATAACATGCAATTGCAAATATCAAAATAGAGTTTTACTTATAGTGTTCACATATGCAAATAACCTATAAGAATGTCATATATCCAAAAGCACATATCAAACTAGAGTGTCATAATTTCATAAATATATATATCATATCAAAATGCCATAACAGATCAGAACAAATCCTAGCCCCATCCACAACAAACCATCTCCAACCAACCAATCACACCAATTAGGACTACAAGAGTTCATCCATCCAATCACATCAGAAAGTGGTGGTATGCCACTATTAAATATGCAGCTATGCTGCCAGATAGATAATTTGCAATTAAACCACCAGAATTGCAGTGGTACTGCAAGAAACACTTCCTCCATCATATCAAAACCCACCCCAAATGCACATACATAAACATGCTAACATATAACCATAACGAATAAAAAAGAATGACATTCTTATGTAAATATCCTTAACATAGATTATATCATATAGCCTACAAAGAGTTTATCAAACCAAGTCTTACTCATCATACAAAATCATGCTTTCAAAGTTATTAGAACACAAAACGTAAACATATTCTTCGCGTACCTAACCCATAGCACACGCAAACATATATCTACAAATATCACATTTCGAGTCTAATTTAAGCCAAACGGAACCCACAGAAGGTCTGATTATGAGTTTTAGAGTAAAATGGCCTTCATAAAAGTTTCCAAAAAATAGGCCCATACAGCCCAACAGGCTAGTCTGTGTGGCCCACACGGCCTACCTGTTCAGACCGTGTAATCACACACACCTATGTCCTCCACACGACGTGGCAAACAACCAACCACACATCCGTATGGTGCACACGGCCTACCTAAATTGCCCATGTAATCACACATACCAGTGTGCTCCACACGGCTGACCACACGCCCATGTGGTGAAACACCCCGAACCCGGCCCACGAACCCTGACCGGATCTGGTATGTTCCTGGAGTAAAACAGTTCAAAACTTGTTTGTTACTTTGGAAAATTTGGTCATTTTGAAGAGAAATCGTTTGGAGTTGTGATATCATTAAAATTAGTGTCATTTTAAAAGTCTAAATTTTAGTAAAACTTTATTCAAATATTCCAAAACTCATAAGTTAAAAGAAATACCGAGTTTTTAGGGTTTGTCATTAAATCGAAATTCATTTATACTTAGGTGTCAAAACATTTAAAATTGTTTCCAAGATAAGTTATTTAACCCTCGATTTAATAATAATCGTATCGCAATAAAAATTTGAAACATAAAACAATTTAATAATAATGGCCTTATTACATCAATAGCAAACCTGAAATAAATCAAAACTTAAAAATAAAGTCTCAAAATAAAATAACTGTAAGCTGAGCATGGCCACCACTAAGCTCCCGCCGACCCGGTCCATCTACTGAGTGTCACCTGAAAAGATATCCCACAACGGGGTGAGTCAAACAGACTCAGTATGTAACAGCCAACACAAGTGTCAACGATTTAGGCATGCCAGATCATACATATTCACATAGCAAATATAGGTAATGATGCAATCCCAAACCCAAACCTAATAACCATCCTCTACACATCACCCGTACCTGCCATCACACCGTGGGGATTACTAAATCGACCCACCATCCGCTACACATCATCGAAGGCAGTCGCTGTAGACGACTTGCACATTGCCCTTATAAATTTTGTGGCATAGTGTAACACCCCTTAACTCGTATCCATCGCTGAACTATGGTTATGAGGTGTTACCGAACTAGACACAGTTTAGCACAGTCATTTATGGAATAAACCCAATACGCATATTTAAATTTTTCCATATCAACAAATAATGTTCAAGACTTACGTTACAAACCAGGTTTCATAATGCAACACATCATTACTTATAATCTATACAAGTTTCGAATCAAGCTTCCACATAACAACACCAAATTTCATATGTTAAACAGATATATATACATCTATTTCATTAGTCGAATATCAACATATCTTTTTATACCTTATACAAATATGCATAATAAAAACGAATAGATCCATGATACTCTATTTGCTCTTCATTCACATATGTGACATTTGAACCTTATAGCATAACCAATCATACACATCATGCTATTGTAATATGCGCAATGTCCCTAAAACAAAAGCCATGTCAAACCCTAATTATCAATTCATCCTACCTTATTAATTAATGGACACAAGATTGTTGAATAACCTACCAAACACACATATGATATGTAACTAGTCCAAAGAAAAAAATATAAATACAACCAATTCATTGACCATATATTCGGTCCTCAATTTAAAACTCTAATGATCAACCCAAAACATAATTATAAACATTTTCATGATCATCTTTAAATTTTAACCAAGCACATAATAATCTAAGTAGAAAAATTCACACGACCTAATATGCATACTCATACATATATATATAATACATATAAATGATTATTACTATATAACCACATTTAACTTCCACGCATAATATACACACATCTTATATCAAAGATTAAAACAAACCATTATATCAAACATACAAACGATACTTAACCAAAAGTAATAGCCTTATTCGCAAGGCCATATATACATATATACATTTACAAAACCGAACATCATTCATTCAAGTCATAATTCAGCCTATACATGCCTTTGATTCAAAAAAGTAAACATTTATACCAAAGAGAGTGATAGTGTGGTCGACTTTCTTGATGATCCTCTCGAGTCCGTAGTTTGAATCAACGATCTATAAAACAGAAAGACAAACATATACAGAGTAAGCTCACTAGCTTAGTAAGTTTTAAGTTAATGGTAATACAACGTCCAAACACTTATACATCTATAATAGTTACCAATAACAGTGAAAAATAAACATTTCAATACACAAATTCATATAAGGCCGAATACCATAGTTCATTAACCTAATTGTTTCACTTCTTTACCTTAAACTTATATTTTATCAAAATACAAGGTATATGTAATACATTAATCACATTGTTTCGAATCATATAAATCCACCATTCACATTGTCTATGTTATCCCAATCAAAATCATATTACATTAGACATTTCTATTCATAATAGAATCTACCAAAGTATTGTATTCAATCTCAATTTCAATCACATACTACTCATACTCTTTGATCATAAGCTCAATTTCACATAATATCATTTCTACCGTATTATTCAAATTCAATTAATATTAAACATAACTTACCTTACTCTCGGTAAATGAAAAAGGGACTTACGTTTACCCGAGCGTTTACTCGATACATTAACTGTGTTTCACCTTGAGTAATTTAAGGTTTCTCCATTTAAAAACGCGTCACCGGCATCAAGCTCGCTGAGGCATCAAAGCCCGAAATGTAACACCGGGCACAAAGCACGCTAGGCACAGAGCCCAAATGTAACACCGGCACAAAGCACCAAGTAGGCACAGAGCCGAAATGTAACATCGGCACAAAGCACGCTGAGGCACAGAGCTCGATATAAACACCGGCATAAGGCCTGCTAGGCACAAAGCCTGATATATAACACCGGCACAAGGCCTGCTAGGCTTAAAGCCCGAAATGTTACAACTCAATTCATCAACTCACATTTCTTAACACATACATTACTAACAAATCGTATTCACAAAATCAATTCACCTGTCATGTCAAATATACTAATTCACATTGTATTTAAAAACATATTCATTCCAAAATTAAACATACACATACGGCTATCACATGCTATTTACCCAAATTAATCACATAATTTGATTTCATACATTTTTAATTATCAACTTAATGAACTTTAACTTAAGAACTTACCTTGACTGTCGACGGATCACGTAGACCGGCTATTCGAGAACCTTTGTCTTCCCCCAATCCAAATCCGTTTTTCTTTGTTCTTGATCTAAACACATTAAAATTTAGCTCATTCAAGTACATTTCATCTCAATTTAGTCCCTAAGCATATAATTAGGCAATTTACCATTTTACCCCTACTATTTCACATTTTTACAATTTAGTCCTATTTGCATAAAACACAAAATACACAAAATTTCTCAACACTACTTAAGGGCCGAATATGTATAGGGACTATACAAGTCCATTTCTTTCATTTATTTCACAAATAAGCTCCTCTAAAATTTATTTTTTTCAATTTAGTTCAAAATACTCGAATTCACTAAAATTTCCAATACAAAATATACTAATCTTTAACATATCTTTAAAATAAAATTATCAAACATCAAAAACTACATGAACACATCAATGGCCGAATATCAAACATGCTTAGATTCAAAAATTTCAACATGGGTAAGCTACCGTCAAGCAACGATCTCAAAAACGCTAAAATTAACAAAACCGACTAAAAACTCACCTTGAATTTTAGCCTAGAAGTGCCGAAAATCAAAGAACCGCAAAGCTTATTACATCCTTCAATATTCGCCATGAGAGAGTGAAAAGATGATGGCTTTGTTTATGTTATTTTAACATATATTATAAGTAATTATTCAATTACTAATTTAACCTTTAAAATAAAATAAAACTAACATATAACTTAAGGTTATTCTTGACATAAGCCACCCACTAACTCAAAAAATGGGTTATTTACCTTTTAATACTCCACTTTAAAAAGCCATCATCAAATAGGCACTTTTCACTATAGCTTGAGACTTTTAAAATTTACGCGATTAAATCCTTTTTATCAAATTAAGCACCCAAACGATGAAATTTTTCTACTAAAACTTTCACACATAATAATTCACATATAATAAACACAAAATAAAATATTAAAATATTTCTCGAACTCTCGGATTCGTGGTCCCGAAACCACCATTCCGATTAGGGTCAAATTCGATCATTACAACTCTCCTTTAAGGATTTTCGTCCCCAAAATCTTACCGTTAAACAACATCGGATATTGTTGCCTCATTGAGTCCTCAGCTCCCATGTAGCCTCTTCAACTCCGTGTCGATTCCATAGTGCTTTCACTACTGAAATCCTTTTGTTTCTTAACTCTTTTATTTCCCCAGCTAAGATACGGATCGGTTCTTCCTCATACGTCATATCAGGTCGGATTTCAATCTCAGACGGGGTTATGACATGTGATGGATCTGATCTGTATCTACGAAGCATCGAAACGTGAAATACATCGTGTATCTTTTCTAACTCAGAAGGTAACTTCAATGTATAGGCAACAGGCCCAATACGTTCGATGATTTCATACGGTCCAATAAATCTCGGAATTAGTTTGCCTTTCCGACCAAAATGAAGTACTTTCTTCCACGGAGATACTTTCAAGAATACCTGATCTCCTACTTGAAATTCTATATCTTTACGTTTCAAATCAGCGTAAGACTTTTGATGATCTGATGCAGCTTTCAAATTATCTTTGATTATAGCCACTTTCTGTTCAGTCTCTTTAATCAAATCGACCCCTAGTATCTTATTCTCACTGAGCTCGGTCCAAAGACACAAGGCGTCACGACACTTGCGGCCATATAGAGCTTCATAGGGTGCCATTTTGATACTTGATTGAAAATTGTTATTATAAGCAAATTCAATCAAAGGTAAGTACCTTTTCCACGTACCTTCAAACTCGAGAACGCAACATCTCAACATGTCCTCAAGTGTTTGAATAGTTCGCTCAGATCGACCGTCTGCTCATGGGTGAAAGGCGGTGCTAAAATGGAGTTTAGTACCTAAAGCATCCTGCAACTTCTTCCACAATCGCGATGTGAATCTCGGGTCTCTGTCTAAGATAATAGAACTCAGTACACCATGTAATCTCACAATTTGAGATATATACAACTCAGCAAGTTTATCGAGTGAATAATGCTGCACGAACCGGTACAAAATGAGCTGATTTGGTCATCTATCTACTATAACCCAAACCGCATCTTTCTTGCTCTCTGGTGTCATAGGCAACCCGGATACAAAATCCATAGTGATTCTATCCCATTTCCATTCAGGTATCATGATCGGCTGAAGCAACCCAGAAGGCACTTGATGCTCGGCTTTTACTTGCTGACAAATTAAGTACTTTGACACAAATTTAGATATATCTCGTTTCATGCCAGGCCACCAATAAAACTGTTTCAAATCATTATACATTTTCGTATACCCGGATGTATCGATAATCGACTACTATGAGCCTCACTCAGAATCATCTGAATCAAATCCGAGTTCTTTGAAACACACATTCGGCTTTTAAAGTTCAAACAGTCATTTGCATCAATTTGAAACTCTAATTCCGCACCTTTTTCACACTGAATTCGTCTAGCAATCAATTTTTTGTCAACTTTCTGTGCATCACAAATTTGCTGAATAAACATCGGTCTTGCTTGTAACTCAGTTATGATCGAACCATCACTAGACATAACCATCTGTGCGTTCATCGCACGAAGAGCAAATAATGATTTCTGACTTAACGCATCTGCAACAACATTAGCTTTTCCCGGATTGTAGTCAATCACCAACTCATAGTCTTTCAACAGTTTTAACCATTTGCGTTGTCTCAAGTTCAGATCTTTCTGAGTCATCAAATACTTTAGACTTTTATGATCCGAATAAACGTGACATTTCTCGCCGAGTAAGTAATGACGCCAAATTTTCAATGCGAAAACAATGGCTGCTAATTCCAAATCGTGAGTTGGATAATTTCTTTCGTGCGGCTTCAACTGTCTCGAAGCGTAGGCTATAACTTTGCCTTCCTGCATCAAAACGCAACCCAACCCATTCAAAGAAGCATCACTAAAAATAAAAAATTCTTTACCCGATTCAGCCGAGCTAACATTGGAGCTTCATCAAAGGGCTTTCACCGCTCGAAACTTTCCTGACACTTTTCCGACCACTCAAACTTGACATCTTTCTGTAGTAGCCTTGTCAAAGGTGTAGCTATCATGGAAAAGCCTTTGACGAATCGTCTGTAGTATCCCGCAAGTCCCAAAAAGCTCCGAATTTCAGAGACATTCTTCGGTGGTTTCCAATCAAGTATAGCCGATATTTTGTTCGGATCAACCCGAATACCTGAAGCTGAAACAACATGACCCAAAAAGCTGACTTCCTTCATCCAGAACTCACACTTACTAAACTTTGCATACAACTGCTGATCCCGTAAAGTCTGTAATACTAATCTCAAGTGTTCAGCGTGTTCGGTTTCATCTTTAGAGTAGATCAGTATATCATCAATAAACACTACTACAAACCGATCCAAAAACTGTCTGAAAACTCGATTCATTAAGTCCATAAAAATAGCAGGTGCATTAGTGAGTCCAAAAGGCATAACCAGAAACTCAAAGCGTCCCGTACCTCGTCCGAATGCGCTTTTGGCACATCTGTATCTCTCGACTCAGGCCCGATAATAACCCGATCTCAAATTTATTTTTGAAAATACCAAGCCCCTTTCAATCGATCAAACAAATCATCAATCCGGGGTAGCGGTACTTATTCTTTATAGTTACCTTATTCGATTATCGATAATCAATGCACATTCGCATCGTTCCATCTTTCTTTTCACAAAAAGAATCGGTGCACCCAAGGAGAGAAATTCGGTCGTGCAAAGCCCCTATCTCATTAACTCTTGCAACTATGCTTTCAACTCTTTTAACTCAAGAGGTGCCATCCGATACGGGGCTATCGAAATCGAGTCGTTCTGGTACTAATTCAATGCCGAACTCAATCTCTCGTATTGGTGGTAAACCCAGTAGCTCTTCAGAAACACATCCGGGTATTCACACACAACCTGCATGCATTCAATCTGCTTTTTCGTACACTTTATTATCCAAAGACATAGGCCAAATAAGCTTCACCCTTTTCTCACATACTTACAGGCTAACATTGAGGATATTATCAGAGGAAACCCACTTAAATCACTGGATTCAATTCGATGATCTCACCGCTCGACATCTCAAATCAATAAGCTTTCTTTTGCAATTCACCATCGCATCGTGCAAAGTTAACCAATCCATTCCCAAAATTATATCGAACTCATCGAAGGGCAACAACATTAAATCGGTGGGAAACAAGAATCCCGAATCATCAACGGGCAACCTTTACACACTTTATTAACAAGTACACATCTACCCAAAGGGTTGGACACACGAATCACAAACTCGTGAGACTCAATCGGCGAGTCTTCATCAATACTAGAGTTTCACACACATATGAATGAGTCGAACCAGATCAATCAATGCAATCACAGTAGTATCATAAAGGGTGAAAGCATCGGTAATGACATCAGGGGAGGAAGCATCCTCTCTGGCTCGTGTAGCATAAGCTCTAGCTGGAGCTCTAGCCTCTGATCGTATTGCGGTGTCCTTCGTCCCTCTTTGACTGCCACCTACGTTGCCTGAATGTCTGAGTGGCCTACCCCGTGCTGGCACACTGCTCGGTCTAGTGTTCTGAGTCACATTTTGCTCGGCTAACATCGGACACTCTCGAATAAAATGATCTGACGATCCACATTTAAAGCAGGACTGATCACGAACTCTACAACTCCCAGAATGCCATTTCCCACAATGTTTACACTCGGCCTGGATCTGTGGAACATTACCAACGCTAGCTACCAAAGTGGCTCGGGAACTCACTGGAGGTCGATCACGTCTAGGCAAGTCTGAAGTGGCTTTATGTCGACTGAGGTCATCTCTGAACTTCTTGTCAACGGAATGGAAAGTTTTACTCGATGATCTTTTTCGAGTGTCTCTAGCTTCTACTTCAGCTTTTCTTTTCTCCTTTCCGAGCTCTTCGGCTTTACAAGCTCGCTCGACTAATGTCACAAACTCTTTGATTTCAAGAATGCCAACAAGTAAATTTATGTCTTCATTCAGGCCGCCTTCAAATCTTTTTTACACATAATGGCTTCGTAGATATACACTCCGAGCGTAACGGCTCAATCGACAAACTTCCGCTCATATTCATCACAATCATGCGACCTGCTTTTAATTCCGAAATTCTTTTTGTTTCGATCAATGAATCTATGATCGATATATTTCTTACGAACTCAATTTGAAAGAAGTCCCAAGTTACTTTTTCTTTCGGAACCACAGATACCAGTGTGTTCCCACCGGTGATAAGCGATGTCACGAAGTAGAGATATAGCACACTTTAGGCATTCATCCGTGTACAGATAGCTCATCAAGTACCCGAATAGTGTTATCAAGCCACATTTCGCTCGCTCTGCGTCATCATCATCATTGGCCTTGAATTCCTCGGCCCCATATTTTCTGATTTTATTAACGGAGGCCCGCTAGATCTCATCGGATCTATCATCGAAGTGCTTGAAGGTATCGAGTTGGATTATTCGGGGTGGAGGTTGTTGTACAGCGGATTAGTCTAAATAAATTGGGTAAACCATTCGCTCATCATCCGATAGAAGGCTTGTTTAGCCTCCCCATCATACCTACCCAAAGCGGTCGAGAGTCTAATGGCACTGATCCACTTGCGAGACCAGCGCAACACACTCCACATCATCGCCTACGGCTCTATCGGATCGGGATCCATTTACTATATAAAATACAATTGAAATTGTTAGAAGTCACCACACTATCATATATACAATTCAAAGGCATGTATAGCTAGACTCATACACACTACGGTAGTCCTAGAATCGACTAAACCGTAGCTCGATATCAATAAAATGTAACACCCCTTAACCCGCACCCATCGCTGAACTACGGTTATGAGGCGCATCGAACTAGACACACGCTTTAGCATGATCATTTATGGAATAAACCCAATATGCATATTTAAATTTTTCCATATCAACAAATAATGTTCAAGACTTACGTTACAAACCAGTTTCATAATGCAACACATCATTACTTATAATCTATACAAGTTTCAATCAAGCTTCCACATAACAACACCAAATTTCATATGTTAAATGATATATATACATCTATTTCATTAGTCGAATATCAACATATCTTTTTATACCTTATACAAATATGCATAATAAAAACGAATAGATCCATGATACTCTATTTGCTCTTCATTCACATATGTGACATTTGAACCTTATAGCATAACCAATCATACACATCATGCTATTGTAATATGCGCAATGTCCCTAAAACAAAAGCCATGTCAAACCCTAATTATCAATTCATCCTACCTTATTAATTAATGGACACAAGATTGTTGAATAACCTACCAAACACACATATGATATGTAACTAGTCCAAAGAAAAAAAAATATAAATACAACCAATTCATTGACCATATATTCGGTCCTCAATTTAAAACTCTAATGATCAACCCAAAACATAATTATAAACATTTTCATGATCATCTTTAAATTTTAACCAAGCACATAATAATCTAAGTAGAAAAATTCACACGACCTAATATGCATACTCATACATATATATATATATAATACATATAAATGATTATTACTATATAACCACATTTAACTTCCACGCATAATATGCACACATCTTATATCAAAGATTAAAACAAACCATTATATCAAACATACAAACGATACTTAACCAAAAGTAATAGCCTTATTCGCAAGGCCATATATACATATATACATTTACAAAACCAACATCATTCATTCAAGTCATAATTCAGCCTATACATGCCTTTGATTCGAAAAGTAAACATTTATACCAAAGAGAGTGATAGTGTGGTCGACTTTCTTGATGATCCTCTGAGTCCAGTAGTCGAATCAACGATCTATAAAACAGAAGACAAACATATACAGAGTAAGCTCACTAGCTTAGTAAGTTTTAAGTTAATGGTAATACAACGTCCAAACACTTATACATCTATAATAGTTACCAATAACAATGAAAAATAAACATTTCAATACACAAATTCATATAAGGCCGAATACCATAGTTCATTAACCTAATTGTTTCACTTCTTTACCTTAAACTTATATTTTATCAAAATACAAGGTATAAGTAATACATTAATCACATTGTTTGAATCATATAAATCCACCATTCACATTGTCTATGTTATCCCAATCAAAATCATATTACATTAGACATTTCTATTCATAATCGAATCTACCAAAGTATTGTATTCAATCTCAATTTCAATCACATACTACTCATACTCTTTGATCATAAGCTCAATTTCACATAATACCATTTCTACCTTATTATTCAAATTCAATTAATATTAAACATAACTTACCTTACTCTCGGTAAATGAAAAAGGGACTTACGCTTACTCAGGCGTTTACTCGATACATTAATCTGCGTTTCACCTTGAGTAATTTAAGGTTTCTCCATTTAAAAATGCGTCACCAGCATCAAGCTCCGCTAGGCATCAAAGCCCGAAATGTAACACTGGCACAAAGCACCGCTAGGCACAGAGCCCAAATGTAACACCGACACAAAGCACGCTGAGGCACGCAGAGCCCGAAATGTAACACCGACACAAAGCACGCTAGGCACAGAGCACGATACACAACACCGGCACAAGGCACGCTGGGCACAAAGCTCGATATATAACACCAGGCACAAGGCCTCGCTGGGCTTAAAGCCCAAATGTTACAACTCAATTCATCAACTCACATTTCTTAACACATACATTACTATCAAATCGTATTCACAAAATCAATTCACCTGTCATGTCAAATATACTAATTCACATTGTATTTAAAAACATATTCATTCCAAAATTAAACATACACATACGGCTATCACATGCTATTTACCCAAATTAATCACAGAATTTGATTTCATACATTTTTAATTATCAACTTAATGAACTTTAACTTAAGAACTTACCTCGACTGTCGACGGATCGCATAGACCGGCTATTCGAGAACCTTTGTCTTCCCCCGATCCAAATCCATTTTTCTTTGTTCTTGATCTAAACACATTAAAATTTAGCTCATTCAAGTACCTTTCATCTCAATTTAGTCCCTAAGCATATAATTAGGCAATTTACCATTTTACCCCTACTATTTCATATTTTCACAATTTAGTCCTATTTGCATAAAACACAAAATACACAAAATTTCTCAACACTACTTAAGGGCCGAATATGTATAGGGACTATTCAAGTCCATTTCTTTCATTTATTTCGCAAATAAGCCCCTCTAAAATTTATTTTTTTCAATTTAGTTCAAAATACTCAAATTCACTAAAATTTCCAATACAAAATATACTAATCTTTAACATATCTTTAAAATAAAATTATCAAACATAAAAAACTACATGAACACATCAATGGCCGAATATCAAACATGCTTAGATTCAAAAATTTCAAGATGGGTAAGCTACCGTCAAGCAACGATCTCAAACACGTCAAAATTAACAAAAACCGACTAAAAACTCACCTTGAATTTTAGCCTAGAAGTGCCGAAAATCAAAGAACCCCAAAGCTTATTTCATCCTTCAATATTCGGCCTTGAGAGAGTGAAAAAGATGATGGCTTTGTTTATGTTATTTTAACATATATTATAAGTAATTATTCAATTACTAATTTAACCTTTAAAATAAAATAAAACTAACATATAACTTAAGGTTATTCTTGACATAAGCCACCCACTAACTCAAAAAATGGGTTATTTACCTTTTTAATACTCCACTTTAAAAAGCCATCACCAAATAGGCACTTTTCACTATAGCTTGAGACTTTTAAAATTTACGCGATTAAATCCTTTTTATCAAATTAAGCACCCAAACGATGAAATTTTTCTACGAAACTTTCACACATAATAATTCACTTATAATAAACACAAAATAAAATATTAAAATATTTCTCAGACTCGGATTCATGGTCCCGAAACCACCATTCCCATTAGGGTCAAATTCGGTCTGTTACACATAGCCACCAGATAATTAAATGTGACATAAGTCACCACATAGTAATTTGTGACATAAGTCACCACATTCAGATTATGTGACATGAGTCACCAAATATCGTTGTAAAACCACCAGATCACTTCCCCTTTCATAAGCACCCATATGCCCCATGTCATACAAGTCATGCGAATATCATGCCTTAAGCCTTATTTCATATTCATAACCAATTCTCATTCATGCCACATTCACGGTTCATAGTACTATTAACGAGTTTTGGAGAATAACGTGCTGAATATGCCGCACTACATTGAATGGTACCTTTAGCCATATCTTTCACATTCTTATAAACACATATATTAAGTTAATACCGTAAATCTATTAAGAGTTAGTGTGGGGTTACACACCGCACTTAACGTGTCTCACTGAAATCCCTAAAACCCGATCTAATGTTTTAGATCCTTAGTTCCTACATTCGGCCAACACTAAGTATTTTAGCAAAAGCCTATTCGGCTATATAGTCAAATCCCGAAGGATTAGCACAACCAAAATCCTTACCTTGCGGCCGATTTAGTTACCACTCAAATCCCAAAATTGCTATCTGCTAATGGAGATGTCGAAATCTCTGCATAACCTTTGTTAAAATCGGTTCCAACCCAAAACTCATGAAAGTGGCCTATGGCCAAATACCACATTGGCTTACCTTGTGAATCTTAAGTCCCAAAATTGCTACTTGGTTGTGGTATCTGTCGAAATACCTATAGACTCATGTTAGATCCGATATTCAATCACTTAATAAACTTAATAAATGGCCTTCAGCCTAAGATCATACTTTTCTTACCTTAGATATTGAAATCCCGAAGATCTCCTCCTTATAGTCGACTATAGACAAATCCCGAAACCTCCTTTATAGTTTCGGCCAAAGGACATAAATGGTATTAGAGTCTTGATTTCGGCTTAAAGGAAAGAAATAAAACGACGACAATTGAATCCTTACCCTTGATGCTGTGGTCGACGGCACCTTTGCTTACACTCTAGGAGTTATTCGGCTATGGCTAGAGGTTGATCAAATGGGTTTCGGCTTTTGGAGTTTGTTGAACAATCGACTAAGGCAAATGAGGATTCGGCTTTAACAAAAATGAAGAGGAAGAGTAAGAGACTTTAGGGGTTGCAGCAATGAAGAAAGAGGGAGAAGAAGATTTTGGCCTTAACAAATGAGAGAAAAAAAGATGAAGGGAGGTTCGGCAATGGTGGTGTTTTGACTTAAGAAATTTCGGCACACCCCTAAAAGAAGAGAAGAGAACCGAAAATACAACTATCCCCTAAAGCAATTTCGGCTATCCCTCCTATACACACTTAGCCGAATTTGTCACCAAAGACTCCCTTGACCGGCCAACTCTTCTTCCCCTTATCAAATCCCAAATTTTCCTCCTTATTTTTCTCTTTAACACCCATTCAAAATAATTGAAATAATCCAAAATTTATCCTCCCATCTTAGCCGAATTTTAAAAGAAATTAACCACATCTAAAGCTCATCTCCTTGGTGTCCCATTGCCGTCCACCTCTGTCTCTCCTTGCTGCAAAAACAAACTCCCATTTGCTTCCTCTGCAACTTGAACCTAAGCCCTTCCTCTCAGCTTATGGCGTCACCTACCAAGGCCCCTAAGTGGCGCCTCCATGCCACTTTACCAAGCCCAATCTTATGTCCAATTTCCCCTACAATTTCTCTTAAGGCCTCTCAGGCTTAGCTCCCCTTTAAAACTTAAAATCAAATAATTTCTAAGGCTTTTTCCTACACTCTAAAGTTCTCAAGATTCATAAAACATATTTATAACACACACAGGCATGCTACTTCACATAATTAAGCAATAATGCACAAGCCCAAAATCTCGGATATTACAGTTCTACCCCCCTTAAAATAATTTCGTCCTCGAAATTACCTGGCTAAAATAGGTGAGGGTATTGCTGTCGCATTGCTTCTTCCGGCTCCCAAGAAGCTTCTTTCGATCCATGATTACGCCATAACACCTTGACTAAAGGAATTGATTTCCTTCGTAATACCTTCACATCTCGTTCCAAAATCTGAATCGGTTCCTTCTCGTAGGACAAATCTGGCCTTAGCTCCACCTCCTCAACCGGCACTACATGAGATGGATCCGATCGGTAACGATGTAGCATAGAAGCATGGAACACATCGTGCATCTACTTCAACTCCGGAGGCAACTCTAACTAGTATGCCACTGGTCCAACCCGCTTCAATACCCGATAAGGTCCTATAAACCTGGGACTTAACTTCCCTTTGCGACCAAATCTCATCACCTTCTTCCAAGGCGAAACCTTAAGAAACACCTGATCTCCCACAGCAAATTCTATTTCCTTTCGCTTAAGATCCGCATACGACTTCTGCCTGTCAGATGCCTCCTTTAACCGTGCCCGAATTACTTCAACCTTCTCCTCGGATTCTGCCACAATCTCTGGACCCAAAACTTGGCGTTCTCCCAATTCTGACAAACACGTAGGAGTGCGACACCTCCGTCCATACAGTGATTCATACGGTGCCATCCGAATACTGGCTTGATAGCTGTTATTATATGCAAATTCTGCTAATGGCAAGTATTCTTCCCAACTTTCTAAAGTCTATTACACACCCCTCAACATATCTTCCAACACTTGGATCACTCGCCGATTGACCGTCCGACTGTGGATGAAATGCCGTAGTAAAGTCTAATCTGGTGCCTAAAGCCTGATGTAGTGCTTTCCAAAACCGAGACGTAAACCTCGGATCCCTATCTGCGATAATCGACACCGGCACTCCATGCAACCTCACAACTTCAAATACATACGGCTTTGCCAACTTCGCAAAAGAATAATCGACCATACAGTAAGAAATGTGCGGACTTTGTCACGATCCACTATCACCCATACCGAGTCCTTCTTAGTAGGCGTAAGGGAAGCCCACTAACGAAGTCCATGGTGATTCTCTCCCACTTCCATCGCGGAATCTTTATCGGTGAAGCAATCTCGACGAAACTTGGTGTTCACTTTGACCTCCTGTGACGACACGCCAAGCATTTCCCTACAAATTCGGTAACTTCCATCTTAAGACCAGGCCACCAAAACTATTCCCTTAGGTCTCTATACAACTTACTACCTCCAGGATGCATAGCATAAGGGCTGCTATGCGATTCCTGAAGAATTCTCCGCCTTAACTCCTTATCCTTAGGCATACAGACCTTACCCTTGCAACACAATACTCCATCGCTGCTAACTCCATAATCCTCTAACTCCCCCCTATGCACCTGCCGCAGCTTAGCACTTAAATCATCATCTGCCAACTGACTCTCTTTCACCTCCTCCAACCATGTCGGCTTAACTTGCAATTCTACCAGCAGACTTCCATCGTCATACAAGCTAAGATGTGCAAACGTCGCCCTCAGATTCGACACTACTTTCCGACTTAGGGCATCTGCTACCACATTCGCCTTGCCCGGATGATATTCAATAGAACAATCGTAGTCTTTCAATAACTCCACCCACCTTCGCTGTCTCAGGTTCAGCTCTTTCTGAGTCAGCAGATACTTAAGGCTCTTGTGGTCTGTGTAGATTACTGACTTTTCTCCATATAAATAGTGCCTCCACACCTTAAGAGCAAAGACCACTGCCGCCAATTCCAAATCATGCGTCGGATAGTTAACCTCATGTGGCCTTAACTGCCGAGACGCATAAGCAACTACTTTCCCATTTTGCATTAAAACACATCCCAACCCTGTGTGGGAAGCATCACAGTACACCACAAAATCCTTCCCTGCCTCAGGCTGAATCAAGACTGGAGCTTCAGTCAAGACCCTCTTAAGCTTCTCAAAGCTCTCCTGTTGCCTATCTGTCCATACGAAGGGTACCTCCTTTCTCAACAACTTCGTCAAAGGACCAGCTATTGATGAGAATCCTTCCACGAACCTTCTGTAATAGCCTGCCAATCCCAAGAAACTATGAACCTCTGCCACCGACTTAGGTGGTTTCAAATCTAGCACTGCCTCGATCTTCCTAGGATCCACCCTTATCCCTTCTGCAGACACTACATGCCCTAAGAATGCAACCTCCTGAAGCCAAAATTCGCACTTCCTGAATTTGGCATAAAGCTTCTTCTCCCTTAACACTTGCAACACTGTCCAGAGATGCTCGTCATGTTCTTCCTCTGACTTAGAATACACTAGGATGACGTCTATGAACACAACGACGAATCGATCCAGGTAGGGTTGAAAAATCTGGTTCATCATATCCATGAACGCAGCTGGGGCGTTCGTCAATCCAAACGGCATTACTACGAACTCATAATGCCCGTATCTTGTCCGGAAAGCTGTCTTATGGATATCCACCTCCTTCACCTTAAGCCGATGATACCCGACCTTTAGATCTATCTTCAAAACACCGCGCCCTTAAGCCGATCGAACAAGTCGTCTATCCTTGGCAACGGGTACTTGTTCTTGATGGCCAGCTTATTCAACTGACAGTAATCTATGCACATACGCATAGTCCCATCCTTCTTCTTCACAAACAAGACCGGTGCTCCCCATGGAGACACACTGGGTCGAATGAACCCACGGTCAAGCAACTCCTGGATTTGAGCCTTGAGCTCCACCAACTCCTTTGGTGCCATTCTGTACGGGGCAATTGACACAGGAGCTGTTCCCGGCAGCAAATCAATTCCGAACTCCACCTCCCTGTTAGGGGGTATTCCAGGTAACTCCTCCGGGAAAACATCCGCAAATTCCCTTACGGTTCTAACTCCACTAACTCCTTCTTCTTTTGCATCCAACGCACTAACGAAAGCCAAGAATGCCTTGCACCCTTTCCGAACCATCTTATCAGCCTTTAATGCAGAAACTACGTTAGACAAGTAGTTTTTTCTTTCTCATATCATAATTACCTCCTCATCCTCTGGGGTCCTTAACTCCATTCGCTTAGCTGCACAATCCAATATAGCCCGATGTTCCACTAGCCAATCCATGCCAAGTATGAGATCAAATTCTCCGAAAGGTAGTTCCATCAAGTCGGCAGAGAATATCACTCCCTGAATCTCTACGTACCTTGCGAAATATTCTATTCACCACTACAGTTTGACCTAACGGGCTTACTACAGTCATCTCCCTACTAGATAGTTCAGAGGCTACGCCTAGAGTTTCAACTACTCTACTTGCAACATACGAGTGGGTTGAACCAACATCAATTAAAGCAAAGTAAGGCTTATCAGCTATAAGGAACATACCGGTTATATGACGTCCGGCAAGTCTCCATCCTCCCTCTCCGACGAATCGCATACACTGCACCTACTGCCTTGCCTCTGGCTACCAACACCTCTCGCCTTGTTCCCCGTCCTCTTCCAGTACCATTTCCTCTGCCATTCGGACCACGACTTCGGTGGCTACGGTCCACCTCTTCCAGCCTGATTGAAACTCTGACCTGTTGGTCGGCCCCTGTCTATTTTTATAGGACAGTCCTTAATCATGTGTTCCTTAGACCCACACTTGAAACATCCCCCTGTCTTTTTCCAACACTCACCTAGGTGCCTCTTCCCACACTCAAAGATAAGTACGGTACTTCCCTCTTGTAGCAACCTGATGACCTCGCGACCCATCAACTCTCTGTCTCTTTTGAGCATTCCCTGATGACCTCGATGATCCAAAACCTCTCCTTTGCTGCTCCTATCCGTATTCTCGCCTTACAGATTCCTTAACCCCTTCGGCTACCTTAGCCTTTTCCACCAACATCGCAAACTCCCGCCTCTGCTTTGTGGAGCTATCAACAACCTCAGTCATCATCCTCACCCGGCCTCAAACCGGACACATCGCTCATGCTCCGTAGCCACGATATACTCGAGCATACCGCTCAACCTTAAGAATTCACCAGATTCGCTACGGACTTGTTCCTTGAACCACCCTAAATGCCTTCCTCTCGAGCATCGTGATAACTAGTTCCAACATACTTCTTCCGATATGCCGCCTTAACATACTCCCAAGTGAGATCCTCACCGCAAAGACCATCCCGAATCGTGAGCCACCATCGATATGCCTCATCGCAAGTAGCGACACCATTCCCTTCACTTTCTTCTTTGCAATGCCGATCCACTCATCCATAATTCGCCTCGCCGCCTAACCAATACTCACCGCATCGGGTGCCACACCGATACGCCACTAATACTTCACTCCATTGGCTTAGAGTCGCTCGGATCTGATTTTCGAGCTCCCACCTCCACCTACTCCACCCACCATCTCAAGAACCCGCAAAGATCGCTCGATATCGCATCATCCCCGTCCGATCTTGATGCTCAACGCCAAAGCACCGGTGGTGGTGGTGGTACCTCATTCTCTGACCCTCGACTGCACCTAACGAGTTTCGACACACCATTCTCGCCTCTACCATGCCCTCGTGTATTACGACCACGCCCCTAGAACTCATGTCTACGATCGCGATTTAACTGCTTTTTAGAAAGTTTTATGCATTAGTCTTTGTTCCACTAATTATCCACGAACAAGTTTTATGTAAGGAAGTTTAGTAGTAGTTCTTTCGATCATTTCAGAGTTTTGTTTCCAGTCTTCTATCCTAGTTCAGAGAAAGAAGCACCTTCATTCAGTAGTATCTACCACACATTCATCACTTGTACATTTTTGTCCGTTTTAATCCCAGGGGTATTTTCGTAATTTGTCCTATAGAGGTATTTTGGTAAATTTTCAAATCAGGGTATCTTGATATTTTGCAAAAATAGGGGTTTTTGGTATTTTTGGTAAAGTAGGAATATCTTAATAAAAGTCGAGGATAATATGGTAACTTTATAAACCAAGGGTATTTTAGTAATCTTACAAACCAGGGGTATTTGGGTATTTTTTTGTAAATTAGGAATATTTCAAAAAAATTACTTTTTAAGGTCTAAAATAGTTTTTTTTTATAAATCAAAGGGGTGATTTGGTGATTTTAAAAACTAAGGTTTTTATAAAACAGTGTAGCTGGTCACTTTCGGGTTTTAATTATTGAATTTAGCCCGTAAATAAGTCCTCTTGGTTAGGGTGAACCGTTACTACGCACCAGGTAGGATTCGAGCGAAGAGGAGGTGAGTCACTAGGACTGCTTAAATACCAGGCTCTCCCTGAATCCAATCCTAGACATGCACACAATGGTTGCCACACCCTAACTCGGCGACTTAGTCACAGGTTTGTTTAGTTAGGCCTTAAAGTTTTATGTAATTCTGTATTGAAGTAAGCTAATCCTAGGGTTCAATATCTTAATATACTAATCTACGTTCCCGTTATACCCACATACAAATCATACAATAAATCATACAATAGTTAGGGGTACTTACCTGGTGGACTTCGGGTCGGAGACTTAGGTGCCATGCCAGAAAAACCTGCTTATTTCACAAAATTTTCACAAAACTTATTTAGGCTCTATTTTGAAAACGTTATGGGCTTTAAACCCAAGGCCGGGAGTTTAAAACTGGGCTCTGATAACGAATTGAAACACCCCGAATCCAGCCCACGAACCCTGACCGGATCTGGTATGTTCCTGGAGTAAAACAGTTCAAAACTTGTTTGTTACTTTGGAAAATTTGGTTATTTTGAAGCGAAATCGTTTGGAGTTGTGATATCATTGAAATCAGTGTCATTTTAAAAGTCTAAATTTTAGTAAAACTTTATTCAAATATTCCAAAACTCATAAGTTAAAAGAAATACCGAGTTTTTAGGGTTTGTCATTAAATGAAAATTCATTTATACTTAGGTGTCAAAACATTTAAAATTGTTTCCAAGATAAGTTATTTAACCCTCGATTTAATAATAATCGTATCGCAATAAAAATTTGAAACATAAAACAGTTTAATAATAATGGCCTTATTACATAAATAGCAAACCCGAAATAAATCCAAACTTAAAAATAAAGTCTCAAAATAAAATAACTGTAAGCTGAGCATGGCCACCACTAAGCTCCCGCCGACCGGGTCTATCTACTGAGTGTCACCTGAAAAGATATCCCACAATGGGGTGAGTCAAACAGACTCAGTATGTAACAGCCAACACAAGTCTCAACGATTTAGGCATGTCAGATCATACATATTCACATAGCAAATATAGGTAATGATGCAATCCCGAACCCAAACCTAATAACCATCCTCTACACATCACCCGTACCTGCCATCACACCGTGGGGATAACTAAATCGACCCACCATCCGCTACACATCATCGGCTGCGATCATTGCAGGGCGACTTGCACATCGCCCTTATAAATTTTGTGGCATAGCCACCAGATAATTAAATGTGACATAAGTCACCACATAGTAATTTGTGACATAAGTCACCACATTCGATTATGTGACATGAGTCACCAAATATCGTGGTAAAACCACCAGATCACTTCCTTTCATAAGCACCCATATGCCCCATGTCATACAAGTCATGCGAATATCATGCCTTAAGCCTTATTTCATATTCATAACCAATTCTCATTCATGCCACATTCACGGTTCATAGTACTATTAACGAGTTTTGGAGAATAACGTGCTGAATATGCCGTACCATTGAATGGTACCTTTAGCCATATCTTTCACATTCTTATAAACACATATATTAAGTTAATACCGTAAATCTATTAAGAGTTAGTGTGGGGTTACACACCTGGCACTTAACGTGTCTACTGAAATCCTGGAAAACCCGATCTAATGCTTTAGATCCTTAGTTCCTACATTCGGCCAACACTAAGTATTTTAGCAAAAGCCTATTCGGCTATATAGTCAAATCCCGAAGGATTAGCACAACCAAAATCCTTACCTTGCGACCGATTTAGTTACCACTCAAATCCCAAAATTGCTATCTGTTAATGGAGATGTCGAAATCTCTACATAACCTTTGTTAAAATCGGTTCCAACCCAAAACTCATGAAAGTGGCCTATGGCCGAATACCACATTGGCTTACCTTGTGAATCTTAAGTCCCAAAATTGCTACTTGGTTGTGGTATCTGTCGAAATACCTATAGACTCATGTTAGATCCGATTTTCAATCACTTAATAAACTTAATAAATGGCCTTCAGCCTAAGATCATACTTTTCTTACCTTAGATATTGAAATCCCGAAGATCTCCTCCTTATAGTCGACTATAGACAAATCCCGAAACCTCCTTTATAGTTTCGGCCAAAGGAAATAAATGGTATTAGAGTCTTGATTTCGGCTTAAAGGAAAGAAATAAAACGACGACAATTGAATCCTTACCCTTAATGCTGTGGTCGACGGCACCTTTGCTTACACCCTAGGAGTTATTCGGCTATGGCTAGAGGTTGATCAAATGGGTTTCGGCTTTTGGAGTTTGCTGAACAATCGGCTAGGGCAAATGAAGATTCGGCTTTAACAAAAATGAAGAGGAAGAGTAGGAGACTTTAGGGGTTGCGGCAATGAAGAAAGAGGGAGAAGAAGACTTTGGCCTTAACAAATGAGAGAAAAAAAGATGAAGGGAGGTTCGGCAATGGTGGTGTTTTGACTTAAGAAATTTCAGCACACCCCTAAAAGAAGAGAAGAGAACCGAAAATACAACTATCCCCTAAAGCAATTTCGGCTATCCCTCCTATACACACCTAGCCGAATTTGTAACCAAAGACTCCCTTGGCCGGCCAACTTTCTTCCCCTTATCAAATCCCAAAGTTTCCTCCTTATTTTTCTCTTTAACACCCATTCAAAATAATTGAAATAATCCAACATTTATCCTCCCATCTTAGCCGAATTTTAAAAGAAATTAACCACATCTAAAGCTCATCTCCTTGGTGTCCCATTGCCGTCCACCTCTGTCTCTCCTTGCTGCAAAAACAAACTCCCATTTGCTTCCTCTGCAACTCGAACCTAAGCCCTTCCTCTCAGCTTATGGCGTCACCTACCAAGGCCCCTAAGTGGCGCCTCCATGCCACTTTACCAAGCCCAATATTATGTCCAATTTCCCCTACAATTTCTCTTAAGGCCTCTCAGGCTTAGCTCCCCTTTAAAACTTAAAATCAAATAATTTCTAAGGCTTTTTCCTACACTCTAAAGTTCTCAAGATTCATAAAACATATTTATAACACACACAGGCATGCTACTTCACATAATTAAGCAATAATGCACAAGCCCAAAATCCCAGATATTACATGTGGTGCACACGACCGTGTGACATAGTGCAGTTTTGAAAATAGCCTCTGTTTTTGAGTTTTTCCAAGTTCAAAGCGACGTTTTAGGTTAGAATCACACACATGATGTCATTTCTAATTAACCATTCCACTGGAAACTCACAAATCCTACACACGACATCAAATTGCATCGATAAATAAACAAGATTTAGCCAAATATTTCACTTGATAACCCTTTTTTCTAAAACAAACAGCCCTAAAAATCAATTGCAAACACTTTGTAACACCTCAATTACCCGACCCAATCATCGGGTCAAAGCAATTGGATATCACATTCATTGCCGGAGCAACTGACAACATTCATTCCAATATAAATAAAAATCACACATTTAGACCCATGACCAAGTCATGATTAATATATATCAGTATACCAACTATTAACCTATTTATTCGTTGCATTTCATGCATCCTCTTTTCCAATTATATATATATTGGTTCCCACAAAAAGCATTATAACTTCATCTAAATATTCGCATAATATCATCAACATCAAACATATACATAGTACAAACTATTATCAACTATCATATATACCTATTTATATAACATCTCAGAATATGAAATAATTTTCCATCTAAGCTTAATATAACATAAAATCCTATTGGTACAAGCCGACCAAAATAGAAAAATTTTCCCCAACTTGATGAATACGGGATTTTCTGCTGGATGCTGAAAACAACGAGTGCACACAATTGAACCTAACCTGCACACAGAATATAAACCGAACACTGAGTAATCAACTCAATAACATTTCTATAACTAATATTATAATATAAAATAAATTATGTAAGGACTTAAATAAATTAAAAATCAAGGGTTCGTAAGAAGTTTAATATGTTAAATGATATCATAATAACATAATCCTTTCCTCTCGCATTTGTAGTCATACCGACTGGTTATCACATATTCAGCTTCAAATTGTTGACCTATAAACTCTAAAATTCAATTAAACATTGAATAATCATTTACATTTACATAATCACAAACTTACTATTGCATATTCAACTCAACTTCTTTTACATTTAATTCTTCCTAATTCATAATTATTCTACCAAGCATCTCAACCCGTAACAGTAAACCAAATTCAATCAACATAAAAATACACATTCTAACCGTTAAGACAATAATTCAGATATCAACCAAGCATATAATTCGATTAATCAATTTAGCACACTAATTCAATAGTTTCCTAACTACGCACTTCTGAGAAAAAAATTAATATTTATTCTTAGACAATAACAGATTTAATATTAAGTTTCGAACAATAATTAGACATGCAATTTCGAACAATATTTTAATATATTTCTTCAGACCACCCCATTATGCACAAAATGGACTACCCTTTTTATACTTGTTGAACAACATTATTAAGTTAAAACATTAACAGTACATATAACATCAAATTGGACAACTTAGTTAACTCAATATAATTGTAACACCCCTTACCCGTATTCCATGCAGGAATCGGATGTGAGGCATTACCGTACTTTACTTTCTTTAACATACGGTATTGGGCTGTAAAATTTCGTTTCAATTTAAAACTTTTCATTCGTGCACAATACTACCCTATCATAAGCCTACGAGGCCCTAAACAAACGATTGAAATAGTTCGGAACCAATCCAGAAACTTTTACGCACTTAGAAAATTTTTGCTCAAAACAGGGTTACACGCCCGTGTGAAATAGAATACGCCCGTGTGGGCAGGCCGTGTGGTCACACACGCCCATGTTCCCAGCCCGTGTTGAATTTATTTTTCATTTCGAACCTACAGGGGTTTTCACACGGCCAGACACACGCCCGTGTCTGTGGCCTGTGTCCTCCACACGGCCTAGACATGCCCGTGTCCTCACCCGTGTGAGAAAACCCTTGTATTCTGTTTATGACGTCAGCAATCCTTTAAGTGCACACGGCCTAGGCACACGCCCGTGTGCTGGCCCGTGTGGCGAATCAAATTCTCGCAAATTTGAAGTAGGGGACACACGGCCTGTCAACACACCTATGGGGTTGACACACGTCCTAGACACACGCCCGTGTGTCTACCCGTGTGGACAATTAGAAGGCTATTTACCAAGCCAATTGCCACCCTGAAACATAAACACATATATGCCAACTCAAGCAAAATATAACATGGCAATAATATACTAGGAAGAATCCCTATTCATCATTCATACATCTCACATTTTACTCCATCTACTGCATGAATATTTACTTCATGAAACTCAACATCATTAAAATAATAAACTTGACATTTATTGGCCAAATACTAATGGCCATTTACAAAATGGGTGTATAACATTAATAGCCAACACTTTGGCTTTCAAATATGACATAGCCCAAAATGACCAAGTTCCTATACATGCCATACTCAAAATGAATCAACTTTACTATACCAAAGATTAGTTGATAGTGTGATCTGAGCTCCGACGTCTTACGATCCCCGAGCTAGCTTGGCGATACTATAAGGAAAAAGGAAAAGAGAGGGGTAAGCATATAGCTTAGTAAGTTTGCATGAATTAAAATAACAATATAAATGCTCATGGTAAAATTCATTCATCTCATAGTACAATAATAACATAAGTTCTCAAGTACTTTGACATACTTACTCATACTTAAGCTTGCCCATTACATATCACATTAGGGCATCATAACTCGTATTTTACTCATGGTACCTGTATCACTTCATCACATAATGTAGCACTTATGCTTTCATAAATATAAACTTATATCGTAATCATCTTTCACTTAAATGTAACTCTTTGTCGTCTTTATATAGCTTAGCTCTTACCATCTTTTCATACTTAGCTCTTTTGCCCGTTGAATTACTCGGAATATCGGAGGATACTCATTCTCATCACACACAAATATTACGATGCCAATGCCATATCCCAGATATGGTCTTACATGGGATCACCTCTTGATGTCGATGCCATATCCCAGATATGGTCTTACACGGGATCTCTTAGCTCGATGTCGATGCCATGTCCCAGACATGGTCTTATACGAGATCGTACATAGATGTCGATGCCATATCCCAGATATGGTCTTACACGAGATATTCCTTTGGTGCCGAGGCCATGTCCCAGACATGGTCTTATACGGGACCTTCCTTATTCGATGCCGATGCCATATCCCAGATATGGTCTTATACGGGACCTTCCTTATTCGATGCCGATGCCATGTCCCAGACAAGGTCTTATACGGAATCTACGTTCGGTGCCGATGCCATATCCCAGATATGGTCTTATACGGGACCTACATTCGGTGCTGATGCCATGTCTCAGACATGGTCTTATACAGGACCTTCCTTATCTCATGTCATGACATAGGTATCCTCGTTAAACCGAATCTTCAACCGGGACGTAAACTTAATACATCCTCATTTCAATCTCATCAAAGCATCATAAATTAACTTCATGGAATTTATATATGTTTCTCATAAATATGGTAAATACAAGTAGAATAACATTGTATACCTTTAATTTCATACAAACTTACCTCGGTACTCAAAATGTGCGTAGATGTTCAATTTAGTCCAACACCTTATTCTTGCCTCGGTTTCGGTCCGGGCTTCGTGTTTATTGATCTATAATAATAATTTCACTTGTTTGATACTCACATTGACTAAATTAACTCATGAATCATACTTTGGCAAAATTATGATTTTGCCCCTAAACTTTCACATAATTACACTTTTGCCCCTAGGCTCGTAAGATGATTTTTATTCAGCTTTCTTGCATTTTAAGCCTAGCTGAATCATATTCTTAACTACAACAGCCCCTAATTTCCACTATTTCACCCATGTATGACCACTTTCATAACTTTTGCAATTTGGTCCTTTTATGCATTTCTCATGAAAATCACTTAGAAAAAGATGTTTATCATGCATCAAACTTTCATATTCTTCCATAAAACATCAAAATACATGCATGTCATACATGGGTATATTTTTAATATAAACCCTAGCTTAAAATATAGCTAGAAATAGCTAAACCGAGCTACGAGGATCTCAAAAATACGAAGAACATTAAAAACGGGGCTAGGATGCACTTACTATCAAGCTTGGAAGTTGAAGAAACCCTAGCTATGGCTCCTTAGTTATTTTCAGCCATAGGAGAAGAAGATGGACACAATTTTGACTTCTTTTTCCCTTTTTAATCTTTTATTTACCAAATGACAAAAATGCCCTTAATGGTCCTTTCTTGAGATTTTTCCTTCCTATGTCTATTTTTGTCCATCTAAACATATAATGGTCTAATTTCTAAATAAGGACCTCTAGTAATTTTTATAATTCTATTTCATACTTGAATCTCCTAGAATCTCGTATTTTCTATTCTTTGCAATTTAGTCCGGATGGACCAATTGATCACTAATTAATGAAATTTCCTCATGAAATTTTCACAGAATCATGCAACCAGATCATAAGCTTCATAAAAATCATAAAACACATATTTCTACTGCGAATTTGTGGTCTCGCAACCACTATCCCGTCTAGGCCCTAAATCGGGCTGTTACAATAATAGTATAAATAACAGCATATAGGACAGTAAATATAACACATTCGAACAGATAAATTTCCAGCTCACTAACGGTTAATTTAGGTGGGAAATTATATGCTAAAATTTCCATCATTCGAATCGCAAATATCCCTTAAGGGCAGCTGCAAAGTTTAAATAATGACAACCAATGTGTTCCTTCATTTAACACAACAACTCGTAACATTTAAAATAAAAGAATAAATATACTGAATTTTCAGCATTCAATTCGGATTACAAAGGTTCAGTTTTGTACAGCTTTAACTTATGCTTTGGACATCAACAAATCTTCAACATTACAAGACATTAAATTAGCTTAATAACATCACCTTCAGACTGTTTTACTAGACCCATCCGAATAGCTTAATTAACACTAATTTACAACCCCTTGAACAATGAATTTAACCGACTCGATCAGCAACAAAAACTAATATTTAACAACTATTGTTTTCTTTTATTTCAAACATGCAACAGACCAATTTCTCCACATATTACAGCATATTCAAATCAGCATTTACATGCTGGAGCAATGAGTTTTCAAGCTGCAGTTTCCAGCAGTCATTTATGCATTTAATTGTCAAATTTTTACTTCACTACTAAGAACCGAACCTTAGTAAGAATAACATAATATTTTAGCTAGTAAACTCAATTTATCAACCCCTATAACCATAACTTACCTACATGCTAACATCAGAATTTAAACATGAGAATTTACAAAGTTTCATTTGAAAAACTCACTCGCAAGCACATTCAGTTTGTCCTATGTTGGACAGCACAAGACAGGAAACATGCAAGGCATTTGAACACACTCAATAGTATTAAAATTTATTAGCTCATCAAAACAAAAATCCATGCTTTTTAATCATGTAATAACTCAATTAATTGGTCCCAAAACTGGGCAGCATAATGCAACGAATGGGACTGTCTTTACAACCCCCAATTGGCATGAAAATAGAACCATTAATTTGTTCAAATTTTGGACAGCATAAAAGGGGCACAAAATTGGACAGCAGTAATTTTTACACTATTTTCGAGCATCATTTAAACTTACAATAAACAAATCTAGCTAATGCTAGAGAGTAAACATTTTTAGCCATTAAATCGAAACCAAAACATCAATGCTAATTTGATAATTTTTTTTGCATGAAAATAACAAAACAAGTTTAAAGAAAACTCACAAGAAATTTCCCCAATATCAAATCTATCTACACAATTCTGGCACTCCCTTAGCTGCTTGGACCTTCTACCTCCTTGTTAGCTAAACATAGTTAACCATAATATTATCAAAGATAAAGGCATCCACAAGAAAAATAACCAAATTCTACTAACATCAAAGAGCTTTTCTTCTCTACAACCCACAATCACGCCTTCCACCCACAATTTATCATCATTTTTCCTTACAACAAAGTTAGAGATAGAAGAGAGCTTAGAAAAATTACCAGCTTGAGGATACAACTCTTAAACAAGCTAAATCCTTAGTTTCCTTCAAAATGCAAATTGTCTCCCCTTTTTCTTTTGGTGATACGGTTAAAAGAAAGAATATGATGACCATCTTCCTTTTCTTTTCATCTTTTATGATTATTATTTTATATTTTATATTAGTTTAATTAAAACAAACATAGACCCTATAATAGCCAGATTTTGGGTCTAGTCAAAACAGTGGTTTCGGGGCCACAATGTAACACTCCATACCCGAGTCCGAGGCTAAGACCGGATACGAGACATTACTTTGCTTGAACTTTCTTAAACATGTACTTACGGGCTACAAAATTTTGTTCTGCATTAAAAACTTCTCTTTCTTAATCAAACCAAACATTTCATGGGCTTACGAGGCCTCAAACTTACGTCCCGAAACTTTCAAAACTCATCTGGAAACTTTCTCTCGAAATAGGGGTCACACGCCCATGTGACTTGGGACACGCCCATGTACCCCTAAGACATGCCCGTGTCTTCCACCCGTGGTGGATACTGTCAAATTACACAAAGCCTTGACATGCCCGTGGCCCTAGCCCGTGTGCCATACCTTGACATACTGACTTATTCACACGATCTGGAGCACACGCCCATGTGCTAACCATGTCTCACACACGGTCTGAAAAAAGGGCCGTGTGATTAGCCCGTGTTCTAATCTGACTTAAGACATTAAGGTGCAGGGGACACACGGCCTAGACCCACGCCCGTGTGTCTATTCGTGTGGGCACTTAGAGGCTATCTACCAAGCCTTTTACCACTCTCATTTGCATACAATCATACATCATCACATAATTTCACATAGCTTCAATATAACTCTTGAATTAAAGACATTTAATGATCGGAGAAATAAAGTCTTTATCCCATACACTAGGGAGAACTATATCCAATCCAATTACAAACAACTTAAGCCATCATGTATAGCTATACACAACCAAATTATAAATTCTCTTAGGCCAACACAACTTGGCTCAATCAGTTAGAACTTAATACATTTTAAAAGAATCCCTATACATGCCATGACTCAAAGGAACTTGAAACACCATACCAGGAGTCTACTCGATAGTGTGAAAACATCTCCGGCGACCTCCAACCCGAGCTAATTAAAAACCTATAAGAAATGTGAAAAGAAAAGGAGTAAGCAAAAATGCTTAGTAAGTTCATCTGTATACAACTGACAAATACTGATATTCATTTAATATCCATGACTGCAAGGTGTTATAATGAGTTTTTCTCATAAACCCATGGTTACTTACTTAATCACTCTTGAAGCTTACTCATTCTATCTCTTACCACATTCTTACCATGCCACAAGCCAGTTGCTCGTTTAATTAGCATACATTCCTGCACTGATCACAACATGATTATATAAAACAACACGTCAAGCATTTTCAATAAGCCATTCATAATACTAAACTCTTAATGGTTTCGCACTTAGTCCACCATTGAATCTCTAATAGGGTGGTATCGCACACAGCCCCACCAATCATTTATACTTATGGTGATTTCGCACTTAGCTCACCAATCATTTATAAGCGATGGTATCGCACACAGCCCATCGATTACTAATAAATCAGGTGATAACGCACATAGCTCACCGTTATTTTACATTCATGGATAATAATTCACATGTATATCTCTATTTCAAATGTTCATCCAAGAACATCCTCACACACTTCTATTCTTACTTAACTTTCTACGATACTCGTTCGCATTCACACAATGCATTAATAATTATATCTCAAACGACTAAGATGTATTGATTACACATAACCCACTAGAAGTTCATCATATACTGAGTTCATCTCAAATTGTTAAATAACACTCTTGAGTCTCATACACATAGTGTCACATTGACATCATACCCTAATAGGGTTTTACTTGCATTAACATATCGATGCCATGTCCCTAACATGGTCTTATACGAATTCTTACACCCAGGACATATTCCAATATGGTCTTACACGAGACTTTAACTATCATCATATTATGCTATATACATTTCCCATTACTCTTAAATTCAATTCTCTTGACATCTCATCAAAGATATCTCATACATTCATAGAGTAAATATACATTCCACACAACATTGGCATACTAAATTAACACATACGTAATTGCAACATTCGCACATGAACTTACCTCGACGTCGAAAGGGCCGAAAGGGACTTTTTGCCCACATTTCTTTTTTCACCCGTTCTAGGTCCGGAACTCATTTTATTTGATCTAGAACAATGGATTTTACTGATTTAATCACTTATAAATCATAATACACCATAATCTACACATTCGGAAAAAATGACTATTTTGCCCCTATACTTTGGCAAAATTACGATTTTGCCCCTAAGCTCGTAAATAAATTTTCATCACATTTTCTTGTTAAAAAGCCTAGTTGAACATTTAATAATCTTACAACTATCCACAATTCCATCTATATCATGCCTTAATGAACAAATTACAACTTTTGCATTTTAGTCACAATTAGGTGTTTTCATGACAACACCTTTCACAAAAGTTGTTTCTCACCATCCTATCATTCATTTTCTTCCAAAAAAAAAACTCATCAAAAAACATGAATTCTAACATGGTAAGTCCCTAGACTTTCAACCATATTGCAAACTAGTCCTCTCAATAGCTAGCTTAAGCTTTGACGACTCCAAAAATACAAAAATCATCAAGAATAATCATCGAAATGACTTACTTGAAGAGGAGATGAGCTGCTGGAATTTTGAGCTTCAAAAACCCTCATTCTTGTTTGTATTTTTTGTGGAAGAAGAGAAGAAATAAAAAGATGATAGCTTTTTGCTTATTTCACCTTATTTTATTTCTTTTTAATCACCTAACATGACCACATTTAATGCTCTTGTCCCCTTAGCTTTCCTTGACCGGCCAAACTAATCCCCATGGCCTAATTGCACATTTGGAACCTCCAATTTATAATCCATAGCTATTTGGCACCTTTAGCAAATAATATAGAACTTTCACACTTAATGCAATTTAGTTCTTTTTCACAATTTAGCTAAAAATCGCTAAAATTAAGGCACCAAAATTTTCATGCATCCTTATAAACATGTTATAACATATAACATAACATGAAAATAATTTTCTCTATCCTCGAATTAGTGATTCCGAGATCACTGTTCTGACTAGCCCTTAAATCGAGCTGTTACAATTCTCCCCCTTAGGGATTTTTGTCCCCGAAAATCTTATCAAGAGGAGTTGCTACCAACATTCTTAAAATGTTTCCATCAACTCTTCCAAATCACGAATCCACTTATCCTCAAATTTCTCTTGCCAACAACTTTAAAGCTGTGATACATAAGGTCAAAACGTAACTTGAGAACTAGGTTATTCTTCCTCTGGGGCATATACTCAGTAATCCACCAATTTGGAACTCTGTACATGTCCAAATGATCGTTCGGATCTTTAGTGGTTGATTTACTATAATTCAAAAGACATCCCCCTATTGGGAATTTTGTTAAACCAAATTTGAAATCTATAAGGTTTTATCTCACTTTCTCATTAAAGCATTCACCGACTGTAATAGTCTTGACTTGTATGCTCTCGAAACTCAGCTTTTAGTGGTCAACTACTTATGACCATAAACTCAATCATAACGTGAAATGTATTCTATTGTCAAAACATTTATGCACATAACTGCATTTCCTTATTCTTGCATTAGTAGATGTGCTACTATTAAATCTCATACCAAAACTTCTATAGCATATGATAATCTCACTCATTAAAAGTCAAAAAATACACATCGATTTTCCCATGGATTATTTCATAACATCTAACTTACAACAAGGACACAAAAGTGATCGTCTCTGGATCACCAACCTGTCAACTCTTTTTCTCGATTCAGACTGAACTCAGTACTAGAACTTTCAATTAATAGTTCCTTCTATAGCTTTCAACTCAACTATCACAGTTTGAACATTTCGAATGAGCAAACCCTTGTATCATGCTCCCTACTTACGTACACACAGAATTTTATTTTCTTTATTGATTCATGCGTGAAAATACACAGAACTTGAATCATATCTCAATACATTAATCTACCCTTTTCTCCATACTGAGAACGTATTCTAAGCACACTCTCATCTGAGTTTCTCTTGCTATGCTAATCTAAAACCTTTACTATCGTCATATCTCATGATGGCAGGGACATCTCGATCGAATTCATTAACTCTATTCAGCTTACTCGAAAACCCATCACACAACGTGAAACTTGTGATTTCACTTCTTATACTAGAATCATCACCAACTTCCTCCTCAAATTACCCGAATAGGGTTACGAGGAGATAAAGGAATTTCAATTTCAATTAACTAAATCGACAACCTTTTCGTCTGATTTTTACTATCAGCTAACATTCTCACACAAACACGGTTTATGAAAAGGACAACTACATCAGCCCTGAAAGGCAACAGATATTTATACATAATACTCAAGGAGATTATTATAATCCACCCATGGCATCAACTAACCATGCACAAACTACAGGCTTCGAGCCAACTTACTCATACTTTCCATTTTTTTAGCACATACCGTGCCACACAGCGCACTCGTTTCTTTTTGACTCGTTCACGATTGCATGTATTCACCCCTTTCACATGGCTTTAGTACAGTTCTCATTTCTACCTCTAGACTCATCCATCTGTCCCTTTGATCACTGAGGATAATCAAAGACGCATATTCATCTTCATTCATGTAGGTACGAAACCAACGCCACATCCCTGAGGTGGTCTTATATGGACTTCTACATCAGGTATCGATGCCATATTCTAAATATGGTCTTACACGATTCTCATATTCATTATCGATGCCATATTCCGGATATGGTCTTATACAGAATCTCAACTCGATGCCGAGGCCATGTCCCACACACGGTCTTATACGGGACCTTATCTATTTCATATCTTAATGATAACCTTTTCAGTTTAGTTCTCTAGGACTTCATCCTCATGTTCAACAACAATTACTCTGTTTAGTAGAGTATTATGTATCAGTGTGATACAAGGCATTCTTAATTATGGTAACATAATTATTGCATTAATCAGATGCAACTTACTCAACTTAACTCTCATAACATCTCATCATAATTCAATAGTGGTAAAGAGGGTGAGGTCGTAGGGCCCCCTTAACTTAACTCTCGTGACTACATACATAGGATTTACTATTCATCATCAATGAAATATCATCGTAGTCACACAACTCGCCCCAAGTGAGTTTTCACGTTTATCACGCTACAATTATTTCTATCACTTATACTTTCGAACTGTGACTTCAATTACTCAAGTTCCACATTAAGGTCTACTTGAGTACTCAACATTTAACTCTAATTTCTCTTACTATTGCTTTTTAATCTAGAGAATGTCTTACGAGTTTGAGTACATCATTTACTTGATTGCCATAGTCCAACTATGGTCTTACTCGTATCACACATCATAGCCTAGTTATTTCCTTATATGTCATCACGATGCCATAGCCTTGCTATGGTCTTACACGAAATCTCATATCAATACCAATGCCATGTTCCAGTCATGGTCTTATATGGGGTCACATGTATTGCCATGGTCCTACCGTGGTCTTATTTATCAATTTTATCATTAAACGACTGTACTCATCTCCTGCATTCTACTTAGTCAAGTTTCTCAGTTTAACTCCCACACTATAATATGCTTGACTTCATAACAGAGTCATAAAACAAAACATTATACATTCTCTACTTTAATAGTCACACGTGAGATTTAACCATGTGGACATATTTATTATAAACAATGGCGTTACAAACCTCAAATGCCTACTTACTCTTACTAATTCTTACATACATCATGGAACTTACTAGTCTCGTGCTTGTAATGTAAACAAGGTACCTGTAACACTTGTTCACATTGATCAGCATACTTTACTATGATAAGCATAATCTCAATATCATCATCCATAACATGGATAATACTTCTTAGTTAACTTTAACTAACATGGCATGATATCAACTTCACTTATTTAACTTTCTTGCTATCTCACTTAAGCTTTACTCATTTGCCCGAAAAATTTCTATGAATAACCGAGGATACTGAATCTCATCTCACATAACTCGATGCCAAAGCCATATCCTAGACATGGGATCTCTCAACTTGGTATCGAAGCCATGTCTTGACATGGACTTACACGAAGTCTTCCTTGTGTGTTCCCTTGGGAACTTACCATTGCCATGTCTTGACATGGTCTTATTTGGTATCTTTACTCATGAACTGGTCAATGCCGAGCCTTGGCTTGGACTTACATGAAATCTTCCTTGTTACTCACCAATGCCATGCCTTGGCTTGGACTTATATGGGATCTCTATCTCATGATAGCTTTTCAATGCCAAGACTTGTCTTGGACTTACATGACATCTTGCTTGATTGCCGATGACATGCCTTGACTTGGTCTTATACGGACTTTCTTGTCTCATGTGGTAGATTGAGTATCCTAAGCAATTCATTTTCAATCGGGACTATCATATCCTTACTCATAGTAACTTCTTTGTTTAATAAATAATTAAACATTTTCATGGAAATAATGTGCATATAACAACCTCACAAGCAATTCAATGAAAATATTCATGAAGCTTGAAAATCATACAAACTTACTGAAATCAGCTCGGTTGGGAATCATCTCTATCTTAACAAAACAATTTCGTTAGAGCCGGGAGACATCACACTATCACGATCCACATATGGCATGTATACTAGACTCTTACTCACGCTAGGTGTAACACCCCAAACCCGAGTTCGAGACTAAGACCGGATACGAGAATTACCATGCTTAAACTCACTTAATCATGTACTGACGGGCTATAAAATTTCGTTCCAAATTAAAAACTTCTCTTTCTTAGTCAAATCAGACATTTCATAGGCCTACGAGGCCTCAGACTTCATCCCCGAACTTTCGAACTCATCCGGAAACTTTCTCTCAAGCAGGGGGTCACACGTCCGTGTGACTTGGGACACGCCTGCACCCCTAAAACATGACCGTATCTTTCACCCGTGGTGGATACTAGCAAATTACACACGGCTGGACACGCCCGTGGCCCCAAATCGTGCCTAAAACCCCAAAGATTCTCAACTACCCCACGGCCAAGGCACACGCCCGTGTGACTAGTCCGTGGTCTATTCTCGACTTAAGATACAAAGGTGCAGGGTGCACACGGCCTGACACACGCGCCGTGTGTCCATCCGTGGGCACTTAGAGGCTATTTACCAAGCCAATTGCCACCCCAAATCAAGACCAAACTTATGCTCAATTCAGCAACTCAAGTATTACATCTAACATGAACAAGGATGCATACTTCATTGATAGATTAAAACATACATACTTAATCATTCATGACTCATCTCTTTGGTCATATACAAGAAGAATAATAAGCTTGATAGCCAACACTTTGGCTAGTTTTAAAACATAACTCAAAATGAAATGTTTCCTATACATGCCATACTTAATAAAAATAACTTGGCTATACCAAAATAGCGATTGATAGTGTGCTCCGAGCTCCGGTGACGATGATCCACGAGATTAGCTTGGCGGGACTACATGGAAAGAAAGAATAAAGGACGTAAGCATTTAGCTTAGTAAGTTTGCATATAATGCACATAGCAACATACTTGCTCAATATAACCCATTTAACATAAACAATGGTATCATAAATTTCAGTTATTTAAGCTTACTTACTCATACTGATTCTTACATATCTCATGATACTTACTAGTCTCATACTCGTGAGGTAAACAAGGTATCTGTATCACTTGATCACATAGATCAGCATACTCTACAATAATAATTATAATCTCTAGTTCATCATTCATAATATGAGTAATACTCATTTCTAACTTGATAATAGCTTTTCCGACTTGTCTTTCCTGTTATCATTTTAACTTTACTCATTTGCCCGATGAATTTTTGCGAATAACCGAGGATAATGAATCTCATCCCACATAACTCGATGCCAAATCCATATCCTCAATATGGTCTTACATGGGATCTCTCATCTTGGTATTGATGCCATGTCTTGACATGGACTTACTCAAAGTCTTCCTTGTGTGTTCCCTTGGGAACTTACCATTGCCATGTCTTGACATGGTCTTACTTGGTATTTTTACTCATGAACTGGTCAATGCCGAGCCTTGGCTTGGACTTACATGAAATATTTCTTGTTACTCACCAATGCCATGCCTTGGCTTGGACTTACATGGAATCTCTACCTCATGATAGCTTTTCAATGCCAAGACTTGTCTTGGACTTACATGACATCTTTGCTTGGAGACTCACCAATGCCATGCCTTGGCTTGGGCTTACATGGGTCTTCATCTCATAATAACTCTTCAATTCCATGACTTGTCTTGGACTTACATGATAACTTGCTTGATTGTCGATGCCATGCCTTGGCTTGGCCTTATACGGACTTTCTTACCTCGTGTGGTAGATCGAGTATCCTAAGTAATTAAACTTCATTCGGGACTTTCTCATGCTTAATCTCATTAATTTCTTTATTTAACATAGCAATAAGAATTTCTATGGTAATAATGTACATACTAAGCAATTCAATGATAATAATCATAAAGCATAGAAATCATACAAACTTACCTCAATATACAAAATGTATGTAGATATGCAATTTAGTCCTCGACTTTGTTCTTGCCTCGGTTTCAATCCGGGCTTCGTTTTTCTTGATATATAATAATAAATAGATCATTTAATACTCTCATTGACTAAATTGACTCTTAACTCATACTTTGGCAAAATTACTATTTTGCCTCTAAACTTTCTCTTATTTGCACTTTTGCCCCTAGGCTCGTAAAATGATTCTCATTTAACTTTCTTAAACATCATGCTCAGCTGATTCATTTTCTCTACTATAACAATCGTCAATTCTCACTATTTCTAATAGGTATGACCAATTTCATAACTATTACAAATTAGTCCATACTATCATTTTTCATGAAATTCACTAAGGAAAAGATGTTTATCTAACATCAAACTCTCATAAACTTCCATAAAATATCATTTTACATGCATGATACACATGGGTAGATTTTTGAACATGCTTCTTAGCTCATCTTATAGCTAAAAATAGCTTATTCATAATACGAGGACTCCAAAAATACGAAGAATATTAAAAACGGGGCTAGGATGACTTACTTGCAAGCTTCAAAAATTTGAAGAACCCTAGCTATGGAGTCTCCCAATTTTCTAAGCACAAGGAAGAAGATGAATGAAATTTTTATCATCTTTTCCCATTTTAATCATTTAATTGGTAAATGACCAAAATGCCCTTCTCTTTAAAAATTTACAAATTACTAACTCATGTCCATTTTTGTCCAAAACTTATAATTTGGGCAAATTGCTATTTAAGGACTTCTAATTTATGTTCTAAAGCTATTTCATACAAAAAGCTTCTAGAAACTCATATTTTGCAACTTTTGCAATTTAGTCCTATTTGATCATTCCATGTCAATTTCACAAAATTTCTACATGGAACATTAATACTATCATGCAAACATGTCATAATCCTTAAGAACTCAATTTACTAACTCAGATTTATGGTCTCACACCACTATTCCGACTAGGCCCTGAATCGGGATGTTACAATTCTCCCCCTCTTAGGAATTTTCGTCCTCGAAAATCTTACCAAAGAAACAGTGTTTGGGTAATGGTTTCTCATGCTCTCTTCTGGTTCCCACGTAGCTTCTTCTATTCCATGTCTTTGCCACAATACTTTTACTAGGGCAATACTTTTATTCCTTAGCTGCTTGACTTCCCGAGATAAAACCTTAATTGGTTCTTCACCATAAGTCATGTCGGGATGAATCTCTATCTCTGACGAGGTAATTACATGCGAAGGATCAGATCAGAAGCGTCTCAACATTGACACGTGAAACACATCGTGAATCTTTTCTAACTTTGATGGCAAAGCCAATCGATAAGCTACCGGCCCAACTCTTTCAGTAATCTCGTATGGTCCGATAAAACATGGACTCAACTTGCCTTTACGGCTAAATCTGAGAACTTTTCTCCATGGTGACACTTTCAATAAAACTTTATCTCCGACTTGATACTCTATCTCTTTTCTCTTTAAGTTCGAATAGGACTTCTTTCTATCTGATGCAGGTTTTAAACATTCTCGTATCACTTTTACTTTCTCTTCAGCTTCTCTAACCAAATCAACCCCGTGAATTTGGTTTTCCCTGAGTTCAGTCCAAAATAAAGGCGTTCTGCACTTACGCCCATATAGAGCCTCATAAGGCGCCATCTTTAAACTCGACTGAAAACTATTATTGTAGGAAAACTCTACCAATGGGAGAAACTTTTCCCAACTGCCTCGAAATTAAAGAATACAACATCTGAGCATATCCTCGAGTACTTGAATTAACCTCTCTGACTGACCGTCAGTTTGAGGATGAAAAGCAGTACTAAAGTTTAACTTTGTACCTAAGGCCTCTTGTAACTTCTTCCAAAATCTGAATGTAAACCTCGGATCTCTATCCGAGATGATTGAAAATGGAACACCGTGAAGCCTTACTATTTCTAAAACGTACAAGTTTGCCAGCTTGTCTAGTGAGTAATCAACTCGTACAGGTATAAAATGAGCTGACTTCGTGAGTCTATCAACTATAACCCATACATCATCTTTTTTGGTCGGAGATAATGGTAGACCCGTTACAAAATCCATAGTAATATGGTCCCATTTCCACTCCGGAACCAAAATGGGTTGAAGCAAACCCAAAGGTACTTGGTGTTCAGCCTTTAGTTGCTGACAAATCAAGCATTTGGAAACAAACTCTGAAATATCTTTCTTCATTCTCGGCGACCAATACTGTTGCTTTAAGTCATTAAACATTTTGGTACTACCCGGATGTACAGATAAAAATTCGTTATGTGCTTCATGCAAAATTCTCTAAATAAGCTCGTCCTTTCTTGGTACACAAATTCTATCTTTGAACATCAGACTTCCATTGGGACTAATCCGGAAATCAGACTCAACATCCGCCTCTCATGACCGAGCTCTCTTGACTTGCAATTCACTATCTTCTTTCTGAGCCTCAAAAATCTCTTGGAGGAATACTGGTCTAGCTTTCAACTCAGCTAGAATAGAACCATCATCGGATAAAGTCATCCGTGAATTCATTGCCCTTAATGCAAATAGGGATTTTCTACTAAAAGCGTCGGCGACCACATTCGCCTTCCCGGGATGGTAGTCAATGACCAATTCATAGTCTTTTATCAACTCTAACCATCTCCGCTGCTTTAACTTCAACTCTTTCTGCGTCATCAAGTACTTCAAACTTTTGTTATTGGTGAAGATCCGACATCTCTCACCATATAGGTGGTGTCTCTATATCTTCAATGTGAAGACTATGGCAGCCAACTCTAGATTGTGGGTCGGATAATTCTTCTCATGTGGCTTCAACTGTCTTGAGGCGTAAGCAATCACTTTACCTTCTTGCATAAGTACACAGCCTAATCCATTTAAGGATGCATCGCTGTAAATCAAAAATTCTTTCTCTGTCTCAGGTTGTACTAAAATTGGAGCCTCTGTCAACATCGCTTTCAGTTTCTCGAAACTTCGTTGGCATCTTTTTGTCCACTCAAACTTCACATTTTTCTGTAATAATTTAGTCATCGGGGTTGCAATCATAGAAAACCCCTTGATGAATCGTCTATAATAGCCAGCTAGGCCTAGAAAACTTCTAACCTCAGAGACATTTCTCGGTGGATTCCAGTCCATTATGGCTGAAATCTTACTTGGATCTACTCGGACTACATCTCTCGAGACAAAATGTCCAAGAAATTCTACTTCCTTGAGCCAAAATTCACTTTTACTGAACTTGGCATATAATTGATTTTCTCGAAGAGTCTGTAAAACTGTTCGTAGGTTCTCAGCATGCTCATTCTCATCTCGGGAATAAATCAGTATGTCGTAAATGAAAACGACTACAAACTTGTCGAGGTATGGTCTAAAAATGCGGTTCATTAAGTCCATGAATACCGCAGGAGCATTGGTCAAACCAAAGGGCATGACTAAAAATTCATAATGCCCATACCTTGTTCGAAATGCTGTCTTGGACACATCTGATTCCTTTACTCTCAACTGGTAGTAACCCGATCTCAAATCTATCTTAGAGAACACAGTGGCTCCCTTCAATTGATCGAACAAATCATCGATCCTTGGCAATGGGTACTTGTTCTTTACTGTCACTTTATTAAGTTGACGGTAATATATGCACAATCTCATGGTGCCATCTTTCTTTTTCACAAATAAAACCGGAGCACCCTATGGAGAACAACTTGATCTCGCAAAACCTTTATCTATCAACTCTTGCAACTGTGACTTCAACTCTCTCAACTCCATTGGAGCCATTCGTAAGGAGTAATAGATATTGGTACAAGATGTCGAGAGCCGCCCAATGCCGAACTCAATCTCTCTTCTTCGGGTAGTCCGGTAATTCTTTAGGAAAAAGCGTCCACGTACTCACATACTATCAGTACTGACTCAATCTTTAAATCTATTTCTTTATCATTCATCACAAAGGCCAAATATGCCTCGTACCCCTTTCTTATGTATCTCAGTGACGTCATATGAGAAATCATTGCCGGTGGCCTACCTTGTTCATCTGATTTTACATGGAGAATGTCCCCATTCTCACATTTCATCTCAATGTACTTTTTCCCACAATTTACTATTACATCATGGGCAGTCAACCAGTCCATACCAAGAATGATGTCAAACTCATCAAATGGAAGCAACATAAGATTTGCTTTAAAGTAATGACCACTAATCATTAATGGACAATCTTTACATACTTCATCAACTAACACACTCTTGCCTAAGGGGATTAGACACCTTAATCGTAAATTCTCAGTAGAATCTATAGGCATATTCATACTTTGGATACTAGTTTCATACAAATGTAAGAGTGTGTGGATCCGGGATCTATTAAAGCAATAACTTTGATATCATAAAGAGAAAAGGTACCCGTAATAACATCAGGAGAAGATGCCTCTTTGTGAGCGCGAATGGCATAAGTCCTTGCAGGCGCCCTACCCTCGGGTCTCGTAGCCTGCTCTCTAGGGTTACCTCTTCCACTTGCCCCACTTCCTGGGTTCCTCTGCGGTCTTCCTCTGACCACACTCCTAGATCTCGGGTTCTGTGCTCTATCTTCTTTCATTGTCTTTGGACAATCTTTTATGTAGTGGTCCTGGGAACCACATCTGAAACATGCACTTTCATGTGCTCGACATTCTCCAAGATGACGTCTGCCACACTGTGGGCATTCAGGTCTATCCGATCGGATGTTCCCCACACTAGCAACTGAGGTCGTTTGTGCCTTACATCCCGAATACTGCTTACTCTTGTCCTTCCTTAAAAACCCAGTGGAAGTAGCCGATCGGGTGGAGAAATCTCTTGACTTCTTGGATGTGGATTGGAATGAATTATTCCACTGTCTCTTTTTAGAGTCACGAGACTCTACTTCAGATTTTCTCTTCTCCTTTACTAATTCTTCGGCTTTACAAGCCCTCTCTACTAGCACAACAAATTCCTTTAGTTCTAGGACAGCAACAAATAATTTGATGTCCTCATTTAGCCCATCTTCAAATCTCTTACTCATGATGGCCTCGGTGGACACGCATTCTCGAGCGTATTTGCTGCGCCGTACAAACTCACGCTCATAATCAGTCACAGACATCTTGCCTTTCTTTAACTCTAGAAATTCCTTTCTTTTCTGGTCTACGAACTTTTGACTGATATACTTTTTCTTGAACTCTTCTTGGAAGAATTCCCATGTGACCTTTTCCCTCGGTACCATAGACACCAATGTGTTCCACCATTGATAGGCAGAATCTCTTAAAAGAGAGACTACACACTTCATGCATTCCTCAGATGTGAATGACAACTCATTAAATACCCTGATGGTATTTTCTAACCAGAATTCAGCTTTTTCCGGATCATTATCTTTTCTAGCCCGAAATTCTTCTGCCCCATGTTTCCTGATTCTATCAAATGGAGGCTTCTCTCCTCTTACCACCTCTACTACTTGAGGGGCTACTGGGATAGGTTGAGGAATAGGTAGGGGTGGAGGGGGTTGCGCATTCGGGTTCGTACGAACGAACTCCGTATACCATGTATTCATCATATGGAGGAAGGCTTCTCTAGCCTCTTCTCCTCCTTCTTGACTCACCGTAGTGGGTCTATTCTCATTCTCGTTCGGCACCATCCCTTCAGCGAGAGCCGGCGTGTTACTTTCTACGTCATCCGCCACAGCTCTATCGGGATCCATTTACTAAATGTATAAACATAATTTAAGTCGTCAGGAGTCATCACACTATCATTATAAAAACATTCTTACGTATGGCATGTATAGCTAGACTCGTGCTCGTGCTACATTAGTCCTAGAACCGACTAAATCGTAGCTCTGATACTACTAAATGTAACACCCCATACCTGAGTCCGAGACTAAGACTGGATACGAGACATTACCATGCTTGAACTCACTTAATCATGTACTTACGGGCTATAAAATTTCGTTCGAATTAAAAACATCTCTTTCTTAGTCAAATCGGACATTTCATGGGCCTCTGAGGCCTCGGACTTGCGTCCCAAACTTTGAAACTCATCCGAAACTTTCTATCCAAATAGGGTCACACGTCCGTGTGACTTGGGACACGCCCGTGCACCCCTAAAACATGCCCGTGTCTTTCACCCGTGGTGAATCTTGGCAAATTACACACGCCGGAGGACACGTCCGTGGCCCCAAATCGTGCCTAAAACCCGACGTTCTGCCACGCCCCACGCCCGTGTGACTAGTCCGTGGTCTATTCGACTTAAGATACAAAGGTCTGCGGGTGCACACACGGCCTGACACACGCCCGTGTGTCCATCCGTGTGGGCACTTAGAGGCTATTTACCAAGCCAATTGCCACCACTGAAATCAAGACCAAACTTATGCTCAATTCAGCAACTCAAGTATTACATCTAACATGAACAAGGATGCATACTTCATTGATAGATTAAAACATACATACTTAATCATTCATGACTCATCTCTTTGGTCATATACAAGAAGAATACTAAGCTTGATAGCCAACACTTTGGCTAGTTTTAAAACATAACTCAAAATGAAATGTTTCCTATACATGCCATACTTAATAAAAACAACTTGGCTATACCAAAATAGCGATTGATAGTGTGCCCCGAGCTCCGGTGACGATGATCCATGAGATTAGCTTGGCGGGACTACATGGAAAGAAAGAATAAAGGACGTAAGCATTTAGCTTAGTAAGTTTGCATATAATGCACATAGCAACATACTTGCTCAATATAACCCATTTAACATAAACAAAGGTATCATAAATTTTAGTTATTTAAGCTTACTTACTCATACTGATTCTTACATATCTCATGATACTTACTAGTCTCATACTCGTGAGGTAAACAAGGTACCTGTATCACTTGATCACATAGATCAGCATACTCTACAATAATAATTATAATCTCTAGTTCATCATTCATAATATGAGTAATACTCATTTCTAACTTGATAATAGCTTTTCTTACTTGTCTTTCCTGTTATCATTTTAACTTTACTCATTTGCCCGATGAATTTCTGTGAATAACTGAGGATACTGAATCTCGTCCCACATAACTCGATGCCAAAGCCATATCCTCGATATGGTCTTACATGGGATCTCTCATCTTGGTATTGATGCCATGTCTTGACATGGACTTACTCAAAGTCTTCCTTGTGTGTTCCCTTGGGAACTTACCATTGCCATGTCTTGACATGGTCTTACTTGGTATTTTTACTCATGAACTGGTCAATGCCGAGCCTTGGCTTGGACTTACATGAAATCTTTCTTGTTACTCACCAATGCCATGCCTTGGCTTGGACTTACATGGAATCTCTACCTCATGATAGCTTTTCAATGCCAAGACTTGTCTTGGACTTACATGACATCTTTGCTTGGAGACTCACCAATGCCATGCCTTGGCTTGGGCTTACATGGGTCTTCATCTCATAATAACTCTTCAATGCCAATACTTGTCTTGGACTTACATGATAACTTGCTTGATTGCCGATACCATGCCTTGGCTTGGTCTTATACGGACTTTCTTACCTCGTGTGGTAGATCGAGTATCCTAAGTAATTCAACTTCAATCGGGACTTTCTCATGCTTAATCTCATTAATTTATTTTTTTAACATAGCAATAAGCATTTCTATGGTAATAATGTACATTATACTAAGCAATTCAATGATAATAATCATAAAGCTCAGAAATCATACAAACTTACCTCAATATACAAAATGTATGTAGATATGCAATTTAGTCCTCGACTTTGTTCTTGCCTCGGTTTCGATTCGGGCTTTATTTTTCTTAATCTATAATAATAATTAGATCATTTAATACTCTCATTGACTAAATTGACTCTTAACTTATACTTTGGTAAAATTACTATTTTGCCCCTAAACTCTCTTATTTGCACTTTTGCCCCTAGGCTCGTAAAATGATTCTTATTTAACTTTCTTAAACATCATGCTTAGCTGATTCATTTTCTGTACTATAACAATCATCAATTCTCACTATTTCTAATAGGTATGACTAATTTCATAACTATTACAAATTAGTCCATACTATCATTTTTCATGAAATTCACTAAGGAAAAGATGTTTATCTAACATCAAACTCTCATAAACTTCCATAAAATATCATTTTACATGCATGATACACATGGGTAGATTTTTTAACATGCTTCTTAGCTCATCTTATAGCTAAAAATAGCTTATTCATAATACGAGGTCTCCAAAAATACGAAGAATATTAAAAACGGGGCTAGGATGACTTACTTGCAAGCTTCAAAAATTTGAAGAACCCTAGCTATGGAGTCTCCCAATTTTCGACACAAGGAAGAAGATGAATGAAATTTTTATCATCTTTTTCCCATTTTAATCATTTAATTGGTAAATGACCAAAATGCCCTTCTCTTTAAAAATTTACAAATTACTAACTCATGTCCATTTTTGTCCAAAACTTATAATTAGGGCAAATTGCTATTTAAGGACTTCTAATTTATGTTCTAAAGCTATTTCATACAAAAAGCTTCTAGAAACTCATATTTTGCAACTTTTGCAATTTAGTCCTATTTGATCATTCCATGTCAATTTCACAAAATTTCTATATGAAACTTTAATACTATCATGCAAACATGTCATAAACCTTAAGAACTCAATTTACTAACTCAGATTTGTGGTCTCGCACCACTATTCTAACTAGGCCCTGAATCGGGAAGTTACACTAGGTTAGTCCGAGAATCGACTAAACCATAGCTCTGATACCACTAAATGTAACACCCCATACTCGAGTCCGAGGCTAAGACCGGATACGAGACATTACTTTGCTTGAACTTTCTTAAACATGTACTTACGGGCTACAAAATTTCGTTCCGCATTAAAAACTTCTCTTTCTTAATCAAACCATACATTTCATGGGCTTATGAGGCCTCAGACTTACATTCCGAAACTTTCGAAACTCATCTGGAAACTTTATCTCGAAACAGGGGTCACACACCCATGTGACTTGGGACACGCCCGTGTACCCCTAAGACATGCCTGTGTCTTCCACCCGTGGTGGATACTGTCAAATTACACACGGCCTTGACATGCCCGTAGCCCTAGCCCGTGTGCTATACCTTGACATACTGACTTATTCACACGGTCTGGAGCACACGCCCATGTGCTAACCGTGTGTCACACACGGTCTGAAAAACGGTCGTGTATTTAGCCCGTGTTCTAATCTGACTTAAGATATTATGGTGCAGGGGACACACGGCCTAGACTCACGCCCGTGTGTCTATCCGTGTGGCCACTTAGAGGCTATCTACCAAGCCTTTTACAACTCTCATTTGCATACAATCATATATCATCACATAATTTCACATAGCTTCAATATAACTCTTGAATTAAAGACATTTAATCATAGGAGAAATAAAGTCTTTATCCCATACACTAGGGAGAACTATATCCAATACAATTACAAACAACTCAAGCCATCATGTATAGGTATACACAACAAATTTATAAATTCTCTTAGGCCAACACAACATGGCTCAATCAGTTAGAACTTAATACATTTTAAAAGAATCCCTATACATGCCATGACTCAAAGGAACTTGAAACACCATACCAGGAGTCTACTCGATAGTGTGGAAACATCTCCGGCGGCCTCCAACCCGAGCTAATTAAAAACCTATAAGAAATGTGAAAAGAAAAAGAGTAAGAAAAAATGCTTAGTAAGTTCATCTGTATACAACTGACAAATACTGATATTCATTTAATATCCATGACTGCAAGGTGTTATAATGAGTTTTTCTCATCAACCTATGGTTACTTACTCAATCACTCTTGAATCTTACTTATTCTATCTCTTACCACATTCTTACCTTGCCACAAGCCAGTTGCTCGTTTAATTAGCATACATTCCTGCACTGATCACCACATGATCATATAAAATAACACCTCAAGCATTTTCAATAAGCCATTCATAATACTAAACTCTCGGTGGTTTCGCACTTAGTCCACCATTGAATCTCTAATAGGGTGGTATCGCACACAGCCCACCAGTCATTTATACTTATGGTGATTTCGCACTTAGCTCACCAATCATTTATAAGCGATGGTGTCGCACACAGCCCATCGATTACTAATAAATCAAGTGATAATGCACATAGCTCACCGTTATTTTACATTCATGGATATAATTCACATATATATCTCTATTTCAAATGTTCATCCAAGAACATCCTCACACACTTCTATTCTTACTTAACTTTCTACGATACTCGTTCGCATTTACACAATGCATTAATAATTCTATCTCAAACGACTAAGATGTATTGATTACACATAACCCACTAGAAGTTCATCATATACTGAGTTCATCTCAAATTGTTAAATAACACTCTTGAGTCTCATACACATAGTGTCACATTGACATCATACCATAATAGGGTTTTACTTGCATTAACATATCGATGCCATGTCCCGAACATGGTCTTATATGAATTCTTACACCCAGGACATATTCCAATATGGTCTTACACGAGACTTTAACTATCATCATATTATGCTATATACATTTCTCATTACTCTTAAATTCAATTCTCTTGACATCTCATCAAAGATATCTCATACATTCATACAGTAAATATACATTCTGTAACATCCTAGATTAGGGGTTATGCGTTTGGAGCATAACCCAAGTGCTAGTGGGTTTTAAGGGTATTTGGAGATGTTTTAAGAGTTTTTAGAACTTTAGAATGAGGGTGAAAGCTTTGGAAAAATTTTGGATTTAAGTGTAAAAAGAGGAAATTAGGCTGAGGAGGCCTTAAGAATAATTTGTGGGCGTTTTGGGTCACGAAAGGGGGCTTGGTAAAGTGGCTTAAGGACGCCACTTAAGGCCTGGGAATGACGCCAACAAGGGTCTGGAGTTCGAGTCTTGAGGGCAGCATGGGAGTGTTTTATTTTTGTATTTTGCGTCACGAAGGGAGGTTGGACTGAAGACGACTTTAAGGAAATATGCAGTGGTCTTTGGACATAAAGCAGGCCTTGGTAAAGTGGCTGCAAGGCGGCACTTAAGGGCCTGGAGGTGACGCCTGGCGCAGGTCTTTGGTTCGAGTTGCGGGAAAAGCAAAAAGGAGAATTTTATGTTTTTGCCTCAAGGAGGCGCTCGGCTAAGGATGTCTTAAAAAGAAATTCAGGGTGGAACATGTCACAAAAAGCGCCTGGGTAAAGTGCCTTGGACGCTTGCAGGAAAGGGTGCTCCAGGGGGATGAGGTTCGATTCACGTGGGCAGCAAGGAGTGGGGTTTTATTTTTAGCTTTTGGCGTTAAGACAAGGGGGACCTAAGGAAGGAGGCTTTAAAAGAAATTGGGGGGAGTTTATAACACAAAAAGAATCAGCGGCGGAGTGGCTTGGGGGCGCTACCTACAGCAAGGATTCCAGCAGGTCGTGGGTTCAAGGCGTGTGAGCAGCAGTTTGGTATTTATTTTTGGCTTTTTGCGCCAGGAAAGAAGGAAGAAATTGGACGGCAACTGGAGTTTAAAGTGGATGAGGATTTGGCTTATTTCTCCTATTAAAACTCGGTTGCAGTAAGGTAGGATAAATATTGCTTTGTTTGTTTTATTTATTTAGTTAAAATAGAAGATAAGGATGGCCTTATTTTAATTGGTTTTGAATAAGTGATATAGGAATAAAATAGGTGATTTTATAGAGATAAATTAGAGAAGAAAGTGGGATATTAGCAAGGGATATTGTTGTTTATTTTATTTTATTTTAAGTTGGAGGATATAGGGGATAATTATGTGATTTATTATTTTAAATAGGTAGATTAGTAGATAGAATAGGAGATTAAGTGGAGGATAATTGATTTATTTTAGAATTTTGAATAGGTGATTAGGAGATAATGAGATGGATTTTATTTTATTTTATTAAGGTGATAAAGAAGAGATTAAGTATGGATTTATTTTTATTCACTTTGAATATGTGTTAAAGAGATAAAATAGGAGAAAGTGTGTAGTATAAATAGGGGTGCGAATTTAGTTTCTTTTCCCCATTAGTGCCCTTTTTCCCTTGTGCAAAAAGCCGCTAATGTTTCATTCCTCTTTTCTATTTGTTCTTGGCCGAATCTATATCCCTTTCCCAATTCCTTTCTTTTATTTTTGTTAGCCGAATCTTCCCTTTGCCACCGCTGTTCTATTGCTCAACTCCTTCTTCTCTTCCTTTCTTTAAGAATTCTTTTAAAAGCCGAAATACTTTGGTGAACCATAGCCAATCCTCTAGGCAATAAACTCCCTCTACTTTTGTGTTTTCTTCTTCACCATAAAAGACCCGACCTATTCTCATTTAGTCTTCACAAGCAACAATAGTGCCAGCGTTAAGGAGTCTTAGAAGAGCCTCTTGGATTCGACTACTCAAGGTGAGTTAATGTGGTATTCGGCCATAGGCCATTTTATAAGTTTAGGTATGACCGATTGTGTATTATGATTTTTAGGGGCTAATCGACAAGTAAGCGAGTATCGGGATTCTAGATCATGTTAGATTCGAGTAGTTCGAATTTCGCTAGAAAGTCGGTGTGTGATTAACCCACCGTTTCCGGGTTTTGTGTTATATCTGTATGTGTTAAAATTGTGCTAACTAGTGCAGTGGAAATTGTGATAAGGATACCCTCAAGGGGTATGTCGATAATACGGTAAGTACCAAACCTGATGATATGTGATTATTAGTATGAATATGTGTTATGACTATACTTGATGAACATGCTCATGCATCATTATATTATATCATTATTTATGTTACATGTGCATGGGTGGGATATGATATGAAAGAAGGACAGGGTGTACTTCGAGTACGTGGTTTGATGTTAGCCTTGAGCTACATCGTGGATTGACGTTGACTGAGGTCACGTTGTGGATTATTTGCGATTAAGTTCGCGTGGTTTGATGAGTAGCTATGTTCCTCATCGTGGTTGATATCGGCTATGTGCCATATCGTGGTTGATGAGTGACTATGTGTCCCATCGTGGTTTTGGTGTTAGCTACAGCTACATCGTGGATTGGCGCTGACTGAGGTCGCGTTGTGGATTATTGTGCTTAATTGCACGTGGACGGTAGTGATTGCCTTTGGAGTAAAAAGGAGAGGGTGATTTGATAATCCCCTGGTGTGTGGTAGGCTGGATACGGGGGTGTGTAGAGGATGGACCCTAGGTTTGGGTTGGGTGCATTTTGCATAATTGTATATGATGTGTGGATTAATGTGATATGAATATGGGCCAAGCCCAGAATGTGTTAATATGTGAGTATGCTATTTTGTTATCTGATAAATGGGTTAATACGTGGTTAACATGTGGGTGGAATTCAGTGGATTAATTACACACTGAGTCCGTGTGACTCACCCAAATATTTTATCAAACATCGCAGGTGATATGATGATCGGACCGGGTTGGAGTGGATACGAGGTGGCCCATGCAGAAGATAATTTAATTAATTAAGTATTTATAGTTCCGTATTTTGATTAAGTCTTTATTGTAATAAGGCCCATTAAAGTATTTAAGGTTGTTTAAGTATTTTTCATTAAGTTTAATTATTATATTTATTATGGATTGACAATTTAAATATTGATTGCAAATGATTTTATTTTCTTAAGTGTGTATAATAAATTTTTGAATCCGGTGTTTTCATAATAATTTAATTTTTACCTAGAATATTTTAAGTCACGAAAAAGGTTTTATTAAAGGAAACAAATTTTTAACGATTTTTACTCTTAAGTAAGAATATTTTCGAACGTGTTCATGATGGCATTTCAAATTCGGTCGTAGTGAATGGGCCGGGTTTGGGGTGTTACACGTTCCATAAAACATTGGAATACTAAATTAACTCATACGTAATTGCAACATTCGCACATTAACTTACCTCGACGTCGAAAGGGCCGAAAGGGACTTTTTGCCTACATTTCTCTTTTCACCCGTTCTAGGTCCGAAACTCGTTTTCTTTGATCTAGAATAATGGAATTTACTGATTTAATCACTTATAAATCATAATACACCATAATCTACACTTTAGGCAAAAATGACTATTTTGCCCCTATACTTTGGCAAAATTACAATTTTGCCCCTAGGCTCATAAATAAATTTTCATCACATTTCTTGTTAAACAAGCCTAGTTGAACATTTAATCCTCTTACAACTATCCACAATTCCATCTATATCATGCCTTAATGAACAAATTACAACTTTTGCATTTTAGTCACAATTAGGTGTTTTCATGACAACACCTTTCACAAAAGTTGTTTCTCACCATCCTATCATTCATTTTCTTCCAAAAAAACTCATCAAAAAACATGAAATCTAACATGGTAAGTCCCTAAACTTTCAACCATATTGCAAACTAGTCCTCTCAATAGCTAGCTTAAGCTTTGAGGACTCTAAAAATACAAAAATCATCAAGAATAATCATCAAAATGACTTACTTGAAGAGGAGATGAGCTGATGGAATATTGAGCTTCAAAAACCCCCATTCTTGTTTGTATTTTTGCTGGAAGAAGAGAAGAAATAAAAAGATGATAGCTTTTTGCTTATTTCACCTTATTTTATTTCTTTTTAATCACCTAACATGACCACATTTAATGCTCTTGTCCCCTTAGCTTTCCTTGACCGGCCAAACTAATCCCCATGGCCTAATTGCACATTTGGGACCTCCAATTTATAATCCATAGCTATTTGGCACCTTTAGCAAATAATATAGAACTTTCGCACTTAATGCAATTTAGTCCTTTTTCACAATTTAGCTAAAAATCGCTAAAATTAAGGCACCAAAATTTTTATGCATCCTTATAAACATGTTATAACACATAACATAACATGAAAATAATTTTCTCTATCCTCGAATTAGTGATTCCGAGATCACTATTCCGACTAGCCCCTTATATCGGGCTGTTACACACAAACTCGACACAATAAAATTTGTTTTTATTATATTTTTATGGTCTAAAATTTTATGAAATGATTTTTTGAAAATCTCATTCGAAAATTTTGACGTTTGGGCACTCAATTTAGTTAAAAGGACTAAATTACAAAAAGTTCAAAATTTGAGTCCTATGTGTTTAAGGTGTCCAATTGCTATGAGATTTTAAATTGAAGGTCCTTAGATGGTAATTATACCATTGGTTAAGTTAGTGGACAAAAATGGACATGAAGTAAGAGAATTTTTATGATTTAAGTTAGGGGCGTTTTGGTCATTTGGCTAATTAAATGAATTAAAAACCAAATTCAAAGCCAATTTTTGCTCATCTTCTACCCCTTGGCTGAAATTTACAAGAGGAAGACATAGCTAGGGTTTTTCAAGCTTTCAAGCTCGATTATCAAGAAAAATGAGGTACGGACCTAGATCGAGGGAAAAACAAAGTATTTGATGATTAGGTCAAATTCTACTATTTTTGTATCGAGGTAAGTTTGTATGTAAATAATGCAATGTTATATTTGTATTTTAATGTTTTGATATTGAATGAAATGTATGATTGATTCTATGAGCATATTCGACGAAGTTCCGGCAAGAGAGAAATCCCGGTTGAACCTTAGGAATAGATTAGGATACAAGTGACATGTCACTAGGAAACCATGTGAGTATGTGATTTATGTGTCCCGGGTGCTGGTCCTGTGCGTCCTACCAGTGGCTGGGTATATCTCCATATGTTGCGGATACCTGACAGCTTGTGTGAGCAGCACTGCGTAGCTACGTCTTGACTGACAGCTTGTGTGAGCAGGCCCGAGGATAGCTCGAGAGCGAGCTTATATGTGTTATGAGATTTGTGGTAGCATTGGCTACATATGTGGCACTTACGTGCGAATATTTTCGTGTATCCGATAGTATTCCAAGTGGTTCAACAAGTATGTCAAAGACGAGAATGTATGTGATTATATTAGAGTTGGTACAGGTATGTACGAAAAAATCAAAGGAAATGAATTCTGTATATGACGAATTATTGGTAAGAATGTGATTGAGTATGTTATGTTCAAGAGGTTTTAATGACATTTAGATTGATATACGTATGTTACTTATATGGAAATTGTATGGTTATTATTGTTTATTATTTGCATATGAACTTACTAAGCTATTTAGCTTACTCCCTTTTCTTTTCCTTGTCTTATAGTATCACCAAGCTAGCTCGGGATTGGAGATCGTCAGAGATTCATTCACACTATTAACTATTATTTTGGTACCAATGAATTCAACATTTTGAGTTATGGCATGTATAGAGGAATTTGTCATTTTGTTATGTGTCATAATTGATTTGGCCAAATGTGTTGGCTTATATTGGTTGAAAGTTCATTTTGTATAAGGCCATTGAAAATTGGCTACAATTGGTATGAGCAATTTATATGATAATGCCTTTCATGGATGTGGGAATTTACATGATTTGAGATGATAAGCATGTGATGTTTGTGAACGATGTGTTGATGTCTGGATTGTGGCTGATTTGGTTGTATGTAAATGCTTGGATTGATGCCATATAATATTGTGTATGTATGTACAAGTAAGGGTGGCAAAATGGCTTGGTAAATAGCCTTATTTTTGTCCACACGGGTAGACACACGGGTCTACCCCACGGGCATGTGTTTCAGCCGTGTGTCCCCTGCACCTTAATTGTTGCAAAACAGAATGTCCAGAATGTAACGCCCCAAAAATATAGGGTCTGTAATTTTGCATGATTTGGCTTAAATTCTATGTTTGCTTCAATGGCTAAGTATTTGAGTGTATTTCGGGGTTTTTAGGAAGCCTGGGTTCGAGTCTGGGCCTTGGCAAAATTTTTAGTTTTTGCTCTTGAGTGAAATTGGCTGTTAGAAGTTAGGACTTAAGTTTAAATGTGTGTGATTTTATGTCACAAAAGACCTTGTGTTGTGGTGGCTAGTGGCGTGTTGGGCATTAAAAAGGGAGTGGGTTCGAATCCCATGGCATGCGAGTAGGAGGTTTTATTTTATGACTATGTGGCGAGAGAGGTAGATTTTGATTCAAACTCTGCAGAGGTGGTTGCAGACTTGGTCTGTAACACCCCTAACCTGAGACCGTCGCCGGAATAGGGTTAAGAGGCATTACGGAACATTTGGAACATTTCACATTCATTTAATCAACACAAAGTCAATCACCAATCAAACATATGCAAATACAAACTTATAGTCCCCTATCGATGTCTAAGAGACCTTAAACACGAGTTAGAAAGAGGTCAAGACTAAACTGAACAGACACAAAAATTTCCAAAATTCAAACATTTTTCTAAGTTGCAGAGGTCACACGCCCGTGTGGGTAGGCCGTGTGCCTCACACGGCCACGGACACGCCCGTGTATCCAAGCCGTGTCAAAACAGGGCATACATACTGACTTGCACCACACGGTCAGTCACACGCCCGTGTGTCCAGCCCGTGGTCGCTACTGACTTGTTTCAATTGGCAAACTTAAACAACACGGTCGAGTCACACGCCAGTGTGCTCAACCGTGTGGGCAATTATAGGCCATTTCCAAGGCCAAATTTGCCTCCCACACCTTCAATCACCTATATGCACCAAACCATAACTAAATCATGCTTCAAATGCAACCAAAACATACCCTTTCAAGCACCAAATAATCATCAACAATACCATATAGTTTTATACTCAATTTCTACTCAAATAAGTCCATTTCCAAACACCATATTCTCAACTCCAATCCTATAATTATACATCATCTAATCACGCCACATTTTCACATTCAAAATTCCTTTCTCATCAACTAATTCAAGCATGAAATATACCGATTCCAATCTCACTATATCATACCAAATTCATCATTTCCATAGCATCAAGTATAAACCAACAACATTCAACTACTAATCCATATCACATGGCAAGGTATATACAACTCAAAACATGCCACATTGACTAGCCTATACATGCCATATTTAATATACACATCTTACAAAAGTACCCAAAATAGATTGCCGATAGTGTGATAGACAAGCTGACGATCCCCGGATCCGAGGTAGCTTTACTGACACTGAAAATAGAAAAACAAATCACATAGTAAGCTTTCAAAGCTTAGTAAGTTCGAATTACAATACATACAACTTAATAATACAACATCAATATATAATTAAACCATCACATAGATAAATGCACAATTAAGTACATCATCAATCTCAACCATATGCTCAGATATCCATTCATTCAACTTTTACAACTAACATCAACCACATAGGTTCAAACATACCTTTGCCAACACTCAGTAAACAAATGTTCTTTCTTTTCGATGCTCGATACCATACCTCATTCATTGCTCGATATCTTTTCAACTCAATCGCACACTTAGTGCTCAAATCATAGCCGAAGCTTAATTAACATCACACACTTAGTGCCTTGATACAAAACTGAACTTAATTTGGTATCGCACACATAGTGCCAAATCAATAAGCCAAAACTTCTATTATTTCGCACACACAGTGCTAATCATCTCTGTCTTGTTTTTAAATTTGCACACTTAGTGCCTCATAACTCGATTTCATATATATAATACATAACTATTCAATAACTATACATTCAACCAATTCTCATCACATAGATATAAAATTAACAACTAGTATTATATCCGAACTTACCTCGGACGTCGAAATACCGAAACAGTCGCTTAATCGAGCACTTTGTCTTTGCCTCGATCTCGATCCAAACCTCTCCTTTCTTTGTTTATACCCATTTAAATTTAACTCATTCAATCACCAATTCATTCAATTTAGTCCAAACACACATATTTAGAGCATTTTACAAAATAGCCCCAACATTTTCACATTTCGACACTTTAGTCCCTATTTCATAAAATCATCAAATACAAATAATTTCTTTTCACCCATGCCTAGCCGAATTCTTCTAATGTCCATACAAGCCCTCACATTTCATTTATTTCATATTTTGGCCCTCCAATTTCTCATTTTCACAATTTAGTCCAAATTACTCAATTTCACCAAAAATTCAAAGACAAAATATGTTAATCTTCCATATATCTTTCATATTTCATCAACAACTATCACAAAGCTCAAGCATTCATCAATGGAATATCTCAAAATCACCATCAAATTCAAAATTAAAGCATGGGCTAGGTATAACACTAAGCAACGATCACAAAAATGTAGAAATTATCGAAAACCGAGCTCAAACATACCTTAAATCAAATACTCAATGTGTCAAAACCCTATTTGCTTCAAATAGTTTTCTTTTGTTCAAAAATCGGTGGAAAAGATGAGAAATGGCCATTAAATTTTTTTTATTTTGTTTATTAAACATTAATATGTCTTTTACCTATTTGCCCTTTTTATTAAACATATATAACGTTTTTATATTAAGGTTATTCTAGTCTATTGCCACCCACTATCACTAAATATGGCATAATTGAATCATAAAGCCTCCATATTAAAAAGACAACAACAATTAGGTACTTATAAATCAGCACACAGCTTTTACATTTTACGCGATTAAGTCCTTTTTGCTAACTAAGCACTCAAACAATAAAATTTTCACACAGACTTAATCACATATTACGAACACAGAAAATAATATTAAAATATTTTTTCGACCTCGGATTTGTGGTCCCGAAACCACTATTTTGACTAGGGTCTAAACGGGCTGTTACAACTCTCCCCCCTTAGGGATTTTCGTCCTCGAAAATCTTACCAGTGAATAGATTCGGATGTTGCTCTCTCATAACATCTTCAAGCTTCCATGTAGCCTCTTCAACTCCGTGTTTATGCCACAACACTTTCACTAAATAAATTTTATTCTTTCTCAACTCTTTGATCTCACGTGCCAAAATTCGGATCGGTTCTTCACTATACGACAAATCTGACTGAATTTTAACTTCAGTAGGAGCAATCACATGAGACGGATCAGATCTGTACCGTCAAAGCATCGAAACATGAAACACATTATGAATCTTTTCTAACTCAGGTGGTAACATCAATCTATAAGCAACTGGCCCTATTCATTCAATGATCTCGTACGGTCTAATAAATCTTGGACTCAGCTTGCCTTTTCGGCCAAATCGAAGTATTTTCTTCCACGGAGACACTTTCAAAAACACTTTCTCACCAACTTCGAATTCAATATCTTTTCGTTTCAAGTCTGCATAGGAATTTTGACGATCTGAGGCCGCTTTCAAACTGTCACGAATTACTTTTACCTTCTGTTCAGTCTCTTTAATTAAATCAACGCTGTGAATCTTATTCTCACTCAGCTCAAACCAACACAATGGAGTTTGACATTTTCGACCGTAAAGAGCTTCATAAGGTGCCATTTTGATACTAGATTGAAAACTATTATTGTATGCGAATTTAATCAACGGAAAATGTTTTTCCCACGTATTTTCGAAATCCAAAATACAACATCTCAACATATCTTCGAGAACCTGAATGATTCGCTCGGATTGTCCATCCATTTGCGGATGAAATGCAGTGCTGAAATACAATTTTGTGCCTAAAGTCTCTTGTAATTTCTTCCAAAATCGTGAGATAAGTCTCAGATCTCTGTCAGACACAATAGATGGTGGCACCCTGTCCAATCTCACAATCTCAGAGATATACAATTCAGCTAATTTATCAAGTGAATATTCTATTCTCACCGGAATGAAATGAGTTGATTTCGTCAACCTATCAACTATCATCCAGATTGCATCTTTCTTTCCCGGAGATAGCGGCAATCCCGACATAAAGTCCATCGTCATTCTCTCCCACTTCCACTCAGGAATCATAATCGGCTGTAACAAACTGGATGGAACTTGATGTTCAGCTTTAACTTGCTGGCATATTAAACATTTCGACACAAAGTCAGAAATATCACTTTTCATACCATGCCACCAATAAAACTATTTAAGATCGTTATACATTTTTGTACTCCCCAGATGAACAGTAAATCGACTATTATGAGCTTCATTCAAAATCAACTGAATCAACTCTAAATTCCTCGGAACAAAAATCTGATCTCTGAATCTCAAACAATCATCATTATCAACTCAAAATTCTAACTCAGAATTCAATCCACATTGAACTCGTTTTGCTAACATCTCGTCGTCACTTTTTTGGGCATCACAAATCTGACATACCAACATCGGCCTTACTTTCAACTCAGCCAAAACTGAATCATCATCACATAGATCTATCTGAGCACTCATAGTTTGCAAAGCACATAAAGACTTTCGACTCAAGGCATCGGCAACAACATTAGCTTTGCCCGGATGATAATCAATCACAAGTCCATAATCTTTCAACAATTCTATCCATATTCTCTGTCGCAAAATTAATTCTTTCTGAGTCATCAAGTACTTCAAACTCTTGTGATCAGTATATATATGACATTTCTCACCAAATAGGTAGTGACGCCAAATATTCAATGCAAATACAATCGTAGCCAATTCAAGATCATGCGTCGGATAGTTCTTTTTATGCGGCTTTAACTGTTTCGAAGCATAAGCGATGACTTTGCCTTCTTGCATCAGCACACAGCCCAAACCATTCAATGATGCATCACTGTAAACTATGAATTCTTTACCCGATTTAGGTTGTACTAACACTGGCGCTTCTGTCAACAATGCCTTCAACTGCTCAAAACTTTGTTGGCACTTTTCTGACCACTCAAATTTAACATCTTTCTGTAGCAACTTCGTCAATGGAGTCGCTATCATTGAGAAACCTTTCACAAACCGTCTATAGTATCCCACTAGTCCCAAAAAACTACGGACTTCAGACACATTTCTCGAAGGCTTCCATTCCAAAATAGCTGAGATCTTACTCGAGTCAACACGTATTCCCGCAGCTGATACAATATGCCCTAGAAATCCAACCTCACGCAACCAAAACTCACATTTGCTAAATTTTGCATATAATTGCTTCTCACGTAGAGTCTGTAACACAATTCTCAAATGCTCGGCATGTTGCATCTCATCACAGGAATAAATCAGAATATCATCAATAAATACTACTATAAAGCGATACAAATACGATCTGAATATCCGATTCATCAAATCCATAAACACTGCAGGAGCATTCGTTAGTCCGAAAGGCATAACTAAAAATTCATAATGTCCATACCTCGTTCTGAAAGCAGTCTTTGGTACATCTGATTCTTTAACTCTGAAATGATAATAGCCAGATCTCAAATCTATCTTAGAAAACACTGTAGCTCCTTTCAGTTGATCAAATAAATCATCAATACGAGGCAACGGATATTTGTTCTTTATTGTCACTTTGTTCAACTGTCGGTAATCAATACACATCCTCATAGTGCCATCTTTTTTTTTCACGAACAACACAGGAGCACCCCATAGCAGGAAACTTGGTCGTGCAAATCCTCGATCTGTCAACTTTTGCAACTGAGACTTTAACTCTTTCAATTCCGTTGGTGCCATTCTATACGGAGCTATTGAGATAAGAGTCATTCCCGGCACTAATTCAATTCCAAATTCAACTACTCGTATCGGAGGTAATCCCGGTAGTTCTTCAGGAAACACATCAAGAAATTCGCAAACCACAGGCACAGATTCAACTTTCTTTTCTGTCACTTTTGTATCAATCACATATGCCAGATAAGCTTCGCAACCCTTTTCCACATAATTTAAAGCTTTCATCGTAGATACAACAGCTGGTAGTCCATTCAACTCACTGGATTCAATTCGAACTATCTCACCATTCTGACTTCTCAAATCAATACTCTTCGGTTTACAATTCACAATAGCACTATGCAAAGTGAGCCAATCCATACCCAGAATAATATCAAATTCATCAAAAGGTAGCAACATCAAATTAGCCGGAAAACAGATATCTCGAAACATCAACGGGTAGTTCTTGCACACTTTATCCACCAAGACACACTTGCCTAAGGGGTTCGATACTCTAATCACAAATTCAATAGCCTCAACAGGTAGAGTCTTAGTTGATACTAAATTCACACACACATAGGAATGAGTAGAACCTGGATCTATCAATGCAATCACATAAGTATCAAATAGAGTAAAAGTACCAGTAATGACGTCTGGAGATGACGCTTCTTCACGAGCGCGAATAGCATAGGCTCGAGCAGGTGCACTCGCCTTAGATCTTACCGCTATTTCGGTAGTTCCTCTCTGACTTCCACTCACATTTCCAGTGTTTCGGGGTGGTCTACCCCTAGCCGTCGTATTACTCGGTCTCGCACTCTGAATATTTTCTTCCTCAGCTAACTTTGGGCAGTCTCGAATGAAGTGATCTTGTGATCCACACTTATAACAAGTTCGATTATTGTACTTGCCCCAGCATTCTCCCACATGTCGTCTTCCACACTGTCTACACTCAGGCTTGTTGCTTTTAACACTACCAACACTTGATTCAGTCAGAATTTGAGCTCTTGGTCAAACACTTTATTTCGCACGATCTCTACTCGGATGTCCAAACGAAGCATTTGATCGATTACTTGCATCTCTAAATCTCTTTGCCGAAGGTTGAGACGACTTACTCATCAATCTTTTTCTTTCATCTCGAGCTTCAGAATCAACTTTCTTCTTTTCTTTATTGGGCTCCTCTGCTTTGCAGGCTCTTTCAACTAACACAACAAATTCATTTATGTCAAGTATCTCAACCAACAACTTAATATCCTCATTCAACCCTTCTATGAAACGTTTACACATAGCAGCTTCGGTCGAAATACATTCACGTGCATATTGACTTAACCTCACAAACTCCCTTTCGTACTCAGTAACGGACATGCGACCTTGTTTCAACTCGAGGAATTTTTTACGTTTCTGATCCATGAATCGTTGACTAATATACTTCTTTCTGAATTCAGCCTGAAAGAAATCCCAGGTGATTCTCTCTCTCGGACCCACGGATATCAATGTCTTCCACCAGTTATACGCGGTATCTCTCAACAAGGAAATTACACATTTAATACATTTATCAGGAGTCAACGAGATCTCGTCAAATACTCGAATGGTATTCTCGAGCCAAAACTCAGCTCGCTCGGCTCATCATCAGCTGTGGCCCTAAACTCTTCGGCCCCGTACTTTCAGATCTTATCCACGGGAGGTTTATTCAATCGATTCAGATCTGCAACTTGTGGCATAACAGGAACTTGTGGGGGTGGATGTAACATCCCAAATATGGGGTTATTTGGAATTTGATTATTTTCTTATTATGAACTGCTGTGATATTATTAATGGAATAATAGAGCTTAATTTAAGGCTTTGAGTGTGCCCGGTTTGATAGAAAAATTTCAGTTTTAACTTTAAAGGCAAGGAGCATCAGTAGGAGGGTGTTATAAGAATAGATGTGGGTATTTTAACACAAATATGAGCCTAGAATAAGTGGCAAAGTGAGCCCACTTAAGAGCTAGCATGTGACGCCACCAAGGAGCAAGGGAGAACCTTGGTTCGAGTCACATAAATCCTCCCTTTTTGCTCTTTATTTGGACGGCACAAGTGGGAGAGTTTTTCTCCCTTCAAACTCTTTTATTAAGTATGATTATTAAAGGATAATATGAGAGTTTTATTTGTTTAATTATAGTAATAATAAGAGGATATTCATGGATAATTGATGGATTATTAGGGGATTATTATTTATTAATTCAAATTATTTGAATTTAATCAAATGTGAGGCCAAGAGAAAAACTAGGAGTTGAACTCCTTGTTGCCAAGGGTGGACGGCAAGCTTAAGGAGGGGGGGGGCGAATGCTTATAAAAACCCCACCCTACCACTTTGTTTTGTTTTTTTTCCCATTCTTGCTAGTTGCCGAAAATCCCTAACCCCTCTCCCTTTGTGCTCTTTTATTTTCTTTGCTCTCTCAAACCTCTTCAAGCCGAAATTTCTAGCACCTTTCTTTCCCATTTATTTTCTTTCTCCCCTTGGCCGAATACACTCCCTTGGAGGTGCTGATTTCTTTTCCTCTTATTAAACTCTCTATTGGCCGAATACAATCTATTGGTTTGCCGAAAATTCCCTTCCTCTACTCTCTAGACTTGGCCGAATATTGAAGCAGAGGTAAGAAGTATTAGCCGAATACTATTTTGTTCCTTCTCTTACATATCTCTGTCGACATCCATAAGGGGGTAAGTGCGATTTCAATAGTGTATTAACACCCTTGTGAAACCGATTTCTTTCTAGGAAACTCCGGGATCTCAAAGCAGAAAGGCGGATCTTCCATTCCTTAGTCAATCGATTGGTAAGTGTGGGTAAGGCTATGTTAGTATTGAAAAGCCGAAAGCTTTGGTTATAAGTAATAGTGACTAATCGATTATTTTGGAAAAGCAGATTCGGGAATTGAGTGCCGTGGTGAGTAGCAAAGGCAAAGGTGAGATTTCGGGTTCACAAGGAACCCCTCTCTAATATTTTGGTTTGGCCGAATAGGCCGTGGTACTAATCCCATAGTTGGCCGAATATAGGAACAGTGAGATCTAGGGTGGCCGACTTCTCTTTTCGGGATTTAGAGCATCCAAGGGTGACAGGTGTGTACATACACACTTATAATTAATTAAATGTACTAAACTGTTGTGTGTGCTAACCGGATCTGTGTAGATTCGGGATTAATACCATGAATGGTATAAGCAAGGAAACAGGTAAGTCCTTGTTGACTATGAAATATTTTAAGATGCTTTTGGGAAGCATGGTGTGTCTAGTACACGTTGCTTATTGCTGATGATAAAACCTGTACATGTGATTAAGTACATGGTAGCATAAATTATGTGATATAAATGTTGATGTGGGGTTATATGAGAGGAGGGGGCAGTGATATTTCGTCTTTGACGAGCACCGGTGTTTTTTAGTAACACACCGTGACTATATGTCACCAGAGGTTTGGTACCTCCAGAGGTTTGGTACCTCATAGCGACTCGTCCCTGTGGTTAACACCACCGTGGGTTGGCCCCACTTGAGATATGGGATCGTCTGCCAGTGATTTGGTATCACACGATGGGTTGGCCCCATCACCCGATTTGTGTCCACGGACATCGCTGCTTTGGTAGCACATCGTGACTATATGTCACCAGTGGTTTGGCACCACCGGTGTTTTGGTAACACATTGTGACTACGGTCACCAGGTGGTTTGGTACCACATGGGGTAGACAAAGGCGTTTGGTTGGCTAGGTTGGGTGCATGACTTAGTACATGATGATTGATTATATGTCATGTATGAATTTGTTTACATATGGGGGAAGGGTTACATACTGAGTCTTGGTGACTCACCTTCTCCTTTAACATTTTTCAGGTGACTCGTAGATGGCGGTTGAGGAGCCGGTTGGACTCGAGGTGGCCATGCAGTGGACTTGCATAAACTGAACTTTAAACTTAGTTATTTTATTTTATTGAGTTGTTTTTATTTTGGTTGTAATAAGGCCTCCATAAACTCTATTTTTGTTATTTCTTATATGTTGGATATTTTGCTTAAACTATATTATTAAAACTGAATTAAAATCACATGTTTTTCTTAAATTAACACGAAAATGTTTTATCGTGCCATCGGGCACACTTGAAATTTGTATAATAACCGGATTTAATTAAATTTCCAAATTAAATCTAAGTATAGTTTCGGCAAGATAACCAAAAACGAGGAGTTTTCAACAAAACTTAAATTGGTTCTAGATGGTGTTCAAAAAGTTTTTCTCCGTAACAAATCAAATTCGGTCGTAATGTTTGGGCCGGGTTTGGGTTGTTACAAATTTGGTATCAGAGCCTAGTTCAAAGCTCGGCTGTGGGGGCCCAAGGCCCAAAAATGTTTTTGGTAGGCCTTATGGAATGATTTTTGGTTTTTGAGCAGCATGGCCCGAGTCTCCGGCACCAATCCGCCCAGGTAAGTATATCTAAACCTCTTGGTGAATTATATTCTGTAGAAGGGTAGGAAGCATGGAACGTAGATAGACGTATAGGATTTGGACCCTAAGGTTAGATTACTCAAACACAAACGAAGCATAAGACTTAAGGAACTAAACCAACCTATGACTTAGTCAATGAGCTAGGGTGTGGTAACCCCTGTACGCATGTCTAGGATTGGATCCGGGAGAGCTTGGTATTTAAGCAGTCCTCGTGACTCACCTCCTCTTCGCAGTATCCTGCAGTGCGTAGCTTCGGTTCACCCTAACTCAGAGGGCTCAGTGGTGTGGTAACCTCTGTGCGCATGTCTAGAAAGGTTCAGTGAGAGCTTGGTATTTAAGCGGTCCGCGTGACCCACCTCCTCTTCACTCGAATTCTGCCTGGTGCGTAGCCTTGGTTCACCCTGACCAAGAGGGCTCGGTCATAGGCTAACCATAATGATTAAAACCCGAAAAGGGAATTAGCCTTGTTTTTCGAAATAGAATGAAACAACAAACCCTAATGTTTTCAAAACTTGTGCAATAACTTTCTCAAATCTTAGAACATTACTTTTACAACGTTTTTCTCGAAAAACTTGACTTGTGAAAAATTACAGAAATACCCTTAGGAGTAAAATTACCAAAATGCCCCTGACCCATAAAATATTAATTCAATGGTTTTGCCCAAAAATTTCAACTATTTTACAAATATTCAACAACTTAGCTTTGGAAATTGTCATCAAATTATTTTGGTTCTGGAAAATTACGAAAATACCCAGAGGAAAAAAAATGAAAAATACCCTGGGTTAGAAATGGGCAAAAATGTCCGATGAGTGAATAGGTATGGAAAGTATTAAGGAATGGATGCATGAACTTCTTTGTGCGAACTAGGATAGGAAACTGAAACCTTGTTTGCTCGAAAGAATCTCTGATTAAAACTCTATCCATAAAATTTCTTCGTGAATAAGAAAGTGGAACAAATGCTAACGCATAAAATTTTTCTTAATCGATTAAAAGCGCAGAGATAGAATGAGTTCTAGAGGACGTGGGCGCCGTGGACGTGGTAGGGGTAGGATGACGGTGTCTGAACCCGTCAGGTCAGGACAAGGTTCTGAAAATGAGGTACCACTGCCACCACCACCTCCTACTTTTAGAGCTGAGGAGCCGGATCAGACCGGTGGCGAGGCGGTGTCGCAAGCTGTGTTGCGAGTCTTGGAGATGGTGGCTGGGGCTGGTGGAAATGTGGGAGCTCGGAAATCTGTCCCCGAGCGACTCCGATCTAACGGAGCGGAGGTATTCCGAGGTGTGTCGAGTGGCACCAGTCTGTGAAATCTTCGCTAGAGTCAATCGAAAGAATCATGGATGACCTTGACTTTGACCGAGGAAGAAAAGTCGAAAGGCGATGTGTCGCTTCTAAAGGATGAAGCGTATCGCTGGTGGCTTACGGTTCGAGATGGGGCTACAGCAGATGATCTGACTTGGGAGTATTTCAGAACCACCTATCAGAAAAAGTATGTGGGTATCAGCTACACTGACGCGCAAAGAAAGGCTTTTCTGAGATTAGTGCAAGGAACTAAGTCCGTGTCGGAATATGAGGCGGAATTTTTAAGGCTGAGTAGGTATGCTAGAGGCATCGTAGCTACTGAACATGAGCGTTGTGTCCGCTTTGAGGACAGACTCCGAGATGATTTAAGGTTACTGATTGCCCCACAGCAGGTTCGTGAGTTCTCATCCCTAGTGGAGAAGGCTAAGGTAGCCGAAGGGATCAAGGAGGCTGTGAGGCAAAGCTATAGTAGGAATAACCAGAAGAGAGGAATTGGGTCAGCTGGATCAAGCGGTAGTGCTCAGAAAAAGGCTAGGCCAAGTGGGCCCAATCAGGCAAAGAAGGCCCACGACTACTAATCGAGGCCGACTCGGTGTAACCACGTGGAAAGACCCATTGGGGAGGTTGTTGGACCGGTGATAAAGGATGTTTTGAGTGTGGGTCTTTGGAGCATCGTGTGTCGAGATTGTCCCCGAAACTAGCTAAGAATCAGCCGGAGGGGCAGAATCGTACTCAGAATAGAAATGTGGGACCACAGAGGGGTCGTGGTAATGGCAGAGGAAACAACGGTCCTAACCGAGGTCGTGGAACTCAAGGCAGAGGTTCAGGCAACACAGAGGCTAGGCAGCCTGGCTTGGTCTACGCAGTGAGGTGTCGCGAGGAAGGTGACGCACCGGATGTCATAACCGGTACGTTTCTAATTTTTGGTTCTCCTTATGTTGCATTGATTGATGTGGGCTCGACGCACTCGTACAATGCTAGTAGAGTGGTAGGAACTATGGACCTAAACTCTGAAATTGCTTCTAGGGAGATGACTGTAGTTAGCCCTTTAGGTCACTCTGTAGTAGTAGACAAACTTTATAGAGTCGTACCCCTAGAACTTCAAGGGGTAGTATTTATGGCTGATCTAATGGAACTACCGTTTGGGGAGTTCGATATGATCCTTGGAATGGACTGGCTGGTTAAGTATCAAGCGAATTTGGATTGCGCGGCTAAGCGCATGGTTCTTAAGACGGCTGAAGGTGATGAAGTGGTTATGATAGGAGATAGAAGGAATTATCTATCCAATGTAGTGACTGCCTTGAAGGCTGAAAAGATGGTCAGGAAGGGTTGTGAGGCGTATTTGGTTCAAATCTGTGCTTTGGAAGCTAAGGGGTTAGTAGTTGAAAAGGTCCGAACGGTTGGGGAATTTGCTGATGTATTCCCTGAAGAGCTTCCGGGTCTGCCTCCGGATCGAGAAGTTGAATTCGGTATAGACTTGCTACCTGGAACGGCACCTGTGTCTATAGCACCATACCGAATGGCACCAAAGGAATTGGTGGAGCTAAAGGCTCAAATTCGGAACTCTGGATAGAGGGTTTATTCGACCAAGTATATCTCCGTGGGGAGCACTGTGTGTTGTTTGTCAAGAAGAAGGACGGTTCTATGCGGATGTGCATCGACTACCGTCGAGTTCAACAAGTTAACGATAAAAACAAGTACCGTTGCCTCGGATCGATGATTTGTTTGACCAACCGAAAGGTGCGCTCGGTATTCTCAAAGATTGACCTTAGGTCGTTATCATCAATTAAGGGTGAAGGAGGCTGATGTTCACAAGACGGCATTCGAACTCGGTATGGGCATTTCGAGTTCTTGGTGATGCCATTCGGGTTGACCAATGCACCGCGGCATTTATGGACTTGATGAATAGAGTATTTCAACAAGATTTCTTGGACCGGTTCGTCGTAGTGTTCATAGGCGACATATTGGTTTATTCAAAGACGTAAGAGGAGCATGACAAGCATTTACGGATAGTTCTGCAAGTATTGAGGAGAAGCGATTATATGCCAAATTCAAAGAAATGCGAATTTTGGCTTAGGAAGTGGCTTTCTTAGGTCATGTAGTATCACCAAGGAATTAGGGTAGACCCTCGCAAGATTGAAGCAGTATTGGATTGGAAACCACCTAGGTCGGTGGCTGAAATACGAAGTTTTCTGGGTTTAGCAGGGTACTATCGGAGATTCGTGGAAGGATTCTCTCTAATAGCAGCGCCGTTAACTAAGTTACTAAGGAAAGGTGTCCCATTTGTATGGACGGAGAAGCAGCAAGGAAGCTTTGATAAGCTAAGGAAAATTTTGACGGAAGCTCCGGTTTTGGTACAGCCTGAAGCAGGAAAGTTATTCACAGTCTATTGTGATGCATCTCACACCGGTTTGGGATGTGTGTTGATGCAGGATGGGAAGGTAGTAGCCTATGCGTCCCGTCGATTAAGACCGCATGAGGTTAACTACCCAACGCGCACGACTTGGAGTTAGCGGCGATGCGTCTTTGCTCAAGATATGGAGACATTATTTGTATGGGGAGAAATCGATAGTCTACACGGATCACAAAAAGCTTGAGGTATCTTCGACTCGAAGGATCTCAAATGAGACAGGCGTCGGTGGATTGAACTATTAAAGGACTACGATTGTTCGATCGAGTACCATCCGGGTAAGGCTAATGTGGTAGCTGACGCATTGAGCCGGAAGGTGGTAACGGACTTAAGAGCAATGTTCGCTCGGTTGAGTCTATATGATGATGGGAGTCTTTTGGCGGAACTCCAAGTAAAGCCAACATGGATTGAGGAGATTAAGGAAAAGCAGTTAGTGGATAAAGGCTTGAGCGCTAAGAGGGTACAAGTTCAAGATGGTGGTTTGGAAGGGTACAGTCTATCTAGTGATGGAGTGCTTTGTTTCCAAGGACGAGCTTGTATGCCAAGGGACACAGAATTAAGGCAGAAAATTCTCCAAGATGCACATAGCGCCCTATACGCTATGCATCCCGGGGAAGCAAGATGTATGGAGACTTGCGGAAAGCGATTACGTGGCACAGGTTGAAGCGTGAGATAACGGAGTTCGTAGGAAAGTGTCCGACGTGCCCGCCAAGTTAAGGCTGAACATCGATTACCATCGGGACTACTTCAACCGATAAAGATCCTCAATGGAAATGGGAGAGGATCACCATGGATTTTGTTAGTGGGCTACCCCTTACGCCCACCAAGAAGGACGCAGTTTGGGTAATTGTGGATCGCCTGACTAAATCAGCTCACTTCATGCCGGTGAGAATGGATTACTCACTCCAGAAGCTAACGAAGCTGTATGTGAGTGAAATAGTGAGGTTGCATGGTGTGCGAGTATCGATTATTTCAGATAGGGATCCCAGATTCACGTCAAGGTTTTGGAAAGCATTGCATCAAGCTTTGGGTACACAGTTAGATTTTAGTACGGCTTTCCATCCACAATCTGACGGACAATCGGAAAGGGTGATACAGATTTTGGAAAGACATGTTAAGAGGTTGTGTCTTGGATTTTAGTGGTAGTTGGGAAGAGTACCTACCATTAGCGAATTCGCTTATAACAATAGTTATCAAGCGAGTATTCAAATGGCTCCATATGAGGCCCTATATGGATCTAAAATGCCGTACCCTACATGTTGGACGGAGTTGGGGAACGACAAGTTACAGGTCCGAAATGGTAACAGATGAAGACAAAGTCAAGGTGATTCGGTCTCGTCTCAAAGAAGCATCGAGATACAGACAAGTCTTATGCCGATCTCAAACGAAAGGAAATGGAGTATCTTTGTGGGAGACAAGGTCTTTCAAGGTGTCGCTTGGAAAAAGGTGTTAAGATTTGGACGGAAAGGAAGCTAAGCCCAAGGTTCATCGGGCCATATACGATTGTAAAGCGAGTAGGACCGGTAGCTTATCGGCTAGAGCTGCCGGCAGAACTTCAAATCGAGATCCATGACGTCTTTCATGTATCAATCTTTGAGACGGTATCGGTCGAGATCCTCGCGCCGCGTTGTGCCAAAGATGCGCAGAGATTGAGGTGAACTCGGATTTATCTTTTGAAGAAGAACCGGTTCAGATTGTAGACCGAGATGTGAAGGTTCTACGTGGGAAGGCGGTGCCTTTAGTGAAAGTGATATGGCGAGAACCACGGAGTGGAAGAAGCTACGTGGGAGCCCGAGGAGGTGATGCGGCAAAGAATACCCCCATCTCTTTTGATCAAGGAATTTCGAGGACGAAATTTATTTTAAGGGGGTAGAATCTGTAACATCCCAAATATGGGGTTTTTTGGAATTTGATTATTTTCTTATTATGAATCTATTGTGTGATATTATTAATGGAATAATAGAGCTTAATTTAAGGCTTTGAGTGTGCCCGGTTTGATAGAAAAATTTCAGTTTTAACTTTAAAGGCAAGGAGCATCAATGGGGAGGGTGTTATAAGAATAGATGTGGGTATTTTAACACAAATATGAGCCTAGAATAAGTGGCAAAGTGAGCCCACTTAAGAGCTAGCATGTGACGCCACCAAGGAGCAAGGGAGAACCTTGGTTCGAGTCACATAAATCCTCCCTTTTTGCTCTTTATTTGGACGGCACAAGTGGGAGAGTTTTTCTCCCTTCAAACTCTTTTATTAAGTATGATTATTAAAGGATAATATGAGAGTTTTATTTGTTTAATTATAGTAATAATAAGAGGATATTCATGGATAATTGATGGATTATTAGGGGATTATTATTTATTAATTCAAATTGTTTGAATTTAATCAAATGTGAGGCCAAGAGAAAAACTAGGAGTTGGCTAGGAGTTGAACTCCTTGTTGCCAAGGGTGGACGGCAAGCTTAAGGAGGGGGGGCCGAATGCTTATAAAAACCCCACCCTACCACTTTGTTTTGTTTTTTTTCCCATTCTTGCTAGTTGCCGAAAATCCCTAACCCCTCTCCCTTTGTGCTCTTTTATTTTCTTTGCTCTCTCAAACCTCTTCAAGCCGAAATTTCTAGCACCTTTCTTTCCCATTTATTTTCTTTCTCCCCTTGGCCGAATACACTCCCTTGGAGGTGCTGATTTCTTTTCCTCTTATTAAACTCTCTATTGGCCGAATACAATCTATTGGTTTGCCGAAAATTCCCTTCCTCTACTCTCTAGACTTGGCCGAATATTGAAGCAGAGGTAAGAAGTATTAGCCGAATACTATTTTGTTCCTTCTCTTCTGTATCTCTGTCGACATCCATAAAAGGGGTAAGTGCCGATTTCAATAGTGTATTAACACCCTTGTGAAACCGATTTCTTTCTAGGAAACTCCGGGATCTCAAAGCAGAAAGGCGGATCTTCCATTCCTTAGTCAATCGATTGGTAAGTGTGGGTAAGGCTATGTTAGTATTCAAAAGCCGAAAGCTTTGGTTATAAGTAATAGTGACTAATCGATTATTTTGGAAAAGCAGATTCGGGAATTGAGTGCCGTGGTGAGTAGCAAAGGCAAAGGTGAGATTTCGGGTTCACAAGGAACCCCTCTCTAATATTTTGGTTTGGCCGAATAGGCCGTGGTACTAATCCCATAGTTGGCCGAATATAGGAACAGTGAGATCTAGGGTGGCCGACTTCTCTTTTCGGGATTTAGAGCATCCAAGGGTGACAGGTGTGTACATACACACTTATAATTAATTAAATGTACTAAACTGTTGTGTGTGCTAACCGGATCTGTGTAGATTCGGGATTAATACCATGAATGGTATAAGCAAGGAAACAGGTAAGTCCTTGTTGACTATGAAATATTTTAAGATGCTTTTGGGAAGCATGGTGTGTCTAGTACACGTTGCTTATTGCTGATGATAAAACCTGTACATGTGATTAAGTACATGGTAGCATAAATTATGTTATATAAATGTTGATGTGGGGTTATATGAGAGGAGGGGGCAGTGATATTTCGTGCTGACGAGCACCAGTGTTTTGGTAACACACTGTGACTATATGTCACCAGAGGTTTGGTACCTCCAGAGGTTTGGTACCTCATAGCGACTCGTCCACGTGGTTTAACAACACACCGGGTTGGCCCCACTTGAGATATGGGATCGTCTCACCGGTGATTTGGTATCACACGATGGGTTGGCCCCATCACCCGATTTGTGTCCACGGACATCAGTGCTTTGGTAGCACATCGTGACTATATGTCACCAGTGGTTTGGCACCACCAGTGTTTTGGTAACACATTGTGACTACGGTCACCAGTGGTTTGGTACCACATGGGGTAGACAAAGGCGTTTGGTTGGCTAGGTTGGGTGCATGACTTAGTACATGATGATTGATTATATGCTGTGTATGAATTTGTTTACATATGGGGGAAGGGTTACATACTGAGTCTTGGTGACTCACCTTCTCCTTTAACATTTTTCAGGTGACTCGTAGATGGCGGTTGAGGAGCCGGTTGGACTCGAGGTGGCCATGCAGTGGACTTGCATAAACTGAACTTTAAACTTAGTTATTTTATTTTATTGAGTTGTTTTTATTTTGGTTGTAATAAGGCCTCCATAAACTCTATTTTTGTTATTTCTTATATGTTGGATATTTTGTTTAAACTATATTATTAAAACTGAATTAAAATCACATGTTTTTCTTAAATTAACACGAAAATGTTTTATCGTGCCATCGGGCACACTTGAAATTTGTATAATAACCGGATTTAATTAAATTTCCAAATTAAATCTAAGTATAGTTTCGGCAAGATAACCAAAAACGAGGAGTTTTCAACAAAACTTAAGTTGGTTCTAGATGGTGTTCAAAAAGTTTTTCTCCGTAACAAATCAAATTCGGTCGTAATGTTTGGGCCGGGTTTGGGTTGTTACAGTGGAGGTTGTGGAGCAGCCAGATTCATTCGAACGAACCCTGAAAACCACTCACTCATCATTCCAAAAAAGGCTTGCTTAGCCTCTCCCTCTTGGCTACTATCATTCGGCCTAGATGTGACCGGCACCATCCCTTGAGCGGGACCAGGCGCGTTACTCTCTACATTGTCAGCAACTGCTCGATTGGGATTCATTACTTTATAAAAACACATTTTTTACTGTCAGGATTCATCACACTGTCACAATTTTATATATGGCATGTATAGCTAGACTCACACGCGCTACGTTAGTCCGAGAATCGACTAAACCGTAGCTCTGATACTAATCAAATGTAACACCCTTAACCCGAGATCGTCGCCAGAATAGGGTTAAGAGGCATTACTGAACAATCGGAACATTTCACATTCATTTAATCAACACAAAGTCAATCACCAATCAAACATATGCAAATACAAACTTATAGTCCCCTATCGAGGTCTACGAGACCTTAAACACGAGTTAGAAAGAGGTCGGGACTAAACTGAACAGATACGAAAATTTTCAAAATTCAAACATTTTTCTAAGTTACAGAGGTCACACGCCCGTGTGGGTAGGCCGTGTGCCTCACACGGCCTCGGACACGCCCGTGCGTCCAAGCCGTGTCAAAATAGGGCATACATATCTTGACTTGCGAAGACATGGCGATGCTGCGCCCGTGTGTGTCAGAAGACGTGGTCGCTCATGACTTGTTTCACTTGGCAAACTTAAACAACACAGTCGAGTCACACGCCGGTGTGCTCAACCGTGTGGGCAATTATAGGCCATGTAACACCCTCTTACCCGAGTTCTACGTCGGGAACTGGGCCCGACGCATTACTGAACTCAAACCGCTTAATCGCCACTTAGGCTCAACATCATTACTCGATATAACCTCATTCTCGACTTACGAGTCCTCAATCATACACACGAGGGCTCTCGAGACTAATCCGAAACTTTAACGATACTTAAAATTTTTCTCTTTTATACAGGTCTCACACGCCCGTGTAAGATTAGACACGCCCGTGCATGAGTACACACGCCCATGTCCCCAGACCGTGCCTAAAAACCCAAGCATTCTGCCAAATGCCCCACGGCCATGGCACGCCCATGCTCCCCAACCGTGGTGAACACTGACTTCCCTCGCACGGCCTAGAGTCTAGACACACGCCCGTGTGGCTAGCCCGTGGCCAACACTGATGAATCCAACACGCTTTAGGCACACGCCCGTGTGACTAGTCCGTGGTCTATTCTATTTTCAAATATTAACATGCAGAGGACGTACGGCCACAGCACACGCCCGTGGGCCGACCGTGTGTCACACATGGTCTAGACACACGCCCGTGTGTCTACCCACATGGTCAAGAAGAAGACTAAGTGTCAAGTTCTTTTCACCCTTCTAACATACACAACATATACTCATCTAACACCATCATAATCAACTCAAATTGAAGTACATTCTCACATAGAAAACTATATCTTTCTTTCATATAATGTAATAGCCAACAACCATGGCAGTATACAAAATTAGCTATCCATCTATAGGCCAACACATCTTAGCCATTTACAACAAAATTTACTAACTTATCTAGCCCCTATACATGCCATATACAAAATATTAAGTTTCATGTACCAAAGTGTGCTGATATGTGGGCTATCTTCCGATGATCCTCGTATCTCGATTCAACGCTTTTAATCTATAAGACAAGGGAAAAGAAAGAGAGTAAGCTTTGAGCTTAGTAAGTTTACAGATAAACACATAAGCAACATAGTATAAGCTAAGCAACTATTAGCATTATACCAACAAGTAATTCACAACTATGCTTAATCTTTCTATCCCTTACCACATTTCCAACACATCATGAGTCACATACTCACAACCATTGAAATGCACCCCTGCATTCATTATCACATTTACGTAATATACAACATAGTCAATCCACATAACTTATCCACACAGCTCATCCATACAGCTAGTTCACATAACTAATCCACACTACTCATCCACATAGTTAATACACACAGTTAATCCACACAGTCAATATCTCGGTGGTTTCACACTTAGCACACCACATTTGATTATAAGGTGGTATCGCACTTAGCCTACCACAATGGTATTCGTAGTGATTCAGCACATAGCTCACATAGCTCACTAGATGATATACCTCACGATAGCATCGCACATAGCTAGCTCATCGTCAATATACATTAGGATGGTATCGCACTTAGCCTACCATCTAGCATTATCACAACACATGCAGAAGTCTATTTACCCAATTATTCATCCATTCACATCTATATTACATTCATTCTACTCGAACCACATAGGTTCCCAATCATTCTCATTCGTTCTCATTCATGCTACACCCTAGCTAGCATTTAGAAATTGTAAGTATGAAGGCATTGTTTATGCATAGACTTACCTTGTAATATCCCGGGTTAGGGGCTGTTTTGTTGTTGCATGTTATTGCATGTGTTTAGTGTGCTGTGTGGCTATTTCGGTGTTTTAGGGGCTTAATTGTGGGCAAGGAGTATGCCTGAGTGTATGGGAAAATTTTGGTTTTTGGGTGTTAAGTGAAGGGAGTTGAGGAAGCTGGGGTTTTTAATTTATTTTTGGTATTTCTTAGCACAAATGAAGAGCTGGCAAAGTGGCAAGGCATGCGTCACTTGGGAGCTTGGTGTGGCGTCATCTTCGGTGAGGAGGTCCAGTGTTCGAGTTTGTAGAGTCCCCATTTTGTCACTTATTTTTGGACGGCATGGAGGAAGAGGTTGAGAGCAATTTGGATTCTACCTTGGACCAAGTCTTCACATTCAAATGGTGGGTGGAGAGTGGATTGAGGAGGAAGACTTGTTCAACTCATTGAAATGGGTGGAGAGGAGTGTTTGGGGATATGGCCGAATGTTGGGGAGGTGGGGAGTGTATGGCCGGTTTTGGGAAGTGGGGAGTGAGTAGTGCCGAATTTCTTTTGGCAATTTTCTTAGTATTTTCGGTCACCATTTTGGGTAAACCGAATTCTCTCCTTTGATAATAGCCAACCGAAACTTCATTTGTTTTCTCTCATTTTCTTCTTGGAAACCGAAAGTGCAAGCAGCATGTGCTGAATTAGTTTTTTTTCTTTTAGTTCTCTTAATAACCGAATGCCCTTTTGTGCCACCATTTCCACTTTGCTTTTATTTCTTTTCTTCTTGTGATTCCTTGGCCGAACCATACATCCTCCCCATCATTTCTTTTTCTTCATCATTTAGGTAAGTCAAGCCATCATCCTTTTCCTCTCATACATTCTCTTATTTCTTGAAAACATTTGAGCGAATCTTCCCGCAACTTGTGGCGATTTCTCTTCTTTTCTTGAACCACACTTCTTTGTTTTGCTTTCAAGTTTATAGCCGAATCCCTTGGTATTGCCGAAATTGCCTTCTATCACTTGTTCTTATTTTGGCCGAATATCAACCCCTCCCTTTTTCATTCTTTTCTTGCGCTTTCTTTCTTGGGTTAGGCGAATCTCTCCTCTCTCTTAGTAGATCTCTTTTGGCCGAATATCAGTGAAGGGTTGATCTGGGTTGGTTGTTCAATCATTGAACAAGGTAAGTGGGTGGCCGAATGGCCATTTTCCCCTCTCTTGTTCTCTATTGATTATGGTTTGGTTATAGCCGATCTTGGGCATGTGTTCAAGGGGTAATAATCTTTTGTGTTGCACCGTTTTCCTGCTAGGGCCTTGGATTGTGGTGGTGATCGGGTGTAGCAGTCAATTGAAGCCTTGACTGTGAGTGACCGATTGGTAAGTTAGGGGTAAGTAATTGGTATATTATTGTGAGTTCAATCCTTAGATTTCGGTTAAGTTAAAGGTGTTTGGTGATTAACTATTTGTCTTAATAGGGTGTGCCGATTGTTAAAGAATAACCACTGTTGGTTCGAGGTTTGGTAGGAAACCAAACCATCTGCAAGGTAAGGATTAAGCGATACACCCTTTGGTTTAATTGGTCATAGCCGAATGATCTTGGTTACTAACCCCTGGTTTGGCCGATTCTAGGAGCAAGTTGATCGAGGGTTTTAGACGGGGTCTTTGGGATTTAGACTTGCGATTTACTGTGTGTGTAAACTAACACACTATACCTAGTAATATTGTTATTAAACCTGTTTGCCTATTAAAAGCTATGACATTATGATGGATTATTGGATACCCCAAGTGGGGTATGTGTGCGTATCCGGTAAGTCGGTATTGTTACCAGACTCGATGATCTATATGGTATCATGACTATGTATGTATGTGATATGGGGCATGAGTCAAACATATTAGCATGATATGCATGACTTGTATGATATGCATGATTACATGAGTATGGTATGTTGATGGGTGATATGAGTGGAGGGCATGATATTTTGTGCCGACGAGCACCAGTGTTTTGGTAACACACCTTGTGACTTTGGGTCACCAAAGCTTTGGTAGCACATTTGTGTCTTTGGGACACCAGAGGTTGGGCACCTCATTGCGACTTGTCCCTCGTGGTTAACACCACCGTGGGTTGGCCCCACATGAGATATGGGATCGTCGCTAGTGATTGGGTATCACCACGATGGGTTGGCCCCATCATTCGATTATTGTGACTACGGTCACGGTGCTTTGGTAGCACATTTGTGTCTTTGGGACACGGAGGTTGGGCACCTCATTGCGACTTGTCCTCGTGGTTAACACCACCGTGGGTTGGCCCCACTTTGAGATATGGGATCGTCACTGGTGATTGGGTATCACACGATGGGTTGGCCCCATCATTCGATTATCGTGACTACGGTCACCGGTGCTTGGGTAGCACATTGTGTCTTTGGGACACCAGTGTTTTGGTAACACATTGTGACTATATGTCACCAGTGGTTTAGCACCACCAGGTGGTTTTGGTACCACATGGGGTAGAAAAAGGAGATACGGATGGTTAGGATCGGGTTGCATTAATTATGTTGCTATGTATGATGTGTGTTAGCATGTTGTTTCATCGGGAGCGGGATTTATGCACTGAGTCACTCGACTCACCCTCTCCTTTGACATTTCAGGTGACTCGTAGACGCGGACATGGAGCCGGGATGGACTCGGGGTGCTCATGCCATGCTTGATAAAGTTTTACCTCAACACTAACATTTGGGTACTTTAGTTAAATTACTGTTATTTGGTTTTTAATTTGGATTTGTAAAAGGCCTTTAAATTTTGTTTTATGATGGGTATGTTTTAATTAGATTCTCAACCTGCTTAACAAATAAGTAGGCATGAAATTTTACTAAAACTTGGAAAGACAACGTTTTCAAAATTATATCGCAATGTGTTTTAAATTATACCATCGGGTATCTCGCTATGTTTCGTTATTCAATAAACTCAAATGATTTTTAAATCAAAACTCGATTTGCTACTAAGTCTAAAAGGTTTCAAAATGGCACTAAGAAACTATTGGAAGCACTAAATGAAATCAACTCGTTTTAACTTTATACTTGGATAAGTTTTCAAAAAAATCTAACCAAACAAGCCTACTCAACTTTCCTCAAATTCACTATGTTTTCACCCCACTTCTAAACGAAAAAAAAAAATCTGGTCACTCAAAGACGTTCTTCCCCGTAACATACCAGATTCGGGCGTGGTGTCTTGTCCGAGTTTGGGGTGTTACATACCTCGATACTCAAAAGTATTGAAATGTGCAATTTAGTCCACCACATTGCTTTTGCCTCGGTTTCGATCCGGGCTTCGTCTTTCTTGATCTATAATGAATAAATCAGCTTCTTCAATACACACATTGACTAAATTGACCCACATCTCATACTTTAGCAAAATTACTATTTTGCCCCTAAACTTTCTCATATTTACATTTTAGTCCCAAAGGCTCGTAAAGTGATTTTTATTCAACTTTCTACTCTTTCATGCTTAGCCAAACCACTTACTCAACTAAAGCATTCATCAAATCTCACTAAATCACCCATGTATGACCAAACTTGAGATTTTCACAACTAAGTCCCTACATGCATTTTCATGGAAAACCACTTAGCAAAAGATGTTTTTACTACATCAAGCCTTCATATTCTTCCATAAAACATCAAAATACATGCATGTCATACATATGTACATTTTTGAACATCCATGATCGCTCACCAAATAGCTATGAATAGCTTACTCATGCTACCGGGACTTCAAAAATACGAAGAATATCAAAAACTGGGCTTAAGAGCACTTACTAGCAAGCTTGAAAAATTGAAAGAGCCCTAACAATGGCTTCTCTAATTTTCGGCAGCTTGGGGGAGAAGATGAGTGAATTTCTATCATCTTTTCACCTATTTTAATCACTTAATTGATAAATGACCAAAATACCCTTTTTGATAAACTTTCAATTTTAACTCATCCATGCCCATTTTTGTCCAAAAATTAGAATTTGGATAAATTTCTATTTAAGGACCTCTAATTAATAATCTAAAGCTATTTCACACATATAGCTTCTAGAAACACACATTTTGCAACTTTTGCAATTTAGTCCTTTTGGACAATTCAACCACAATTTCACAAAATTGCTTCATGAAACTTTCACACTAGCATGCATACATATTATAAGCCTCAAAAACTCATTCATGACCCTCGGATTTGTGGTCTCGAACCACTATTCTGACTAGGCCCTAAACTGGGATGCTACAGGCCATTTTCAAGGCCAAATTTGCCTCCCACACCTTCAATCAACTATATGCACCAAACCATAACCAAATCATGCTTCAAATACAACCAAAACATACCATTTCAAGCACCAAATAATCAACAACAATACCATATATTTTTATACTCAATTTCTACTCAAATAAGTCCATTTCCAAACACCATATTCTCAACTCAAATCCTATAATTATACATCATCTAATCATGCCACATTTTCACATTTAAAATGCCTTTCTCGTCAACAAATTCAAGCATGAAATATACCGATTCCAATCTCAGTATATCATACCAAATTCATCATTTCCATAGCATCAAGTATAAACCAACAACATTCAACTACTAAGCCATATCACATGGCAAGGTATATACAACTCAAAACATGCCACATTGACTAGCCTATACATGCCATATTGAATATACACATCTTACAAAAGTACCCAAAATAGATTGCCGATAGTGTGATAGAGAAGCTGACGATCCCCGGATCCGAGCTAGCTTTACTGACACTAAAAAATAGAGAAACAAATCACACAGTAAGCTTTCAAAGCTTAGTAAGTTCGAATTACAATACATACAACTTAATAATACAACACAATATATAATTAAACCATCACTTAGATAAATGCACAATTAAGTACATCATAAATCTCAACCATATGCTCAAATATCCATTCATTCAACTTTTACAACTAATGTAACACCCCTTACCCGTATTCAATGCAAAAACTGGGCACGGGGCGTTATCGTATTAAAATCCTCGAGATCGCCACTTAGGCACAACATGACCACTCTCTTTGGCCATCACAACAACCTCAATCTCGACTTACGAGGCCTCTCTCAAACACACGAGGGCTCTCGAGACCATATCGAAAACTCTTACGATCTTAAAATTTTCCATCTATATAGGGATCACACGCCCGTGTAAGATTTGGCACGCCCTGGATGTCACACACGTCCATGGTCACTACCCGTGCATGAAAACTCAAGCATTCTGCCAATGCCCCACGGTTAGGGCACACGCCCGTGCTCTCCACCCGTGGTGTACTCTGACTACCTTAACACGGCCTAGAGTCTAGACACACACCCGTTTGGCTGGCCCGAGGCCAACACTGAGTAACACACACGTTCTAGGCACACGCCCGTGTGTCTAGTCCGTGGTCTATTCTCACTTAAAATACTAACATGCAGGGGACACACGGCCAAGTCACACGCCCATGGGCTGACCGTGTGTCACACATGGCCTAGACACACGCCCGTGTGTCTACCCACATGGACAAGAACAAAGCTATTTGCCAAGTTCTTTTCACCCTTCTAGCATACACAACATGCACTCATTCAACACATCCATAATCAACTCAAAATCTTAAAATCTCACATAGATAACTACATCTTTTCATATAATAAAGTGCCAACAACTATGGCATTAAACAAAATAGATTATCCATCTAAAGGCCAACACATCATAGCCATATACAACAAAATTCACTAACTTGTCTAGCCCCTATACATGCCATATACAAAACATTGAGTCTCATGTACCAGAGTGTGCTGATAGTGTGGGCGATCTTCCAATTGATCCTCGTATCTCGATTCAACACTTTTGCTCTATAAGACAAGGGAAAAGAAAGGGAGTAAGCTTTGAGCTTACTAAGTTTACACATAAACAATTAAGTAACATAGTATAAGCTAAACAACAATTAGCCTTATGCTAACATATAATGTACAACTATGCTTACTCTTTCTATCCCTTACCACATTTCCAACACATCATGAGTCACTTACTCATAACCATTGACATGTACCCCTGCATTCAATATCACATTTACACAATATACAACACATCATTAATTCTCGATAATACATCCACACAGCTAATCCACACAGCTAATGTCTCGGTGGTTTCACACTTAGCCCACCACAATCAATTAATAAGGTAGTATCGCACTTAGCCTACCATAAAGGTAATCGTAGTGGTTTCGCACATAGCCCACTAGACAATATACCTAACGATAGCATCGCACATAGCCAGCACATAGCCAATATGTATTAGGATGGTATCGCACTTAGCCCATCTTTTAGCATTATCACTACACATTCAAATATCTATTTACTCAATCATTCATCCATTCAAAAAATCTATCACATTCATTCCACTTGAATCACATAGGTTTCCAATCATTCTCTACCATGCTATACACTAGCTAGCATTAACAAATTGTAAGTATGAATGCATTGTTTATGCATAGACTTACCTCGATACTCAAAAGTATAGAAACGTGCAATTTAGTCCACCACTTTGCTCTTGCCTCGGTTTCTATCCGGTCTTTGTCTTTCTTGATCTATAGTGATAATTCAACTCATCAATATACACATTGACTAAATTGACCCACATCTCATACTTTGGCAAAATTACCCCTTTGCCCCTAAACTTTCTCCTATTTATGCTATTGCCCCAAGGCTCGTAAAGTGATTTTTATTCGGATTTCTAGCCTTTCATGCTTAGCCGAATCACTTACTCAACTAAAGCAATCATCAATTCTCACTACATCACAAATGTATTACCAAACTCAAGATTTTTACAAACTAGTCCCTACATGCATTTTCTATGGAAACTCAATTACCAAAAGATGTTTCTACTACATCAAGCTTTCATAATCTTCCATAAAACATCAAAACACATGCATGTCATACATGGCCACATTTTTGAACATCCATCATAGCTCATAAAATAGCTAAAAATAGTTTACTCATGCTACAAGGACTTCAAAAATACAAAGAATATCAAAAATGAGGCTAGATGCACTTACTAGCAAGCTTGAAATTTTTGAAGAACCCTAACAATGGCTCTCTCAAATTTTCGGCAGCCTTGGAGAAGAAGATGAATGAATTTTGTCATCTTTTCTCCTATTTTAATCACTTAATTGTTAAATGACCAAAATGCCCTTTTTGATAAACATTCTATTTTAACTCATCCATGCCCAATTTTGTCCAAAAATTAAAAACTGGGAAAATTGCTATTTAAGGACCTGTAATTAATATTCTAAAGCTATTTCACATAAATAGCTTCTAGAATCTTACATTTTGTAACTTTTTCAATTTAGTCCTTTTGGATAATTCAACCGTAATTTCACAAAATTGATTCATGAAACTTTCACACTAGCATGCATACATAGCATAAACCTTAAAAACTCATTCATAAACCTCGGATTTGTGGTCTCGCACCACTATTCCGACTAGGCCCTAAATTGGGATGTTACAACTCTCCCCCCTTTAGAGATTTTCGCCCCTGAAAATCATACCAGTAAAGAGGTTTGGATGTTGCTCTCATAGCTTCTTCTGTTTCCCACGTAGCCTCTTCCACATCGTGTTTCTGCCATAACACTTTCACTAGTGCTATGCTCTTATTTCTCAACTGTTTCACTTCTCGAGCAAAGATCTTAATGGGCTCTTCATCATAAGACATATCCGGTCTTATCTCAATTTTCGTCGAAGGAATCACATGTGAAGGATCGGAGCGATACCGTCGCAACATCTACACATGGAACACATTATGAATCTTTTCCAACTCTACCGCAAAGCCAACCGGTATGCTACTGGCCCAACTCTATCTGTAATCTCATACAGCCCTATGAATCTTGGACTCAGTTTTCCTTTTCGTCCAAATCTCATAATCTTCTTCCATGGGGACACTTTCAAAAACACTTTGTCGCCCACTTCAAACTCCATTTCTTTTCTTTTCAGATCCGCGTCGACTTACATGCATCGAAAGCAACTTTCGACTATTACGGATTATTTTCACTTTCTCCTCTGTCTCTTTTACTAGATCGACCCCATGGATCCGCTTCTCACTAAGCTCGGTCCAATACAAAGGAGTCTGACACTTACGACCATACAAGGCCTCATACGGAGCCATCCGTATACTTGACTGATAACTGTTGTTGTAAGCAAATTCAACTAAAGGTAGAAATCTCTCCCAACTACCCTCGAACCCTAAAAAACAACATTGAAGTAAATCTTCGAGAACTTGAATCTTTCTTTCAGACTGACCATCGGTTTTCGGATTGAACGCAGTACTAAAATTCAACTTTGTTCCCAAAGCCTCTTGCAACCTCTTCCAAAACCTCGAAGTGAACCTCGGATCCCTATCCGATATTATAGACACAAGTACACCATGTAACCTCACTATCTCTGCAACATACAACTCAGCTAACTTATCCAGTGAATAATCAACACGTACTGGAATAAAGTGAGATGACTTCATTAGTCTCTCCACAACAAACGACACAGCATCTCTCTTTTTTGGAGTCATCGGCAACCCCGTCACAGAATCCATGGTAACCCGATCCCACTTCCATTCGGGTACCAACACTGGCTAAAGAAATCCAGAAGGCACTTGATGCTCAGCTTTCACTTGTTGACAAATCAGACACTTTGTCACGAACTCTGAAATATCTCTTTTCATACCCGACCACCAATAATACTTCTTCAAGTCATTGTACATTTCCGTACTGCTCGGATGTACTGACAAACATCCACTGTGGGCCTCATGCAAAACCTTTCGGATTAACTCCTCATCTCTTGGTACACAAATTCTGTCACGGTACAGCAAACAACCATTCGAGTCCACTCAAAAATCGGAATCACTTTCTGATTCACACTTATCTCTCTTAGCTTACATATCACTGTCATTTCTCTGAGCCTCACATATCTATTGAACAAATAGTGGCTTCGCTCTCAACTCTGCCAGAATAGAACCATCATCAGATAATGCCAAACTCGTCCTCATAACTTTTAGAGCATACAAGGATTTCCTACTCAGGGCATCCGCAACCACATTCACTTTTCTCGGGTGGTAATCAATGACTAACTTATAGTCTTTCAACAACTCATGCCACCGTCTCTGTCGCAAACTTAGATCCTTCTGATCCATCAAATATCTCAAACTCTTGTGATCCGTAAAGATTCAACACTTCTCACAATATAAGTAATGTCGCCAAATCTTTAACGCGAAAACAATCGCAGCCAACTCCAAATCATGAGTCGGACAATTCTTCTCGTGCGGTTTCAACTGTCTCGAGGCGTAAGCGACTACCTTACCCTCTTGCATCAATACGCAATCGAGACCATTAAACGATGTGTCACTGTAAACCACGAACTCTTTCCCCAATTCTGGTTGAACTAAAACCAGTGCTTCAGTCAATATTGTTTTCATTCTCTCGAAACTCTGTTGACATGTCTCAGTCCATTCAAACTTGACATCTTTTTGCAATAGTTTCATCATCGGGGTAGCAATCACAGAGAACCCCTTTATGAAACGTCTGTAATATCCTGCTAATCCCAAGAAACTTCTGATTTCTGACACATTCCTCGGCGGTTTCCAATCCACAACAGCCAATATCTTACTCAGGTCAACTCTAACACCATCACCCGACACAATGTGTCCTAGGAATCTGACCTCTCGGAGCCAAAACTCACTTTTGCTAAACTTAGCGTACAACTGCTTATCTCTTAAAGTTTGCAAGACAATTCTCAAATGTTCTTCATGACCGTTCTCATCCCGAGAATAGATCAATATGTCGTCAATGAAGACAATTACAAACTTGTCCACATACGGTCTGAAAACACGGTTCATCAGATCCATAAAAATCGCCGGTGCATTCGTCAAACCAAACGGCATAACCAAAAACTCATAATGGCCATACCTTGTCCGAAATGCAGTTTTCAACACATCCTGCTCTTTCACTCTCAACTGATAATAACCAGACCTCAGGTCTATCTTGGAGAACACTTTAGCTCCCTTCAGTTGATCAAAAAGATCATCAATCCTTGGTAAAGGATACTTATTCTTAACCGTCACTTTGTTAAGCTATCTATAGTCTATACACAACCTCATAGACCCATCTTTCTTCTTCACAAACAACACCGGAGCACCCCACGGTGAGTAGCTCGGTCTTGCAAAACCCTTATCTTTCAACTCTTGCAACTAAACCTTCAGTTCTTTCAACTCTAAAGGTGCCATCCTATATGGAGCAATCGAAATAGGTGCCATTCCCAGAACTAACTCAATCCCAAACTCAACCTCTCTCACTGGAGGTAATCTAGGTAACTCTTCCGGGAATACATCCGAATACTCACATACCACTGGCACTGTTTCAAACTTTACTCTAACCTCTTGAGTATTCAACACAAAAGCAAGATAGGACTCACACCCTTTCCTCAAACATTTATCAGCCACTAAGGAAGAAATCATCACTGGTAGACTATCCGATCCACCTGATTCAACCCAAACCAAATCTCCACTCTAACATTTCAAATCAATAAACTTACTACCACAGTTCACTAAGACACTATGGGTAGTCAACCAATCCATGCCTAGGATTAAATCAAACTCATCAAACGGCAACAACATAAGGTTTGTCAGAAAACAATGACTCTCAATCATCAAAGGATAATTCTTACACACCTTGTCCACTAACACATGCTTACCTAACGGGTTTGACACCTTAACCACGAAGTCCGTAGACTCAACAGTCATACTCAAACTAGATGCCAATCTCATGCAAATATAAGAATGAGTAGACCCTGGATCTATTAAAGCAATAACAAGGGTGTCAAAGAGAGATAAAGTACCCGTTATCACATCAAGGGAGGATGCCTCTTCGTGAGCGCGAATGGCATACGTCCTCACAGGTGTCCGACCCTCCGGTCTCACAACAGAGTCTCTAGATGCACCTCTACCACTATTCCCGCCTCTCGGGTTCCTTGGTGGTCTACCCCTTGCATACATATCACTGGATCTCATCTCTAGCTTCTCTTCCTTATCATCCCTCTCGGGGCAATTTTGGATAAAATGGTCGGGGGAACAACACTTATAAGAGTTTCGACTGTTACCCCAACACTCTCCGGTGTGATATCTACCACAACTTGGACACTCCGGTTTGTTCTTTGGATTTCCCACACTTTCCATCGAAGTAGCTTGGACTTTCGAACCCGAACGAGTATTGCCCAAGTCTCGATGCGAATAACCCACTGGTACTGTCGTCCTAGGACTCACTTCCTTGGACCTTTTCAACTGGGCTTGATACGACTTGCCTATCGGCCTCTTTCTAGCATTTCGGGCTTCACTTATAGCCCTTTTCTTTTCTGTACTCAACTCTTTGGCCTTACTTGCCCTTTCGACCAACACCATAAATTCTTTCAACTCCAAAACACCCACTAGGAGTTTGATGTCCTCATTCAGTCCGTCTTCGAACCTCTTACACAATATGGTCTCTGTCGACACACATTCTTGAGCGTATTTGCTAAGCCTAACAAACTCACGCTCATATTCTGTGACTGACATTCTTCCTTGCTTTAACTCAAGGAATTCCTTCCTTTTCCGATCAGTAAATCGTTGGCTTATATACTTCTTCTGAAACTCTTCTAGAAAGAATCCCACGTCACCTGCTCTCTCGGGACTACTAACGTCAACATCTTCCACCAATGGTATGCCGAGTCCCTCAGCAAGGATACGACACACTTCAAGCTCTCTTTAGGAGTACAAGAGAGTTCCTCAAACACTCTCATCGAGTTCTCTAACCAGAACTCTGCCCTCTCAGGGTCATCATCAACCTTAGCTCTAAACTCCTCAGCCCCGTGTTTTATAATCTTATCTATCGAGGGTTTCGATATCCTCACTACATCAATACCTTGAGGAGCCACAGGAATTGGCTGAGGTATAGGAGGAGGTGGAGGAGGTTGAGCATTAGGGTTCGCTCGAACGTAATCCGAGTACCAATTGCTCATCATCTGGAGAAAGGCTTCCTGTGTCCACTTTGAACAGGCACGGTTCCTTGCGCAGGAGCCGGCGCATTACTAGCTGCTTCATCAGCAGTCAATGGATCGGAATCCATATTCTATATAAAACAAGATTTAAAATCATCTAAAGCCACCACACTATCATTGTACACTTATGGCATGTATAGCTAGACTCTTACACCAGCTACGGTAGTCCTAGAACCGACTAAACCATAGCTCTGATACCACTAAATGTAACACCCCTTACCCGTATTCAACATCGGAACCGGGCACGAGGCATTACCATATTAAAATCCTCAAGATCACCACTTAGGTACAACATGACCACTCTCTCTGGCCATCACAACAACCTCAATCTCGACTTACGAGACCCCTCTCAAACACACGAGGGCTCTCGAGACCATATCGAAAACTCTTAGATCTTAAAATTATTCCATCTATACAGGGCTCACACGCCCGTTTAAGATTTGGCACGCCCGTGGATGTCACACAAGCTTATGGTCACTACCCGTGCATGAAAACTCAAGCATCTGCCAATGCCCCACGGTTAGGGCACACGCCCGTGCTCTCCACCCGTGGTGCACACGGACTACCTTAACACGGCCTAGAGTCTAGACACACACCCGTTTGGCTGGCCCGTGGCCAACACTGATTAACACACACGTTCTAGGCACACGCCCGTGAGACTAGTCCGTGGTCTATTCTGACTTAAAATACTAACATGAAGGGGACACACGGCCGAGTCACACGCCCATGGGTTGACCGTGTGTCACACATGGCCTAGACATACGCTCGTGTGTCTACCCACATGGACAAGAACAAAGCTATTTGCCAAGTTCTTTTCACCCTTCTAGCATACACAACATGCACTCATTCAACACATCCATAATCAACTCAAAATCTTACAATCTCACATAGATAACTACATCTTTTCATATAATAAAGTGCCAACAACTATGGTATTATAAAAAATAGATTATCCATCTAAAGGCCAACACATCATACCCATATACAACAAAATTCACTATCTTGTCTAGCCCCTATACTTGCCATATACAAAACATTGAGTCTCATGTACCAGAGTGTGCTGATAGTGTGGGCGATCTTCCAATTGATCCTCGTATCTCGATTCAACACTTTTGCTCTATAAGACAAGGGAAAATAAAGGGAGTAAGCTTTGAGCTTACTAAGTTTACACATAAACAATTAAGCAACATAGTATAAGCTAAACAACAATTAGCCTTATACTAACATATAATGTACAACTATGCTTACTCTTTCTATCCCTTACTACATCTCCAACACATCATGAGTCACTTACTCATAACCATTGACATGCACCCCTGAATTCAATATCACATTTACACAATATACAACACATCATTAATTCTCGATAATACATCCACACAGCTAATCCACACAGCTAATGTCTCGGTGGTTTCACACTTAGCCCACCATAATCAATTAATAAGGTAGTATCGCACTTAGCCTACCATAAAGGTAATCGTAGTGGTTTCGCACATAGCCCACTAGACAATATACCTAACAATAGCATCGCACATAGCCAGCTCATCGTCAATATGTATTAGGATGGTATCGCACTTAGCCCATCTTTTAGCATTATCACTACATATTCACATATCTATTTACTCAATCATTCATCCATTCAAAAAATCTATCACATTCATTCCACTTGAATCACATAGGTTCTCAATCATTCTCAATCATGCTATACGCTAGCTAGCATTAACAAATTGTAAGTATGAATGCATTGTTTATGCATAGACTTACCTCGATACTCAAAAGTATAGAAACATGCAATTTAGTCCACCACTTTGCTCTTGCCTCAGTTTCGATCCGGGCTTTGTCTTTCTTGATCTATAATGATAATTCAACTCATCAATATACACATTGACTGAATTGACCCACATCTCATACTTTGGCAAAATTACCCTTTTGCCCCTAAACTTTCTCCTATTTATGCTATTGCCCCAAGGCTCGTAAAGTGAGTTTTATTCGACTATCTAGCCTTTCATGCTTAGCCGAATCACTTACTCAACTAAAGCAATCATCAATTCTCACTACATCACAAATGTATGACCAAACTAAAGATTTTTATAAACTAGTCCCTACATGCATTTTCTATGGAAACTCATCTAGCAAAAGATGTTTCTACTACATCAAGCTTTCATAATCTTCCATAAAACATCAAAATACATGCATGTCATACATGGCCACATTTTTGAACATCCATCATAGCTCATCAAATAGCTAAAAATTATTTACTCATGCTACAAGGACTTCAAAAATACAAAGAATATAAAAAACGAGGCTAGATGCACTTACTAGCAAGCTTGAAATTTTTGAAGAACCCTAACAATGGCTCTCTCAAATTTTCGGCAGCCGTGGAGAAGAAGATGAATGAATTTTGTCATCTTTTCTCCTATTTTAATCACTTAATTGTTAAATGACCAAAATGCCCTTTTTGATAAACTTTTTATTTTAACTCATCCATGCGCAATTTTGTCCAAAAATTAGAAATTGGGAAAATTGCTATTTAAGGACCTCTAATTAATATTCTAAAGCTATTTCACACAAATAGCTTCTAGAATCTCACATTTTGTAACTTTTGCAATTCAGTCCTTTTGGACAATTCAACCGCAATTTCACAAAATTGCTTTATGAAACTTTCACAATAGCATGCATACATAGCATAAACCTCAAAAACTCATTCATAAACCTCAGATTTGTGGTCTCGCACCACTATTCCAACTAGGCCCTAAATCGGGATGTTACAACTAACATCAACCACATAGGTTCAAACATACCTTTGCCAACACTCAGTAAACAAACGTTCTTACATTTCGATGCTCGATACCATACCTTATTCATTGCTCGATATCTTTTCAACTCAATCGCACACTTAGTGCTCAAATCATAGCCGAAGCTTAATTAACATCGCACACTTAGTGCCTTGATACAAAACCGAACTTAATTCGGTATCGCACATATTTGCTAAGCCTTACGCACTCCCGGACATATTTGCTAAGCCTTACAAACTCGCGTTCGTAGTCAGTCACTAACATATGGCCTTGCTTCATTTTCAGGAACTCCTTCCTCTTATGGTCGATGAACCTCTGACTGATGTACTTCTTCCGGTATTCCTCTTGGAAAAATTCCCAGTTAACTCTCTTTCATGGCACCACCGACACCAGGGTGTTCCACCATTGGTAGGCTAAATCTCTCAGGAGAGATACCGCACACTTTAAGCACTCCTCAGGCGTGCAGGATAACTCATCGAATACCCTGATGGTATTCTCGAGCCAGAATTTCGCTCTCTCCGGGTCATCGTCCTTATTTGCCTGAAATTCCTCGGCTCCTTGCTTCTGGATCTTATCCACCGGAGGCCTTTTTCTTCTCACCACCTGAACCACTTGAAGAGCTACTAGAGCGGGCTGAGGAATTGGTGGAGGTGGAGGGGGTTGAGCGTTATGATTTGCTCAGGTATACTCAGTATACCAGTTGCTCATCATGTAGAGAAAGGCTTCTCGAGCCTCTTCCCCCTGACCCAAGGTCTCGGGTCTACTATTAACTGGCGCGGTCCCTTGAGCAGGAGCCGGCACGTTATTCACAGCATCACCGGCTGCAGTTCAGTCTGGATCAGAATCCATATACTACATAAAAACACGATTTTTAAATGTTAGGAGCCGTCACACTATCGTTACTCAAACACTCTTACATATGGCATATATAGCTAGACTCGTACTTACGCTATGTTAGTCCTAGAATCAACTAAACTGTAGCTCTGATACCAACAAATGTAACACCCCTTACCCGTATTCAAGCCAGAATAGGGTTTGAGGCATTACCTAACTAATCTTGCTTAAACATCTCGAATAGGGTTATAAAATTTCGTTTAAACCCATCACTTGCACATACTCGGCCTAGGAGGCCCTAAACATACTTCTGAGAGGTATCGAAACTAATCCAGGAACTTTTACGAGTTCGATAAACTTTTCGACAAAACAGGGGACCACACGTCCGTGTGGGTCTAGAGACATGCCTGTGTGCCCCTTTAGGCATGCCCGTGTCTTACACCCGTGGTCGGCTTTGACTAATTTCACACGGCCTTGGCACGCCCGTGGCCCTGGCTCGTGTGCCAAACCTTGACATTCTGGCTTATCCACACGGCCTATACACACGTCCGTGTGCTTCAGTCGTGTGGCAATTTAAATTCAAAGTGCAAGGTGCAGACTTCACATGGCCTAGGCATACGCCCATGTGCTAGCCGTGCCTTCCACACGGTTTAGACACACGCTCGTGTGTCTACCCATGTGGAAAATTAGAAGGCTATTTACCAAGCCCTTTGCCACCCTACATTGCACGTATACATACACCAATCCCATTCAACATAATTCATGACCCAAAGACACATCTAAATACTCAATTCAACATCAATACACAAGGGCATACACTTCAAGAAAATCACTTTCATTAAGCAAAAGAATTTACCAAGTATTTGCCTAACTTAAGGCCATTTACAAAATGACTTTAGTAACATACATAGCCAACACTTTGGCTAACAATTACAACTTAACAAAATAATCGAGTCCTATACATGCCATACTCAAAATAAGTCTAAATTGTTATACCAAAGTGATGTCAATAGTGTGATTTTCGAGCTCTTACGTCCACGATCCTCGAGTTATCTTGGCAATACTACAAAGAAGAAGGGCAATGAAAGGGGTAAGCATAAAGCTTATTAAGTTTGCATGGAAATAAATAGCAATAATAAGCTCATAATATAATCCATCCATGGCATTAACTAACCATACACGAGTCAAAGGCTTCTTAACATACTTACTTACGATTGCCCTTATTTAGCACATACCGTGCCACATATTGTAATCATTTTTTTTCGTGGCTCATTCACGAGTACCTGTAATCACTCATTAACATGACTTTAGTACAATTCTCATTTGTACTTCTAAACTCATCTACTTATCCCATTAATCACTATGGATGGTCAAAGACGCATATTCATCGTCATTGAAGTAGGTACAAAGCCAATGCCACATCCCCGAGGTGGTCTTACATGGAGTCACCCCTAAATGCCAATGCCATATCCCGGATATGGTCTTATATGGGCTTTCACATCGAGTATCGATGCCACATCCAAGATATGGTCTTAAAGGATTTTCATAATCACTTTCAAAGCCTTATCTCGGATATGGTCTTATACAGGATCTTAACCCGGTGCCGAGGCCATGTCCCGGACATGGTCTTATACGGGACCCTACCCATTTCTCATCTTGATGATAGCCATCTCACAATCATTATAGTCTGCTAGGACTTCAAAATCATATTCAACATTAATTTCTCAATTTAATGAAGTATCATGCATCAATGTGATACCGAGCATTCCTAATTATGCTAACATAAATATTGCATTAATCACATACAAACTTACCTCATTTTCAAAATGAGCTAGTTCGTCGGTTTCGTCCAAGACTTTGTTCTTTCCCCGATCGAGGCAGATTCTCAATTTTTCTTGCTCTATAATAGCAAATTAGCTCATTTTAATCACTACATTAATAAAATCATCTTAACAATCATGCTTAGGAAAAATTACTATTTTGCCTCTAGACTTTGACAAAATGACCATTTTGCCCCTAGGCTCGGAAATTAATTCTAATCACATTTCTACCTTCAACAATCCAAGGTGAACATTTAATACTTTTATAGCTATAATCAAAACTCAACATTTCACATATTTACTACAAATTTGTAAACTTTTCATTAAGGTCCCATTAGGTGTTTTCAAGACAACACCTTTCACAAAAGTTGTTCATCTAACAACTAAGACTCAATTTCTTCCACAAAACTGCAGCAATTAACTATAATAGCTCTCATGGAAAAACTATAAACTTTTCACCATATTGCACATTAGTCCCCTCATTTGAAAGCTTAAGCCTTAGGGGTCTCAAAAGTACAATTATTTTCAAGAAAAGGTCACTAGAACACTTACTTGAATGGATGAGAGCTTGCTGAAAGTTTGAGCATTCAAAAACCCCTATTTTCTTGCTATTTTCGGTGGAGAAGGATGAGCAAAAAGATGGACATCATCTTTTCTTTATTCTAATATTAAACTAACAATTTAGTCCACCAAACATCATCAACTTTGACCAAATTGGTCAATTCTTGTCCCCTATGAAGTCTATGGCCGACCAAGCTAATATTGGGGGTCTAATTGCCTTTTAAATACCTCCAATTGCCAATCTATGGCTATTTAGTACCCTTAACTTATAGAATGGAACTTTCGCACTTACGCGATTTAGCCCTTTTTCGCTATTAAACATGAAATCGCTAAAATTAAAGCACCAAAATTCTATTAACATATACTATCATGCTCTGACTCATAATATAACTTGGAAATAAATTTCTCTAATCTCAGATTAGTGGTCCTGAGATCGCTATTCTGACTAGCCCCTAAATTGGGCAGTTACACAGAGACACGGGCGTGTGTCTCGATCGTGTGTGCAACACAGCCTTAGACACGGACGTGTGTCTCGGCCGTGTGAAGTCTGCACCTATTTTCTGAAAATTTATGAAAATTAAATCGACCATACAGCCTAGCATACGGGCGAGTGGCACGGCCGTGTGGCATAAGTCAGAGAATAACTTATTTTGAACACGGCCTGTAGCACGGGCGTGTCTATGGTCACACACAAGCGCAGAGCCTCGTAACATGAAAATTTTTCTAAGTTTTGTAAAATTTTCTAAAGTTCTCGGTTTAGTCCCAGACCACTTCCAAATCATGTATTGAGCCTCGTAGGCTCGTTTTAGGGACCATATGAATGTGTATGAAAAGTTTTAATTTGAATGGAAATTTATGACAGTTTTAATTTAAATGAAAATTTATGACTCAAAAATGTATGTTTGCTTGTGTTTATGTCCGGTAATGCCTCGTACCCTTTTTCAGCGTCGAATACGGGTAATTTATTGATATCAGAGCCAGGCTTAGTCGATTCTCGAACTGACGTAGCGTGTGTGAAAGTCTAGCTATACATGCCATAAATGAACTATGATAGTGTGATGACTCTTGACAATTTTAATGTGTGTTTTCATATAGTAAATGGATCCCAATCGAGCTGAAGCTGTTGGCGTAGAAAGTAATGCGCCGACCCCCGCGCAAGGGGCAGCGCCGTCTAAAAGTAGAACTCTCACGTTAGTCAGGGAGGAGCAGAAGGGGGTAGGAAAGTGTAACACCCCTAACTCGTAACCATCGTCGGTCTAGGGTTAAAGGCATTACCGGAAAAAATGAAACTTTTTATAGACATTTCATAATACAACTCAACGAATTAAACATTTTTCTGAAATGGGTCTACGAGACCTTAAACATGCCTTAGAAATGGGTCGGGACTAAACTGGGATCATACAAAATATTTCTGAAATCAAACATTTTTCAAAGTTACAGAGGTCACACACCCGTGTGGGCAGGCCGTGGGAGGCACACGGCCTCAGACACGCCCATGTGCCTGAGCCGTGTCAAAACAGGGCATACATACTGGCTTGACCACACGGCTTGAGACACGCCCGTGTGCCTCACCCGTGGTCGAGCCTGACTTGCAACACACGGCCAGTCACATGCCCGTGTGTCCAGCTCGTGGTCGAGTCTGACTTGTTTTGAAATGCAACCACGAGAGACATGGTCAAGCCATACGCTCGTGTGCTCAACCGTGTGGGCAAATATAGGCCATTTGCAAGGCCAAAATGCCACCCACACCTTGGGTCATCCCTACAAGCACAACAAACATCATTCTCAACACTTATGGCAACCAAAAACATACCCAATTGACCATCTATTTTGCTCATTCAAGAACATTTCATCACAACATATTATATGCTAATTAGCCCAACTAAATCACAAGCATAACCAAGCATGATTCATCCACAACTTACCACACTAATAAGACATCTTCTCATCAATGATATACCAACTTTACATCAATAAGCTTACCCTTACTTTGACCATTACATTAGTCATTAAACTATACCAAACAAAGCATTATATAATATGACTACTCATTCATATCACAACCATTTATCTAGCCATATCATATGGCTATGTACATATCTCAAACATAATCCAAAGTGACTAGCCTATACGTGCCATACTTTAGTATATACACTTTCAAAAGGTACCAAAACAAGTTTGAGTAGTGTGATGATGATCCTCGACGATCCCCGAGCCTTCCGTAGCTTTAACGATCTATAAAACACAGTAAACACACACAAAGTAAGCTTTCAAAAGCTTAGTAAGCCATATACAAATAAACTTAACATATAATGCACATATTAATACATGATTTCTTAATGTTTCTCAATTGCAAATTCATAACAATTTCTTTGGCTCATTTGTTTAGCCATTTCATACCCACAATTCATAGCTCAAGTATCACTTTCGCTCATAACACAAATCATGCATATAACACATTTTATTTCATCAAACCTATGCACATAATTCACCTTAGTAAGTTCATATATACACTTACCTTTGATACACACACAATGTGTACATTTCAAACATACCTGATTCGATTTTACATTCCACATAGTCTTTCATTTCTCGGAGTTGCCCGTTGAACCATTCGGAACAAAATAGGACACTCGGAATACTCGGAATAGTTGTAAAATGCCAATGTCCCAGACGTGGTCTTACATGTAACCAATTATCGATGCCACTATCCCAGACAGGGTCTTACACGAATCAAATACGATGCCAATGTCCAATACATGGTCTTACACGTAAATCTCAAAGCGATGCCAACGTCCCAGACGTGGTCTTACACGATATCACACATCGAAAACCTATGTCATGACATATGTAATCCTATTTATTCCTAGGTTCGTACGGGACTTCCCGGACATTGATACATTGTCGATACTTCCTCGGATTACATATAATTATCATCTCGTACACATTCATCACAATGAAATTTCATATGAACATACATAAATCAATACAAATACATTTATTTGTATATAGACTTACCTCTGATTCGGATAAACGTACGGACTCGACTATTCGATCACTTTTGACTTTCCGCAATCTAAATCCGTTTTCTTTTGTTCTTGATCTATAAATATTCAAATTTAACCCATTTATTCATAAAATCATTCAATTCAATCCAAAAACACATATTTAGGGCAATTTACAATTTAGCCTTCACATTTTGACATTTTGACATTTTAGTCCCTATTTCATAAAATCACAAAATACACAAAATTTCATGTTACCCATGCCTAGCCAAATTTTCACAAGCTTCATATAAGTCCCTATGTTTCATTTATTTCACATTTTAGTCCTTCTAAATGTTATTTTCTCGATTTAGTCCAAATTATTCAAATTCATCAAAAAACCAAAGACAAACTATGTTAATCTAACACATATATTTCATATTTCATCAGCAATCATCACAAAGCTCATGAGTTCATCAATGGCACTTTTCATAATCTTCATCAATTCACACAATTAAGACATGGGTTTTGAAGAACATGAAGCAACGATTACAGAAACGTAGAAATTATCTAAAATCGAACAAAAACTAACCTTGAATCAAAGAACTTGATGGCCGAATATTTGAAAGCTTCAAACTCTTTCTTTTAATTTCAATAATCGGTGGTAAAAGATGATAATGGCCATCTTTTAATGGTTTATTTTGTTTAACTTAACATATTTCTTAATTTACAAAATTAACCTTTAATAATAATATAATATAACACATAATGGTTGGTCATAAATGTCCATTAACCATGTAAATGGTCCATTTACAACATAAGGACCTCACATTTAGAAAGACACATCAATTCGGCCACTCAATCAAATAGAAGGTCACTTTTACAATTTATACGATTTAGTCATTTTCTCAAATTAAGCACACAAACGGACAAATTAATTCACGAAACTTTCACACATGCTTAATCATATAATTCAGGCACAAAAAATAATATTAAAATATTTTTTTGACATAGATTTGTGGTCCTGAAACCACTATTCCAGCTAGGGTCTAAACCGGACTGTTACAAATCTCCCCCCTTAGGGATTTTCATCCCCGAAAATCTTACCATTGAATAGATTTGGATATTGTTGCCTCATAGAATCTTCAGGCTCTCACGTAGCCTCTTCAACCCCGTGTCGATACCATAGCACTTTCAATAACGAGATTTTGTTATTTCTCAATTCTTTCACCTCACGATCTAAGATACGGATCGGTTCTTCTTCATAAGTCATGTCGGATCAGATTTCAATCTCCTACGGAGTACTCACATGTGATGGATCGGATCTGTATCGACGAAGCATTGACACGTGAAATACATTATGAATCTTTTCTAATTCTGGTGGCAACAACAATTTGTATGCAATAGGTCCAATACGGTCAATGATCCCATATGGCCCGATAAATCTCGAACTCAATTTGCCTTTACGTCTGAATCTGAGTACTTTCTTCCACGGAGATACGTTCAAAAACACTTTTTCACCGATATCAAATTCAATATCTTTTCGTTTCAAATCGCATAAGATTTCGACGACGATCGACAGCGCTTTGGACTATTTCGGATCACCTTCACTTTCTGTTCAGTGTCTTTTATCAAATCGACCTAGTGTATCTTATTTTCACTGAGCTCAGTCCAATACAGAGGTGTCCAACATTTGCGTCCATACAAAGCTTCGTAAGGTGCCATTTTGATGCTCGACTGAAAACTATTATTGTATGCAAATTCAATCAATGCCAAATATTGATCCCACGTACCATTAAACTCAAGAATGCAACATCTCAACATATCCTCGAGTATCTGAATGATCCGCTCGGACTGACCATCAGTCTGTGGGTGAAAAGCCGTACTGAAATGCAATTTAGTACCCAAAGCTTTTTGCAGTTTCTTCTAGAATCGTGATGTAAATCTCAGATCTCTATCAGACACAATAGACAGTGGCACTCCGTGCAATCTCACAATATCAGAAATGTAAAGTTCGGCTAACTTATCAAGTGAGTAATCAGATCGCACTAAAATAAAATGGGCTGATTTCGTTAATCTGTCAACTAGGACCCAATTTGCATCTTTCTTTCTCGGAGTCAAAGGTAACCCTGAAACAAAGTCCATCGTTACTCTATCCCATTTACACTCGGGAATCATTATCAATTGTAACAAACCAGATGGAACCTGATGTTCAGCTTTAACTTGCTGACAAACTAAACATTTTGACACAAAATCAGAGATATCTATTTTCATACCAGACCACCAATAGTGTTGCTTCAAATCATAATACATCTTTGTACTTCCCGGATGTACAGATAGGCGACTATTATGAGCTTCATTCAAAATTAACTGTTATAACTCTAGATTTCTCAGAACACAGATTCGATCTCGAAATCTTAAACAATCATCAACATCAACTCAAAATTTAGAATCAGAGTTCGAATCACACTGAGATCGTTTCGCTATCATTTCATTATCAACTCTCTTAGCATCACATATTTGTTGTAAGAACAACGGTTTCACTTTCAATTCAGCTAAAACTGAACCATCAACAGATAGGTCTAAATGGGCATTCATCGCACGTAATGCAAATAGTGATTTATGACTCAAAGCATCAGCAACAACATTTGCTTTACCCGGATGATAATCTATCACATGTTCGTAGTCTTTCAAAAGCTCTAACCATCTTCTCTGTCGCAGGTTCAAGTCTTTCTGAGTCATTAAATATTTCAGCATTTTATGATCCGAATATACATGACATTTCTCACAGAAGAGATAATGATGCCAAATCTTTAATACAAACACAATCGTAGCTAGCTCAAGATCGTGTGTCGGATAATTCTTTTCATGCGGCTTTAATTGTCTCGAGGCATAAGCTATAACTTTACCTTCCTGCATCAGAACACATCCCAGACCATTTAATGAAGCATCACTATAAATTACAAACTCTTTACCCGATCCTGGCTGTACTAAAATTGGAGCTTTGGTCAAAAGGGCTTTCAACTGATCAAAGCTTTTCTAACATTTATCGGATCATTCAAATCTCGCATATTTTTGGAGCAATCTAGTCAACGGAGTAGCAATCATCGAAAAACCTTTTACGAACCTTCAGTAATAACTAGCAAGCCCCAGAAAACTACTAACTTCAGACACATTTTTCGGGGGTTTCCATTCTAGAATAGCTGAAATCTTGCTCAGATCAACTCGTATTCCTGAGGCCGATACAATATGTCCCAGAAAATCGACTTCACGCAACCAGAATCCACATTTACTGAATTTTGCATACAATTGCTTGTCTCACAGAGTTTGCAACACAATTCTCCAATGTACAGCATGTTCAGTTTTATCACGCGAATAAATCAAAATTACGTCAATGATTACTACAATAAATCGATCTAAATACGGTCTGAAAATTCTGTTCATCAGATCCATAAAAATAGCAGGAGCATTCGTTAGTCCGAAAGGCATAACTAAAAACTCATAATGTCCGTACCTGCGTTAAAAAGTAGTTTTGAAATATCTGAATCTTTTACTCATGAATCGATAATATCCCGATCTCGGATCTACCTTTGAAAACACAAATGGCTCTTTTAAGTCGATCAAATAAATCATCAATTGCAGGCGAGAGGATATTTATTCTTTATAGTCACTTTGTTCAATCGACGATAATCAATGCACATTCTTATCGTGCCATCTTTCTTTTTCACAAATGAGCAGAGCACCCCAAGGTGAGAAACTTCGGTCTTGCAAATCCTCTATCACCAATTCTTGCAACTGTGACTTCAACTCTTTCAATTCGCCGATTGCCATTCTATATGGAGCTATTGAAATAGGAGTCGTTCCCGGCAATAGATCAATACAAAATTAAACTTCACATATCAGAGGTAATCCTGGTAACTCTTCAGGAAACACGTCAAGGAATTCGCAAACCACTGGCACTGATTCAACTTTATTTTTAGTTACTTTCGAGTCAATCACATAAGCAAAATAAGCTTCACAACCCTTTTTCACATAATTTTGAGCTTTCAACACTGATATCACTGCCGGTAACCCATTCAATTCATTAGACTCAATCCGAATTATTTCATCATTATGACATATCAAATCAATAGTCTTTCTTTTGCAATTCACAACGGCATCATGCAATGTTAACCAGTCCCTACCCAAAATTATATCAAACTCATCAAAAGGTAAGAGCATCAGATCAGCCGGAAAACAGACATCTCGAAACATCAACAGACAGTTCTTGCATACTTTGTAACACCCCTAACCCGTATCCGTCGCCAGATTAGGGTGAGAGGAGTTACCGGACAGATCGAAAACTTATTAAGACAATTCGTAATATAAATCATCAATCACCATTATCATGTCCCATCTATAGGTCAACGAAACCTTAAACAGGCTTTAGAGTAGGGCCGGGACTATGTCGAACTCTTACAGAAATTCTTGGAAATTTAAAACTTTTCTAAGTTATACAGGACATACGCTCGTGTGGGCAGGCCATGTGCCTCCCACGGTTGCTAGACACACCCATGTGTCTTACCCGTGGTCGAACCTGATTTGTCTCCACGGCCACCAAGCACGCCCGTATACCTTGGCCGTGGTCAATCCGGACTAAACCACACGGCTACCAGGCACGTCCGTGTGCCAAGGCCGTGTACACTTATTTAGCTACTGACTTACTCCCACGGTCATCAGGCACGCCCGTGTGCCTTGACCGTGTAGGTAAAACAGGCCATATTCAAGGCCAAAATGCCACCCACATAGGGTCAAACCTGCAAGCAATTTACCAATGCAACTCATGCACATTTGGCAACAAAAAACATATCAAAATAACCATTCAATCTCTATATTCAAATCCATTTCCAAACATACCAATTCACACAACAAAAACTCAAGTATACACAAGCATAATTCATCCCTATTTACCTTTCATGAACTCATTCTTTTGTTCTAACATATATGCTCAAATTTCATCCATATACTTATCATAAACTTAACCATTTCATATGCTATCAAACCATACTAAAACATTCATCATATAACATATTCATTAAAGCATATTATCAACACATAACTAGCCAAATCACATGGCTAAGTTCATCTCTCAACTTATACAAATAACTAGCCTATACATGCCATATCTAGCTATATACATTTCCAAAATGTACCAAAACAAGTTGAGTAGTGTGATGACGATCCTCGACGGTCCCGAGCCTTCAGTAGCTTTGACGATCTATAAAATAAAGCAAACACACACAGAGTAAGCTTTCAAAAGCTTAGTAAGCCATATACAAATAAACTTAGCATAAAATGCATATAATCATTTTAAGTCAATGCTATTATTATTCATATAACATATACATCACATGTAGGATTTGGCTCATTTGCTTAGCCATCTTTTACCTCATTCTTCAAATCAATATCATATACACACAAAGCTCATTCGAGATTATCTTCACATTTTACCTCATCACTTCTTTGCACATATTCATCAAAATGAGTTCATATAGATACTTACCTTTCATATACACACTTAGTGTATTTTTCAAACATACCTGAAATAGATGTACAAATTTCTGAGTTGTTCATATCTCAAACTTTTCCATTGAACCGTTCGGAATCTAATAGGGTACTCAGAGTGCTCGAAATAGTAGTACAATGCTAACGTCCCAGACGTGGTCTTACATGTAACTGATATTGATGGCACTGTCTCAGACAGGGTCTTACACGAATCAAATACGATGCCGATGTCCCAGACAAGGTCTTACACGTAAATCTCATATCGATGCCAACGTCCCAGACGTGGTCTTACACATAATTTCTTATCGATGCCAACGTCCCAAACGTGGTCTTACATGATATTACATAACAGACACCTATGTCATGACATAGCTAATCCTATCTATTCCTAGGTTCATACGGGGCTTCTTGGACATTATCATTAAATCGATCTTTTCTCAAAATTTATATACACAACATCTCGTAAGCATTTATCATTATCAATAGTCACATAAACATACATAATTCAATTCAAACACGTTTATTTGTATAATGACTTACCTCGGATTCGATTTAACTGAAACAGAAACGGCTATTCGGTTACTTTCATTTTCCCGCGATCTAAGTCCAATTTCTTCGGTTCTTGATCTATACATATTCAAATTTAACCCTTTTATTTATCAACACATTCAATTCAATCCAAAAACACACATTTAGGGCAACTTACAATTTAACCCTCATATTTGCATAATTTATCAATTTTGTCCATTTTTCTCAAAACATCAAATACACAAAATCATCACATACTCATGTTTAGCCGAATGCTCATGTGTATCATGCAAGCCCATATTTTCCATAAATTCACAATTTAGTCCCTCAAATTGCTATTTTCTCAATTTAGCCCTAATTAGCTAAATTCATTAAATTTTCAAGAATAACGCAGGTTCATTTAACACATATCTTTCATTTAACACCTAAACTCATCACAAAGCTCACCATTACATCAATGGCACATTTCATGAACATCATCATTTCTTCAAATTACAACATGGGCTTGATAATAGACTAAGCAACAATCTCAAAAACATAAAAATCATCAAAAATCATACTCAACACATACCTTAATTTTGCAATACAATGACCGAATACCCTAGCAAGTTTTCTTCTTTTTCTTTCTTCAAACTTTCGTCACCCCAAAGATGATAACATTCATCTTTTCATTTGTTTATTTTATTACAAACATATTATTATGCATTTTACTATTTTGTCCATTCATTAAACATATAAGACAAATAACAATAAGGTTATTTTGTCATTTAATTACCACTATCTTATAATTGGCTTAATTGCCACATAAGGCTTCCTTATTTAAAAGCCACAACACATAGGTACTTTAACAAATAGCATGCCGCTTTACATTTAATGCAATTTAATCCTTTTGTCAAATTAAACATACAAATGACAAATTAACTTACGACACTTTAACACATGCTAAATCATATATCATAGGCACGGAAAATAATATTAAAATATTATACGGACTCAGATTTGTGGTCCCAAAACCACTGTTCTGACTAGGGTATAAACTGGACTGTTACAATTCTCCCCCCTTAGGGATTTTCGTCCCCGAAAATCTTACCATTAAAAAGATTCAGATACTGCTGTTTCATTGAGTCTTCAGGCTCCCACGTAGCCTCTTCAATCCCGTGTCGATGCCATAACACTTTAATTAACAAAATTATTTCATTTTGTAATTCTTTTATTTCACGAGCTAAGATACGGATCAGTTCTTCCTCATATGACATATCAGATCAGACCTCAATCTCAAACGGAGAAATCACATGTGACGGGTCAAAACGGTATTTACGGAGCATCAAAACATGAAATACATTATGAATCTTTTCTAGCTCAGAGGACAACAACAATCTATATGCAACTGGCCCAACTCGCCCAATAACCTCATAAGGCCCGATGAATCTCGGACTGAGCTTTCCTTTAAGTCCGGATTGGAGCACTTTCTTCCACGGAGATGCTTCTAAAAACACTTTATCACCGATTTAAAATTCTATATCTTTTCTTTTCAAGTCTGCGTAAGACTTCTGACGATCAGATGTTGCTTTCAAACTGTCACGGATCACTTTTACTTTCTGTTCAGTATCTTTTATCAAATCAACCTCGTGTAGCTTATTTTCATTGAGTTTAGTCCAATACAGAGGTGTACGACATTTACGTCCGTACAAAGCTTCATAAGGTGCCATTTTGATGCTAGACTGAAAACTATTATTATATGCAAATTCAATCGGTGGTAAGTACTGTTCCCATGTACCATTAAGCTCAAGAATGCAGCATCTCAACATATCCTCAAGGATCTGAATGATTCGCTGGGATTGACCATCCGTTTGCGGGTGAAAAGCTGTATTGAAATGTAGTTTCGTGCCTAAAGCTTCTTGCAGTTTCTTCCAAAATCGAGATGTGAACCTCGGATCTGTATCAGACACAATGGATTGTGGCACCCCGTGCAATCTCACAATCTCAGAAATGTAAAGTTCAGCTAACTTTTCAAGTGAGAAATCGATCGTACCGGAATAAAATGGGTAGATTTCGTCAATCGATCTACTACAACCCAAATAGCATCTTTCTTTCTCGGAGTCAGAGGCAATCCAGAAACAAAATCCATCGTCACTCTATCCCATTTCCACTCGGGAATCGAATCGATCAGAACAAACTGCATGAACTCGATGTTCTCGCTTTCACTTGCTTATGTGAGTAAGCATTTCGATTCAAATCGTAGATATCTTGTTTCATACCAGACCACCGATAATGTTGCTTCAGATCATGGTACATCTTTGTACTTCCCGGATGAGCAGATAAATGACTGTTATGTGCTTCGTTCAAAATAAACTGAATTAACTTAGGGTTTCTTGGAACACAAATACAATATCGAAATCTCAAGCAATCATCAACAACACGAAAATTAGAATCAGAATTAGAATCGCACAGAGCTCGTTTCGCTAACATTTCATTATCAACTTTCTGAGCATCACATATTTGTTGTAAAAACAACGGTTTCGCTTTTAATTCAGCTAACACTGAACTATCTTCAGACAGATCTAGTTGAGCATTCGTAGCACGTAATGCACATAATGACTTTCGAATCAATGCATCGGCAGCTACATTAGCTTTACCCGGATGATAATCTATTACAAGTTCGTAGTCTTTTAATAGTTCTAGCCATATTTTCTCATCACATGATTCAAATCTTTCTCGAGTCATCGATATTTTAAACTTTTATGATCTGAAAACACATGACATTTCTCGCCGAATAGATAATGTCGCTAAATCTTTAATGCGAACACAATTACGGCTAGCTCAAGATCGTGCGTTGGATAGTTCCTTTCATAAGGCTTCAACCGTCTTGAAGCATAAGCTATTACTTTGCCTTCCCGCATCAATACGCATCCCGCACCATTCAACGAAGCATCATCAGTATATTACAAATTCTTTTCCCGATTCTCGTTGTACTAACACCGAGCTTCGATTAACGAGTTTTCAACCGATCAAAGCTTTTCGACATTTATCGCACTGCTCAAATCTCACATTTTTCTGAAGCAATTTAGTTAACGGAGTAGCTATCACCGAAAAGCCTTTTACGAATCTGCGGTAATAACCAGCAAGTCCCAGAAAACTTTAAACTTCAGACACATTCTTCGGAGGTTTCCAATCCAGAATAGCAGAAATTTTGCTCGGATCAACTCGTATTCCAGAGGCTGATACAATATGTCCCAGAAAACTAACTTCACCCAACAAGAATTCACATTTACAGAATTTCACATACAATTACTTTTCTCTCAGAGTTTGCAACACGATTCTCAGATGTTCAAGATGTTCGGCCATCCCGTGAATAAATCGTAATGTCGCCTATGAATACAACAACAAATCGATCTAAGTGCGGTCCGAAATTTCGCTCATCGATCCATAAAAAAAGCAGGAGCATTCGTTAGTCTCGAAGGCATAACTAAAAACTCATAATGCCCGTACCTTGTTTTGAAAGCGGTTTTCGGATGTCTCGAGTCTTTTACTCATGAATCGATAGTAACCCGATCTCAGATCTATCTTTGAAAATACGGTGGCTCCTTTTAACTGATCAAACAAATCATCAATCCAGGGCAACAGATATTTGTTCTTTATGGTCACCTTGTTCAACTGACGGTAATCAATGCACATTCTTGTCGTGCCATCTTTCTTTTTCACAAACAGAATGGGAGCACCCCAAGGTAAGAAACTCGGTCTAGCAAACCCTCTGTCAGTCAACTCTTGCAATTGTGACTTTAACTCTTTCAACTCTGTTGGTGCCATTCTATACGGTGCTATCGAAATAGGAGTCGTACCAGGCAACAGATCAATACCAAATTCAATTTTACGTATCGGAGGCAATCCTGGTAATTCTTCAGGGAATACATCAGAAAACTCACAAACAACTGGCACTGATTCAACTTTCTTTTCAGACACTTTCGAATCAATCACATAAGCAAAATAAGCTTCATAACCCTTTTTCATATAACTCTGAGCTTTCAACAAAGATATCACAGCAGGCAATCCATTCAAATCATTTGACTCAATACGAACTATTTCACCATTCTGACGACTCAAATCGATAGTCTTTCTTTTACAGTTCACAAGAGCATCATGCAATGTCAACCAGTCCATACCCATAATTATATCAAACTCATCAAACGGTAATAGCATCAGATCAGTAGGGAAACAGATATCTCGAAACATTAACGGATAGTTCTTGCATATTTTGTCAACCAAAACACTTTTGCCTAAGGGGTTTGATACTTTTATAACAAACTCAGTGAACTCTACAAGCAAAGTCTTACTGGATACCAAATTTATGTATATATACGAATGAGTAGAACCATGGTCTATCAAAGCAATCACAGAAGTATCATAAAGTGTAAAACTACCAGTTATAACATTAGGAGATGAAGCTTCTTCACGAGCTCGAATGGCATATGCTCTGGCAGGCGCTCTAGCTTTAGATCTCGCAATGGTATCTCTCGTAGTTCTCTGTAACATCCCCAAACCCGGCCCATTCACTACGACCGAATCTGGTTATGTCACTGGGAAAGACGGTTGGAAATCTTTGACTTTAGAATTAAACTTGAACATTTTATTATCTCAGGAAATCGTGTCCATTTAAAATTTAATAAATAATATAAGCTTGTTGAAAACTTCCGAATTAAAACATTATTATAAGTTGCTATAATATGAATCTTTTATAAAATATTACTAAGTGTAGTGTAAACTTCAACATTAATAAATAGAGTACTTTAAATCAAAGAGGCCCTTATTACATCAAATAAAATCTCAAAATACTGATAATATAAAATACTTAAATAAAGTGAAACATCTTCTGTATGAAAATCTCCTTCTGCATGGGCCACCTTGTATTCACTCCAACCCGTCCACTAGTCACGACTCACCTGCGATGATTAAAAAGTTGGGTGAGTCATACAGACTCAGTGTGTAAGATAACCACTGAAATCCACCCACATGCTTAGCCATATAATATCCCAATTATCAAAGGCAACATGTATATATATATTCATTTAAACATTTACCACAATCTGGGCTTGGCCCACATTCACATCATACTCAAATATTGGGCTAGGCCCATTTCTCAATAAATCACATATCAACTGGGCTTGGCCCATTTCCATATTATCACAAAAATAATGCAACATGATTCCCAACCCAACCTAGGGTCCATCCGCTACACACCCCTTATCCAAATTTACCACACACCAGGGGACTATCGAGTCACCCTCTCCTTTTCCCTCCAAAAAGGCAACCAATGCCATCCACGATGTAGCGTATAGCTAACATCAAACCACGATGGAGCACACAACAATCCATCAAGCCACGATATGGCATAAAGCCCATATCAATCAAGGTAACCACGCGAACTAAATCGCAAAGATCCACAACGCGACCTCGATCGGCGCCAATCCACGATGTAGCACAAAGTCGACATCAACCACGCACTCAAGTACACCCGCACCTTCTTTTTTCATAACCCACCCATGCACATGCCACATAAAATATAATCGTGATCATGCATGCACATGCTTATTAATGTCCATAAACATACTCATAAACAAATAATCACACCGCAATAGATCCGATACTAACTCGGTCATCGCTTATACCTTTTAGGGGTATATATGGCACATTTATTACTCGCACTTGTTAGTAAAACATATAACACATAAAACCCGGAAACAAATGGGTTAGTTACACACCTTATTACTAGGAGTTCTAGACTCTCGATCCTCGACGCTATCGCTTAGCGAAAAACTACGGCTTTTTGCCTAACGTTTTCTGTTGTTGGCCCACACCCTGGTGGCCAATCTCGCATGCCAGTAAACGGATCTCTTCTTGAACTTTGGGATGGGAGCTTTCCCTTGCCCACTTTGACTGGCACTCGCATCCATCGACGATACTTAATCAGAACCACACGATTAATCATCAAGTCATAATCTACTTATTAACGAGTCTAAGTCACTTACTAATATCCTTACCGAAATAATCTAAGATCCCGAAGGCCTTCCTTTGCTTCTGTCGATTTGCCCCTTAGATGATCGAATCCAAGAGACTTCCTCAATGCTTCCTTCTTTCGGCTACACACAAGAGAACATACTTAATGGCACTATGACATTCGGCCATGCCAAAACTAAGGCCAACCATTCGGTTTTGGCCACCACAACAAGGAATTCATAAATCGATTACTAAGGGCAGAACATACTTACCACTCTTGCTTAAGATTCGGCCAACCACACTAGGACACCAAGGGAGATTCGGCTTCACGCAACAAAGAAACACCTAACACTTTCTGCCAAGGTGACAACTAAATAGGGAAGGGAATTTCAAGCACACCAAGAGGGAGAGGAGAGAGATTTAGCAAAGACTTGAAGAATAATTGGCACTCTACCCCCTATTTATAGCATTCTACCAACCCCTTGAAGACTCCAAGATTTGGCCAACACCTTCCTAGCCACTAATTCAATTCCATTTGAATACTCTACTAATAATCCAATAATAATTCTTTTAATCTTCATAATATCCTTGATTATCTCCTATAATAATCCTAAAAAAACTCATTTTATCCTTAATATTAACCAAATAAAAATCCAATAAAAATGCTCATATTATCCCATTATCATTAAAAAAACAAATAAATAATAATTATCCCACTTAATTTAATTAATAATAATAATCCTATACTTAAACTAACTAAGTAGATAAATAAAATACTAATAGAACTTTATCCAATATCACCACTTTAAACAAAGCAAAAGACCACCCCAACTACCTTTGGCCTACCACCAACTCCTCCTTACTTCTAATCCACATTTCTCTCCTAATTAAACTCATATCTTATCACCTATCCTTATTAAAAAAACAATCCAATAGCAGCCAATGTCTCTAATTTCTAATTTAAAACTAACTAGAATAAGTCTATATTTATCTAAAATAATAAACTAACAAAAGCTATCCATATGCCGCATTCAAAAATGATTAAACCACCTTAGTTAAGTCCTTATCTAATGCAGCTTCCTTGTGCCGTCCAACACCTTCAAATTGCTGCCCAAAATAACAAAAAAAACTAAAACTCCAATTGCCATTCTCCGTGTTCGAACTCAGGACCAACTCACGCACACCTTGCCCCCAACGCCTGTGCCACTCGGCCACTTCAATTTCATGCTAGAAACCCGCAACAATTATTTTTAACCCTTCTTACTTCCGCCCATCACCAAATAACAAAATAAAACGCCCAAATGCGGCTCCACCCCTCGAACCCGCGCTCTCTCCTCCCTCCAGCGCCTAAGTGGCGCATGAGTGCCACTTTGTCACGGGACTTTCATGTCCATTAACCCCTGCCGCTTATTTTTAAGGCATACCTAGCCCAGCCTCCCTAATTGACGCAAAATAGAACCAAAATGTCGCTTTGCACTCGAACATGAGACCCTAACCACCATGAGGCGTCACCTTCCCCATGCTCTAAGTGGCGCCCCATGCCACTCTACCAAAGCCATTCTTGCGTCTTAACCTTCCAAATTTTTCTCTTAAGACCTCCAAAGCCAAGCTCCCTTCTTACACTAAAATTCAAAAATTTCCTAAGTCATCCCTTGCCTTCTAGGGTTCTCCAAACCCCTCAAAATTCCTCCAACATGACCCTAAGCCTACTAAACACTCGGGTTATGCCCCAAACGCATAACCCCTAAACCAGTGGTGTTACAATTCTACCCTCCTTAAAAATAATTTCGTCCTCGAAATTACTTTACTAACAAACGTCCATACAACCTATCTTACCACCTTACGCTTATGTCGCACTCTGATCTTACTAAGGCTATCGTGCCTACACACTCTCTAAGTTCGCGCTCAAAATTCAAACACCTCTCTTAGCAACACAGAAAAGGCTAACTCATAAGCGAGCAAAGTAATTAAAGCATGTACCAAAGCAAAGGAGCCTACCTGATATCACATCCTTGGTTGACTCTGACTAGAACCATTCCTTCCATGGCTTGAACCACGACCCCTCGTCGCTCGAGGACAATTCTTAACCAGATGTGCCTTAGATCCACACCGGAAGCATTCTTTACTATTTCCCCAACATTCTCCTAAATGAGCTCTCCCACACTCAACACATGAATGATTTTGATCAGCTGGTACCAGTGCACTTACAGGGTTCTCGGTCCTTGGTCTTTTCTGGACATTACCACATGATGCTGACGGTCCAATATTTCTCTTATCTTCGTTCCTATTCTTCTCTCAGTTTTCTCTTATAGTCTTCTTAACCTCTTCAGCAATCCGAGCTTTCTCCACTAGCACCGCGAAGTCTCTCTCCCTCTGCGGAGCAATCACCATTCGAAGTTCATCTCGCAATCCGCCCTCAAACCGGACGCACCTCTCATAATCGCGGCCACAATTCCCTTAGCATACCGGCTTAACCGCACAAATTCCGCTTCGTACTCTGCTATCGACTTACTTCCTTGCACTAGATTTAGAAACGCTTTCCTTGCGAGTCCAAATAACGGCTCCTACGTACTTTCCTTCAAACTTAACCTTAAAGAAGTCCCAATCCTGCCGATCTGCCGGGTACACTTTGCTTGACAAAGGAGCCACCAACGATAAGCTTCGTCGTGAAGCAACGAAAACAAAGACCCTTCGACTTTTCTTCATTGGTGCGATCCATATCGTCCATGATTCTTTCGATCGCTTCTAGCCAATACTCCGCTACGTTCGAGCTACTCCGACACTCCTCTAAAGATCTCGGCCCATTCGATCTAAGCCTTTCCGATCTCGACTTCCGAGTTCCATTTCCCTACTAACTCCGCTACTCGCTCTAGCACTCGTAACATGGCTCGCGATACCGCGTCATCTTCACTTATCTGATCTTGCTCCTCTACGTCCACTGCTGGCGGCACTTCACTTTCGGACCCATGGCCAGACCCTATCGGTTCCGATGCGGCCATTCTACCTCTACCGCGTCCCCTAGAACTCATCTCTATCGTCGCGATTTAATCTGTTTAAAAAGTTTTATGCATTAGAAATTATTGTTTCACTATTTTATCCACGAGCAATTTTATGCAATGAAGTTTCCGAGAGTAGTTCTTTCGAGCAATCAAGTTTCCTTCCTACCTGTGGTAATTTCGTCATTTTCCTACAGGGGTATTTTTTTAGAATTTTAAAACTAAGGGTTTTAAAACAGTGAGGCAAATCCCTTTCGGGTTTTAATAATTGGTTTAGCCTATGAACAAGTCCTCTTGGTTAAGGTGAACCGTAGCTACGCACCAGGTAGGATTCCAAATAAGAGGAGGTGAGTCACGAGGACCTGCTAAGTACCAAGCTCTTCCTGATCCACTCCTAGACATGCGCACAATGGTTGCCACACCTTAACTCGGCGACTTACTTCACAGGTTTGTTTAGTAGCTTTAAGTTTTATGCATATGTTTGAGTAGACTAGTCCTAGGGTTCAATAGATCCTAGTTCACTAATCTACGAGCCCAACTAAGCCCATAACAGTTCATAATAGTAAAGCACTTCAAAAGTCCGAAGTACTTACCTGGTGGACTCGGGCCGGAGGTACAGGTGCCATGCCGAATACACGAAAAGTTTCTTAAAAGCCCATTTTGAGAATGTTTTTGGGCCCAAAACCCTCAAAGCCGAGTTTTGAACCGGGCTCTGATACCAATTTGTAACATCCCTAAACCCGGCCCATTCACTACGACCGAATCTGGTTATGTCACTGGGAAAGACGGTTGGAAATCTTTGACTTTAGAATTAAACTTGAACATTTTATTATCTCAGGAAATCGTGTCCATTTAAAATTTAATAAATAATATAAGCTTGTTGAAAACTTCCGAATTAAAACATTATTATAAGTTGCTATAATATGAATCTTTTGCGAAAATATTACTAAGTGTAGTGTAAACTTCAACATTAATAAATAGAGTACTTTAAATCAAAGAGGCCCTTATTACATCAAATAAAATCTCAAAATACTGATAATATAAAATACTTAAATAAAGTGAAACATCTTCTGTATGAAAATCTCCTTCTGCATGGGCCACCTTGTATTCACTCCAACCCGTCCACTAGTCACGACTCACCTGCGATGATTAAAAAGTTGGGTGAGCCATACAGTTCGGGTGTGTAAGATAACCACTGAAATCCACCCACATGCTTAGCCACATAATATCCCAATTATCAAAGGCAACATGTATATATATATTCATTTAAACATTTACCACAATCTGGGCTTGGCCCACATTCACATCATACTCAAATACTGGGCTAGGCCCATTTCTCAATAAATCACATATCAACTGGGCTTGGCCCATTTCCATATTATCACAAAAATAATGCAACATGATTCCCAACCCAACCTAGGGTCCATCCGCTACACACCCCTTATCCAAATTTACCACACACCGAGGGGACTATCGAGTCACCCTCTCCTTTTCCCTCCAAAAAGGCAACCAATGCCATCCACGATGTAGCGTATAGCTAACATCAAACCACGATGGAGCACACAAAGAATCCATCAAGCCACGATATGGCATAAAGCCCATATCAATCAAGGTAACCACGCGAACTAAATCGCAAAGATCCACAACGCGACCTCGATCAACGCCAATCCACGATGTAGCACAAAGTCGACATCAACCACGTGCTCAAGTACACCCGCATCTTCTTTTCATAACCCACCCATGCACATGCCACATAAAATATAATCGTGATCATGCATGCACATGCTTATTAATGTCCATAAACATACTCATAAACAAATAATCACACCGCAATAGATCCGATACTAACTCGGTCATCGCTATACCCTTTAGGGGTATATATGGCACATTTATTACTGCACTTGTTAGTAAAACATATAACACATAAAACCCGAAACAAAGTGGGTTAGTTACACACCTTATTACTAGGAGTTCTAGACTCTCGATCCTCGACGCTATCGCTTAGCGAAACTACGCTTTTTGCCTAACGCTTTTTCGTTGTTGGCCCACACCGTGGCCAATCTCGCATGTGCAGAAACGGATCTCTTCTTGAACTTTGGGATGGGAGCTTTCCTTGCCCACTTTGATCGGCACTCGCGATCCATCGACGATACTTAATCGTAACCACACGATTAATCATCAAGTCATAATCTACTTATTAACGAGTCTAAGTCACTTACTAATATCCTTACCGAAATAATCTAAGATCCCGAAGGCCTTCCTTTGCTTCATCGATTTGCCCCTTAGATGATCGAATCCAAGAGACTTCCTCAATGCTTCCTTCTTTCTGGCTACACACAAGAGAACATACTTAATGGCACTATGACATTCGGCCATGCCAAAACTAAGGCCAACCATTCGGTTTTGGCCACCACAACAAGGAATTCATAAATCGATTACTAAGGGCAGAACATACTTACCACTCTTGCTTAAGATTCGGCCAACCACACTAAGACACCAAGGGAGATTCGGCTTCACGCAACAAAGAAACACCTAACACTTTCGGCCAAGGTGACAACTAAATAGGGGAAGGGAATTTCGGCACACCAAGAGGGAGAGGGAGAGATTTAGCAAAGACTTGAAGAATAATTGGCACTCTACCCCCCCTATTTATAGCATTCGGCCAACCCCCCTTGAAGACTCCAAGATTTGGCCAACACCTTCCTAGCCACTAATTCAATTCCATTTGAATACTCTACTAATAATCCAATAATAATTCTTTTAATCTTCATAATATCCTTGATTATCTCCTATAATAATCCTAAAAAAAAACTCATTTTATCCTTAATATTAACCAAATAAAAATCCAATAAAAATGCTCATATTATCCCATTATCATTAAAAAAACAAATAAATAATAATTATCCCACTTAATTTAATTAATAATAATAATAATCCTATACTTAAACTAACTAAGTAGATAAATAAAATACTAATAGAACTTTATCCAATATCACCACTTTAAACAAAGCAAAAGACCACCCCCAACTACCTTTGGCCTACCACCAACTCCTCCTTACTTCTAATCCACATTTCTCTCCTAATTAAACTCATATCTTATCACCTATCCTTATTAAAAAAACAATCCAATAGCAGCCAATGTCTCTAATTTCTAATTTAAAACTAACTAGAATAAGTCTATATTTATCTAAAATAATAAACTAACAAAAGCTATCCATATGCCGCATTCAAAAATGATTAAACCACCTTAGTTAAGTCCTTATCTAATGCAGCTTTCCTTGTGCCGTCCAACACCTTCAAATTGCTGCCCAAAATAACAAAAAAACTAAAACTCCAATTGCCATTCTCCGTGTTCAACTCGGGACCAATCGCCGCACACCTTGCCCCCAACGCCTGTGCCACTCGGCCACTTCAATTTCATGCTAGAAACCCGCAACAATTATTTTTAACCCTTCTTACTTCCGCCCATCACCAAATAACAAAATAAAACGCCCAAATGCGGCTCCAGCCCCTCGAACCACGCTCTCTCTCTCCTCCAGCGCCTAAGTGGCGCATGAGTGCCACTTTGTCACGGGACTTTCATGTCCATTAACCCTCGCCGCTTTATTTTAAGGCATACCTAGCCCTGCTCCCTAATTGACGCAAAATAGAACCAAAATGTCGCTTTGCACTCGAACATGAGACCCCTAACCACCATGAGGCGTCACCTTCCCCATGCTCTAAGTGGCGCCCCATGCCACTCCACCAAAGCCATTCTTGCGTCTTAACCTTCCAAATTTTTCTCTTAAGACCTCCAAAGCCAAGCTCCCCTTCTTACACTAAAATTCAAAAATTTCCTAAGTCATCCCTTGCCTTCTAGGGTTCTCCAAACCCCTCAAAATTCCTCCAACATGACCCTAAGCCTACTAAACACTCGGGTTATGCCCCAAACGCATAACCCCTAAACCAGGGTGTTACATTCTCTGACTACCACGAACATTTCTTACATTTCGAGAGGGTCTACCTCTAGCTGCAACATTATCAGATCTCGGGTTCTGAACAATGTCTGGTTCAATAGACTCGGGGCAATCAAGGATGAAATGTTCCAATGATTCACATCTAAAATAGGCTCGATCGTTCAATCTACAGCTTCCCGAATGTCTTTTGCCACAGTGCTTACATTCAGGTCGTTCGGATTGAACATTTCCAACACTTGCTATTGAAGTTGCCAGAGTTTTGGAGCTCAACTATGATCTAGCTCGATCTCTACTCAAATGTCCCACATTAATTCTCGAACGACTTAGTTCATCTTTAAATTTCTTCGAAGCAGACTGAAATGATTTGTTCAGAAATCTATTTCTCGTATCTCTGGCTTCATACTCAGCTTTTCTTTTATCTTTCTCGAGTGCTTCAGCTTTGCATGCTCGGTCAACTAGCACAACGAACTCTTTTATCTATAAAATCTCAACTAGTAAGCGGATATCTTCATTAAGGCCATCTTCAAATCTTTTGCACATTGTTGCCTCAGTGGATACACATTCACGAGCATATTGACTCAGTCTTACGAACTCCCGTTCATATTTTGTAACAGACATTCGACCCTGTTTCAGTTCCAAAAATTCCTTTCGTTTCTGATCGATGAATCTCTCACTGATATATTTCTTCCAAAACTCAATCTGAAAGAAGTCCCACGTGACTCGCTTCTTTCGAACAACATAAGTTAGGGTTTTCCACCACCGATAGGTCGCACCCTATAATATCGAAACAACACATTTAAAACTTTCATCCGAGTTAAAGACATTTCATCGAATACCCAGATTGTGTTTTCTAACACTAACTCGGCCTTTTCAGCATCATCATCATTAGTAGCCCTAAACTCTTCAAATTTCATATTTACGGATCTTGGAAACTGGAGGCTTATTCAATAGACTCAGATACATAACCGGTGGCACAACTGTAGTCTGAGGGGGATTAACCGGGGGCGGAGGTTGCGAAATAGTCGGGTTATTTCTAACAAACTGAGTGAACCACTCACTCATCATCTGGAAGAAAGCTTGTTTAGCTTCTCCCTCTTGACCCCTCATAGCCGGTCTCGGATCAGAGGGCGCTGTCCCTTCAGCGGTAGCAGGCGCATTACTTTCTACATCGTCAGCTACGGCTCTTTTGGGATCCATTACTATACGAAAATCACATTTCACACGTCAGGATTCATCATACTATCACAGTTCAGATATAGGGCATGTATAGCTAGACTCTGACACGCTACGTTAGTCCAAGAATCGACTAAACCGTAGCTCTGATACCAACTAAATTTAACACCCCTAACCCGTATCCGTCGCCAAATTAGGGTGAGAGGAGTTCCCAGATAGATCAGAAACTTATTCAGACAATTCGTAATATAAATCATCAATCACCATTATCATATCCCACATATAGGTCAACGAAACCTTAAACATGCTTTAGAGTAGGGCCGAGACTATGCCGAACTCTTACAGAAATTCTCAGAAATTTAAAACTTTTCTAAGTTATACAGGACACAAGCCCGTATAGGCGTGCCATGTGCCTCCTGTATTACTAAACACACCCATGTGTCTTACCCGTGGTCGAACCTGATTTCTCTCCACAGCCACCAAGCACGCCCGTATACCTTGGCCGTGGTTAAACCTGACTAAACCACACATCTACCAGGCACATCCGTGTGCCAAGGCCGTGTACACTTAATTAGCTATCGACTTACTCCCACTGTTATCGTGCACGCGTGTGCCTTGGACCGTAGGTAAAACAGTCATATTCAAGGCCAAAATGCCACCCACATAGGGTCAAACCTACAAGCAATTTACCAATGCAACTCATGCACATTTGGCAACCAAAAACATATCAAAATAACCATTCAATCTCTATATTCAAATCCATTTCCAAACATACCAATTCACAGAACAAAAACTCAAGTATACACAAGCATAATTCATCCCTATTTACCTTTCATGAACTCATTCTTTTGTTCTAACATATATGCTCAAATTTCATCCATATACTTATCATCAACTTAAAATTTTCATATGCTATCAAACCATACTAAAACATTCATCATATAACATATTCATTAAAGCATATTATCAACACATAACTAGCCAAATCACATGGCTAAGTTCATCTCTCAACTTATACAAATAACTAGCCTATACATGCCATATCTAGCTATATACATTTCCAAAATGTACCAAAACAAGTTGAGTAGTGTGATAACGATCCTCGACGGTCCCGAGCCTTCAGTAGCTTTGACGATCTATAAAATAAAGCAAACACACACAGAGTAAGCTTTCAAAATCTTAGTAAGCCATATACAAATAAACTTAGCATAAAATGCATATAATCATTTTAAGTCAATGCTATTATTAGTTCATATAACATATACATCACATGTAGGATTTGGCTCATTTTCTTAGCCATCTTTTACCTCATTCTTCAAATCAATATCATATACACACAAAGCTCATTCGAGATTATCTTCACATTTTACCTCATCACTTCTTTGCACATATTCATCAAAATGAGTTCATATAGATACTTACCTTTCATATACACACTTAGTGTATTTTTCAAACATACCTGAAATAGATGTACAAATTTCTGAGTTGTTCATATCTCAAACTTTTCCATTGAACCGTTCGGAATCTAATAGGGTACTCAGAGTGCTCGGAATAGTAGTACAATGCCAACGTCCCAGACGTGGTCTTACATGTAACTGATATTGATGGCACTGTCCCAGACAGGGTCTTACACGAATCAAATACGATGCCGATGTCCCAGACAAGGTCTTACACGTAAATCTCATATCGATGCCAACGTCCCAGACGTGGTCTTACACATAATTTCTTATCGATGCCAACGTCCCAGACGTGGTCTTACATGATATTACATAACAGACACCTATGTCATGACATAGCTAATCCTATCTATTCCTAGGTTCATACAGGGCTTCTGGGACATTATCATTAAATCGATCTTTTCTCAAAATTTATATACACAACATCTCGTAAGCATTTATCATTATCAATAGTCACATAAACATACATAATTCAATACAAACACGTTTATTTGTATAATGACTTACCTCGGATTCGATTTAACTGAAACAGAAACGGCTATTCGGTTACTTTCATTTTCCCGCGATCTAAGTCCAATTTCTTCGGTTCTTGATCTATACATATTCAAATTTAACCCTTTTATTTATCAACACATTCAATTCAATCCAAAAACACACATTTAGGGCAATTTACAATTTAACCCTCATATTTGCATAATTTATCAATTTTGTCCATTTTTCTCAAAACATCAAATACACAAAATCATCACATACTCATGTTTAGCCGAATGCTCATGTGTATCATGCAAGCCCATATTTTCCATAAATTCACAATTTAGTCCCTCAAATTGCTATTTTCTCAATTTAGCCCTAATTAGCTAAATTCATCAAATTTTCAAGAATAAAGCAGGTTCATTTAACACATATCTTTCATTTAACACCTAAACTCATCACAAAGCTCACCATTACATCAATGGCACATTTCATGAACATCATCATTTCTTCAAATTACAACATGGGCTTGATAATAGACTAAGCAACAATCTCAAAAACATAAAAATCATCAAAAATCATACTCAACACATACCTTAATTTTGCAATACAATGACCGAATACCCTAGCAAGTTTTCTTCTTTTTCTTTCTTCAAACTTTTGTCACCCCAAAGATGATAACATTCATCTTTTCATTTGTTTATTTTATTACAAACATATTATTATGCATTTTACTATTTTGTCCATTCATTAAACATATAAGACAAATAACAATAAGGTTATTTTGTCATTTAATTACCCAATATCTTATAATTGGCTTAATTGCCACATAAGGCTTCCTTATTTAAAAAGCCACAACACATAGGTACTTTAACAAATAGCATGCCAGTTTTACATTTAATGCAATTTAATCCTTTTGTCAAATTAAACATACAAACGGACAAATTAACTTACGACACTTTAACACATGCTAAATCATATACCATAGGCACGGAAAATAATATTAAAATATTATACGGACTCAGATTTGTGGTCCCAAAACCACTGTTCTGACTAGGGTATAAACTGGACTGTTACAATTCTCCCCCCTTAGGGATTTTCGTCCCCGAAAATCTTACCACTAAAAAGAATCAGATACTGCTGTTTCATTGAGTCTTCAGGCTCCCACGTAGCCTCTTCAATCCCGTGTCGATGCCATAACACTTTAATTAACAAAATTATTTCATTTTGTAATTCTTTCATTTCACGAGCTAAGATACGGATCAGTTCTTCCTCATATGACATATCAGATCAGACCTCAATCTCAGACGGAGAAATCACATGTGACGGGTCGAAACGGTATTTACGGAGCATCAAAACATGAAATACATTATGAATCTTTTCTAGCTCAGAGGACAACAACAATCTATATGCAACTGGCCCAACTCGCTCAATAACCTCATAAGGCCCAATGAATCTCGGACTGAGCTTTCCTTTAAGTCCAGATTGGAGCACTTTCTTCCACGGAGATACTTCTAAAAACACTTTATCACCAATTTAAAATTCTATATCTTTTCTTTTCAAGTCTGCGTAAGACTTCTGACGATCAGATGTTGCTTTCAAACTGTCACGGATCACTTTTACTTTCTGTTCAGTATCTTTTATCAAATCAACCTCGTGTAGCTTATTCTCATTGAGTTTAGTCCAATACAGAGGTGTACGACATTTACGTCCGTACAAAGCTTCATAAGGTGCCATTTTGATGCTAGACTGAAAACTATTATTATATGCAAATTCAATCGGTGGTAAGCATCGCTTCCCATGTACCATTAAGCTCAAGAATGCGACATCTCAACATATCCTCAAGGATCTCGAATGATTATTTGGGATTGACCATCCGCTTATGGGTGAAAAGTCGTATTGAAATGTAGTTTCGTGCCTAAAGCTTCTTGCGCTTTCTTCCAAAATCGAGATGTGAACCTCGGATCTCAGATCGATACACAATGGATTGTGGCACCCGCAATCTCACAATCTCGAAATGTAAAGTTCAGCTAACTTTTCAAGTGAGAAATCATATCGTACCGGAATAAAATGGGCAGATTTCGTCAATCGATCTACTACAACCCAAATAGCATCTTTTTCTGAGTCGAGGCAATCCGAAACAAAATCCATCGTCACTCTATCCCATTTCCACTCGGAATCGAAATCGATCAGAACAAACGAGCATGAACCCGATGTTCTCGCTTTCACTTGTTGACGAGAGTAAGCATTTCGATCTGAAAATCGAGATATCTCGTTTCATACCGGACCACCAATAATGTTGCTTCAGATCATGGTACATCTTTGTACTTCCTGGATGAGCAAATAAATGACTGTTATGTGCTTCGTTCAAACTAAACTGAATTAACTCAGGGTTTCTTGGAACACAAATACAATACCGAAATCTCAAGCAATCATCAACAACACGAAAATTAGAATCAGAATTAGAATCGCACAGAGCTCGTTTCGCTAACATTTCATTATCAACTTTCTGAGCATCACATATTTGTTGTAAAAACAACGGTTTCGCTTTTAATTCAGCTAACACTGAACTATCTTCAGACAGATCTAGTTGAGCATTCGTAGCACGTAATGCACACAATAACTTTCGAATCAATGCATCGGCAGCTACATTAGCTTTACCCGGATGATAATCTATTACAAGTTCGTAGTCTTTTAATAGTTCTAGCCATATTCTCTGTCGCAGATTCAAATCTTTCTGAGTCATCAGATATTTTAAACTTTTATGATCTGAAAACACATGACATTTCTCGCCGAATAGATAATGTCGCTAAATCTTTAATGCGAACACAATTACGGCTAGCTCAAGATCGTGCGTTGGATAGTTCCTTTCATAAGGCTTCAACTGTCTTGAAGCATAAGCTATTACTTTGCCTTCCTGCATCAATACGCATCCCAGACCGTTCAACGAAGCATCACTGTATATTACAAATTCTTTGCCCGATTCTGGTTGTACTAACACTGGAGCTTCAGTTAACAGAGTTTTCAACTGATCAAAGCTTTTCTGACATTTATCAGACCATTCAAATCTCACATTTTTCTGAAGCAATTTAGTTAACGGAGTAGCTATCACCGAAAAGCCTTTTACGAATCTGCGGTAATAACCAGCAAGTCCCAGAAAACTGTGAACTTCAGACACATTCTTCAGAGGTTTCCAATCCAGAATAGCAGAAATTTTGCTCGGATCAACTCGTATTCCAGAGGCCGATACAATTTTTCCCAAAAAACTAACTTCACCCAACAAGAATTCACATTTACAGAATTTCGCATACAATTACTTTTCTCTCAGAGTTTGCAACACGATTCTCAGATGTTCAGCATGTTCAGTTTCATCCCGTGAATAAATCAGAATGTCGTCTATGAATACAACAACAAATCGATCTAAGTACGGTCTGAAAATTCTGTTCATCAGATCCATAAAAACAGCAGGAGCATTCGTTAGTCTGAAAGGCATAACTAAAAACTCATAATGCCCGTACCTTGTTTTGAAAGCGATTTTCGGAATGTCTGAGTCTTTTACTCGCAACTGATAGTAACCCGATCTCAGATCTATCTTTGAAAATACGGTGGCTCCTTTTAACTGATCAAACAAATCATCAATCCAGGGCAACAGATATTTGTTCTTTATGGTCACCTTGTTCAACTGACGGTAATCAATGCACATTCTTGTCGTGCCATCTTTCTTTTTCACAAACAGAATGGGAGCACCCCAAGGTAAGAAACTCGGTCTAGCAAACCCTCTGTCAGTCAACTCTTGCAATTGTGACTTTAACTCTTTCAACTCTGTTGGTGCCATTCTATCTTGTGCTATCGAAATAGAGTCGTGCCGCAAATGCAGATCAATACCAAATTCAATTTTACGTATCGGAGGCAATCCTGGTAATTCTTCAGGGAATACATCAGAAAACTCACAAACAACTGGCACTGATTCAACTTTCTTTTGAGACACTTTCGAATCAATCACATAAGCAAAATAAGCTTCATAACCCTTTTTCATATAACTCTGAGCTTTCAACACAGATATCACAAAGAGTAATCCATTCAAATCATTTGACTCAATACGAACTATTTCACCATTCTGACGACTCAAATCGATAGTCTTTCTTTTACAGTTCACAAGAGCATCATGCAATGTCAACTAGTCCATACCCAGAATTATATCAAACTCATCAAACGGTAATAGCATCAGATCAGTAGGGAAACAGATATCTCGAAACATTAACGGATAGTTCTTGCATATTTTGTCAACCAAAACACTTTTGCCTAAGGGGTTCGATACTTTTATAACAAACTCAGTGAACTCTACAAGCAAAGTCTTACTGGATACCAAATTTATGTATATATACAAATGAGTAGAACCATGGTCTATCAAAGCAATCACAGAAGTATCATAAAGTGTAAAACTACCAGTTATAACATTAGGAGATGAAGCTTCCTCACGAGCTCGAATGGCATATGCTCTGGCAGGCGCTCTAGCTTTAGATCTCGCAATGGTATCTCTCGTAGTTCTCTGACTACCACGGACATTTCTTACATTTCGAGAGGGTCTACCTCTAGCTGCAACATTATCAGATCTCGGGTTCTGAACAATGTCTGGTTCAATAGACTCGGGGCAATCAAGGATGAAATGTTCCAATGATTCACATCTAAAATAGGCTCGATCGTTCAATCTACAGCTTCTCGAATGTCTTTTGCCACAGTGCTTACATTCAGGTCGTTCGGATTGAACATTTCCAACACTTGCTATTGAAGTTGCCAGAGTTTTGGAGCTCAACTATGATCTAGCTCGATCTCTACTCAAATGTCCCACATTAATTCTCGAACGACTTAGTTCATCTTTAAATTTCTTCGAAGCAGACTGAAATGATTTGTTCAGAAATCTATTTCTCGTATCTCTGGCTTCATACTCAGCTTTTCTTTTATCTTTCTCGAGTGCTTCAGCTTTGCACGCTCGGTCAACTAGCACAACGAACTCTTTTATCTATAAAATCTCAACTAGTAAGCGGATATCTTCATTAAGGCGATCTTCAAATCTTTTGCACATTGTTGCCTCAGTGGATACACATTCACGAGCATATTGACTCAGTCTTACGAACTCTCGTTCATATTTTGTAATGTACATTCGCCCTGTTTGATTCTAAATTCCTTTTGTTTCTGATCGATGAATCTCTCACTGATATATTTCTTCCAAAACTCAATCTGAAAGAAGTCCCACGTGACTCGCTCTTTCGGAACAACATAAGTTAGGGTTTTCCACCACTGATAGGCTGCATCCTATAATAGCGAAACAACACATTTAAAACTTTCATCTAGAGTTAAAGACATTTCATCGAATACCCAGATTGTGTTTTCTAACACTAACTCGGCCTTTTCAGCATCATCATCATTAGTAGCCCTAAACTCTTCAGCCCCATATTTACGGATCTTGGAAACTGGAGGCTTATTCAACAGACTCAGATACATAACCGGTGGCACAACTGTAGTCTGAGGGGGATTAACCGGGGGTGGAGGTTGCGAAATAGTCGGGTTATTTCTAACAAACTGAGTGAACCACTCACTCATCATCTGGAAGAAAGCTTGTTTAGCTTCTCCCTCTTGACCGCTCATAGCCGGTCTCGGATCAGAGGGCGCTGTCCCTTCAGTGGTAGCAGGCGCATTACTTTCTACATCGTCAGCTACGGCTCTTTTGGGATCCATTACTATACGAAAATCACATTTCACACGTCAGGATTCATCATACTATCACAGTTCAGATATAGGGCATGTATAGCTAGACTCTGACACGCTACGTTAGTCCAAGAATCGACTAAACTGTAGCTCTGATACCAACTAAATTTAACACCCCTAACCCGTATCCGTCGCCAAATTAGGGTGAGAGGAGTTCCCGGATAGATCATAAACTTATTCAGACAATTCGTAATATAAATCATCAATCACCATTATCATATCCCACATATAGGTCAACGAAACCTTAAACATGCTTTAGAGTAGGGCCGAGACTATGCCGAACTCTTACAGAAATTCTCAGAAATTTAAAACTTTTCTAAGTTATACAGGACACACGCCCGTATAGGCAGGCCATGTGCCTCCCAGGGCTACTAGACACACCCATGTGTCTTACCCGTGGTCGAACCTGATTTCTCTCCACAGCCACCAAGCACGCCCGTATACCTTGGCCGTGGTCAATCCTGACTAAACCACACAACTACCAGGCACATTCGTGTGCCAAGGCCGTGTACACTTAATTAGCTACTGACTTACTCCCACGGTTATCAGGCACGCCCGTGTGCCTTGACCGTGTAGGTAAAACAGGTCATATTCAAGGCCAAAATGCCACCCACATAGGGTCAAACCTACAAGTAATTTACCAATGCAACTCATGCACATTTGGCAACCAAAAACATATCAAAATAACCATTCAATCTCTATATTCAAATCCATTTCCAAACATACCAATTCACAGAACAAAAACTCAAGTATACACAAGCATAATTCATCCCTATTTACCTTTCATGAACTCATTCTTTTGTTCTAACATATATGCTCAAATTTCATCCATATACTTATCATCAACTTAAAAATTTCATATGCTATCAAACCATACTAAAACATTCATCATATAACATATTCATTAAAGCATATTATCAACACATAACTACCCAAATCACATGGCTAAGTTCATCTCTCAACTTATACAAATAACTAGCCTATACATGCCATATCTAGCTATATACATTTCCAAAATGTACCAAAACAAGTTGAGTAGTGTGATGACGATCCTCGATAGTCCCGAGCATTCAGTAGCTTTGACGATATATAAAATAGAGCAAACACACACAGAGTAAGCTTTCAAAAGCTTAGTAAGCCATATACAAATAAACTTAGCATAAAATGCATATAATCATTTTAAGTCAATGCTATTATTGGTTCATATAACATATACATCACATGTAGCATTTGGCTCATTTGCTTAATCATGTTTTACCTCATTCTTCAAATCAATATCATATACACACAAAGCTCATTCGAGATTATCTTCAAATTTTACCTCATCACTTCTTTGCACATATTCATCAAAATGAGTTCATATAGATACTTACCTTTCATATACACACTTAGTTTATTTTTCAAACATACCTGAAACAGATGTACAAATTTCTGAGTTGTTCATATCTCAAACATGTCCGTTGAATCGTTCAGAATCTAATAGGGTACTTAGAGTGCTCGAAATAGTAGTACAATGCCAACGTCCCAGACATGGTCTTACATGTAATCTGATATCGATGCCACTATCCCAGATAGGGTCTTACACGAATCAAATATGATGCCGATGTCCCAGACATGGTCTTACACGTAAATCTCATATCGATGCCAACATCCCAGACGTGGTCTTACACAGAATTTCTTATCGATGCCAACGTCCCAGACGTGGTCTTACACGAACTCTCGAATCAATGCCAACGTCCCAGACATGGTCTTACATGATATTACATAACAGACACCTATGTCATGACATAGCTAATCCTATCTATTCCTAGGTTCAAACGGGGCTTTTCGGACATTATCATTAAATCGATCTTTTCTCTGAATTCATATACACAACATCTTGTAAGCATTTATCATTATCAATAGTCACATAAACATACATAATTCAATGCAAACACATTTATTTGTATAATGACTTACCTCGGATTCAATTTAACTAAAACAGAAATGGCTATTCGGTTACTTTCGCTTTCCCGCAATCTAAGTCCGATTTCTTCGGTTCTTGATCTATACATATTCAAATTTAACCCTTTTATTTATCAACACATTCAATTTAATCCAAAAACACACATTTAGGGCAATTTGCAATTTAACCCTCACATTTGCACAATTTATCAATTTAGTCCATTTTTCTCAAAACATCAAATACACAAAATCATTACATACTCATGTTTAGCCGAATGCTCATGTGTATCATACAAGCCCATATTTTCCATCAAATTCACAATTTAGTCCCTTAAATTACTATTTTCTCAATTTAACCCTAATTAGCTAAATTCATCAAAATTTCAAGAACAAAGCATGTTCATTTAACACATATCTTTCATTTAACACCTAAACTCATCACAAAGCTCACAATTACATCAATGGCACATTTCATGAACATCATCATTTCTTCAAATTACAACATGGGCTTGATAATAGACTAAGAAACAATATCAAAAACATAAAAATCATCAAAAATCATACTCAACACATACCTTAATTTTGCAATATAATGACCGAATGCCCTAGCAAGTTTTCTTCTTTTTCTTTCTTCAAACTTTCGGCACCCCAAAGATGATAACATTTATCTTTTCATTTGTTTATTTTATTACAAACATATTATTATGCATTTGACTATTTTATCCATTCATTAAACATATAAGACAAATAACAATAAGGTTATTTTGTCATTTAATTACCCACTATCTTATAATTGGCTTAATTGCCACATCAGGCTTCCTTATTTAAAAAGCCACAACACATAGGTACTTTAACAAATAGCATGCTAGTTTTACATTTAATGTAATTCAATCCTTTTGTCAAATTAAACACACAGAGGGACAAATTAACTTACGAAACTTTAACACATGTGAAATCATATATCATAGGCACGGAAAATAATATTAAAATATTATACGGACTCGGATTTGTGGTCCCAAAACCACTGTTCTAACTAGGGTATAAACTGGACTGTTACATACTTTGTCAACCAGGACACTTTTACCTAAGGGGTTCGATACTTTAATAACGAATTTAGTAGGCTCTTCAGGCAAAGTCTTACTGGATACTAAATTCATGCATACATAAGAATGTGTAGATCTAGGGACTATCAATGCTTCACAGAACTGTCATAAAGAGTAAATGTACCCGTTATAACATCTGGAGACAAAGCTTCCTCACGAGCTCGGATGGCGTATGCTCTAGCAGGTGCCCTAGCTTCAGATCTCACAACAGTGTCTTTCGTAGTTCTCTGACTACCACTAACATTCCTTGTATTTCGAGAAGGTCTACCTCTAGCTGAAACATTATCAGATCTCGAATTATGAAAAATCTCTTGCTCAACAGGTTCTGGGCAATCTCGAATGAAATGGTCTAATGATCCACATCTGAAACAGGCTCGATCATTCAACCTACAACTTTTCGGATGTCTTTTACCAGAATGCTTACATTCAAGTCGTTCAGATCGGACATTTCCAACACTAGCCATCGAAGTTGCTGGAGCTTTGGAGTTTCACTGCGATTTAGCTCGATCTCTGTTTGAATGTCCCACATTAGCCTTTGAACGGCTATGCTCATCTCTAAATTTCTTTGATACAGACTAAAATGATTTGCTTGAGAATCTCTTTCTCACATCTCTAGCTTTAGACTCAACTTTTCATTTATCTTTCTCGAGTGACTCAGCTTTACATGCTCGATCAACAAGCACAACAAACTCTTTTATTTCCAGAGTCCCAACAAGCAAACGAATATCTTCATTCAGACCATCTTCAAACCTTTTGCACATTATCGCTTCAGTTGAGACACACTCCCGATCATATTGACTTAGTCTCACAAACTCTCGTTCATACTCAGTGACCGTCATGTGTCCCTATTTTAATTCCAGAAATTTTTTCCGTTTTTGATCTATAAATCTCTGACTGATGTATTTCTTTCGAAACTCAGACTGAAAGCAATCCCATGTAACCCGTTCTTTCGGAACAACGGAAACCAAGGTCTTCCACCATTGATAAGTTGCATCTCATAACAAAGAAACAACACACTTTATGCATTCATCAAGAGTCAATGACATTTCATCAAATACTCAAATTGTGTTCTCAAGCCAAAACTCAACTTTCTCGGCATCATCATCACTAGTGGCCCTGAACTCTTTGGCCCCATACTTACGAATTTTGTCAATCGGAGGTTTATTCAACAGATTTAAGTTCATAACCGGAGGTATAGCAGAATTCTGAGGAGGATTAGACGGGGGCGAAGGTTGTGGAACAGCTGGATTAGTTCTTATATAATGAGTGAACAACTCGTTCATCATTTGGAAGAAGGCTTGTTTAGCCTCTCCCTCTTGACCGCTAGTAGCCGGTCTCGAACCAGATGGCGCTATCCCTTGAGAGGGAACAGGTGCATTGCTTTCAACATCGTCAGCTACGGCTCTTTCGGGATCCATTTACTATACAAAAACACATTTTATACGTCAGGATTCATCACACTATCACAGTTCGTATATATGGCATGTATAGCTAGACTCTCACACGCTACGTTAATCTAAGAATTGACTAAACCGTAGCTCTGATACCAATCAAATGTAACACCCCTAACCCGTAACCATCGTCAGTCTAGGGTTAAAGGCATTACTGGACAAAACAAAACTTTTTACAAACATTTCATAATACAACTCAACAAATTAAATCAAAGTGTCCCTTAAATAGGTCTATGAGACCTTAAACATGCCTTAGAAATGGGTCGGGACTAAACCGGGATCATACAAAATTTTTCTAAAAATCAAACATTGTTCAAAGTTACAGAGGTCACACACCCGTGTGGGCAGGCCGTGTGCCTCCCACGGCCTCAGACACACCCATGTGCCCGAGTCGTGTCAAAACAGGGCATACATAGTGACTTGACCACGGGCTGGACACACGGGCGTGTGACTGGCCATGTGTTGCAAGTCAGGCTCGACCACGGGTGAGGCACACGGACGTGTCTCAGGCCGTGTGGTCAAGTCAGTATGTATGCCCTATTTTGACACGGCTCGGGCACATGGGCGTGTCTGAGGCCGTGGGAAGCACACGGCCTGCCCACACGGGCGTGTGACCTCTGTAACTTTGAAAAATGTTTGATTTTTGGAAAAATTTTGTATGATCCAAGTTTAGTCTCGAGCCATTTCTAAGGCATGTTTAAGGTCTCATAGACCTATTTAAGGGACACTTTGATTTAATTTGTTGAGCTGTATTATGAAATGTCTGTAAAAAGTTTAATTTTTTCCGGTAATGCCTTCAACCCTAGACCGACGATGGTTACGGGTTAGGGGTGTTACAGAAAGCCTTCCTCTACATGAAGAACGAGTGGTATACAGAATTTATTCGTACAAATCCGAATGCTAAACCCCCTCCACCCCCACCTATTCCTCAGGCGGTTCCAGTAGCTCCTCAAGGTATGGAATATATAAGAGAGAGTAAGCCCCCGGTTGATAATATCTGAAAACATGGGGCTGAGGGTTTCAGGGCAAATGTTGACGATGATCACGAGAAGGCAGAATTTTGGCTTGAGAATTCTATCAACGTATTCGATGAACTGTCTTTGTAACATCCCGATTTAGGGCCTAGTCGAAATAGTGGTACGAGACCACAAATCCGAGGTTTGTGAATGAGTTTTTGAGGTTTATGCTATGTATGCATGCTAGTGTGAAAGTTTCATGAAGCAATTTTGTGAAATTTTGGTTTAATTGTCCAAAAGGACTAAATTACAAAAGTTGCAAAATGTGAGATTCTAGAAGCTATTTGTGTAAAATAGCTTTAGAATATTAATTAGAGGTCCTTGAATAGCAATTTTCCCAATTTCTAATTTTTGGACAAATTTAGGCATGGATGAGTTAAAATAGAAAGTTTATCAAAAAGGGCATTTTGGTCATTTAACAATTAAGTGATTAAAATAGGAGAAAAGGTGACAAAATTCATTCATCTTCTTCTCCAAGGCTGCCAAAATTTTCAAGAGCCATTGTTAGGGTTCTTCAAATTTTTCAAGCTTGCTAGTAAGTGCATCTAGCCTCGTTTTTTATATTCTTTGTATTTTTGAAGTCCTTGTAGCATGAGTAAGCTATTTTTAGCTATTTGATGAGCTATGATGGATGTTCAAAAATGTGGCCATGTATGACATGCATGTATTTTGATGTTTTATGGAAGATTATGAAAGCTTGATGTAGTAGAAACATCTTTTGCTAAATGAGTTTCCATAGAAAATGCATGTAGGGACTAGTTTGTAAAAATCTTGAGTTTGGTCATACATGTGTATTGTGATGAGAATTGATGATTGCTTTAGTTGAGTAAGTGGTTTGGCTAAGCATGAAAGGCTAGAAAGTTGAATAAAAATCACTTTACAAGCCTTGAGGGCAATTATGTAATTATGAGAAAGATTAGAGGCAAAAGAGTAATTTTTGCCAAAGTATGAGATGTGGGTCAATTTGGTCAATGTGTGTATTGAATAAGCTGATTTATTCATTATAGATCAAGAAAGATGAAGCCCGGATCAAAACCGAGGCAAGAGCAAAGTGGTGGACTAAATTGCACGTTTCTATACTTTTGAGTATCGAGGTAAGTCTATGCATAAACAATGCATTCATACTTACAATTTGTTAATGCTAGATAGTGTATAGCATGGTTGAGAATGATTGGGAACCTATGTGGTTCAAGTGAAATGGATGGATGAATGATTAAGTAAGTAGATTTGTGAATGTGTTGTGATAATGCTAAATGGTAGGCTAAGTGCGATACCATCCTAATGCATATTGACGATGAGCTGGCTATGTGCGATGCTACCGTTAAGTATATTATCTAGTGGGCTATGTGAGAAACCACTATGAATACATTGTTTGTAGGCTAAGTGCGATACTACCTTATCAATTGATTGCGGTGGGCTAAGTGCGAAACCACCGAGACATTAGCTGTATGGATTAGTTGTGTGGATTAGCTGTGTGAATTAGCTGTGTGGATTAGCTATGTGGATGTATTATCGAGAAATAATGATGTGTTGTATATTGTGTAAAGGTGATATTAAATGCAGGGGTGCATGTCAATGGTTATGAGTAAGTGACTCATGATGTGTTGGATGAAATGTGGTATGGGATAGAAAGAGTAAGCATAGTTGTACATTATATGTTAGTATAATGCTAATTGTTGTTTAGCATATACTATGTTGCTTAATTGTTTATGTGTAAACTTACTAAGCTCAAAGCTTACTCTCTTTCTTTTCCCTTGTCTTATAGAGTAAAGTGTTGAATCGAGAGACGAGGATCAATTGGAAGATCGCCCACACTATCAGCACACTCTGGTACATTAGACTCAATGTTTTGTATATGGCATGTATAGGGGCTAAACAAGTTAGTGAATTTTGTTATATATGGTTATGATGAGTTAGCCTTTGAATGGGTAATCTATTTTGTATTATTCCATAGTTGTTGGCTACTTTATTATATGAGAAGATGTAGTTATCTATGTGAGATTTTAAGATTTTGAGTTGATTATGGATGTGTTGTATGAGTGCATGATTGTGTACGCTAGATGGGTGAAAAGAACTTGGCAAATAGCTTTGTTCTCGTCCATGTGGGTAGACACACGGGCGTCTGTCTAGGCCATGTGTGACACACGGTCAGTCCATGGGCGTGTGACTTGGCCGTGTGTCCCCTGCATGTTAGTATTTGAAGTCAGAATAGACCACGGACTAGTCACACGGGCGTGTGCCTAGGGCATGTGGGATTAATCAGTGTTGGCCACGGGCTAGCCACACGGGCATGTGTCTAGACTCTAGGCCGTTTTAAGGTGGTCAGTCTGCACCACGGGCGGAAAGCACGGGCGTGTTCCCTAGCCGTGGGGCATTGGTAGAATGCTTGAGTTTTCATGCACGGGTAGTGACCATGGGCGTGTGTGACATCCACGGACGTGCCAAATCTTACATGGGCTTGTGAGCCCTGTATAGATGGAAAAATTTTAAGATCATAAGAGTTTTCGATATGGTCTCGAGAGCCCTCGTATGGTTGAGAGAGGCCTCGTAAGTCGGGTCTGAGGTTGTTGTGATGGCCAAAGAGAGTGTTCACGTGGTGCCTAAGTCGCGATCTTGAAGGTTTTATTACGGTAACGCCTCGTGCCCGGTTCTGGCGTTGAATACGGGTAAGGGGTGTTACAGTCTTGCACACCAGATGAATGTCTGAAATGTGCCGTATCACTTCTAAGAGACTCAGCATACCAGTGGTGGAAAACCCTAACCAAATGTGTATACATGATATTTGCATGGATGCAAAATATCATGTTTTTCTTGCGAATGATTCCCCTTTTACCCTTTGGTTAACAATGCCCATTTTTTGTCAAGATTGTATCACTAACGCAATATCTTGTCGTTTGTTCAACCACCATTTTCGGCAAAAATCCGAAAAGATAACCTTAATATGGACTCAAATATTTTTGACCCTCAAGCTTGGTGAATTGTGAACAATAATCCTGTTTTAGGTTCTTGTATTATTTAGAAGTTCCTAGAGTAATATGCGAAAGTTCTTTTGTGAAAGTGTTATTAGTCCACTAATCGTTATTTCAATGCAAAATGCCTGAAACAGATCATAACCATGGACAAGAAGGAAATTAATTTGGAGCATAGCTCAAAACAAATAAACTAGGCAAAGATAGCAATCGCAATCAAGAAGGAAATTTATTGAGAACATATTTTGAAAAGAATAATATAATCACAAATAAAAAATTTAAAATGGGTAAAATGGAAACTAGGTGCCCCAGATATCGCAGCCTGAGCTTCTCTGTTCAAACTTCTTGAGGACCATTTTAAGCTCAATATGTATTTATGGGATTCAGAGTACTTTGTCGATGCCCCAAGACATAGCATACTTCTTCATTGTTAATTCAGGCATAGCAAGACTATTGTATGCCCCAGTTTTGATCAAAATTTGAGCCGCCCTTTTCAGGTTTTCAAATCAAATCCCATTTGGTCTCAAAGTGCCTTTTGCGGGTTTTCGCCTTGGCCTCTCCTTCTTCTTTCTTTTTCTTTCTTTTCCTATTTTTTTGTGTTTTTTTTATGTGTTTTTCTCTTTGGAAAACTTTTTATTGAATCTGAATTCACCGCAGGTCCTTGCCATCTATCTCAGACAATATCCATGCTTCCCCAGAACATGCCTTCTTTGCTGCATAAGGTCCTTCCTAGTTTGGCATCCGCTTTCTCCTGAAGTCCCTTTTGCATGGGGAACATCTTCTTCAAAGCCCTATCATGAAATTTTCTAGGGCGAATCATTTTTGTTTTGAGCTCGCATCATCTGACCGTGACAGATAGTTTTTAACATTTTCGCTTCAAATTAAACTAATCATATTGAGATTGGAACCATTCTACCTAATCCATTTTCAGCTCTGAAGGAATTTCGACTCCAATGGGCAAAACCAATGAGAAATGTGTTGCCCTGACGCCTCTTAATAACGTTTGATAAGCATAGAGGGTAAATAGTAACTTCTGTATGCCAATCTTTACAAGTCTCGGTCTTTTTATGATCTTTTGTTTTTCTTTTTGGTTGCTTTTGCTGCACTGATATGTGGCACCTAATCTTTGAACAGACCGAAGACTTTTGACATTGTACGGTTGAATGTGATCTTTTTGATAATTTTTTTATTCTTTCTTTCTTTTTTCTCTTTTTTTTTTGGTCTAATGACTATCGACTTTGTAATATTGGCATATGAAGCGACCTTTACCCTCTTAGTGAAGAAATTGACACCCACGAAGATGAATTGGTGTCGGCTAAATGCTCTTAACGAGATCGGCCTCATAACGTCTGTTCCCCACATATAGAAAAAATGGAGGAGGTATGTAAGTCTTGTCCTTCTCGATTTGGCATTTGCAGCGTAACCGACCAAATTTCTCTTTCTTGGTAGACCAGTAGCTCGAACCTCTTAATTAGCCTTGACCATGGTAGGACCATTAACATGGGTTCAGCATACCCATGTTTCAGTATCCTGGGGTGCCTTGATATGATTGTGCAAAAACATCTTCGAATTCACGAAAATGGCTTAATGATGTCTCGCCTTATTTCTGTGGTGAGTTAGGCTTCGATCTTTGCCCCTTTTCTAAGCTTGCAACGTCCACTGACCTTTTGCAAGGTAGAGTCTATTTTCATCTTGTTCTACTATCATTAACAAATCAAAAGATAGGCTACACTCTCTGTCATCTTCAAAGTCCTTAGATCCCTTAGACCCATATCTCATTCAAAAAGGGAGTCAGTAACAACGTCACTCATGTCGTTGATATCTTGGTACCTAGGTACGAAGGCAGAAATTCCAAGGAATAAATGATTCTGCGGATGATTATTCGTATGATATTGTCATGAATAAAGAATGAGAGAAAAACAAAAGAATGTATAATATGAAAAGAATGAAAACATATTTACTTAAAAGATGCATTTTATTGAAATAAGAATTCTGGACACAAACCTATTTCACAAAAGAAGTCTTATTGCTCCTAGGCTTAAAGCAGCAAGTGCGTTTTGTACATTACTCCGAGTAAGCTCTAAATACTACAGGAATTTCTTCCGCGGTCCAATTGTCCAAAACGCTCCCAGGCTCATATTTCTGCATTTGACGCGTCATCTAACTTCACAACACCCATGTTGATGAATTTTTCCACCAATTTCTTGAAAGCAAGGCAATTTTCTATCGAATGCCCTGTGACCCCCGCATGGTATTCACACTGGGCATTTGGGTCATACCATTTTGGGTATGGAGGTTGCATTGATTTCGGGTAAAAAGGGGATACAACATGTGCTTCAAACAAAATTTGGTACAACTCCCTATACGTGATTGGGATGTGTACGAACTGGGATTTTTCTGAGTTTAGTCTTGGATCGGGTTCTTGCCTTGGGGAGACTTGACGGCTGGTAATTGCAGTCCTTGGCTGGCCCTCTGTGATCAGCTCTAGGTGACCCTTGTTATACCTTCTCGTATTATTCGCTTTATTTTCCTTTTTCTTCGGAGCTTTTAAAGTCCACTCTCATTTTTCTTTTGTTTCTGCTAAGCTATGCGCCACAGTATTGACTTGATCATCCCCCAAATTAAAACTTGAACCTGTTGGGAACTTCAACAATGCCGAGGTATCAGTCTGATATCGGGGTTTGATAATGACGGGTACCCCATGCGAATGCGTGTCTTGTTGAGTCGGGATACTTATCAAGGAATAAACGATGTCTTCATCATCATCCACACTGTTGACCACTGGGCCACTCCTTTTTTTAAGCCCCCGACTAGTAATTGGGTTAACTGGTGCATCATATTCAGTTGATCTCGCATATCTTGTTGAATTTTGGCCAACTACTCTTACATCAGTATTTGCCTTTGCTCTAATCTCTCCAATCTTCGTTCCATGTTTTCCAGGTTAACTGAAATAATTTTACCTAATTAGGGACCTTATGTGAAAATTTAATGTACAAAATGCAATGCAAATGATGTAATGCAAATGCATGAAATGTAAATGCATGAAATGAATGCAAAAAGAGAGACGTTGATTCTGAATTCAATTCCATTAGAAGAACTTTTCTAGAAAACAAATATCTTTACATAAAATGGATTACATATGCGGTTTCGTCCTCATAGTCCAAGTGAGGACACCAATCTTTTTCTTCGTATCCGGACGTTATGGTCGCGTCCCATGGACTTTCTCGATAGATGTTTCTTCTAGCTCCTTGTTGCTTGATCCAAGCCATGACCCTTTACTCACTTATCCCCACGATGCTCGTTAGCTCTTTTAAGAAAGTCAAGACATGACGGCTCTTGAATAGTTTTTTGTCGACTTGAATCCTCGGGCGAAGTCTTGTATTCTTCTGCGGACTATCAGCCTTCTCTCGTTGTTTACTTGGACCTTGTCCAGACAACCGTATTATAATCCACTTTATCAAGAAGTTCGTTTCCTTATGACAAACTCCTCTATTTAGCAATCGAATATTAATCAACATCTCATTTCTATGATGATGCAATGCAATGCAATCAAAATAAAAGAAAACACGTTAGTACAAGAGAAATAAACAACACCGACCACTTGTCCGGGTGACCACTAGGGTTTGGCGTGGCTCTATCTAGGGTAGGCTCCTAGGTCTCTCTATATGTGGTTTGGTTCTAAATTTGAGGTACCCGAACTAGCAGATTCCTTGATCCTCGCCCATTATAGGCTCATAGAGACCGAGTTCAGTTCAGGGGAATACATTTCCCTATGGCTGCATGAAGATGAAAATCTCATGAAGACATAGGTACGGATGTATCCCGAAAGCGATTCACTATCCTGCACGAAGGTGAAAACCTCACGAAGGAGTAGCTTTTCACTCCCACTTAAAAGGGATAAAAACCAAAAGGTCATTATGCAATATGATGCAAAAGTAGTCTACGAAACTCAAACCACAACAATGACACAGACACACGCAATAAAAGGATCGTAATTTTTCAAATCAAATTTTCAACTTTCGACAAAAGGACAACAAATAATCAATTTTACGGCTTGACTCTCTTATTGTTCCCCAGTGGAGTCGCCAAGCTGTCGAGATCATTTTTTAACGAGTTTGAAAAACGGGGATCGACTTTTAAAATAACAAATGGAATGGAGTCGCCACCGATCTTTCATTTGAGGTGTGATCGGATCACCTTGAGATGGATTATTTTAATAGAACATTCTGATTTATTAAAACAATAATTTTGGTCTACGGAATCTAAGAAAACAGGTTCGGGAGTCGGTTACGTACGAGGAAGGATTAGCACCCTCGCAACGCCCAAAATTGGTACCAAATTGATTAATTAATGTCCTAACATCGAGAATTTGAAAGATTTTAACATTATGACCCTTTTTCGACCCATTTGAAGATATTCGAGTTTGAATATTAAGATTCGCTGGTTCCAAAGGAATAAAATATCACATCCAGCACGTTAGAAGGCAATCAATTTAAGTCTTCGAATTCCAGATCAGCCCAAAATTCTCAAAACTCATGCATTGAGATTTTGAAAGGGTATTTCATTATTTGGGATCAAACGGAAAATCGAAACCCAGCACGTTAGGGCACGATCTCCCGAATTTCCAAATACGAAATATTGCCTTATTTTTTAACGTTGAGGAAACAAGAATAAAATCTTAAAAGGATATTCGGTTATTTGGTCAAACAAAAAACCGAAACCCAGCACGTTAGGGCACGATCTCTTGGATTTCCAAACATGAAATATTGCCTTATTTTTGAAGTATTTTAAAATACGCAATTTTAAAATTGACTCAAATGCATTTTGTTTGCGATAAAAATAGAACATTTAATAAAGGCTAGAGTGTATTAGGGTTTAAAACATAAAACAATAATAAGTAACACAAGCATGGCATGAAGTAATATACAAACTCGATATTATATGGATGGACTTAATTATAAACATAATTTAGCACATAAGTATACAATAGCAATAATCGCATGGTTTAAAAGACACATATTAACGAGTAAAGATCAATAAGCCACATGATACGATAATTCTACAAAATTGACGTTAGCAAATTAATACAAAGTAAATTTTAAATAATGACGAAGCAATCTAAAAATAACATGCAATAGTATTTGATTTGAATATTATACAAATTTTTAAGACAAGAAATATAAAAATATAAAAATATTTAAAGTTAAACATTGATACAATAGATAACAAATAAATGGAAGCATAAAACGAATTAAAATATTGAAAAATGAATTAAAATATTGAGAAACCCATTTCAAAATAAATTTAATAAAGAAAACTTATAATAATGAATAATGAAAATAATATTACAGGCAAAACTGAGAAATGCCTAATTGAATTAAGAACAAAAATAACAGGCAGCTTTATAGATAAATAAAATCATTTAAACAAAATCAAGGATCAATATAAATGCGCCCCAAATGATTAGGGACTAATCCAGCAAATAACCCCTATCGCGAAAACGCAGCGTATGGAACAGACCAGATTGAAATAATGCACAAATTAAAGAGATTAATTAAAAGAACAAAGAAAATATTCAAGGGATTTAATAAAAAACGGCACCAAGAAAATGGACTAAAAGCGCAAATGTCCCTTCATGGTGAAAACACGCGGGTCACACGGGTTTTCGGGTCAGGTCGAAATGGGTCCCCTATACGGCACCGTTTTAGGGCCACTGAAACGGGCCTTGTGCCTTGATAAAACCCTAAAACTATCAGACCATTTCTCTTTCTTTTTTTCTAAACAAAAAACAGAATGAAACCTAGCCCCCCTATTCGTTTTCGTTCTCCGCCGCAAAGAAGTACATCTAGCCACTTCAACGCCATAGTAATCGACGACCAATGACCGATTCCGTTTCGAACGATGGCCCCCTTTCAAGCCAGACCCGAGTACTTCACACTCCTAACTTCGAAGGATCTCCTTACTTCGATTATGACGAAGAAGGCAATCGACCGTTCGTGCCTCGGAGGTAAGTCTCCTTTTTTTTTTATTTTCGCGTATATCAAAGGATGGAAAGAAAAAGATACAGAAATAGATTCAAAGAAAAAAAATAATAAGGGAGATGAAATCGAAAAGAAACCTTTTGAATTTGTTTTAGGTTTCTATTGTTGTATTCTCGTATGTGTAATAACAGTGTGCATAAAATTGTCCGTGAAAAAAAAATGTTACAATGGTTTGATGGCTTTTTATAGCCGAATCAAAATAAAAAAATATACAAAAGCTTCTCTTTTTGTTTGCTATATTGTTCGTTCATCGTTTGGTGTAGGAACGGAGGTCGTATGCTTGCTGGCGGAGGTATGGTGCGCGTAAGAAGGACCACTGATGTGGTGACGCACGCGTGGGGCATCGTGGAGGCTGTTGCGGCGCACCTTAGCTGCTAGGGTTTCTGATAGGTTAAGACGTTTGGGCTATTTGGGCCTCGAAATTTTTGGGATTAAAATTTGGTTTTGAGTTGGGCCTCAAAAAAATGGGTTTGTAATTTGTAATGGACTGGACATTTATTATTGATTGTTTTTTTAAATTTCTGGTTGTTTTTGTTTTGTTTTTATTTTAATGGACTGGTAAATGGGCCCCGGGCATAAATGGGTTCTTACAAGAGATATTTCAGAGTTCGTGACAAAGTGTCTGATTTGTCAACAAGTGAAAGCTGAGCATCAAGTGCCTTCGGGATTGCTTCAGCCAGTGATGGTACCCAAATGGAAGTGGGATCGGGTTACCATGGATTTTGTGACGGGGTTGCCGGTGACTCCGAAAAAGAGAGATGCTGTGTGGGTGGTTGTGGATAGACTAACGAAGTCGGCTCACTTTATTCAAGTACGTGTTAATTATTCACTGGATAAGTTAGCTGAGTTGTATGTTGCAGAGATAGTGAGGTTACATGGTGTACCAGCGTCTATAATATCGGATAGGGATCCGAGGTTCACTTCGAGGTTTTGAAAGAGGTTGCAAGAGGCTTTGGGAACAAAGTTGAATTTTAGTACTGCGTTCCATCCACAAACTGATAGTTAGTCTGAAAGAGTGATTCAAGTTCTCGAAGATATGCTTCGATGCTGTGTGTTAGAATTTAAGGGTAGTTGGGAGAGATATCTACCTTTAGTTGAATTTGCTTACAACAACAGTTATTATTCGAGTATACAGATGGCACCGTATGAGGCCTTGTGTAACAGCTCAGTTTGTACCCTAGTCGGAAGAGTGGTTTCGGGACCACGAATCCGAGTCTGAATAATATATTAATATTATTTTCTGTGCCGTTATTATGTGACTAAGCATGTGGTAAATTTCCATGAGCTAATTTGTATGTTTGTGTGTTTAATTTGACAAAGGATGAAATTGCATTAAATGTGAAAGTTGTATGCTATTTATTAAGGTATCAAAGTGTTGTGTCTTTGTAAAAGTGAGGGCCTTATGTGGCAATTTGGCCAAAATTATAGATAGTGGACGGCTATGTGTAAACATATTATGTTTACATGTGTTTATTTATATATTATGTTAATATACATGCATTTTATATTTATATTAATATATTATAATAAAAGAAACATTAGTAAGTGGCTTTATTTCATCATCTTCTTGCCAAAAACCAAAGAAAGAAAAGAAAGTTTGAAGCTTTGTGTATTCGGCTCTTGTAAGCTTTAATCAAGGTATGTTTTCGGTCGGTTTTCGATAATTTCTACGTTTTTTCAATCGTTGCTTTGAGAGCTACAAAACCCATGTTTAATTTTGTGAAATGATGATGTTTGTGTGAGATGCCATTGATGATATGTTAAGCTTTTTGATGATTTTTGGTGTTAAATGAAAGATATGAATTAGATGAATATGTTTTGTTCTTAAAGTTTTAATGAAATTAGTTAAATAGGGCTAAATTGTGAAAATATTATTTTGGAGGACTAATTTGTAAATTTGATGAAATATTTGGACTTATATAGTCCCTAGAGAGGTTCAACCAAGCATGGGTATGCGTAGATTTTGTGAATTTGATGTTTTGTGAAAAATGGACTAAATTGATAAAATGTGCAAATGTGAGGGCTAAATTGTAAATAGCCTAAAATATGTGTGTATGGATTGAATTGAATGAAATAGTGAATAAAAGGGTTAATTTTGAATATGTTTAGATCAAGAAATGAGGAAAACGGATCTAGATCGCGGAAAGCGAAAAGTAACCGAGTAGCCGCTTTTCATTCCGATAAACCGAATCCGAGGTAAGTCTTTAAGCAATAAAACATTGTAAATTATGTACGTAACATAGTACATGTTGATTTGGAAATTTTGTATCAATATTTTTTTAAAGAGCCGAATGTGATTAAAGCTAAGATTTTAAAATGTTTAAGTTATTCGATTGTGATATGATATTTAAGTGCTAGTACAAAGTATATGAACTATATGAGAAATTCGATATATGAAATATATGTGTGAGACAGCTTAAAAGTGTTATTATTCAGGCTGTGAGCCTAGCAAGCCTTGGGCTGGTGAATTTAATCGGGCTCTGTGCCTAGCAGGCTTAATGCCGGTGATTTAATATCAGACCTCAGGTCTAGCAGGCTTAGTGTCGGTGTGTGTTTCAGGCTTTATTGCCTAGCAGGCTTATTGCCGGTGATTTGTTATAAATATATGCTTCAAAGGATCATTAACGATGTGGAATTTAAATACAAAAAATAAGCTAAATGTTCAGGTACATATAAGCCTAATGGTTATAAGAGGTAAGGTAAGTTCATATTTTAATAAACATTATAAAATTATGTTATAAATGCATATTAATTGTATGATTGAATTCAATGCCGAATGGTAATGCAAATGCATGTATTTTAAATAAGTTATATATATGTCATTATGATATTGAATTATTCGAGAAGCAGGATATATGAATACGAGAAATTTCTGATAATGTAACGACATCCGGAAAGCCCCGTTCAAACCCTAGGAAGAGTAGAGGATACATGTGTCATGACATAGGATTCCAAGATATGATTTCGTGTAAGACCACGTCTGGGACGTTGGCAACGATTTGTGATATCGTGTAAGACCGTGTCTGGGACACTGGCATCGATCAGAGATTACGTGTAAGACCATGTCTGGGACATCGGCATCGTATATGATTTCGTGTAAGACCCTGTCTGGGACAGTGGCATCGATATTTAATTACATGTAAGACCACGTCTGCGACGTTGGCATTGTATGAGCTTTCTGAGCTATCAGAGTATCCTTATTTATTCCGAACGGTTCAACGGGCATTCCGAGAAATAAATGGTTAAGTGAATGACATTCCGATTCAGGTACTTTGAAAATATAATATGTTTGAAAATGAAAGGTAAGTATGTACAAAGAATGTTATGTGTTGTAAATGAAAAAAAAAAAGAAATGTGAATTTGAGTATAAATAATGAAAGTGAATACGTAGAAATCATGAAAAAGTGAAATTTGCATTAAAACAGTACTGGACAACTGCAATTGTGTACTTTTGAAAAATCACCGAAAATAGTGGAAATTTAATTAAAAAGTGAGAGAGATATGAATTAAAAGATCATTGAGTCTATTTTCATATAAAAGAAATTGAGTAAGCAAAAGAAGTGGAAATTATGAGATATTTAAATTTTAGTGAGACTAGTTTGAATGACTTTTTGATCCCCTGTTCTGTCTTGGAAAAATTATTAAAAATTGTACACAAATAATCATGGAGCATAGTTTATATGTTTAGAATCCTTAATGGGTCTATTTTTGATTTTAATAAACGAGAATATTATTTGAATTCTGTACAATGAGATAACTGGGTTTTTGTAAAGATAGGTCAGAACTCTCGAACAGTGAAATAAGGGAAACTTTAAGAATAATCTGGTATTGATTGACCAGACCAAAAATTCTGGAAATTTTATGGAAATAAGGTATATGGGTCTAATTTCAGGGAAAATTCACGGAACTTAATTTCAAGTTCTGTAGCTTATGAAATAATTAAATCAGTGACCGTGACTCATAAAAATAGCCTAAGCTGAACTTAAGAAAAATGTGAAATCATGTGAATATTGATTCTATTTCCTTGAGCATATTTATTGAGAAAATGGGTTAATATTGTTATTTAAATTGCTTATTATTATTAATATGCCAACTTACTAAGCTTTCAAAGCTTACTCTGTGCATTTGTCCTATGTTTATAGATTTTCAGAAGATTTGCTCGGGTTGGAAGTCGCAGGAGGCCTTATCACACTATCCGGTTATTGTTTGGTAAATAAAAATCTTTGAGTTTTGGTTATGTGGTATATATAGGCTAGTTTTAATATGGTTTATTCTGATTTGCGTATGTATAGCCATGCAAAAATGGCTTGATTGTAATGTTAATGTTGGTATATTTTCGGTTTTGCTATAAGTCTATTTTGGAAGTATGTCCTTACGGTCTTTAAACATGTGGTTTTTGGTTATATAAATTCAGCATTGAGTAGTGATATGTATGGCTTATAATTGGCTCATTTCGGTAAGGTTGATACATGCTACATTTTGCATTTGTGAATTGATAAATAATACTAATAAGGTAAATTAATAAAAATGTTCTGTATATGTGAAAGAATTAAATAAGCATGATATGATTTTGTTGGTCATGTGGTTCACATGACCGAATGTGATTTATATGATTGAGTAGATGGTTACTATTCGAGTTTAAAATTATTTGTAAAGGAGTTAATAACACTTTGTGCATAATTGAATCGAATGACCGTATGGTAAAGAAGTTGATATTTCTCTGTACATGTAAAGTAGGAAATATAGCATGTATGATCTTATTTGGCTGTGCATTATAAATGTGCAAATTTGGCTGATTTGATAGAGTAGATAATTGCTATTTGATTATAAAGTAAATTAAAGAAGCTGATATGGCATTGTGCATGAATTGCAATATATGACCATACTGAAATGGGTATTGTTCGGTAAGGCCTCGTAACCCTAGTCCGATGACAGACACGGGTTAGGGGTGTTACATTTAGTTGGTATCAGAGCTATGGTTTAGTCGGTTCTAGGACTATCATAGCGTATGTGAGTCTAGCTATACATGCCATATATAACCTGTGATAGTGTGATATCTCCCGACTCTGATAAAAATTATTTTAATTAGACAGATATGCTTTCCAACCGAGCTAAATTCCGATAGTATGGAATGTGTACTCAAATGTTAGAGTGAAAATATATTGGTGATGGGTTGACACTCGTAAAGGTATGAATCAAAGTGTATGACATTTTTGTTATTGATAAATGTTATAATTATATGAGCATGTGAGTTATGGCATTTGAGTTATGATGCTATATAAGAACTTTGATTGTGAATTAGTGATTTGAGTTGGCTTATGAACTATGTGTTAAGAACAAAAGTGATTATAAGAAAATGTTTATTAAATGTTTTGAGAATGTAAAATTAGAAATGAACTGGCTATTTGTGATAGTATATGTTATGTGCATTTATGTGCGAGTTAAATTTGAGACTTTACTACCCTCACCCCCTTATTAGTGAAATGTTATAATGAAATCTGTAAGATTTGGGTTGAATAAGCTCACGAGTGTGGAGTTACGTGGTTCGTGTTCGAAAGATTAATAAGGCGGTCAGAAAAGAGATTGAATCAACAAATGAAGACAGTATTAAAAGAGATATTGGATAGTTCTAAAAAAACTATTTAAATTATGTAAAGTCACTATTACAGAAGAAGTTAACTTCGATTAAATGACCTATTCAGGTATGTTATCTAAAGAAAGTATTAACTGGAAGCTTCTCTGGATTTATTTATGTTATTGATGGGATAATGTGAACTTAATGATGACGGAATTAGACAGTTGAATAATGTTTGAATTGTATTGATGGCTGAGTGCAGTGGTTATGTTACAGTCTGGCAGTTACTATGATTCCTTCTGGGCATTCTATGTGTACATTTATCCTCAGAAGTATATGTGACTGTTTAATTTCAAAAAGGAAGTCTTATCATATGAGAACATTAGCTAAACATATTAATAGATGAAAGCATCGTTGATCTGTTTGGGTTATGTTCGACATTGTTATGTCTTTCTCTGATAATTTATTCCATTGTGTGGATATAAAAGTCGACGGTAAAATCTTATGAAGTTAATATTTTGTTTCTACTGGTTATTGTTCTGTTGAATATACGTGAAGATTATATTGCTTCTGTTACTGAGGATTTCAGTATTTATGAGTGACATTGTTCTTCTTGGACATTTTCTAGGATAGCATTGGAATTGATATCATTCTATATGGGTTGTAATTTTCAGATATCCAGTATAGCTCCATATGTTGAAATCTCACTATTTTGGTTTTCTTATGATTCTATGTGATATTATGCAAGAGATCTCTATATGACAGAAATGACTATGTTTATTATGATTATAATTTATGGCTTGAAATGTGAGAGTACAGTGATACCGTCCTCAGAGTTATAGAAGTTGTGTCACTGCAGTGGTTGCTACTAAAATCATATTTGATTCTTTTCTGTGTTCAAATGCTTCCTTAACAGCCGGGATAATATTTATTATAGGGTTGAGACACCGTTCCTAGTAAGGCCCAATGATTTCTATTTGGTTAAGGTGATTTCAGTATAATTTAAAGTTTCGATGATTAATATATGAGACAGCTTCATTATAAACTCTTTTCTAGTTCTCGTGAAGGTTCGACATTGATAAAAGTAAAAATGATAGAAGATCAATATAAATCTGTATAATGATATGTCTGGGGTTATCCTTTTAACGAGAAGAAAAGATTTCTTTGAAAAGACCAATTCAGTGGTTTAGTCTGATTTGAATTATTTGATTGAAAAGATAATTGGGTTATTTGTGTCTGAATCTATCCACCTGACTGCAAATAAACTTTGAATGTATATGTGCGAGTTGAGGGATAGTCTGGAAGAAGAACTCGTATTCTTAAAGACTTGATATCGAATTATATCTATCGGAACGATTCTATCTGGGAAATGTTGTGATAAATTAAAGTTAGTTCGATTGTTGAAGTTTTCTTTTGCATGAAGATGATTTCGACCGAAACATCAATTTTGGTTCAGTCTGAATTCAATAAAGAGATTATGATTTTCAGCTTTACGTTATTGAATGGTTCGAAATGTGTTCTAATTCAGGAATGTGTAGAGATATTTTGTGATTCTATACAGTTAAAGCTACATAAAAGAGTTATGTGACATATTTGATGACTATAAGAGTTTAAAGTGTTAATGTCGGAGAAAGATCCGAATTTGGGGAATAACAAGATGCACAACAATCTGAGATATGATATCGATGATGAGTGTAAAATGTGATATTTCTGACTTTGTTGATTATAGAAATGGACGGTTGATGAATTTTGTATCGGGATTATCTTTATCATTGAAAAAGATAGAGTTATCTGATATATGGTTAATTATCTAAGGAAACGCAATTCAAATTCTCGAAATATTTATTTGTTACTGTGTTTTAGAGTTTCAAAGCAACTAAGAAAGACTGTTGTTGTTATAAGCAGTTACTGAACTCTGCTATTTCAAGATCGAGCTCTATAAAAATATGATCCACGGGATTAATATCGTCAGAGAAATTAAACAGGAAATGAAAACAATCTAATACAGTTATAAACAGTCTCAGCTAGAGATGATGTACAGCGAAAGTCAGATCAGAATTTCAATTGTAAGATTAGAGAGATTTGAAATCCGAAGTTATGTGAGGATTTGAAATGTATAGTGTGGAAGCAAATCCTTAATCTATTTTCTGGTTAGATTTTCGAGGACGAAAATCCCTAAAGGGGGGAGAGTTGTAACAGCTCGGTTTGTACCCTAGTCGGAACAGTGGTTTCGGGACCACGAATCCGAGTCTGAATAATATATTAATATTATTTTCTGTGCCGTTATTATGTGACTAAGCATGTGGTAAATTTCCGTGAGCTAATTTGTATGTTTGTGTGTTTAATTTGACAAAGGATGAAATTGCATTAAATGTGAAAGTTGTATGCTATTTATTAAGGTATCAAAGTGTTGTGGCTTTGTAAAAGTGAGGGCCTTATGTGGCAATTTGGCCAAAATTATAGATAGTGGATTTGCTATGTGTAAACATATTATGTTTACATGTGTTTATTTATATATTATGTTAATATACATGCATTTTATATTTATATTAATATATTATAATAAAAGAAACATTAGTAAGTGGCTTTATTTCATCATCTTCTTGCCGAAAACCAAAGAAAGAAAAGAAAGTTTGAAGCTTTGTGTATTCGGCTCTTGTAAGCTTTAATCAAGGTATGTTTTCGGTCGGTTTTCGATAATTTCTACGTTTTTGCAATCGTTGCTTTGAGAGTTACAAAACCCATGTTTAATTTTGTGAAATGATGATGTTTGTGTGAGATGCCATTGATGATATGTTAAGCTTTTTGATGATTTTTGGTGTTAAATGAAAGATATGAATTAGATGAATATGTTTTGTTCTTAAAGTTTTAATGAAATTAGTTAAATAGGGCTAAATTGTGAAAATATTATTTTGGAGGACTAATTTTTAAATTTGATGAAATATTTGGACTTATATAGTCCCTAGAGAGGTTCGGCCAAGCATGGGTATGTGTAGATTTTGTGAATTTGATGTTTTGTGAAAAATGGACTAAATTGATGAAATGTGCAAATGTGAGGGCTAAATTGTAAATAGCCTAAAATATGTGTGTATGGATTGAATTGAATGAAATAGTGAATAAAAGGGTTAATTTTGAATATGTTTAGATCAAGAAATGAGGAAAACGGATCTAGATCGCGGGAAAGCGAAAGTAACCGAGTAGCCGTTTTCATTCCGATAAACCGAATCCGAGGTAAGTCTTTAAGCAATAAAACATTGTAAATTATGTACGTAACATAGTACATGTTGATTTGGAAATTTTGTATCAATATTTTTTTAAAGAGCCGAATGTGATTAAAGCTAAGATTTTAAAATGTTTAAGTTATTCGATTGTGATATGATATTTAAGTGCTAGTACAAAGTATATGAACTATATGAGAAATTCGATATATGAAATATATGTGTGAGACAGCTTAAAAGTGTTATTATTCAGGCTGTGAGCCTAGCAAGCCTTGGGCTGGTGAATTTAATCGGCTCTGTGCTCAGCGGTGCTTAATGCCTAGGTGATTTAATATCAGACCTCAGGTCTAGCAGGCTTAGTGCCGGTGTGTGTTTCAGGCTTTATTGCCTAGCAGGCTTATTGCCGGTGATTTGTTATAAATATATGCTTCAAAGGATCATTAACGATGTGGAATTTAAATACAACAAATAAGCTAAATGTTCAGGTACATATAAGCCTAATGGTTATAAGAGGTAAGGTAAGTTCGTATTTTAATAAACATTATAAAATTATGTTATAAATGCATATTACTTGTATGATTGAATTCAATGCCGAATGGTAATGCAAATGCATGTATTTTAAATAAGTTATATATATGTCATTATGATATTGAATTATTCGAGAAGCAGGATATATGAATACGAGAAATTTCTGATAATGTAACGACATCCGGAAAGCCCCGTTCGAACCCTAGGAAGAGTAGAGGATACATGTGTCATGACATAGGATTCCAAGATATGATTTCGTGTAAGACCACGTCTGGGACGTTGGCAACGATTTTTGATATCGTGTAAGATCGTGTCTGGGACACTGGCATCGATCAGAGATTACGTGTAAGACCATGTCTGGGACATCGGCATCGTATATGATTTCGTGTAAGACCCTGTCTGGGACAGTGGCATCGATATTTAATTACATGTAAGACCACGTTTGGGACGTTGGCATTGTATGAGCTTTCTGAGCTATCAGAGTATCCTTATTTATTTCGAACGGTTCAACGGGCATTCCGAGATATAAATGGTTAAGTGAATGACATTCCGATTCAGGTACTTTGAAAATATAATATGTTTGAAAATGAAAGGTAAGTATATGTACAAAGAATGTTATGTGTTGTAAACGAAAAAAAAAAGAAATGTGAATTTGAGTATAAATAATGAAAGTGAATACGTAGAAATCATGAAAAAGTGAAATTTGCATTAAAACAGTACTGGACAACTGCAATTGTGTACTTTTGAAAAATCACCGAAAATAGTGGAAATTTAATTAGAAAGTGAGGGAGATATGAATTAAAAGATCATTGAGTCTATTTTCATATAAAATAAATTGAGTAAGCAAAAGAAGTGGAAATTATGAGATATTTAAATTTTAGTGAGACTAGTTTTGAATGACTTTTTGATCCCCTGTTCTGTCTTGGAAAAATTATTAAAAATTGTACACAAATAATCATTGAGCATAGTTTATATGTTTAGAATCCTTAATGAGTCTATTTTTGATTTGAATAAACGAGAATATTATTTGAATTCTGTACAATGAGATAACTGGGTTTTTGTAAAGATAGGTCAGAACTCTCGAACAGTGAAATAAGAGAAACTTTAAGAATAATCTGGTATTGATTGACTAGACCAAAAATTCTGGAAATTTTATGGAAAGAAGGTATATGGGTCTAATTTCAGGAAAAAATCACGAAACTTAATTTCGAGTTCTGTAGCTTATGAAATAATTAAATCAGTGACCGTGACTCAGAAAAATAGCCTAAGCTGAACTTAAGAAAAATGTGAAATCATGTGAATATTGATTCTATTTCCTAGAGCATATTTATTGAGAAAATGGGTTAATATTGTTATTTAAATTGCTTATTATTATTAATATGCCAACTTACTAAGCTTTCAAAGCTTACTCTGTGCATTTGTCCTATGTTTATAGATTTTCAGAGATTTGCTCGGGTTGGAAGTCGCAGGAGGCCTTATCACACTATCCAGTTATTGTTTCGCTAAATAAAAATCTTTGAGTTTTGGTTATGTGGTATGTATAGGCTAGTTTTAATATGGTTTATTCTGATTTGCGTATGTATAGCCATGCAAAAATGGCTTGATTGTAATGTTAATGTTGGTATATTTTCGGTTTTGCTATAAGTCTATTTCGGAAGTATGTCCTTACGGTCTTTAAACATGTGGTTTTTGGTTATATAAGTTCAGCATTGAGTAGTGATATGTATGGCTTATAATTGGCTCATTTCGGTAAGGTTGATACATGCTACATTTTGCATTTGTGAATTGATAAATAATACTAATAAGGTAAATTAATAAAAATGTTACGTATATATGTGAAAGAATTAAATAAGCATGATATGATTTTGTTGGTCATGTGGTTCACATGACCGAATGTGATTTATATGATTGAGTAGATGGTTACTATTCGAGTTTAAAATTATTTGTAAAGGAGTTAATAACACTTTGTGCATAATTGAATCGAATGACCGTATGGTAAAGAAGTTGATATTTCTCTGTACATGTAAAGTAGGAAATATAGCATGTATGATCTTATTTGGCTATGCATTATAACTGTGCAAATTTGGCTGATTTGATAGAGTAGATAATTGCAATTTGATTATAAAGTAAATTAAAGAAGTTGATATGGCATTGTGCATGAATTGCAATATATGACCATACTGAAATGGGTATTGTTCGGTAAGGCCTCGTAACCCTAGTCCGATGACAGACACGGGTTAGGGGTGTTACACCTTGTATGGTCGTAAGTGTCGGACTCCTTTGTATTGGACCGAGCTTAGTGAGAAGCGGATCCATGGGGTCGATCTAGTAAAAGAGACTGAGGAGAAAGTGAAAATAATCTGTAATAGTCTGAAAGTTGCTTTGGACCGACAAAAGTCGTACGTGGATATGAAAAGAAAAGAAATTGAGTTTGAAGTGGGCGACAAAGTGTTTTTGAAAGTGTCCCCATGGAAGAAGATTATGAGATTTGGACGAAAAGGAAAATTGAGTACAAGATTCATAGGGCTGTATGAGATTACAGATAGAGTTGGACTAGTAGCATACCGGTTAGCTTTGCCGGTAGAGTTGGAAAAGATTCATAATGTGTTCCATGTGTCGATGTTGCGGCAGTATCGCTCCGATCCTTCACATGTGATTCCTCCGACGAAAATTGAGATAAGACCGGATATGTCTTATGATGAAGAGCTGATTAAGATCTTGGCCCGAGAAGTGAAACAGCTGAGAAATAAGAGCATAGCACTAGTGAAAGTGTTATGGCAGAAACACGGTGTGGAAGAGGCTACGTGGGAAACGGAAGAAGCTATGAGAGAGCAGCATCAATACCTCTTTACTGGTAAGATTTTTGGGGGCGAAAATATCTAAAGGGGGGAGAGTTATAACATCTCGATTTAGGGCCTAGTCAGAATAGTGGTGCGAGACCACAAATCCGAGGTTTATGAATGAGTTTTTAAGGTTTATGCTATGTATGCATGCTAGTGTGAAAGTTTCATGAAGCAATTTTGTGAAATTTCGGTTGAATTCTCCAAAAGGACTAAATTGCAAACGTTGGAAAATGTGAGATTCTAGAAGTTATTTGTGTGAAATAGCTTTAGAATATTAATTAGAGGTCCTTAAATAGCAATTTTCCCAATTTCTAATTTTTTGGACAAATTTGGGCATGGATGAGTTAAAATAGAAAGTTTATCAAAAAGGGCATTTTGGTCATTTAACAATTAAGTGATTAAAATAGGAGAAAAGATGACAAAATTCATTCATCTTCTTATCCAAGGCTGCCGAAATTTTCAAGAGCCATTGTTAGGGTTCTTCAAATTTTTCAATCTTGCTAATAAGTGCATCTAGCCTCATTTTTTATATTCTTTGTATTTTTGAAGTCCTTGTAGCATGAGTAAGCTATTTTTAGCTATTTGATGAGCTATGACGGATGTTCAAAAATGTGGCCATGTATGACATGCATGTATTTTGATGTTTTGTGGAAGATTATGAAAGCTTGATGTAGTAGAAACATCTTTTGCTAAATGAGTTTCCATAGAAAATGCATGTAGGGACTAGTTTGTAAAAATCTTGAGTTTGGTCATACATGTGTGTTGTGATGAGAACTGATGATTTCTTTAGTTGAGTAAGTGGTTCGGCTAAGCATGAAAGGCTAGAAAGTTGAATAAAAATCACTTTACGAGCCTTGGGGGCAATTATGTAATTATGAGAAAGATTAGGGGCAAAAGAGTAATTTTTGCCAAAGTATGAGATGTGGGTCAATTTGGTCAATGTGTGTATTGAATAAGCTAATTTATTCATTATAGATCAAGAAAGACGAAGCCCGGATCGAAATCGAGGCAAGAGCAAAGTGGTGGACTAAATTCCACGTTTCTATACTTTTGAGTATCGAGGTAAGTCTATGCATAAACAATGCATTCATACTTACAATTCGTTAATGCTAGATAGTGTATAGCATGGTTGAGAATGATTGGGAACCTATGTGGTTCAAGTGAAATGGATGGATGAATGATTAAGTAAGTAGATTTGTGAATGTGTTGTGATAATGCTAAATGGTGGGCTAAGTGTGATACCATCCTAATGCATATTGACGATGAGCTGGCTATGTGCGATGCTATCGTTAGGTATATTATCTAGTGGGCTATGTACGAAACCACTATGAATACCTTGTTGGTAGGCTAAGTGCGATACTACCTTATCAATTGATTGCGGTGGGCTAAGTGCGAAACCACCGAGACATTAGCTGTGTGGATTAGCTGTGTGGATTAGCTGTGTGAATTAGCTGTGTGGATTAGCTATGTGGATGTATTATCGAGAAATAATGATGTGTTGCATATTGTGTAAAGGTGATATTGAATGCAGGGGTGCATGTCAATGGTTATGAGTAAGTGACTCATGATGTGTTGGAATAAATGTGGTAAGGGATAGAAAGAGTAAGCATAGTTGTACATTATATGTTAGTATAATGCTAATTGTTGTTTAGCTTATACTATGTTGCTTAATTGTTTATGTGTAAACTTACTAAGCTCAAAGCTTACACTCTTTCTTTTCCCTTGTCTTATAGAGTAAAGTGTTGAATCGAGAGACGAGGATCAATTAGAAGATCGCCCACACTATCAGCACACTCTGGTACATTAGACTCAATGTTTTGTATATGGCATGTATAGGGGCTAGGCAAGTTAGTGAATTTTGTTGTATATGGCTATGATGAGTTAGCCTTTGAATGGGAAATCTATTTTGTATTATGCCATAGTTGTTGGCTACTTTATTATATAAGAAGATGTAGTTATCTCTGTGAGATTATAAGATTTTGAGTTGATTATGGATGTGTTGTATGAGTGCATGATTGTGTATGCTAGATGGGTGAAAAGAACTTGGCAAATAGCTTTGTTCTCGTCCATGTGGGTAGACACACGGGCGTGTGTCTAGGCCATGTGTGACACATGGTCAGTCCATGGGCGTGTGACTTGGCCGTGTGTCCCCTGCATGTTAGTATTCGAAGTCAGAATAGACCACAGACTAGTCACACGGGCGTGTGCCTAGGGCATGTGGGATTAATTAGTGTTGGCCACGGGCTAGTCACACGGGCGTGTGTCTAGACTCTAGGCCGTGTTAAGGTGGTCAGTGTGCACCACGGGCGGAGAGCACAGGCGTGTTCCCTAGCCGTGGGGCATTGGCAGAATGCTTGAGTTTTCATGCACTGGTAGTGACCATGGGCGTGTGTGACATCCACGGGCGTGCCAAATCTTACACGGGCGTGTGAGCCTTGTATAGATGTAAAAATTTTAAGATCGTAAGAGTTTTCGATATGGTCTCGAGAGCCCTCGTGTGGTTGAGAGAGGCCTCGTAAGTCGGGTCTGAGGTTGTTGTGATGGCCAAAGAGAGTGGTCACGTGGTGCCTAAGTGGCGATCTTGAAGGTTTTATTACGGTAATGCCTCGTGCCCGGTTCTGGCGTTGAATACGGGTAAGGGGTGTTACAGTCTTGTACACCAGATGAATGTCTGAAATGTGCCGTATCACTTCTAAGAGACTCAGCATACCAGTGGTGGAAAACCCTTGTGTCAGTAGTACCGAGAGAGAGGGTTAATTGGGAATTCTTCCAAGATCAATTTAGGAAGAAGTATATCAGCCAACGGTTCATTGATCAGAAACGTAAAGAATTTTTAGAGCTAAAATAGGGCCGAATGTCTATAATCAAATATGAACGAGATTTTGTCAGGCTCGATAAGTATGCTCAGGAGTGTGTTTCCACTGAGGCTATCATGTGCAACAGGTTCGAAGATGGGTTGAATAAAGATATTCGATTGTTAGTTGGAGTCCTTGAGTTGAAAGAACTTGTGGTGCTATTCGACCGAGCTTGTAAAGCTGAAGAATTAAGCAAGGAGAATAGAATAGATGAGTCTGAGGCTAGAGATGCAAGAAAAAGGCCGATGAATAAGTAATTTCAATCTCAGTCTAAGAAATTGAGAGATTTGTATGCTCGATTGAGTGCTTCAGCTGGGTATCCCAACAGAGATCGTGGGAAGCAATACTTGGATTCTAAAGCCCAAACTACATCAGTAGCGAGTGTTGGTAACGCTAAGTCTGGTAGGCTTGAATGTCTGCACTGTGGCAGACGACACCCTAGTGAATGTAGAATGTATGACCGGGCTTGTTTTAAGTGTGGCTCTCACGACATGTAACACCCTGGTTTTAGGGGTTAGATTTTTTGGTGCTTAGCTCGGGTGTTGGCACACTTCAGTGTGTGTTTGGGTAAGTTTTAGGGGTCCTGAGAACCCTAGGTTGTGGTAGATTGCTTTGGTAAATTTTTAGTTTTAGGGGTTAAAAGGGGAGCTTGGCGAGGGGTGTCTTAAGAGAATTATTTGGGAGTTTATGTCACAAAAGATGGGCTAGCAAAGTGGCAGGTGAGACGCCACTAAGGGCTTGTGTGTGTAACGCCATTTGCAGGGGGAAGGGGCTCAGGTTCGATTCGCAAGGGCAGCAGGAAGGCTTTGTTTTTGCGTCAACTTGGTAAGGTGTTAGATGGTTTTTGGAGGCTTAAAAGGTGGAGAAGACTTGGTCATTTTTTTAATTTTGGCTAGTTAGGTTTGACTTTTTCAAAGCATTTTGAATGGATGGAAGGGAGGTGTTTTAGGAGAGTTTTGAGGGATTTTTGTGGGAGGTTGGAGCTAGGCCGTATAGTATAAATAGGGGGAGGGGAGGTGCTCATTTTCATTCACCATTTGCTTTCTCCCTTACCAAAAAGTTCTTCCCTTTGTTTTTATTTATTTTCCCTTGTCCATTGCCGAAAGTTAGTCCAAGCAAACCCCTTTTTCATCTTATTTCTTTGTAGCCGAAAGTAGCAGAGGGCTTAACCTTTTATGAACCTATATCCTTCTCCCTTCTCACCTTTTTCTTTTAAACCTTGCTTAAACTGTAGCCATCCATAGAAAACTACCATTGCTGAATATCCCAAACCATCTAAGGAGCCTTGCCGAATCTTTTGTTCTCCTATTTCCTCCATTTTGGTTACAAGTCCCTGAAGCCGAACCTTACTCTTGTGTTGACCGATTCTTTGTTAGGACATAAGTGAGTGGTTATTAAGGTAAGGCTGCAATAGCCCTTATTTATTTTGGGATTTATGTTTTGGCTGAATGGTCTTAGTGCTGATATTTTTGCCTTGGCCGAATGGCCCTAAGTGTTCTCTGATATTGTGTTAAGGCCGATTGTAGGGGGGAGAAGAACCTAACGTAGGAGACCTTTTCGGGATTTAATCGTTTGTGCCTTAGCAGGTGCGTAATCAACGCACTATTTCTACGATTGTTGGTTTGTTAATGTGTTTACATATATGTGATGTGTGGTTGCCGAATGTGATGGCTTGTGTGGTGAATGGTTATTTTGGGTAACCATATGTCAGGTGAGTAAAGTCTCTTGTATGAAATTATTTATGATAAATACATGATTTGGTATTTAACATGAGATGCCTTCTCTTTTGTTATGATCTGACATATTACCTTTTTCATACATATATGGGAGGTGGATTGATTCGGTGGAGGAAGAAGTGTACACATGATGTACGTGGTCTAATGTTAGCTCAGGCTACATTAGCGCTTGAGGGTTAGCTTTGTGCTACCTCAAGGGAGGTGTTGGCTAGGTGCCCATCTCGGCGGTTGATTGCTATGTGCATCACCGTAGGCAGATTGCGATATTGTGATCACTTGGGTTGATCGGTGGCTCACCCACGGCCTTGAGCAAATGAGCTTGCCAAGGTAAGATGTTATGGATCACAATGTGATCGGTGGGGAGTTTCCACGGCCTTAGGCGAGAGTCCGCTAAGGTTGGTGTACGGTTGGACAAAGGGTTGGGCTGAAATGCATTCTTGCATGATTTATTACGAATATTGTGTGGGTATGGGCCAAGCCCATACGTGTGGAAATCGGTGTTTTGATTATGCACTGAGTCAGTGGACTCACTCTTTATTTTCTAACCATTTCAGGTGATGCGTAGATTGGACCGGGATCGGAGAGGACACGTGGTGGCCCATGCAGAAAAGAAGAGTTTAAATTTATTTATATTAAGTACTAGATCTTTTAAACATTGATGTTATAAGGCCCTTTGATTTTTATTTACTTTGGGAGTTATTTAATTATTATTTTAAATTATGTTTGGATTATATTAAATTACTAAGTGGAAACGAATTTATTTTGACAACTTATTTATTCAAAATTAGTCATATATATATTCATTAAAGTTCACTTTTGGGCATTTTATAATATTTATGTGATATCAAAGTTTTTCTCATACAATATTAAATAAACATGGATTTTCAGAAGTTAACAAGTTTTACTAAATTTTTCTCTAAGTTAAATAAATTTCACTAACATAACCAGATTCGGTCGTGGTGAATGGGCCGGGTTTGGGGATGTTACAGTTTGGTATCAGAGCCCGGTTCAAAACTCGGCTTTGAGGGTTTTGGGCCCAAAAACGTTTCAAAATGGGCTTTTCAAAAATACAGGTTTTTATGAAACATTTTCAGGTATTCTGGCATGGCACCTGTACCTCCGGCCCGAGTCCGCCAGGTAAGTACTTCAGACTTCTGAAGTGAATTGTTATATGAACTGTTATGGGCTTAGTTGGGCTCGTAGATTAGAATATTAGGGCTATTGGACCCTAGGACTAGTCTACTCAAACATTGAACACATGCATAAGACTTAAGGTTACTAAACAAACCTGTGATTAAGTCGCCGAGTTAAGGTGTGGCAACCATTGTGCGCATGTCTAGGAGTGGATCCTAAGAGCACGGTACTTAAGCGATCCTCGTGACTCACCTCCTCTTCACTGGAATCCTACCTGGTGCGTAGCTACGGTTCACCTTAACCAAGAGGACTTGTTCATAGGCTAAACCAATTATTAAAACCCGAAAGGGATTTGCCTCACTGTTTTAAAACCCTTAGTTTTAAAATTTCTAAAATTTACCCCTTTGGTTTGTAAACTCTAAATCTGATTTTGAAAGATGTTTTCTCGATTTACAAAATTACCAAAAATACCCCTATAGGAAAATGACGAAATTACCCCTGGGTAGGGAAGGAAACTTGATTGCTCGAAAGAACTACTCTCGGAAACTTCACTGCATAAAATTTCTCGTGGATAAAACAGTGAAACAAGAATTTCTAATACATAAAACTTTTTAAACAGACTAAATCGAGGCGCTAGGTATGAGTTCTAGGGGGCGTGGTCGCAATACTCGTGGACGGGGTAGAGGCAGGATGTCAGTGTCTGAACCGGTTGGGTCTCGCCATGGGTCAGAGAGCGATGTGCCACCACCAGCTGTTGAGGAGGAACAGCAGGATCAGACTGGAGGAGACGACGCAGTATCGCAGGCTATGCTGCGGGTGCTTGAGCGAGTGGCGAGAGCCAATGGGGCGATGGGACTCGGAAGTCGGTGCAGAAAGGCTTAGGCGAATGGAGCCGAGGTCTTCGTGAGGAGTGTCCGGGTAGCTCGAACGTGGCGAGTAATCGGCTTGAGGCAAAGGGAAAGGATTATGGACGACTTAGACTTAACCTGGCGAGGAGAAGCTTAAGGGTGTTGTTTCGTTCTTTGCGAGATGAGGCCTACCAGTGGTGGCTCACGGTTAAGGAAAGTACCCGGCGGATCGAGTGGATCAGGGTTATTTTAAGATCAAGTTTGAGGGAAAGTATGTCGGAGCGAGCTATGTGGATGCTCGAGGAAGGCGTTCCTCAATCTGGTGCAAGGTAGCAAATCGATAGCGGCGAGTACGGTCGAGTTTACTGCGTTTGAGCCGGTATGCTCGGGAATCGTGGCAACCGATTATGAGAGATGCGCTCGATTTGAAGATGGGCTGCGGGATGAGTGCGAGTTTTGATTGCTCCGCATCGTGAAAGAGACTTCGCCGTTTAGTGGAGAAAGCTCGAATAGTGAAGAGGTCAAGAAGGCCGAGAGGCTCAATAGGAAAGGAACCGTGATAAGAGAAGTGTTGGATCGCCGTAAGTGGTTGAGAGGGTCCGGAGAAGAGACCGAGGGTTGAGACTCTGCTCATATTGTTAAGACAACCGAGAGGAATCCAGATCGTCCGCAGCGCAGTGTGGAAGGTACCATGTTGGCGAATCTTTGGAATCGTGTTCGAGAGTGCTTCGGATGCAAGTCCAAGTCTCATCTCGATTAAGATTGTCCCCGCAGTCCGAATGGGACTCGGCGAGAAGGCCAAGGTTATGGGCAACCAGCAGAGGTGGTCGGCAAGCGCCGATAAGGGTCGCGTTCGAACCATAGAGGAAATGGTTTCGGCCGAGGTCGTGTGGCAGTAGACCGCAGTAATGGTGGCACTAAGGCAAGGCAGCCAGGTCTGGTTTATGCAGTTCATCGGAGAGAGGATAATGATGTGCCTGATGGGTCAACTGGTAAGTTCCTTAAGTCTGGAATACTCTTTGGAGTTTTGTTCGCTTTGGTGATTGTTTGATCTGTTGCTCGTAAAGTAGTTGGAACCTTGAGTATGAACTTAGAAACGGTGCCTAGAAGGTATGTTAGCTCTTTAAGATCAGAGTTGCGCAGCATAAGCGAAGGTGGTAAGATAGGTGGTACAGATGTTCGTTAGCTAAGTAATTTCGGGGACGAAATTATTTTAAGGAGGGTAGAATTGTAACACCCTGGTTTTAGGGGTTAGATTTTTGGTGCTTAGCTCGGGTGTTGGCACACTTCAGTGTGTGTTTGGGTAAGTTTTAGGGGTCCTGAGAACCCTAGGTGGTGGTAGATTGCTTTGGTAAATTTTTAGTTTTAGGGGTTAAAAGGGGAGCTTGGCGAGGGGTGTCTTAAGAGAATTATTTGGGAGTTTATGTCACAAAAGATGGGCTAGCAAAGTGGCAGGTGAGACGCCACTAAGGGCTTGTGTGTGTAACGCCATTTGCAGGGGGAAGGGGCTCAGGTTCGATTCGCAAGGGCAGCAGGAAGGCTTTGTTTTTGCGTCAACTTGGTAAGGTGTTAGATGGTTTTTGGAGGCTTAAAAGGTGGAGAAGACTTGGTCATTTTTTTTTAATTTTGGCTAGTTAGGTTTGACTTTTTTCAAAGCATTTTGAATGGATGGAAGGGAGGTGTTTTAGGAGAGTTTTGAGGGATTTTTGTGGGAGGTTGGAGCTAGGCCGTATAGTATAAATAGGGGGAGGGGAGGTGCTCATTTTCATTCACCATTTGCTTTCTCCCTTACCAAAAAGTTCTTCCCTTTGTTTTTATTTATTTTCCCTTGTCCATTGCCGAAAGTTAGTCCAAGCAAACCCCTTTTTCATCTTATTTCTTTGTAGCCGAAAGTAGCAGAGGGCTTAACCTTTTATGAACCTATATCCCTCTCCCTTCTCACCTTTTTCTTTTAAACCTTGCTTAAACTGTAGCCATCCATAGAAAACTACCATTGCTGAATATCCCAAACCATCTAAGGAGCCTTGCCGAATCTTTTGTTCTCCTATTTCCTCCATTTTGGTTACAAGTCCCCGGGCCGAACCTTACTCTTTGTGTTGACCGATTCTTTGTTAGCACATAAGTGAGTGGTTATTAAGGTAAGGCTGCAATAGCCCTTATTTATTTTGGGATTTATGTTTTGGCTGAATGGTCTTAGTGCTGATATTTTTGCCTTGGCCGAATGGCCCTAGGTGTTCTCTGATATTGTGTTAAGGCCGATTGTAGGGGGGAGAAGAACCTAACGTAGGAGACCTTTTCGGGATTTAATCGTTTGTGCCTTAGCAAAAAAGCGTAATCAACGCACTATTTCTACGATTGTTGGTTTGTTAATGTGTTTACATATATGTGATGTGTGGTTGCCGAATGTGATGGCTTGTGTGGTGAATGGTTATTTTGGGTAACCATATGTCAGGTGAGTAAAGTCTCTTGTATGAAATTATTTATGATAAATACATGATTTGGTATTTAACATGAGATGCCTTCTCTTTGTTATGATCCGACATATTACCTTTTCATACATATATGGGAGGTGGATTGATTCGGTGGAGGAAGAAGTGTACACATGATGTACGTGGTCTAATGTTAGCTCAGGGCTACATTAGCGCTTGAGGGTTAGCTTTGTGCTACCTCAAGGGAGGTGTTGGCTAGGTGCCCATCTCGGCGGTTGATTGCTATGTGCATCACCGTAGGCGGATTGCGATATTGTGATCACTTGGGTTGATCGGTGGCTCACCCACGGCCTTGAGCAATGAGCTTGCCAAGGTAAGATGTTATGGATCACAATGTGATCGGTGGGGAGTTTCCCACGGCCTTAGGCGTGAGTCCGCTAAGGTTGGTGTACGGCTGGACAAAGGGTTGGTTAATGAAATGCATTCTTGCATGATTTGTTACGAATATTGTGTGGGTATGGGCCAAGCCCATACGTGTGGAAATCGGTGTTTTGATTATGCACCGAGTCGCTGGACTCACTCTTTATTTTCTAACCATTTCAGTGATGCGTAGATTGACCCGGATCGGAGAGGACACGTGGTGGCCCATGCAGAAAGAAGAGTATAAATTTATTTATATTAAATACTAGATCTTTTAAACATTGATGTTATAAGGCCCTTTGATTTTTATTTACTTTGGGAGTTATTTAATTATTATTTTAAATTATGTTTGGATTATATTAAATTACTAAGTGGAAACGAATTTATTTTGACAACTTATTTATTCAAAATTAGTCATATATATATTCATTAAAGTTCACTTTTGGGCATTTTATAATATTTATGTGATATCAAAGTTTTTCTCATACAATATTAAATAAACATGGATTTTCAGAAGTTAACAAGTTTTACTAAATTTTTCTCTAAGTTAAATAAATTTCACTAACATAACCAGATTCGGTCGTGGTGAATGGGCCGGGTTTGGGGATGTTACACGACAACTTTATTAAATATTACCCAGAGATGGCTAAAAAGGATATGTTTCAGACTGCCAGATCGGGCAACACTGCCTCTAAAGGGAGTCCCATCAAGGAACACAGGAAATGGAGCTAGTAGTAAAGGTGTGACAAAAGATGCAGCTGTAAGATCTGAGGCCAGGGCACCTGCTAGAGCCTATGCTATCCGTGCTCACGAAGAAGCAACATCTCCCAATGTTATCACTGGTACTTTTTCTCTCTATAATACTAATGTAGTTGCATTGATTGATCCTGGGTCGACTCATTCTTATGTTTGTATGAAATTGGTAGCTAGTAAGAACTTGCCTGTTGAGTTTACTAAATTTGTGAATAAAGTGTCAAACCCCTTAGGCAAATATGTGCTAGTTGATAAAGTTTGAAAGAATTGTCCATTGATGATTCAAGGTCACTATTTTCTGGCTGACCTAATGTTGTTGCCATTTGATGAGTTCGACGTTATTTTGGGTATGGATTGGTTGACACTGCATGATGTTGTAGTGAATTGTAGACGAAAAATTATTGAATTGAAATGTGAGAATGGTGAAATTATTCGAATTGATTTAGATGAGTCGAGTGAGTTACCGGTTGTGATTTCTTCAATGACTGCTCAAAGATATGTGAGAAAGGGTTGTGAAGCTTATCTTGCTTATGTGTTGAATACAAGAGCGTTTAAAATAAAGATTGAATCTATACTGGTAGTTTATGAATATTCGAATGTTTTTCCAAAAGAGTTACCTGGGTTACCTCCGATCAGAGAGGTTGAGTTTAGTATTGATTTAGTGCCAGGGACTTCACCGATATCGATCGCTCCATATAGGATGGCTCCGACTGAATTGAAAGAATTGAAAGCTCAGTTGCAAGAGTTGACAGATAAGGGTTTTGCGAGATCGAGTTTTTCACCATGAGCTGCACCGGTGTTATTTGTCAAGAAGAAAAATGGATTCATGAGACTTTGTATCGATTACCGATAGCTCAACAAGGTGACTATAAAGAAAAGGTATCCTTTTCCCAGAATTGATAACTTGTTTGATCAGTTGAAAGGGGCAACAGTATTTTCGAAAATTAATTTGAGATCTAGCTACTATCAGTTGAGAGTTAAAGAGTCAAATGTGCCGAAAACTGCTTTCAGGACAAGGTACGGGCATTATGAATTTCTTGTTATGCCTTTTGGATTAACTAATGCCCCTGCTATTTTTATGACTTGATGAATCAAAATTTCCGTCCGTACTTAGATAAGTTTGTGGTTGTTTTCATCGATGACATTTTGATTTATTCTCGGGATGAGTCTGAGCATGCCGAACATTTAAGAATTGTGTTGCAGACTTTGAGAGATAAGAAGTTTTTGCTAAGTTCAGCAAAAGTGAGTTTTGGCTCCGAAAAGTAAGATTTTTGGGACATATTGTCTCTAGAAATGGTATTCGGGTTGATCCGAGTAATATATCGGCAATTATTGATTGGAAACCGCCAAAGAATGTATCAGAGGTCAGAAGCTTTTTGGGCTTAGTCGATTATTACCGACATTTTGTCAAAGGATTTTCGATGGTTGCTACTCCTATGACTAAGCTGTTGCAAAAAGATGTTATGTTTGAATGGTCCGAAAAATGTCAGCAAAATTTTGAGAAGTTGAAAGCATTGTTGACCGAGGCGCCAGTTTTAGTGCAACCTGAATTGGAAAAGGATTTTGTGATGCATCATTGAATGGGTTAGGATGTGTATTGATGCAAGAGGGCAAAGTGATTACCTATGCCTCGAGACAGTTGAAACCGCACGAGAAGAATTATCCGACGCATGATTTGGAATTAGCCGCCATTGTTTTTTGTTTGAAAATTTGGTGTCATCATTTGTACGGTGAGAAGGGCCATATCTATACCGACAATAAGAGTTTGAAGTATTTGATGACTCAAAAGGATTTGAACTTGCGACAAAGGAGATGGTTCGAGTTACTAAAAGATTATAAGTTGGTAATTGACTACCATCCCGGAAAGGCGAACGTAGTCGCAAATGTATTAAGCAAAAAGTCCTTGTTTGCCTTGAAAGCTATGAATACGAGGTTGACTTTATTCGATGATAGTTCGGTTCTAGCGGAGTTGAGAGCTAGACCAGTGTTTCTTCAGCAAATTTATGAAGCTCAGAAAAGTGATAGTGAGTTACAAGCCAAAAGAGCTCTGTGTGAATCGAGTAATGATTCAGACTTCTAGATCGGTTCTGATGATTGCTTAATGTTCTGAGATAGAGTATGTGTACCAAAAAATGATGAGATTATTCAGAAGATTCTTTATGAAGCACATAATGGTTGTTTATCTATTCATCCGGAAAGTACGAAGATGTATAATGATTTGAAGAAACTATATTGGTGGTCAGGTATGAAGCGAGATATCTCTGAATTTGTATCAAAATGTTTGATTTGTCAGCAAGTGAAAGCCGAACACCAAGTACCTTCGGGTTTACTTCAGCCAGTGATGGTACCTGAGGGGAAATGGGATAGAATTACGATGGACTTCGTGACAGGTTTACCTTTAACTCCGAAAAAGAAAGATGCCATTTGGGTTGTTGTTGATAGATTGATGAAATCGGCTCATTTTATTTCGATACGTACTAATTACTCACTTGATAAGCTAGCTGAATTGTACATTGCTGAAATTATGAGATTGCATAGAGTACCTACTTCTATTATTTCGGATAGAGATCCGAGGTTTACGTCTCGATTTTGGAAAAAGTTACAAGAAGCTTTGGGTATGAAGTTGAACTTTAGCACCGCATTTCATCCGCAAACCGACAGCCAATTAGAGAGAATGATTCAGGTTCTCAAAGATATGCTTCGTTGTTGTGTTTTAGAATTCAAAGGTCGTTGAGAAAAATATCTATCTTTAGTCAAATTTGCTTATAACAACTGTTTTCAGTCGAGTATAAAGATGGCACCGTATGAGGCATTGTATGGCCGCAAATGTTGAACTCCATTGTATTGGGAAGAGCTTAGTGAGAAACAGATTCACGGGGTTGATTTGGTTAGAGAGACCGAAAAAAAGTAAAGGTAATCCGTGATTGCTTAAAAGCCGCTTCAGATTGACAAATGTCATACGCAGATTTGAAAAGAAAAGAGATCGAATTTCAGATTGGTGATAAGGTATTTATGAAAGTGTCTCCGTGGAAGAAGATTTTGAGATTTGGCCGTAAAGGCAAGTTAAGTCCACATTTCATTGGGCCGTATGAAGTTATTGAAAGAATAGGTCCAGTGGCATATCGGTTAGGTTTGCCAACAGAGTTGGAAAGGATTCACAATGCATTTCATGTGTCGATGTTGCGATGTTATCGATCAGACCCTTCACATGTGATTTCTTCGACAGAGGTTGAGATTCAACCCGATATGACTTATGGTGAGGAACCGATCAAGATTTTGGCCCGAGAAGTTAAACAGTTGAGAAATAAAAACATAGCCCTAGTTAAAGTTTTGTGGCAACAACATGGAGTCGAAGAGGCTACGTGGGAACATGAGGAAGCTATGCGAAAATAGTACCCAAACCTATTTTCTGGTAAGATTTTCGGGGACGAAAATCCCTAAGGGGGGAGAGTTGTAACAGCCCGATTTTGGGTCTAGTAGGAACAGTGGTTTCGGGACCACAATTCTAACGCAGTAAAATTTGTTTTTATTATATTTTTATGGTCTACAGTTTTATGAAATGATTTCGTGAAAATTTCGTTTGAATATTTTGACGTTTGGGCACTCAATTTAGTTAAAAAGACTAAATTGCAAAAAGTGCAAAATTTGAGTACTATGTGTTTAAGGTGTCCAATTGCTATAATATTTTAAATTGAAGGTCCTTAGATGGTAATTAGACCATTGGTTAAGTTAGTGGACAAAAATGGACATGAAGTAAGAGAATTTTTATGATTTAAGTTAGGGGCATTTTGGTCATTTGGCTAATTAAATGAATTAAAAGCCAATTTTTGCTCATCTTTTACTCCTTGGCCGAAATTTACAAGAGGAAAACATAGCTAGGGTTTTTCAAGCTTTCAAGCTCTATTATCAAGAAAAACAGGGTACGGACCTAGATCGGGGGAAAAATAAAGCATTTGACAATTAGGTCATATTATACTATTTTTGTACTGAGGTAAGTTCGTATGTAAATAATGCAATTTTATATATGTATTTTAATGTTTTGATATTGAATAAAATGTATGATTGATTCTATGAGCATATTCGACGAAGTTTCAGCAAGAGAAAAATCCCGGTTTAACCTTTGGAATAGATTAGGATACAAGTGACATGTCACTAGGAACCCATGTGATTATGTGATTTATGTGTCCCGGGTGCTATTCTTGTGCGTCCTACCGGTGGCTGGGTATACCGGCATATGTTGCAGATACCTGACAACTTGTGTGAGCAGCACCACGTAGCTACGTCTCGACTGACAGCGTGTGTGAGCAGGCCTGAGGATAGCTCGAGAGAAAGCTTATATATGTTATGAGATTTGTGGTAGCATTGGCTACATATGTGGCACTTACATGCAAATATTTTTGTGTATCCAATAGTATTCGAAGTGGTTCAACGGGTATGTCAAAGACGAGAAAGTATACGATTATCTTATGAGTTGGTACAGGTATGTACAAAAAACTCAAAGGAAATGAATTCGGTATATGAGGAATTATTGGTAAGAATGTGATTGAGTATGTTATGTTCATGAGGTTTTAATGACATTTAGATTGATATACGTATGTTACTTATATGGCAATTGTATGGTTAGTGTTGTTTATTATTTGCATATGAACTTACTAAGCCATTTAGCTTACTCCCTTTTCTTTCGCTTGTCTTATAGTATCACCAAGCTAGCTCGGGATTGGAGATCGTTGGAGATCCATTCACACTATCAACTATTATTTTGGTACCAATGAATTCAACATTTTGAGTTTTGGCATGTATAGGGGACTTGGTCATTTTGTTATGTGTCATAATTGATTTGGCCAAATGTGTTGGCTTATATTGGTTGAAAGCTCATTTTGTATAAGGCCATTGAAAATTTTCTACAACTGGTATGAGCAATTTATATGATAATGCCTTTCAAAGATGTAGGAATTTACATGATTTGAGATGATAAGCATGTGATGTTTGTGAATGATGTGTTGAAGTCTTGATTGTGGCTGATTTGGTTGTATGTAAATGCTTGGATTGGTGCCATATGATATTGTGTATGTATGTACAAGTAAGGGTGGAAAAATGGCTTGGTAAATAGCCTTATGTTTTGTCCACACGGGTAGACACACGGGCGTGTGTCTGGGCCGTGTGTGACACATGGTCTGCCCCACGGGCATATGTTTTAGCAATGTGTCCCCTGCACCTTTATTGTTGCAAAACAGAATGTCTAGAATATGGCACACGGGCGTGTCGCACGGCCGTGTGGCACAAGTCAGAGATCAACCTATTTTGAACACGACCTTTAGCACGGGCGTGTCCCTTGGACTACACAGACGTGTGAGCCCTATAACATGAAAAATTTTCTAAGTTTTGTAAAATTTTCTAAAGTTCTCTGTTTAGTCCCGGACCACTTCCAAAGCATGTATTGAGCCTCGTACGCTCGTTTTAGGGACGATATGAATGTGTATGAAAAGTTTTAATTTGAATGGAAATTTATGACTCGGAAATGTATGTTTGCTTGTGTTTATGTCAGGTAATGCCTCGTACCCTGTGCCGGCATCAAATACTGGTAAGGGGTGTTACAGACCCCACACTCTCATCCACTGCACCACCGACCACTACCTATTAAAAATGACTAATTGTCATTTGAAGCCTCAATAATAATTAAGATTTATAGAAATTAACTTTTATCACTTTTATGATTTATCCCTATACCTTAATTTATCACTAATTTGACAAATTTACTTATCCAAAATCTAATTCACTTATACCTTGTCTAACTTTCCAAATAACCAAAATTATAATACTGTAATACCCTTGTAAATATTAATTATATTTACTGACTCGATCATCAAAAAAATAGAAATTCTGAAACCACCATTTTGACACCACTAACTTTCAGGTCGTTACACACTTACTTCTCAAAATAACAGCGTCCAAAACCACAACTACTCTGCCGAAAACTCCCGAATCTCACACCCTTCACCTAACCCGGGACTACGAGAACATTTAACACAACAAGGATAAAAAATAAACACTAATCCAACACTTATCTTGCCCAAGAACAAATTAAAACTAAATAGCAGAGAAACAATAAAAATAGAACGACGTTACTTACACTATTTTTGGATTACGATCAAAATGGAAAGTGTAACAGCCCGGTTTAGGGGCTAGTCGAAACAGTGGTTTTGGAACCACTAACTCGAGGTCAGAGAAATTATTTTTTTATATTATTTTACGTGCTATATCATGATTATATGAGCGCATGAAAATTTTGGTGAATTAATTTTAGTGATTTCATGCTTAATTGCGAAAAAGGACTAAATCGCATAAGGTGCGAAAGTTTTATTTTATAAGCTAAAGGTGTTAAATAGTTAGAGACCTTTAAATTAGAGGTCCTTAATGTGCAAATAGGACCTTCTAAGGGTGATAGCCGACCATAGGGACAAAGAAATTAAATTTGGTAAAGGTTTGGTGACATTAGGTGACTAAGTGATTAAAATAAAATAAAACAAAGAAAGCTATCATCTTTTCCTATTATCTTCTTCTTCCACCGAAAATATCAACAAGAATAGGGGTTTGGAAGCTTGAAATTTTCAGCAACTTACACTCCTTGAAAGTAAGTGATTTTGGTCGTAATTCTTGATAATTTTTGTACTTTTGGGACCCTTGTAGCTTAATCTAGTTAATGAGGGGACAAATTTACTAAGATGGTTGAGAGTCTAGGGTTTTTCCATGTGAGTATTCATATGTTTGCTGAAATTTTATGGAAGAAAATGAATCTTGGTTGTTTAATAAATAACTTTTGTGAAAGGATTTTTCATGAAAACACCTAATAGGACTATTTTGTAAAAGTTATAAAAATGGATAGTAAATGTGAGAAATAATTGGAATTTTGAGTTGCTATAAGAGAGAATATGAATCGGCTAGGCTTGGGTGTGTGAGAAAAAGTAACACATCATAATTTTGTGAAAGTCTAAGGGCAAAACGGTAATTTTGACAAAATAGAAATTTTTGGAGTGATTTGATTAATGTGGTTATTTAATAAGCTAAATATGTCATTATAGATCAAGAAGAACGTGGAATCAACCTTGACCGAGGAAAAGGCAAGGTTTCAGACTAAATTGCAGATTGACATATTTTGTATCGAGGTAAGTTTATATGTAAATGATACATCCTTTTTACTTATGTCTTTACATATTAATGTATTATGTGAAATGTGATTGAATATTATTGATATCTATTAAAATAATAGAAAGTGAGGAAATTCTCAGATGAACCTTCGGAATAGGAAAATGATAAGTATAAACACCGTGATTAAGTGATTTTTGGTGCGATACCACCGTATTTGTTATTATCGATGGGCTGTGTGCAATACCACCATGGATATGTGATTATTGGTGGGCTGTGTGCGATACCACCGTGTTATTTATTAAGGGTGGGCTATGTGCGAAACCACCGTGTATCTAGTATTATTCCGAAGTGTTCATCGAGAATCTTTGACTAAGTGAAATTACGTGTGATTATGAGGTGACAAGTGCAGGGTATATGTGTATGTAAATGTGAGCAATGTTTATGATATGTATTTGGGATGTGGTAAGATTTGAAATGAGTAAGTACAACTACAAGGTTCTAAATTGTTCTTGATGAATAAGTATGTGGTATAATGTTCATTGTTTACATGTAAACTTACTAAGCTTAAAGCTTACTCCCTTTTCTTTTCCCTTGTTTTATAGTGTCAAAAAGCCAGCTCGGGATACAGAGACTGTAGGAGGATCACCCACACTATCCATACATTTTGGTATATTGAGATTTACATTGAATTATGGCATGTATAGGGACTTGATCTTTTTGGTTATATGTCATATTGGTTTCGCCAAATGTGTTGGCTTAGAATGATAATTGATTCATTTTGTATAAGGCCATGAGATGTGGCTCATAATGATTATTTGGATGTAAATCTATTCATATATGCATGTATGTGTCATTGCCATTATGATACGGCCTATGATTATTGATGGTTGAATGATGATATGTTGCATGTGATTATGGATGTTTGATGATGGTGAAGCACTTAGTTATGCTATATTAAGTGCCTTGAATTTATATGTATATATTTTGATTAGTGTGGTTTTGATGTTGTGTAGGTTTGTGAAAGTATGTGTGGCAAAAAGGCTTTGTAAATAGCCTTATTTTTTCCACACGGGTAGACACACGGGCATGTGTGACACACGGTCTTCCCCATGGGCATGTGGTTTGGCCGTGTGTCCCCTTGCATCCTAAGTTGGCAAAACAGAATGCCCAGTAGTAACCACACGGGCTGAGGCACGGCCGTGTGTCTCAACCGTGTAGAAGACACGACCATAGGACATGGGCATGTGCCCAAGCCATGTGAAGTCTGCACTTGATTTAGGAATTTAATTCGCCATACGGCCTAAGGACATGGGCGTGTGTCTTGGTCGTGTGACCTTATTTGGGTGATGAAGTCATAAACAGAATGTCCCCTATTTTTGACACGGCCTGAAGCACGGGCATGTGATATGCCACATGTGTGTGTCCCTTCTTCCACACGGGTATGTGGACCTTTTTTTTGAAAATTTTCTCTACGTTTTCCCAGAAGTTTCTAAGGTTCTCGATTTAGTCCCGAACTACTCCTTTTGTATGTTTTGGGCCTCGTAGGCTCGTGTAAGGGGTAATATGAATGTTTATGAAAGGTTATAAATTTGAGTGGAAAGTCATGCCTCGGTTTTGTATGATTGTGTAACAGTTCGGTTTAGACCCTAGTCAGAATAGTGGTTCGGGACCACAAATTCGAGTCTAAAAAATATTTTAATATTATTTTCTGTGGCTACTGTATGTGATTAAGCATGTGTGAAAGTCTCGTATGAAAATTTGTCTGTTTGTGTGCTCAATCTGAGAAAATGATTAAATTGCATTAAATGCAAAACTAGTATGATATTTTTAAAAGTGCTTATTTGTTGTGGCTTTTAAATGAGGAGGCCTTATGAGGCAATTAAGCCATTAATGAGATAGTGGATGGCAATGGTCAAGAATGACCTTATATTTTATGTTATATATATTTTGTATTAAAGGTTAAATTAGTAAAATATGTGTTAAAGCTTTTATAATAAAACAAATCATAAAAACATGGCCATTCTATTCATCTTGTTGGCCGAATATAGTGAAGAAAGAGAAGGAAGAAATACTTTAAGGGTTAATACTTTAAGGGTTCGGCTAGCTTTAAAGCTAAATTAAGGTATGGGTTTTGATCGGTTTTTGATAATTTTTACGTTTTTGTAATCGTTGCTTCGTGTTCTTCAAAACCCATGCTTCAAATTTATGAATTGATGATGTTTTTGAAATGTGCCATTGATGAACACATGAGTTTTGTGATGTTTGATAGTGAATTGTGAAAGATATGTGTTTGATTAACATGTTTTGTCTTTGGAGTTTTGATGAATTTGAGTAATTTGTACTTAATTGAGAAAATAATATTTTGAGAGACTAAATTGTGAAATAAATGAAGTGTATGGACTAGTATGAGCTACATGAGAATTCGGCTAAGCATGGGTACAAGCAAATTATGTGTATTTTGTGATTTTGTGAAATAGGGACTAAAATGTCCAAATGTGAAAATGTGAGGGCTAATTTGTAAATTGCCCTAAATATGTGTTTTTCGATTGAATTGAACGAACTATTGAATAAATGGGTTAAATTTGAATATGTATAGATCAAGAACCGAAGAAAATGGACTTAGATCGTGGAAAGTAAAAAGTTGTCGAATAACCGAATCTGATCGAATATCCGAATCCGAGGTAAGTCGATATACAAATAAATGTATCTGAATTGAACTATTTGTGTATACATGAAATTTGAATTGCTATGAATATCCATTGAGATGGAATGTATGTGAAATTCGAGTTTACGAATAAGTCGACAAGTTGTTAAAGTCCGAGAAGTCCCGTATGAACCTAGGAATAGATAGGATTGCATATGTCATGACATAGATGTCCGATATGTGATATTATGTAAGACCACGTCTGGGACATTGGAATTGATTCGAGATTTCGTGTAAGACCATGTTTGGGACGTTGGCATCGATATGAGATTTACGTGTAAGACCATGTCTGGGACATTGGCATCGTATTGATTCGTGTAAGACCCTGTCTGGGACAGTGGCATCGATATTTAGTTACATGTAAGACCACATCTGGGACGTTGGCATTGTACGACTATTTCAAGCACTCTGAGTATCCTATTAGGTTTGGAATGGTTCAACGGGCAAGTCCGAGAAATGAATGACTATGTGAGTTGTATATCCGTTTCAGGTACGTTGATATATATATGTATGCTTTGTATAAGCAAGAAAGGTGAGTAAGTATGTGCAATGATGCAAATGTACATTTGAGATATATATATGTTTGAGATATGAGTAAATAAGATATATGAGATATGATGAATTGGTAAGCAATGGCAAACCAAGTGAGCCAAAGAGATTATTATGTGCTTGAAATGAAGAAATGTTAATGAATTCTAATAGCTATGCTTACGATTGATTATATGTCAAGTTTATTTGTATATGGCTTACTAAGCTTTTGGAAAGCTTACTCTGTGTGTGTGTTTACTCTATTTTATAGGTCGTCAAAGCTACGTAAGGCTCGGGAATCGTCGAGGATCGTCACCATACTATCAAAGTCAATTTTGGTGCTTTTGAAAAGTGTATATAGCTAAATATGGCATGTATAGGCTAGTTATTTTGGAACATGTTTGAGATGTGTAAATAGCCATGAGATGTGGCTAGATAATGTTGGTATAATGCATGAGTGATTTTGGTATATGATGCTTGATTTTGGTATGGATTCATGGTTTTGACATGGTCATATGAATGGTAAGTATAATGATGCAATATGAGTATATATGTTTGAACAATGCGATGGTTCTATGAATGTGGCAAATTGAGGATGAAACATGATTAGTTTTATATGTGAATTGGTTGTGCAAATTAGTATACAACTTGGTATGAATAGAAATAATATTGAATGAGATGATAAGTTGTTCATTTGACATGATTTTGGTTGCCAATTGTGTATGGAATAATGCCTATTTGAGATTGTAGGAATGACCCAAGTGTGGGTGGCATTTTGGCCTTGAAAATGGCCTATAATTGCCCACACGGTGGAGCACACGAGTGTGTGGCTCGACCGTGTCCCTCATGGTTGTAATTCAAATCAAGTCAGGCTCGACCACGGGCTGGACACACGGGCGTGTGACTGGGCGTGTGGTGCAAGTCAGGCTCGACCACGGGTGAGGCACACGGGCGTGTCCACGGCGGCCGTGTGGACAAGTCGATATGTATGCCCTGTTTTGACACGGCTTAGACACACGGGCGTGTCCGAGGTGCGTGGAGGCACACGGCCCGCCCCACACGTGGCGTGACCTCAGAATCGTGGAAAAATTTTAAATTTCTAAGAACTTCCATATGTGTTCAGTTTAGTCTCGGCCCTATTCTTAAGAATGTTTAAGGTCTCGTAGACATCTTGAAGAGACACTTTGATGTGTTTTGTCAGATTATGATATGAGATGTCCGTAAAAGTTTTTGTTTGGTCATGTAATGCCTTTAACCCTATTTCAGCGGCGGTTACGGGTTAGGCGTGTTACATTTGGTTGGTGTCAGAGCTACGGTTTAGCCGATTCTCGGACTAACGTAGCATGTGAGAGTCTAGCTATACATGCCATATATCTGAACTGTGATAGTGTAATGAATCCTGGCGTGTAAAATGTGTTTATCGTATAGTAATGGATCCCAAAAGAGTCGTAGCTGACGATGTAGGAAGTAATGCACCTGCTCCCGCTCAAGGGACAGCGCCATCTGATTTGAGACTGGCTACTAGCGGTCAAGAGGGAGAAGCTAAACAAGCTTTCTTCCAAATGATGAGTGAATGGTTCACTCAGTTTGTAAGGAATAATCTGACTTCCGTTGTGCCTCCGGTAATGGGTATAAATCTGTTGAATAAGTCTCCGGTCGATAAAATCCGCAAGTATGGGGTTGAAGAGTTCATGGCCACCAGTGATGACGATGCTGAAAAAGCCGAGTTTTAGTTAGAAAACACTATCTGAGTGTTTGATGAGATGTCTTTGACTCCGGAAGAAAGTATTAAATGTGTTGTATCTTTGTTACGAGACGCGGCCTATCAGTGGTGGAAAACTTTGATTTCAGTTGTTCCGAAAGAACGGGTCACATGGGATTTCTTTCAGATTAAGTTCCAGAAGAAATATATCAGTCAGAGATTTATTGATAAGAAACGGAAAGAATTTCTGGATTTGAAGTAGGGCCGCATGTCTGTTACTGAATACGAACGAGAGTTCATGAGATTAAGTTCGTATGCTCAAGAATGTGTATCAACGGAAGCGATAATGTGTAAGAGATTTGAAGATGGCCTCAATAAAGATATCCGATTGCTAGTTGGTATTCTGGAGATAAAAGATTTCATTGTGCTAGTTGACCGAGCGTGCAAAGCTGAGGCACTCGGGAAAGATAAAAGAAAAACTGAGTCTGAAGCCAGAGATGTGAAAAAGAGATTTCCGAGCAAATTATTTCAGTCTATTTCGAAGAAATTCTGAGATGAGCATAGCCGTTCAAGAGTTAATATGGGACAATTGAGTAGGGATCGAGCTAGATCACAGTCGAATACCAAAGCTCCAGCAACTTCAATGGCAAGTGTTGGAAATGTCTGATCCGAGCGACTTGAATGTAAGCATTGTGGCAAAAGACATCCGGGAAGTTGTAGATTAAATGATCGAGCTTGCTTCAGATGTGGATCGTTAGATCATTTCATCCGTGATTGTCCAGAGTCTGTTGAACCAGATAATACTGTTCAGAATCTGAGATCCGATAATATTTTAGCGAGAGGTAGATCTACTCGAAATACAAGAAATGTCAGTGGTAGTCAAAGGACTACGAGAGACTTTGTTGCGAGATATGAAGATAGAGCGCCTGCCAGAGCCTATGCCATCTGAGCCCGTGAGGAAGCTTCATCTCCTGATATTATTACGGGTACATTTACTCTTTATGATACTTCTGTGATTGCATTGATAGACCCTGGTTCTACACATTCGTATATATGCATGAACTTAGTATTCAGTAAGACTTTGCCTGTAGAGTCTACTGAATTTGTTATTAGAGTATCGAACCCCTTAGGTAAAAGTGTCTTGGTTGATAAAGTATGCAAGAACTGTCAGTTAATGTTTCGAGATTTCTATTTTCTGGCTTATCTGATGTTATTACCTTTTGATGAGTTTGATATAATTTTGGGTATGGACTGGTTGACATTGCATGATGCGGTTGTGAATTGCCAAAGAAAGACTATTGATTTGAGATGTCAGAATGATGAAATAGTTCGGGTTGAGTCTAATGATCTGAATGGATTAGTAGCTATGATATTAGTGATGAAAGCTCAGAAATATGTGAAAAAGGGTTATGAAGCTTATTTTGCGTATGCGATTGATTTGAAAGTGTCTGAAAAGAAAGTTGAATCAGTGTCAGTTGTCTGTGAATTCTCTGATGTGTTTCCTGAATAACTACCGGGATTGCCTCCGATGCGTGAAGTTGAATTTGGTATTGATCTTTTGCCTGGTACAACTCCTATTTCGATAGCTCCGTATAGAATGGCACCAACAGAACTGAAAGAATTGAAGTCACAGTTGCAAGAGTTGACTTACAGAGGGTTTGCAAGACCGAGTTTCTCACCTTGGGGTGCTCCTGTTCTGTTTGTGAAAAAGAAAGATGGCACGATGAGAATGTGCATTGATTATCGTCAGTTGAACAAAGTGACAATAAAGAACAAATATCTGTTGCCCAGAATCGATGATTTGTTTGATCAGCTTAAAGGAGCTATCGTATTTTCGAAGATAGATCTGAGATCAAGATACTACCAGTTGAGAGTAAAAGATTCAGACATTCCGAAAACTGCTTTCAGAACGAGGTACAGCATTTTGAGTTTTTAGTTATGCCTTTCGGACTAACGAATGCTCCTGCTGTTTTTATGGATTTGATGAATAGACTGTACCTAGATCGATTTTTTGTTGTTTTCATTGACGATATTTTGATTTATTCATGTGATGAAACTGAACATGTTGAACATCTGAGAATTGTGTTGCAAACTCTGCGAGATAAGCAATTATATGCGAAATTCAGTAAATGTGAATTCCGATTGCGTGAAGTTAGTTTTCTGGGAGATATTGTGTCAGCATCTGGTATACGAGTCGATCCGAGTAAGATTTCTGCTATTCTGGAATGGAAACCTCCGAAGAATGTGTCTGAAGTCTATAGTTTTCTAGGACTAGCTGGTTATTATCGTCGGTTTGTAAAAGGATTCTCGATGATAGCTACTCCGTTGACTAGATTGCTTCAGAAAGATGTGAGATTTGAATGGTCCGATAAATGTCAGAAAAGCTTCGATCAGTTGAAAACTTTGTTAACCAAAGCTCCAGTTTTGGTACAACCAGAATCGGGTAAAGAATTCGTGATTTACAGTGATGCTTCGTTAAATGGTCTGGGATGTGTTTTGATGCAGGAAGGCAAAGTTATAGCTTATGCCTCGAGACAATTAAAGCCTCATGAAAAGAATTATCCGACACACGACCTTAAGCTAGCTGCGATTGTGTTTGCGCTAAATATTTGGCGTCATTATCAGTTTGGTGAAAAATGTCATGTGTTTCGGATCATAAAAGTCTGAAATATTTGATGACCCAAAAAGATTTGAATCTGCGACAGAGAAGATGGTTAGAGCTATTGAAAGACTACGAGCTTGTGATAGATTATCACCCAGGTAAAGCAAATGTTGTTGCCGATGCATTGAGTCGGAAATCATTGTTTGCATTGTGTGCTATGAATGCTCATTTAGACCTATCTGATGATAGTTCAGTGTTAGCTGAATTAAAAGCGAAATCGTTGCTTTTACAACAAATATATGATGCTCAGAAAGTTGATAATGAAATGCTAGCGAAACGAGCTCAGTTTTATTTAAACTCTGATTTTGAATTTTGAGTTGATGTTGATGATTGCTTGAGGTTCTGAGATCAAATTTGTGTTCCGAGAAACCCTGAGTTAATTCAGTTGATTTTCAATGAAGCACATAACAGTCGTCTATCCGTTCATCCAGGAAGTACAAAGATGTACCATGATCTGAAGCAACACTATTGGTGGTCAGGTATGAAACGAGACATTTCTGACTTTGTTTCGAAATGTTTAGTTTGTCAACAAGTTAAAGCTGAACATCAGGTTCCGTCTGGTTTGTTACAACCAATTCTGATTCTCGAGTGGAAATGGGATAGAGTGACGATGGACTTTGTTTTCGGATTGCCATTAACTCCGAGAAAGAGAGATGCAATTTGGGTCGTAGTTGATCGTGTGACGAAATCAGCCCATTTTATTTCGATACGATCTGACTATTCACTTGAAAAGTTAGCTGAGCTTTACATTTCTGATATTGTGAGATTGTACGGGGTGCCATTGTCTATTGTGTCAGATAGAGATCCGAGGTTCACATCACGGTTTTGGAAGAAATTGCAAGATGCTTTAGGTACTAAATTTCATTTTAGTACAGCATTTCATCGAAAGACGGATGGTCAGTGCAAACGGATTATTCAGATACTCGAAGATATGTTGAAATGTTGCATTCTTGAGTTTGACGGTACGTGGGAACAGTACCTGCCATTGATTAAATTTTCCTATAATAACAGTTTTCAGTCGAGCATCAGAATGTCACCTTATGAGGCTTTGCACGGACGTAAATGTCGAAAACCTCTGTATTGGACTGAGCTCAGTGAAAGTAAGATACACGGAGTTTATTTGATAAATGACACTGAATAGAAGGTAAAAGTGATCCGTGACAGTTTAAAAGCAGCGTCTGATCGTCAGAAGTCCTATGCGGACTTGAAACGAAAAGATATAGAATTTGAGATCGGTGATAAAGTGTTCTTAAAAGTGTCTCAGTGGAAAAAAGTACTCCGATTCGGACGTAAAGGCATGTTGAGTCCGAGGTTCATTGGGCCATATGAGATTATCGAACGTGTTGGGCCAGTTGCGTACAGATTGTTGTTACCACCTGAGCTAGAAAAGATTCATAATGTATTTCATGTATCGATGCTTAAACGATACATATCTGATCCGTCACATGTGATTACTCCGTCTGTGATCGAAATCCGATCCGATATGACCTACGAAGAATAACCGATCCGTATCTTAGCTCGTGAAGTGAAAGAGTTGAGAAACAAGAAAATTCCGTTAGTGAAAGTGTTGTGGCATCGACACGGAGTGGAAGAGGCTACATGGGAGCCTGAAGATTCAATGAGACAGCAATATCCGAATCTGTATAACGGCAAGATTTTTAGGGACGAAAATCCCTAAGGGGGGAGAATTGTAACAGTTCGGTTTAGACCCTAGTCAGAATAGTGGTTTCAGGACCACAAATCCGAGTCCGAAAAATATTTTAATATTATTTTCTGTGTCTACTGTATGTGATTAAGCATGTGTGAAAGTCTCGTATGAAAATTTGTTTGTTTGTGTGCTCAATTTGAGAAAAGGATTAAATTGCATTAAATGCAAAACTAGTATGATATTTTTAAAAGTGCTTATTTGTTGTGGCTTTTAAATGATGAGGCCTTATGAGGCAATTAAGCCATTAATGAGATAGTGGATGGCAATGGTCAAGAATGACCTTATATTTTATGTTATATATATTTTGTATTAAAGGTTAAATTAGGAAAATATGTGTTAAAGCTTTTATAATAAAACAAATCATAAAAACATGGCCATTTTATTCATCTTGTTGGCCGAATACAGTGAAGAAAAAGAAGGAAGAAATACTTTAAGGGTTCGGCTAGCTTTAAAGCTAAATTAAGGTATGGGTTTTGATCGGTTTTTGATAATTTCTACATTTTTGTAATCGTTGCTTCGTGTTCTTCAAAACCCATGCTTCAAATTTATGAATTGATGATGTTTTTGAAATGTGCCATTGATGAACACATGAGTTTTGTGATGTTTGATAGTGAATTATAAAAGATATGTGTTTGATTAACATGTTTTGACTTTGGAGTTTTGATGAATTTGAGTAATTTGTACTTAATTGAGAAAATAATATTTTGAGGGACTAAATTGTGAAATAAATGAAGTGTTTGGACTAGTATGAGCTACATGAGAATTTGGCTAAGCATTGGTACAAGCAAATTATGTGTATTTTGTGATTTTGTAAAATAGGGACTAAAATGTCCAAATGTAAAAATGTGAGGGCTAATTTGTAAATTGCCCTAAATATGTGTTTTTGGATTGAATTGAATGAATTATTGAATAAATGGGTTAAATTTGAAGATGTATAGATCAAGAACTGAAGAAAACGGACTTAGATCGTGGAAAGTCAAAAGTTGTCTAATAACCGAATCTGATCGAATATCTGAATTCGAGGTAAGTCGATATACAAATAAATGTATTTGAATTGAACTATTTGTGTATACATGAAATTTGAATTGCTATGAATACACATTGAGATGGAATGTATGTGAAATCTGAGTTTACGAATAAGTCGACAAGTTGTTAAAGTCCGAGAAGTCCCGTATGAACCTAGGAATAGATAGGATTGCATATGTCATGACATAGATGTCCAATATGTGATATTATGTGAGACCACATCTGGGACGTTGGCATTGATTTGAGATTTTGTGTAAGACCACGTCTGAGACGTTGGCATCGATATGAGATTTACGTGTAAGACCATGTCTGGGACATTGGCATCGTATTGATTCGTGTAAGATCCTGTCTGGGACAGTGGCATCGATATTTAGTTACATGTAAGACCACGTCTGGGACGTTGGCATTGTACGACTATTCTGAGCACTCTGAGTATCCTATTAGGTTCCAAACAGTTCAACAAGCAAGTCTGAGAAATGAATGACTATGTGAGTTGTATATTCGTTTCAGGTACGTTGATATATATATGTATGCTTTGTATAAGCAAGAAAGGTCAGTAAGTATGTGCAATGATGCAAAGGTACATTTGAGATATATGTATGTTTGATATATGAGTAAATAAGATATATGAGATATGATGAATTGGTAAGCAATGGCAAACCAAGTGAGCTGAAGAGATTATTATGTGCTTGAAATGAAGAAATGTTATTGAATTCTAATAGCTATGCTTACGATTGATTATATGTCAAGTTTATTTGTATATGGCTTACTAAGCTTTTGGAAAGCTTACTTTGTGTGTATGTTTACTCTGTTTTATAGGTCGTCAAAGCTACGTAAGGCTCGGGAATCGTCGAGGATCATCACCACACTATCAAACTCAATTTTAGTACTTTTGAAAAGTGTATATAGCTAAATATGGCATGTATAGGCTAGTTATTTTGGAACATGTTTGAGATGTGTAAATAGCCATGAGATGTGGCTAGATAATGTTGGTATAATGCATGAGTGATTTTCGTATGGATTCATGGTTTTCACATGGTCATATGAATGGTAAGCATAATTATGCAATATGAGTATATATGTTTGAACAATGAGATGGTTCTATGAATGTGGCAAATTGAGGATGAAACATGATTAGTTTCATATGTGAATTGGTTGTGCAAATTAGTATACAAGTTGGTATGAATAGAAATGATATTGAATAAGATGATAAGTTGTTCATTTGACATGATTTTGGTTGCCAATTTTGTATGGAATAATGCTTGTTTGAGATTGTAGGAATGACTCAAGTGTGGGTGGCATTTTGGCCTTGAAAATGGCCTATAATTGCCCACACGGTTGAGCACACGGGCGTGTGGCTTGACCGTGTCCCTCGTGGTTGTAATTCAAATCAAGTCAGGCTCGACCACGGGCTGGACACACAGGCGTGTGCTGGCCGTGTGGTGCAAGTCAGGCTCGACCACGGGTGAGGCACACGGGCGTGTCCACGGCTGTGTGGACAAGTCATTATGTATGCCCTGTTTTGACACGGCTTAGACACATGGGTGTGTCTGAGGCCGTGGGAGGCACACGGCCTACCCACACGGGCGTGTGACCTCTGTAACTTTGAAAAAAAATTTAAATTTCCGATAACTTTCGTATGTGTTCGGTTTAGTCCCAGCCCTATTCTTAAGCATGTTTAAGGTCTCGTAGACCTCTTTAAGGGACACTTTGATGTGTTTTGTCAGATTATGTTATGAGATGTCCGTAAAAGTTTTTGTTTGGTCAGGTAATGCCTTTAACCCTATTCCGGCGACGGTTACGGGTTAGGGGTGTTACAGATTGCTTGCATATAAGTCTGGTAACGCTTCGTACCCTGTTCCGGCATCGAATATGGGTATGGGGTGTTATAGAAAGTCAAAAAGGTTATCCCACAATGTCATAATGGCAACAATAAAAAGTAAAACAAAGAAAAGAAAATAATGAATCTCAAGAGGAGAAAAAGGAAAGAGGGAAATAAACAACAAAACCGTGACAAGAGGGGGAGTAGTGGGAGTGAGGAACGACGGAATGAGGGTGTGGAAGAGAGAAAAATTTGAGAGAATTGGGGAGAAAAATTAGGAGATTATTCTCTCTTCTCTTTTTTCTAAAACCACCCACTAACTCCCAATAAATCTAATTTTTTATCCTTATAAGATTTTCCCAAATTTTAAAATAAAAAAAATAATTTCCACTTGGCATACGCAGGGATTCAAACACAATACCAAAGAGTAAGCTAACACCTTACCTGAACCACCAGGCTCATTCTTGTAACAATTGAGTAATAATAATTTATAAACCAGACATTCAAAGTTAGGGGTTGGGACAAAAGTAGCAAAAATTCAATGAAAATGATTCGAAGCCAGAACCTCTCACACACAAGCACAACGCTTAACCACTACAACGGATCAATTCATTTGAAAAAATTCCTGCAACCTTAATTCAAAAATAGAATGTGACCACTCTTGGTTTCACAAACTCGATGTCTTCTAACCCAATTTTTGGGATATGACTACTCTCCCCTCCTTAAAATAATTTCGTCCTCAAAATTCCCACTGTCACACTATTCACTTAACCACATAATCTGCATTTTTTCCTCATTCATAATGACCACCATGCTATCGCTGCGCAACTTTGATTTCAATGAAAATCCAAAAAATATACCACTAACAATACAATCCCAAAGTCTAAGAAACTCTAATGACACTCAAACACTTAATCAATGTAGGGTACACTTCCAGATGTAATTGTATTACTGCCAGATGCGTCTCGATCCTCACAACGCCTAGTTGTACAAACCAGTCTTCGATTCTCTCTCTGATCCGAGGCTTACATCCAACTAAGGGAATGTCATGAATAGTCCCTAACATGATGCTTAACGAATCAATATCCAAAACATGCTCCCATTTTCCTCCAACACTCGCCCGAATGGCGCCTATCACGAAAAGCACAAATCAAAACCCAACATATGCTTACAGCAGCCTCAACCCGCTGAAGACTAACTATTCTGGTCCGTTTCCTAGATCGTAGATTCAAATTAATAGGACCAAAAATCCTCTTATTTTGTACTTATTCCTTTACATTTCCTCGCTCTCAAAACGATTAATCTCTTTCACTAACTGGGTCTCATTCGACCTTTTGCAAATCTTTTAGCAACTCTTGGGACACAAATTCGACCCTAGTTTCTAATTACCACTGTCAAAATCGAGCGTCTCCATACACTCGTTGATTTCCAAATTGAGCATACTACCCTGCGAAGAGGACTCGGCATGAGTCACTTCAAAACGTCCACCACGTCCTCATGCCCTGTGTCCACAGGTACCCCATAAACTCATTTTACTAATCTTCAGTTCATAAATCTAAAGCTTAGCTTAGGTTATTAAAAATCCTAAGTTTTATGTTTAGCAGAAGCGCTTAGTTATCTTAAAGTAGAGAATGTTTTATTCGTTAATCTCTAATGTTCATCAAGCTAACTAAAGTAAATAAAGTGCAAATAACCAAAGTATAAGTAACTTACTTTGACCGATGTCTCTCGGATTCACATTTTCAGAAATTTAGTAAATTTTTTGTGCAAATTCACCTATATCTGTAAACGAAAAAAATATAGGATTTTTCCTATGTAATTTATCACCTTTTTACTTAAATCCATTGTTAAAACTAAGTAATTGTTTAATAAATTAATGAAATATGTGAAAATATGAAATTAGGACATAAAAATTATTAAAATATGATTTTATGTTTTATTATATAGTTTTCATGCAATAAATGGCTTATTTTATATTAATTTGAATATATTATATATATTTTTAGACATAAGGTGGGTCATGCATGATTAAATTAAATAATAAAATATAAAATTATATTTAATAATTCATTTTAAAATATTTCATTAATAAATTGGGTTTTAATTAATTAATTAAATTGGATAAATTTTATTCTTTGGTCCTCTAACTTGTTGATTTATTATGGAGAGGTCTAATAGCTTTGCTGGACTACAAAACCGTCCAAATTGGAGATCAAGTCAACCCAATATTCAGCTACACATGGCTGTCCATTTAAACCATTCTTTGGTTTAATTACACAAGGTCCTTGCTGTGTTGAAGAAATTAGATATTTGCCCGAAGATTTACGATTGACCGAGTCTCAGTCCTGAGTTGTGTGGCATCCAAAATTGCTTAAAAATCAAGCAAAAATCAAGTCAAAAGCCACTAAACATGGCCGACCTCAATTTGAGGAGATTTGAAGAGGTTAACATCCACTATTTTTAGCAAACTACCCCCTCTCCTCACCTATAAATAAGACCCTCTCATTCCCTCATTCATCATCCCTCAATCATTCCTCATTCATTCTCATCATTCATCATTCTCTCTTCTCTCCAAATTCTCTTAGCCTTTTCCATTCCCACGCCTAGCATCATCTCTTCATAAAGATTTTAGCATTTAAGCCTCTTAAAGAACCCTTGGTCGGCCACCTTGGAGAGCCATCAGCAAAGGAGCAAAGCAAAGGAATGAAGGAGCCTCGTCAGTCAGAGTCTTGGTTGACAGCCACTCTGAATTGGGTTTGATCTTTCTTTTCTTTAATTTAATCTAAAGATGTTTGCTATGTGTTCTTTGTCTTATTTACAACAATGTTAGCTTAATTTTATTTAAGCTAGGATGATTGCTTTGATTAAATAATATTTATTTGATTCATGCTTATAATGTTTGTGCCTCAATCGATCATGTTTTCAATTAAAAGCAAGTTTGTATTTCGTTCATACGTGATTGAAATGCACATGAATTAGCTAAGCGATCCTGACCAGACGATAGCTAATGGACACATAATTGAAATGTGCATGCTCAATTTATGTCCTGACCCGATTAAATTATAGGTCGCATAACAACTCTAACCAAGCTCTGTTATCTGCATAGTTTTTAGATTTGTGTGATTAAACTGTTTCAATCCTGACACGTCCCTGTTACCTCACACGAATGCTAAGAAACCCTTAGTAAATAAGGATCAGTAAAATGCGTATTTACTAAGTAAAGGATTCCGAAAGGACCTAATGTGGTTTCAAAACTCATGAAAGATCGAGTTTCCATGGAATGTTTTTCCGACTGTTATTAAGCATGTTGATAATAAATTGAGTTTAGTTAAAGTAATTGTCCTAGTTTATTTATGTTATAATTGTTGCAAATTGTGTTTAATTTTACTAAAATCTATTTCATTCATATAGTTCTCATGCTTAGGATAATTTGAATTAGGGATCATTGCATTTAGTTTAATATATTTTAATCGCCACTTCTCAACTATATTGTGTTTTTATTTACCAAATTGTTAATATAATTTTACAAATTAAGTGACTTAGCACAAATACAATCCCTGTGGAGACGATAACTTGATACTTACTTATTACTTGATAACGACTGTGTACACTTGCACAAACCTACGCGTTACAATATCATATTTCCAAAAATTTCTTAAAAAATAGAAATTTCAGAACATATTATACATAAAATTTTAAACCCAAAAACCACAGCCCGAGTTTTGCAACCTGACTCTGAAACCACTAAATGTAACACCCAAACCTGTCCTAAACGTTACGGTCGGATTATGAAGGTTACATCATTACGTAAAAACATTGTCAAAGAGTTTACATGAAAAATTAGTTTTATCTCCAAAGAATAAAATTATTTAATTTCTCAAAAACATAGGTAACTAGAAGATTGCGTTACAGCATTTTGACGAAAACCTTATTTTGTTAATTATTTTTTTAACACAATCCCGTAGCTAAACAGTAGAGTTGTAAAACATCGTATTGAATTTTTAAAATCTTTGCAGCAGAAAACATTTTAGAACATCTGTCTTATAAAACTACAATGTCTTGTTTAATTATGACGTCTTGATTAAAATTCTAGTTATAGACAGTATGTTTACAAAACGAATAGTAAAACGAAAGTTAAAGTCCTAAGACAAAATTTTAAGTCCAGAAGTCCATAAAGCCTAAAATTTAAAACACGAAACATACATAGACCGAAACTCTGTGAACCGAGCTCCGAAATGGCCGCCAAATCCTAAGTCTATGGATCACCTGAAACATATTAAACAAACGAGTGAGTTAGAAGCTCTGTGTGTGACTTAGCCCACATACAGAATTTTCTTACTATCACATGCTCAATAAACTGAGTTTTACTTATACTGTTCACATATGCAAATAACCTATCCAAATGTCCTATATCTAGAAGCATATATCATACCAGAGTGTCATAATTTCAAAAACATATATATATCAAATCAAAATGTTATAACAAAGAACAAATCCTACCTCAATGCGCTACACACTATCTCAAACCAACCAATCACATCAATTAGGACTACATGAGTCCATCCATCCAGTCACACCAAAAAAAGCCACTATTAAATATGCAGTTGTGCTATGCTTAAACCACCAGAATTGCGTGATACTACCAGAAATGTTTCATCCATCATATCCAAACCTACCCCAAATGCACATGCATTAACATGCTAACATAAAACCATAGCGAATAAGAAATATGACAAGCTTATGTAAATGTCCTTAACATAGATTATATCATATAACCTACACAGAGTTTATTAAACCGAGTCATGCCTATCATATGAAATCATGCTTTTGGAGTTATCAGAGCACAGAACATAAACATATTTTTCGCGTACCTAACCCATGGCACACGCAGACACATATTTACAAATATCACATTTCGAGTCTTATTCAAGCCAAACGGAACCCACGAAAGTCTAATTACGAGTTTTTGAATCTAGTGGGCCTAGATGAAAATTTTTGAAAAATGGGCCGACACGGCCTACCTGTTTAGACCATGTAATCACACACACCTGATGTTATTTTTGATTAACCATTCAACCAATAACTGACAAATCCTAAACACGACATCAAATTAAATCAATAAATAAACAATATTTAGCCAAATATTTCACTTGATAACCATTTTTTCTAAAACAAATAGCCCTTAAAAATCAATTGCAAACACTTACTTCTCAAAATAACAGCGTCAAAAACCATAACTACTCCATTGAAAGGTCCCAAATCTCATACCCTTCGCCTAATCAAGGATCATGAGAACATTTAACACAAGAAGGATAAAAAATAGACACTAATCAACACCAATCTTGCCCAAGAACAAATTAAAACTAAATAGAATAGAAACAATAAAAAGAGAATGACGTTACTTACACTATTTTTGGATTACGATCGAAACGAAAAGTTAAAAAGGGTATCCTAGAATGTTATAATGGCAGCAATCAAAAGTAAAATAAAGAAAATGAAATAAAAGAATGAAATCTGAAGAGGAGAGAAAGGAAAGAGGAAAAAAACAACAAAACCGTGACAAGAGGGGGAGTAATGGGAATGAGGAAATGCATAATGAGGGTGTGGGAGAGGGAACATTCTGAGAGAGAATTGGGGAGAAAAATTAGGAGACGCAGAGTTTAAAATAAAAAAGAAATTCCACTTAGCAGACGCAGGGATTCGAACATGGGACCAAAGGATAAGCTAACACCTTACTACTGAACTAGCAAGTTTTTTCTTGTCACAATTGAGTGAAAATAATTTATAAACCAGACATTCAAAGTTAGGGTTTGGGACAAAAGTAGGAAAAAATCAATGAAAATTATTCGAATCCAAAACCTCTCATACACAAGCACATTACTTAACCACTACAACGGATCAATTAATTTGACAAAATTCCTACAACATTAATTCAAAAACAGAACGTGATCACTTTTGGTTTCACAAACTCAATTTCTTCTAACCCGATTTTTGGAATGTGACACGACAAGTTAATAAGGTACCGATGTTCAATTTCATTTTACAATTCAGTATATATACCCTTTCAAAATCATATAAATAATTATAAGCCAAATCATCATCTATATATATGTATTTCATATCATACGACATATTTCTACTCAATTTCCATTTCACATATCATAATTGAAGTAAATTATGTTTGTAACAACCTGTTTTTCAATGGTATCAAAAATTGTGGTTTCAGGATCACAATTCCGACAAGAGAGTTCATAGATATATGTAATTAATATTTATGAGTTAAATATAATGTAATATATAATCGTGATTTAATATATTTTATTAATTGGTCAATTAGTCAATGTATAAGTGGTACGTACCGAAAGTTATGTTATTTTTGAAAATGAGGTTTTGAGATCTCGATTCTATAAACTGAGCCCGTGAAAATTTTTATTAAATATTTACAGAGCTATTATATGTGTAAATTGAAGTTTGGTCAAAAAATTTTAGTGATTGGATGGTTATTTAAGGAAAAAGGACTAAATCGTACAAATAGTAAAAGTTAATCAATATAGGTTTTTATTAGTTAAAAGACTAAATTAATTAATGTTAAGGGTTTTAAGTTTCAATTACTCTTTTATTTGATAGTGGCCGGTTGTTATATGTTTTAGTTGAATATTATAATTAAAATTTTACTTAAATTTTAATGTTAAAGTTAAAAAAATGGTTAAAACATTAAAAAAATTCATCATCTTCATTTTGGGTCTTCTCATCGAAACAAAAACACAAAGCCACCATTTTTGAACTTCAAAGGTTCGGCCAACTTAGGGTCTTCGCATGGTATCATTTTCTAAGCCTGTTTTTCATAATTTTTATGTTTTTGAGATCATTGCAACTAGGTCCAGCTAACTCGTATCTCCGTTTTCAAAAATGTTAAAGATTTCTAATGTTTCCATTGATTTTAATTGAATTTTTTGAATATTTATGGTATATTTTGAAGCTTAGAATTAAGATAGGATTATTTTGTTAAGTAAATTTTGTCAATATTGAGTTAGGGACTAAATTGAGAATATATTGAAATTGGTATGAAATATTTTAAAATTGTGATAATAGGAGGCTGTGTATGGACATAATTGAAATGGTTGTAAAATTTGGATGTAACGCCCCAAATTTTGGACCTAGAAGAAATGGCCTTCGCGTATCGGAGGAATTGGAATTTAGTTGTGCAAGTGTATAACACAAATGTATGTCTGCTTTGGTGATTATGGGTCCTGAGGAGTATTAGAGAAGCCTTGGGTTCAAACCTGGGCTTAAGAAAAATTTTGTGTTTTAAGTGATCAAAACCCCTATCTTTGGTTAGTAGGGTTATAAATAAAATGTGGTGGAAGGTGACAAAAGAGGAGTTGGTGGTGTGGTGGAAGGTGGCGTCACAAGTGTGGCAAGGAGGTCACAGGTTCGAGACTTGGAGTAAGCTATGGATTATTTATTTTGCAGCTGTGTCGCCCAGTGGTTGTGTTGGAATTGAATTCTACTCAAGTGGTTGTGGAATTGGTCCTGGGGGAGAGATTTATGGGATATGGACTTGGAGGAGTTTGAAAGGGTGGTTGAGTAGAATAAGGTGGAGAGATTTTAGGAGAGGGATAAGGGGGAGGAAAAAGGGGAGTTTGTTATGGAGTGAAGTTGTGCCAAATTTGGGTGTTATGCTTAGGGAAATTCGGCCAAGAGGGCTTTTCTCCCATTTTGTTTAGTTTTTGGTCACTTTTTGGGTGGGGAAAAATCTCCTTTCTGTGCCGAGTTGTTTTGAGCTCTAAAGTGTAGTATTAGTTCACTTTCTGTTTGCATTTTTGTTACTGGGGTTGTCAAATTGACTATTTGGGGAAACTGGTGGGTATTGCCGAATGTTCTTCTTATTTTCCCTTTTTTGCCTTTACACCTCGATTGGCCGAATACTTATATTTTCTTCTTCCCTGTAGTGTCATTCTTTCTTTTCAGTTTCTAGCCTAGCCGATTGCTCTTTCTCTATTCCTTCTTCCCTCTTTTCTTTCTTCTGCTTGGTAGACCGAAGGTACTTAACCTTCTTCTCTCCCTATCCTTAGCTGAATATTTCTATGCTCCATTGTTGGTATTGTTAATCGGTTCTGCAAGTGTTCCTGACTGAAGGGTAGGTGTTTATACTTTCTCCTTTCCACTCAAATTTGATCTCTTTTAGTATTTCTCTGGAAGCTGAATGCTTCTGTTCTTTTGGACTCTAATTACGCTCTTGATTCTCTTGCGCGATATGATGCTCGTTGGGGGCTAGTCAAATCCGAGGAACGAAGAAGTTCTAGAGTGCTAAGGCCGTCGAGGTTTTTCTCTCATCGTTCGGTTAAGGTAATTTGTTATCTTACTCTTTGGGTATAGACCGATTAGGCCCTATGGGTTTGCTAAGTAAAATTTGGGTTGTAGGCTACATCTATGATCAGTACTACCTAACAGAGATCTATCGTAGTGTAGTTGTCGGTAAGGCGTGTGATCTATCATAGTTAGCGATCTTAGAAGACTGGAGGTACTCACTCAATCAAAGTAAGGATGGTGAATGTTTTGGGGCTAAGTATTAAGAAGGTGGTATGTTTATGTGACTATTAAGGTTGGTTGTATCCCTATCAACATGTGATTAATCGTGTGTTGGGAATCGATGTAGGTCTTGGAGCTCAAGGATTATTCGCTTTCTTCGCAACAAAGGTGTGTAACAGTATGCTATGTTTGATAACTGGCTGAAAAGCCGAAAGTATGTGTTGTTTACACTGCTATGACTGTAGATCAGCAAAATGCCGAAAAGTTAGGAATATGGCTTATGATGCCACACGAGCGTGCGATCGTGCGTGTGGTGAACCGAGCCCACGAACATGGGCGTTAGTCTGTAGAGGCCACCACGAGCGCTCTCGTGGTCTTGGGCTGTTTTGGGCCGAAATGGGCTGTGTCGGCCCATAAAGATAAAATGTATGTGATGTGGTAAGCGTTGTTTGGACTGTGACGTTTGCATAATTGTGGTTGTTTCTGGGCTAAATGGGCCACACGAGGGTGTTGGCCCACTTGGCCCGAGTAATGGGCCTTAGGCTCATTTACACCGTTGTGACTGTTTAGGTTACTTAAGTCGCTCGAGGCGACGGTGGACCTTCTGTTGGGTCGCCGAGACCCCAGTTTGCAAAATTACCAAAATATCCTCGATTTGTAAAATTACCAAAATACCCCCAATTTGAAAAAATTACCGAAATACCCCCGATTTATAAAATTACTGAAATACCCCCAATTTGCAAAATTACTGAAATACCCTCAGTTTGCAAAATTACTGAAATACCCCCGATTTGCAAAATTACTAAAATACCCTCGATTTGTGAAATTATCGAAATATCCCCGATTTGCAAAACTACTAAAATACCCTCGATTTGCAAAAATACTGAAATACCCCCGATTAATAAAATTACTGAAACACCCCCGATTTGCAAAATTTCTAAAATACCCTTGCTTTGTGAAATTACCGAAATACTTTCGGTTTGCAAAATTACCTAAATACCTTGTAGGGTAGAATTACTGAAATATCCCTGAAGGGTAGGATTATCGAAATACCCTTATAGGGTAAAATGATTGTTTTGCCCTTGTGGGTAAATGACTAACTTGTGCTATGATTTGACTGATTTGATTGGGATTGTATGACTGTGTTTTAACTGACTTGACGGTAGTTGTATGACTGATATGCTTTTAATATATGCTTAAATGAATGTTACTGAGCATGGCCATTTTGCATACATGTGTGACGATTGAGCATGACATACACGACATATTGCATGGGGTTGGGACATTGATACGGAGAAAGTTCTGATAGGGTCGCACGGGTCGCATGAGACGACTGTGGATCCAATATTGATCTGATAGGGTCGCACGGGTCGCATGAGACGACTGTGGATCCAGTATTTATCTGTTAAGGTCGCACGGGTCCCATGAGATGACTGTGGACCGACGGACGGCTTAAAGCTGCATAATCTGATTATGGCTTTGTGCCAACCTAAATATGGCTCTGTGCCATCTTGATTATGGCTTTGTGCCAATCGTATTTACCCGTGGCTATGTGCCTAACATATATATTGATGACTCTATGTCGATCATAATTACCTATGGCTGTATGTCGAATATATTACCGTCGCTGATGGCTATGTGCCATCCTGATTATGGCTCTGTGCCATCCTGATTATGGTTTGTAACCATTCTGTTTATGGCTTTCAGCCGTTTTATTGACTTAGTGCCGCAACCGGTGCTAAGCTTGGTGTGTTGGCTGGGTGGGTCAATTTTATCCCCATGTAAGTGAAGGGTTGGTACGGGTGGTGCATTGGCTGGATTGGGGTGGGATGCATCCTCATACTATTGCATATCTATTTATGATATCTGTCACTGTACTGGGCTTAGGCTGCTTGTTCTATTATTGGTTTGGACTAGGCTCAATTGATTCTGTAACATCCGGGATTTAGGGGTAGTACTTTTTATTTCGTATCTATGTGTTCTTGTGTGTTGCATGGTTGTTTGAGTGTGTTTGGGGGCTTCGAGAAACCTTTGGGTTAGGTAGGAGCCTTAGTGAAAATTTCTGGTTTGAAGTCTTTAGGGGAGAGCTAGTGGAGTCAGGCCTTAAGGGATTAAAAGTGGGGATTGAGGACACAACAAGTGAAGTGGTGGAGTGGCAAGGAGACGTCATCTGGTGTGCAGGGGAGTTGCGTCAAAAGGGAGTTCCAAGGGGGAGGAGGTTCGAGCAACATGGGCAGCATTTTGGAGTTGTATTTTGCTTCAAGAGGGGAAGGTAGTGGATTCGGCAAGGGCACTTGAAAGGTGGAGGTTTGAATGGGTCAAATCTTTTGAATATGTGGTGGAGAGTTATTTGTGGGGTTGGAATGATTCAAACTCATTTAAATGAGAGATGTAGAGGGAATTAAGGAGAGAATCGTGGGGGGTGTTGGCTAGGTGAGTGTTAGCCAAATTTTTGAGGGGTTCAGAGGGGGGGAGTATTCGGTTTCAAGCTTAAGGGGAGGGTGCTGAAATTTGGTGCTAGTGTGTAGTAGTTGTTTTTCGGTATTTGGTTGTGCTTCTCACTTTTGTTTTAGTTTTGCTCTCACCCTCTCTTATGCCGAAAATCACCTAGCTCTTCAACTCTTTTCTCTCTTTTAACTCATAGCTGAAATCTAGAAGACCATTAGGGTCATTTTGGTTTATCCTCTCTTCTCATCTTCAAAAGCCGAAAGTAGGTGTTGTTCTTTTTTTTTTTCTTTCTACTCACTCTCTAAAAGCCGAAATATACCCTTCACTTTCCCCCCATAGCCGAAACCTCTTAAACCTCAACTCCCTCTTCCTCTTTTTCACCGATTACTTCATTTTTCCAAAAGCCGAATAACCCTTCTATTCACTAGAACCTTGGCCGAATCTCCCATTCACCATTACTTCTCTCTTTTTCATTGCTATTCTTCTTCTCTTTTTTTTTTTTTCATTTTGTTGTCGCAAGTGTCATCTTTTGGCCGAATCTAGCAGAGCCGAACATCTCTTGGGTGGTGACTCTTCCTATCAATCCTCTCATTCGAATCCTAGAAGTGGTGGGTTTGATTCGGATCTTTTGGTTGCAGCCAGCGTTAGGGGCATTAAGGATCTTTTGGGTTTTGATCAATCAAGGTAAGAAGGTTATAACGTTAGGCCGAAGGCCACTTCTTTTTACCATAAGTGTTAAGGCCGAATCTAACATGGGTTATGTAGGGATTTCGACAGCCTTTAAGCTCAAATGAATAGCCTTTGGGATTCTGTCGACCTTGGGTACGGATGTTCTTTCAATCAAAGCATACTTTTGGTTCCGTTATAGTTTTATTCAACATTTTAACCGGGTCTTCTGACCAAGATCTTATTTGATGGAATCGAGTACCAGTCAATCGAAGGGAGGGGTTGAACACGTAGACCCTACCCCTAAGTTCAAGAAGCGGTCAGTTTCAGCGGTTCAGGATTGGCCACCGGGCTGTGGGCCACCGTCTGAAAAGGACAAGCAGATCGTCGTAATCTCTTCGAGTGAGGACGTTAGGGAGATCGATAGTCTAGTGCTTTAGGTTTTTAGGTGTGTAATTATCACACTGTTTCATTAGTTGTTTTAATTAAATATATGTGTTATGTGTGGTAGCCGAAATAGTGGCTGTGGTGGTGTTGTTACCCATATTGGGTAAAGCGGTAAACCAGGTTAGTAAACTACCGATATCGAAATTGAGAAAAGATGATTGTGGATACATGTAAGCATGTTGTATATATGTATATGGATGTGCTCATATTCTATTATAATGCCATTTCATCATATTATGCTGCATGTGCATGGGGTTCGGGATATACTGATAAAAGGGGAAGTGTTTACTCATATGTGGGTGACTCTGTCACGATTAATGATGGCCTTGAGCCTCATTGTGGATTGATGAAGACCTTGAGTCTCATCGTGGATATTTGTGATTTAATCACGTGGATTAGTGGCTAGACCACTATGTGGACTTTGAGCAGTGTGTACGTCAGCATAGACTGCCAAAGAGGTGTGTAGCGGATGGAAGGTTGATTTAGTAATCCCCAGGTGTGTATTGGATGGATGTACGGGTGGTGTGTAGCGGATGGATACTAGGTTGGGATTGGGCTGTCATATTGCATTTCTGATTGCGCATGGTGCTAGTTCGATGTGGATGTGGGCCTAATGCCATTAGTGGAAACTGTGTAGTGTAATTACACACTGAGTCTAGTGACTCACCCTATTTTTCTCAAAAACAATGCAGGTAACACATGATACGTTGGACCGGGCTGGAGGGGATTCGAGGTGGCCATACAGATGTTGGTTTCGTAACTCTATTTTAAATTACTAGATTTTATTTTCTTGGGTTATCTTCATTATGTAATAAGGCCACTCTATATATTTCGGGATTTATGGTTTTAAGTTGGATTTATTATTTAATAATTTTTTTTAAAAATGTGACATTGAAACATTTTTACCACGGAGACATAAAATGAATCGGATTTTATACAACTTGGACATTTTTATTCGGCAAACTACTATTTTTAACGACAACTCCTTAAACGAAGGGTTTATTTCCAAATTTAAAGTCTGATTTCACTAATTAAACTAGAACTCGTTTTCACCACTTTCCCGTAACATTCCGGATTCGGCTGTGGTGTTTTGGGTCGAGTTTGGGGTGTTACAATTTGGTATCAGAGCAAAGTTTTTACACTCGTCCTTTGGGGTTTTGAGGCCCACAATGTTTCCAATTTTGTATTTAAAATTAGTTTAAAAGAATTTTTTCATGAAATGGAGTGAAGGCATGGCACTCGAGTTTCCTACCCAGTCTACTGTAAGTTTTCATTTCGTTGAATGAATTGGATGGAAGTGGTTGTATGATGCATTGTTATGGATGTTAGAATTTAGGATATTCTCTTTAGAGACAAAACCTTTAGGGATGTACGCGCTTTACGAAAGAACAACTTGAAAATTCTATGTCATAAAACTACCCCTTTAATCAATAAGTGGAAAGAAAGCTAATGCATAAAATTTCCTTAAAACAGATTAAAATGTGACAATAGACATGAGTACTAGGGGACGTGGACGTAATACACGTGGACGGGGTCGAGTCGATTATCGTGTGTGTCCGGGCAGGGTTCGCCACGGTCGTGAAATGAGATGCCGCCGCCGTCACCGCGCAAGTAGAATTCCGAGGACCAAACAGTGGTGATGATGCGGTATCCCAGGCAATGCTGCGGGTTCTGGAGAGAGTTGCGGGAGCAGGCATGGGTAATGGGGCTCGAAAATCGATTCCTTAGCGACTCCAGGCAAATAGAGCCGAAATATTTAGGGGAGTCTCTAGGGTAGCTCCAAACATGGCTGAGTACTGGCTAGAGGCGGTCGAAAGAATCATGGATGACTTGGATTGCACAGCTGAGGAGAAGTCAAGGCGCGCTTTCTCTACTTCAGATGAAGCCTACCAAAGTGGTGGCTTCACCGTCGTGGAGGGTATACCAAACAGATCAAGTAGATTGGGATTTCTTTAAGATGAAATTCCAGGGGAAATATGTTGGGGCCAGTTATGTAGATGCCCAAAGGAAGGCTTTTCTGAATTTAGTGCAAGGGGGAAATCGGTAGCTGAGTATGAGGCGAATGTGGTGGCAGATGCACTAAGCCGGAAGGTAGTATCGGACTTGAGAGCGATGTTCGCTCATCTTAGCCTATATGACGACGGGAGTCTATTAGCGGAGTCTGCAGTGAAGCCATCATGGATAAGTCGTAAAGGAGAAATAGTTGGTGGATGAGGTTCGAGTGCTCGACTTCTACAAGTACAGGATGGGGGAATAGAATATTACAGTGTGAACAGCGATGGAGTTTTGTGTTTTCGTGGGAGGGTTTGTATGCCGAAGGATGTGGAGTTAAGGTAGAGGATTCTTCGGGAATCGCATAGTAGCCCTTACGCTATGCATCCTGAGGGGAGTAAGATGTACCGGGATCTACGGAACAATTTTGGTGGCCTGGATTGAAGCGAGAAGTCACGGAATTTGTGGGGAAGTGTTTGACGTGTCGTCACAGAGTCAAAGCCAACACCAAGTGCCTTCGGGGTTGCTGCAACCAGTGAAGATTCTGCAATGGAAGTGGGAAAGGATCATGATGGACTTTGTTAGTGGGCTTCCTCTTACGCCTACTAAGAAAGACTCGTGATGGGTGATCGAGATCGGTTGACAAAGTCTGCACACTTCATACCGCAAGTGCGTGTCGACTATTCTCTTGAAGTTGGCTAAGTCAGATGTGTGGCGTAAATTGTGAGACCGCATGGTGTGCCGTATCAATAATATCGAGATAGGGACCCTAGATTTACATCGCGGTTTTGGAGGGCGTTACATCAGGCTTTGGGCACCAGGTTGGACTTTAGCACGGCATTTCATCCACCGACGGATGGCCAGTCTGAAAGGGTAATTCAGGTGTTAGAGGATATGTTGAGGGGTTGCGTCATCGATTTCAGAGGTAGCTGGGAAGAATTCTTGCCTTTAGCAGAGTTCGCGTACAACAACAGTTATCAAGCAAGTATTCGGATGGTGCCATATGAAGCATTGTATGGGCGGAAGTGTCACACTCCTACGTGTTGGACAGAGTTAGGTGAACGTCATGTCTTAGGTCCGGAGTTGGTGGCAGAATCAGAAGAGAAGGTTAAGGTAATCCGAACTCGGTTAAAGGAGGCATCGGATAGACAGAAATCGTATGCGGATCTTAAGCGGAAAGAGATAGAATTCGCAGTAGGTGATCGGGTTTTCCTGAAAGTTTCACCGTGGAAGAGGGTGATGAGATTTGGACGTAAAGGTAAGCTGAGCCCCAGGTTTATAGGGCCTTATCGGATTTTGAAGCGGGTAGGGCCGATGAGCGTATCGCTTGGAGTTGCCTTCGAGTTGAAGCGGATGCATGATGTGTTTCACGCCTCGATGCTAAGACGTTACTGTCGGGTCCGCTCTCACGTGGTGCCGAGAGGAAGTTGAGTTAAGGCCAGACTTGTCTTACGAGGAGGAACCAATTCAAATTTTAGAGCGGGATGTGAAGGTGCTACGGAAGAAATCAGTTCCTCTAGTCAAGGTGTTGTGGCGGAACCATGGTTCAGAGGAAGCGTCGTGGGAGCCGGAGGAGGCAATGCGTCAACAATACCCTCATCTATTTTGACCAGGTAATTTCGAGGCTGAAATTTCTTTAAGGGGGTAGAACAGAACATCCGGATTTAGGGGTAGTACTTTTTATTTCGTATCTATGTGTTCTTGTGTGTTGCATGGTTGTTTGAGTGTGTTTGGGGGCTTCGAGAAACCTTGGGGTTAGGTAGGAGCCTTAGTGAAAATTTTTGGTTTGAAGCCTTTAGGGGAGAGCTAGTGGAGTCAGGCCTTAAGGGATTAAAAGTGGTGATTAAGGACACAACAAGTGAAGTGGTGGAGTGGCAAGGAGACGTCATCTGGTGTGCAGGGGAGTTGCGTCAAAAGGGACTTCCAAGAGGGAGGAGGTTCGAGCAACATGGGCAGCATTTTGGAGTTGTATTTTGCGTCAAGAGGGGGAGGTAGTGGATTCGGCAAGGGCACTTGAAAGGTGGAGGTTTGAATGGGTCAAATCTTTTGAATATGTGGTGGAGAGTTATTTGTGGGGTTGGAATGATTCAAACTCATTTGAATGGGTGATGTAGAGGGAATTAACGAGAGAATCGTGGGGGGTGTTGGCTAGGTGAGTGTTAGCCAAATTTTTGAGGGGTTCAGAGGGGGGGAGTATTCGGTTTCAAGCTTAAGGGGAGGGTGCCGAAATTTGGTGCTAGTGTGTAGTAGTTGTTTTTCGGCATTTGGTTGTGCTTCTCACTTTTGTTTTAGTTTTGCTCTCACCCTCTCTTGTGCCGAAAATCACCTAGCTCTTCAACTCTTTTCTCTCTTTTGACTCATAGCTGAAATCTAGAAGACCATTAGGGTCATTTTGGTTTATCCTCTCTTCTCATCTTAAAAAAAGCTGAAAGTAGGTGTTGTTCTTTTTTTTTTTCTTTCTACTCACTCTCTAAAAGCCGAAATATACCCTTCACTTTCCCCCCATAGCTGAAACCTCTTAAACCTCAACTCCCTCTTCCTCTTTTTCACCGATTACTTCATTTTTCCAAAAGCCGAATAACCATTCTATTCACTAGAATCTTGGCCGAATCTCCCATTCACCATTACTTCTCTCTTTTTCATTGTTATTCTTCTTTTCTTTTTTTTTCATTTTGTTGCCGCAAGTGTCATCTCTTGGCCGAATCTAGCAGAGCCGAACATCTCTTGGGTGGTGACTCTTCCTATCAATCCTCTCATTCAAATCCTAGAAGTGGTGGGTTTGATTCGGATCTTTTGCTTGAAGCCAGCATTAGGGGCATTAAGGATCTTTCGGGTTTTGATCAATCAAGGTAAAAAGGTTATAACGTTCGGCCGAAGGCCACTTCTTTTGACCATAAGTGTTAAGGCCGAATCTAAAATGGGTTATGTAGGGATTTCGACAGCCTTTAAGCTCAAGTGAATAGCCTTTGGGATTCTGTCGACCTTGGGTAAGGATGTTCTTTCAATCAAAGCATACTTTTGGTTCCGTTATAGTTTTATTCAACATTTTAACCGGGTCTTCTGAGCAAGATCTTATTTTATGGAATCGAGTACCAGTCAATCGAAGGGAGGGGTTGGACACGTAGTCCCTACCCCTAAGTTCAAGAAGCGGTCAGTTTCAGCGGTTCGGGATTGGCCACCGGGCTATGGGCCAGCGTCTGAAAAGGACAAGCAGATCGTTGTAATCTCTTCGAGTGAGGACGTTAGGGAGATCGATAGTCTAGTGCTTCAGGTTTTTAAGTGTGTAATTATCACACTGTTTCATTAGTTGTTTTAATTAAATATATGTGTTATGTGTGGTAGCCGAAATAGTGGCTGTGGTGGTGTTGTTACCCACATTGGGTAAACCGGTAAACTAGGTTAGTAAACTACCTATATCGAAATTGATAAAAAATGATTGTGGATGCATGTAAGCATGTTGTATATATGTATATGGATGTGCTCATATTCTATTATAATGCCATTTCATCATATTATGCTGCATGTGTATGGGGTTCGGGATATACTGATAAAAGGGGAAGTGTATACTCATATGTGGGTGACTCTGTCACGATTAATGATGGCCTTAAGCCTCATTGTGGATTGATGAAGACCTTGAGTCTCATCGTGGATATTTGTGATTTAATCACGTGGATCGATGGCTAGACCACTATGTGGACTTTGAGCGGTGTGTCCGCTTCAAGATAGACTCGCCAAAGAGGTGTGTAGCGGATGGAAGGTTGATTTAGTAATCCCTGTGTGTGTATTGGATGGATGTACGGGTGGTGTGTAGCGGATGGATACTAGGTTGGGATTGGGTCATCATATTGCATTTCGATTTGAGCATGGTGCTAGTTCGATGTGGATGTGGGCCTAAGGCCATTAGTGGAAACCGTGTAGTGTAATTACACACTGAGTCTAGTGACTCACCCCATTTTTCTCAAAAACAATGCAGGTAACACATGATACGTTGGACCGGGCTGGAGGGGATTCGAGGTGGCCATGCATATGTTGGTTTCGTAACTCTATTTTAAACTACTAGATTTTATTTTCTTGGGTTATCTTCATTATGTAATAAGGCCACTCTATATATTTCGGGATTTATGGTTTTAAGTTGGATTTATTATTTAATAATTTTTTTAAAAATGTGACATTGAAACATTTTTACCCCGGAGACATAAAATGAATCGGATTTTATACAACGTGGGCATTTTTATTCGGCAAACTACTATTTTTAACGACAACTCCTTAAACGAAGGGTTTATTTCCAAATTTAAAGTCTGATTTCATTAATTAAACTAGAACTCATTTTCACCACTTTTTCGTAACATTTCGAATTCGGCTGTGGTGTTTTGGGCCGGGTTTGGGGTGTTACAGATTCTGTTATGGGTTATGACCCAAATGATATTGTAGTGGGTTTTGGCCCACGTATGCTCTGAACTGGACTGTACTATTACTGTTAAAGGGCTTTGGCCAAGACTGTTTTGGTTTCGCTTTTTAGATATCGAATCGACGGCCGGTCTTTGCTATGGACTCGTGAGGTGACCACACGATCGCAAATCATATGCTTTGGACTTTATATATGTTTTAAATTGCTTTTTGGGTTTTAATTTACGTAATAAGGCCTCTCTGGATTTAATTCTGAATTTGGGATTTTGTTACATTTTATATCTGTTAGGTGTAGACGAGTTTTCAACCCAATTACTATTTTTAAAAAACATACGTTTTTACCTTAAATTAGCTTCCGCAACTAAAAGAGATTTTTAACGAAGTTAATAACGTTCAATGAACCACATTTTGAAATTGAACGAACACAAACTGAGACTTTAGTTTTTAGATATTCAGGAGGGTTTTCAATGAAAACATGGTTTTCGAAAAACACTTCAATGTGACACGCCAGATTCAGGCCTAACTTCTGGGCCGGGTTTGGGGTGTTACATTGTAGTTCAAATTTGGGAGATATAATAAGTTCAGTTTTCTGGACTAAATTGAATAAAATGTAAAAATTTAGGGGAGTCGAATAATGAAATTAATTTGATACACATTTATAATTGGATGAAATATGAGGGTTGGAATTGATAAATTCAATTGAATTATTGAATAGATAAAAAAATTAGAGCAAATTGAAGATAATCGGGGAAATGACAAAATTTGTTGATTAGTCCTTAGAAAGTTGTTTGTTTGTTGTCTTTACCAGGTAAGTTCATATGGTATATTTGTGTTAAATTGTTATGCACTTATAATTATAATTGTAATTATGTTTAATTGAAATTTTGATTATTTATGACTCGGTATAAAAAGGTGAGATAGAGGATTAGATTGAATACGATAAATTACCAATTGAAATAATTAAAGAACTGACCTTAAATTTTACTGAAAGAAGAATTTTTATGTGTTAAAGTGATGATTGATGTAATGAGTTAAATTGATTCAATTCAGAAAAATTCATAGTGATAATGATCGAATTGAATATATATGAAAAATGTGTATGCATATATAAATGCGTAATTGAATACATATAGAGATGATTGATACTATCATGAGTATGGATGAATGATTTAATGATGAAAATATATGTGAATTGAGATGTTTTTTTATAATAAATTGAGTAATGAATACCCTATTAACTGTTCGGGAAAAGTCAGATATAGTTGGCATCTTATAAGATAGAAAGAATTCAGGGTTACTTTGACTACGATTCGATGAGGCACTGGGTGCCAAATTGCTTTAGTTATACTGATGAGACATTGGGTGTCAAACTATTTGATAAGCGTTGGGTGCAACTATTTGCTTCGGATTTCTCTGATGAGGCACTGGGTGACAAACTGGTGCATTGGTTATATTCGTGTATTCGTCCGAGTCTGAGTCGTGTTATTAGGGAAATAAAAGATAAAAATGAAATGTTCATAATTTAAATGATGATAATGAATAAGCGTTCGAAATCCATGAAATTGGAAAGTTGAATATGAGATGTGGTATTTGATATGAGATTGCAAATGGATAAAAAAAAGGAAGAAAAATGTGAAATGAAATGTCTATTTGTGAAATGAGTTGATATGATGACCAGATGATATATATACATCTTGAGAATCGATTTTACAAGCCCAGGGGGCCAATATGAAAACGTGACAAATCGATGAACGTGATTCAGAATTAGTACTATAAAACAAAGTAGCGATTGACATTAAATTGACATTCAATATCTATTTTGTATGAAGATGAATTGATTTGTTATGGGAATGAAGTTCATATGGTTTAATATGATTTGGATTGAGAATTTAAATTATGAAATTAAAATAATGTTTGACATTAATTTGAAATGGGATGTATTGCAGATAAATTGATTGTATGATTTGTTAAGATAGTGAATTGTTTTAAATGATCATTTGTTTGTGAATGGTAATGACATGTGAATAAGTGAATTGAAATGTTATATGATTGAGTTACTATATTGTATGTTAAATGTTAAACTCACCTTTTTTATATTTGGATTGCCATGATAGGGAAACGTTACCAAGCTAAGTAGCATGTAGTGTATATTTATAACCTGAGGTAAGTTACTTGGTTTAATACATGTGAACTTATTAGGCATTGTATATGCTTACCTTATTTGTTTTTCCCTTTCCCTGTAGATTGTCAACTTGCGAAACACACAAAGCAGATCGTCCAAAGCTCACACTATCCCAGTATTGATTCAGTAGTCTTTCTATCATTTAAAACTTGGTTTTGTGTCATGTATATAGGCGAACCGTTTTTGGTCAATCTTGATTGTTAGTACTTGGTTCTTGATTGTGGTTTGAGTTTTGAATGATTATATGTTATGTATATAGGTCATTTTGGGGATTATAAATTGGATGTGATTATGTAGTTAAAATGGTTAATATATAATATGTTTATAAGGTTATTTGACTTGGTTGATAAAATGAATGGTTTAAGTGTGCCTTGTTGATGTATACCTATTTTTGAAATATGAAGAATTATTGTATGATAATGCTTTGACAAATGGTTGATTAATAGGTATATGTGATGTTTTGAATCATGAAAAGATGTATGGAAACTGAGATTTGGATGGATTATACATGGTAAAATCTAGTTGTTTACTTAAGACCTAGATGGTCAATTCTTTTAGATGTATGGCATGTTTTAGGTTAGTTTACAAAGTAAGGTTTGATAGAAATTTATGGCAAGATGCGCAATGATATCACATGCTCATATGTATGTTTTAAAGTTATAATTGAACCGTGATAGTATTATATTTGTTGAATGAATTGGTAATGGCTTATAATTTGTTGTGATGGTGCCAAAATGGCTTGTTGGTTAGGCCCTTAGGAATGATGATTTAAATGGCATTTTTTTGTATATTTTGGTGTTTTTTGATTAGGTCGAAGATTTGGTATGAAGTGCATATATAGTATGTGAGTGTTGGTGGTTTGTATCTTATCTTGTAGGTTACATATGGAACAGTCAAACACACGGTGTGCCATGCATAGACATGTGGCACGACCGTGTGCTCTTAATGAATTAGGTGCAGGTTGATTGGTACGACCTTAGTCTCTCACACGGCCCAGCCACGTGGCCCTGTGAATGTTTTCAAAGTTTTACAACTAGGTCAACATGGCCACAATTAGTTACATAGCCTGGCAACACGGTCGTGTGACCCCTGTTTTGTACTTTTGCCACACTTTTCTGAAATGTTTCAAATTACTCCCTATTTTGTTATGAATTGTTTTTAAAGCTTTAGTAAGTTTGATTTAACCCCGATATTATATGAATAACATGTTGTTAACTATATGGTTGATGATTAATGATCATTTAGAGAAATTTTAATTGATATAGTATGATTTTGTTCTATTATGTGTTGTAACATCCTGTAACTCGGGTCTGGCAATCGGATTGGTTAAAGGGTGTTACAATGTCATTTTCCATTTTATTCATTTTTAGTCCTCTATATTGGTATCACATATCAAACTAAATCATAACAATTCATATTATCACCATATACTCACCTCAATGATCAATCATTCAATAAAAATTCATATGCAAGAAAATATATCTATCCTAGATTATAAAAGTGCATATCGGAATTTCGCGTCACTCATAAAAAAATTTCGCTTTTCCTTTCCCTCTCGAAGGTTCCGCTTCGATGTTAGCTATGTACGATAACATAACAAAATAAAAATGATCAATTTTCATCAATTCACATTAAAATAAAAAGTCAAGCATATTTTATAATTTATTCAATTTAGTCCCTAAACCCAAGACAAGCATAACTTTAGGTATAGAGCTTCAAATTGAATCTGATTTTACATTTACTCATTAGCGGCCTTCTACAATCTATTTCTACTATAACTTCACAACAAGTTTGCATTTTATTCAATTTGGTTTATAATGTAACAAAGCTAACAATCAAGCTTGTTAAGCTTTACAAATTAGTTTTTTTCATAATCTAAGCTTAATTTCTATAAATTTCACACCTAATTCATTCAATTATCAAAAATGAAAACTTACCAAAATTTCACCAATTGAACAAATTGAAACATGGGTTAGCTAAATCAAGCTCCCAATGTAACACCCCTAACCTTAATCCTTCACCGAAACATGGTTACGGAGCATTACCAGAGATTGCAAATAAAATCGACAGAAATTTAAAACATTTCATAACATAATAATAATAATCACATCAAAACCAATCAACATCATATTTATTGTCCCTTATACGATTCCTCGAGGCCCTAAATACACATTAGAAACAAGTCGGGACTAAATCGGAAACTCGGAGAATTTTTCAGAAAACATTAAAAAATTTCAAAGCTGTAGGGGTCACACGGTTGTGTCCCAACCTGGGCCCGTGCCCGTGTAACTCACTGACTTGGGCCACACGGCCAAGCCACACACTTGTGTGCTAGGCCGTGTACCCTTCGAAGTAGCCTTACACGCCCGTGTGTCAGGCCGTGTGCTAGGCCATGTAATAGCCTGACTTGTACCCTTTGAAACCTACAGGGGACACACGGCCGTGTCACCTGGCCGTGTGTCACACACGGCTGAGACACATGCCCGTGACTCTGCCCGTGTAGACGAAAATAGGTCATTTTACAAGCCATATTTCTCACCCAATTTGACATGTACCTACACCCAACATTATGCATATAAACATGCCATAATAAGGCACTCAAACCTAGCATAAACAAGCTTTAAATATGTAGTATATTCACATACAACCAATATGCCCTTAGGCACCTCAAATGACAACTTATAAACATGACCAACCATAAAATCAATATAACCAATTGATAAACTAAAATATATGCATAATTACACCAAAACTTACCATGTATAGTATTTAACAAAACATACCATTTGGTACTAAAACTCCATTTTAAAACTAGCATCAAATGACCATAAAAATCATTTCCACCAAAACACCAATTTACCACAATTACATCCTATCACAAAGTACATATTCAATATGCATATTCATACCACAATTTTCATCTTCCATAATTCAACCATACCAAGTTATTCATCAACCTTTAGAGAGAAAATATTTACATACCATATACTAGACTTATACTATCATCAAAGTGCCAAAACACTAGCCAAACAAATGGTCAAATTATCAACAAAGCATATAGGCCAAAATTAACCAAAATAACCTATACATGCCATTATAACCAAACTTAAACCAATCGAAACTATCGAGTGAGCCGATGGATAGTGTGATATAGCTCCGACAAACTTCCAACCCGAACGAGCTTCCGATTCACTAAAAACACGAAAAATACACTGAGTAAGCATTTAAGCTTAGTAAGTTCGTATAACATAGAATTTAACATACCATTTAGTCACAATTTAGGTAAGTAAACATAGCATATCCCAACTCAATTTGGCCAAATGCCTGAGCACATATTCACCAACATGTTATGTAACAGCCCAATTTCTGTGAGATCGGAATAGTGGTTTCGGAACCACAAATCCGAGCCAAAAATAAAATTTATTTTAATATTGTTTTATGATTTGCATTATTATAGGAAGGTCATATGAAATTTTTTATATAAAAATTTTACCGATTGCATGTTTAATTAGGGAAAGGACTAAATTCCATAAAATGCAAAAGTTGTCTTCTAGTAGTTATAAGTATCAAATAGCTATAGAATTAAAAACTTAAGGTCCTTATATGGTAATTAGACCATTGAAGAAAAGTTAGTAGGTAATTTAGTGACTTGTCCATGGAAAAATTAGAAATGGGCAAGGACTAAATTGGAAATCACTAAAACTAAATGATGACAAACAATTAAAAAGGAAATTATCATCTTTTTATTCATCTTCTTCCCTAAAATTTCTATGGAAACCCTAAGAGAGAGGATGAAAACTTTCCAAGCTCAATAAGGTATGAAATCAAGTCCCGTTTTTAATGATTTTTATATTTTTGGAATCGGGATAGTCTAATCTCTCTATTTAGGGGATTTATTTGAAAAGTTACCAAGGTATGAAATTTGGGTCATGGATGAATATGCTAAAAATTAGAAATTTATGGTAGAAAATGAAAAGTTATTCATAGATGAACAACTTTTACAAAGCAATTTTTGATGAAAACTTGATTTAGGGATTAAAATGAAAAAGTGGTAAAACCCATGGAAAATTCTGAAATTTGTGAAATGTATGTGCTGTAAATGTAATATATAAATTTCGGCTAGACTTGGAAAGAGGGTTAAATTTCATGAATTTCATTTTCCTAGCCTAGGGATGAAATTTAATTATTATTTGTTATGTTTTGGTTTATATATTATGGTAAGTAATTAACGTAAGTATTAACAAATGTTATTGAATTGAATTTGTATGGATATATGTGAATGGTGTGGAAATTGAATATTGGATATAAGTTATATTTGAAAAAAAATATTGATTGGGAATGTGATGAAATTGATATGAATTTGTGATTATTATGAAATTTGAAATTTTCTATTGAAAAGTGGATTGAATTGTATTGAATTGAGAATATATGTGATTAATTGAAATGTGTATTAATTGGAAACTGGAAAGTGAATTGAATACCCTATTAATTGTATCGGGTAGGGTCGGATATAGTTGGCATGCCATAGGATTGGAAGTGTTCAAGAATACTTCGACCTTGAGTCAATGAGACACTGGGTGTCATACTGTTACTTCGGATAGATTCGATGAGGTACCGAGTACCAACTTACTTCGGCTTGGCCGATGAGACACTGGGTGTCAACTATTGCTTCGAACTATCCGATGAGGCACTAGGTGCCGTACTGGTGTGTTTGGTTGGATCCGTGTATCCGTCTGAGTCCGAGTCATGTTAATAAGGGTAAATAAATGAATTGGCAAATTGAATGATATTGAATGATTGTGAATATGAAATGTATTGAAATATTGAATTGAGATATGAAAATGAAAAGTATGAAACAATGGTTGCATGAAATAAATATTGATGCAATGAATGAAATGGATATTGATATAGTGAAATGATATGTAAGTCAAAGTGAAGAATATGAGAAATGAAATTGATATAGTGAATTGAAAATAAAATGTGATTTGTGTTCATATTGTGAAAAGCTATCTGGGATAGCAAATGATAAAGATTGAATAAGTTATAAATAAATGTATGAGAAATTGTGATTTATGTGATAATTGAGTATTGTATGACTAATGTCATTATACGACTAAATATGGTTTGATATGTGAATGACCATTTATATAGTAATTGTGTGAATTAGGATATTGTTTAATAAATGAAAAATGATAGTTATGATACTAGACATAAATATGTCCTTATAATTTAATTTTGCCTATTATATTATATTATATTGTTTTTAAATATTTGGATTATAGAAATACCACTAAGTTTTTACTCAGCCTAAGGTTTTATTTTCCGTGCGCAGATTAGGTACAATGATTTTAAAGAGTTGTTATTGAGATTGTGGGCATCTATCTCATCACATCTCTATGGGGCAAAATGGTAATTTTGCCTAGGAAGTAATATAATTCAAATGTATATGAAATGTGATAGATTAATAGTTAAATTTGTTTATATAGACCTGGAAAGACCAACTACCGAACTAGATTGAGGGAAACAAAAGGTTTCGAAATAGTTGAAATTCAAATACGAACAATTGTTAAGGTAAGTTCGTGTAATCAAAATATGTATGTTAATGTGCTTGAATTGAATTGTGTGTTTGTGTTGATATGTATGAGAAGATATACATTATGAAATGACCTCAAATTGGAAAATAATGATAAAATGCTATTGTAACAGCCCGTTTTTTGGTCAAATTGGAACAGTGGTTTTGGGACCACAAATCCGAGGTTGAAATATTTATTTTATTATTATTTTAATGTTTACAGTATGATATCATGTTGGTGTGAAAATTTTGTTGAGAAGTTTTATCGTTTGATAGGTCAATTTGATAAAAAGAACTAAATCGCGTAAATTGCAAAAGTACTGTTCTATTAGCTAATGGTGTTAAATAGCTATAGAACCTTAAAGTTTAGGTCCTTAAGTGGTAAATATACCATTATTATGTTAGTGGATGTTAATGGTTTGGCATAAATGAAATTTTGACTTTTAAGGTTAAAATGGTAAATGGTTAATAAATGATATAATAATTAAAACAAAATCCATTTTTGTTCATTTTCATCTTCACCTAGCCGAATATACAAGAGAAAGAATCCATTTTTGTCTTCAACATTTGGAAACTTTAATTTCTTCAATTAAGGTATGATTTTTGTCCTGTTTTTAATGATTTCTACGTTTTTGAGATCGTTGCAGCTAGGTCTAGCTAGCCGAGGGACTAATTTGCAAAACTGTTAAAGATTTTGAGTGTTTCCATTGAGGAATACATGTGTATTTTGAAGTTTCTTGGTAGATTATGAATGCTTGTTAATAGATATACAAGTTTTATTAAGTGATTTTTAGTGAAAATGAAAAATAGGGATTTAATTTAGAAATGTCTAAAGTTAGTGGTTAAAATGTGAAATAAATAAAAATATGGGCTGATATGAGGATGGGTAATATTCGGCCAGCATGAAATTGTATTAAATTGAATGAATTGTGATTTTATGTGATAAGGACTAAATTGCAAAAATGTGAAATAATAGGGGCAAAAATGTAATTTTGCCAAAATTTGTAAATTGTGCTAAATTTAACGAAATGATGATTAGATAAGTAAATTTTGATATTATATAGATTGAGATAAACGAGATTTGGATCTAGAACGAGGGAAAACAAAGTATCGAATTAGTCGACCTAATTCGTCGTTACAGCGAACGAGGTAAGTTCGTATGTTTAATAAGCATTAAATTATATATGTATAAATGCTTAATTGATTTAATTGTGGTAAATGCTATATTATTGAAATGAAATGTGAATGCTATTGAATATGATACTACAAAAATAACCGATAGAGATTCGACACAGCGAAAGTCTTGGTTGAACCTCAGGAATAGATAAGATACAAATGTCATGACATTAGGGTTACTGAGATTACGTGTAAGACCATATCTAGGAAATGGCATTTGTACTGTACTATGTGTACGAAATTCCTGAGTATCCTTTAGTATTCCAAATGGTTCAACGGGAAATGTTGACGAAATGTGGTTACAAGTGATGGTACGACTCAGTCAAGGTACTCGTGACAGAAATCGACAAGTAAATGTTAGAAGTGAATTTTATATGATGAGTAACTGGAAAATTATGAGAATTCATATGGTTCAATTGAATATATAAATGTGATGACTACTGAATTAAATATAGTTTATTTCTATTTTCTTATTCTTATGTAAATGTGGATGAATTGATAGGAAGTATTCTGATACGAACTCATTTCGGTGATGATTCGAGTCAATTAGATTGCCCGATCATTAAAATGGAGAAGTATCGTCAGTTTTGAAACAAAGGGTGATTTCAGATAAGGAGAGTATTTGGTGAACAAGATGGTTATTAAAAATGGCTAAAGGATATAAAGATGAAGAGGAAATTCGGCTACAAAGGAAAAGGAAATTAAATCAATATTTGTGGATGGAATGGAGAACTTAAGGATAAGAAAGAACCAACACTATGTTAAAGTGTTGACCCGAGACTTATACGTCACTTAAGGTGGACCTTGACCCGTTACCTATGAAAGTAGGAACCAAAGGTATAGTTTGGTGAATGCCACACTCGGAATGAGTGATAAGTTCAAAAAGAAACAAAGTAGACGGCACTAGCTTTTGCTAGATAAGCCAGCTTGAGTCTTAAAACGAAATAGGAGAGTTGAAAAACTTACAAAATGTTATAAACATTCAAAAGATAGAAAAAAGTCCCTTACAATGAGCTGATTACAAGTATTTATAGTGCTAGATAAGGCCTAGCTGAATGGTCACTTTTGTTCAGCTTAATGAGCTAATAATGAGCTGAAATAAAGTTTACAAACTTTTGAAATTCTAGGCCTAAGTAACTCTTTCTTTCAATATGATTTAATTCTTTAATTCAGCTAATTCAATTCACTTGAATGCTTTAGATTTCATACTTGAGCATCCAAGGTGTTTAAGAAAACTTTTGAAGTCTCCCTTGGCCAGCCGAATGGACACCAGCAGCTTTTAATGGAATTTAAGATCATGGAGTGACCATTTAAACAACAATCGATTATGGAACAAGAAAAGGCTACTGCCAATTTTAAGGAAGTGTAATGCTCTTATTTTTAATTGATATAACAGCTCCTTTTAATGATGTATAATGCCCCCTTGTATGTAACCAATTTCTACTTGAAAAGTCACATTAATCACTTTGTAACAACCCTTGAATGTAACGGTTTCCAGCTGATTAGTCACCTGCAATCAAACACGTTAAAACAAGCATATTAAACACATTTAAACACATATTAAACACAAAACACATTAAGCACACTAAACTTAATAAGCTTAGTAAATAAACTTATAACTGAACTACTTTAACTCATAACTTAATTTAATAAACTGTAATAAACATATTTAACAATAAGTTATTCCAGCAATTAAATAAACTAAGTTAAGCATTTATTTCCAGCAATTATTTAACTAAAAGTAGTTTAATAAAAATGACAAACAATTATTAAACTAAGATGAGTTTAATTAAAGTCCAGCAACTTAATTATTAAACTAAGATGAATTAAAAATAAATTTAAAGTTCAGCTTGCAATAAATTGCAAGAAACGCCTATAGAGCTCACTGAGCTTGTAACGCCCCAAAAGTTAGGGGTTAGTAGTTTTGCTTAAATTTATGTTGTGCTTATTTGGCTTGTTATTTTAGTATGTTTGGGGGTTCTGTAGAGGCCTGGGTTCGAGGTTGAGCTTTGGAAAAATTTTTGGTTTTTGGCCCTTTAGTGAAGAGGGCAGTTGGAGGCGATACATAAGTAAAATTGTGTGTGTTTAGAAGACACAAGTGGAGTGTATGGCGTGGTGGCTGTGGCGTCATTGGCAGAGTAGTGGGAGAAGGGTTCGAATCCCACAGATGGAAAAATGGAAGGCTTTTATTTTGCTCAGGAGAAGATAAGAGGTTGTGTTGGAATCAAATACTGTTGGAGAAGTGTTTCAATTGGTCAAGGTTGTTGGGTGAGTTTGAATGGGAGATGGAGAGTGAATTGAGGAGGAAAAAGGGGAGAAAATCATGGAATTCAAGTGGGGGGGGGAAGAGTTGGCCGAATATGGGGAAGTGGGTAGGAAAATTCGACCAAGAGAATTGGCATTTGGTAAAGTGCATTTTCGGTTGTGTCAAAGGGAAGTGCCGAAATTTTCTTTGTATTTTTCTTTTGAGAAATGTTGTCATTTTAGCACTTTGGGGCATTTCAATTCGATTTTTTTCCACTGTGAACCTCTGTCAAATTCACCCGGTTGCTTCTTTTTCTTTCTCTTCCCTTTCTCTTGCAAATTGCCGAAAGTACTCTCCTCCACCTTTTATTTCTCTTTTATTTCTTCTGTGGGTGCTGAATTACTAAAGTTTTGCTCTTTTCTTCTCCTTCCTTCACCTCAAATCTCATCTCCCCAACCTTCCCTCCACTTTTAGTCGAATACCTACACTTCTCTCCTCTTTTCACATTATTCTTTTTCTCTCTTGAATCGTTTTCTCTCCATATCCGAACCTTTATTCATCAGCTAGCTTATTTTCCCTTCATCACGGTTGTGCAAGAAGTGTGACAATCGGTAAGTTATAGATTTTCTTTGTCAGTAACTCTGTTCCCTTTCGATTTCTGCTTTAATAACCATATGTTATCTCTTTCACTGTATGGCTAAGGTTACGTTTATTTTTCTATGTTATGGCCATCATTGGATTTGCGGATTCTATAAGGCGAAGGGGAGCAAGTGGTTTGTGTTAATCAATCTTGACTAGGGACTCATCATTCAAAGGAGGTAGGTATGTTGTCATAAAACTTGGGTTGGCCGAATGTGCCTTGTGTGGGTGTTGAAGTGGTATACGGTTTTAGTCACACTTATGGGTGTCTTTTGGTACTGATTCTTGTTAAGGACGTGAAGCCAATCAACCGCGCCTAGTAATATGGGTGTTTAGGGTCGTTTACTCAAACAAGGTGAGGGGAACGTTTTGGGTTAGTTCTCTAAGTGATTAATTTTAGCAACGTGTGGCTAATAAGGAATCTGGTGATCTATAGGGTTGATACGAAGGGCTGATCGTGCGTCTCGCTAAGGTGTGTACTCACCCCATTCCAACTGTGGATCGGCAAATGCCTAAAAGCCGAAATACCAGCAAGAGATGCCACACGAGCGTGCAAATGCACGTGTGGTGAACCGAGCCCACGAATATGGGCTAAGACGCATGAGGTCACCATGAGCGTTCTCATGGGTTTAGGTCATTTTGGGCCTCGTTTAACTGAAATGGGCCGAGTGGGGCCAACGGGCCCATGGGCCCTACGCGAGTAAATTTTGTGAACGGATAGGAAATAAGGAGCTGGACATGGCGATCACATGGCCAAAGGCCATTTTGGGCCGAATAGGCCACACGAGAGTGTGGGCCCACCTGGGTCGAGTTTTAGGCTTTGGGCCTAAATACACCGTTTTGGTTAATATATGTTATCTTATTGCTCGAGGCGACTGTAGACCCTTGGAAAGGGTGTAGAATTATCGAAATACCCCTAGAGGGTAAATTACCGCCTGGAGGGTAAATTACCAAAATACCCCTGGGTAGTGAAATGATTAAAATGCCTTACATGTTATATAATTGTTATTGTATGTTAATTATGGTATGTTGCATTCATGTGATATTATGTTGCATGGGGTTGGGATATTGGTTATGGAGGAAGTTCTGATAGGATCGCATGGTCGCTTGACGACTGTGGATCCACCGAAGGCTTTAAGCCGATTATATGACTGGCAGCTCTGCTGCAATTTTGGTTAGTGCCACAACCGGTGCTACATAATGAGTGTAGGGATGGGTGGGTCGATTAAATCCCCACAGGAGTGCAGGGTTGGTATGGGCATTATTGTATTGCATTCACTTGTTCTGTTATTAAGATGGGCTTAGGCCCAGATAGATGTGATCTGTGACTTTTGTTATGGGCTAAGGCCCAACCGAGGCTATTTTGGGCTAAGGCTCAAATGCCACCGTTACTGTAATAGGCTTAGGCCCGGATTGATTTTGATGCATGCCTTATGACCGATAAGGGTTGTGCACACTAAGTTTTTGTAAACTCACCCCCTATTTTTATTAAATGTTTCAGGTAATCCTCAGTAGGCGGTTTGACGTACTGGAGGACTCGGAGGTGGCCACACTACGAGCAGCTTGGATTTTAGTATTCTGCTCTACTTTATTTAGACTGTTTTCTTATTGGGTTGTAATAAGGCTTCTCTTAAATTCTGCTTTTTAATTTGGGATTTTTAGTTTATTATGATTTAAATCTGCTAAAAGTTGAACCCGGTTTTTCCCAAAATGATAACTGTTTTCTAAACACTACGTTTCCGCAACTCAACTTTTTTTTGTGATAATACGTTAAGCTTCTGCAACAACAAGGTTTTAGAGGTAATAATGTTTTACAAGAGAATGACTGTTAATAAACCCCGTTTTGAAAATAAGCAAACGAAATCTAAGGTTTTAAATGGCAGAAGGTTTTAAATTGTAAGAAGGGTTTCTAATTAAAGCATGGTTTTCGAAAAACTCTTCAATGTGACCCGCCAAATTTGGGCCTAACTTCTAGGCCGGGTTTGGGGTGTTACATTTAATGGTATCAGAGCCCGGTTGCAAAACTCGAGCTGTGAAATGGGCTTTAGTTTTTTTTATTTTAAAAATGTTTACAAATGATTTTGAAGTGATTTTGGAAGATTTTTGTGTGGCACACCGAGTCTCCGGCGTCGGACCAAGTTAGTTCTCCTGATACTAAAATTAGTTTTAAACTGTTATACTGTAGATAGTTACTGGGCTTACTTTAGATGATAAACTATACTAAGACTCTTAGTTAGAGTAAAACTGAAGGCCGTAGGAGACTAAAACTGTAGTGAGTTTGCGATTGCGAAACAACTCTTAACTACTTCTTTCATAAAACATTTGTTTAATTACTGGAACTATGGGCTAAATTCATAAAATTTCTAATTCAGATAATATGCGAAGTGATAATGAGCGCTAGAAGGGTTGCAAGAGGCCGCGGTAGAAGCCGTGGAAGTGCTAGGGCTGGGTCTTCGGTGTCAGACCACATGCCAAATGTCAAGGCGAGAGAAGCACCGGCTTCACCAGGAACTGAGATAAGGTCGTTCGACCGAACTGTTGGGGATGACGCACTGTCTCAGGCAATGCTGTGTATTTTGGAAAGAGTTGTTGGGTCTGTTGAGCCTAATACCATTATTAGGGGCCGTGGGTCGGTTACGAAATGACTCCGGTCCAATGGAGCAGAGATCTTCAGGGGAGTTTCTGGGGTGGTCCCAAGTGTGGCAGAGTAGTGGTTATAGGCCACCGAAAGAATTATGGACGACCTCGACTGCACACCGAAAAAAAAGTTAAAGGGTGTCGTGTCTTTGCTGATGGATGAAGCCTACCAGTGGTGGCTTACAGTAAAAGAGGGTACCTCGTCTGATCGATTGACCTGGGAATTCTTCAAGTCCACATTTCAGGGAAAGTATGTGGGCGCTAGCTATGTCAACGCTCGTAGGAAAAAATTTCTTAATTTTGTTCAAGGAGACAAGTCTGTGGCTGAGTACGAGGCAAAATTTTTTCGACTTAGCCGGTATGCTCAATGAATTGTGGCAACGGAGTACGAACATTGTGTTCGGTTCGAAGATGGCCTCAGGGACAGTCTCCGAGTGTTGATAGCCTCACAGAGGGAGCGGGACTTTACTGCATTGGTAGAGAAAGCTAAGATCGCTGAAGATGTGAAGCGCTCTGAGCGCTTAAATAGGGAAAGAGAAAGGGTCAGAAACAAGAGGGATTCTGAGCATTAGGATTCTGATCAGAGATTTAAGAGAAGGGCTAGAGTAAATGGGCCAGTCAGAGCTGTGCCCCCTGTTGCTACTACTGGGTTACCACATTGTGCTACTTGTGGGAAAGGTCATGTGGGCGAGTGCTGGAGAAGGACAGGGGCTTGTCTGAGTTGTGGTTCCATGCAACATCGACTCAGAGAGTGTCCCAAAAGACCGGATCAGGGACAGGCCTTTAGTAGGGGTAATGTACAGCCACTGAGGGGTAGACAGCAGCCGCCTAGAGGTCGTGGGCATGCCAAGGATGGAAACGGTGTGGGCCGTAGAACTCCAGGTAGAGGTGTTGGTTATGCGGAGGCAAGGCAGCCAACATTGGTTTATGCAGCACGTCGCCAAGAGGACAGAGGCGCTCCATATGCGAATACTGGTACGTACTTTACCTATAATGTGCTATTTACCTAATTTGCAATTAGGACTAGAGTGCACAGCAAAAGCGTAGTGGTATAACCGGTATTGTGCGGTTATTAGATAGTTGGAAATTTCGAGGATGAAATTTCTTTAAGGGGGGTAGAGTTGTAATGCCCCAAAATTTAGGGGTTAGTAGTTTTGCTTAAATTTATGTTGTGCTTATTTGGCTTGTTATTTGATTGTGTTTGGGGGTCCTGTAGAGGCCTGGGTTCGAGGTTGAGTTTTCGAAAAAATTTTGGTTTTTGGCCCTTTAGTGGAGAGGGCAGTTTGAGGCAGTACATAAGTAAAATTGTGTGTGTTTATGAGAAACAAGTGGAGTGTGTGGCGTGGTGGTTGTGGCGTCATTGGCAGGGTAGGGGGAGAAGGGTTTGAATCCCACAGATGGAAAAATGGAAGGCTTTTATTTTGCTCAGGAGAAGACAAGAGGTTGTGTTGGAATCAAAAACTTATTGAGAAGTGTTTGAATTGGACAAGGTTGTTGGGTGAGTTTGAATGGGAGATGGAGAGTGAATTGAGGAGGAAAAAGGGGAGAAAATCATGGAATTCAAGTGGGGGGGAAGAGTTGGCCGAATATGGGGAAGTGGGTAGGAAAATTCGGCCAAGAGACTTGGCATTTGGTAAAGTGCATTTTCGGTTGTGTGAAAGGGAAGTGCCGAAATTTTCTTTGTATTTTTCTTTTGAGAAATGTTGTCATTTTAGCACTTTGGGGCATTTCAAGTTGATTTCTTTCCACAGTGAACCTCTGTCGAATTCACTCGGTTGCTTTTTTTTTCTCTTCCCTTTCTCTTGCAAATTACAGAAAGCACTCTCCTCCACCTTTTATTTCTCTTTTATTTCTTCTGTGGGTGCCGAATTGCTAAAGTTTTGCTCTTTTCTTCTCCTTCCTTCTCCTCAAATCTCATCTTCTCAACCTTACCTCCATTTTTAGTCGAATACCTACACTTCTCTCCTCTTTTCACATTATTCTTTTTCTCTCTTGAATCGTTTTCTCTCCATAGCCGAACCTTTATTCATCAGCTAGCTTCTTTTACCTTCATCACGGTTGTGCAAGAAGTGTGATAATTGGTAAGTTATAGATTTTCTTTGTCAGTAACTCTGTTCCCATTCGATTTCTGCTTTAAGAACCATATGTTATCTCTTTCACTCTACGGCTAAGGTTACGTTTATTTTTCTGTGTTATGGCCATCATTGGGTTTGCAGATTCTATAAGGCGAATGGGAGCAAGTGGTTTGTGTTAATCAATCTTGACTAGGGACTCATCATTCAAAGGAAGGAGGTATGTTGTCATAAAACTTGGGTTGGCCGAATGTGCCTTGTGTGGGTGTTGAAGTGGTATGTGGTTTTAGTCACACTTATATGTGTCTTTTGGTACAGATTCTTGTTAAAGACGTGAAGCGAATCAACCGTGCCTAGTAATCTGGGTGTTTAGGGCCGTTTACTCAGACAAGGTGAGGGGAACATTTTGGGTTAGTTCTCTAAGTAATTAATCTTTTGAAACGTGTGGCTAATAAGGAATCTGGTGATCTGTAGGGTTGATACGAAGGGCTGATCGTGCGTCTCGCTAAGGTGTGTACTCACCCTATTCCAACTGTGGATCGGCAAATGCCGAAAAGCCGAAATACCGGCAATAGATACCACACGAGCATGCAAACGAACGTGTGGTGAATCGAGCCCACGAATATGGGCGTAAGACGTATGAGGTCACCATGAGCGTTCTCATGGGCTTAGGTAATTTTGGGCCTCGTTTGGCTGAAATAGGCCGAGTGGGCCCAACGGGCCTGTGGGCCCTACACGAGTAAATTTTGTGAACAGATAGGAAATAAGGAGCCGGACATGGCAATCACATGGCCAAAGGCCGTTTTGAGCCAAATGGGCCACACGAGAGTGTGGGCCCACCTAGGCTGAGTTTCGGGCTTTGGGCCCAAATACACCGTTTTGGTTAAATATGTTATCTTGTTGCTCGAGGCGATTGTAGAACCTTGGAAAGGGCGTAGAATTATCCAAATACCCCTAGAGGGTAAATTACTGAAATACCCCTAGAGGGTAAATTACCAAAATACCCCTGGAGGGTAAATTACCAATATACCCCTGGTTAGTGAAATGACTAAAATGCCCTACATGTTATATAATTGTTATCGTATGTTAGTTATGGTATGTTGCATTCATGTGATATTATGTTGCATGGGGTTGGGATATTGGTTATGGAGGAAGTTCTGATAGGATCGCATGGTCGCTTGACGACTGTGGATCCACCGAAGGCTTTAAGCCGATTATATGACTGGCAGCTCTGCTGCAATTTTGGTTAGTGCCGCAACCGGTGCTACATAAGGAGTGTAGGGATGGGTGGGTTGATTAAATCCCCGCAGGAGTGCAGGGTTGGATAGGAGACGGAGTGCAGGGTTGGTATGGGCATTATTGCATTGCATTCACTTGTTCTGTTATTGAGATGGGCTTAGGCCCAGATAGATGTGATCTGTGACTTTGGTTATGGGCTAAGGCCAAACCGAGGCTATTTTTGGCTAAGGCCCAAATGCCACCGTTACTGTAATGGGCTTAGGCCCGGATTGATTTTGATGCATGCCTTATGACCGAGGAGGGTTGTGCACACTGAGTTTTCGTAAACTCACCCCCTTTTTTTATTAAATGTTTCAGGTAATCCTCAGTAGGCAGTTCGACGTACTGGAGGACTCGGAGGTGGCCACAGTACGAGTAGCTTGGATTTTAGTATTCTGCTCTACTTTATTTAGACTGTTTTCTTATTGGGTTGTAATAAGGCCTCTCTTAAATTCTGGTTTTTAATTTGGGATTTTTAGTTTATTATGATTTAAATCTGCTAAAAGTTGAACCCGGATTTTCCCAAAACGATAACTATTTTCTAAACACTACGTTTCCCCAACTCAACGTTTTTTTGTGATAATACGTTAAGCTTCCGCAACAACAAGGTTTTAGAGGTAATAATGTTTTACAAGAGAATGATTGTTAATAAACCCCGTTTTGAAAAAAAGCAAACGAAATCTGAGGTTTTAAATGGCAGAAGGTTTTAAATTGTAAGAAGGGTTTCTAATGAAAGCATGGTTTTCGAAAAACTCTTCAATGTGACACGCCAAATTTGGGCCTAACTTCTAGGCCAGGTTTTGGGTGTTACAGAGCTTGTAATGAAGCTTCATTTTCAACTTAGGCCCCTCAAGCTTAGGCCAATGTCGATGGCGTCGTAACATGATGCGACCGGTTTCGCATCATACCCTCCCTCTTGAAGACGATTTGTCCTCAAATCGGGCCATTTGCTCGCGAAAAATTTTTCATCGTCACAAACCTGGAAAATACACAAGACTCAAAAATGAAACAGATTAGATGCTTGTCGTCCCTCTTTAGGAGGAATCCATTTCCAAATGTCACCTTCACGAAAATGAAAAAGGTTAGTGACACCATGGATGATGAACTCAAAAGAACATGCTGAAATGTTATTCACAAATTGAACATATGAATTGATGCCGGGATCAAAAATAGAAATCGATCTTACCTTTTTCTTCGATGAAAACAAACCATAACCACATAACATTCGAAAGTCATAATCTTGAAAGAAAAAATTCTATGGCTCAAATCCCTTGAAAAATGATATGGAACAACATTCACTGGGATCAAAGACAAAGTTTTTGTTCACATATTTAGTCACACAAAATTGCGGATGCTTACTTTCTCTCAAAGACATTTCAAAATAGCGAACTCCAGGTTTGAACACACGATTTTGGTCACTCGTTCCAGCTTGCAACAAGAATTTCTTTGTCTCCAATGATCCACACATATTAATCAAAGAAGGTGTGTGCTTGCAAACATTCAAACAATCATATATATTAAGTCTCATTCGAACAAACTTACTCAAACATGTGGGATTTACACAACAAATCAGAAATTTCAAATCATCGTTACACACAAGCAGATTAGGCGTTTCACATATCAACTCTTTATCGTAAAAGACCAAATTTTGTGCAGGCTGATTTAGTCTTACTTCATTAACAATTTCGCCAAGGTCATATTCATTAGCAGAAAAACACTTCATATCAATATGTAAAACGAAATCATCAATCGGATTATGAATATCAACCAAATCAAGATGAGGAGCTCTTTCACCAACTAGGTTTCCAACTTTCTCATCATTCAAATGAAATTATTGAGACTCAAATAACATGAGACCCTTACCTTGCTTACCTTTAGACGCTTGTGTACTAAGGTCATCTATGTTCTTACCTTTTTCGAGCAATCGAAATCGCCACTCATCGGATAGGTAACGAAGCTGAAATTTATCAATGGGATTTCGAGAAACCTGAAAAGAAGAAACATTACAATAAGGACTCACATGATGGTTAGTAAAAACACTCCTCGCTTTTTCTTATTTACTTTCTTCTTTTCCTTTCGTTTCTTTTTCATCAACACTCGTTTCTTGTATACTCTCTTTTTTCTTTTCAATCTCAATCTCTTTTTCCTTTTCTTTCTCACATTCTTTTTCGCTCTCAATCTCTTTTTGCTCTCTTTCATTCTCTTTTTCTTTTTTCTTTTTTTCATTCTTTTTTCTTTTTATTTTTCTTTTTCACATGCTTTTTTGATTTCATTACAAAAAGAAGAAAACAAGGAGGAATTAAAATGAGAAGCCTTTCATTGAGAATAAGAGGAGGGATCTTCATACAACAGTCGTTCATCTCTTCAAGATTGAATCTTCATGGATGAATATCTTGGTGTATACAATGAATTGCTTGAATCTTCTCGTTTGTCACCATAATAGGCTTCAAACTTGAAGCTTGAGTAATTTTGGCTTGAATTCCTTGTTGAGTAGGAATCTCGATAGGAGTTTTTTCTCACATAGTCGTTGGACGTTAAACTCTTTGACGATCTTGTTTTCTTCCTTTGGCTTGAAGAAAATCGCTCTCGGTGGTAGGAAGATCGAAGGAAATGCTTGCGCATCACATCTTTCATTTCAGACTAGGTTGATATTAGGCACTCTCTGTTTCGTCTTCGACTCGTGGTGAATTGATCCCACCAAGTCATGGCATAATCGGAGAAACCGTTCACTGCAAGCCTTACTTTCTTGCTTTTCGAGTAGTCGTGGTACTCAAAAACCAATTCTAATTTCTTTTCCCATTCAAGGTATACCTCCGGATCGGATCGACCTTGAAACGGTGGAATGGCTAACTTGTGACTCTTCAAATCACCATCAAGAAGTTCATGCTCTCTAAAACCCCGGTATATATGAACGTGTCGCCTTTCGCTTTGATTGGATGCTTGGTATGATGGATCGAACCAGCTACCAACAGCAGAAAATTTTCTTTTGAAACTTAGAGACATTGTAACACCCCAAACCTGGCCTAGACATTACGGTCGAATCTGGCGTGTCACATCGAAGTGTTTTTGAAAATCAAAGTCTGATGGGAGAAATCATTTGAGTAAAATCCATTAAGTTCTTATTTCTTAGGAAACAATCGGTAAGTTAAAAAAACACCACTTAGTAAAACGGTTACCATGTTTGTTACCGTTGGTTTAAAAACCCGCGGAAGCTACTCCAATTAATGTCATTTTGAATTTTGAAAATATTTGTTTGTCGTTGAAACTGTTATTATTTTTGAAAACTTATCGGCATCAGTTTTGCAGTTTCAAAATAAGAAATTAAACCCAATAAAAAGAAAATAAAATCACTAGAGGCCTTATTACAACCCAAATCAAAATCAAAGTGCTTAAGTAGATGAGCAAAACAGAATAAAACTTGTGCAGTTGTGTGGCCCTCTCCGAGTCCCTCGCAGCTCTGAATCGTCTAACGCTGGGGATTACCTAAAAGGTTAAAAACGGGGTGAGTTTACAAAAAATTCAATGTGTAATCCCCTTATTAAAGAAACAGTCAGGATACAGAAATAGAATCAGTCTAGGCCTGAGCCCTTTTTAGTGACAGAACACTGTGGGCTTTAACCCAAAATAGTATCAGTGTAGTGTGGGCTTTAGCCCATTACAATATCAGAATCAGAAACAAAATACAGTGGCCCTAAGCCCAATACAGTGACAATATCGGTAACAAAAATGCAACAATGCAATCATGCAACCTATCCCAATCCAGCCAACACACCACCCGTACCAACCAACACACCATGTGGGGATTAAATCGACCCACCCTGCCAACACACCAATATCAACACTGGTTGCGGCACTAATCAGTATCGCAGCAAAGTTGCCAGTAATCAGAATGGCTAAGAGTCATAAACAGGATAGCTATAACACCGTGAGTACAGTAATATGATTGGCACAAAGCCATCGGTAGCTGTAGTATGATCGGCACAAAGCCATCAGTAGTTGTAATATGACCGACACAGAGCCATTAGCAGTTGTACTATGATCAACACAAAGCCATCAGTAATGGTGATATGATCGGCATAAAGCCATCAATAGCAGTGATTTGATCGGCACACAGCCATCAGTAGCATCACAGCAAATCTGCCAGCAACGGTATCACAACAAAGCTGCGCGATAATGATGATCGCGATAAAGCTTCCAAAGAATAGTATCGTAGTAAAGCGCCAAGATAAAAGTATATGGCAAAGCCACCGATGCATGATGATTGTGGCGAGCCACCAAGCATGCTTTTCCTCCATAACAGTATCCCAACCCCATGTAGTATGTCGTGTATGCAAAATGCCATGCTCAAATTCAGACATACAAATCACAGACAGATCAGTAATTAACGTCACAGACAAATCAATCATTTACATCGCAAAGAAATCAATCATTTACCCTCGAGGGGCAAAATAGTTATTTTACCCTTTGAGGGTATATCGATCAATTCACCTAACGGAGGTATTACAGTCATTTTACCTTGTAACACCCCAGACCTGGCCTAGACGTTATGACCAAATCTGGCGTGTCACATTGAAGTGTTTTTCGAAAACCAAGGTTTGTTGGGAGAAATCGTTCAAGTTAAAATCCATTTAGTTTATATTTTTTTGGGAACCAGTTGATAAGTTATAAAAACTAGCACTTAGTAAAATGGTTACCATGTTTGCTACTGTTGGTTTGAAATCGCGGAAGCAACTCTATTTGTGGTTATCTTGAAGTTGAAAATATGTGTTTGCCTTGTAAAACAGTTATTAGTTGTGAAAACTTGTTTGTATCTCTTTGGCAGTTTCAAAATAAGAAATTAAACGCCCTATTAAAAGAAATTAAAAATCACCAGAGGCCTTATTACAAGAATATCGACCCAATATAAAATATTTAAATAACTACGTTTAAACAGACATCCTTGATCGTGTGGCCCCCTCCGAGTCCCTCGATGCTTCGAATCGCCTAACGCTGGGGATTAACTATACAGTTAAAAGAAAAGGGTGAGTTATGAGAATTCAATGTGTAACACCCCATACCCGAGTCCAAGGCTAAGACCGGATACGAGACATTACTATGCTTGAACTTTCTTAATCATGTACTTACGGGCTAAAAAAAATTTCATTCCGAATTAAAAACTTCTCTTTCTTAATCAACTTATACATCTCATGGGCCTAAGAGGCTTTGAACTCATGTTCGGAAACTTTCAGAACTCAACAGGAAACTCTTACTCGAAACAGGGTCCACACGCCCGTGGACTTAGGACACGCCCGTGTACTCTTAGACATGCCCGTGTCTTCCACCCGTGGTTGACACTGACTAATTACACACGGTCTGAACACGCCCGTGGACTTATCCGTGTGCTGTACCTTGAAATACTGACTTGCTTACACGGCCTGGGGCACACGCCCGTTTCCTAACCGTGTTTCATGCACGACCTCAACATACGGCTGTGGGATTAACCCGTGGCCTATCCTGACTTATGGAACAAAGGTGCGAGAATGCATGACGCCTAGACACACGTCCGTGTGTCTATCCGTGTGGGAAGTTAGAGGCTATCTACCAAGCCTTTTTCTACTCTCATTTGCATACATTCATATACCAATTCAATAAAATCTCAAGTCATCAATTAGAACACATGAATTAAAACATTTGGTTCGTGGAAGTAAAGTTTTCCTCCCATACACTTGGGAGAATTATTCCCACAACATTTACAAACAACTTAAGCCATCATCAATGGCTATACACAACCATACTATAAATTCTCTTAGGCCAACACAATTTGGCTACAATAATTAGACTTCGTCAACTTTAAAAGAATCCCTATACATGCCATGAACCGATAGAACTTGAAACACCATACCAGGAGTCTACTCGATAGTGTGAAAACATCTCTGGCAGCCTCCAACCCGAGCTAGTTAAAATAACCTATAAGAGATGGAAAAAGGAAAGGAGTAAGCAATAATGCTTAGTAAGTTCATCTACATAAACTGACAAATACCAACATTCATTGGATGCACATAACCACAAGGTATTATACTGAATTTTTCTCCTTAACTCACGGTAATTTAACCACTCTAGAAGCTTACTCAATCTATCTCTTACCACATACATACCACGCCACTAGCCAACTGCTCGTGTTAACTAGCACACATTCATGCACTGATTGTCATGTAATGACATAAAATGACACACCAAGCATTTTTAATAAGCTACTCATACTACTAATCTCTCGGTGGTTTCGCACTTAGCCCACCATTGAATCTCTAATAGGGTGGTATCGCACTCAGCCCACCAATCATTTATAAGCGATGGCATCACACAGAGCCCATCGATTACTAATTAATCAGGTGGTAACGCACATAGCCCACCGATATTAATATAATTGATGGTATCGCACACAGCCCATCACTACAATCAATACGGTGATATCGCACATAGCTCACCGTTATTTTACATTCATGGATAGTAATCCACAAGTATATCTCTATTTCAAATTTTCATCAGAGAACATCCTCACTGTAATATCCGGGATTTTGGGCTTGTGTATTTTTGCTTAAATATATGTGGAAGCATGTCTATGTGTATGTTGAGTGTGTTTTATGAATTTTGAGAACTTTAGAGTGTAGGTGAATGCCTTAGAAAATATCAGATTTTAAGTCTTGAAGTGGAGCCAAGCTTGATAGGCCTTAAGAGAATTTGTAGGAGAAATAGGACATAAAAATCAGCTCGGTAAAGTGGCAGGAAGGCGCCACTTAAGGCTTTGGTAAGTGACGCCACAAGCAGGGTAAAAGGGCCTAGGTTCGATTAGTAAGGGACGCAAATAGGATTTTTATTTTTTTTTCCAGCAAGGATGAGCAGTGGTGGACGGCATTGGGAGACTAAGGGGATGAGCTCAAGATGTGATTAAATTCCTTTTAAAATTCGGCTAAAGGGAGGAGATAATTGTTATTTTATTTAAATTATTTTAAATGGGTAAAGAAGAGAAGAAATAGGAGAAAAAGAAGGAAGCTGATAAGGAGGAAGAGGAGTTGGTCGAATATGGGGCATTGGAGGATGGCATTTTCGGTTTGATGATAATAGGATAAGTGTGCCGAAAATTGATGCTCTTCTCATCTTTCTCATTTGTGCCGAAAATCCTTAGGAATTCAACTTGCTTTCTTTGCTTTCTACTTCCTTTTCTCTTCAATTGACAAAAGCCGAATATCCCTCTCTCAAAATCCCATCATTGCCAATTCTCCCTAAAGCCTCATACTCTCCCTCTCTTTCACTTGTTGAAGCCGAATCTCCCTAGTGTTCATCAAGCCGAACCTATAACCCTTTGCTATTCTTTTCTAAGCCGAAAGTTCACTTCATTGACACCCATTGAAACCGATTACTCCTAAGCACCAAGATCCTATCATCTTTCTCATTTGAACCAAGTTCCCTACTTTAGGATCTTCCCGTCGATCCCTTGGAGGGTGGTGACCATTTGCGTTTTGGTCTTTCTTTTTCGGTAAGGACCTCTTCTATGTCGATTTACTATTCTTTTTCTTTCTTTGGCTGTCGAAATCAAGACTTTAACCACATTGTTGCTCTATGGCCGAAACTCAGAAGGAGGGTTTCAGGATTCTGATTATTGTCGACTACAAGAAGGAGATCTTCGGGATTTCAAAGATCTAAGGTAAGCCATGTGTGGTATACAGCCAAGGGCCATTTTCATAGATCTTGTGCAATAGGCTGACCCTAACATGTACCATGTAGGATTTCGACATCTTCATAGCCAAGTGACGATTTTCGGGATTTAGATCCGTAAGGTAAGAGAGTATCAATATTTGGCCAAGGCCATTTTAAGTGTTAGTGATTGGCCGATTCTAACTTTGATTTTTAGGGAAGAGTTCAATCTGTTTCGGTAGACTTTCGGGATTCAGTGAATACGATAGTAACCAGGTGTGTAGCCCTACACTAATTCCTAATAGATCTATGGTATTATTATTATGTAAGTGTTAATGGAATGAAAATATGGTTAAAGGTATCATTCAATGGTACAGAGTATTCAGGTACGTTAACATACTACTACTACTATGTTAATAATGTTTATGAACACTGAATATGACACACATGTGAAATTGTAACGAATGTGAAATAAGAGATATGGCATGATTTATGCATATTTGTATGACATGGGGCATATGGGTGATATTTTAAGGGAAGTGATCTGGTGGTTTTTACCACAATATCTGGTGACTTATGTCACAAATTACTATGTGGTGACTTATGTCCCATTTAATTATCTGGTGGCTATGCCACAAAATTTATAAGGGCGATGTGCAAGTCGTGCGGTGATTGCCTTCGATGATGATGTGTAGCGGATGGTGGGTCGATTTAGTAATCCCCACGAAGTGTGATTGGTTTGATACGGGTGATGTGTAGAGGATGGTTATTTAGGTTTGGGTTCGGGATTGCATCATTTCTACATTTGTTATACGTATGAATTTGTTATGCCTAAATCGTTTGGGAGTTTGTGTGGTTGTTACACATTGAGTCTCATTGACTCACCCCTTTGTGGGATATCTTTTGGTGATACTCATTGATTTGGACCGGGTCAATGAGGACTAGGTGGTGGCCATGCTCATTTCAGTGTTTTCTTCCAATTTGGATTTTCCTATTAAGTTTTGGATTTATTTTGGGTTTTGCTATTGAAGTAATAAGGCCACTATTATTACACTTTGTTTATGCTTGCTCTCTAAATTTTTATTACGATACAATTCTTATTAACTCAAGGTTAAATAACTCATCTTTAAAATAAATGTTCAATGTTTTGACACCTAAATACCAACGATTTTCAACTTAATGTTAAACCCTAAAATTCGCGCTTTCTTCTAACTTATAGTTTTCAAATACGAAAATATTGTTTTAATATGGACTTCAAAAAAAAAGACACCATTTTCAACTTGAACCCAACACCTAACGATTCCTCTTCAAAATGACCATATTTTCCAAATTGACAAACAAGATTTGAAATGTTTTACTCGAGGAACATGCCGAGATCCTACGGGGCTCGTGGGCCGGTTTGGGGTGTTTCAGTTTGGTATCAGAGCCCAGTTTTAAACTCTCGGCCTTGGGTTTAAAGCCCATAATGTTTTCAAAATTGAGCCCAAATAAGTTTAGTGAAAATTTTTGGAATTGAGCAGGTTTTTCGGCATGGCACCTAAGTCTCCGACCCGAAGTCCACCACGGTAAGTACCCTAATCATTGTATGATTTGTATATGGGTATAACGGGAACGTAGATTAGTATATTAAGTTATGGAACCCTAGGATTAGTTTACCCCAACACAAGAACTACATAAAATTTAAGGCCTAACTAAACAAACCTGTGACTAAGTCGCCGAGTTAGGGTGTGGCAACCATTGTGCGCATGTCTAGGATTGGATTCTGGGAGAGCACCGGTATTTAAGCGATCCTAGTGACTCACCTCCTCTTCACTCGAATCCTACACTGGTGCATAGTAACAGTTCACCCTAACCAAGAGGACTCATTCACGAGCTAAACTCAATAACTAAAACCCGAAAGGGACTGCTACATTGTTTTATAAACCTTAGTTTTAAAAGCACCAAATTACCCCTTTGATTTGTAAAAACTCTTTTACAAATTTTTTTCCGAAATATTCCTGATTTACAGAAATTTACTAAAATACCCCTGGTTTGAGAAATTACTAAAATACCCTTGGTTTATAAAGTTACCATATTATCCTCGACTTTTATTAAGATATTCCTACTTTACCAAAAATACCAAAAACCCCTATTTTTACAAAATATCAAGATACCCTGATTTGAAAATTTACCAAAATACCCCTATAGGACAAATTATGAAAATACCCCTGGGATTAAAACGGACAAAAATGTACAAGTGATGAATGTGTGTAGTAGATACTACTGAATGAAGGTGCATCTTTCTCTGAACTAGGATAGAAGACTTGAAAGAAAACTCTGAAATGATCGAAAGAACTACTACTAAACTTCCTTACATAAAACTTGTTCGTGGATAATTAGTGGAACAAAGACTAATGCATAAAACTTTCTAAAATAGATTAAATCGCGATCGTAGACATGAGTTCTACGGGACGTGGTCGTAATGTGCGAGGACGTGGTGGAGGCAGAATGGCCGTATCGAAACCCGTTAGGTCTTGTCAAGGGTCCGAGAATGAGGTACCACCACCCCCACCACCAGCTGTTGGTGTTGAGCAGCAAGATTAGACGGGGGATGATGCAGTATCACAGGCAGTGCTGTGAGTTCTTGAGATGGTGGTTGGAGTAGGTGGAGGTATGGGAGCTCGAAAATCTGTACCCGAGCGACTCTGAGCCAATGGAGCTGAAGTATTCCATGGCGTATCTGGTGTGGCACCTAGTACGGCTGAGTATTGGATGGAAGCGACAGAGCGAATTATGGATGAGCTGGATTTGACTGCTGAAGAGAAGCTGAAGGGAATGGTGTCGCTACTTCGCGATGAGGCATATCGCTGGTGGCTCACGATTCGGGATGGTGCTACAATGAGGATCTCACTTGGGAGTATGTTAAGGCGGCATATCGGAAGAAGTATGTTGGAACTAGTTATACCGATGCTCGGAGGAAGGCATTTCTCGGGCCGGTTCAAGGGAACAAGTCTCAGAGGCGAGTACGAGGCTGAATTCTTAAGGTTGAGCCGTGCGCTCGAGGTATCGTGGCTACGAGCATGAGCGATGTGTCCGGTTTGAGGACGGCCTGAGGGATGACCTAAAGTTATTGATAGCTCCACAGCAGGAGCGGGAGTTTGTAGTGTTGGTGGAAAAGGCTAAGGTAGCCGAAGGGGTTAAGGAATATGTGAGGCAGAATACGGATAGGAACAGACAAAGGAGAGGTTTTGGATCATCAGGGTCATCCGGGAATGCTCAAAAGAGACAGAGAGAGTTGGCCGCAAAGGTCGCAGGGTGCTATAGGAGGGCAGTATCGTACTTGTGATCAGTGTGGGAAGAGGCACCTAGGAGAGTGTTGGAAGAAGACAGGGGGATGTTTCAAGTGTGGGTCCAAGGACCACATGATTAAGGACCCGCCCTATAAAAATAGACGGGGGCCCACCAACAGTCGGAATTTTAATCAGCCGAAGAGGTGGACCGCACCACCGCGCGGTCGTGGGTCCGAATGGCAAAGGAAATGGTGCTGAGGAGGACGGGAACACCAGTGCAGAGGTGTTGGTAACACAGAGGCAAGACAGTAAAGTCCGGTGTATGCGATTCACGGAGGAGGATGGAGACGCACCGGACGTCATAACCCGGTATGTTCCTTATAGGCCGATAAGCCTTACTTTGCTTTAATTGATATTGGCTCGACCAACTCGTATGTTGCATGTAGAGTAGTTGAAACTCGGGCATAGCTTCGAATGTCTAATAGGAGATGACTATAGTAAGCCCGTTAGGTCAAAGCTGTAGTGGTGAATAAGATATTTCGAGTGTACCTTTAGAGATTCAGGGAGTGATATTCCCTGCCGACTTAATGGAATTACCCTTCGGAGAGTTTGACCTCATACTTGGCATGGACTGGCTAGTAGAACACCGGGCTATATTGGATTGTTCAGCTAAGCGAATGGAGTTAAGGACCCCGGAGGATGAGGAGGTAATTATGATAGGAGAAAGAAGAAACTACTTGTCTAACATAGTTTCTGCATTAAAGGCTGATAAGATGGTTCGGAAAGGGTGCAAGGCATTCTTGGCTTTCGTTAGTGCGTTGGATGCAAAAGAAGAAGGAGTTAGTGGAGTTAGAACCGTAAGGGAATTTTTGGATGTTTTCCCGGAGGAGTTACCTGGAATACCCCCTGATAGGGAGGTGGAGTTTGGAATTGACTTATCACTGAACGGGCGCCAAATCTATAGCTCCGTATAGAATGGCACCAAAGGAATTGGTGGAGCTCAAAGCTCAAATTCGGGAGTTGCTTGATCATGGGTTCACCGACCTAGTGTGTCTCCATGGGGAGCACCGGTTGCTTTTTGTGAAGAAGAAGGACGGAACTATGCGTATGTGCATAGATTATCGTCGATTGAATAAGTCGACCATCAAGAACAAGTACCCGCTGCCAAGGATAGACGACTTGTTCGATCGGCTTAAGGGAGCCGCAGTGTTCTCGAAGATAGATCTACGGTCTGGATATCATCAGCTTAAGGTGAATGAGGTGGATATCCATAAGACAGCTTTCCGAACAAGATACGGGCATTATGAGTTCGTGGTAATGCCGTTCGGATTGACGAACGCCCCAGCCGTGTTCATGGATATGATGAACCGGGTTTTTCAACCCTACTTAGATCGATTCATCGCTGTGTTCATAGACGACATCCTAGTGTATTCTAAGTCAGAGGAAGAACATGACGAGCATCTCCAGACAGTGTTGCGAGTGTTAAGGGAGAAGAAGCTCTACGCCAAATTTAGCAAGTGTGAATTTTGGCTGAAGGAGGTTGCATTCTTAGGGCATGTGGTGTCTGCAGAAGGGATAAGGGTGGATCCTAGGAAGATTGAGGCGGTGTTGGATTGGAAACCACCTAAGTCTGTGGCTGAGGTTCGTAGTTTCTTGGGATTGGTAGGCTACTACAGAAGGTTCGTGGAAGGGTTCTCATCAACAGCCACACCTTTGACAAAGCGATTGAGAAAGGAGGTACCCTTCGTATGGACAAATAGGCAACAGGAGAGCTTTGAGAAGCTTAAGAGGGTCTTGACTGAAGCTCCAGTCTTGATTCAGCCGGAAGCGGGGAAGGATTTTGTGGTGTACTGTGATGCTTCCCACACAGGATTAGGATGTGTCCTAATGCAAGATGGGAAAGTAGTCGCTTATGCGTCTCGGCTGTTAAGGCCACACGAGGTTAACTAACCGACACATGATTTGGAATTGGCGGCAGTGGTCTTTGCCCTTAAGGTATGGAGGCACTATTTATATGGAGAAAAGTCGGTAATCTACACAGACCACAAGAGCCTTAAGTATCTGCTGACTCAGAAAGAGCTGAACCTGAGACAGCGAAGGTGGGTGGAGTTATTGAAAGATTACGATTGTTCTATAGAGTATCACCCGGGCAAGGCGAATATAGTGGCGAGATGCCCTAAGTCGAAAGTAGTGTCGGATCGGAGAGGCGATGTTCGCACATCTTAGCTTGTATGATGATGGAAGTTTGTTAGCGAGTTGCAAGTTAAACCGACATGGTTGAATGAGGTGAAAGAAGGACGATTGGAAGACGATGATCTAAGTGCTAAGTTGCGACAAGTGCAGTGGAGAGTTAGAAGATTATGGTGTTAACAATGATGAAGTATTGTGTTTCAAGTGTAAGGTCTGTATGCCGAAGAACGAGTTAAGACGGAGAATTCTTCAGAATCGCATAGTAGCCCCTATGCTATGCATCCCGGAGGTAGTAAGTTGTATAGAGACCTAAGGGAGCAGCTTTGGTGGCCTGGTCTTAAGAGGAAGTTACCGAATTTGTAGGGAAATGCTTAACGTGTCGCAAGTGAAGGTCGAACACCAAGTTCCGCTGGGGTTGCTTCACCGATAAAGATTCCGCAGATGGAAGTGGGAGAGAATCACCATGGACTTCGTTAGTGGGCTTCCCCTTACGCCTACTAAAAAGGACTCGGTATGGGTGATAGTGGACCGATTGACAAAATCCGCGCATTTCTTACCAGAGTGCGGGTCGATTATTCTTTGCGAGAGGTTGGCGAAGTTGTATGTGGCGGAAATTGTAAGGTTGCATGGAGTTCCGGTATCGATTATCTCAGATAGGGATCCGAGGTTTACGTCTCGGTTTTGGAAAGCACTACATCAAGCTTTGGGCACCAGATTGGATTTCACTACGGCATTTCATCCACAGTCGGACGGTCAATCTGAGTGAGTGATTCAAGTGTTGGAAGATATGTTGAGGGGTCATGTGATAGACTTGAGAGGAAGTTGGGAAGAATACTTGCCTTTAGCGAAATTTGCATATAATAACGGCTATCAAGCCAAAGATTCGAATGGCACCGTATGAAGCATCAGTATGGGCGAAGTGTCGTACACCTACGTGTTGGGCGTAATTAGGAGAACGTCAAGTTTTGGGTCCGTAGATTGTGGCAGAATCCGAAGAAAAGGTTAAGTTAATTCGGGCAAGGTTAAAGGAGGCATCTGACAGGCAGAAGTCGTATGCGGATCTTAAGCGAAAGGAAATAGAATTTGCTATGGGAGATCAGGTGTTTCTTAAAGTTTCGCCATGGAAGAAGGTGATGAGATTTGGTCGCAAAGTGAAGTTAAGTCCCAGGTTTATAGGACCTTATCGGGTATTGAAGCGGGTTGGACCAGTGGAATACCAGTTAGAGTTGCCTCCGGAGTTGAAGCAGATGCACGATGTGTTCCATGTTTCTATGCTACGTCGTTACCAATCGGATCCATCTCATGTAGTGCCGGTTGAGGAGGTGGAGCTAAGGCCAGATTTGTCCTACGAGGAGGAGTCGATCAAGATCTTGGAACGAGATGTGAAGGTATTACGAAGGAAATCAGTTACTTTAGTCAAAGTGTTATGGCGTAATCATGGATCGGAAGAAGCTTCTTGGGAGCCGGAAGAAGCAATGCGACAGCAATACCCTCACCTATTTTAGCCAGGTAATTTCGAGGACGAAATTATTTTAAGAGTGGTAGAACTGTAATATTCGGGATTTTGGGCTTGTGCATTTTTGCTTAAATATATGTGGAAGCATGTCTATGTGTATGTTGAGTGTGTTTTATGAATTTTGAGAACTTTAGAGTGTAGGTGAATGCCTTAGAAAATATCAGATTTTAAGTCTTCAAGTGGAGCCAAGCTTGATAGGCCTTAAGAGAATTTGTAGGAGAAATAGGACATAAAAATCAGCTTGGTAAAGTGGCAGGAAGGCGCCACTTAAGGCTTTGGTAAGTGACGCCACAAGCAGGGTAAAAGGGCCTAGGTTCGAGTAGCAAGGGACGCAAATAGGAGTTTTATTTTTTTTTGCAGCAAGGATGAGCAGTGGTGGACGGCATTGGGAGACTGAGGGGATGAGCTCAAGATGTGATTAAATTCCTTTTAAAATTCGGCTAGAGGGAGGAGATAATTGTTGTTTTATTTAAATTATTTTAAATGGGTAAAGAAGAGAAGAAATAGGAGAAAAAGAAGGAAGCTGATAAGGAGGAAGAGGAGTTGGCCGAATATGGGGCATTGGAGGATGGCATTTTCGGTTTGATGATAATAGGATAGGTGTGCCGAAAATTGATGCTCTTCTCATCTTTCTCATTTGTGCCGAAAATCCTTAGGAATTCAACTTACTTTCTTTGCTTTCTAATTCATTTTCTCTTCAATTGACCAAAGCCGAATATCCCTCTCTCAAAATCCCATCATTGCCGATTCTCCCTAAACCCTCATACTCTCCCTCTCTTTCACTTGTTGAAGCCGAATCTCCCTAGTGTTCATCAAGCCGAACCTATAACCCTTTGCTATTCTTTTCTAAGCCGAAAGTTCACTTCATTGACACCCATTGAAACTGATTACTCCTAAGCACCAAGATCATATCATCTTTCTCATTTGAACCAAGTTCGCTACTTCAGGATCTTCCTGTCGATCCCTTGGAGGGTGGTGACCATTTGCGTTTTGGTCTTTCTTTTTCGGTAAGGACCTCTTCTATGTCGATTTACTATTCTTTTTCTTTCTTTGGCTGTCGAAATCAAGACTTTAACCACATTGTTGCTCTATGGCCGAAACTTTGAAGAAGGGTTTCGGGATTCTAATTATTGTCGACTACAAGGAGGAGATCTTCGGGATTTCAAAGATCCAAGGTAAGCCATGTGTGGTATTCGGCCAAGGGCTATTTTCATAGATCTTGTGCAATAGGCTGACCCTAACATGTACCATGTAGGATTTCGACATCTTCATAGCCAAGTGACGATTTTCGGGATTTAGATCCGCAAGGTAAGAGAGTATCAATATTCGGCCAAGGCCATTTTAAGTGTTAGTGATTGGCCGATTCTAACTTTGATTTTTAGGGAAGAGTTCAATCTGTTTCGGTAGACTTTCGGGATTCAGTGAATACGATAGTAACCAGGTGTGTAGCCCTACACTAATTCCTAATAGATCTATGGTATTATTATTATGTATGTGTTAATGGAAATATGAAAATATGGCTAAAGGTATCATTCAATGGTACAGAGTATTCAGGTACATTAACATACTACTACTACTATGTTAATAATGTTTATGAACACTGAATATGACACACATGTGAAATTGTAACGAATGTGAAATAAGAGATATGGCATGATTTATGCATATTTGTATGACATGGGGCATATGGGTGATATTTTAAGGGGAAGTGATCTGGTGGTTTTTACCACAATATCTGGTGACTTATGTCACAAATTACTATGTGGTGACTTATGTCGCATTTAATTATCTGGTGGCTATGCCACAAAATTTATAAGGGCGATGTGCAAAGTCGTCATGCGATCGCTTTTGATGATGTGTGTAGCGGATGGTGGGTCGATTTAGTAATCCCACGGTGTGATTGGCTGAAATGCGGGTGATGTGTAGAGGATGGTTATTTAGGTTTGGGTTCGGGATTGCATCATTTCTATATTTGTTATACGTATGAATTTGTTATGCCTAAATCGTTTGGGAGTTTGTGTGGTTGTTACACATTGAGTCTGTTGACTCACCCCTTTGTGGGATATCTTTTCAGGAGATACTCAGTGATTTGGACCGGGTCAGCGAGGACTAGGTGGTGGCCCTGCTCAGCTCAGTGTTTTCTTCCAATTTGGATTTTCCTATTAAGTTTTGGATTTATTTCGGGTTTTGCTATTGATGTAATAAGGCCACTATTATTACACTATTTTATGCTTGCTCTCTAAATTTTTATTACGATACAATTCTTATTAACTCGAAGGTTAAATAACTCATCTTTAAAATAAATGTTCAATGTTTTGACACCTAAATACCAACGATTTTCAACTTAATGTTAAACCCTAAAATTCGCATGCTTTCTTCTAACTTATAGTTTTCAAATACGAAAATATTGTTTTAATATGGACTTCAAAAAAAAAAAAGACACCATTTTCAACTTGAACCCAACACCTAACGATTCCTCTTCAAAATGACCACATTTTCCAAATTGACAAACAAGATTTGAAATGTTTTACTCGAGGAACATGCCAGATCCGGTCGGGGCTCGTGGGCCGGGTTTGGGGTGTTTCACTCACATACTTCTATTCTTACTTAACTTTCTACGATACTCATTTGCATTCACACAGTACATCAATAAATCTATCTCATGCAACTAAGATGCATTAATAACACATATCCCGCTAGGGTTTCATTATATAATCAATTCATCTCAATTCAGTTCTAACACTTGTACTTCTCGTGGTACAACCACCTACATTCAAATTGTTAACTAACTCTCTTGAGTCTCATACACATAGTTCTCATTGACATCATACCTCAATAGGGTCTTACACATTTTAACATATCGATACCATGTCCTTAACATGGTTTTATACGAACTCTTACACCAAGGCCATATTCCAATATGGTCTTACTCGAAACTTTAACCATCATCATATCATTCTATATACATTTTCCATTACTCTTAAATTCAATTCTCTTGACATCTCATCAAAGATATTTCATACATTCATAGTGTAAATCTACTTTCCATACAACATTGGAATATTAAATTAACTCGTACATAGTTGCAACAATCGCACATGAACTTACCTCGATGTCGAAAGGGCCGAAAGGGACTTTTTGCCCACTTTTCTTTTTCACCCGTTCTAGGTCCGAAGCTCAATTTCTTTGATCTAGAACAATGAAATTTACTGATTTAATCACTTATAAATCATAATACACCATAATCTACACTTTAGGAAAAAATGACTATTTTGCCCCTAGGCTCGTAAATAAATTTTCATCACATTTTCTTGTTAAACAAGTCTAGCTAAACATTTAATCCTCTTACAACTATCCACAATTCCATCTATTTCAAGCCTTAATGAACAAATTACAACTTTTGCATTTTAGTCCCAATTAGGTGTTTTCATGACAACACCTTTCACAAAAGTTGTTTCCCATCATCCTATCATTCATTTTCTTCCATAAAAACTCATCAAACAACATAAATTCTATCATGGTAAGTCCTTAGACTTTCAACCATATTGCAAACTAGTCCCCTCCTTAGAAAGCATAAGCTTTGGGGACTCTAAAAGTACAATTTTTATCAAGAAAGATCATTAAAATCACTTACTTGTGAGGAGAATTGCTTGCTGAAATTTTAAGCTTTCAAACCCCTCCCATGGCTGCTATTTTCGGTGGAAGAAGAGAAGAAATAAAAAGATGATAGCTTTTTGCTTATTTCATCTTATTTTATTTCTTTTTAGTCACCTAACATGACCACATTTAATGCTCTTGTCCCCTTAGCTATCCTTGACCGGCCAACTCACTTAACAAGGCCAAATTGCACATTTGGGACCTCCAATTTATAATCCATAGCTACTTGGCACCTTTAGCAAATAAAATGGAACTTTCACACTTTATGTGATTTAGTCATTTTTTGAAATTAAGCTAGAAATCGCTAAAATTAAGGCACCAAAATTTTCATGCATCCTTATAAACATGTTATAACACATAACATAACATGAAAATAATTTTCTCTAACCTTGAATTAGTGATTCTGAGATCACTGTTCTAACTAGCCCCTAAATTGAGGTTACATTACACGATGTGTAATCCCCATCACTCAATCGATAATACATGCGATATGATGCAGGCCCGAGCCCTATTCAAGAACTGATGCGGTGTGGGCCTTAGCCCAAAATAGTAACAGTGTAGTGTGGGCCTTAGCCCATTACAGTATCAGAATCAGAAATAGAATACATGTGGCCCTAAGCCCAATACAATGACAATATCAGTAACAGAAATGCAACAATGCAATCATGCAACCCATCCCAATCCAGCCAACACACCACCCGTACCAACCAACACACCATGTGGGGATAAAATCGACCCACCCCGCCAACACACCAATATAAGCACCGATTGCGGCACTAATCGATGACGCGAAAGAAAGGCGCCATGTCGAGAATGGCTAAGAGTCGTAAACAGGATAGCTATAACGCCACGAGTATAGTAATATGATTGGCACAAAGCCATCAGTAGTAGTAATATGATTGGCACACAGCCATCAGTAATGGTAATATGATCAGCACAAAGCCATTAGTAGCAGTGATATGATCGGCACACAACCATCGGTGAGCATCGCGGCAAAAGCCGCCAAAGAACGCGATATTGCAACAAAGTCGCGATGCTGATGATCGCGATAAAGCGCAAGTAATAGTATACGTGGCAAAGCCACCAGTAACAGTGATTGTGGCAGAGCCACCAGTACAATACATCCTCCATAACAGTATCCCAACTCCATTGAGTATGTCGTGTATGCAAAATGCCATGCTCAGAATCAGTCATACAAATTACAGATAGATCAGTCATTTACGTCACAGACAAATCAATCATTTTCATCGCAAACAAATCAATCATTTACCCTCGAGGGGCAAAAGAGTCATTTTACCCTTTGGGGGTATATCGGACAATTCACCTAACAGAGGTATTACAGTTGTTTTACCTATAGGGGCATCACGGTCATTTTAGCGTACAGGGGTATTACGGTCATTTTACCCTACAGGGGCATTACGGTCATTTTATCCTACATGGGCATGTATTACGGTCATTCTACCCTATGAGGGTATTTCGATCATTTTACCCTATGGGGGTATTTTGGTCATTTTACCCTACAGGGGCATTACGGTCATTACCCTACAGGGGTACTACGGTCATTTTACCCTACAGGGGTATTACGGTCATTTTAACCTACAGGGGCATTACGATCATTTTACCCTACAGGGGTACTACGGTCATTTTACCCTACAAGGGTATTACGGTCATTTCACCCTACAAGGGTATTACAGTCATTTTACCCTACAAGGGCATGTATTACGGTCATTCTACCCTACAGGGGCATTACGATCATTTTACCCTACAGGGGTACTACTGTCATTTTACCCTACAGGGGTACTACGGTCATTTTACCGTACAGAGGTATTACGTTCATTTTACCCTACAGGGGCATTACGGTCATTTAGCAAACTTCCCAAAGGTCTACAGTCGCCTTAAGCGACACAGACAATCCATTTGGTCAAAACAGTGTAAATGGGCTCAAAGCCCAATATTCGGCCCAAATGGGCCAACACGCCCGTGTGGCCCATTTAGCTCAAATTCAATCACGGCTATGCGAACTACATAGCCCAATCCAGTTTCAGCCACTTTTCGTGATTTTTTCGTGTGGGGCCCAGGATCTTATTGGGCCCACACGGCCCATTTCAGCCCAACGAGGCCCATAACGGCCTAAGTGCACGAGAACACTCGTGGTGGCCTCTTCAATCCACCATCCACGGTTGTGGGCTCAGTTTTACCAGACGAGCGATCGCACGCTCGTGAGGCCTCAAATGCCGAAGTTTTGGCTTTTCGGCTTTTTGGCTTTTGCCGACTCACAAAAACGATGGTGTGATTACACACCTTTTTGCGAACACTTGCACAAACTCTTGAGCACCAACCTACATTCATCACATTTCTCCATCAATCCCTTTTGAACAAGACCAATACTTATTAAATCTTTTCACTATTATACTAATCAAAGAGACTCTAAACCCCTATCTTGATCAATCAACAAAAGGCCACACTCCTAATCCGTTGCCAGAGATCATCCACTAGGCCTTAGGGAAACCCTGCATAAGAATTAGATCTTATCAAACATCTATTCAAACGAATAGTTTAAGCTAAACGAGTCCTCACTTACCGACAGCGCAAAGTCAATAGTTGAAGAGAAAAAATAATCAGCCTACACCCCTTTTAAGAGTCGAAATTGAAAGTACTAAGAATGATGGAGATAAAATGGGCCAACGATACTCCTATTTGAAAATGGTAGAAAACATATGATGTTAGAAGAAGAAAGGGCCCCTAACATTAAGGAGAAACCAGAAGAAAAACCACGAGCACTTACCCTTTTTGCCAGAAGACTTTTGTAAGCCAGTACGATAATACCGCTAAGAGAACAAGAGAATATTCGGCCAAGTATCACAAAAGAGAAGGACGAAGAACAGAGTTCAGTATTCGACAAGGGTCTGAAAAAGAATGTAAGAAACTATTGAAAGGGAAGGAGAATGAGAATGGAGGAGAGGAGAAGAGAAGAGTAAAGATTTGGCCAGAGAATGTGGAGAGATTAATAGCACTCTGAGAGTATACGGTTAAGGACAGAAAGAGGATGAGCAAAGTTTGGCTTTGGTACATAATGGGATTGAAACAAAGTAACGCCAAGAAAAAAAAATGCCTATTCGGCCAAAGAAGAAAAATGACAACAAAATCGACTAGAAGAGAAAAGAAGAGGCGAGAGACCATAATCCCGAAAATGCTCCCTCTTTTCCCCCTAGCCGAATTTCACTCAGGCCATAGAGTCCCATTCGGCCACAACTCCCATCACATTCAAATTCCTTGAAAATCTCCACAAATCACTCTCCTTATCCCTCTTTGATATCCTCCATAACAACTCCAAGACCAATTCAAACTTCACCTGGCAGAGTTCCAGTCCAACTCCACTTCTCCAGCAAAATAAATACTCTTTGCATGCCAAGGGATTCGAACCCAAGCTCTCACATCAGCCATTTCACGCCACTTGTGTAACACCCTGGTTTAGGGGTTATGCGCTTGGAGCATAACTCGAGCAGTTGGTAGGCTTAGGGTCATGTTGGATAGATTTTTAGGGGTTTGGAGAACCCTAGAAGGCAAAGAATGCCTTAGAAAATTTTTGGATTTTTAGTGTAAAAAGGGGGAAGTGGGGTAGAAAGGCCTTAAAATAAAATTGTGGAGTTTAAGTCATAAGAAAGGCATTGGCAAAGTGGTGCCCGTGCGCCACTTAGGCGCTGGAGGAGGGTGAGGGCGCTGGTTCGAGTGGTAGAAGCGGCATTTTGGTGTTTTATTTTATATGCGGTTATGGGCTGGCGGAGGAAGGGTTTAAAAATTAAATGGTGTGGCTTATGGACATGAAAGGCAGGTGGGCGGAGTGGCTAAGGCGCTACTTGAGAAGGGGCTTTGTGCAGTCGCGGGTTCGAGGGCGGAAGCAACATTTTGGCATGTTTTATTTTATGCGGATATGGACTGTAGTATGAAGGCCTTAAAAATAAAATGGGTGGCTTTATAGCATAAAAATCAGGTGTGGCGAGTGGCACAGGCGCTTTGGGAAAGGAGCGGCAGCTTGGTCCCGGGTTCGAGCCAAGGAAGTGCATTTAGGAGTTTAAATTTTTGATGCTTTTTGGCGACAATTTTAGGAAGTGTTGACTGGCTAGAAGACTTTGATTTTGATAAGGATTATGTTTTTATTATTTTTTTTTATTTATTATTTATTATTTAGATTAAGTGGAATTATTAATATTTATTTTTGTTAGATAATAATGGGATAATATGAGCATTTTTTTTATTGGAGGATGATATGAGTTTTTTTAGGATTATTATAGGAGATAATCAAGGATATTATGAAGATTAAAAGAATTATTATTGGATTATTAGTGAAGTGTTTAAGTGGAATTAAATTAGTGAAGTGTTGGCCAAATTTTGGAGACTTCAAGGGGGGTTGGCCGAATGCTATAAATAGGGGAGGGGGGAGTGCTAGTTGTTCATCAAGTCTTTTGCCTCTTCCTCTTGGTGTGCCGATTTCTCCTTTGGCCTTGTAGCCAAGTATTTCTTTTATTTTCTTTTAGCCCCTTGATAGCCGAAATCCTTAGCCCTCCATCACTCTCCTACTTTATCAAGTTTGAAGCCGAACTGGTGAGGTGTAGTCTTGTCGACATTCGTAGCTTGTAGCCGCGCCAAGGAGTCTAAAGGAAGGTCTTGAATTGTTTGGACTCATCTAAGGGGCAAGTCGACAAAAAGTACAGAGGAGCCTTTGAGATTTAAGATCGTTTGGTAAGTAGTTAAATTATAGTTGTTCGCTTGAGATTTTGTATTATGGTGTTTAACCAAAGGGTTCTAATTAAGTGATTACGATGGGCGTGGGTTCGAGTACCGATCCAAGGTGGGCAAGGGAAAGTCCCCATCCCAAAGTTCAAGAAGAGATCCGTTTCTGCTGTTCGAGATTGGCCACCAGGGTGTGGGCCAACAGCAAGAAACGTTAGGCAGAAAGCCGTAGTTTCGCTAGACGATAGCGTCGAGGATCGAGTCTAGAACTCCTAGTGATAAGGTGTGTAACTAACCCACTGTTTCCGGGTTTTATGTGTTATATGTTTTACTAACAAGTGCAGTAAGGAGTGTGCCATATATACCCCTAAAGGGTATGATGATGACCAGGTTAGTAGCAAATTGGCTAATATGTGATGATTGATTTTTAATATGTAAGTATGCCTATGATTGTGAATAGCATGCACATGCATCATCCTCGCATTATATTATGTTACATGTGCATGGGTGGGTTATGAAAAGAAGGTACGGGTGTACTTCGAGTACGTGGTTGATGTCAGCTTTGTGCTACATCGTGGATTGGCGCTGACTGAGGTCGCGTTGTGGATCTTTGCGATTTAGTTCGCGTGGTTACCTTGATTGATATGGGCTTTATGCCATATCGTGGCTTGATGGATTGCCGTGCTCCATCGTGGTTTGATGTTAGCTATACGCTACGTCGTGGATGGCATTGGTTGCCTTTTTGGAGGGAAAAGGAGAGGGTGACTCGATAGTCCCCGGTGTGTGGTAAATTTGGATAAGGGGTGTGTAGCGGATGGACCCTAGGTTGGGTTGGGAATCATGTTGCATTATTTTTGTAATAATATGGAAATGGGCCAAGCCCAATATGACATGTGGATAGGTATGTTTTGGGAACATACGTGGAAATGGGCCAAGCCCGGATGATATGTGGTTTATTGAGAAATGGGCCAAGCCCGGTATGTGATGTGATTTGAATGTGGGCCAAGCCCAGTTGTAGTAATTGTTAAAATGATATATATATATATTACTTGTTGCATTTGGTAAGTGGGATATTTTGTGGCTAGCATGTGGGTGGATTTGGTGGTTAACTTACACACTTGAGTCATTGTGACTCACCCAATTATTTATCCATCATCGCGGTGAGTCGTGACTAGTGGACGGGTTGGAGTGGATACAAGGTGGCCCATGCGATGATTTTCATGCGAGTTGACGTTTTGAATATTTTTATTTCAAGCATTTTAAGTACTTGGTTTATTTATTTGATGTAATAAGGGTCACTTTTGATTAAAGTACGCTATTTATAGTTGTTAAAGGTTATAACGTATTTAGCAATATTTTTACAAAAGAGTTATATTATAGTAAATTATAATAAAGTTTTAATTCATCCCAAGCATATATTACTTAATAATTTTAAATGGACATGACTTTACACAGAAGATAATAAACTTTCATGTTTTAAATTCTAAGTAAAGAAACATATTTTCACTAACATAACCGCAGTTCGATTCGTAGTGAATAGGCCGGGTTTGGGGATGTTGATTTAATATCGAGCCGGTTCAAAACTCGGCTTTGAGGTTTTGGGCCCAAAACGTTTCAAAATGGGCTTTTTAAAAAAAAAAATGGGCTTTTAGGAAATTATTTTCAGTTATTACGGCATGGCACTGTACCTTCAACCCGAGTCCACGAGTAAGTACTTGGACTTTTGAAGTAATTTGTTATATGAACTGTTATGGGCTTTGTTGGGCTCGTAGATTAGTGAACTAGGACTGTTGAACCTTAGGACTAGTCTACTCAAACATATGCATAAAACTTAAAGCTACTAAACAAACTCACCTGATTAAGTCGCCAGAGTTAAGGTGTGGTAACCATTGTGCGCATGTCTAGGAGTGGATCCGGAAGAGCACAGTACTTAGCGATCCTAGTGACTCACCTCCTCTTGACTGGAATCCTACAGTGCGTAGCTACGGTTCACCTTAACCAAGAGGACTTGTTCATAGGCTAAACCAAATATTAAAACCCGAAAGGGATTTGCCTCACGATTTAAAGTCCTTAGTTTTAAAATTTCTAAAAAAATACCCTGTAGGAAAATGACGAAATTACCCACAGGTAGGGAAGGAAACTTGATTGCTCGAAAGAACTACTCTCGGAAACTTCATTGCATAAAATTGCTCGTGGATAAAATAGTGAAACAATAATTTCTAATGCATAAAACTTTTTAAACAGATTAAATCACGACGATAGAGATGAGTTCTAGGGGGCGTGGTAGAGGTAGAATGGCGGTTTCGAACCCGTAGGGTCCGCCATGAGTCGAAAAGTGAAGTACCGCCAGCGGTGGGCGTAGAGAGGCAAGACCAGACGGGAGAAGATGACGCAGATGTCGCGGGCCATGTTACGAATTTTAGAGCGTGTAGCGAGGAGCTAGTAGAGGAAATGGAACTCGAAAGTCGGTGTCGGAAGGCTTAGATTGAACGGAGTGAGATCTTTAGAGGAATATCTGGTAGCTCAAGCGTAGCGGAGTATTGGCTAGAAGCGATCGAAAGAATCATGGACGATTTGGATTTGCACCAATAAAGAAAAGTCGAAGGGTCTTTGTTTCGTTGCTTCGCGAAGCTTATCGTTGGTGGCTCACCGTCAAGCAAAGTGTACCAGCAGATCGACGGGATTGGGACTTCTTTAAGGTTAAGTTTGAAGGAAAGTACGTAGGAGCCGCTTATTTGGACTCGCAGGAAAGCGTTTCTAAATCTAGTACAAGGAAGTAAGTCGATAGCGAGTACGAAGCGGAATTGCGTGCGACTTAGTCGATATGCTAAGGGAATTGTGGACACCGATTATGAGAGGTGCGTCCGGTTTGAAGACGGATTGCGAGATGAACTTCGAATGGTGATTGCTCATGAGAGGAGAGAGACTTCGCGGTGCTAGTAGAGAAAGCTCGGATCGTGAAGAGGTTAAGAAGACTATAAGAGAAAACCGAGAAAGGAATAGGAGCGAGAATAAGAGAAATATTGGACCGTCGGTGATCGCTTGGTAATGTCGAGAAAAAGACCAAGGACCGAGAACCTGTAAGTGCACTTGTACCAATGGATCGGAATTGTTCTTGTGTTCGATGTGGAAGACCTCACACAGGAGAGTGTTGGGGAAATAGTAAAGAATGCTTTCGGTGCGGATCTAAGGCACATTTAGTTAAGAATTGTCCTCGAGCGACGAGGGGTCGTGGGTTCAAGTCATGGAAGGAATGGTTCTAGTCGAGTCAACCAAGGATGTGATAATAGGTAAGGTCCTTTGCTTTGGTACATGCTTTAATTACTTGGTTTGATTACGATTTAGCCTTTTCTGTGTTGCTAAGAGAGGTGTTTCGAATTTTTTTTTTAGCATGAACTTAGAGATTGTGTAGGTACGATAGCCTTAGTAAGATCGTGAGTGCGCAGCGTAAAGCGTAAGGTGGTAAGATAGGTGGTATGGACGTTTGTTAGTAAAGTAATTTCGAGGACGAAATTATTTTTAAGGAGGGTAGAATTGTAACACCGGTTTAGGGTTATGCGCTTGGAGCATAACTCGAGCGATTAGTAGGCTTAGGGTCATGTTGGATAGATTTTTAGGGGTTTGGAGAACCCTAGAAGGCAAAGAATGCCTTAGAAAATTTTTGGATTTTTAGTGTAAAAAGGGGAAGTGGGGTAGAAAGGCCTTAAAATAAAATTGTGGAGTTTAAGTCATAAGAAAGGCATTGGCAAAGTGGTGCCCGTGCGCCACTTAGGCGCTGGAGGAGGGTGAGGCGCTGGTTCGAGTGGTAGAAGCGGCATTTTGGTGTTTTATTTTATATGCGGTTATGGGCATGGCGGAGGAAGGTTTAAAAATTAAATGGTGTGGCTTATGGACATGAAAGGCGGTGTGGGCGGAGTGGCTAAGGCGCTACTTGAGAAGGGGCTTTGTGCAGTCGCGGTTCGAGGGAGTGGAAGCAACATTTTGGCATGTTTTATTTTATGCGGATATGGATCGTAGTATGAAGGCCTTAAAAATAAAATGGGTGGCTTTATAGCATAAAAATCAGTGGCCGAGTGGCACAGGCGCTGGGGAAAGGAGCAGCGACTTGGTCCTGTGTTCGAGCCAAGGAAGTGCATTTAGGAGTTTAAATTTTTGATGCTTTTTGGCAAACAATTTTAGGAAGTGTTGACGGCTAGAAGACTTTGATTTTGATAAGGATTATGTTTTTATTATTTTTTTATTTATTATTTATTATTTAGATTAAGTGGAATTATTATTATTTATTTTTGTTAGATAATAATGGGATAATATGAGCATTTTTTTATTGGAGGATGATATGAGTTTTTAGGATTATTATAGGAGATAATCAAGGATATTATGAAGATTAAAAGAATTATTATTGGATTATTAGTGAAGTGTTTAAGTGGAATTAAATTAGTGAAGTGTTGGCCAAATTTTGGAGACTTCAAGGGGTTGGCGAATGCTATAAATAGGGGAGGGGAGTGCTAGTTGTTCATCAAGTCTTTTGCCTCTTCCTCTTGGTGTGCCGATTTCTCCTTTGGCCTTGTAGCCAAGTATTTCTTTTATTTTCTTTTAGCCCCTTGATAGCCGAAAATCCTTAGCCCTCCATCACTCTCCTACTTTATCAAGTTTGAAGCCGAATCCCGGTGAGGTGTAGTCTTGTCGACATTCGAGAGCTTGTAGCCGCCGCCAAGGAGTCTAAAGGAAGGTCTTGAATTGTTTGGACTCATCTAAGGGCAAGTCGACAAAAAGTACAGAGGAGCCTTTGAGATTTAAGATCGTTTGGTAAGTAGTTAAATTATAGTTGTTCGCTTGAGATTTTGTATTATGGTGTTTAACCAAAGGGTTCTAATTAAGTGATTACGATGGACGTGGGTTCGAGTACCACCAAAGGTGGGCAAGGAAAGTCCCCATCCCAAAGTTCAAGAAGAGATCCGTTTATGGCTGCTCGAGATTGGCCACGAGTGTGGGCCAACAAAGAAGAAACGTTAGGCGTAAAGTCGTAGTTTCGCTAGACGATAGCGTCGAGGATCGAGAGTCTAGAACTCCTAGTGATAAGGTGTGTAACTAACCCACTTTGTTTCCGGGTTTATGTGTTATATGTTTTACTAACAAGTGCGAGAAGGAGTGTGCCATATATACCCCCAAAGGGTATGATGATGACCGTGTTAGTAGCAAATTGGCTAATATGTGATGATTGATTTTTAATATGTAAGTATGCCTATGATTGTGAATAGCATGCACATGCATCATCCTCGCATTATATTATGTTACATGTGCATGGGTGGGTTATGAAAAGAAGGTACGGTGTACTTGAGTGCGTGGTTGATGTCGACTTTGTGCTACATCGTGGATTGGTGTGGCGCCGATCGAGGTCGCGTTGTGGATCTTTGCGATTTAGTTCGGCGTGGTTACCTTGATTGATATGGGCTTTATGCCATATCGTGGCTTGATGGATTGCTGTGTGCTCCATCGTGGTTTGATGTTAGCTATACGCTACGTCGTGGATGGCATTGGTTGCCTTTTTGGAGGGAAAAGGAGAGGGTGACTCGATAGTCCCCGGTGTGTGGTAAATTTGGATAAGGGGGTGTGTAGCGGATGGACCCTAGGTTGGGTTGGGAATCATGTTGCATTATTTTTGTAATAATATGGAAATGGGCCAAGCCCAATATGACATGTGGATAGGTATGTTTTGGGAACATACGTGGAAATGGGCCAAGCCCAGATGATATGTGGTTTATTGAGAAATGGGCCAAGCCCAGTATGTGATGTGATTTGAATGTGGGCCAAGCCCAGATTGTGGTAATTGTTAAAATGATATATATATATATTACTTGTTGCATTTGGTAAGTGGGATATTTTGTGGCTAGCATGTGGGTGGATTTCAGTGGTTAACTTACACACTGAGTCATTGTGACTCACCCAATTATTTATCCATCATCGCAGGTGAGTCGTGACTAGTGGACGGGTTGGAGTGGATACAAGGTGGCCCATGCAGAAGCATATTTTCATGCAGAAGTTGACGTTTTGAATATTTTTATTTCAAGCATTTTAAGTACTTGGTTTATTTATTTGATGTAATAAGGGTCACTTTTGATTAAAGTACGCTATTTATAGTTGTTAAAGGTTATAACGTATTTAGCAATATTTTTACAAAAGAGTTATATTATAGTAAATTATAATAAAGTTTTAATTCATCCCAAGCATATATTACTTAATAATTTTAAATGGACATGACTTTACCGAAGATAATAAACTTTCATGTTTTAAATTCTAAGTAAAGAAACATATTTTCACTAACATAACCAGATTCGGTCGTAGTGAATAGGCCGGGTTTGGGGATGTTACAACTTGCCACTAGGCCACAAGCTCTTCTTGTGTCATAATTTAACTACAACAATTTAAAAGCCCTCTATCTAGATCCCAAGGATTTTATACTCTAAAATAAAAATTTTGCTAAAGCCCAGGTTTGAACCTAGGACTTCTCAGACACTCCCAAACACTGCTAAATCACTCAACCACTGAAGCAGATAGTCAATTACATTATTTCCTTGCACACATAAACATTTATGTGTTCCCACTCTTAAGACCTATTTCCTTCTAGGCCCAAATTCGGGGCGTTACATACCTACAGGGGCATCATGATCATTTTACCCTACAGGGGTATTACTATCATTTTACCCTACAAGCGCATTACGGTCATTTTACCCTACAAGCACATTACGGTCATTTTACCCTACAGGAGTATTACTTTCATTTTACCCTATGGGGGCATTACAGTCATTTTACCCTACAGGGGCATTACTGTCATTTTACCCTACAGGGGCATTATGGTCATTTTACCCTACGGGGGTATTACGGTCATTTTACCCTACAGGAGTATTACGGTCATTTTACCCTATTGGGGCATTACGATCATTTTACCCTATAATGGTATTTCGGTCATTTTACCCTACAGGGGTATTACGGTCATTTTACCCTACAGGGGTATTACGGTCATTTACCCTACAGGGGCATTACGGTCATTCTACCCTATAGGGGTATTTTAGTCATTTTACTCTTTAGGGGTATTTCAGTCATATAACAACCTTCCCGAAGGTCTACAGTCGGCTCGAGCGACACAGATAACATATATGGTCAAAACGTGTAAATGGGCCCAAAGCCCAATATTCGGCTCAAGTGGGCTCACACACTCGTGTGGCCCATTTAGCCCATATTCAGTCACGATTATACGAACGATCTATCCCAGTCCAGTATTTACCACTTATCGTGGATTTATTCCGTGTGGGGTCCACGAGCCCATTGGGCCCGCACGGCCCATTTCAGCCAAACAAGACCCATAATGGCCCAAGAGCATGAGAACACTCGTGGTGGCCTCTTCAGTCTACCACCCACAGTTGTGGGCTCGGTTTTACCACACAAGTGGTCACACGCTCGTGAGGCCTCAAATGCTGAAGTTTTGGCTTTTCGGCTTTTTGGCTTTTGCCGATTCACAGAAACGATAGTGTGATTACACACCTAATTACGATATTGCTCTACGCTCCACGAGCACCCAACCTAGGTTCAAGCAAGATCCAATGTTAGTCCATTAACCAATAGGGAAAAGCACCCTCTTATTGACGCTTAATCCAAAACACACTTATTACCTTGTTTGAATGAGGGTGACCTTAGTCCCTCTACGATCGCTATTCAGAAACGATCACCCACCCTTGTCGATTCCTATAGTACAATAAAAATATGATTAGTAAATGATAGGGCACATTCTGTAACACCCCTAACCCGTAACCATCGCCGGTCTAGGGTTAAAGGCGTTACAGACAGATCGGAAACTTTTACAGACATTTCATAACGTAATCAGACAAATCACATTCAAGCGTCCCTAGAATAGGTCAACGAGACCGTAAACATGCTTTAGAATAGGGCTGGGACTAAGCCTAACTCATACGAAAATTTTCGGAAATTTTAAACTTTTCTAAGTTACAGAGGTCACACGCCCGTGTGGGTAGGCCGTGTGCCTCCCACGGCCTCAGACACGCCCATGTGTCCAAGCCGTGTCAATATAGGGCATACATACTGACTTGTCCACACGGCCATGGACACGCCTGTGTGCCTCACCCGTGGTCAAGCCTGACTTGCACCAGACGGCCAGTCACACGCCCGTGTGTTTTGCCCGAGGTCGAGCCTGACTTGCACCGCACGGCTAGTCACACGCCCGTGTATTTTACCCGTGGTCGAGCCTAACTTGTTTTGAAATGGAACCACGAGGGACACGGTCGAGCCACACACCCGTGTGCTCAACCATGTGGGCATTTATAGGCCATTTTCAAGGCCAAAATGCCACCCACACTTGGGTCATACCTACAAGCTTAAACAAGCATTATCTCATACACATTTGGCAACCAAAAATCATGACAAATGATCATCATATCATCCCATTCAATCTCACTTCTAAACATGCCACTTATATACTAAATAATCCAACCAAAACACATGTAAAACCTAGCAAGAACCATCCACAATTTTACCAATTCTCTATGGCATCAATTCATCAATAAGCTTACCATTCATATGACCATTTCATTTGCCATCAAGCCATACCAAAACATGCATCATATACCATAATCAATCATGTATATTACCAACATTTATCTAGCCACATCACATGGCCATTTACACATGTCTCAAACATACTCCAAAACAACTAGCCTATACATGCCATATTTAGCTATATACACTTTCATAAAGTACCAAAGTAAGATTGAGTAGTGTGATGACAATCCTCAATGGTCCCCGAGCCTTCAATAGCTTCAACGATCTATAAAATAGTGCAAACACACACAAAGTAAGCTTTCAAAAGCTTAGTAAGCCATATACAAATAAACTTAGCATAAAATGCACAGAACCACATTGATACATTGACATTTTTATTTCTCATTTGCAAATTCCATAACATGAATTTTGGCTCATGTATCTAGCCATTACTTTCCACATTTCATAGCTCAAATATATCACATTTTCTCATATCACCTTCAAGGATTTATCACATTTTATCACATTCAATATATATATACACATATTCATCTTGGTAAGTTCATATTTATATACTCACCTTTTGTACACATACATGGTGTACTTTCCAAACATACCTGAATCATTTTACATTTCATGTAGCCATTTACATCTCGGATTTTCCCGTTGAACCGTTTGGAATCAAATAGGATACTCAGAGTGCTCAGAATAGTCATACAATGCCAATGTCCCAGAGGAGGTCTTACATGTACTCAGATATCGATGCCACTATCCCAGACAGGGTCTTACACGAATCAAATATGATGCCAATGTCCCAGACATGGTCTTACACGTAAATCTCATATCGATGCCAACATCCCAGACGTGGTCTTACACGAAATATCGAATCAATGCAAACCTCCCAAACGAGGTCTTACATGATATCTCATTTCGGAACCTATGTCATGACATACGTTATCCTATCTATTCCTAAGTTCATATGGGACTTCTCAGACCTTGATAACTTGTCGACATATCCTCGGATTTCATATACACTCCATTTTGAGCATTTACCATACAATATATATCTCATAGATACATAAATAACTCAATTCAAATACGTTTATTTGTATATCGACTTACCTCGGATTCGGATAAACAGAAACGAACTCGGCTACTCAACCACTTTCAATTTCCTGCGATCTAAGTCTGTTTTCTTCGGTTCTTGATCTATACATATTCAAATTTAACTCATTTATTCACTAATTCATTCAATTCAATCCAAAGACACATATTTAGGATAATTTACAAATTAGCCTTCACATTTTCACATTTTGCAATTTAGTCCTTATTTCTCAAAATCACAAAATACACAAAATCAATACACCCATGCTTAGCCGAATGTTCATGTATCTCGTACAAGTCCATACATTTCATTTATTTCACAATTTAGTCCTTCAAAGTATTATTATTTCAATTTAATACCAAATTACTCAAAAGCATCAAAACTCCAAAGACAAACTATGTTATTCTATCACATATAATTCATATTTCACCATCAAACATCCAAAAACTCACATGTTCATCAATGGAACATTTTAAAATATTCATCAATTCACAAAATTGAAGCATGGGTTTTGAAGTATACAAAGCAACGATTACAAAAACGTAGAAATAATCAAAAACGGATCAAAAACTAACCTTGAATCAAGCCAAAACCATGGCCGAAACCCTTGTTCATTCTTTTCTTTCTTTTCTTTGACACTTTCGGTCAAAAAGATGATAAGAATGGCTTCTTTTTAGCCTTTTTGTTTTATTAATTATCATGTAATTTACAAATTACCAATATACCATTAATGAAACAATTTTATCATCTTATAATGCATGGATATAAATGTCCACTTACTAATAGTGGCATAATAACCTTTTAAGGACCTCATATAATAAAGACATTAACAAATAGATTCCCTTACATAAAGCATGCTAATTTTGCATTTAATTCAATTTAACCCTTTTCTCAAATTAAACACACAAATGATCAAACTAATTCACAGAAATTTCACACATGCTTAATCAGATACTGCAGACACAGAGAATAATATTAAAATATTTTTTTAACTTGGATTTGTAGTCCTGAAACCACTGTTCCGACTAGGGTCGAAACCGGACTATTACAATTCTACCTCCTTAGGGATTTTCGTCCCCAAAAATCTTACCGTTAAACAGATTCAGATATTGCTGTTTCATTGAATCTTCAGGCTTCCACGTAGCCTCTTCTACTCCGTGTCGAAGCCACAACACTTTTACTAACAAAATTTTCTTATTTCTCAATTCTTTCACTTCACAAACTAGGATATGGATCGATTCTTCCTCATAAGTCATATCGAATCAGATTTCAATCTCATACGGAGTAATCACATGTGATGGATCGAATCTGTATCGTCTGAGCATCGATACGTGAAACACATTATGAATCTTTTCTAGCTCAGGTGTCAACAACAATTTATACGCAACTATTCCAACACGCTCAATAATTTCATACGGCCCGATGAACCTCGGACTCAATTTGCCTTTACGACCAAATTTGAGTACTTTTTTCCATGGAGATACTTTTATAAACACTTTGTCACCGATCTCAAACTCAATATCTTTTTGTCTCAAGTTCGCATAAGACTTCTGACGATCAGACGCTGCTTTCAAACTGTCACGGATTACTTTCACTTTCTGTTCAGTGTCTTTTATCAAATCGACCCCGTGTATCTTATTTCCACTGAGCTCGGTCTAATACAGAGGTGTTCGACATTTACGTCCGTACAAAGCTTCATAAGGTGCCATTCTGATGCTCGACTAAAAACTATTATTATACGTAAATTAAATCAATGGCAGGTACTGTTCCCACGTACCATCAAATTCAAGGATGCAACATCTCAACATATCTTCAAGAATCTAGTTAATCTGTTCAAACTAACCATCCGTTTGCAGATGAAAAGCGGTACTGAAATGCAATTTGTACCCAAAGCTTCTTGTAGTTTCTTCCAGAACCATGATGTAAACCTCGGATCTCTGTTTGATACAATGGACAATGGCACCCCGTGTAATCTCACAATATTAGAAATGTAAAGCTCGGCCAATCTATCAAGTGAGTAATCAGATCGTACATGAATAAAATGGGAAGATTTTGTCAATCTGTCAACCACAACCGAAATTGCATTTTTCTTTCTCGGAGTCAAAGACAAACCTGTAACAAAATCCATTGTCACTCTATCCCATTTCCACTCGTGAATCAGAATCGTTTGTAGCAAACCAGATGGAACCTGATGTTCAGCTTTAACTTGCTGACAGACTAAACATTTCGATACAAAATCAGAGATGTCTTTTTTCATACCAGACCACCAATAGTGTTGCTTCAGATCATGGTACATCTTTGTACTTCCCGGATGAACAGATAGACGACTGTTATGTGCTTCATTCAAAATCAACTGAATTAACTCGGGGTTTCTCGGAACACAAATTCGATCTCGGAACCTCAAGTAATCATCAACATCAACTCGAAATTCAGAATCAGAGTTCGAATCACACTGAGCTCATTTCGCTAGCAGTTCATTATCAACTTTCTCAGCATCACATATTTGTTGTAAAAGCAATGGTTCCGCTTTCAATTCAGCTAAAACTGAACCATCATCAGACAAGTCTAAATGAGCATTCATAGCACGTAATGCAAACAATGATTTTTGACTCAAAGCATTAGCAACTACATTTGCTTTACCCGGATGATAATCTATCACAAGTTCATGGTCTTTTAACAGCTCTAACCATCTTCTCTGTCGCAGATTCAAGTCTTTCTGAGTCATTAGGTACTTCAAACTTTTATGATCTGAAAACAAGTGGCATCTCTCACCGAAAAGATAATGGCGCCAAATTTTTTACGCAAACACAATCACAGCTAATTCAAGTTCATGTGTCGGATAGTTCTTTTCATGTGGCTTTAGTTGCCTCGAGGCATAAGCTATAACTTTGCCTTCCTGCATCAGAACACATCCCAGACCATTCAACGAAGCATCACTGTAAATCACGAATTCTTTACCTGATTCTGGTTGTACCAAAACTGGAGCTTCAGTCAAAAGGACTTTCAACTAAGCAAAGCTTTTCTAAAATTTATCGGACCATTCAAATCTCACATCTTTTTGAAGTAATCTCATCAACAGAGTAGCTATCATCGAGAATCCTTTTACAAACCGACGATAATAACCAGCTAGTCCAAGAAAACTACAAACTTCAGAAACATTCTTCGGAGGTTTCCATTCCAGAATAGAAGAAATCTTACTCGGATCAACTCGTATTCCAAAGGCTGATACAATATGTCCCAGAAAACCAACTTCTCGCAACCAAAATTCACATTTGCTGAATTTTGCATACAATTGCTTATCTCGTAGAGTTTTCAACACAATTCTTAGATGTTCAGCATGTTCAGTTTCATCTCGAGAATAAATCAAAATGTCATCAATAAATACAACAACAAATCGATCTAGGTATGGTCTGAAAATTCTATTCATCATATCCATAAAAATAGCAGGAGCATTGGTTAGTCCGAAAGGCATAACTAAAAACTCATAATGTTCGTACCTCGTTCTGAAAGCAGTTTTCGGAATGTCTGAATCTTTTACTCTCAACTGGTAGTATCCCGATCTCAGATCTATCTTTGAAAACACAGTGGCTCCTTTAAGCTGATCAAATAAATCATCAATTCTCGGCAGAGGATATTTGTCCTTTATAGTTACCTTGTTCAACTGACGGTAATCAATGCACATTCTCATTGTGCCATCTTTCTTTTTCACAAATAGAACAGGAGCACCCCAAGGTGAGAAACTTGGTCTTGCAAATCCTCTATCGGTTAAATGTTGCAACTATGACTTTAATTCTTTTAGCTCTGTTGGTTCCATTCTATACGGAGTTATCGAAATAGGAGTCATACCGGGCAACAAATCAATACCAAATTCGACTTCACGTATTGGAGGCAATTCCGATAGTTCTTTAGGGAATACATAAGGGAACTCACAGACAATAAACACTGATTCAAATATCTTTTCAGATACTCTTGAGTCAATTACATAAGCAAAATAAGCTTCGTAACCCTTCCTCAAACAATTCTGAGCTTTCAATACAGATATCACAGCAGGTAACCTAGTCAAATCATTAGTCTCAACCCGAACTATTTCATCATTCTGACATCTCAAATCAATGGTCTTTTTTTTGCAATTCACAACAGCATCGTGTAATGTCAACCAGTCCATACCCAAAATTATATCAAACTCATCAAAAGGTAATAACATCAGATCAGTCGGAAAACAAACATCTCTAAACATCAACGGACAGTTCGATACTCTAATTACAAATTCAGTAGTTCGATACTCTAATAAAAAATTCAGTAGACTCTACAGGCAAAGTCTCACTGGATACTAAGTTCGTGCATATATACGAATATGTAGAACCTAGGTCTATCAATGCAATCACAGAAGTATCATAAAGAGTAAATGTACCCGTTATAACATCTAGAGATGAAGCTTCCTCACAAGCAAGGATGGCATACACTCTGGCAGGCGCTCTAGTTTCATATCTCGTAACTAAGTCTTTCGTAGATTTCTGACTACCACTGATATTTCTTGCATTTCGGGAAGGTCTACCTCTCCCTGGAACATTATCAGATCTCGAATTCTGAACAATCTCGTGCTCAACAGACTCTGGACAATCACGGATGAAATGATCAAACTATCCACATCTAAAGCAAGCTCGATCATTCAATCTACAACTTCCCGGATGTCTTTTACCATAATGCTTAAACTCAGGTCACTCGGATCAGACATTTCATACACTCACCATCGATATCGCTGGAGCTTTGGAGCTCAACTGTGATCTAGCTCGATCTCTATTCGAATGTCCCACATTAACTCTTGAACGGCTTTGTTCATCTCTGGATTTCTTTGAAGCAGACTGAAATGATTTGTTCAGAAATCTCTTTCTCACATCTCTAGCTTCAGATTCAGCTTTTCTTTTGTCTTTCCCGAGTGCCTCAGCTTTGCACGCTCGATCACCAAGCACAACAAACTCTTTTATTTCTAAAATTCCAACAAGCAAACAGATATCTTCATTAAGGCCATCTTCAAATATTTTACACATTATTGCCTCGGTCGATACACATTCTCGAGCATACTGACTTAATCTCACGAACTCCCATTCGTATTCAGTGACAGACATGCGGCCCTGTTTCAAATCTAGGAATTTCTTTCGTTTCTGATCCATAAATCTCTGACTGATGTATTTCTTCCAGAATTTAATTTAAAAGAAATCCCATGTGACCCACTCTTTCGGAACAACAGAAATCAAGGTCTTCCACCACTGATAGGCTACATCTTGTAGCAAGGAAACAACATATTTTACACATTCTTTTGGGCTCAGTGACATCTTATCAAATACTCGGATAGTGTTCTCTAGCCAGAGCTCAGCTTTCTCAGCATCGTCATCACTGGTGGCCCTGAACTCTTCAGCCCCATACTTACGGATTTTGTCGACTTGAGGCTTATTCAATAGATTTAGATTCATAACTAGAGGCACGACTGAAGTCTGAGGGAGATTAGACGGGGGCGGAGGTTGTGAAACAGTTGGATTATTTCTTACAAACTAAGTGAAACACTCACTCATCATTTGGAAGAAAACTTGTTTAGCTTTTCCCTCTTGACCGCTCGTAGCCGGTCTCGAATCAGAGGGCACTGTCCCTTGAGCAGGAGCAGGCGCATTGCTTTCTACATCATCAGCTACGGCTATTTCGGGATCCATTACTATACGATAAACACATTTTACACGTCAAAATTCATCACACCATCACAGTTCAGATATATGGCATGTATAGCTAGACTCTCACACGCTACGTTAGTATGAGAATTGACTAAACTGTAGCTCTGATACCAATCAAATTTACCACCCCTAACCCGTAACCATCCCCAGTCTAGGGTTAAAGGCGTTACAAACAGATCAGAAACTTTTACAGACATTCCATAACGTAATCAGACAAATCACATTCAAGCGTCCCTAGAATAGGTCAACGAGACCTTAAACATGCTTTAGAATAGGGCCAAGACTAAACCTAACTCATACGGAAATTTTCAAAAATTTTAAACTTTTTTAAGTTACAGAGGTCACACGCCCGTGTGGGCAGGCCTTGTGCCTCCCACGGCCTCAGACACGCCCATGTGTCCAAGCCGTGTCAAAACAAGGCATACATACTGACTTGTCCACAAGGCCATGGACACAACTGTGTGCCTCACCCGTGGTCGAGCCTGATTGCACCACACGGCCAGTCACACGCCCGTGTGTTTTGCCCGTGGTAAAGCCTGACTTGCACCACACGGCCAGTCACACGCCCGTGTGTTTTGCCCATGGTCGAGCCTGACTTGTTTTGAAACGAAACCACGAGGGACACGGTAAAGCCACACACCAGTGTGCTCAACTGTGTGGGCATTTATAGGCCATTTTAAGGCCAAAATGCCACCCACACTTGGGTCATACCTACAAGCTTAAACAAGCATTATCTCATACACATTTGGCAACCAAAAATCATGACAAATTATCATCATATCATCCCATTCAATCTCACTTATAAACATGCCACTTATATACTAAATAATCCAACCAAAACACATGTAAAACCCAGCAAGAACCATCCACAATTTTACCAATTCTCTATGGCATCAATTCATCAATAAGCTTACCATTCATACTACCATTTCATTTGCCATCAAGCTATGCCAAAACATGCATCATATACCATAATCAATCATGCATATTACCAACATTTATCTAGCCACATCACATGGCCATTTACACATGTCTCAAACATACTCCAAAACAACTAGCCAATACATGCCATATTTAGCTATATTCACTTTCATAAAGTACCAAAGTAAGATTGAGTAGTGTGATGACAATCCTCAACGGTCCTCGAGCCTTCAGTAGCTTCGACGATGTAACATCCTAAAAAGGGCCTATGCATTTTTGGTTTAATTGTACGAAATGACATATCTTATGTGTTATGAATATATTTTGAACACTTTTGGAAACCTGGAAATGTATGGAAATGTTAAGTTTAAAAGAGGAAAGTGAACATTTTTAGAACCTTGGAAATGTAAGGAAATGTCTTGTAAGGAAATGTCATGGAAATGTAAGGAAATGTCTTGGAAATGTAAGAAATGTCTTGTAAGGAAATGTCATGGAAATGTAAGGAAATGTCTTGGAAATGTAAGGAAATGTCTTGTAAGAAATGTCATGGAAATGTAAGGAAATGTCAAGTTTACAGAGCCGATCAAAAATTTTTGGAAACTTAGAAATGACCTAGAAATGACGAGTTTTAAGGTTTAAAAGGGGAAATTAAGGCAAGGTGGCCTTAAAAGAAAAAGTTTGTGAAATTTGACACACAAACAGGCTTGGAAAAGTGGTGCCAAGATGCCACTTAGGGCCTATGGAAATGGCGCCATATGCAAGAGGAATGGGCCTAAGTTCGAGTCACATGGGAAGTAAATAAAAGAAATTTTATTTTGCTACAAGGAGCAGAGAGGTGGACGGTACATGGCTATAAATTAGGAGCTTTTATTATTTTATAAATAGTGGATAAATAAGGGATTTATTTATCATTATTTTCAAGAGATAATTGTTGGATTAAATTCTTTTAATTTGAATAAAGAGATAATGAGGAAAATAAGGGAGAAGTGATGGCCAAGTAAGGGACTTTGAGTTTAATAATTTCGGCTAAGTAAGGATAGTTGTTGAATTATCTTTTATTTTAAGTGATAATTAAAGAGATAAAGCTATTAAAATAGAAGAATGATGGCCAAGTAAGGGACTCCTTAGATGATAATTTCGGCTATAAAAGGAAAAGAGAGGCCATTCTGCATTATTATCTGTTCTTTGAAAGCCTCTGCCGAATTCTCTTCACCAAATCTTCTTCTTCTTTTATTTTTGCCAAGCCGAAATACCTTGTGATCTAGCCAATCCTCCATCTTTATTCTTCCTTCTCTTTTCTTTCTAATCCTCCAAAAGCTGAAAGTTGTGAGATCATCATCTAGCCATAGCCGAATCTCTCGAAGGTTGAAGTGAAGGTGCAATCGATTTCTTCAAGTAAGGGTAAGATCTCATTCGGTTTCATCCTTTTTTCTTAAGATTTGCCGAAATCTAGGACTAACCCCATTAATGTCTTGTTGCCGAAACTTTGAAGAGATCTTTGGGGATTTACTAAGTGTCGACTACAAGGAAGGAGAAGTTCTTTTCCCAAGGTACACCATAGGCCACGTGTTCCCTAGTTATTCGGTGAGTTTTGGGATTTAAAATCCATAAGGTAAGTGTCTATAGTATTCGGCCAAGGCCATGTTTGGTAAATATATGTGTTCATTAATTATTCAAAAGCGAAAACTAACCAAGTTAATTGATTCAATGCTTGGCGAATGCAAGAAGAGTATAGCAGAGATTTCAAGACTTGATTCTTAAGTCAAACGGCAACAAGGTAAGTTTAAGTATACTAATCCTACTAGGATTTGGATTTATGGCGAATGGCTTTTTATTAAAGTAGTAGGTGATTAATCAAATGTAGGGATTAAGGATCTAAGCATTAGATCAAGCTTTTCGGGATTTCAAGACTCTTTCGGTAAGTATGATAAGTTGTGGATATTTGGTTAAGAATTCGTATATTGATGATTAAATCGATTGTTCTGATTAAGTGTGTTGATGGAGGTGAATACCATTCAAGAAGGGAAAGGGAAGGTCCCTATCCCGAAGTTTAAGAAGAGATCTGTCTCGACGCTTAGGGATTGGCCACCGGTGTGGACCAAATGTCGAGAATAAGAAAGTAGGCAAATAGCCGTAGTATTGCCTAGTTATAGCATCAGTATTGAAAGCATAGTTCTCCAAGTGATCAGGTGTGTGATTAACCCACTGTTTTCCGGGTTTATGGTATATTGTATGTGTTGCGTAAATGCTAATATGTGTAGTGGCGATTGTGAATGGTTACCCTTAAAGGGTATATCGAAAATCAGTCAGTGTTAATTATTAAGAATGTGAATATGCCAATGAGAATATGTTTGTATGCCGAATAGCATGTGCATGCATTATTTTACTATGTTATGACATTATCATATGTTGCATGTGCATGGGATGGGATATGAATGTGACTATCGAAGGAAAGGGTGTACTTTATGTACGTGGTCTAATGTTAGCCTTGTGCTACGTTAGCGCTTGATGTTAGATATGTGCTTCATCAAGGGAGGTGTTGGCTAGGTGCCCACCTCGGCGGTTGATAGTCGTGTGCATCACCGTGGACCGAATGATATGTGGGATCACTTAGGTGATCGGTGGCTCACCACGGCCTTGAGCGACAAGTCGCCAAGGTAAGATATGTGGGATCACTTAGTTGATCGGTGGATTAGCCACGGCCTTGGGCAGGGAGTCTGCTAAGGTAGGAGTAACGGATGGACCCTAGGTTGGGATGGGTGCACTTTGCATAAACTCATTATCTGTCATTTGGGTTGATGATGAAATGGGCCAAGCCCGATATGTGTGGAAATTATGTGGTTAACTACCCTATTAGATGAATGTGATATGAATATGGGCCAAGCCCAGAATGTGATAACATGTGAATTTGATAATTGATATATGATATATGAGTTAATATGTGGTTAGCATTTGGGTGGAATTCAGTGGACTAATTACACACTCGAGTCCAGTATGACTCACCCAATTTTTATTAAACATCCCGGATGATTCGTGGTGATTGGACCGGGTTGGAGTGGATACGAGGTGGCCCATGCGAGAAGACATCTTCTTTATTTTATTCAGTTTATTACTAAGAACTTTTGTTTAATTATTTATTGTAATAAGGCCCAGTTAAAGTATTTAAGTATTTCTATTATGTTTAAGCTAGACGACCATTAATTTATTATTGGGAAGTGCTTTTAATTTTGGCAACTTATATTTTAAAAGCTTATAATAAAGTTTTAATTTGGATATTTTTATCAAGCTTATATTATTTAGAATTTTTAATTGGACATGGTTTTCAAATGACAAAATTTTTAATGTTTTTCCCAAAAGTGAAATCAGTCTTCAAACGTTTTTCCGCAGTGGCATTTCAAATTCGGTCGTAACGAATGGGCCGGGTTTGGGGTGTTACAGACGATCTATAAAACAGAGCAAGCACACACAAAGTAAGCTTTCAAAAGCTTAGTAAGCCATATACAAATAAACTTAGCATAAAATGCACATAACCACATTGATACAATGACATTTTTATTTCTCATTTGCAAATTCCATAACATGAATTTTGGCTCATGTATCTAGCCATTACTTTCCACATTTCATAGCTCAAATATATCACATTTTCTCATATCACCTTCAAGCATTTATCACATTTTATCACATTCAATATATATATACACATATTAATCTTGGTAAGTTCATATTTACATACTCACCTTTTGTACACATACATGGTGTACTTTCCAAACATACCTGAATCATTTTACATTTTACGTAGCCATTTACATCTCAGATTTGCTCGTGATAAAATCTTAGCTCGAGATGTCTCTACTGAATCCATTGAGCTACCACGAGGGCCTATACCTCGATCACGAGCTAAGAAATTTCAAGAAGCCTTAGCAAGCTATGTGGATTGAGCTTGGGGAGAGAAATAGGCTGAATCCAACTTTCATGCTTGGGACGGCTCAATTAGTGCCACTTGTAATTTATTGCAAGTCGAACTTAGTTTTTAATAAACTCAACTTACTTTAATAAATGAGTTGTTGTATTTTATTCAACTTATTTTAGTTTAATTAATAATAGTTTTTGTTGAACTTTATTTAATAAGTGTTACTCTTAATTAATCTATTTCCTAGGATTATTTATTGATGCATGAGTTAAGCTCATTTAATTATGCTTCTTTAATTAACTAGTTGCTGGAATAATTGATGCATATGTTTTAGTTCACTTACTTAATGTGTGTTATGTTTAATAAGTGTTTACATGTGTTTAATAAGCTCATTTTAATGTGTTTATTGCAGGAGTCTTTTCAAGTCATAACCGTTACAATTCAAGGCTGTTACAAAATAAATAAAGTGGTCTGTTCAAGTCATTTTCACTCTGAGTAAAGGGGCATTACAAAGGAGGTTTATACATCATTTAAGGAGGTTTTAAGGAGCATTTTATCATCCATTTAATTTTGGCAGCAACCTTTTCAACTACCAGCCCGTTTTTTCCATTTCAAAGGTTAATTCAAGCATTCTAATACCATTAAGGAACTGGTTAATAAGTTGGTGTCTATTCGGCTGGCCAAGGGCTAACTCAAGGGTCAACTTTCAAGCAATTAAAGTCAGTCATTCAGTTGAATTGAAGTGAATTCAAGAATGGAGTTATTTGGCTCAAGAATATGAAAAGACTTGAGTTTTATTTCAGCTTTTAAATGGCACATTAAGTTGAATGTTTGTGACCATTTGGCTAGCCTATTCTAACACTATAAATAGATGAAATCAACCTTTGTAAAGGGACTTTTGGACATTTTGAATGAAATTTTGTTCATTTGGTGAGAAATACTTTTCTCTGATTTTGTACAAAGACTTGTTGGCTTATCTACAAAGCTAATGGCGTCAACCCGTTCTTTGCTTTATCTTGAACTTATCACTTTCGCAAGTGTGGCGTTCGAACCCTATACTGAGGTTCCTATCTTTCTAGATAGTGGGTCGAGGTTTTGAATGAAATTTCAATCCGTCTCGTAAGCTTATAAGTGATGGGTCGACACATATTAGTGTTGGTTCTTGCTTGTTTTTGAGCCGTTTCTTTCCATCATTTTACCATAACCGAACACATCCAATTAGCCATTTAAGAGCCTTGTTGTTTTTAAACAATATTGAGCCTATTTCCCCAATTTTATTAACTAACCATCCATTTGATCCTTACTTTATCGTAGACGATCGGGCAACACAAATACGACTCGACTCATCACCGAGGCGGATCGTATCATTTGGTATCAGAGCCGTTAAAATGAGAAGTACGGACTGTTGAAGACAAGCCGGAATAGGTAAGTGAAGTGAAATTTTTTTTTGAAATTATAAAAAAATAATTTAGTTGTATTTAAAAGTTTCCCATTGTATTTATTTAGTGTATTTGAAGTATTGAAAAAAAAAAGAAAGTTCAAAAAAAAAATTACGAGCTTAAAAAAAAAGTGAAATTTTTGAAGGTCCTTAAATTTTTTTGTTCTCATTTCGATTGGTTCCCGATCATCTATTTCCCATTTACCATTTCTTATACCCCAACGCCACGCTTAAAGCCATTCCATCTTTTCTTTCAGCCTACCCTATCCTTTTTCATTATTTCCTTTGTTACCCAATTTGTGACCAACCCCTAAGCCTACGATTAAGCATTGGCAAGTCTGCTTACGAAGTCACGAGAAAAGAAAGAGTGGAAAAAGGCACGAGAGCGTGAGCACAATAGACAGGAGGTAAAAGCCAACATACGAGTGCAAACACGAGCGTGAGTGTTATCAATTTCTTTCTTTCCGAGTGAACATAAGGTTTGTTGTGAGGTTTCAATTACTATTTTTCTTCAGTTTTGATTTGATTTAATTTTTGTTTTATGTCACAAAATCTTGATCGAAATATGGCGGAGCGATAAGAGCGACAACCTGTTAGAAATGTTCCGGACCTTAATCTTCAAGCAATACTTCGATAGGTGGAGCGACTCTTTGACCGGAAGCTCGAGCCTATACAAGAAAGGTTGGACTTAGTTGAAGAGAGAGCACGTCGGAGAAGGACACCTCAAAGTCCCCCTAGAAATCGTGGCCGACAACAACTTAACGAAGATGATCTGTTTGATCCTAGTGAGGCCGAGAGTGACCAAGGGTCCAATGTGAGTGTTCAACAAAGGGAACAACGAAATCATGGCCAAAGAGATAGGAGACGAGAAGATGATGATCTCAATAATATAAAGCTGTCAATACCTCCCTTCCAAGGCAAATCCGACCCGGAGGCGTACCTAGAGTGGGAAAAAAAGATTTAATTGGTATTCGATTGCCATAACTATTCTGAGAATAAGAAGTTCAAACTAGCCGTAATTGAGTTTTCCGGTTACGTGATGATCTGGTGGGATCAATTCACTAGTAGTCGAAGGCGCAACGGAGAAAGGCCTATTACTACTTGGGTTAAGATGAAAGCGGCAATGCGACAACGATTCATTCCTTCGTATTATCATTGGGAACTTCATCAGAAACTCCAAAATCTTACTCAAGGAACTAAGAGCGTAGAAGATTATTACAAGGAGATGGAGATGGCGATGATTCGTGCGGATGTGCAAGAAGACCGTGAGGCGATGATAACTCGTTCTCTAGCTGGTCTTAATCGTGATATTGCTAATGTCGTCGAACTTCAACATTACATCAAGGTGGTGGACATGGTACACATGGCCATCAAAGTGGAAAAATAAATAAAGCGAAAAGGTGCTAACCGAGGCTATTCCACCACAAATCCTTTAAGATGGGGACAAGGCGTTAGCAAAAGCTTTCCATCAAACCGAGCGAAGGAGTCCACGGGGTTGCCCAAGACAAACAAGTCTTTGGCCGAATCAGGCAAAGGTAAAGCCAGTGAGAGTTCGTCCAACCGTTCAAGAGATATCAAATGCTTTAAATGTTTGGGAAGAGGAAATATCACGAGTCAGTACTCAAATCGGAGCACCACGATGTTGTGTGTCGATGGTGAAATTGAAACGGAGGATGAAGAGGAAGATGAGGCCGAATTGAATTCCGACGAAGAAGAGGATTTGGAACACCCTGTCGAAGGTGAGTTGCTTGTAGTCAAATGAAATTTAAGCCTTCAAGGAGTGGAGAACGAGCAAAAATGGGTGAATATTTTCCATTTGAGATGCCAAATCCAAGGAAAAATTTGTAGCATTATCATAGATGGTGAAAGTTGCACGAATGTGGCAAGTATTTTCATGGTGGAGAAGTTAGGACTGTCGACCACCAAACATCCGAGCCCGTACAAGCTTCAATGGCTCAACGATGGTTGTGAGCTTAAAGTCATGAAACAAGTCATTGTTTCATTCAGTATTGGAAAGTATTTCGACGAAGTTTTATGTGATGTGGTGCAAATGCACGCGGGCCATTTGCTGTTAGGATGACCATGGTAGTTCGAACGGAGAGTGGTTCATGATGGCTATAAAAATAGGTATACCTTCAAAAATTGTGGCAAGAATGTGACACTTACACCATTAACCCTGAAGCAAGTATACGAGGACCAACTCAAACTCAAAACTTTTATGGGACAAATGCAAGAAAAAGAAAAAAAGAGTACGACGGAAAAAGAAAAGAAAAATGAGAGAGCTAAAGGTAAAATTTTAAAAAAAAGAGTGAAAAGGAAGCAAGAAAATAAAAATAATGGAGAAGAAAAAGAAAATGAGAAAATAAGTGTGTTTGCAAGAGTGAGCGATGTTCGAAGAGCATTAACTTTGAGGCAACCTGTATTTGTACTCATGTACAAAGAAATTTTGTTAAACACTAATGAGTTACCCAATGCTCTACCTTCTTCTATGTTGTCTCTTTTACAGGAATTTGAGGATGTTTTCCCAGATTAAGTGCCTAGTGGATTACCTCCCATTCGAGGCATCGAGCACCAAATCGACCTAGTGCCCAGAGCCGCACTTCTTAATCGGCCTGCTTATCGAAGTAACCCAGAAGAAACCAAGGAGTTGCAAAAGCAAGTTGCTGAACTTATGGATAAGGGTTACATCCGAGAAAGTCTCAGTCCTTGCGCAGTGTCGGTTCTACTTGTGCCCAAAAAGGATGGTTCGTGGCAAATGTTTGTTGATTGCCGTGCCATCAACAAGATCACCGTCAAATATAGACATCCTATTCCTCGTCTCGATGATATGCTCGACGAGTTAAGTGGTGCTAAGATATTCACAAAAATCAATATTAGGAGTGGCTACCATCAAATCCGTATGCGAGAAGGCGATGAATGGAAGACTGCCTTCAAGACCAAACATGGTTTGTATGAATGGTTGGTAATGCCATTCGGTCTTACAAATGCACCTAGTACTTTTATGCGATTAATGAACCATGTGTTGCGTACTTATATTAGAAAATTTTGTGTATTATATTTTGATGATATCTTGATATACAGCAAGTCATTGGAAGAACACGTTCAACATTTGCGAGTGGTGTTAGAAACGTTGCGACAAGAGGTACTCTATGGAAATTTTAAAAAGTGTTCATTTTGTACTAACAAAATTGTGTTCTTAGGTTTTGTGGTGCGTTCCGAAGGATTGGAAGTTGATAAAGAGAAAGTTCGAGCGATCCAAGAATGGCCATGCCCGACTAGCATTAGCCAAATTTGAAGCTTTCATGGGTTGGCTAGTTTCTACCGACGTTTTGTACCTAATTTTAGTACAATTGTTGCGCCATTGACAAGTGTTATTAAGAAAAACTCAGCATTTTATTGGACAGATGAGCAAGAAGATTCATTTAAAAAAATTAAATAATGTCTTGTCCAAGCACCTTTATTAGAACATCCTGATTTTACTAAAACCTTTGAAATCAAATGTGATGCTTCAGGTGTAGGAATCGGGGCCGTGCTAACCCAAGATGGAAAACCAGTGGCCTATTTTAGCGAGAAGATAAGTGGGGCTGTTCTCAGTCATCCCATGTATGACAAGGAAATGTATGCCTTAATTCGATCCCTCGAGACGTGGCAGCATTACTTGTGGCCGAAGGAGTTCGTGATTCACTCCGATCACGAAGCCTTAAAGTACATCAAGGGCCAACATAAGCTAAACAAGCGCCATGCAAAGTGGATTGAATATCTTGAATCCTTTCCATATGTCATCAAGTATAAGAAAGGTAAAGAAAATGTAGTGGCTGATGCCCTATCAAGGAGGTACACTTTATTGTCTTATCTTGATTCTAAGCTACTTAGGTTTTCTTATTTAAAAGAATTGTATGTTGCTGATGATGACTTTGGTAATATCTTTGCTGCTTGTGAGAATGGATATTTTGAGAAATTTTATAGGTACGAGGGATTCCTTTTTAAGGAAGGCAAGTTATGTATACCACAAGGCTCGATCCGAGAATTGCTTATGCAAGAGGCACATAGTGGAGGTCTCATGGGACACTTTGGTATAAGCAAGACACTATCAACCTTACGAGAACATTTTTATTGGCCGAGAATGTGAAGAGATGTAGCACGTGTCTATGAGTGTTGTGTGACTTGCAAACGAGCTAAGTCCAAAATTCAACCACATGGTTTGTATATGCCACTGCCCATACCTTAATTCCCTTGGACGGATGTATCCATGGACTTTGTCCTTGGGTTACCAAGAACAAAAACGGGGAAGGATTCTATATATGTAGTAGTTGATAGATTTTCGAAAATATGTCATTTTATTGCTTGTGCCAAGACTGATGACGTTGTCCATGTAGCTAATCTTTTCTTTAGGGAAGTTGTTCGTTTACATGGAATCCCAAGAACGATCGTATCCGATCGTGATGCAAAGTTTTTGAGCTATTTTTGGAGATCATTGTGGGGGAAGCTTGGAACGAAGTTGTTATTTTTGACCACTTGTCATCCACAAACGGATGGACAAACGGAGGTGGTGAATCGAGTATTGACTACTTTGTTGCGTGCCATTGTCCTTAAAAATCTAAAGTCGTGGGAAGAATGTTTACCTCACATCAAATTTGCTTATAATCACTCTGTCCACTCTGCTACTAAGTTTTCTCCCTTTGAATTAGTTTATGGCTTTAATCCATTAACTCCCTTTGATTTATTGCCATTGCCTAACGATCAATTTGTACATATAGATGCTAAGAAAAAGGCCGACTACGTCAAGAAGCTCCATCAAAAAGTGCGAGCTAACATAAACCGAGAGTTATGTTCAAAGAGCGAACAAAGGAAGAAAACGAGTTATTTTTGAACCCGGTGATTGGGTCTGGGTTCATATGAGGATAGAACAGTTTCCAGCCCAATGATGATCAAAGCTGTTACCACGAGGATATGGTCCATTCCAAGTTATTGAACGGATCAATGAAAAATCATATCGACTTGACTCACCAGGTGAGTATAACATTAGTGCAAGTTTTAATGTTGTTGATTTGTCTCCTTTTGATGCAGGTTCTGACTTGAGGACAAGTCGCTCTCAAGAGGGGGGAATGATACGATCTTAGCCCGGGATGTCTTTACTGACTCTATTGAGCTAACACGATGGCCTATAACTCGATCACGAGCTAAGAAATTTCAAGAAGCCTTAGCAAGGTATGTGGATCGAGCTTGGGGAGAGCAAGAGGTCGAATCCAACTTTCATGCATGGGACGGCTCAATTGGTGCCACTTGTAATTTATTGGAAGTTGAACTTAATTTTTAATAAACTCATCTTACTTTAATAAATGAGTTGCTGGATTTTATTCAACTTATTTTAGTTTAATTAATAAGTGTTTTTGTTGAACTTTATTTAATAAGTGTTGCTCTTAATTAATCTAGTTCCTAGGATTATTTATTGATGCATCAGTTAAGTTCATTTAATTATGCTTCTTTAATTAACTAGTTGCTAGAATAATTGATGCATATGTTTTAGTTCATTTACTTAATGTGTGTTATGTTTAATAAGTGTTTACATGTGTTTAATAAGCTCATTTTAATGTGTTTATTGCAGAGTCTTTTCAAGTCATAACCGTTACAATTCAAGGGCTGTTACAAAATAAATAAAGTGGTTGTTCAAGTCATTTTCAGCTACAAAGTAAAGGGGCTGTTACAAAGGAGGTTTATACATCATTTAAGGAGGTTTTAAGGAGCATTTTATCATCCATTTAATTTCGGCAGCAACCTTTTCAACTACCAGCCCGTTTTTGCCATTTCAAAGGTTAATTCAAGCATTCAAATACCATTAAGGAGCTGGTTAATAAGTTGGTGTCTATTCGGCTGGCCAAGGGCTAACTCAAGGGTCAATTTTCAAGCAATTAAAGTCATTCATTCAGCTGAATTGAAGTGAATTCAAGAATGGAGTTATTTAGCTCAAGAATGTGAAAAGACTTGAGTTTTATTTCAGCTTTTAAATGGCACATTAAGTTGAATGTTTGTGACCATTTGGCTGGCCTATTCTAACACTTTAAATAGATGAAATCAGCCCTTGTAAAGGGAATTTTGGACATTTTGAATGAAATTCTGTTCATTTGGTGAGAAATACTTTTCTCCGATTTTGTACAAAGACTTGTTGGCTTATCTACAAAGCTAGTGGTGTCAACCCGTTCTTTGCTTTATCCCGAACTTATCACTTTCACAAGTTTGGCGTTTGAACCCTATACCGAGGTTCCTATCTTTCTAGATAGTGGGTCGAGGTTTTGAATGAAATTTCAATCCATCTCATAAGCTTATAAGTGATGGGTTGACACTTACTAGTGTTGGTTCTTGGTTGTTTTTGAGCCGTTTCTTTCCATCATTTTACCATAACCAAACACATCCAATTAGCCATTTAAGAACCTTCTTGTTTTTAAACAATATTGAGCCTATTTCCCCAATTTTATTAACTAACCATCCATTTGATCCTTACTTCATCGTAGACGATCGGGCAACACAAATACGACTCGACTCATCACCGAGGCAGATCGTATCAGCCCGTTGAACCGTTCAGAATCAAATAGGATACTCACAATGCTCATAATAGTCATACAATGCCAACGTCCTAGACGAGGTCTTACATGTACTCAGATATCGATGCCACTGTCCCAGACAGTGTCTTACACAAATCAAATACGATGCCAATGTCCCAGACATGGTCTTACACGTAAATCTCATATCAATGCCAACGTCCCAAACGTGGTCTTCCACGAAATCTCGAATCAATGCCAACGTCCCAGACGAGGTCTTACATGATATCTCATTTCGGAACCTATGTCATGACATACGTTATCCTATCTATTCCTAAGTTCATACGGGACTTCTCAGACCTTGATAACTTGTCGACATATCCTCAGATTTCATATACACTCCATTTTGAGCATTTACCATACAATATATATCTCATAGATACATAAATAACTCAATTCAAATACGTTTATTTGTATATTGACTTACCACGGATTCGGATAAACAGAAACGAACTTGGCTACCCAACTACTTTCAATTTCCCGCGATCTAAATCCGTTTTCTTCAGTTCTTGATCTATACATATTCAAATTTAACTCATTTATTCACTAATTCATTCAATTCATTCCAAAGACACATATTTAGGGCAATTTACAAATTAGCCCTCACATTTTCACATTTTGACAATTTAGCCCTTATTTTTTAAAATCACAAAATACACAAAATCTCAATACACCCATGCTTAGCCGAATGTTCATGTATCTCATAAAAGTCCATACATTTGATTTATTCCACAATTTAGTCCTTAAAAGTATTATTCTTTCAATTTAATCCAAATTACTCAAAATCATCAAAACTCCAAAGACAAACTATGTTATTCAATCACATATAATTCATATTTCACCATCAAACATCCAAAAACTCACATGTTCATCAATGGCACATTTTAAAATATTCATCAGTTCACAAAATTGAAGCATGGGTTTTGAAGTATACAAAGCAACAATTACAAAAACGTAGAAATTATCAAAAACAGGTCAAAAACTAATCTTGAATCAAGCCAAAACCATGGCCGAAACCCTTGCTTATTCTTTCCTTTCTTTTCTTTGATACTTTCGGTCAAAAAGATGATAAGAATGGCCTCTTTTTAGCCTTTGTTTTATTAATTAACATGTAATTTAAAAATTACCAATATACCATTAATGAAATAATTTTATCATCTTATAATGCATGGATATAAATGTCCACTTACTAATAGTGGCATAATAACCTTTTAAGGACCTCATATAATAAAGACATTAACAAATAGATTCCCTCACATAAAGCATGCTAATTTTGCATTTAATGCAATTTAACCCTTTTCTCAAATTAAACACACAAATGATCAAATTAATTCACAGAAATTTCACACATGCTTAATCAGACACTGCAGACACAAAGAATAATATTAAAATATTTTTTGGACTCAGATTTGTGGTCCCGAAACCACTGTTCCGACTAGGGTCTAAACCAAACTGTTACACATTCGGCGAACCTCAAAAACCTAAGGTAACATTTTTCCTTACCAGTACATTGAGGACGAAAGTGTGACTCCTCCTAACCGTTCACACTTCACCACTCCTTGAAGAAGACCCTAGAATCGCAACGAGTACGTGAAGGAGAAAATGACAATCGGTTAGCAAAAGAGAGTATTCAGTTTTGGAAAAGAATAAGAAGAGCATGGGGTATTCAGTTTTAACATGAAAAGCAGAGAATAGATTTTAAACACTTACCAATAGTCTGAACCTTTGTAGTAGATCGACGCAGAGAAGGATTACTAACAGTGATATTCGGCCAGCCTAGAATAGAAGATGAACAGAAATTAAAAGAAGAGAAAGGGAAGGTTCGACTAGGCTATGAAAGAATCCGATTGCAAAAGAAAAAGGGTAAGGAACAATAGATGTTAGGTTCGGCCAAGAAGAGAGGAAGAGATTAGCAAAGATGCAGGGAAGAAATGACACGAATGGTCAGTTCCGTAGCACAAAAAGAATTAGAGAGAACCCGAAATGCCAAAAAGTGCAAAACCTAAACTGGCAGCAAGGGAATTTGGCAGCTCTCCTATCAACACAATGCCTAGTGCCAAAAATGCTCTCTCTTTTCCCCTTAGCCAAATTCCACTAAGCCTCAGAGTCCCATTCGGCCGCAACTCCTCTCACATTCAAACTCCTTGAAAATCTCCATAAATCACTCCCCTTATCCCTCCTTGATATCCTCCATAACAACTCCAAGACCAATTCAAACTTCACCTTGCAGAGTCTCAGTCCAACTCCACTTCTCCTACTGCAAGGAAATAAAATAAATATTCTTTTGCATGCTAAGGTATTCGAACCTCAGACCACTAGTACACTCCACATGCCACTTTCCACCCTTACCAGCAGACTTCTTGTGTCATGATTTCACCAAAAATATTTATAAAGCCTTCAAGCTAAGGCCAAGATTCACTTAAGAGCAAAAAGCAAAAATTTTGCTAAAGCCCAGGTTTGAACCCAGGACTTCTCCAACACTCCCAACTCTTCCTAAATCACTTAGCCACTAAAGCAAAAAAGCAACTTGTGTCATTTTCTTGCAAACATAAATATTTATGTGCCGTCTCCTAGTTGATCCCACGCTTAAGGCCCATTCCTTCTAGGCCCCAAAATTGGGGCGTTACAGACATATTGTTTAATCCTCACCACAAAACCTCACTAGTCACTCACAAAGGAAAATAAGATGGCACTCCACTCGTATTTGCACTCAAGATTGGCTTTTTCTACACTCGAATGCTCTCTCAACACTCACGCCTTTTACCACTTGATTCGCCTCTTGAAGTAATCGACTCTTTTAGACTTATAAGGAAGCCTAGGGGTCGGCTTCAAAAAGGTTACGATGGTTGATGATGTTGGTTTTGGTAGGCTGAAAGAAAAATAAAAAAGGATGCTAAGTGTGGCGTTTGGGTTTGAATTTTATGGAGAAGCAGCTTTGAAGATCGGATAAAAAAAACTATGAACACTTTCAAACTCTTTTTTTTAATAAATTTCAAATTTTTTTCATTTTTTTCAATTATAAAATACTAATTACTATGAATACTTTGATGCACGAAATGTTTTTTTCACGAATTTTTTTCAATTTTTTTTCAAATACTTACTACAGCAACGTCACGAACGTTCGTACTCCTCAATTTTAGCTAGCTCTGATACCAAATGATACGAACTCGTTTCGGTGATGATTCGAGTCGTTTAGATTGCCTGATCGTTAAAATGGAGAAGTATTGTCGGTTTTGAAACAAAGGGTGATTTCAGCTAAGGAAAGTATTTGTTGAACAAGATGGTGATTAAAAATGGCTAAAGGATATGAAGATGAAGAAGAAATTCGGCTACAAAGGAAAAGGAAATTAAATTGATATTTGTGGATGGAATGGAGAACTTAAGGACAAGAAAGAACAAACACTATGTTAAAGTGTTGACTCGAGACTTATACGTCACTTAAGGTGGACCTTGACCCATTACCTATGAAAGTAGGAACCAAAGGTATAGTTTGGTGAACGCCACACTCAGAATGAGTGATAAGTTCAAAAAGAAATAAGGTAGACGCCACTAGCTTGTGCTAGATAAGTCAGCTTGGGTCTTAAAATGAAATAGGACAGTTGAAAAACTCACAAAAATGTTATAAACATTCAAAAGATAGCAAAAAGTCCCTTACAATGAGCTGGTTACAAGTATTTATAGTGCTAGATAAGGCCTAGCCGAATGGTCACTTTTGTTCAGCTTAATGAGCTAATAATGAGGTGAAATAAAGTTTACAAACTTTTGAAATTCTAGGCCTAAGTAACTCTTTCCTTCAATATGATTTAATTCTTTAATTCAGCTGATTCAATTCACTTGAATGCTTTAGATTTCATACTTGAGCATCCAAGATGTTTAAGAAAACTTTTGAAGTATCCCTTGGCCAGCCGAATGGACACTAGCAACTTTTAATGGAATTTAAGCTCATGGAGTGACCATTTAAACAATAATCGGTTATGGAACAAGAAAAGGCTGTTGCCAATTTTAAGGAAGTGTAATGCTCTCCTTTTTAATTGATATAACAGCTCCTTTTAATGATGTATAATGCCCCCTTGTATGTAACTGATTTCTACTTGAAAAGTCACCTTAATCACTTTGTAACAGCCCTTGAATGTAACGGTTTCTAGCTGATTAGTCACCTACAATCAAACACATTAAAACAAACATATTAAACACATTTAAACACATATTAAACACAAAACACATTAAACACACAATACTTAATAAGCTTAGTAAATAAACTTATAAATGAACTACTTTAACTCATAACTTAATTTAATAAATTGTAATAAACATATTTAACAATAAGTTATTCCAGCAATTAAATAAACTAAGTTAAACATTTATTTCCAGCAATTATTTAACTAAAAGAAGTTTAATAAAAATGACAAACAATTATTAAACTAAGATGAGTTTAATTAAAGTCCAGCAACATAATTATTAAACTAAGATGAATTAAAAATAAATTTAAAGTTCAGCTTGCAATAAATTGCAAGAAACACCTATGGAGCTAAATGAGCTTGTAATGAAGCTTAATCTTGCACTTAGGCCCCTCGAGCTTAGGCCAATATCGATGGCGTCGAGTTGCGTTGTAACATTATGCGACCGGGTTCGCATCATATTCAAACCATATAAGCATTGAAATGAATAAACCTGTGAAATTCTTAGTTAACTATGTGAACAGATACATGACATTAAGGTGAAATTATACAAGTTATATTATAGTATTTATAATGACTTAAAATGTGTTTATTTGATGAGAAGATTTATTATCACACGAGCTTACTAAGCTTTATAGCCTACTTTGTTATCTTTTCTATATTTATAGTGAATCGGAGGCTCGCTCGGGTTGGAAGTCATCGGAGATCATATCACACTATCCAGCTATGGTTTGGTACTTATAAGCTTTCTGATATTGGTTATATGGCATGTATAGGCTTTGGTCATTTTGGTATTTTTGATGAACGTGTATTTTGGGCCATTTAAGTTGGCTTGTGTTGATAATTTTGTTAATGTATAAAGATGTGTGAATGGCTTTGTTTTGAATTAGGTAATTGACCTATAATGTATGAATGAGGTTGAATTGATAATGCATATTTGGAATGTTTTATTGAATGAATCAAATATGTGAATTATGTCCAGTAAAGCAAGATGAGTTGATAGGTATTTGAATAGGTAAATGGCATTGAATTGAGTTTTGAAATGGTTGAAATGGATATAGTATCATTGTGTATTGGTTGATGAATTTTGCCTGCATATTTGTGTCTTAAATTGGTACCAGTTGAGCTTGTATAGGTATGTGCAAAATGGGTGGCAAAATGGCTTGGTAAATAGCCAATTTTTGTCCACATGGGCAGAGACACGGCCGTGTGTCTCATCTATGTGTGACTCACGGTCATGTTACACAGCCGTGTGTCCCCTGGTGTTGAATTTGAAATGAAGTCAGTATGCTCCACACAGTCTCACACACGGGCGTGTGGTCGACCGTGTGGCACAAGTCAGTATACCCCTTAATTGGCACACGGGCATTTGACTTGGCCGTGTTGCATAAGTCAGTATACCCTACAGGTTTGGCATGACCTAATACATGGTTTGGCACACAGGCATGTGTGGCCACTTCGAAGGGCACACGAGCGTGTGGTAGGCCGTGTGACCCAAGTCAGTATGTACCCCCTGTTTTCACACGGCCTATGACACGAGCGTGTCTAGTGGCAGTGTGAGACACACGGCCTGGTCACACGGGCCTGTGTGCTCTGTTTAAAGCAAAAATTTTCTAAGTATAAAAAGAATTTTCTGAGCTATCAGTTTAGTCCCGAACCATTTCTAATGTATGTTTAAGGCCTTGTAGGCTCGATTAAGGGACACTATCATTGGTTGTGATTGAATTGTATTTGATATGATAAATTGTATATGAAATGTATGTTTATAAGTGTTATAAGTCTGGTAATTCTCCGTAACCCTATTCTGACGATGAATACGGGTGAGGGGTATTACAGCTATGTCCCGGTTGAATGTTGAAATTCGATGGAATAAGGTGATTTCTCAAAAAGAGTATAATACTACATGTGTTGTAGATGGGATTTAGCCCGGACGGCTAATCCTGAAATAGGCCCTCTCAAGCATATGTTATAGATTGTATTTAGCCCAGAAAGGTAATCCAAATCAAGCTCTTTAGAGCATATGCTATAGAAAGTATTTAGCCTGGACGGGTGTAAACAGAAAAATATATAGAATTTTTCCTATATAATTTATTACCTTTTTACTTAAATTTGTTGTTAAAACTAAGTAATTGTTTAATAAATTAATGAAATATGTGAAAATATGAAATTAGGACATAGAAATTATTAAAATGTGATTTTATGCTTTATTATATAGTTTTCATGCATAAAATGGCTTATTTTATATTAAATTGAGCATATTATATTTTTAATACAAGAAGTGGGCCAAGCATGATTAAATTAAATAATAAAATATAAAATTATATTTAAATATTCATTTTTAGATATTTCATTAATAATTTGGGTTGTAATTAATTATTTAAATTGGATAAAATTTATTTGGTCCTCTAATTTATTGATTTATTTTGGACAGGTCTGATAGCTTTGTTGGATTACAAAACCATCCAAATTGGAGACCAAGTCAACCCAATTTTCGGCTACACTTGGCTGTCCACATACACCACTTTTTGGTTTAATTGCACAAGGTCCTTGCAATGTTGAAGAAATTAGAGATTTGCCTGAAGATTTTCACTTGACTGAGTCTCGGTCCTGAGTTGTTGTGGCACTTAAATTGAGCAAAAATCAAGTAAAAATCAGCTCAATTTCCTCAATTCATGGCCGGCCACCCTTTGAAGATGCTTGAAGAGATGGAACCTCATATTTTTAGCAAACTATCCCCCTCTCCTCACCTATAAATAAGACCCCCTCATTCATTCATTCATCATCCCTCATCCTTCGTCATTCTTTCTTCTCTCTCAATTCTCTTAGCATTTTCCATTCCCCACGCCTAGCATCATCTCTTCATAGAGATTTTAGCAATTAAGCCTCGTAAAGAGCCTTTAGTCGGCCACCTTGGAGAGCTATCAGCAAAGGAGCAAAATGAAGGAGCGAAGGAGCCTCGTCGATCAGAGTCTTGGGTGACAACCATTTTGATTTGGGTTTAATCTTTCTTTTCTTCGATTTAATCTAAAAATGTTTGCAATGTGTTCTTTGTTCTTGTTTACAACAATGCTAGCTTAATTTTTTTTTAAGTTAGGATGATTGCTTTGATTAAATAATATTTATTTGATTCATGTTTATAATGTTTGTGCCTCAATCGATCATGTTTTCAATTAAAATCAAGTCTGTATTTCGTTCATACATGATTGAAATACACTTGAATTAGCTGAGCAATCCTAACCAGATGATGGCTAGTGGACACATAATTGAAATGTGCATGCTCAAGTTAGATCCTAACCCGATTAAATTATAGGTTGCATAACAACTCTGACCAAGCTCTGTTATCTGCATAGTTTTTAAATTTGTGTGATTAAACTATTTCAAACCTAACACGTCCCTGTTACCTCACACGAATGCTAAGAAACCCTTAGTAAATAAGGATCAGTAAAATGCGTATTTACGAAGTAAAGGATTCCGAAAGGACCTAATGTGGTTTCCAAACTCATGAAAGATCGAGTTGCAATGGAATGTTTTTCCGAATGTTATTAAGCATGTTGATAATAAATTGAGTTTAATTAAAGTAATTGTCCTAGTTTATTTATGTTATAATTGTTGCAAAATGTGTTTAATTTTGCTAAAATCTATTTCATTCATATAGGTTTCATATTTAGGATAATTTGCATTAGAGATCATTGCATTTAGTTTAATATATTTAATTTTAATCATCACTTCTCAATCATATTGTGTTTTTATTTACCAAATTTTTAACATAATTTTACAAATTAAGTGACTTAGCACAAATACAATCCCTGTGGAGACGATAACTCGATACTTACTTATTACTTGATAACGACTTTGTACACTTGCACAAACCTACGCGTTACAAGTTTTTGGTGCTATTACCGGGGATTGTTAACTATTGCCATAATCATTTTTTCTGTGCAATTATTTACTTCCAATTTGGTTTATTTCTGTAACAGCCCGATTTAGGGCCTAGTTAGAATAGTGGTTACGAGACCACAAATCTGAAGTAGAAAAATAAGTTTTATGTTTTTTTTATGAGGTTTATGATATGTTTGCATGGTTGTAAGAAAATTTCATGAAGAAATCTTATGATTTAGTGATCAATCTATCTTTTAGCACTAAATTGCAAAAATTGATAAAAATGAGATTCTAGAAGTTTTAAGTATGAGATAACATTAGAAAATTTATTAGGGGTCCTTATTTAGTAATTAGACCATTATATCTAATGATGGACAAAAATGGACATGGAAGGGAAAAATCTCAAGGAAGGGCCTTAAGGGCATTTTAGTCATTTGGTTAATAAATTAATAAAAAGGGAAAAAGAAGACAAAATTGGTGTCCATCTTCCTTCCCCATTGCCAAAACTTTCAAGGAGCCATAGCTAGGGTTTTGCTTCACTTTCAAGCTTGGTTCTAAGTACCTCCTAGCCCCGTTTTTGATGTTCTTCGTATTTTTGAAATTCTCGTAGCTCGATTTAGCTATTTCTACCACTATTTTGAGCTAGGGTTTGTGTTTAAAATTTTACCCATGGATGACATACATGTATTTTGATGTCTAGTGGTAGAATATGAGAGTTTGAAGTGTGATAAACAACTTTTGCTAGATGATTTTTGGTGAAATTGATGAAAAGGACCTATTTGCAAAAGATGAAATAATATGTGTATAGAATGTAAAATAGTTGAAATCTTGGGCTGCTGTAAGAGAGGGTATGAATCGGCTAGGCTTGAGTGTGAGAAAAATTAACACATTTCATCATACGAGCCTAGGGACCATTTTGCAAATATCTGAAAGTTTAGGGGAAAAATTATAATTTTTGCCAAAGTATGATTCATGGGCTGTGTTAGTCAATGTGATGATTAAATAATTGAAATTTGTCGTTATAGATCAAGAAACCCGAAGTCTGAACCTAAACCGAGGAAAGAATAAGGTGGTGGACTAAATTGAGCAACTGTCTATATTTTGGTATAGAGGTAAGTTTGTGTGTAATAAATCAACGTCATGTTATTATGCTTTTAAATGCTTGATATTACGTGAGATGTGTATATTCTTTCTATGAAATTGGTTAATGCGATTTCAATGAAAATATGATGAAGTTTTATTAAGTCGAAGTCCCGGTTGAACCTTGAGAATAGAAAGGATACTCGTGTCATGACATGAGATTAATAAGGTCCCGTATAAGATCATATCTGGGATATGGCCTCGGTATCGAATTAAGATCCCGTGTAAGACCATATTTGGGATCTGGCATCGGTATCGATTAGTGACTCCGTGTAAGACCACGTCTAGGACCTGGCTTCTGTATGAAGTCGTGTAAGACCATGTCTGGGACATTGCATCGATACACGACCTCGTGTAAGACCATAAGTAACGCCCCAAATTTGGGCTTACTAGATTTGGGCCTATTGGGTCGTAACACCCAAAATTTGGGCCTAGTAGATTTGGGCCTATTGGGTTGTAACGCCCAAAAAATGTCAAAACTTTAAATTTCTATGCACTGAGGTTGGTATGTATGAGTAGCACTTAGAATATTAATTTTAAGGTATTATCATGATTATTTGAAGTCTTAGAGATAGGGAAGACCATAGGGAAAAATTTATTTTTCTTGCTTTAGTGGACCCTTGTCTCAGGCATTAGGCCTCTTAAGCAGATTAAGGGGAAAATAGGACACAAATGGGCTTGTGGTCCAGTGGCAAGGTGGCGTCACTAGGGGAGCTACAAGGTGGCGTGAAGAGGTCCAAGGTTTGAGTAGTGGTAAAGTGTTTTTGGGTGTTTAATTTTGCATAGTGGACGGCCAAAGTTGTGTGGAATTTGTATTCTTTCGTTGAAGTGTTTTAATTGGTCTTGTGAGCTGATAAAGGAGGGAATTTCGGATGAGATAAGGGAGATATCATGGAGAAAATTTAGGAGATTAGAAGTGGGAAGAGTTGGTGCCGAATTGGACTGTGGGGGAAGGTAGGATTCGGCTATTGGCTATAAAAAGAGGTTCAGAATTCCTTTGAGAGGTTCCTTGGGTTCCATTACTTTTCTTTTCCTCCTCCTTAGCCGAATTCTTCCATTTGCTGAAAAAAAAACCCATCATTCCTTTGCTGAAATTTTGGTTTTCTCTCTAGCCGAATTCCCTATACCTTCTCTTCTTAAATTCCTTTTCTTGTTCACCTTTAGTTCTAGCCGATCACTTCTCCTCTTCTTCTCCCTATTGGTGCCGAATTGTCTCTGTCACCATACTAATCTCAAAAGCCGAATTTAGGCTGCAGGATCGAAAGTGGGTTTGGTAAGTATTCAGTTAACCTCTCTTGTACGTTTTGCTAAAAGCCGAAAGGCTATCTAACTGACCTATTGTTAACTCTGTGGTAACAAGGATAAGGTTCAAAGATCGCAAGCGTGGTAGGATCGTTAGCAAGGGTAAGTGTTCTTTACTTCGGTTTAAGGGTTGGTCGAATGGTCATATATGTTGTGAGGGTGACTTGTGTTGGATGCAAGTCATCTATTACTTAGGCTCTAATGTTTAAGTGGGTATAGATCTAGGGTCTAATCGCAGTTGGTGTTAAAGAAAGGAGCTATTAAGGCTTGTCGCACACGGTAAGGCTACGGTGAGGTTTCGGTTTTTGATAAAGTTTGTATTTAGCCTATGATTAATGATTAAGGAATACCGAATGTAGGTTCATGACTAAGAGGAATTCGCAGCACGCGCTATTACCAGGTGTGTACAAACACTACACACACGATATCGGTAATGCCGAAAAGCTAAAAATCCGAAAGTGGCTAAATGGGCCTGCTGAACTTGTGGGCCCAAAATGGTAATGGTTGATATGTGAGCATGAATGATGAATTGGCATGAACGGTTGTATGATTTGATCGTATTCGAGTCCAATGGGCTATATGAGCATGAAATTGGTTTAACGGGCTATATGAGCATGAAATTGGCTTAATGGGTTATATGAGCATGAAATTGGCTTAATGGGCTATATGACATGAAATTGGCTTAATGGGCCTTATGGGTTTTTAGAAATATATGTTAGGGTTTAATGAACTCTAGGCCTAGTTTGACAAACTCTTGAATAACATAAAACTCTTGTAATAATCAAACATGTCTGTGGACAAGTCGATAGGTTAGGGTGTGGTAATGGACATATGCATGTCTAGGATTGGATCTAGGGAGAGCTTGGTATTTAAGCGGTCCTAGTGGCCCACCTCCTATTTTCTTAGATCCTACCTGGTGCATAGTATTTGTTCACTTTAATCGTGAGGACTTGTTGATGGGCCAAAGTTCATAACTAAAACCCGATATGAAAGAATTACGAAAATACCCCTGAAAGGCAGAATTATGGAAATACACCTGTAGGGCAGAATTACGGAAATACCCCTGTAGGGCAGAATTATAGAAATACCCCTTAGTGCAGAATAACGATAATACCCTTGTAGGGTAGAATTACTAGAATACCCTTGATTGTGAAATGACTAAAATACCCCTATGTGATGAGTATGAGTTTTATGGATGTTACTCATGTGCATGCCGCATTCATATGATATTCTGTTTAGGATGCATATGGGTGGGAATTATGGTACAGAGGAAGAATTTGAGGATCGCATAGTCGCTTGACGACCGTGGATCCACCGGTGGCTTTAAGCCCATTATATGATTAGCAACTTTGCTGCAACGTTGAGTAGTGCCGCTGTGAGTGCTACCATTGGTGTGTAGCAGAGGGGTGGGTCGAGCTAGAATTCCCCCCAGGTGTATAAGGTTGGAAGGGAAATGGTGTGTAGCGGATGGATTTTTTGGGAGTGTTTTGCATTACCTTGTTTTGCATATGATATGATATGATATGATCTGATATGAGGTCATTGTGGGCTAAAGCCCAAGACCACCGATTTTGATAGTGCTTAGGCCCAATGTGATTATTGTATATTAAGTTGATTGCCAAGGGTCGTACACATTGAGTTTCGAAACTCACACCCTTTTATTTAATATTTCAGGTGACGTTCAGTAGACGGCTCGACGTGGAAGTAGGACTCGGAGATGGCCACATTGCAAGTTAATTAGAAGTTTTTTTTTTGTTTATTTGTTTCAAATGACTTTAGTTTAAATCCTTTATTTTCATTGGTTGTAATAAGGCCTTGTATCTCCAATTTGGCGTTACTTATGGGTTTTATTATTATTTCCGCCGCTTAATTTTTATTTCAACATAAATAAATTTGTAAAGTTTAACAAGGTTTTCAAAATAACTATAACCTATGGGCTTTTATTTTAAAACATGGGCTTTCTTCTTAACTTAACAAGATTCAAAGATTTTGGGCTTTTAGGCCTTAGATTTTAACTTAGCAAAATTGTTTGAGATTGTGCCTTTGATGAGACATTCTCGGATTTGGCCATAATGTCTGGGCCAGGTTTGGGGGTGTTACATTTAGTGGTATTAGAGCCCAGTTGCAAAGCTCGGGCTGTGAAATGGGCCTTAGATTTTGAGTTTTTAAAACAAGTGAATTAAAGAGTTTTTGCAGGATCTTGCAGTGTGGTTCACCGAGCCCTTGACGTCGAGCCCAGTAAGTTTTTCTATTATTTTACTTGTTTAAATAACTGAACTATAATTACATATTGGGCTACTTTAAACAGTAGGTTCTTAGAGACTAAAGCCCATAGGGAACTTAAGCCTGTAGTGGATTTACGACCGCGAAACAACTTTTAAATTGTCACTCGCATAAGACATGTGTTTTAAACAGTGGAACTATGCACTAATTTCATAAAGTTCTAACCCAGAAATACGCACGCAACGATGAGCACTAGAAGAAGTGCAAGGGGTTGCGGCAGAGGCCGTGGAAGTGTTAGGGCTGATGTGCTGATTCATCTAGTTAGGGAGGTACTGGAGGAGGTTAAAGAAATTGGTGAAACACTTCGGGTTAGGTGCGTGGACTGTAAAAAAAAAAGATCGCAGTCTTCTAGGGCCGCAGTCTCGTTCTGTGAAGCATGTTAAGGTACTTCCAAACTTTTTGGCTTGCGAATATTGCTGAAGGCGTCATCCGGGTGAATGCTGGAGGAAGTCAGGAGCGTGTTTAAGATGCGAGTCTGAGGAGAATAAGGCTCGGGATTGTTCAATCACCATTAAGTCGGGTATGTTTTGTGTGGATGCGATATTTTTGGGTATAGAAACTGTATGCGTGCAATGTTTATGTGTTATTAAGTCAGAGTGCGCAGCGAAAGTGTAGTGGTGAGACTTGGGTAGTACGATTAATAGTTAGTTGGAAATTTTGAGGACGAAATTTCATTAAGGAGGGTAGAATTGTAACGCCCCAAATTTGGGCCGAGTAGATTTGGGCCTATTGGGTTGTAACGCCCCAAAAATCTCGAAACTTTAAATTTCTGTGCACTGAGGTTGGTATGTATGAGTAGCACTTAGAAAATTAATTTTATGGTATTATCAGGATTATTTGAAGTCTTAGAGATAGGGAAGACCATAGGAAAAAAATTATTTTTCTTGCTTTAGTGGACCCTAGTCTCAGGCATTAGGCCTCTTAAGCAGATTAAGGGGAAAATAGGACACAAATGGGCTTGTGGTCCAGTGGCACGGTGGCGTCACTCGGGGAGCTACAAGGTGGCGTGAAGAGGTCCAAGGTTCGAGTAGTGGTAAAGTGTTTTTGGGTGTTTAATTTTGCATAATGGACGGCCAGAGTTGTGTGGAATTTGGATTCTTTTGTTAAAGTGTTTGAATTGGTCTTGTGAGCTGATAAAGGAGGGAATTTCTGATGAGATAAGGGAGATAACATGGAGAAAATTTAGGAGATTAGAAGTGGGAAGAGTTGCTGCCGCATTGGACTGTGGGGGAAGGTAGGATTCGACGATTGGCTATAAAAGGAGGTGCCAAATTCCTTTGAGAGGTTCCTTGGGTTCCATTACTTTTCTTTTTCTCCCCCTTAGCCGAATTCTTCCATTTGCCGAAAAAAAACCCATCATTCCTTTGCCAAAATTTTGGTTTTCTCTCTAGTCGAATTCCCTATACCTTCTCTTTTTAAATTCATTTTCTTGTTCACCTTTAGTTCTAGCCGATCACTTCTCCTCTTTTTCTCCCTATTGGTGCCGAATTTTCTCTGTCACCATACTAATCTCAAAAGCCGAATTTAGGCCGCAGGATCGAAAGTGGGTTTGGTAAGTATTCAGTTAACCTCTGTTGTACATTTTGCTAAAAGTCGAAAGGCTATCTAACTGACCTATCGTTAACTCTGCGGTAACAAGGATAAGGTTCAAATATCGCAAGCGTGGTAGGATCGTTAGCAAGGGTAAGTGTTCTTTGCTTCGGTTTAAGGGTTGGCCGAATGGTCATATATGTTGTGCGGGTGACTTGTGTTGGATGCAAGGCATCTATTACTTAGGCTCTAATGTTTAAGTGGGTACAGATCTAGGGTCTAATCGCAGTTGGTGTTAAAGAAATGAGCTATTCAGGCTTGTCGCGCACGGTAAGGCTACAGTGAGGTTTCAGTTTTTGATAAAGTTTGTATTTAGCCTATGATTAATGATTAAGGAATATCGAATGCATGTTCGTGACTAAGAGGAATTTGAAGCACGCGCTATTACCAGGTGTGTACAAACACTACACACACGATATCGGCATTGCCGAAAAGCCGAAAAGCTGAAAGTGGCTAAATTGGCCTTCCGAACTTGTGGGCCAAAAACAGTAATGGTTGATATGTGAGCATGAATGATGAATTGGCATGAACGGTTGTATGATTTGATCGTATTCGAGTCCAATGGGCTATATGAGCATGAAATTGGTTTTACGGGCTATATGAGCATGAAATTGTCTTAATGGGATATATGAGCATGAAATTGGCTTAATGGGCTATATGACATGAAATTGACTTAATGGGCCTTATGGGTTTTTAGAAATATATGTTAGGGTTTAATGAACTCTAGGCCTAGTTTGACAAACTCTTGAATAACATAAAACTCTTGTAATAATCAAACATGTCCGTGGACAAGTCGATAGGTTAGGGTGTGGTAATGGACATATGCATGTCTAGGATTGGATCTACAGAGAGCTTGGTATTTAAGCGGTCCTAGTGGCCCACCTCCTCTTTTCTGAGATCCTACCTGGTGCATAGTATTTGTTCACTTTATCTGCGAGGACTTGTTGATGGGCCAAAGTTCATAACTAAAACCCGAGATGAAAGAATTACAGAAATACCCCTGTAGGGCAAAATTACGGAAATACCCCTGTAGGGTAGAATTATAGAAATAACCCTGTAAGGAAGAATTACGGAAATACCTCTGTAAGGCAGAATTACAGAAATACACCTGTAGTGTAGAATTACAACAATACCCCTGTATGGTAGAATTACGAGAATACCCTTGATTGTGAAATGACTAAAATACCCTTATGTGATGAGTATGAGTTTTATGGATGTTACTCATGTGCATGCCGCATTCATATGATATTTTGTTTAAGATGCATATGGGTGGGAATTATGGTACGGAGGAAGAATTTGAGGATCGCATAGTCGCTTGACGATCGTGGATCCACCGGTGGCATTAAGCCTATTATATGATTAGCAGCTTTGATGCAACATTGAGTAGTGCCACTGTGAGTGCTACCATTGGTGTGTAGCGGAAGGGTGGGTCGAGCTAGAATTCCCCACAGGTGTATAAGGTTGGAAGGGAAATGGTGTGTAGCGGATGGATTTTTGGGGATGGTTTTGCATTACCTTGTTTTGCATATAATATGATATGATATGATCTGATATGAGGTCATTGTAGGCTAAGGCCCAATACCACCGATTTTGATAGGGCTTAGGCCTAATGTGAAAATTGTATATTAAATTGATTGCCAAGGGTCGTACACACTGAGTTTCGAAACTCACACCTTTTTATTTAATGTTTCAGGTGACGCTCAGTAGACGGCTCGACGTAGAAGTGGGACTCGGAGATGGCCACATTGCAAGTTAATTAGAAGTTTTTTTTGTTTATTTGTTTCGAATGACTTTAGTTTAAATCCTTTATTTTCATTGGTTGTAATAAGGCCTTGTATCTCCAATTTGACGTTACTTATGGGTTTTATTATTATTTCCGCTGCTTAATTTTTATTTCAACATAAATAAATTTGTAAAGTTTAACAAGGTTTTCAAAATAACTATAACCTATGGGCTTTTATTTTAAAACATGGGCTTTCTTCTTAACTTAACAAGATTCAAAGATTTTGGGCTTTTAGGCCTTAGATTTTAACTTAGCAAAATTGTTTGAGATTGTGCCTTTGATGAGACATTCTCGGATTTGGCCATAATGTCTGGGCCGGGTTTGGGGGTGTTACATTTAGTGGTATCAGAGCCCAGTTGCAAAGCTCGGGCTGTGAAATGGGCCTTAGATTTTGAGTTTTTAAAACAAGTGAATTAAAGAGTTTTTGCAGGATCTTGCAGTGTGGTTCACCGAGCCCTTGACGTCGAGCTCAGTAAATTTTTCTATTATTTTACTTGTTTAAATAACTGAACTATAATTAGATATTGGGCTACTTTAAACAAAGAGGTTCTTAGAGACTAAAGCCCATAGGGAACTTAAGCTCAGTAGTGGATTTACGACCCATGCGAAACAACTTTTAAATTGTCACTCGCATAAGACATGTATTTTAAACAGTGGAACTATGCACTAATTTCATAAAATTCTAACCCAGAAATACGCACGCAACGATGAGCACTAGAAGAAGTGCAAGGGGTCGCGGCAGAGGCCGTGGAAGTGTTAGGGCTGATGTGTTTGATTCATCTAGTTAGGGAGGTATTGGAGGAGGTTAAAGAAATTGGTGAAACACTTCGGGTTAGGTGCGTGGATCAGTAAAAAAAGAGATCACGAGTCTTCAGTAGGGCGCAGCCTCTCGCTCGCGTGAAGCATGTTAAGGTACTTCCAAACTTTTCGGCCTGCGAATATTGCTGAAGGCGTCATCCAGGTGAATGCTGGAGGAAGTCAGGAGCGTGTTTAAGATGCGGGTCTGAGGAGAATAAGGCTCGGGATTGTTCAATCACCATTAAGTCGGGTATGTTTTGTGTGGATGCGATATTTTTGGGTATAGAAACCGTATGCGTGCAATGTTTATGTGTTATTAAGTCGAGTCTTGCAATGAAAGTGTAGTGGTGAGACTTGGGTAGTACGATTAATAGTTAGTTGGAAATTTTGAGGGCGAAATTTTATTAAGGAGAGTAGAATTGTAACGCCCCAAATTTGGGCCGAGTAGATTTGGGTCTATTGGGTTGTAACGCCCCAAAAATCTCGAAACTTTAAATTTCTGTGCACTGAGGTTGGTATGTATGAGTAGCACTTAGAAAATTAATTTTATGGTATTATCGGGATTATTTGAAGTCTTAGAGATAGGGAAGACCATAGGAAAAAAATTATTTTTCTTGCTTTAGTGGACCCTAGTCTCAGGCATTAGGCCTCTTAAGCAGATTAAAGGGAAAATAGGACACAAATGGGCTTGTGGTCCAGTGGCACGGTGGCGTCACTAGGGGAGCTACAAGGTGGTGTGAAGAGGTCCAAGGTTCGAGTAGTGGTAAAGTGTTTTTGGGTGTTTAATTTTGCATAATGGACGGCCAGAGTTGTGTGGAATTTGGATTCTTTCGTTAAAGTGTTTGAATTGGTCTTGTGAGCTGATAAAGGAGGGAATTTCTGATGAGATAAGGGAGATAACATGGAGAAAATTTAGGAGATTAGAAGAGGGAAGAGTTGGTGCCGCATTGGACTGTGGGGGAAGGTAGGATTCGGCGATTGGCTATAAAAGGAGGTGCCAAATTCCTTTGAGAGGTTCCTTGGGTTCCATTACTTTTCTTTTTATCCCCCTTAGCCGATTTCTTCCATTTGCCGAAAAAAAAACCCATCATTCCTTTCCCAAAATTTTTGTTTTCTCTCTAGTCGAATCCCCTATACCTTCTCTTCTTAAATTCCTTTTCTTGTTCACCTTTAGTTCTAGCCGATCACTTCTCCTCTTTTTCTCCCTATTGGTGCCGAATTTTCTCTGTCACCATACTAATCTCAAAAGCTGAATTTAGGCCGCAGGATCGAAAGTGGGTTTGGTAAGTATTCGGTTAACCTCTCTTGTACATTTTGCTAAAAGTCGAAAGGCTATCTAACTGACCTATCGTTAACTCTGCGGTAACAAGGATAAGTTTCAAATATCGCAAGCGTGGTAGGATCGTTAGCAAGGGTAAGTGTTCTTTACTTCGGTTTAAGGGTTGGCCGAATGGTCATATATGTTGTGAGGGTGACTTGTGTTGGATGCAAGGCATCTATTACTTAGGCTCTAATGTTTAAGTGGGTACAGATCTAGGGTCTAATCGCAGTTGGTGTTAAAGAAAGGAGCTATTAAGGCTTGTCGCGCACGGTAAGGCTACAGTGAGGTTTCGGTTTTTGATAAAGTTTGTATTTAGCCTATGATTAATGATTAAGGAATATCGAATACAGGTTCGTGATTAAGAGGAATTCGAAGCACGCGCTATTACCAGGTGTGTACAAAAACTACACACACGATATCGGCATTGCCGAAAAGCTGAAAGTGGCTAAATTGGCCTGCCGAACTTGTGGGCCAAAAACGGTAATGGTTGATATGTGAGCATGAATGATGAATTGGCATGAACGGTTGTATGATTTGATCGTATTCGAGTCCAATGGGCTATATGAGCATGAAATTTGTTTTACGGGCTATATGAGCATGAAATTGGCTTAATGGGATATATGAGCATGAAATTGGCTTAATGGGCTATATGACATGAAATTGACTTAATGGGCCTTATGGGCTTTTAGAAATATATGCTAGGGTCTAATGAACTCTAAGCCTAGTTTGACAAACTCTTGAATAACATAAAACTCTTATAATAATCAAACATGTCCGTGGACAAGTCGATAGGTTAGGGTGTGGTAATGGACATATGCATGTCTAGGATTGGATCTACGGAGAGCTTGGTATTTAAGCGGTCCTAGTGGCCCACCTCCTCTTTTCTGAGATCCTACCTGGTGCATAGTATTTGTTCACTTTAACCGCGAGGACTTGTTGATGGGCCAAAGTTCATAACTAAAACCCGAGATGAAAGAATTATAGAAATACCTGTGAGGGGCGTAATTACTAAATACCCCAGTAGGGCGTAATTATAGAAATACCACTCAGAGGGGCGTAATTACGGAAATACCTCTGTAAGGCAGAATTACAGAAATACACCTGTAGTGTAGAATTACAACAACACCCCTGTATGGTAGAATTACGAGAATACCCTTGATTGTGAAATGACTAAAATACCCTTATGTGATGAGTATGAGTTTTATGGATGTTACTCATGTGCATGCCGCATTCATATGATATTCTGTTTAAGATGCATATGGGTGGGAATTATGGTACGGAGGAAGAATTTGAGGATCGCATAGTCGCTTGACGACCGTGGATCCACCGGTGGCTTTAAGCCTATTATATGATTAGCAGCTTTGATGCAACGTTGAGTAGTGCCGCTGTGAGTGCTACCATTGGTGTGTAGCGGAGGGGTGGGTCGAGCTAGAATTCCCCACAGGTGTATAAGGTTGGAAGGGAAATGGTGTGTAGCGGATGGATTTTTGGGGATGGTTTTACATTACCTTGTTTTGCATATAATATGATATGATATGATCTGATATGAGGTCATTGTAGGCTAAGGCCCAATACCACCGATTTTGATAGGGCTTAGGCCCAATGTGAAAATTGTATATTAAATTGATTGCCAAGGGTCATACACACTGAGTTTCGAAACTCACACCCTTTTATTTAATGTTTCAGGTGACGCTCAGTAGACGGCTCGACGTAGAAGTGGGACTCGGAGATGGCCACATTGCAAGTTAATTAGAAGTTTTTTTTGTTTATTTGTTTCGAATGACTTTAGTTTAAATCCTTTATTTTCATTGGTTGTAATAAGGCCTTGTATCTCCAATTTGACGTTACTTATGGGTTTTATTATTATTTCCGCTGCTTAATTTTTATTTCAACATAAATAAATTTGTAAAGTTTAACAAGGTTTTCAAAATAACTATAACCTATGGGCTTTTATTTTAAAACATGGGCTTTCTTCTTAACTTAACAAGATTCAAAGATTTTGGGCTTTTAGGCCTTAGATTTTAACTTAGCAAAATTGTTTGAGATTGTGCCTTTGATTGACATTCCCGGATTCGGCCATAACGTCTGGGCCGGGTTTGGGGGTGTTACACCATATCTGGGATATGGTGTCGACATCGATATGAGATCCCGTATAAGACCATATCTGGGATATGGCATCGACATTGACATGTGATCCCATGTAAGACCATATCTGGGATATGGCATTGGCATCTTACTATGTGGGTGACAATTTTCGGGTATCCCTCGATATTCCAAGTGGTTCAAAAGGGTAAGGTGATAAAGTTTATGTTAAAGATGACAAGAGGGCTAAAATTATATGATTAAGTGATACAAGTACATATGCGAAACTCACGAGAAATGAGTTCGGTATGTGATATGTGGTTGGTAAGAGTGAGCATGAGTAAGCCACGTCTATTGATGCGATCTCACCTCGGTGATGATTCGAGTTGTTTGTTGCCCGATCGTTAAAATGGAAAAGTATCGTACTTGAACAGGGTAATGGTTGAACTCGGCTAAGTAAGACTTTAAACAAAGGCTGGCTAGATGGTTCAAAGGTTATGAATGTGTTGGTGATGGTTCGGTTAAGTAGAATGATGGTTGAAAAAAATGGTTAAGTGAATAAGGATTATGGGAATTCGGCTAATCAAAGAAACACGATAAATAAAATGATAGATGTGGATGGAAAAAATGATTTTAAGGACAAGTAAGAACAAACACTATATTAAACTGCAGACCCGAAACTTATACATCACTTAAGGTGGACCTTGACCCGTTTCCTATGAAGGTAGGAACCAAAGGTATAGTTTGGTTGAACGCCACACTCGGAATGAGTGATAAGTTCAAAAGAAACAGAATGATGCCACTAGCAAGCTAGATAAGTCACGCTGAGTCTAAAACGGAATAAGAGAGTTGAAAAACTCACAAAATGTTATAAACATTAATCAAAGAGAAAAAAGTCCCTACAAAAGGTAATGAGCTACATATTTATTGCTAAGGAACTAAGCTAGCCGAATAGACAAATGGCAGCTCAATGGACAAGTAATTCAGCTTGAATGAGCTGGAAAATTCTGGAATAAAACCAAATAAATTCCATGTCTATATTCAGCTCTTTAGAACTCCATTGGACAGCTTCTAGATGAAGGAAAGTCATCTGGATGTATTTGAAAGAGTTGGGAGCTGATTGGCCATGTTTATGTTCAGCCAAGTGCTTAAATGAGCTCCTTTAATCCTGCCTTGAGAAACTGAACGTGCAGCAGCATTTTAAAGGGAGTTTTGGAGCACGAACAACCCAAATAGTGTGAATACTTGAACTCCAACAGCCTCTAAGTGTGAAGGGACGAAATTGATCAGCCACCAGCTGAATGGACTCCATTTGAACAGCCTTGAAGTGTGAATGGAATGTGCAGCAATGTGAAAACTTGTAAGGCTACCTTGGAGACTTAGACGGTCAGCTTGGGGAAGTAAATCAATAGCTCCTTTGCCCCTTGGTGTCCAGGAAAAGGCTGCTTGAATTAGCTGAATAATCAGCTCACTTAATGCCATCCCAAGCATTGAACATGGAGCAAATTAATTCAGCAAATTAACTCACCTTAAGACACATTAATTTGACAGCAACTAGACACATTAATTTGGAACATGTAATTAATTTGCCTAAGCTAAGATACATTAAAAACCAATAATAACTAAGACACAAATTAAATTCAACAGCAGCTAAGACATATTAAACACAAACAAACTAAGACACATTTAAGAACCTGTTTTTAAAATGTTCAGCTTAAGACGCATTAAATTGCTGTAGCTAAACATATTAAAAATATGTATTAAACTTGACAAATTAAAGGCATGTATTAAAATAAAACACATTTATGAGCTGAAACTAATTAACTAACTTAACTAAAATAATTTATTTAATTCCAGCAGCTCAAAACACATAAAATAAAAAAAGATGGAAACGAGCTCATTGAGCTATCGAGATAGAGCTGAGTTCGAGTTAGGTCAGCTTACGAAAGATGGCAAGCCTCGCTTGGTGAGCTAAACCAAGGCCGTTCTCGGGCATGACCGTATCATCCTCTCCCTCTTTAAAGCGATTTTCCCTCAAATCGGGCCACTTGCTCGAGAAAAATTTTTCAAGATCACAAACCCTTATGTTCATGATCCGGACAGAATCATTTTCAACATTCTAAGAGCCACAAATGGCTCGGAAAGAAAGAAGGTCATTTGCATGCCCTCCCACTTTAGGAGGGTACAACCTCACATCGTCACCTACAAAATAATAAAACGAATTAGTGACACGATGAAGGTTAAACACAAAGGAACTTTCCAAGATTTTATTCACAACTTGAACAAATAAACCAATTTCGGGATCAAAAATATAAATTAGTCTTACCTTTTTCTTCGATGGAAACAAACCAGATTCATAAAGTATTCGAAGCTTATAGTCTCAAAAATTAAAATTCCATTTGCCAAATCCCTTGAACAATGATATGGAACAACATTCACCGGGATCAAAGATAAAATCTTTGTTCACCATTTCAATTTGACTAGAAATTCATGTCTATTAACTTATGAAGAACATGAAGCACATTAAAGTTAAAATCATGCAACACATGTTCGAATCTGTTAAGCAAAAATATAGAACAACCTCCGGAATAAAAGATTTTTTGTTGACTTGGCAAGCCAACAAGATTCACATGTCTCATTTTCAGACTTAAAGACAAAGCATCAAACAAGTAAAAATTGTTTACACATTCATTCAAACAAAATTTACGATGCTTGCTTTCTCTCATGGACAATTCATAATAACAAAATCCAAGATTAAACACGTGATTTTGATCATTCTTTCCAAAATGCAGCAAGAATTCCCTTTTCATCAAGAAGTCACACATGCCAAATAAAGAGGATGTAGGAAAAAAACAAACTCAAGCAATCAAACTTCTTGATTCTCTTTCGAACTGACATATAAAGACATGAGTATTTCGTATAAGAATTTAATAATGTCTCAGGAACAACACAATCGAATAGATTAATCGTCTTACACAAAAACCTTTTACCAAATGTGTTAAGCAAAGAAAATGTGAACATACCAACATTCAAATAGCCATATATCTCAAGTTTCATTCAATCAAACTTACATAAACATGCGGAATTTACACAACAGATCAGAAAAGTCTCACCATCATCACAAACAATCAGACTATGAGTTTTACGTGGCAACTTTTTAACACACAAGTTCCAAAATTATTTGTGCTGATTTATACTTACTTCACCAACACACTTGTCAACGCGGTAATTTTCGTTAGAGAAACTCGTCTTGCCATCTTTTAAAATGGACGCTTCAACATTAAACAAAGAATGGCAGTTAACCATATCAGCTATATTATCACAAACATTCAAGTGGGATAGTGGAGACTTAAACGGTAACGCCCTAAATTTGGGCCTAGTAGAATTGGGCCTATTGGGCTTTGGGCTTTGGGTCTCAGAAAATTTTTAGGTGAGCGAGAAAATGACATTTGGCATATGGGCTTTGAGGGTTAATGAATTTGGAGTGTCTAGGGGTGTTGGAGAAGTTCTGGGTTCGAACTTTGAGGAGAAGGAATTTTTAATTAATTATTAAAGGAACCAGGGCGGTGAGTAGTTGGGCTTTTAAATAAAAATAGGGAAAAATGGCATCAAAGAGTCTTGTGGTAGAGTGGCTAAGTGACGCCACTTAGGGTATATGGAGGTGGCGTTATGGGCTAGCAAGGAGATCCTAGGTTCGAATCCTAGCTTAGTATTTTTTTAGGAGTTTAATTTTGGCCTTCTAGAAGGATGGAAGTGGTGTGGTAATGGACTCTAAAGAGAGTGATCAGAAGATAAAATTTAGGAAAAGGATTGGGGAGTTATCAGGGAGAAAAACGAGGAGATAAGATGGGGAAGAGTCGGAGCCGATTGGGACTTTGGGGGGTAGGTAGAGTTTCAGTTTTGTGTATTAATAGGGGGTGCCGAATTCCCTCTGTGCTATTTCGGCAATTGGAATTCCCTTTGTGCTATTTCGGTAACTATAGTGCTCTGCCAAATTCTCCTTCACTTTTTTTGTTCTAAACCTCGTCTATTCTTTATGTGTTTTCTTTTCTTCTCTCCTAAAGCCTTAAATCAAATATCATTCTCTTCTTTCTTCATTGCTTGTGTAATCCCACCTTCATCTCAATTGTTGGGGACAAAATATTCGTGATTTCAAAAGTCGAAAACCTTTGCTCTTGAAGCCAATTTCTTCATCACCCCAAACCTTGTGCCGAATACTCTAGTGACCAAATCTATGTCGTGCTATCATCATTCCTTTGATTTTTGGTGGATCAGATCTTGGAAAAATTGGAATCAAGCTTGGATCTACAAGTCTCTGCCGAAAAGCTATCCTTACGTTTCAGCTTTTGGGTAAGTGTTCTTGATTTTGGGATAAGTTGGCCGAATAGTCTATAGTAAGGGAAAGGGTGACTTAAGTGGATACAAGTCACCTATTATTTTGTCTTTAACGATTAAGATTGATGCAGATCTAGGGGATATTCGTGAGTAGTAGCTAAGAAAGGGCTATTAGGACTGGTGGCACACGGTAAGGTTATGGTAAGGCTTCGGTTTGGGTAAATATTGTGGTTAAGTGTGTGATTGATTGGAGATTGGTATTGGTTTTAGGTTTAAGGCTGGGGATAGTGTAGCACGTCGCATTAACCAGGTGTGTACAAACACTACACACACACGATGTCGGCAACACCGAAAAGCTGAAAAGCCGAAAGTGGCTAATTGGGCCTGCCGAGCTCGTGGGCCCAAATCGGCAAGGGTTGATATGTGAACTTGAATAATGAATTGACATGGATGGTTGTATGATTTGATTATGATCGGGCCTAATGGCCTATATGAACATGATTGTGCTTAATGGGCTATATGGACATGATTGGGCTTAGTGGGCCTTATGGGATTTTAGAAATGTATGCTAGGGTTTTAATGGACTCTAGGCCTAGTTCTGATAAATTTTTAAATACCATAAAACTTAATTTAATAATCAAACATGTCTGTGGACAAGTCGCTAGGTTAGAGTGTGGCAATGGACATGTGCATGTCTAGGATTGGATCTAAGGAGAGCTTGGTACTTAAGCGGTCCGAGTGACCCACCTCCTCTTCTCTGGGATCCTACCTGGTGTATAGTGTCTGTTCACTTTAGCCGCAAGGACTTGTTGATGGGCCAAAGTTCATAACTAAAACCCGAGATGAAAGGAATTACGAAAATACCTCTGTAATGTAGAATTACAAAAATACCCATGTAGGGTAGAATTACGAAAATACACCTATAGGGTAGAATTACGAAAATACCCCTGTAGGGTAGATTTATAAAAATACCCCTGGTAGTGAAATGACTAAAATACCCCTAGGTGCTTAATGTGTGAAAATATGTATGTTGCATTCATGAGATATATGTTGCACTTGGGTGGGTTTGATGATACGGAAGAAGATATGTGAGGATCGCATAGTCGCTTGACGATCGTGGATCCACCGGTGGCTTTAAGCCCATTATATGCTTAGCAGCCATGCTGCAATGTTGAGTAATGCCGTTGTTGGTGCTACCTTTGGAGTGTAGGGATGAGTGGGTTGATATTTATCCCCACAGGAGTGTAGGGTTGGAAGGGAAATGGAATGCAGAGTTGGATTTGGGATGGGAGCATTGCATTCATGTGATACTGATGTGATATGAGGTCATCGTGGGCTAAGGCCCAAGACCATCAATTTTGATAGGGCTTAGGCCCAATGTGATAATTTCATGTTGGTTGGATTACCAAGGGTCGTACACACTGGGTTTCGAAACTCACACCCTTTTATTTAATGTTTCAGGTGACTCTTAGTAAACGGCTCGACGTGGAAGAGGACTCGGAGGTGGCCACACTGCAAACTACTTAGAAGTTTTTAATTAGTTTCGAATGACTTTATTTTAATTACTTTATTTTCATTGGGATGTAATAAGGCCTTGTATCTCCAATTTGACTTTACATTTGGGTTTTATTATTGTTTCAACTGCCGAATTATTAAACTTAAATCAATTTTTAAAGTTTAACATGGTTTTCGAAATAACTATAACATATGGATGTTTTCTTAAAACCTAAGCTTTTATCATAATTTAACAAGTTGCAAGGATTTTGGGTTTCTAAATCTTAAACTTAAGTTTATAACTAAGCAAAGTCGTTTTGGAATTATCTTTTGATGTGACATCACCAGATTCAGCCATAACATTTGGGCCGGGTCTGGGGGTGTTACATTTAGTGGTATCAGAGCTCAGTTGCAAATCTCGAGCTGTGAAATGGGCCTTAGATTTTGGGTTTTTAAAACAAGCAGATTAAAAAGTTTTTGCAGGATTCTTGAAGTGTGGTTCACCGAGCCTTCGACGTCGAGCCAAGTAAGTTTTTCTGTTATTGCACTTGTTTAAATTACTGAACTATATTTAGATATTGGGCTACTTTAAACAATAGGTTCTTAGAGACTAAATCCAGTAGGAAACTTAAGCATGTAGTGGATTTACGACTACGAAACAACTTTTAAATTGTTACTTGGATAAGACATGTGCTTTAAACAGTGGAACTATGAACTAAAATTTCATAAAATTCCTAATTCACCGGGAAGACGAGGATGCCCAAATGTGATAACGGGTATGTTTTGTGTGGATGCGATATTTTGGGTATAGGAACTGTATGTGTGCAATGTTTATCTGCTCTAGTGGGTAGGTTTTTTTTTTGGGTAAGTGTAAGAGGGTTCAATTAGAGTTAAAGTGTGTTAGTGTTATTAAAATCAGAGTGCGCAGCGAAAGCATAGTGGTGTGACTTGAGCGGTGCGATTAATAGTTGGAAATTTCTAGGACGAAATTTCTTTAAGGGGGTAGAATTGTAATGCCCTGAATTTGGGCCTAGTAAAATTGGGCCTATTGGGCTTTAGGTCTCAGAAAATTTTTAGGTGAGCGAGAAAATGACAATTAGCATGTGAGCTTTGAGGGTTAATGAATTTGCATTGTCTAGGGGTGTTAGAGAAGTTCTGGGTTCGAACTTTGAGGAGAAGGAATTTTTAATTAATTATTAAAGGAACCAGGGCGGTGAGTTGTTGGGCTTTTAAATAAAAATAGGGAAAAATGGCATCAAAGAGTCTTGTGGTGGAGTGGCTAAGTGACGCCACTTAGGGTATAGGGAGGTGGCGTTATGGGCTAGCAAGGAGATCCTAGGTTCGAATCCTAGCTTAGTATTTTTTTAGGAGTTTAATTTTGGCCTTCTAGAAGGTTGGAAGTGGTGTGGTAATGGACTCTAAGGAGAGTGATCAGAAGAGAAAATTTAGGAAAAGGATTGGGGAGTTATCAGGGAGAAAAACGAGGAGATGAGATGGGGAAGAGTTGGAGCCGGTTGGGACTTTGGGGGGGTAGGTAGAGTTTCAGTTTTGTGTATAAATAGGGGGTGCCGAATTCCCTCTGCACTATTTCAGCAATTGGAATTCCCTTTGTGCTATTTCGGCAACTATAGTGCTCTGCCGAATTCTCCTTCACTTTTTATGTTCTAAACCTTGTCTCTTCCTTATAAGTTTCTTTTCTTCTCTCCTAAAGCCTTAAATCAAATATCATTCTCTTCTTTCTCCATTACTTGTGTCGTCCCACCTTCATCTCAATTGTTGGGGACCAAATATCCGTGACTTCAAAGGCTGAAAACTTTTGCTCTTGAAGTCGATTTCTTCATCGCCCAAAACCTTGTGATGAATACTCTAGTGACAAAATCTCTGTCGTGCTGTCATCATTCCTTTGATTTTTGGTGGATCGAATCTTGGAAAAATTAGAATCAAGCTTGGATTTACAAGTCTCTGCCGAAAAGCTATCCATACGTTTCGACTTTTGGGTAAGTGTTCTTGATTTTGGGATAAGTTGGCCGAATAGTCTATAATAAGGGAAAGGGTGACTTAAGTGGATACAAGTCACCTATTATTTTGTCTTTAACGATTAAGATTGATGCAGATCTAGGGGATATTCGTGAGTAGTAGCTAAGAAAGGGCTATTAGGACTGGTGGCACACGGTAAGGTTATGGTAAGGCTTCGGTTTGGGTAAATATTGTGGTTAAGTGTGTGATTGATTGGAAATTGGTATTGGTTGTAGGTTCAAGGCTGGGGATAGTGTAGCATGTCGCATTAACCAGGTGTGTGCAAACACTACACACACACGATGTCGGCAACACCGAAAAGCTAAAAAGCCGAAAGTGGCTAAATGGGCCTGCCGAGCTCGTGGGCCAAAATCGGCAAGGGTTGATATGTTAACTTGAATAATGAATTGACATGGATGGTTGTATGATTTGATTATGAATGGGCCTAATGGGCTATATAAACATGATTGGGCTTAATGGGCTATATGAACATGATTGGGCTTAGTGGGCCTTATGGGATTTTAGAAATGTATGCTAGGGTTTTAATGGACTCTAGGCCTAGTTCTGATAAATTCTTAAATACCATAAAACTTAATTTAATAATCAAACATGTTTGTGGACAAGTCACTAGGTTAGAGTGTGGCAATGGACATGTGCATGTCTAGGATTGGATCTAGGGAGAGCTTGGTACTTAAGCGGTCCTAGTGACCCACCTCCTCTTCTCTGGGATCCTACCTGGTGCATAGTATCTGTTCACTTTAGCCGTAAGGACTTGTTGATGGGCCAAAGTTCATAACTAAAACCCGAGATGAAAGGAATTACGAAATTACATCTGTAGGGTAGAATTACAAAAATACCCCTGTAAGGTAGAATTACAAAAATACCCCCGTAGGGTAGAATTATGAAATACCCTTGTGGGGTAGATTTACAAAAATACCCCTGGGTAGTGAAATTACTAAAATACCCCTACGTGCTTAATGTGTGAAAATATGTACGTTGCATTCATGAGATATATGTTGCACTTGGGTGGGTTTGATGATACGGAGGAAGATATGTGAGGATCGCATAGTCGCTTGACAACCGTGGATCCACCGGTGGCTTTAAGCCCATTATATGCTTAGCAGTCATGCTGCAACGTTGAGTAGTGCCGCTGTTGGTGCTACCATTGGAGTGTAGGGATGGGTGGGTTGATATTTATCCCCACAGGAGTGTAGGGTTGGAAGGGAAATGGAGTGCAGAGTTGGATTTGGGATGGGAGCATTGCATTCATGTGATACTGATGTGATATGAGGTCATCGTGGGCTAAGGCCCAAGACCACCGATTTTGATAGGGCTTAGGCCCAATGTGATAATTGCATGTTGGTTGGATTACCAAGGGTCGTGCACACTGGGTTTTGAAACTCACACCCTTTTATTTAATGTTTCAGGTGACTCTCAGTAAACGGCTTGACGTGGAAGAGGACTCGGAGGTGGCCACACTGCAAACTACTTAGAAGTTCTTAATTAGTTTCGAATAACTTTATTTTAATTACTTTATTTTCATTGGGATGTAATAAGGCCTTGTATCTCCAATTTGACTTTACATTTGGGTTTTATTATTGTTTCAACTGCCGAATTATTAAACTTAAATCAATTTTTAAAGTTTAACATGGTTTTCGAAATAACTATAACATATGGACATTTTCTTAAAATATGAGCTTTTATCATAATTTAACAAGTTGCAAGGATTTTGGGTTTCTAAATCTTAAACTTAAGTTTTTAACTAAGCAAAGTTGTTTCGGAATTATCCTTTGATGTGACATCACCAGATTCGGCCATAACGTCTGGGCCGGGTCTGGGGGTGTTACATAAACGTCATAGAACCCTCACCTTGCTTACCTTTAAGTGCCGGTGGACTAGGGTCATCTATGTTCTTACCTTTCTCGATCAACTTGAACCGCCTCTCATCGGAAAGATAGTGAAGTTGAAATTGATCAATGGGATTTTGAGAAACCTGAAAAGAAGAAACAATACAAGGAGAACTCACAGGATGGTTAGTAAAAACACTCCTCGCTCTTTCTTGCTCACTTTCTTTTTCACTCATTTCATTTTCAAACTCTCTCTCTTTTTCTATCTCTTTTATTTTTGAAAACTCAAGGTCACTCGTTTCTTTCACATTCTCGCTCTCTTTTTCAATAGGCTTTTCTTGCTCACACTCTTTTCCGCTCTCAATCTCTTTTTGCTCTTTTTCATTCGCTTTTTCTTTCTCAATTTCTTTTTCTTTCATTTCTTTTTTTCGTCTCTCAATTTCATTCCATATTCGTTCGTTTTCTCTTATAAACATTTCTTATCTCTCCTTTCTTTTTATTTCTTATTGTCTCTTCCTTTCATGACAAGATGGAGATGATACAAATGAAGCCAAAAGGGGAAAACTCTTGTTGGGTATGAATGGAATGACTTACATACGAATCACGTTCACCTCTTCATAGGTAATCCTTTGTGGATGAATACTTTGATACATATGAAGAGTTATTTGTGCTTTCTCGTTTATCACCTTGAAAAGCTTCAAACTCGAAACTTGCTTTACATCGTCGTAAATTCTTCGTCATATAAGAGTCACAGTAAGGATCACTTCTCAAATAGTCATTTGATGTTTGTCTCCGTGACGATCTTGTTTTCGTCCTTCGCCTTGGAAAATTTTCTTCCCATTGTTCTCGTTCTACCATTCGTTCCAATCGTTCTCGTATTGGCTTTAGACATCTTCGGAGCATTCGATCCGCCTCGTGAATAAATGCTTGATATGTTGGATCGGACAAAACACCATCATCATCAAAAATCTTTTCGAAACTTCTTGGCATAGTGTTTAACTCACAAACAAAAACCTCACAAGTTCTCTCAAAAGAAAAACTTGCACACTTTTGGCTTTTGTTCACTCGATTGATCTCACCGCACTCTTGCCTTTTTCCGCTCACTTCGCCTTTCGAACTTTGTAGAAGACTCGTTTAGACTTAGAAGCGAATCTAGGGGTCGGCTTCAAGTGGGTTTACAAGGGTAATCGATGTAAGAAGTGCAAGGTAGGCTGAAAAGAAAATAAAAAGGACGGTGCTAAGTGTGGCGTTTGGGTTTGAATTTGATGGAGAAAAAGCTTTGAAGATCGGGTAACTTATGAACACTTTTCAAGCACTTGCAAAATAAACTCTTTCTTCTTCTTCTTCTTTTTTTTTTATTTCGAAACTCTTTTTTTCAAGATGAATACATTAAAAACATTTGTATTATACACGAAATAATAATAAATTTTTTTGAAATTTTTTGATTTTTTTGATTTTTTTTCAAACACTTACTCCGACACTTCACGACCGTCTATACTCCTCGATTTTAGCTAGCTCTGATACCAAATAATGCAATCTCGCCTCGGTGATGATTCGAGTCGTTTGTTGCCCGATCGGTAAAATGGAGAAGTATAGTTCTTGAACAGAGTAATGGTTAAACTCGGCTAAGTAAGACTTTAAACAAAGGCTGGCTAGATGGTTCAAAGGTTATGAATGTGTTCGTGATGGTTCGGTTAAGTAGAATGATGGTGGAAAAAATGGTTAAGTGAATAAGGATTATGGGAATTCGGCTAATCAAAGAAACACGATAAATAAGTTGATAGATGTGGATGGAAAAAATGATCTTAAGGACAAATAAGAACCAACACTTTATTAAAGTGCTGACCCGAGACTTATAAGTCACTTAAGGTGGACCTTGACCCATTACCTATGAATGTAGGAACCAAAGGTATAGTTTGGTTGAATGCCACACTCAGAATGAGTGATAAGTTCGAAAGAAACAGAATGACGCCACTAGCAAGCTTGATAAGTCACGCTGAGTCTAAAACGAAATAAGAGAGTTGAAAAACTCACAAAATGTTATTAACATTAATCAAAGAGAAAAAAAGCCCCTACAAAAGGTAATGAGCTACATATTTATATCTAAGGAACTAAGCTAGCCGAATAGACAAATGGCAGCTCAATGGACACGTAATTCAGCTTTAATGAGCTGGAAAATTCTGGAATAAAACCAAATAAATTCGATGTCTATATTCAGCTCTTTTGAAATCCATTGGACAACTTCTAGATGAAGGAAAGTCAGCTGAATTTATTTGGAAGAGTTGGGAGCTGATTGGCCATGTCTATGTTCAGCCAAGTGCTTAAATAAGCTCCTTTAATCCTGCCTTGAGAAACTAAACGTGCAGCAGCATTTTAATGGGAGTTTTGGAGCACGAACAACACAAATAGTGTAAATACTTGAACTCCAACAGCCTCCAAGTGTGAAGGGACGAAATTGATCAGCCACCAGCTAAATGGACTCCATTTGAACAGCCTTGATGTGTGAATGAAATGTGCAGCAATGTGAAAACTTGTAAGGCTGCCTTGGAGACTTAGACGGTCAGCTCGGGAAAGTAAATCAGCAGCTCATTTGCCGCTTGGTGTCCACGAAAAGGCTGCTTGAATTAGCTAAACAATCAGCTCACTTAATGCCGTCCCAAGCATTGAGCCTGCAGTAAATTAATTCAGCAAATTAACTCACCTTAAGACACATTAATTCGACAGCAACTAGACACATTAATTTGGAACATGTAATTAATTTACCTAAGCTAAGACACATTAAAAACCAATAATAACTAAGACACAAATTAAATTCAACAGCAGCTAAGACATAGTAAACACAAATAAACTAAGACACATTTAAGAACCTGTATTTAAAATGTTCAGCTTAAGACACATTATATTGCTATAGCTAAACATATTAAAAACATGTATTAAACTTGACAAATTAAAGGCATGTATTAAAATAAAATACATTTATGATCTAAAACTAATTAACTAATTTAACAAAATAATTTATTTAATTTCAGCAACTTAAAACGCATAAAATTTAAAAAAAAGATGGAAACAAGCTCATTGAGCTAAAATCGAGCTAAATTGAGCTTAACGAGCTGAGTTCGAGTTAGGTCAGCTTGCGAAAGATGGCAAGCCTCGCTTGGTGAGCTGAACCAAGGCCGTTCTCGGGCGTGGACATATCATCTATGTTACTTGAGAATTTTGTGTTAATCCATGATGTAATATGTAGATATTATTACAAGATTTTATGTTGTTATCTATTGCATGCAAACTTACTAAGCTTTATGCTTACTCCCTCTCTTTTCCCTTTTCTTGTAGTATCTCCAAGCTAGCTCGGGGATCATAGGACGTCGGAGCTCGATTCACACTATCAAGCTATTCTTTTAGGTATAGTAAAGTTTGATTATTTTGGGTATGGCATGTATAGGAACTTGGTTATTTTGTTATATGTCATATCGGTTAGCCAAGGTGTGGCTATTAATGTTACTTATTTCATTTTGTAATTGGCCACTGGAAGTGGCCAATACTTGTTAAGTTATATCTATTCAATGATGATGAAATTCATGAAGTGTAAGCTTGTGCAATTGAATGAGTAAAGTGTGAAGTATTTGCATAATGAATGCAGTGTGAATTTATGGTGTGGATGTCTTGGTTGTGAATATTAGAGTTGCATCATTGTTATATTATGTGTTGTTAGAAATGGTATAAATGTGGTTGCTTTTTAGGGTGGCAAATGGCTTGGTAAATAGCCTTATAATTGTCCACACGGGTAGACACACAGGCGTGTGTCTAGGACGTGTGTAACACACGGTCTGCCTTATTGGCATGTAGCCTGGCCGTGTGTCCCCTGCATCTAATTTGTGAAAAATTCAGTTCGTCACACAGGCTAGCACACGGGCGTGTGACCCTAAGTGTCTGCTGACGTCATAAATAAAATGTCAATGTTTTCACACACGGGCTAAGACACGGGCATGTCATAGCCGTGTGAGAGACACGAGCCAAAGAAACGGGCGTGTGCCAGGCCGTGTGAAAACCCCTTTAGGTTCAAAATGAAAAATAAAATCTGCACGAACTAGGGACATGGGCGTCTGTGACCACACGGCTTGCCCACACGGGCGTGTTCCTTTCTACACGGGCGTGTGGCCCTGTTTAGAGTATAAAATTTCTAAGTGTTTGTAAGATTTTAGTTTCGTCCTGATTCACTTTATTTGTTTGTTTCGGGTCTCGTAGGCCCGTAATAGGGACCATATGATTATGAATGAATAGTTTTAAAGTTCAAAAGAAATCTATGGTCGATTTAGTATGATCTAAGTAAGTTAAGTCTGGTAATGCCTCGTACCCAGTTCCGATGTCGAATACGGGTAAGGGGTGTTACATTTAGTGGTATCAGAGCTACGATTTAGTCGATTCTCAGACTAACGTAGCGTATGCACGAGTTTAGCTATACATGCCATACGTATAAGTATTTACATAATGATAGTGTGACGACTCCTGACAATTTAAAATATGTTTTTGTATAGTAAATGGATCCCAATAGAGCAGTGGCAGATGATGTAGAAAGTAATGTGTCGGCCCCCGTCCAAGGAACGATGTCAATCAAAAATGAAAATAGACCAATGACTGTGAGTTAGAGAGGAGGAGAAGAGGCTAGGGAAGCCTTTCTCCATATAATGAACGCTTAGTATACGTAGTTCGTTCGAATGAACCCAAACACTCAACCCCCTCCACCCCCACCTATTCCTCAGCCTACCCCTATAGCTCCCCAAGTTGTAGAATTAGTAATAAGGGAAAAGCCCCCGGTTGATAGAATCCGGAAACAAGGAGCTGAGGAATTTTGGGCTGATAAAGATGATCCAGAAAGAGCAGAATTCTGGCTTGAAAATACCATCAGGGTATTTGATGAATTGTCTTGCACACCCGAAGAGTGTATGAAATGTGTTGTGTCTCTCTTGAGAGATTCGGCTTACCAGTGGTGGAACACCCTTGTGTCGGTGGTGCCAAGGGAGAAAATTAATTGGGAATTTTTCCAAGAAGATTTTCGAAAGAAGTATATTAGCCAATGGTTTATCGATCAGAAAAGAAAGGAATTCTTTGAGTTAAAATAAGGTCGAATGTCTGTAACCGAATATGAATATGAGTTTGTAAGGCTCAGTAAATATGCTCGGGAGTGCGTGTCCACTGAAGTCATCATGTGTAAGAGGTTCAAGGATGGACTAAATGAGGACATTCGATTGTTTATTGGGATTCTAAAACTGAAAGAATTTTTTGTGTTAGTAGAGAGAGCTTGCAAGGCCGAGGAATTGGCCAAAGAGAAAAGAAAGGCTAAAATTGAGTCCCGTGACTCGAAGAAGAGACAATAGGGTAAGTCATTTCAATCCTCATCTAAGAAATCAAGAGATTTTACTACTCGATCAGCTGCTTCAGTTGGGTTCTCAAACAGAATTAAAGGTAAACAGTACTCGGGTTCTAAAGCTCAGACCACTTCTATTGCTAGTGTTGATAACGCTCGACCAAGTGGACCGGAATGTTCAGAGTGTGGTAGACGTCATCCCGGTGAATGACGAGAAAATGAGAGAGCTTGTTTCAAGTGTGGATCCCAAGACCATTTTATTAGAGATTGTCCTGAGATGGGTGAAAGAGAGAAATTTCAGAGTGCAAGATCGGGTAGTACTACTAGAGGGAGACCACAGAGAAATCTGGGAAATGGAACGAGTAGTAAGAATACACCTAGAGAATAGACTGCAAGATCTGAGGGTAGAGCGCCTGCGAGGACTTGTGCCATTCGCGCTCGCAAAGAAGTGTCATCCCCTGATGTGATTACAGGTACATTTTCTCTCTATAATACTCCAGTTGTTGCTTTAATTGATCCGGGATCTACCCACTCGTATGTTTGTATAAAATTAGTAACTAATATGAACATGCCTGTAGAGTCTACAGAATTTGTGATAAAAGTGTCAAATCCCCTAGGCAAATGTATGTTAGTTAACAAAGTATGTAAGAATTATCCTTTGATGATTAGAGGTCATTGTTTTCCAGCTAATCTTATACATTTTCCGTTTGATGAATTTGATGTAATACTTGGTATAGATTGGTTGAACATTCATGATGTGGTAGTAAATTGTGGAAGAAAATTTATTGAGTTGAAATGTGAAAGTGGTGATATTCTTCGGATTGAATTAGATGAATTGGATAGCTTGCATGTAGTGATTTCTTCTATGACTGCTCAGAAATGTATAAGAAAGGGTTGTGAAGCTTACCTTGCCTTTGTGATGAATGCCAAAGAGACTGAGTTAAGAATTGAATCAGTGCCGATAGTATGTGAGTATCCAGACGTATTTCCAGAAGAATTGCCCGGGTTGCCTCCAGTTAGAGAGATTGAATTTGGTATTGAGTTGGCCCCTAGTATTGCGCCTATTTCGATTGCTCCGTATAGGATGGCTCCGATCGAATTAAAAGAATTGAAGGCTCGGTTGCAAGAGTTGACGGATAAAGGTTTCGTAAGACCGAGTTATTCTCTGTGGGGTGCTCCTGTATTATTTGTGAAAAAGAAAGATGGTTCTATGAGGTTATGTATAGATTATCGGCAACTTAATAAGGTAACCATAAAGAACAAGTATCCCTTGCCAAGGATCGATGACTTGTTTGACCAATTGAAGGGAGCCACTGTGTTTTCCAAGATACACTTGAGGTCTGGTTATTACCAGTTGAGAATCAAAGACTCAGATGTGCCAAAAACCGCATTTCAAACAAAGTATGGTCACTATGAATTTCTAGTTATGCCTTTTGGTTTAACCGACGCCCTTGCTGTGTTTATGGATTTGATGAATTGCATTATTCGACCATATTTGGATAAGTTTGTTGTAGTTTTTATTGATGATATATTGATTGTTTTTATTGATGATATATTGATTTACTCTCGTGATGAGAACGAGCTTGCAGAGCACTTGAGGACAGTTCTACAAATTTTACGAGATAAACAATTATATGGCAAGTTTAGTAAAAGTGAATTTTTGCTTAAAGAAGTCAAATTTTTGGGCCACATTATTTCGGGTGATGGTATTAGAGTTGACCCGGGAAAGATTTCAGCCATTGTTGAATGGAAACCGCCGAAGAATGTATCAGAGGTTAGAAGTTTTCTAGGCCTAGCTTGTTATTACAGATGGTTTGTCAAGGGATTTTCCATGATAGCTACTCCGATGACAAGGCTATTACAAAAAGATGTGAAGTTTGAGTGGACAGAAAAGTGCCAACAGAGTTTTGAGAAACTAAAGGCATTGTTGACTGAGGCTCCAATTTTAGTACAACCTGAACTGGGAAAAGAATTTGTGGTTAATAGTGATGCATCCTTGAATGGATTGGGTTGTGTACTTATGCAAGAGGGCAACGTGATAGCTTATGCCTCTAAACAGTTAAAGGCGCACAAGAAGAATTATTCGACCCATGATTTGGAATTAGCTGCCATTGTATTTGCATTGAAGATTTGGAGACACCATTTGTATGGTGAGAAATGTCGGGTATTTACAGACCACAAAAGTCTAAAATATTTGATGACTCAAATGGAATTGAATCTAAGGCGATAAAGATGGTTAGAGTTGATAAAGGATTACGAGCTAGTGATTGACTACCACCCGGGGAAGGCGAGCATGGTCGCCGATGCCTTGAGTAGGAATTTTTTATTCGCATTGAGAGCCATGAATACAAGATTGGCTCTATCGGATGATGGTTCGATTCTTACTGAATTGAAAGCTAAACTGATATTTCTCTAAGAGATTTGTGAAGCTCAGAAAGGCGACAGTGAATTGCAAGCCAAAAGAGTTCAATGTGAAACGGGTATGGAGTCAGTCTTTCGGATTAGTTCTCACGGATGTTTGATGTTCTGAGATAGGGTCTGTGCACCGAGAGATGATGAGCTTATTCGGAAAATTTTTCACGAAGCACATAGTGGATGTTTATATGTTCATCCAGGCAGTACAAAGATGTATAATGATTTGAAGAAATGGTATTGGTGGCCGAGTATGAAGAAAGACATTTCTGAGTTCGTATCGAGATTTTTGATTTGTCAGCAAGTGAAAGCTGAACACCAAGTACCTACCGATTTACTTCAGCCTATTATGGTTCTCGAGTGGAAATAGGACCGTATTGCTATGGATTTTGTGACAGGTTTGCCTTTGACACCGAAAAAGAAGGATGTCATTTTGGTTGTGGTTGATAGGCTTACGAAATTGGCTCATTTTATACCGGTACACATTGACTATTCGCTTAATAAGTTAGCAAATTTGTATGTTTCAGAAATCGTGAGACTTCATCGAGTACCGTTGTCGATTATTTCGGATAGAGATCTGAGATTTACATCACGATTTTGGAGAAAGTTACAAGAAGCCTTGGGCACAAAGTTGAATTTTAGTACAGCTTTTCATCCACAAACCGACGGACAGTCAGAGAGGGTAATACAGATACTTGAAGATATGCTCCGATGTTGTGTTTTGGAATTTTAAGGTAACTGGGAAAAAATTTTACCGTTAGTGGAATTTGCCTACAATAACAGTTTTCAGTCGAGTTTTAGAATGGCGCCTTATGAAGCAATATATGGGCGTATGTGCCGAACGCCCTTGTATTGGACCAAACTTAGAGAGAATCAGATTCATGGAGTCGATTTGGTTAGAGAAACCGAAGAGAAAGTAAAAGTGATTCGTGATTGTTTAAAGGCTGCTTCGGATAGACAAAAATCCTACGCGGATTTGAAACGGAAAGAGATTGAGTTTCAAGTCGGTGATAAGGTATTTTTGAAAGTATCACCACAGAAGAAGGTTCTCATACTTGGCCGGAAAGGCAAATTGAGTCCATGCTTTATCGGACCGTACGAGATTACTGAGAAGATAAGGCCAGTAGCCTATCGGTTGGCTTTTCCATCTGAGTTTGAAAAGATCCGTGATGTGTTCCACGTGTCTATGTTGCACCGTTACCAATCAGATCCTTCACACGTGATTGTACCGACAGAGATTGAAATTCAACCCGACATGACTTATGGCGAAGAGCTGGTTAAGATTTTAGCACGGGAAGTCAAACAGTTAAGGAATAAAAGTATAGCTCTTGTGAAAGTATTGTGGCAAAGACACGGGGTAGAAGAGGCTACATGGGAGCCTGAGGAGGCTATGAGAAACCAATATCCAAACCTTTTTACCGGTAAGATTTTCGGGGAAGAAAATCCCTAAGGGGGGAGAATTGTAACAGCCCGATTTAGGGCCTAGTCAGAATAGTGGTTGTGAGACCACAAATCCGAAGTAGAAAAATATGTTTTATGTTTTTATATGAGGTTTATGATATGTTTTCATTGTTGTGAGAAAATTTCATGAAGAAATTTTATGATTTAGTGATCAATCTATCTTTTAGGACTAAATTGCAAAAATTGATAAAAATGAGATTCTAGAAGTTTTAAGTATGAGATAGCATTAGAAAATTTATTAGAGGTCCTTATTTAGTAATTAGACCATTATAATGATGGACAAAAATGGACATGGAAGGGAAAAATCTCAAGGAAGGGCCTTAAGGGCATTTTAGTCATTTGGTTAATAAATTAATAAAAAGGGGAAAAGAAGACAAAATTGGTGTCCATCTTCCTCCCCCATTGTCGAAAATTTCAAGGAGCCATAGCTAGGGTTTTGCTTCACTTTCAAGCTTGATTGTAAGTACCTCCTAGCCCCATTTTTGATGTTCTTCGTATTTTTGAAATTCTCATAGCTCGATTTAGCTATTTCTACCACTATTTTGAGCTAGGGTTTGTGTTTAAAATTTTACCCATGGATGACATACATGTATTTTGATGTCTAGTGGTAGAATATGAAAGTTTGAAGTGTGATAAACAACTTTTGCTAGATAATTTTTGGTGAAATTGATGAAAAGGACCTATTTGCAAAAGATGAAATAATATGTGTATAGAATGTAAAATAGTTGAAATCTTGGGCTGGTATAAGAGAGGGTATTAATCGGCGAGACTTGAGTGTGAGAAAAATGAACACATTTCATCATACGAGCCTAGAGACCATTTTGCAAATATGTGAAAGTTTAGGGGCAAAATTATAATTTTTGAAAATGTATGATTCATGGGCTGTGTTAGTCAATGTGATGATTAAATAAGTGAAATCTGTCATTATAGATCAAGAAACCCGAAGTCTGGACCTAAACCGAGGAAAAAACAAGGTGGTGGACTAAATTGAACAACTGTCTATATTTTGGTACCGAGGTAAGTTTGTGTGTAATAAATCAATGTCATGTTATTATGCTTTTAAATGCTTGATATTCCGTGAGATGTGTATATTGTTTCTATGAAATTGGTTAATGAGATTTTAATGAAAATATGATGAAGTTTTATTAAGCCGAAGTCCCGGTTGAACCTTGAGAATAGAAAGGATACTCTTGTCACGGCATGAGATTAATAAGGTCCCGTATAAGACTATATCTTGGATATGGCCTCGGCACCGAATTAAGATCTCGTGTAAGACCATATCTTGGATATGGCATCGGCATCGATTAGTGACTCCGTGTAAGACCACGTCCGGGACCTGGCTTCGGTATGAAGTCGTGTAAGACCATGTCTGGGACATGGCATCGATACACGATCTCGTGTAAGACCATATCTGGGATATGGCGTCGACATCGATATTAGGTCCCGTATAAGACCATATCTGGGATATGGTATCGGCATCGACATGTGATCCCATGTAAGATCATATCTAGGATATGGCATTTGCATCTTACTATGTGGGTGACAATTTTTTGGTATCCCTCGATATTCCAAGTGGTTCAACAGGGTAAGGTGATAAAGTTTATGTTAAAGATGAAAAGAGGGCTAAAGTTATATGATGAAGTGATACAGGTACATATGCGAAACTCACGAGAAATGAGTTCGGTATGTGATATGTGGTTGGTAAGAGTGAGCATGAGTAAGCCACGTCTATGTTACTTGAGAATTTTGTGTTAATCCATGATGTAATATGTAGATATTATTACAAGATTTTATGTTGTTATCTATTGCATTCAAACTTACTAAGCTTTATGCTTACTCCCTCTCTTTTCCCTTTTCTTGTAGTATCGCCAAGCTAGCTCGGGGATCGTAGGACATCGGAGCTCGATTCACAAAATCAAGCTATTCTTTTGGGTATAGTAAAGTTTGATTATTTTGGGTATGGCATGTATAGGAACTTGGTTATTTTTTTATATGTCATATCGGTTAGCCAATGTGTGGCTATTAATGTTACTTATTTCATTTTGTAATTGGCCATTGGAATTGGCCAATACTTGTTAAGTTATATCTATTCAATGATGATGAAATTCATGAAGTCTAAGCTTGTGCAATTGAATGAGTAAAGTGTGAAGTATTTGCATAATGAATGCAGTGTGATTTATGGTGTGGATGTCTTGGTTGTGAATATTAGAGGTGCATTATTGTTATATTATGTGTTGTGAGAAATGGTATAAGTGTGGTTGCTTTTCAGGGTGGCAAATGGCTTGGTAAATAGCCTTATAATTGTCCACACGGGTAGACACACAGGCGTGTGTCTAGGACGTGTGTGACACACGGTCTGCCTCATGGGCGTGTAGCCTAGTCGTGTGTCCCCTGCATCTAATTTGCAAAAAATTCAGTTCGTCATATGGGTTAGCACACGGGCGTGTGACTCGTCCGTGTGACCCTAAGTGTCTGCTGACGTCATAAACAGAATGTCAAGGTTTTCACACACGGTCTAGGACGCAGGCGTGTCATGGCCGTGTGAGAGACACGGGCGTGTGCCAGGCCGTATGAAAATCCCTGTAGGATAGAAATGAAAAATAAAATCCACACAGACAAGGGACATGGGCGTGTGTGACCACACGACTTACCCACACGGGCATGTTCCTTTCCACACGGGCGTGTGGCCCTGTTTAGAGTAAAAATTTTCTAAGTGTTTGTAAGATTTCGGTTCCATCCCGATTCACTTTATTTGTTTGTTTCGGGTCTCGTAGGCCCGTAATAGGGACTATATGATTATGAATGAAAAGGTTTTAAGTTCAAAAGAAATTTATGGTCGATTTAGTATGATCTAAGTAAGTTAAGACCGGTAATGCCTCGTACCCGGTTCCAGTGTCGAATATGGGTAAGGGGTGTTATAATTTCTAACATTACTAACTTATTCTTTTTATTTTTTTTATTTTCTTTTGAGGTGTTTATTAGCATAGATTGGGTTATCTATTTACTCCCTGTAGACCCTGAAATTGAGCGAACTTTCAAACAAAAAAGACATGAACGAACAGCTCAAAGAAAAATCGAGATGGACCTTGGAAATCAGATTCAAGACCAAGGAAATGAAGCCGATCGTGTACGAAATCCTATCCTCATTGCCAATGATAGGGATCAACTCATCAGACAATACGCTGTGCCAATTTTTAGTGAGTTAAATCTAGGTTTTAGAAGGCCAGATATTGAGGCAAACCAATTTGAATTGAAACTAGTTATGTTTCAAATGCTCCAAACGGTGGGCTAATTCAATGGTATGCCCACGGAAGATCCACATCTCCACCTTCGATTCTTTATGGAGGTGAGTGATTCATTCAAGATAGCCGATGTGACTGAAGATGCACTGAGGTTGAAGTTGTTTCCGTACTCGTTGCGAGATCGAGCACGAGCATGGCTCAATTCATTGCCACCAAATTCCATATCTACATGGAAAGAATTAGCAGAGATATTTTTCGTTAAGTATTTCTCGCTTAGAAAAAATGTTAAGTTGAGGAACGAGATCACAACTTTCCAACAATTAGATGATGAGTCTTTGTATGAGGCTTGGGAGCGATTCAAGGAGTTACTTCGTAAATGTCCTCATCATGGGATTCCTCATTGTATCCAGTTGGAGACATTCTATAATGGTCTCAATGCACATACAAGATTGATGGTAGATGCTTCTGCGAATGGTGCAATTTTGTCTAAGTCTTATAATCAGGCTTATGAGATCATCGAGAGGATCGCGAGTAATAACTATCAATGGCCAACAAATCAAACAACTTTAGGAAGACGTGTAGCCGGAGTTCATGAAGTTGACGCCCTCACTTCGTTATCAGCTCAGATATCGTCTATTTCTTCTATGTTAAAGCAGTTTACCGCTAATAGTGCTAATAATTTTGTAGCTCAGCCACCAAGTTCGTTTGAAGTAGTTTCCTGTGTGTACTATTGGGAAGGTCATTCCTTTGAGAATTGTCCATCAAATCCCGAGTCAGTGTACTATATGGGGAACCAACATCAAAATAGGAGTGGACAAGGACCCCAATCCAACTTCTATAATCCTTCATGGCGTAATCATCCTAATTTTTCTTGGAGCAACCAAGGAAATGGACTGAACAACAACTTATTACAGCATAGACCCAACCAATCTCAAGGGTTTAATCAGCAAGCTCCAAGACCACCTCAAGCTGAGGTATCAAACGGTTTGGAGAACTTGTTGAAAGCGTACATGGCAAAGAATGAAGCTTTGATCCAAAGCCAAGCAGCAAACTAAAAAATTTGGAAAACCAAATGGGTCAGTTAGCTACGGAGCTTCGTAATAAACCATAGGGAACCGTGCCGAGCGATACTGAGAATCCAAGAAATTTGGGTAAAGAAAATATTAAGGCAGTGGCATTACAAAGTGGTAAAATTCTGGAACCCCGATTGATTGGTGTCGAAGATAAGCCCGTTGAGAAGAAGTAGCCAGCTATTGAAATTCCTACACCAAAAGAATCAGAATCTGCAAAGACTGACAAGGTAAATCCTAACTTAGTGAATTCAGATACTTTAACATCTTCTTTGGATGTAGATTTACCTACTCAGAAGAGTTGTCCGATTCAACCGAAAGTTCCATCACCTCCATATTCGCAAAGATCTCAGCAACACAAGCAGAAACAAGAGGTTCAATTAAAGAAGTTTTTTGATGTTCTGAAGCAGTTACACATCAATATTCTGTTGGTGGAGGCTTTAGAACAAGTGCCTAATTATGTGAAGTTTATGAAAGATATACTGTCTAAGAAGAAACGACTAAGTGAGTATGAGACCGTTGCCTTGACAAAGGAGTGCAGTGCGTTCTTGTAGAACAAACTACCACCGAAATTGAAGGACCCAGGAAGCTTTACTATACCCTGTAACATTGGTGAATCTTACTGTGGTAAAGCTTTGTCTAATTTCGAAACGAGTACCAACTTAATGCCTAAGTCTATTTTCAAGATGCTAGGGATAGGTGAAGTAAGACCTACAACTGTGATGCTTCAGCTAGCGGATCAATCTTTAGCATATCCCGAGGGAAAGATCGAGGATGTTTTGGTAAAAGTCGATAAATTTATTTTTCCAGCTGATTTCATTGTCTTAGATTTTGAAGGTGATAAGGAAGTGCCGATCATCCTTGGGAGACCTTTCTTAGCCACGGGAAGAACGTTAATTGATGTGCAGAATGGTGAACTTACCATGTGAGTTCAAGACAATCAGGTAACTTTAACATTCTTAAAGCGATGAAATTTCCCAATCTGGCAGAAGAGTGTTCGGTTATGGAAGAGATAGAAACCTTGGTTTCTATGGAAAGCAAAATTGTAGAAGATCTATTGGAGAAAGCCTTAGATCTTGACCCTTTGGAAGATGAAGAAGGTGAAGAAAGCATGGCTTTGATGGAAGCCAATCCGAGAAATTTTATTCAATCCACACGATTTGAACCGTTGGAGTTAGAAGTTTGAGAATTTGTGCAACCCAAGTTGTCAATTGAAGAACCACCTAAACTCGAACTAAAGGTGTAACATCCCGATTTAGGGCCTAGTCAGAATGGTGGTGCGAGACCACAAATCTGAGGTTTATGAATGAGTTTTTAAGGTTTATGCTATGTATGCATGCTAGTGTGAAAGTTTTATGAAGCAATTTTGTGAAATTGCGGTTGAATTGTCCAAAAGGAGTAAATTGCAAAAGTTGCAAAATGTGAGATTCTAGAAGCTATTTGTGTGAAATAGCTTTGGAATATTAATTAGAGGTCCTTAAATAGCAATTTTCCTAATTTCTAATTTTTGGACAAAATTGGGCATGGATGAGTTAAAATAGAAAGTTTATCAAAAAGGGCATTTTGGTCATTTAACAATTAAGTGATTAAAATAGGAGAAAAGATGACAAAATTTATTCATCTTCTTCTCCAAGGTTGCCGAAAATTTGAGAGAGCCATCGTTAGGGTTATTCAAAAATTTCAAGCTTGCTAGTAAGTGCATCTAGCCTCGTTTTTTATATTCTTTGTATTTTTGAAGTCCTTGTAGCATGAGTAAACTATTTTTAGCTATTTGATGAGCTATGATGGATGTTCAAAAATGTGGCCATGTATGACATGCATGTATTTTGATGTTTTATGGAAGATTATGAAAGCTTGATGTAGTAGAAACATCTTTTGCTAAATGAGTTTCCATAGAAAATGCATGTAGGGACTAGTTTGTAAAAATCTTGAGTTTGGTCATACATTTATGATGTAGTGAGAATTGATGATTGCTTTAGTTGAGTAAGTGATTCGGCTAAGCATGAAAGGCTATAAAGTCGAATAAAAATCACTTTACGATCCTTGGGCCAATAGCGTAAATAGGAGAAAGTTTAAGGGCAAAAGGGTAATTTTGCTTAAGTATGAGATGTGGGTCAATTTAGTCAATGTGTATATTGATGAGTTGAATTATCATTATAGATCAAGAAAGAAAAAGCCCGGATCGAAACCGAGGCAAGAGCAAAGTGGTGGACTAAATTGCACGTTTCTATACTTTTGAGTATCGAGGTAAGCCTATGCATGAACAATGCATTCATACTTACAATTTGTTAATGCTAGCTAGTGTATAGCATGGTTGAGAATGATTGAGAACCTATGTGATTCAAGTGGAATGAATGTGATAGATTTTGTGAATGGATGAATGATTGAGTAAATAGATATGTGAATGTGTAGTGATAATGCTAAAAGATGGGCTAAGTGCGATACCATCCTAAAACATATTGACGATGAGCTGGCTATGTGCGATGCTATCGTTAGGTATATTGTCTAGTGGGCTACGTGCGAAACCACTATGATTACCTTTATGGTAGGCTAAGTGCGATACTACCTTATTAATTGATTGTGGTGGGCTAAGTCCGAAACCACCGAGACATTAGCTGTGTGGAATAGCTGTGTGGATTAGCTGTACGGATTAGCTGTGTGGATGTATTATCGAGAAATAATGATCAGTTGTATATTGTGTAAATGTGATATTGAATGCAGGGGTGCATGTCAATGGTTATGAGTAAGTGACTCATGATGTGTTGGAAATGTGGTAAGGGATAGAAAGAGTAAGCATTGTTGTACATTATATGTTAGTATAATGCTAATTGTTGTTTAGCTTATACTATGTTGCTTAATTGTTTATGTGTAAACTTACTAAGCTCAAAGCTTACTCCCTTTCTTTTCCCTTGTCTTATAGAGCAAAAGTGTTGAATCGAGATACGAGGATCAATTGGAAGATCGCCCACACTATCAGGACACTCTGGTACATGAGACTCAATGTTTTGTATATGGCATGTATAGGGGCTAGACAAGTTAGTGAATTTTGTTGTATATGGCTATGATGTGTCGGCCTTTAGATGGATAATCTATTTTGTATAATGCCATAGTTGTTGGTACTTTATTATATGAAAAGATGTAGTTATCTATGTGAGATTGTAAGATTTTGAGTTGATTATGGATGTGTTGAATGAGTGCATGTTGTGTATGCTAGAAAGGTGAAAAGAACTTTCCAAATAGCTTTATTCTTGTACATGTGGGTAGACACACGGGCGTGTATCTAGGCCATGTGTGACACACGGTCAGCCCATGGGCGTGTGACTTAGCCGTGTGTCCCCTGCATGTTAGTATTTTAAGTCAGAATAGACCACGGACTAGTCACACGGGCGTGTGCCTAGAACGTGTGTGCTAATCAGTGTTAGCCACGGGCCAGCCACACGGGCGTGTGTCTAGACTCTAGGCCGTGTTAAGGTAGTCAGTGTGCACCACAGGTGGAGAGCACGGGCGTGTGCCCTAACCGTGAGGCATTGGCAGAATGCTTGAGTTTTCATGCACGGGTAATGACCTTGGGCGTGTGTGACATCCACGGGCGTGCAAAATCTTACACGAGCGTGTGAGCCCTGTATAGATGGAAAAATTTTAAGATCGTAAGAGTTTTCGATATGGTCTCGAGAGCCCTCGTGTGTTTGAGAGAGGCCTTGTAAGTCGAGATTGAGGTTGTTGTGATGGCCAAAGAGAGTAGTCATGTTGTGCCTAAGTGGCGATCTCGAGGATTTTAATACCGTAACGCCTCGTGCCCGGTTTTGGCGTTGAATACGGGTAAGTGGTGTTACATTTAGTGGTATCAGAGCTATGGTTTAGTCGATTTTAGGGCTACCGTAGCGGGTGTAAGAGTCTAGCTATACATGCCATAAGTGTATAATTATAGTGTGGTGGCTTCTGATGATTTTAAATCTTGTTTTATATAGAATATGGATTCCGATCCATTGACTACTGATGAAGAAGCTAGTAATGCGCCGGCTCCTGCGCAAGGAACCGTGCCTGTTCAAAGTGGACCCGAGGCTAGGTGTCAAGGGGAAGGGGCACGTGAAGCCTTTCTCCAGATGATGAGCAATTGGTACTTGGATTATGTTCGAGCGAACCCTAATGCTCAACCTCCTATACCTTAGCCAATTCCTGTGGCTCCTCAAGGTATTGATGTAGTGAGGATATCGAAACCCCCGGTAGATAAGATTAGAAAACACGGGGCTGAGGAGTTTAGAGCTAAGGTTGATGATGACCCTGAGAGGAGAGAGTTCTGGTTAGAGAACTCGATGAGAGTGTTTGAGGAACTCTCTTGTACTCCTGAAGAGAGCTTGAAGTGTGTCGTATCCTTGCTGAGGGACTTGGCATACCATTGGTGGAAGACGTTGACGTCAGTAGTCCTAAGAGAGTGGGTGACGTGGGACTTCTTTCTGGAAGAGTTTCGGAAGAAGTATATAAGCCAACGATTTACTGATCGAAAAAGGAAGGAATTCCTTGAGTTGAAGCAAGGAAGAATGTCAGTCGCAGAATATGAGCGTGAGTTTGTTAGGCTTAGCAAATACGCTCAAGAATGTGTGTCGACAGAGACCATATTGTGTAAGAGGTTCGAAGACGGACTGAATGAGGACATCAAACTCTTAGTGTGTATTTTGGAGTTGAAAGAATTTGTGGTGTTGGTCGAAAGGGCAAGTAAGGCCGAAGAGTTGAGTACAGAAAAGAAAAGGGCTGTAAGTGAAGCCCGAGATGCTAGAAAGAGGTCGATGGGCAAGTCGTATCAAGCCAAGTCGAAAAGGTCCAAGGAAGTGAGTCCTAGGACGACAGTACTAGTGGGTTATTCGCATCGAGACTTGGGCAATACTCGTTCGGGTTCGAGAGTCCAAGCTACTTCGATGGAAAGGGTGGGCAATCCAAAGAACAAACTGGAGTGTCCAAGTTGTGGTAGATATCACATCGGAGAGTGTTGGGGTAACAGTCGAAACTGTTATAAGTGTGGTTCCCCTGACCATTTTATCCAAAATTGCCCTGAGAGGGATGATAAGGAAGAGAATCTAAAGATGAGATCCAGTGATGTGTCTGCAAGGGGTAGACCACCAAGGAACCCGAGAGGCGGGAATAGTGGTAGAGGTGCATCTACAGACTCTGCTGTGAGACCGGAGGGTCGGGCACCTGCGAGGACGTATGCCATTCGCGCTCGCGAAGATGCATCCTCCCCTGATGTGATAACGGGTACTTTTTCTCTCTTTGGCACCCTTTTTATTGCTTTAATAGATCCAAGGTCTACTTATTCTTATATTTGCACGAGATTGGTATCTAGTTTGAGTATGACTGTTGAGTCTACAGACTTCGTGGTTAAGGTGTCAAACCCGTTAGGTAAGCATGTGTTAGTGGACAAGGTGTGTAAGAATTGTCCTTTGATGATTATGAGTCATTGCTTTCCAGCAAACCTTATGTTGTTGCCGTTTGATGAGTTTGATTTAATCCTAGGCATGGATTTGTTGACTACCCATAGTGTCTTAGTGAGCTGTGGTAGTAAGTTTATTGATTTGAAATGTGAGAGTGGAGATGTGATTCGGGTTGAATCAGGTGGATCGGATAGTCTACCAGTGATGATTTCTTCCTTAGTGGCTGATAAATGTTTGAGAAAAGGGTGTGAGTCCTATCTTGCTTTTGTGTTGAATACTCAAGAGGTTGGAGTAAAGTTTGAAACAGTGCCAGTGGTATGTGAGTATTCGGATGTATTCCGCGAAGAGTTACCCGGATTACCTCCAGTGAGAGAGGTTGAGGTTGGGATTGAGTTAGTTCCGGGAACGACCCCTATTTCGATTGCTCCGTATAGGATGGCACCTTTAGAGTTGAAAGAACTGAAGGTTCAGTTGCAAGAGTTGACAGATAAGGGTTTTGCAAGACTGAGCTTCTCACCGTGGGGTGCTCCGGTGTTGTTTGTGAAGAAGAAAGATGGGTCTATGAGGTTGTGTATAGACTATAGACTGCTTAACAAAGTGACAGTTAAGAATAAGTATCCTTTACCAAGGATTGATGATCTTTTTGATCAACTGAAGGGAGCTACAGTGTTCTCCAAGATAGACCAAAGGTCTGGTTATTATCAGTTGAGAGTGAAAGAGTAGGATGTGTTGAAAACTGCATTTCGGACAAGGTATGGCCATTATGAGTTTTTGGTTATGCCGTTTGGTTTGACGAATGCACCAGAAATTTTTATGGATCTGATGAACCCTATTTTCAGACCGTATGTGGACAAGTTTGTAGTTGTCTTCATTGACGACATATTGATCTATTCTCGGGATGAAAACGATCATTAAGAACATTTGAGAATTGTCTTGCAAACTTTAAGAGATAAGCAGCTGTACGCTAAGTTTAGCAAGAGTGAGTTTTGGCTCCGAGAGGTCAGATTCCTAGGACACATTGTGTCGGGTGATGGTGTTAGAGTTGACCCGAGTAAGATATCGACTGTTGTGGATTGGAAACCGCCGAGGAACGTGTCGGAAATTAGAAGTTTCTTAGGATTAGTAGGATGTTACAGACGTTTCGTAAAGGGGTTCTCTGTGATTGCTACCCCGATGACGAAACTATTGCAAAAAGATGTCAAGTTTGAATGGACTGAGACATGTCAACAGAGTTTCGAGAGACTGAAAACAATATTGACTGAGGCACCGATTTTAGTTCAACCAGAATCGGGGAAAGAGTTTGTGGTTTACAGTGACGCGTCGTTTAATGGTCTCGGTTGCATATTGATGCAAGAGGGTAAGGTAGTCGCTTACGCCTCAAGACAGTTGAAACCGCACGAGTAGAATTATCCGACTCATGATTTGGAGTTGGCTGCGATTGTTTTCGCGTTAAAGATTTTGTGACATTACTTATATGGTGAGAAGTGTCGAATCTTTATGGATCACAAGAGTTTGAGATATTTGATGGATCAGAAGGATTTGAATTTGCGACAGAGACAGTGGCTTGAGTTGTTGAAAGACTATGAGTTAGTCATTGATTACCACCGGGGAAAAGCGAATATGGTTGCGGATGCCCTGAGTAGGAAATCCTTTTATGCTCTAAGAGTTATGAGGACGAGTTTGGCATTGTCTGATGATGGTGCTATTCTGGCAGAGTTGAGAGCTAAGACACTATTTGTTCAACAGATATGTGAGGCTCAGAGAAATGACAGTGAGATGTTAGCTAAGAGAGATAAGTGTGAATCAGAAAGTGATTCCGATTTTCGAGTGGGCTCGAATGGTTGTTTGCTATACCGTGATAGAATTTATGTACCAAAAGATGAGGAGTTAATCCGAAAGGTTTTGCATTAGGCCCACAGTGGATGTTTGTCAATACATCCGGGCAGTACGAAAATGTAAAATGACTTGAAGAAGTATTATTGGTGGTCGGGTATGAAAAGAGATATTCCAGAGTTCGTGACAAAGTGTCTGATTTGTCAACAAGTGAAAGCTGAGCATCAACTGCCTTTCAGATTGCTTCAGCCAGTGTTGGTACCCGAATGGAAGTGGGATCGGGTTACCATGGATTTTGTGATGGGGTTGCCGATGACTCCGAAAAAGAGAGATGCTGTGTGGGTTGTTGTGGATAGACTAACGAAGTTGGCTCACTTTATTCCAGTACGTGTTGATTATTCACTGGATAAGTTAGCTGAGTTGTATGTTGCAGAGATAGTGAGGTTACATGGTGTACCTGTGTCTATAGTATCTGATAGGGATCCGAGGTTCACTTCGTGGTTGCAAGAGGCTTTGGGAACAAAGTTAAATTTTAGTACTGCGTTCCATCCGCAAACCGATGGTCAGTCTGAAAGAGTGATTCAAGTTCTCGAAGATTTGCTTCGATAATGTGTGTTAGAATTCGAGGGTAGTTGGGAGAGATATCTACCTTTAGTCGAATTGGCTTACAACAACAGTTATCAGTCAAGTATACGGATGGCTCCGTATGAGGCCTTGTATGGTCGTAAGTGTCAGACTCTTTTGTATTGGACCGAGCTTAGTGAGAAGCGGATCCATGGGGTCGATCTAGTAAAAGAGACCGAGGAGAAAGTGAAAATAATCCGTAATAGTCTGAAAGTTGCTTCGGACCGACAGAAGTCGTACACGGATCTGAAAAGAAAAGAAATGGAGTTTGAAGTGGGCGATAAAGTGTTTTTGAGAGTGTCCCCATGGAAGAAGATTATGAGATTTGGACGAAAAGGAAAATTCAGTCCAAGATTCATAGGGCCGTATGAGATTATAGATAGAGTTGGGCCAGTAGCATACCGGTTGGCTTTGCCGGTAGAGTTGGAAAAGATTCATAATGTGTTCCATGTGTCGATGTTGCGACAGTATCGCTCTGATCCTTCACATGTGATTCCTTCAATGAAAATTGAGATAAGACCGGATATGTCTTATGATGAAGAGTCGATTAAGATCTTGGCTCGAAAAGTGAAACAGGTTGAGAAATAAGAGCATAGCACTAGTGAAAGTGTTATGGCGAAACACACTGTGGAAGAGGCTACGTGGGAAGCGAGAAAGAAGCTATGAGAGAGCAACATCCAAACCTCTTTACTGTTAAGATTTTCGGGGGCAAAAATCTCTAAAGGGGGGAGAGTTGTAACATCCCGGTTTAGGGCCTAGTTGGAATAGTGGTGCTATACCAAAAATCCGAGGTTTATGAATGAGTTTTTGAGGTTTATGCTATGTTTGTATGCTAGTGTGAAAGTTTCATGAAGCAATTTTGTGAAATTGCGGTTGAATTGTCCAAAAGGACTAAATTGCAAAAGTTGCAAAATATGAGATTCTAGAAGCTATTTGTGTGAAATAGCTTTAGAATATTAATTAGAGGTCTAGCAATTTTCCCAATTTCTAATTTTGGACCAAATTGGGCATGGATGAGTTAAAATAGAAAGTTTATCAAAAAGGGCATTTTGGTCATTTAACAGTTAAGTGATTAAAATAGGAGAAAAGATGACAAAATTCATTCATCTTCTTCTCCAAGGCTGCCGAAAATTTGAGAGAGCCATTGTTAGGGTTCTTCAAAAATTTCAAGCTTGCTAGTAAGTGCATCTAGCCTCGTTTTTGATATTCTTTGTATTTTTGAAGTCCTTGTAGCATGAGTAAACTATTTTTAGCTATTTGATGAGCTATGATGGATGTTCAAAAATGTAGCCATGTATGACATGCATGTATTTTGATGTTTTATGGAAGATTATGAAAGCTTGATGTAGTAGAAACATGTTTTGCTAAATGAGTTTCCATAGAAAAAGCATGTAGGGACTAGTTTGTAAAAGTCTTACACGGGCGTGTGAGCCCTGTATAGATTGAAAATTTTTAAGATCGTAAGAGTTTTCGATATGGTCTCGAGAGCCCTCGTGTGTTTGAGAGAGGCCTCGTAAGTCGAGATTGAGGTTGTTGTGATGGCCAAAGAGAGTGGTCATGTTGTGCCTAAGTGGCGATCTCGAGGATTTTAATATGGTAACGCCTCGTGCCCGGTTCCGGCGTTGAATACGGGTAAGGGGTGTTACAAAAGTACTTCCTTCCCTTTTGAAATACGTTTATTTACGTGACTATTCCACTTTGCTTGTGATTATTTCAGTAGAACTGACGAAAGATCAAGAGGAGCAACTAATTGCTGTTCTAAAGAAATTTAAGAAAGCAATTGCTTGGACCATAGCTAATATTCGAGGTATAAGTCCTTTTTGCATGCATAAAATTATTTTAGACGAATGTGAAAGAGCTCGAATTGATGGGCAAAGGAGGCTCAATCCTATTATAAAAGAAGTTGTGAGAAAGGAAGTGATCAAATGGTTAGATGCAGGAATCATCTATCCTATTTCAGATAGTTCGTGGGTAAGTCCGATGCAGTGTGTGCCGAAGAAAGGTTGAATCACGATTGTTGAAAATGAGCGTAACAAGTTGAATCCAACGAGAACTGTTACTAGTTCGAGAATTTGAATTGGTTACAGAAAGTTGAATAAATCCACTCGGAAGGACCATTTCCAGTTGCCTTTTATGGATCAGATGTTAGATCGAATGGCAGGTAATGAATTCTATTGTTTTTTAGATGGCTATTCAGGATATAGCCAAATAGTTGTAGCTGTAGAGGACCAAAATAAAACAACCTTTACTTGTCCATACGGTACGTTTTCTTTTAGGCGAATGCCTTTTGGTTTATGCAATGCACCTGCAACATTTCAACGATGCATGATGGCAATATTCACTGATATGGTTGAAAATTTTGTTGAGGTTTTCATGGATGATTTTTCTTTTTTTGGTAACAATCCTGATATTTGTTTGAGTAATTTGGCTAAGGTATTGAAGAGATGCGAAGAGACGAATCTTGTCCTTAACTGGGAAAAATGCCATTTTATGGTTAAGGAAGGGATTGTCTTAGGGCATAAAATCTCAAGGAGAGGAATTGAAGTCGATAAAGCAAAGGTGGACGTAATTGAAAGATTATCAGCCCCAATTAATGTGAAAGGAGTCAAAAGTTTCTTAGGCTATGCCGGTTTTTACCGAAGGTTTATCAAAGATTTCTCGAAAATTTCTAAACCGTTGTGCTTGTTGTTAGAGAAAGATACAGTGTTTGATTTCAACAAAGCATGTTTGGAAGCTTTTGAAGATCTAAAAAACGATTAATCTCAGCCCCAATAATCATTACAGCTGATTGGAACTCACCTTTTGAGTTGATGTGCGATGCAAGTGATTATGCCATTGAAGCTGTAATGGGTCAAAGAAGAAACAAAGTGTTTCACCCTATTTACTATGCAAGTAGAACTTTGACGGGAGCCCAACTCAATTATACGGTAACTGAAAAGGAACTCTTTGCTATAGTATTTGATTTTGACAAATTTCGCTCATATCTTATAGGTACAAAAGTTACATTATTTACTGACCATGTGGCCATTAAATACTTGCTCACGAAGAAAGATGCGAAACCGAGACTAATTCGTTGGATACTTTTACTCCAAGAATTTGACCTTGAGATCAAAGAAAGAAAAGTGTCGAAAATCAAATAGTTGATCATCTATCGAGGTTGGAACAAAACGAGGTAACTCGATTATGTGTGCCTATCAACGAGAATTTCCCAGATGAACACTTATTTGAGGTAAGTCGAATTCATGAAACACCTTGGTTTGCTGATTTTTCCAATTATCTTGCATGTGGAATAATTCCCCGAGAAATGACATACCAACAAAGGAAAAAATTCATTCATGATAGTCGGTATTATTTTTGGGAGGATCCATTTTTGTTTAAACAGTGTGCAGATAATATAATCCGAAAGTGTGTAGCTGAAAGTGAGATTGCTGAGATTTTGTATCATTTCCATTCATCTCCAAGTGGGGGACACTTTGGTGGTTCACGTACTGAAGCAAAGATTTTGCAAGCAGGGTTCTTTTGGCCTACACTATTTAAAGATGCTTATGCTTATGTGAAGAACTATGAAAAATGTCAAAGGACCGGAAATATATCAAGGAGGAATGAGATGCCCTTGACTAACATTTTGGAGACTGAATTGTTCAACGTATGGGGCATTGATTTCTTAGGCCCGTTTCCTTCTTCGTATGGGAACAAATACATTTTAGTTGCTGTGGACTATGTATCCAAGTGGGTTGAAGCTGAAGCATACCCTACAAATGATGCTAAGGTAGTCATGTGATTCCTACATAAGCATGTGTTTACACGATTTGGGACACCAAGAGCTATTATTAGTGATGAAGGTTCTCACTTTGTGAACAAATGGCTTAAGTGGTTGCTTGAAAAATATAATGTGAAGCACAAGATTGCTACTGCCTATCACGCCCAGTCTAATGGGCAAGTTGAGAGAGTGAACTGTGAAATCAAATGTATCCTTGAAAAGGTAGTACGCCCTAGCAGAAAAGATTGGTCTCGAAGGCTCAATGATGCATTATGGGCCTATCAAACAGCATTTAAGACACCGTTAGGAATGACTCCTTATCGGTTAGTCTTTGGAAAGGCATGCCATTTGCCATTAGAGTTGGAGAATAGAGCTCACTGGGCTTTGAAGCAGTTGAACCTTGATCATAAGCAAGCCGGTGAGAGAAGGATGTTACAACTTGATGAGTTATAAGAGCTGAGGTTGTTTTCCTATGAGAATGCCAAAATGTGTAAAGAAAGATCAAAGAGATGGCATGATAGTCATATACAACCTCTCGAGTTTAAAGAAGGTCAGAAGGTTTTGTTGTTTGATTCAAGGTTGAAGTTATTTCCTGGGAAGCTTAAATTCCGATGGAAAAGACCCTATACCATCTACCGAGTTTATCCTTATGGAGCTATTGAATTATACAACAATTACGGAGGTACGTTTAAAGTTAATGGTCAACGTCTCAAACACTACTGGGATGGTGAGGTTAAGCGAGTTGAATCCTCATTCAAATTAACAGACCCTTGATTTTTCATGAACTTGTTTTGTAAATAAATAAATAATTAGAACTTATTTTCTTAACTTATTACATTTAATTAATTACGTCTAAGGAGATTGGAACTTAAGCGGGACCATTGTGACCCTCTCAACCTTTCCTGGGAATTAATTTAATGTAATTTGTTAAGAACAAATTTTCTATTTAAAATTTAAAATTTTTAAGTTTTATTTGTTCTATTTAAATTTTAAATTTTTATGTTAATAAAGGGGGTCAAATTTGGCCCCAGTACTAATCAGTTTTTTTTTTCTTGAGTAAGTTTATAAATACAGTCTGAGTTTGAGGCCCAAGACAGCAATAAAGGAGGGAAATATCCATGCCTTGCCGTCACCCCCATTACTTCCCACCCAAGTAACCATAATGTAGTTAAATTTTCACTACATGTTGCCCTAATTCTTCCCTATATAAACTCCTCTTCATTCTACTATTTTTCATATCCCTCAAAGCAATTTGCTTAACCCTAAAAATCCCTAAATCTCCCTCTTGTGCCGCTAGCCTCAAATCTCGAAAGAAACCCTAGTTTCTCTTCCCTTTTTTCCGAAATCACTTATTGCTGCCGCAAGAAGATTTCTGAAGCACCAATGATGCTGCTGCACGTTGTTGTTGTTACCGTTGCACACCACCATTAATGTCGCATGCTATCGTTGCCGCCGCACCATCCTTGCCATCGCAAGATTTTCATCGTAGAAAGTCCTTACCAACCTTGCCGATTTCTCTTTTCCCCTTGTGCAAAAACTTTGCCAAATTCTTAAGAAAAGATACCATGTGTTGCAAAAAAAACTAGATCTTCAAAGACTACTCCCGAAAACCCGATTTTGATCGATGAAGAAGTGAAAGAGAGATTTGATTCAATCTTCAAGCATCAACCTATGATGCCAGAAAAAGGTTTTGACTTGAAGAATAATGATTTGATGGTTGTTCCTATACCGATTAGAAAGAAAATCAGTGCTCTCAAGTGGGAACGATTTTGTGATGCTCGTTCACTTCTCGATGATGAACTAGTTCAAGAATTCTATGCCAGTTTGACTTTGCAAGATGCTACTGAGGTCACCGTTCAAAAGAAAAAGGTACCTCTTACTTCTAAGTCCATCAATGATTTGTTTAACTTACCTGATGTTGAAGAATATGAGTACTACCCTATAATGAACAATATAAATTGGGATTTTCTTCAACAAGTGCTTGATGTTGGGACAAATCCGGGATCCCAATGGATTATAAAAAAGTATGGGAGCCATTCTTATCGAAGGGACTACCTAAAACTAGTGGCAAAGGTATGGTTTTACTTCGCTTGCTACAGTTTTATGCCTATCTCACATAGTTCCACCATCTCGATGGAAAGGATGCTCCTGTTATATGCAATCTTGACAGAAAAGTCCATTAATAGTGGGAAAATTATTCTCAAGGAGATTCATGATTGTACTAAAAAGAAGACACGAAGTGATTATTTCCCATCATTAATCACTTCACTTTGCTTAAGGGCCCATGTTAAAACACAAGCAAATCTAGAGGGGCGAAATGTTCAAGGGTGCATTGCAATTTATGATCTTTAAAGGTTAGTAGAAAGGGTGTATAAGATGAATCAAGGCGAGCAAGAAGAGCCAACTAAGCAATATATCGAGGAGTCAACAAATGAACTTGAAACTGAAGCTAATTCAGTTATAGACACTGAAGAGGAAGAATCTGATAAGGAACCGAATAGTCCTAAACCAGTTGAAGGAGCTGCAAACCTTGAACCAAGGGTTGAGCCAGAAGAAGAACCAGTCAAGCTAAGTGTTGAACCTGAATCTACAACTCCTATGCCAACTTCTGCAAGTGCTTCAAGGAAACTGGAGTTGTAACATCCCAAATATGGGGTTATTTGGAATTTGATTATTTTCTTATTATGAACTGCTGTGATATTATTAATGGAGTAATAGAGCTTAATTTAAGGCTTTGAGTGTGCCCGGTTTGATAGAAAAATTTCAGTTTTTAATTTTAAAAGAAGGAGCCTTAGCAAGAGGGGTGTTATAAGAATAAATGGGTGTGTCGACACTAATTAGGCCTTGGATAAGTGGCAAAGCAAGCCCACTTAAGAGCTAGCATGTGGCGCCACCAAGGAGCAAGGGAGAGCCTTGGTTCGAGTCACAAAATCCTCCTTTTTGCTCTTTATTTTGGACGGAAAAAGAGAGAGAAAATGCTCAATTCAAACACTTGGGATAATAAGAATTTTATTTGGATTTTATTTGAATATTTGTTTAAAAGTTGGCGAGAGAAAAAGTAGGAACCCGATTAATTCAAATTCTTTTGAATGATTTTAAACAATTGGCCAAGAGTAATTCGAGGTGTTGGCTGAATCTAGGACTCCTTGTTGGAGAGGAGTAATCGGCAAGGGAACTATGTAGAGGGGAGGCCGAATTCTCTTAGTCTCTTACTTGACAATTTCATTTAAGCATTTTCTCATCTTCCACCCATTTTCCTTCTTTTTCATCTTTTCTCAAAACCAAACTCTCTCTCTACCCTTTCTTCATTGAATCCCTACCTTCTTTTCCCCTTCTCTTCTCTTTCTCTATTAGCCGAATCTACTCCCTACCTTGTGCCGAAATTCCCTTCTCCTATCTAGAAGCACTTTGGCCGAATATTAGGAGTAACATAAGTCTCTTCGGATTTCTTTTTCAAACGATTGGTGAAGGTAAGTATTGCAGAAACCCTCCTCCCACAATCTTTTGTTCTTGGTCGACTTGGATGAATGGGAAGCCAAATTCGGCACATGTTGATGGTGTGGCTAACTATTCTTCTCCTTTGAAACCGATTTCTTAGAAGGTGCTCAGGGATTTTGAAGTGCACCATCCAAACCTCTATTCTCGACAATCGGCTTTGGTAAGGGTGGTAAGGATCCATTTTAAGATCATTAATTCTTTTAAGTAATCGAAAGCGAAGGCTATCATAGTGGCTACTAATAATTGCCGATTGTAGGGTAGTAAAGTAGATTCACCAAAATGTGTCTTTGTGGCTAGTATTCAAAGCGAGTAGGTAAGGATTCGGGTTCAAGCAATAACCTAAAAGGATTATTTGGTTTGGCCGAATGGCCCATATCACTAACACTATTTTGGCCGAATATAGGGGCTAGTGGATCTAAGGTGGCCGACTTCTTCATTCGGGATTTAGATTATTCGTGGGTGACAGTGTGTACATACACACGTATAGCGATTAATGTTGTGTTATATATATATATATTCGTATGTAAATCGCTTGATGTAGATGCGGATTGGTACCTTAACTGGTACAAGTGAGGATCCCGTAAGTCTCTGTTAATATGAGATTACTTTAATGCTTTTGGGAAGCATGGCTTATTGATACATGTGATAAATGCATGAGATCCATTGTTAACTGTTTACCTACTATGGGCTATATGAGAGGAGAGGCGGTGATGTCTCGTCTTTGTGAGCACCGATGTTTTGGTAACACACTGTGACTATATGTCACCAGAGGTTTGGTACCTCGGAGGGTTTGGTACCTCATAGCGACTTGTCCCCGTGGTTAACACCACCGTGGGTTGGCCCCACTTGAGATATGGGATCGTGCGCGGTGATTTGGTATCACACGATGGGTTGGCCCCATCACCCGATTTGTGTCTACGGACACCAGTGCTTTGGTAGCACATTGTGACTATACGTCACCAGTGGTTTGGCACCACCAGTGTTTTGGTAACACATCGTGACTACGGTCACCAGTGGTTTGGTACCACATGGGGTAGACAAAGGCGTTTGGTTGGCTAGGTTGGGCACACGATACTCTGCATATCAACTGTTATATGTTGTGTATGAGATGTTGTTTTTTTAAACGGGGGAAGGGTTACATACTGAGTCTTGGTGACTCACCTTCTCCTTTAACATTTTTCAGGTGACCCGTAGATGGCGGTTGAGGAGCCGGTTGGACTCGAGGTGGCCATGCAGTGGATTTAAATTTATAGAACTTTAAATTTGGTTATTTTTATTTTGGTTGTAATAAGGCCTCCCTAAACTTTATTCGTGTTATTTTTTTTTATATGTTGGATATTTACTTTAAACTATATTATTAAAACTGAGTTGAAATCACATGTTTTCTTAAATCAACACGAAAATGTTTTATCGTGCCATCGGGCACACTTGAAACTTGTATAATAACCGGACTTAATTAAATTTCCGAATTAAATCTAAGTGTAGCTTTGGCAAGATGATCAAAAACGAGAAGTTTTCAATAAAACTTAAATAGGTATTGAAATGGTGTTCACAAGGTTTTTCTCCGTAACAAATCAAATTCGGTCGTAATGTTTGGGCCGGGTTTGGGTTGTTACAGGAGTTGTCAATTCTGATGGATATGTGCAAGTTCATGCACAATCAACAACAAACTTACTGGAAATATGCAAAAATTAGAGATGACTCAATTCTAAATACTTTTAAGAATATCTCTAATACGTTTTTTTCCTGAGTTCCCAGATGCTATCTTTGAGATATGGACGGAATTTACTGACTATGCAAGCGGAGATGGAGCTAAAGAAGACAAGGGGAATGATTCAGAAAAATAAAATGGGGGTTTTTGTCTTGTTATTTATTTAATTTCTTTTAGGTCTTTAGGAATTTATTTCTTTAGTAATTAGGATTTAATTTCTGCAGAATAAAACATAGTAAGAATGAATAAATTTAACACTTCTTTAGAAAGAAAAAGACTAAGTAATGTGGCAATGGGAATGAACATGTCTAGGATTAGGTTATTAGGGAAGACTTGGTATTTAAGCAGTCTTAATGACTCACCTCTCTTTCTTTACAACCCTACCTGGTGTTCAATTTTCATTTATTACTTTGTTCTTGCAATGAGGACATTGCTTCTTTTTAAAGGGGGGTAAGGCAAATAAATTGCTCAAATTTTTAAATTTTCAAGTATGTTTCAATCATTTATTTCATAAGTATGTTTTAATAAATGAATGTTTAGAGACATTTTTTTGTTAATACGGTAGTTTGTATGCTAGTATGAATGATGATTATATATGAGTGAAAGTATGTTATCATGAAGAATGGAATGCTTGTATGATCTTAGCCTTAGTAATGTTTGCCATGAAAACTTAGTTTCTCTTGAGATTAGACATGCATGAAGGTTTATATCTTTAGAATTGACTTAGTAACTTTCTTGAGGCGAAATCCTAGGATACATAAAAATCTAAAATGATATAGGCACTATTTCTTTGGATCGTTTGAGACTTTTCAAGCCAACCTTATGATATTAGACCCTTGAAACTGTAATTTTGAGCTTAAAGGCATGTTTATTGCAATGAACCCACATTATAAGCCAATTACCATCTTTTTAGGTTATCCTAATTTTGTGCACCCATCTTAACTAAAGTTGTATTGGTAATCAACATTTGAGAAAATTTTCAAAAAGATGTATGTGCTCATGCTTAAAAAAAAGAGAGATGAAAAGAGAGCGAAGAAAAGTTGGCTCAGTCTCCAAAAAGGAAAAATGTATGAGCTTGAGTTCAAAATAAGTTTGGGGGTGTTCCAATGGTTCACTTAAAGAAGAAGGCTGTAATTCAAGAAATCTAAGACAGTGTTAAAGGTTAAGATTTTGAAATCGAAATTTCCCATCTCTTAAAATCTCTACCTTTAACCGAGCCCCATTACAACTTTATAAAAGACCTATTGATTTGATGCTTATGTCACCTACATTAGTGGAGAGAAAGTACTAAGTTCAACATATGAAGTTCATAAATAAGCCTTATGATTGTTTGCTTGATTGATAAGAAATTATGTTGAATGAAGAATGTTATCTGTGGCTGTGACATACATACAAACTATGATTCATGTTGGCATATTTTGAAACTTAGTATAAAATTCTATTAGTGTTTGCATATGAATTACTTGTTAATAAAGAAGATCTATGAACATGAAGTTATTAATGCATGAGTATGGGACAAAGATTGATGCTGCTTACACAATTAGCAATTTTGCCTTAGCAAGACCTTTTGTTGTGCATAACCATTACTCGGGACGAGCAATGATTTAGGTTTAGGGGTGTGTAAACAGAAAAAAAATATAGGATTTTTCCTATATAATTTATCACCTTTTTACTTAAATTTGTTGTTAAAACTAAGTAATTGTTTAATAAATTAATGAAAAATGTGAAAATATGAAATTAGGACATAGAATTTATTAAAGTGTGATTTTATGCTTTATTATATAGTTTTCATGCATAAAATGGCTTATTTTATATTAAATTGAGCATATTATATTTTTAAGACATGAAGTAGGCCATGCATGATTAAATTAAATAATAAATTATAAAATTATATTTAAATATTCATTTTTAGATATTTCATTAATAATTTGGATTGTAATTAATTATTTAAATTGGATAAATTTTATTTTGTCCTTAAATTTATTGATTTATTTTGGACAGGTCTGATAGTTTTGTTGGATTACAAAACCGTCCAAATTGGAGACCAAGTCAACCCAATTTTCAGTTACACTTGGCTGTCCACATAAACCACTTTTTGGTTTAATTGCACAAGGTCCTTGCAATGTTGAAGATGTAACACTCTTTACCCGTATCCGACGCCGGGATAGGGTACGAGGCATTACCCGACTTATTCACAAGTAAACATTCAAAATCGGGAAATGAATTTCCACTCAAATTTAAAACTTTTTAAAAACTTACGTATCGTCCCTAAAATGAGCCTACGAGGCCCAAAACACCCGTGTGTGTTCGGGACACGCCCGTGCTTCAGGTCGTGTTCAAATTTGGGAGCTTTTTGGTTATGACATCATCATCAAATTGAGGTCACACGGTCAAGTCAGACGCCCGTGTGCTTAGGCCGTGTGATCGATTAAATTTTCATAATTTTTCATAAAATAGGTGCAGACTTCACACGGCAAGGGCACACGCCCGTGTTTGAGGCCGTGCTGTCAATACGATTGAGACTCACGCCCGTGTATCTGACCGTGTGCTCATTACTGAGCATTCTATTTTGCAACAATTAAGGTGCAGGAGACAAACGGCCGAAACAGATGCCGGAGGGGCAGACCGTGTGTCGCTCACGGCCTAGACACACGCCCGTGTGTCTACCCGTATGGACAAATATAAGGCTATTTTCCAAGCCTTTTTGCCACCCTTCCATTCACCAACCTACACAACAAAACATAACACCAATCCAAGCATATACTTCCGACCCAATCAGCCATACACAATGCATACACATATCATTTACAGGCTATCATTTATCACATACAAACATCACATACTTAGCATCTCAAACCATGCAATTTCCCACATTCATGAAAACATCATCATATATATATATACTTAACCAATATTAGGCAATATCAAATGGTCATTTACAAAATGAATTATCAACTATTGAAGCCAACACATAAGGCCAAATCAATTATGACACATGACAAAAAGTCCAAGTCCTTCTACATGCCATAACTCAAAATATTGTAATCATAAGTACCCAAAATGATAATTTGATAGTGTGAATGGATGTCCAACAGTCTCCGATCCCCGAGCTGGCTCGGTGACACTATAAGACAAAGGAAAAGAAAAGGGAGTAAGCTTTAAAGCTTAGTAAGTTCCTATGCCAATAATAAGCATCATAAACACACATTTATCATGCAACTAACATGAAATAAATTAACATAGATGTCATTAAAAATCTCATAGTCCAACTTGGCATGGATATTATTAGAAACCTTAATATCATATCTTGCACAATCATAACCTTACCGAGAGAATCTTCACTTATCGAGCTCATTAGGCATAAGTTCTACGTACATACCTGTACCAATTGGCAACACACCATGGTATTTCGCATCGTTAACATTTCCGTTACGTTTCTCGTTGAACCACTTGGAATACTAAAGGATACTCGGGGAAATCTCATACTTATAGTACCATACCAATGCCATATCCCAGATATGGTCTTACATGAAATCTCATATTGATGCCATATCCCAAATATGGTCTTACACGTAATCTTAATTAACCCTAATGTCATGACATTTGTATCCTACCTATTCCTAAGGTTCAACCAGGATTTCTCGTTTGTCAAACTTTGTCGGTTTCATTCAAGAGTAAATCACAATTCATATAATAATAAAGTAATTAAAGCATAAATAACAATTTATCATTTACATACGAACTTACCTCGGTACAAAAATAGTAGGAATGGGATCTAATCGTCAAATACTTTGTTTTTCCCTTGATCTATAATAGCAAATTTAACTCATTTATTACTCATATTATTCAATTCAATCCAAAAATCACATTATGGTTAAATTACATTTTTGCCCTAAACTTTAACATATTTATATTTTTGCCCCTAGGCTCGAAAATGAAATCCATTCAATTTCTTCGATTCTCAAGCCTAGCATATCCTCTTTTATACTTATAGCAGTCCATATTTTTCATTTAATCACACATATTTTTCATTTAATCACACTTTTACAAACATTTTATAATCTTTTTACAAATAGGTCCTTTTGACATTTTCATCAAAAACCACTTAGCAAAAGTTGTTTATCACACATCAAACATGCATAATCTACCATTAGACATCAAAATACACAAATATCCAACATGGGTCAAACTCTAGACCTTGATATTTTCTTAAATTAATGGTAGAAATAGGTAGATCGAGTGATAATGACTTCAAAAACATAAAGAGCATTAAAAATGGGGCTAGGATTTACTTACAATCAAGCTTGAAAGATGACAAAACCCTATCTATGGTGCTCTCCCAAGTTTTGGCCAAGATTGAAGAAAGATGAGCAAATTTTGGGTTTAATTTCCCTTTCTATTCTTTTATTTACCAAATGACCAAAATGCCATTCACTTAAAACTTTGAAATTTTATCTCACCATGTCCATTTTTGCCCACTAACTTAACAAATGGTCTAATTACCATCTAAGAACCTTCAATTTAAAATTTCATAGAAATTAGACACCTCTAGCATGTAAAACTCAACTTTTGCACTTTTTATAATTTAGTCATTTTTAATAAACTGAGTGCCCAAACGTGAAAATTTTCGAACGAAATTTTCGCGAAATCATTTCGTAAAACTGTAAACCATAGAAATGTAATAAAAATATTTTTTTCTACGTCGGATTTGTGGTCATGAAACCACTGTTCTGACAAGGCCCCAAAACCGGGCTGTTACAACTTTCCGACTTAGGGATTTTCGTCCTCGAAAATCTCACCAGAGAATAGGTTTGGGTACTGCTTTAACATAGCTTCCTCAGGTTCCCACGTAGCCTCTTCGACTCCGTGACGTTGCCATAACACTTTCACTACGGCTATACATTTATTTCTCAATTTTTTAACTTCCCGAGCCAAAATCATGATCGGTTCTTCACCATAAGTCATATCAGGTCGAATCTCAACCTCTGTCGGAGAAATCACATGTGAAGGGTATGATCGATAACGTCACAGCATAGACACATGAAACACATTATGGATTCTTTCCAACTCTGTCGGTAAAGCTAACTGATATGCCACTGGCCCTATTCTTTCAATAACTTTATATGGCCCAATGAAACGTGGACTCAACTTGTGTAACACCCCTAACCCGTATCCATCGCTGGACTAGGGTTATGAGATATTACTGGTCGAAACATAACATCTAAGAAACATTGCTCACACATCAGCATATCATAATTAATCAATAACACAAAGTCCCTTTAGAGGATCTACGAGACCCTAAACATGCTTTAGAAAAGGTTTGGGACTAAACCGATCATATTTAAAACTTTTACGTAACTTAGAAAATTTTTCTTTCAAAACATGGCTTAGACCATGTCTCAGCCCGTGTGCAACACTGGCTTGGGTCACACGGTCTGGAACATGCCCGTGTGTCTGGCCCATGTGCAACAATGACTTGGGTCACACGACCTGTCACACGCCCGTGTGTCTGGCCCGTGTACAAGTCTGACTTGCTTCGAATTGGGATATTGAAGGAGACTGTCGAGACACACGCCCATGTGCTCACCCGTGTGGGCAATTATAGGCCAATTACAAAGCCAATTTGCCACCCAATTTTGGGTCATCCCTACATGTTCAATTTCAACATCAAATAACATACAAATCATTCACCATCTCAAATACCAAATCAAGCATGAAACATACCATTTCTATTTCACCAAAACATACCATAATGGCCATTCACACAAGACCATATATACACCTCACATACACCATTTTCACATAGCAAAACATATACCAAAATCAATCCAAAGTCTCATCCATTATCAAGCCATATCACATGGCAATATTTATACATCCCAAAACATTCCACAACCTCTCTAGCCTATACATTCCATATACCATAAATACAACTTTCAAAAGGTACCGAAATAGATGTCCAATAGTGTGATTGAGTCGCTGACGATCCCCGGATCTGAGCTAGCTTTAAATACAACTGTAAAATAGAGAAATACTTCACACAGTAAGCTTTAAAGCTTAGTAAGTTCGTAATATAACATAGTTAACTCAATAATTAATATGCAATATGCCAAATTAATTAAGACATAGTTCAACTCATATCACTACTCAATCTCGTCCATACTATTTCTTACTTTCATATCATTCATCTAGGCTTATAAACAAACATTCATAATACTACTCATTCCAACTCTTTTCATTATTAATTCTCATAACCTTTCATATCATTCATACTCAATATCATCAACTACATAGGTTCCGCACATACCTGTACATCACGTATTTATCTATCACGTTTACGACCACAATGCTAGATACAATAATCCATTCGATCATCTTTAAACGTTCAATATACTCGCACACTTAGTGCCAATCAATTAGCCAAAACTATAAAGATATCGCACACTTAGTGCCACCACATTAAACCAGAATGGTATCGGTATCGCACACTTAGTGCCCATTATTCAGCCAACATTGTTTCGATCTCACACACTTAGTGCCATTTTTATAGCTGTAGCTATCTCAATTTTTGCACACTTAGTTCCTCATATCCTCGAATCCACATTTCATATAATCAAGCTTCACAATCACGTTTCCATTCATTTCATTACATATAAACATTGTTTAAACAATATGTATTATACACGAACTTACCTCGGACGTAGAAACAACGATACTAGTCGATCAATCGAGCACTTTGTTCTTGCCTCGATCTAGGTCCGAATTTCTCTTTTCTTGATCTATATAATATCAAATTCAACTCATTCAATCTCATCTTCATCCAAAACAATCCACAAACACATAGTTAGGGCATTTTACACTTTAGCCCTCATAATTCCACATTTTGACATTTTAATCCCTATTTCACAATTACACAAAATACACATAATTTACTCACACCCAAGCTTGGTCAAATTTCATACTAGTCCCTAGCAGCCCATATCTTTCATTTATTTCACATTTTAACCCTTCAAAGTTTCATTTTCACAAATTAGTCCTCAATAATCAATTTCATCAAAAATCCCAATAGAAAACATATTTATCATTCATCAAGCTTTCATATTTCACCAACTATCAACACAAAGCTCACATATTCATCAATGGCACATCTCAAAATCATTATCAAATTTAGAAATTTAGTCATGGGCTTGCTAGAGTACTTAACAACAATCACAAAAACATAAAAAAAATCATTAAAAACGTATCGAAAACACATACCTAATTGAAGCTTGAGCTTGTCGAACCCTAGCTAGCTCTTTTTCTTTTCTTTTTCTTTCAATTTTCGATAAGAACAAAGATGAATGTATGAATTTGGCCTTTGTTTTATTTAATCTACACTTATTTAGCTCATTACTAAATTAGCCTTATTAATGTCATTAAAATCCCACTAATTCATGACCACATTTGTCCATTTGTTAAACCAATGGTCCATTTACAACATAAGGACCTCACATTGAAAGAAACATAGCAATTAGGCACTTTTAACTTTTAGCACACAGCTTTTACATTTTATGTGATTAGGTCCTTTTTCACAAATCGGCACACAAACGATAAAATTTTCACACAGAACTTTCACACATACTTTATCACATGCCATAAACATAAAAAATAATATTAAATTATTTCTCTGACCTCAGATATGTGGTCCTGAAACCACTATTCTGACTAGGGTATAAACCAGGCTGTTACAACTTGCCTTTACGGCCAAATCTTAGAATCTTCATCCACGAAGATACTTTCAGAAAGACTTTGTCACCTACCTAAAATTCGATCTCTTTTCTTTTCAAGTCTGCATACGAATTTTTTCAATCTGAAGCGACTTTCAAGCAATCTCGGATTACCTTTACTTTTTCTTCAGTTTCCCTAACCAAGTCGACCCCGTGAATCTATTTCTCACTGAGCTCGGTCATATACAAAGGTGTTCGGCACTTGCAAACATACAATGCCTCATAAGGTGCCATCTTTATACTCAACTGAAAACTATTGTTATAAGCAAATTCGACTAACGGTAGATATTTCTCCCAACTACCTTCTAATTTGAAAACACAACATCGGAGCATATCTTCGATAATCTGTATTACCCTTTCGGACTGACCGTCAGTTTACAGATGAAAAGCGGTACTAAAGTTCAACTTCGTACCCAAAGCTTCTTGCAACTTTTTCCAAAATCTTGATGTAAACCTCGGATCTCTATCTGAAATAATCGAAGGAGGCACCCCGTGCAATCTTACAATATCAAAAATGTATAACTCGGCTAGCTTATCAAACGAATAATTGGTACGTACTGGAATAAAATGAGCCGATTTTGTCAATCTATCGACAACAACCCAGACGGCATCTTTCTTTTTCGGGGTCAAAGGCAAACCTGTTACGAAATCCATCGTAACTCTGTCCCATTTCCATTCGGGTACCATCACTGGCTGAAGTAAACCCGAAGGTACTTGGTGTTCAGCTTTCACTTGTTGACAAATCAAACATCTCGAAACAGACTCTGAAATATCTCGTTTCATACCTGGCCACTAGTACAATGCCTTCAAATCGTTATACATTTTCGTACTACCTGGATGCACAGACAAGCAACCATTATGTGCCTCATGGAGAATTTTTAGAATAAGTTCATCATTTTTCGGTACACATATTCTACCTCGGAACATCAAACAACCATCGGATCCGGTATGAAAATCTGAATCATTGCCCGATTCACACTAAGTTCTCTTATCTTGCAAATCATTGTCACATTTCTGAGCTTCACAAATCTGTTGAAGAAATAATGGTCTAGCTCTCAACTCAGCTAGGATCGAACCATTATCGAACCAAGTAAACCTCGTGTTCATTCCTCTAAAGGCAAACAAGGATTTCCTACTCAGGGCATCTGCAACTACATTCGCCTTACCCGGGTGATAATCAATCACCAACTCATAGTCTTTCAGTAACTCAAGCCATCTTCGTTGCCACAAATTTAAATCTTTCTAAGTCATCAAATACTTCAAACTCTTGTGATCAGTAAAAACATGGCATTTCTCACCGTACAAATGATGTCTCTAAATTTTTAGAGCAAACATAACAGCGGCTAATTCCAAATCATGCGTCGGGTAATTCTTCTCATGTGGCTTCAATTGTCTCGAGGCATAGTCTATCACCTTGCCCTTTTGCATCAACACACACTCCAATCCATTCAGTGACGCGTCGCTATAAATCACAAACTCCTTTTCCGATTTAGGTTGCACTAAAATCGGTGCCTCAGTCAATAAAGCCTTCAACTTCTCAAAACTCTGCTGACATTTTTCGGACCATACAAATTTGACATCTTTTTGCAACAACTTGCTCATAGGGGTAGTGATGCGAGCCTGGTCACATCATGTTTTGACATAACTCGACATTATCGAGAGTGGCCTAAACTCGAGGGGCGCAAGTGCAAAATGAAGCTTAATCTTAGCTCGCTGAGCTCAATTTAGCTCATTTCCAACTCAATAAGCTTGTTTGCTTGTTTTGAGTTTATTTTTAATTTTTTTTAGTTGCTTGAATACTTACTTACTTAGCTAAATTAGTTAATTTGGTTTAGCTCAATTAGTCCATGCGTTCTAAAGATGCTAGCTATTTAATTAAGTTAGTTAATATAGTTTAGTCTAAATAAATGTGTCTAAATTCTGGTCATTTCAATTAAGTGTTAGTTCATACATAATTTTAATATGCTTCAGCTGAATTTAAATGTGCCTTAATTTATCACATGCTTTATATGTCTAATCTATTACATGTTTTAAATATGTCTAGCTACAGCTGAAATTAATTAGTAACTTAGCTTAAATATGTGTTATAATTATGTCTTAGTTTAAGCTTGATTTTAATGTGTCTTGAGCTGCGGAATTAATGTTTCTTAAGGTGAGTTAATTTGCTGAATTAATTTGCTGCAAGTACAATGCTTGGGACAGCAATAAGTGAGCTGATGGTTCAGCTCTTCAAAGCACCTCTTCGTGGACTTGAATGGCCAAAGATTAGCTGCTGGTTATTCTTTCCAAAGTGGCCGGTTAGCTCCCCAAAGCTTCCTTGAAAGCTTTCACACCAGCTGCACATTCTGTTCACATTACAAGGCTGTCCAGATTTTTGTTTTCACACACACAAGGCTAATTGCATTCGGTTTCATACTTGGCTGACCATTACAATACTTAAGCTACCAATAAAAGCTCCTAAACTATTCAGCTGAACAAGGAGCTTCAATTAAAGCCATTCAAGTACCTAGGCCGAATCTACCAAGTCATTTCAGCTCATTTCAACCCCTATTTAATTTCATTAATGTCCAGCTGAATTATCACCTTCTAGATGTTTTCCATTGGTGTTTCCCAAGCTAGGAAACTTCAAGGAAGCTACCAAGGACGTTCAAGAAGCTTCAAGGAAATTTCCAGCTATTTTAGCTTTAATTTGATGTCCATTCAGCACCCTTAATAGCCTATTCGGCTATCCCATGTAAAAGGCTATAAATATGTAGTTCAAATCACTCTGTAGGGACTTTTTGCTCATTGTTGAATGTTTATAACATTTGTGAGTTTTTCAACTCTCTTATTTCGTTTTAGACTCAGCATGACTTATCTAGCTTGCTAGTGGTGTCATCCTGTTTCTTTCCAAACTTATCACTCCTAAACCGAGTGTGGCATTCTCCAAAATATACCTTTGGTCCCTAACTTCATAGCAAGCAGGTCAAGGTCCACCTTAAGTGACGTATAAGTCTCGGGTCAGCACTTTGATATAGTGTTAGTTCTTTCTTGTCCTTAAGATCGTTTTTCCCATCCACATCTATCAATTTATTTATCTTGTTTCTTTGATTACCAGAATTCCCACAATCCCCAATCATTTAACCATTTTTTTTTTCATCATCATTCTACTTAGCTGAACCATCCTCAACACATTCATAACCTTTGAACCATCTAGCCAATCTTTGTTTAAAGTCTTCCTTAGTCGAATTCAACCATTACTCTGTTCAAGAACGATACTTCTCCATTTTAACGATCGGGCAACAAACGACTCGAATCATCACCAAGGCGAGATCGCATCCTTTGGTATTAGATCTAGCTAAAATCGAGGAGTACGAACGTTCGTGAAGTTCCGGAGTAAGTATTTGAAAACAAATTCAAAAAAAATCTATTATTATTATTTCGTGTATAAGTGATTGTACAAGTATTTTTTGAATGTATTCATCTTGAAAAAAAAAGACAGAGACATTTGAAGTTATAAAAAAAAAAGAAAAAAAAAGTGTTGAAGTGTGTATTTATTTTCTTTGTATTCCCGATCCATCAAAATCCTCTTCTACCATCATTAGACACCACTACGCCATCCACCATCACCAAATTGTTTCTTTCAGCCAACCTTGCACCTATTCATCATTACCCTTGTAAACCCACTTGAAGCCAACCCCTAGATTCGCTTGTAAGTCTAAACGAGTCTTTTACGAAGTTCGAGAGGTGAAGCGAGCGGTAAAAGGCACGAGTGCTGAGAGAGCATTTGAGTGTAGAAAAAGCCATTTAACGATTGCAAACACGAGTGTGAGTGCCATCTAATTTTTTTTTGTGAGTGAAACGTAAGGTTCTGTGGTGAGCAATAAAATCATGTTTCGAGAAGAGTTTTCATAATCAGAATTCCAATATGTGATGCAAGAGATGCATAGAATGGTGAAATCTAAATTTGACAAATTGCATGAACGATTCGACCGAGTGGAGGAAAGAGCCCAACGAAAGCAAATTTTACCAAGTCGTGGGACGGAGATAAGATCATCACGGAAGCACACATCTAATGACTATTCGAGAAGAGATTCTTATCTTGATTCCTATTCATCAAGGAATTCGAGACGAAATGAGGCGAGTTACGAGTTTGAAACCTTTCAAGGCGACAAACGAGAACATAGAAATTTCACTTCAAGTGCCTCAAAGTATTCATCCTCGGAGGAACATTCGCGAAGGGATGATCATTTTCCTTATGTAGATGCTTTTCCTTCTGTCCAAAGAAAAGCTTTCCATTCTAATTCCTTCTTATTGTATTCATCTTGTAATGAAAGGAAAAGAGAAAAAGAAAAAAAAAAGAAAAGAGAGACAAGAATGATAATGAGAGATAACAAGTGAATATGGAATGAAATCGTGAGACGAAAAAAAAATGAAAGAAAAAGAGAATGAAAAAGAGAAAAAAAGAGATTGAGAGCGGAAAAGAGTGCGAGCAAGAAAAGCATATTGAAAAATAGAGCGAGAATGTGAAAGAAACAAGTGACCTTGAGTTTTCAAAAATAAAAGAGATTGGAAAAGAGAGAATTTTAACATGAGATTAAAAAAGAAATGAGTGTAAAAGACGAGAGAGAACAAGAAAAAGTGAGTGTTGTTTTAACTAACCCAAATGTGAGTTGTACTTGTTCTGTTTCTTCTTTTAAGATTTCTAAATATCCGTGTGACGAGCTTCAACTACAATATTTTCCTGATGAGAGGCGATTCAAGTTGATCGAGAAAGGTAAGAATATAGATGACCCTAGTCCACCGGCGCTTAAAGGTAAGCAAGGTGAGGGTTCTATGACGTTTAAGTCTCTACCATCCCACTTGAATGTTTGTGATAATATAGATGATATGGTTAACTGCTATTCTTTGTTTAATGTTGATGCTTCCGTTTTGAAAGATGGCAAGACGAATTTCTCTAACGAAAATTACCGTGTTGACAAGTGTGTTGGTGAAGTAAGTATAAATCAGCACAAACAATTTTCAAACTTGTGTGTTAAAAAGTTGCCATGTAAAAATCCTAGTCCGATTGTTTGTGTTGGTGGTGAGACGATTCTGCTTTGTTGTGTAAATTCCGCATGTTTGTGTAAGTTTGATCGAATGAAACTTGAGATATATGGTTGTTTGAATGTTGGTATGTTCACATTTTCTTTGTTTAACACATTTGGTACAAGGTTTTCGTGTAAGACGATTAATCTATCTGATTGTGTTGTTCCTGAGACATCTTAAAACTCTTGTGCGAAATACTCATGTCTTTATATGTCAGTTCGAAAGAGAATCAAGAAGTTTGATTGCTTGAGTTTGTTTTTGCCTACATCCTCTTTATTTGGCATGTGTGAATTTTTGATGAAAAAGGAAATCTTGCTGCATTTTGGAAAGAATGATCAAAATCATGTGTTTAATCCTGGAGTTTGTTATTATGGTTCGTCCATGAGAGAAAGCAGGCATCGTAAATTTTGTTTGAATGAATGTGTAAACAATTTTTGCTTGTATGATGCCTTGTCTTTAAGTCTGAAAATGAGACATGTGAATCTTGTTGGCTTGCCAAGTCAACAAAAAATCTTTGATTCCGGAGGTTGTTCTATATTTTTGCTTAACAGATTCGAACATGTGTTGCATGATTTTAACTTTAATGTGCTTCATGTTCTTCATAAGTTAATAGACATGAATTTCTAGTCAAATTGAAATGGTGAACAAAGACTTTGTCTTTGATCCCAGTTAATGTCGTTCCATATCATCGTTCAAGGGATTTGGACCATGGAATTTTAATATCCGAGACTATAACGTTCGAATACTTTGTGAATCTGGTTTGTTTCCATCGAAGAAAAAGGTAAGACCGATTTCTAATTTTGATACCGGTATTGGTTTATTTGTTCAAGTTGTGAATAAAATCTCAGAAAGTTCCTTTGTGTTTAACCTTCATCGTGTCACTAATTTGTTTTATTATTTTGTAGGTGATGATGTGAGGTGGTACCCTCCTAAAGAGGGAAGGCATACAAATGACCTTCTTTCTTTCCAAGCCATTTGTGGCTCTCAGAATAATGAAAATGATTATGTCTGGATCATGAACACAATGGTTTGTGATCTTGAAAAAATTTTCTCGAGCAAGTGGCCCAATTTAAGGACAAATCGTCTTCAAAAGAGAGGGAATGATGCGAACCTGATCGCATCATGTTTTGACATAACTCAACGTCATTGAGAGTAGCCTAAACTCGAGGCGTGTAACACACATTACCCTTATCCAACGACGGAATAGAGCACGAGGCGTTACCGTATTAAAATCCTCAATATTGCCACTTAGGCACAACATGACCACTCTTTTTGGCCATCACAACAACCTTAATCTCGACTTACGAGGCCTCTCTCAATCACACGAGGGCTCTCGAGACCATATCGAAAACTCTTACGATCTTAAAAAATTTTTCCATCTATACAGGGCTCACACGCCCGTGTAAGATTTGGCACGCCTGTGGAGGTCACACACGCCCATGATCACTACCCGTGCATAAAAACTCAAGCATTCTGCTAATGCCCCACGGTTAGGGCACACGCCCGTGCTCTCCACCCGTGGTACACACTGACTACCTTAACACGGCCTAGAGTCTAGACACACGCCTGTGTGGCGAGCCCGTGGCCAACACTGATTAACACTCACGTTTTAGGCACACGCCCGTGTGACTAGTCCGTGGTCTATTCTGACTTAAAATACTAACATGCAGGGGTCACACGGCCAAGTCACACGCCCATGGGCTGGCCGTGTGTCACACACGGCCTAGACACACGCCCGTGTGTCTACCCACATGGACAAGAACAAAGCTATTTTCCAAGTTCTTTTCACCCTTCTAGCATACACAACAAGCACTCATTTAACACATCCTTAATCAACTCAAAATCTTACAATCTCACATAGATAAATACATCTTTTCATATAATAAAGTGCCAAAAACTATGGCATTATACTAAATAGATTATCCATCTAAAGGCCAACACATCATAGCCATATACAAAAAAATTCACTAACTTGTCTAGCCCCTATACATGCCATATACAAAAGATTGAGTCTCATGTACCAGAGTGTGCTGATAGTGTGGGCGATCTTCCAATTGATCCTCGTATCTCGATTCAACACTTTTGCTCTATAAGACAAGGAAAAAGAAAGGGAGTAAGCTTTGAGCTTAGTAAGTTTACACATAAACAATTAAGCACCATAGTATAAGCTAAACAACAATTAGCATTATACTAACATATAATGTACAACTATGCTTACTCTTTCTATCCCTTACCACATTTCCAACACATCATGAGTCACTTACTCATAACCATTGACATGCACCCCTGCATTCAATATCACATTTACACAATATACAACACATCATTATTTCTCGATAATATATCCAAACAGCTAATCCACACAGCTAATCCACACAGCTAATGTCTCGGTGGTTTCGCACTTAGCCCACCACAATCAATTAATAAGGTAGTATCGCACTTAGCCTACCATAAAGGTAATCATAGTGGTTTCGCACATAGCCCACTAGACAATATACCCAACGATAGCATCGCACTCAGCCAGCTCATCGTCATTATGCATTAAGATGGTATCGCACTTAGCCTATCCTTTAGCATTATCACTACACATTCTCATAACTATTTACTCAATCATTCATTCCACTTGAACCACATAGATTCTCAATTATTCTCAACCATGCTATACACTAGCTAGCATTAACAAATTGTAAGTATGAATACATTGTTTATACATAGACTTACCTCGATACTCAAAAGTATAGAAACGTGCAATTTAGTCCACCACTTTGCTCTTGCCTCGGTTTCGATCCGGACTTTGTCTTTCTTGATCTATAATGATAATTCAACTCATTAATATACACATTGACTAATTTGACCCACATCTCATACTTTGGCAAAATTACCCTTTTGCCCCTAAACTTTCTCCTATTTACGCTATTTCCCCAAGGCTCGTAAAGTGATTTTTATTCAACTTTCTAGCCTTTCATGGTTAGCCGAATCACTTACTCAACTAAAGCAATCATCAATTCTCACTACATCACACATGTATGACCAAACTCAAGATTTTTACAAACTAGTCCCTACATGCATTTTCTATGGAAACTCATTTAGCAAAAGATGTTTCTACTACATCAAGCTTTCATAATCTTCCATAAAACATCAAAATACATGCATGTCATACATGGCCACATTTTTGAACATCCATCATAGCTCATCAAATAGCTAAAAATAGCTTACTCATGCTACAAGGACTTCAAAAATACAAAGAATATCAAAAACGGGGCTTAGATGCACTTACTAGCAAGCTTGAAAATTTTGAAGAACCCTAACAATGGCTCTCTCAATTTTCAACAGCCTTGGAGAAGAAGATGAATGAATTTTGTCATCTTTTCTCCTATTTTAAACACTTAATTGTTAAATGACCAAAATGCCCTTTTTTATAAACTTTCTATTTTAACTCATCCATGCCCAATTTTGTCCAAAAATTAGAAATTGGGAAAATTGCTATTTAAGGACCTATAATTCACATTATAAAGCTATTTCACACAAATAGCTTCTAGAATCTCACATTTTGCAACTTTTACAATTTAGTCCTTTTGGACAATTCAACCGCAATTTCACAAAATTGCTTCATGAAACTTTCACACTAGCATGCATACATAGCATAAACCTCAAAAACTCATTCATGAACCTCGGATTTGTGGTCTCGCACCACTATTCCATCTTGGCCCTAAATCGGGATGTTACAAGGGGCCCAAGTGCAAAATGAAGCTTAATCTTAGCTCGTTGAGCTCAATTCAGCTCATTTCCAGCTCAATAAGCTTGCTTGCTCGTTTTGAGTTTATTTTTAATTTATTTTGTTTTAGTTGCTGGAATAATTACTTGCTTAGCTAAATTAGTTAATTTGGTTCAGCTCAATTAGTCCATGCGTTCTAAAGTTGTTAGCTATTTAATTAAGTTAGTTAATATAGTTTAGTCTAAATAAATGTGTCTAAATTCTAGTCATTTTAATTAAGTGTTAGTTCATACATAATTTTAATATGCTTCAGCTAAATTTAAATATGCTTTAATTTATCACATGCTTTTAATATGTCCAGCCTATTACATGTTTTCAATATGTCTAGCTACACTGAAATTAATTAGTAACTTAGCTTAAATATGTGTTATAATTATGTCTTAGTTTAAGCTTGATTTTAATGTGTCTTGAGCTGCCGAATTAATGTGTCTTAAGGTGAGTTAATTTGCTGAATTAATTTACTGTAGGTACAATGCTTGGGACGGCAATAAGTGAGCTGATGGTTCAACTCTTCAAAGCATCTCTTCGTGGACTTGAATGGCCAAAGATCAGCTGCTGGTTATTCTTCCCAAAGTGGCCGGTTAGCTCCCCAAAGCTACCTTGAAAGCTTTGACAAGAAATGCACATTCATTGCTCACATTACAAGGTGTCTGCATTTTTGTTTTCACACACACAAGGCTTTTAGCATTCGGTTTCATACTTGGCTGACCATTACAATACTCAATCTACCAATTAAAGCTCCTAAACTATTCAGCTGAACAAGGAGCTTCAATTAAAGCCATTCAAGCACCAAGGCCGAATCTACCAAGTCATTTCAGCTCATTTCAGCCCCTATTTAATTTCATTAATGTCCAACTGAATGATCACCTTCTAGATGTTTTCCATTGGTGTCTCCCAAGCTAGGAAACTTCAAGGAAGCTACCAAGGACGTTCAAGAAGCTTCAAGGAAATTTCCAACCATTTTAGCTTTAATTTGATGTCCATTCAGCACCCTTAATAGCCTATTCGGCTATCCCATGTAAAAGTCTATAAATTTGTAGTTCAAACCACTTTGTAGGGACTTTTTGCTCATTGTTGGATGTTTATAACATTTGTGAGTTTTTCAACTCTCTTATTTCGTTTTGGACTCAGCATGACTTATCTAGCTTGCTAATGGCGTCATCCTATTTCTTTCCAAACTTATCACTCCTAAACTGAGTGTGGCGTTTTCCAAAATATACCTTTGGTTCCTAACTTCCTAGTTAGCAGGTCAAGGTCCACCTTAAGTGACGTATAAGTCTCGGGTCAGCACTTTGATATAGTGTTGGTTCTTTCTTGTCCTTAAGATCGTTTTTCCCATCCACATCTATCAACTTATTTATCTTGTTTCTTTGATTAACCGAATTCCCATAATCCCCAATCATTTAACCATTTTTTTTCATCATCATTCTACTTAGCCGAACCATCCTCAACAAATTCATAACCTTTGAACCATCTAGCCAATCTTTGTTTAAAGTCTTCCTTAGTCGAATTCAACCATTACTCTGTTTAAGAACGATACTTCTCCATTTTAACGATCGGGCTACAAACGACTCGAATCATCACCGAGGCGAGATCGCATCAGGTAGCAATCATCGAAAACCCTTTGACAAACCGACAGTAGTAACCGGCTAAGCCCAAAACGCTTCTAACTTCAGATACATTCCTTGGCGGTTTGCAATCAACAATTGCTGAAATCTTATTTGGATCAACCCGAATACCATCACCTGAGACAATATATCTTAAAAATCTGACTTCTTAGAGCCAAAAATCACTTTTACTGAACTTAGCATACAACTTCTTATCTCTCAAAGTCTGCAAAATAATTCACAAGTGTTCGGCATGCTCGGACTTATTACGAGAATAAATCAGTATGTCATCAATAAAAAGAATGACAAACTTGTCCAATTATGGTCTAAAGATTCGATTCATTAGGCCCATAAAAACTGTAGGAGCATTCGTTAACCCAAAAGGCATAACAAGGAATTCATAGTGTCCGTACCTTGCTCTGAAAGCGGTTTTCGACACACCCACCTCTTTTTCTCTCAACTGATAGTAACCAGATCTCAAATCTATCTTCGAGAACATTGTCGCTTGTTTCAGTTGGTCAAATAAATCATCAATCCTCGGCAAAGGATACTTGTTCTTAATGGTTACCTTATTAAGCTGTCGACAATCTACACAAAGTCTCATAGACCCGTCTTTCTTCTTTACGAACAATACCAAAGCACCCCAGGGACAATAACTCGGTCTCATAAAACCCTTATCTGTCAACTCTTACAACTGAGCTTTCAATTCTTTCAATTCATTCGGAGCCATTCTATACGGAGCAATAGATATCGGTGAGGTCCTTGGGTGTAACAGCCTGGTTTAGACCCTAGTCAGAATAGTGGTTTTGGGACCACAAATATGAGGTCAGAGAAATAATTTAATATTATTTTTAATGTTTATGGCATGTGATAAGGTATGTGTGAAAGTTCTGTGTGAAAATTTTATCGATTGTGTGTCGATTTGTGAAAAAGGTTCTAATTGCGAAAAATACAAAAGCTGTGTGCTAGTAGTTAAAAGTGCTTATTTGATGTGTCTCTTTAAATGTGAGGTCCTTATGTTGTAAATGGGCCATTGAATTCATAAAATGACATGGTTGGGCATTAGTTAGTGGATTATTAAATGTTTTATATTAAGGTTAAAATGGTAATTAGGTTATTAAGTAAATAATAAATAAAACAGAGTGAAAATAAGCCATATTATCATCATTCATAGTTGAAAATCAGCAAAAGAAAGAGGGTTTTGAGTTTTCATCTATTCGGCCCTTGTTCATCTTGATTTAGGTATGAGATTTGTTCGATTTTTGATGATTTCTATGTTTTTGTGATCGTTGCTTTGAGTACTAACTAGCCCATGTCTTAATTTTTGAATTTGTTGAAGATTTTGTGAAGTACCATTGTTGATTTTGTGAGCTTTATGATGTTTGATGATGAAAACTAAGTGTTTGATGATTGATATACAAATTTTCTAATGTGATTTTGAGTAAAAATGCATTTTTGGGATTTAATTGAGAAATGTGAAAACTTTGTGTTGAAATGTGAAATATGGGCAGCTAGGGGCACTATGGTAATTCGGCTAAGCATGGATTAAATTGGATTTTGTGAATTTGATGTATTTGTGAAATAAGGACTAAAATGCTAAAGTGTGAAATTATAAGGGTTAAAGTGCAAAATGCCCTAATTGTGTGTTTGTGAATTGAATTGATTAAAGATGAGATTGAATGAGTTGAATTTGATATTGTATAGATCAAGAAAAGAGAAATTTGGACCTAGATCGAAGCAAGAACAAAGTGCTCGATTGATCGACTAGTATCGTTGTTTCTACGTTCGAGGTAAGTTCGTATATAATACGTATTATTTACATAATGTTCATATGTGATGAAACGAATGGAAATGTGATTCTAGAGTTTGATAATGAGAAATGTGAGTTCGAAGACATGAGGCACTAAGTGTGTGTAAATAGAATAGTTACAGTGATGAATGGCACTAAGTGTGCGAGATAAAAGAAGCATCGGCTGTATTATTTGGCATTATGTGTGTGATACCGAAATAAATTCGGTTTTATTTGATGGCACTAAGTGTGTGATATTATTATATCTTCGACTAATTAATAGGCACTAAGTGTGTGTGTTTATCGAACGTTTAAAGAAGATTGAATGAATAATGGCATTGAGCATTGAAGTGGTAAATGTGATAGATAAATACGTGATGGTACAGGTATGTACAGAACCTATGTGGTTGATGATATTGTGTATGAGATAAATGGAAGATTATGTGAATGAATGATTTAAAGAGTTGGATTGAGTAGCATTATAAATGCTTGTATATGAAACTATAGATATGGTATAAAAGTGAGTAATAGCCATGGATGAGATTGAGTAGTGATGTGAATTGAACTAAGTGTTAGTTGATTTTACATATTGAATTAGAATTGTTGAGTTAATTTTGTTATAATACGAATTTACTAAGCTTTAAAGCTTACTTTGTGAAGTCTTTCTCTGTTTTACAGTGGTATTTAAAGCTAGCTCGGATCTGGGGATCGTCAGCGACTCAATCACACTATCGAACATTTATTTTGGTACCTTTTGAAAGTTGTATATATATGGTATATGGCATGTATAGGCTAGTGAAGTTGTGGAATGTTTTGAAATGTATAAATCTTGCCATGTGATTTGGCTTGATAATGGATGAGACTTTGAATTGATTTTGGTATATGTTTTTCGATGTGAAAATGGTGTATGCGAGGTGTATATATGGTCTTGTGTGAATGGCCATTATGGTATGCTTTGGTGAAATAGAAATGGTATGTTTCATGCTTGATTTGGTATTTGAGATGGTGAATGTTTTGTATGTTATTTGATGTTGGAATTGAACATGTAGGGATGACCCAAAATTGGGTGGCAAATTGGCCTTGTAAAGGGCCTATAATTTCCTACACGGGTGAGCACAGGGGCATGTGTCTCGACCATGTCCTTCAATGTCCCAATTCGAAGCAAGTTAGACTTGCACACGGGCTAGACACACGGGCGTGTGACTGGCCATGTGATTCAAGTCAGTGTTGCACACGTGCCAGACACACGGGTGTGTGATAGGCCATGTGATCGAAGTCAGTGTTGCACATGGGGTAAGACATGGTGTAAGGCATGGCCGTGTGAGGACCTAGCCACACGGGCATGTGCCCTGTTTCGAAGAGAATTTTTTTCAAAGTTTCGTAAAAGTTTTAAATGTGATCGGTTCAGCTTCGAACCATTTCCAAAGCATGTTTAAGGTGTCGTAGACCTTCTAAAGGGACTTTGTGTTATTGATTAACTATGATATGCTGATGTGTGAGCAACGGTTGTTTAAATGATATGATTCGACTGGTAATACCTTGTAACCCTAGTCCGTCGAATGATACGGGTTAGGGGTGTTACACTGGGTGTAACACCCCTTACCCGGGTTCTACGCCGGGAACTAGGCCCAAGGCGTTACTGAACTCAAACCACTTGATCGCCACATAGGCTCAACGTAATTACTCTCTATACCCCCAATCTCGACTTACGATACCTCACTTATACGTACGAAGGCTCTCGGGACTAATCCGGAACTTTTTCCAACCTTAAAAGTTTTTCTCTTCCAAACAGGTCTTACACGCCCGTGCAAGATTAGACACGCCTGCATAGGCACACACGCCCATGTCCCCGCACCGTGCCTAAAAACCCGATGATTCTCGCAAATTTGCCCACGGTTAACGCACACGCGCCCATGCATTTTAGGAACACGCCATGTACCACATCACACGTCCGCGCCTTTCACCCGTGGTCGACAATGACTAATCACACGGTTTTGACACGCCCGTGGCCCAAACCGTGCCATACCATACCTAGTATTCTAACTTATTCAACACGGCCTCGCGGCGCGCGTACTTTAACCGTGTGACCATTCCAATTCTAATTTTAAAGTGTAGACTTCACACGGCCTAGACACACGCCCGTGTGCCTACCCATGTGAACCAGAACAAGGCTATTTGCCAAGCTCTTTGCATCCCTATAGCTTACACAACTTATACTCCTCCATCACATTTTTAATCACTCAAATTGAATTGCCATCCAACATGGATAAATACATCTTTTCATATAACATAATAGCCAACAACTATGGCATTATACAATTATCCTATAACCCATTTAGGCCAACACATTTGGCACAATTACAATGACTTAATCAACCTCATATACTAGCCCTATATATGCCATGACTCATAATGACTTGATACCTCATACCAAGTGTCTCCTCGATAGTGTGAAAACATCTCCGGCGGTCTCCAACCCGAGCTAGCTAAATTAACCTATAAGAGATGAGAAAGAAAGAGGAGTAAGCAATAATGCTTAGTAAGTTCATATGCAATTAAGAATCAACTATCAATATTCATATGCTTATACTCAATCACAAGGTATTAAAATGAGTTTTACTCTTGAACTCACAGTTACCTATTCAATCATTCATAATGTTTACTCATTTCATCTCTTACCACATTCTAACCATATCTCGGGCTTAATGCTCGCATTCCTCAACTTACCATGCCACAAGCCAATTCGCCCATTTAATTAGCATACATCCTGCACTGATCATCGCAAGATCATATAAAACAACACATCATGCATTCTCAATAAACCACTCATACTACCAATCTCTCGGTGGCTACGCACTTAGCCCACCATTGAATCTCTTATAGGGTGGTATCGCACTCAGCCCACCAGTCAGTTATACTAATGGTGATTTCGCACTTAGCTCACCAATCATTTATAAACGATGGTATCGCACACAGCCCATCGATTACTAATTAATCAGGTGGTAACGCACACAGCCCACTGATAATAATATAGTTGATGGTATCGCACACAACCCATCAATTAATATATTGGGTGGTAACGCACACAGCCCACCGATAATAATATGGTTGATGGTATCGCACACAGCCCATCACTAACCATTAATATGGTGATATCGCACATAGCTCACCATTATCATACATTCATGAATAGTCATCCACATGTAACTCTTTATTTCAAATGTTCATCCAAGAACATCCTCACACTACTATTCTTACTTAACTTTTCCATGATATTTATTCGCATTCACACAATACAACAACAAATCTAACTCATGCAACTAAGGTGCATTAATTACACTTATCCCACTAGGGTTTATCATACATTGAATTCATATCAATTCAATCGTAACACATACTTGCTCTTCTCATGATACAACAACATACATTTAACATGTCCATTGAATCACTCAAATTGTTAAATAACTCTCTTGAGTCTCATGCGCATAGTTCTCATTAACATCATACCCCCAACAGGGTCTTACATACATTAACATGTCGATGCCATGACCCCGACGAGGTCTTATACGAAATATCACATCGTTGCGATGTCCTTGACATGGTCTTATTTAATATCTCTCACCGAAGCCATACTCCAATATGGTCTCACACGGAACCTTAACTAACTTCATTTCATACTATTTACATTTCTTACTATTCTTAGATTCAATTCTCTTAACAACTCATCGACAAATATTTAATACATTCATTGTATAATTATAAATTCCATAAAACTTTGGAATATTAAAATAACTCATATGTAATCACAACATTTGCACATGAACTTACCTCGATGTCAAAAGGGCCGAAAGGGACTTTTTACCCACATTTCTCTTTTCACCCGTTCTAGGTCCGGAACTCATTTTCTTTGATTTGTGAGGAGAAATGCTTGCTGAAATTTTGAGCTTCAAAAACCCCATTCTTGCTGCTCATTTTCGGTGGAAGAGGAGAAGAAATAAAAAAGATGATAGCTTTTCTTATTTCATCTTATTTTATTCTTTTTAATCACCTAACATGACCAACATTTAATGCCCTTGTCCCCTTAACTTCTTTGACCGGCCAACTCACTTAACAAGGCCAAATTGCACATTTGGGACCTCCAATTTATAATTCATAACTATTTGGAACCTCTAGCAAATAAAATAGAACTTTCGCACTTTATGCGATTTAGTCCTTTTTCGCAATTAAGCCCTCAATCGCTAAAATTAAAGCACCAAAATTCTCATGCCTCTTTATAAACATTTAATAACACATAAAATAATATCAAAATATTTTTCTTCAACCTCGAATTAGTGGTTCCGAGACCACTGTTCTGACTAGCCCCTAAATCGGGCTGTTACAATCCTCCCCCCTTAAGGATTTTCGTCCCCGAAAATCTTATCAGGAGGATATGCTGACAACATTCTTAAAACGTTTCCATCTACTCTACAAAATCACGAGTCTACTTATCCTCAAGTTTCTCTTGCCAACAACTCTTAAGCTGTGATACACAAGGTCGAAGCATAATTTGATACCTACATTACTCTGCCTCCCGGGCACATATACTCAGTAAACTTACAACTGTGAATTCGGCACATGCCGAAATGATAATTCGTATCCTTATCACATACTTCACTAAAATTCGGATGACATCCCTCTCCTTGGGAATCAAGTCACTTTAACTTTGAAAGCTATTGTATTTTATCTCACTTTATCACTAGGATAATTACCGACTGTAATAGTCTCAACTTTGAACACTCTGATAATTCAGCTATTACCGATCAACTACTTCCAAACTTAAACCCAATCACATCATGAAGTGTACTCAGTTGTGAAAAACATCTATGCATATATCTGCACCTTCTCTAATTCTTGTACGAGTAGACCTGTTACTAGTAAGTCTCATTTCAAAATTTTTGCATGAGTTCTGAATTCATCCACATACAATTTCTATCTCAAAGTAACATCAACAACAGAAACCTTATCCAACCTGAATTTTAACATCTCAAACAAACTCATTCTAAGCTCATTTAAAATACCATTCACTACCTCCCTTCTGAACTTCTTTGTCTACTATCTGGGAAGCATTACAATAACTATATTCGTCATTGTAATAGTTCAAGTCGTTTTCACTATTTCATTTTCCAAAAATCTTCTACAGCATAAGATTCTCTAACTCATCAAAATCCAAAAGGCACATATCGGTTTGTCCATAAATCATTTCCTAACATTTAACTCACAAAACAGACACAAAAGTGATCATCTCAGGATCACCAACCTATCAACTCTTTTTCTCGATTCAGACTGAACTCAGTATTAGAACTTTCAATCAATAGCTCCCTCTATAGCTTTCAATTCAACTGCCACGGTTTAAACATTCCCATGAGCATGTCCTTGTATCATGCTCCCTACTCACGTACACACAGGATTTTATTCTCTTTATTGATTCATGCGTGAATATACATAGAACTCGAATCATATCTCAATACATTAATCTACTCTTTTCACCACACTGAAAACATATTTCAAGCACACTCTAATCTGAGTTTCCCTTGCTATACTAATCTAAAACCTTAACCATCATCACATCTCACAATAGCAGGTACAATCTTGATCAAATCAATAATTCTATTTGGCCTGTCCGAAAACCCATCACACGACGTGAAACTCATGATTTCACTCCTTATACTAGAATCATCTCCAGCTTCCCTCTCAAAACTCTCGAATAGGGTTACGAAGAGAATAAAGAATGTCAATTCCAGTTACTAAATCGACAACCGTTTAATCTGATTACATAATCAACTAACGTTCTCGCACGATCTCGATTCGTGAGATAAACAACTACATCGCCCCTGAAAGGCAAAAGATATTAACATGTAATACTTAGAGAGAGATCATTAAGACCCACACAACTATGGTTATCATAATTGAACACTCTCACAATTCAAACATTGTTTCTTTAACCATTTCCGTCCTCAAAACTCCTTAACAATTCCTTTCATTAATGAACATCAATTTAAGGAGATCTCGATAATCATAACCCTTAGGCTTCCTACTCACTTGAGTCAAATAGCCTAGGCTAACTTTTTCTTTGCTCTTAACATTGTATAATCAATACAATCGTTAAAGCATTCTGCATATACTTTCTTACAATTGCCTTTATTAAGCACATACCGTGCCACACTCTATACTCATACTCATTTCCTTGCGACTCGCTCACGAGTGCCTGTATTCACTCATTCACATGACTTTAGTACAAATTTTCCTTTCGACCTCTAGACTCATCGATCTGTCCCAAAGATCACTAGGAATACTCAAAAACGCATAATATAATCATTAACACAATTTCAAAGCCAAAGCCACATTCTAGACGTGACCTTATATGGAAGCACTTCTAAATGCCAATGCCAATGCCATATTCAAAATATGGTCTTATATGGACTGCCACCTCAAGTATCGATGCCATATTTCGGATATGGACTTATACAATTCTCGTGTTCATCGTAGTCCTCTAGGACATCAACCTCGTGTTCAACAACAATTACTCTATATAGTAGAGTAACATGTATCAATATGATACAAAGCATTCTCAAAATGCTAACATAATCATTGCACTAACCGAATGCAAAATTGCTCAATTAAACTCTCATAACATCTCGTCATAATTCAACAATGGTAAGGGGTGAGGTCGTAGCGTCCCACAACTTGACTCTCGTGATCACATACATATGATTTACTATTCATCATCAATGAAATATCATCATGGTCACACAACTCGTCACAAGTGAGTTTTCACGTTTATCACGCTACAATTGTCCCTATCACTTATACTTTTCGAACTCTGATTTCACTTACTCAAGTTCCACATTAATATCTACTCAAGTACTCAACATTTAACTCTACTTTCTCTTACTATTACTCATTAATCTAGAGAATGTCTTACGGTTTTTGGGTACATCGTTTACTTGATTGCCATAGTCCAACTATAGTCTTACTCGTATCACAACATCATAGCCCAGCTATCTCTTTACATGTCATCACGATGGCATAGCCTTGCTACGGTCTTACACGAAATCTCATATCAATACCAATGCCATACCCCTGATACGGTCTTACATGGAACTCATGTCGTTGCCGATGCCATATCCCAGATATGGTCTTACACGATTCTGTACCGAAGCCAGGTCCCAGACGTGGTCTTACACGGGATCACTATTTGTCACCAATGCCATGTCCCAGACATGGTCTTACATGGGATCACTTGTATCGCCATGGTCCAACCATGGTCTTATACATCATTTTATCATTGAACGATCGTACCCATCCCTGCATTCTACTTAGTCAAACTTCCCAGTTTAACTCTCACACCATAATACTCGTAGTTTCGTACGAAGTCACGAAATAAAACATTATACATCATCCATTTTAATAGTCGCACATGAGATTCAACTATGTTGACATATTGATCATGCATCGTTCAAACAATTACACATACACATATACTCCATTCTCCAAAATTTACTCACTATATGCACCCAACCCAAAGAGGTTGAGTATATAACGCCTTATGCACATCCACCAATGTAGATAAACTTCTCATTTCATGCATTATCACACACATGTCATACACTTCTACTCATACCTCTTTGAATCTCATCATTGCATAAGAGCATTTCAATTTCCCCATTATCACTTACAACATTATTGGATTTAGCTTGGTTGGGAACCATCACTGTTTTAACAAAGCAATTTCGTTAGAGCTGAGAGACATCACACTATCACGGTCCACATATGGCATGTATAGCTAGACTCTTACTCACGCTAGGTTAGTCCTAGAACCGACTAAACCATAGCTCTGATACCACTAAATGTAACACCCTTACCCGGGTTCTACGCCGGGAACCAAGCCCGAGGCGTTACTGAACTCAAACCACTTGATCGCCACATAGGCTCAACGTAATTACTCTCTATACCCTCAGTCTCGACTTACGAGACCTCACTCATGCGTACGAAGGCTCTCGGGACTAATCTGGAACTTTTTCCAACCTTAAAAGTTTTTCTCTTCCAAACAGGTCTTACACGCCCGTGCAAGATTAGACACGCCCGTGCATAGGCACACACGCCCATGTCCCGGATCGTGCCTAAAAACCCAGATTCTGCAAATTTGCCCACTGGTTAGGCACACGCCCATGCATTTTGGGAACACGCCCGTGTACCCTGTCACACGTCCGTGCCTTTCACCCGTGGTCGACACTGACTAATCACACACGGTTTTGACATACCCGTGGGCTCAAACCGTGTGCCATACCTGTAACACCCCAAACCCGGCCCAAACATTACGACCGAATTTGGTATGTTACAGAGGAAAACATTTTGTAAAAATTCCTTTAGTCGCTTGAGTTTTGTCGAAAACGTTTCATTTTATATCGTTCATTAAGACCATTGAGGTGTGTGAGAAAATCGCACTTAGTTATATTTAAAGATCTATTAAGTCGGGTTATTCTCGATATTGAACGTGCCCGATGGCACAATAAAAAACATTTTTATGCGTTTAAATTTAAGAAAACCGTGTGTACCCATTTTAAAGTCATTAAGTAATTTAAACAAATTATCCAAAATGTGTAAAGTAAGCAAAATAAAAATCTTAGGAGGCCTTATTACAACTTGAACGAATAAATCCAAAATAAAATAAAAATAACCCAAAGTTCGTTTAAATCACATTCCCACTGCATGGCCACCTCGAGTCCATCCGGCTCCTCAACCGCGATCTACGAGTCACCTGAAAAAAAATTAAAGGAGAAGGTGAGTCACCAAGACTCAATGTGTAACCCTTCCCCGATTTAGTGCAACAACATACACAATTTATAACAAAATAACATGCACTAAATCAAGCACCCAACCTAGCCATCCAAACACCTTCCTCTACCCCGTGTGGTACCAAACCACTGGTGGTGCCAAACCACTGGTGACGTATAGTCACAAAATCCGTCATATTGTGGTGCCAAACCACTGGTGACTCGAAGTCACAAATCGAATGATGGGGCCAACCCATCGTGTGATGCCAAATCACCGCGTCAATCCCATAATGTAAATCGTGGGGCCAACCTTTGTGGTGCTAAGCCACCGACGAGACGCTATGAGGTGCCAAACCTCCGAGGTGCCAAACCTCTGGTGACCGTAGTCACAATGTGGTACCAAACCACCGTGTCCGCTCGACACGAATATCATTCCCCCTCCACTCATATATCCCACATCAATCCATGATATACAATAGATTTCATGCCAACATATATTTAAATCACATATACCAAATATGCCATGCTTCCCAAAAAGCATCAAATAGTAACTCATATTGACAGAGACTTACTCCGAATCATCGCTTTTACTGCACGGTATTAAATCCAAAGCTACATAAACCGATTTAACATATACAACATTTAGCACGATTAATTAATCATAAAGTGTGTATGTACACACCTGTCACCAACGTTATCCCTAAATCCCGAGAAAACCAATCGGCCCCACTAGCCTTCCTTACCCTATATTCGGCCATACACAAGGGTTAGTGACATGGCCTATTCGGCCAAACCAAATAAATCTAAAGGGTCATCTCTCGAACCCGAATCCTTACCTACACGCTGAATACTAACTTCGGCTACGGTATGCGATTCTTCTTCGCTTTCTACAATCGGCCATCATTAAAGTTAATAGCCTTCGCTTTGAATACTTAAAAGTTTAATCTATGAAAATCGATCCTTATCACCACTTACCAACCGATTGATAACGAATGAAGGCTTGGTTTTGAAGATCTCAAAATCCCGAGCACCTAGACAGTTTCGGTTTCAACAAGTAATTAGCACCCTTGCTCACAAGTGTCAAATCGGCTCTTATTCCTTTAGAAGTCGACAAGAACAAGAGAAACAAAATAAGGCATTCGGCTTTGACCACTTACCCACCTTATGAACCGATTGGAGAAAAGACTAGAGGAGGTCACCTTTGCTTGATATTCGCCCAAGACTACACCAAATAGAGGAAAGAAATTCGGCAAGGTGGTAGGGAGTAGGTTCGGCTAGAGGAAGAAAATAATGGGAAAAAGGAGATGGGGTTTCGGTTTTGAGAAGATGAGGAAGAAAAAGAGAGGGAAAGAGGGTAGGTGTGTTTCACTAAGGGTCAAAAAGAATAAGAGAGGTAGATGGCAAATGGTATTTTCGGTTTGAGAGAGAATGAAAAGGAAGAACAAAAGATGACAAATAGCCGAAAAGTTATGAGGAAGAGGCTAAGAAAATTCGGCACTAACCCCTATGCTTGCCGTCCACTCCTATCAACAAGGAGTTCAAATTTTCAGCAATTTCCTTGAATTGCTCTTGACCAATCGTTTGAAGATATTCAAAATAATTTGAATAAACTAAAAGCCTAAATTTTCTCCTTGGAATTAATCAAATAAAATCCATTTAAAACCAAATAATATCCTCATTATCCCTTATCATTTAAAAGAGTTTAAAATGAGAAAATCTCTCCCCTATGCCGTCCCAATTAAGAGCAAAAAGAGGAATTTCATGACTAACACAAGCTCCCCTTGTTCTCTGTGTGGCGTCAACTCCAACTCTTAAGTGGCCTCCTTTACCACTATTCCAAGGCCATTTCTGTGTCAAATAATCCTCATTTATTCTTGTAACCCCTACTTACTAAGGCTCCTACCTTTAAAGCTTATAAAAATATTTTTCCACTATTCCGAGCCTATTCAAGACCCCTAATTAAGCCTTACCACACCACAATTATTATCACAAAGAATTCAAACACAGAAAAAATAATTCAATCACGAATAACCCCTATCTTAGGATGTTACAGCTTCTACCCCCTTAAAAATAATTTCGCCTCAAATTACCCGATCGTAAGAGGTGGGGGTATTGTCGCCGCATCACATCCTCGGGTTCCCACGTAGCTTTCTCGCACCATGGTTTCGCCATAGCACTTTCACCAAAGGTACTTGATTTCCTTCAGTAGAACCTTGACATCTCGATCTAGGATCCGAATCGGTTCTTCCTCAAAAGATAAGTCCGAGTTTACCTCAATCTCTACCACAGAACAACGTGTGATGGATCTCGACCGATACTGCCTCAAAGATCGACACATGAAAGACGTCATGAATCGACTCAACTCTGCTGCGATTCGAGTGATAAGCTACCGGTCCCACTCGCTTCAACATCGTATATGGGCCAATGAACCTTGGGCTTAGCTTCCTTTTTCGCCCAAATCTTAATATCTTTTCCAAGGCGAAACCTTCGAAAGACTTTATCTCCTCATCAGTATATTCCATTTCCTTACGCTTAAGATCGCATAAGACTTATGCCTATCTCGATGCCTCCTTGAGACGAGCTCGAATTACCTTAACCTTATCTTGGTTTACACACCAACTCGACCCAAAACTTGTCGTTCACCCAACTTCGTCCAACATGTAGGAGTACGGCACTTTCGTCAATACAGTGCCTCATATGGTGCCATCTGGATACTCGCTTGATAACTATTGTTATAAGCGAATTCTGCTAACGGTAGGTACTCCTCCCAACTACCACCAAAATCCAAAACACATCCTCTCAAAGATATCCTCTAAAATCTGAATGACCCTTTCCGACTGCCCGTCAGACTGTGGATGGAATGCTATACTGAAATCCAGTCGTGTGCCCAAAGCTTGATGCAACGCTTTCCAGAACCTTGATGTGAACCTCGGATCTCTATCCGAGATAATTGATACTGGCACGCCATGCAATCTTACTATTTCCGACACATACAGCTTAGCTAGCTTCTGAAGTGAGTAATCCACCCTTACCGGTATGAAGTGAGCTGATTTAGTCAGACGGTCCACAATCACCAAAACTGCGTCCTTCCTGCTGGGCGTGAGGGGTAGCCCACTGACAAAGTCCATAGTGATCCTTTCCCATTTCCACCGAGGATCTTCACCGTTGGAGTAACCACGATGGCAACCGGTGTTCGGCCTTAACCTGGCGACACGTCGACACTTTCCCACAAATTCGCCACCTCACGCTTCAACCCCGCCACTGTAATCGCTTCCGCAAATCTCCATACATCTTGCTACCTCCAGGATGCATAGCGTATGGGCTGCTATGTGCATCTTGAAGAATTCTTTGCCTCAATTCCACATCCTTTGGCATACAGGCTCGTCCTTGAAAACATAGTACACCATCACCAGACAAACTATACCCTTCCAAACCACCATCTTGAACTTGTAACCTCCGCGCACTCAAACTGTCATCTACGAATTGTTTTTCCTTAATCTCCTCGATCCAAGTTGGCTTAACTTGCAGCTCTGCCAAAAGACTTCCGTCGTCGTATAGACTGAGGTGAGCAAACATCGCTCTTAAGTCCGTCACGACCTTTCGGCTCAACGCGTCAGCCACCACGTTAGCCTTGCCCGGATGGTACTCAATTGAACAGTCGTAGTCCTTCAACAGCTCAATCCATCGACGCTGCCTCAGGTTTAAATCCTTCTGGGTCAAAAGATACCTCAGACTTTTGTGATCCGTGTAGACTATCGACTTCTCCCCATACAAGTAATGCCTCTATATTTTCAAAGCGAAGACTACTGCCGCTAACTCCAAGTCGTGAGTTGGATAGTTAACCTCATGCGGTCTCAACTGACGGGATGCATAGGCCACTACCTTCCCTTCATGTATCAACACACATCCCAAACCAGTATGGGATGCATCGCAATAAACCGTGAATAATTTCCCTGCCTCAGGCTATACTAGAACTGGAGCTTCCGTCAGAATCTTCCTTAGCTTATCAAAACTTCCTTGCTGCTTCTTCATCCATACAAATGGAACTCCTTTCCTTAATAGCTTAGTCAACGGTGCTGCGATTAAAGAGAACCCTTCCACAAACCTTCGATAGTACCCTGCCAGACCCAGAAAGCTTCGAATTTCAGCCACTGACCTAGGCGGTTTCCAATCAAACACCGCTTCAACCTTACGAGGGTCTACTCTAATCCCTTCAGCTGAGACTACGTGACCCAAGAAAGCCACCTCCCTAAGCCATAATTCGCACTTACCGAATTTGGCATATAACGCTTCTCCTCGCATTTGTAGAACTATACGCAAATGCCCGCTATGCTCCTCCTCCGTCTTTGAGTAAACCAATATGTCGTCTATAAACACCACAACAAATTGATCCAAGTATTGTTGAAACACCCTATTCATTAAGTCCATGAATGCTGCAGGCGCGTTGGTCAACCCAAATGGCATCACCAAAAACTCGTAATGCCCATACCGAGTACGGAATGCCATCTTGTGCACATCAACCTCCTTCACCTTAAGTTGATGATAACCCGACCTAAGATCTATCTTTGAGAACACCGATGCACCCTTCAGTTGGTCAAACAAGTCATCAATCCGGGGCAACGGATACTTGTTTTTTATCGTTAACTTGTTTAGATGACGGTAGTCGATACACATTCGTATTGAACCGTCCTTTTTCTTGACAAACAACACAGGTGCTCCCCATGGAGATATACTTGGTCGGATAAACCCTCGGTCCAAGAGTTCCTGAATTTGAGCCTTCAGCTCCACCAATTTCTTTGGTGCCATTCGGTACGGTGCTATAGACACAGGTGCCGTTCTGGGCAACAAGTCTATACCGAACTCAACTTCCCGATCCGGAGGCGGACCGGAAGTTCTTCCGGAAATACATCAATAATTCCCTTCTGCTCAACCTTCTCAATCTGTTGACTCCTTAGCCTCCAAGGCACATATACGAACCGCACCGCCTCACAACCCTTCTTGACCATCTTCTCACCTTCTTCAAAGCGATACCACGTTAGATAGGTAATCTCTTCTATTGCCTATCATGACCACTTCATCACCTTCACCATCTTTAGAACCATGCGCTTAGCAACAACGATCCAACCTTGCTTGATACTTAACCAACCACCCATTCCAAGAATCAAATCGAACTCCTCAAACGGCGCTTCCATCGAGATCGACCATAAATACTACCCCTTGGAGTTCTAGGGGTACATCTTTATATAGCTTGTCCACAACTACAGAGTGACCTAAAGGGCTAATTCCTGTCATCTCCTAGAAACAGATCTCAAAGTCTAAGTTCATAGTCTCTACCACACTCATCGCAACGTATGAATGCGTCGAACCCACATCAATTAATGCAACATATGGAAGACCAAAAATTAGAACGTCATCGGTTATGACGTCCCGGTCGTCACCCTCCTCTCGACGCCTTGCTGCGTGACTAAACCAGTGCCGCCTCGCCTCGTGTTGCTGCACCTCGCCTGGTGTACCGCGACCTCGACTAGAACCATTACCTCCTCTACCATTACCACGACCCTCCGTGGTGGTCCTTCGTTCTAACCCGAGTGCGGTTCTCGACCCTCCGGGCTGATTCTTAGCTAACTTCCGAGGACGGGTCCTTACACGGTGATCCAACGATCCACATTCAAAACATCCCCTTTCACCGGTCTAACAACCTCCCCAATGTGATTTTCCACAATGACTACACTGGGCGGTCTGCGATTAGTAGCCATGGGCCTTCCCCGCTGATTTGGCCCACTCGCCTAGCCCTTTTACGAACATTACCACCTGACCTGCACGACCCAAAGCCTCTCTTACGCTTGTTCCTATCATAGTTCTCGTCTCACAGACTCCTTGACCCCTTCGGCTACCTTAGCCTTTTCCACGAGCAACAAAAACTCACGCTCCCGCCAGTGGAGCAATCAACAACCTTAACTCATCCCTAAGTCTGTCTTCAAAGTGGACACAACGATCATGCTCTGTTGACACAATTCCTCGAGCATAGCGGCTCACCTCAAGAATTCTCGCTTCATACTCCGATACGCACTTATTTCCTTGTACCAACCCCTAAAAGCTTTCCTGCAGTGCATCGATTAGTAGTGGTGCCCACATACTTTTCCGATAAGTAGTTTTGAAATACTCCCAAGTAAGATCATCTGCCGTAGCACCATCCCAAACCGTGAGCCACCATTGATATGACTCATCCTTTAGAAGCGACACACCGCTCCTTTCGCCTTCTCCTCATCTGTCGTCGAGTCCGGATCATCCATGATTCTCTCGGTCGATTCTAACCAATATTCCACCGCACTGGGTGCCACTCCCGATACACCCCGGAATACCTCCGCTCCATTGGATCGGAGTCGCTCGGGTACAGACTTCCGAGTTCCCAAATTTCCTCCCGCACCAGCCACCAACTCTAGAACTCGCAGCACAGCCTGCGATACAGCGTCATCCCCCGTTTGGGCTTGCTGCTCAACGCCCACAGCTGGGGGTGGTGGTGGCGGTGGTGCCTCATTGTCCGATCCTTGACCTGACCTAACGGGTTCCGACACGGTGATCCTGCCTCCACCGGGTCCACGACGGCCACGTCCTCTAGAGCTCATTCTAACTATTGCGCTTTAATCTGATTAAGAAATTTTCATGGATTAGTACTTGTTTCACTAGGTTATCCTGCGAAGAAATTTTATAAGGAGAGTTTAATAGAGATTCTTTTGATCAATCAAAGGTTTAAGTCCTCTATCCTAGTTTACACAGAAGGGCACATCCACTCCCTAATACCTTTCATACTTATTCACTCATCCCAGGAGTAATTTCGTCTTTTTCCTACAGTGGTATTTTCGTAAATTTCCAAAGTCAGGGTATTATTTATTGTGTTTGGCCTATGACCGAGTCCTCTTGGTTTGGGTGAACCGAAGCTACGCACCAGGTAGGAATCCTACGAAGAGGAGGTGAGTCACGAGGACTACTTAAGTACCAAGCTCTTCCGGATCCAGTCCTAGACATGCGCACAAGGGTTACCACACCCTAACACGGCGACTTGGTCGTAGGTTTTTTTAATTAAGCATTTAAAGTCTTATGTCTTTTTTTGGAGTGGGCTAGTCCTAAAGTTCAAACACCTATCATACTATCTACGTTCCATACCTACCCTTCTACAAAATAATAATTCATACAGAAGTCAGAAGTACTTACCTGGGCGGATTGGTGCCGGAGACTCAGGCCATGCTGTTCAAAACCAAAAATATTTCCAAAAAGGCCTACCAAAACATTTTGGGCCTTGGGCCCCCACAGCCGAGTTTTGAACTGGGCTCTGATACCAATTTTGTAACACCCCAAACCTGGCCCAAACATTACGACCGAATTTGGTATGTTACAGAGGAAAACATTTTGTAAAAATTCCTTTAGCCGCTTGAGTTTTGTCGAAAACATTTCAATTTATATCGTTCTGTTAAGACCACTGAGGTGTGTGAGAAAACTGCACTTAGTTATATTTAAAGATCTATTAAGTCAGGTTGTTACCGATATTGAATGTACCCGATGGCACAATAAAACATTTTTGCGTTTAAATTTAAGAAAATCGTGTGTACCCATTTTAAAGTCATTAAGTAATTTAAACAAATTATCCAAAATGTGTAAAGTAAGCAAAATAAAAATCTTAGGAGGCCTTATTACAACTTGAACGAATAAATCCAAAATAAAATAAAAATAACCCAAAGTTCGTTTAAATCACATTCCCACTGCATGGCCACCTCGAGTCCATCCTATTCCTCATCCGCGATCTACGAGTCACCAAAAAATTAAAGGAGAAGGTGAGTCACCAAGACTCAATGTGTAACCCTTCCCCGATGTAGTGCAACAACATACACAATTTATAACAAATTAACATGCATTAAATCATGCACCCAACCTAGCCATCCAAACACCTTCCTCTACCCCGTGTGGTACCAAACCACTGGTGGTGCCAAACCACCGTGACGTCTGATCACAAAAAATCCGTCATATTGTGGTGCCAAACCACTGGTGACTCGAAGTCACAAATCGAATGATGGGGTCAACCCATTGTGTGATGCCAAATCACTGGCGTCAATCCCATAATTTAAACTGTGGGGCCAACCCACTGTGGTGCTAAGCCACCGGGGACGAGACGCTATGAGGTGCCAAACCTCCGGAGTGCCAAACCTCTGGTGACCGTAGTCACAATGTGGTACCAAACCACCGTGTCCGTCGACACGAATATCGTTCCCCCACTCATATATCCCACATCAATCCATGATATACAATGCGATTTCATGCCAACATATATTTAAATCACATATACCAAATATGCCATGCTTCCCAAAAGCATCAAATAGTAACTCATATTGACAGAGATTTACCTGAATCATCGCTTATACCGTTACTGGTATTAAATCCAAAGCTACATAAACCGATTTAGCATATACAACATTTAGCACAGTTAATTAATCATAAAGTGTGTATGTACACACCTGTCACCAACGTTATCCCTAAATTCCAGAGAAACCAATCGGCCCTACTAGCCTTCCTTACCCTATATTCGGCCATACACAAGGGTTAGTGACATGGCCTATTCGACCAAACCAAATAAATCTAAAGGGTCGTCTCCTGAACCCGAATCCTTACCTACACGCTTGAGTACTAACTTCGGCACACGGTATGCGATTCTTCTTCGCTTCCTACAATCGACCATCATTAAAGTTAATAGCCTTCGGCTTTGAATACTTAAAAGTTTAATCTATGAAAATCGATCCTTACCACCACTTACCAACCGATTGATAACGAATGAAGGCTTGGTTTTGAAGATCTCAAAATCCTGGAGCACCTAGATAGATTCGGTTTCAACAAGTAATTAGCACCCTTGCTCACAATTGCCGAAATCGGCTCTTATTCCTTTAGAAGTCGACAAGAACAAGAGAAACAAAATAAGGCATTCGGCTTTGACCACTTACCCACCTTATGAACCGATTGGAGAAAAGACTAGAGGAGGTCACCTTTGCTTGATATTCGGCCAAGACTACACCAAATAGAGGAAAAAAATTTGGCAAGGTGGTAGGGAGTAGGTTCGGCTAGAGGAAGAAAATAATGGGAAAAAGGGAGATGGGGTTTCGGTTTTGAGAAGATGAGGAAGAAAAAGAGAGGGAAAGAGGGTAGGTGTTTCGGCTAAGGGTCAAAAAGAATAAGAGAGGTAGATGGCAAATGGTATTTTCAGTTTGAGAGAGAATGAAAAGGAAGAACAAAAAGATGACAGCTAGTCGAAAGTTATGAGGAAGAGGCTAAGAAAATTTGGCACTAACCCCCTATGCTTGCCGTCCACTCCTATCAACAAGGAGTTCAAATTTTCAGTAATTTCCTTGAATTGCTCTTGACCAATCGTTTGAAGATATTCAAAATAATTTGAATAAACTAAAAGCCTAAATTTTCTCCTTGGAATTAATCAAATAAAATCCATTTAAAAACAAAATAATATCCTCATTATCCCTTATCATTTAAAAGAGTTTAAAATGAGAAAATCTCTCCCCCCTATGCCGTCCCAATTAAGAGCAAAAGAGGAATTTCCGCGACTCGAATGTAAGCTCCCTTGTTCTCCCTGTGGCGTCAACTCCAACTCTTAAGTGGCCTCCCTTTTGCCACTATTCCAAGGCCATTTCTGTGTCAAATAATCCCTCATTTATTCTTGTAACCCCTACTTACTAAGGCTCCCTACCTTTAAAGCTTATAAAAATATTTTTCCACTATTCCGAGCCTACTCAAGACCCCTAATTAAGCCTTACCACACCACAATTATTATCACAGCAATTTAAACACAGGAAAAAATAATTCAATCACGAATAACCCCCTATCTTAGGATGTTACAATACCTTAGTATTCTGACTTATTCAACACGGCCTCGGCACGCCCGTGTACTTTAACCGTATGACCATTCCAATTCTAATTTTAAAGTGTAGACTTCACACGGCCTAGACACACGCCCGTGTGCCTACCCATGTGAACCAGAACAAGGCTATTTGCCAAGCTCTTTGCATCCCTATAGCTTACACAACTTATACTCCTCCATCACATTTATAATCACTCAAATTGAATTGCCATCCCACATGGATAAATACATCTTTTCATATAACATAATAGCCAACAACTATGGCATTATACAATTATCATATAACCCGTTTAGGCCAACACATTTGGCACAATAACAATAACTTAATCAACCTCATATACTAGCCCTATACATGCCATGACTCATAATGCCTTGATACCTCATACAAAGTGTCTCTTCGATAGTGTGAAAACATCTCCGACGGTCTCCAACCCGAGCTAGCTAAATTAACCTATAAAAGATGAGAAAGAAAGAGGAGTAAGCAATAATGCTTAGTAAGTTCATATGCAATTAAGAATCAACTATCAATATTCATATGCTTATACTCAATCACAAGGTATTAGAATGAGTTTTACTCTTGAACTCACAGTTACCTATTCAATCATTCATAATGTTTACTCATTTCATCTCTTACCACTTTCTAACCATATCTCGGCCTTAATGCTCGCATTCCTCAACTTACCATGCCACAAGCCAATTCGCCCATTTAATTAGCATACATCCTGCACTGATCATTGCAAGATCATATAAAACAACACATCATGCATTCTCAATAAACCACTCATACTACCAATCTCTCGGTGGCTACGCACTTAGCCCACCATTCAATCTCTTATAGGGTGGTATCGCACTCAGCCCACCAGTCAGTTATACTAATGGTGATTTCGCACTTAGCTCACCAATCATTTATAAATGATGGTATCGCATTACACCCCATCGATTACTAATTAATCGGTGGTAACGCATACACTGACATCGATAATAATAATATAGTTGATGGTATCGCACACAACCCATCAATTAATATATTGGGTGGTAACGCACACAGCCCACCGATAATAATATGGTTGATGGTATCGCACACAGCCCATCACTAACCATTAATATGGTGATATCGCACATAGCTCACCATTATCATACATTCATGAATAGTCATCCACATGTAACTCTTTATTTCAAATGTTCATCCAAGAACATCCTCACACTACTATTCTTACTTAACTTTTCCATGATATTTATTCGCATTCACATAATACAACAATAAATCTAACTCATGCAACTAAGTTGCATTAATTACACTTATCCCACTAGGGTTTATCAAACATTGAATTCATATCAATTCAATCGTAACACATACTTGCTCTTCTCATGATACAACCGCATACATTTAACATGTCCATTGAATCACTCAAATTGTTAAATAACTCTCTTGAGTCTCATGCGCATAGTTCTCATTAACATCATACCCCCAACAGGGTCTTACATACATTAACATGTCGATGCCATGACCCCGACGAGGTCTTATACGAAATATCACATCGTTGCCATGTCCTTGACATGGTCTTATTCAATATCTCTCACCGAAGCCATACTCCAATATGGTCTCACACGGAACCTTAACTAACTTCATTTCATACTATTTACGTTTCTTACTATTCTTAGATTCAATTCTCTTAACAAATCATCGACAAATATTTAATACATTCATTGTATAATTATAAATTCCATACAACTTTGGAATATTAAAATAACTCATATGTAATCACAGCATTTGCACATGAACTTACCTCGATGTCAAAAGGGCCGAAAGGGACTTTTTACCCACATTTCTCTTTTCACCCGTTCTAGGTCCGGAACTCGTTTTCTTTGATTTGTAAAGAGAAATGCTTGCTGAAATTTTGAGCTTCAAAAACCTCATTCTTACTGCTCATTTTCGGTGGAAGAGGAGAAGAAATAAAAAAGATGATGGCTTTCTTATTTCATCTTATTTTATTCTTTTTAATCACCTAACATGACCAACATTTAATGCCATTGTCCCCTTAACTTCTTTGACCGACCAACTCACTTGACAAGGCCAAATTGCACATTTGGGACCTCTAATTTATAATTCATATCTATTTGGCACCTCTAGCAAATAAAATAGAACTTTCGCACTTTATGCGATTTAGTCCTTTTTCGCAATTAAGCCCTCAATCGCTAAAATTAAAGCACCAAAATTCTCATGCCTCTTTATAAACATTTAATAACACATAAAATAATATCAAAATATTTTTCTTCAACCTCGAATTAGTGGTTCCGAGACCACTATTTCGACTAGCCCCTAAATCGGGCTGTTACACTGGGACTATATCAATACCAAACTCAATTTCTCTAACTGGAGGTAACCCAGGTAACTCTTTTGGAAACACATCCGGATATTCACAAACTATCAGCACCGATTCAACTTTCAATTCAGATTGTTTTGTATTCAACACATAAGCAAGGTAAGCTTCACAGCCTTTTCTTACATATATTTGGGCAGTCATCGAAGAAATCGTAGCAGGTAACTCACTCGACTCATTTGAATCAATCCGAAGAATTTCACCATTTTCACATTTCAGTTCAATAATCTTTGTTCTACAGTTCACTACAGCATCTTGCAATGTCAACCAATCCATGCCCAAAATAACATCAAATTTATCAAATGGCAACAACATTAAATCCGACAGAAAACAGTGACCTCGAATCATTAATGGACAATTCTTGCAAACTCTATCAACTAGTACATGTTTGCCTAAGGGGTTTGACACTCTAATCACAAACTCAGTAAATTCAACAGGCAAGTTCTTACTAGTTACCAATTTCACACAAACATAAGAATGAGTCGATCCAGGATCAATCAATGCAACTGCATTAGTATTATAGAGAGAAAAAGTACCAGTGATAACATCGCGAGATGTCACTTCTTCGCAAGCACGGATGGCATAGGCTTTAGCAGGTGCTCGAGCTTCAGATCTCACAGTTGTATCTTTTGTCACACCTTTACTACTAGCTCCATTTTTGGTATTTCTCGGTGGCCTGCCTCTATTAGCAGTATTACTCGGCCTCACACTCTAAAATTTTTCCTTCTCAGCCATTTCAGGACAATATTGGATAAAGTGCTCTTGAGAACCACTCTTGAAACAAGCGCGGTCATTCATCCTACACTCACCGGGATGTCTTCTTCCATATTGGTGACATTCGGGTCTATTAGACTTTACTTGCCCACACTCGCCATTAAGGTGGCTTGAGATTTAAAACTTGAATGTTGCGCTGAAAAATTCGAACGGGAATACATTTCTTTAGACTTCTTGGACTGAGATGGAAAAAACTTACTCATCTGTCTTTTCTTTGAATCTCTAGCTTCGAGATCAGCTTTTCACTTCTCTTTGTTCAACTCTTTGGCCTTACAAGCCCGTTCAACCAATACCACAAATTCTTTCGGCTCTAAAATCCCAACTAACACACGAATATCCTCATTCAATCTATCCTCAAATCTATTGCACATGATAGCCTCGGTGGAAACACACTCCCGAGCATATTTACTAAGTCTGACGAATTCTCGCTCATACTCGGCCACTGTCATATGACCTTGTTTCAGCTCAAGAAATACTTTACGTTTCTGATCGATGAACTGTTGACTAATATATTTCTTTCGGAACTCTTATTTAAAGAATTCCCATGTAACCCTTTCCCTCGGTACCACCGATACCAGTGTATTCCACCAGTGGTATGCAAAAACTCTCAGAAGCGAGATAAAACACTTTAAACACTTATCCGGTGTGCAGGACAACTCATCAAATACCCTGATGGAGTTTTTGAGCCAAAATTTAGCTCTCTCGGGATCATCATCCACATTCGCTCTAAAATATTCAGCCCCATGCTTTCGAATCTTACCAACCAGGGGCTTATTCATTCTTACAAAGTCCATACCTTGTGGGGCTACGGGAACCGGTTGAGGAATGGGTAGGGGTGGCGGAGGTTGGGCATTCGAATTTGTTCGAACAAATTCTGTATACCACCCATTCATCATATAGAGAAAGGCTTCCCTACCTGCTTCTCCTTAACTAACCGTAGGAGGTCTACTATCTGATGGAGCTGCCCCTTGAGCGAGAGCCGGCGCATTACTTTCGACTTCATCAGCCTGAACTTGATTGGGGTCCATTACTATATAAAAACACAATTTAAAGTTGTCAGAGTCATCACACTATCACAGTTCATTTATAGCATGTATAGCTAGACTCTTACACACGCTACGTTAGTCTGAGAATTGAGTAAATCGTAGCTCTGATACCACTAAATACAACACCCCTTACCCGTATCCGACATCGGGATAGGGTACGAGGCATTACTAGACTTATTCACAAGCAAACATTCAAAACCGAGAAATGAATTTCCACTCAAATTTTAAACTTTTAAAAACCTTATGTATCGTCTTTAAAATGAGCCTACGAGGCCCAAAACATGCATCGAAAGTGGTTCAGGACTAAACCGAGAACTTTGGAAACTTTTGGAAAACTAAGAAAATTTTTCATGAAAAAAGGGTCACCCGCCCGTGTGACCCTAAGACACGCCTGTGCTTCAGGCCGTGTTCAAATTAGGGAGCTTTCTGCTTATGACGTCATCATCAAATTGAGGTCACATGGTCAAGTCACACGCCCGTGTGCTTAGGCCGTGTGATCGATTAAATTTTTCATAATTTTTCATAAAATAGGTGCAGACTTCACACGGCCAGGGCACATGCCCGTCTTTGAGGTCGTGTCATCCGCACGGCTGAGACACACGCTCGTGTCTCTGCCTGTGTGCTCAGTACTAAGCATTCTGTTTTGCAACAATTAAGGTGTAGGGGACACACGGCCGAAACACATGCCCGTGGGGCATACCGTGTGTCACACATGGCCTAGACAGACGCCCGTGTGTTGTACACGGCCTAGACACACGCCCGTGTGTCTACCCGTGTTTGTAACAGCCCGATTTTGACCCTAATCGGAATAGTGGTTTTGGGACCACAAATCCGAGTCTGAAAAATATTTTAAAATTATTTTCAGTGTTTATTATATGTGAATTTGCTTGTGTTAAATTTTCGTGTTTTAATTTCGTTGTTTGAGTGTCCGATTAAATAAAAGGGCTTAATCGCATAAAATGAAAATTTTATGGTTAGTTTTGAAAGTGCTTAATTGTTGATGCCTTTTTAATATGGAGGATTTATGTTGCAAATAGCCCATTTTATAAGTAGTGGACAGCATTAAGTGAATATATATGTTTTTATATGTTAAATTTATAAGTTAAAAATTTATATTAGTAAATAATATAATATAAAGTATATATATAATAAAACAAACATTAAAAAGCCATGTTCATCTTTTTTAATGGCTTATGACCGAAACCAAAGAAAAGAAAAAGAAAGAAATATAAGGTAGGGTATTCGGCCATTGTCAAGGTTGTATGTAACTAGCTCGGTTTTTGATAATTTTTACATTTTTGAGATCGTTGCTATGAAATATACAAAACCCATGCTTCAATTTTTTATTTTGATAAATCTTTTGAGTTAGGCCATTGATGAATTCATGTGATTTTTATTGTTAGATGATAGAATATGGAAGATATGTTTTGAATTAACATGTTTTGTCTTTAGATTTTTGATAATTTTGAGTAATTTGGACTAAATTGCAAAAATAAATTTTTGGGGGACTAAAATGTGAAATAAATGAAATGTAGGGACTTGTATGAAAATAGGAAATATTCGGCCAAGCATGGGTAATGTGAAATTTTGTGTATTTTGTGTTTTGTGCAATAGGGACTAAATTGTAAAAAGTGTGAAATGTTAGGGGCAAAATGGTAATTTGCCCATTTATGTGTTTTTAGACTAAATTGAATAGAATGGTGTTTAAATAAGTTTAATTTGAATATGTTTAGATCAAGAACCAAAGAAATCGGATTTGGACCGAGGAAAAACGAAAGTAGTCGATTAGTCGATTTTACTGTCCGTCGACGTTCGAGGTAAGTCAATAAGCATTTAAATGTTGTTATATTTATGAATATATATTTGTTATGTGATAACTTGAATTATTTGATTAAATTCATGTCATAGCCGAATATGAATTAGAGAAATAGACTATATTCCGAGTTCAATTTGATCGAGATTCAATGTCTGAAAGCCCCGTGCGAACCCTAGGAATAGTTAGGATACATATGTCATGACATAGGATATCCGATATGTGTTATCGTGTAAGACCACGTCTGGGATGTTGGCATCGACTTGTGTTTACGTGTAAGACCATGTCTGGGACATTGGCATCGTATTTGATTCGTGTAAGACCATGTCTGGGACAGTGGCATCGATATGTGATTACATGTAAGACCACGTCTGGGATGTTGGCATTGTACGAGCTTCCTACTATCCGCGTATCCTTTTTAATTTCGAACGGTCCAATGGGCAATGATAAGTTAAGATCGAGTGTAAATCAAGATATAAATGCTCAGGTATATATTCATACTAAGATATGAAATTAAGGTAAGTAGTGTACTTAAAATGATATTATAAAGTTACATGTAATATGATTTTTGTGATGGTATATTTGATTATGTGAGTATTCGGCCTATTGATGTGTATGTATTGTGGAAAGAAATGGTATATTATACTAATGAATAAGAGTGTATTCGGCCAAAGTAGAAATTATGCATAACTTATATGTTTTGATATATGAAATTATATTAAAAGGGTATATGATTGATAATAGCTTATTTTAGTTTGAATAGATAAATTTTGTATATGATTAAATGTGAATTTGCTTATGACTTACTAAGCTTAAATAGCTTACTGTGTGTGTGTTTTGTTTACCTCTGTTTTATAGATTTTGGATTCACATTACGAGCTCGGGGATCGTCAGCGAAGCCTATCACACTATCGACAGTTTTTCGGTATTTTACTAAGTTGAATTTGGGCTTATGGCATGTATAGCATAGATGGATTCTTTAAGTTTGATTTTTGGTCATGTATATAAAATTAGCCATGTGAAAATGGCTTAATTTCCATGCTTGTGTTCGATTTGGTTTAAAGTTGGTTTATCCATGATTATCTTAATTAAGTTGGATTTTATGTGTTTGGGAATGGGTGCTTGATGTGTTTAATTTTTATGCTCGAATTTGACTATATTGGATCATGATTTGAGCTTGCATTAGGATGAGATATTTAAGTTACGTGTATGTGGTAAACTTGGTTTATACTAGCTAATAAAGTCTTAAAATATGTGGATTGAATAAATGGGTAAAATGCTAAGTATATTGTAAATGAAATGACATTTATAATTTTAATATATGAATTAAGTAATATGTATGTCATATATGTGTGGTGTGTTAGTATGTGCTTATAGTTTAAATAGCAAGCTTAATACCGAATATATAAATGCTTATGAGGTTTGATATATGTATATATATATGATTCAGTAAAGGGGCAATGATAAGCACATTATATATTCAATTATGATGCTAAGTTGTTTATGTTCAGTTTTATGTGTTTTTGATTTAATGCTTGATGTGTTGGTTTTAGTAATTCAGCTATGGCTCATTTGTATGTGAAGTAGGGTTGCTATGTTTAGTGAATATTGTGGTAAATGTTTTGATATATAAATGTATATATATATAGGTACGGTTATAGCATATAAATGGAACAAATTGATATGTCCGGTTGATCATTGAAATTGAATATGGTTTATGTTCATTCGGAAAATACTAGTATGTATTTATATAAGTATGATGTATTTTATTATGAAGATATATGTAATGAACATGATTCTATTATGGTTTATTATGGATTCATTTATAATGTATAATTTGATTTATGGATAGGTTTCAAAGTGGTGCATGATGTGTAATTATATTTGACTAGTGGTGAGTAAAACAAATAGATATACTTATGACATGTTTAATGGAGGTTTGTTATTTAAATGTTTAATGGAAGATAGTAAATTCAGCCTTAGTAAATGGTTCATTTTGATAAGCATGTGAGTTGGTTGCAATATTATTTGCCTATTTGTGATCGAATACGAAAATTTATTATTATTGATATGTTTAAATTTTAAAAGCATAACTTGTTTATATACTTTAAGTAGTAAAGTATGATTGCGTTTTAGTTGGTTAAGTGAATTATATGTATTAAAAATGTAGTAAATATCTTTCATGATCTGTGCTATGTCCGGTAATGCCTTGTAACCCTAATCTGGCGACGGATACGGGTTAGGGGTGTTACATTTGATTGGTATCAGAGCTACGGTTTAGTCAATTCTAGAACTAATGTAGCGCGTATGACTCTAGCTATACATGCCATATTTTATACTGCGATAGTGTGATGACTTCTGAAATCTGAAAAATGTGTTTTTATATAGTAATGGATCCCGATCGAGCCGTAGCTGATGATGTCGAGAGTATAGCGCCTGCTCCCGCGCAAGGGACAGTGCCGGTTGATTCTCGACCGACTTCGAGTAACCAAGAGGGGGAGGCTAGACAAGCCTTCTATCAAATGATGAATGACTGGTTTACTCAATATATCCGGACTAATCCGGCTGCACAACAACCTCCACCCCCGATTAATCCATCTTCAGTACCTACTATACCTCAAGTGAGTGATCTGCTGAGATTGTCTGAGCCTCCTGTTGATAAAATTAGAAAACATGGAGCCGAAGAATTCAGAGCTACTGATGATGATGATGCTGAGCGAGCTGAGTTCCGGCTCGATAATACTCTTCGAGTGTTTGATGAATTATCCTGCACCCCTGATGAATGTTTAAAATTTGCCATATCTCTGCTACGGGACACTGCATATCACTGGTGGAATACACTAGTATCGGTGGTTCCAAAAGAACGAGTGACCTGGGAATTCTTTCAGACTGAGTTCCGTAAGAAATACATCAGTCAGAGATTTATCGACCAGAAACGCAAAGAATTTATTGAATTGTAACACCCCTTACCCGTATTCTACATCGGAATCGGGCCCGAGGCATTACCGAATTAAAACCACTTGATCGCCACTTAGGCTCAATGTGAATACTCTCAAAAGCTACCACAACTACCTTATTAAGGACTTACGAGGTCTTAAACATGCATACGAGATCTCCCGAGGCTCTACCAAAACTTTATCGATCTTAAAATTTCTTTCACTCAGACAACGGTCACACGCCCATGTAGAATGAGACACGCCCGTGCACCCACAAGACATGCCCGTGTCTTCCACCCGTGGTCGACACTGACTAAATTCACACGGCCTGGACACGCCCGTGTTCTCCACCCGTGGTGAACACTGACCACTTCACACGACCTAGGCGCACGCCCGTGTGGCTAGTCCATGGTCTATTCTAACTTGAAATGCTAACATGCAGGGGACACACGGCCAAGTCACACGCCCATGGGCTGACCGTGTGTCACACATGGCCTAGACACACGCCCGTGTGTCTACCCACATGGACAAGAACAAAGCTATTTGTCATGCCCTTCTCACCCCTCTAGCATACACAACAAGTACTCATTCAACACATCCATAACCAACTCATAATGAACATAATCTTACATAGATAAATACATCTTTTCATATAATAATGTATCCATCAACTATGGCATTATATAAAATAGATTATCCATGTAAAGGCCAACAGATCTTAGCAAAAACAACAAAATACCCTAACGTGTCTAGCCTCTATACATGCCATATACAAAACATTAAATCCAATGTACCAGAGTGTGTTGATAGTGTGGGCGATCTTCTGATTAATCCGCGTATCACGATTCAATCCTTGCTCTCTATAAGACAAGGGAAAAGAAAGGAGTAAGCTTTGAGCTTAGTAAGTTTACACATAAACAATTTAAGCATTCTAGTATAAGCTAAACAACAATTAGCATTATACTAACATATGTATTCACATCCACTACTATGCTTACTCTTTCTATCCCTTACCACATCTCCAACACATCATGAGTCACATACTCATAATCATTGACATGCACCCCTGCACTCAATAGCACATTTACTCAAAATATAACACATCATTATTTCTCAATAATACATCCACACAGCTAAATTACTCGGTAGTTTCGCACTTAGCCTACCACAATCAGTTCATAGGGTAGTATCGCACATAGCCTACTACAAAGGATAATTATAGTGATTCTGAACATAGCTCACTAAATAATATGCTTAACAATAGTATCGCACACATCCCATCATTGTTAACTATCAAGGTGGTATCGCATTTAGCCCACTATCAAACATTATCACTACACATTCACATGTCTACTTTGTAATACATTCATCCATTCACAACTACTATCTCTTTCATTCCACTAGAATCGAATAGGTTCTCAATCATGCTGCACATTAGCTAGCATTAACAATGTATACGCATAAATGCATCGTTCATACGTAAACTTACCTCGGTACTCAAAAAGTATGGAGATGTGCAATTTAGTCCACGACATTGTCCTTGCCTCGGTTATGATCTGGGCTTCGTCTTTCTTGATCTAAAATGATAAATCAACCCATTCAATACACACATTGACGAAATTGACCTTATCTCATACTTTAGCAAAATCACCATTTTGCCCCTAAACTTTCTCATATTTACACTTTTGTCCCAAGACTCGTAAAGTGATTTTCATTCAACTTTCTAGCCTTTCATGCTTAGCCGAATCATTTACTCAACTCAAGCAATCATCAATTCTCACTAAATCACTCATGTATGACCAATCTCAAGACTTTCACAAACTAGTCCCTACATGCATTTTTCATGGAATTCACTTAGCAAAAGATGTTTCTACTACATCAAGCTTTCATATTCTACCATAAAACATCAAAATACATGCATGTCATACATGGTTACATTTTTGAACATCAATCCTAGCTCAACATAACTAAAAATAGCTTACTCATGTTACTAGGACTTCAAAAATACGAAGGATATTAAAAACGGGGCTTGGATGCACTTACTAGCAAGCTTGAAAAATTGAAGAACCCTAACAATGGCTCCTTCAAATTTCTAAGCAGCTTGGAGAAGAAGATGAATGAAATTCTATCATCTTTTCCTTTTAATCACTTAATTGACAAATGACCGAAATGCCCCTTAGTCAAACTTTTCCAATACCATCCACTCATGCCCATTATTGTCCAAAAATTAGAATTTGGGAAAATTACTATTTAATGACCTCTAATTGATAATCCAAAGCTATTTCATACAATTAGCTTCTAGAATTTCACATTTTGCAACTTTTGCAATTTAGTCCTTTTGGACAATTCAACCGCAATTTAACAAAATTGCTTCATGAAACTTTCACACTAACATGAAAACATAGCATAAACCTCAAAACTCAAACATATACCTCAGATTTGTTGTCTCGCACCACTATTCTGACTAGGCCCTAAATCAGGATGTTACAACTCTCCCCCTTTAGAGATTTTCGCCCTCGAAAATCTTACCAGTAAAAAGGTTTGGGTGTTGCTCTCTCATACTTTCTTCCAGTTCCCACGTAGCCTCTTCCACAGGGACACTTTCAAAAACACTTTGTCACCCACCTCAAACTCAATTTCTTTTCTTTTTAGATTCGCGTACGACTTCTGTCAGTCCGAAGTAACTTTCAGACTATTACGGATTACTTTCACCTTCTCCTCAGTCTCTTTTACTAGATCGACCCCATGGATCTGCTTCTCACTAAGCTCAGTCCAATACAGAGGAGTCCGACACTTACGACCATACAAAGCTTCATACGGTGCCATCTGTATACTTGACTGATAACTGTTGTTGTAGGCAAACTCGACCAAAGGTAGATACCTCTCCCAACTACCTTCGAATTCTAACACACAGCATCGAAGCATATCTTCGAGAACTTTAATCACTCTTTTAGACTGACCATCTGTTTGTGGATGGAACGCAGTACTGAAATTTAACCTCGTACCCATGGCCTTTTGCAACTTCTTCTAAAACCTCGAAGTAAACCTCGGATCTCTATCCGATATTATAGACATAGGCACACCATGTAACCTCACTATCTCTGCAACATACAATTCGGCTAACTTTTCCAGTGAATAATCAACACGTACTGGAATAAAATGAGCCGAATTTGTCAATCTATCCACAACAACCCACACAGCATCTTTCTTTTTTGGGAGTCATAGGCAACCCCATCACAAAATCCATGGTAACCCGATCCCATTTCCATTCAAGAACCATCACTGGCTGAAGCAATCCCGAAGGCACTTGATGCTCAGCTTTCACTTGTTGACAAATTAGACACTTTGCCACAAACTCAGAAATGTCTCTTTTCATACCCGGCCACCAATAAGACTTCTTCAAGTCATTGTACATTTTCGTACTGCCCGGGTGTACTGACAAATAACCACAATGTGCCTCATGTAAAACCTTTTAGATCAATTTTTCATCTCTAGGTACACAAATTCTGTCATGGTACAACAAACAACCATCCGAACCCACTCGAAAATCAGAATCACTTTCTGATCCACACTTAGCTCTCTTAGCTTGCATCTCACTATCAATTCTCTGAGCCTCACATACCTGTTGAACAAATAGTAGCTTAGCTCTCAACTCTGCCAATATAGCACCATCATCAGACAATGCTAAATTCAGGCTCATAACTTTTAGAGCATACAAGGATTTCCTACTCAAGGCATCCGCAACCACATTCGCTTTTCCCGGGTGGTAATCAATGACTAACTCATAGTCTTTTAATAACTCGAGCCACCCCCTCTGTCGCAAATTCAAATCCTTTTGATCCATCAAATACTTCAAACTCTTATGATCCGTAAAGATTCGACACTTCTCACCGTATAAATAATGTCGCCAAATCTTTAACGCGAAAACAATCGCAGCAAACTCCAAATCATGAGTCGGATAATTCTTCTCGTGTGGTTTTAACTACCTCGAGGCGTAACTGACTACCTTACCCTCTTGCATAAACACACAACCGAGACCATTAAACGACACGTCACTGAAAACCACGAACTCTTTTCCCCGATTCTGGTTGAACCAAAATCGGCGCCTCAGTCAACAATGTTTTCAATCTCTCAAAACTCTGTTGACATGTCTCAGCCCAATCAAACTTGATATCCTTATGCAACAATTTCGTCATCGCGGTAGCAATTACAGAGAACCCCTTTACGAAACATCTGTAATATCTTACCAATCCCAAGAAGCTTCTGACTTCTGACACGTTCCTCGGCTGTTTCCAATCCACAATAGCCGAAATCTTACTCGGGTCAACTCTAATACCATCACCCGACACAATGTGTCCTAGGAATGTGACCTCCCAGAGCCAAAACTCACTCTTGCAAAACTTAGCATACAACTGCTTATCCCTTAAATTTTGCAAGACAATTTTCAAATGCTTTTCATGATCGTTCTCATCCCGAAAATAGATCAATATGTCGTCAATGAAGACAACTACAAACTTATCCACATACGGTCGAAAGACACGGTTCATCAAATCCATAAAAATCGCAGGTGCATTGGTTAAACCAAACGGCATGACTAAAAACTCATAATGGCCATACCTCGTTAGAAATGCAGTTTTCAACACATCTTGCTCTTTCACTCTCAACTGGTAATAACAAGATCTTAGGTCGATCTTGGAGAACACTGTAGCTCCTTTCAGTTGATCAAAAAGATCATCAATCCTTGGTAAAGGATACTTATTCTTCACCGTCGCTTTGTTAAGTTTCCTATAGTCTATACACAACCTCATAGACCCATCTTTCTTTTTCACAAATAGTACTGGAGCACCCCACGGTGAGTAGCTTAGTCTTGCAAAACCCTTATCTGTCAAATCTTGCAACTGAACCTTCAGGTCGTTCAACTCTAAAGGTGCCATCCTATACGAAGCAATTGAAATAGGTGCCGTTCCCGAAACTAACTCAATCCCAAACTCGACCTCTCTCTCTGGAGGTAATCCGGGTAACTCTGCCGAGAATACATTTGGATACTCACATACCACCGGTACTGTATCAAACTTTACTTCAACCCCTTGAGTATTCAATACAAAATTGAGATAGGACTCACACCCTTTTCTCAAACATTTCTCAGCCACTAGGGAAGAAATCATCACTGGTAGACTATCCGATCCACCTGATTCAACCTGAACAACATTTCCGCTCTCACACTTCAATTCAATAAATTTACTACCACAGTTCACTAAGACACTATGGGTAGTCAACCAATCCATGCCAAGGATTAAGCCAAACTCATCAAACGGAAACAACATAAGGTTTGCCGGAAAACAATGACTCATAATCAACAAAAGACAATTCTTACACACCTTGTCCACTAACACATGCTTACCTAACGGGTTTGACACCTTAACCACAATATCCGTAAACTCAACGGTCATACTCAAACTAAATGCCAATCTCATGCAAATATAAGAATGAGTAGACCCTGGATCTATTAAAGTAATAACAAAGGTGTCAAAAAGAGAAAAAGTACCCGTTATCACATCTAGAGATGATGCCTCTTCACGAGCGCGAATGGCATACGTCCTCGCAGGTGCCCGACACTCCGGTCTCACAGTAGAGTCTTTGGACGCACCTCTACCACTAGTCCCACCTCTCGGGTTCCTTGGTGGTCTACCTCTTGCAGACATATCACTAGGTCTTGTCTCTTGCTTCTCTTCCTTGTCATCCCTCTCGAGGAAATTTCGGATAAAATGGTCGGGGGAACCACACTTATAAAAACTTTAGCTGTTTCCCCAACACTCTCCTGAATGATACCTACCACAACTTGGACACTCCGGTTTTTTCTTCGGATTGCCCACACTTTCCATCAAGGTGGCTTGGACTCTCGAACCCGAACGAGTGTTGTCCAAGTTTTGATGTGAATATCCCACTGGTGCTGTCGTCTGAGGATTCACTTCCTTGGATCTTTTCGACTGGGCTTGATATGATTTGCCCATCGGCTATTTTCTCGCATCTCGGGCTTCACTCACAGCCCTTTTATTTTCCTTACTCAACTCCTTGGCCTTACTTGCCCTTTCAACCAACACCACAAACTCTTTCAACTCCAAAATACCCACTAGGAGCTTAATATCCTCATTCAGTCCATCTTTGAACCTTTTACACAAGATGGTCTCCATCGACACACATTCTTGCGCGTACTTGCTAAGCCTAACAAATTCGCGCTCATATTCTGCTATTGTCATTCTTCCTTGCTTTAACTCAATGAATTCATTCCGTTTTTTATCAGTAAACTGCTGGCTTATATACTTCTTCCAGAACACTTCTAGAAAGAAGTCCCACGTCACCCTCTCTCTCGGGACTACCGACGTCAACGTCTTCCACCAATGATATGCCGAGTCCCTCAGCAAAGATACGACACACTTTAGGTTCTCTTTAGGTGTACAAGAGAGTAACTCCTCAGCCCCTTGTTTCTTAATTTTATCCACCAGGGGTTTCGATATCCTCACTACATCAATACCTTGGGGAGCCACTGGAATTGGCTGAGGTATAGGAGGAGGTGGAGGAGGTTGAGCATTAGGGTTCGCTCGAACATAATCCGAGTACCAATTTCTCATCATTTGGAGAAAGGCTTCCCGAGCCTCTTCCCTTTGACCCCTAACCTCGGGTCCACTCTCAACAGGCGTGGTTCCTTGTGTAGGAGCCGACGCATTACTAGCTGCTTCATCAGCAGTCGATTGATCGGGATCCATATACTATATAAAACAAGGTTTAAAATCATCAGAAACCACCACACTATCATTGTAAACTTATGGCATGTGTAGCTAGACTCTTACACCCACTACGGTAGTCCTAGAACCGACTAAACCATAGCTCTGATACCACTAAATGTAACACCCCTTATCGGCATTCTACACTGGAACCGGGTCCGAGGCATTACCGAATTAAAACCACTTGATTGCCACTTAGGCTCAACGTGACTACTCTCAAAAGCTACCACAACTACCTCATTAAGGACCTACGAGGTCTTAAACATACATACGAGAGCTCCCGAGGCTCTACCGAAAGTTTATCGATCTTAAAATTTCTTTCGCTCAGACAAGGGTCACACGCCCATGTAGAATGGGACACGCCCGTGCACCCTCAAGACATGGCCGTGTCTTCCACCCGTGGTCGACACTGACTAAATTCACACAGCCTGGACACGCTCGTGTTCTCCACCCGTGGTGAACACTGACCACTTTAGACGACCTAGGCACACACCCGTGTGGATAGTCCGTGGTCTATCCTGACTTGAAATGCTGACATGCAGGGGACACACGGCCAAGTCACACGCCCATGGGCTGACCGTGTGTCACACATGGCCTAGACACACGCCCGTGTGTCTACCCACATGGACAAGAACAAACCTATTTGTCATGCCCTTCTCACCCCTCTAGCATACACAACAAGTACTCATTCAACACATCCATAACCAACTCATAATAAACATAATCTTACATGGATAAATACATCTTTTCATATAATAATGTATCCATCAACTATGGCATTATATAAAATAGATTATCCATGTAAAGGCCAACACATCTTAGCCAAAACAACAAAATACCCTAACGTGTCTAGCCTCTATACATGCTATATACTAAACATTAAGTCCAATGTACCAGAGTGTGTTGATAGTGTGGGTGATCTTTCGATTAATCCGCCTATCACGATTCAATCCTTGTTCTCTATAAGATAAGGGAAAAGAAAGGAGTAAGCTTTGAGCTTAGTAAGTTTACACATAAACAATTTAAGCATTCTAGTATAAGCTAAACAACAATTAGCATTATACTAACATAAGTAATTCACATCCACTACTATGCTTACTCTTTCTACCCCTTACCACATCTCCAACACATCATGAGTCACATACTCATAATCATTGACATGCACCCCTGCACTCAATAGCACATTTACTCAAAATACAACACATCATTATTTCTCAATAATACATCCACACAGCTAAATTACTCGGTGGTTTCGCACTTAGCCCACCACAATCAGATCATAGGGTAGTATCGCACATAGCCTACCACAAAGGATAATTATAGTGATTTCGCACATAGCTCACTAAATAATATGCTTAACAATAGTATCGAACACATCCCTTCATTGTTAAGTATCAAGGTGGTATCGTACTTAGCCCACTATCAAACATTATCACTGCACATTCACATGTCTACTTTGTAATACATTCATCCATTCACAACTACTATCTCATTCATTCCGTTATAATTGAATAGGTTCTCAATCATGCTACACATTAGCTAGCATTAACAATGTATACGCATAAATGCATCATTCATACGTAAACTTACCTCGGAACTCAAAAAGTATAGAGATGTGTAATTTAGTCTACGACATTGTCCTTGCCTCGGTTATGATCCGAGCTTCATCTTTCTTGATCTAAAATGATAAATCAACCCGTTCAATACACACATTGACTGAATTGACCCTTATCTTATACTTTAGCAAAATTACCATTTTGCCCTTAAACTTTCTCATATTTACACTTTTGTCCCAAGGATCGTAAAGTGATTTTCATTCAACTTTCTAGCCTTTCAAGCTTAGCCGAATCATTTACTCAACTAAAGCAATCATCAATTCTCACTAAATCACTCATGTATGACCAATCTCAAGACTTTCACAAACTAGTCCCTACATGCATTTTTCATGGAATTCACTTAGCAAAAGATGTTTCTACTACATCAAGCTTTCATATTCTTCCATAAAACATCAAAATACATGCATGTCATACATGGTTAAATTTTTGAACATCAATCCTAGCTCAACATATAGCTAAAAATAGCTTACTCATGTTACTAAGACTTCAAAAATACGAAGGATATTAAAAACGAGGCTTGGATGCACTTACTAGAAAGCTTGAAAAATTGAAGAACCCTAACAATGGATCCCTTCAAATTTTGGCAGCTTGGAGAAGATGATGAATGAAATTCTATCATCTTTTTCCCTTTTTAATCACTTAATTGACAAATGACCAAAATGCCCCTTAGTCAAACTTTTCCAATACCATCCACTCATGCCCATTTTTGTCCAAAAATTAGAATTTGGAAAAATTACTATTTAAGGACCTCTAATTGATAATCGAAAGCTATTTTATACAATTAGCTTCTAGAATTTCACATTTTGTAACTTTTGCAATTTAGTCCTTTTGGACAATTCAACCGCAATTTAACAAAATTGCTTCATGAAACTTTCACACTAACATGAAAACATAGCATAAACCTCAAAAATCATGCATATACCTCAGATTTGTGGTCTCGCACCACTATTCCGACTAGACCCTAATCGGGATGTTACAGTCGGATGATAATGACAGAGTATGAGCAGAAATTTGTGAGACTCAGTCGGTATGCCCGAGAGTGTGTTTCGACCGAAGCTATAATGTGTAAAAGATTTGAAGACTGGTTGAATGAAGACATTAAACTGTTAGTTGGCATACTTTATATAAAAGAGTTCGTGGTACTTGTTGAGCGAGCTTGCAAAGCCGAAGAGCTTGGGAAAGAGAAAAGAAAAGCTGACTCTGAAGCTAGAGATTTACGTAAGAGACCATTCAGTAAGTCATTTCATTTGACCTCAAAGAAGTTCCAAGATGATGCTAGCCGTTCGAAGACTACTGCAGGTTATTCTAGACGTGATCGAGATAGACCACCTGTGAGCTCGAGAGCTACCTCAGTAGCTAGTATGGGTAATGTCAGATCAAATCAACCCGAGTGTGAACATTATGGTAAAAGACATCCTGGCAGTTGCAGATTGCATGACAGAGCTTGTTTTAAATGTGGATCTAGAGATCATTTCATTTAGGAGTGTCCAGAGTTAGCGGATCAAAATCTGGTTCAGAATACTAGATCGGGTAATACTGAAGTTTGAGGTAGACCACCCAGAAATACGGGTAATGTGAGTGGTAGTCAGAGAGGGACAAAAGATTCAACTGTTAGATCTGAGGCTTGTGCACCAGCCAGAGCTTATGCTATTCGCGCACGTGAGGAGACTTCATCCCCAGACGTCATTACTGGTGCTTTCACTCTTTATGATACTAGTGTTGTTGCATTGATTGACCCTGGTTCGACTCATTCTTATGTGTGTGATACTTTAGTATCCAATAAGACTTTGCTTGTAGAGTCTACTGAGTTTGTGATTAAAGTATCGAACCCCTTAGGCCTGTGTGTTTTTGTTGATAAAGTGTGCAAGAATTGTCCGTTGATGATTCAAGATTCATGTTTTCCGGCTGATTTGATGTTTTTTCCATTCGACGAGTTTGATATAATTTTGGGTATGGATTGGCTAACTCTGCATGATGCTATTGTAAACTGCAAATGGAAGACTATTGATTTACGGTGCCAGAATGATGAGATTATTCGGATTCAGTCTAATGATCTGAATAGTTTACCGGCAGTGATATATTCAATGTTAGCTCAGAAATATGTGAGAAAGGGTTGTGAAGCTTATTTTGCTTATGTCCTCGCCTCTAAAGTGACCGAAAAGAAGATCGAATCAGTACCTGTTGTGTGTGAGTATCTAGATGTGTTTCCTGAAGAGTTACCGGGTTTGCCACCTATTCGAGAAGTTGAATTTCGTATTGAATTAGTGCCGGGGACGACTTCAATTTCGATAGCTCCGTACAGAATGGCACCTACGAAATTAAAAAAAATTGAAAGCTCAGTTGCAAGAGTTGACATATAGAGGTTTTGCGCGACCAAGTTTCTCTCCCTGGGGCGCACCAGTATTATTTGTGAAAAAGAAAGACGGAACTATGAGAATGTGTATCGACTACAGACAGCTCAATAAAGTGACTATAAAGAATAAGTATCTGTTGCCAGGGATTGATGATCTGTTCGATCAGTTGAAAGGGGCTACAGTGTTTTCAAAAATAGATTTGAGATCAGCCTACTATCAGCTACGAGTTAAAGACTCTGATGTGCCAAAGACTGCTTTCTGAATGAGGTACGGACACTATGAGTTTCTAGTTATGCCTTTCGGACTCACTAATGCACCTGCTGTTTTCATGGATTTGATGAATCAGATTTTCAGACAGTATCTGGATCGGTTTGTGGTAGTATTCATAGATGATATTTTGATATACTCTCGTGATGAAACCGAGCATGCCAAACATCTGAGACTTGTGTTACAGACTTTACGAGATAAACAGTTGTATGCAAAGTTCAGTAAATATGAGTTTTGGTTATGCAAAGTCAGTTTTCTGGGCCATTTTGTATCAGTATCGAGTATTCAGGTTGATCCGAGTAAAATTTCAGATATACTTGATTGGAAACCTTCGAGAAATGTCTCTAAAGTTCGAAGCTTTCTGGGACTTGCTGGTTATTATAGACGGTTCATGAAAGGTTTCTCTATGATCGCGACACCGATGACGAAGCTGTTATAGAAAGATGTTAAGTTTGAGTGGTCAGAAAAGTTTCGATCAGTTGAAAGCTCTTTTGACCGAAGCTCTAGTGTTAGTTCAGCCAGAATCGGGTAAAGAATTTGTCATTTACAGTGATGCATCTTTGAGTGGTCTGGGTTGTGTTTTGATGAAGGAAGGCAAAGTCATAGCTTATGCCTCGAGACAGCTGAAGCCGCACGAAAAGAACTATCCAACACACGATTTGGAATTGGCAGCTATTGTGTTTGCATTGAAGATTTGGCGTCACTATTTGTTCTGTGAAAAATGTCATGTTTATTCTAATCATAAAAGCCTAAAATATTTGATGACTCAGAAAGACCTGAATTTGAGACAACATCGATGGTTAGAGTTTTTAAAAGACTACAAGCTAGTGATTGACTATCATCCACGAAAGGCTAATGTTGTTGCTGATGCTTTAAGTCGAAAATCATTATTTCCTTTGCATACAATGAATGTGCATATGGTTATATCTGATGATGGTTTGATAATAGCCGAATTAAAAGCAAGACCATTGATTGTTCAACAAATTTGTGATGCTCAGAAAGTTGATAAAGATCTGAGAGCAAAGCGAGTTCAGTGTGAAACGAATGTTGAATCTGAATTCTGAGTTGATGAAAATGGTTGTTTGAGGTTCAGAAACCAAATATGTGTTCCGAGAAACTCAGAGTTGATTCAAATGATTTTGAACGAAGCTCACAGCAGTCGGTTATCTGTTCATCAGGGTAGCACGAAAATGTATAATGATCTGAAACAGTTCTGTTGGTGGTCTGGTATGAAACGAGACATATCTGACTTTGTTTCGAAATGCTTAGTCTGTTAACAAGTAAAAGCCGAGCATCAGGTACCTTCTGGGTTACTTCAGCCGATTATGATACCCGAGTGGAAAAGGGACAGAGTCACGATGGATTTTGTATCTGGTTTACCATTGACACCGAGCAAGAAAGATGCAATCTGGGTTATTGTGGATAGATTGAGTAAATCTACTCATTTTGTTCCGATTCGCACAAATTATTCACTTGATAAATTGGCTGGAATATATGTTTCTTAGATTGTGAGATTACATGGAGTGCCTATCTCTATTGTTTCGGATCGAGATTCGAGGTTCACATCGCGATTTTGGAAGAAATTGTAAGATGATTTAGGTACGAGACTGTAACATCCTGAAATTTGGGATTTTATGTTTTGCATTATACCATGCGTTAGGCTAGCTAAGAGTGTCAGTTGTGTATGTTTAGGGACCCTAAGAAGGCTTGGGGTTGGGTTGGGCTTTGGTAGAATTTTTTGTGTTTATGCACTTAAGGGGGAGAAGGCAAGTGACGTCAAGACTTAAAAGAATAAGTGAGTATTTTGCTAGCAAAAGAAGAGCTAGTAGTAAAGTGGTGAGGCGTCACATGAAGGGGCTTAAAGGGTGGAGTTTGAATCTCACCTATTGCAAATATTTTTTTTTTGTGCTAATCAGGTGGAAGACAGTAAGTGTCGGCCATGGCTCTATAGAAGGAAAGGAAGACTTTCAAATGATGGAAAGAAGACTAAGGAAAAGAGAAAGGAGGAGATCAAGGGAAAAATAAGGAAAGAAGTAAAGGAAAGAGATAAGGGGGGATATGTTGGCCGAATTTTGGGAGGTGCTTGGGGAAAGAAAATTTGGTCAACCATAATCTTTTTGATGTTAGGGACTTACGGTTTTGGTAGGGGGAATTAGGGAGCCGAATTTCCTATAGCCTTTTTACAAGTTTTGTGCATGAAAAGTTTTTCTCTCTTTTTGAACATTTGTTTTTTGCTTCTTTTCCAACCTTTTCCTTTGTTTGCCGAAACACTCAAGCCATTTTGGTCATCTTTTCCTTAGTATAGGCCGAAACTCCCTGACACCTCTTTTTCCATCTCTCTTTTTCTTTAGTCAATATTTTTTATGGCCAAATCTTGCTTGTTCTTTTCTCTCTAAGTAGCCGAATCCTCCTAGCCATTCTCTCTCCTCCATCTTGCATGTTGATCACTTTCTTCCTTAGTTAAATCGGTGGGAATCGGGTTCATCATTGATTAAGGTAAGGAGTCTCTTCTTAGTCCATTCGATATCTCTACTTGGTTATTTTGCTAAATGAATCGATAGATTTGACTAATCAATTATTATAGGGACTAAATCACTCGATCTTCTCTACTCGTCGATCCTTTGGAAGTAGTGGTAAGCCGAAACCCACTCCTTAGATAACTACTTTCTCTCATCGTAGTATTATTCTGATCGAGACTCTTTCAATGGAGGCAAGTGGTAGCGTTATTAAAGGAAAATCGATAGAAGGGCAAAAAGGGAGTGGACTTGCAATCTCTACTCCCAAGTTCAAACGTAGGGTGGTATCGGCAGTTTGGGATTTTCCACCAGGTTGTGGACGATCTTCTTGTGAGAGTAGGCAAATCGTAGTCGTTCACGATACTAAGGATAAGCATTTTTTTAGATCGTTTGATTTAGATTTGGATTAAGACACTATCTCTTGTTAGTTAATCGAGTGTTATGGTGACATAGGTGCTGACGATCAAGAAGGTTTAGTCCTTACCGTAATCAGGTGTGTAATCTCACACCGAAATCCTGTAGATTCGTGATTCACCATCATGTTGGAAAATAGATCGTTGTTGCTTACTGATCTAATAACCGTAATATGGCAAGAATCGAGTAACTTGCTTAAAAAACGTTAATTTTAAGATCTGTCAAAATCGGTATTAATTTGTAAAATTATAAAAATGCCCTTGTGGGCCGAATTACTAAAAAGCTTTAATGGGCCGTTTTTATGAAAATGCCCCTATGGGTCGATTTACCAAAATGCCTTAACGGGCTGATTTGCTAGAATGCCTTAGTGGGCCGATTTACCAAAGTGCTTTAATAGGCCGATTCATCAAAATATTTCATTAGAATAATGGTTGCTATATGTGTGGATATACTTTTCTTATGTTGCATCTTTACATATTGCATGGGTTGGGAAAAATTGTATGGAGAGCGGTGTAGCTTGGTGGCATAGCCACAATTAAACTTATTATTGTGCTTAATTATGATTTAGGTGGCATGGCCACAAAAATAATATACTTTAGCACTTTTGACCGCAAACCGGTGTGTGCGGGTGGGTGGGTTGACTTGATCCCCACAGTGTGATTGGTAGTCGAGGTGTGATGGATGGATGGGTTGGGTTGCATTCATTTCTTTTAAATCTTTATGTAAATGGGCTTAGGCCCAAGATGTTGCTATACGGGTTCGGGCCCGAGTGGATGATGGTAAGGGGATTATGCATTGAGTTCTTGTAACTCACCGCCCTTTCTTTCTTAATCCTTGCAGGTGATGCTCAGTAATGAGGACTTGGGGCCATGGATAACTCGGTGGAGGCCATACTTTAGGAATGATGTTTTCGAACATTAGTAAATTTCTTTTCCGCTTAATTTCGTTACTTTTACTATTTTGGGTTTAAAGTTGTAATAAGGCCTCTGATATTTTTATTTTGCTTTATGTTTTGATATACTTATTATTTTCCATGAATTATTTTAAACGGGAATTTTTTTGAGATCTTAAACAACGGTTTTTCAAAATTGATTAACAAACGGATTTCATAACAAATATGTACAAATAATTTAACTTGGATTTTCCTTCGAATTATCAACATCTTTTTTCAAAAGTCACGATTTTTTTAAAGTTCACTCGTTTGATTTTCGATTCACCAATCAACCTCTCGAGATTAGTGGTATTTTTTTTTTCGAATATTTATAATCAAACTTGTTTTTCTTAATTATAACCTAATAACATCAACTTTAGTAGGAATCATAAGTTCTTTACACACTTTCTTCATGTGACATGCCGGATCCGGTTATATCGCATGGGCCGGGTTTGGGGTGTTACATTTTATGGTATCAGAGCCAGGTTGCAAAACTCGGTTGGGGTTTGGGTTCAATAATGTTTCCTAAAACTGTTTGAAATTCGATTTATAAATACATTTTTTAGAGAAAATATGGCACCATAGGTATCCGGCACCAAGTCAGTAAGTTTTTGTTTTCATTTTATGATTATTGTGGTATGGTTGTGGTAAGAAGACTCCACAAAATAGAAATACTCTAGAAATTTTAGCTTAGGAGCTGAAACTATAGAGATTGAGACTTTAGGATACGTTTTGCGGAAACAACTTTACTTCCTATACCCCATAAAACATTGTTTAATAAATATTGAATAGCATACTGATTCATAAGACTCGTAATCAGATTAAATCGACTTAGCAAACATGACCGCTAGAGGACGTGGACGCGATAGACATGGACGTGGTAGAGGCCGATGAAACACCCCAAACTCGGCCCACGAGCTTTGACCAGATTTGGTATGTTCCTCAAGTAAACCGGTTCAAAATTCTTTTGTTCTTAGGAAAACTTGTGTGATTTTAAGAAAAATATTGTTTTGGGTTGGGCTTGTGTTGAAAACAGGTTCGTTTTATATTGAAATCCCTTTTATCTTAAGGGAAAAATATTTAGGGTTTAGTTTAAAAGAAATTTTAATTAAATTTTAATAGATAAAATTCATAATCATAATAAATAAAAATAAGTGTAAAGTAATTCAACTATGGCCTTATGGCCTTATTACATCAAGTAATTCCCAAAATAATTCAAAGTACTAAAATAAATTCAAGAGTCCTCAAAAATATAAACTTCATGTTAAGCATGGCCACCACAAGTTCTCACTGTCCCGGTCCATCACTGCTTCATCACACAAAAATGTTCCCAAACGGGTGAGTCAAACAGACTCAATGTGTACCACGACACTAAATCATAATAGAATCAGGGCATATCACATATTACACATTCAAAACATAGAATACAAGTTATGATGCATTCCCAAACCCAAACCTAGTTGTCCATCCGCTACACACCCCGTACTCGCCGGTCACACCGTGGAACTACTAAGTCAACCCTCCATCCGCTACACACCATCAAAGGCGATCATTTGCGATCGGCGTGCTCATCGCCCATATAAAATTTGTGGCATAGCCACGAGATAATTGTGTCATGAGACACCACATTCGAATAATGTAACCGGTTACCACATTCGGATAATGTGACCGAAGTCACCACATTCGAGATAGTGAGACCGTAGTCATCACATTCACTTCCCTTTTTCATATATCCCGAATGACCCATATTATTCATATCATGCATATCATACTTAAATTCACATTCTTATAAATTTTCACATGTTATAAATAACATATTTCATAATCCTAGTGGAAGTAGGAAACGTACCTGAGTACTTTGTACCATATTATGGTACCTTAGCCACATTCTTATAAACATGCATATTTTACATATTACCATCAATCTTATTAAAAGTTAGTGTGGGGTACACACCTGATTCGTTTAACGAAGTCCTTGAAATCCCAAAGAACCGATCTCTCTTGATTTAGATCCTTAACTCCTATATTCGGCCAATCATTTAAACACATTAATAAACCTTTTTGGCTTTAAAACCAAATCCTAGTAGGATTTGTATACTGAAAACCTACCTTGTTGCCGATTGACTTAAGAATCAAGTCCAAAACTTTGTTGTATTCCTTCTTTGTGATCTCAAATCCCGAAAAGTATCCTTGCTTTCCTAGGGATGTCAAAATTCCTATAATCACATGTTAGGTTTAATCTAACATTAAAACTTAAAACAAGACCTTTGGATCTTATAGTTTCTTACCTTAGATCCCGAAATATTCCTCCTTGTAGTCGACGATTGTAGAAACCCGAGAGATCCCTTAATACTTCAAATGACTACTTCCTTGCTTAGATTCACGGGGAGATTCGGCTATGGCTTCTAATGGAGAGGAAAATATTCGGCTAGGTTCCAACAATTACTTAATCTCGACTTGACAAAAGAAAAGAAAGAAAAGAAGAGAAGAGAGCACTAAGAATTTGGCAGAGAAAGGAGGAAGCACAAATTGATGAGTAGCCCTCCTTCCTTCCTTTTATAGCCGAAAATTATCATCTAAGGAGTCCCTTACTTGGCCACCACTCCTCTATCGATAACTTTATCCTTTAATTATCACTTAAAATAAAAGATAATTCAGCAACTATCCTTACTTAGCCGAAATTATTAAACTCAAAGTCGCTTACTTGGCCATCACTTCTCCCTTATTTTCCTCTTTATTTCTTTATTCAAATTAAAAGAATTTAATCCAACAATTATCTCTTGAAAATAATGATAAATAAATCCCTTATTTATCCACTATTTATAAAAGAATAAAAGCTCCTAATTTATAGCCATGTGCCAGTCCACCTCTCTGCTCCTTGTAGCAAAATAAAATTTCTTTTATTTGCTTCCCATGTGACTCGAACTCGTGCCCATTCCTCTTGCATATGGCGCCATTTCCATAGGCCCTAAGTGGCATCTTGAGACCACTTTTCCAAGCTTGTTTGTGTGTCAAATTTCACAAACTTTTTCTTTTAAGGCCACATTGCCTTAATTTCCCCTTTTAAACCTTAAAACTCGTCATTTCTAGGTCATTTCTAAGTTTCCAAAAATTTTCGATCGGCTCTGTAAACTTGACATTTCCTTACATTTCCATGACATCTCCTTACAAGACATTTCCTTACATTTCCAAGACATTTCCTTACATTTCCATGACATTTCCTTACAAGACATTTCCTTACATTTCCAAGGTTCTAAAAATGTTCACTTTCCTCTTTTAAACTTAACATTTCCATACATTTCCAGGTTTCCAAAAGTGTTCAAAATATATTCATAACACATAAGATATGTCATTTCGTACAATTAAACCAAAAATGCATAGGCCCTTTTCAGGATGTTACAGCCGAGGTGCTAGAGTTGTATTTGAGACATCTGGACATATGCCGAAAATGGACGCACCTGCGTCACCGGTGACTAAAGCTGGGTCACATGATCGAATGAGAGAGGACGATGCTCTGTCCCAAGCGATGTTGCGAGTTCTGGAAAGGGTTGCTGGGGTAAGAATTGGGACGGCAGCTCGTGGGTCGATATCCGAGTGACTTAGATCGAATAGGGCTGAAGTTTTTAAGGGTATTTCGGGTGTAGCCCCAAGTGTAGCGGAGTACTGGCTTGAGGCAGTGGAGCGGATTATGGACGATTTGGATTGCACAGCTGAGCGATAACTGAAAGGGGTTGTGTCATTGCTAAGACACGAGGCGTATCAGTGGTGGCTCATTGTTTGAGAAGGCACTCAGGCTGATCGTATTACCTGGGAATTCTTTAAGACAGCATTTCAAGGAAAATATGTCGGGGCTAGCTATGTAGATGCCCGAAGAAAGGAATTCCTGAATCTGGTTCAATGAAGTAGATCTGTGGCAGTATACGAGGTGGAGTTTCTACGTCTGAGCCGATATGCTCGGGGAATAGTGCCGACTGATTACGAACGCTGTGTGCGTTTTGAGGACGGGTTGCATGATGAGTTACGGGTACTGATATCCCCACAGAAGGAGAGGAATTTTGCTACACTGGTTGAAAAAGCTAAGATTGCTGAAGAAGTAAAACACTCGAAACGGAAAAATCGAGACAAGGATAGGGGCAGGAACAAGAGAGACTCTGGGTATTCAGGTCCTGCTAGAGGATTTCAGAAAAGGCCCAAGAATGAGGGACGAGTTCGAGTGAGTGCTCCAGCTACTACCAATCAGTTACAGCCTTGTGTGGATTATGGAAAACTTCACTCGGGTGAATGTTGGAAGAGAACTGATGGATGTTTTAGATGTGGATTCAAAGACCATCGATTTAGGGATTGCCCTCCAGAGCCTGCTTAGACTCAGGTAGTTAAGTATGCATTTGCGCGACCGGCAGAGGCGCTCGGCGATTCTTAGAGAGGCGTGGGCGGTCGAGGTGGTAATGGCATGGGACGAGGTCAGGGTGCACCAGGTAGAGGTACCGATAATAGGGGTAACACGGAGGTGAGACAACCAGGGTTGGTCTATGTGGTCAGACGTTGAGAGGATCGCGATGCACCAGATGTCATAACTGGTACATTTTTCATATCTGATGTACCTTTTACCGCTTTGATAGACATTGGATCCACCCATTTGTATGTTGCATGTGTTGTGTCTGGAACTTTTAATATTAGATCTGAGATTACTGTCAGAGAAACAACTGTGATTAGCCCTTTAGGACAGTCGGTGGTAGTAAATAAATTGTTTAGGGATGTGCCCTTAGAAGTTCAGGGAGTAGTATTTCTGGCAGATTTGATGGAACTACCGTTCGGGGAGTTCGACCTTATATTAGGCATGGACTGGCTAGTTAAGCATCGTGCAAACTTGGACTATGCTACAAAGCGGATGGTACTAAGAACTTCAGAGGGTAAGGAAGTGATGATGATAGGTGAAAGAAGAAATTATCTATCTAATGTGGTATCTGCTTTAAAGGTGGAAAGGTTGGTACGAAAGGGGTGTGAAGCGTTCTTAGCTTTTATCAGTGCTTTGGATGCCAAAGAGTTGTCGGTAGAGAGTGTTAGAACGGTGAAAGAGTTTTCAGACGTCTCTCTCGGGGAGCTTCTAGGATTGCCTCCAGATCGGGAAGTGGAATTTGGTATTGAGCTGTTGCCAGGAACGGTTCCGGTGTCCAATGCTCCTTACAGAATGGCGCCGAAGGAGCTAGTGGAACTTAAAGCTCAAATTCAGGAGTTGTTGGACCGTGGATTTATTCGACCAACTGTGTCACCGTGGGGAGCGCCAATTTTGTTCGTTAAGAAAAAGGATGGGTCGATGCGTATGTGCATCGATTATAGACAATTGAATAAGTTGACGATTAAAAATAAGAACACGTTATCGAGGATCGATGACCTGTTCGATCAGCTACGAGGAGCTTCGGTCTTCTCGAAGATATATTTGAGTTCGGGGTATCACCAGCTAAAGGTCAAGGAGGCGGATATTCATAAAACTGCGTTCTGAACTCGTTATGAGCATTACGAGTTCTTGGTGATGCCGTTTGGGTTGACAAATGCACTAGCTGCATTTATAGACATGATGAACCGAGTCTTCCAACCATATCTAGATCGGTTTGTGGTGGTGTTCATAGATGACATCTTGGTGTACTCAAAGACAGAAGAGGAGCACGATTCACATCTACGGGTCGTATTACAGATATTAAGGGAGAAGCAGTTGTATGCCAAATTCAGTAAGTGTGAATTTTGGCTGAGGGAAGTGACCTTTTTGGGGCATGTTGTGTCTGCCGAGGGAATTAGAGTTGATCCCCGGAAGATCGAGGTCATATAGGCCCGGAAGCCACCAAAGTCGATGGCGAGAAATTGAGAGTTTTCTAGGTTTGGCTGGGTATTACAGCGCGTTCGTTGAGGGTTTTCATTGATTTCGCACCTCTAACTAAGTGCATTGCGTAAGGGACTACCGTTTGTGTGGTCCGATAAGCGGCAAGAGAGCTTTGAGAAATTGAAGAAGATTCTGACAGAAGCGCCAGTATTGATTCAGCCTGAGGCCAGTAAAGAGTTTATTATTTATTGTGATGCGTCACACACGGGCTTCGGATGTGTGTTGATGAAAGAGGGGAAAGTGGTGGCTTATGCATCTCGTCAATTAAGACCGCATGAGGCGAACTATCCCACTCATGATTTGGAGCTAGCTGCAGTGGTGTTTGCTCTGAAGATATGGAGACATTATCTGTATGGGGAGAAGTCGATTATTTACACCGACCATAAGAGTCTGAAGTATCTCCTTACCCAGAAGGAATTGAATTTAAGGCAACGGAGGTGGATAGAGTTGTTGAAAGATTATGACTACTCAATTGAGTATCCCCCAGGTAAAGCTAACGTAGTGGCAGATGCGTTGAGTCGTAAGGTGATATCGGATTTGAGAGCGATGTTTGCTCATCTCAGCCTTTATGAAGATGGTAGTCTGTTAGCTGAACTTCAAGTAAAGCCTGCATGGGTAGGTCAGATTAAGGAAAGCAGTTGTTGGATAAGATGTTGAGTTCTCGACTGCAACAAGTGGAAGGTGGTGAGATAGGGGACTTTGGATTAAATAGTGATGGAGTATTGTGTTTCCGCGGAAGAGTTTGTATGCCCAGGGATTTGGAATTGAGACGAAGGATTCTGCGTGAGGCGCATAGTAGCCCATATGCTATGCACCCCGAGGGAAACAAAATGTACCGAGACCTCCGTGAGTAGTATTGGTGGGCAGGGTTGAAACGGGAGGTTTCTGATTTCGTGAGCAAGTGCTTGACATGTCAACAGGTAAAGGCAGAACATCAACTCCCTTCAGGGTTGCTACAACCTGTGAAAATCCCACTATGGAAATGGGAAAGGATAACGATGGACTTTGTTAGTGGGTTACCTTTAACGCCTACTAAGAAAGATTCAGTATGGGTAATAGTGGATTGGTTAACGAAGTCTGCTCACTTCCTACCTGTTTGTACGAATTATACGTTGCAGAAGTTGGCCAAGTTGTATATAGCAGAAGTTGTGAGGTTGCATGGGGTACCAGTGTCTATTATATCGGACAGGGATCCTAGGTTTACATCACGGTTCTGGAAGGCTTTACATGAAGCTTTGGGTACAAAACTAAATTTCAGCACGGTGTTTCATCCGCAGACTGATGGTCAGTCGGAGAGAGTAATCCAGATTCTAGAAAACATGTTAAGGGGTTGTGTGATCGACTTCAGGGGTAGTTGGGAAGATTTTCTACAATTGGCAGAGTTTGCATACAACAATAGTTATCAATCCAGCATCCATATGGCACCCTATGAGGCGTTGTATGGTCATAGTTGTCGTATTCTCTACTTGCCGGATGAGCCGGGGAGCGCGGCAGCTTGTTGGGTCCAGAATTGATCTCGGAGACGGAGGAAAAAGTAAAGGTAATTCGGGCTTGGTTAAAAGAAGCTTTGGATAGACATAAATCATACGCGGATCTGAAGCGGAAGGAGATAGATTTCTCTGTGGGTGATCAGGTCTTTCTGAAGGTCTCACCTTGGAAAAAGATCTTAAGATTTGGACGGAAGGGTAAGTTGAGCCCTAGATTTATCGGACCTTACCGCGTATTGAAGCGTGTTGGGCCAGTGGCTTATCAGCTTGACTTACCTCCGGAGTTAAGTCAGATACATAGCGTATTCCATGTCTCGATGTTAAGGCATTATCATTCGGATCCGTCTCATGTAGTGCCAGTGGAGGAAGTTGAGATAAGACCTGACTTGTCTTTTGAAGAAGAGCCAGTGCAGATTCTAGACCGGGATATTAAGGTGCTGAAAAGGAAGTCGGTTCCGTTAGTCAAAGTATTATGGCGTAATCACGGGTCAGAGGAAGCTACATGGGAGCCTGAGGACACGATCTGGCAAAAATACCCTCATCTCTTTTAATCAGGTAAATTTCGAGGCCAAAATTTCTTTAAGGGGGTAGAATTGTAACATCCTGAAGTTCGAGATTTTATGTTTTGCATTATACCTTGCGTTAGGCTAGCTAAGAGTGTCAGTTGTGTATGTTTAGGGACCCTAAGAAGGCTTGGGGTTGAGTTGGGCTTTGGTAGAATTTTTTGTGTTTATGCACTTAAGGGGGAGAAGGCAAGTGACGTCAAGACTTAAAAGAATAAGTGAGTATTTTGCTAGCATAAGAAGAGCTAGTAGCAAAGTGGTGAGGCGTCACATGAAGGGGCTAAGGGGTGGAGTTTGAATCTCACCTATTGCAAATATATATTTTTTTTGTGCTAATCAGGTGGAAGATGGTAAGTGTCGGCCATGGCTCTATAGAAGGAAAGGAAGACTTTCAAATGATGGAAAGAAGACTAAGGAAAAGAGAAAGGAGGAGATCAAGGGAAAAATAAGGAAAGAAGTAAAGGAAAGAGATAAGGGGGGATATGTTGGCCGAATTTTGGGAGGTGCTTGGGGAAAGAAAATTTGGTCAACCATAATCTTTTTGGTGTTAGGGACTTACGGTTTTGGTAGGGGGAATTAGGGAGCAGAATTTCCTATAGCATTTTTACAAGTTTTGTGCATGAAAAGTTTTTCTCTCTTTTTGAACATTTTTTTTTGTGCTTCTTTTCCAACCTTTTCCTTTGTTTGCCGAAACACTCAAACCATTTTGCTCATCTTTTCCTTAGTGTAGGCCGAAACTCCCTGACACCTCTTTTTCCATCTCTTTTTTTCTTTAGTCAATATTTTTTATGGCCAAATCTTGCTTGTTCTTTTCTCTCTAAGTAGCCGAATCCTCCTAGCCATTCTCTCTCCTCTATCTTGCGTGTTGATCACTTTCTTCCTTAGTTGAATCGGTGGGAATCGGGTTCATCATCGATTAAGGTAAGCAGTCTCTTCTTAGTCCATTCGATATCGCTACTTGGTTATTTTGCTAAACGGATCGATATATTTGACAAATCAATTATTATAGGGACTAAATCACTCAATCTTCTCTACTCGTCGATCCTTTGGAAGTAGTGGTAAGCCGAAACCCTCTCCTTAGATAACTACTTTCTCTCATTGTAGTATTATTCTGATCGAGACTCTTTCAATGGAGGCAAGTGGTAGCGTTATTAAAGGAAAATCGATAGAAGGGTAAAAAGGGAGTTGACTTGCAATCTCTACTCCCAAGTTCAAATGTAGTGCGGTATCGGCAGTTCAGGATTTTCCACCAGGTTGTGGACCATCTTCTGGTGAGAGTAAGCAAATCGTAGTCGTTCACGATACTAAGGGTAAGCATTTCTTTAGATTGTTTGATTTAGATTTGGATTAAGACACTATCTCTTGTTAGTTAATCGAGTGTTATGGTGACATAGGTGCCGAAGCGATCAAGAAGGTTTAGTCCTTACCGTGTCGGTGTGTAATCTCACAAATCCTGTGAGATTCGTGATTCACCATCATGTTGGAAAATAGATCGTTGTTGCTTACGAATCTAATAACCATAATATGGCAAGAATCGAGTAACTTGCTTAAACAACGTTAATTTTAAGATCTGTCAAAATCGGTATTAATTTGTAAAATTACAAAAATGCCCTTATGGGCCGAATTACTAAAAAGCTTTAATGGGTCGTTTTTATGAAAATGCCCCTATGGGTCAATTTACCAAAATTCCTTAACGGGCCGATTTGCTAGAATGCCTTAGTGGGCCAATTTACCAAAGTGCTTTAATGGGCCGATTTATCAAAGTATTTTATTAGAATAATGGTTGCTATATGTGTGGATATACTTTTCTTATGTTGCATCTTTACATATTGCATTGGTTGGGAAAAATTGTATGGAGTGCAGTGTAGCCTGGTGGCATAGCCACAATTCGCTTATTATTGTGCTTAATTATGATTTCAGTGGCATGGCCACAAAAATAATATACTTTAGCAGCTTGACTGCAAATTGGTGTGAGCGGCGGGGTAGGTTGACTTGATCCCCACAGGTGTGATTGGCTGGTCGGGGGTGTGATGGATGGATGGTTTGGGTTGCTTTCTTTTCTTTTAAATACTGTTATGTAAATGGGCTTAGGCCCAAGATGTTGCTATACGGGTTCAGGCCCAGTGGATGATGGTTAGGGGATTATGCATTGAGTTCTTGTAACTCACCCCCTTTCTTTCTTAATCCTTGCAGGGGATGCTCAGTAATGAGGACTTGGGGCCATGGATAACTCGGTGGAGGCCATACTTTAGGAATGATGTTTTCGAACATTAGTAAATTTTTTTTCCGCTTTATTTTGTTACTTTTACTATTTTGGGTTTAAAGTTGTAATAAGGCCTCTGATATTTTTATTTTGCTTTATGTTTTGATATACTTATTATTTTCCATGAATTGTTTTAAACGGGAATTTTTCTGAGATCTTAAACAATGGTTTTTCCAAATTGATTAACAAACGGATTTCATAACAAATATGTACAAATAATTTAACTTGGATTTTCCTTCGAATTATCAACATCTTTTTTCAAAAGTCACGGTTTTTTTTAAAGTTCACTAGTTTGATTTTCGATTCACCAATTAACCTCTCGAGATTAGTGGTATTTTGTTTTTATCGAATATTTATAATCAAACTTGTTTTTCTTAACTATAACCTAATAACATCAACTTTAGTAGGAATCATAAGTTCTTTACACACTTTCTTCATGTGACATGCCGGATCTGGTCATACCGCATGGGCCGGGTTGGGAGTGTTACAGAGACTACACTTTAGCACAGCTTTTCATCCGCAAACAGGTGGTAAGTCCGAACGAATCATTCAAGTACTTGAGGATATGTTAAGATGTTGCATTCTCGAGTTCGAAGGTACGTAGGAACGATACTTACCTTTGATTGAATTTACTTATAATAATATCTTTCAATCTAGTATCAAAATGACACCTTACGAGGCTTTGTACGGTCGTAAATGTCTTACACCATTGTATTGGACTGAGCTCAGTGAAAATAAGATACACGGGGTCGATTTGATCAAAAAGACTGAACAGAAAGTGAAAGTGATTTGCGATAGTCTGAAAACAACATCGGATTGTCAAAAATCATATGCTGACTTGAAACGAAAAGATATAGCATTTCATATCGGAGATAAAGTGTTTTTGAAAGTCTCACCGTGGAAGAAAATACTCAGATTCGATCGTAAATGCAAATTGAGTCCGAGATTTATTGGGTCATATGAGATTATAGAGCGTATCGGGCCGGTTGCTTATAGACTGCTGTTGCCACTTGAGTTAGAAAAGATTCATAATATATTCCATGTTTCGATGCTTCGTAGATACCGATCCGATCCTTCACATGTGATTCGTCCTATAGAGGTTGAGATTAAGTCCGATATGACATATGAAGAAGAATCGATTCGTATTCTGGCTCGTGAGATTAAAGAATTTTGAAATAAGAAAATTTCGTTAGTTAAAGTATTGTGGCATAAGCACGGAGTTGAGGAAGCAACTTGGGAGTCAGAGGATACAATGGAAGAGCGTTATCCAAACCTATTCACCGGTAAGATTTTCGGGGACGAAAATCCCTAAGGGGGGAGAGTTGTAACAGCCCGATTTTGAGCCTAATCGGAACAGTGGTTTCGAGAACACAAATCTGAGTCCAAAAAATATTTTAAAATTATTTTCAGTGTTTATTATATGTGAATTTGCTTGTGTTAAATTTTCGTGTTTTAATTTCATTGTTTGAGTGTCCGATTAAATAAAAGGGTTTAATCGCATAAAATGAAAATTTGATGGTTAGTTGTGAAAGTGCTTAACTGTTGATCTCTTTTTAATATGGAGGATTTATGTTGTAAATAGCCCATTTTATAAATAATGGACGGCAGTAAGCGAATATATATGTTTTTATATGTTAAATTTATAAGTTAAAAATTTATATTAGTAAATAATATAATATAAAGTATATATATAATAAAACAAACATTAAAAAGCCATGTTCATTTTTTTTAATGGCTTATGACCGAAACCAAAGAAAAGAAAAAGAAAGAAATATAAGCTAGGGTATTCGGCCATTGTCAAGGTTGATTAAGGTATGTAACTAGCTCGATTTTTGATAATTTTTACATTTTTTAGATCGTTGCTATGAAATGTACAAAACCCATGCTTCAATTTTTGATTTTGATGAATATTTTGAGTTAGGCCATTAATGAATTCATGTGATTTTTGTTGTTAGATGATAGAATATGGAAGATATGTTTTGAATTAACATGTTTTGTCTTTGGATTTTTGATAATTTTGAGTAATTTGGACTAAATTATAAAAATAATTTTTTGAGGGACTAAAATGTGAAATAAATGAAATGTAGGGACTTGTATGAACATAGGTAATATTCGGCCAAGCATGGGTAATGTGAAATTTTTGTGTATTTTGTGTTTTGTGCAATAGGGACTAAATTGTAAAAAGTGTGAAATGTCGGGGGCAAAATGGTAATTTTCCCATTTATGTGTTTTTAGACTAAATTGAATAGAATGGTGTTTAAATAAGTTTAATTTGAATATGTTTAGATCAAGAACTAAAGAAATTGGATTTGGACCGGGGACAAACGAAACTAGTCGATTAGTCGATTTTATTGTCCGTCGACGTCCGAGGTAAGTCAATAAGCATTTAAATGTTGTTATATTTATGAATATATATTTTTTATGTGCTAACTTGAATTATTTGATTAAATTCATGTCATAGCCGAATATGAATTTGAGAAATAGACTATATTCTGAGTTCAATTTGATCGAGATTCAATGTCCGAAAGCCCCGTACAAACCCTAGGAATAGTTAGGATACATATGTCATGACATAGGATATTCGATATATGTTATCGTGTAAGACCATGTCTGGGATGTTGGCATCAACTTGTGTTTACGTGTAAGACCATGTCTGGGACATTGGCATCGTATTTGATTCGTGTAAGACCATGTCTGGGACAGTGGCATCGATATGTGATTACATGTAAGACCACGTCTGGGACGTTGGCATTGTACGAGCTTCCTACTATCCGCATATCCTTTTTAATTTCGAACGGTCCAACGGGCAATGATAAGTTAAGATCGAGTGTAAATCAAGATATAAATGCTCAGGTATGTATTCATACTAAGATATGAAATTAAGGTAAGTAGTGTACTTAAAATGATATTATAAAGTTACATGTAATATGATTTTCGTGATGGTATATTTGATTATGTGAGTATTCGGCCTATTGATGTGTATGTATTGTGGAAAGAAATGGTATATTATACTAATGAATAAGAGTGTATTCGGCCAAAGTAGAAATTATGCATAACTTATATGTTTTGATATATGAAATTATATTAAAAGGGTATATGATTGATAATAGCTTATTTTAGTTTGAATACATAAATTTTGTATATGATTAAATGTTAATTTGCTTATGACTTACTAAGCTTAAATAGCTTACTCTGTGTGTGTTTTGTTTACCTCTGAATATAGATTTTGGATTCACGTTACGAGCTCGGTGATCGTCAGCGAAGCCTATCACACTATCGACAGTTTTTCGGTATTTTACTAAGTTGAATTTGGGCTTATGGCATGTATAGCATAGATGGAATCTTTAAGTTTGATTTTTGGTCATGTATATAAAAATAGCCATGTGAAAATGGCTTAATTTCCATGCTTGTGTTCGGTTTGGTTTAAAGTTGGTTTATCCATGATTATCTTGCTTAAGTAGGATTCTATGTGTTTGGGAATGGGTGCTTGATGTGTTTAATTTTTATGCTCGAATTTGACTATATTGGATCATGATTTGAGCTTGCATTAGGATTAGATATTTAAGTTACGTGTATGTGGTAAACTTTGTTTATACTAGCTAATAAAGTCTTAAAATATGTGGATTGAATAAATGGGTAAAATGCTAAGTATATTATAAATGAAATGACATTTATAATTTTAATATATGAATTAAGTAATATGTACGTCATATATGTGTGGTGTGTTAGTATGTGCTTATAGTTTAAATAGCAAGCTTAATACCGAATATATAAATGCTTATGAGGTTTGATATATGTATATATATATGATTCAGTAAAGGGGCAATGATAAGCACATCATATATTCAATTATGATGCTAAGTTGTTTATGTTCAGTTTTGTGTGTTTTTGATTTAATGCTTGATGTGTTGGTTTTATTAATTCAGCTATAGCTCATTTGTATGTGAAGTAGGGTTGCTATGTTTAGTGAATATTGTGGTAAATGTTTCGATATATAAATGTATATATATAGGTACGGTTATAGCATATAAATGGAACAAAATGATATGTCCGGTTGATCATTGAAATTGAATATGGTTTAAGTTCATTCGGGAAATACTAGTATGTATTTATATAAGTATGATGTATTTTATTATGAAGATATATGTAATGAACATGATTCGATTATGGTTTATTTGGATTCATTTATAATGTATAATTTGATTTATGGATAGGTTTCAAAGTGGTGCATGATGTGTAATTATATTTTACTAGTGATGAGTAAAACAAATAGATATACTTATGACATGTTTAATGGCGGTTTGTTATTTAAATGTTGAATGATTGATTTCAAAATGTGATTAAAATGTGATAGTAAATTCAGCCTTAGTAAATGGTTCATTTTGATAAGCATGTGAGTTGGTTGCAATATTATTTGCCTATTTGTGATCGAATACAAAAATTTATTATTATTGATATGTTTAAATTTTAAAAGCATAACTTGTTTATATACTTTAAGTAGTAAAGTATGATTGAGTTTTAGTTGGTTAAGTGAATTATATGTATTAAAAAAATGTAGTAAATATCGGTCATGATCTGTGCTATGTCCGGTAATGCTTTGTAACCCTAATTCGGCGACGGATACGGGTTAGGGGTGTTAGAGTGTGGACAAATATAAGGCTATTTACCAAGCCTTTTTGCCACCCTTCCATGCACCAACCTACACAACAAAACATAGCACCAATCCAGGCATATACTTCCAACCCAATCAGCCATACACAAGGCATCCACATATCATTTACATGCTATCATTTATCACATACAAACATCACATACTTAGCATCTCAAACCATGCAATTTCCCACATTCATGAAAACATCATCATATGTATATATACTTAACCAATATTAGCCAATATCAAATGGCCATTTACAAAATGAATTATCAACTATTGAAGCCAACACATAAGGCCAAATCAATTATGACACATGACAAAAAGACCAAGTCCCTATACATGCCATAACTCAAAATATTGTAATCATAAGTACCCAAAATGATAATTTGATAGTGTGAATGGATCTCCGACAGTCTTCGATCCCCGAGCTGGCTTGGTGACACTATAAGACAAAGGAAAAGAAAAGGGAGTAAGCTTTAAAGCTTAGTAAGTTCCTATGCAAATAATAAGCATCATAAACACACATTTATCATGCAACTAATATGAAATAAATTAACATAGATGTCATTAAAAATCTCATAGTCCAACTTGGCATGGATATTATTAGAAACCTGAATATCATATCTTGCACAATAATAACCTTACCGAGAGATTCTTCACATATCGAGCTCATTAGGCATAAGTTCTACGTACATACCTGTACCAATTGGCAACACACCATGGTCTTTCGCATCGTTAACATTTCCGTTACTTTTCCCGTTGAACCACTTGGAATACTAAAGGATACTCGAGGAAATCTCACACACATAGTACCATACCAATGCCATATCCCAGATATGGTCTTACACGGGACCTCATATCGAAGCCAATAGCCAAGCTATGGTCTTACACGAAATCTCATATCGATGCCATATCCCAAATATGGTCTTACACATAATCTTAATTAACCCTAATGTCATGACATTTGTATCCTACCTATTCTTAAGGTTCAACCGGGATTTCTCGTTTGTCGAACTTTGTTAATTTCATTATAGAGTAAATCACAATTCATATAATAATAAAGCAATTAAAGCATAAATAACAATTTATCATTTACATACGAACTTACCTCGGTACAAAAATAGTAGGAATGGGACCTAATCGTCAAATACTTTGTTTTTCCCTGATCTAGGTCCGAACCTTGTTTCTCTTGATCTATAATAGCAATTTTAACTCATTTATTACTCATATTATTCAATTCAGTCAAAAAATCACATTATGGTAAAATTACATTTTTGCCCCTAAACTTTGATGTAACATCCCAAAATAGGGGTTATTTGTGATTGAATTATTTTTCTTGTATTTGAATTTCTGTGATATTATTCGTGATGATATAAGGCTTAATTAGGGGTCTTGAGTAAGCTCGGTTTAGTAGAATAATTCTTAGTATGGCTTCTTTAAAGAAGAGGATTAAATGAGCTTAGCACTTAAGTTAATTTAAGTAGCAATAAGTGACACAAGAAGAGTGCATGGCAAGTTGGTAATGGCGCATGGAGTTTGGCTTGAGGTTAGAGGTTCGAGTAGCATGTTTAGCAATTTGAAGGTTTATTTTTATATCCTTGCTTTGATGGACGGTCAAACTTATTTATGATAGGTTGGACTATTTCTTTTGGTAAGTTGAATATATGATTAAGGAAAGCTTGATAGTAGGGATAAGAATCTTGAAGTTATGGTATGATGAGGGGACAAAAGGCATGAAGGATGGAGGATGTTTTGGAAAGTTTCCTAAGCCTTTAGTGGATGAATGTGGACGGCATGTATGGCTAGGGGTGACCGAATTTTGATAGGTAGCTTGGGGAAAGAAATAGTTGGCCAATTTCTCCTTTGATCATCTTTTGGCATTTTTGTTTTCCCTCTCCAAAAACTCTCTTTGGCCGAATGTGTATTGTGCATTTTGGTGCACTTTTGCTTTTGATTTTAGCATCTTTTGTTGAACCAAACCATACCATTTCCCTTTTCTTTCATTTGCTCTTTTGAAACCAAAACAACATTTGATTTTGGGCATTGAGTACACATTTCTTTTAGGCAATATAGGTGTTGGCAAAATCTCTCTCTCACATCTCTCCTTTCTTCATTTGACTTTTGTTCAACCACATTTTCTCCCATCCTCTCTCTTGGCCGAATCTTTAACCATCTCAAACTCCATTTCTTTTCATTCACTCATAGTTTAAACATCCATTACCATTCGATTTCTATTTTCTTGTTCATTTCACCATAGCCGAAACTCTCATATCCTTCTTTTTAGTATTATATTTGGCCGAATATTCAAGGGGAAACTCTCTTAGTTTTTCTTCAATTGATTTTGGAAAAGGGTAAGTGTTCTTGGTCGTTTCTCCTTCAATTCTTTTCTTGTCTCTACGTTATTTTCTTGTGGACTAAGGCCGAATCTATGGGCATTGGTTTGCAAGGTTCTAATCATTTAGGAATCGATTTATTTTAGGCTCTACGGACGTGGAAACAATCTTTCTAAGCCTCGTATATTCATCGATCGTCTTGGGTAAGCTTTTAGGTAAGATTGGTATTTTGAGGCGATAACTCTTTGATTTAGTGTTATGGCCGAATGGCCTTTGTTTATATTTTAAGTGTTGGCCGATTGTAGGACAAGGATCTAGTGGTAAATCGGATTCGGGAGTTATTTCTTGCGTTGGTGAAAGGTGTGTATACATACACATCTTATAACTTTTTTTAATATGCTAAGTGTTATGTTATGCCTAACGTTTTGTGTAGACATGGATGAAATACCTTCATGGTATTAACAAGGATTTGGGTAAGTTCTTATTACTATGTGATTATTATTTGATGCTTTTGGGAAGCATGACACATTTGGTATGTGTATTATTTGATATATGGCTTATGATAAATCGATTGGATGTTGTTAAATAAATCTATCAACATGATTTGTGGTACATGCATATAAAAATGATTGTTATGGGTTGATGAGAGGAGGGGGCGTTGATATTCGTGTCGACGGACACCAAGTGTTTTGGTAACACATCGTGATGACTACGGTCACCAGAGGGTTTGGTACCTCCGCAGGTTTGGCACCTCATAGCGACTTGTCCCCGTGGTTAATTCCACCGTGGGTTGGCCCCACTTTGAGATATGGGATTGTCTCGCGGTGATTTGGTATCACACGATGGGTTGGCCCCATCATCTATTTGTGACTTCGGTCACGGTGTTTTGGTAACACAATTGTGTCTTCTGGACACCGAGATTTGGTATCTCCAAAGGTGATTTGGTATCACATTTGTGACTATACGTCACCAGTGGTTTGGCACCACCAGTGGTTTGGTACCACAAGGGGTAGAAAAAGGCGTATGGATGGTTAGGTTGGGTGCATTTAAACTTATGCATGTTAATTGGTTATAATTTGTGTATGTGATTGCATTAAATTGGGGAAGGGTTACACATTGAGTCTTGGTGACTCACCTTCTCCTTTAATTTTTCAGGTGATTCGTAGACCGCGGATGAGGAGCCGGATGGACTCGAGGTGGCCATGCAGTGGAGATTTTTTTTTTATAAATGAATTTTGGATTTTATTTATCTTTCCTTTTGGTTTATGCTGCTTATTTGTAATAAGGCCTCCTAGTATGATTTCATTATTGCTGCGTGTTTGAATGTTTTGTTTAAACTATTTGATGATGTTAAAACGGATGCACATGTTTTCTCAAATTAAACGCAAAATGTTTTAAAGTACCATCGGGTACATTCGAAATTTGTAAACAACTCGACTATGCAAATATCTTAAGTTTGGTTTTTAACAAAGAAAATTTAAATTTAAAGGCATTCGATTAATTTCAAAATCGGTTTTAAAATGATTTTCAAAATCTTTTCTCTGTAGCAAACCAAATTCGGTCGTAGTGTTTGGGCCGGGTTTGGGGTGTTACAAAATTGGTATCAGAGCCCAGTTCAAAGCTCACTGTGGCCCAAGGCCCAAAAATGTTTTGTAGGTCTATTTGAAATATTATGGTTTTGAATAAGCATGGCACTTTGAGTCTCCTGCACCGATCCGCCTGGTAAGTACCACTAACTTTTGGTATGAATTATTTATTGTATAAGGGTAGAAAGCATGGGACGTAGATAGTGATAGTATTTTAAACTTTAGGACTAGTTTACTCCAAACAAAGACATAAGACTTTAAGAGCCTAATTAAACCAACCTACGACCAAGTCGCCAGAGTTAGGTGTGGTAACCTTGGTGCGCATGTCTAGGATTGGATCCTAAGAGCTTGGTACTTAAGCGGTCCTCGTGACTCACCTCCTCTTCATGGGATTCCTACCAGTGCGTAGCTTTCTGGTCACCCCTAACCAAGAGGACTCGGTCATAGGCGAAATCCTAAATAAAACCCGAAAGGGATTAGCCATGTTTTAAGGAAAAACTTCTGGTTTAAAATCATTAATTTATTTTTAGATGGTAGGACAAATTTATCTTCGAAAATTTTCAAAATATTCTTGATTGACAAAATTACAAAAATACCCTTTAGGAAAAATGACGAAAATACCCCTGGGTTAGAAACGGACAGTAATGCCTGAAGAGTGCATAGGTATGAAAGGTATAGGAAATGGATGTATTATTCTGTGTAAACCAAGATAGAAGACTTAAAACCTTGTTTGATCGAAAGAATCTCTATTAAACTCTTTTTCATAAAATTTCTTCGCGGATAATCAAGTGAAACATGTACTAATTCATAAAAATTTCCTAATCAGATTAAAGCGCGATAGTTAGAATGAGCTTTAGAGGGCGTGGCGCCGTGGACGTGGAAGGGTAGGATGGTCAGACGTCGACCTCACTGTCGGGTCGGGTCAAGGATCCGAGAATGAGATACCGCCACCACCACCCCCAACCTTTGGAGTGAAGAAGCGAGGATCGGGACGGGTGACGACGCTGTGTGTCACAAGCGATGCTACGGGTTTTGGAAAGGGTAGCCGGAATTGGTGGAAGTGGAGGAGCTCGGAAGTCGGTTCTGAGAGACTTCGAGCTAACGGAGCTGAATTTTTCCAAGGTGTGTATGCAGTGTAGCGCCCAATCTGGGTGAGTATTACCGAATCGACCGAAAGAATCATGGATGAGATAGATTTGACAAATGAGGAGAAACCGAAAGGAGCGGTGTCGCTTCTCGAGGATGAGTCATATCGATGGTGGCTCACGGTCCGAGATGGTGCTACGGCAGATGATCTCACTTGGGAGTACTTCAAAGCTGCATACCAGAAGAAGTATGTTGGATCAAGCTACATTGACGCTCAAAGGAAAGCTTTTCGGGGTTAGTGCAAGGAATAAGTCCGTCTCGGAGTATGAAGCGGAATTCCTAAGGCCGAGTCGTTATGCTCGGGAAAAGTGGCATCGAACATGATCGTTGTGTTCGTTTTGAAGACGGACTTAGAGACGAGTTAAGACTGCTGATTGCTACACAGCAAGAACGTGAGTTTGCTGTCTTGGTGGAGAAGGCCAAGGTAGTCGAAGGAATCAAGGAGTCCGCAAGGCAAAGTTATGATAGGAGCAAGCTGAAGAGAGGCTTTGGATCGTGCGGGTCGGTGGTAATGTTCGTAAAAGATTTAGGCGAGTGGGTCAAATCAGGCGAGGAGGTCCACAAATGCTAATCAAAGACCAGCCAGTGTAACCGCTGTGGAAAGTCTCATTGGGGTGAATGTTGGACCGGAGGGAAAGGATGTTTCGAGTGTGGTTCGCTAGAACATCGTGTAAGGGACTCGTCCACGTAAGCAAGCTAGGAATCGGGCCCGAAGGTCAAGGTCGTGCCCGATTCGAGAAAGGAGGGACCAGCACCGCAGAGAGAGGTCGTGGTAATGGTAGAAGTGGTTATGGCTCTAGTGGAGGTCGCGAGCACCGGCGAGGTATTGGCAACACGGAGGCTAGGCACCTGGTTTGGTGTATCTTTGCGAGGCGTCGTGAGGAAGGAGACGCACCGGACGTCATAACCGACGCGTTTTAATTTTTGGTGTTCCATATAACGCCTTGATAGATGTGGGTTCGACGCACTCTTACGTTGCTAGTAGTATAGTTGAGACCATGAGTTTAGTTCCCGAGATCGCTTCTAAGAGGATGACGTACTTAGTCCTTTAGGTCACTCTGTAGAAGTAGATAAGTCAGATATAGAGATATACCCCAGAACTCCAAGGGGTAGTGTTTGTAGCCGATCTGATGGAACCGCTGCTTGAGGAGTTCGATCTGATTCTTGGGATGGATTGGTTGGTCAAGTACCAAGCAAGTTTGGATTGTGCCGCTAAGCGCATGGTTTTGAAGACGGTTGAAGGTGAAGAAGTGGTCATGATAGGTAATAGGAGAGATTATCTATCCAATGTGGTATCTGCGTTGAAAGCGATAAAGATGGTCGGGGAAGGGTGTGTGAGGCGTTCGTAGTTCATGTGTGTGCTTTGGAAGCTAAGGAGTCTTCGTGGGAAATGTTCAAACGTAAAGGAATTTGTTTGACGTATTTCTGAAGAACTTCCGGGATTGCCTCCTGGATCGTGAAGTCGAATTTGGTATAGATCTGTTACCGAACGCAGCGCGCTGTCTATAGCTCCATATAGGATGGCACCGAAGGAATTGTTGGAATTGAAGGCTCGAGATACAAGAGTTGTTGGATCGAGGTTTCATTCGACCAAGTGTTTCACCTTGGGGAGCGCGGTACTTTTTGTCAAGAAGAAGGATAGTACGATGCGGATGTGTATAGACTACCGCCGATTGAATAAGTCGACGATTAAAAACAAGTATCCTTTGCCGAGGATAGATGACTTGTTTGATCACCGAAAGGGGTCTGCGGTTTTCTAAGATTGATTTAAGGTCCGGATATCATCAACTCAAGGTGAAAGAGGTCGATATCCATAAGACGGCATTTCGTACTTGGTATGGACACTACGAGTTCCCCGGTGATGCCGCTTGGTTTGACTAATGCACCAAAGAGACTTTCATGGACATGATGAATAGGGTATTTCAACGCTTTTGGATCGGTTTGTTGTGGTCTTTATAGATGATATTTTGGTGTATTCAAAGTCGGAAGAGGAGCATGATGCGCATTTGCGAGTGGTGTTGCGATTCCGAGGGAAAAGCAACTATATGCGAAATTTAGTAAGTGCACTGTCTCGCTTAAGGAGGTGACTTTCTTGGGTCACGTTGTTTCAAATAGGGGATTAGAGTGGATCCTCGAAAGATTGAGGCGGTGTTGGATTGGAAGCCACCTAAATGCGTGGTGAAATTCGGAGTTTTCTAGGTCCGCGGGGTATTACCAAAGATTTGTGGAAGGATTTTCTTTGATTGCCGCACCGATGACCAAGTTGTTGAGGAAAGGAGTTCCATTTGTATGGACCGAGAAGCGACAAGAAAGTTTCGACAAATTGAAGAAGATTCTGATCAAGCTCCGGTTTTGATTCAACTCGAGGCGAGGCAAGGAATTCACGGTTTATTGCGATGCATCACATATTGGTTTGGGATGCGTCTTTGATGCAAGAAGGGAAGGTAGTGGCTTATGCATCTCGGCAGCTTGAGACCACATGAGGCTAATTATCCGACTCATGACTTGGAGTTAGCGGTACGTAGTCTTCGCTTTGAAGATATGGAGGCACTATTTGTACGGAGAGAAGTCGATAGTTTATACGGATCACAAGAGTCTTAAGTATCTCTTGACTCGTAAGGATTTGAATTTGAGGCAGCGTAGATGGATTGAGTCGTTGAAGGACTACATTGCTCGATCGAGTATCATCATCCGGTAAGGCTAACGTGGTGGCGGATGCGTTGAGTCGTAAGGTTGTATCGGATTTAAGATCGATGTTTGCTCGACTTAGTCCGTTCGATGATGGGAGTCTTTTGGCGAATTGCAAGTCAAGCCGACTTGGTTAGATCGAGTTAAGGAGAAGCGGTTAGAGGATGATGGTTTGAATGATCGGAGGTTGCAAGTCCGAATGGTGGATTAGAGGATTTTAGTCTTTCCAGTGATGGAGTTTTGTGCTTTAAAGGAAGAGCTTGTATGCCGAAGGATGTAGAGTTGAGACAAAGGATTCTTCGGGACGCATTATAGTAGCTCATATGCTATGCATCCCGGAGGTAGCAAGATGTATCGGGATTTGAGAGAGCAATTTTGGTGGCAGTGTCAAAACGGGAAATGGCGAGTTCGTGGGTAAGTGTCCGACGTGTCAACAAGTCAAGGCTGAACATCGGTTGCCATCCGTTTACTTCACCGGTGAAGATTCCTCGATGGAAGTGGGAGAGGATCACCATGGACTTTGTCGATGGATTACCTCTTACGCCTAGCAAGAAGAATTCATTTGGGTGATTGTGGATCGTTCGACTAAATCAGCGCATTTCATACCGTAAGGGTAGATTATTCGCCTGAGGTTAGCTAAGTTATATGTAGCCGAGATAGTGAGATTGCATGGTGTGCCAAGATCGATTATCTCGGATAGGGATCGAGGTTTACATCGAGGTTTTGGAGAGCGTTGCATCAAGCTTTGGGTACGAGATTGGACTTCAAAGACTGACTTTTCATCCGCAATCCGACGGACAATCGGAGAGAGTGATTCGAGATCATAGAAGATATGCTCGAGAGGTTGTGTTCGGACTTGATGGCGGCGCTGGGAGGAGTATCTACCACATGGCGGAATTCGCTTATAACAATAGTTATCAAGCGAGTATCCAAATGGCTCCATATGAAGCAATCAGTATGGACGAAGATGCCGTACTCCTACGTGTTGGACGGAACTAGGTGAACGCCATGTCTTGGGTCCAGATTTGGTGACGGAATCGAGGACAAAGTTAAGGTAATTCGTGCTCGTCTCAAGGAAGCATCGGATAGGCAAAAGTCTTACGCCGATCTCAAGCGCAAGGAGATGGAATACGAGGTAGGAGATAAAGTCTTTCCAAGGTGTCGCCTTGGAAAAAGGTGTTGCGCTTTGGGCAAAAAGGAAATTAAGTCCAAGGTTCATCGGCCCGTATATCTCGTGTTGAAGCGAGTAGGACCGGTAGCTTATCACCGAATCTGCGGCAGAGTTGAGTCAGATTCACGATGTCTTCCATGTGTCGATGCTTAGACGGTATAGGTCAGATCCATCGACATCGTGCCAAGAGCCAGAGATTGAGGTTAACTCCGACTTATCATTCGAGGAGGAACCAGTTCAGATTTTAGATCGTGATGTCAAGGTGTTGCGTAGAAAGTCAGTACCCTTAGTGAAAGTGCTATGGCGAAACCATGGTACGGAGGAAGCGACGTGGGAACCTGAGGAGGTGATGCGGCAGCAATTTCCCCATCTTTTCTGATCAGGTAATTTCGAGGTCGAAATTATTTTAAGGGGGGTAGAACTGTAACATCCCAAAATAGGGGTTATTTGTGATTGAATTATTTTTCTTGTATTTGAATTTCTGTGATATTATTCGTGATGATATAAGGCTTAATTAGGGGTCTTGAGTAAGCTCGGTTTAGTAGAATAATTCTTAGTATGGCTTCTTTAAAGAAGAGGATTAAATGAGCTTAGCACTTAAGTTAATTTAAGTAGCAATAAGTGACACAAGAAGAGTGCATGGCAAGTTGGTAATGGCGCATGGAGTTTGGCTTGAGGTTAGAGGTTCGAGTAGCATGTTTAGCAATTTGAAGGTTTATTTTTATATCCTTGCTTTGATGGACGGTCAAACTTATTTATGATAGGTTGGACTATTTCTTTTGGTAAGTTGAATATATGATTAAGGAAAGCTTGATAGTAGGGATAAGAATCTTGAAGTTATGGTATGATGAGGGGACAAAAGGCATGAAGGATGGAGGATGTTTTGGAAAGTTTCCTAAGCCTTTAGTGGATGAATGTGGACGGCATGTATGGCTAGGGGTGACCGAATTTTGATAGGTAGCTTGGGGAAAGAAATAGTTGGCCAATTTCTCCTTTGATCATCTTTTTGGCATTTTGTTTTCCCTCTCCAAAAACTCTCTTTGGCCGAATGTGTATTGTGCATTTTGGTGCACTTTTGCTTTTGATTTTAGCATCTTTTGTTGAACCAAACCATACCATTTCCCTTTTCTTTCATTTGCTCTTTTGAAACCAAAACAACATTTGATTTTGGGCATTGAGTACACATTTCTTTTAGGCAATATAGGTGTTGGCAAAATCTCTCTCTCACATCTCTCCTTTCTTCATTTGACTTTTGTTCAACCACATTTTCTCCCATCCTCTCTCTTGGCCGAATCTTTAACCATCTCAAACTCCATTTCTTTTCATTCACTCATAGTTTAAACATCCATTACCATTCGATTTCTATTTTCTTGTTCATTTCACCATAGCCAAACTCTCATATCCTTCTTTTTAGTATTATATTTGGCCGAATATTCAAGGGAAACTCTCTTAGTTTTTCTTCAATTGATTTTGGAAAAGGGTAAGTGTTCTTGGTCGTTTCTCCTTCAATTCTTTTCTTGTCTCTACGTTATTTTCTTGTGGACTAAGGCCGAATCTATGGGCATTGGTTTGCAAGGTTCTAATCATTTAGGAATCGATTTATTTTAGGCTCTACGGACGTGGAAACAATCTTTCTAAGCCTCGTATATTCATCGATCGTCTTGGGTAAGCTTTTAGGTAAGATTGGTATTTTGAAGCGATAACTCTTTGGATTTAGTGTTATGGCCGAATGGCCTTTGTTTATATTTTAAGTGTTGGCCGATTGTAGGACAAGGATCTAGTGGTAAATCGGATTCGGAGTTATTTCTTGCGTTGGTGAAAGGTGTGTATACATACACATCTTATAACTTTTTTAATATGCTAAGTGTTATGTTATGCCTAACGTTTTGTGTAGACATGGATGAAATACCTTCATGGTATTAACAAGGATTTGGGTAAGTTCTTATTACTATGTGATTATTATTTGATGCTTTTGGGAAGCATGACACATTTGGTATGTGTATTATTTGATATATGGCTTATGATAAATCGATTGGATGTTGTTAAATAAATCTATCAACATGATTTGTGGTACATGCATATAAAAATGATTGTTATGGGTTGATGAGAGGAGGGGGCAGTGATATTCGTGTCGACGGACACCAGTGTTTTGGTAACACATCGTGACTACGGTCACCAGAGGTTTGGTACCTCCAGAGGTTTGGCACCTCATAGCGACTTGTCCCTGTGGTTAATTCCACCGTGGGTTGGCCCCACTTTGAGATATGGGATTGTCTGCCAGTGATTTGGTATCACACGATGGGTTGGCCCCATCATCTATTTGTGACTTCGGTCACCAGTGTTTTGGTAACACAATTGTGTCTTCGGACACCAGAGATTTGGTATCTCCAGTGATTTGGTATCACATTTGTGACTATACGTCACCAGTGGTTTGGCACCACCAAAGGGTTTGGTACCACAAGGGGTAGAAAAAGGCGTATGGATGGTTAGGTTGGGTGCATTTAAACTTATGCATGTTAATTGGTTATAATTTGTGTATGTGATTGCATTAAATTGGGGAAGGGTTACACATTGAGTCTTGGTGACTCACCTTCTCCTTTAATTTTTCAGTGATTCGTAGACCATGGATGAGGAGCCTGGATGGACTCGAGGTGGCCATGCAAAGGAGATTTTTTTATAAATGAATTTTGGATTTTATTTATCTTTCCTTTTGGTTTATGCTTTGCTTATTTGTAATAAGGCCTCCTAGTATGATTTCATTATTGCTGCGTGTTTGAATGTTTTGTTTAAACTATTTGATGATGTTAAAACGGATGCACATGTTTTCTCAAATTAAACGCAAAATGTTTTAAAGTACCATCGGGTACATTCGAAATTTGTAAACAACTCGACTATGCAAATATCTTAAGTTTGGTTTTTAACAAAGAAAATTTAAATTTAAAAGCATTCGATTAATTTCAAAATCGGTTTTAAAATGATTTTCAAAATCTTTTCTCTGTAGCAAACCAAATTCGGTCGTAGTGTTTGGGCCGGGTTTGGGGTGTTACATTTGACATATTTACATTTTTGCCCCTAGGCTCGAAAAATGAAATCCATTCAATTTTTTCGATTCCCAAGCCTAGCCAATCCTCTTTTATACTTATAGCAGTCCATATTCTTCATTTAATCACACTTTTACACACATTTTTTAATCTTTTTACAAATAGGTCCTTTTGACATTTTAATCAAAAACTACCGAGCAAAAGTTGTTTATCACACATCAAACATAGATAATCTACCATTAGACATCAAAATACACAAATATCCAACCTGGGTCAAACCCTAGACCTTGATCTTTTCTTAAATTAATGGTAGAAATAGGTAGATCGAGTGATAATGACTTCAAAAACATAAAGAGCATTAAAAATGGGGCTAGGATGTACTTACAATCAAGCTTGAAAGATGACAAAAATGAACAAATTTTGGCTTTAATTTCCCTTTTTATTCTTTTATTTACCAAATGACCAAAATGCCCTTCACTTAAAACTTTGAAATTTTATCTCACCACGTCCATTTTTGTCCACTAACTTAACAAATGGTCTAATTACCATATAAGAACCTTCAATTTAAAATTTCGTAGAAATTAGGCACCTTTAGCATGTAGACCTCAACTTTTGCACTTTTTACAATTTAGTCCTTTTTACTAAATTGAGTGCCCAAACGTGAAAATTTTTGAACGAAATTTTCGTGAAATCATTTTGTAAGACTGTAAACCATAGAAATGTAATAAAAATAAATTCTTCTATGTCGAATTTGTGGTCCCAAAACCACTGTTCCGACTAGCCCCAAAATCGAGCTGTTGCTGAAGAAATTAGAGATTTGCCTGAAGATTTGCACTTGACCAAGTCTCAGTCCTGAGTTGTTGTGGCACTTAAATATAGCAAAAATCAAGCAAAAATCAGCTCAAATTCCTCAATTCATGGCCGGCCACCCTTTGAATATGCTTGAAGAGATGGAACCTACTATTTTTAGCAAACTATCCCCCTCTCTTTACCTATAAATAAGACACCTTCATTCATTCATTTATCATCCCTCATCCTTCATCATTCTTTCTTCTCTCTTAATTCTCTTAGCATGTTTCATTCCCCACGCCTAGCATCATCTCTTCATAGAGATTTTAGCAATTAAGCCTTTTAAAAAGCCCTTGGTCGACCACCTTAGAGAGGCATTAGCAGAGGAGCAAAGTGAAGGAGCGAAGGAGCCTCGTCGATCAAAGTCTTGGGTGACAGCCACTTTGATTTGGGTTTAATCTTTCTTTTATTTGATTTAATCTGAAAATGTTTACTATGTGTTCTTTGTTCTTGGTTACAAGAATGTTAGCTTAATTTTATTTAAGCTAGGATGATTGCTTTGATTAAATATTATTTATTTGATTCACGCTTATAATGTTTGTGCTTCAATCGATCATGTTTTCAATTCAAATCAAGTTTGTATTTCATTCATACATGATTGAAATACACTTGAATTAGCTGAGAGATCCTAACCAGAAGACGGCTAGTGGACACATAATTGAAATATGCATGCTCAATTTAGATCCTAACCTGATTAAATTGCAGGTTGCATAACAACTCTGACTAAGCTCTATTATCTGCATAGTTTTTAGATTTGTGTGATTAAACTGTTTCAAACCTAACACGTCCCTGTTACCTCACACGAAGGCTAAGAAACCTTAGTAAATAAGGATCAGTAAAATACGTATTTACTAAGTAAAGGATTCCGAAAGGACCTAATGTGGTTTCCAAACTCATGAAAGATCGAGCATCCATGCAATGATTTTCTGAATTTTATTAAGCATGTTGATAATAAATTGAGTTTAATTAAAGTAATTGTCTTAGTTTATTTATGTTATAATTGTTGCAAATTGTGTTTAATTTTGCTAAAATCTATTTCATTCATATAGTTTGCATATTTAGGATAATTTGCATTAGGGATCATTGCATTTAGTTTAATATATTTAATTTTAATCATCACTTCTAATTCATATTGTGTTTTTATTTACCGAATTGTTAATATAATTTTACAAATTAAGTGACTTAGCACAAATACAATCCCTGTGGAGACGATAACTCGATACTTACTTATTACTTGATAATGATTGTGTACACTTGAACAAACCCACACGTTACAACGGGTGATCCTGTTATAAAATATCTGGCTTGAGAGTGTGCTATATGACCATGTGCTAAATGGGTTATTTTGAACATGAATTTACGGATAGCTGATATGCATACTTTATGTGTACTACCTGAATGTCCATCGAAATTTTAATAGTTCAACGGGAAAGATTCATGAAATACAAAAAGGTGAGCTAAATAGAATTTTATAATGCGATGAGCTCATCTATGTTTATTTGGTATTCATATGAAATTGTGTGACTAACTTGTTTGAATAAGTGTATGTGCTTAGGTAACTTACCCAAAATTGATGGATTGTGTATTTGTATATGCTTGTAGTAATAAATATAACCAGTAAAATTATTTCCCGTTATACAAACTTACTAAGCATGAAAATGCTTACCCCATTTAATTTTCCCTGTTTTATAGTGCTCGAAAGCTCGCGAAGGTTGGAAGTCGGTCGGAGCAATCATCACACTATCCACTATCACATTTTGGTATAATTAGAAATCTCATTTTGGTATAATGGCATGTATAGGCTTGTTTGGCCAAATGATGGCTTGTAAGTGATGTTTTGTAATCTAGTCATTGGTATGACTAGTAATGGTTAATTGGTATATTATATAAAGTTATTTCATGTTTATTTCGTATGTATTGAGTATGGTTGATTAGGTGATGCTTAACTTATAAGTTCACTAATAGCATGACCATGAATATGAAATGCATATGATAATGAATCATGATGGATGTTAGAATTGGCTTGATTTATAATGTTTAGTTTGGTTGATATATGTTTGCATGATTTGGTGTAGGTTTGTGGTAAATTGGGTGAGAAAATAAAGCTAGAAATGGCTTTATTTTGTCCACACGTAGAGACACACAGCGCAGTGTGTCTAGGCGTGTGTGACACACTGGCTTTGCCCATGGGCGTGTGGCCCGGCCGTGTGTCCCCTGCATCTTAAAAATGAGAAATAGAATGCTCAAAATTGGGTACATGGGTAGAGACACGAGTGTGTGTCTCAACTGTGTGGTTTACACGGCCATGAACACTGGCGTGTTACACGACCGTGTGAAAACTGCACCTAAATTTCAAAAATAAAATTAGCCACACGGCCTAGCACACGGGCGTGTGACTTGGCCGTGTGACTTCAATTTCCTCATGCCTGCAAGTCAGAGAGTTACACGGGTTAGGGACACGGGCGTGTGTGACCACACGGCCTGACCACACGAGCGTGTCCCTAGACCACACGGGCGTGTGAGCCCTGCAACTTAGAAAATTTTTGTAATTTCGCAAAAAAATCTTAGAGGTTCCAATTAAGTCTCGATTTGTTTCTACTATTCATATTGGGCCTCAAGGGTCCATTTAAGGGACGTTACGATTGATCTCGGTTAATGAATAGTAATTAGCATGAAGTATCTGAAAATTGTTCTGAAAGTTCTGGTAATGCTCTGTAACCCTATTTCAGTGACAGATAAGGGTTACGGGTGTTATATTTAGTGGTATCAGAGCTACGATTTAGCCGATTCTCAGACTAATGTAGCAAGTACGAGTCTAGCTATAGATGCCATTATATAAATCTTGATAGTGTGATATCTGCTGACCACTCTTCAATGTATTTTAATATAGTAATGTCTTTCAACCAAGCGAGAGATGAGTCTAAGGAAGCTGAGACCACAGCTCAAGCTTCTGTGCAATTAGCCACAACCAGTAGTAGTAGAAGGCCCATGTCTAAGGGCCGAGAAGAGGCAAAAGCAGCTTTCTTTGAAATGATGGATGAGTGGTTTAGAAAATATATTAGAACAAATCCTGTTGTTCAATGACCTCCCCCCTATTTCACAACACGATGAAACGCCACAAGGTACTAGACTTGTTAGAATTGATAAGGCTCTAGTAGATAAAATCAGAAAGTATGGGGCTGAAGAATTTAGTGCTACAACCGATGACGATCTAGAGAGGGCCGAGTTTTGGCTGGAAAATACTATTCGGGTTCTGGATGAGCTATCTTGCACACCAATCGGATGTCTGAAATGTGCGGTATCTCTGTTGAAAGACACAGCCTACCATTGGTGGAAAACCATATCTTCTGTGGTACCAAAGGAAAATGTTACATGGGAATTTTTCCAAATAGAGTTTGAAAACATGTATATTAGTCAGAGATTCCTGGACCAAAAAAAGAAGCAATTTCTAGAGCTCAAACAGGGAAATATGATAATGTCTGAATATGAACGGGAATTTGTTAGATTAAGCAAGTATGCTAGTGAATGGGTTCAGACTGAAGCCGACATGTGCAAACAATTTGAAGAAGGGCTTAATGAAGATATCAAGCTGTTGATTGGAATTCTGGAATTAAGAGAATTCGCGGTATTAGCTGAACGGGCATACAAGGCCGAGGAATTAAGCAAAGAAAAGAAGCAAGCAGAAAGGGAAGCTCAGGATTCAAGTAAAAGATTTATATGCAAAACGCAATTATCTGCTTCAAAGAAATCAAAGAATTATCATGAACGTTTTGCTACATCAAGGGAGTATTTGGGAAAGGAACGAAGTTCTCAATGCATCAACCCGAGGTCTTTGCCTCCCTTAACAACTAGTGTTGAGAGTGTTGGAAACCCCAAACCACGATGCAATGTCTGTAATAAATTGCATTACGGAGAGTGCCATATGAGAAGTGGGGCTTGCTTTAAATGTGGTTCTCTTGACCATTTTCTTAAAGATTGCCCGGAAAGGGTTGAAAAAGACATTGAACAGACTCTGAAGCTGAGTAATCCTGTCTCGAGGGGTAGACCACCACGGTATTCTAAAAATGTTGGTGGTAATCGTAGTACTGCAAAAGATTCAACAGCTAAATCCAAGGCTCGGGCTCCGGTAAGAACATATGGAATACGTGCAAAAGAATATACCTCAACACCAGATGTTATCACTAGTACATTCTCTCTACTTGATACTGATATTATTGCTTTGATTGATCCTGGTTCCACGCATTCATATATATGCATGAAATTTGTGTTTGATAAAAATATGATTGTTGAATTCATCGAATTTGTGATTAAAGTTTCAAACCCCTTGGGTCAACATGTTATGGTGGATAAAATTTGTAAGAATTGTCCGTTGATAATAGAGGGTCACTATTTTCTGGCTAATTTGATGTTGTTACCCTTTGATGAATTTGATGTAATATTGGGAATGGATTGGTCAACCCAACATGATGCAGTGGTAAATTGTAAGCATAAATATATTGTATTGAAGTGTCAAAATGGTAAGTTACTTCGGGTTGAATCTGAGAAACTGGATGGGTTGTCTAATGTGATTTCAGCAATATCAGTACAAAGATATATTAAAAAGGGTATGAGGCTTATCTTGCTATTGTACTAGATACCAAAGTATCAGAGTTGAAAATCCAGTCGGTGCTGGTAGTTTGTGAGTTTCCTAAGGTATTTCCAGAAGAACTACCTGGTTTACCTCCTGTAACAGTCCGGATTAGACCCTAGCCGGAATAGTGGTTTCGAGACCATGAATTCGAGTCATTAAAATATTTTAATATTGTTTTCTGTGCCTTTGATATGTGGTTAAGCATGTGCTAAAGTTCCGTAAGTTAATTTGTCTATTTGTGTGCTTAATTTTAGAAAGGGGTTTAATCGCATAAAATGGAAGTTTGATGGTTAAATGTATAAGTGTTAATTTGTTAATGTCTTTAAAATGTAGAGGATTTATGTGGCAATTTAGCCAATTATAAGGCTAGTGGACGGTTATGGTCAATAATGACCTTGAAAATTATGTTTTATATTTTTATTATATAAGGTTAATAAGGTAAATAGATTAATATATATGTTATAATAAGATAAAACATAATAGATGGCCTTTATCATCTTTTTGGTGCCGAAATTGAAGAAAGGAAAAGAAAGAATTTTAAGCTAGGTTATTCGGCCATTGAAAGGTTCAAATTAAGGTATGTGTTAACTTTAATTTTATATGATTTTTAGGTTTTTGAGATTGTTGCTTAGTCTACTATCAAGCCCATGTTGTAATTTGAAGAATTGATGATGTTTATGTGATGTGCCATTGAAGAAATGGTGAGCTTTGTGATGAGTTTTAGTGTTAAATGAAAGATATGTGTTTATGAACATGTTTTATTCTTGAATTTTTGGTGAATTAAGCTAATTAGGACTAAATTGTGAAAATATTATTTTGAAGGACTAATTTGTGAAATAAATGAAATGTATGGACTTGTATGAGATACATGAACATTCGGCTAAGCATGGGTAAATGGTAATTTTGTGTATTTGGTGATTTTGTGAAATAGGGACTAAATTGTCCAAATGTGAAAATGTGAGGGCTAAATTGCAAATTTCCCTAAACATGTGTTTTTGGATTGAATTGAATGAATTAATGAATGCATGGGTTAAATCTGAATATGTATAGATCAAGAACCAAAGAGAACGGATTTAGATCGCGGGAAATCGAAAGTAATCGAGTAGCCGTATTCGTTTCCGTTAAACCGAATTCGAGGTAAGTCAATATACAAATAAATGTATTTGACTTGACTTGATTGTGTATATATGAAATTTGAATTACTATGCATATGCTCGAGATGAGATATATGTCAAATCCGAGAATTGGTATCGACTAAATATTGATGTCTGAGAAGCCCCGTCTGAACCTAGGAATAGATAGGATAGTACATGTCATGACATAGATGTACGTTATGTGATATCATGTAAGACCACGTCTGAGACGTTGGCATTGATTCGAGATTTCGTGTAAGACCACGTCTGGGACGTTGGCATCGATATGATATTTACGTGTAAGACCATGTCTGGGACATTAGCATCGTAATTGATTAGTGTAAGACCTTTTCTGGGACAGTGGCATCGATATCTGATTACATGTAAGACCACGTCTGGGACGTTGGCATTGTACGACTATTTCAAGCACTCTGAGTATCCTATTTAGTTTCGAATGGTTCAACGGGCAAGTCTGAGAAATGAACGACTATGTGAGTTGTATATCCGTTTCAGGTACGTTTGAATAGTACACTATGTGTGTATGAAAGGTAAGTGTTTATATGAACTTACTAAGATGAATATGTGTATGGAAATGATGAGATAATATGTGAATATATGCTTGAATGAGCTATGTGTATATGTGATAATTGAGTTGAGAATTGTGGCAAGCTATGGCTAAGCAAATGGGCCAAAGAATATGTGATGAATTTGCATTGAGAAAACATTAATGTCATAGTATAAATATGGTTATGAGCATTTTATGCTAAGTTTATTTGTATATGGCTTACTAAGCTTTTGGAAAGATTACTCTATGTGTGTGTTTACTTTGTAACAGATCGTCAAAGCTACTGAAGGCTCGGGGACCATCGAGGATCGTCATCACACTACTCTAGCTTATTTTGGTATTTTGAAAATGTGAATATAGTTAAATATGGCATGTATAGGCTAGTCATTTGGTATAAGTTTGAGATGAAATTAGCCATGTGATTTGGCTATATAAATGTTGATAATAAGCATGAGTGAATATGATATATGATACATGTTTAGTATGGTTAATGGCAAGTGATATGGTCAAGATTATGGTAAGCCTATTGATGCAATATAAGCACATATGTGTGATCAATGAAGTGATTATATGCATGGTTATACATGTGAATTGATTGTGCAAATTGGCATGTTTAGAAATGAGATTGAATGGGATAATATGATGACCATTTGGTGTGTTTTTGGTTGCCATTGTAGTGAGAAATATGCTTGTTTATGCTAGTAGGGATGAACCAAGTGTGGGTGGCATTTTGGCCTTGCAAATGGCCTATTTTGCGTACATGGCCAAGAGACACGGGCACGTGCCTCTCATGTGTGGCTCAAGGGCCACTTCGAAGTGTGCCTAAGTAGGTTACACGGCCGTGGCACACGGGCATGCTTGGTGGCCGTGTGAACAAGTCAGTAGCTAGCCTAATTTTACATGGCCATGGCACACAGGCATGTCTTGTGGCCGTGTGAATAAGTCAGTATACTTGCTCTATTTTTGCACGGCTAGGACACATGGGTGTGTCTAGTAGCCGTAGGAGGCACACAGGCGTGTGACCTCTGTAACTTAGAAAAGTTTTGAATTTTCGAGAATTTTAGTATGTGTTTAGTTTAGTCCCGACCCTATTCATAAGCATGATTAAGGTCTTGTTGACCTATAAAAGGGACACTTTGATCTGATTGGTTGAAGTCTGTTATGAAATGTCGGTAAAAGTTTCCAATCTGTCTGGTAACGCCTTTAACCCTAATCCGGCAACAGATGTTAGGGGTGTCAGACCTCCAGCAAGAAAGGTGGAATTTTCCATAGACCTTGTACTAAGAACGATGCCGATATTTATAGCAGCATATAGAATGGCTCCTACTGAATTGAAAGAACTGAAGGTACAGTTGCAAGAGTTAATTGATAGAAGATTTTCCCAACCCAGCTTTTCACCATGGGGCGCACCGGTATTGTTTGTAAAGAAGAAAGATGGATCATTGAGATTATGCATCGATTACAGACAGCTTAATAAAGTCACAGTAAAGAATAAGTACTCATTTCCTCGTATAGATGACTTGTTTGATCAATTAAAAGGTGCCACTGTATTTTAAAAAATTGACCTACGATCTGGTTATTATGAACTACAGGTAAAAGATTCTGATGTGCCGAAGATAGCTTTCAGAACCAGATGTGGACATTATGAGTTTTTGGTGATGCCATTCGGATTAACTAATGCCCCGGTAGTATTTATGGATCTGATGAACCAAATTTTTAGACCATACCTGGACAGGTTTGTGGTTGTTTTTATTGATGATATTTTGGTTTATTCCCGGGATGAAAATGAGCATGCTGAACATTTAAGAACTGTATTGGAAACTCTGATTGAGAAGCAATTGTATGCCAAGTTCAGTAAATGTGAATTTTGGTTAAAGGAAGTTAGTTACCTTGGACATGTTGCATCTGCAGAAGGTATTTGGGTGGACCCGAATAAAATTTCAGCTATTGTAAGTTGGAAGCCACCGATGAATGTTTCAGAAGTAAGAAGTTTTCTGGGACTAGCAGGATATTATTGGAGATTTGTTAAAGGGTTTTCAATGATAACTTCTCTGATGACTCGATTGTTGCAAAAAGAAGTAAAATTCGAGGGGATTGATAAGTGCCAACAGAGTTTTGATAGATTGAAAGCTTTATTGATGGAAGCGCCCGTATTAGTTTAACTTGAATCGGGTAAGGAATTTATAGTCTATAGCGAGGCCTCTTTGAATGGTTTGAGATGTGTAGTGATGCAAGATGGTAAAGTAGTGGCTTATGCATCTAGGCAACTAAAACTGCATGAAAGAAATTACCCGGTACATGATCTTGAATTAGCAGCTGATGTTTTTGCATTGAAAATATGGCGGCATTATCTTTTTCGTGAAAAATGTCACATCTTTATGGATCACAAAAGTTTGAAGTATTTAATGACAGAAAAAGAATTGAATTTGAGACAACGAAGGTGGTTGGAGTTATTGAAAGATTATGATCTCGTTATTGATTACCATCCGGGGAAAGCTAATGCAGTGGCGGATGCCTTGAGCCGAAAATCTTCATTTGCCTTAAGGGCATTGAGCAACCGGTTATCATTGTCTGATGATGATTCAATCATAGCTGAGTTAAAAGCTAGACCAACATTTTAGCAACAAATCTGTGAAGCTCAGAAGGATGATGATAAGTTAAAGGCCAAACGAGTACAAAGTGAGTTAGATCCTGACTTAGAGTTTCAGATTGATTCGGACGGTTGTATGTTATTCAAAGACAGAATATGTGTACCGACAAATTCAGAATTAGTATAGAAGATTCTACATGAAGCTCATCAAGGTACGATGTCTATCCATCCTGGTAGCAATAAAATGTACAATGACTTGAAAAAATGTACTGGTGGCCCAGGATGAAAAGAGATATTTCTGAGTTTGTGTCCAAATGTTTGACATGTCAGCAAGTAAAGGCTGAACATCAAGTGCCTTCGGGATTATTGCAGCCGAATTCAATATCAGAATGGAAATGGGAAAGAATTACCATGGATTTTGTATCGGGATTACCCTTATCACCAAAAAAGAAAGATGTTGTTTGGGTAATTATTGATCGTTTAATGAAGTCAGCACACCTTATCCCGATACGTATGGATTTTTCATTGGATAGATTGGCTGAATTATATGTCTATGAGATTGTAAGACTACATGGAGTGTCAATCTCTATTATTTCATATAGAGATCCACGGTTTACGTCCTGATTTTGGAGTAAATTACAAGAAGCTCTAGGCACTCAGTTATGTTTTAGTGTTGCATTCCCTCCTCAAACAGATGGACAATTAATCCGAACGTGTTATACATATTTTAGAAGACATGCTTCAGTGTTGTGTACTTGAATTTAGAGGTAACTGGGAAAAATACTTGCATTTGATTGAATTTGCTTACAATAACAGTTATCAGTCCAGTACTAAAATGGCGCCGTATGAGGCTCTATATGATCACAAATGTAGAAATCCATTGTATTGGAAAGAGTTAAGTGAGAAAAAGATACACAGAGTTGAACTGATTCAGGAAACTGAAGACAAAGTAAAGATGATTCGAGATAGTTTGAAAGCGGCCTCAGGCCGTCAAAAGTCTTATGCTGATTTAAAGCGAAAAGAGATAGAATTTCACAAGTGTTCTTAAAAGTGTCACCTTGGAAGAAATTTCTCCGATTCGACTGTAAAGGAAAATTGAGTCCATGGTTCATCGGGCCATATGAGATCACTGAAAGAATTGGGCCTGTTGCATATCAGTTAGCATTACCACCGGAACTCGATAAAATTCATAAAGTGTTTCATGTATCCATGTTGCGACGCTACTGAGCGAACCCTTCACACATTATTACTCCAACTGATGTGGAGATTCAGCCTGGTATGACTTACAATGAAGAACCGATTAAAATACTGGCATATGAGACAAAAGTGTTAATAAATAAAAAGGTGGCATTAGTAAAAGTGCTCTGGTAACGACATGGGTTAGAGGAAGCTACTTGGGAGCCAGAGGATACTATGAGGAGGCAATACCCTAACCTCTTTTCTAGTAAGAATTTTCGAGGACGAAAATTTTAAGGGGGAGAGTTGTAACAACCCAATTTCGGTGAGATCGGAATAGTGGTTTCGGGACCACAAATTTGAGCCAAAAACAAAATTTATTTTAATATTATTGTAACACCCCAAACCCGGCCTAAACGTTACGACCGAATCTGGCATGTCACATGAAAGGAATGTCTAAAAACTGTGCATTCGTTAAAAAGCTCATATTCTTTATAGTTGTGGTGAGAAATCGAGTTTACGTAATTTTGAATAAGAAATGGTTTATTATCATTTTAGGAAAATCTCATATTGATCATTTATTAATAAGCAATAAACAAATTGAAAGCTGAAACCAAATAAAATACCCAAGGCCTTATTACATAACAAAATCTCAAAAAATAAGTCCAAATAAAAGAAACGAATTTACGAGTAAACATATGTATGGCCTCCACGAGTCCACCTCAGCTCCCAAATCCGCGATCTAATGATTACACATAAAATTTAACTAAGGGGTGAGTCATCGAGACTCAGTATGTAAATCCCCATCCAACAGGCCCTTACACAATTTCATATGAAAATATGCATATCATGCACCCAAACCTAGCCATCCAATGCTCCTTTCTCTACCCCGTGTGGTACCAAACCACTGGTGGTGCCAAACCACTGGTGACCCAAAGTCACGATATCCATAAGTGTGGTGCCAAACCACTGGTGACCCAAAGTCACGAATAATCCAATGATGGGGCCAACCCATCGCGTGATACCAAATCACTAGCAGACGATCCCATATCTCAAAGTGGGGCCAACCCACGGTGGTGTTAACCACAGGGACGAGTCGCAATGAGGTGCCAAACCTCTGGTGTCCCAAAGACACAGATGTGATACCAAATCACTGGTGACCGCAGTCACAAATCCGATGATGGGGCCAACCCATCGCGTGATACCAAATCACTAGCAGACGATCCCATATCTCAAAGTGGGGCCAACCCACGGTGGTGTTAACCACAGGGACGAGTCGCAATGAGGTGCCAAACCTCTGGTGTCCCAAAGACACAAATGTGATACCAAATCACTGGTGACCGAAGTCACAAAATCAACTGTGGTACCAAACCACTGGAGGTGCCAAACCTCTGGTGTCCCAAAGACACAGTGTCCCAAAGACACGGATATCATATTCCCCCTCCTCTCATCATACCCATGCAATATGACATAATAATTCGTGTATGCAGTATGTCATGTATGCTAGACATACATCAAATATAAGTATAACATGAATTACCATCATAATCAGATAGACATAAAACAACATAATCACCCTAATCAACCTCTAAGGGTATAACCGTAATTTTACCTACCAAGGGCATTTTCGTAATTTACCCACCAAGGGTATATCGGTAACTTACCCACCAAGGGCATTTTCATAATTTACCCACCAAGGGTATATCGGTAATTTACCCACTAAGGGTATTTTCGTAATTTTGCACCTACAATGGCCTTTCCCAAAGGCCCAAATGTCACCCCGAGCGACTCAGCTACCATTTCCGGTCGTATCGAACGATTGGGCCTAAAACTCGATTCCGGCCCATTCGGGCCCACACACTCGTGTGGCCCACCTAGCACAAATCTAGCCATGTATATAAGTTCCACCTAGTCTAGTTCACTATATACTACACAATTGCACAATTTACTCATAAGGGCCCATGGGCCCATTGGGCCCACTTCGGCCCATCGCGGCCCAAGCAGCCCCAACCCACAAGAATACTACTGATGGCCTCAACTATCGCGTCGAAGCCCCACACGTGCGTTCGCACGCACGTGTGGCTACTATTGTCGTGATCAGCACTTCGGCATTTGCCGCTCTACAGCTAGAGTAGAGAGAGTTACACACCTGATAGGACTCTGGTGTTAATCCGCGCTCCGACCACTCCTATGCCCAAACGCCTTCCAAGGTGTGTCAACCCTCCTCCTGGAATGCTCTTTATATAGCTAGCTCTCCACCTTCCTTCTTTGTATCTTTCCGATGTGGGATCCTTCACGTCGATGAGTTTAAATTCAATCAAACTCTTCCCGTCCGCATCATAAAATAAATACTCCCTTGCTTCTCATGAGATTCGAACCCAGGCTCCCTTGCAACATAATCCACGCTGTTAACCACTTGACCACAAGCTCCTCTTGTGTCTTAAACCATGCGCAACTAAATATAAATCTATAGCCAAATTCTGAGGTCCAAGTAAAAAGAAAACCAAAATGCAAAAGCCAAGACTTGAACCTTGGACCTCCTTCCTTCCTTGTGGCGTCACTCCCTTGTTCCTTAAGTGGCGTCACTTTGCCACTACACCACACACTCCACTTGTGTCATTTTTCCCCACATTTTATTCTTAAGGCCTACCTGCCAACTTCCAGGGTTTTTTTTTCACCTAAAACCAAAATTTCCCCAAAGCTAATATTTGATCCCGGGACTTCATAGAAGCCCTCTAACCTTCAAAATAACTTACCTAACAAGTCTAACTTGCATTAATGCCGTTCTCAAAATTTTTAAATCAAGGCCCATTGGGCCCAATCCTACTAGGCCCAATTCCGGATGTTACAAATCTACCCTCCTTAAAGAAATTTCGTCCTCGAAATTTCCAACTCTGAGAACATTCGTACCACCTAACCTACAACGCTGTGCTCACGCTGCGCACTCTGATTCCAATAACCCTAATGTACTTTTAACTAGAATTTAGAAATCCTACACATATTAAAAAAAAACTAACCATTAAAGCAGACAAATATTTCGTACGCAATCAACTCTATATCCGAACATCACATCCAACCCAAACACACGAATAGATATTCAAAATACAACATATAACAAAGCAAAGTATCGTGAAACTTACAGTGCGGATTGGTGCCGGAGACTCGGTGCCATATTTAAAAAAAAACGATATATATTTTTCTAAACCATTTTCCAAACCATCTTTTGAAAACATTTTTTGAACCCAAACCCACAGTAGAGTTTTTGAACCTAGGCTCGATACCATAATTGTAACACCCCAAACCCGCCTAAACGTTACGGCCAAGATCGGCATGTCACATGAAAGGAATGTCTAAAAAGCTGTGCATTCGTTAAAAGCTCATATTCTTTATAGTTGTGGTGAGAAATCGAGTTTACGTAATTTTGAATAAGAAATGGTTTATTATCATTTTAGGAAAATCTCATATTGATCATTTATTAATAAGCAATAAACAAATTGAAAGTGAAACCAAATAAAATACCCAAGGCCTTATTACATAACAAAATCTCAAAAATAAGTCCAAATAAAAGAAACGAATTTACGAGTAAACATATGTATGGCCTCCACGAGTCCACCTCGGCTCCCAAATCCACGATCTAATGATTACTGCAAAATTTAACTAAGGGGTGAGTCATCGAGACTCGATATGTAAATCCCCATCCAACAGGCCCTTACACAATTTCATATGAAAATATGCATATCATGCACCCAAACCTAGCCATCCAATGCTCCTTTCTCTACCCCGTGTGGTACCAAACCACCGGTGGTGCCAAACCACCGGTGACCCAAAGTCACGATATCCATAAGTGTGGTGCCAAACCACTTGGTGACCCAAAGTCACGAATAATCCAATGATGGGGCCAACCCATCGCGTGATACCAAATCACTAGCGAGACGATCCCATATCTCAAAGTGGGGCCAACCCACGGTGGTGTTAACCACGGGGGCGAGTCGCAATGAGGTGCCAAACCTCCGGTGTCCCAAAGACACGGATGTGATACCAAATCACTTTGGTGACCGCGATCACAAATCCGATGATGGGGCCAACCCATCGCGTGATACCAAATCACTAGCGACGATCCCATATCTCAAAGTGGGGCCAACCCACGGTGGTGTTAACCACAGGGACGAGTCGCAATGAGGTGCCAAACCTCTGGTGTCCCAAAGACACAAATGTGATACCAAATCACTGGTGACCGAAGTCACAAAATCAACTGTGGTACCAAACCACTGGAGGTGCCAAACCTCTGGTGTCCCAAAGACACAGTGTCCCAAAGACACGGATATCATATTCCCCCTCCTCTCATCATACCCATGCAATATGACATAATAATTCGTGTATGCAGTATGTCATGTATGCTAGACATACATCAAATATAAGTATAACATGAATTACCATCATAATCAGATAGACATAAAACAACATAATCACCCTAATCAACCTCTAAGGGTATAACCGTAATTTTACCTACCAAGGGCATTTTCGTAATTTACCCACCAAGGGTATATCGGTAACTTACCCACCAAGGGCATTTTCATAATTTACCCACCAAGGGTATATCGGTAATTTACCCACTAAGGGTATTTTCGTAATTTTGCACCTACAATGGCCTTTCCCAAAGGCCCAAATGTCACCCCGAGCGACTCAGCTACCATTTCCGGTCGTATCGAACGATTGGGCCTAAAACTCGATTCCGCCCATTCGGGCCCACACACTCGTGTGGCCCACCTAGCACAAATCTAGCCATGTATATAAGTTCCACCTAGTCTAGTTCACTATATACTACACAATTGCACAATTTACTCATAAGGGCCCATGGGCCCATTGGGCCCACTTCGGCCCATCGCGGCCCAAGCAGCCCCAACCCACAAGAATACTACTGATGGCCTCAACTATCGCGTCGAAGCCCCACACGTGCGTTCGCACGCACATGTGGCTACTATTGTCGTGATCGACGACTTCGCATTTGCCGCTCTGACGCCTAGAGTAGAGAGAGTTACACACCGATAGGACTGCGGTGTTAATCCGCGCTCAGACCACTCCTATGCCCAAACGCCTTCCAAGGTGTGTCAACCCTCCTCTGGAATGCTCTTTATATAGCTAGCTCTCCACCTTCCTTCTTTGTATCTTTCAGATGTGGGATCCTTCACGATGAGAGTTTAAATTCAATCAAAACTCTTCCCGTCCAGCATCATAAAATAAATACTCCCTTGCTTCTCATGAGATTCGAACCCGGGCTCCTTGCAACATAATCCACGCTGTTAACCACTTGACCACAAGCTCCTCTTGTGTCTTAAACCATCTTGCAACTAAATATAAATCTATAGCCAAATTCTGAGGTCCAAGTAAAAAAAAACCAAAATGCAAAAGCCAAGACTTGAACCTTGGACCTCCTTCCTTCCTTGTGGCGTCACTCCCTTGTTCCTTAAGTGGCGTCACTTTGCCACTACACCACACACCCACTTGTGTCATTTTTCCCCACATTTTATTCTTAAGGCCTACACTCGCCAACTTCCAGGGTTTTTTTTCACCTAAAACCAAAATTTCCCCAAAGCTAATATTTGATCCCGGGACTTCATAGAAGCCCTCTAACCTTCCAAAATAACTTACCTAACAAGTCTAACTTGCATTAATGCCGTTCTCAAAAATTTTAAATCAAGGCCCATTGGGCCCAATCCTACTAGGCCCAATTCCGGGATGTTACAATTATTTAATGATTTGCATTATTATAGAAAGGTTATATGAAAATTTTGAAACAAAAATTTTACCGATTGCATTTTTAATTAGGGGAAGGACTAAATTGCATAAAATGCAAAAGTTGTCTTCTAGCAGTTATCAGTATCAAATAGCTATAGAATTCAAAACTTAAGGTCCTTATATGGTAATTAGACCATTGAAGAAAAGTTAGTAGGTAATTTAGTGCTCATCCATGGAAAAATTAGAAATGGGCAAGGACTAAATTGGAAATCACTAAAATTAAAAGATAACAAACAATTAAAAAGGAAATTACATCTTTTTATTAATCTTCTTCCCTAAAATTTCTATGGAAACCCTAGGATAGAGGATGAAAACTTTCCAAGCTCAATAAGGTATGAAATCAAGTCTCGTTTTTAATGATTTTTATATTTTTGGAATCGGGATAATCTAATCTCTCTATTTAGGGGAATTATTTGAAAAGTTATTAAGTTATGAAATTTGGGTCATGGATGAATATGCTGAAAATTAGAAATTTATGGTATAAAATGAAAATTTATTCATAGATGAAAAACTTTTACAAAGTAATTTTTTATGAAAACTTGATTTAGGGATTAAAATGAAAAAATGGTAAAACCCACGGAAAATTCTGAAACTTGTGAAATGTATGTGCTGTAAATGTAATATATAAATTTCAGCTAGACTTGGAAAGAGGGTTAAATTTCATGAATTTCATTTTCCGAGCCTAGGGACGAAATCGAAATTTTTTAAAGAGATAGGGGTAAAATGGTAATTTTCCCTAGGAAGTAATAGAATGCAAATGTATATGAAATGTGATAGATTAATAGTTAAATTTGTTTATACAGACCTGGAATGACCAACTACCGAACTATATCGAGGGAAACAAAAGGTTTCGGAATAGTTGAAATTCAAATATGAACAATTGTCAAGGTAAGTTCGTGTAACCTAAATATGTATGTTAATGTGCTTGAATTGAATTGTGTGTTTGTGTTGATATGTATGAGAAGATATATATTATGAAATGACCACAAATTGGAAAATAATGATAAAATGCTATGTCCCGGTTGAATGTTGAAATTCGATGGAATAAGGTGATTTCTCGAAAAGAGTATAATATTGCATGTGTTGCAGATAGGATTTAGCCCAGACCGGTAATCCTAAAATAGGCCCTCTCAAGCATATGTTATAGATTGAATTTAGCCCGGACGGGTAATCCAAATCAAGCTCTTTAGAGCATATGCTATAGAAAGGATTTAGCCTGGACGGGTAATCCTGTTATAAAATATGTGGCTTGAGAGTGTGCTATATGACCATGTGCTAAATGGGTTCTTTTGAACATGAATTGACGGATAGATGATATGCATACTTTATGTGTACTACCTGAATGTCCGTCGAAATTTCAATAATTCAACTGGAAAGATTCATGAAATACGGAAAGGTGAACTAAATAGAATTTTATAATGCGATGAGCTCATCTATGTTTATTTGGTATTCATATGAAATTATGTGACTAAATTGTTTGAATAAGTGTATGTGCTTAGGTAACTTACCCAAAATTGATGGATTGTGTATTTGTATATGCTTGTAGTAATAAATATAACCGGTAAGATTATTTCCCGTTATAAGAACTTATTAAGCATGAAAATGCTTACCCCGTTTAATTTTCCCTATTTTATAGTGCTTGAAAGCTCACGAAGGTTGAAAGTCGGTCGGAGCAATCATCACACTATCCACTATCACATTTTGGTATAATTAGAAATCTCATTTTGGTATAATGGCATGTATAGGCTTGTTTGGCCAAATGATGGCTTGTAAGTGATGTTTTGTAATCTAGTCATTGGTATGACTAGTAATGGCTAGTTGGTATATTATATAAGGTTATTTCATGTATATTTCGTATGTATTGAGTATGGTTGATTAGGTGATGTGTAACAGCCCGGTTTAGACCCTAGTCGAAACAGTGGTTTCGAGACCACAAATTCGGGGTCAGAAAAATATTTTAATATTATTTTTGGTGTGAACTATATGTGATATAGCCTGTGTGAAAATTCTGTGTGGTAATTTTATCGACTATGTGTCGAATTACGAAAAATTGTGTGCTGATTTATAAGTACTTAAGTGTTGTTGTCTTTCTAATATAGAGACCTTATGAGGTAAATAAGCTAATATTTAGATAGTGGATGGTTAAAAGACATGAATGGCCTTATTATATAATTGTTTTATATGTTTAATGAAAGGTCATTTTTGTAAATGGATTAATATAATAATATTAGTAAAACAAAAGGTTAATAATAAGCCATATTCATCCATAGTAGCCGAAATTGAAGAAAGAAAAGAAAGAAAAATTGAGCTAGGGTATTCGGCTAGTCTTTGATCCAAATTAAGGTATGTTTTGACTTTGGTTTTTGATGATTTTTATGTTTTTGAGATTGTTGCTTAGTCTACTATCAAGCCCATGTTGTAATTTGAAGAATTGATGATGTTTATGAGATGTGCCATTGATGAAATGGTGAGCTTTGTGATGAATATTGGTGTTAAATGAAAGATATGCGTTTAAAGAACATGTTTTGTTCTTAGACTTTTGGTGAATTTAGCTAATTAGGTCTAAATTGTGAAAATGATAAGTTCAAGGACTAAAATGTGAAATAAATGAAATGTGTGGGCTTGAATAAACTCAAGGAAAATTCGGCTAGGCTTGTGTGAAAAGAAATTATGTGAATTTGATGATTTTGTGAAATAGGGACTAAAGTGTCGAAATGTGAAAATGTGAGGGCTATTTTGTAAAATGCCCTAAATATATGTGTTTGGAATAAAATGAATGATTTGGTGATTGAATGGATTGAATTTGAATGTGTATAGACCAAGAGAGGAGAGGTTTGGATCAAGATCGAGGCAAAGATAAAGTGCTCGATTGACTGACTGTTTCGATAGTTCAACGTCCGAGGTAAGTTCAGACATAATACAAACATTTAGTTATGTTAAATGCTATGAAATGAATGTTATAATGATATTGAAATGTGGATGCTATGTGAGAGTTGAGTTTAGTTATGTGGCACTAAGTGTGCGTATTCGGAAACGTGATCGAGATGATCAGCACTGTGTGTGCGAAATAATATAAGCTTTGACTTTGTGGTTGGCACTGTGTGTGTGATACCGAATGAAGAGCGGTTTGATATAAATGCACTATATGTGCGATGATAATTAAGCTTCGGCTAAATATCGGGGCACTAAGTGTGCGATTGAATCAAAGAAGAGACTACTAGGTGTTGGCTAAGGTACGCTCGGAACCTATGTGGTTGATGAATCTATGAATGAGATTATGAAATGTTAAATGAGCATTTTAGTTTTGGATGGTATGATATATATGTATATGTGAAATAATCTATGTGGTGGTTTGTTTGATTTAAATGTGTTATGTTACGAACTTACTAAGCTTTGGAAAGCTTATTGTGTCATTTGTTTCTCTACTTTGCAGTGTCAGTAAAGCTAGCTCGGATCCGGAGATCGTCAGCATATCAGTCACACTATCGGAAATCTATTTTGGTACTTTTGGAAAGATGTATATAGATGAATTATGGCATGTATAGGCTAGGTGTTATGATATGTTTTGAAAGGTTTAATACTTTCCATGTGATTTGGCTTGGAAGTTGAAAGATGTTGAATTGTTGAATGAGCTATGAATATGGTATATTTCATGACTTAGTTGATTGGGAAAGATGTGGTTTGAAGATGAACTTTGATATGGATTACATGATGTTTGGATTATATATATTTTGAGGTGTATAATTGTCATTTTAAATGGCTTTAGTTGTGATGATAATGAGCCTGAGAGTAAATGGTTTAGTTGGTGATTGAATAATGCATGAAATGGTATGATTGAATACATTTGAAAGCATGAAATGGTATTGTATTGATGCTTGTAGGTATGACCCATCTGTGGGTGGCAAGTTGGCCTTACAAATGGTCTGTTTTGTCTACACGGTTATGGCACACGGGCGTGCCTAGTGACCGTGGGATATAGTCAGTATATAGCCTAAGAGTACACGACCATGGTACAGGGTGTGCCTGGTGGCCGTAGGGATAAGTCAGTGTATTGCTTAAGAGTACACGGCCTTAGCACACGGGTGTGCTTGGTGGCCGTGTGGGAAAGTCAGAATACATGCTCTGTTTTGGCACGGCCAAGACACATGGGTGTGTCTAGTAGCCGTGGGAGGTACACGGCCTAACTGCACGGGCGTGTGACCTCTGCAATGTTCAAAAAGTTTTAAATTTTCGAGAATTTTTGTAAGTGTTCGGTTTAGTCTCGACCCCTTTCTAGCATATGTTTGAGGTCTCGAGGAACGCAATAACAGACTTTATGATTAGGTTATGATATGCTTTCATGATGATTGACTTTAGGTTGAGAATTGATTGTGGAATGTTCCGATTGATTGGTAACGCCTCTTAACCCTATTCCTGCGACGGTCTCGGGTTAAGGATGTTACTATTTTATTGGTATCAGAGCTACAGTTTAGTCGATTCTCGGACTAACGTAAAGTGTGTGAGTCTAGCTATACATGCCATATATGAAATTGCGATAGTGTGATGAGTACTGACAGTTTAAAATGTGTTTTATTATAGTAATGGATCCTGATGAGCAGTTGCTGACGATGTAGAGAGTAACGCGCCTGCTCCCGCTCAAGGGACAGCGCCGCCGAATTAAAGTAGTGAGGGAGGAGAGGTTAAGCAAGCCTTCTTCCGTATGATGAGTGAGTGGTTTTCAGAATTCGTTCGAACGAATCCGACTGCTCCACAACCTCCACCATCACAAGTACCTATTGTGCCACAAGTGATAGATCCGATCCGACTGAAAAAGCCTCCTGTGGATAAGATTCAAAAGTACGGGGTCAAAGAGTTTAGGGCCACAGCTGATGATGATGCCGAGCGAGCTGAGTTTTGGCTCGAGAATACAGTTCGAGTATTTCACGAGATGTCATTGACTTCTAATGAATGTATTAAATGTGTTGTTTCGTTGTTGAGGGATACCGCGTATAACTGGTGGAAGACATTGATATCCGTGGTTTCGAGAGAGAGAATCACCTGGGATTTCTTTCAAGATGAGTTCAGAAAGAAGTATATCAGTCAACGCTTTATTGATCAGAAACGTAAAGAGTTTTTAGAACTGAAACAGGGTCGTTTGTCAGTTACTGAGTACTAGCTAAAATTTGTGAGACTGAGCCAGTATGCACGAGAATGTGTTTCGACCGAAGCTACTATGTGTAAACGCTTCATAGAAGGGCTGAATGAAGATATTAAGTTGTTGGTCGGGATACTTGACATAAACGAATTTGTTGTGTTAGTTGAAAGAGCATGCAAAGTTGAGGAGCTCAGTAAAGAAAAGAAGAAAGTTGATTCTGAAGCTCGTGATGAAAGAAAAAGATCGATGAGTAGGTTTTCTCAACCTTCGACGAAGAGATTTACAGATACAAGCAACCGATCAAATACTTCATTTGGACATCCAAATAGAGATCGCGCAAGACTAAGTGTTGGTCTGAGAACTCAAGCTCCAAGATAATCAAGTGTTGATAGTGCTAAAAGTAACAAACCTGAGTGTAGACAGTGTGAAAGATGACATGTGGGAGAATGCTAGGGCAAGTACAACAATAGAGTTTGCTATAAATGTGGATCACGAGATCACTTCATTCGAGACTGCCCAAAAATGGCTGAGGAAGAAAATGTTCAGAATGTGAGATCGAGTAATGTGATGGCTAGGGGTAGACCACCATGAAATGTCAGAAATGTGAGTGGAAGTCAAAAAGGGACTACCGATATAGCTGTGAGATTCGAGGCGAGAGCACCTGCCTGAGCTTATGCAATACGTGCACGAGAGGAAGCATCATCTCCAGACGTCATCACTGGTACTTTTACTCTATTTGATACTGATGTGATTGCATTAATAGATCCGGGTTCAACTCATTCCTATGTGTGTGTGAATCTGGTATTAAATAAGACTCTACCTGTTGAGTCTACTGAATTTGTGGTTAGAGTATCGAACCCCTTAGGCAAGTGTGTCTTGGTGGATAAGTTGTGCAAGAATTGCCATTGATGTTTCGTGATATATGTTTTCCGGCTAATTTGATGTTGCTACCGTTCGATGAATTTGATATAATTCTGGGTATGGATTGGCTCACTCTGCATAATGCCATTGTAAATTATAAAAGGAAGAGTATTGAATTGAGAAGTCAGAACGATGAGATAGTTCGAATTGAATCTAGTGATATGAAAGGGTTACCAGCTGTTGTATCCGCGATGAAAGCTATGAACTATGTGAGAAAGGGTTGCAAAGCCTATCTAGCATATGTGATTGATACAAAAGTGTCAGAAAAGAAAGTTTAATCTGTACTTGTGGTTAGTGAGTTTCCAGATGTGTTCCCTGAAGAATTGTCGGGATTACTTCCAATCAGAGAAGTTGAATTCGGTATTGAATTTGTTCCGGGAACGACTCCTATCTTTATAGTTCCGTACAGAATGGCGCCGGCCGAATTGAAAGAGTTGAAATCTCAGTTGCAAGAGTTGACGGATAGAGGATTTGCACGACCAAGTTTCTCGGCCTGGGGTGCTCTTGTGTTATTTGTGAAAAACAAAGACGGTACTATGAGAATGTGTATTGATTACCGACAATTAAACAAAATGATGATAAAGAACAAATATCCATTGCCTCGTATCGATGATTTCTTTGATCAGCTGAGAGGAGCTACAGTGTTCTCTAAGATAGACTTGAGATCGGGTTACTATCAGTTGAGAGTTAAAAAATCTGATGTGCCGAAAACTGCTTTCAGAACAAGGTACGGACATTATGAATTCTTAGTGATGCCTTTTGGATTAACGAAAGCTCCTGCAGTGTTTATGGATTTGATGAATAGGATATTTAGACCGTATTTAGACCGCTTTGTTGTAGTGTTCATTGATGATATTTTGATTTATTCCTGTGATGAGACGCAACATGCAGAACATTTGAGAATTGTGCTACAGACTCTACGTGAGAAACAGTTGTATGCTCAGTTTAGAAAATGTGAATTTTGGTTACGTGAAGTTGGTTTTCTGGGGCATATTGTATCAGCTGCGGGAATACGAGTTGATCCGAGTAAGATTTTAGCTATTTTGGAATGGAAGCCTCCGAGAAATATGTCTGAAGTCCGTAGTTTTCTGGGACTAGTGGGATATTATAGACGGTTTGTGAAAGGCTTCTCGATGATTGCGACACCGTTGACGAAGTTGCTACAAAAAGATATTAAATTTGAGTGGTCAGAAAAGTGTCATCAGAGTTTTGAGCAATTGAAAGTGTTGTTGACGAAAGCACCAGTGTTAGTTCAACCTGAATCGGGCAAAAATTCATAGTATACAGTGATGAATCGTTGAATGGTTTAGGCTGTGTGCTGATGCAAGAAGGCAAAGTTATTTATGCTTCGAGGCAGCTAAAGCCTCATGAAAAGAACTATCTGACGCATGACCTTAAATTGGCCGCAATTGTGTTTGCGTTAAAGATTTGGTGTCATTATCTATTTGGTGAGAAATGTCATATTTATACCGATCATAAGAGTTTGAAATATTTGATGACTTAGAAAGAATTGAATTTGCGACAGAGAAGATGGCTAGAACTATTGAAAGATTACGAACTTGTGATTGATTATCATCCGGGTAAAGCTAATGTGGTAGCTGACGCTTTGAGCCGAAAGTCTATATGTGCTTTGCGAGCAATGAATGTTCAAATAGATCTGTGTGATGATAGTGTGGTTTTATCCGAGTTAAAAGTAAAGCCAATGTTTGTACGCCAGATTTGTGATACCCAGAAAAGTGATGTTGAAATGATGGCTAAACGAACTCAGTGTGAATTGAATGTTGATTCAGAATTTTGAGTTGATAGTGATGATTATTTGAGATTTAAAAATCAGATTTGTGTTCTGAAGAATTCAGAATTGATTCAGCTAATTTTGAACGAAGCTCATAATAGCCGTTTGACTGTTCATCCGGGGAGTATGAAAATGTACAATGATTTGAAACAATTTTATTGGTGGCATGGTATGAAACGGGACATCTCTAACTTTGTGTTGAAATGCTTAGTTTGTCAGCAAGTTAAAGCTGAACATCAGGAACTGTCTGGTTTGTTACAACCGATCATGATTCCTGAGTGGAAATGGGAGAGAATTACGATGGACTTTGTGTCGGGATTGCCTTTATCTCCGGGAAAGAAAGATGCAATTTGGGTGATAGTTGACAGATTGACGAAATCAGCTCATTTTGTTCCGGTGAGAATAGATTATTCACTTCATAAATTGGCTGAATTGTATATTGCTGAGATTGTGAGATTGCACGAGGTGCCACTATCTATTGTGTTAGACAGAGATCCGAGATTTACCTCACAATTTTGGAAAAAATTGCAAGAGGCTTTAGGCACAAAATTACATTTCAATACTGCGTTTCATCCACAATCGGATGGTCAGTCCAAGCGAATCATTCAGATTCTTGAAGATATGTTGAGATGTTGTATACTTGAGTTCGAGACTATGTGGGAAAAACATTTACCGTTGATTGAATTCGCGTACAACAATAGTTTTCAATCTAGCATTAAAATTACACCGTATGAGGCTCTTTACGGTCGAAAATGTCGAACTCCATTGTATTGGACTGAGCTAAGTGAGAATAAAATTCAAAGGGTTGATCTTATAAAAGAGACTGAGCAGAAAGTGAAAATGATACGTGATCGTTGGTTTCAGAGTTTTAAATTTATAATGATCGAACCTGGAACTAACTATAACAACGATTGAGGCAACTGCACCTATCGAACAGTAGTATAGCTTAGGCAAGACCGGATTGTCGAACCCAAAGGAACCAAAAGTAATAATACTAACTTTCTTTTTATTATCTAGCCTAAAATAAGTGAAGTTGTTATTTAATCTAAATTTAACTAACTACTAAGCTAAAGATGCAAAGACAAAAAGAATGAATTGGGGAAATACTGTTGGAAAAACTTTGTTGATTAAGACGATACCCTTAGAAAGAATCCACCTAGACTTCACTTGTTATCTAACTCTGAACCAGATGATTTATTCACTTGACTTGATCCGTAAGACTCCCTATGTAAGTGTATGCCCAAAGATCAATCATGAGATGGTTGTAATAACATACATGATTTACCATGTTTATTAATATAAAGCATTGTCATTATTATTTCAGTTTTTCTTTCTGTGTGTACAAATAAACTGTTTTATAATAATGTCCTGAGAATAATATGATTATTCTTAAAAGATCCTTAGTCAAGTATTATTGTTGACTAGGACAACAATAATGCATTAAGACTAACATGTAGTTGATTGATGATAAAGAGTTGTCATTGATATGGAGTGTCAAAATCAATGCATGAATATGTGTGTTAGAGAACAACATATTGGACTGACCCGCTATGAGTATGTTTCTTGGATTATTATGTAATTGTCACAACATAACTCATAGTGATTAATATGTATATGATCCTCATACTTGAGATCATCATTATCCCAACATCGTGAGTTGTATCTTTTGATATAGTCAAACGTATAATCATGAATCGGTTGTTCTATAAAGGTGATGTTGGATATACCACAATCTATGTAGAGGGATATGGTTGATCAATATAGGATAAGTCTCTCCTACATAATGGGAGTAATATCTTAGGCCACTTGATTGAGTGAGACTAGAAATGCATGGCCATGCTCAAATAAGTTGACATGAGATGTCATACTAATTTGTATATTATAGTCTACTTAAGATATCAAGAAACATGGGATGGAATATACAAGTGTGACTATTCCATGACTTGTGTCCATTCCAGAGATAAAGGACTTTAGGATTAATGCATGAAAGGTTAATCACAAAAAAAAGGTTATGTCGAATCATGACTCCTTGTAACTTAGGTAGCAATGATGCATTGCTAGATGCCACTCATTGTTTGTAACATTAGAATCGTTCTAGTATTACTTTGCTAACGTTACAAGAACCTCTGAGGTCACACCCTATGGTTGAAATGAACGGAATAAAACATAGTTGGTATTGTGTTTGATTGTCACATGAATTAAATTAATTAAAGAATTAATTTAAATTGGGCAATCAAATATTGAACATATTATATGTACAAGGATGTTGTACACATAATGAGAATTAATATATGAATTTGGTTCAGTATATAGATTTAAATAAATATAGTTTACATCAAATCCATGTTATAATTAATGTAATTATAATTTGTTTTTGGATATAATTAATGTAATTATAATTTTCGTTTAAAACATTATTATATTTAATTTTATGATTCATTAAAAAGATACCGATTATAAAAGGTAATAGGTTATATAGAGATTATTAAGAAAAAACCCTAAAAGACTGCTTTAAGGTCTAACAGCCGTCAAGCAAGAAAAACCTCCAAAACAGTTTTGGAGATTTCTTCCGTTCATAGTCAAACCGGGTGGATTACGTAGAGGCCGACATCGTAAAAGGTTTGTGGCTTGGTTCGACAGTGGATCAAAGTTCGTGTTACCGAGGCGTCGCTATCTACTCAGATTGAAGTTTTGGTAATTTCGAAACCTTTATTTCACCCCGATTCGTTCCTCACACATGGATTCACGGTTTGGATCACCAAAATTTAATTTTATTTTGCTGCGCCAAAGGGTGCCGGCGTTCCAACACCCTAATGTATATTAAACCCTCTCTCGAAGCGAATAACATCTAACCCTAGGTTGATTAATTAAAATCTCTTTCTAATTAAAACCCCTAGAATTGCATTAACTCGATCTATGGACTCCCATATTAGGTTTCACCTTAATTCGGCAAAATCTCGTCACCCTATCTCTAGGCGCGCGATCAACTCCGCTTAATTATGCTAGATCTACTCTTAAGTAGGGACTTTTTCTCCTCCACCTAAGCACATCAAACTTGAATCAATATCCCGAAAATATTAACACAAGAATTAAGAACACATAATTAAGAATAAATCAAGTATTTATCATATAGTTCAGCAAACGATAACAAGATTCATCTAAGTTTCATCCTTCTTCGTATCTCAAGGGTTTAGTTCATAATAATAAAAGAAAATATCTCAGAAGAAAAGATAAAACAAAACATAAGAAATCCCTAAAACCCCCTGAAGGAATTGAAGGAGAGATCCGCCGTCTTGAGTAGAATTCTGACTTCTTGAGATGGATCAACTGGCTATCTTCAAGTGTTTCCCACAAATCTGACCTTTTCGGCTCGGCTCCTTGGCCTAGCTCACCGCCCTCTTCTATGTTATACTTAGGGTGTTTATATAGGCTTTTGAAATAGGTTTCTTTGCCTCTAAGTATCCTTTTCCGAGTGAAATTGCTCTTTTCCACGACAGGGACACGGCCATGGCACACGTCCGTGTGAATCGTCTTTAGGCCGTGTTCAGACTTTTAATGAGGTGACACACCCGTGTAAATCATGATCAGGCCGTGTTCTAGTCTATCAAGGAGACACGACCATGTTGGCTCAAGTCCAGGCCGTGTTGATTTTCACTTTGGCCCAATTTGATCCGTTTTGAGCCCGCTTCTCATTCTTTTCATCCTCCGGTGCTTTCCTGAGTATAAAACATGAAAAGAAAGGATTAAGAGCACCTTTTTACATAAATCAAGGGATAAATCATCCAAAAGTATGCTAAATGTGGGATTAAAATATGTTACTTTTACGGTTTATCAATACGTGACAGTTTGAAAGCGGCTTTAGATCGTCAAAAGTCTTATGCAGATTTGAAACGAAAAGATATTGAATTCGAAGTTTGCAATAAAGTGTTTTTGAAAGTATCTCCGTGGAAGAAAATACTTCGATTTGGCCGAAAAGGCAAGCTGAGTCTGAGATTCATCGGACCGTATGAAATCATTGAGCGAGTTAGGTCAGTTGCTTATAGATTGATGTTACCACCAGAGTTAGAAAAGATTCATAACGTGTTTCATGTGTCGATGCTTGACGATGACAGATCCGACCCGTCTCATGTGATTGCTCCTACTGAGGTTGAGATTCAGTCAGACTTGTGGTATAGTGAGGAACCGATTCGAATTTTGGCACGAGAGACTAAAGAGTTGAGAAACAAAAGAATTTCCTTAGTGAAAGTGTTATGGCACAAACACGGAATTGAAGAGGCTACGTGGGAGTCTGAAAACGTTATAAGAGAGCAATATCCGCATCTATTCATTGCTAAGATTTTCGGGGATGAAAATACCTAAGGGGGGAGAGTTGTAACAGCACGGATTAGACCCTAGTCGGAACAGTGGTTTCGAGACCACAAATCTGGGGTCGAAAAAATATTTAAATATTATTTTTTGTGTGAACTATATGTGATATACCCTGTGTGAAAATTCTGTGTGGTAATTTTATCGACTATGTGTCGAATTACGAAAAAAGATTTAATTACATAAAGTGTGAAAACTGTGTGTTGATTTATAAGTACTTAAGTGTTGTTGTCTTTATAATGTAGAGGCCTTATGAGGTAAATAAGCCAATATTTAGATAGTGGATGGTTAAAAGACATGAATGGTGTAATATCCCGGGTTAAGGGGCTATTTTGTTGTTGCATGTTTTTGCATGTGTTTAGTGTCTTTGTGTTCTTTTTTCTGTGTTTTAGGGGCTTAATTGTGGGTTAGGAGTGTGCTGAGTGAATGGGAAAATTTTGATTTTTGGGTGTTAAGTCGGGAGCTATTGGAGCTAGGGTATAAGGATTTTCTTTGATGTTTTATTGCACAAAAAGGAGCTGGTGTAGTGGCAAGCTAGAGCGCCACTAAGGCTTTGTGTGGGTAACGCCTAATGCAAGGGTGTAGGCCTTGTGTTCGAGCCATGGAGTGGCCACTTTTGGCACTCATTTTGACGGCATGGAGGGAGGAGTTTGTGGCGCTTCAAACTCGCCTAAGACTAAGTCTTCCCATTTGAATGGAGGGTGGAGAGGGATTTTAGGAGGAATACTTGGTAAACACATTTGAATGTGTGGCATGGAGTAGTTGGGGGATCATGGCCGAATTTTAGGGAGTTGGGAGGGGGAGTGACGGCATAGTAGTGTGATCTTTGGTGGGGTGCGAAATTTTTGGAAATTTTGGCATTTTCGGTCACATTTGGTAAAAGCAAAAGTTCCTTTTTGATACTTGTAGCCGAATTTTCTTCAAGGTTTCTTCTCATTTTCTTCACTTCTTGAAACCAAAAATCCAAGTGAGTGACTCCATCTTTACTTTTGCAAACCGAAAGTTTTCAATCATCTCTGTCCCTCTTTCATTGGTGTAGGCCGAATGCTCCCTCTCACCTATTTCTTTTGTTCATTGTGTTGAGCCGAAACCCCACCTCTCCAAAACCGCTTTTCCACTTCTTTTCTTGCTAGCCAAAACTCCATTCTCTTAGAACACATCTTCTTCTTCTTTCATTTACAAGCCGAAAGTACCCTCCTTATCCAACTTTATTCCTCTTCTTTTCTTTAAACTCAATTGCCGATTTCCCCATTTCTTCCCACCTCTATTTTTCCTCCTTTTTTTTTTCAAGGCCGAAAATAAGAGTGATAAACCCCTAGCCGTACCTTTTGTTTGATTGTGGTGCAAAGTGTGGACCGAACCTATCTTCTTCCCTAGTGGCGTCTTGGCCGAATAATTGGTTGGTGTTGGTAAGTGCTAGGCCGAATAGCCATTTCTTCCCTCTCTAGTGCTTAATGGGTGTTGATTGGATTATTAGCCGATTCTAGGCATGTGGTAAAGGTGTGGTCTCTTATGATTGAACCGATTGTGTGATAGGGCAATCGGGGAGTTCCAAGCGATCAGTGGAGCCTTCTCCTTTGTTAACCAATTCGGTAAGTGATGGTGATATATCGTTCATGGTTTATTCGTGATTTCGATTAAGTCAAAGGTGATTTGTGATTAACTATTTTGATAGGGTGCCGATTGTTGAAGAAGGAACCATCAGGTTCGGATTTGGTAGGAAACCAAATCAAGTGAAGGTAAGGGTTGGTAGCAATTCTGTTGGCTTAAAATCCTTGGCCGAATGGGTCGTAGCACCTAACCCCTATGTCTTGGCCGATTGTAGGAGCTAGTTAATCAAGGGACTTAGATCGCTTTTGTCGATTTCTAGACTCGTATTACTGTGTGTGTAAACTAACACACCGATATCTAGTAATGTTATTAATAAACCTGTTTGCCTATTAAAATCATGACGATGATGATGGATTATTGGATGCCCAAACGGGGTATGTGTGCGTATCCGGGTAAGTCAAGATTGTTACTAGATTACTGATGATCTATATGGTATCATGACTATGTATGTATGTGATATGGGGCATGAGTCAAACATATTAGCATGATATGCATAATTTGTATGATATGCATGATTACATGAGTTGGTTTGTTGATGGGTGATATGAGTGGAGGGGGCAGTGATGATTTGTCTTGACGAGCACCAGTGTTTTGTAACACACTTTGTGACTTTGGGTCACCAAAGCTTTGGTAGCACATTTGTGTCTTTGGGACACCGCAGGTTGGGCACCTCATTGCGACTTGTCCCCGTGGTTAACACCACCGTGGGTTGGCCCCACTTTGAGATATGGGATCGAAATGCGCTAGTGATTGGGTATCACACGATGGGTTGGCCCCATCATTCGATTATTGTGACTACGGTCACCAAAGCTTTGGTAGCACATTTGTGTCTTTGGGACACCGGAGGTTGGGCACCTCATTGCGACTTGTCCTCGTGGGTAACACCACCGTGGGTTGGCGCCACATGAGATATGGGATCGTCTGCGCTAGTGATTGGGTATCACACGATGGGTTGGCCCCATCATTCGATTATCGTGACTACGGTCACCAGTGCTTGGGTAGCACATTGTGTCTTTGGGACACCAGTGTTTTGGTAACACATTGTGACTATATGTCACCAGTGGTTTGGCACCACCAGTGGTTTGGTACCACATGGGGTAGAAAAAGGAGATACGGATGGTTAGGATCGGGTTGCATTAATTATGTTGCTATGTATGATGTGTGCTAGCATGTTGTTTCATCGGGAGCGGGATTTATGCATCGAGTCACTCGACTCACCCTCTCCTTTGACATTTCAGTGACTCGTGAGACGCGGACATGGAGCCGGGATGGACTCGGGTGCTCATGCCATGCTTAATAAAGTTTTACTCCAACTCTATCATTTGGGTACTTTAGTTTAATTATCATTATTTGGGTTTTTAATTTGGATTTGTAAAAGGCCTTTAAATTATGTTTTATGATGGGTATGTTTTAATTAGATTCTCAACCCGCTTAACAAATAACTTGGCATGAAATTTTACTAAAACTTGGAAAGACAACGCTTTCAAAATTATATCGAAATGTGTTTTAAACTATACCATCGGGTATCTCGCTATGTGTTGTTATTCAATAAACTCAAATGATTTTCAAATCAAACCCGATTTGCTACTAAGTCTAAAATGTTTCAAAATGGCACTAAGAAACTATTGGAAGTCCTAAATGAAATTAACTCGTTTTAACTATATACTTGGATAAGTTTTCAAAATCTAATCAAACAAGCCTACTCAAACTTTCCTCAAATTCACTATGTTTTCACCCCACTTCTAAACGAAAAAAATCTGATCACTCAAAGACGTTTTCCCGTAACATACCGGATTCGGGCGTGGTGTCTTGTCCGAGTTTGGGGTGTTACAATTGTGGTATCAGAGCTAAGTTCAAAGGCTCGGCTGTGGGCCTGAGGCCCAAAAGGTTTTCAAAAGGTTGTTTTGTTAGTCTTTATTCTTAAAGTGTGGTTTGAAAGGCATGGCACCGAGTCTCCGGCACCAGTTCGCCCAGGTAAGTACCCCGTACTATTGCTTGTGAATTGATTGGATGTGATATGATTTGATGAATAGCAATAGTATACTACTTTAGAGATTGAAACTGATAGGATTTTGTGAACTCGCGAGAACAAATCCTCTTAAAATATTCATAAGACTTGCTCTTAAACAAGTGGAATAAATACTGATGCATAAAAATTCTTAATCAGATACGTAGGAAGATTAGTCATGAGCGCTAGAGGTGGACGTGGTCGTGGGCGAGGTCGTGGTAGGATGACGGTTTACGAGCCCGTGGATGATCGGGTCGTGGTTCGAAAATGAGATACTGGTTCCGCCACCACTCGAGGTGGTGAGTTCCAAGACCGGTGCGGGGACGACGCGTCACACGAGCGATCTTTGCGAGTGTTGGAAAGAGTAGCTGGTGTTGGTGGTAATGCGAGAGTTAGAAATCTATTTCGAGCGACTTCGGGCCAATGGGGCGAATTCTTCCGAGGTGTTTCTAGTGTTGCTCCCAGCCTTTGCTTTGAATATTGGTTGAGAGGCAATCGAGCGGATCATGGACGATCCGGACTTGATCTGAAGAAGAGAAGTGAAGGGCATCGTATGCGCTTCTCCGGGATGAGTCATATCGGTGGTGGCTCACGGTTCGAGACAGTGTGGCACCAGAGGATCTAACATGGGATTATTTCGGGGCTGCATATCAAAAGAAGTACATCGGAGCTAGTTATATTGACTCCCAGCGGAAGGCATTTCTGAGGCTTGTTCAGGGGAGTAAATGCATTTGCGAGAGTACGGGCCGAGTTCCCTGTGAGTAGGTATGCCGAGGGCATTGTGGCCACCGAGCATGAGAGGTGTGTTCGTTTCGAGGATGGTGCATGCGAGACGACTTGAGGTCGCTTGATTGCTCCTCAGCAGGAGCGCGAGTTTGCTGTCTTAGTTGAGAAGGCTAAGGTAGCCGAGGGTGTTAAGGAGTCAGTGAGACAAGGCATGGACCGAAATAGACATAAGAGGAGCTTTGGGTCTTACGGATCGTCGGGTAATCCGCGAAGAGGGCTAGACCGAGTGGGCCGAACCCGACCGCTAGGTTTGTTGTTTGCTAGGCGGGGACCGCCGCAGCGATGTGATCGATCATGGAAAATCTCATTGGGGTGGTTCTTTGGACTCGAGGAAAAGGTTGCTTCGAGTGTGGTTCTCTCGAACACCGTGTGAGGACCGTCCCGCGTGGGTTGGCTAGGGATTCGATCCCGAGAGTCGGGCCGTGTCGATTCAGAGGTAGTGGACCGCCACCGCGAGAGGGCCGTGGTAATGGCGAGAGGTGGTAATGGTTCAGTCGGGGCCGTGGAGCACCGGCGAGAGGTGCGAGTAGTTCGATGCTAGACGGCTGGGTTAGTGTATGCTTTGCGGGCGCCGAGAGGAGGCGGCGCACCGTGGCCGTCATAACCTGATGCGTTCTTGATTTTTGGTTCTCCTTATACTGCTTTGATTGATGTGGGTTCAACGCACTCTTATGTTGCCAGTAGTATAGTAGAGACCATGGATTTAGACTCTGAGATATCTTCTAGGCAGATGACTGTGATTAGCCCTCTAGGTCACTCTGTAGTAGTAGATAAACTGTTTAGAGAGGTACCCTTAGAACTCCAAGGGGTAGTGTTTGCTGCTGATCTGATGGAACTGCCGTTTGGGGAGTTCGATCTAATTCTTGGGATGGATTGGTTGGTCAAGTACCAGGCGAGGTTAGATTGCGCGGCCAAGCGCATGGTTCTTAAGACGGTTGAGGGTGATGAGGTGGCTATGATAGGTAATAGGAGGGATTACTTATCAAATGTGGTATCTGCTCTGAAGGCAGAGAAGATGGTCGAGAAAGGCCGTGAAGCGTATGTAGTTCATGTGTATGCCTTAGAGGCTAAGGAGTCCTGCCGTGGAGAAGGTTCGCACTGCTTAAGGAGTTTCTTGATGTTTTTCTGAGGGAGCTTCGGGTTTGCCGCCGGATCGCGAGGTAGAGTTCGAATAGATCTATTACCGGAATCGCGCGGTGTCTATTGCTCCGTATAGGATGGCGCCAAAGGAATTGGTGGAGCTTAAGGCTCGAGATCCGGGAGTTATTGGATCGAGGTTTTATTAGGCCTAGTGTTTCGCCGTAAGTGCGCCAGGTACTCTTTGTCAAGAAGAAAGATGGCTCGATGCGGATGTGTATAGACTACGCCAGATTGAACAAGCCGACGATTAAAAACAAGTATCCGTTGCCACGGATAGACGATTTGTTTGATCACCAAGGGGCTGCGGTATTTTGAAGATCGACTTGAGATCCGGGTATCACCGATTAAGAGTTAAGGAGGTGATATCCATAAAACAGCGTTTGGACTCGGTATGGGCACTACGAATTTACGTAATGCCGTTCGGGTTGACTAACGCCGCGCGTTTATGGACATGATGAATAGGGTGTTTCAACGATGATCTGGATCGGTTCGTCGTGGTTTTCATAGACGACATCTTGGTGTACTCAAGGGCGCAGGAAGAGCATGATAAGCATTTGCGTGTGGTGTTGCGATTTTGAGGAAAAGCGACTCTATGCTAAGTTCGGTGAAGTGCGAGTTACGGCTTAGAGAAGTGACTTTCTTGGGTCATGTAGTGTGGTGAGGGATTCGAGTAGATCCTCGTAAGATTGAGGCGATTTTGGATTGGAAGCCGCCTAAGTCGATGGTGAGATTCGGAGTTTTCAGGTTTGGCGGATACTACCGAAGGTTTGTTGAGAGGTTTTCGTTGATAGCGTGATGATGACCAAGTTGCCGAGGAAAGAAGTTCCGTTTGTATGGACGAGAAGCGCAGGAAAGCTTCGACAAGTTAAAGAAGATTTTGACCGAGGCTCGGTTCTAATTCAACTTTGAGGCCGGTAAAGAATTCCACGATCTATTGCGACGCATCACATACGGGCTTAGGTTGTGTCTTTGATGCAAGAAGGTAAGGTTGTGGCTTACGCTTCTCGGCGGTGAGGCCACATGAGGTCAATTATCCGACGCACGATTTGGAGCTAGCAATTTGTAGTCTTCGCTTTAAAGATTTGGAGGCACTACTTATACGGAGAGAGATCGATAGTCTACACGGATCACAAGAGTCTCAAGTATCTACCGACTCGAAGGATTTGAATTTGAGGCGCGCAGATGGGTCGAGTTCTTTGAAAGATTATGACTGTTCGATTGAGTATCATCCGGGCAAGGCTAACGTGGTGGTGACGCGTTGAGTCGCAAGGTTGTTTCGGACTTAAGAGCTTTGTTCGCCCACTTGAGCTTGTATGGCGATGGGAGTATTAGCGCAGAGTTGCGTGTTAAGCCTACTTGGGTTGAGCGGATCGAGAGAAACAGATTATTGGATGAGGTTACGAGTGCGCGGAGATTACAAGTGCGAGGATGGTGGTTTGGAGGGTTCTGACTTGTGCAGTGATGGGGTTCTATGTTTTCAAGGAAAGGCTTGTATGCCTAAAGATGTTGAGTGAGAGGCAAAAGATTCTTCAGGGCGCACATAGCGATCCTTATGCTATGCATCCCGGAGGTAGCAAGATGTATAGGGATCTTAGAGAGCGATTTTGGTGGCTGGCTTGAAGAAGGAGGTGACGAGTTTGTTGGGAAGTGTCGACTTGTCAAGCAGTCAAGGCCGAACATCGATTGCGATCGGGTTTGCTTCACTGTGAAGATTCCTCGATGGAAGTGGGAAAGGATAACCATGGATTTCGTCGGTGGGTTACCGCTTACGCCAAGCAAGAAGGATTCGATTTGGGTAGTGGGATCGATCGACCAAATCACTCACTTTATTCGGTGAGGTTGACTACTCACTTGAAGCTAGCGGTTGTATGTGTCGAGATAGTGAGGTTGCACGGGTGTGCGATTTACGATAATCTCGAATAGGGATCCTAGATTCACGTCAAGGTTACGAAAGCACCGCATCGGGCTCTGGGGTACTCGTTTGGATTTCAAAGCGGCTTTTCACCCGCAATCGACGGTCAATCGAAAAGGGTTATTCGGTCTTAGAGGATATCTTTGAGAGGTTGTATCTTGGACTTGAGGTAGTTGGGAGGAGTTTCTACCATTAGTGAGTTTGCCTACAACAACGATTACCAGCGAGCATCAAGATGGCACCGTATGAGGCGTTGTATGGTAGGAAGTGTCGCTCACCTACGTGTTGGGCGGAGTTAGGTGAACGTCGGTTGTTGGGACCCGAGTTGGTTCTTTGAGACCGAAGACAAGGTTAAGCGATTCATCTAGATTGAAGGAAGCTTGGACCGCAAGTCTTATGCCGATCTTAAGCGAAGAGATATAGAGTTATTTGTGGGGATCGAGTTTTCTGAAGGTCTCGCCTTGGAAGAAGGTGTTGAGGTTCGGGAAGAAAGGCAAGCTAAGTCCGAGGTTTATTGGGCGTATAGGGTTACGAGGCGAGTTGGACCAGATGGCGTATCGGCTTGAGTTGCCGCAGAGCTTAGTCGATTCACGACGTTTTCCACGTTTCGATGCTTGGAGGTATCGTTCGGATCCGTCGCATGCGGTAGCGATGGAAAAGATCGGGTAAATCCAGATTTGACTATGGAGGAGGAACTCGCATGCGATTCTTGATCGGGATGTGAAGGTCCTGCGTAGAAAGTCTGTGCCTTTGGTTAAGGTTCTTTGGCGGAATCATGGCATAGAAGAAGCTACGTGGGAACCCGAGGATATGATGAGACAAAGAATACCCGCAACTCTTACGATCGGGTAATTTCGAGTCGAAATTATTTTAAGGGGGTAGAACTGAAGCTGTAATATCACAGGTTAAGGGGCTATTTTGTTGTTGCATGTTTTTGCATGTGTTTAGTGTGTTATGTTCTTTGTTTAGGTGTTTTAGGGGCTTAATTGTGGGTTAGGAGTGTGCTGAGTGAATGGGAAAATTTTGATTTTTGGGTGTTAAGTCGGGGAGCTATTGGAGCTAGGGTATAAGGATTTTCTTTGATGTTTTATTGCACAAAAGGGAGGCGGTGTAGTGGCAAGCTAGACGCCACTAAGGCTTTGTGTGGGTAACGCCTAATGCAAGGGTGTAGGCCTTGTGTTCGAGCCTGCTGAGTGGCCACTTTTGGCACTCATTTTGACGGCATGGAGGAGGAGTTTGTGGCGGTTCAAACTCGCCTAAGACTAAGTCTTCCCATTTGAATGGAGGGTGGAGAGGGATTTTAGGAGGAAGACTTGGTAAACACATTTGAATGTGTGGCATGGAGTAGTTGGGGATCATGGCCGAATTTTAGGGAGTTGGGAGGGGAGTGACATATAGTAGTGTGATGTTGGTGGGGTGCCAAATTTTTGGAAATTTTGGCATTTTCGTCACATTTGGTAAAAGCAAAAGTTCCTTTTGATACTTGTAGCCGAATTTTCTTCAAGGTTTCTTCTCATTTTCTTCACTTCTTGAAACCAAAAATCCAAGTGAGTGACTCCATCTTTACTTTTTGCAAACCGAAAGTTTTCAATCATCTCTGTCCCTCTTTCATTGGTGTAGGCCGAATGCTCCCTCTCACCTATTTCTTTTGTTCATTGTGTTGAGCCGAAACCCCACCTCTCCAAAACCGTTTTTCCACTTCTTTTCTTGCTAGCCAAAACTCCATTCTCTTAGAACACATCTTCTTCTTCTTTCATTTACAAGTCGAAAGTACCCTCCCCCTATCCAACTTTATTCCTTTTCTTTTCTTTAAACTCAATTGCCGATTTCCCCATTTCTTCCCACCTCTATTTTTCCTCCTTTTTTCTTTCAAGGCCGAAAATAAGAGTGATAAACCCCTAGCCGTACCTTTTGTTTGATTGTGGTGCAAAGTGTGGACCGAACCTATCTTCTTCCCTAGTGGCGTCTTGGCCGAATAATTGGTTGGTGTTGGTAAGTGCTAGGCCGAATAGCCATTTCTTCCCTCTCTAGTGCTTAATGGGTGTTGATTGGATTATTAGCCGATTCTAGGCATGTGGTAAAGGTGTGGTCTCTTATGATTGAACCGATTGTGTGATAGGGCAATCGGGGAGTTCCAAGCGATCAGTGGAGCCTTCTCCTTTGTTAACCAATTCGGTAAGTGATGGTGATATATCGTTCATGGTTTATTCGTGATTTCGATTAAGTCAAAGGTGCTTTGTGATTAACTATTTTGATAGGTGCCGATTGTTGAAGAAGGAACCATCAGGTTCGGATTGGTAGGAAACCAAATCAAGTGAAGGTAAGGGTTGGTAGCAATTCTGTTGGCTTAAAATCTTTGGCCGAATGGCTTTAGCACCTAACCCTATGTCTTGGCGATTGTAGGAGCTAGTTAATCAAGGGACTTAGATCGCTTTTGTCGGGATTTCTAGACTCGTATTACAAGGTGTGTAAACTAACACACTGATATCTAGTAATGTTATTAATAAACCTGTTTGCCTATTAAAATCATGACAGTATGATGGATTATTGGATGCCCAAACGGGGTATGTGTACGTATCCGGGTAAGTCAGTATTGTTACTAGATTACTGATGATCTATATGGTATCATGACTATGTATGTATGTGATATGGGGCATGAGTCAAACATATTAGCATGATATGCATAATTTGTATGATATGCATGATTACATGAGTTGGTTTGTTGATGGGTGATATGAGTGGAGGGGCGGTGATGATTTGTGTCTTGTGAGCACCGAGTGTTTTGGTAACACACTTTGTGACTTTGGGTCACCAAAGGCTTTGGTAGCACATTTGTGTCTTTGGGACACCGGAGGTTGGGCACCTCATTGCGACTTGTCCTCGTGGTTAACACCACCGTGGGTTGGCCCCACTTTGAGATATGGGATCGTCTCTAGTGATTGGGTATCACACGATGGGTTGGCCCCATCATTCGATTATTGTGACTACGGTCACGGTGCTTTGGTAGCACATTTGTGTCTTTGGGACACCGGAGGTTGGGCACCTCATTGCGACTTGTCCCCGTGGGTAACACCACCGTGGGTTGGCCCCACATGAGATATGGGATCGTCTGCTAGTGATTGGGTATCACACGATGGGTTGGCCCCATCATTCGATTATCGTGACTACGGTCACCGGTGCTTGGGTAGCACATTGTGTCTTTGGGACACCGTGTTTTAGTAACACATTGTGACTATATGTCACGGTGGTTTTGGCACCACCAGTGGTTTGGTACCACACGGGTAGAAAAAGGAGATACGGATGGTTAGGATCGGGTTGCATTAATTATGTTGCTATGTATGATGTGTGCTAGCATGTTGTTTCATCGGAGCGGGGATTTATGCCTTTGAGTCACTCGACTCACCCTCTCCTTTGACATTTCAGTGACTCGTGAGACGCGACATGGAGCCGGGATGGACTCGGGGTGCTCATGCCATGCTTAATAAAGTTTTACTCCAACTCTATCATTTGGGTACTTTAGTTTAATTACTGTTATTTGGGATTTAATTTGGATTTGTAAAAGGCCTTTAAATTATGTTTTATGATGGGTATGTTTTAATTAGATTCTCAACCTGCTTAACAAATAACTTGGCATGAAATTTTACTAAAACTTGGAAAGACAACGTTTTCAAAATTATATCGAAATGTGTTTTAAACTATACCATCGGGTATCTCGCTATGTGTTGTTATTCAATAAACTCAAATGATTTTCAAATCAAACCCGATTTGCTACTAAGTCTAAAATGTTTCAAAATGGCACTAAGAAACTATTGGAAGTCCTAAATGAAATTAACTCGTTTTAACTATATACTTGGATAAGTTTTCAAAATCTAATCAAACAAGCCTACTCAAACTTTCCTCAAATTCACTATGTTTTCACCCCACTTCTAAACGAAAAAAAATCTGATCACTCAAAGACGTTTTTCCCCGTAACATACCAGATTCGGGCGTGGTGTCTTGTCCGAGTTTGGGGTGTTACAAATGGCCTTATTATATAATTGTTTTATATGTTTAATGAAAGGTCATTTTTGTAAATGGATTAATATAATAATATTAGTAAAACAAAAGGCTAATAATAAGCCATATTCATCCATAGTAGCCGAAACTGAAGAAAGAAAAGAAAGAAAAATTGAGCTAGGGTATTCGGCTAGTCTTTGATCCAAATTAAGGTATGTTTTGACTTTGTTTTTTGATGATTTTTATGTTTTTGAGATTGTTGCTTAGTCTACTATCAAGCCCATGTTGTAATTTGAAGAATTGATGATGTTTATGAGATGTGCCATTGATGAAATGGTGAGCTTTGTGATGAATATTTGTGTTAAATGAAAGATATGTGTTTAAAGAACATGTTTTGTTATTGGATTTTTGGTGAATTTAGCTAATTAGGGCTAAATTGTGAAAATGATAAGTTGAACGACTAAAATGTGAAATAAATGAAAGGTGTGGGCTTGAATGAACTCAAGGAAAATTGAGTACTGAGTAGCAAATGTAATTGACTACTAGGTGTTGGCTAAGGTACGCTCGGAACCTATGTGGTTGATGAATCTATGAATGAGATTATGAAATGTTAAATGAGAATTTTAGTTTTGGATGGTATGATATATTTGTATATGTGAAATAATCTATGTGGTGGTTTGTTTGATTTAAATGTGTTATGTTACGAACTTACTAAGCTTTGGAAAGCTTACTGTGTGATTTGTTTCTCTACTTTGCAGTGTCAGTAAAGCTAGCTCGGATCCGGGGATCGTCAGCATATCAATCACACTATCGGCAATCTATTTTGGTACTTTTGGAAATATATATATAGATGAATTATGGCATGTATAGGCTAGATGTTATGATATGTTTTGAAAGGTTTAATACTTGCCATGTGATTTGGCTTGGAAGTTGAAAGATGTTGAATTGTTGAATGAGCTATGAATATGGTATATTTCATGACTTAGTTGATTGGGAAAGATGTGGTTTGAAGATGAACTTTGATATGGATTACATGATGTCTGAATTATATATATTTTGAGGTGTATAACTGTCACTTTAAATGGCTTTAGTTGTGATGATAATGAGCCTGGGAGTAAATGGTTTAGTTGGTGATTGAATAATGCATGAAATGGTATGATTGAATACATTTGAAAGCATGAATTGGTATTGTATTGATGCTTGTAGGTATGACCCATGTTTGGGTGGCAAGTTGGCCTTGCAAATAGCCTGTTTTGTCTACACGATTATGGCACACGGGCGTGCCTAGTGACCGTGGGATATAGTCATTGTATAGCCTAAGAGTACACGGCCATGGTACACGAGTGTGCCTGGTAGCCGTGGGGATAAGTCAGTATATTGCTTAAGAGTACACGGCCTTAGCACACGGGCGTGCTTGGTGGCCGTGTGGGGAAGTCAGAATACATGCTCTATTTTGGCATGGCCAAGACACATGGGTGTGTCTAGTAGCCGTGGGAGGCACACGGCCTGACTGCACGAGCGTGTGACCTCTGCAGTGTTCAAAAAGTTTTAAATTTCCGAGAATTTCTGTAAGTGTTTGGTTTAGTCCCGACCCCTTTCTAGCATGTGTTTGAGGTCTCGAGGAACTCAATAAGGGAATTTATGATTATGTTATGATATGCTTTGATGATGATTGACTTTGTGTTGAGAATTGATTGTGGAATGTTCCGATTGATTGGTAACGCCTCTTAACCCTATTCCAGCGACGGTCTCGGGTTAGGGGTGTTACATGATGCTTAACTTATAACTATTAATTTATCACCTTTTTACTTAAATCCGTTGTTAAAACTAAGTAATTGTTTAAAAAATTAATGAAATATGTGAAAATATGAAATTAGGACATAAAAATTATTAAAATGTGATTTTATGCGTTATTATATAGTTTTCATGCAATAAATGGCTTATTTTATATTAATTTGAATATATTATATTTTTTTAGACATAAAATGGGCCATGCTTGATTAAATTAAATAATAAAATATAAAATTATATTTAATAATTCATTTTAAAATATTTCATTAATAATTTGGGTTTTAATTAATTAATTAAATTGGATAAATTTTATTCTTTGGTCCTCTAACTTGTTGATTTATTCTGGACAGGACTGATAGCTTTGCTGGATTACAAAACTGTCCAAATTGGAGACCAAGTCAACCCAGTATTCGGCTCCACATGGCTGTCCGTTTAAACCATTCTTTGGTTTAATTGCACAAGGTCCTTGAAGAGTTGAAGAAATTAGAGATTTACCTGAAGATTTGCACTTGATCGAGTCTCGATCCACGAGTTCTTGTGGCACTCAAATTGACCAAAAATCAAGCAAAAATCAGCTCAACTTCCTCAATTTATGGCCAGCCACCCATGGAAGATGCCTCAAAAGATGAAAAATCCTATTTTTAGTAAACTATCCCCCTCTCCTCACCTATAAATAAGACCTCATTCTCACATTTCTAATCATCCCTCAATCATTCCTCATTCATTCTCATCATTCATCATTCTCTCTTCTCTCCAAATTCTCTTAGCCTTTTCCATTCCCATGCCTAGCATCATCTCTTCATAGGGATTTTAGCAATTAAGCCTCTTAAAGAACCCTTGGTCGGCCACCTTGGAGAGCAATTAGCAAAGGAGCAAAGCAAAGGAACGAAGGAGCCTCGTCAGTCAGAGTCTTGGGTGACAGCCACTCTGAATTGGGTTTAATCTTTCTTTTCTTTAATTTAATCTAAAGATGTTTGCTATGTGTTCTTTGTTCTTGTTTACAACAATGTTAGCTTAATTTTATTTAAGCTAGGATTATTGCTTTGATTAAATAATATTTATTTGATTCATGCTTATAATGTTTGTGCCTCAATCGATCATGTTTTCAATTAAAATCAAGTCTGTATTTCGTTCATACGTGATTGAAATGCACTGAATTGGTGAGCGATCCACGACCAGACGACGACGACTAATGGACACATAATTGAAATGTGCATGCTTAATTTAGATCCTAACCTGATTAAATTGTAGGTTGCATAACAACTCTGACCAAGCTCTGTTATCTGCATAGTTTTAGAATTGTGTGATTAAACTGTTTCAAACCTGACACGTCCCTGTTACCTCACACAAATGCGAAAAAACTCTTAGTAAATAAGGATCAGTAAAATGCGTAATTTTAAGTAACGGTTTCCAAAAGGACCTAATGTGGTTTCCAAACTCATGAAAGATCGAGTTTCCATGGAATGTTTTTCCGAATATTATTAAGCATGTTAATAATAAATTGAGTTTAATTAAAGTAATTGTCCTAGTTTATTTATGTTATAATTGTTGTAAATTGTGTTTAATTTTGTTAAAATCTATTTCATTCATATAGTTTGCATATTTAGAATAATTTGCATTAGGGATCATTGCATTTAGTTTATTATATTTTAATCACCACTTCTCAACTATATTGTGTTTTTATTTACCAAATTGTTAATATAATTTTACGAATTAAGTGACTTAGCACAAATACAATCCTTGTGGAGACGATAACTCGATACTTACATATTACTTGATAACGATTGTGTACACTTGCACAAACCTACGCATTACAAGTTTTTGGCGCCGTTGCCGAGGATTGTCAACTGTTGCCATAATCATTTTTTTCGTGAAATTATTTATTTCCAATTTCATTCATTTCTAACATTACTAACTTATTCTTTTTATTTTTTTGATTTTCTTTTCAGGTGTTTATGAGCATAGATCGAATTATTGATTTACTCCTTGTAGACCCTGAAATTGAGTGAACTTTCAGACAAAGAAGACGTGAACGAACAGCTCAAAGACAAGTCGAGATGGACCTTGGAAATCAGAATCAAGACCAAGGTAATGAAGTCGATCATGTATGAAATCCCATCCTCATTGTCGATGATAGGGATCGATGCATCAGACAATATGCTGTGCCACTTTTCAGTGAGTTAAATCCAAGAATTAGAAGGCCAGATATTGAGGCAACTCAATTTGAATTGAAACTAGTGATGTTTCAAATGCTACAAACGGTCAGCCAATTTAGTAGTATGCCAACAGAATATCCATATCTCCATCTTCGATTGTTTATGGAGGTGAGTGATTCATTCAAGATAGCCGATGTGACTGAAGACGCACTGAGGTGGAAGTTGTTTCTGTACTTGTTGCAAGATCGAGCACGAGCATGGCTCAATCATTGCCACCAAGTTCCATAGCTACATGGCAAGAATTAGCAGAGAGATTTTTGGTGAAGTATTTCCCACTTAGCAAAAATGCTAAGTTGAGGAACGAGATCACAACTTTCCAACAATTGGATGACGAGTCTTTATATGAGGCTTGGGAGCGACTCAAGGAGTTACTTCGTAAGTGTCCTCATCATGGGATTCCTCATTATATCCAGTTGGAGACATTCTATAATGGTCTCAATGCACATACAAGATTGATGGTAGATGCTTCCGCGAATGGTGCAATTTTGTTCAAGTCTTATAATGAGGCTTATGAGATCATCGAGAGGATCGCGAGTAATAACTATCAATGGCCAATAAATCGAACAACTTGAAACACCCCTTACCCATAACCGACACCAGTACAGGGTACGAGGCGTTACTTGACTTAATAACGTACATACAAACATTTCCATAATATGAAATTTTGTTCAAATTTAAAACTTTTCAAACTACATCTTAAAAACCTTAATATGGGCCTACAAGGCCCAAAACATAATTTAGAAATGGTTCGATACTAAACCAGGCACTTTAGAAAATTTAGGAAAACTTCTCTGAAAATAGAGGCACACGCCCGTGTGGACACACGGCACGGCCGTGTGGCTGGCATGGCCATGTCTTTAGCCCGTGTGTGAGCCTGGCTGGAGCTTTGTGGAAATTTAGGATGTCACATGGCCTGGCACACGCCCGTGTACCCGGTCCATGTGCAAATCTGAGTTTTTACAATTTAGGTGCAGGGACACACGGACTCAACACATGCCCATGGGGCAACTGTGTGTCACACATGGCCTAGACACACGGCCATGTGTCTGCCCGTGTGGACAGCTGTTAAGCTATTTTCCAAGCCTCTTTGTCACCCCTTTCAAGCACACATTTACACACATCATATAGTACCATCAAAAGCACAAACACATGACTAAATCAGTCACAACCAAGGCATCCATGCCTCAAATCCAAGCTATTTTCTATCACCTACAACATTTCTTATTATCAGCACAAAAGATTCACTCAAATCACTCGAAGTGTTTAAGGTTCAGAATTAAGCATTCAAATGTCAAACCTGAAAAGTTAATCCCATAGGCTTGCATGAAAATCAAATCTCCACCACTTTAATATGAGATGATGCACAAATCAAAAGGTCTTTGAAAGGGTTGTAACGGGGCTTGGGTTAAGGTGTGGATAAAGGCTGAATTAGAGGGTTAGAATCGAGATCGACCTAAAAAATTACCTAACTAGAAATAACAAACTGAAAAATAAATAATTACATGAATTGAAACTTTGAAACTAATAATATGAGCTTCTTCTTCAATAAATAGACTTCAACTGTATAAGCTCGCTTTTCATCATACTAATACTGAATATACTTCGATGTTTTTTTTAAGAATAAATCAAGTAATAATAAAGAACTTTAACAACTAAAATAAAGAACATAGTTAGGCAACTGATCAAATCAAATCTCGACAAAAAAGGGTAGTCAAGAAGAATGGTGATAACAAATACAAAGGGTTTTGGGTTAATATTAGTGGGTGAGTCAATAAAAAGGGTTGTTAGGATCAAAGGGGTTCACTAGGGGTTAATTATGAAGGTAGGCTTTTTATGGAGTAAGTGGGTTAAATCCTAGGTGCCTTTATCATTTCTGTATATCAAATCAAAGATGTGGTTTCAACATGTATAATCGAGGCAAGTTCTAGAATAACAGTTCAATGTTGACACACTCATAATCAAAAAGTGAGCATGAAAAAGATTATATGCTCTATAAAGCTCAAAATCTCACAAAAATTATGGGTATTTTGATATCAACCTCGTAAATTTCAAATTTCAAAGTAATATCCAAATTCAGGTTGACAACCTAGAAAAAATTTTAATTTCTGAAAAATAGACTTATCATGCTTGATTCTCTAGTATCTTAGAATTTAATTATCAATGCACAATTATCAATGACTTAATCTAAAATATATCAATAAAAATCATGAATCATAGGAATTTCATTCTAATGATAATATGAGAAAATTACTTTAGAAACAAGACATAATTCATGGATTTGAGAATAATGCAAAAAGTTTGGCACCTAATTTCAGGAATTTGAGAATAATGAAAAAAGTTAGGCACCTTTTTAGGTTGTTCACCCCCCACACTTAAGATGTACATTGCCCTCAATGTACAAAGATATATATATAGACAATTAAGTAGAAATTCAAAAGGTATGGAGAGAGGTGAAACTCCCTGAATTATGGATGAAATTCTTGCGTTGGAGGTGAAAGATAAGGTGGAGGGGTCGTTCTTTACGACGATCCTGCGCTAGATGAAGAAATTGGGTAGCTCATGGAGGATTAGCCAGGATATAATAATAATAATTAAAACTATACTAATTAAATAATTAAAGAAAAGCAAGCTAAAATGATGAAAAATAAAAAAAATAGAATAAAATTAAAGGAAAAGATAAATGGACCGTATAGTCCTTATTGTTGGATGGTTCGCTAGGTGGGCGTGATTTCTAAGGCTGCGGTGAGTTGGTGGTCGTGGTTCCGGTGTGATTCCCTAGCAGTCTGTAGAACCTAAAATTAAGAAACTAAAATAAAATAAACTAAGTTAAGCAGAAGAGAAGTAAAGATAAGGAAATTAAAGCAAAAGATAAAAACGAAATAAAAACTAAATGGCCTCAAATATCCTTGGCTCGTCGAATTATTGAAGCAGTCGGCATGAACTTATATAGATCGGTCTCCATCTAGGAGACTATGCTTGATTCCTTCCGCTTCTTCGGCATTTGGTGTAGGTCAAGGGTTTTGGGAATGTATTGGGGAGGAAAAGTAGGGGGAGGTCTGAATAATGAGATAGAATAAAGGGGATGGGGAGTAGGAAAGTGAGTAAGGGAAGAGATGGGAGGGGGTTTAAATAGATTTTCAAGCCTGGTGCAATCCCACGCCCGTGTACCATGGGCGTGTTGATTCACACGGCCGCCTCGCACGGCCGTGTTATGCATCGTATCGTTTCTCCCACGCCCATGTTCTGGTTGCCACGCCCGTGTGTAAACTACCAGTGTCGTCCACGACCGCGTCGCACGGTCGTGGCATTTTGCTCGCGCCGTGGGTTTGTGGTTGGAGTATGTGACTTGAAGATTTGATTCTTTCTGACTTGTACCTCTTCTGCCATTGTCAGTATGGAGATTCTGTACCTCCACACGGCCACAGCCACGGCCGTGTGCAAGGCCGTGTGGGTTGGAAATCTGCACTTTTGGTTAGTTTAAAACTAGGTGTTTAAGACTAAGAGAAGACAAGAAAATAAAATGAAAACAAATACGAAAGTAATTAGGGTTAGTGCTCGGGTTGCCTCCCGAGAAGTGCTCGTTTAAAGTCTTAAGCTAGACTTTCCTCGTATTCGCAAAAATCAGGGTGGTTTAAAATTTTGAATATCTTCTCTCATGCTATCAGTTCTATTTCCTTGATAAAGTTTAAGTCGAGAAGCGTTTATATTGAAAGTACCAAAAATAGGATTACTTACTTCGACTGTTCCGTATGGGAAAATATTGTGTACCTCAAGAGGAATTTCTTTGTTTGTGTTCAGGTCTGATGTGATGAGGCAAGGATCTGCTTTATCTAACAGTACCTGGTCTCCTATTTAGAAGTGGTTTGTTGTTCCTATGAGCTCTTCTGGGGGCTCCTTCGATTTTACTTCGCGTGGTTCCGGTTCTTCTTTGAATTGTGTTTTCCACTCTTCTAATTTGTCGACCCTAAGGCTTCGTTCCTTCGTGTGGGTCCATGATTCGGCTCAGGTTTGTAACCTTGTGGTGTTTCTGTGGTGAAAGTTGAACAACTTGGTTATCAATCCAATTTACTTTCTCACCTTCATCAATTGTTGTCTGGCCGAGTCAAGAGCTTGTAAAGCGATCGATTCGTCACCTACTCAAGTATGAGTTCTCCTGTACCAACATCAATTTTTGTTCTAGCGATTTGCTAAAAAGGGTCTTCCTAAAATTAAGGGAATCGAATTATCCTCATCCATGTCTAAGACAACAAAATCTCTTGGGAAAATGAATTTATCAATTTTTACAAGAACATCTTCGATAATACCCCTAGGAATTCTAACGATTTTATCACCTAGTTGAATGCTCATCCTAGTTTGTTTGGGTTTCTCTAGACCTAGTTGTTTAAACAATTTATAAGGCATGACATTTATGCTTGCCCCTAAATCACTAACGCATTATCAATAGGTAAACTACCAATTAAACATGGAATCGTAAAACTCCTGGATCTTTTAATTTACGTGGTAGTTTATTTTGCAAGATTGTCGAGCACATTACATTTAGTTCCACGTGTGATGCCTCGTCTATCCTTCGCTTGTTCGTCAAAAGCTCTTTTAAAAATTTTCTAGAATCTGGCATCTGCGAAAGGGCTTCAAGTAGCGGTAAGTTAATATGTAATTTCTTTAAAAGTTTAAGAAACTTACCGAACTGTTCCTCTATATTGTCTCTCTTCATCGCTTCGGGATAAGGAATGTGAGGTTGGTACTTTTTGATTACCAATTTTGGCTTTTCTTGTGTTACCTCAACTTTCCTTTCTCTACCTCGTTTTCTTGTATTGGATTGGGTTCATCTAACCCTATACTATCATGAGCTGTGATAGCTTGGATTTCCTCCTTTGGGTTAATCTCAGTGTTGCTTGGTAGACGCCCTTGCGGTCGTTTGGAAATTATCTTTTCAAGTTGTCCAACTGTCTTAGTAAGTTCCCCAACTTGACTTTCGATCCCCTTAATTGATGCCTGTTGATTCTTAAGGGTGGTTTCAGTGTCTTGGAGACGGTTATCTGTAGCTACCATGAATTTTGTCAGCATATTTTCAAGGTTCGGCCTCCTTTCCTGTGGATAGGGCTGATTTTGGAAATTTTGAGGAGGTTGTTATCTTTGAATTCCTTGATTTCCTTGACCTCCCCATGAAAAATTTGGGTGGTTCCTCCAACCTAGATTATAAGTATTACTATAAGAGTTATTATTAGATCTGAAATTAATACCTATATAGTTCATCTGTTCGCTTTCTATGCCCGGTTGGCAGGGTGGGTACTCAAGATTCGCCACAGTTCCACTTGCGTCGCACTGCATTACTGGATGTACCTGCGAAGAACACAAACTATCAAGCTTTTTATTCATCATCTCTACTTGTGTTGATAGCATGGTTACTGCGTCGAGGTTGAAAACTCCTGCTGATTTTGTTGGTTTTGTCCTTGTAACCTGCTGCCACTGATAGTTATTCAGTGACATCTCTTCAATAAACTCGTAGGCTGCTTCAGGAGTTCTGTTTTTCAGGGTTCCACCGGCGGCTGAATGAATTAGTTGCCTCGTTGAGGGGTTTACACAGTTATAGAAAGTTTGGACTTGAAGCCACAAGGGTAAACCATAGTGCGGACACCTTCTCAAGAGATCCTTGTATCTCTCCCATGCGTCGTATAATGTCTCTAAATCCATCTGCACAAAAGAAGAGATATCATTCTGTAATTTGGCCGTTTTGGCCGGTAGGAAATATTTTAATAAAAACTTTTCGGTCATTTGATCCCATGTAGTGATTGACCCTCGTGGTAACGAGTTTAACCACTGTTTGGCTTTATTCCTAAATGAAAAGGGAAATAACCGAAGACGGATGGCATCATCAGAAACGCCATTTATTTTGAAGGTATCACCGAACTCTAAAAAATTAGCTATATGAGTATTTGGGTCTTCGTCCTGTAAACCATCAAATTGAACAAATTGTTGAATCATTTGAATTGTGTTAGGGTTTAATTCAAAATTATTAGCAGCTATAGCAGGCCTAACCATACTTGATTCTGCTCCTGTTAAATGAGGTTTAGCAAAATCATACATAGTACGCGGAGCATTATTTTCTGCCACATCTTGTGGTGGTGGATTATTCTCGTCCATCCCTTCAGTAGGATTGGATCTACCTTCTCGCTCTTTTTTTGTGTAATTTAGGGCTCGCCTAATTTCTCTGCGACTTCTGCGAGCGGTAGCTTCAATATCACTGTCGTATACTAGTGGTCCTCTCGGGTTCCTTCTAGTCATAAACTAGAGGTACCTGCTAGGAAAAGAAAGAAAGAAAATTTAGCAAAGTTAAAAACAAAACAAAAATAAAAATAAAAATAAATTGCGGAAAATAATGGCTAAAGTAATAAAAATAGAGCTTTCTTAATATTTTAGCTCCCCGACAACGGTGCCAAAAACTTGATCGTTGGTTTCAGAGTTTTAAATTTATAATGATCGAACCTGGAACTAACTATAACAACGATTGAGGCAAGTGCACCTATCGAAAAGTAGTATAGCTTAGGCAAGACCGGATTGTCGAACCCAAAGGAACCAAAAGTACTAATACTAACTTTCTTTTTATTATCTAGCCTAAAATAAGTGAAGTTGTTATTTAATCGAAATTTAACTAACTACTAAGCTAAAGACGCAAAGACAAAAAGAATGAATTGGGAAATCTTTTGGAAAACTCGAGTTGATTAAGACGATACTTTTAGGAAGAATCCACCTAGACTTCACTTGTTATCTAACTCTGAACCAGACGATTTATTCACTTGACTTGATCCGTAAGACTCCCTAATGTATATTAAACCCTCTCTTGAAGTGAATAATGTCTAACCCTAGGTTGATTAATTGAAATCTCTTTCTAATTAAAACCCCTAGAATTGCATTAACTCGATCTATGGACTCCCATATTAGGTTTCACCCTAATCCGGCAAAATCTCGTCACCCTACCTCTAGGCGCGCGATCAACTTCGCTTAATTATGCTAGATCTACTCTTAAGCAGAGACTTTTGCTCCTCCACCTAAGCACATCAAACTTGAATCAATATCCCAAAAATTTTAACACAAGAAATAAGAACACATAATTAAGAATAAATCAAGTATTTATCATATAGTTCAGCAAACGATAACAAGATTCATCTAAGTTTCATCCCCTTCAGGTATCTGAAGGGTTTAGTTCATAATAATAAAAGAAAACATCTCAGAAGAAAAGATAAAACAAAACATAAGAAATCCCTAAAACCCCCTGAAGGAATTGAAGGAGAGATCCACCGTCTTGAGTAGAATTCCGGCTTCTTGAGATGGATCAACTGGCTATCTTCGAGTGTTTCCCACAAATCTGACCTTTTTGGCTCGGCTCCTTAGCCTAGCTCACCGCCCTCTTCTAGGTTATACTTAGGGTGTTTATATAGGCTTTTGAAATAGGTTTCTTTGCCCCTAAGTATCTTTTTCCGAGTGAAATTGCTCTTCTCCATGACAGGGACACAACCATTGTAACATTTCAATTCAGGGCCTAGTCAGAATAGTGGTACGAGACCACAAATCTGAGTTAGTAAATTGAGTTATTAAGGTTTATGACATGTTTGCATGATAGTATTAAAGTTCCATGTAGAAATTTTGTGGGCATTTTAGTCATTTACCAATTAAATGATTAAAATGGGAAAAAGATGATAAAAAATTCATTCATCTTCTTCCTTGTGCCGAAAATTTGGGAGACTCCATAGCTAGGGTTCTTCAATTTTTTGAAGCTTGCAAATCAAGAAAAACGAAGCCCGGATCGAAACCGAGGCAAGAACAAAGTCGAGGACTAAATTGCATATCTACATACATTTTGTATATTAAGGTAAGTTTGTATGATTTCTAAGCTTTATGATTATTATCATTGAATTGCTTAGTATAATGTACATTATTACCATAGCAATGCTTATTGATATGTTAAATAAAGAAATTAATGAGATTAAGCATGAGAAAGTCCCGATTGAAGTTGAATTACTTAGGATACTCGATCTACCACACGAGATAAGAAAGTCCGTATAAGACTAAGCCAAGGCATGGCATCGACAATCAAGCAAGTTATCATGTAAGTCCAAGACAAGTCTTGGCATTTAAGAGTTATTATGAGATGAAGACCCATGTAAGCCCAAGCCAAGGCATGGCATTGGTGAGTCTCCAAGCAAAGATGTCATGTAAGTCCAAGACAAGCCTTGTGTAATATCCCGGGTTAGGGGCTGTTTTGTTGTTGCATGTTATTGCATGTGTTTAGTGTGCTGTGTGGCTATTTCAGTGTTTTAGGGGCTTAATTGTGGGCAAGGAGTATGCCTGAGTGTATGGGAAAATTTTGGTTTTTGGGTGTTAAGTGAAGGGAGTTGAGGAAGCTGGGGTTTTTAATTTATTTTTGGTATTTCTTAGCACAAATGAAGAGCTGGCAAAGTGGCAAGGCATGCGTCACTTGGGAGCTTGGTGTGGCGTCATCTTCAGGTGAGGGAGGTCCAGTGTTCGAGTGTAGAGTCCCCATTTTGTCACTTATTTTTGGACGGCATGGAGGAAGAGGTTGAGAGCAATTTGGATTCTACCTTGGACCAAGTCTTCACATTCAAATGGTGGGTGGAGAGTGGATTGAGGAGGAAGACTTGTTCAACTCATTTGAAATGGGTGGAGAGGAGTGTTTGGGGGGATATGGCCGAATGTTGGGGAGGTGGGGAGTGTATGGCGGTTTTGGGAAGTGGGGAGTGAGTAGTGCCGAATTTCTTTTGGCAATTTTCTTAGTATTTTCGGTCACCATTTTGGGTAAACCGAATTCTCTCCTTTGATAATAGCCAACCTAAACTTCATTTGTTTTCTCTCATTTTCTTCTTGGAAACCGAAAGTGCAAGCGACATGTCTTTGAATTAGTTTTTTTCTTTTAGTTCTCTTAATAACCGAATGCCCTTTTGTGCCACCATTTCCACTTTGCTTTTATTTCTTTTCTTCTTGTGATTCCTTGGCCAACCATACATCCTCCCCATCATTTCTTTTTCTTTATCATTTAGGTGTTGAAGCCATCATCCTTTTCCTCTCATACATTCTCTTATTTCTTGAAAACATTTGAACCGAATCTTCCTGCAACTTGTGGCGATTTCTCTTCTTTTCTTGAACCACACTTCTTTGTTTTGCTTTCAAGTTTATAGCCGAATCCTTGGTATTGCCGAAATTGCCTTCTATCACTTGTTCTTATTTTGGCCAAATATCAACCCCTCCCTTTTCATTCTTTTCTTGCGCTTTCTTTCTTGGGTTAGGCCGAATCTCTCCTCTCTCTTAGTAGATCTCTTTTGGGCGAATATCGGTGAAGGGTTGATCTCGGGTTGGTTGTTCAATCATTGAACAAGGTAAGTGGGTGGCAAATGGCCATTTTCCCCTCTCTTGTTCTCTATTGATTATGGTTTGGTTATAGCCGATCTTGGGCATGTGTTGAAGGGGGTTAATCTTTTGTGTTGCACCGTTTTCCTGCTAGGGCCTTGGATTGTGGTGGTGATCGGGTGTAGCAGTCAATTGAAGCCTTGACTGTGAGTGACCGATTGGTAAGTTAGGGGTAAGTAATTGGTATATTATTGTGAGTTCAATCCTTAGATTTCGGTTAAGTTAAAGGTGTTTGGTGATTAACTATTTGTCTTAATAGGGTGTGCCGATTGTTAAAGAATAACCACTGTTGGTTCGAGGTTTGGTAGGAAACCAAACCATCTGCAAGGTAAGGATTAAGCGATACACCCTTTGGTTTAATTGGTCATAGCCGAATGATCTTGGTTACTAACCCTGGTTTGGCCGATTCTAGGAGCAAGTTGATCGAGGGTTTTAGACGGGGTCTTTGGGATTTAGACTTGCGATTTACAGTGTGTAAACTAACACACTATACCTAGTAATATTGTTATTAAACCCGTTTGCCTATTAAAAGCTATGACAATATGATGGATTATTGGATACCCCAAGCGGGGTATGTGTGCGTATCCGGGTAAGTCGATGTTACCACGACATCGATGATCTATATGGTATCATGACTATGTATGTATGTGATATGGGGCATGAGTCAAACATATTAGCATGATATGCATGACTTGTATGATATGCATGATTACATGAGTATGGTATGTTGATGGGTGATATGAGTGGAGGGAGCATGATATTTTGTCTTGTGAGCACCGAGTGTTTTGTAACACACCTTGTGACTTTGGGTCACCAAAGCTTTGGTAGCACATTTGTGTCTTTGGGACACGGAGGTTGGGCACCTCATTGCGACTTGTCCCTGTGGTTAACACCACTGCGTGGGTTGGCCCCACATGAGATATGGGATCGTCGCTAGTGATTGGGTATCACACGATGGGTTGGCCCCATCATTCGATTATTGTGACTACGGTCACCAAAGCTTTGGTAGCACATTTGTGTCTTTGGGACACCGAGAGGTTGGGCACCTCATTGCGACTTGTCCCCGTGTGGTTAACACCACCGTGGGTTGGCCCCACTTTGAGATATGGGATCGTCTCGCTAGTGATTGGGTATCACACGATGGGTTGGCCCCATCATTCGATTATCGTGACTACGGTCACCGGTGCTTGGGTAGCACATTGTGTCTTTGGGACACCGGTGTTTTGGTAACACATTGTGACTATATGTCACCAAAGGGTTTGGTACCACATGGGGTAGAAAAAGGAGATACGGATGGTTAGGATCGGGTTGCATTAATTATGTTGCTATGTATGATGTGTGTTAGCATGTTGTTTCATCGGGAGCGGGATTTATGCATCGAGTCACTCGACTCACCCTCTCCTTTGACATTTCAGTGACTCGTGAAGCGGACATGGAGCCGGATGGACTCGAGGGTGCTCATGCCATGCTTGATAAAGTTTTACCTCAACACTAACATTTGGGTACTTTAGTTAAATTACTGTTATTTGGTTTTTAATTTGGATTTGTAAAAGGCCTTTAAATTTTGTTTTATGATGGGTATGTTTTAATTAGATTCTCAACCTGCTTAACAAATAACTAGGCATGAAATTTTACTAAAACTTGGAAAGACAACATTTTCAAAATTATATCGCAATGTGTTTTAAATTATACCATCGGGTATCTCGCTATGTTTCGTTATTCAATAAACTCAAATGATTTTTAAATCAAAACTCGATTTGCTACTAAGTCTAAAAGGTTTCAAAATGGCACTAAGAAACTATTGGAAGTACTAAATGAAATCAACTCGTTTTAACTTTATACTTGGATAAGTTTTCAAAAAAATCTAACCAAACAAGCCTACTCAACTTTCCTCAAATTCACTATGTTTTCACCCCACTTCTAAACGAAAAAAAAAATCTGGTCACTCAAAGACGTTCTTCCCCGTAACATACCAGATTCGGGCGTGGTGTCTTGTCCGAGTTTGGGGTGTTACAATTGTGGTATCAGAGCCAAGTTCAAAAGCTCGGCTGTGGGCATGAGGCCCAAAATGTTTTCAAAAGATTGTTTTGTTAGTTTTTATTCTTAAAGTAAGGTTTGAAAGGCATGGCACTGAGTCTCCTGCACTGGTTCGCCTGGTAAGTACCCCCGTACTATTGCTTGTGAATTGATTGGATGTGATATGATTTGATGAATAGCAATAGTATACTACTTTAGAGATTGAAATCGATAGGATTTTGTGAACTCATGAGAACAAATCCTCTTAAAATATTCATAAGACTTGCTCTTAAACAAGTGGAATAAATATCGATGCATAAAAATTCTTAATCGATAACGTAGGAAGATTAGTCATGAGCGCTAGAGGTGGACGTGGTCGTGGACGGGCCAGTCGTGGTAGGATGATCAAGTTTACGAGCCCGTGGATCTGGTCGTGGTTCGAGAAAATGAGATACCGGCCCGCCACCACCGGAGGTGGTGAGTTCCAAGATCGGTCGGGGGCGACACGTTGTCACAGCGATGCCGCGAGTGTTGGAAAGAGTAGCCGGTGTTGGTGGTAATGCAGAGTTAGGAAATTGTTCTGAGCGACTTCGGGCCAATGGGGCCGAATTCTTCCGAGGTGTTTCGGTGTTGCTCAAAGACGGTGAATATTGGTTGGAGGCGATCGAGCGGATCATGGACGATCCGGACTGGACACCAAGAGAAGAGAAGAAGGCATCGTGACGCTTCTCCGGGATGAGTCATATCGCTGGTGGCTCACGGTTCGAGACAATGGTGGCGTGAGAGGATCTAACATGGGATTATTTCGTGGTGCATATCAAAAGAAGTACATCGGAGCTAGTTATGTTGACTCCCAACGGAAGGCATTTCGAGGCTTGTTCAGGGAGTAAATCTGCTTCGAGTGCGAGGCCGAGTTCCCGGCCGAGTAGGTATGCCGAGGGCATTGTGGCCACCGAGCATGAGAGGTGTGTTCGTTTCGAGGATGGCTGCGAGACGACTTGAGGTCACTGATTGCTCCTCAGCCAGAGCGCGAGTTCATTGTCTTAGTTGAGAAGGCTAAGGTAGCCGAGGGGTTAAGGAGTCGATAAGACAAGGCATGGACAGAAATAGACATAAGAGGAGCTTTGGGTCTTCTCGGGTCGTCGGGTAATCCGCAGAAGAGGCCGGCCGAGTGGGCGAACCACCTGCTAGGTTTGTTGTTTGCTAGGCGAGGACCGCCGCAGATGTGATCGATGTGGGGAAATCTCATTGGGGTGGTTGCCGGACCGGAGGAAAAGGTTGCTTTGAGTGTGGTTCTCTCGAGCACCGTGTGAGGACCGTCCGCGTAGGTTGGCCAGATTCATCCCGAGAGGCAGGCCGTGTCGGTTCGAGGTAATGGACCGCCACCACGAGGGGCCGTGGTAATGGCGAGAGGGTGGTAATGGTTCTGGTCGGGGCCGTGGAGCACCGGGCGAGGTGCGAGTAGCTCGATGCTAGACGACCGGATTAGTGTATGCTTTGAGGCGCCGAGAGGAGGGCGACGCACCGGACGTCATAACCGGTACGTTTTTGATTTTTGGTTCTCCTTATACTGCTTTGATTGATGTGGGTTCAACGCACTCTTATGTTGCCAGTAGTATAGTAGAGACCATGGATTTAGACTCTGAAATATCTTCTAGGCAGATGACTGTGATTAGCCCTCTAGGTCACTCTGTAGTAGTAGATAAACTGCATTTAGAGAGAGGTACCCTTAGAACTCCAAGGGGTAGTGTTTGCTGCTGATCTGATGGAACTGCCGTTTGGGGAGTTCGATCTGATTCTTGGGATGGATTGGTTGGTCAAGTACCAGGCGAGGTTGGATTGCGCGGCCAAGCGCATGGTTCTTAAGACGGTCGAGGGTGAAGAGGTGGCTATGATAGGTAATAGGAGAGATTACTTATCAAATGTGGTATCTGCTTTGAAAGCAGAGAAGATGGTCGAGAAAGGCCGTGAAAGCGTATGTAGTTCATGTGTATGCCTTGGAGGCTAAGGAGTCCATTGTGGAGAAGGTTCGCACTGTTAAGGAGTTTCTCGATGTTTTTCCCGAGGAGCTTCCGTGGTTTGCCGCCAGATCGCGAGGTGGAGTTCGGGATTGATCTGTTATCCCGAATCGCTGCGCGGTGTCTATTGCTCGTATAGGATGGCGCCAAAGGAGTTGGTGGAGCTTAAGGCTCGAGATCCGTGGAGTTATTGGATCGAGGTTTTATTAGGCCAAGTGTTTCGCCGGTAAGTGCGCGGTACTCTTTGTCAAGAAGAAAGATGGCACGATGCGGATGTGTATAGACTACCGCCAGTTTGAACAAGTTGACGATTAAAAACAAGTATCCGTTGCCACGGATAGATGATTTGTTTGATCAGCTGAAGGGTGCTGCGTATTTTCGAAGATCGACTTGAGGTCCGGTATCACCGATTAAAGGTTAAGGAGGCGGATATCCATAAAACAAATGCTTTGGACTCGGTATGGGCACTACGAATTTACGTAATGCCATTCGGGTTGACTAACGCACCGGCAGCGTTTATGGACATGATGAATAGGGTGTTTCAGCAATATCTGGATCAGTTTGTCGTGGTTTTCATAGACGACATCTTGGTGTACTCAAGGACAGAGGAAGAGCATGATAAGCATTTGCGAGTGGTGTTGCAGATTTTGAGGAAAAGCGACTCATGCTAAGTTCGGTAAGTGTGAGTTCGGCTTAGAGAAGTGACTTTCTTGGGTCATGTAGTGTCAGCTGAGGGGATTCGAGTAGATCCTCGTAAGATTGAGGCAGTTTTGGATTGGAAGCCGCCTAAGTCAGTGGCTGAGATTCGAGTTTTCTGGGTTTGGCCGGATACTACCGAAGGTTTGTTGAGGGTTTCTCGTTGATAGCAGCGTCGATGACCAAGTTGCTGAGGAAAGAAGTTCCGTTTGTATGGGTGAGAAGCAACAGGAAAGCTTCGACAAGTTAAAGAAGATTTTGACCGAGGCTCCTGCCTAATTCAACTTTGAGGTCGGTAAGGAATTCACGCCTATTGCGACGCGTCACATACGGGCTTGGGTTGTGTCTTGATGCAAGAAGGTAAGGTGGTGGCTTACGCTTCTCAAACGAGGCCACATGAGGTCAACTATCCGACGCATGACTTGGAGCTAGCGGCCGTGGTCTTCGCTTTAAAGATTTGGAGGCACTACTTATACGGAGAGAGATCGATAGTCTACAGATCACAAGAGTCCAAAGTATCTGCCGACTCGTAAGGATTTGAATTTGAGGCGTGCGCAGATGGGTTGAGTTGCTTTGAAAGATTACGACTGTTTCGATTGAGTACCATCCGGGCAAGGCTAACGTGGTGGCGACGCGTTGAGCCGTAAGGTTGTTTCGGACTTAAGAGCGATGTTTGCCCATTTGAGTTTGTATGACGATGGGAGTATTCAGCGAGTTGCGAGTTAAGCCTACTTGGGTTGAGCAGATCAGAGAGAAACAGTTATTGGATGAGGTTCTGAGTGCGCGAAGGTTGCAGGTGCAGGACGGTGGTTTGGATGGTTACAGCCTGTCTAGTGACGAGGTTCTGTGTTTTCAGGGTAAGGCTTGTATGCCTAAAGATGTTGAGCTGAGGCGAGAAGATTCTTCAGACGCATACAGCATCCTCATGCTATGCATCCTGGAGGTAGCAAGATGTATAGGGATCTTAGAGAGCAGTTTTGGTGGCCTGGCTTGAAGAAGGAGGTGACAGAGTTTGTTGGGAAGTGTCTGACTTGTCAGCAGGTCAAGGCTGAACATCAGTTGCCGTCGGGTTTGCTTCAGCCTGTGAAGATTCCTCAGTGGAAGTGGGAAAGGATAACCATGGATTTCGTCAGTGGGTTACCGCTTACGCCTAGCAAGAAAGATTCCGTTTGGGTAGTGGTGGATCGACTGACTAAATCAGCTCACTTTATTCCGTGGTGAGGTTGACTACTCACTTGAAGCTAGCTAAGTCGTATATTTCAGAGATAGTGAGGTTGCACGGCGTGCCAGTTTCGATAATCTCGGATAGGGATCCCAGATTCACGTCAAGGTTCTGGAAAGCACTGCATCAGGCTCTGGGTACTCGTTTGGATTTTAGCACGGCTTTTCACCCGCAGTCTGACGGGCAATCAGAAAGGGTCATTCAGATCTTAGAGGATATGCTGAGAGGTTGTATCCTGGATTTCAGAGGTAGTTGGGAGGAGTTTCTACCATTAGCTGAGTTTGCCTACAACAACGATTACTGCGAGCATTAAGATGGCACCGTATGAGGCGTTGTATGGTAGGAAATGTCGCTCACCTACGTGTTGGACGGAGTTAGGTGAACGTCAGTTGTTGGGACCCGAGTTGGTTGCTGAGACCGAAGACAAGGTTAAGCTGATTCAGTCTCGATTGAAGGAAGCTTCGGACCGGCAGAAGTCTTATGCCGATCTTAAGCGAAGAGATATAGAGTTCGCTGTGGGGGATCGAGTGTTCCTGAAGGTCTCGCCTTGGAAAAAGGTGTTGAGGTTCGGGAAGAAAGGCAAGCTAAGTCCGAGATTTATTGGACCGTATAAGGTATTGAGGCGAGTTGGACCAGTGGCGTATCAACTTGAGTTGCCAGCAGAGCTGAGTCAGATTCATGACGTTTTTCACGTTTCGATGCTTCGACGTTATCGTTCTGATCCATCGCATGTAGTAGCAGTGGAAGAGATCGAGGTAAATCCAGATTTGACCATGGAGGAGGAACCTGTGCAGATTCTTGATCGAGATGTGAAGGTTCTGCGTAAGAAGTCTGTGCCTTTGGTTAAGGTTCATTGGCGGAATCATGGCGTAGAAGAAGCGACGTGGGAACCCGAGGATACGATGAGACAGCAATACCCGCAACTCTTACGATCGGTAATTTGAGGTCGAAATTATTTTAAGGGGGTAGAACCGTAATATCCCGGTTAGAAATTTGTTTTGTTGTTGCATGTTATTGCATGTGTTTAGTGTCTTTGTGTGGCTATTTCGGTGTTTTAGGGGCTTAATTGTGGGCAAGGAGTATGCACAGAGTGTATGGGAAAATTTTGGTTTTTGGGTGTTAAGTGAAGGGAGTTGAGGAAGTCGGGTTTTAATTTATTTTTGGTATTTCTTAGCACAAATGAAGAGTGGCAAAGTGGCAAGGCATGCGTCACTTGGGAGCTTGGTGTGGCGTCATCTTCGGTGAGGGAGGTCCAGTGTTCGAGTTTGTAGAGTCCCCATTTTGTCACTTATTTTTGGACGGCATGGAGGAAGAGGTTGAGAGCAATTTGGATTCTACCTTGGACCAAGTCTTCACATTCAAATGGTGGGTGGAGAGTGGATTGAGGAGGAAGACTTGTTCAACTCATTTGAAATGGGTGGAGAGGAGTGTTTGGGGGATATGGCCGAATGTTGGGGAGGTGGGGAGTGTATGGCCGGTTTTGGGAAGTGGGGAGTGAGTAGTGCCGAATTTCTTTTGGCAATTTTCTTAGTATTTTCGGTCACCATTTTGGGTAAACCGAATTCTCTCCTTTGATAATAGCCAACAAAACTTCATTTGTTTTCTCTCATTTTCTTCTTGGAAACCGAAAGTGCAAGCGACATGTCTTTGAATTAGTTTTTTCTTTTAGTTCTCTTAATAACCGAATGCCCTTTTGTGCCACCATTTCCACTTTGCTTTTATTTCTTTTCTTCTTGTGATTCCTTGGCCGAACCATACATCCTCCCCATCATTTCTTTTTCTTTATCATTTAGGTGTCCAAAGCCATCATCCTTTTCCTCTCATACATTCTCTTATTTCTTGAAAACATTTGAGCCGAATCTTCCCGCAACTTGTGGTCGATTTCTCTTCTTTTCTTGAACCACACTTCTTTGTTTTGCTTTCAAGTTTATAGCCGAATCCCTTGGTATTGCCGAAATTGCCTTCTATCACTTGTTCTTATTTTGGCCGAATATCAACCCCTCCCTTTTCATTCTTTTCTTGCGCTTTCTTTCTTGGGTTAGGCCGAATCTCTCCTCTCTCTTAGTAGATCTCTTTTGGCGAATATCGGTGAAGGGTTGATCTCGGTTGGTTGTTCAATCATTGAACAAGGTAAGTGGGTGGCGAATGGCCATTTTCCCCTCTCTTGTTCTCTATTGATTATGGTTTGCTTATAGCCGATCTTGGGCATGTGTTGAAGGGGTTAATCTTTTGTGTTGCACCGTTTTCTGCTAGGGCCTTGGATTGTGGTGGTGATCGGGTAGCAATCAATTGAAGCCTTGATCGTGAGTGACCGATTGGTAAGTTAGGGGTAAGTAATTGGTATATTATTGTGAGTTCAATCCTTAGATTTCGGTTAAGTTAAAGGTGTTTGGTGATTAACTATTTGTCTTAATAGGGTGTGCCGATTGTTAAAGAATAACCACTATTGGTTCGAGGTTTGGTAGGAAACCAAACCATCTGCAAGGTAAGGATTAAGCGATACACCCTTTGGTTTAATTGGTCATAGCCGAATGATCTTGGTTACTAACCCCGGTTTGGCCGATTCTAGGAGCAAGTTGATCGAGGGTTTTAGACGGGGTCTTTGGGATTTAGACTTGCGATTTACAGTGTGTAAACTAACACACTATACCTAGTAATATTGTTATTAAACCCGTTTGCCTATTAAAAGCTATGACAAAGATGATGGATTATTGGATACCCCAAGCGGGGTATGTATACGTATCCGGGTAAGTCGATGTATTGTTACCAGACATCGATGATCTATATGGTATCATGACTATGTATGTATGTGATATGGGGCATGAGTCAAACATATTAGCATGATATGCATGACTTGTATGATATGCATGATTACATGAGTATGGTATGTTGATGGGTGATATGAGTGGAGGGAGCATGATATTTTGTGCTGACGAGCACCAGTGTTTTGGTAACACACCTTGTGACTTTGGGTCACCAAATGCTTTGGTAGCACATTTGTGTCTTTGGGACACGGAGGTTGGGCACCTCATTGCGACTTGTCCCTGTGGTTAACACCACCGTGGGTTGGCCCCACATGAGATATGGGATCGTCTGCTAGTGATTGGGTATCACACGATGGGTTGGCCCCATCATTCGATTATTGTGACTACGGTCACCGGTGCTTTAGGTAGCACATTTGTGTCTTTGGGACACCGGAGGTTGGGCACCTCATTGCGACTTGTCCACTGTGGTTAACACCACCGTGGGTTGGCCCCACTTTGAGATATGGGATCGTCTGCTAGTGATTGGGTATCACACGATGGGTTGGCCCCATCATTCGATTATCGTGACTACGGTCACCAGTGCTTGGGTAGCACATTGTGTCTTTGGGACACCAGTGTTTTGGTAACACATTGTGACTATATGTCACCAGTGGTTTGGCACCACCAAAGGTTTGGTACCACATGGGGTAGAAAAAGGAGATACGGATGGTTAGGATCGGGTTGCATTAATTATGTTGCTATGTATGATGTGTGTTAGCATGTTGTTTCATCGGGAGCGGGATTTATGCATCGAGTCACTCGACTCACCCTCTCCTTTGACATTTCAGGTGACTCGTGAGACGCGGACATGGAGCCGGATGGACTCGGGTGCTCATGCCATGCTTGATAAAGTTTTACCTCAACACTAACATTTGGGTACTTTAGTTAAATTATCATATTTGGTTTTAATTTGGATTTGTAAAAGGCCTTTAAATTTTGTTTTATGATGGGTATGTTTTAATTAGATTCTCAACTCGCTTAACAAATAACTAGGCATGAAATTTTACTAAAACTTGGAAAGACAACGTTTTCAAAATTATATCGCAATGTGTTTTAAATTATACCATCGGGTATCTCGCTATGTTTCGTTATTCAATAAACTCAAATGATTTTTAAATCAAAACTCGATTTGCTACTAAGTCTAAAAGGTTTCAAAATGGCACTAAGAAACTATTGGAAGTACTAAATGAAATCAACTCGTTTTAACTTTATACTTGGATAAGTTTTCAAAAAAATCTAACCAAACAAGCCTACTCAACTTTCCTCAAATTCACTATGTTTTCACCCCACTTCTAAACGAAAAAAAAAAAATCTGGTCACTCAAAGACGTTCTTCCCCGTAACATACCAGATTCGGGCGTGGTGTCTTGTCCGAGTTTGGGGTGTTACACCTTGGCATTGAAAAGCTATCATGAGGTAGAGATTCCATGTAAGTCCAAGCCAAGGCATGGCATTGGTGAGTAACAAGAAAGATTTCATGTAAGTCCAAGCCAAGGCTCGGCATTGACCAGTTCAAGAGTAAAGATACCAAGTAAGACCATGTCAAGACATGGCAATGGTTAGTTCCCAAGGGAACACACAAGGAAGACTTTGAGTAAGTCCATGTCAGGACATGGCATCAATACCAAGATGAGAGATCTCATGTAAGACCATATCGAGGATATGGCTTTGGCATCGAACTATGTGGGATGAGATTCAGTATCCTCAGTTAATCGCAGAAACTCATCGGGCAAATGAGTAAAGTTAAAATGATAACAAGAAAGACAAGTAAGAAAAGCTATTATCAAGTTAGAAATGAGTATTACTCATATTATGAATGATGAACTAGAGATTATAATTATTATTGTAGAGGATGCTGATCTATGTGATCAAGTGATACAGGTACCTTGTTTACCTCACAAGTATGACACTAGTAAGTATCATGAGATATGTAAGAATCAGTATGAGTAAGTAAGCTTAAATAGCTGAAATTTATGATACCATTGTTTATGTTATATGGTTATATTGAACAAGTATGTTGCTACGTGCGCTATATGCAAACATACTAAGCTAAATGCTTACGTCCTTTATTCTTTTTTTCCATGTAGCCCCGCCAAGCTAATCTCTTGGATCATTGTCACCGGAGCTCGGAGCACACTATCAATCGCTATTTTGGTATAGCCAAGTTGTTTATATTAAGTATGGCATGTATAGGAAACATTTCATTTTGAGTTATGTTTTAAAACTAGCCAATTTGTTGGCTATCAAGCTTAGTATTCTTTTTGTATATGGCCAAAGAGATGAGTCATGAATGATTAAGTATGTATATTTTAATCTATCAATGAAGTATGCATCCTTGTTCATGTTAGATGTAATACTTGAGTTGCTGAATTGAGCATGAGTTTGGTCTTGATTTCAGGGTGGCAATTGGCTTGGTAAATAGCCTCTAAGTGCTCACACGGTTGGACACACAGGCGTGTGTCTAGGCCGTGTGCATCCTGCACCTTTGTATCTTAAGTCAGAATAGACCACGGACCAGTCACACGGGCATGTGTTTAGACTCTAGGCCGTGTTAAGGTAGTCAGTGTGCACCACGGGTGGTGGTAAATGCGGGCGTGTGCCTTGGCCGTGGGGCATTGGCGAGAATGCTGGGGTTTTCGGCACGGTTTGGGGCCACGGCCGTGTCCAGGCCGTGTGTTAATTGCCAGTATCCACCACGGGTGGAAGACACGGGCATGTTTTAGGGGTGCACGGGCGTGTCCCAAGTCACACGGACGTGTGACCCCTGTTTGGAGAGAAAGTTTCTAGATGAGTTCTGAAAGTTTTGGGACGCAATTCTGAGGCCTCGTAGGCCCATAAAATGTCTGACTTGACTAAGAAAGAGAAGTTTTAAATTCGAAACGAAATTTTATAGTTCGTAAGCATAAGATTAAGTGAGTTCAAGCATGGTAATGTCTCGCATCCAGTCTTAGTCTCGGACTTGGGTATTGGGTGTTACATTTAGTGGTATCAGAGCTACAGTTTAGCCGGTTCTAGGATTTACGTAGTACGAGCACGAGTCTAGCTATACATGCCATACGTAAGAATTTTTTATATGATAGTGTGATGACTCCTGACGACTTAAATTATGTTTATACATTTAGTAAATGGATCCCGATAGAGCTGTGGCGGATGACATAGAAAGTTACGCGTCGGCTCTCGCTGAAGGGATGGTGCCGAACGAGAATGAGAATAGTCCCACTACGGTGAGTCAAGAAGGAGGAGAAGAGGCTAGAGAAGCCTTCCTCCATATGATGAATACATGGTATACGGAGTTCGTTCGTACGAACCCGAATGCGCAACCCCCTCCACCCCCACCTATTCCTCAACCTATCCCAATAGCCCCTCAAGTAGTAGAGGTGGTAAGAGGAGAGAAGCCTCCAGTCTATAGAATCAGGAAACATGGGGCAGAAGAATTCCGGGCTAGAAAAGATGATGATCCGGAAAAAGCTAAATTCTTGTTAGAAAATACCATCAGGGTATTTATTGAGTTGTCATGCACACCTGAGGAATGCATGAAGTGTGTAGTCTCTCTTTTAAGAGATTCTGCTTACCAATGATGGAACACCCTTGTGTCGGTGGTATCGAGGGAAAAGATCACAGGGGAATTTTTCCAAGAAGAGTTCAAGAAAAAGTATATCAGTCAAAGGTTCGTGGACCAGAAAAGAAAGGAATTTCTAGAGTTAAAGCAAGGCAAGATGTCTATGACTGATTATGAGCGTGAGTTTGTACGGCTCAGCAAATACGCTCGAGAATGCGTGTCCACCGAGGCTATCATGAGTAAGAGATTTGAAGATGGGCTAAATGAGGACATCAAATTATTTGTTGCTGTTCTAGAGCTAAAGGAATTCGTTGTGCTAGTAGAGAGGGATTGTAAAGCCGAAGAACTAGTAAAGGAAAAGAGAAAATCTGAAGTAGAGTCTCGTGACTCTAAAAAGAGATAGTGGAATAAGTCATTCCAATCCTCATCCAAGAAGTCAAGAGATTTCTCCACCTGATCGGCTACTTCCACTGGGTTTTCAAGGAAGGACAAGAGTAAGCAGTATTCGGGGAGTAAGGCACATACGACCTCAGTTGCTAGTGTGGGGAACATCCGATTGGATAGACCTGAATGCCCACAGTGTGGAAGACGTCATCTTGGAGAATGTCGAGCACATGAAAATGCATGTTTCAGATGTGGTTCCCAGGACCACTACATAAAAGATTGTCCAGAGACAATGAAAGAAGATAGAGCTCAGAACCCGAGATCTGGGAGTGTGGTCAGAGGAAGACCGCAGAGGAACCCAGGAAGTGGGGCAAGCGGGAGAGGTAACCCTAGAGAGCAGGCTGCGAGACCCGAGGGTAGAGCGCCTGCGAGGACTTATGCCATTCGTGCTCGCGAAGAGGCATCTTCTCCTGATGTTATTACGGGTACCTTTTATCTTTATGATATCAAAGTTATTGCTTTAATAGATCCCGGATCCACACACTCTTACATTTTTATGAAACTAGTATCCAGTATGAATATGCCTATAGATTCTATAGAATTTACGATTAAGGTGTCTAATCCTTTAGGCAAGAGTGTGTTAGTTGATGAAGTATGTAAAGATTGTCCATTAATGATTAGAGGTCATTACTTTAAAGCAAATCTTATGTTGCTACCATTTGATGAGTTTGACATCATTCTTGGTATGGACTGGTTGACCACTCATGGTGTAATAGTTAATTGTGGGAAGAAATATATTGAGATTAGATGTGAGAATGGGGATACTCTCCATATAGAATCAGATGAGCAAAGTAAATCTCCGGCAATGATTTTTCACATGACGGCACAGAGATACGTAAGAAAGGGGTATGAGGCATATTTGGCCTTTGTGATGAATGATAAAGAAATAGAGTTAAAGATTGAGTCAGTACCAATAGTATGTGAGTACGTGGATGTTTTTCCCGAAGAATTACCAGGACTACCACCAGTTAGAGAAGTTGAGTTCAGCATTGAGCTAGCTCCCGATACTGTACCAATATCTATTACTCCTTACAGAATGGCTCCAACGGAGTTGGGAGAGTTGAAGTCACAGTTGCAAGAGTTGACAGATAAAGGTTTTGCGAGATCAAGTTGTTGTCTATGGGGTGCTCCGGTTTTATTTGTGAAAAAGAAAGATGGCACCATGAGATTGTGCATAGATTACCGTCAACTTAATAAAGTGACAGTAAAGAACAAGTACCCATTGCCAAGGATCGATGATTTGTTCGATCAATTGAAGGGAGCCACTGTGTTCTCTAAGATAGACTTGAGATCGGGGTACTAACAGCTGAGAGTAAAGGAATCAGATGTGTCCAAGACAGCTTTTCGATTAAGGTATGGGCATTATGAATTTTTAGTCATGCCCTTTGGTTTGACCAATGCTCCTGCGGTATTCATGGACTTAATGAACCACATTTTTAGACCATACCTCAACTAGTTTGTAGTCGTTTTCATTGACGACATATTGATTTATTCCCGAGATGAGGATGAGCATGCTGAGCACCTACGGACAGTTTTACAGACTCTTCGAGAAAATCAATTATATGCCAAGTTCAGTAAAAGTGAATTTTGGCTCAAGAAAGTAGGATTTCTGGGACATATTGTCTCAGGAGATCGAGTCTGAGTAGATCCAAGTAAGATTTCGGCCATAATGGACTGGAATCCACCGAGAAATGTCTCTGAGGTTAGAAGTTTCCTAGGCCTAGCTGGCTATTATAGACGATTCGTCAAGGGGTTTTCTATGATTGCAACCCCGGTGACTAAATTGTTACAGAAAAATGTGAAGTTTGAATGGACAGAAAGATGCCAACAAAGTTTTGAGAAGCTAAAAGCGATGTTGACAGAAGCTCCAGTTTTAGTACAACCTGAGACAGGGAAAGAATTTGTGATTTACAGCGATGCATCCTTAAATGGATTAGGATGTGTACTTATGCAAGAAGGCAAAGTGATTGCTTATGCCTCAAGACAGTTGAAGCCACATGAGAAGAATTATCCGACCCACGATCTAGAGTTGGCTGCAATAGTCTTCGCATTGAAGATATGGAGACACCACCTATATGGTGAGAGATGTCGGATCTTCACCGATCACAAAAGTTTGAAGTATTTGATGATGCAGAAAGAGTTGAACTTAAGGCAACAGAGATGATTAGAGTTGATAAAAGACTATGAATTGGTCATTGACTACCATCCCAGGAAGGCAAATGTGGTCGCCGACGCTTTGAGCAGAAAGTCCCTATTTGCATTAAGGGCAATAAATTCATGGATGACTTTATCCGACGATGGTTCTATTCTAGCCGAGTTGAAAGCTAGACCAGTATTCCTCCAAGAGATTTTTGAGGCTCAGAAATAAGATAGTGAATTGCAAGTCAAGAGAGCTCAGTGCGAGATAGATGTTGAGTCTGATTTCCGGATTAGTCCCAATGGAAGTCTGATGTTCAAATATAGAATTTGTGTACCAAGAAAGGACGAGCTTATTAAGAGAATTTTGCATGAAGCACATAACGGATGTTTATCTGTACATCCGGTAGTACCAAAATGTTTAATGACTTAAAGCAAATGTGATATTGGTGGTGAGAATGAAGAAAGATATTTCGAGTTTGTTTCAAATGCTTGATTTGTCGCCAAGTAAAGGCTGAACACCAAGTACCTTCGGGTTTGCTTCAACCCATTTTGGTTCCGGAGTGGAAATGGGACCGTATTACTATGGATTTTGTAACGGGTCTACCATTATCTCCGAGCAAGAAAGATGTTGTATGGGTTATAGTTGGTAGACTCACGAAGTCAGCTCATTTTATACCTGTACGAGTTGATTACTCACTAGACAAGTTGGCAAACTTGTACGTTTCAGAAATAGTATGGCTTCACGGTGTTCCGTGTCAATCATCTCGGATAGAGATCCGAGGTTTACATCCAGATTCTGGAAGAAGTTACAAGAGGCCTTGGGTACAAAGTTGAACTTTAGTACCGCTTTTCATCCTCAAACTGACGGTCAGTCGGAGAGGTTAATTCAAGTACTCGAGGATATGCTCAGATGTTGTATTCTTGAATTCCGAGGCAGTTGGGAAAAGTTTCTCCCATTGGTAGAGTTTGCCTACAATAATAGTTTTTAGTCAAGTTTAAAGATGGCGCCTTATGAGGCTCTATATGGGTGTAAGTGCAGAACGCCTTTATTTTGGACTGAACTCAAGGAAAACCAAATTCACGGGGTTGATTTGGTTAGAGAAGCTGAAGAGAAAGTGAAAGTGATACGAGAATGTTTAAAAGCTGCATCAGATAGACAGAAGTCCTATTCGGACTTAAAGAGAAAAGAGATAGAGTATCAAGTCGGAGATAAAGTTTTCTTGAAAGTGTCACCATGGAGAAAAGTTCTTAGATTTGGCCGTAAAGGCAAGTTAAGTCCACGTTTTATCGGACCATACGAGATTACTGAAAGAGTTAGGCCGGTAGCTTATCGATTGGCTTTGCCATCAGAGTTAGAAAAGATTCACGTGTAGATACCCCGTCAGAGATAGAGATTCATCCCGACATGACTTATGGTGAAGAACCAATTAAGGTTTTAGCTCGGGAAGTCAAGCAGCTAAGGAATAAAAGTATTGCCCTAGTAAAAGTATTGTGGCAAAGACATGGAATAGAAGAAGCTACGTGGGAACCAAAAGAGAGCATGAGAAACCAGTACCCAAACCTGTTTGCTGGTAAGATTTTCGAGGACGAAAATTCCTAAGAGGGGGAGAATTGTAACATCCCGATTCAGGTCCTCGTCGGAATAGTGGTGCGAGACCACAAATCTGAGTTAGTAAATTGAGTTATTAAGGTTTATGACATGTTTGCATGATAGTATTAAAGTTCCATGTAGAAATTTTGTGAAATTGACATGGAATGATCAAATAGGACTAAATTGCAAAAGTTGCAAAATATGAGATTCTAGAAGCTTTTTGTATGAAATAGCTTTAGAATATAAATTAGAAGTCCTTAAATAGCAATTTGCCCAAATTATAAGTTTTGGACAAAAATGGACATGAGTTAGTAATTTGTAAATTTTTAAAGAAAAGGGCATTTTAGTCATTTACCAATTAAATGATTAAAATGGGAAAAAGATGATAAAAATTTCATTCATCTTCTTCCTTGTGCTAAAAATTTGGGAGACTCCATAGCTAGGGTTCTTCAATTTTTTGAAGCTTGCAAATCAAGAAAAACGAAGCCCGAATCGAAACCGAGGCAAGAATAAAGTCGAGGACTAAATTACATATCTACATACATTTTGTATATTGAGGTAAGTCTGTATGATTTCTAAGCTTTATGATTATTATCATTGAATTACTTAGTATAATGTACACTATTACCATAGAAATGCTTATTGATATGTTAAATAAAGAAATTAATGAGATTAAGCATGAGAAAGTCCCAATTGAAGTTGAATTACTTAGGATACTCGATCTACCACACGAGATAAGAAAGTCCGTATAAGACCAAGCCAAGGCATGGCATCGGCAATCAAGCAAGTTATCATGTAATTCCAAGACAAGTCTTGGAATTTAAGAGTTATTATGAGATGAAGACCCATGTAAGCCCAAGCCAAAGCATGGCATTGGTGAGTCTCCAAGCAAAGATGTCATGTAAGTCCAAGACAAGCCTTGGCATTGAAAAACTATCATGAGGTAGAGATTCCATGTAAGTCCAAGCCAAGGCATGGCATTGGTGAGTAACAAGAAAGATTTCATGTAAGTCCAAGCCAAGGCTCGGCATTGACCAGTTCATGAGTAAAGATACCAAGTAAGACCATGTCAAGACATGGCAATGGTTAGTTCCCAAGGGAACACACAAGGAAGACATTGAGTAAGTCCATGCCAGGACATGGCATCAATACCAAGATGAGAGATCTCATGTAAGACCATATCGAGGATATGGCTTTGGCATCGAACTATGTGGGATGAGATTCAGTATCCTCGGTTAATCGCAGAAACTCATCGGGCAAATGAGTAAAGTTAAAATGATAACAAGAAAGATAAGTAAGAAAAGCTATTATCAAGTTAGAAATGAGTATTACTCATATTATGAATAATGAACTAGAGATTATAATTATTATTGTAGAGTATGCTGATCTATGTGATCAAGTGATACAGGTACCTTGTTTACCTCACAAGTATGAGACTAGTAAGTATCATGAGATATGTAAGAATCAGTATGAGTAAGTAAGCTTAAATAGCTGAAATTTATGATACCATTGTTTATGTTAAATGGTTATAATGAACAAGTATGTTGCTACGTGCGTTATATGCAAACTTACTAAGCTAAATGCTTACGTCCTTTATTCTTTTTTTCCATGTGGTCCAGCCAAGCTAATCTCGTGGATCATCGTCACCGGAGCTCGGAGCACACAATCAATCGCTATTTTGGTATAGCCAAGTTGTTTATATTAAGTATGGCATGTATATGAAACATTTCATTTTGAGTTATGTTTTAAAACTAGCCAAATTGTTGGCTATCAATGTAACACCCCAAACCCGGTCAAAACGTTACGACCAGATCCGGAATGTCACATAAAAGGGTTGTTTAAAAATTGCGCGTTTGTTAAAAATTTCGAGTTTAATTATGTATTCGCTTGTTCTCCCTTTGTTAACATTTTGGAAAACAGTTATTAAGGGTTTAGGGAAATCCCGTATTAAACATTTAAGAATAATAGGCAGTATCATATTAAAAGCTAAACCAAATAAAATACCAAATTTAAAGTTAAAGTCGCCTTATTACAATATATTAACCTGTTAAAAATAAGTAAAATACTAAAGTCCAAAACGCTCGTAGTGTGGCCAGCTCCGAGTCCTCCAGTACGTCGAACCACCTACTGAGGATTACCTAAGAAAAATTAAAAAGAAGGGGTGAGTTTAAGAAAACTCAGTGTGTACGACCCTCATCAGTAAGAACATGAATCACAACAATCCGGGCCGAAGCTCATTACAGTGACGATGGCAATTGGGCCTTAGCCCATAAAAGCCTCAGTTGGGCCTTAACCCATATCAAATGTCACATATCATAATTATCTGGCCCTAAGCCCATCTCAATATTAAAAACCATATATACAATGCATTAATGCCCATACCAACCCTGCACTCCGTCTCTTGTCCAACCCTACACTCCTGTGGGGATTTAATCGACCCACCCATCCCTACACTTCTTATGTAGCACCGGTTGCGGCACTAACTTATCGGTGCAGCAAGGCTGCTCGGTGGCTAAAAAGCCTTCAGTAGCGGTATTACAATTGGCACAAAGCCATCAGTCACTATATTATGTTTGGCACATAGCCATCAGCGACGGTAATATAATCGGCACACAGCCTTGGGTAAATATGATCAACACAGAGTCATCAATATATAAGTTAGGCACATAGCCACGGTAAATACGATTGGCACAAAGCCATAATATCGGCACAAAGCCTTCGGTATTGGCACAAAGCCCATAATTACGGCACGAAGCCTATATTAATGGCACACAGCCCTCGGTAACATTATCGGTGCAGCATGGTCGCTTTCGGTGGCTAAAAATCTCGCGGTGGCTATAAAGCCTTCGGTGGATCCACGGTGCGCCGTTTACTATGCGATCCTCACATATCTTCCTCCGTATCAATGTCCCAGCCACATGCAATATGTCGTGTATGTCATGCTCAATCATTACACGTGTATGCAAAATGGCCATGCTCAGTAATAATTAATTAAACATGTAATAAAAGCATATCAGTCATACAACCACAGCCAAATTAGTCAACTCATTGCACAAGTCAGTCATTTATCTACAAGGGCAAATCAGTCATTTTACCCTATAAGGTTATTTCGGTAATTCTACCCTACAGGGGTAGTTCGGTAATTCTACTCATAACCATAATCAATCATACAATTAACACATGCAACGCTAGTACTACCACGAGGGTACAACGATCATTTTGTCGTGTAGGGGTAAAACGGTAATTTTGCAAATTGGGGGTATTTCGGTAATTTTGCAAACCAGGGGTATTTCGGTAATTTTACAAACTAGGGGTATTTCAGTAATTTTACAAACCAGGGGTATTTCGATAATTATGCAAACTGGGGGTATTTTGGTAATTTCGCAAACCAGAGGTATTTCGGTAATTTTACAAACCGAGGGTATTTTGGTAATTTTGTAAATCGGGGGTATTTTAGTAATTTCGCAAATCGGGGGTATTTTGGTAATTTTGTAAGTCGAGGGTATTTCGGTAATTAGCCGATTCACAGATATGAGATTCACATAGACCAGTCCAATATCTACTACACAATCATACAATTTATTCATATGGGCCCACGGGCCCATCGTGGCCCAAGCAGCCTCAACCCACAAGAATACTCATGGTGGCCTCGACTATCGCGTCGAAGCTCCCACACGTGCGCTCGCACGCTCGTGTGGCTACCATCACCGTGTGACCGGCACTTCGGCATTTGTCGCTCTACAACTACAGTAGAGAGAAATACACACCTGATAGGAATCTGGTGCTAATCTGTGCTCCGACCACTCATGTGCCCAAATGCCCTCCAAGGTATCCTTCCTCCTATCAAAGAATGCTCTATATATAGTTAGCTTCTCACCTTCCTTCTTTGTATCTTTTCGATGTGGGATCCCTTCGTCAGTAGAGTTTAAATCCAACTCAAACTCTTGTCGTCCAATTCGCAAAATAAATACTCCCTTGCTTTTCATGAGATTCAAACCCAGGTTCCCTTCAATAGTTCAACACGCCACTTGCCACCAAGCCACAAGCTCCTCTTTTGTCTTAAACCATGCGTAACTAAATATAAATCTATAGCCAAATTCTAAAGTCCATTTAAAAAGAAAACCAAAATGCAAGAGCCAAGACTTGAACCTTGGACCTCCTTCCTTCCCTGTGGCGTCACTCCCTTGCCTCTTAAGTGGCGTCACTTTGCCACTACACTACACACTCCACTTGTGTCATTTTTCTCCACATTTTATTCTTAAAGCCTACCTACCAAATCCCAGGGTTTTTTTCACCTAAAACCAAAATTTTCCTAAAGCTCAAGTTTAATCCCGGGACTTCATAGAAGCCCCCCTAACCTTCAAAAATCACTCACCTAATAGGTCCAACAAGCCGTTCTCTTGTTCTCAAAAATTTTAAACGCTACTACGCCCAAGGCCCATTGAGCCCAATTCTCCTAGGCCCAATTTCGGGATGTTACAATCAAGCTTAGTATTCTTTTTGTATATGGCCAAAGAGATGAGTCATGAATGATTAAGTATGTATATTTTAATCTATCAATGAAGTATGCATCCTTGTTCATGTTAGATGTAATACTTGAGTTGCTGAATTGAGCATGAGTTTAGTCTTGATTTCAGGGTGGCGATTGGCTTGGTAAATAGCCTCTAAGTGCTCACACGGTTGGACACACGGGCGTGTGTCTAGGCCGTGTGCACCCTGCGCCTTTGTATCTTAAGTTAGAATACACCACAGACCAGTCACACGGGCGTGTGTTTAGACTCTAGGCCGTGTTAAGGTAGTCAGTATGCACCACGGGTGGTAAGCACGGGCGTGTGCCTTGGTCGTGGGGCATTGGCAGAATCCTAGGGTTTTAGGCAAGGTTTGGGGCCACGGGCATGTCCAGGCCGTGTGTAAATTGCCAGTATCCACCACGGGTTGAAGACACGGGAATGTTTTAGGGGTGCACAGGCGTGTCCCAAGTCACACGGACTTGTGACCCCTGTTTGGAGAGAAAGTTTCCAGATGAGTTCCGAATGTTTTGGGACGCAAGTCTGAGGCCTCGTAGGCCCATGAAATGTCTGACTTGACTAAGAAAGAGAAGTTTTTAATTCAGAACGAAATTTTATAGTCCGTAAGCACAAGATTAAGTGAGTTCAAGCATGGTAATGTCTCGTATCCAGTCTTAGTCTCGGACTCGGGTATGGGGTGTTACAGCCATGGCACACGCCCGTGTGAATCGTCTTTAGGCCGTGTTCAGACTTTTAATGAGGTGACACGCCCGTGTAAATCGTGATCAGGCCGTGTTCTAGTCTATCAAGGAGACACGGCCGTGTTGGCTCAAGTCCAGGCCGTGTTAATTTTCACTTTGGCCCAATTTGGTCCGTTTTGAGCCCGCTTCTCGTTCTTCCATCCTCCAGTGCTTTCCTGAGTATAAAACATGAAAAGAAAGGATTAAGAGCACCTTTTTACATAATCAAGGGATAAATCATCCAAAAGTATGCTAAATGTGGGATTAAAATATGTTACTTTTACGGTTTATCAATACGCGACAGTTTGAAAGCGGCTTCAGATCGTCAAAAGTCTTATGCAGATTAGAAACGAAAATATATTAAATTTAAAGTTGGAAATGAAGTGTTTTTGAAAGTATCTCCGTGGAAGAAAGTACTTCGATTTGGCCGGAAAGGCAAGCTGAGTCCGAGATTCATCGGACCGTATGAAATCATTGAGCGAGTTGGGTCAGTTGCTTATAGATTGATGTTACCACCAGAGTTAGAAAAGATTCATAACGTGTTTCATGTGTCGATGCTTCGACAGTACAGATCTGACCCGTCTCATGTGATTGCACCAACTGAGGTTGAGATTCAGTCAGACTTGTGGTATAGTGAGGAACCGATTCAAATTTTTACACGAGAGACTAAAGAGTTGAGAAACAAAAGAATTTCCTTAGTGAAAGTGTTATGGCATAAACACGGAATTGACGAGGCTACGTGGGAGTCTGAAATTGTTATAAGAGAGCAATATCCTCATCCATTCACTGGTAAGATTTTCGGGGACGAAAATACCTAAGGGGGGAGAGTTGTAACAGCCCGGATTAGACCTTAGTCGGAATAGTGGTTTCGAGACCACAAATCTGGGGTTGAAAAAATATTTAAATATTATTTTTGGTGTGAACTATATGTGATATAGCCTGTGTGAAAATTCTGTGTGGTAATTTTATCGACTATGTGTCGAATTACGAAAAAGGATTTAATTGCATAAAGTGTGAAAACTGTGTGCTAATTTATAAGTACTTAAGTGTTGTTGTCTTTATAATGTAGAGGCCTTATGAGGTAAATAAGCCAATATTTAGATTGTGGATGGTTAAAAGACATGAATGGCCTTATTATATAATTGTTTTATATGTTTAATGAAAGGTCATTTTTGTAAATGGATCAATATAATAATATTAGTAAAACAAAAGGCTAATAATAAGCCATATTCATCCATAGTAGCCAAAATTGAAGAAAGAAAAGAAAGAAAAATTGAGCTAGGGTATTCGGCTAGTCTTTGATCCAAATTAAGGTATGTTTTGACTTTGGTTTTTGATGATTTTTATGTTTTTGAGATTGTTGCTTAGTCTACTATCAAGCCCATGTTGTAATTTGAAGAATTAATGATGTTTATGAGATGTGCCATTGATGAAATGGTGAGCTTTGTGATGAATATTGGTGTTAAATGAAAGATATGTGTTTAAAGAACATGTTTTGTTATTGGATTTTTGGTGAATTTAGCTAATTAGGGCTAAATTGTGAAAATGATAAGTTGAACGACTAAAATGTGAAATAAATGAAAGGTGTGGGCTTGAATGAACTCAAGGAAAATTCGGCTAGGCTTGTGTGAAAAGAAATTATGTGAATTTGATGATTTTGTGAAATAGGGACTAAAGTGTCGAAATGTGAAAATGTGAGGGCTATTTTGCAAAATGCCCTAAATATGTGTGTTTGGACTAAAATGAATGATTTGTTGATTGAATGGATTGAATTTTAATGTGTATAGACCAAGAGAGGAGAGGTTTGGATCGAGATCAAGGCAAAGATAAAGTGCTCGATTGACCGACCGTTTTGATAGTTCAACGTCCGAGGTAAGTTCGGACATAATACGAAAATTTAGTTATGTTAAATGCTATGAAATGAATGTTATAATTATATTGAATTGTGGATGCTATGTGAGAGTTGAGTTTGAGTTATGTGGCACTAAGTGTGCGTATTCGGAAACGTGATCGAGATGATCAGCACTGTGTGTGTAAAATAATATAAGCTTCGACTTTGTGGTTGGCATTGTGTGTGCGATACCGATTGAAGAGCGGTTTGATATAAATGCACTATATGTGCGATGATAATTAAGCTTCAGCTAAATATCGGGGCACTAAGTGTGCGATTGAATCAAAAAAGAGACAGAAGTTGATCGAAAGGGAAAAGTGAGTACTGAGTAGCAAATGTAATTGACTACTAGGTGTTGGCTAAGGTACGCTCGGAACCTATGTGGTTGATGAATCTATGAATGAGATTATGAAATGTTAAATGAGAATTTTAGTTTTGGATGGTATGATATATTTGTATATGTGAAATAATCTATGTGGTGGTTTGTTTGATTTAAATGTGTTATATTACGAACTTACTAAGCTTTGGAAAGCTTATCAGGTGATTTGTTTCTGCGCTGCGATTGTCGATTAAAGCTAGCTCGGATCCGGGGATCACAATATCAATCACACTATCGGCAATCTATTTTGGTACTTTTGGAAAGATGTATATAGATGAATTATGGCATGTATAGGCTAGATGTTATGATATGTTTTGAAAGGTTTAATACTTGCCATGTGATTTGGCTTGGAAGTTGAAAGATGTTGAATTGTTGAATGAGCTATGAATATGGTATATTTCATGACTTAGTTGATTGGGAAAGATGTGGTTTGAAGATGAACTTTGATATGGATTACATGATGTCTGAATTATATATATTTTGAGGTGTATAACTGTCACTTTAAATGGCTTTAGTTGTGATGATAATGAGCCTGGGAGTAAATGGTTTAGTTGGTGATTGAATAATGCATGAAATGGTATGATTGAATACATTTGAAAGCATGAATTGAAATTGTATTGATGCTTGTAGGTATGACCCATGTGTGGGTGGCAAGTTGGCCTTGCAAATGGCCTGTTTTGTCTACACGGTTATGGCACACGGGCGTGCCTAGTGACCGTGGGATATAGTCATTATATAGCCTAAGAGTACACGGCCATGGTACACGGGTGTGCCTGGTAGCCGTGGGGATAAGTCAGTATATTACTTAAGAGTACACGGCCTTAGCACACGGGCGTGCTTGGTGGCCGTGTGGGGAAGTCAGAATACATGCTCTATTTTGGCACGGCCAAGACACATGGGTGTGTCTAGTAGCCGTGGGAGGCACACGGCCTGACTGCACGGGCGTGTGACCTCTGCAGTGTTCAAAAAGTTTTAAATTTCCGAGAATTTCTGTAAGTGTTTGGTTTAGTCCCGACCCCTTTCTAGCATGTGTTTGAGGTCTCGAGGAACTCAATAAGGGACTTTATGATTATGTTATGATATGCTTTGATGATGATTGACTTTGTGTTGAGAATTGATTGTGGAATGTTCCAATTTATTGGTAACGCCTCTTAACCCTATTCCAGCTACGGTCTCGGGTTAGGGGTGTTACATGATGCTTAACTTATAACTTATAATTTATCACCTTTTTACTTAAATCCGTTGTTAAAACTAAGTAATTGTTTAAAAAATTAATGAAATATGTGAAAATATGAAATTAGGACATAAAAATTATTAAAATGTGATTTTATGCTTTATTATATAGTTTTCATGCAATAAATGGCTTATTTTATATTAATTTTAATATATTATATTTTTTTAGACATAAAGTGGGCCATGCTTGATTAAATTAAATAATAAAATATAAAATTATATTTAATAATTCATTTTAAAATATTTCATTAATAATTTGGGTTTTAATTAATTAATTAAATTGGATAAATTTTATTCTTTGGTCCTCTAACTTGTTGATTTATTCTGGACAGGTCTGATAGCTTTGCTGGATTACAAAACCGTCCAAATTGGAGACCAAGTCAACCCAATATTCGGCTCCACATGGCTGTCCATTTAAACCATTCTTTGGTTTAATTGCACAAGGTCCTTGAAGAGTTGAAGAAATTAGAGATTTACCTGAAGATTTTCACTTGACCGAGTCTCAGTCCTGAGTTCTTGTGGCACTCAAATTGACCAAAAATCAAGCAAAAATCAGCTCAACTTCCTCAATTTATGGCCGGCCACCCATGGAAGATGCTTCAAAAGATGAAAAATCCTATTTTTAGTAAACTATCCCCCTCTCCTCACCTATAAATAAGACCTCATTCTCACATTTCTAATCATCCCTCAATCATTCCTCATTCATTCTCATCATTCATCATTCTCTCTTCTCTCCAAATTCTCTTAGCCTTTTCCATTCCCATGCCTAGCATCATCTCTTCATAGGGATTTTAACAATTAAGCCTCTTAAAGAACCCTTGGTCGGCCACCTTGGAGAGCAATCAGCAAAGGAGCAAAGCAAAGGAACGAAGGAGCCTCGTCAGTCAGAGTCTTGGGTGACAGCCACTCTGAATTGGGTTTAATCTTTCTTTTCTTTAATTTTGTAACACCCCTAACCCGTATCCGTCGCCGGATTAAGGTTATGAGGCATTACCTTACTAAACTCAATTCCGAAATAGACCTTCAACTGAATTTAAGCACAATCAATGCAATCATTACTATATTATCTAACATTACAATCTATTTAAAAATTTAAATTAAATGTATAACGAGTTTTATTACCAATACTTAATACACACAATTGTCGAAATCACATAATTTAAACATTCATGGCACATATATATATATTACTATAATACATATGCATATTAAAACAATTGAACCATTATACCATTTAATAATCAATTACATATACCAACATATTAATATTACCTCTTGGCCGAATATACTATTTCACCTTTCATTTGGATTCGTAACTAACCAATCAAGAAACATATTCATTTCTTACCATTAATAATTAAATCTATATAGCCAACTATCACATATATATGTCTCATTATAAAAGTATAAATATCACATAGCCAAATCACTTAAACATAGCATTATTTAATTCTTACTAAACATATCAAGCATAGGCTATTTATCATAAGGCCGAAACACATGTCTTACTCAAATATCATTAGTAAAACGTAATAAACAATTACACATAAATTCACCTTAATCGCGATCATGCACGTATCATAAACATGGCAAACATGATTCACATATAAACCAAAACCAAGACTAAGTTTACTAAAACCATCACCTAATATACATATATATATTATATACCAATTTAGCACCTTCCACATGTGATATAGACCATTACCGAATTTAAAACATCCATTATCATTATGAACAAGTCATGAAATCCAAATTATAGAAATGATACTTAACCAAAAGAAATAGCCATTTTCGCAAGGCTATATTTATATACAAGATCAAACATCATATGTTTCAAAACTAAATCTAGCCTATACATGCCTTCAAATCAAAACCAAGATTTAAAATACCAAAAAGAGGCGATAGTGTGGATGACTTTCTTGACGATCCTCTCGAGCTTGTAGCTTAACTGAATCTATAAACAAACAATTAAACAAAGAAATCTGAGTAAGCTTACTAGCTTAGTAAGTCTCAAGTGTAAAAAAATACTTAGTATCAAGCATAAAATACATAAATTCATGGTATTAAACATGAAATCTTTGATTTATAAATACTTATACCAACTCTCATTACTTCATTTAACATAATATCATTGATCTCATCATCACATACTTAAACTTCGAACATACATAATTATCACATCCATGGATACTCGATTCTACTCCCATGAACATATACATCACATCTATTTTTTTTTTTACAACCAAGTGGTATAATATAATCTTTCATCCTCTATTCGAACATATCTATAACACACATATATATATATCTATATATATAACATTCATCAAGGTAATTAACTTCCCCTTCTTCAGGTATTCGTTCGTTATTTTCTTGAGTAGCACGAAAATGAACTACTTACCTCTCGGTCGAATTAATACGTTTCAAAGCTAAAATTTCTTGACATGTGCATAAATCGATTTGCAAATATTCTGAGCTTAGATTACGTTCACCGGCACTTGGCCTGCTGGACTCAAGGTCCGAAATTAATCACCGGTAATAAACCTGCTAGGCATTAAGCCCGAATCGTTTCACCGGCACGTGGCCTGCTAGGCTAAAAGCCCGAATAACACACCGGCACAAGGCCTGCTAGGCTAAAAGCCCGAATAACACACCGGCACAAGGCCTGCTAGGCTAAAAGCCCGAATAACACAGCTATAATTCATAAATTCACCATATTAACATCACATTATTATCGATTCATGTACTTAAACCACAATCACTTAACGTATCTTATACATACAAGTTTCCATTTCAAATTCAAATCACATTAAGTCCAATAGTGAACTTTAACATTCGGCTATCCTCAATTTAAATGCTCAAATAAATCAATTATTATCAATGACTATATTTATAATTAACTCTTTCATGCACTTAGTCTCAAGAACTTACCTCGGCTGTCGATAGACCGTGTAAATCGGCTATTCGAGAACCTTCGTCTTTCCCCGATCCAATTCTGTTTTTCTTTGCTCTTGATCTAAAACACATTAAATTCAGCTCATTCAAGTACATTTCAATTCAATTTAGTCCCAAATCACATAAATGGACAAATTACCATATTACCCCTAATATTTCACTACTTTGCAATTTAGTCCTATTTGCATAACACACAAAATACACCCAACTAGCTAAGACTATACAAGGGCCGAATATTCCTAGGGACTTTACAAGCCTTCACATTTCATTTATTTTGCAAATAAGTCCCTTCAATTTTAATTTTTTACAAATTGGCCCTAAAAACAAAAATTCATCAAAACTTCCAATACAAAATATACTAATCTTTAACTTATCTTTTATCTAAAATCATCAAACATCAAAAACCATATGAACCTATCAATAGCCAAACATCAAACATGCTTAGATTCAAAAATTTTAACATGGGTCAGCTACGATTCGAAGCAACGATCTCAAAAACATAAAAATTAACAAGAAATGAACTCAAACTAACCTTGAAATCAAGCTTCTAAATGCCGAAAATCAAAGAACATAAACCCCTTTTTCTTTCTCAATATTCGGCCAACAAGAGAGAAGATGATAATGGCCATTTTCTTATGTTTTATTTAACATATATTAAACATTTCATCATTTACTAATTTAACCTTTATTAATGTTTTAATAATAACATAATATCATGGACAAGTTAGTCATATGTCAGTCCACTTACTCCCAAAATGGACTATTTACTCTTTTAATACCCATATTAAAAAGCCATAATCAATTAGGCACTTTTCACTATAGTTTGCAACTTTTACACTTTACGCGATTAAGTCCTTTTTTTTTTTAAATTAAACACATAAACGATTAAATTTTCATACGAAACTTTCACACACATCAAGTCACATATAATAAACACAAAATATAATATTAAAATATTTCTCGACTCGGATTCGTGGTCCCGAAACCACCGCTTCGATTAGGGTCAAATTCGATCTGTTACAACTCTTCCCTTTTAGGATTTTCGTCCCGAAAATCTTACCGTTAAACAACGTCGAATATTGTTGCCTCATTGAATCCTCGGGCTCCCACGTAGCCTCTTCAACTCCGTGACGATTCCATAGTACCTTCACTAATGGAATTCTTTTATTTCTCAACTCTTTTATTTCCCGAGCTAAGATACGGATCGGTTTCTTCATCATATGTCAAATCGATTGGATTTCAATCTCTGCTTGGTGTGATCACATGAGACGGATCTCGATCAGACTTACGAAGCATCAAACATGAAATACGCCATGTATCTTTTCTAACTCGTAGGGCAACTTCAACCTATAAGCAACAATGCCCAATACGCTCAAAGGATTTCATAAGGTCCGATGAATCTCGGAGTAAGTTTGCCTTCCCGACCAAATCGAATACCTTTTTCCACGGAGAAACTTTCAAGAATACTCGATCTCCGATTTGAAATTCAATATCTTTACGCTTTAAGTCAAGATAAGACTTTTGTCGATCCGAGGCAACTTTCAAAGTATTTCGATCACACCACTTTTTGTTCGGTTTCTTTAATCAAATCAACCCTGTATCTTATTCTCGCCGAGCTCACCCAAAGATAATGGTGTTCGACATTTTCGCCTGCATAAGGCTTCATAAGGTGCCATTTTGATACTAGATTGAAAGCTATTATTGTAAGCAAATTCAATCAAAGGTAGGTATCGTTCCCACGCACCTTCAAACTCGAGAATGCAACATCTCAACATGTCCTCAAGTATCCGAATAGTTCGCCGATCGACCGCATGCTGTCTGCATGGATGAAAGGTCAGACTAAAATGAAGTTTAGTGCCTAAAGCATCTTGCAACTTCTTCCAAAACCGCGATGTGAATCTCGGGTCTCTCATCAAAACAATGGAACTCGGTACACCATGCAATCTCACAATCATGATACATACAATTCGCAAGTTTATCGAGTGAATAGTCCGCACGAATCGGTACAAAATGAGCTGATTTGGTCATTCTATCAACTATAACCCAAACAACATCTTTCTTACTCGGTGTCATAGGGAGACCTGGATACAAAATCCATTGTAATTCTATCCCATTTCCATTCGTATCATGATTGGTCAAGAAGTAGTCCGGATGGCACTTGATGCTCGGCTTTTACTTGTCGACAAACTAAGCATTTCAAACAAATTCGTATATATCCCGCTTTCATGCCGTGCCACCAATAGAATTGTTTCAAATCGTTATACATTTTTGTGCTACTCGGATGTATCGATAGTCGACCACTATGGGCCTCACTCGAGAATCATCTCAGATCAAATCGAGTTCTTCTAACACACATTCGCTTTTTAAAATTCAAATAGTCATTTGCATCAATCAAAAATCTGATTCTGCACCTTTTTCACACTGAATTCGACTAGTAATCAAATCTTTGTCAACTTTCTGTGCATCACAAATTTGCTGAATAAACATCGGTCTTGCTTGTAACTCGGCTATGATCGAACCATCACCAGACATAGCTATCTCTGCTGTTCATTGCACGAAGAGCAAACAATGATTTTTGACTTAACGATCCGCAACAACGTTAGCTTTTCCCGGATGGTAGTCAATCACCAATTCATAGTCTTTTAACAATTCCAACCACCGCGTTGTCTTAAATTCAGTCTTTTGAGTCATCAAATACTTCAGACTTTTATGATCCGAGTAAACATGGCATTTCTCGCCGAATAAGTAATGACGCCAAATCTTCAGTGCGAACACAATGGCTGCAAGCTCCAAATCATGCGTCGGGTAATTTCTTTCATGCGGCTTCAATTGTCTTGATGCGTAGGCTACTACTCTGCCTTCCCAATCAATACGCACTTTTAAACCATTTAAGGAAGCATCGAATACACAACAAATTCCTTACCCGACTCAGCCGAGCTAACACTGGGCTTCCACAAAGGGCTTTCAACCGATCGAAACTCTTCCGACAATTTTCCGACCACTTGAACTTTACATCTTTCTCGTAGTAGCTTTGTCAAAGGTGTAGCTATTACGAAAAAACCTTTCACAAACCGCCTATAGTAGCCCGCAAGTCCCGAAAGCTTCAAATCTCAAAAACATTCTTCTGGGCTTCCAATCAAGTATAGCCAAAATTTTGTTCGGATCGACTTGAATACCGATCTTTGAAACAACATGTCCCAAAAATCGACCTTTTCATCCGTAACTCACACTTACTAAACTTCGCATACAATCGTTGATCTCTCAAAGTTTGTAGCACTAATCTCAAATGCTCAAGATGCTCGGTTTCATTTTTGGAATAGATCAAGATATCATCAATAAACACTACTACAAACCGATCCAAAACTGCTCAAAACTCGATTCATTAGATCCATAAAAGAGAAGGTGCATTAGTGAGTCCAAAAGGCATAACCAGAAACTCAAAATGTCCGTACCTTGTCCTAATGCGCCTTTGGCACATCAGTATCTCTCGACTGCAACCGATAATAGCCTTGATCTCAAATCTATCTTCAAAATACCAAGCCCCTTTTAGCCGATCAAACAAGTCATCAATCCGAGGTAACGGGTATTTATTCTTTATAGTTACCTTATTTAGTTGCCGAGAGTCGATACACATTCGCATGGTCCCATCTTTCTTTTTCACAAATAAAACCGGTGCATCCCAAGGAGATAAGCTCGGTCGTGCAAAGCCCCTATCTCACAATTCTTGCAATCAAGCTTTCAATTCTTTTAACTCAGAGGTGCCATCCGATACGGAGCTATCGAAATCGGAGTTGTTCCCGTACTAATTCAATGCCGAACTCAATCTCTCATCTTGGTGGTAAGCTTGTAGTTCTTCAGAAACACATCCGGGTATTCACACACAACCTGCATGATTCAATATGCTTTTCGAGACACTTTATTATCCAAAGACATACGCCAAATAAGCTTCACATCCTTTTCTCACATATTTCCGGCTAACATCGAAGATATTATCAGAGGAAACCCACTTAAATCACTTTGGATTCAATTCGGATAATCTCCCGCTCGACATCTCAAATCAATTAGCTTTCTTTTGCAATTCACCACTACATCATGTGAAGTTAACCAGTCCATTCCCAAAATTATATCGAACTCATCGAAGGGCAACAACATTAAATTGGCTGGAAAGCAAGAATCCCGAATCATCAACGGGCAACCTTTACACACTTTATTAACAAGCACACATCTACCCAAAGGGTTGGACACACGAATCACAAACTCAGTAGACTCAACTGGCAGAGTCTTACCGAATACTAGAGTTTCACACACATATGAATGAGTCGAACCAGGATCAACCAATGCAATCACAGTAGTATCATAAAGGGTGAAAGTACCGGTAATGACATCGGGGGAAGAAGCATCCTCTCTGGCTCGTATGGCATAAGCTCTAGCTGGGGCTCTAGCCTCAGATCGAACTACAGTGTTCTTCGTTCCTCTCTGACTACCACCTACATTGCTTGAATGTCTGGGTGGCCTGCCTCACGCTGATGTGTTGCTCGACTTAATGTTTTGAACTGTATTCTGCTCAACTAACATCGGACATTCTCTAATAAAATGATCTGACGATCCGCTTAAAGCAAGACCGATCATGGAATCTACAACTCCCAGAATGCCATTTCCCATAGTGCTTGCATTCAACTCGATTCTCGTGGAACGTTACCAACACCGCCATCGAGGTAGCTCGGGAGCCCACCGAGGTCGATCACGCCTAGGTAAATCAAGTAGCTTTATGTCGGCTGAATTCATCTCTCGAACTTCTTAGATGTGGAATGGAAACTCTTACCCGACGATCTCTTACGAGTGTCTCTAGCTTCGCCTCACCTTTCTTTTCTCCTTCCCGAGTTCTTCACTTTTTGCAAGCTCGCCGACTAGTATCACAAACTCTTTGATTTCAAGAATGCCAACAAGCAACTTTAAATCTTCATTCAAACCGCTCTTTGAACCTTTTGCACATAATGGCTTCATTGATACACATTCCCGAGCATATCGGCTCAATCGACAAATTTTCTCTCATATTCATCCACGGTCATTTGCCCTGTTTTAGTTCGAGAAATTCTTTTCGCTTTTGATCAACGAATCTTTGATCGATATATTTCTTGCGAATTCATGCTTTGAAAAAAATCCCACGTCACTTTTTCTTTCTAACTCAGATACTAGTGTATTCCACCAGTGATATGCAATGTCCCAAGTAAAGATATAGCACACTTCGTGCATTCATCCGAGTACAAGATAGCTCATCAAGTACCCGAATAGTGTTATCAAGCCACATTTCACCTTCGCTCTGCGTCATCATCATCGTTGGCCCAATTCTTCGCCCCAAATTTCCGATTTTATCAACTCGAGGCCTACTAGATCTCATCGGATCTATCATCGAAGTCTTGAAGGTATCGGAGTTGAATTATTCGGGGTGGAGGTTGGTGTACAGCGGGTTAGTCTCGAATAAACTGGGGTAAACCACTCGTTCATCATCCGATAGAAGGCTTGTTTAGCCTCCCCTGCGTGGCTACCTCAAATCGGGTCGAGAGTCTACGCAAGACCGATCCGTGTGCGCGGTCGGGCACTACACTCTCTACATCATCCGCTACGGCTCTTTCGTGATCGGTGTCCATTTACTATATGAAACACATTCGTAATGTCGAAGTCACCACACTATCAATATATGATAAAGGCATGTATAGTTAGACTCACACGCGCTACGGTAGTCCTAGAATCGACTAAACCGTAAGCTCTGATACCAATAAAATGTAACACCCCTAACCCGTATCCGTCGCCGAATTAAGGTTATGAGGCATTACCTTACTAAACTCAATTCCGAAATAGACCTTCAACTGAATTTAAGCACAATCAATGCAATCATTACTATATTATCTAACATTACAATCTATTTAAAAATTTAAATTAAATGTATAACGAGTTTTATTACCAATACTTAATACACACAATTGTCAGAATCACATAATTTAAACATTCATGGCACATATATATATATTACTATAATACATATGCATATTAAAACAATTGAACCATTATACCATTTAATAATCAATTACATATACCAACATATTAATATTACCTCTTGGCCGAATATACTATTTCACCTTTCATTTGGATTCAGAATTAACCAATCAAGAAACATATTCATTTCTTACCATTAATAATTAAATCTATATAGCCAACTATCACATATATATGTCTCATTATAAAAGTATAAATATCACATAGCCAAATCACTTAAACATAGCATTATTTAATTCTTACTAAACATATCAAGCATAGGCTATTTATCATAAGGCCAAAACACATGTCTTACTCAAATATCATTAGTAAAACGTAATAAACAATTACACATAAATTCACCTTAATCGCGATCATGCACGTATCATAAACATGGCAAACATGATTCACATATAAACCAAAACCAAGACTAAGTTTACTAAAACCATCACCTAATATACATATATATATTATATACCAATTTAGCACCTTCCACATGTGATATAGACCATTACCGAATTTAAAACATCCATTATCATTATGAACAAGCTATGAAATCCAAATTATAGAAATGATACTTAACCAAAAGAAATAGCCATTTTCGCAAGGCTATATTTATATACAAGATCAAACATCATATGTTTCAAAACTAAATCTAGCCTATACATGCCTTCAAATCAAAACCAAGATTTAAAATACCAAAAAGAGGCGATAGTGTGGATGACTTTCTTGACGATCCCTCTCGAGCTTGTAGCTTAACCAGAATCTATAAACAAACAATTAAGCAAAGAAATCGGAGTAAGCTTACTAGCTTAGTAAGTCTCAAGTGTAAAAAAAATACTTAGTATCAAGCATAAAATACATAAATTCATGGTATTAAACATGAAATCTTTGATTTATAAATACTTATACCAACTCTCATTACTTCATTTAACATAATATCATTGATCTCATCATCACATACTTAAACTTCGAACATACATAATTATCACATCCGCAGATACTCGATTCCACTCCCATGAACATATACATCACATCTATTTTTTTTTTTACAACCAAGTGGTATAATATAATCTTTCATCCTCTATTCGAACATATCTATAACACACATATATATATATCTATATATATAACATTCATCAAGGTAATTAACTTCCCCTTCTTCAGGTATTCGTTCGTTATTTTCTTGAGTAGCACGAAAATGAACTACTTACCTCTCGGTCGAATTAATACGTTTCAAAGCTGAAATTTCTTGACATGTGCATAAATCGATTTGCAAATATTCTGAGCTTAGATTACGTTCACCTACAGCCAGCTCTCGCTGGACTCAAGGTCCGAAATTAATCACCGGTAATAAACCTGCTAGGCATTAAGCCCGAATCGTTTCACCGGCACGTGGCCTGCTAGGCTAAAAGCCCGAATAACACACCGGCACAAGGCCTGCTAGGCTAAAAGCCCGAATAACACACCGGCACAAGGCCTGCTAGGCTAAAAGCCCGAATAACACAGCTATAATTCATCAATTCACCATATTAACATCACATTATTATCAATTCATGTACTTAAACCACAATCACTTAACGTATCTTATACATACAAGTTTCCATTTCAAATTCAAATCACATTAAGTCCAATAGTGAACTTTAACATTCGGCTATCCTCAATTTAAATGCTCAAATAAATCAATTAATATCAATGACTATATTTATAATTAACTCTTTCATGCACTTAGTCTCAAGAACTTACCTCGGCTGTCGATAGACCGTGTAAATCGGCTATTCGAGAACCTTCGCTCTTTCCCCGATCCAATTGCTTTTTCTTTGCTCTTGATCTAAAACACATTAAATTCAGCTCATTCAAGTACATTTCAATTCAATTTAGTCCCAAATCACATAAATGGACAAATTACCATATTACCCCTAATATTTCACTACTTTGCAATTTAGTCCTATTTGCATAACACACAAAATACACCCAATTAGCTAAGACTATACACGGGCCGAATATTCCTAGGGACTTTACAAGCCTTCACATTTCATTTATTTTGCAAATAAGTCCCTTCAATTTTATTTTTTTACAAATTGGCCCTAAAAACAAAAATTCATCAAAACTTCCAATACAAAATATACTAATCTTTAACTTATCTTTTATCTAAAATCATCAAACATCAAAAACCATATAAACCTATCAATAGCCGAACATCAAACATGCTTAGATTCAAAAATTTTAACATGGTTCAGCTACGATTCGAAGCAACGATCTCAAAAACATAAAAATTAACAAGAAATGAACTCAAACTAACCTTGAAAACAAGCTTCTAAATGCCGAAAATCAAAGAACATAAACCCCTTTTTCTTTCTCAATATTCGGCCAACAAGAGAGAAGATGATAATGGCCATTTTCTTATGTTTTATTTAACATATATTAAACATTTCATCATTTACTAATTTAACCTTTATTAATGTTTTAATAATAACATAATATCATGGACAAGTTAGTCATATGCCGTCCACTTACTCCCAAAATGGACTATTTACTCTTTTAATACCCATATTAAAAAGCCATAATCAATTAGGCACTTTTCACTATAGTTTGCAACTTTTACACTTTACGCGATTAAGTCCCTTTTTTTTAAATTAAACACATAAACGATTAAATTTTCATACGAAACTTTCACACACATCAAGTCACATATAATAAACACAAAATATAATATTAAAATATTTCTCAGACTCGGATTCGTGGTCCCGAAACCACCGTTCCGATTAGGGTCAAATTCGGTCTGTTACAAATTTAATCTAAAGATGTTTGCTATGTGTTCTTTGTTCTTGTTTGCAACAATGTTAGCTTAATTTTATTTAAGCTAGGATGGTTGCTTTGATTAAATAATATTTATTTGATTCATGCTTATAATGTTTGTGCCTCAATCAATCATGTTTTCAATTAAAATCAAGTCTGTATTTCGTTCATACGTGATTGAAATGCACCTGAATTAGCTGAGCGATCCTGACCAGATGACGACTAATGGACACATAATTGAAATGTGCTTGCTTAATTTAGATCCTATCCCGATTAAATTGTAGGTTGCATAACAACTCTGACCAAGCTCTGTTATCTGCATAGTTTTAGAATTGTGTGATTAAACTGTTTCAAACCTGACACATCCCTGTTACCTCACACAAATGCTAAAAAAAACCTTAGTAAATGAGGATCAGAAAAATGCGTAATTTTAAGTAACGGATTCCAAAAGGACCTAATGTGGTTTCCAAACTCATGAAAGATCGAGTTTCCATGGAATGTTTTTTCGAATATTATTAAGCATGTTAATAATAAATTGAGTTTAATTAAAGTAATTGTCCTAGTTTATTTATGTTATAATTGTTGCAAATTGTGTTTAATTTTTCTAAAATCTATTTCATTCATATAGTATGCATATTTAGAATAATTTGCATTAGGGATCATTGCATTTAGTTTATTATATTTTAATCACCACTTCTCAACTATATTGTGTTTTTATTTACCAAATTGTTAATATAATTTTACAAATTAAGTGACTTAGCACAAATGCAATCCCTGTGGAGACGATAACTCGATACTTACTTATTACTTGATAACGACTGTGTACACTTGCACAAACCTACGCATTACAAGTTTTTGGCGCCGTTGCCAGGGATTGTCAACTGTTGCCATAATCATTTTTTTCGTGAAATTATTTATTTTCAATTTGATTCATTTCTAACATTACTAACTTATTCTTTTTAATTTTTTGATTTTCTTTTCAGGTGTTTATGAGCATAGATCGAATTATTGATTTACTCCTTGTAGACCCTGAAATTTAGTGAACTTTCAGACAAAGAAGACATGAACGAACAGCTCAAAGACAAGTCGAGATGGACCTTGGAAATCAGAATCAAGACCAAGGTAATGAAGTCGATCATGTATGAAATCCCATCCTCATTGCCGATGATAGGGATCGATGCATCAGACAATATGTTGTGCCACTTTTCAGTGAGTTAAATCCAAGAATTAGAAGGCCAGATATTGAGGCAACTCAATTTGAATTGAAACTAGTGATGTTTCAAATACTACAAAAGGTCGGCCAATTTAGTGGTATGCCAACGGAATATCCATATCTCCATCTTCGATTGTTTATGGAGGTGAGTGATTCATTCAAGATAGCCGGTGTGACTGAAGATGCACTGAGGTGGAAGTTGTTTCTGTACTCGTTGCAAGATTGAGCACGAGCATGGCTCAATCATTGCCACCAAGTTCCATAGCTACATGGCAAGAATTAGCAGAGAGATTTTTGGTGAAGTATTTCCCACTTAGCAAAAACGCTAAGTTGAGGAACGAGATCACAACTTTTCAACAATTGGATGACGAGTCTTTGTATGAGGCTTGGGAGCGATTCAAGGAGTTACTTCGTAAGTGTCCTCATCATGGGATTCCTCATTGTATCCAGTTGGAGACATTCTATAATGGTCTCAATGCATATACAAGATTGATGGTAGATGCTTCCGCGAATGGTGCAATTTTGTTCAAGTCTTATAATGAGGCTTATGAGATCATCGAGAGGATCGCGAGTAATAACTATCAATGGCCAACAAATTGAACAGCTTGAAACACCCCTTACCCATAACCGACACCAGTATAGGGTACGAGGCGTTACTTCACTTAATAACGTACATACAAACATTTCCAGAATATGAAATTTCGTTCAAATTTAAAACTTTTCAAACTACATCTTAAAAACCTTAATATGGGCCTACAAGGCCCAAAACATAATTTAGAAATGGTTCGATACTAAACCAGGCACTTTAGAAAATTTAGGAAAACTTCTCTGAAAATAGGGGCACACACCCGTGTGGACACATGGCACGGTCGTGTGGATGGCATGGTCATGTCTTTAGCCCGTGTGTGAGCCTGGCTGGAGCTTTGTGGAAATTCAGGATGTCACACGGCCTGGCACACGCCCGTGTACCCGGTCCGTGTGCAAATCTAAGTTTTTACAATTTAGGTGCAGGGGACACACGGCCTCAACACATGCCCATGGGGAAACCGTGTGTCACACACGGCCTAGACACACGGCCATGTGCCTGCCCGTGTGGTCAGCTGTTAAGCTATTTTCCAAGCCTCTTTGTCACCCCTTTCAAGCACACATTTACACACATCATATAGTACCATCAAAAGCACAAACACATGACTAAATCAGTCACAACCAAGGCATCCATGCCTCAAATCCAAGCTATTTTCTATCACCTACAACATTTCTTATTATCAGCCAACCCATGTAATAACCTCATTCATGAAAACACCAACATTTGCATTTATCAACAACAAGTATTAATCATCAACTATGGTCTTATACAAAATGAATTCCTCTTCAAGACAAGCCAACACATTTGGCCGAAACATTATGAAACATAACAAAATACCAAGTCCCTATGCATGCCATACTCAAAATGATAAATCTAACTATACCAAATGTTCAGATAGATAGTGTGATCGATGCCTCCAACGTCCTTTGATCCCCGAACTAGCTTGGCGATACTATAAGAAAATGGAAAGGAAAGAGAGTAAGCATAAAGTTTAGTAAGTCGCATGTAAATAATTAACAATAATTAACAGGCATTAAAATACTCATAACATATTATAAACTTGCGCCTGAGTCTCGAATGATTAAAGGCATAACTTACTCATTTCCACCCTTACTAATCACACAACATAATTCGAGCTCATTTCTCATGAATCTCATGTAGGTACCTGTATCACTTACAACATAGTTGTAACTTTTCTCACTTTTGACACAATCTTTAATTTACTCGTTGAACCCATTGGAATACCAAAGGATATCCGATAAGCCTCACACAAGAGGGTAAAATATTGATGCCATGTCCTAGACATGGTCTTACACTAGCTCTCGTCTCAATGCCGATGCCATGTCCCAGACATGGTCTTACACAGGCTCTCATAATGTGATTGATGCCATGTCCCAGACATGGTCTTACACTAGCACACATATCAACATCGATGCCATGTTCCAAACATGGTCTTACACTGGCTCTCATAATGTGGCCAATGCCATGTCCCAGACATGGTCTTAAACTAGCACACATATCAACTCAAATGTCATGGCATGGATATCCAATCTAATCCTAAGGTTCAACTGGGATTTTTTTTACTACATTGATTCTCATCATACATATTCATAACAATAATCGTACATTTTATGCAATATCAATAGTTTAATGCATAATTACAATAACATTGTATTATTTGCATACAACTTACCTCGATACACAAAAAGTGGGCGACTAGAGTGAGTTAATCTACAAGCTTGGTTTTCCCCCGGTCTAGATTCGGACTCTATTTTTCTTGATCTATATTAATAAAATTCACTCATTTAATCATCACATTAATCAAGACATTTCAAAATTCCTACTTTTGCAAATTTACCGTTTTGCACCTAGATTTTCACAAAATTATGATTTTGCCCCTAGGCTCGTAAATTGATTTTCATCGAATTTCCTCATTAACCAAGTCAATCTGAACCTTAATTACTCTTATAGAAATTCACAATTCCAATTATTTCACACATTTACCACCTATTTTACAACCTTTACAAAAAGGCCCCTTTTTAGGTGTTTTCATGAAAATCACTTAACAAAAGTTGTTTATTTAACAACCAAGACTCATTTTTTCCATAAAAATTTAGAAAACAACACTAATGCTCTCATGGGAAAACCCTAGACTTTCAACCATTTTGCAAAATAGTCCCCTCATTAGCTAGATTAAGCTTTAGGGGTTCCAAAAGTACAAAAATTATAAAAAATGACCATCAAAATCACTTACTTGGTAGGGTTGTAATTTGCTGAAATTTTCAAGCTTCCATGGCCCTTTCTTGAGTGAAAAATTCGGTGGAGAAGAGAAATGAAAAAGATGATATCTCTTTTCTTCTTTATTTTATGATTTTTTATCAATTCAGTCACCAAACAATTCACCTAACCTTTGACCATGTCATTTCTTTGTCCCTATGGCCGGCCAACACTCCCTAAAGGGCCTAATTGCACATTAAGGACCTCCAATTTAAGATTATTTAGCTATTTGAAACCTTTAGCTTGTATAACAAAATTTTGCACTTTATGCGATTTAGTCCTTTTTCAAAATTAAGCATGCAATCACTAAAATTAATTCACCAAAATTTTCATGCACTCATATAATCATGCTATAACACATAAACTAATATTAAAATAAATTTTCTCCGACCTCAGATTAGTGGTCCCGAAACCACTATTCTGACTAGCCCCAAAATCGGGCTGTTACAATTCTCCCCCTTAGGGATTTTTGTCCCCGAAAATCTTACCAGCAAAAAGGTTCGGGTATTAGTCTCTCATGGTTTCCTCGGGCTCCCATGTGGCCTCTTCAATCCCATGTCTATGCCATAATACTTTCACTAGTGCTATATTCTTATTCCTCAATTTCTTGACCTCCCGATCTAAAATCTTTACTGGCTCTTCACCATAGGTCATGTTTGAACAAATCTCAACGTCTGTTGGTGAAATCACATATGATGGGTCAGATCGGTAACAGTGCAACATACACACACGGGATACATCGTGAATCTTTTCTAATTCGGATGGCTAGGCTAATCGGTATGCTACTGGTCTAATTCTCTCAGTCACCTCATATGGCCCAATAAAGCATAGACTTAATTTTCTTTTCCTACCGAATCTGAGAACTTTCTTCCACGGGGATACTTTCAAAAATACCTTATCACCTACTTGAAACTCAATCTCTTCTCGTTTCAAGTCCGCGTAGGATTTCTTTCTATCCGAAGCAGCCTACAAACAGTCACGAATCACTTTTACTTTCTCTTCGGTTTCTCTGACTAAGTCAACCTCGTGTATCTAATTTTCCTTGAGTTCAAACCAATACAAAGGCGTTCGGCATTTATGCCTATATAATGCCTCATAAGGCGCCATTTTCAAACTCACCTGAAAACTATTTTTATAGGCGAACTCTACCAACGGTAAATATTTTTCCCAACTACCTTGGAACTCAAGAACACAACACCGCAGCATGTCTTCGAGTATCTGAATTACTCTCTCCGATTGGCAATCGGTTAGCGAGTGAAAAGCTGTACTAAAATTCAAGTTCGTTCCCAACTCTTCTTGCAACTTTTTCCAAAACCGTGATGTGAACCTCAGATCCCTATCTGAAATGATCGATAAAGGTACTCCATGAAGTCTCACAATTTCAGAAACATACAGATCGACCAATTTCTCATGTGGGAAATCGATACGCACCGGTATAAAATGAGCCGACTTAGTTAGCCTATCAACCACAACCTATACAGCATCTTTCTTCCTTGGCGTCAACGGCAATCCTGACACAAAATCCATGGTAATACGGTCCCATTTCCATTCGGGAACCATCACGGGTTGAAGTAAACCCGAAGGTACTTGGTGTTCGGCTTTCACTTGCTAACAAATTAAACATTTAGAGACAAACTCTGAGATGTCTCTTTTCATTCTCGTCCACCAATACATTTTCTTCAGGTCATTATACATTTTCACACTACCCGGATGAATAGACATACAGCTGCTATGTGCCTCATGCAAAATTTTCTGAATAAGCTATTCGTCCTTAGGTACACCAAATTCTGTCTTGAAACATTAAAAAGCCATCTGAACCAATCCGAAAATCTAATTCTATACCCGTCTCGCACTGATTTATCTTAGCTTGCAATTCTTTATCACCCTTTTGAGCTTCGCAAATCTCTTGCAAAAACATTGGTTTCGCTCTCAACTCAGCTAAAATCAAACCATCGTCAGTCACAGACAATTGGGTATTCATAGCCCACAAGGCAAACAATGACTTCCTACTCAAAGCATCGGCAACAATATTTGCCTTCCCATAGTGATAGTCGATTATCAACTCATAATCCTTTACCAGTTCTAACCATCTCTGCTGTCATAGGTTTAACTCCTTTTGAGTAATCAAATACTTTAGACTTTTATGGTCAGTGAATATTCGGCATCTCTCGCCATACAAATGGTGTCTCTAAATCTTTAGTGCGAACACTATGGCGGCTAACTCTAAGTCATGTGTCGGATAGTTTTTCTCATGTGGCTTCAGCTGTCTTGAGGCATAAGCTATTACTTTTCCTTCTTGCATAAGCATGCATCCCAATCCATTTAAGGACGCATCGCCATACACCATAAATTCCTATCCTTGTTCCGGTTGCACTAAAACTGGAGCTTCAGTCAACAATGCTTTTAGCTTCTCAAAACTCTGTTGGCACTTCTCTGTCCATTCAAACTTGACATCTTTCTGTAGCAACCTCATCATCGATGTAGCAATCATGGAGAATCCTTTAACAAATCGTCTGTAGTATCCCGCTAGGCCCAAAAAGCTTCTAATCTCTGACACATTCCTCGGTGGTTTCCAATCAAGGATAGCTGATATCTTCCTCGGGTCAACTCTAATTCCATCACCCGACCCGATGTGTCCTAAGAATCCGACCTCTCGGAGCCAAAACTCACTTTTGCTAAACTTAGCATACAACTGCTTATCTTTTAAAGTTTGTAAGACAGTTCTCAAATGCTCTGCATGGTCACTTTCATCATGAGAATAAATTAATATGTCATCGATAAAAACAACGACAAACTTATCCAAATACGGTTGGAAAATACGATTCATTAAATCCATAAACACGGTATGAGCATTGGTTAAGCCAAAGGGCATGACCAGGAACTCATAGTGGCCATACCTCGTCCGAAATGCATTTTTCGGCACATCCTGCTCCTTAACTCTCAACTGATAGTAACCGGGCCTTTGGTCTATCTTAGAAAACACTGCTGCTCCCTTTAATTGGTCAAACAAATTGTCGATCCTTGTCAAAGGATACTTGTTCTTAACTATAACCTTGTTGAGTTGTCGGTAGTCTATACTTAATCTTATCGACCCGTCTTTCTTTTTCACTAAAAGTACCGGAGCACCCCACGGAGAATAACTCGGTCTCGCAAAACCCTTATCCGTTAACTCTTGCAACTGGATTTTCAGTTCCTTTAACTCCGTCGGAGCCATCCTACATGGGGTAATCGAAATGGGTGCCGTACCCGGGACCAACTCAATACCAAATTCAACTTCCCTAATTGGAGGCAATCCGGGCAACTCCTCCGAAAATACATCCGGATACTCACATACCACTGGGACTGACTCAATCTTTACTTCCGACTCTTGGGTATTCAACACAAATGCAAGATAGGACTCATACCCTTTTCTCATGCATTTCTCAGCAGTCATAGAAGAAATCAGTACAAGCAAGCTATCTGATTCACCTGATTCAACCCGAAGGATATCCCCATTTTCACATTTCAGTTCAATAAACTTACTACCACAGTTTACTATCACATCATGAGCTGCTAGCCAGTCCATACCAAGAATCACATCAAATTCATCAAACGGTAGCAGCATAAGGTTAGCCGAAAAAAATGACCTCTAATTGTCAAAGGACAATTTCTACACACTTGGTCAACTAGCACATGCTTGCCTAACGGGTTTGACGCTTTTATGAAAATTTATGTGGACTCAATAGGCTTATTCATACTAGATACCAATTTCATACAAACAGACGAATAGATAGACCCCGAATCAATCAAAGCAACAACAGAGATATCATCAAGAGAAAAAGTACCCGTAATCACATCTGGTGATGATGCCTCTTCATGAGCGCGAATGGCATAAGTCCTTGCAGGCGCTCGGCCTTCGAACCTAACGGCGGAATCTCTAGGCGTACCTCTGCTACGAGCCCCACTTCCCAAGTTATTTCGTGGTCTACTTCTAGAAGAAGCATTACTCGCTCGTACATCTTGCTTTTTGTCTTTCTCATCCATCTCAGGACAGTTTCGAATGAAGTGGTCTAGTGAAACGCACTTGAAACCACCTCTTTCATTTCCTCGACACTCACTGAAATGTCATCTACCACACTTTGAACACTCCAGTTTATTTGGTCGAGCACTACCAACACTCGCAATAGAAGTGGTTTGAGCTTTAGATGTCGAGTACTACTTACTCCTATTTCTATTTGGGAATCCAACCGAAGCATTTGATCGAGTGGTGAACTCTCTTGATTTCTTAGATGAAGACTGAAATGATTTTTCCAACTGTCTTTTCTTTGAGTCACGAGACTCAATATCAGCTTTCCTTTTCTCTTTGGTCAATTCCTCAGCCTTGCATGCTCTCTCTACAAGTACAACAAATTCTTTCAGTTCTAAAATACCGATAAACAATTGGGTATCCTCATTTAATCCATCCTCAAACCTCTTACACATGATAGCTTCGGTGGATACGCACTCCCGAGCGTATTTACTGAGCCTCACGAACCCACGCTCATACTAGGTTACTGTCATTTGGCCTTACTTTAGCTCTAGGAATTCCTTCCTTTTCTGGTCTATAAACCTCTGACTAATATACTTTTTACGAAACTCTTCCTGAAAGAATTCCCAAGTAATCCTTTCCCTTGGTACAACCGACACAAAGGTGTTCTACCATTGATAGGCCGAGTCTCGCAGGAGTGACACAACACACTTCATGCACTCCTCAGGTGTGCAAGACAACTCATCAAATACCCTAATGGTATTTTCTAGCAAGAATTCTGCTCTCTCTGGGTCATCATCTATATTCGATCTAAATTCCTCAGCCCCTTGCTTTCGAATTCTGTCTACCGGAGGTTTTTCTCTTCTAATCATTTCCACTACTTGGGGAGTTGTAGGGGCAGGCTGGGGAATTGGAGGGGGTGGAGGAGGTGGAGCGTTCGGGTTTGCACGAAAAAACTCTGAATACCATACATTCATCATATAGAGAAAGGCTTCTCTAGCCCCTCCGCCCTAACTCAGCATCACAGGCCCACTTTCGGTTGGCGCAGTCCCTTCTGCGGGAGCAGGCGCATTACTTTCTAAATCATCCGCCACTGCCCCGTCGAGATTCATTTACTGTATAAAAACACATTTTAAATTTTCAGGAGTCGTCACACTATCATAATTCATATATGGCATGTATAGCTAGACTCGTACATACGCTAGGTTAGTCAGAGAATCGACTAAACCATAGCTCTGATACCACTAAATGAAACACCCCTTACCCATAATCGAACCACTACAAGGTATGAGGCGTTACTTGATGTAATAACGTACATACAAACATTTCTGGAATATGAAATTTTGTTAAAATTTAAAACTTTTCAAACTACATCTTAAAAACCTTAATATGGGCCTACGAGGCCCAAAACATACTTTAGAAATGGTTCGATACTAAACCAGACACTTTAAAAAATTTAGGAAAACTTCTCTGAAAATAGGGGCACACGCCCATGTGGACACACGGCACGGCCATATGGCTGGCATGGCCATGTCTTTAGCCCATGTGCGAGCCTGGCTGGAGCTTTGTGGAAATTCAGGATGTCACACGGCCTGGTGCACGCCCGTGTACCCGGTCCGTGTGCAAATCTGAGTTTTTACAATTTAGGTGTAGGGGACACATGGCCTCAACACTTGCCCATGAGGCAACCGTGTGTCACACACGGCCTAGACACACGGCGATGTGTCTTCACGTGTGGACAGCTGTTAAGCTATTTTCCAAGCCTCTTTGTCACCCCTTTCAAGCACACGTTTACACACATCATATAGTACCATCAAAAGCACAAACACAAGACTAAATCAATCACAACCAAGACATCCACGCCTCAAATCCAAGCTATTTTCTATCACCTACAACATTTCTTACTATCAGCCAACCCATGTAATAACCTCATTCAAGAAAACACCAACATTTGCATTTATCAACAACAAGTATTAATCATCAACAATAGTCTTATACAAAATGAATTGCTCTTCAACACAAGCCAAAACATTTGGCCGAAACATTATGACACATAACAAAATACCAAGTCCCTATGCATGCCATACTCAAAATGATAAATCTAACTAAACCAAATGTTCAGATTGATAGTGTTATCGATGCCTCCGACGTCCTTTGATCCCCGAACTAGCTTGGCGATACTATAAGAAAATGGAAAGGAAAGGGAGTAAGCATAAAGCTTAGTAAGTCGCATGTAAATAATTAACAACAATAACAGGCATTAACATACTCATAACATATTATAAACTTGCGCCTGAGTCTCGAATGATTAAAGGCATAACTTTCTCATTTCCACCCTTACTAATCACACAACATAATTCGAGCTCATTTCTCATGAATCTCATGTAGGTACATGTATCACTTACAACATAGCTGTAACTTTTCTCACTTTTGACACAATCTTTAATTAACTCGTTGAACCCATTGGAATACCAAAGGATATCCGATAAGCCTCACACAAGAGGGTAAAATGCCGACGCCATGTCCCAGACACGATCTTACACTGGCTCACATGTCGAGGCTGATGCCATGTCCTAGACATGGTCTTACACTAGCTCTCGTCTCAATGTCAATGCCATGTCCCAGACATGGTCTTACACAGGCCATCATAATGTGACCGATGCCATGTCCCAAACATGGTCTTACACTAGCACACATATCAACGCCGATGCCATGTTCAAAACATGGTCTTACACTGGCTCTCATAATGTGGCCGATGCCATGTCCCAGACATGGTCTTACACTAGCACACATATCAACTCAAATGTCATGGCATGGATATTCAATCTATTCCTAAGGTTCAACTGGGAGTTTTTTTTTTTTACTACATCGATTCTCATCATACATATTCATAACAATAATCGTACATTTTATGCAATATCAATAGTTTAATGCATAATTACAATAACGTTGTATTATTTGCATACAACTTACCTCGATATACAAAAAGTGGGCGACTAGAGTGAGTTAATCTACAAGCTTGGTTTTCCCCCGGTCTAGATCTGGACTCCATTTTTCTTGATCTATATTGATAAAATTCTCTCATTTAATCATCACATTAATCAAGACATTTCAAAATTCCTACTCTTGCAAAATTACCGTTTTTCCCCTAGATTTTTGTAAAATTACGATTTTGCCTCTATGCTCGTAAATTGATTTTCATCAAATTTCCTCATTAACCAAGTCTATCCGAACCTTAATTACTCTTATAGCAATTCACAATTCCAATTATTTCACACATTTACCACCTATTTTACAACCTTTACAAAAAAGCCCCTTTTTAGGTGTTTTCATGAAAATCACTTAACAAAAGTTATTTATTTAACAACCAAGACTTATTTTTTCCATAAAAATTTAGTAAACAACACTAATTCTCTCATGTCAAAACCCTATACTTTCAACCATTTTGCAAAATAGTCCCCTCATTAGCTAGATTAAGCTTTAGGCGTTCCAAAGGTACAAAAATTATCAAAAATGACCATCAAAATCACTTACTTGCAAGGGTTGTAAGTTGCTAAAATTTTAAAGCTTCCATGGCCCTTTCTTGAGTGGAAAATTCGGTGGAGAAGAGAAATGAAAAAGATGATATCTCTTTTCTTCTTTATTTTATGATTATTTATCGATTAATTCACCAAACAATTCACCTAACCTTTGACCATGTCATTTCTTTGTCCCTATGGCCGGCCAACACTCCCTAAAAGTCCTAATTGCACATTAAGGACCTCCAATTTAAGATTCTATAGCTATTTGACACCTTTAGCTTGTATAACAAAACTTTGCACTTTATGCGATTTAGTCCTTTTTCAAAATTAAGCATGCAATCACTAAAATTAATTCACCACAATTTTCATTCACTCATATAATCATACTATAACACATAAACTAATATTAAAATAAATTTTCTCCGACCTCAAATTAGTGGTCCTGAAACCACTGTTCCGACTAGCCCCAAAATCAGGATGTTACACAGCTTCAAGAAGACGTGTAGCTGGAGTTCATGAAGTTGACGCCCTTACTTTGTTATTAGCTCAGGTGTCGTCTATTTCCTCTATGTTAAAACAATTTACCGCTAATAGTGCTAATAATTTTGCAGCTCAGCCACCAAGTCTGTTTGAAGTAGTTTCCTGTGTGTACTGTGGGGAAGGTCATTCTTTTGAGAATTGTCCATCAAATCTCGAGTCAGTGTACTATGTGGGGAACCAATATCAAAATAGGAGTGGACAAGGACCCCAATCCAACTTCTACAATCCTTCACGGTGTAATCATCCTAACTTTTCTTGGAGTAACCAAGGAAATGGACCGAACAACATCTTATTGCAGCAAAGACCCAACCAATCTCATGGGTTTAATGAGTAAGCTCCACCACCTCAAGCAGAGGCATCAAACAGTTTTGAGAACTTTTTGAAAGCGTACATGGCAAAGAATGACGCTTTGATCCAAAGCCAAGCAGCAACACTAAAAAATTTTAAAAACCAAATGGGTCAGTTAGCTACGGAGCTTCGTAATAGACCACAAGGAACCTTACCGAGCAATATTGAAAATCCAAGAAATTTGGGTAAAGAACATATCAAGGCAGTGGCATTGCGAAGTGGTAAAATTTTGGAACACCGATTGATTGATGTCGAAGATAAGCCCATTGAGAAGAATCAACCAGCTGTTGAAATTCCTACACCAAAGGAATCAGAATCTGCAAAGTCTGACAAGGTAAACCCTGACTTAGTGAATTCAGATATTTTAACATCTTCTTTGGATGTAGATTTACCTATTCAGAAAAGTTGTTCGGTTCAACCGAAAGTTCCATCACCTCCATATCCGCAAAGATTACAGCAACACAAGTAGAAATAGGAGGTGCAATTCAAGAAGTTTTTGGATGTTCTGAAGCAGTTACACATCAATATTCTGTTGGTGGAGGCTTTAGAACAAATGCCAAATTATGTGAATTTTTTGAAGGATATACTAACCAAGAAGAAACGACTGAGTGTGTATGAGACTGTTTCCTTGACAAAGGAGTGCAATGTGTTCCTGCAGAACAAATTGCCACCAAAATCGAAAGACCCAGGAAGCTTTACTATACCCTATAACATTGGTGAATCTTACTGTGGTAAAGCTTTGTGTGACTTAGGAGCGAGTATCAACTTGATGCCTAAGTCTATTTTCAAGATGTTAGGGATAGGTGAAGTAAGACCTACAACTGTGACACTTTAGCTAGTGGATCAATCTTTAGCATATCCCAAAGGAAAGATCGAGGATGTTTTGGTAAGAGTCGATAAATTTATTTTTCCTGCTGATTTCATTGTCTTAGATTTTGAAGCAGACAAGGAAGTGTCGATCATCCTTGGGAGACCTTTCATAGCCACGGGAAGAACGTTAATTGATGTGCAGAAAGGTGAACTCACCATGCGAGTTTGAGACGATCAGGTAACCTTTAACATTCTTAAAGCGATGAAATTTCCCGATCCGATAGAAGAGTGTTCAATTATGGAAGAGATAGAAACCTTGGTTTCTATGGAAAGCAATTTTGAAGAAGATCCATTGGAGAAAGCCATAGATCTTAACCCTTTGGAGGATGAAGAAAGTGAAGAAAACATGGCTTTGATAGAAGCCAATCCGAGAAATTTTATTCAATCCACACAGTTTGAACCGTTGGAGTTGAAAGTCAGAGAATTTGTGCAACCCAAATTGTCTATTGAAGAACCACCTAAACTCGAACTAAAGGTACTTCCTTCCCATTTGAAATGTGTTTATTTAGGTGATTTTTCTACTTTGCCTGTGATTATTTCAGCGAAACTGACGAAAGATCAAGAGGAGCAACTAATTGTTGTTCTAAATAAATTTAAGAAAGCAACTGGTTGGACCATAGCTGATATTCGAGGTATAAGCCCTTCTTTTTGCATGCATAAAATCATTTTAGAAGATGGTGTAACAGTCCGGTTTATACCCTAGTCAGAACAGTGGTTTTGAGACCACAAATCCGAGTCTGAATATTATTTTAATATTATTTTTTGTGCCTATGATATGTGATTAAGCATGTGATAAATTTCTGTGAGTTAATTTGTCTGTTTGTGTGATTAATTGAGCAAAGGACTAAATCGCATAAATGTTAAAAGTAGCTTTCTATTTGATTGAGTGGCCTAATTGATGTGTCTTCTTATAAATGAGGCCTTATATTGTAAATTGGCCATTTAGTAAGATGATGGACGGCATATTGAATTTATATGGTTTTTGTTTATTAATTATAAAAGTTAAAATAATATAAAACATGTTATATGTTATAATAATAAAAACAAATGAAATGGATAGTGGATTTTTCATCCATTCACCACCGAAAATAGAAAAAGAAAGAAGGTTTTAAGCTCTTCAAACATTCGGCTATCATAAGACTCAATTCAAGGTTAGTTCTGATTCAGTTTTTGATAATTTCTATGTTTCTGTAATAGTTGCTTCTTGCTCTACAAAACCCATGTCTCAATTTTATTAATTAATGAAGATTTTGCGAAGTGACATGAATGAACATATGAATTTTGTGATGTTTAATAGTGTTATATGAAAGCTATATGTTAGATGAACATATGTTTTTCTTGAATTTTTGATAAATTTAGCTAATTAGGGCTAAATTGAGAAAATAGCAATTTGAAGGACTAAATTGTGAATTTGATGAAATATATGGGCTTGTATGATATATATATAAGCATTCGGCTAAGCATGAGCATGTGATGATTTTGTGTATTTGATGTTTTGAGAAAATGGACTAAATTGATAAAATGTGCAAATGTGAGGGTTAAGTTGCCAATAACCATAAATGTGTGATTTTGGATTGAAATGAATAAGTTGGTTAATAAAAATGGTTAAATTTGAATATGTTTAGATCAAGAACCGAGGAAAACGGACTTAGATCGCGGGAAAGCGAAAGTAACCAAGTAGCCGTTTTTGTTTCCGTTAAATCGAATCTGAGGTAAGTCGATTTACAAATAAATGTATTTGTATTGAATTATTTGAATGCGTATGATATGTGAAATACTATGATCATCCATTGAGATGGAATGTATGTTAAATTTGATTTGGCTAATAAGTCGATAAACTGATAAAGTCCGAGAAGTCCCGTGTGAACCTAGGAATAGATAGGATTAGCTATGTCATGACATAGGTGTCAATTCTGTGATATCATGTAAGACCACGTCTGGGACGTTAGCATTGATTGGTGATTTCATATAAGACCACGTCTGGGACGTTGGCATCGATATGAGATTTACGTGTAAGATCATGTCTGGGACATTGGCATCGTATTGATTCGTATAAGACCTTGTCTGGGACAGAGGCATCTATATCTGAATACATGTAAGACCTCGTCTGGGACGTTGGCATTGTATGACTATTTCGAGCTTTCTGAATATCCTATTTAGTTCTGAATGGTTCAACGGGCAGGTTTGAGAAATGAACAACTCTGTGATTTGTACATCTGTTTCAGGTACGTTTGAAAAGTACACTATATGTGTATGAAAGGTAAGTATCTATATGAACTTACTATGATGAATATGTGCAAAGGAATGATGAGATGATATGTGAAATTATGCTGAGATGAACTATGTGTATATGTGGTAATGAGTTGAAGTATGTGATAAATTATGGCTAAACCATTGAGCCAAACTCTATGTGAGATGTATATGCTATGAGAACTATTATTGTCATTGAATAAATATGCTATATGCCTTTTAAGTTAAATTTATTTGTATATGGCTTACTAAGCTTTTTGAAAGCTTACTCTGCGTGTGTGTTTTCTCTGTTTTATAGATCGTCAAAGCTACTGAAGGCTTGGGGACCGTTGAGGATCATCATCACACTACGCAAACTCATTTTGGTATCTTTTGGAAATGTATATAGTTAGATATGGCATGTATAAGCTAGTTTATGGTGTAAGTTTGATGTATGAACTTAGCCATGTGATTTGGCTAGTTATGTGTTGGTAATATGCTTTAATGAATATGATAAATGGTGCATGTTTTGGTATGGTTTGATAGCATATGAAATGGTTAAGTTTATGGTAAATGTATGGATGAATTATGCTTGTGTATACATGAGTATTAGTCTTGTAAATTGGTATGAATGGAATTGAATTGGAATGTAGAGATTGGATGATTATTTTGATATGTTCTTATTTGTCAAATGTGCATGAGATGTATTGGTATTTTGCTTGTAGGTTTGCCCCTAATGTGGGTGGCATTTTGGCCTTGCAAATGGCCTATTTTGCCACACGGTTGTGGCACAGGGGCCTGCCTAATGACCGTGGGTGTAAGTCAGTATTTAGCTAAGAGTGCACGGCCATAGCACACGGGCGTGCTTGGTAGCCGTGTGGTTTAGTCAGGATCAACCACGGCCAAGGTACACGGGTGTGCTTGGTGGCCATGGAGTAAAGTCAGGTTCGACCACGGGGAAGACACATGGGCGTGTCTAGCAGCCGTGGAAGGCATACGGCCTGCCCACACGGGCGTGTAACCCCTGAAACTTAGAAAAGTTTTAAATTTTTGAGAATTTTTGTAAGATTTCGGTATAGTCTCGGCCCTACTCTAAAGTATGTTTAAGGTCTCATTGACCTATAAAAGGGACTCTTTGATGTGAAATGATGTTTTGTAATATGAATTATCTATAAAAGTTTCTGATATGTTCGGTAATACCTTTAACCCTAATCCGGCAACGAATACGGGTTAGGGGTGTTACAGAAGGTGAAAGAGCTCGAATTGATGGGAAAAGAAGGCTCAATCCTATTATGAAAGAAGTTTTGAGAAAGGAAGTGATCAAATGGTTGGATACAGGAATCATCTATCCTATTTCAGATAGTTCGTGGGTAAGTCCGGTGCAATTTGTGCCGAAGAAAGGTGGAATCACGATTGTTGAAAATGAGCGTAACGAGTTTATTCCAACAAGAACTGTTACCGGTTGGAGAATCTGTATTGATTACAGAAAGTTGAACAAAGCCACTCGAAAGGACCATTTTTCGTTGCCTCTTATGGATCATATGTTAGATCGACTGGCAAGTAATGAATTTTATTATTTTTTAGATGGCTATTCGAGATATAACCAAATAGTTATAGCCCCGGAGGACTAACATAAAACAACCTTTACTTGTCCATACGGCACGTTTTCTTTTAGGCGAATGCCTTTTGGTTTATGCAATGCACCTGCAACTTTTCAATAATGCAAGATGGCAATATTTATTGATATGGTTGAAAATTTTGTTGAGGTTTTCATGGATGATTTTTATGTTTTTGGTAACACTTATGATATCTGTTTGAGTAATTTGGCTAAGGTACTGAAGAGATGCGAAGAGACGAATCTTGTCTTTAATTGGGAAAAATGTCATTTTATGGTCAAGGAAGGGATTGTCTTAGGTCATAAGATCTCAAAGAAAGGAATTGAAGTCGTGTAACACCCCTTACCCGTATTCGAAACTGGAACCGAGTACGAGGCATTACCAGACTTAACTTACTTAGATCATACAAAATTGACCATAAATTTCTTTTGAACTTTATAACTCTTCATTCATTATCATATAGTCCCTATTACGGGCCTACGAGACCCGAGACGTACAAATAAAGTGAATCGAAAACTTACAAACACTTAGAAAATTCTTACTCAAAACAGGGCCACACGCCCGTGTGCTAGCCCGTGTGACGAACTGAATTTTTTGCAAATTAAGTGCAGGGGACACACGGCCAGATCATACGCCCATGGGGGCAGACCGTGTGTCACACACGGCCTAGAGACACGCCCGTGTGTCTACCCTTGTGGACAAATACAAGGCTATTTTCCAAGGCATTTTGCCACCCTCACTTGTACACATTCACACAACATCACATGTCATTCTCATATCATCATTTATAATACTTAATCATCACATTCAGCCCATGATAACCATACTAGCATCACATTCACTAGAGGGCATTAACACATGCATAAATATAAAATCAACATAAGCCATCATTCGTGGCTACATTCAAATTGAACCATAAACCATTTTAGGCCAACACATTTGGCTACATTAACATTGACTTAATCAATCAAATGACAAGGACCCTATACATGCCATATCTCAAAAAAGGCTTGAATACTTATACCCAAAGTGACCGCTTGATAGTGTGATAGCGTCTTCGGTGATCTCCAACCCGAGCTAGCTAAATTAACCTATAAGAGATAGAAAAGGAAGGGGAGTAAGCATTAAAGCTTAGTAAGTTCATATGAAAATAATAAACAACTATTGACATTCATTTATTTACCCAACCATAAAGGTATTATAATACAATTTGCATTTAATCTCATGATTGCCACTTAACCATTCATAATGCTTACTCTTTTATCTTGTAAATACCATTTACATCTCTTGGCATTAGCCTACTACCATAGTCTCTCTATTGTAACTTGTCACATTATTTAACAAGTTATTCCCATCCTCTTAATCACATGCACATCATTTATGAGTAATCATAATTTCAACATATGGTTTAACCACCTTTCATTTGTCAAAGCTCGTATCATACTATATTCGCATAATAACTTTATTCGACAATTATGCCTGCCTTTCCTTTCTCTCATGTCCAATGAAACACAAGTTTAAATAAATAACCCATACTATATCACAATCCAATTTGGTTAGTAAACCTATCTCATGATCATTGTCAAATCTTATCATGTATCCATTCATCATGAATGAAGATCACTAATCACAAGGTTATCAATATTTCACAAGTATAACTTATTCATGTACATCCTTCGCAAGAATTCATCATATATCGAATTCACTTCACATGAGTTCTATGTACATACCTGTACCACTCGTCACATAGTCACTTACTTTCTCGTTTTTAACGTACCCGTTGTACCACTCGGGATGCTAAAAGATACTCGGGAATCTCATACATGTAGTACCGTATCAACGCCATATCCCCGATATGGTCTTACATGAAATATCACATTGACGGCATGTCCCTGACATGGTCTTATACGAAATCTCATACCGAGGCCATATCCTAGATATGGTCTTATACGGGATCTCAATTCAGTACCGAGGCCATATCCCAGATATGGTCTTATACGGGACCTTATTAATCTAAAGTCGTGACAAGGCATCTGTTCAATTTTTAAAGTCCAATTGGGGATTTTCATTCCACGTCATTTTGTCAAAATTGTCATTAATCAATTTCATAGAGACAATATAAAACTCATGAAATATCGAATTATTAAATACATAACATAAGGTTGTATTATTTGGACACGAACTTACCTCGAGACCAAAAAGGTAAAAGGGACTTAATCGTCCATTTCTCTCTTTTTCCCCCGTTTTAGGTCTGAATCTCATTTTCTTTGATCTATAACATCACATTTAGCTTACTTATTAGTCACATTATTCATTGTGACCCAAAAATCATACTATGGAAAAATTACATTTTTGCCCCTAAACTTTATCATATTTACACTTTTGCCCCTAGGCTCGTAAAATGAAATGTGTTCAATTTCTTTACTACCCATGCATAGCTGAATCATTTTCATACTTATAGCAGCCCACATTTTCCATAAAAATCATATTTTTAGCACATATTTCTTAACTTTTACAAATAGATCATTTTTGACATTTTTACCGAAAATCACTTAATAAAAGCCGTTTCTCTAACCATAAACATCCATTTTCTACCATTAAACATTAAAACACATGCATTTCACACATGGGTAAATTTTTAATCATGAACCCTACTTCAAAATAATGGTAGAAATAGGTAAATCGGGTTACGAGGACTTCAAAAATACAAAGAACATTAAAAACGGGGCTAGGATACACTTACTATGGAGCTTGGAAAGCTTGAACAAAACCCTAGCCATGGCTTCCATGGTATTTTCGGCCAAGACATGAAAAATGAAGAAGATGACATCTTTTTCTCATGTTATTTTGGCTTTATTAGCCAAATGACTAAAATACCCTTAATGAAAAACAATTTAAAACATACCTTACTATGTCCATATTTGTCCACAACTTATCTATTGGTCTAATTAACATTTAAGGACCTCTAATTTAAAACTTCATAACAATTAGACACCTCTAACTTCTAGAACTCAAGTTTTGCACTTTGTACAATTTAGTCCTTTTGACTAAATTGAGTGCTCAAACGTCAAAATTTTTGAATGATTTTTTTACGAAATCATTTTGTGAAATCGTAGACCATAAAAATATAATAAAAAATAAATTTTTCTTACGTCGGATTTGTGGTCTCGAAACTACTGTTCCGACTAGGCCCAAAATCGGGTTGTTACAAGTCGATAAAGCAAAGGTGGACGTAATTGAAAAATTATCGGCCCTAATGAATGTGAAAGGAGTCAAAAGTTTCTTAGGCCATGCTGGTTTTTACCAAAGGTTTATCAAAGATTTCTCGAAAATTTCTAAACCGTTTTGTTTGTTGTTAGATAAAGATACAGTGTTTGATTTCAACAAAGCATGTTTGGAAGCTTTTGAAGATCTAAAGAAGAAGTTAATCTCAGTCCCAATAATCGTTACACCTGATTGGAACTCACCTTTTGAGTTGATGTGCGATGCAAGTGACTATGCCATTGGAGCTGTGATAGGTCAAAGAAGAAACAAAATGTTTCACCCTATTTACTATGCAAGTAGAACTTTGACGGGAGCCCAACTCAATTATACGATAATCGAAAAGGAACTCTTCGCTATAGTTTTTTCTTTTGACAAATTCCGCTCATATCTTATAGGTACCAAAGTTTCACATATTCTGAGACCATGCGACCATTAAATACTTGCTCACGAAGAAAGATACAAAACCAAGGCTAATTCATTGGATGCTTTTACTCCAAGAATTTGACCTTGAGATCCAAGACAGAAAAGGTGTCGAAAATCAAATAGCTGATCATCTGTCGAGGTTGGAGCAAGATGAGGTAACTCAGTCATGTGTGCCTATCAAGGAGAATTTCCTAGATGAACAATTATTTGAGGTAAATCAAATTCATGAAATACCCTGGTTTGCTGATTTTGCCAATTATCTTGCATGTGGAATAATTCCTCGAGAAATGACATACCAACAAAGGAAAAAATTCCTTCATGATAGTCGGTATTATCTTTGGGAGGATCCGTTTTTGTTTAAATAATGTGCAGATAATATAATCTGAAAGTGTGTAGCTGAAAGAGAGATTGCTGAGATCTTGTATCATTGCCATTCATCTCCAAGTGGGAGACACTTTGGTGGTTCACGTACTGCAGCAAAGATTTTGCAAGCAGGTTTCTTTTGGCCTACGCTATTTAAAGATGCTTATGCTTATGTGAAGAACTGTGATAAATGCCAAAGGACCGGAAATATATCAAGGAGGAATGAGATGCCCTTGACAAACATTTTGGAGATTGAATTGTTCGACGTTTGGGGCATTGACTTCTTAGGCTCGTTTCCTTCTTCGTATGGGAACAAATACATCTTAGTTGCTGTGGACTATGTATCCAAGTGGGTTGAAGCTGAAGCATACCCTATAAATAATGCTAAGGTAATCATGCGATTCCTACATAAGCATGTGTTTACACGATTTGGGACACCAAGAGCTATTATTAGTGATGCAGGTTCTCACTTTGTGAAATGGCTTAAGTGGTTGCTTGACAAATATGATGTGAAGCACAAGATTGCTACTGCCTATCACCCCCAGTCTAATGGGCAAGTTGAAAGAGTGAATCAAGAAATCAAAGGTATCCTTGAAAAGGTAGTACGCCCTAGTAGTTGAACTTTGATCTTAAGCAAGCCACTGAGAGAAGGATGTTACAACTTGATGAGTTGGAAGAGTTGAGGTTGTTTTCCTATGAGAATGCCAAAATGTGTAAAGAAAGATCAAAGAGATGGCATGATAGTCATATACAACCTCGCGAGTTTATAGAAGGTCAGAAGGTTTTGTTGTTTAATTCAAGGTTGAAGTTATTTCCTGGGAAGCTTAAATCCCGATGGAAAGGACCTTATACCATCTACTGAGTTTATCCTTATGGAGGTACGTTTAAAGTTAATGGTCAACGTCTCAAACACTACTGGGATGGTGAATTTGAGCGAGTTGAATCCTCGTTCAAATTAACAGACCCTTAATTTTTCATGAACTCATTTTGTAAATAAATAAATAATTAGAACTTATTTTCTTAACTTATTACATTTAATTAATTCTGTCTAAGGAGATTGGAACTTAAGTGGGACCGCTGTGACCCCTCCAACCTTTCCTGGGAATTAATTTAATGTAATTTGTTAAGAAGAAATTTTCAAATTAAGATTTTAAATTTTTAAGTTTCATTTGTTCTGTTTAAATTTTAAATTTTTATGTTAATAAAAGGGGTCAAATTTGGCCCAAGTACTAATCAGTTTTTTTTTAGTAAGATACAGTCTGAGGTTGAGGCCTGAGACAGCAAAAAAAAGGGAAAAATCCATGCCTTGCCGTCACACCCATTGCTTGCCGCCCAAGTAACCCTAATGTAGCTAAATTTTTTCTAAATGTTGTCCTAATTTTTCCCTATATAAACCCCTCTCCATTCTACTAATTTTCATATCCTTCAAAGCAATTTGCTTACACCCTAAAAATCCATAAATCTCCATTTTTTGCTGTCAACCTCAAATCCCGAAAGAAACCCTAGTTCTCTTCCCTTTTTGCCAAAATTCCCTATTGTCACCGCAAAGAGATTGCCAAAACCCTACCATTACTGTCACACATTGTCGTCGCCGCCACACCATCCTTGCCGTCGCAAGATTTTTGCCGTAGCAAGTTCTACCCACTTTGCCGATTTCTCTTTTCTCCCTTGTGCAGAAACTTTACTGAATTTTTGAGAAAAGATACCATGTCTCGTAAAAGAACCATATCTTCAAAGACTACTCCTGAAAACTCGATTTTGATCGGTGAAGAAGTGAAAGAGAGATTTGATTCAATCTTCAAGCATCAACCTATGATGCCGAAAAAAGGTTTTAACTTGAAGAGTAATGATTTGATGGTTGTTCCTATACCGATTAGAAAGAAAATCAATGCTCTCAAGTGGGAACAATTTTGTGATACTCGTTCACTTCCCGATGATGAAATATTTCAAGAATTCTATGCTAGTTTGACTATGCAAAATGCTATTGAAGTCATCATTCGAAAGAATAAGGTACCTCTTACTTCTAAGTCCATCAATTATTTTTTTAATTTACCTGATGTTGAAGAAGATGAGTACTACCCTATGATGAACAATATCAATTGGGATTTTCTTCAACAAGTGCTTGACGTTGTGACAAATCCGGGATCCCAATGGATTATAAGAAAGTATGGGAGCCATTCTTGTCGAAGAGAATACTTAAAACTAGTAGCAAATGTATGGTTTTATTTCGTTCGCTACAGTTTTATGCTTATCTCACATAGTTCCACCATCTTGATGGAATGGATTCTTTTGTTATATGCAATTTTGACAGAAAAGTCTATTAATGTTGGGAAAATTATCCTCAAGGAGATTCATGATTGTGCTAAAAAGAAGGCAGGAAGTGCTTATTTCCCATCATTAATCACCTCACTTTGCTTAAAGGCCCGTGTTAAAACACAAGCAAATTATAAGGGGCGATATGTTCAAGGATGCATTACAAATTATGATCTTGAAAGATTAGTAGAGAGGGTGCATGAGCTAAATCAAGGTGAGCAAGAAGAGCCAACTGAGCCGGATACCGAGGAGTCAACAGATGGAACTAAAACTGAAGCTAATTCAGTTACAAACATTGAAGAGGAAGAATCGATAAGGAACCAGAACATTCCCAAACCAAGGGTTGAGCGGAGTAAGAAGAACCAGTCAAGCTAAGTGTTGAACCTGAATATACAACTCCCATGCCGACTTCTGCAAGTACTTCAAGGAAATTGGAGTTGTCAATTTTGATAGATATGTGCAAGTTCATGCACAATCAACAACAAACTTACTGGAAATATGCAAAAATTAGAGATGACTCAATTCGAAATAATTTTAAGAATATCTCTAATACTTTTGTTCCTGAGTTCCCAGATGCTATCTTTGAGACATGGACGGAAGATACTGACTATGCAAGCGGAGATTAAGCTAAAGAAGACAAGGGGAATGAGTCAGAAAAATAAAATGGGGGATTCTTGTCTTGTTATTTATTTAATTATTTTTAGGTCCTTAGGAATTTATTTCTTTCGTAATTAGGATTTAATTTCTGCAGAATAAAACATAGCAAGCATGAACAAACTTAACACTTCTTTAGAAAGAATAAGACTAAGTGATGTGGTAATGGGAATGAACATGTCTAGGATTGGGTTATTAGGGAAGACTTATAACAGCCCGGTTTAGACCCTAGTCGGAACAGTGGTTTTGAGACCATAAATCTGAGGTCAGAAAAATATTTTAAAATTATTTTTTATGTTTATAAAGTGTGATTGAGCCTGTGTGAAAGTTTCATGTGAAAATTTTATCGACTGTGTGTCGAATGGTGAGAAACGACTTAATCGTATAAAGTGTAAAATGTTGTGTGTCGATTGTTAAGTGCTTAATTGTTGTTGTCTTTATAATGTGGAGGCCTTATGAGGCAATTAGCCCATTATTAAAGTTAGTGGATGGTTAAATGACATGATAACCTTAATGTTTATTTGTCTTATATGATTAATAAAAGGGCAAATTGGTAAAATGATTATTAAGTTACTATAATCAAAACAAAACAAATGCAATGGCCATTCTCTCATCTTTCTTCCACCGAATGTTGAAGAGAAGAACAGCCATGGCGGCATTTTAGGTTTCGGCACATTCATAGCTTGATTAAAGGTCCGTTTTTGTTTGGTTTTTAATAATTTCTACGTTTTGGTGATCGTTGCTTTGTGCTCTAGCTAGCCCATGCTTTAATTTTAGAAATTGATGGTGATTTTGAGATATTCCATTGATGAATGCTTGAGCTATGTGTTAGTTGATAGTGAAATATGGAAGATATGTGAAGGACGAACATGTTTTGTCTTTGAATTTTTAGTGAAATTGAGTAATTTGGGCTAAATTGAGAAAAGTGTAAATTGAAGGATTAAAATGTGAAATAAATGAAATGTGTGGGCTTGTATTAGCATGAGAATAATTTGGCTAAGCAAATGTGATTTGAAATTGTATGTATTTTGTGATTTGATGAAATAGGGACTAAAGTGTCGAAAGGTAAAAATTGAGGGCTATTTTTGTAAAATGCCCAAATTATGTGTGTTTGGACTAAATTGAATGAATTGGTGATTGAATGAGTTGAATTTAAATGTGTATAGACCAAGAAAGGAGAGGTTCGGATCGAGATCGAGGCAAAGACAAAGTGCTCGATTAATCAACCGTTTTGGTATTTCGACGTCCGAGGTAAGTTCGGAAATAGTACAAGTTGTTAATTTACCTTCTATGTGATGTGAATTGAATGATAGATATTGAATTAGAAATGTAATGAATGAAATTGAGTAACAAGGCACTAAGTGTGCGTAATTGAATTGAGACAGAGTTGATTAGCACTATGTGTGCGAAATAACAGAAGCTTTGGCTTCATAGTTGGCACTGTGTGTGTGATTCCGAATTACGTTCGGTTTTGTATTGGGGCACTAAGTGTGCGATGTTATATAAGCTTCAGCTATGAATTGAGGCACTAAGTGTGCGAAGTTAATTTAGTTTCAACTACAAATTGGGCACTAAGTGTGCGATTAAATCTAATGAATAATGAAGGCTGGATCGAGATACAATATCGAGCATAAATTAGCTTGGATGGTGAGTAACCATGTTTTGGCTAAGGTATGTATTGAACCTTTGTGGTTGAGGAGATTGTGTATGACTTCATGAGTGGTTGAGTAAGATTATTGGCTATGAATGATATGGTATAAACATTTGGAAATTGATATATGTGATGAGTTCTTGTTGTGCATTGTATTTTAACTATTAAGTTGAATGTATTGTGTTACGAACTTACTAAGCTTTTGAAAGCTTACTGTGTGATTTGTTTCTCTATTTTACAGTGTCAGTAAAGCTAGCTCGGATTCGAGGATCGTCAGCATCTCTATCACACTATTGGCAATATATTTTGGTACTCTTGAAGATGTGTATATTTGAATATGGCATGTATAGGCTAGTTGTTTTGAACCATGATTGAGATGTGTAAATAGCCATGTGATGTGGCTAGATAAATGATGGCAATATGCATGTGTGATTTTGGTATATGATGCATGTTATGGTATGGCTTGATGGCAATGAATATGAATTATGAATGGTAAGTTTATTGATGGATTGATGCCATAGTGATTTAGTGAAATTATGGATGAATCATGCTTGGTTTTACATATGAATTGGTTGAGTTATTTAGCATATAAGATGGTATGCTAAAAATGAGATTGAATTGGGTTGATATGATGAATATTTTGATGTGTTTTTGGTTGCTATTGATACATGGAAAGATGCTTAATTGTGCTTGTAGGGATGACCCTTGTATGGGTGGCAAATTGGCCTTGCAAATGGCCTATTTTGCATACATGGCCAAGGGACACGGGCGTGTGTCTCTGCCGTGTGGCTCAAGGGCCACCTCGAAGTGTGCCTGGGCAGGTTACACAGCTGTGGCACACGGGCATGCTTGGTGGCCGTGTGACCAAGTCAGTAGCTAGCTTAATTTCGAACGACCATGGCACACGGGCATGCCTGGTGGCCGTGCGGACAAGTCAGTATGTATGCTCTGTTTTGGCATGGCCTGGACACATGTGCGTGTCTGGTAGCCGTGTGAGGAACACGGCCTGACTACACGGGCGTCTGACCTCTGCAGTTTTGAAGAATGTTCAAATTTCCAAGAATTTTTGTATGTGCTCGGTTTAGTTCTGACCTGTAACAGCCCGATTTAGGGCCTAGTCGGAATAGTGGTGCGAGGCCACGAGTCCGAGGTGAATTCATGATTTTTAAGGTTTATGCCATGTTTGCATGCTAGTGTGAAAGTTTCATGAAGCAATTTCGTTAAATTGAAGTTGTTTGGTCCAAAAAGGACTAAATTGCAAGAGTTGCAAAATATGAGTTTCTAGAAGCTTTTTGTATGAAATAGCTTTAGACTATCAATTAGAAGTCCTTAATTAGCAATTTGGCCAAAATATAATTTTTGGGCAAAATTGGACATGAGTTAGTATTTATGAAAATTTTAAAGAGAAGGGCATTTTGGTCATTTGGTTAATAAATGATTAAAATAGGAAAAAGATGATAAAAATCTATTCATCTTCTTCCTCTCATTGCCGAAAATTTGGAGACTCCATAGCTAGGGTTCTTCATTTTTTTCAAGCTTGCTAGTAAGTTCATCTTAGCCCCGTTTTTAACATTCTTCGTATTTTTGAAGTTCTCGTATTATGAATTAGCTATTTTTAGCTATATAATGAGCTAAGATGCATGTTCAAAAATTCACCTATGAATGACATGGTTGTTAAATGATGTTTTATGGAAGATTATGAGAGTTTGATGTTAGATAAACATCTTTTCCTTAATGAATTTCATGAAAAATGATAGTATGGACTAATTTGTAATAGTTATAAAAATTGGTCATACATACTAGAAATAATGAGAATTGATGATTGTTATAGTAGAGAAAATGAATTAGCTAAGCATGAAGTTTAAGAAAGTTGAATGAAAATCATTTTACGAGCCTAGGGGCAAAAGTGCAAATATGAGAAAGTTTAGGGGCAAAATAGTAATTTTGCCTAAATATGATTAAAGAGTCAATTTAGTTTATGTGAGTATTAAATGGTCTATTTATGATTATAGATCAAGAAAAATGAAGCCCGGATCGAAACCGAGGCAAAAACAAAGTCGAGGACTAAATTGCATATCTACATACATTTTGCATATTGAGGTAAGTTTGTGTGATTTCTAAGCTTTATGATTTCTATCATTGAATTGCTTAGTATAACGTACATTATTATCATGGAATGCTTAATGTTTTGCTAAACAAAGAAATCAATGAGATTAAATACGAGCATGTCCCGATTGAAGATGGAATTTCCCAGGATACTCGATCTACCATATGAGATTAGAAAGTCCGTATAAGACCAAGCCAAGGCATGGCATCGGCAATCAAGCAAGTTATCATGTAGGTCCAAGGCAAGCTTGGCATTGAACAAGTTACCATGTAAGTCCAAGGCAAGCTTGGCATTGAACAAGTTATCATGTAAGTCCAAGGCAAGCTTGGCATTGAACAAGTTATCATGTAAGTCCAAGGCAAGCTTGGCATTGAAAAGCTATCAAGAGAAAGAAATCCCATGTAAGTCCAAGTCAAGGCATGGCATTGGTGAGAACAAGAAAGACTTCGTATAAGTCCACGTCAAGACATGGCCTCGAAACCAAGATGAGATATTCCATGTAAGACCGTATCTAGGATATGGCTTTGGCATCAAGTTCATGTGAAGAGATTTAGTATCCTCGGTTATTCACAGAAATTCATTGGGCAAATGAGTAAAGTTAAAGTGAGATAGCAAGAAATTTGAGTAAGCAAAGTTATTATCAAGTTGAAAATGAGTATTATTCATGTTATGAATGATGAATCAGAGATTATGATTATTATGTTAAAGTATGCTGATCAATGTGATCAAGTGATACAGGTACCTTGTTTACCTCCTAAGTATGAGACTAGTAAGTTTCATGAGATATGAAAGAATCAAGCATGAGTAAGTAAGCTTTATAGCTGAAATTTATGATACCATTGTTGATGTCAAATGGTTTATATTAAGCAAGTATGTTGCTATGAATATTATGCAAACTTACTAAGCTAAATGCTTACGTCTTTTATCCTTTCTTTCTATGTAGTCCCGCCAAACTAACTTGTGGATCATTGAAGTCGGAGCTCGAAGCACACTATCAACCCTTATTTTGGTATAACTAAGTTGAAATTATATTAAGTATGGCATGTATAGGAAACCGTTCATTTTGAGTATATGTCGTAGAAAGGGCAAAAGTATGGGCTATCAAGTTTATTATTATTTTGTAAATGGCTAAGTGATTGGCCAAGATTGACTAAGTATGTATGTTATTAATATCAATGAAGCATGTTGTATTGCTCATAAATGATGTAATACTTGAGTTGCTGAATTGAGCTTGAGTTTAGACTTGATTTCAGGGTGGCAATTGGCTTGGTAAATAGCCTCTAAGTGCCCACACGGATGGACACACGGGCGTGTGTCTAGGCCGTGTGCACCCTGCACCATTGTATCTTAAGTCAGAATAGACCACGGACCAGTCACACGGGCGTGTGTTTAGACTCTAGGCCGTGTTAAGGTAGTTAGTGTGCACCACGGGTGGTAAGCACGGGCGTGTGCCTTGGCCGTGGGGCATTGGCAGAATGTTGGGGTTTTAGGCACGGTTTGGGGCTACGGTCGTGTCCAGGCCGTGTGTATTTTACCAGTATCCACCACGGGTGAAAGACACGGGCATGTTTTAGGGGTGCACTGGCGTGTCCCATACAACATGGGCGTGTGACCCCTGCTCTAAAGAAATTTTTTTTAATATGTTCCGAAAAATTTTAGACAAGTGTTTAAGGCCTCGTAGGTCCTTGAAAGGTATGAATAGACTGAGAAAGAGAAGTTTTAATTCGAAACAAAATTTTATAGCCCGTAAGTACATGTTTAAGTGAGTTCAAGCATGGTAATGTCTCGTATCCAGTCTTAGTCTCGGATTTGGGTATGGGATGTTACACGACCTCTTTTTAACACGTGTTTAAGGTCTCATAGACCGTAATAAGGGACTATATGTTTATATTTGAATATGTTTGATTGATGATTGACTTTGTGTCGTGAAATGGATGTGAAATGTTCCAACTGATCAGTAACGCCTCTTAACCCTATTCTGGCGAAAGTTTAGGGTTAGGGGTGTTACATTTTATTGGTATCAGAGCTACGGTTTAGTCGATTCTCGGACTAACGTAGCACGTGTGAGTCTAGCTATACATGCCATATAAATAATTAAGATAGTGTGATGAATCCTGACAGTTAAAAATGTGTTTTTATATAGTAATGGATCCCGATCGAGCAGTTGCTGACGATGTTGAGAGTAATGCGCCTGCTCCCGCTCAAGGGACAGTGCCGGCCACATCTAGGCTGAATGATAGTGGTGAGGGAGGAGAGGCTAAGCAAGCCTTTTTCCGAATAATGAGTGAGTGGTTTTCGGAGTTCGTTCGAACGAATCCGGCTGCTCCACAACCTCCACTGTAACACCCCTAACCCGTATCCGTTGCTGGATTAGGGGTAAAGGTATTACCGGACAGATCAGAAACTTTTACAGACATTTCATAATACAAGTCATCAATTGCAATCACAGTGTCCCTTAGATAGGTCGTCGAGACCTTAAGCATGCTTTAGAGAAGGGTCGGGACTAAACCGAACACATACAGAAATTCTTAGAAATTTAAAACTTTTTGAACACTGTAGAGGTCACACACCCGTGCAATCAGGCCGTGTGCCAAAACAGAGCATGTATACTGACTTATCCCCACGGCCACCAGGCACGCCCGTGTACCATGGCCGTGTACTCTTAGGCTAGATACTGACTTATTCACATGGCTACCAGGCACGTCCGTCTACCATGACCGTGCACACTTGGGCTAGCTACTGACTTAATCCCACGGTCATTAGGTACGCCCGTGTACCTCAACCGTGTATGCATAACAGACCCTTTGCAAGGCCAATATGCCGCCCACACTAAGGTTATACCTACAAGCATAAACAAGCCTATTTCCACAATCAAATGGCAACCAAAAACACACCAAATGGTCATCATATTATTCCATTCAATCTCATTTATAAACATGCTAATTTGTACAATCAATTCCCATGTAAATCCAAGTATAATTCAACCATAGCCTCATTAAATCACTAAGACATCAATTCATCCATAAGCTTACCATTCATAAGGCTACTTCATTGCCATCAAGCCATACCAAAACATGCACCAAATACTATATTTACTCATGCACATTACCAACATTAACTAGTCAAATCACATGGCTATTTACATCTCAAACATATACCAAATCACTAGCCTATACATGCCATAGTTAGTATATACATTTCCAAAAGGTACCAAAATGAGTTTGAGTAGTGTGATGACGATCCTTGACGGTCCCCGAGCCTTCAATAGCTTTGACAATCTATAAAACAGAGCAAACACTCAGAGAGTAAGCTTTCAAAATCTTAGTAAGCCATATACAAATAAACTTAGCATAAAATGCATATAAACAATTTGATACAATAACATCATTTATTCTCATAACAAATTCATCACATATATTCTTTGGCTCATTTGCTTAGCCATATCTTCCATATTCTTCAACTCAATATCATATATACACATGGCTCATTCAATCATATCTTCACATATAATCTCATCATTTCCATATACATAATCATCTTAGTAAGTTCATATAAATACTTGCCTTTCATACACACTTAGTGTACATATCAAACGTACCTGGAACGGATATACAAATCATATAGTCGTTCATATCTCAGATTTTCCCATTGAATCGTTTAGAATCTAATAGGATACTCAGAGTGATCGGAATAGTCGTACAATGCCAACGTCCCAGACGTGGTCTTACAAGTAACCAGGTATGGATGCCACTGTCCCAGACTGGGTCTTATATGAATCAATACGATGCCAATGTCCCAAACATGGTCTTACACGTAAATCTCATATCGATGCCAACGTCCCAAACGTGGTCTTACATGAAATCTCGAATCAATGCCAATGTCCCTGACGTGGTCTTACATGATATCTCATATCAGACACCTATGTCATGACATATACTATCCTATCTATTCCTAGGTTCAGACGGGACTTCTCGGATGTTGACACTATGTCGATACTATCTCGGAATTCATGTGTACATCATCTCATGTGCATTCATCCTTATCAATAGTCATATGAATATATATAATTCAATACAAATAAATTTATTTGTATATCGACTTACCTTGGATTTGAATGGTTGATCAGATTCGGTTATTCGACTACTTTCGCTTTCTCGCGATCTAAATTTGTTTTCTTCGGTTCTTGATCTATACATATTCAAATTTCACCCTTTTATTCACTAACTCATTCATATTCAAATTTCACCCTTTTATTCACTAACTCATTCATTTCAATCAAAGAACACATATTTAGGGCAATTTGCAAATTAGCCCTCACATTTCACATTTGGACAATTTAGTCCCTAATTCACAAAATCGCAAATTACACAAAATTACCATATACCCATGCTTTGCCGAATATTCATGTATCTCATACTAGTCCATACATTTTGTTTATTTCACAAATTAGTCCCTCAAAATACTATTTTCTCAATTGAGTCCAAAATACTAAAATTTAACAAAACTTCAAATACAAACTATGATAATCAAACACATATCTTTCATTTTTCACCATCAAACATCATAAAACACATGAGTTCATCAAAGGCTCATCTCAAAAACATCATCAATTCTCAAAATTAGAACATGGGTTTTATAGTATACGAAGCAACGATTACAGAAACGTAGAAATTATCGAGAACAGATCAAAAATACATACCCGATTTTGGATTACACTAAGGCCGAATGTCACAAAACTCAAACCCTTACTTCTTTCTTTTGATTTTCAGCTAGATTAATGAATAAAAGATGATCACTTTCATCCTTTTGTTTTATTATTATAACATTTACACATATTTTACTAATTTACCCTTTATCAAATAACATTTGATACATATATTTATCAAGGCTATATTAGTCCAACAACTATCCACTATCTAAATATTGGTATAATTGCTTCTTAAAGCCACTACTTTTTAAAGCCACATCAAATAGGCACTTTTACAAATATCATGCTAGTTTTGCATTTAATGCAATTTAATCATTTTTATCAAATTAAGCACACAGATGGAAAAATTACCTTACAGAACTTTAACACATGCTTAATCACATATTAACTACACATAAAATAATGTTAAAATATTTTACTAATTCGGATTTGTGGTCCCAAAACCACTGTTCCGACTAGGGTGTAAATCGGACTGTTACATCCACCCCCACAACTACTTGTTGTGCCTCAAGTTGTAGATCCGAATCAATTAAATAAGCCTCCTATGGATAAGATCAGAAAGTACAGGTCCGAAGAGTTTAGGGCCACAGATGATGACGATACTGAGCGAGTCGAGTTTTGGCTCAAGAATACAATCCGAGTGTTCAATGAGATGTCGCTGACCCCTGAAGAATGTATTAAGTGTGCAGTTTCCTTGTTGAGAGATACGGCATATAACTGGTGTAAAACGTTGATTTCTGTGGTTCCGAGAGAGAGAGAATCACTTGGGATTTCTTTCAAGTTGAATTTAGAAATAAGTATATCAGTCAACGATTCATGGATCAGAAACGTAAAGAGTTTCTAGAGCTGAAACAGGGACGTATGTCCGTTACTGAGTATGAATGAGAGTTTGTGAGATTGAGCCAGTATGCACGGGAATGTGTTTCGAAAGAAGCTACTATGTGTAAACGCTTTATAGAAGGGCTGGATGAAGATATTAAGTTGTTGGTCGGGATACTTGACATAAACGAATTTGTTGTGTTAGTTGAAAGAGCCTGCAAAGCCGAAGAGCTAAGTAAAGAAAAGAAGAAAGTTGATTCTGAAGCTCAAGGTGAAAGAAAAAGATCGATGAGTAAGTTGTTGTTGGAACGCTGGCACCCCTTGGCGCAGCAAAATAAAATTAATTCCGGCGATCCATACCATGAATCCATGTGTGAAGAACGAATCGGGGTGAAATAAAGGTTTCGAATTTACCAAAACTTTAATCTGAGTAGACAGCAACGCCTCGGCAACAAGAATTTTGATCTACTGTCGAACCAAGCCGCAACCTTTTCTGATGTCGGCCTCTACGTAATCCACCCGGTTTGACTATGAATGGAAGAAATCTCTAAAACTGTTTTGGAGGTTTATTTGCTTGACGGCTGCAAGACCTCACAAGCAATCTCTTAGGGTTTATATTAAGCTTTGTATCTTTTATTACCTTTTTATAATTGGTATATCTTTAATGACTCATAAAATTAAATAAATACAATAAAGTTTTTAACCGAAAATTATGATTACATTAATTATATCCGAAAATTATAATTACATTAATTATAACAAGGATTTCGGTAAACTATATTTATTTAAATTTATATACGAACCAAATTCATATATTAATAGAACTATGTTGTCATTATGTGTACAACATCCTTGTACATATAATATGTTCAATATTTGATTGCCCAATTAAATTAATTCTTTAATTAATTTAATTCATGTGACAACTAAACACAATACCAACTATGTTTTATTCCGTTCATTTCAACCATAGGGTGTGACCCTGTAGGTTCTTGTAATGTTAGCAGTAATACTAGAACGATTCTAATGTCACAAACAATGAGTGGCATCTAGCAATGCATCATTGCTACCTAAGTTACAAGAAGTCATGATTCGACATAACCTTTTGTGATTAACCTTTCATGCATTAATCCTTAAGTCCTTTATTTCTGGAACGGACACAAGTCATGGAATATTCACACTTGCATAGTCCATCCCATGTTTCTTGATATCTTGAGTAGACTATGATATACAAATTAGTATGACATCTCATATCAACTTATTTGAGCATGGCCATGCATTTCTAGTCTCACTCAATCAAGTGGCCTAAGATATTACTCCTATTATGTAGGAGGGACTTATCCTATATTGATTAACCATATCCCTCTACATAGATTGTGGTATATCCAACATAAGCCTTTATAGAACAACTCACATTACGGTGTACATTTGATCAGTATCAAAATATACAACTCACGATGTTGGGATAATGATGATCTCAAGTCTGAGGATCATAGACATATTAATCACTATGAGTAATGTTGTGACAATTACATAACAATCCAAGAAACATACTCATAGCGGGTCAGTCCAATATGTTGATCTCTAACACACATATTCATGCATTGATTTTGACACTCCATATCAATGACAACTCTTTATCATCAATCAACTACATGTTAGTCTTAATGCATTATTGCTGTCCTAGTCAACAATAATACTTGACTAAGGATCTTTTAAGAATAATCATATTATTCTCAGGACATTATTATAAAACAGTTTATTTGTACACACAGAAAGAAAACTGAAATAATAATGACAATGCTTTATATTAATAAACATGGTAAATCAAGTATGTTATTACAACCATCTCATGATTGATCTTTGGGCATACTCTTACAGTTGTCTCAACCTGATGTAAGCAATCGATCAAATGCTTCGTTTGGACATCCGAGTAGAGATCGTGAGAGACAAAGCATCGGTCCACGAGTTCAAATTTTGACTGAATCAAGTGTTGGAAGTGCCAAAAGCAACAAACCTAAGTGTAGACAGTGCGGAAGACGACATGTGGGAGAATGCTGGGGCAAGTATAATAATCGAACTTGTTATAAGTGTGGATCATGAGATCACTTCATTAGAGATTGCTAAAAGTTAACTTAAGAAGAAAATGTTCAGAGTGTGAGACCGAGTACCACGACGGCTAGGGGTAGACCACCCAGAAACACTGGAAATATGAGTGGAAGTCAAAGAGGGACTACCGATACAGTTGTGAGATCAGAGGCGAGAGCACCTGCCCGAGCCTATGCCATACGCGCACGAGAGGAAGCGTCATCTCCAGACGTCATTACTGGTACTTTTACTCTATTTGATACTGATGTGATTGCATTGATAGATCTAGGTTCTACTCATTCCTATGTGTGTGTGAATCTAGTATCAAGTAAGACTCTACCTGTTGAGTCTACTGAATTTGTGATTAGAGTATCGAACCCTTTAGGCAAGTGTGTCTTGGTGGATAAAATGTGTAAGAATTGCCCATTGATGTTTCGGGATGCTTGTTTTCCGGCTAATTTGATGTTGCTACCATTCGATGAATATGATATTATTCTGGGTATAGATTGGCTCACTTTGCATAATGCCATTGTGAATTGTAAAAGAAAGAGTATTGAATTGAAAAGTCAGGACGGTGAGATAGTTTGAATTGAATCCAGAAATATGAAAGGGTTACCAGCTGTTGTATCTGCGATGAAAGCTTTGAACTATGTGAGAAAGGGTTGCGAAGCTTATCTGGCATATGTGATTGATACAAAAGTGACAGAAAAGAAAGTTGAATCTGTGCCTGTGGTTTGTGAATTCTCTGATGTATTTCCTGAAGAACTACTAGGACTACCTCCGATACGGGAAGTTGAATTTGGCATTGAATTGGTGCCGGGAATAACTCCTATCTCAATAGTTACGTATAGAATGGCACCGACAGAATTGAAAGAGTTGAAGTCTCAGTTGCAAGAGTTGACCGATAGAGGATTTGCACGACCGAGTTTCTCGCCCTGGGGTGCTCTTATGTTGTTTGTGAAAAAGAAAGACGGCACCATGAGAATGTGTATTGATTACCGACAATTGAACAAAGTAACGATAAAGAATAAATATTCGTTGCCTCATATTGATGATTTGTTTGATCAGCTGAAAGGAGCTACAGTGTTTTCTAAGATAGATTTGAGATCGGGCTACTATCAGTTGAGAGTTAAAGAATCCGATGTGCCAAAAACTGCTTTCAGAATGAGGTACGGACATTATGAATTCTTAGTGATGCCTTTCGGACTAACGAATGCTCCTACAGTGTTTATGGATCTGATGAATCGGATATTCAGACCGTATTTGGATCGCTTTGTGGTGGTGTTTATTGATGACATTCTGATTTATTCATGTGATGAGACACAACATGCCGAGCATTTGAGAATCGTGCTACAGACTCTGTGTGAGAAGCAATTGTACGCAAAATTCAGCAAATGAGAGTTATGGTTGCGTGAGGTTGGATTTCTGGGACATATTGTATCAGCTGTGGGAATACGAGTTGACCAGAGTAAGATCTCAGCTATTTTAGAATGGAAGCCTCCGAGAAATGTGTCTGAAGTCCGTAGTATTTTGGGACTGGCGGGATATTATAGACAGTTTGTGAAAGGCTTCTCGATGATTGCAACTCTGTAACGCCCCAAAAATTGGGCCTAGAATAAATGGGTTTCGTGTGTCGAGAGAATGGATTTTGTCGATCGGGGAAATAAATTTTATTGTGCATATGTTAGTATGAAGGCCAGAGTTTAGGCCTTATAATTAGTTGGGTCTGATTCACGACACAAAGAAACGCCTGGCCCAGTGGCAAAGGCGTTATGAGCAGGAGGGGGAGCAGGGTTCTAGTCACGGCGTGCGCTAAATGTTGGTTTTTTTTTTGTAAACCTGGAGCACGGCAGAAAGGTTTATAATTAATTAGGGAGGAAATATGACTCAAATAAAGCGGGCAGCGCAGTTTCAAGGGGCGTGTATCATAGTGAAGAGGTTGGAGGTTCGAAGCTGGGTGTGGCGAATATTTTTAGAATTCTTTGGATGATTCTGTCGTTGGGAAATAGGCCTTAAAAGAAGTTGAGAATGGAACATATCACAAGAAGAGTTCTGGTGCAGTGGCGAGAAGCGTGCTATGGATCTGAGTGGTCGCAGGTTCGAGTCCCAGTGGCTGGTAGCGTGTGGTGGTGCCTGGAGGTCTTGGTTTCGAGTTGCCTTGTGCGCAATAACCTGCTATTTTGCTGCTGGCATGGGGAGGTGTTTGAAGTGGACCAAAACACCAAAGGATGGCTGCTGTTCGGGGAAAGCAATTTGAATGTAATTCAAATTGGATTTTTGGCTAAATAACGGAATTTTTGGATGGGGATGAAGATAAAATTTGGAGAAAATAAAGGAATTTAATTGGTGATAAGTTTGAGTCGACTGGGGAGTGTAGGTTTATTTTATTTATTTATTTATTTATTTATTTTAGTATATATATGTGTGCCTTATGGGTAAGTAGGGCATTTGTTGCTTTGGTGTGCTTTAGTTGATTAATTAGGGGAAAATTCCTTCCAATCTCCTAATTCTTTTTAGTTTCTTTCCCTTTGGCAAATACCCGAGTAATCACAATTTCTTTCTTTTTCCAAACAAAAGCGCCTAGACCGAATTCTCCTTCCCTCCCACAATATTTCTTCTATTCCGAATTAGAAAAGAAATTCTCTCATTGGGGTTTCATTCTTTGTCAAACCAATTTCTTCTTCTCCATTTGTAAAACTGAATCTCACTTCTAAAAATCACACTCTATAATCTAAAATCTTGTGGGCAAGTAATCTTATGGCGGTAAGAGAGCAAATCTTTATTTATGCAACAAAAGGGGTAAGTTTTAATCGCTTTATTATCTTATTCTTAGTCGAAACCCCTCATTGTGTCTTTCACTCATTCTCTTAACTAGGCCGAACCCTTGTGTTTCTCTACCGAATCGTTGTTGTTTCTTTGACGAGGTACTCTCCTCGCGCTTTGGGTTTTGGTGTGGTAAAGTCCCTAGTCAATCGGTAAGTGTACTCATCTATAATTCTTGGATTAATGGTTGGCCGAATATGGTTAGGATTGGTTAAGAGTGACTTTTCATGGATGTAAATCACTTGGTTGTGCAGCCTTTGATAGTCAAGGTTCTTCAACGTAGATCTTGGAGTCAATTACGGTTAGCGAATAAGTGAAGGGTTGATAGGCTTAATCGTTCAAGGTAAGGGATTTGTATGTTTTTGGCTTTTGATAAAAAGGGAGAAACGATACTAAGCGTATGATCAACTGTTAGTTTTGATTGATCATAGGTTTGTGGCTAAGGAATCCTAGTGTGCTTTGAAATTGAAGGTGTGTACAAACACTACACACAGACGATGGCAGCAACACCGAAAAGCCGAAAAGTCGAAAGTGGCTAAATGGGCCTGCCGAGCTCGTGGGCCCAAATCGGCAAAGATTGATATGTGTATTTCAATATTGAATTGACATGAAAGGGGTGTATGGTTTGATTATGATCGGGCCTAATGGGCTACATAAACATGAATGGGCTTAGTGGGCCTTATGGGATTTTAGAAGTGTATGCTAGGGTTTAATGGACTCTAGGCCTAGTTCTGATAAATTCTTAAAATTGCATAAGACTTAATTTATTCATCAAACATGTCTATGGACAAGTCGATTAGTTAGAGTGTGGTAACCGACATATGCATGCCTAGGATTGGATCTAGGGAGAGCTTGGTACTTAAGCGGTCCTAGTGACCCACCTCCTCTTTTCTAAGATCCTACCTGGTGCATAGTGTTTATTCACTTTAACCACGAGGACTTTTTGATGGGCCAAAGTTCATAACTAAAACCCAAGATGAAAGAAATTACGGAAATACCCCTGTAGGGTAAAAATTACGAAAATACCCCTGTAGGGTAGAAATTACGGAAATACCTCTGTAGGGTAGAATTACGAAAATACCTCTGTAGGGTAGAATTACAAAAATACCCCTAGGTAGTGAAATGACTAAAATACCCCTAAGTGCTTAATGTGTGAAAATGTGTATGTTGCATTCATGAATTATATCTTGCAGTTGGGTGGGTTTGATGATACGGAGGAAGCTATGTGAGGATCGCATAGTCGCTTGACGACCGTGGATCCACCGGTGGCTTTAAGCCCATCATATGCTTAGCGCTTTTTTGCAACGCTTGAAGTAGTCCGCCGTTGGTGCTACCTTTGGAGTGTAGGGGCTGGGTGGGTTGATATTTATATCCCCACGAGAGTGTAGGGTCGGTGCGGGTGGAGTGCAGGTTGGATTTGGGATGGGTGCATTGCATTCATGTGATACTGATGTGGTATGAGGTCATTATGGGCTAAGGCCCAAGACCACCAATTTTGATAGGGCTTAGGCCCAACATGATAATTGTGATAATTGCATGTTGATTGGATTACCAAGGGTCGTACACACTGAGTTTCGAAACTCACACACTTTTAATTAATGTTTCAGTGTGCGCTTACGATGCGGCTCGACTTGGCAGAGGACTCGGAGATGGCCACACTACAAGCTATTTAGATGTTTTAATTTGTTCAAATGAATTTATTTTAAATACTTTGTTTTCCATTGGATTGTAACAAGGCCTTGTATCTCCAATTTGACTTTACACTTGGGTTTTATTATTGTTTCAACTGCCTAATTATTAAACTTAAATAAATTTCTAAAGTTTAACATGGTTTTCGAAATAACTATAACATATGGACGTTTTCTTAAAACATGGGCTTTTATCATAACTTAACAGGTTACATAGATTTTGGGTTTCTAAATCCTAAACTTAAGCTTTTAACTAAGCAAAGTCGTTTTGGAATTATTCCTTTGATGTGACATCACCAGATTTGGCCATAACTTCTAGGTCGGGTTTGAGGTGCTACATTTAGTGATATTAGAGCCCGGTTGCAAAGCTCGGGCTGTGAAATGGGCCTTAGATTTTGGGTTTTTTTTTAAAAAAACAAGTAGATTAAAAAGTTTTTACAGGATTCTTGAAGTGTGGTTCACCGAGCCCTCGACGTCGATCCAAGTAAGTTTTTCTGTTATTACACTTGTTTAAATTACTGAACTGTATTAAGATATTGAGCTACTTTAAATAATAGGTTCTTAGAGACTAAAGCCTGTAGGAAACTTAAGCCTGTAGTGGATCTACGACGGTGAAACAACTTTTAAATTGTTACTTGCACAAGACATGTGCTTTAAACAGTGGAACTATGAACTAATTTCATAAAAAATTCTAATCCAGAAATACGCACGCATTGATGAGCACTAGAAGAGGAGGAAGAGGCCGCGGCCGAGGCCGAGGAAGTGTTGGGGCTTTGTAAACATTTGAATCAGAATTTGGTACTTATTCTGCGTATGTTTGAGAATGTTTGCGATAGGTGGATGTTTTGGGTATGTATTAACATTATTCGGGTCAGAGTGCGCAGCGGTAGCGTGGTGGGGTAGTTGATACACGACCACCCTGTTAGTTGGAATTTTGGGGACGAAATTTCTTTTAGGAGGGGTGAGTTGTAACCCCCCAAAAATGGGCCTAGAATAAATGGGTTTCGTGTGTCGAGAGAATGGATTTTTTCGATCGGGGAAAAATTTTTTATTGTGCATATGTTAGTATGAAGGCCAGAGTTTAGGCCTTATAATTAGTTGGGTCTGATTCACGACACAAAGAAACGCCTGGCCCAGTGGCAAAGGCGTTAGGATCTGGAGGGGGAGCAGGGTTCTAGTCGCGGCGTGCGCTAAATGTTGGTTTTTTTTTTTGTAAACCTAGAACGCGGAAGAAAGGTTTATAATTAATTAGAGAGGAAATATGACTCAAATAAAGTGGGCGGCGCAGTGGCAAGGGGCGTGTATCATAGTGAAGAGGTTGGAGGTCCGAAGCTGGGTGTGGCAAATATTTTTAGAATTATTTGGATGATTCGGTCACTGAGAAATAGGCCTTAAAAGAAGTTGAAAATGGAACATATCACAAGAAGAGTTGTGGTGTAGTGGCGAGAAGCGTGCTATGGATCCGAGTGGTCGCAGGTTCGATTCCCAGTGGCTAGTAGCGTGCGGTGGTGCCTAGAGGACTTGGTTTCGAGTTGCCTTGTGCACAATAACCTGCTATTTTGCTGCTGGCGTGAGGAGGTGTTTGAAGTGGACCGAAACACCAAAGGATGGCTGCTGTTCGAGGAAAGCAATTTGAATGTAATTCAAATTGGATTTTTGGCTAAATAACGGAATTTTTGGATGGGGATGAAGATAAAATTTGGAGAAAATAAAGGAATTTAATTGGTGATAAGTTTGAGTCGACTGGGGAGTGTAGGTTTATTTTATTTATTTATTTATTTATTTATTTATTTATTTTAGTATATATATGTGTGCCGTATGGGTATGTAACATCCCCAAACCCGGCCCGTTCACTACGACCGAATCTGGTTATGTTAAAGCGGAAAAGACGGTGGAAAAATCTATTTAACTTAGAAAAATTTAGTAAAACTTGCTACCTTTTGAAAAATCCATGTTTATTTAAACTTATGAGTAAAACTTTGTTATTAAAAAAATACTCATACTAAAAGATTAATATATACAAGCCAAATTGAATAAGTAGGTTAGAACAATATAATCATCTTCACATAGTGTTTCAAATTCCTCAAACCATAATAAATACTAATAAAGTAATAACTAAAATAAATAAGAGTCAAAAGGCCTTTATTACATATTCTATTTAAAACGAAATACTTAAAGTAAGCCTAAAACGTTTAAACTCTTCCTTCTCGCATGGGCCACCATGTGTCCTCTCTCCGAACCCGATCCAACTACGCGTCACACCAAATGGTTAATGAAAAGAGTGAGTCCACCGACTCAAGCATGCATAACCACAACACATATTTCCATCCGTATGGGCTTGGCCCATACCCACACAAACCATCGAAACAAATCATGCAAGAATGCATCTCACCCCAACCTACTATCCAACCGTGACACCAACCTTAGCGGACTCACGCCTAAGGCCGTGGATAAACCACCACCGATCACATCGTGATCCATCCCCTTACCTTGGCAATTGGCCGCACAAGGCCGTGGTGAGCCACCGATCAACCAATCGTGATCCCGATATCAAAATCCGTCTACGGTGACGCACATAGCCATCAACCGCCGAGATGGGCACCGAGCCACACCTCCCTTGAGGTAGCACAAAGCTAGCCTTCAAGCGCTAATGTAGCCTGAGCTATCATTAGACCACGTACATCCTGTGTACACTTCTTCCTTCTTCAATCCAATCCCATGCCCATGTGTCAATAAATCATGCAAGAATATCATATAGAATGAGTATTTATCACTTATCACTTCCACATTGTACATATATAAATGTATATCAAGATTAACTTACCATCACCAGTTACTCATCACTTATGCCATTATAAACGGCTATTACACATAATACACATATAAACATGTTAGCAAACCAAACCACAGAAATAGTGCGATGATTACGCACCTAAATGATACCAAAACCCGAAACGCTACTTCTGCTTCTGCACCCGCAGACTAACGGACTTACAAAAGGTTCCCAGCGATAGGCTCTTCTCCCCTACAATCGGCCTTGGCATAAAAACAATGAACACTTAGGCCATTCGGCCAAGACAAAAACTATAGCACAAAGAAAACTAACACACCCTTACCTTGCTAACCACTACCCTTTGCTCTAACAAGAATCCACCACCACCAGGAAGTTCGGCTCAGGGACTTGCAACAAAAGTGGAGTAAGAGAATAAATGGTGATTCGGCAATGACTCTAAAATGGTGTTGAGATATTCGGCAATGGCAGGCTTTTAAGGGTGATCTCAGTTTGAAGCAAGGTCAAAGAAAAGGGGTGAAGGGAGAGGGGAAAAAAATGGATAAGCCCACTTCCGGCTTTGGCTACAACAAAATGAAAGGAAAAGAAAGGGTGTTCTTGACTTATTTTCGGCAAGAGACTAAGGGAAAATAAAAATAGAAGAAGCAAGAACTTTTAGTGAGGAGAAAAGCAAATGGTGAATGAACAATGAGCACCTCCCCCCCTATTTATACTATTCGGCCAAGCTCCAAGCTCCCAAAAAAAAAATCCTAAAATCTCTCCTAAAACACCTCCCTTCCATCCATTCAAAATAATTTGAATGGGTCAAACTTACCTAGCCAAATTTAAAAAGAGAAGACCAAGTCTTCCTCCACCTTTCAAGCCTCCCAAAACCGTCCCAATACCCTCCTCCATGACGCCAAAAAAAAAAACAACCCACAATGCCATCCTTGCAACTCGAACACTGGCCCCCTTCCCCTTCAAGTGGCGTCACTTCTCCATGCTCTAAGTGGCGCCTCCTGGCCACTCTGCCACTCCAATCTTGGTGCCAAAACCCCACCAAAAATTCTCTTAAGGCCCTCTCCATCCAAACTCCCCCTTTTAGCCCCTAAACTAAAAATTTACCAAAGCAACCTACCACCACCTAGGGTTCTCAGGACCCCTAAAACTTACCCAAACACACACTGAAGTGTGCCAACACCCGAGCTAAGCACCAAAAATCTAACCCCTAAAACCAGGGGTGTTACAATTCTACCCTCCTTAAAATAATTTCGTCCCAAAATTACTTAGCTAATCGAACATCTGTACAACCTATCTTACCACCTTCGCTTATGCTGCGCAACTCTGATCTTAAAGAGCTAACATACCTTCTAGGCACCGTTTCTAAGTTCATACTCAAGGTTCCAACTACTTTACGAGCAACAGATCAAACAATCACCAAAGCGAACAAAACTCCAAAGAGTATTCCAGACTTAAGGAACTTACCAGTTGACCCATCAGCACATCATTATCCTCTCTCGATGAACTGCATAAACGGACACTGGCGCCCTTGCCTCAGCCGGTGCCACCATTATCGCGGTCATCGCCACACGACCTCGGCCAAAACCATTTCCTCTATGGTTCGAACCGCGACCCCTTATCGCTGCTTGCCGACCACCTCTGCCTGGTTGCCCATAACCTTGGCCTTCTGCTCGAGTCCCATTCGGATTCTGGGGACAATCCTTAATCAGATGAGACTTGGACTTGCATCTGAAGCACTCTCGAACACGATTCCAGCATTCGCCAACATGGTACCTTCCACACTGCGCACACGGACGATCTGGATTCCTCTCAGTTGTCTTAACAATATGAACAGAAGTCTCAACCCTCGGTCTCTTCTGGACCCTCTCAACCACTTCTGGCGATCCAACACTTCTCTTATCACGGTTCCTTTCCCTATTGAGCCTCTCAGCCTTCTTGAACTCCTCAGCTATTCGAGCTTTCTCCACTAAAACGGCGAAGTCTCTTTCCTGATGCGGAGCAATCAAAACTCGCAACTCATCCCGTAGCCCATCTTCAAATCTGACGCATCTCTCATAATCAGTTGCCACGATTCCCCGAGCATACCGGCTCAAATGTAGAAACTCGACCGTACTCAGCTATCGATTTGCTACCTTGCACCGCATTGAGGAACGCCTTCCTCTCGAGCATCCACATAGCTCGCTCCGACATACTTCCTCGAACTTGATCTTAAAATAACCCCATCCACTCGATCTGCCGGGTACTTTCCTTAACCGTGAGCCACCACCGGTAGGCCTCATCTCGCAAAGAACGAAACAACACCCTTAAGCTTCTCCTCGCAGCTTAAGTCTAAGTCGCCCATAATCCTTTCCACTCGCCTCAAGCCGATTACTCGCCACGCTTCGGAGCTACCCCGCACACTCCTCAAAGACCTCGGCTCCATTCGCCCCTAAGCCTTTCGGCATCGACGACTTCCGAGTCCCACTGCCCCCATTGGCTCCTGCCACTCGCTCAAGCACCCGCAGCATAGCCTGCGATACTGCATCGTCTCCTCCAGTCTGATCCTGCTGTTCCACCTCAACAGCTGGTGGCGGCACATCGCTCTCTGACCCATGGCGAGACCCAACCGGTTCAGACACTGACATCCTGCCTCTACCCCGTCCACGAGTATTGCGACCACGCCCCCTAGAACTCATACCTAGCGCCTCGATTTAGTCTGTTTAAAAAGTTTTATGCATTAGAAATTCTTGTTTCACTGTTTTATCCACGAGAAATTTTATGCAGTGAAGTTTCCGCGAGTAGTTCTTTCGAGCAATCAAGTTTCCTTCCCTACCCAGGGGTAATTTCGTCATTTTCCTACAGGGGTATTTTTGGTAATTTTGTAAATCGAGGAAACCTCTTTCAAAATCAGATTTAGAGTTTACAAACCAAAGGGGTAAATTTTGGAAATTTTAAAACTAAGGATTTTAAAACAGTGAGGCAAATCCCTTTCGGGTTTTAATAATTGGTTTAGCCTATGAACAAGTCCTCTTGGTTAAGGTGAACCGTAGCTACGCACTGTAGGATTCCAAATAAGAGGAGGTGAGTCACGAGGATCGCTTAAGTACCGTGCTCTTCCGGATCCACTCCTAGACATGCGCACAATGGTTGCCACACCTCAACTCGCGCGACTTTATCACGGTTTTGTTTAGTAACCTTAAGTCTTATGCATGTGTTTGAGTAGACTAGTCCTAGGGTTCAATAGCCCTAATATTCTAATCTACGAGCCCAACTAAGCCCATAACAGTTCATATAACAATTCACTTCAGAAGTCTGAAGTACTTACCTGGCGGACTCGGGCCGGAGGTACAGTGCCATGCGAATAACTCAAAAATATTTCACGAAACCCATATCTTTGAAAACCCATTTAAAAATGTTTTTGGGCCCAAAACCCTCAAAGCCGAGTTTTGAACCGGGCTCTGATACCAAACTGTAACATCCCCAAACCCGGCCCATTCACTACGACCGAATCTGGTTATGTTAAAGCGAAAAAGACGGTGGAAAAATCTATTTAACTTAGAAAAATTTAGTAAAACTTGCTACCTTTTGAAAAATCCATGTTTATTTAAACTTATGAGTAAAACTTTGTTATTAAAAAAAATACTCATACTAAAAGATTAATATATACAAGCCAAATTGAATAAGTAGGTTAGAACAATATAATCATCTTCACATAGTGTTTCAAATTCCTCAAACCATAATAAATACTAATAAAGTAATAACTAAAATAAATAAGAGTCAAAAGGCCTTTATTACATATTCTATTTAAAACGAAATACTTAAAGTAAGCCTAAAACGTTTAAACTCTTCCTTCTGCATGGGCCACCATGTGTCCTCTCCAACCCGATCCAACTACGCGTCACCGAAATGGTTAATGAAAAGAGTGAGTCCACCGACTCGAGTGCATAACCACAACACATATTTCCATCCGTATGGGCTTGGCCCATACCCACACAAACCATCGAAACAAATCATGCAAGAATGCATCTCACCCCAACCTACTATCCAACCGTGACACCAACCTTAGCGGACTCCACGCCTGGGGCCGTGGATAAACCACCACCGATCACATCGTGATCCATCCCCTTACCTTGGCAATTCGCCGCACAAGGCCGTGGTGAGCCACCGATCAACCAATCGTGATCCCGATATCAAAATCCGTCTCACGGTGACGCACATAGCCATCAACCGCCGAGATGGGCACCGAGCCACACCTCCTTGAGGTAGCACAAAGCTAGCCTTCAAGCGCTAATGTAGCTGAGCTATCATTAGACCACGTACATCCCGTGTACACTTCTTCCTTCTTCAATCCAATCCCATGCCCATGTGTCAATAAATCATGCAAGAATATCATATAGAATGAGTATTTATCACTTATCACTTCCACATTGTACATATATAAATGTATATCAAGATTAACTTACCATCACCAGCTACTCATCACTTATGCCATTATAAACGGCTATTACACATAATACACATATAAACATGTTAGCAAACCAAACCACAGAAATAGTGCGATGATTACGCACCTAAATGATACCAAAACCCGAAACGCTACTTCTGCTTCTACACCCGCAGACTAACGGACTTACAAAAGGTTCCCAAATGATAGGCTCTTCTCCCCCTACAATCGGCCTTGGCATAAAAACAATGAACACTTAGGCCATTCGGCCAAGACAAAAACTATAGCACAAAGAAAACTAACACACCCTTACCTTGCTAACCACTACCCTTTGCTCTAACAAGAATCCACCACCACCAGGAAGTTCGGCTCAGGGACTTGCAACAAAAGTGGAGTAAGAGAATAAATGGTGATTCGGCAATGACTCTAAAATGGTGTTGAGATATTCGGCAATGGCAGGCTTTTAAGGGTGATTTCGGTTTGAAGCAAGGTCAAAGAAAAGGGGTGAAGGGAGAGGGGAAAAAAATGGATAAGCCCACTTCCGGCTTTGGCTACAACAAAATGAAAGGAAAAGAAAGGGTGTTCTTGACTTATTTTCGGCAAGAGACTAAGGGAAAATAAAAATAGAAGAAGCAAGAACTTTTAGTGAGGGAGAAAGCAAATGGTGAATGAACAATGAGCACCTCCCCCCCTATTTATACTATTCGGCCAAGCTCCAAGCTCCCAAAAAAAAATCCTAAAATCTCTCCTAAAACACCTCCCTTCCATCCATTCAAAATAATTTGAATGGGTCAAACTTACCTAGCCAAATTTAAAAAGAGAAGACCAAGTCTTCCTCCACCTTTCAAGCCACCCAAAACCGTCCAATACCCCTCCTCCATGACGCCAAAAAAAAAAAACAACCCACAATGCCATCCTTGCAACTCGAACACTGGCCCCCTTCCCCTTCAAGTGGCGTCACTTCTCCATGCTCTAAGTGGCGCCTCCTGGCCACTCTGCCACTCCAATCTTGGTGCCAAAACCCCACCAAAAATTCTCTTAAGGCCCTCTCCATCCAAACTCCCCCTTTTAGCCCCTAAACTAAAAATTTACCAAAGCAACCTACCACCACCTAGGGTTCTCAGGACCCCTAAAACTTACCCAAACACACACTGAAGTGTGCCAACACCCGAGCTAAGCACCAAAAATCTAACCCCTAAAACCAGGGTGTTACAGGGTAAGTAGGGAATTTGTTGCTTTGGTGTGCTTTAGTTGATTAATTAGGGGAAAATTCCTTCCAATCTCCCAATTCTTTTTAGTTTCTTTCCCTTTGGCAAATACCCGACTAATCACAATTTCTTTCTTTTTCCAAACAAAAGCGCCTAGACCGAATTCTCCTTCCCTCCCACAATATTTCTTCTATTGCTTTATTAGAAAAGAAATTCTCTCATTGGGGTTTCATTCTTTGTCAAACCAATTTCTTCTTCTCCATTTGTAAAACCGAATCTCACTTCTAAAAATCACACTCTATAATATAAAATCTTGTAGGCAAGTAATCTTGTGGCGGTAAGAGAGCAAATCTTTCTTTATGCAAAAAAAAGGGTAAGTTTTAATCGCTTTATTATCTTATTCTTAGCCGAAACCCCTCATTGTGTCTTTCACTCGTTCTCTTAACTAGACCGAACCCTTTTGTTTCTCTAACGAATCGTTGTTGTTTCTTTGACGAGGTACCCTCCTCGCACTTTGGGTTTTGGTGTGGTAAAGTCCCTAGTCAATCGGTAAGTGTACTCATCTATAATTCTTGGATTAATGGTTGGCCGAATATGGTTAGGAATTGTTAAGAGTGACTTTTGATAGATGTAAATCACTTGGTTGTGCAGCCTTTGATAGTCAAGGTTCTTTAACGTAGATCTTGGAGTCAATTGCGGTTAGCGAATAAGTGAAGGGTTGATAGGCTTAATCGTTCAAGGTAAGGGATTGGTATGTTTTCGGCTTTTGATAAAAAGGGAGAAACGATACTAAGCGTATGATTAACTGTTAGTTTTGATGTATCATAGGTTCGTGGCTAAGGAATCCTAGCGTGCTTCACAATTGAAGGTGTGTACAAACACTACACACACATGATGGTGGCAACAACAAAAAGCCGAAAAGTCAAAAGTGGCTAAATGGGCCTACCGAGCTCGTGGGCCCAAATCGGCAAAGATTGATATGTGTATTTCAATATTGAATTGACATGAAAGGGGTGTATGGTTTGATTATGATCGGGCCTAATGGGCTACATAAACATGAGCGGGCCTAATGGGATATATAAACATGAATGGGCTTAGTGGGCCTTATAGGATTTTAGAAGTGTATGCTAGGGTTTAATGGACTCTAGGCCTAGTTTTGATAATTCTTAAAATTGCATAAGACTTAATTTATTAATCAAACATGTCTGTGGACAAGTCGATTAGTTAGAGTGTGGTAACCGACATATGCATGTATAGGATTGGATCTAGGGAGAGCTTGGTACTTAAGCGGTGTAACACCCCATACCCGAGTCCGAGGCTCAGACTAGATACGAGACATTACTATGCTTGAACATACTTAATCATGACATTACGGGCTATAAAATTCCGTTCCGAAATTAAAACTTCTCATTCTTAGACAATTCGTACATTTCATGGGCCTACGAGGCCTTAAACTCGTACTGGTAAACTTTCGAAACCTTATCGAAAAACTTTTCTTTGAAACATGGGTTACACGCCCGTGTAATATAAGACACGCCCGTGCATAGGCATACACGCCCATGTCCTCAGACCATGCCCTAAAACTCAGTATTCTGCCGATTTCCACACGGCCATGACACGCCCGTGGACTTAGACCGTGTACTACATCTTCATATACTGACTTATTTCACACGACCGGGCACACGCCCATGTTCTAACGTGTGTCATGCATGGCCTTAACACACGGCCGTGGGATTAGTCCGTGGCCTATCCTTATTTATAAGACTAAGGTGCGCTTTCGCATACGGCCTGAGACACACGCCCGTGTGTCCAATCGTGTGGGCACTTAGAGGCTATTTACCAAGCCAATCACCACCCTGAAACTAAGATCACATTCATACTCAATCCAATTACTCAAATTACTACATCTTTCATTGATATCAAAAAGCATACATACTTAGACGATTTGGCCAATTTCTCTAGCCATATACAAAAAGAATAATGAACAAGATAGCCTATAATATGGCTCTTCTTAAAACATATACTCAAAATGAAGTGCCTCCTATACATGCCATACTTAATAAAAAAACTTTGCTATACCAAAATGGCGATTGATAGTGTGCTACGAGCTCCGATTTCAACGATCCACAAGTTAGCTTGGCAGGACTACATAGAAAGAAAGAATCAAAGGCGTAAGCATTTAGCTTAGTAAGTTTGCATATAATGTACATTCTTGCTTGATATAAACCATTTAACATAAATAATGGTATCATAGATTTCAGCTATAAAGCTTACTTACTCATACTTGATTCATACATATCTCATGAAACTTACAAATCTCATGCTTGAGAGGTAACCAAGGTACCTGTATCACTTGATCACATTGATCAGCATACTTTAACATAATAATCATTATCTATCATTCATCATTAATAACGCAAATAATGCTCACTTTCATCTTGATGCTAGCTTTGCTTTCTTAGCTTTCTTGTTATCTCATTTTAACTTTACTCGTTTTCCCGATGAATTTCTGCGAATAACCGAGGATACTAAATCTCTTCCCACGTAACATGATGCCAAAGCCATATCCTAGATATGGTCTTACATGGAATATCTCATTTTGGTTTCAAGGCCATGTCTTGAAATGGACTTATATGAAGTCTTTCTCTTGATAAATTGTTCAATGCCAAGCTTGCCTTGGACTTACATGATAACTTGTTCAATGCCAAGCTTGTCTTGGACTTACATGATAACTTGCTCAATTTCAAGCTTACCTTGGACTTACATGATAACTTGCTCAATGCCAAGCTTGCCTTGGACTTACATGATAACTTGCTCAATGCCAAGCTTGCCTTGGACTTACATGATAACTTGCTCAATGCCAAGCTTGCCTTGGACTTACATGATAACTTGCTTGATTTGCCGATGTCATGTTCCAAACATGGTCTTACACTGGCTCTCATAATGTGGTAGATCGAGTATCCTGGGAAATTCATTTTCAATTGGGACTTGCTCATACTTAATCTCACTGATTTCTTGGTTGAACATAACATCAAATAATTCATGAAAACAGTGTACATTATACTAAGTAATTCAATGATAAAAATCATAAAACTTAGAAATCATACAAACTTACCTCAATATACAAAATGTATGTAGATGTGCAATTAAGTCTTCTACTTTGTTCTTGCCTCGGTTTCGATCCGGGCTTCACTTTTCTTGATCTATAATCATAAATAGATCATTTAAAACTCACATTCACTAAATTGACTCTTAACTCATACTTTGGCAAAATTACTATTTTGCCCCTATACTTTCTCATATTTGCACTTTTGCCCCAAGGCTCGTAAAATAATTTTCATTCAACTTTCTTAGACTACATGCTTAGCTGATTCATTTTCTCTACTATAGCCATTATCAATTCTCATTATTTCTAATAGGTATGACTAATTTCAAAACTTTTACAAACTAGTCCCTATGCTCATTTTTCATGAAATTCACTTAGAAAAAGATGTTTATCTAACATCAAACTCTCATAAACTTCCATAAAATATCATTTAGCATGCATGTCATTCATGGGTAGATTTTTGAACATGCATCTTAGCTCATTTTATAGCTAAAAATAGCTAATTCATAATACGAGGACTTCAAAAACACGAAGAATATTAAAATCGGGACTAAGATGAACTTACTAGCAAGCTTGAAAGATGAGCAAACCTTAGCTATGGTTTCTTTGAAAATTTCGGCAATGAGGAAGAAGATGATAATGATTTTTGTCATCTTTTTCCTTTATTAATCATTTAATAGGTAAATGACCAAAATGCCCTTCTCTTAAAAATATCACCATTTACTAACTCATGTCCAATTTTGTCCAAAAATTATGATTTGGGAAAATTGCTATTTGAGGACATATAATTGCTATTCTAGAGCTATTTCATACAAAATGCTTCTAGAAACTCACATTTTACAACTTTTGCAATTTGGTACTTTTTGACCATTCAACTTCAATTTAGCAAAATTACTTCATGAAACTTTCACACTAACATGCAAACATGGCATGAACCTTAAAAACTCATAAATTCACCTCGGATTTGTGGTCTCGCACCACTATTCCGACTAGGACCTAAATCGGGCTGTTACAATTCTCCCCCCTTAGGGATTTTCATCCTCGAAAATCTTACAAGCAAAAAGGTTTGGATACTGGTTTCTCATACTCTCTTCTGGTTCCCATGTGGCTTCTTCTATTCCATGTCTTTCCCACAATACTTTCACTAGGGCAATACTTTTATTTCTTAGCTGGTTGACTTCCCGAGCCAAAATCTTAACTGGTTCCTCACCGTAAGTCATGTCGGGATGAATTTCTACCTCTGACGGGGTAATTACATGTGAAGGGTCTGATCGGTAGCGTCACAACATAGACACGTGAAACACATCATGTATCTTTTCTAATTCTAATGGCAAATTCAAACGGTAAGCTACCGGCCCAACTCTCTCAGTAATCTCGTAAGGTCCGATGAAACGTGGGCTTAACTTGCCTTTCCGACCAAATCTGAGAACTTTTCTCCATGGTGATACTTTCAAGAAAACTTTATCCCCGACTTGGTACTCTATCTCTTGTCTCTTTAAATCCGAATAGGATTTACATGCTGCATCTAAGGCGCCTTTTAAACATTCTCGTATCACTTTCACTTTCTCCTCAGCTTCTCTAACCAAATCAACCCCGTGAATTTGGTTTTCCTTGAGTTCAGTCCAAAATAAAGGCGTTCTGCACTTACGCCCATATAGAGCCTCATAAGGTGCCATCTTTAAACTTGACTGAAAACTATTGTTGTAGGCAAATTCTGCTAATGGGAGGAACTTTTCCCAACTGCCTTAGAATTCTAGAATGCAACATCTGAGCATATCCTCAAGCACTTGAATTACCCTCTCCGACTGGCCGTCAGTTTGAGGATGAAAGGCCGTACTAAAGTTCAACTTTGTACCCAAGGCCTCTTGTAACTTTTTCCAAAATCTGGATGTGAACCTCGAATCTCTATCTGATATGATTGACAAAGGGACTCCGTGAAGTCTTACTATTTACAAACATACAAGTTTGCCAATTTGTCGAGTGAGTAATCTACTCAAATGCAGGTATAAAATGGGTTGACTTAGTGAGTCTATCAACTACAACCCATATAGCATCCTTCTTGCTTGGTGACAACGGTAAACCCGTTACAAAATCCATAGTAATACGGTCCCATTTCCACTCGGGAACCAAAATGGGTTGAAGCAAACCCGAAGTTACTTGGTGTTCACCTTTACTTGTCGACAAATCAAGCATTTGAAACAAACTCAAATATCTTTCTTCATTCTCACCACCAATACTGTTGCTTCAAGTCATTATACATCTTGGTACTACCCGGATGTACAGATAAACATCCATCATGTGCCTCGTATAAAATTCTCTGAATAAGCTCTCCTTTTCTCGGTACACAAACTCTATCTTTAAACAACATGTATCCATCAGAATTAATCTGAAAGTCAGATTCAACATCTGACTCGCACTGAACTCTCTTGACTTGCAATTTGCTATCTTATTTCTGAGCCTCAACGATCTCTTAGAGAAATATTGGTCTAGCTCTCAACTCAGCTAGAATAGAACCATTATCGGATAAAGTCATCCGTGAATTCATTGTCCTTAATGCAAAAAGGGACTTCCAGCTCAAAGCATCGGCGACCACATTCTCCTTGCCAGGATGGTAGTCAATAACTAACTCATAGTCTTTTGTCAACTCTAACCATCTTTTTTGCCTCAAGTTTAATTCTTTCTACGTCATCAAATACTTCAAACTTTTGTGATCAGTGTATATCCGACATCTCTCACCATATAAATGATGTCTCCATATCTTCAATGCGAAGACTATGGCTGCCAACTCTAGATCGTGTGTTGGATAATTCTTCTCATGAGGCTTCAACTGTCATGTGGCATAAGCAATCACTTTGCCTTCTTGCATAAGCACACAGCCTAATCCATTTAAGGATGCATCGCTGTAAACTATGAACTCTTTCCCCATCTCAGTTGTACTAAGACCGAGCTTCATCAATAATGCTTTCAGTTTCTCAAAACTATGCCGGCATCTTTCTGTCCACTCAAACTTCACATTTTTCTGTAAAAATTTCGTCATCGGGGTTGCAATCATAAAAAACCCCCTGACTAATTGTCTGTAATAACCGGCTAAGCCTAGGAAACTTCTAATCTCAGAGACATTCTTTGGTGGTTTCCAGTCCATAATGGCCGAGATCTTACTTGGGTCTACTCGGACTCCATCTCCCGAGACAATATTTCCCAAAAATCCTACTTCATTGAGCCAAAACTCACTTTTACTGAACTTGGCATACAACTGATTTTCTCGAAGAATCTGTAAAATTGTCCGTAGGTGCTCAGCATGCTCATTCTCATCTCGGGAATAAATCAGTATGTCATCAATAAAAACGACTACAAACTTGTCGAGGTATGGTCTGAAGATGTAGTTCATTAAGTCCATGAATACCGCAGGAGCATTGGTCAAACCAAAAGGCATGACTAAAAATTCATAATGCCCATACCTTATTCGAAAAGCAGTCTTGGATACATCTGATTCCTTTACTCTTAACTGGTAATACCCCAATCTCAAGTCTATCTTAGAGAACACGGTGGCTCTTTTTAATTAATCGAACAAATTATCGATCCTTGGCAATGGGTACTTGTTCTTTACTGTCACTTTATTAAGCTGACGGTAATCTATGCACATTCTCATAGTGCCATCCTTCTTTTTCACAAATAAAACCGAGCACCCTGGGAGAACAACTTGACCTTGCAAAGCCTTTGTCTGTTAACTCTTGCAACTGTGTCTTCAACTCTTTCAACTCCGTTGGAGCAATTTCCAAGGAGTAATAGATATTGGTACAAGATGCAGGAGCTAGCTCAATGTTTGAACTCAACTTCTCTCGATTGGAGGTAATCCCGTAATTCTTCTTCAGAAAGACATCCAAGTACTCACATACTATTGGCACCGACTCAATCTTTGACCGGTTTTCTTTATCATTCATCACAAAGGCCGGATATGCCTCATACCCTTTTCTCATGTATTTCTCGTGTCGTCATATGGGAAATCACAACCGCAACCTACTCTGCTCATCCGATTCTATGTGAAGGGTGTCCCCATTCTCACATCTCATCTCAATGTATTTCTTCCCACAATTAACTATTACATTATGGCAGCCAACCATCCATACCGAGAATGAGGTCAAACTAATCAAATGGTAACAACATAAGGTTTGCTTTAAAACAATGACCTCTAATCATTAATGGACAATCTTTACATACTTCATCAACTAACACACTCTTGCCTAAAGTATTAGACACCTTAATCATAAATTCTATAGAGTCTATAGGCATACTCAAATCGGATACTAATTTCATGCAAATGTAAGAGTGTGTGGATCCGGGATCTATTAAAGCAATAACTTTGATATCATGAAGAGAAAAGGTACCCGTAATAACATCATGGGAAGATGCCTCTTCGCGAGCGCGAATGGCATAAGTCCTTGCAGGTGCTCTACCCTCGGGTCTCGCAGCCTGCTCTCTATGGTTACCTCTTCCCCTTGCCCCACTTCCTGGGTTACTCTGCGGTCTTCCTCGGACCATACCCCCGGATCTCGGGTTCTGAGTTCTTTCTTCTTTCATCATCTCTGGACAATCTTTTATATAGTGGTCTTGAGAACCACATCTAAAGCATGCATTTTCATGTGCTCGACATTCTCCAAGATGACGTTTGCCACACTGTGGGCATTCGGATCTGTCAAATCTAATGTTCCCAACACTTGCAACTGAAGTAGTCTGTGCTTTATTCCCTGAATATTGCTTGCTCTTGTCTTTCTTTGAAAACCCATTGGAAGTAGCCGATCGGGTAAGGAAATCTCTTGACTTCTTGGATGAAGATTGGAATGACTTATTCCACTGTCTCTTTCTAGAGTCACGAGACTCCATTTTAGATTTCTTCTTCTCTTTTACTAGTTCTTCAACTTTACAAGCCCTTTCGACTAGCACCACAAATTCCTTCAGTTCTAGGACAGTAACAAACAGTTTGATGTCCTCATTCAGCCCATCTTCAAATCTTTTACTCATGATGGCTTCAGTGGACACACATTCTCGAGCGTATTTGCTTGAGTCTTACAAACTCACGCTCATAGTCGATCCACGACATCTTGCCTTGCTTCATTCTAGGAATTCTTTCCTTTCTCGGTCAACAAACCTTTGACTCGATATACTTTTTCTTGAACTCTTCTTGGAAGAATTCCCATGTGATCTTCTCCCTTGGTACCACTGATACAAGGGTGTTCCACCATTGATAGGCAGAATCTCTTAAAAGGGAGACTACACACTTCATGCTTTCCTCAAGTGTGCATGATAATTCATTAAATACCCTGATGGTATTTTCTAACTAGAACTCAGCTCTTTCTAGATCGTCATCTTTTCTAGCCCAGAATTCTTCTGCCCCATGTTTCCTGATCCTATCAACTGGAGGCTTAACTCATCTTGCCACCTCTACTACTTGAGGGGCTACTGGGAATAGGTTGTGGAACAGTGGGGTGGAGGGGGTGTACATTTGGGTTCGCATTTAACGAACTCTGAATACCACATATTCATCATATGGAGGAAGGCTTCTCTAGCCCCTTCTCCTCCTTCTTGACTCACCGTGGTAGGTCTATTCTCATTCTCGTTTGACACCGTCCCTTCACGGGAGCCGCGCATTACTTTCTCGTCATCCGCCATATCTCTTTCAGATCCATTTACTAAATGTATAAACATAATTTAAGTCGCCGAGTCGTCACACTATCATTATAAAAACATTCTCACGTATGGCATGTATAGCTAGACTCGTGCTCATGCTACGTTAGTCCTAGAACCGACTAAATCTTAGCTCTGATACCACTAAATGTAACACCCCATACCCGAGTCTGAGGCTCAGACCGGATACGAGACATTACTATGCTTGAACATACTTAATCATGATATTACAGGTTATAAAATTCCATTCCGAAATTAAAACTTCTCATTCTTAGACAATTCGTACATTTTATGGGCCTACGAGGCCTTAAACTCGTACTAGTAAACTTTCGAAACCTTATCGAAAAACTTTTCTTTGAAACATGGGTTACACGCCCGTGTAATATAAGACACGCCCGTGCATAGGCATACACGCCCATGTCCTCAAATCGTGCCCTAAAACTCAGTATTCTGCCGATTTCCACACTGCCATGACATGCCCGTGAACTTGGACCGTGTGCTACATCTTGATATATTGACTTATGTCACACGACCGGGCACACGCCCATGTTCTAACCATGTGTCATGCACGGCCTTAACACACGGTCGTGGGATTAGTCCGTGGCCTATCCTTATTTATAAGACTAAGGTGCAGTTTACGCATGGCCTAGACATACGCTCGTGTGTCCAACCGTGTGGGCACTTAGAGGCTATTTACCAAGCCAATCACCACCCTGAAACTAAGATCACATTCATACTCAATTCAATTACTCAAATTACTACATCTTTCATTGATATCAAAAAGCATACATACTTAGTCAATTTGGCCAATTTCTCTAGCCATATACAAAAAGAATAATGAACAAGATAGCCTATACTATAGCTCTTCTTAAAACATATACTCAAAATGAAGTGCCTCCTATACATGCCATACTTAATAAAATAACTTTGCTATACCAAAATGGTGATTGATAGTGTGCTACGAGCTCCGACTTCAACGATCCACAAGTTAGATTGGTGGGACTACATAGAAAGAAAGAATCAAAGGCGTAAGCATTTAGCTTGGTAAGTTTGCATATAATGTACATTCTTGCTTGATATAAACCATTTAACATAAATAATGGTATCATAGATTTCAGCTATAAAGCTTACTTACTCATACATGATTCATACATATCTCATGAAACTTACAAATCTCATGCTTGAGAGGTAACCAAGGTACCTGTATCACTTGATCACATTGATCAGCATACTTTAACATAATAATCATTATCTATCATTCATCATTCATAACGCAAATAATGCTCACTTTTATCTTGATGCTAGCTTTGCTTTCTTAGCTTTCTTGTTATCTCATTTTAACTTTACTCGTTTGCCCGATGAATTTTTGCGAATAACCGAGGATACTAAATCTCTTCCCACGTAACATGATGCCAAAGCCATATCCTAGATATGGTCTTACATGGAATATCTCATCTTAGTTTCAAGGCCATGTCTTGAAATGGACTTATATGAAGTCTTTCTCTTGATAACTTGTTCAATACCAAGCTTGCCTTGGACTTACATGATAACTTGTTCAATGCCAAGCTTGTCTTGGACTTACATGATAACTTTCTCAATGCCAAGCTTACCTTGGACTTACATGATAACTTGCTCAATGCCAAGTTTGCCTTGGACTTACATGATAACTTGCTCAATGCCAAGCTTGCCTTGGACTTACATGATAACTTGGTCAATGCCAAGCTTGCCTTGGACTTACATGATAACTTGCTTGATTTACCGATGCCATGTTCCAAACATGGTCTTACACTGGCTCTCATAATGTGGTAGATCGAGTATCCTGGGAAATTCATTTTCAATCGGGACTTGCTCATACTTAATCTCACTGATTTCTTGGTTGAACATAACATCAAATAATTTATGAAAATAGTGTACATTATACTAAGCAATTCAATGATAAAAATCATAAAACTTAGAAATCATACAAACTTACCTCAATATACAAAATGTATGTAGATGTGTAATTTAGTCCTCTACTTTGTTCTTGCCTCGGTTTCGATCCGGGCTTCATTTTTCTTGATCTATAATCATAAATAGATCATTTAAAACTCACATTGACTAAATTGACTCTTAACTCATACTTTGGCAAAATTACTATTTTGCCCCTATACTTTCTCATATTTGCACTTTTGCCCCAAGGCTCGTAAAATAATTTTCATTCAACTTTCTTAGACTACATGCTTAGCTGATTTATTTTCTCTACTATAGCCATTATCAATTCTCATTATTTCTAATAGGTATGACTAATTTCAAAACTTTTACAAACTAGTCCCTATGCTTATTTTTCATGAAATTCACTTAGAAAAAGATGTTTATCTAACATCAAACTCTTATAAAATTCCATAAAACATCATTTAGCATGCATGTCATTCATGGGTAGATTTTTGAACATGCATCTTAGCTCATTTTATAGCTAAAAATAGCTAATTCATAATACGAGGACTTCAAAAACACGAAGAATATTAAAATCGGGACTAAGATGAACTTACTAGCAAGCTTGAAAGATGAGCAAACCCTAGCTATGGTTTCTTTGAAAATTTCAGCAATGAGGAAGAAGATGATAATGATTTTTGTCATCTTTTTCCTTTATTAATCATTTAATAGGTAAATGACCAAAATGCCCTTCCCTTAAAAATATCACCATTTACTAACTCATGTCCAGTTTTGTCCAAAAATTATGATTTGGGCAAATTGCTATTTAAGGACTTATAATTGCTATTCTAGAGCTATTTCATACAAAATGCTTCTAGAAACTCACATTTTACAACTTTTACAATTTGGTCCTTTTTGACCATTCAACTTCAATTTAGCAAAATTGCTTCATGAAACTTTCACACTAACATGAAAACATGGCATGAACCTTAAAAAATCATAAATTCACCTCGAATTTGTGGTCTCGTACCACTATTCCAACTAGGCCCGAAATCGGGCTGTTACAAGCGGTCCTAGTGACCCACCTCCTCTTTTCTGAGATCCTACCTGGTGCATAGTGTTTGTTCACTTTAACCGCGAGGACTTGTTGATGGGCCAAAGTTCATAAATAAAACCTGAGATGAAAGAAATTACAGAAATACCCTTGTAGGGTAGAAATTATAGAAATACCCCTATAGGGTAGAAATTACGGAAATACCCTTGTAGGGTAGAAATTATAGAAATACCCCTATAGGGTAGAAATTACGGAAATACCCTTGTAGGGTAGAAATTACGGAAATACCTCTGTAGGGTAGAATTACAAAAATACCCCTAGGTAGTGAAATGACTAAAATACCCCTAAGTGCTTAATGTGTGAAAATGTGTATGTTGCATTCATGAAATATATCTTGCACTTAGGTGGGTTTGATGATACGGAGGAAGATATGTGAGGATCGCATAGTCGCTTGACGACCGTGGATCCACCGGTGGCTTTAAGCCCATTATATGCTTAGCAGCTTTGCTGCAACGATTGAGAAGTGCCGCTGTTGGTGCTACCTTTGGAGTGTAGGGCTGGGTGGGTTGATATTTATATCCCCACAGGAGTGTAGGGTTGGTACGGGTGGAGTGCAGGGTTGGATTTGGGATGGGTGCATTGCATTCATGTGATACTATGTGATATGAGGTCATTGTGGGCTAAGGCACAAGACCACCGATTTTGATAGGGCTTAGGCCCAACGTGATAATTGTGATAATTGAATGTCGATTGGATTACCGAGGGTCGTACACACTAAGTTTCAAAACTCACACCCTTTTAATTAATGTTTCAGGTGACGCACAGTAAGCGGCTCGACTTGGCAGAGGACTCAGAGATTGCCACACTACAAGCTATTTAGATGTTTTAATTTGTTTAAATGAATTTATTTTAAATACTTTGTTTTCCATTGGATTGTAACAAGGCCTTGTATCTCCAATTTGACTTTAAACTTGGGTTTTATTATTGTTTCAACTGCCTAATTATTAAACTCAAATAAATTTCTAAAGTTTAACATGGTTTTCGAAATAACTATAACATATGGACGTTTTCTTAAAACATGGGCTTTTATCATAACTTAACATGTTACATAGATTTTGGGTTTCTAAATCCTAAATTTAAGTTTTTAACTAAGCAAATTCGTTTTAGAATTATTCCTTTGATGTGACATCACCAAATTTGGCCATAACGTCTGGGTCGGGTCTAGGGGTGTTACAGACTCCGTTGATGAAGTTGTTACAGAAAGATGTTAAATTTGAGTTGTCAGAAAAGAGCCATCAGAGTTTTGAGCAGTTGAAAGAGTTGTTGACGGAAGCACCAGTGTTAGTTCAGCCTTAATCGGGTAAAGAATTTATAGTTTACAGTGATGCATCGTTGAATGGTTTGGGCTGTGTGCTGATGCAAAAGGCAAAGTCATTTCTTATGCTTCGAGGCAGTTAAAGCTGCATGAAAAGAACTATCTGATGCACGACCTTGAATTAGCTGCAATTGTGTTTGCATTGAAAATTTGGCGTCACTATCTATTCGGTGAGAAATGTCATATTTATACCGATCACAAGAGCTTGAAGTACTTGATGACTCAGAAAGAATTGAATTTGCAACAGAGAAGATGGTTAGAATTGTTGAAAGATTATGAACTTGTGATTGATTATCATCCGTGCAACGCTAATGTTGCTGCTGATGCTTTGAGTCGGAAGTCTTTATGTGCTTTGCGAGCTATGAATTCTCAGATAGATCTGAGTGATGATGGTTCAATTTTGGCTAAGTTGAAAGTGAGACCGATGTTCGTACATCATATTCGTGATGCCCAGAAAATGGATGATGAGATGATAGCAAAACGAGCTCAATGTGATTTGAATTCTGATTCAGAACTTCGAGTTGATAGTGATGATTGTTTGAGATTCAAAAATTGGATTTGTGTTCCGAAGAACTCAGAGTTGATTCAGATGATTTTGAATGAAGCTCACAATAGTCATTTGACTGTTCATCCGGGGAGTACAAAAATGTATAATGATTTGAAACAGTTTTACTGGTGGCATGGTATGAAACGGGACATCTCTGACTTTGTGTTGAAATGTTTAATCTATCAGCAAGTTAAAGCTGAACATCAGGTTCCGTCTGGTTTGTTACAATCGATTATGATTCCTGAGTGGAAATGGGAGAGAATCACGATGGACTTTGTGTCGGGATTGCCTTTATCTCCGGGAAAGAAAGATGCAATCTGGGTGATAGTTGACAAATTGACGAAATCAGCTCATTTCGTTCCAGTGAGAATAGATTATTCACTCAAAAGATTGGCTAAATTGTATATTGCTGAGATTGTGAGATTGCACGGGGTGACACTATCTATTGTATCTGATAGAGATCCGAGATTTACCTCGCGATTTTGGAAGAAATTACAAGAGGCTTTCGGCACAAAGTTGCATTTTAGTACTGCATTTCATCCACAAACGGATGGTCAGTCCATGCGGATTATTCAGATTCTCGAAGATATGTTAAGACGCTGTATACTTGAATTTGAAAGTACGTGGGAAAAACATTTTTCGTTGATTGAGTTTGCATACAACAATAGTTTTCAATCTAGCAATAAAATGGCACCGTATGAGGCTCTTTACGGTCGAAAATGTCGAACTCCATTATATTGGACTGAGCTGAGTGAGAATAAGATTCACGAGGTTGATCTTATAAAAGAGACTGAGCAGAAAGTAAAAGTGATTCGTGACAGTTTGAAAGCTGCATTAGATCGTCAGAAGTCTTATGCAGATTTGAAACGAAAAGATATTGAACTCGAAGTTGGTGACAAAGTGTTTTTGAAAGTGTCTCCGTGGAAGAAATTACTTCGGTTTGGCCGAAAGGGCAAGCTGAGTCCGAGGTTTATCGGGCCGTATGAGATCATTGAACGAGTTGGGCCGGTTACTTATAGTTTGATGTTGCCACTTGAGTTAGAGAAAATTCATAATGTGTTTCATGTGTCGATGCTTCGACGGTATAGATCTGATCTGTTTCATGTGATTGCTCCTACTAAGGTTGAAATTCAGTCAGGTTTGTCGTATAGTGAAGAACCGATCTGAATTTTGGCACGAGAGACCAAAGAGTTATGAAATAAAAGAATTTCCTTAGTGAAAGTGTTGTGGCATAAACACGGAGTTGAAGAGGCTACGTGGGAGCCTGAGGATGTAATAAGAGAGCAATATGCGAGCCTATTCAGTGGTAAGATTTTCAGGGATGAAAATCCCTAAGGAGGGAGAGTTGTAACAGCCCGGTTTAGACCCTAGTCGGAATAGTGGTTTCGAGATGACAAATCCGAGGTCAGAAAAATATTTTAAAATTATTTTTGATGTTTATAATGTGTGATTGAGCCTGTGTGAAAGTTTCGTGTGAAAATTTTATCGTCTGTGTGTCGAATGGTGAGAAAGGACTTAATCGTATAAAGTGTAAAATGATGTTTGTCGATTGTTAAGTGCTTAATTTTTGTTGTCTTTATAATGTGGCGGCCTTCTGAGGCAATTAGCCCATTATTAAAGTTAGTGGATGGTTAAATGACATGATAACCTTAATGTTTATTTGTCTTATATGATTAATAAAAGGGCAAATTGGTAAAATGATTATTAAGTTATTGTAATCAAAACAAAACAAATGAAATGGCCATTCTCTCATCTTTCTTCCACCGAACGTTGAAGAGAAGAATAGCCATGGAAGCATTTTAGGTTTCGGCATATTCATAGCTTTATTAAAGGTCCGTTTTTGTTCGATTTTTAATAATTTCTATGTTTTTGTGATCGTTGCTTTGTGCTCTAGCTAGCCCATGCTTTAATTTTAGAAATTGATGGTGATTTTGAGATATGCCATTGATGAATGCTTGAGCTATGTGTTAGTTGATAGTGAAATATGGAAGATATGTAAAGGATGAACATGTTTTGTCTTTGAATTTTTAGTGAAATTGAGTAATTTGGGCTAAATTGAGAAAAGTGTAAATTGAATGATTAAAATGTGAAATAAATGAAATGTGTGGGCTTGTATTAGCATGGGAAGAATTTGTCTAAGCAAATGTGATTTGAAATTGTATGTATTTTGTGATTTGATGAAATAGGGACTAAAGTGTCGAAAGGTGAAAATTGAGGGCTATTTTGTAAAATGCCCAAATTATGTGTGTTAGTACTAAATTGAATGAATTGGTGATTGAATGAGTTGAATTTAAATGTGTATAGACCAACAAAGGAGAGGTTTGGATCGAGATCGAGGCAAAGACAAAGTGCTCGATTAATCGACCGTTTTGGTATTTCGACGTCCGAGGTAAGTTCGGACATAGTACAAGTTGTTAATTTACCTTCTATGTGATGTGAATTGAATGATAGATATTGAATTAGAAATGTAATGAATGAAATTGAGTAACTAGGCACTAAGTGTGCGTAATTGAATTGAGACAGAGTTGATTAGCACTGTGTGTGCGAAATAACAGAAGCTTTGGCTTCATAGTTGGCACTGTGTCTGCGATTCTGAATTACGTTCGGTTTTTTATTGGGGCACTAAGTGTGCGATGTTATATAAGCTTCAGCTATGAATTGAGGCACTAAGAGTGCGAAGTTAATTTAGTTTTGACTACAAATTGGGCACTAAGTGTGCGATTAAATCTAATGAATAATGAAGGCTGGATCGAGATACAATATCGAGCATAAATTAGCTTGGATGGTGAGTAACCATGTGTTGGCTAAGGTATGTATTGAACCTTTGTGGTTGAGGAGATTGTGTATGACTTCATGAGTGGTTGAGTAAGATTATTGGTAATGAATGATATGGTATAAACATTTGGAAATTGATCTATGTGATGAGTTATTGTTGTGCATTGTATTTGAACTATTAAGTTGAATGTATTATGTTACGAACTTACTAAGCTTTTGAAAGCTTACTGTGTAATTTGTTTCTCTATTTTACAGTGTCAATAAAGCTAGCTCGGATCCGGGATTGTCAGCATCTCTATCACACTATCGGCAATCTATTTTGGTACTCTTGAAGATGTGTATATTTGAATATGGCATGTATAGGCTAGTTGTTTTGAACCATGATTGAGATGTGTAAATAGCCATGTGATGTGGCTAGATAAATGTTGGCAATATGCATGTGTGATTTTGGTATATGATGCATGTTATGGTATGGCTTGATGGCAATGAATATGAATTTTGAATGGTAAGTTTATTGATGGATTGATGCCATAGTGATTTAGTGAAATTGTAGATGAATCATGCTTGGTTTTACATATGAATTGGTTGAGTTATTTAGCATATAAGATGGTATGCTAAAAATGAGATTGAATTGGGTTGATATGATGAATATTTTGGTGTGTTTTTGGTTGCTATTGATACATGGAAAGATGCTTAATTGTGCTTGTAGGGATGACCCTTGTATGGGTGGCAAATTGGCCTTGAAATGGCCTATTTTACATACACGGCCAAGGGACACGGGCGTGTGTCTCTGCCGTGTGGCTCAAGGGCCACCTCGAAGTGTGCCTGGGCAGGTTACACGACTGTGGCACACGGGCGTGCTTGGTGGCCGTGTGACCAAGTCAGTAGCTAGCTTAATTTCACACGGCCATGGCACACGGGCATGCCTGGTGGCCGTGCGGACAAGTAAGTATGTATGCTCTGTTTTGGCACGGCCTGGACACATGGGCGTGTCTTGTAGCCGTGTGAGGCACACGGCCTGACTGCACGGGCGTCTGACATCTACAGTTTTGAAGAATGTTCAAATTTCCAAGAATTTTCGTATGTGCTCGGTTTAGTCCCGACCTCTTTTTAAAACGTGTTTAAGGTCTCGTAGACCGTAATAAGGGACTATATGTTTATATTTGAATATGTTTTATTGATGATTGACTTTGTGTCGTGAAATGGATGTGAAATGTTCCAATTGATCGGTAACGCCTCTTAACCCTATTCTGGCGACGGTTTCGGGTTAGGGGTGTTATAAGACTTGGTATTTAAGCAGTCTTAATGACTCACCTCTCTTTCTTTACAGCCATACCTGGTGTTCAATTTTCATTCATTACTTTGTTCTTGCAATGAGGACATTGCTTCTTTTTAAAGGGGGTAAGGCAAATAAATTGCTCAAACTTTAAAATTTTTCAAGTATATTTCAATCATTTCTTTCATAAGTATGTTTTAATAAATGAATGTTTAGAGATATTTTTTGTTACTAAGATAGTTTGTATGCAAGTATGAATGATGATTTTGTCTAAGTGAAAGTATGTTATCATGAAGAATCGAATGCTTGTATGATCTTAGCCTTAGTAATGTTTGCCATGAAAACTTAGTTTCTTTTGAGATTAGACATGTATGAAGGTTTATATCTTTAGAATTGACTTAGTAACTTTCTTGAGGCGAAATCCTAAGGGACATAAAATTCTAAAATGATATAGGCACTATTTCTTTGGACCGTTTGAGCCTTTTCAAGCCAACCCTATGAAATTAGACACTTGAAACTGTAATTTTGAGCTTAAAGACCTATTTTTTGCAATGAACCTACATTATAAGCCAATTACCATATTTTTAAAGTTATCTTAATTTTGTGCACCTATCTTAACTAAAGTTGTCTTGGGAATCAACATTTGAGGAAATTTTCATAAAGATGTTTGTGCTCATGCTATAAAAAAAGCGAAGAAAAGTTTGCTCAGTCTCCAAAAAAAAGGAAAAATGTATGAGCTTGAGTTCAAAATAAGTTTGGGGGTGTTCCAAAGGTTCACTTAAAGAAAAAGGTTGTATTTCGAGAAAACCAAGACAAAGTTAAAGGTTAAGATTTTTTTTAAAACCAAAATGTCCCATCTCTTAAAATCCCTACCTTTAATCTAGCCCCATTACAACCTTATAAAAGACCTATTGATTTGATGATTATGTCACCTACATTAGTGGAGAGGAAGTTTTAAGTTCAACATACGAAGATCATAAATAAGCCTTGTGATTGTTTGCTTGATTGATAGGAAATTATGTTGAATGAAGAATGTTATCTATGGCTGTGACTTACATGCAAACTATGATTCATGTTGGCATATTTTGAAGCTTAGTATAATCTTAAGGAATGTTTGCATATGAATTACTTGTTAATAAAGAAGATCGATAAGCATGAAGTTATTAATGCATGATTATGGGACAAATATTGATGCTGCTTACACAATTAGCAATTTTGCCTTAGCAAGACCTTTTGTTGTGCATAAACATTACTCAGGACGAGCAATGATTTAAGTTTGGGGGTGTGTAAACGGAAAAATATAAGGATTTTTCCTATGTAATTTATCACCTTTTTACTTAAATCTGTTGTTAAAACTAAGTATTTTTTAATAAATTAATGAAATATGTAAAAATATGAAATTAGGACATAGAAATTATTAAAATGTGATTTTATGCTTTATTATATAGTTTTCATGCAATAAATGGCTTATTTTATATTAATTTGAATATATTATATTTTTTTAGACATAAAGTGGGTCATGCATGATTAAATTAAATAATAAAATATAAAATTATATTTAATAATTAATTTTAAAATATTTCATTAATAATTTTGGTTTTAATTAATTAATTAAATTGCATAAATTTTATTCTTTGGTCCTCTAACTTGTTGATTTATTCTTGACAGGTTTGATAGCTTTGCTGGATTACAAAACTGTCCAAATTGGAGACCAAGTCAACCCAATATTCGGCTACACATGGCTGTCCATTTAAACCATTCTTTGGTTTAATTACACAAGGTCCTTGAAGAGTTAAAGAAATTAGAGATTTACCTGAAGATTTGCACTTGACCGAGTCTCAGTCCTGAGTTGTTGTGGCACTCAAATTGACCAAAAATCAAGCAAAAATTAGCTCAACTTCCTCAATTTATGGCCGGCCACCCATGGAAGATACTTCAAAAGATGAAAACTACTATTTTTTAGTAAACTATCCCCCTCTCCTCACCTATAAATAAGACATCATTCTCACATTTCTAATCATCCCTCAATCATTCCTCATTCATTCTCATCATTCGTCGTTCTCTCTTCTCTCCAAATTCTCTTAGCCTTTTCCATTCCCACGCCTAGCATCATCTCTTCATAGAGATTTTAGCAATTAAGCCTCTTAAAGAACCCTTGGTCGGCCACCTTGGAGAGCCATCAGCAAAGGAACGAAGGAGCCTCATCAGTCAGAGTCTTGGGTGACAGCCACTCTGAATTGGGTTTAATCTTTCTTTTCTTTAATTTAATCTAAAGATGTTTGCTATGTGCTCTTTGTTCTTGTTTATAACAATGTTAGCTTAATTTTATTTAAGCTAGGATGATTGCTTTAATTAAATAATGTTTGTGCCTCAATCGATCATGTTTTCAATTAAAATCAAGTCTGAATTTCGTTCAAACGTGATTGAAATGCACCTGAATTAGCTAAGCGATCCTGACCAGATGACGGCTAATGGACACATAATTGAAATGTGCATGCTCAATTTAGATCCTGACCCGATTAAATTGTAGGTTGCATAACAACTATGACCAAGCTTTGTTATTTGCATAGTTTTTAGATTTGTGTGATTAAACTATTTCAAACTTGACACGTCCCTGTTACCTCACACGAATGCTAAAAAACCCTTAGTAAATAAGGATCAGTAAAATGCGTATTTACTAAGTAAAAGATTCCGAAAGGACCTAATGTGGTTTCCAAACTCTTGAAAGATCGAGTTACCATGGAATGTTTTTCCGAATATTATTAAGCATGTTAATAATAAATTGAGTTTAATTAAAGTAATTGTCCTAGTTTATTTATGTTGTAATTGTTGCAAATTGTGTTTAATTTTGCTAAAATCTATTTCATTCATATAGTTTGCTGTAACAGTCCAGTTTAGACCCTAGTCGGAACAATTATTTTGGGACTACAAATCCGAGTTAGTAAAATATTTTAAAATTATTTTCTATGCTTATTGTATGTGATTAAGCATGTGATAAAGTTCTGTAAGTTAATTTGTCCGTCTGTGTGCTTAATTTGATAAAAGGATTAAATTGCATTAAATGCAAAACTAGCATGATATTTGTAAAAGTGTCTATTTGATGTGGCTTTTTAAGGTGGAGGCCTTAGGTTGTTATTAATCCATTCATAAGATAGTGGATGGTTAAATGACATAATGACCATAGGGTTATTTTATCTTATATGATATATGGAGGGGTAAATTAGTAATTTGATAAATAAAAGATGATTAAACAACAACCAAGGCTAAAATGCTATCATCTTTTATGTTTTACCACCGAAAATCAAAGAAGAAAAGAATGGGTTTTGAATGCTTCTAATATTCGGCTAGCTTGTGGCAAAAATTAAGGTATGTTTTGACTTTGGTTTTTGATGATTTTTATGTTTTTGAGATTGTTGCTTAGTCTACTATCAAGCCCATGTTGTAATTTGAAGAATTGATGATGTTTATAAGATGTGCCATTGATGAAATGGTGAGCTTTGTGATGAGTATTTGGTGTTAAATGAAAGATATGTGTTTAATGAACATGTTTTGTTCTTGAATTTTTGGTGAATTTAGCGATGAATCCTGACGTATAAATGTGATTTTTGTATAGTAATGGATCCCGAAAAAGCCATAGCTGACGACGTAGAAAGTAATGCGCCTGCTCTTGCACAAGGGGCAGCGCTCTCTGATCCGAAACCGGCTACTAGCGGTCAAGGGGAAGAAGCTAAACAAGCTTTTTTCCAGATGATGAGTGAATGGTTCACTCAATTCGTAAAGAATAACCCGACTGTTTCACAACCCTCGCCCCCGGTTAATCCCCCTCAAACCTCAGTTGTGCCTCCGGTGATGGATATAAATCTGTTGAGCAAGCCTCCGGTTGACAAAATTCGTAAGTATGGGGCTGAAGAGTTCCGGGCTACTAATGATGATGATGCCGAAAAGGCAGAGTTTTGGTTAGAAAACACGATCCGAGTATTCGATGAGATGTCTTTGACTCTGGAAGAATGCATAAAATGTGTTGTATCTTTGCTTCGAGACGCGGCTTATCAGTGGTGGAAAACTTTGATCTCTGTTGTTCCAAAGGAACGGGTGACATGGGATTTCTTTCAAATTGAGTTCCGGAAGAAATATATCAGTGAGAGATTCGTTGAACAAAAACGAAAAGAATTTCTAGACTTGAAACAGTAGTGTATGTATGCATTACGGAATATGAACGAGAGTTTGTCAGACTGAGTCAATATGCTCGTGATTGTGTATCTACTGAGGCAATAATGTGTAAAAGATTCGAAGATGGCCTTAATGAAGATATCCGTTTGTTAGTCGGGATCTTAGAAATAAAAGAGTTTGTTGTACTTGTTGATTGAGCATGCAAAGCTGAGGCACTTGGGAAAGATAAAAAGAAAGCTGAGTCAGAAGCCCGAGAAGTGAGAAAGAGATTTTAGAGTTGATCATTTCAGTCTGCTTCAAAGAAATTTAGAGATGATCAAAGTCATTCGAGAGGTAATATGGGATATTCAAATAGAAATCGAGATAGATCACAAATGAGTTTCAAAGCTCCAGCAACTTCAGTGGCAAGTGTTGGGAATGTACGATCCGAGAAACCAGAGTGTAAGCATTATGGGAAAAGACATCCGAAATCAGAGAATGAATGACGAGCTTGTTTCGATGTGGATCACTTGATCATTTTATCCATGATTGCCCTAAGTCTATCGAGCCTGAGAATGTTCAAAATCTGAGATCTGATAATGCACCTGTGAGAGGTAGACCTTCGAAGAATGTAAGGAATGTCAGTGGTAGTCAGAGAACTATGAGAGAGATTGTTGCGAGATCCGAAGCTAGAGCGCCTGCCAGAGCGTATGCCATCCGAGCTCGTGAGGAAGCTTCATCTCCCGATGTTATTACAGGTACTTTTACTCTTTATGATACTTCTGTGAATGCATTAATAAACCCTGGTTCTACTCATTCGTATATATGCATGAATTTGGTATCCAGTAAGACTTTGCACGTAGAGTCTACTGAGTTTGTTATAAAAGTATCGAACCCCTTAGGTAAAAGTGTCCTGGTTGACAAAGTATGCAAGAACTGTCCATTAATGTTTCGACATATTTGTTTCCCTGCTGATTTGATGCTTTTGCCATTTGATGAGTTTGATATCATTCTGGGTATGGACTGGTTGTTTTTGCATGATGCTATTGTGAACTGTAAAAGAAAGACTATTGATTTGAGATGTCTGAATGATGAAATGGTACGGATTGAATCTAATGATTTGAATGGTTTTCCTATTGTGATATCTGTATTGAAAGCTCAAAGTTATGTGAAAAAGGGTTATGAAGCATATTTTGCTTATGTGATTGATTCAAAAGTGTCTGAGAAGAAAGTCGAATCAGTGCATATTGTCTGTGAGTTTTCTAATGTATTCCCTGAAGAGTTACCGAGTTTGCCTCCGATTCATGAAGTTGAGTTTGGTATTGAGTTGTTACCTGGTACTACACCTATATCGATAGCTCCGTATAGAATGGCACCAACAGAGTTGAAAGAGTTAAAGTCACAGTTGCAAGAATTGACCGATAGAGGGTTTGCTAGACCGAGTTTCTTACCTTGGGATGCTCCTATTCTGTTTGTGACAAAGAAAGATGGCACGATGAGAATGTGCATCGATTATCGTCAGTTGAATAAAGTGACCATAAAGAACAAATATCTGTTGCCCAGGATTGACGATTTGTTTCATCAGTTAAAAGGAGCTACTGTGTTTTCGAAGATAGATCTGAGATCGGGTTATTATCATTTGCGAGTAAAAGATTCGGATATACCGAAAACTGCTTTCAGAATGAGGTACGGGCATTACGAGTTTTTAGTTATGCCATTTGGACTAACCAATGCTCCTACTATTTTTATGGATTTGATGAACAGAATTTTCAGACCGTATCTAGATCGATTTGTTGTTGTATTCATTGATGACATTCTGATTTATTCACGTGATGAAACTGAACATGTTGGGCATCTGAGAATCGTATTACAAACTCTGAGAGAAAAGAAATTGTATGCGAAATTCAGCAAATGTGAATTCTGGTTACATGAGGTTAGTTTTCGGGGCATATTGTGTCGACTTACGGGATTCGAGTTGATCCGAGCAAGATTTACGCTATTCGGATTGGAAACCTCAGAAAACGTGTCAAGTCCGTAGCTTTACGGGCCTAATCGGTTATTACCACCAATTTGTGAAAGGATTTTCGTGATAGCTACTCCGTTGACTAGATTGCTTCAGAAATATGTTAGATTTGAATGGTCGAACAAATGCCAGAAAAGTTTAGGTCAGTTGAAAACTCTGTTAACAGAAGCTCCAGTGTTAGTACACCCAGAATCGGGCAAAGAATTTGTGATTTACAGTGATGCTTCATTAAACGGTCTGGGATGTATTTTAATGCAGGAAGGCAAAGTTGTAGCTTATGCTTCGAGACAATTGAAGCCACATGAAAAGAACTATCCGACGCACGAACTTGAGTTACCTGCGATTGTGTTTGCACTTAAGATCTGGCGCCATTATCTGTTCGGTGAGAAATGTCACGTATTTTCAGATCATAAAAGTCTGAAATATCTGATGACTCAGAAAGATTTAAACCTGCGTCAAAGAAGATGGTTAGAGCTGTTGAAAGATTATGAGCTGGTGATAGATTATCACCCGGGTAAAGCAAATGTTGTTGCTGATGCATTAAGTAGAAAATCATTGTTTGCACTACGTGCTTTGAATACTCAATTAAATCTGTCTGAAGATAGCTCTATGATAGCCGAATTAAAAGTGAAACCATTGTTTATACAGCAGATATGTGATGCTCAGAAATCTAATAATGAGTTATTAGCGAAACGAGCTCAGTGTGATTTGAATTATGAATCTGAATTTCAAGTTGTTGATGATTACTTGAGTTTTTGAGATCGTATCTGTGTTCTGAGAAATCCAGAATTGATTCAGTTGATTTTGAGTGAAGCACATAGTAGTCAACTATCTGTTCATCCGGGGAGTACTAAAATGTACCATGATTTGAGGCGATACTATTGGTGGTCTGGTATGAAGCGTGATATTTCTGACTTTGTTTCAAAATGTTTAATCTGTCAGCAAGTCAAAGCTAAACATCAAGTTCCGTCTGGGTTGCTACAACCGATTCTGATTCCTGAGAGGAAATGGGATAGAGTGACAATGGATTTTGCTCCTGGTTTGCCTCATACTCAGAGAAAGAAATATGCGATATGGGTCGTAGTTGATCGATTGACGAAATCTACCCATTTTATTCTGGTAAGATCTGACTATTCACTTGATAGATTAGCCGAGCTTTATATTTCTGAGATTGTTAGATTGCATGGGGTGCCACTATCTATTGTGTCAGATAGGGACCTAAGGTTTACATCGAGGTTCTGGAAGAAATTGCAAGAAGCTTTAGGCACGAAACTACATTTCAGTACAGCTTTTCATCCACAAACAGATGGTCAATCCGAACGGATTATTCAGATTCTTGAAGATATGTTAAGATGTTGTATACTTGGGTTTAATGGTTCGTGGGAACAGTATTTGCCATTGATTGAATTTGCATACAATAATAGTTTTCAGTGGAGCATCAAAATGGCACCATATGAAGCTTTGTACGGTCGTAATTGTCGTACACCTCTGTATTGGACTGAGCTCAGTGAAAGTAAGCTACATGGGGTCGATTTGGTAAAAGACTCAGAACAGAAAGTGAAATTGATCCGAGATTGTTTGAAAGCAGCATCTGATCGTCAGAATTCTTATGCGGACTTAAAACGAAAAGATATAGAATTTAATATCGGCGACAAAGTGTTTCTGAAAGTGTCACCATGGAAGAAAGTACTTCGTTTCGGACGTAAAGGCAAGTTGAGTCCGAGATTCATCAGGCCGTATAAAATCATTGAGCGAGTTGGACCTGTTGCATATCGATTGTTGTTGCCTTCCGAGCTAGAAAAGATACATAATGTATTTCATGTCTCAATGCTCCGTAGATATCGATCCGGTCCGTCACATGTGATTGCCCCATCTGAAATTGAAATCCAATCTGACATGTCATACGAAGAAGAACCGATCCGTATCTTAGCTCGTGAAGTAAAAGAGTTGAGAAATAAGAAAATTCCATTAGTAAAAGTATTGTGGAATCGTCACAGAATAGAAGAGGCTACGTGGGAGCCGGAAGATTCCATGAAACAGTAATATTCGACTTTGTTTAATGGTAAGATTTTCGGGGATGAAAATCCCTAAGAGGGGGAGAATTGTAACAGTCCGGTTTATACCCTAGTCGGAATAGTGGTTTCGGGACCACGAATCCGAGTCTGAATAATATTTTAATAGTATTTTATGTGTCTCTGATAAGTGATTATGCATGTGCTAAAGCTTCGTAAGTTAATTTGTCTGTCTGTGTGTTTAATTTGACAAAAGGATTGAATTGCATTAAATGTGAAATTTGCATGTTATATGTTAAAGCATTTAATTGTTGATGGCTTTTTAAGGTGGAGGCCTTATGAGGCAATTTAACCATTTTAGAGATAGTGGATGGTAGAATGACATAATAACCTTAATATCAATTTGTCTTATATGACTAATAGATGGGCAAATTGGAAAGTTGGCATTAATATGAATATTAAATAAAAGAAACATAAGAAAGATGAATGTTATCATCTTTGAGTGCCGAAAGTTTGAAGAAAAGAGAAAGAAAATATCTAAGCTAGGTTTTGGCTATTAAAGTCTTTGATTCAAGGTATGTTTGATTTTGGTTTTTGATAATTTCTATGTTTTTGTAAGCGTTGCTTTGTGCTCTACAAAACCCATGCTCAAATTTTGTGAATTGATGATGTGTATGAAATGTGCCATTGATGAAATGGTGAGCTTTGTGATGAGTATTGGTGTTAAATGAAAGATATATGTTTAATGAACATACTTTGTTCTTGAAATTTTGATGAATTTAGCTAATTAGGGCTAAATTGAGAAAATAGTAATTTGAAGGACTAAATTACAAATTTGATGGAAAATATGGGCTTGTAAGAGATGTATGAACATTCGGCTAAGCATGAGTATGTGATGATTTTGTGAATTTGATGTTTTAAGAAAGATGGACTAAATTGATAAATTGTGCAAATGTGAGAGTTAAATTGCAAATAGCCCTAATTGTGTGTCCTTGGATTGAATTGGATGAGTTAGAGAATAAAAGAATTAATTCTGAATATGTTTAGATCAAGAACCGAGGAAAATAGACTTAGACCGAGGGAAGGCAAAAGTAACCGAGTAGCCGTTTCTATTTCTGATAAATCGAATCCGATGTAAGTCATATTACAAATAAGTGTAATCGTATTGAGTTGAGTATATTCATATGCTTGTAGTTGAAAATGAATGCTTATGAAATGTTATGCAAATGAATTCTAAGATAAGATCGACTGAGCGACAATGTCCGAAAAGTCCCGTACGAACCTAGGAATACATAGGTACCTGTTCTATTTATCATGTAAGACCACGTCTGGGACGTCGGCATTGACTTGAGATTTCGTGTAAGACCACGTCTGGGACATTGGCATCGATATGGTCTCTTCGTGTAAGATCACGTCTGGGACATTGGCATCGATATTATCTGTACGAATAAGACCACGTTTGGGACGTTGGCATCGATATTATCTTTACGTGTAAGACCATGTCTGGGACATCGGCATCATTCTGATTCGTATAAGACCCTGTCTGGGAAAGTGGCATCGATATTTGAATGCATGTAAGACCTCGTCTGGGACGTTGGCATTGTACTATTATTCCGATCTTTCTGAGTATCCAATTAGTTCCTAACGGTTCAACGGGCAAGTCTGTGATATGAATGGCTAAGTGAATTGTAAATCCATTTCAGGTATGTTGATTTATACACTAAGTGTGTATATAAGATAAGTACCTATGTGATCATACTATGATGATTATGTATATGGGAATAACAATAAGATATGTGAGAGTAAGCATGAATGAGCTATGTTTATATAAGACTTTGAATTGATTAATGTGATAAATATGGTCAAGTACATGGACCAAAGTATATATGTGATGGCTGCTAAGTTTGTTTGTATTTATGACTTACTAAGCTTTTGGAAAGCTTACTTTGTGTGTGTGTTTTCTCTGTTTTATTGGTCGTTAAAGCTATTGAAGGCTCGGGACCGTCAAGGATCGTCATCACACTACTAAACTCATTTTTTGGTAAACTTTGGATGTGTATATAGCTTGATATGGCATGTATAGGCTAGTATTTGATATGAGTTGTTATATGAACTTAGCCATGTGATTTGGCTAGCTATGGGTTGAGAATTTGCTTGAATGTATGTGATATATGAAGTATGTTTTTGGCATGGTTAGTTGATGCATGAAATGGTCAAGTTTTGATTAAGCAAAGGAATGAATTATGCTTGTGATGAGATGAGTTTTAGCCTTGTAATTTGGATGGTTATTTTGGTATGATTTTGGTTGTCAAATAGGCATGAGATGTCTTGATGATTTTACTAGTAGGTATGACCCATAGGACGACATTTTGGCCTTGCAAATGGCCTATAATGTCACACGGTTGTGGCACACGGGCATGCCTAGTGACCGTGGGGCTAAGTCAGTAGCTAGCCTAATAGCACACGGGCAAGACACACGGGCGTGTCTAGTAGCCGTGTGAGAAAGTTAGTATATGGCCTAAAAGTACACGGCCTTAGCACACGGGTGCTAGGTGGCTGTGGGTGTAAAGTCAGATTCGACCACGGCCAAGGAACACGGGCGTGCTTGGTCACCGTGGATGTGAAGTCAGATTCGACCACGGCCAAGGCACATGGGTGTGCTTGGTGGCCGTGGATGTGAGGTCAGATTCGACCATAGGGAGGACACACGGGGATGTCCAGCAGCCGTGGGAGGCACAAGGCTTGCCTACACGGGCGTGTAACCCCTGAAACTTAGAAAAGTTTTAAATTTTCGTGAAATTTCGTATGTGTTCCGGTTTAGTCTCGACCCAATTTATAAGCATGTTTTAGGTCTCGTTGACCGTATTAAGGGGCGTTATGTTTGAGATTTATGGATGAATGTATGAACTTCTGAAAATGTTTCTGATCTGTCCGGTAACGCCTTTAACCCTAATCTGACGATGGATACGGGTTAGGGGTGTTACATATGCATTTTATGCTAAGTTTATTTGTATATGGCTTACTAAGCTTTTGGAAAGCTTACTCTGTGTGTGTGTTTGCTCTGTTTTATAGATCGTCAAAGCTACTGAAGGCTTGGGGACCGTCGAGGATCGTCATCACACTACTCAAACTTGTTTTGGTACTTTGAAAATTTGTATATAGTTAAATATGGCATGTATAGGTTAGTCATTTTGGGTATAAGTTGAGATATGAAATTAGCCATGTGATGTGGCTAGTTAAATGTTGATAATATGCATTTTTAAATGTGGTATATGATGTTGGTTTTAGTATGATCCCATGACTATGAAATGGTCAAGTTTATGATAAGCATTTGGATGAAATTTGAGTATGTATGTGTGAGCAAAAGAATGATTATATGGAAGGTAAATATAGATGAATCATGCATGAATGTATATCTGTTTTAGTTGTGCAAATTTGCATGAAAGGAAATGAGGTTGGATGTAAAGATTTGTTGATTAATTTGACATGTTTTTGAATGTCAATTGTGCATGAAATGATTTTGGATATTGCTTGTAGGACTGACCCAAGTGTGGGTGGCATTTTGGCCTTGCAAATGGTCTGTTTTGCATACACGGTTGTGGTACACGGGCGTGCCTAGTGGCCGTGTGAATAAGTCAGTAGCTAGCCTAATTTTACACGGCCATGGCACACGGGCGTGTCGAGTGGTCGTGTGGATAAGTCAGTATACATGCTCTGTTTTGGCACGGCCAGGGCACATGGGTGTGTCTAGTAGCCGTGGGAGGCACACGGCCTGCCCACACGGGCATGTGACCCCTGTAACTTAGAAAAGTTTTAAAATTTCTGAGAAATTCCATATGTATCCAGTTTAGTTTTGACCCTATTCATAAGCATGATTAAGGTCTTGTTGACCTATAAAAAAAGGACACTTTGATTGCGTTGGATGACTTATATTATGAAACGTCTGTAAAAGTTTCTGTAACATCCCAATTTAGGGCCTAGTCAGAATAGTGGTGCGAGACCACAAATCTGAGGTATATGTATGAGTTTTAAGGTTTAAGCTATGTTTGCATGTTAGTGTGGAAGTTTCATGAAGCAATTTTGTTAAATTGCGGTTGAATTGTCTAAAAGGACTAAATTGCAAAAGTTGCAAAATGTGAGATTCTAGAAGCTAATTGTATGAAATAGCTTTAGATTATCAATTAGAGGCCCTTAAATAGTAATTTTCCCAAATTCTAATTTTTGGACAAAAATGGGCATGAGTGGATGATATTGGAAAGTTTAGTGAGAAGGGGCATTTTGGTCATTTAACAATTAAATGGTTAAAAGGGGAAAAGAAGACAAAATTCCATTCATCTTCTTCTCCAAGCTGCCAAAAATTTCAAGAAGCCATTGTTAGGGCTCTTCAATTTTTCAAGCTTCCTAGTAAGTGCATCCAAGCCCCGTTTTTGATATTCTTCGTATTTTTAAAGTCCTAGTAACATGAGTAAGCTATTTTTAGCTATATGTTGAGCTAGGATTGATGTTAAAAAATGTACCCATGTATGACATGCATGTATTTGGATGTTTTATGGAAGAATATGAAAGCTTGATGTAGTAGAAACATCTTTTGCTAAGTGAATTCCATGAAAAATGCATGTAGGGACAAGTTTGTGAAAGTCTTGAGATTGGTCATACATGAGTGATTTAGTGAGAATTGATGATTGCTTTAGTTGAGTAAATGATTCGGCTAAGCATAAAAGGCTAGAAAGTTGAATGAAAATCACTTTACGAGCCTTGGGACAAAAGTGTAAATATGAGAAAGTTTAGGGGCAAAATAGTAATTTTGCTAAAGTATGAGATAAGGGTCAATTTAGTCAATGTGTGTATTGAATGGGTTGATTTATCATTATAGATCAAGAAAGACGAAGCCCGGATAGAAACCGAGGCAAGAGCAAAGTAGTGGACTAAATTGCACACCTCCATACTTTTGAGTACCGAGGTAAGTTTACGTAAAAACGATGCATTTATGCGTATACATTTTTAATGCTAGCTAGTGTGTAGCATGATTGAGAACCTATTCGGTTCTAGTGGAATGAATGAGATAGTAGTTGTGAATGGATGAATGTATTACAAAGTAGACATGTGAATGTGTAGTGATAATGCTTGATGGTGGGCTAAGTGCGATACCACCTTGATACTTAACAATGATGGGCTGTGTGCGATACTATTGTTAAGCATATCATTTAGTGAGCTATGTGCGGAATCACTATAATTATCCTTTGTGGTAGGCTATGTGCGATACTACCTTATGATCTGATTGTGGTGGGCTAAGTGCGAAACCACCGAGTAATTTAGCTGTGTGGATGTATTATTGAGAAATAATGATGTTTTGTATTTTGAGTAAATGTGATATTGAGTGCAGGGGTGCATGACAATGATTATGAGTATGTGACTCATGATGTGTTGGAGATGTGGTAAGGGATAGAAAGAGTAAGCATAGTGGTGGATGTGAATTACATATGTTAGTATAATGCTAATTGTTGTTTAGCTTATACTATAATGCTTAAATTGTTTATGTGTAAACTTACTAAGCTCAAAGCTTACTCCTTTCTTTTCCCTTGTCTTATAGAGAAAAGGATTGAATCATGATACGCGGATTAATCTAAGATCGCCCACACTATCAAAGACACTCTGTACATTGGACTTAATGTTTTGTATATGGCATGTATAGAGGCTAGACAAGTTAGTGAGTTTTGTTGTAATGGCTAAGATGTGTTGGCCTTTAGATGGATAATCTATTTTGTATAATGCCATGGTTGATGGCTAACTTATTATATGAAAAGATGTAGTTATCCATGTAAGATTATGTTACAATATGAGTTGATTGTGGATGAGTTGAATGTATACATGTTGTATGAGTTAGAAGGGTGAGAAGAGCTTAACAAATAGCTTTGTTCTTGTACATGTGGATAGACACACGGGCATGTGTCTAGGCCATGTGTGACACACGGCCCACTTCACGGAGTGTGACTTGGTCGTGTCACTTTGGCGGTTCGAGTGTTATAGGCCACGGGCCAGCCACACGGGCGTGTCTAGGCTTTAGGCCGTAAAGTTGTTGTCGATGTTCACCACGGGTGGAGAGCACGGGCGTGTACCCTAGATGTGGGACATTGGCAGAATGCTTGGGTTTTCATGCACGGGATAGGGGCATGGACGTGTGTGACCTCCACGGGCGTGTCTAATCTTAGACGAGCGTGTGGTCCCTGTATAGATGGAAAAATTTTAAATTCGTAAGAGTTTTCGATATGGTCTCGAGAGCCCTCGTGTGTATGAATGAGGCCTCGTAAGTCGAGAATAAGGTTGTTGTGGTGACTTAAGGAGAGTAGTCACGTTGAGCCTAAGTGGCGATCAAGTGGTTTTACTCCGGTAATGCCTCGGACCTGGTTCTAGCGTAGAATACGGGTAAGGGGTGTTACATTTAGTGGTATCAGAGCTATGGTTTAGTCGGTTCTAGGACTACCGTAGCGGGTGTAAGGGTCTAGCTATACATGCCATAAGTGAAAAATTATAGTGTGGTGGTTTCTGATGATTTTAAACCTTGTTTTATATAGTATATGGATCCCGATCAATCGATCACGATGAAGCGACTAGTAATGCGCCAGCTCTCAAGCAAGGAACCACGCCTGTTGAGAGTGGACCCGAGGTTAGGGCTCAAGGGGAAGAGGCTCGGGAAGCCTTTCTCCAGATGATGAGTAATTGGTACTCGGATTATGTTCGAGCGAACCCTAATGCTCAACCTCCTCCACCTCCTCCTATACCTCAGCCAATTCTAGTGGCTCCTCAAGGTATTGATGTAGTGAGGATATCGAAACCCCCGGTGGATAAGATTAGGAAACACGGGGCTGAGGAGTTTAGAGCTAAGGTAGATGATGACCCCGAGAGGCGGCGAGTTCGCTAGAGAACTCAATGAGAGTATTCGATGAACTCTCTTGTACACCTGAAGAGAACCTGAAGTGTGCCGTATCATTGCTGAGGGACTCGGCATACCATTGGTGGAAGACGTTGACGTCAGTGGTCCCGAAAGAGCGGGTGACGTGGGACTTCTTTCTGGAAGAGTTCCGGAAGAAGTATATAAGTCAGCAGTTTACTGACCAGAAACGGAAGGAATTCTTTGAGTTGAAGCAAGGAAGAATGTCAGTAGCAGAATATGAGCGCAAATTTGTTAGGCTTAGCAAGTACGCGCAAGAATGTGTGTCGACGGAGACCGTTTTGTGTAAAAGGTTCAAAGACAGACTGAATGAGGATATCAAACTCCTAGTTGGTATTTTGGAGTTGAAAGAGTTTGTTGTGTTGGTTGAGAGGGCAAGTAAGGCCGAGGAATTGAGTAAGGAAAAGAGAAGGGCTGTGAGTGAAGCCCGAGATGCGAGAAAATGACCGATGGGCAAATCATATCAAGCCCAGTCGAAAAGATCCAAGGAAGTGAATCCTCGGATGACAACATCAGTGGGATATCCACATCGAGAATTGGACAGCACTCGTTCGGGTTTGAGAGTCCAAGCCACTTCGATGGAAAGTGTAGGCAATCCGAAGAACAAATTGGAGTGTCCAAGTTGTGGTAGGTATCATACCGGAGAGTGTTGGGGAAACAACCGAAGTTGTTATAAGTGTGGTTCCCCTGACCATTTTATCTGAAATTGCCCCGAGAGGGATGACAAGGAAGAGAAGCAAGAGACAAGACCTAGCAATGTGTCTGCAAGGGGTAGACCACCAAGGAACTCGAGAGGTGGGACTAGTGGTAGAGATGCATCCAAAGACTCTGCTGTGAGACCGGAGGGTCGGGCACCTACGAGAACGTATGCCATTCGCGCTCGCGAAGAGGCATCCTCCCCAGATGTAATAACGGGTACTTTTTCTCTCTTTGACACCTTTTTTATTGCTTTAATAGATCCAGGGTCTACTCATTCTTATATTTGCATGAGATTGGCATCTAGTTTGAGTATGACCGTTAAGTTTACGGATATTGTGGTTAAGGTGTCAAACCCGTTAGGAAAACATGTGTTAATGGACAAGGTGTTTAAGAATTGTCCTTTGATGATTACGAGTCATTGCTTTCCGGCAAACCTTATGTTGTTGCCGTTTGATGAGTTTGACTTAATCCTTGGCATGGATTGGTTGACTACCCATAGTGTCTTAGTGAATTGTGGTAGTAAGTTTATTGAATTGAAGTGTGAGAGCGGAGATGTTATTCGGGTTGAATCAGGTGGATTGGATAGTCTACCAGTGATAATTTCTTCCCTAGTGGCAGAGAAATGTTTGAGAAAAGGGTGTGAGTCCTATCTCGCTTTTGTATTGAATACTCAAGAGGTTGGAGTAAAGTTTGAAACAGTGCCGGTGGTATGTGAGTATCCGGATGTATTCCCGGAAGAGTTACCCAGATTACCTCCAGTGAGAGAGGTCGAGTTTGGGATTGAGTTAGTTTCGGGAACGGCACCTATTTCAATTACTCCGTATAGGTTGGCACCTTTAGATTTGAAAGAACTGAAGGTTCAGTTGCAAGAGTTGACAGATAAGGGTTTTGCAAGACCGAGCTACTCACCGTGGGGTGCTCCGGTACTATTTGTGAAAAAGATAGATGGGTCTATGGGGTTGTGTATAAACTATAGGCAACTTAACAAAGTGACGGTGAAGAATAAGTATCATTTACCAAGGATTGATGATCTTTTTTATCAACTGAAAGGAGCTACAGTGTTCTCCAAGATCGACCTGAGGTCTGGTTATTACCAGTTGAGAGTGAATGAGCAAGATGTGTTGAAAACTGCATTTCGAACAAGGTATGGCCATTATGAGTTTTTAGTCATGCCGTTTGGTTTAACGAATGCACCAACGATTTTTATGGATTTGATGAACCGTGTCTTCCGACCGTATGTGGATAAGTTTGTAGTTGTCTTCATTGACGACATATTGATCTATTCTCGGGATGAGAACGATCATGAGGAGCATTTAAGAATTGTCTTGCAAACTTTAAGGGATAAGCAGTTATATGCTAAGTTTAGCAAGAGTGAGTTTTGGCTCCGAGAGGTCGGATTCCTAGGACACATTGTGTCGGGTGATGGTGTCAGAGTTGACCCGAGTAAGATATCGGCTGTTGTGGATTGGGAACCACCGAGGAACGTGTCAGAAGTCAGAAGCTTTTTGGGTTTGGCAGGATATTATAGACGTTTTGTAAAGGGGTTCTCTGTAATTGCTACCCCGATGACGAAATTGTTGCATAAGGATGTCAAGTTTGATTGCACTGAGACATGTCAACAGAGTTTTGAGAGATTGAAAACATTGTTGACTGAGGCACCGGTTTTGGTTCAACCAGAATCGGGGAAAGAGTTTGTGGTTTTCAGTGATGCGTCGTTTAATGGTCTCGGTTGCGTGTTGATGCAAGAGGGTAAGGTAGTCGCTTACGTCTCGAGGCAGTTAAACCCGCATGAGAAGAATTATCCGACTCATGATTTGGAGTTAGCTGCGATTGTTTTCGCATTAAATATTTGGCGACATTATTTATATGGTGAGAAGTGTCGAATCTTTACGGATCACAAGAGTTTGAAGCATTTGATGGATCAAAAGGATTTAAATTTTTGACAGAGGCGGTGGCTCAATTTATTGAAAGACTATGAGTTAGTCATTGATTACCACCCGGGAAAAGCGAATGTGGTTGCGGATGCCCTGAGTAGGAAACCCTTGTATGCTCTAAGAGTTTTGAGCACGAATTTAGCATTGTCTGATGATGGTGCTATTTTGGCAGAGTTGAGAGCTAAGCCACTATTTGTTCAACAGATATGTGAGGCTCAGAGAAATGACAGTGAGATACAAGCTAAGAGAGCTAAGAATAGATCAGAAAGTGATTCTGATTTTCGAGTGGGCTCGAATGGTTGTTTGATATACCGTGACAGAATTTGTGTACCTAGAAATGAAGAGTTGATCCGAAAGGTTTTGCATGAGGTACATAGTGGTTATTTGTCAGTACACACGGGCAGTACGAAAATGTACAACGACTTGAGGAAGTTTTATTGGTGGCCGGGTATAAAAAGAGACATCTTTGAGTATGTGGCAAGGTGTTTGATTTGTCAACAAGTGAAAGCTGAGCATCAAGTGCCTTCGGGATTGCTTCAGCCAGTGATGGTTCCCGAATGGAAATGAGATCGGATTACCATGGATTTTGTGACGGGGTTGCCTATGACTCCGAAAAAGAGAGATGATGTGTGGGTTGTTGTGGATAGATTGACAAAGTCGGCTCATTTTATTCCGGTGCGTGTTGATTATTCACTGGACAAGTTAGCCGAATTGTATGTTGCAGAGATAGTGAGGTTACATGGTGTGCCTGTGTCTATAATATCGGATAGAGATCCGAAGTTTACTTCGAGGTTTTGGAAGAAGTTGCAAGAGGCTTTGGGTACAAAGTTGAACTTTAGTACCACATTCCATCCACAAACAGATGGTCAGTCTGAAAGAGTGATTCAAGTTCTCAAAGATATGCTTCGATGCTGTGTGTTAGAATTCGAAGGTAGTTGGAAGAGGTATCTACCTTTGGTCGAGTTTGCCTACAACAACAGTTATCAGTCGAGTATACAGATGGCACCGTATGAAGCTTTGTATGGTCGTAAGTTTCGGACTCCTCTGTATTGGACTGAGCTTAGTGAGAAGCGGATCCATGGGGTCGATCTAGTAAAAGAGACTGAGGAGAAGGTGAAAGTAATCCGTAATAGTCTGAAAGTTGCTTCGGACCTACAGAAGTCGTACGCGAATTTGAAAAGAAAAGAAATTGAGTTTGAGGTGGGTGACAAAGTGTTTTTAAAAGTGTCCCCGTGGAAGAAAATCATGAGATTCGGACGAAAAGGGAAATTGAGTCCGAGATTCATAGGACCGTACGAGATTACAGATAGAGTTGGGCCAGTAGCATACCGGTTGGCTTTGCTGGTAGAATTGGACAAGATCCATAATGTGTTCCATGTGTCGGTGTTGCAACGGTATCGTTCCGATCCTTCGCATGTGATTCCTTCAATGGGAATTGAGATAAGGCCGGATATGTCTTATGAAGAGGAGCCGATTAAGATCTTGGCTCGAGAAGTGAAACAGTTGAGAAATAAAAACATAGCCTTAGTGAAAGTGCTATGGCAGAAACACGATGTGGAAGAGGCTACGTGGGAACCGGAAGAAGCTATGAAAGAGCAACATCCAAACCTCTTTACTGGTAAGATTTTCGAGGGCGAAAATCTCTAAAGGGGGGAGAGTTGTAACATCCCGATTTAGGGCCTAGTCGGAATAGTGGTGCGAGACCACAAATCCGAGGTATATGTATGAGTTTTGAGGTTTATGCTATGTTTGCATGTTAGTGTGGAAGTTTCATGAAGCAATTTTGTTAAATTGCGGTTGAATTGTCCAAAAGGACTAAATTGCAAAAGTTACAAAATGTGAGATTCTAGAAGCTAATTATATGAAATAGCTTTGGATTATCAATTAGAGGTCCTTAAATAGTAATTTTCCCAAATTCTAATTTTTGGATAAAAATGGGCATGAGTCGATGATATTGGAAAGTTTAGTGAGGAGGGGCATTTTGGTCATTTAACAATTAAATGATTAAAAAGGGGAAAAGATGACCAAATTTCATTCATCTTCTTCTCCAAGCTGCCGAAAATTTCAAGAAGCCATTGTTAGGGCTCTTCAATTTTTCAAGCTTGCTAGTGAGTGCATCCAAGCCCCGTTTTTTATATTCTTCGTATTTTTGAAGTCCTAGTAACATGAGTAAGCTATTTTTAGCTATATGTTGAGCTAGGGTTGATGTTCAAAAATGTACCCATGTATGACATGCATGTATTTTGATGCTTTATGGAAGAATATGAAAGCTTGATGTAGTAGAAACATCTTTTGCTAAGTGAATTCTATGACAAATGCATGTAGGGACTAGTTTGTGAAAGTCCTGAGATTGGTCATACATGAGTGATTTAGTGAGAATTGATGATTGCTTTAGTTGAGTAAATGATTCGGCTAAGCATGAAAGGCTAGAAAGTTGAATGAAAATCACTTTACGAGTCTTGGGACAAAAGTGTAAATATGAGAAAGTTTTAGGGCAAAATAGTAATTTTGCTAAAGTATGAGATAAGGGTCAATTTAGTCAATGTGTGTATTGAACGGGTTGATTTATCATTATAGATCAAGAAAGACGAAGCACGGATAGAAATCGAGGCAAGAGCAAAGTAGTGGACTAAATTGCACACCTCCATACTTTTGAGTACCGAGGTAAGTTTACGTACAAACGATGCATTTATGCGTATACATTTTTAATGCTAGCTAGTGTGTAGCATGATTGAGAACCTATTCGGTTCTAGTGGAATGAATGAGATAGTAGTTGTGAATGGATGAATGTATTACAAAGTAGACATGTGAATGTGTAGTGATAATGCTTGATGGTGGGCTAAGTGCGATACCACATTGATACTTAACAATGATGGGCTGTGTGCGATACTATTGTTAAGCATATCATTTAGTGAGCTATGTGCGGAATCACTATAATTATCCTTTGTGGTAGGCTATGTGCGATACTACCTTATGATCTGATTGTGGTGGGCTAAGTGCGAAACCACCGAGTAATTTAGCTGTGTGGATGTATTATTGAGAAATAATGATGTGTTGTATTTTGAGTAAATGTGATATTGAGTGCAGGGGTGCATGACAATGATTATGAGTATGTGACTCATGATGTGTTGGAGATGTGGTAAGGGATAGAAAGAGTAAGCATAGTGGTGGACGTGAATTACATATGTTAGTATAATGCTAATTGTTGTTTAGCTTATACTAGAATGCTTAAATTGTTTATGTGTAAACCTACTAAGCTCAAAACTTATTCCTTTCTTTTCCCTTGTCTTATAGAGAAAAAGGATTGAATCGTGATACGCGGATTAATCGGAAGATCGCCCACACTATCAGCACACTCTGGTACATTGGACTTAATGTTTTGTATATGGCATGTATAGAGGCTAGACATGTAACATCCCAGTTTGGACCCTAGTCGGAACAGTGGTTTGAGACCACAAATTCGAGGTCGTAATGATAATTTAATATTATTTTCTGTGTGAATGGTATGTGACTTAGTCAGTGTGAAAATTACATGTGATAATTTGATCATTTGTGTGCGAATTAAGAGAAAGGGCTTAATTGCATAGAGTGTAAAATCTTTGTGTCTTTGATTTGTGAGTACTTAAGTGTTGTGGCTTTGAAAAGGTGGAGGCCTTATATGGCAAATAAGCCATCATTGAGTTAGTGGATGGTGGAATGTCATGATAACCATTATATATGTTTGTCTTATATGATTATTAAATGGGTAAATGGGTAATTAAATAATTATGTTATTAGTTAATAAAACAAACAAGTACGATAGTGGATTTTATTCATCCATCTATCACCGAAAATTTTAAAGAAAAGAAAGAACAAAAGCTTTCAATTTTTTGGCAAATACAAGCTTAAATTCAAGGTTAGTTTTTGATCCGTTTTTGATAATTTCTACGTTTTCGTAATCGTTGCTTCGTGCTCTAGCTAACCCATGTTGTAATTTTGTGAATTGATGACGTTTTTGTGATGAGTCAATGATGAACATTTGAGCTCTGTGCTAGTTGATAGTAAAATATGAGAACTTGGTGTTGGATTAACATGTGTTGTTTTTGAATTTTTGGTGAATTAAACTAATTAGGGCTAAATTGAGAAAATAGCATTTTGAAGGACTAAAGTGTGAAATAAATGAAATGTGTGGGTTTGTATGGACTTTAGTAAAATTCGGCTAAGCTTGTGCTAGGAGAAATCAAGTGAATTTGATGATTTTGTGAAATAGGGACTAAAGTGTCGAAATGTGAAAATGTGAGGGTTATTTTGTAAAATGCTTTAAATATATGTGTTGGGACTAAAATGAATGAGCTGAATTTGAATGTATATAGACCAAGAGAGAAGAGGTTCGGATCGAGATCGAGGCAAAGAGAAAATGCTCGATTAATAGACTGTTTCGGTATTTTGACATCCGAGGTAAGTTCGGACATATTACATGTAATATATATATAGTTAATTTTAATGCTTGAAATGAGTGGCATGGTATAAATGAATTATGAATGCTATGTGAGAGCTCGATGTTACGTGGCACTAAGTGTGCGTGATCAGAGATGTAATCGAGATGATTAGCACTGTGTGTGCGAAATAATATAAGCTTTAGTTTATGGTGGGCACTGTGTGTGCGATACCGATATATAATCAGTTTTGATATAGATGCACTAAGTGTGCGATGTTTACTAAACTTCGGTTAATGATTTGGAGCACTGAGTGTGCAAAATAACCAAATAAGTTATGAAAGTTAATCAAAAAGAAATCAGTGAGTATTTAGTAGCGCGAGATCAAAAACTAAGTGTTGGCTAAGGTACGTTCGGAACCTATGTGGTTGATGAAATTATGGTTAAGATCATGAAATGTAAATTGAACATATTAGCTTGTATGGTATGGTACATATGTGTTCATGAGATAATCTATGTGATTGTTGGTATAGTATAATGTTTTATGTTACGAACTTACTAAGCTTTAGTAAGCTTATTGTGTGATTTGTTTCTACGCTTTCTGAAGTCGATAAAAAGCTAGCTCGGATCTGGGAATCGTCAACATCTCAGTCACACTATCGGCAATCTATTTTAGGGTATTTTGGAAAGTTGTACATAGTTAAAATATGGCATGTATAGGCTAGTTATTTGAATCATGTTTGGGACTTGTAAGTAGCTATGAGATGTGGCTAAATATGTGCTAGTTTTAGCATGAATGACTTTGGTACATATATATATGATGCATCTTTTGGTATGGAATGTGAGTTGAGAAATTGACTTATGAATGGTAACTTTGTGTTGGTAAATGATAGTATGATTTAGTGAAATTGAGAATGAATGATGTTTAGTATTGAATGTGTTCAAGTTGTATATGTTAGCTTATAAGTTGGTATGTTTGAAAATGAGATTGTATGAGTTGATAGACTGATCATATGATAGGAAATGGTTGCCAAATTGTGTGTATAAACATGCTTAAGGGTGCTTGTTGTGATTGACCATAGTGGGTGGCATTTTCGCCTTGAAAATGGCCTATAATGTCACACGGCCATGGCACATGGGTGTGCCTAGTGACCGTGGGAACTAAGTCAGGATAGTACACGGCCTTGGCACACGGACGTGCCTACTGCTTAGTAACCGTGTGATTTTTAGCAGATCCGACCACGGCCTGAACACACGAGCGTGCTTAGTGGCCGTGGAAGATAAGTCAGTATGGACCACAGAGAGGACACACGGGTGTGTCTAGCAGCCGTGGGAGGCACACGGTTTACCTCCACGGGCGTGTATCCCCTTAAAACTTAGAAAAGTTTTATATTTTCATGAAGTTTCTGTATGTGTTTCGGTTTAGTCCCGACCCCTCTCTAGCATGTGTTTAAGGTCTTATACGCCTTAATAAGGGACTATTTGATTATGTTTGATGTATTATGATGATGATTGACTTTGTGTCGTAACTGGGTTGTGAAATGATCTTATTGTCTGGTAATGCCTCTTAACCCTATTCCGGCGGCGGTTTTGGGTTAGGGGTGTTACAAGACAAGTTAGTGAGTTTTGTTGTAATGGCTAAGATGTGTTGGCCTTTAGATGGATAATCTATTTTGTATAATGCCATGGTTGATGGCTAACTTATTATATGAAAAGATGTAGTTATCCATGTAAGATTATGTTACAATATGAGTTGATTGTGGATGAGTTGAATGTATACATGTTGTATGAGTTAGAAGGGTGAGAAGAGCTTAGCAAATAGTTTTGTTCTTGTACATGTGGATAGACACACGGGCATGTGTCTAGGCCATGTGTGACACACAGCCAGCCCACGGCGTATGACTTGACCGTGTCACTTTGGCAGATTCGAGTGTTATAGGCCACGGGCTAGCCATACGGGCATGTGTCTAAGCTTTAGGCCGTGTAAAGTAGTCAGTGTTCACCACGGGTGAAGAGCACGGGCGTGTGCCGTAGCCGTGGGACATTGGCAGAATGCTTGGGTTTTCATGCACGGGATGGGGGCATGGGCGTGTGTGACCTCCACGGGCGTGTCTAATCTTAGACGGGCATGTGGTCCCTGTATAGATGGAAAAATTTTAAATTCGTAAGAGTTTCCGATATGGTCTCGAGAGCCCTCGTGTGTATGAATGAGGCCTCGTAAGTCGAGAATAAGGTTGTTGTGGTGACTTAAGGAGAGTAGTCACGTTGAGCCTAAGTGGCGATCAAGTGGTTTTACTCCGGTAATGCCTCGAACCCGGTTTCGACGTAGAATACGGGTAAGGGGTGTTACAGTTTCTGATCTGTCTGGTAACGCCTTTAACCCTAATCCGGCGACGGATACGGGTTAGGGGTGTTACATTTGCATACTTAGGATAATTTGCATTAGGGATCATTGCATTTAGTTTAATATATTTTAATCACCACTTCTCAACTATATTGTGTTTTTATTTACCAAATTGTTAATATAATTTTACAAATTAAGTGCCTTAGCACAAATACAATCCCTGTGGAGACAATAACTCGATACTTACTTATTACTTGATAACGACTGTGTACACTTGCACAAACCTACGCATTGCATTCACTAATAGCATGACCATGAATATAAAATGCATATGATAATGAATCATGATGGATGTTAGAATTGGCTTAATTTATAATGTTTAGTTTGGTTGATATATGTTTGAATGATTTGGTGTAGGTTTGTGGTAAATTGGGTGAGAAAATAAAGCTAGGAAATGGTTTCATTTTGTCCACACTGGTAGACACAAGGGCGTGTGTCTAGGCCGTGTGCCCCATAGGCGTGTGGCCTGGCCGTGTGCCCCCTGCATCTTAAAAATGAGAAACAAAATACTCAGAATTGGCACACAGGCGGAGACACACGGCGTGTGTCTCAGTGCGTGTGGTTGACACGGCCATGAACACGAGCATGTTACACGCAGCGTGTGCGCACCTAAATTTTGAAAATAAAATTACGCCACACGGCCTAGCACACGGCGTGTGACTTGGCGTGTGACTTCAATTTCCTCATGCTCAAAGTCGAGAGTTACACGGGTTAGGGACACAAAGCGTGTGTGACCATACGGCTTTGACCACACCCGGCGTGTCCTAAATGTAACATCTCGGTTTAGGGCCTAGTCGAATAGTGGTTCGAGACCACAAATTCGAGGGTCATGAATGAGTTTTGAGGCTTATATTATGTATGCATGCTAGTGTGAAAGTTTCATGAAGCAATTTTGTGAAATTGTGGTTGAATTGTCCAAAAGGACTAAATTACAAAAGTTGCAAAATGTGTGTTTCTAGAAGCTATATGTGTGAAATAGCTTTAGATTATTAATTAGAGGTCCTTAAATAGTAATTTATCCAAATTCTAATTTTTGGACAAAAATGGGCATGGATGAGTTAAAATTGAAAGTTTATCAAAAAGGGCATTTTGGTCATTTATCAATTAAGTGATTAAAATAGGTGAAAAGATGATAGAAATTCATTCATCTTCTTCCCATAGCTGCTGAAAAATTTGAGAAGCCATTGTTAGGGTTCTTTCAATTTTTCAAGCTTGCTAGTAAGTGCTCCTAAGCCCGGTTTTTGATATTCTTCGTATTTTTGAAGTCCCGATAGCATGAGTAAGCTATTTATAGCTATTTGGTGAGCTATTATGGATGTTCAAAAATGTACATATGTATGACATGCATGTATTTTGATGTTTGATGGAAGAATATGAAAGCTTGATGTAGTAGAAACATCTTTTGCTAAGTGATTTTCCATGAAAATGCATGTAGGGACTTAGCTCTGAAAATCTTAAGTTTGGTCATACATGGGTGATTTAGTGAGATTTGATGAATGCTTTAGTCGAGTAAGTGGTTCGGCTAAGCATGAAAGAGTAGAAAGTTGAATAAAAATCACTTTACGAGCCTTTGGGACTAAAGTGTAAATATGAGAAAGTTTAGGGGCAAAATAGTAATTTTGCTAAAGTATGAGATATGGGTCAATTTAGTCAATGTGTGTATTGAATAAGCTGATTTATTCATTATAGATCAAGAAAGACGAAGCCCGGATCGAAACCGAGGCAAAAGCAATGTGGTGGACTAAATTGCACATTTCAATACTTTTGAGTATCGAGGTAAGTCTATGCATAAACAATGCATTCATACTTACAATTTGTAAATGCTATCTAGGGTGTAGCATGAATGAGAATGAATGAGAATGATTGGGAACCTATGTGGTTCAAGTAGAATGAATGTAATATAGATGTGAATGGATGAATAATTGGGTAAATTGACTTGTGCATGTGTTGTGATAATGCTAGATGGTGGGCTAAGTGCGATACCATCCAAATGCATATTGACGATGAGTTGGCTATGTGCGATGCTATCGTTAGGTATATCATTTAGTGGCTATGTGCGAGATCACGATGATTACCTTTGTGGTAGGCTAAGTGTGATACCACCTTATAAATTGATTGTGGTGTGCTAAGTGCGAAACCACCGAGATATTAGTGTGTGGATTAATTGTGTATATTAGTATTGTAATAGGCATTGTGTGGATAAGATATGTGGATTAGTGTGTGGATTAGCTATGTGAGTTAGCTATGTGGATGCATTATTGAGCAATAATGACGTGTTGTATATTGTGTAAATGTGATATTGAATGCAGGGGTGCATTTCAATAATTATGAGCATGTGCCTCATGATGTGTTGGTAATATGGTAAGGGATAGAAAGAGTAAGCATAGTTGTATATTATATGTTGGTATAATGCTAATTGTGGTTGGGCTTATACTATGATGCTTAATTGTTTATGTGTAAACTTACTAAGCTCAAAGCTTACTCTCTTTCTTTTCCCTTGTCTTATAGATTAAAAGCGTTGAATCGAGATACGAGGATCATCGAAGATAGCCCACATATCAAACACACTTTGGTACATGAAACTTAATGTTTTGTATATGGCATGTATAGGGGCTAGATAAGTTAGTAAATTTTGTTGTAAATGGCTAAGATGTGTTGGCCTATAGATGGATAGCTTATTTTGTATAATGCCATGGTTGTTGGCTATTACATTATATGAAAGAAAGATGTAGTTTTCTATGTGAGAATGCACTTCAATTTGAGTTGATTATGATGGTGTTAGATGAGTATATGTTGTGTATGTTAGAAGGGTGAAAAGAACTTGACACTTAGTCTTGTTCTTGACCTTGTAGGTAGACACACGGGCGTGTGTCTAGACCATGTGTGACACACGGTCAGCCCACGGGCGTCGTTGTGGTCGTCGTCGTCCCCCGCATGTTAATATTTGAAAATGCAGAAGCGGACCCGGACTAGTCACACGGGCGTGTGCCTAGGGCGTGTGGGATTCATCAGTGTTGGCCACGGGCTAGCCACACGGGCGTGTGTCTAGACTCTAGGCCGTGCGAGGGAAGTCAGTGTTTACCACGGTTGGGGAGCACGGGCGTGCCATGGCCGTGGGGCATTTGGCAGAATGCTTGGGTTTTTAGGCACGATGCAGGACATGGGCATGTGTGCTCATGCACGGCGTGTCTAATCTTGCACGGGCGTGTGAGACCTGTATAAAAGAGAAAAATTTTAAGGATCGTAAAAGTTTCGGGTTAGTCTCGAGAGCCCTCGTGTGTATGAGTGAGGCCTCGTAAGTCGAGAATGAGGTTATAACGAGTAATGGCGTTGAGCCTAAGTGGCGATTAAGCGGTTTGAGTTCGGTAACGCCTCGGGCCCGGTTCCCGATGTAAAACCCGGGTAAGGGGTGTTACACTAGAGCACACGGGCGTGTGAGCCTTGCAACTTAGAAATTTTTTGTAATTTCGCGAAAAATTCTTAAAGGTTCCGATTAAGTCCCGATTTGTTTCTACTATTCATATTGGGCCTCGAGGGTCCATTTAAGGGACATTACGAATGATCTCGGTAATGAATAGTAATTGGCGTGAATTATCTGAAAATGTTCTGAAAGTCGCGGTAATGCTCCGTAACCCTGTTTCGACGACGGATACGGATTAGACGTGTTACATGTTAGCCATGTAAAACACATATAGTAGCCAATAAACATGGATGAACATAACCACTAAGCAAGTTTCATATACATGTATCATCCATTTCATGTTTCAATATATCATGTAATATCATTTCCATATATTTCATGTATATACCTGTACTAGTTCGTATCGAACTCATATCATCTCGTAATAGAACATTGCTCATTGAACCATTTAGAATATCGTTGGATACTCCGGATAGCTCACACATAGTGTGCTAAATTGTAATTCGTCAATTCTTGTACGCGTATGCTCATACGAGCTATGAATCGGTATGCTCTCACGAGCTGTAAATCAGTAAGCTTATACGAGCTGAGAATCGATAAGCTCTCACAAGTTGCAATCGGTAATCCCTAATGACAAGTCATTTGTATCATACAAATTCCTAAGGTTCAAACGGGACTCGGTAATCATCGTACATCGTCAGTTATGCGATCGGTATTTATACATGGAAATTATACAAATCACATACATATATAATTCAATTAAAACATATAAATTCTCAATTTAATTACACGAACTTATCTCGACGAGTATACGTAGATACGAAGGCGATTAATCTGAGATTTTCTCTTTGTCTCGATCTAACTCTGTACGAGGTCTGACTGAATATATACGGATAAATTTAACTCAATTTAATATATATCATTCAATTTCGTCCAACACATATTTTTGGAAAAATTATCATTTTTCCCCTATACTTTTAATTTCTTTGCAATTTAGTCCCTAGGCTCAGAAAATGAAATTCATGCAATTTAACCCTTACCCAAGCCTAGCCGCTTTTTATACATATTAGTAGAACCCCATATATTTCATAAATTCACAATTTCACCACATAATATTTCGTATTTTTCAATTTAGCCCCTAATTGATAATTTTATCAAAAAAATCCCTTTACAAAAGTTGTTTATCTAGCAACAACCATCCATATTCTATCATCAAACTTCAAAACTCAAGCATGTTCATCAATGGTAAACCTTAATAGTTTAACAATTTCACAAATTAGTCCCTGGGCTAGCTAGATTAAGCTACAACGATCCCGAAAATATAGAAATCATTAAAAACGTGTTAAGAATTCATACCTAATTGAAGAGATTAGGGTTGCCGAATGTTGAACATAAAAAATGGCTTCTTTCTCTTTAAGTTTCGGTTGAAAATGGTGAAAAGATGATGATGTTTTGTTTTTATTTTATTTAACTTATCATTATTTACTTATTTCCAAAATTAACCTTAATAATTCATTCAAATTTCACTATTGCCAAACCATTTGTAACATCCTTAAATCGGGGTCTTGCATTTACGTGTGTTTGCATGTGATAGTATGGTTGTGGTGCTAGTCTAGGGTGTTTTAGGGGCTAGGCATGAGCCAGGAATAGGCTAGAGCCTTGTCGAAAATTTTTGGTTTTGGATACTTGGAAGGGGGAGCTGAGAGGGTTAGGTGTTAAGGAAAATTATTGGAGTGCTTTGACACAAGTATTCCAGTGGTAAAGTGGCAAGGGAGGCGCCACTTAGGCACAAGGGGGAGTGACGCCACATGCAAGTGGGAGAGCCTTGGTTCGAGCTGCAGGAATTCCTTTCTGCTTATTCTTTTTGACGCCAAGACTTGGAGGAGGTGTTCTCAAGATGGACTCTAGTGGATAGCTGTTGAAAGAGTCAACAGATTCAAAGGAGTGGTGGGGAGAAGTTGTAGGAGTTTGACTCATTCAAATCTGTTTGAATGAGTGGTCAGGAGAAAATTGAGGAGATGGGCATGGGAGCTTAGAGTTGGCCGAATGTCAAACTCTAGGGGGAGAGGAGGAATCGGTTGGGATAGCTTAGAGGGGGGTGCCGAATTTCAATAAACAACTTAGGAGAGCATTTTCGGCTAGGCACTCTCTTGTTTTGTGGCAAACCGAAATACCCCATTGTTGTAACACCCCAAACCCGGTCAACACGCTACGACCGAATTCAGCATGTCACAGGGAAAACCATTATTAAAGAAAACAAGTGGTTGATTAAATTTTGTGAAGAAACGTTATTGAAAACAAGTTGTCGTCTCTCATTTTAGGAAAACTTATGATTTTATGAAAAGCCGAACTAGTTTGACAAATAAAGCTAAAAAAAAACCGTTTCGCATTTAGTCTTAAAGTAAACTTAGTTTTACAGAAAATTGAGTAAGTTTGTTGTTACTACTTGTTTGTCGTTACCCGATGGTGAAGTTTTGGAAAATCCCGATACTTTGTAAAAAATTTAGAAAACATTCATTAATAGATTATTAGGCATGCCGTTTTGTTTAACTTAAGCAAAATATAATGTAAATTCAAAGCAGATAAATAAACCCCAAAATAAAAGTTAGTGGCCTTATTACAACCCAAAACCAAATTTAAAGCAAAGTAAAAACCGAAATGATAGTTCAAAATAAAAACCCGAAATATTGTGCATGGCCACCTCGAGTCTGCCCCGGCTCTGCATCCACGATCTATGATTCATCTGCAAAATGTAAAGGAAGGGGTGAGTCACCGAGACTCAGTGTATAAATCCCCATCCCGAAAATATTGATGCCCTTACACAGTTTCACAATCCAATATGCGTGTCATGCAACCCAAACCTAACCATCCGAAACTCACCAGTATCTACCCGTGTGTGGTACCAAACCACCACCGGTGGTCAAAACCACTCGTGACCGTAGTCACAAATAATATATATATGTGGTCAAAACCACTGGTGACCGTAGTCACAAATAATATGTATATATGTGGTCAAAACCACTGGTGACCGTAGTCACAAATAATATGTATATATGTGGTCAAAACCACTGGTGACAGTCTAGAATCATGCCTTCCCCCTCCTCTCATCATACCCAACTATATGATCATACTTTTCATGGCATAACAATCATGCTTAACATACAAAAATCACATGGCATGGCATATTCAGATTTACATAGGCATTTAACGTTAGCCAAACAAGTGGACTTACCCGGAGTCCTCGCTTTTACCCACAAGGGTAACATATCGATTGCAAAGTTATTTCTGCTTTTGACAACATACATGATAAACATATTAACTAATGAAGTGTGCAAGAGTTACACACCTGGTTACTCGCAAGACTATGCTTTTTACGTCAGCACTGTCGTTAATCGACACTACTGCTATCTGCCTACTCTCCTGTTCCGATGCTGGTCCACACCCAGGTGGCTAATCGCGAACCGTAGATACAGCCCTCTTCTTGAATTTAGGGGCTGGGGTCTCAGATCCAACCCCTCCTAACGCTTGATTAGCCTTCGAGTCCATAACACACCTTAGTCACCAACCGAATCAAAGCAGAGAAAATGAACCAAAGAGATTAACGAGTTAGGCTAAGGCCCTTACCTAGATCGACAACTCTTGAAGCTTTTAGGCTTGATTCACAAGCCAAACAAATCCCAGAGATCAAAAGAATACGGCAACACTCCTTCCTACAATCGGCCAAACACCCACACACAGAAACCAAATAGTCTTCGGCTTTGGCAAGAAAACCCGAAAGAGAAGGATAAAGAACCAGAAACAATCGCTACCAACCTGAATAGGAGATTCGATTAATCCCCCCAAAAGAAATCGGCACTAGCACAGAAGATGAGGGAAATTCGGCAAATCAGGAGGAGAATATGTAAGAATCGAAAAAGAGAACCCAAGAGAAAAATAAAAATACCAGATTGAGGGTGATTCGGCTAAAGAAGACACTTACCAAAACGAACGTTGATGATGCTTGATCTCGAACCAAAGAAATGGAGAGGAGAAAATAGTTTCGGCCTAACAGTGATGAAGAGAAGAAGTAGTTTTGGCTCTTAAAGAGATTGAGAGAAATAAGTGAGAGTGACTAGGGTATTCGACTATCACAAGATGTGGATGAAAAGAGAAAGAATGATGAGTACCAGATGCGGCTATGACTAAGATGAGAAGAGAAGAAAGATTTATGTATTTCGGCACAAAAGAGGGATTGAGAGAAAAGAAAAGAAGTCAATTGAGAGGGGACTAGTTTTGGTTTTGGTTTGGAACAAATAAAATGAAGAAAAAGAGTAGAGGATATTACAGTTTCGGCAAAACCAATGATAGAAAAAGAAGAGAAGGCTTTAGGGAATGCTTCGGTTTTGGTACTTGAGAGAAAAGGCAACAATGGGGTATTTCGGTTTGCCACAAAACAAGAGAGTGCCTAGCCGAAAATGCTCTCCTAAGTTATCTATTGAAATTCAGCACCCCCCTCTAAGCTATCCCAACCGATTCCTCCTCTCCCCCTAGAGTTTGACATTCGGCCAACTCTAAGATCCCATGCCCATCTCCTCAATTTTCTCCTGACCACTCATTCAAATAGATTTGAATGAGTCAAACTCCTACAACTTCTCCCCACCACTCCTTTGAATCTGTTGACTCTTTCAACAGCTATCCACCAGAGTCCATCTTGAGAACACCTCCTCCAAGTCCTGGCGTCAAAAAGAATAAGCAGAAAGGAATTCCTGCAGCTTGAACCAAGGCTCTCCCACTTGCATCTGGCGTCACTCCCTCTTGTGCCTAAGTGGCGCCTCCCTTGCCACTTTACCACTGGAATACTTGTGTCAAAGCACTCCAATAATTTCCCTTAACACCTAACCCTCTCAGCTCCCCCTTCCAAGTATCCAAAACCAAAAATTTTCGACAAGGCTCTAGCCTATTCCTGGCTCATGCCTAGCCCCTAAAACACCCTAGACTAGCACCACAACCATACTATCACAAGCAAACACATGTAAATGCAAGACCCCGATTTAAGGATGTTACAGTTCTACCCCCCTTAAAAATAATTTTGGCCTCGAAATTACCTGGTCAAAAGAGTTGAGGGTATTGCTGTCGCATCACATCCTCTGGTTCCCACGTGGCCTCTTCCGTTCCATGATTCCGCCATAACACTTTCACCAAAGGAACCGATTTCCTACGTAAGACTTTGACATCCCGATCCAGTATCTGCACTGGTTCTTCCTCAAAAGACAAATCTGGGCTCACCTCGATTTCCTCCCCTGGCACAACATGCGACAGATCTGAACGATAGTGCCTAAGCATGGAGACATGAAACACGTCATGAATTTGACTCAAATCTGATGGCAACTCGAGCTGATAAGCTACTGGTCCTACCCGCTTCAACACCGTATATGGCCCGATAAACCTAGGGCTCAGCTTGCCCTTCCGACCAAACCTCAGCACCTTCTTCCATGGCGACACTTTCAGAAAGACCTTGTCACCCACTGCAAACTCTATATCCCTCCGCTTAAGATCGGCATAGGACTTCGCTGCCTGTCCAAGCTTTCTTCGACGAGCTCGAATCACCTTAACTTTATCCTCTGTTTAACAACCAACTCTGGACCCAACATCGGCGTTCACCCATTCCGTCCAACACGTAGGGTACGACACTTCATCCATATAATGCTTCATATGGTGCCATCTGGATACTTGCCTGATAACTATTATTGTACGCAAACTCTGCCAGCGGTAGAAATTCTTCCCAACTACCTCTGAAATCAAAAACACAACCCCTTAACATATCTTCCAAGATCTGAATCACCCTTTCTGATTGCCCATCTGACTGCGGATGAAATGCCGTGCTGAAATCCAACCTTATACCTAACGCCTGATGCAATGCTTTCCAAAACCTTGACGTGAATCTGGGATCCCTATTTGAGATAGTCGACACCGGCACTCCATGCAGTCTCACGATTTCCGCTACATAAAACTTAGCCAACCTTTGGAGTGAGTAATCAACCCGAACCGGTACAAAATGAGTTGATTTTGTCAGACGATCAATAATCACCCAGACTGAATCCTTCTTGCTAGGCGTAAGGGGTAGCCCACTGACAAAATCCATCGTAATCCTTTCCCACTTCCACTGCGGAATCTTTACCGGCTGCAACAGACCCGATGGTAACTGATGTTCATCTTTGACTTGTTGACACGTCAGACACTTACTTACAAACTCGATTACTTCCCGCTTCAGACCCGGCCACCAGAACTGTTCCCGCAAATCTCGGTACATCTTGCTACCTCCAGGATGCATAGCGTATAGGCTGCTATGAGCTTCCTGAAGAATCCCCTGCCTTAACTCAACGTCCTTCGGCATACAAACTTTCCCTTGGAAACACAACACTCCATCGCCGCTCAAGTCAGTAACCTCCAATCCACCATTCTCGCACTTGTAACCTCCGAGCACTTAGGACACCATCCACCACCGTGCTTCCCCTTAACTTTGATTTACCCAAGTCGGCTTTACCTGCAATTTCGCTAACAGACTCCCGTCATCATACAGACTAAGGTGGGCAAACATTGCTCTTAAGTCCGCTACCACCTTGCGGCTCAACGCGTCAGCCACTACGTTAGCCTTACCCGGATGGTATTCAATCGAGCAGTCGTAGTCCTTTAACAACTCGATCCACCTCCGCTGCCTCAAATTCAATTCTTTCTGAGTCAAGAGGTACTTCAAACTCTTGTGATCCGTGTAGACTATAGACTTCTCCCCATACAAGTAATGCCTCCAAATTTTTAGGGCGAAAACCACTGCAGCCAACTCCAGATCATGTGTCGGGTAGTTCGCTTCGTGAGGTCTCAACTGCCGAGACGCATACGCCACTACTTTCCCCTCTTGCATCAGTACACATCCTAATTCGGTATGCGACACATCACAATACACCGTAAACTCTTTCCCCGCTTCAGGCTGAATCAAAACCGAGCTTCACAAAAATCCTTTAACTTGTCAAAACTTTCCTGTTGCTTATCTGACCACACAAATGGAACCCCTTTTCTCAGCAACTTGGTCAACGGCGCTGCAATCAAAGAAAACCCTTCCACAAATCTTCTGTAATATCCTGCCAAACCCAGAAAACTTCAAATTTTTGCTACCGACTTAGGTGGTTTCCAATCCAACACTGCCTCAATCTTCCGAGGGTCCACTCTAATTCCCTCAGCTGACACCACATGACCCAAGAAGCTTACTTCCTTAAGCCAGAACTCGCACTTACTAAACTTTGTGAATAGTTGCTTCTCCCTCAGAATCTGTAAAACCACACGTAGATGCGCATCATGCTCCTCCTCAAATTTCGAGTACACCAATATGTCGTCTATAAACACTATGACGAACCGATCCAAGTACGGTTGAAACACCTGATTCATCATGTCCATGAACGCTGTCGGCGTATTGGTCAACCTGAACGGCATTACCAAGAACTCGTAGTGCCCATAACGAGTGTGAAACGACGTCTTATGAATATCAGCCTCCTTCACCTTGAGCTGGTGATACCCCGACCTTAAATCAATCTTAGAGAAGACTGATGCACCCTTAAGTTGATCGAACAGATTGTCTATCCTCGGCAACAGGTACTTGTTCTTGATCGTCAACTTATTCAGCTGTCGGTAATCTATACACATCCGCATTGTACCATCTTTCTTCTTAACAAAAAGTACAGGCGCTCCCCAAGGTGATACACTCGGCCGAATGAAACCTCGGTCTAACAATTCCTGAATCTGTGCTTTCAGTTCCACCAACTCCTTCGGCGCCATCCTATATGGAGCAATAGACACTGGCGCGATTCCGGGTAACAGATCTATACCAAACTCAACTTCACAGTCCGGAGGCAGACCCTGAAGTTCTTCTAGGAATACATCGGTAAATTCCTTCACCGTTCGGACATTCCCTACAGTTGATTCCTTGGCCTCTAATGCACAGACAGGAACCATGAACGCCTCACATCCCTTCCTCACCATTTTCTCGGCCTTCAGAGCAGATACTACGTTGGATAGATAATCCCTTCTATTACCAATCATCACCACCTCTTCGCCCTCAACAGTTCTCAATACCATGCGCTTAGCTGCGCAGTCCAAACTTGCTTGGTACTTCACTAGCCAGTCCATCCCAAGGATCAAATCGAACTCCCCGAACGGCAGTTCCATCAGATCGGCCAAAAACACTACCCCTTGAAGTTATAGGGGTACATCCCTATACAGTTTGTTTACTTCTATAGAGTGACCTAGAGGGATAATTATTGACATCTCCCTAGAAGAAATCTCAAAGGCTAAGTTCATAGTTCCCACTATACTACTGGCAACATAAGAGTGCGTCGAACCAACGCTCTATCAAAGCAAAGATAAGGCGGTCAAAAATTAAGAACGTCACGGTTATGACGTCCGGTCAAGTCGCCTCCTCCTCTCGACGCCTCGCTACATAGACCAACCCAGGCTGTCTTGCCTCTGTGCTCCCAGCACCTCTGCCCGGTATTCCGCGGCCTCATCCAGAACCATTACCTCCCCTAACCGAACCGCGGCCCTTTTGTGGTTGCTGATCATCCCTCCTAAACTGTGTACGGCCTTGACCCTCAGACTGGATCCTGGCTGACCTCTGCAGACAATCCCTTACCTGGTGCCCCATTGACCCACACTCGAAGCACCCTCTATTTTCGGTCCAACACTCTCCCGAATGAGACTTCCTACACCGAGCACACCGTGGCGGCCACTGAGTAGCAACAGCAGGCCTTGCAGCTTGATTCGGCCCACCATATCTAGCCCTTTTCTACGGATTCCCAGTAGACCCTGATGACCCAGAATTCCTCTTAGTCCAATTCCTATCCTGGTTCCGTCTCACTGACTGTTTCACCTCCTCCGCAATCTTGGCCTTCTCTACCAAGACCGCAAATTCTCTCTCCTACTGTGGAGCAATCAACATTCGCAGCTCATCTCTCAACCCGTCCTTAAATCTGACACAGCGCTCGTGTTCCGTAGCCACGATACCCCGAGCATAACGACTTAACCGAAGAAACTCTGCCTCATACTCCGACACTGACTTATTCTCCTAGACCAAATTCAAGAACGCCTTGCGCTGTGCATCAATGTAACTGGCCCCAACGTACTTCCTCTGATAAGCTACCTTAAAGAAATCCCAGGTGATGTCGTCGGCCATTGCTCCATCCCTGACCGTGAGCCACCACTGATAAGACTCATCCCGGAGAAGAGACACTATCCCCTTCAGCTTCTCCTCAGCCGAAAAATCTAAGTCATCCATTATACGTTCCGTCGCCTCCAGCCAATACTCAGCTGTATTGGAAGCCACACCAGATACACCCCTGAATACCTCTGCGCCATTAGCCCGGAGTCGTTCGGACACAGATTTCTGAGCTCCTGTTCCGACGCCTGCACCCGCGACTCTCTCCAGAACCTGTAGCATCGCCTGTGACACTACGTCATCACCACCCGTCTGGTCCTGAAACTCCGCGCCCACAGCTGGCGGCGGTGGTACCTCATTTTTCGACCCATGACCAGACCCCACCAGTTCCGACACAGTCATCCTACCCCTACCACGACCACGCGTATTACGCCCACGTCATCGGGTGCTCATGACTTTCATTCACGAATTAATCTGGTTTAAGAATTTTATGCATTAGATTCGTTTCACTGTTATTACAGCACAATTTTATAAACAGTTTATTATAGGGATTGTTTTCGCAAGTTCACACAATCCTACAGGTTTCAGTCTCTAAAGTATTTTCCGATTACTATCAGTCATATCACCATCATCACAATCATATAAACAGCACTTAGGGGTACTTACCTGTGTGGATCGGTGCCGGAGACCCGGTGCCATGCTTCCCCAAATCATGTATTTTCCATCAAAATCATTCCAGAACCCCTTTATTAAAACATTTTGGGCCTCGGGCCCACAGTCGAGCTTTTAAACCTGGCTCTGATACCAAAATTGTAACACCCCAAACCCGGTCAACACGCTACAACCAAATTCAGCATGTTACAGGGAAAACCATTATTAAAGAAAACAAGTGGTTGATTACATTTTGTGAAGAAACGTTATTGAAAACAAGTTGTCGTCTCTCATTTTAGGAAAACTTATGATTTTATGAAAAGCCGAACTAGTTTGACTAATAAAGCTAAAAAAAACCGTTTCGTATTTAGTCTTAAAGTAAACTTAGTTTTACAGAAAATTGAGTTAGTTTGTTGTTACTACTTGTTTGTCGTTACCCGATGGTGAAGTTTTGGAAAATCCCAATACTTTGTAAAAAGTTTAGAAAACATTCATTAATAGATTATTAGGCATGCCGTTTTGTTTAACTTAAGCAAAATATAATGTAAATTCAAAGCAGATAAATAAACCCCAAAATAAAAGTTAGTGGCCTTATTACAACCCAAAACCAAATTTAAAGCAAAGCAAAAACCGAAATGATAGTTCAAAACAAAAACCCGAAATATTGTACATGGCCACCTCGAGTCCGCCCCGGCTCCGCATCCGTGATCTATGATTCATCTGCAAAATGTAAAGGAAGGGGTGAGTCACCGAGACTCAGTGTATAAATCCCCATCCCGAAAATATTGATGCCCTTACACAGTTTCACAAGCCAATATGCGTGTCATGCAACCCAAACCAAACCATCCGAAACTCCTCAGATCTACCCCGTGTGGTACTAAACCACCGTGGTCAAAACCATCAGTGACCGTAGTCACAAATAATATATATATGTGGTCCAAACCACTGGTGACCGTGGTCAAAAATAATATGTATATATGTGGTCAAAACTATTGGTGACCGTAGTCACAAATAATATGTATATATGTGGTCAAAACCACTGGTGACCGTAGTCACAAATAATATGTATATATGTGGTCAAAACCACTGGTGACAGTCTAGAATCATGCCTTCCCCCTCCTCTCATCATACCCAATCAGATGATCATACTTTTCATGGCATAACAATCATGCTTAACATAAAAATCACATGGCATGGCATATTCAGATTTACATAGGCATTTAACGTTAGCCAAACAAGTGGACTTACCCGGAGTCCTCGCTTTTACCCACAAGGGTAACATATCGATTGCAAAGTTATTCCGGCTTTTGACAACATACATGATAAACATATTAACTAATAAAGTGTGTAAGAGTTACACACCTGGTTACTCGCAAGACTACGCTTTTTACGCCGATCTTGCCGTTAATTGACACTCTTCGCTATCCGCCTACTCTCTGTTCCGATCTTTGGTCCACACCTGTGTGTGTCGCGAACCGCAGATACAGCCCTCTTCTTGAATTTAGGGGCTGGGGTCTCAGATCCAACCCCTCCTAACGCTTGATTAGCCTTCGAGTCCATAACACACCTTAGTCACCAACCGAATCAAAGCAGAGAAAACGAACCAAAGAGATTAACGAGTTAGGCTAAGGCCCTTACCTAGATCAATAACTCTTGAAGCTTTTAGGCTTGATTCACAAGCCAAACGAATCCTGGAGATCAAAAGAATGCGGCAACACTCCTTTCTACAATCGGCCAAACACCCACACACAGAAAACAAATAGCCTTCGGCTTTGGCAAGAAAACCCGAAAGAGAAGGATAAAGAACCAGAAACAATCGCTACCAACCTGAACAGGAGATTCGATTAACCCCCCAAAAGAAATCGGCACTAGCACAGAAGATGAGGGAAATTTGACAAATCAGGAGGAGAAGATGTAAGAATAGAAAAAGAGAACCCAAGAGAAAACTAAAAATACCAGATTGAGGGTGATTCAGCTAAAGAAGACACTCACCAAAATGAACGTTGATGATGCTTGATCTCGAACCAAAGAAATGGAGAGGCGAAAATAGTTTCGGCCTAATAGTGATGAAGAGAAGAAGTAGTTTCGGCTCTTAAGGAGATTGAGAGAAATAAGTGAGAGTGACTAGGGTATTCGGCTATCACAAGATGTGGATGAAAAGAGAAAGAATGATGAGTACCAGATGCGGCTATGACTAAGATGAGAAGAGAAGAAAGATTTATGTATTTCGGCACAAAAGAGGGATTGAGAGAAAAGAAAAGAAGTCAATTGAGAGGGGACTAGTTTTGGTTTCGGTTTGGAACAAATAAAATGAAGAAAAAGAGTAGAGGATATTGCAGTTTCAGCAAAACCAAAGATAGAAAAAGAAGAGAAGGCTTTAGGGAATGCTTCGTATTTGGTACTTGAGAGAAAAGGTAACAATGGGGTATTTCGATTTGCCACAAAACAAGAGAGTGCCTAGCCGAAAATGCTCTCCTAAGTTGTCTATTGAAATTCGGCACCCCCCTCCAAGCTATCCCAACTGATTCCTCCTCTCCCCCTAGAGTTTGACATTCGGCCAACTCTAAGCTCCCATGCCCATCTCCTCAATTTTCTCCTGACCACTCATTCAAACAGATTTGAATGAGTCAAACTCCTACAACTTGTCCCCACCACTCCTTTGAATCTGTTGACTCTTTCAACAGCTATCCACCAGAGTCCATCTTGAGAACACCTCCTCCAAGTCCTGGCGTCAAAAAGAATAAGCAGAAAGGAATTCCTGCAGCTCGAACCAAGGCTCTCCCACTTGCATGTGGCGTCACTCCCCCTTGTGCCTAAGTGGCGCCTCCCTTGCCACTTTACCACTGGAATACTTGTGTCAAAGCACTCCAAAAAATTTCCCTTAACACCTAACCCTCTCAGCTCCCCCTTCCAAGTATCCAAAACCAAAAATTTTCGACAAGGCTCTAGCCTATTCCTGGCTCATGCCTAGCCCCTAAAACACCCTTGACTAGCACCACAACCATACTATCACATGCAAACACACGTAAATGCAAGACCCCGATTTAAGGATGTTACACCATTATTATCTACTATCAACATTAATAGGCTATTTACCATATAAGGACTTCCACTTTAAAGTCCTATAGCTATTTCATACCTTTAGCTTTTAGAACTCAACTTTTATACTTTACGCGATTTAGTCATTTTTATCAAATTAAGCAAATAAACAATAAAATTTATTAACGAAATTTTTATACGGTAACACTATCATGCTGTAGACACTAAAATAATAATAAAATAAATTTTTTGACTTCAAATTTGTGGTCCCGAAACTACTGTTCCGATTTCATTGAAAACGGGCTATTATAACCATGATTTAATTTCTATAAAAATCAAAGAAAAATGGCTAAGAACTGTAACACCCCAAACCCGGTCAACACGCTACGACCGAATTTAGCATGTCACAGGGAAAACCATTATTAAAGAAAATAAGTGGTTGATTAAATTTTTTGAAGAAACGTTATTGAAAACAAGTTGTCGTCTCTCATTTTAGGAAAACTTATGATTTTATGAAAAGCCGAACTAGTTTGAGTAATAAAGCTAAAAAAAACCGTTTCGCTTTTAGTCTTAAAGTAAACTTAGTTTTACAGAAAATTGAGTTAGTTTGTTGTTACTACTTGTTTGTCGTTACCCGATGGTGAAGTTTTGGAAAATCCCGATACTTTGTAAAAAGTTTAGAAAACATTCATTAATAGATTATTAGGCATGTCGTTTTGTTTAACTTAAGCAAAATATAATGTAAATTCAAAGCAGAACAATAAACCCCAAAATAAAAGTTAGTGGCCTTATTACAACCCAAAACCAAATTTAAAGCAACGTAAAAACCGAAATGATAGTTCAAAACAAAAACTCGAAATATTGTGCATGGCCACCTCTAGTCCGCCCCGGCTCCGCATCCGCGATCTATGATTCATCTGCAAAATGTAAAAGAAGGGGTGAGTCACCGAGACTCAGTGTATAAATCCCCATCCCGAAAATATTGATGCCCTTACACAGTTTCACAAGCCAATATGCGTGTCATGCAACCCAAACCTAACCATCCGAAACTCATGTATCTATCCCGTGTGGTACCAAACCACTGGTGGTCAAAACCACTGGTGACCGTAGTCACAAATAATATATATATGTGGTCAAAACCACTGGTGACCGTAGTCACAAATAATATGTATATATGTAGTCAAAACCACTGGTGACCGTAGTCACAAATAATATGTATATATGTGGTCAAAACCACTGGTGACAGTCTAGAATCATGCCTTCCCCCTCCTCTCATCATACCCAACTGTATGATCATACTTTTCATGGCATAACAATCATACTTAACATACAAAAATCATATGGCATGCAATATTCAGATTTACATAGGCATTTAACGTTAGCCAAACAAGTGGACTTACCCGGAGTCTTCGCTTTTACCCACAAGGGTAACATATCGATTGCAAAGTTATTCCGGCTTTTGACAACATACATGATAAACATATTAACTAATGAAGTGTGTAAGAGTTAAACACCTGGTTACTCGCAAGACTACGCTTTTTAAGTCAGCACTGTCGTTAATCGACACTACTCTCTCGTCGCCTACTCTCTGTTCCGATCTTTGGTCCACACCAGCGCCAATCGCGAACCGTAGATACAGCCCTCTTCTTGAATTTAGGGGCTGGGGTCTCAGATCCAACCCCTCCTAATGCTTGATTAGCCTTCGAGTCCATAACACACCTTAGTCACCAACCGAATCAAAGCAGAGAAAACGAACCAAAGAGATTAACGAGTTAGGCTAAGGCCCTTACCTAGATCGACAACTCTTGAAGCTTTTAGGCTTGATTCACAAGCCAAACGAATCCCGGAGATCAAAAGAATGCGGCAACACTCCTTCCTACAATCGGCCAAACACCCACACACAGAAACCAAATAGCCTTCGGCTTTGGCAAGAAAACCCGAAAGAGAAGGATAAAGAACCAGAAACAATCGCTACCAACCTGAACAGGAGATTCGATTAACCCCCCAAAAGAAATCGGCACTAGCACAGAAGATGAGGGAAATTTGGCAAATCAGGAGGAGAAGATGTAAGAATCGAAAAAGAGAACCCAAGAGAAAAATAAATTGTAACACCCCAAACCCGGTCAACACGCTATGACCGAATTCAGCATGTCACAGGGAAAACCATTATTAAAGAAAACAAGTGGTTGATTAAATTTTGTGAAGAAACGTTATTGAAAACAAGTTGTCGTCTCTCATTTTAGGAAAAATTATGATTTTATGAAAAGCCGAACTAGTTTGAGTAATAAAGCTAAAAAAAAACCATTTCGCATTTAGTCTTAAAGTAAACTTAGTTTTACAGAAAATTGAGTTAGCCTGTTGTTACTACTTGTTTGTCGTTACCCGATGGTGAAGTTTTGGAAAATCCCGATACTTTGGAAAAAGTTTAGAAAACATTCATTAATAAATTATTAGGCATGCCATTTTGTTTAACTTAAGCAAAATATAATGTAAATTCAAAGCAGATAAATAAACCCCAAAATAAAAGTTAGTGGCCTTGTTACAACCCAAAACCAAATTTAAAGAAAAGTAAAAACCGAAATGATAGTTCAAAACAAAAACCCGAAATATTGTGCATGGCCACCTCGAGTCCGCCCCGGCTCCGCATCCGCGATCTATGATTCATCTGCAAAATGTAAAGGAAGGGGTGAGTCACCGAGACTCAGTGTATAAATCCCCATCCCGAAAATATTGATGCCCTTACACAGTTTCACAAGCCACTATGCGTGTCATGCAACCCAAACCTAACCATCCGAAACTCCTGTATCTACCCCGTGTGGTACCAAACCACTGGTGGTCAAAACCACTGGTGACTGTAGTCACAAATAATATATATATGTGGGTCAAAACCACTGGTGACCATAGTCACAAATAATATGTATATATGTGGTCAAAACCACTGGTGACCGTAGTCACAAATAATATGTATATATATGGTCAAAACCACTGGTGACCGTAGTCACAAATAATATGTATATATGTGGTCAAAACCACTGGTGACAGTCTAGAATCATGCCTTCCCCCTCCTCTCATCATACCCAACTTTATGATCATACTTTTCATGGCATAACAATCATGCTTAACATACAAAAATCACCTGGCATGGCATATTCGTGATTTACATAGGCATTTAACGTTAGCCAAACAAGTGGACTTACCCGGAGTCCTCGCTTTTACCCACAAGGGTAACATATCGATTGCAAAGTTATTCCGGCTTTTGACAACATACATGATAAACATATTAACTAATGAAGTGTGTAAGAGTTACACACCGGTTACTCGCAAGACTACGCTTTTTACGCCAAGACGCTGTTAATCGACACTACTCGCTGCTCGCCTACTCTCTGTTTCGATGCCGGGTCCACACCTGTGTGGCCAATCGCGAACCGCAGATACACCCTCTTCTTGAATTTAGGGGTGGGGTCTCGGATCCAACCCCTCCTAACGCTTGATTAGCCTTCGAGTCCATAACACACCTTAGTCACCAACCGAATCAAAGCAGAAGAAAACGAACCAAAGAGATTAACAAGTTAGGCTAAGGCCCTTACCTAGATCGACAACTCTTGAAGCTTTTAGGCTTGATTCACAAGCCAAACGAATCCCGAGATCAAAAGAATGCGGCAACACTCCTTCCTATAATCGGCCAAACACCCACACACGTAAACCAAATAGCCTTCGGCTTTGGCAAAAAAACCCAAAGAGAAGGATAAAGAACTGTAAACAATCGCTACCAACTCCGAATGAGATTCGATTAACCCCCCAAATGAAATCGGCACTAGCACGTAAGATGGGGAAATTCGGCAAATCGGAGGAGAAGATGTAAGAATCGAAAAAGAGAACCCAAGAGAAAAATAAAAATACCAGATTGAGGGTGATTCGGCTAAATAAGACACTTACCAAAACGAACGTTGATGATGCTTGATCTCGAACCAAAGAAATAGAGAGGAGAAAATAGTTCCTACTAACACTTGATGAAGAGAAGAAGTAGTTTCGCTCTTAAGGAGATTGAGAGAAATAAGTGAGAGTGACTAGGGTATTCGGCTATCACAAGATGTGGATGAAAAGAGAAAGAATGATGAGTACCAGATGCGGCTATGACTAAGATGAGAAGAGAAGAAAGATTTATGTATTTCGGCACAAAAGAGGGATTGAGAGAAAAGAAAAGAAGTCAATTGAGAGGGGACTAGTTTTGGTTTCTGGTTTGGAACAAATAAAATGAAGAAAAGAGTAGAGGATATTGCGCTTTCAAGCAAAACCAATGATAGAAAAAGAAGAGAAGGCTTTAGGGAATGCTTCGGTTTTGGTACTTGAGAGAAAAGGCAACAATGGGGTATTTCGGTTTGCCACAAAACAAGAGAGTGCCTAGCCGAAAATGCTCTCCTAAGTTGTCTATTGAAATTCGGCACCCCTCTCTAAGCTATCCCAACCGATTCCTCCTCTCCCCCTAGAGTTTGACATTCGGCCAACTCTAAGCTCCCATGCCCATCTCCTCAATTTTCTCCTGACCACTCATTCAAACAGATTTGAATGAGTCAAACTCCTACAACTTCTCCCCACCACTCCTTTGAATCTGCTTGACTCTTTCAACGACTATCCACCGTAGTCCATCTTGAGAACACCTCCTCCAAGTCCTGGCGTCAAAAAGAATAAGCAGAAAGGAATTCCTGCAGCTCGAACCAAGGCTCTCCCACTTGCATGTGGCGTCACTCCCCCTTGTGCCTAAGTGGCGCCTCCCTTGCCACTTTACCACTGGAATAATTGTGTCAAAGCACTCCAATAATTTCCCTTAACACCTAACCCTCTCAGCTCCCCCTTCCAAGTATCCAAAACCAAAAATTTTCGACAAGGCTCTAGCCTATTCCTGGCTCATGCCTAGCCCCTAAAACACCCTAGACTAGCACCACAACCATACTATCACATGCAAACACACGTAAATGCAAGACCCCGATTTAAGGATGTTACAAGAACTTATTTGAAATAAGTGGCCAAATGACAAATTAGGTTTCAGAGCTTTCTTCTCTTTAGCTACAATGGTAGACGGTTGAAGCGGAGAATATGATCACTGCTTTCCACTTAATTTTGATTTATATAGTTAGATTAATTTATAATTAAACTTAATTAATTTACTTAATCATAATTAATTAAGTTTTAATCCTTAGTTAGTTTAATCTAATGACATTCAACATCACATCCTACCATCATCTATTTAAGATTGTTCTATTAGCTATTTTAGTCCCTTGGATAATTATTATCTAAGTCCCTAAGCCTTTTCCTAATTAAAAATCTATAGCAATTAAACATTTACAATTTGATCCCTGGCCTTAATTAATCACATTTTCAGCTAAATTACTTAACCAAATTTCAATATATCTAAATAATCACTCCGTAAATATCTCTATTTAATATTTACAGATTCGATTTACGGAAACAAGAATCTGAAACTACATTTTTCGACACTAATAGAAATCGAGTCATTACAGAGCCTGTCAAACAAGAAGATAAAGACCCCTCACATTTGATGAAGCGATGGAGAGTGTTGATTCCAAACTCTGGGCAATAACAATGAAAACTGATATGGATTCTATGAAATCCAACTTAGTCTGGAAACTTATAAACTTATCGAAAGTTATTGATTCTTTATAATAAAAAATGGGTCAATAATTCATGTTATTGAAAATCTATTCTTGGACAACCCGAGAGTTCTATTTCCATTCAAAGTAAGTGTGTGAGGTTTTCATCACTTAATGTGTTAATTTCAACATACGTACCCAAACTATGACCCTAATTATAAATTAATTTTTTTAAAAAACTTAATTGAATTTTCAAAATATCATTATCGTATTAATTAAGTTATTCCGTTACGAATTTGGAACCAATTTAAATTTTGAACGATCATTTAAAAGTATGTAATGAAATTAACCCTCTACTTATTATATACACAAACAACTAAATAGATATAATATAAAAAGGCTTATTATATATTAAAAAAAATCCTTAAAAATAATTTAATAATTAATTGAGCCCTCAATCAAAAACAATACTCAATTAAGTTCTTAACCAAATTTAAGCAGTCAATAAAACCCTCACATCGGCACTTTTTATGGAAGCGCTTTAACATCGTTAACTTCGCCACATAGCACGCCAAGATTGTGCCACGTGACAAATTCTGATAGTGAATTTAAAATTTTTAAAAATTATAATAAATAGAAAAATTGTTTAAAAAATATTTTCTCCTTCTTTTTTTTTTACTATCTTCCTCTTTTTCCTTTATTTTTTTCTTTCCAATTTCATTTTTCCCCTTTTTTTAAATTTTATTTTTTAAAAAAAATAAAATATAGGATTATAAGTTCAATAATCAAACAGTAAATCTCACTAATTTATGGGTTTTCCTGGAGATCAACAAAAATCTAAACATTTATGGAATATAAGACCACAATACCATTTTCTTAATCAATCAAATATTCCATGGTAAAGCTTTAAAAGGAAAAAAGAAATGAACATGAATTCAAGAAATTAAACCCAAAGTCCGCCTTTTAATTCAAACTTGGAAAAGGAAAAGCCAAGAAGTTATTTTCATACCTGAAATGGTAGTAGCTAAGTCCATGTTTAACCCCAGACTTGAACTCCTAATCAGCACAAGTTTGAACACCAACACCATGAGTTTGCCCATCAAACCACTCACCAGCATAGGAATCCCCTGTATAAAACCTATAAACCCCAAATCCATGCCATAAACGCTGTCTATATTGCCCCCTATATCTACTCCCTCTGCTCCAACTCTCTACTCCTTACCCCTCATATCTCCCTTCAACCCATTCCCCATCGTATCTCCCATTCACAAAATAGTTATAAACCCCATTCCGATTACACTTGCCCTTGTGAAATCCACCTTCATAAAAATCTCCATTGCTGTAGAACTCCACTCCTCTTTACAGTCGGCAGAAGCCTTTTTTGTTTTTTTCTCTGCTGCTGTTGTTTTTATTACATTGAGTCTCTCCAATGAACCATTCGACGGGCTTCGAATTAGGTTTGGAAAAGTAGAATCTTGATTTGAAACAAACAATGCCTTGGTTGATTAAAGTTTTATTTTTTGAAGATAAAAAAAAAATAACGCGAAAAAGGAAAATGAAAAGAAGAAAATAAAGGGAAAAAAAGGAACGATAGTTAAAAGAAAAAGGAAAAATATTTTTAAATAATTTTTAATATTTTTATTAAAGAATAATTTTTTAGATTTTTTTATATTTTTTAAAAAAATAAGAAAATTTATCATATTTCACCATGTGGCACCACCTTGGCGTGTCACGTGACAAAATAAACGGCATTAAAGGGCTTCCATAAAAAGTATTGATTTGAGGGTTTAATTAATCATTTAAATTTAATTAAGAGCTCAATTGAATGTTATTTTTTTAAAAAAACTCAATTAATTATTGAATTATTTTCAACAAATATTTTTATATAATAAACCATATAAAAGTGATAGGATTTATTCTATCTTAATAAAAATTTCGTTCATGTTTAAAATTAAAACAAAATTTCATACCAAATAAAAAATAAACATTCAATAACTATGAAAATAATATAATAGACAAAGACATTTTTAAGTACGAATGATGTGGATATTTAATATGCATTTCATACTCATATAAATTTCAACAATTCAATACCACATACATATTTATGTTTACATTACTAAAAAAATTAATATGTAGTATGATTTTTGAATTTGTTTAAAAATATTTAGTTAATATTTGACTTATTTTTACTTAGTTGATATTAGAATTTATATTTTATCATCCAAATTAGTATGTACGCACTAACATAATTATTTTGTGTTAACGTAGTTGATATTATAATTTGTATTTTATCATCCAAATTAGTATGTACGCACTAACATAATTATTTTGTGTTAACGTGACTTTAATAGTCAATCTAGTAGTGGCACATAGCAGTTTCTCGTTGTGTCATGTGACGAGCATAAATTAAAAAAATTAAAAAATAAATAAACTAGTGAAAAAATATGAACTTTTGTTCTAAAAATTTTATACTTTATTATTAATTTATATATTTTATTTTTAAAATTTTTTAAATTTATATTAATCACGTGACATATTGAGAAGCTATCACATATCATCAATGTATTAACTATCAGTGCAACATCAACATAAACTAATAGTATTAATATGAAAATAGTAACCTAAATGACAAGATACAAATTCAAACACTAACTAAATCTAAAAAATATTAATTACTTTAAACAAATTCAAAGAAGAAAGTACGTATTAACTCTTGGAAAAAATTTAAGACAGCAAATTATCAAGTCCTTTTAGATGTCAAAGATACTTATAAAATATCTTACTTTTACCTTTTTCGCTTCTTCAAAATAGTATGGCGGCATGGGACTACTGTTTATTGGTGTTTTTATTTTATGTTTACAAAAATGAAGGGTTAATTTAATCTTATAGACCCACTTGATTTTTTTATTATTTTTGTCCTTTAGTTAAGGGGTCCCACTCCTACATCATGAAAGACCTAAATCTTACGTTCATAGTATTTATTTTAGATTTTTTGGGGGATTAAAGAAGGGAACAAATGCTTTTATTGGTGGGGTCAACATCAACATCCACACCAAAATTTGGAGAAAACCGAAAACCCCCCAGTTTCATTTTTGGATCTATGCAAGTTGAACGAGGGAAGATTACTTTGTTTTTATCCCTTACATCTGGAATATTGTATTTCTTTTATTTTATATAAGTTATTATTATATTATACATAGAGGTCTAAAATGATTAAAAAAAAAGGACAATTGAAAAAGGGATGAGAGCACGTGTGAAGATGAGAACAGATGCATGTCTTACCTTTGAGTACAGTTCTGGAACGAGTTTTCCGGACCCACCAACCTTGAAGAAAAGCGAGAAAGGGTAAATTTGGAAAGGAAAACATATCCTCCAAATAGTATTAAAATATTAATCAATTTTTATTTATCAATATATAATATAATTTTTGTAAATTTTTTAGATATTACAAATGAAATTAAAATAACAATATTCAAAATAAAAATGTAACATTTTCAATCCCGTCTCTGAATTTAAAATTTCCATTTATTAATGCATGAAAACGATTTTTAATGAATTTTTAAATACTGTACAGATACTGACGATAGAGAGAGGTGGCCTTTTCAGCAACCAACTTTGTGTTGTTTGTTGAAGAGATGGGAAGGGTTTTTTTAGAAAAGTGGCGATACAAGTAATTTCTTTTTTTTTTTTCAGTGTCGCCTCTTTATGTAGAGATATCAAAATTAATAAAAATAATTTCTCCTGTATCAAATTTAAATGTTGTGGCACTAACAAATTTTTTTAATTTTTTAATGTTGCCTCATGTGGAGGCACAAAAACCAATGTTTTTTTTTTTTTTTTTTTTAGGTGTCACCTGTTTATCTGGCAGCAGCACCAACTGTGTATAACCCCAATATAAATTTAACAGGTGAAGGTTTTAAAAAAAAATTAAGTTTTTGCTGTTATGTTGAAAGAAAGAAAAAAAAAATAAATGTGTTATGTTGAAGGAAGGGAGAATATTTATTATTATGATGGTGTTTTACGGAGAAATTATCTAGCTTTTAAGGTATGTATGCGTTCACGTCGATACGGTGACGTTTGAAGTGGCACATATTTCATTTATCATGTGGAGAGTATACCATCACTCTCATAGATAAATAACTCATAAAACATAATATCGTTTTTTACTCTAACCCCTAATGAAATATCTCGGTTAACAATAAAGGAGATGGGGCAGTTGGCAGTGGTTAAGAGTTCCTGCTAATAATAGTTACACAGTCACAAGGTAAAATTAGTTATGCTATCAAGAGAACTCTGTTTTTTTCCTTGCACTAAAAGAAGATGCTTTATAAACTCTTTCTTAAATAGCTACATTAGTGTCTGGGGCAAAAGGACTCTCAATGAGAAGCCCTGCACCAATGGTCACATGCCACATTTGGAGTTGGCACCAGAAGAAAAAGTAAAATAAAAAAAAAATTACCTAGTGCCGTCACATTTAGAGCTAAAACCAAAAAAAAATTTGTTTATAGATTTTGGTGTCTCCACATGAAGAGGTGACACCAAAAAAGAAAAAAAATCATTGGTGCTGCTACATTTGGAGTTGTGACCAAAGATATTTTTTTTTCCAAATTTGGTACCTCCACATGAAGAGGTGACACTCAAAAAAATTTACTGATATTGGTGCCACCATATTTGGATTTATCACCAGAGTAAAAGAAAAAAAAATTTTTCCTTCTACTTTAAAAATACTATGTGAAAATACAAGTATTTCAAAAACACATACAAATGCCGCCTAAAAAAGTGACAATACCAAAAATATATATATTTTTTAAAGGTAATCATTCACTATATAATTTACTGATGATTGGATCAAAATTCAAAGTATTGACTTATAAAAATCAAGTCATTCTCATAATTAATCTTAAAATTAAATTATTTTCATAATTTTTAAAATTATATAGGGTCACTTTTCTAAAAAAAGCCAGATGGGAACCGAGGGTAGAGAGTGCGCAGTTCAATCACTATTTGGCTAAGGGAAAAAATTATGAGAAAGATGGACAGCACAGCACAATGTACAAAGGGTGTTGATTGATGAACGGCCCGCAGGTTTAAACCCTAAGTTTTCCTTTTTGTTCATGGTTTAGTTAAACCCTACTTGTTTATATACATAAAACACCAGTGAGCTATATGAGCTTGTATTGTATTTGAGTGTCTCGTACAACTTTAGCTTCAAAAGTTTTAGTCAGGCTCTAGTTTTATCCACTTCACCATCGTCATAATATCCCTTCTATCACCAGACAGAACAATCAAACCCCTCTTCTCTTAAACATTTGCTTGCTGCTACTAAAATAACAGGAATCGATTCAAGACATGTTATGGAAAGAGGCATAATAATCAAAATGAAAATGAAGGCAAATAGATGAATAGAAAAAATGAAGAGGATTACTCTTAAATGTGCATGTGAAACACATGTACATATACATATACATATACACCCTTCAGTTGCATATATTATGTCAAAAGATCTGTTTACTGATCTATTCTGGAAATTTCAAAATCCCAAATTCAAAGATAAAAAGGAAATAAAATTAAATAAGAAAAAGAACCTCCATTACTGCCACAGACGGAAAAGTAGGTGTTCCACTTCCCTGCTTTTCCTGGAGCCCTATTCCCCTATACCATCTTCATTTTCCCTACAAAAACATCGTTGACAACCTATTTTCCCATCTTTCGCCCATCAAACCCTTCTAATTTAATTAGACTGGACAATGATCAACCTTGTCAAGAAAGTTTATGAGCATAAGTGTCTTGGATGATACGGTAAGCACAATCAACAAGGAACTGCAATGCCAAAATCTCTTCTCAGTGCTGTATCTTGTTCCCTGTATGGTGATAGCAATACGAAGCACAAAGCGCATATTTCTACTCACCGGCAGGTTGTTTTTGCTCTGCTGGTTTCACCTGAACAGCAGCAGGAACAGCATGAACATATGGGAAACCTGGAACAAGCTGATATGGCTTTCCAGACGACTGTGTGGTTGCAAATTGTGCAGCATGTATAAGTCCCTGTGATGCTATGCCACCACCTTTCATATTACCAGCAGCAGCAACTACAGCCTTTGCAGGGTCAGTGGTGCCATTGTTACCAGGAGTAACTGGAGAACACAATGACAACACAGACGTTGAAGTTGATGATCCTGGAGGCAGTGCCTGCTGTTGCTCATTACGGTGTCTTTGAAGAAAGAACCCACTAGCAGCTGTTGTGGTTGGTGAGTGTTGAGCTTGGGCCTGAATGTAAGCATTTGAGAAGAACAGTTGCGCCGGATGTAGTGCATGCTTTTGCTGCTGCTGCTGCTGCTGCTGTTGATGTAGCACTGATTGGGGCTTCGTCCCCATACTTGAAGACGAACTTAAATGGGGGTTTCCCAGGACTGATGGCACACTCCTCCCACCAACGGGAGATGATATCTGACTAGGCACTGATGGTAAGTTCTTGGTCTGCTGAGATGATAAACTAGATGCTTGACAACCTTTGTTGCCAGTAGAAGTGGAACCTGTAGTCCTGGGACTACCACCAGCACTTCTGGAGATTGAAGTTGTGGGAGAGCCAACCACCATCGGAGTAGAGAGGGATGGGGTGCTACTAGGAGGCTGTTGATTTTGTGTTGAGTTAGGATTAGCTGTGAAAGAAATCTCCGTGTGGTTTTGCTGCGGCCGGGCTTGTTGCTGGGAAATATTTTTTAGGCTTGATGAAGTTGAAGATAGAGATGGAGAAGAAACTTGAGAGCCAGTTGTCCTTACAGAATTCTTCCATTGAGGAGATTGAGCTGGACTGCTGCTGGTTTGCACAAGATTTTGAGGGAAAGGAGACAGGGCATTTGGGAATTTTGTAGCAATAGAAGATGAAGGAAGGTGATCAGAATAAGCATTTCCATTACTTGTTACCGGCACCTTGCTTCGAGAAGCAGAAGCAGCCCCAAATTGGTGCGGCTTCTGAAGCTGAAGCATCTGCTGTTGCTGCTGCTGTTGATTCCGCTGAAGTTGCTGCTGACCACTAGGAGCATTTACACAACTGATTGAAGCAGGCATAACAGAACCTGAAGTTCTGGGAGCAGAGCCAGGATTAGTTGTACGGGCAGAACTATCAATAACATTGCTGCCAGGAATAGTGGAAACAGACGAATCAGACAGATCCGGCCTGGAGAAGGCAATGGACTGCCCAGCAGTAGCTGAACTCTTTCCTGCCATGGTATTCCTTCCTCCTTCCACACTAGATGCATCATTAGTTCCATGATTCCCTTCTTCGGAAGCATGATAATTATTCTTCTTCTGCTGGGCTGTTTGGGCAGCTACAGCAGCTGCCGGGATCTGTTGATAGCCTTGCCTTGTACTCTCTGGAAGGCTTTGAAGAATTGCATGATCTCGTCCAAAGGAGGAAATATCAAGGCCAGGAGTAGTAGTACCATTAATGGAGGCAAACGACATGGCAAATGACTGAGATGTAAGAGACTCAACTCCAGCCTTTGAACCTGGCTGTTGGATATGTTGTTTCTTTTCCCCATGGTTACAGCCAGAACTGGTGGAACCACCCAATGATGCAGCAGTCATCAAGGTGAAGTTTGGAGGTTGTAAAGGCATGGCAAAATTCTGACCATAAATATTCATATTTGCACGAGATACTCGGCTGTCAGAAGTTGATGGGCTATCTTTGCCACTAAATTCACCTTCAAGGTGCCGGGCTTGATAAGAAGCATGCTGACTTGGTTGTTGCTGCCGCTGCTGTAGTGGCAAGGGATGAGGCGACTGGTTTTTGGGGGCAGGAAAGCCTTGAAAGTTTCCACTGCCACTACCCGCACCACTTCCATGAGGCCTCTGCTGCAGGTTCTGCAAATGCTTCTGGGAGGATGATGCACCAATAGACATGCTAGTGTTCTGATGACCTTGTTGGCTTTGCTGTAACTGTGTAGGTGGCTGTTGCTGCTGCTGAAGCTGTGTTGGGTGAACCATTTGGGAAGAATAGAAAGATCCAGGAATAAAAGGCATAGGCTGCGCATGATTCCCTCGATATGCAGGTGGTGCCCCAACATGTGCAGGAAACGGAAACGGATATGCATTATTCTGCAGAATCGCCAAGTACTGGGTTTCGTTGCTAGGCATATTCACATAGTTGAAGCTCATTGCAGGGGCGGCAGTTGCACCAGCAGGGGTGGCACTCACTGAGGCAGAATTAGACGAGCTCAAAGTTGTGCTGCCAGCACCAGGAGATTTCACAGACCCAGGTCGGACAGTCGCAGCAGCAGCAGCCTGTTGCTGGCTCAATGGGAAAATAAAAGCAGGGCCATGCTGAAATAGAAATAAACCAAAAAGAAAAATATCAAATATTCGTCCAGATATAATTGTGGAATTAAGACAACACTCGACTTCATTAAAAACAAATGAACAGAAAAGTGAAATGAGGTTTTGTCGGGCAAGAGCATACCAGGATATTACTGGGTGCCCCAGGAGGTAGAGCTTGCTGGAGCAGCATTTGCTTTCTCTGTGCAGCATCCACCATGTTGGTAGCAGCCTGTGAACTTTTATCTTTGCCACCATGACCAGGAAAAATTGCAAGAGTATGCCCCTTGTCTTGTACAGAACTCACAGCTCTCCCAGGAATGTTCCCATTCAATTCCGAAGCGGGCACAACATTTAGATTTGCCTTCAGACCATAGAGTGAAGCTGAACCAGGTGCCGTGGGCCAGAAAGGATTCATCTTCATGAATTGCTGGTGACAGTGTACATTCCGAGCAATGTAGCAATGGGTTGCACATCTCTTTGGCCTTGGTTGAGTAAACAGCAAATGTGGAGGCTGCAAAAGTCCAAAAGTTCAAGGTAAATTAGAACCCAAAACAATTAAAAAACCAAGACCTGAAAACATTAAGAACATATCGACATGCCTGAATAGATGCTGAAGATACAGCGCTCCCATCCATGGATACAACACCTTGCAGAGGAGCCATGTATCTGCTCAGGAAGGGAAAAAAATTCATTACCCCCCATTATAACATCTAAACCACTGGTTTATATACTAAAGACAAAAAACCACAAAACCCAATATCAAATCAACAAGCTATACCCCATTGGAGGAACTCCACCAGGCCAGCTAGCCAATGACATCGGCAAAGGTAAAGCACAAGATTGTGCTGTAGAAAGCCAAAAACAGAAGTCCAGATCAGAAACAAGAGAGGAGAAATTTTCCCAGGAAAAAAAGGATTAACTTTTACCAGATTTCTCTTTATCGGGCTGCTGTTGCTCCTGCTTTAGAACATTGTGTTTGAACTTGCTCGCACCGACACTACCTGTGCCACTATCTCTATCAGATTTCTCCAAATCAAGCTTTAGATGAGCATTCCTTTCACTCTTTATAACTGCATTATGCGATTCAGTTTCTTCAGCAGTCAGTTTGGGCTTCTTATTATCCTCGGCTTCCACATTCACATCTTCATTTCCGATATTTACTCTTTTATCATCTTCCTTAACCGTAGACTTCATCTCCTGCACAGGAAAAGAAAAAAAAAAGCCATTAATTTATGATACACATCATACCAAGAGACTGGTGAAAGATAGGTGACTAACCAATTCCATATCTGTGGGCAATGGTTTAGGATCTGAAACCCCAAAATCAATCTCATCATCCCTCTCTGGTGATGATCTAGATGGAGGAAGAGCCTAAAACCAAAATAAAAAATAGCTTAGAATTCCAGAGACAAAGAATCAACTAGAAGGAGATAAAAGAGCTTGCATCTTTTAACAAAAGGAGGATCCACACCATCAGATCTATCTGGAACTTCTCTTCCCTCTGACTCTCGATCTCACAAACTGTTGAATTCCTGAAACACAAAAGCTTTCGAGACTTATAACACCCCATAAAAAGTTAACGAGGAATAAGTAGAAGGAAACAATGCTCACGCTTTTGTCACAGTCTCACGCTCATAATCCAATCGGGGACCAGCGATAGAAGGATTATTAGCAGGAGAAGGTAAAGTTTCCTTCATTGGCGATTGAGACGCCTCTTTTTTAAAGATACCCGTGTCTCTACTCTCAGATTCTTCAGTCAAAGGCTTAGAATCTGGTACCAAATTGTTCTTCTCTTCCTTCTTTGGTTCAGCCTGAACGAGCTCTGCAGAAGCTGGTTCAGCTTGAGAAGAATTCATCAAATAAGTACCATCATTTTCAGCCATGGATCCTGAATTATTCTCAAAACTGGGGGAGGTAGCTTCAATTTTAGCGGGTTGATCAATTTCAACCTTAGTTGTTGTAGATGAAATTGAATTGTTCGAAACAGAGAATATAGGAGGTGGTGCTACCGCAGTAGTTTCATCCTCGTACTTCACCGGTCTTGGTCTTTTCCTCTTGGGAGCTGCAACAACAATACCCAAATCAAAATCTCTCGCCCAATTGCTCAGAAAAGCAAAAGTTTCTATTTCTTCTAAACTGAAAGTTACTAACCAATTGCAGACATAGGAGTAGCAGAAGAGTTAGAATTTGAAGGTAAATTGGAAGATGGTTGAGGAAGGGTTGACGGGGAGTAGGAGATCGGTGAAGAGACTCTTGATTTAGAATCAAGATTGTGTTTATTAACTTCTCGTGAATCGAACTTGACCGAATCATTCCCATTTGTATCTTGCTTCGATGGGACTTGTGGCTGCCTCATCAAACCATATAAGACCTCCGCAATCTCCATCTCAATCTCTTCCTGAGCTGAAGATGAGGATTTCGACGAAGATTTGGGTGGCCTTTGCTTTGGTCCATTAGCCTTCACATCAAAAACCAAATCTTTGTCACTAGATTGAACAAAAAAAGAGCCAAAAACAAAGAAAAAAAATTCAGAAAACTGACCATCTTCTTCCTCATAGTAGCAATGGAAGAAGATGGAGAGGCTGGAGCCGGAGACGGTGATGTTATCATCCCAGCTACACCTGTTCTCACCGGCGAAGTTGAAGCTTGACGGTGTATCTGTTCTCCACCTACTAAACCAACAGCACCGCCACTTGATGCCCATTCATGAGACCTTTTAGTAGAAGCTGTACATAAAAGGAATAATAACAAATCAGCCACTTCAAAAGCAGAATACTTGCTAACAAAAAGGCTGAAATTCGTTAATCTCTTCCACCTCTCTACCTGACCGAGCTTTTCTAGGCACCGACACGCCAATCATCTCATCGGCTGCCTTCCACGTAGACGAGGTAGTTGTGCTGGTAGTCAGAACAGGCCCCGAAGGCGGTGTCGTTCTAATGACTTTCACGGGTAGCGGAAAACTCTTCCGATGTTGATGCTGCTGCTGTTGATGATGAATCGACAAAGACCCGGCCATGTTGTTCGGCGGAATCATCCGAACAGAACCTCCTCCAGTTATTCCCCCTTCGTCTTCGTCGTCATCATCTTCATCGTCGTTCACACTTTCTTCAGAACTTTCATCGGCTCCGTCTTCTCTGTTACTTATCAATCTATCGCCTCTTCTTCTCTTACTCGTTCTACTAAAGCGATCTCTTTCTCTTTCTCTTTCTCTATCTCGCTCTCTATCTCGTTCTCTTTCCCTTTCCCTTTCTCGATCTCGATCCTTCTTCCGATCTCTTAAACGCGTCGTTTCTTGAAACTCCACCGGCCCATCATCCTCTGCACAATACAAAAGGGAAAAAAATAAACAAATCAGAAAACTTCACTATGAAGACACCGTTAGAGGTGAAAAGAAAGACCAGATCTGATTTTAAAACCTGGGGAGTCTCTAAGAGAGCTACTTCTATGCCGCCGCCGTGAAAGGCCATGTGTGGCGGAAACGGCAGCCATAGTGGCTCTCCTCGCTTCTCTGGTTCTATCCATCTTCGTAAATCAACTCGTTTTGCAGATAACAAATTAGTTGATATAGAAACAAGACTACTCGCATCACTCCTCAGTCAATCGTCTCAAATCTACCATAATTCGCCCAGAAATGAGCTCCGGTGACAGTCTCCGGCGAGAATCCGATCTCGATAATTTTTCAAAGATCTTGTGTTGAAACAATCTGTCAGACTCAGACTTGAAAGATTTTAGCTTTTCTCTTCTTTCTCTCTGCCCCTCTCTCTCTCTCTCCGCTCTTTCTTCCCCTTATCTCTCTTTCCTCTTTTTGTGCTCTAAATGTCATCTTCTTTTCGCTATTTCACCCTCAACGAAACCCACTCCAAGCCTTAATGAACGGCCAAGATCCCTGATTGCAATAAGTGCCCACATCTTAACCGTTGATTCCTCGACAAATCCAACGATTTTCATTGGCTTAAACCAACATGGCAAGATCTGAACGGTTGATTAATTATCTCTTCTCGCTCTTAACCCTTTCTAAATTATTCTATATTGCAACGTGTCATATTTTATTTTTCTTCCCTGCTAAGCTTCCGTAGTTTCATCTCACTCGCTACCGATTTGGTAACAATAAAGAATTAATTTGTAATAAATATAAAATTTCTTGCCAAAAAATAATTTAAAAATTAAAATTGCTATATATGAATGTAGCATTAGGGTTTGGAGAGCTAAGAACTGTTTCCCAAGAATCTCGATTAACATAGGTAGGGGCTCTTGGATTTCCCGAAGCGATTCGTGACCTGCTATTGCCGGTTGCAGAGAGTGGTAAAAAGTACATGAGCATTACCATCTCATGGAATCAGCTGACCACAAAGTATATGTTTACCACCGGTCAATGTTCATTATTTCGGTTCCATGTTTTATATTATACTAATCTGCATATATTAGTGTAATAATGTTTGTATTGTAATTATCTTTTAAAAAATTTAAAAAATAATGGAAATGCAATTTTAACATAAAAATTAATAATACATATTAATAATATATAGAAGATATATTTTATTATGGAATTTTGAAAATATTATATTAATTATAATAAATAAGTATGTCAATATTTTATTATTAAATTTTGTACTAATAAACAAATTAAATTATGAAAAACAGTTGTAGTTAATGTTGGTTTTGGACACCCATAATTAACGGCTCATTTTGCAACTTTTTTTTTTCATGGCCATCAAGGAAAATAAAACAAAAGCTTTTTTTAATTTAAAATGAAATTACCAAAGCAATTTTTAAGTTGGTGTATATAGTGGGAAAATGAATGGATACAAAGTGCAAACGAGGACTTTTTCTCTCAACGAGAAAAGGAACTTTAAAAGTTAAAAGGAATTAAATTTTATTTTTTGAGTGTGTATTTAGTGTTGCGGAATATAGATGATTTTTTAGTACACAATTTTGTTTTCATCAGTACATCGAACCAATTCAACAACGATTCTGTATGTTTTCTAATTTTCATTTATTTCGTAAATTTATATATTAATTTCGGTTAGTATCTTTTTTACATTGTTATTTGAGTCAGATGATTGCTTCGATTATTGCTATATATATATGAATTTGACGATTTGGTTGTATGTTCGATCCCGGCAGTAGTATTGATATCTAACTTCGAAATATGTTAAAAAACTTAAAAGAGTTTGTTCATATACTTTTGTTAATGGCGTGTTAGTTTTTTTAACAGATCCAAAATGTTGTAACAACCAAACTTTAATGGCTGAATGCCATTCTCATACTTGAATGGCCTTTTACTATATTTTTTTAGTGGTAAAATGATCGCGCCATTGTGTACGAACACTCAGTAAAGAAATTTGTACAAAAAATATAAAAATTGAAATGTGACTTTACTACAAGTGTCATAGGGTTGTAATATTTTTAGAGTTTACAACAGAACACTAAGTATTCTGAGGATCGAACTCAAAGAAACTGGGTGACAAGATTGACCAACAATAACCAAGCATGCAACAAGGAAGTCTACCAAGCTAATTTCTAGATAACATAGTACGAAAAATCATAAAAGAGTGAATTACGTTGAAATCTAAACTATAAAGACTAAATTACAAATATACCAATTTCACAAGATTAACAACTAAGGAAACAATATGGTTGATCAATATCCATGTTAATGGCTAATTCTCAATTTAGGGCACTAGAATGTCTAATTTTCCTAATTGGTCCAATTTTACTTCTCGATCAATATTTTACCCAACTAAGCAATTCAATCTAGTTTATCTTTCGACCTCACTAAAATAAATCGGACTAATTGAATTAGTGTTCAATAGGATCTCCTCTCGGTCTCACCTATCTAAATAGTCTCTTAGAGTCGTCAATTCTATGTTTTTTATTTTATTCGATTCAGTCCAAATTTCACGATCTAGTCCCTAAACTTTAAATCAATCAATTAACATTTCAATTAATCAACCATATACAAAATTAGTTCACATCCATAATCAATTCAAGCAACTCAATAATTTTTATGTTAAATCACACAAGAAAAATAACAAAAGTTAAATTGAGTTTAGAAATGCTCAATATAATCAGCAGAATCCTTGAATTAATTGAAGATTTGATGTGTTAAATCCCCGAATATTGAACCAAATCGATAAAATGCGAAATCGAATGAAGAAAATACTAAAAGTCTATTGAAATATTAAAGAGATTACAAAATGTACAAGTAGGTCCTTATACTTTTTGCTGTGAAAAGGAAAGTGCAATAAAAATGTAAAAAGAATGTTTATAATCATCTAACCAAAAAGAGCAAAATCCTAAATTCTATATGAAAAGTGTTATAAAAGTACTATTTATATATGACACAAATATGACCTAAGAATGCCACTTACTTAAGCCAAAATTCACACTTACTGAACTTCCCATATAACTGCCTATCCCGAAGAATTTGCAAAACATCCCTTAAATGCTCGTTGTGATCCTCCTTAGAGCGAGAATACACCAAAATATCATCTATAAAGACAATCACAAACTGATCCAAGTACGAATGGAATACTCGGTTCATCAAATTCATAAATGCAGTAGGGACATTAGTTAAACCAAACGGCATCACCAAAAACTCATAATGCCCATACCGAGTCTTAAAAGTAGTTTTTAACACATCAGACTCTTTCACCTTCAACTGATAATACCCAGATCTAATATCAATCTTTGAAAACACCGTTGCACCTCAAAACTAATCAAACAAGTCATCAATTCGAGGCAAAGGATGCTTATTTTTAATGGTCAACTTATTCAACTGCCTATAATCAATACACATTCACATCGTATCGTCCTTCTTCTTCACAAACAAAATCGGTGCACCCCACAGAGATACACTCGATCGAATAAATCCTCTATCAAGCAACTCTTGCAACTGAATCTTTAACTCTTTGAGTTCTTTTGGTGCCACTCGATAAGGTGTAATGGACACCGGTGCAGTACCAAGATAGAGCTCAATACCAAACTCAACTTCACGATCCAGTGGCAAACTCGGTAACTTTTCAGGAAACACGTCAGGAAAATCCTTAACAGTGCGAATATCCTGAACTATGAACTCCTTAGTAACTGAATTCATCACATAAGCTAAATAAGCTTCACAACCTTTTCTCATCAACTTCTCAACCATCATGGTCGAAACCACATTAGACAGAAAACCCAGTCTTTCACCAACAACAATAATTTCCAAACCGTCACCATTCCTTAAAGTAATTCGCTTAGTCTCAAAATCTACCTGATTCTTATATTTAGTTAACCAGTCCATACCAAGAATAACATCGAAACCATAGAATGACAATTCCATAAGATCAACAGATAAAATGTGCCCTTGAATCATAAGGGGGCATCTATGATACACTTTGTTCACTACTACACTATCACTAAAAGAACTATTAATAGTCATACCTGTAACACCCCATACCCGAGTCCGAGGCTCAGACCGGATACGAGACATTACTATGCTTGACTTACTTAATCATGAGATTATGGGCTATAAAATTTTGTTCCGAAATTAAAACTTCTCATTCTTAAACACTTCGTACATTTCATGGGCCTACGAGGCCTTAAACTCGTACTGGTAAACTTTCGAAACCTTATCGAAAAACTTTTCTTTGAAACAGGGTTACACGCCTGTGTAATATAAGACACACCGTGCATAGGCATATACGCCCATATCCTCGGGATCATGCCTAAAAACTCGATGATTCTCGCCAATTTCCACACCACAGCACGTCCGTGTGGACTTAGGCCGTGTACTACATCTTGATATACTGACTTATTCCACACAACCGGGGCACACGCCCATGTTCTAACCGTGTGTCATGCATGGCCTTAACACACGGCCGTGGGATTAATCCGTGGTCTATCCTTACTTATAAGACTAAGGTGCAGTTTACACACGGCCTAGACACACGCGCCGTGTGTCCAACCGTAATGAGCACTTAGAGGCTATTTACCAAGCCAATTGCCACCACGAAATTAAGATCCAATTCATACTCATTTCAACAACTCAATACTACATCATTCTTGAATAATACTACATGCTTCATTGATAATTATAAACATATACACTTGGCCAATCACTTAGCCATATACAAAAGAATAACAAACTTAATAGCCTATACTTTGGCTCTTCTTAAAACATTTACCCAAAATGTAATACTACCTATACATGCCATACTTAATAAAACAACTTGGCTATACCAAAATAGCGATTGATAGTGTGCTCCGAGCTCCGATGATGGTGATCCTCGATATTAGCTTGGCGGGACTATATGGAAAGAAAGAATGAAAGACATAAGCATTTAGCTTAGTAAGTTTGCATAATACACATAGCAACATTCTTACTTAATATAGACCATTTGATATAAACAATGGCATTATAAATTCAGCTATATAAAGCTTACTTACTCATACTTGATTCTTACATAACTCATGAAACTTACTAGTTTCATACTTGATAGGCAAACAAAGTACCTGTATCACTAGATCACATTGATCAGCATTATAATTTCTAATTCATCATTCATAACATGAATAATATTCTTTTTCACTTGATAATAACCTTACTTACTTAGCTTTCTTGTTATCTCTTTGGAGCTTAACTCGTTTGCCCGATGAATTTATATGAATAACCGAGGATACTAAATCTCATCTAAATTTCGAGGCCATGACTTAACATGGACTTATATGAAGTCTTTCTTGTTCTCACCAATGTCATGCCTTAACTTGGACTTATATGGGATCTCTTTCTCTTGATAACTTTTCAATGCCAAGCTTGCCTTGGTCTTACATGATAACTTGTTCAATGCCAAGCTTGCCTTGGACTTACATGATAACTTACTTAATGCCAAGCTTGCCTTGGACTTACATGATAACTTATTCAATGCCAAGCTTGCCTTGGACTTACATGATATCTTACTCAATGCCAAGCTTGCCTTGGACTTACATGATAACTTATTCAATGCCAAGCTTGCCTTGGACTTATATGATAACTTGTTCAATGCCAAGCTTGCCTTGGACTTACATGATAACTTATTCAATGCCAAGCTTGCCTTGGACTTACATGATATATTGCTTGCTTGCCGATGCCATGCCTCGGCTTGGTCTTATACGGACTTTCTTGTTTCATGTGGTAGATCGAGTATCCTAAGTTATTCAACTTCAATCGGGGCTTTCTCATGCTTGATTTCATTAATTTCTTTGTTTAACATAACATTAAACATTTTCATAATAACATTGTATATTATACTAAGCAATTCAATGATATAAATCATAAAGCTTAGAAATCATACAAACTTACCTCAATATACAAAATGTAGCTAGGTATGCAATTTAGTCCTCGACCTTGTTCTTGCCTCAGTTTCAATCCGGGCTTCCTTTTTCTTGATCTATAGTCATAAATAGATTATTTAATACTCACATTGACTAAATTGACTATTTACTCATACTTTGGCAAAATTACTATTTTGCCCCTATACTTTCTCATATTTGCACTTTTTCCCCCAAGGCTCGTAAAATAATTCTCATTCAACTTTCTTAGACTACATGCTTAGCTGATTCATTTTCTCTACTATAACAATCCTCAATTCTCACTATTTCTACTATGTATGAACAATCTCATAACTTTTACAAACTAGTCCCTATGCTCATTTTCCATGAAATTCACTTAGAAAAAGATGTTTATCTAACATCAAACTCTCATAAACTTCCATAAAACATCATTTAACAAGCATATCATTCATGGGTAGATTTTTGAACATGCATCTTAGCTCACTTTATAGCTAAAAATAGCTATTTCAATATACGAGAACTTTAAAAATACGAAAAATATTAAAAACGGGGCTAAGATGCCTTACTTGCAAGCTTCAAAAATTTGAAGAACCCTAGCTATGGAGTCTCCCAAATTTTCGGCACAAGGGGGAAGAAGATGAATAAGATTTTTATCATCTTTTCCCATTTTAATCATTTATTTACTAAATGACCAAAATGCCCTTCTCTTTAAAATTTTACAAATTACTAACTCATGTCCATTTTTGTCCAAAAATTATGATTTGGGAAAATTGCTATTTAAGGACTTATAATTGCTATTCTAAAGCTATTTCATACAAAATGCTTCTAGAAACTCATATTTTACAACTTTTGCAATTTGGTCCTTTTTGACCATTCAACTTCAATTTAGCAAAATTGCTTCATGAAACTTTCACACTAACATGCAAACATGGCATGAACCTTAAAACTCATAAATTCACCTCAGATTCGTGGTCTCGCACCACTATTCCGACTAGGCCCTAAATCGGGTTGTTACAATACCCAAATCAATAGTCTCTAATGGAATCCCTAACTTACAAACCAATTCAATCAAGATACACGAATGCGTAGAACCATAATCAACCAACGGAATTAACATAGTAGACTGTAAAGTAAAAGTACCTGTGATACATCAGTTGGATCCTGATCCTCTTGCTCCCTAACAGCATAAATTTAAGTTGGACCTCCAGACTCAACCTGTGTAGCAACAATATGAGAAACAATTCGCTACCCAACTGGTCTCCCATTACCTCTACCACGACCACGACCTCTAGCAAGCGCAGAAGCAAGTGCCGAACTCTGAGTCTGCGTAACCTCAACTCTATTCGGACAGTCCCTAAGAAAATGTTCCTTCGAACCACATTTAAAACATCCACATGTCAACTTACGACACTCTCTAGAATGCCTACTGGAACGATGGAAAAAATGTGCAAGTGTACACAATCGCAACAAGTAATAAAGTGACAAGTAAATGTCGAGTTATCGTACCTGAGTGGATTGTGTAAAAGGTATATTTATGAAATTAATTTTAAAACACTTTGGTGATGGAAAATATTTTGGTTTAAAGGTGATTAAAAACTAAGGTTTAAAAACTAGGTAAAAAAAAATTTAAAATTAAAAAGGTTCTAATGCACGATTTCAAATAAGGTTTAATCAAGATGATATAATTGTGTTGGATTAATTACATTCCTTTAACGTAGAATTATTAAACTCATGTTTATATCTTTGCTGAACAAATTCACGGTAACTCGGTAATTTGCTAACTACTGCTCATACATACTTATTAAATTAATCAATCTCTTGAACATTTTTCAATGTCAATCCAAGCGATTAATCAATATTCACAAGCATATAAAAGATCAAGTGAGGTAACAGAGTATTTCTACCTTGAAACAGTTTAATCACAATAATCTTGCAAGTTATGCAAGGCATATGTATCGCCGAATACAATGCTAATTTAAACTTCAGCTACCTTAGAAGAATAAACATGCACTGATTAAGTATTGTGTCAATTAATTACAATTTCAATACGATTTAATAATTAACTCATTATTTATCTAACAATTAATATTGCAAGAATAACTTAGGCATGATTTTACTTAATCAAGCATCTTACCGAGGCCTATAACAGCACAAACACAATTTCAATAATTCAAGCAGGCAAAATATAATCAACCCAACACGGATTAAATTCAAGCTAAATTGATTAAAATAACCATTTCAATAGCATAAATATTCATAAACATGTTTGTCAAAACAACAACACAATTTAAAGAGATAGGGAACAAGAAGCAAATTCGGTGTTTCTCCGTGGCTTGACTAATTGCTCAGTTCTTCGTTCTCCGTTGTCCTCGACTATCAAGGTGGCTTATGAACACTTTAATTGCTGCTCAACAATGGCTGATGAGGACCTCTTTCCCAAGAGAAAAAATCGGCACTTGAACAACAGGGGAAATGGAAAGGAAAAGTTGAGAGAAAGTGAGAGAGGAGAAGAGAGAATGAGAGTGTGAGGGATGAGTTGAATGGTCAGCAAGGGGTGGCTTTTATAGCTGATTGTGGCTGCTAAAAATAGCAAATTCCATCAGCCAAAGAGACCCCCTTGGCCGGCCACACACATGGCAAAGTTGAGAGATTCAACTTTGCTAAAAATAGCCTGGGGCAAATCCATAAAGCCACATTTTTTGGAGGGGTTTGAATGCAAGGTTGAAAGTTCTTCAAGGGCTTCTTTGCAAGCTTATTTAGTCAGCTAAAATGCTGATTTGGGTCAGCATATGGATTTGTTCAGGCAGCCCAATTGGTGGCTGGTTCGGTTCACTAAATTCGGTTCAACCAGTGCGGTTCAACTGGACCCTTTTTTTTCCCATAATTAACTAATAATAATTTATTTAGCCCAAATTAAATTGGAAATAAATTAAAATTAATTATATTATGAATTAACACACATTTTTAGACCATATTAGGCTGGAAATAAATTTTCCTCGATACTTCAAATTGCTTCTCGGGTTTATTCTTCGAGCAGTGTCTGCCGAGCTAATTTTCGCTCTTTGTGCGAATCTGTCAAAAATAGTCAAAATTAATCAAAATTAACTATAAAATTAATTAAAATTCACCATGTTCATATTTTTAACACAATTTAATTATTTTATAATATTTAATTATTTTTTGACAAGAATTTAACTGAAATAACATGATTTTACGTTAAAAAGGGCATGTAAAAACACGTAAATTTCCGTGTTTCCACACCCCCAAACTTAATTAATTGCTCGTCCCGAGTAATGCACAAATTTGAAAAGAATTTTCTCGAAAACACTTTTGAAAAACTCCTTCAGAACAACATTCTTCCCAAAATCATGAAATCAATATACTTATGCTCAAAAACAAAAAAAATTGATAATTATGCTACTCAAGTATATATATCGTTCAAATTAATCTCAACAATTACTACAATAGCAAAATTAGACTAAATGTTTCTTAATAAAGACATGTTAATCCCTACCAATTTGATTTTAATCCCTTATTCAAAATTAAACTACAATCATTAAGCTTAACTGATGTCTTCATACGTTGAACAGAGCAATTTCTCTCCACTAATATAGGTAACATTGGAACTTTGAATCAATAGGTCTTTAACAAGGTTGTAACGTGGCTGGGCTTAGGGGTAGGTAAAAGATAGATACTTTTAGGTTAAAACAACCCTAGACTCAGCTTGTATCGGACCTTTCGAAATAATTACCTTCAATACAACAACTTTTCTTTCCTTTTCACATGCTCTTTAGTGCAATTTACTTCAAGTACATATGCTTTTTTTTTTCCGAGTATTTTACTGCATGTACTACAATTTTTAGAGCATTTCATACTTCTTTGCAACTCCTCCAAACTTATTTTCAAAGAATACTCTGAATAGTACTGAGTCTAGTGTTTGGGACATTTTTAAGATAATTAAGAGAAGTGATGGCTAACTTTGTAAGGGTTCAAATAAAATTAGGCCATAAAGTCTCAAAGTTGGGTTTCAAAGGATAAAAATTTCATCATGGTTGGCTTAAAAGGCTCAAACGGTCCAAACAACAGTTGCCTAAATCATTTTCATCGTTCCATGCTTCCTAGGATTTCGCCTCAAGAAACCACTAAGTCAATTCTAAAGACTTAAACTTTCATGCATGCCTAACTTTCCTAAAGAACTAAAATTTTATGGTATGATTTGCATGCTTTATTAGAAATACATTTCATGTCATTGTTAAGCTAACATAACAATTTATTGAAATAATTGAACTTTATTCATACTTAAATTTAGCATACTTAACAAAATTCAAATTTATTGAACAAAAATATATCATATTCATAATTAAAAGAAAAGTTTTATTCTGAGTGGAAATAATTTCAATCCCCAACTTAAAATGAACAATGTCCTCATTGTTTAAAGTGAATAGATACTATACATCAGGTAGGATTCCAGAAAGAGGAGGTGAGTCAATTTGACTGCTTAAGTACCAAGCTCTTCCTAGATCCAATCCTAGACATGTATATACCTATTGCCACACTTTAGACTTTACTACTTGTCCATATTTACTTTTGATTCCCATATCTTATTTTATTGTGCAGAAATAAAAAAAAACCCTAATTAATCCTAAACCCAAATTAACATAAGAAGAAAAATAAAGTCAAGATCCCTCACTTTTATTTATTTGCAGATCCTTCCAAATTGGACTCATCTTTTACTCCATCATTATTGCCTTTGCATGAATTGCTTCGCTCCCTCTTCGATAATGGACTCCATGGTTCAAATATGAAATCTGGAAATTCGGTACAAAAATAAATGGATCATTGTATATTTTCTTAAGAGCACTTCTCATCGAGTCATCCCTTATTTTTGAGTATCTCCAAAGAAGCTTGCTGCTTTTGCCATTGCATATGTTGCATTAGGTCCATCAATTTTGATAACTCATCTCGAAGATCCGGGCTAGGCGGTGGAGCTCTAAACATTGAAGTTTCGATATCGAGTTCACTTTCCGTTCCATTGGTTCTCGCTTTTATTAGGGACTTCATTGATTGTTACAAGCGGGATCACTATGGGGTCATCTTCTGCTTCTTCGGGATCCTCACTCTCTTCAACTCGTTGCTATAGAACAGAATCTCCAGCTACTCGATAGAGGTCCCAATCGGTGATTGTGCCCTGACTATACCCTGTCTTCTTTATGTTCGCAAGAATTTTTGCTTTTAAGCACAGAATTGTTATCGTAAAGGGAAATAGGTCAGGCGTAATGTCTAATGGCACAATTTCGCATTTCTCTTAGGATGATTTTGCCCACATCAATGGTCTTTCCAGTTAGAATTGAGTATAATAGGACCATTCGCTCTAATGAGATTGTAGTCCCATGCGAACTAGGCATAAGGCTGAAGCGGATGAAATAGAACCATACCTTCGCAAGTGGTGTAAAATATTCTTTTCGACACGTGTGGATTCCTTGCTTTGACACGGTCCACTTAGAACCTGGAACTGTAAGTTCCTCGAGAATTTCTTGCAAATTTTCAGGCTTAATGTTGCTCAACAAAGAAGAATATTCATCGTTTTCGAAATCAGGTAATTCAAAGAACTCATTAATAGCCTTTGAATTTATTGGCACCTTGATTTCGCAAACTGGAACTTCGGTCAATTCGCTTGAGGTTAAGTTCGCATAGAATTCACGAACTAGTTCCTCATCCACTGTAACAGTCCAGTTTATACTCTAGTCGGAACAGTGGTTTCGGGACCACAAATCTGAGTCTGAATAATATTTTAATATTAATTTCTGTGCCGTTAATATGTGATTAAGCATGTGTTAAATTTCCGTAAGTTAATTTGTCTGTTCGTGTGTTTAATTTGAGTAGAGTATTGAATTGCATTAAATGCGAAAGTAGTATGCCATTTGTTAAGTACTAAGGGGTTGTGGCTTTATAAATATGAGGACTTATGTGGCAATTAAGCCAAAAATATGTGAGTGGACAGTAACATGCTTATGTATATTGTTTTTATATGTTATTTTTATAAGTTAAAGTTATATTACATATATTATATAGATATATTATAATAAAAGAAAACAAAGTAGTGGATTTCATTCATGCATTCATCCATCGAAATTCAAAAGAATAGAAAGAATAAAAGCTTTCAAATTTTCAGCAAATACAAGCTTAAATTCAAGATCAAGAACCGAGGAAAAGGGGTTTAGATCGCGGGAAAATGAAAGTAACTGAGTAGCCATTTTCATTCTGATAAACTGAATCCGAGGTAAGTCATATTGTAAATAAATGTTATTGTATTGAAATGAGTTTATTTCCATGACTATAATTGATAATGAATGCTTATGAGATGCTATGTATATGAATTTTGGGATAAGGTCGATATAGTGATAAGTCTGAGAAATCCCGCACGAACTTAGGAATACAAAGGTATCTATTCTGTGTTAACGAGTAAGACCACATGCGGGGACGAAGGCATCAATATTTGAATACGAGTAAGACCACATGCGGGACAAAGGGCATCAATATCTAAATACGAGTAAGACCACATGCAGGACGGTGGAATCAATATCTCGACATTACGAGTAAGACCACGCTCGGAGACAAAGGGCATCAATATCTCGAATACGAGTAAGACCGCATGCGGACAAAGGGCATCAATATCTCGAATACGAGTAAGACCGCATGCGGGGACAAAGGGCATCAATATCTCGAATACGAGTAAGACTGCATGCGGGGCAAAGGCATCAATATCTCGAATACGGTAAGACCTCATGCGAGATAGCGGCATCGATATCTGATTACGTGTAAGACCACGTCTGGGACGTTGACATCGATATAAGCTTTACGTGTAAGACCACGTCTGGGACGTTGGCATCGATATGAGTTTTACGTGTAAGACCACTTCTAGAACGTTGGCATCGATATGAGTTTTACGTATAAGACCATGTCTGGGACATCGACATCATATTGATTCGTGTAAGACCTTGTCTGAGACAGTGGCATCGATGTCTGAGTGCATGTAAGACCTCGTCTGGGACGTTGGCATTGTACGACCATTTCGAGTTTTCTGAGTATTCTACTAGATTCTTTACGGTTCAACAGGCAAGTCTGTGGTACGAATTGCAAATCCGAACTTTGATAAAATTAATAAATGAACATCCGTTTCAGGTACGTTGCTTATACACTAATTGTGTATATAAGGTAAGTATCCTTGTGATTATATCATGATGTTATGTATATGGGATTTATAATACGATATGTAAAGTCTTGACTATATGAACTATATGTATATATGGTAAGTTATGAATAAGCATATGAGCTTGAGAAAGAATGAAGTGATTTTTGTCATGAGAACCATATTGATCATCTTATTAAATTGGTTATGTGAAATCAATGCTAAGTTTGATTGTATATTGACTTACTAGGCTTTTGGAAAGCTTACTCTATGTGTGTTTTCTCTGTTTTATAGGTCGTCAAAGCTGCTGAAGGCTCAGGACCGTCACGAATCGTCATCACACTACTAAACTTATTTTGGTACACTTTGAAAATGTATATGGCTAGATATGGCATGTATAGGCTAGTCATTGGTATGATTTGTTATGTGAACTTAGCCATGTGATTTGGCTAGTTATTTTGGTAATATGCTTAAAGGAATGTGATATGTGAAGTTGTTTTGGTAAGATTAGTTGATATATGAAATGGTTATGATATGGTAAGTATATAGATGAATGGTGTTTGGGCATAATTGTGTTTTGGTCATGCAAATTGGTATGTTTGGAATGGATATTGAATGTATTATTGTGTGATTTCCTTAGTTGTCAAATATGCATGATTTGGGATGGCTATTTGGTATATTTTGGTGGTTATATGTGAATGAAATGGGATGATATATGTTGCTTGTAGGTTTGACCCTTATGGGTGGCATTTTGACCTTGTAAATGGCCTATAATGTTACACGGTTGTGGCACACGGGCGTGCCTAAAGATCGTGGGTGAATTGGCAGAATGTAGCTTAGTAGCACACGGCCTCTACACGGGGGTGTCAACTGGCCGTGGTGTACAAGTCAGTAGCTAGCTAAGAGTACACGGCCATAGCAAACGGGCGTGCTTGGTGGCCGTGGTGGGGAAGTCAGTATATGGTCTAGTAGCACACGGTCATGGCACACGGGCGTGCCTAGTGACCGTGTTGATATAGTCAGTATATAGACACGGATGGACACACGGGGGTGTCTAGAAGCCGTGGAGGGCACACGGTCTCCTCCCACGGGCGTGTCTTCCCTGTATTTTAGAAAAGTTTAAATTTTTCCATGAGATTCTGTATGTGTTTCAGTTTAGTCCCAACTCGGTTTATATGCATGCTTAGGGTCTTGATGACTCATCTAAGGGACACTATGATTGTTAATGATGAATGTAATGTATGAAATGTTATGTAAGTTTTCGATCTGTCCGGTAATGCTCCTAACCCTAGTCCGGCGTCGGTTACGGGTTAGGGGTGTTACATTTGGTTGGTATCAGAGCTACGGTTTAGCCGATTCTCGGGCTAACGTAGCATGTTAGAGTCTAGCTATAAATGCCATATTTCTGAATTGTGATAGTGTGATGAATCCTGACGTATAAAATGTGATTTCGGTATAGTAATGGATCCCGAAAGAGCCGTAGCTGACGACGTAGAAAGTAATGCGCCTGATCTCGCGCAAGGGACAACGCCCTCTGATCCGTGACCGGCTACTAGCGATCAAGGGAAAGAAGCTAAACAAGCTTTCTTCCAGATGATGAGTGAGTGGTTCACTCAATTCGTAAGAAATAACCCGACTGTTTTGCAACCCCCGACCCCGGTTAATCCCCCTCAAACCTCAGTTGTGCCTCCGGTGATGGGTATAAATCTGTTGAATAAGTCTCCGGTAGACAAGATCCGCAAGTATGGGGCTGAAGAGTTCCGGGCTACTAATGATGATGATGTTGAGAAAGTCGAGTTTTGGTTAGAGAACACTATCCGAGTATTTGATGAGATGTCACTGACTCCTAAAGAATGTATAACGTGTGTTGTTTCTTTGTTACGAGATGCAATCTATCGGTGGTGGAAAACTTTGATTTCTGTTGTTCCTAAAGAACAGATCGCATGGGATTTCTTTCAGTCTGAGTTCAGAAAGAAATACATTATTCAGAGATTCATTGATCATAAACGAAAAGAATTTTTGGAATTGAAACAAGGTCACATGTCTGTTACTGAGTACAAACGAGAGTTTGTAAGATTAAGTCAGTATGCTCGGGAATACGTTTCGACTGAAACGATAATGTGTAAAAGATTCAAAGATGGCCTAAATGAAGATATCCAATTGCTAGTTGGTACTTTAGAGATACAAGAGTTCGTAGTGCTAGTTGACCGAGCATGCAAAGCTGAGTCCGAAGCGTAAATATGAAAAAGGGATTTATGAGCAAATCATTTCATCATCAAGAAATTTCGAGATGAACATAGCCGTTCAAAGGCTAATGTGAGGCATTCGAGTAGAGATCGAGCTAGATCACGCTTAAGCTCCAAAGCTCCAACAACTTCAATGACTAGTATTGGAAATGTCGATTCAAGCGACACAATGTAAACATTGTAGAAAAAGGCATCCGAATTTGCAGATTAAATGACCGAGCTTGTTTCAGATGTGGATCATTAGACCATTTCATCCGAGACTTCCTAGAGTCTGTTGAACAAGAGATTCTTCAGAACCCGAGATCTGAGAATATTTCAAATGAGAGGTAGATCTCCTCAAAATGCAAGAAACGTCGGTGGTAGTCGAGAAACTACTAGAGATATCATTGCGAGATCGTGCTAGAGCGCCTGTCGGGCGTATACTATCCGAGCTCGGGAGGAAGCTTCATCTTCAGATGTTATAATGGGTACTTTTACACTTTATGATACTTTTGTGATTGCATTGATAGACCCTGGTTCTACACATTCGTAGATATGCATGAATTTAGTATTCAGTAAGACTTTACCTGTAGAGTCTACTGAGTTTGCTATAAAAGTATCGAACCCCTTAGGTAAAAGTGTCCTGGTTGACAAAGTATGCAAGAACTGTCCGATAATGTTTCGAGATATCTGTTTCCCTGCTGGTCTGATGCTTTTGCCATTTGATGAGTTCGATATTATTCTGGGAATGGATTGGTTGTTTATGCATGATGCTGTTGTGAACTGTAAAAGTAAGACTATTGATTTGAGATGTTCGAATGATGAGATAGTACGAGTTGAATCTAATGATTTGAATGGATTGCCTGCTGTGATATCTGTTTTGAAAGCTCAAAGTTATGTGAAAAAGGGATATGAGGCATATTTTGCTTATGTTATTGATCCGAAAGTGTCTGAAAAGAAAGTGGAGTCAGTGCCTGTTGTATGTGAGTTTTCTGATGTGTTTTCAGAAGAATTATTGGGTTTGCCTCCGATACGTGAAGTTGAATTTGGTATTGAGTTGTTGCCGGGTACTACACCTATTTCTGTAACACCCCCTACCCGAGTCCGAGGCTTAGACCGAATACGAGATATTACTATGCTTTAACTTGCTTAATCGTGCACTTACGGGCTGTAAAATTTTGTTCCAAATGAAAAACTTCTCTTTCTTAGTCAAGTCATTCGTATCGTGGGCCTACGAGGCCTTAAACTTGCGTTCGGAAACTTTTACGAGTTAAAGGAAACTTTTCTTTAAAATAGGGGCCACACGCCCGTGTATAAAGAGACACGCCCGTGTGTAGACACACACGGCCATGTTCAACAACCGTGCTTAAAAACCTAAGCATTCTGCCAAATGCCCCACGGTTAAGGCACACGCCCATGTGGTTTGGAACACGCCCGTGCACCCCTTTACACACCCATGTCTTCTGACCGTGGTCGACACTGACTAATTACACATGGCCTTGACACGCCCGTGGACTTAGACCGTGTACTATACCTTGATATACTGACTTATTACACACGGCCGGGGCACACACCCATGTTGTAACCGTGTGTCATGCACGGATTCAACACACGGTCGTGGGATTAACCCGTGGCCTATTCTAAATTATGAGATTAATGTGCAGGTTACGCACGGCCTAGACACACGCCCGTGTGTCTAACCGTGTGGGCACTCAGAAGCTATCTACCAAGCCTTTTCTTACTCTCCATTGCATACATTCATATGCTTCTTCAAAACATTCTCAAAACATCAATTGAAACACATAAATTACCACGTTTGGTTCATGAAAATAAAGTTTCCTCTCATACACTTGGGAGAATTGTTCCCACAACATTTACAACAACTTAAACCATCATAAATGGCTATACACAACCATACTATGAATACTCTTTGGCCAACAACATTTGGCTACCACAATTAGACTTCATCAACCTTAAACGAATCCCTATACATGCCATGACTCTTAAAAACTTGATACCTCATACCGTATGTCTGCTCGATAGTGTGAAAACATCTCCGGCGGCCTCCAACCCGAGCTAAGTAATAAAACCTATAAGAGATGAGAAAAGTAAGGGAGTAAGTAATAATGCTTAGTAAGTTCATCTGTATAATTTGACAAATATTGATATTCACTGAATATACATAACACCAAAGCAATATGTTGAGTTTTTCTCATCAACTCATGGTTACTTATTCAACCATTCCTGAAACTTACTCATTCAATCTCTTACCACATTCTTACCATATCACAAGCCAATTCGCTCGTTTAATTAGCATACGTTCATGCACTGATCGTCACAAGATCATATGTAACAACACATCAAGCATTTTCAATAAGCCGCTCATGCAACTAATATCTCGGTGGTTTCGCACTTAGCCCACCATTCCTTTATAAGTGATGATATCACACATAGCCCATCGATCAATAATCAATAAGGTGACATTGTACATAGCTTACCGTTATTTACATTCATGGATAATAATTCACAAGTATATCTCTATTTCAAATGTTCATTCAAGAACATCCTCACATTTTCCCATTTTTACTTAACTTTCTACGATACTCGTTCTCATTCACACAGTGCATCAAATACACATACCCCACTAGGGGTTCATCATTTATTAAATTCATCTCAATTCAATTCTACACCTACTTGTGCTACTCATAGTACAACCACATACATTCACATATACATTGAATCATTCGAATTGTTAAATAACTCTCTTGAGTCTCATGTACATAGTTCTCGTTGTCACTCTACCCCAATTGGGTTTACATACTCTAACATATCGATGCCATGTCCCCACACATGGTCTTATACTGAATTCTTACACCAAGGCCATATCCCAATATGGTCTTACTCGAGCCTTTAACCATCGTTCTATCGTGCTATACACCTTTCCCATTATTCTAAATTCGATTTCATTGACATCTCATCAAGAGACATTTCATACATTCACATAATAATATACATTCCATAAGACATTGGAATACTAAATAAGCTCATACGTAGTTCAACATTTGCACATGAACTTACCTCGATGTCGAAAGAGCCGAAAATGACTTTTTGCCCACATTTCTCTTTTCATCCGTTCTAGGTCTGAAACTCATTTTTGTTGATCTAAAACAATGAAATTTACTCATTTAATCACTTAATGATCGTATTACAACATAATCTCTACTTAGGCAAAAATGACCATTTTGCCCCTATACTTTGGCAAAATTATGATTTTGCCCCTAAGCTCGTAAATAAATTTTCATCACATTTTCTTGTTAAACAAGCCTAGCTGAACATTTAATCCTCTTAAAACTATTCTCAATTCCATCAATTTCATGCCTTAATGAAAAAATTACAACTTTTGCATTTTAGTCCCAAATAGGTGTTTTCACAACAACACCTTTCACAAAAGTTGTTTATCAACAGCCTATCATTCATTTTCTTCCATAAAAACTCATCAAAAAACATGAACTCTATCATGGCAAGTCCCTATACTTTCAACCATTTTGCAAACTAGTCCCCCTTTAGAAAGCTTAAGCTTCGGGGACTCCAAAAGTACAATTTTTATCAAGAAAGATCATCAAAATCACTTACTTGTGAGGAGAAATACTTGCTGAAAATTTAAGCTTCCAAACCCCTCTCATGGCTGATATTTTCGGTTGGAGAAGAAAGAGAAATAAAAAGATGATAACTTTTACTTATATCATCTTATTTTATTTCTTTTTCCAATTAATATCACCAACTAAACATCATAATAAATGCACTTGTCCCCTATGCATTATCATGGCCGGTCAACACATTTAACAAGTCCAAATTGCACATTTGGGACCTCCAATTAATATTCTATGACTATTTGGCACCTCTAGCAATTAAAATAGAACTTTCGCACTTTATGCTATTTAGTCCTTTTTCACAATTTAGCTAGAATTCGCTAAAATTAAGGCACCAAAATTTCCATGCATCCTTATAAACATGTTATATCACATAACATATCATGAAAATAATTTTCTCTAACCTCGAATTAGTGATTCTGAGATCACTGTTCCGACTAGCCCCTAAATCGGGCTGTTACAATTTCAATAGCTCCGTATAGAATGGCACCAATGGAATTGAAAGAGTTAAAAGTCACAGTTGCAAGAATTAACCGACAGAGGGTTCGAAAAACCGAGTTTTTCACCTTGGGGTGCTCCTATTCTACTTGTGAAAAAGAAAGATTTGAATCTGCGACAGAGAAGATGGTTAGAGTTATTGAAAGACTACGAGCTTGTAATAGATTATCACCCGGGTAAAGTAAACATTGTTGCTGATGTATTGAGTAGAAAATCATTGTTTGCACTACGTGCTTTGAATGCTCAGTTAGATTTATCTGATGATATTTTTGTGATGGCTGAACTAAGAGCGAAACCATTGTTTATTTAGGAGATATGTGATGCTTAGAAAATTTACAACGAAATGTTAGCGAAACGGGTTCTGTGTAATTCGAATTCTGAATCCGAATTTCAAATTATTGATGATTGCTTGAGATTCCGAGATCGTATCTGTGGTCCGAGAAATCCAGAGTCGATTAAGTTGATTTTGAGTGAAGCCCATAATACTTGTTTATCTGTTCATCCGGGGAGTACTAAAATGTATCATGATTTGAAGCAACATTACTGGTGGTCAGGTATGAAACGAGACATTTCTGACTTTGTTTCGAAATGTTTAATCTGTCAGCAAGTGAAAGCTAAACATCAGGTTCCGTCTGGTTTGCCTCAGACTCCGAGAAAGAAGGATTCAATTTGGGTCGTAGTTGACATATTGACGAAATCTGGCCATTTTGTTCCGGTAAGGTCTGATTATTCACTTGATAGATTAGCTGAGCTTTATGTTTCTGAGATTGTTAAATTGCACAGAGTTCCACTATCCATTGTGTCAGATAGATACCCGGAATTTACATCAAGGTTCTAGAAGAAATTGCAAGAAGCTTTGGGCACGAAATTACATTTCAGTACAGCTTTTCATCTGTAAACAGATGGTCAGTCTGAACGGACCATTCAGATTCTTGAAGACATGTTGAGATGCAGTATACTTGAGTTTAACGGTACATGGGAACAGTATCTGCCTTTGATTGAATTTGCATACAATAACAGTTTTCAGTCAAGCATCAAAATGGCACCTTACGAAGCTTTGTACGGACGTAAATGTCGTACGCCTCTGTTTTGGACCGAGCTCAGTGAAAATAAGCTACATGGGGTTGATTTGGTAAAGGATTCAGAACAGAAAGTGAAATTGATCCGAGATTGTTTGAAAGTAGCATCTGATCGTCAGAAGTCTTATGCAGACTTGAAACGAAAAGATATAGAATTTGAAATCAACGACAAAGCATTTCTGAAAGTGTCTCCACGAAAGAAAGTGCTTCGATTCGGACGTAAAGGCAAATTAAGTCTGAGGTTCATCGGACCATATGAGATCAGTGAACGTGTTGGGCATGTTGCATATAGATTGAAGTTGCCTTCTGAACTAGAAAAGATACACAACGTATTTCATGTCTCGATGCTCCGTAGATATCGATCCGATCCGTCACATGTTATTGCTCCGTCTGAAATTGAAATTCGGTCTGATATGACATATAAAGAGGAACCGATCCGTGTCTTAGCTCGTGAAGTGAAAGAGTTGAGAAATAAGAAAATTCCATTAGTGAAAGTATTATGGAATCGACACGAAATTGAAGAGGCAACATGGGAGCCTGAAGATTCAGTGAGACAACAATATCCAACTCTGTTTAACGGTAAGATTTTCGGGGACGAAAATCTCTAAGGGGGGAGAATTGTAACAGTCCGATTTATACCCTAGTCAGAACAGTGGTTTCGGGACCACAAATCCGAGTCTGAATAATATTTTAATATTAATTTCTGTGCCGTTAATATGTGATTAAGCATGTGTTAAATTTCCGTAAGTTAATTTGTCTGTTCGTATGTTTAATTTGAGCAGAGTATTGAATTGCATTAAATGCGAAAGTAGTATGCCATTTGTTAAGTACTAAGGGGTTGTGGCTTTATAAATATGAGGACTTATGTGGCAATTAAGCCAAAAATATGTGAGTGGACGGTAACATGCTTATGTATATTGTTTTTATATGTTATTTTTATAAGTTAAAGTTATATTACATATATTACATAGATATATTATAATAAAAGAAAACAAAGTAGTGGATTTCATTCATGCATTCATCCACCGAAATTCAAAAGAATAGAAAGAATAAAAGCTTTCAAATTTTCAGCACATACAAGCTTAAATTCAAGATCAAGAACCGAGGAAAACAGATTTAGATCGCGGGAAAGCGAAAGTAACCGAGTAGCCATTTTCATTTCGATAAACCGAATCCGAGGTAAGTCATATTGCAAATAAATGTTATTGTATTGAAATGAGTTTATTTCCATGACTATAAATGATAATGAATGCTTATGAGATGCTATGTATATGAATTTTGGGATAAGGTCGATATAGTGATAAGTCTGAGAAATCCCGTACGAATTTAGGAATACAAAGGTATCTATTCTGTGTTAATGAGTAAGACCCTGTCTGGGACAGTGGCATCAATATCTGAATACGAGTAAGACCACATGCGGGACGATGGCATCAATATCTCAATACGAGTAAAACCACATGCGGGATAGTGGCATCAATATCTGAATACGAGTAAGACCCTATCGGGACAAAGGCATCAATATCTCGAATACGAGTAAGACCACATGCGGGACGAAGGGCATCAATATCTCGAATACGAGTAAGACTGCATGCGGGACAGCGACATCGATATCGATTATGTGTAAGACCACGTCTGGGACGTTGGCATCGATATAAGCTTTACGTGTAAGACCACGTCTGGGACGTTGGCATCGATATGAGTTTTACGTGTAAGACCACGTCTGGGACGTTGGCATTGATATGAGTTTTACGTGTAAGACCATTTCTGGGACATCAGCATCATATTGATTCGTGTAAGACCCTGTCTGAGATAGTGGCATCGATGTCCGAGTGCATGTAAGACCTCGCTGCGGGGCGTTGGCATTGTACGACCATTCCGAGCTTTCTGAGTATTCTACTAGATTCTTTACGGTTCAACAGGCAAGTCTGTGGTACGAATTGCAAATTCGAACTTTGATAAAATTAATAAATGAACATCCTGCTTTCAGTATCGTTGCTTATACACTAATTGTGTATATAAGGTAAGTATCCGCGTGTGATTATATCATGATGTTATGTATATGGGATTTATAATACGATATGTAAAGTCTTGACTATATGAACTATATGTATATATGGTAAGTTATGAATAAGCATATGAGCTTGAGAAAGAATAAAGTGATTTTTGTCATGAGAACCATATTGATCATCTTATTAAATTGGTTATGTGAAATCCATGCTAAGTTTGATTGTATATTGACTTACTAGGCTTTTAGAAAGCTTACTCTATGTGTGTTTTCTCTGTTTTATAGGTCGTCAAAGCTACTAAAGGCTCGGGACCGTCACGGATCGTCATCACACTACTAAACTTATTTTGGTACACTTTGAAAATGTATATGGCTAGATATGGCATGTATAGGCTAGTCATTGGTATGATTTGTTATGTGAACTTAGCCATGTGATTTGACTAGTTATGTTTTGGTAATATGCTTAAAGAAATGTGATATGTGAAGTTTTTTTGGTAAGATTAGTTGATATATGAAATGGTTATGATATGGTAAGTATATAGATGAATGGTGTTTGGGCATAATTGTGTTTTGGTCATGCAAATTGGTATGTTTGGAATGGATATTGAATGTATTATTGTGTGATTTCCTTAGTTGTCAAATATGCATGATTTGGGATGGCTATTTGGTATATTTTGGTGGTTATATGTGAATGAAATGGGATGATATATGTTGCTTGTAGGTTTGACCCTTATGGGTGGCATTTTAACCTTGTAAATGGCCTATAATGTTACACGGTTGTGGCACACGGGCGTGCCTAAAGACCGTGGGTGAATTGGAAGAATGTAGCTTAGTAGCACACGGCCTCTACACGGGGGTGTCAGCTGGCCGTGGTGTACAAGTCAGTAGCTAGCTAAGAGTACACGGCCATAGCACACGGGCGTGCATGGTGGCCGTGGTGGGGAAGTCAGTAAATGGCCTAGTAGCACACTGTCATGGAACACGGGCGTGCCTAGTGACCGTGTTGGTATAGTCAGTATATAGACACGGATGGACACACGAGGGTGTGTAGAAGCCGTTGAGGGCACACGGTCTCCTCCCACGGGCGTGTCTCCCCTGTATTTTAGAAAAGTTTAAATTTTTCCATGAGATTCTGTATGTGTTTCAGTTTAGTCCCAACTCGGTTTATATGCATGCTTAGGGTCTTGATGACTCATCTAAGGGACACTATGATTGTTAATTATGAATGTAATGTATGAAATGTTATGTAAGTTTCCGATCTATCCGGTAATGCTCCTAACCCTAGTCCAGCGTCGGTTACGGGTTAGGGGTGTTACATCCACACTTGGTCTCTTTTCACAAAATAATTCCCAATTGAGGGCTTCAGCAACTTGACGAATACGTGCCATAAAGTCTCTGTAGTTGCTTTCCTTCAATGTGAAGCCTTTCTCTGGATGCATCTGTTGATTTTTGAAAATGCTTTCGTATCTTACTTTGGCTTCTTCATAGTGGAACTTATTTTGCGTTTCATTGATTTCGGCGGAGGCACGAGTTCTCTTGCGAAGCATGATTAACCATCCTTTTTTAAGAACTCCTAAAAAAGATAATTAAAAGCAAAAGTGGTCGATTTAAGGTAGGTTGGAGGATTTGACTAAGGATGGGTGAAGGTGTGCTGATCAAGTGCTTGAAGGGCGACTAGGCGCTCGGCTGATGGTGCGGGAGTAGGCAGCAATGTGCGGCAGGGGTTGATTCGGCAAGCAGTAGCGTGTGAGACCTTCCGCAATCTGGCTTGGTGCGTTGGGACGTGTGCAGGTGCTAAGTGCAGGTGCGGAACATGGCTCGGCAACCACGGGTGATCAGCAGCGCGGATGGGCGCTGAAGCAGTGCCGCACGCAGTTCTTTGGGGGCATTCTGGAGCTTGTTCTTTGGCCGAAAAATGGGCTAGGCTTGTAGCACTTTTGGGGTTTTGGTTCTTTGGGGTTTTAAAGATGGATGAATGGAGGGAGAAAGGTTAATGGTATTTATAGAGGGAGAAATAAGATTTGTAGTAGAATTCTTAGAAAATTTTAATGAAAAAAAATTCTTAAGTTCTAATTCTACTCAAAGTAAATAACAATTAATAATTAAATATATGCATATGAAATTATCAATTGTTATTAAATTATTAAGATAAACATAAAATATAATCAAAATAAAATTAATCCTAATTCTAAGCTAAGTTGATAAAAATTAATATATATAAATTATAACTAATATAATTATATATTAAAGTTTATCAAATTATTAATAATATTAAAGATGTTTATTCTAGATGCTTTTTGAAAATATTCACAAAGAAAGGCACCTATTTTTTTTTACGAAAAGAGCGACTAAATTTTAAAAACAATTCAATTAAGTCCCTAGACTTAATGAAAATTTAAAATTGAGTTGCAAATTAAAACTTGGATCAAAATTGACCCTTTTATTTGAAAAAAACTAAAAATTTATTTTTCCATTTAGGGGATAATTTCTTAAAAAATTATGTCAAAATAAATTCCCAGGAAAGATTGGAGGGGTCACAAACGGTCCCGCTTAAGTTCCAATCTCCTAGACAGAATTTATTTAAACATACTAAACCTGAAAATATACCCGAAATCATTTCTTCAAAAAGAAAAACGAAAAATTAAGTATTCGATAAAATGAATGAGATTTTATCCCATTCAATTTTATCTCCCCAATAATGTTTCAGGCGCTGAGCATTAACTCGGAAATTACCTCCCTTACCTTGGAGTTCAACAACTCCGTATGGATAGACTTGGTGAATCGTAAATGGACCGGACCAACGCGATTTTAGCTTACCTGAAAGAACTTCAATTTGGAATTGAACAACAAGACTTGCTGACCTGCTTCAAATTATCGAACTCGAATGTGGTTGTCATGCCATTTCTTGAGTCTTTCTTTAAGTAATTTGGCATTTTCATATGAGAACATTCAGAACTCTTCTAACTCATTGAGTTGGAACATCTGTTTCTCTTTCACGAGCTTAGGATCCAAATTAAGCTGCTGAAGAGCCCAGTAAGCTTTGTGCTCTAACTCCAATGGTAGGTGACAGGCTTTCCCAAAAACCAACCTATAGGGTGACATCCCTAAAGGTGTCTTGTATGCTGTTTTGTAAGCCCATAAAGCATCATCTAATCTTGTGGACCAATCTCGTCATTTCGGGCAGACTACCTTCTCAAGTATGCCTTTGATCTCCTTATTTGCGATTCGACTTGCCCATTCGTGCTCATGGATGGTAAGTCATTGCAACCTTGTGTTTCACTCCGTGTGTAACAGACCGAATTTGACCCTAATCGGAACGGTGGTTTCGGGACCACGAATCCGAGTCTGAGACATATTTTAATATTATATTTTGTGTTTATTATATGTGAATTAATGTGTGTGAAAGTTTCGTAGAAAAATTTAATCGTTTGTGTGTTCAATTTAACAATAGGACTTAATCGCGTAAAAATGAAAAATTTAGTGTTATTTGTAAAAGGGCCGAATAGTGATTGTTCTATTAATTTGGAGGTTTTAAGTGGTAAATTACCCATGATAGTTTGTAGTGGACGGTGAAAGACAACCATTATATGTTTTATTATTATTTTATAAAGGTTTATTAATATATAATTTGGTTAATAAAGTTTTATAACATAAAAATATATTATAATAAAAACAAAGCCATGGTTTTCTCATTTTTGCATGACCGAATAAAAAGAAAAGAAAGAAGAAACAAGAGTTCCTTAGGTTCTACCATCTTTGGAGCTTGATTAAAGGTATGTGTTTAGCTCGGTTTTTGATAATTTTTACGTTTTTGAGATCGTTGCTTCGAATACTATCCGACCCATGCTAGAATTTCCGATTTTGATGCATGTTTGGAGTTCGACCATTGATGAAAATTTGTGTTTTATGATGTTTGATGACTATATATTAAAGATATGTTTTAGATTTACATGTTTGGTATTGGAAATTTGGATGATTTTGAGTAATTAGGACTAAATTGTGAAATTTGTAAATTGAAGGGTCAAAATGTGAAATAAATGAAAGAAATGGACTTGTATAGTCCCTATGAAAATTCGGCCCTAAGGAATTATAGTGAAATTTTGTGTATTTTGTGTTTTGTGCAAATAGGATTAAATTGTAAAAATGTGAAACATTAGGGGTAATATGGTAATTTGCCCATTTATGTGTTTTGGGACTAAATTGAGATGAAATGTGCTTGAATGAGCTAAATTTTAATGTGTTTAGATCAAGAACAAAGAAAAAGGATTTGGAACAGGGGAAAGGCGAAGGTTCTCAATAGCCGCCTCGTTATCCGTCGACAATCGAGTAAGTCTTTAAGCAAAGTAATTTTCGTAAGAATTGATTAAAACATAGAATACATATTGAATCATGAAATTGTGGAATTAATCATGTTAAAACCGAATGTGAGAAAGAAATTTAGCCATGTATATAATCGAATTCATTGAGTTAATTATGTGATAGTGATGTGAATTATATGTGATATTTGTGATCTTTGTTGATGTGTAGTGTGAATGAGTTGGTTTGGAAATAAATGTTTGGGCTTATTGCCTAGCGGGCCTTGTGCCGTGAAATATTTCGGGCTTATTGCCTAGCGGCCTTGTGCCGGGTGAAACGTTTCGGGCTTATTGCCTAGCAGGTGAATGCCGGTGATTAAATTTCGGACTTACGGTCTAGCGAGGCTTAATGCTTGGTGTACATTTCGTGCTTTGATGCCTAGCGGGCTTATTGCCGGTGATGTGTTATAATGGAGAAATTATAAATCATACAAGTGAAGCATATTTAATGCAATGAGCTAAGAGCTCAGGTAAGTATAAGCCTTTTCTTTTATAATTATAAAGAGTAAGGTAAGTTGGCATAGTATTATTTGAATTAAGTATGATATGGTATGGTTGATGATTTGATAAGAATTATGATATACTTTATTGAGATTATTATTGATGTGTATGAATATTATATAATAGAATTTGAGTTTAAATGTGCTATTTTGGGAATCGGTTATAAGTGAAAGTGTTAAGGATGAAAGAATTTGAATGTTTGCATATGTGCATAAATAAGTTTATAAGGTTGATATTAATGTTGTACTCATATGACTTGGAGTATGCGAATACATATGGTATATTTCTTTAGTTTCGATGAATTATATGTTTATGGAAATAATGTGCAAACATTTAGGTTAATGAATTAATAAAATTCGACCATGTTTAAATTCACATATGGAAATGTTTATATTCAATTCCATAAGCTTAAATATTAAAGGTTTAAGTGTTTAATTATTATATTATCCTTTGTTTGAGACTTACTAAGCTAGTAAGCTTACTCATGTGTGTGTTCAATGTTACTTTTTTATAGGTTTTGATCAAGCTACGAGCTCGAGAGGATCATCGGTGAAGTCATCCACACTATCGACTTGTTTTGGTATTTTGAAATTTAGATTTTGAACTTAAGGCATGTATAGGCTAACTCTATGTCCGAATATCGTTTTGATGATGTATTATAGCCATGCGAAAATGGCTTAAATTTTCATATTAAGTTCGGTTCTATTTACCCTTGACTATGTGATTAATATATTTGGTTCAACTATTCGGCTAGAGGGCTGTTTCTTTTATTTCTAGCTTACATATTATGCGTACTATATGATTGCTTGTTTGTAATGTCAATGTTTGTGTTAAATTAGTCAAGTGGGTCGACATTTAAGTTAATATTTGCAGGTATAATTCAAGGTAGGTATGTGTAGTTGAGCATCATTCGGAATTTATGTATGCATGTGAACTTTATGTCGAGTTACGAGATATGAATTATATTGGGTAATGCATATATGTGTATTCGGCCAAACCTAGGTGATAGTTGCAAATGTAGTCAACATGTTTAAATAAGTAATTGCTTAGGCTCATAGTCAATATGGAAAATATGTATAACCATGATGTATTCATTATATATATATATTTGGCTTGTGAGATTGCTTAACTTAATTGAGTGCATGAAACTACCAAACTCGATTTGTGCTAGGTAATGAACATGAAATGTTATGAATAAGACCTTGTACATTCGGCCAATTTTTTTAAGCACATAGGTGATGTGTAATATGTTGCATGTATTCGATTATGTGAGAATAGGTTTTATGCCATGTGAAATTGGTCTTAATAGAAAGCATTATGCATTGACATTTATAGTATGGTCATTTTGTGTTCATCGATGATTATATCGTATATGACTTGGATTAATATATCAAGTATGTGTTACACATGTGTGATTTGTCTATTTATGATTAAATTATTTGATAAAGATGATTAACGAGAGATTCAATCGATTGAACTGAAGTTTTAACTTACATGGTAATACAGTAACCCTAATCCGCGACAGACACACGGGTTAGGGGTGTTACATTTATTGGTATCGAGCTACGGTTTAGTCGATTCTAGGACTACCGTAGCGCGTGTGAGTCTAACTATACATGCCTTTATCATATATTGATAGTGTGGTGATTTACGACATTACGAATCGTGTTTTATATAGTAAATGGACACCGATCCCGAAAGAGCCGTAGCGGATGATGTAGAGAGTGTAGTGCCCGACCGTGCACACGGATCGATCTGCGGTGAGACTCTCGACCGATTCGAGTAGCCACGAGGGGAGGCTAAACAAGCCTTCTATCGGATGATGAATGAGTGGTTTACCCAGGTTTATTCGGACTAACCCGGTGTACACCAACCTCCACCCCGAATAATTCAACTCCGATACCTTGGCTTCGATGATAGATCCGATGAGATCTAGTAGGCCTCAGGTTGATAAAATCAGAAATTTGGGGCCAGAAGAATTCGGGAGCCAACGATGATGATGACGCAGAGCGATGAAATGTGGCTTGATAACACTATTCGGGTACTTGATGAGCTATCTTGTACTCCGGATGAATGCACGAAGTGTGCTATATCTTTACTTGGGACATTTGCATATCACCGGTGGAATACACTAGTATCGATGAGTTCCGAAAGAAAAAGTGACGTGGGATTTTTGGCATGAATTCGCAAAGAAATATATCGATCAAAGATTCGTTGATCAAAAGCGAAAAGAATTTCTCGAACTAAAGCAGGGCAAATGACCGTGGCTCAATATGAGAGAAAATTTGTCGATTGAGCCGATATGCTCGGGAATGTGTATCAACCCCAAAGCCATTATGTGCAAAAGGTTCAAGACGGTTTGAATGAAGATTTAAAGTTGCTTGTTGGCATTCTTGAAATCAAAGAGTTTGTGATACTAGTCGAGCGAGCTTGCAAAGTGAAGAACTCGGGAAGGAGAAAAGAAAGGTGAGACGAAGCTAGAGACACTCGTAAGAGATCGTCGGGTAAGAGTTTCCATTCCACATCTAAGAAGTTCGGAGATGACTTCAGTAGACATAAAGCTACTTGATTTGCCTAGACGTGATCGACCTCCGGTGGGCTCCCGAGCTACCTCGATGGCGGTGTTGGTAACGTTCCACAGAATCGAGTTGAATGCAAGCACTGTGGGAAATGGCATTCCGGGAGTTGTAGATTCCATGATCGGTCTTGCTTTAAATGCGGATCGTCAGATCATTTTATTAGAGAATGTCCGATGTTAGTTGAAGCGAATCTGATTCAAAACATTAAGTCGAGCAACACATCAGCGCGAGGCAGGCCACCCAGACATTCAAGCAATGTAGGTGGTAGTCAGAGAGGAACGAAGAACACTGTAGTTCGATCTGAGGCTAGAGCCCCAGCTAGAGCTTATGCCACACGAGCCAGAGAGGATGCTTCTTCCCCCGATGTCATTACCGGTACTTTCACCCTTTATGATACTACTGTGATTGCATTGATTGATCCTGGTTCGACTCATTCATATGTGTGTGAAACTCTAGTATTCGATAAGACTCTGCCAGTTGAGTCTACTGAGTTTGTGATTCGTGTGTCCAACCCTTTGGGTAGATGTGTGCTTGTTAATAAAGTGTGTAAAGGTTGCCCGTTGATGATTCGGGATTCTTGCTTTCCAGTCGATTTAATGTTGTTGCCCTTCGATGAGTTCGATATAATTTTGGGAATGGACTGGTTAACTTCACATGATGCAGTGGTGAATTGCAAAAGAAAGCTAATTGATTTGAGATGTCAGAACGGGGAGATTATCAGAATTGAATCCAGTGATTTAAGTGGGTTTCCTACAATAATATCTTCGATGTTAGCCCGGAAATATGTGAGAAAAGGATGTGAAGCTTATTTGGCGTATGTATTGGATAATAAAGTGTCTGAAAAGCATATTGAATCTGTACCGGTTGTGTGTGAATACCCAGATGTGTTTTCTGAAGAACTACCGGGCTTACCACCAAGATCACGAGAGATTGAGTTCGGCATTGAATTAAATACGAGAACGACTCCGATTTCGATAGCTCCGTATCGGATGGCACCTACGAAGTTAAAAGAATTGAAAGCGCAGTTGCAAGAATTGACAGATAGGGGCTTTGCATGACCGAGCTTATCTCCTTGGGGTGCACCGGTTTTATTTGTGAAAAAGAAAGATGGGACCATGCGAATGTGTATCGACTATCGGCAACTAAATAAGGTAACTATAAAGAATAAATACCCGTTACCTCGGATTGATGACTTGTTTGATCAGCTAAAAGGGGCTTCAGTATTTTCGAAGATAGATTTTAAGATCAGGCTATTATCGATTCTGAGTCGAGAGATACAGATGTGCCAAAGACTGCATTCCGGACAAGGTACGGACATTTTGAGTTTCTGGTTATGCCTTTTGGACTCACTAATGCACCTGCTGTTTTTATGGATCTAATGAATCGAGTTTTCAGACAGTTTTTGGATCGGTTTGTAGTAGTGTTTATTGATGATATACTGATCTATTCCAAAAATGAAACCGAGCATGCTGAGCATTTGAGATTAGTGCTACAAACTTTGAGAGATCAACAGTTGTATGCGAAGTTTAGTAAGTGTGAGTTCTGGATGAAAAAGGTCAGCTTTTTGGGACATGTTGTTTCAGCATCAGGTATTCAAGTCGATCCGAACAAAATTTCGGCTATACTTGATTGGAAGCCACCGAAGAATGTTTTTGAGATTCGAAGCTTTCTGGGACTTGCGGGCTACTATAGACGGTTTGTGAAAGGTTTTTCTGTAATAGCTACACCTTTGACAAAGCTACTACAGAAAGATGTAAAGTTCAAGTGGTCGGAAAATTGTCAGAAGAGTTTCGATCAGTTGAAAGCCCTTTTGACGGAAGCCCCAGTGTTAGCTCAGCCTGAGTCGGGTAAGGAATTTGTTGTGTATTCTGATGCTTCCTTAAATGGTTTGGGCTGCGTATTGATGCAGGAAGGCAGAGTAGTAGCCTACGCATCAAGACAATTGAAGCCGCATGAAAGAAATTACCCGACGCATGATTTGGAGCTTGCAGCCATTGTGTTCGCACTGAAGATTTGGCGTCATTACTTATTCGGCGAGAAATGCCATGTTTACTCGGATCATAAAAGTCTGAAGTATTTGATGACTCAAAAAGACCTGAATTTAAGACAACGCAGGTGGTTGGAATTGTTAAAAGACTATGAATTGGTGATTGACTACCATCCGGGAAAAGCTAACGTTGTTGCAGATGCGTTAAGTCGAAAATCATTGTTTGCTCTTCGTGCAATGAACGCGCAGATAACTATGTCTAGTGATGATTCGATCATAGCCGAGTTACAAGCAAGACCGATGTTTATTCAGCAAATTTGTGATGCACAGAAAGTTGACAAAGATTTGATTACTAGTCGAATTCAGTGTGAAAAAGGTGCAGAATCAGATTTTCAGATTGATGCAAATGACTGTTTGAATTTTAAAAGCCGAATGTGTGTTCCGAAGAACTCGGTTTGTCTGAGATGATTCTGAGTGAGGCCCATAGTGGTCGACTATCGATACATCCGGGTAGCACAAAAATGTATAACGATTTGAAACAATTCTATTGGTGGCCTGGCATGAAACGGGATATATCTGAATTTGTTTCGAAATGCTTAGTTTGTCAGCAAGTAAAAGCTGAGCATCAAGTGCCATCCGGACTACTTGACCAATCATGATACTGAATGGAAATGGGATAGAATTACAATGGATTTTGTATCCGGTCTCCCTATGACACCGAGTAAGAAAGATGCCGTTTGGGTTATAGTTGATAGACTGACCAAATCAGCTCATTTTGTACCAGTTCGTACGGACTATTCACTCGATAAACTTGCCGAATTGTATGTATCACAGATTGTGAGATTGCATGGTGTCTGCAGAGTTCCATTGTTTCAGACAGAGACCCGAGATTCACATCGCGGTTTTGGAAGAAGTTGCAAGATGCTTTAGGCACTAAACTTCATTTTAGTCTGACCTTTCATCCGCAGACAGACGGTCGATCCGAAATGAACTATTTAGATACTTGAGGACATGTTGAGATGTTGCGTTCTCGAGTTTGAAGGTGCGTGGGAGCGATACCTACCTTTGATTGAATTTGCTTACAATAATAGCTTTCAATCTAGTATCAAAATGGCACCTTATGAAGCCTTATGCGGCGAAAATGTCGAACACCATTATCTTTGGTGAGCTCACGAGAATAAGATACACGGGGTTGATTTGATTAAAGAAAGCCCGAACAAAAGTGGTGTGATCGAAATACTTTGAAAGTCGCCTCGGGCCGACAAAAAGTCTTATGCTGACTTAAAGCGTAAAGATATTAAATTTCAAATCGGAGATCGAGTATTCTTGAAAGTTTCTCTGTGGAAAAGGTATTCGATTTGGTCGGAAGGCAAACTTAGTCCGAGATTCATCGGACCTTATGAAATCACTGAACGTATTGGGCCTGTTGCTTATAGGTTGAAGTTGCCCTCTGAGTTAGAAAAGATACATGACGTATTTCATGTTTCGATGCTTCGTAAGTACAGATCAGATCCGTCTCATGTGATCACACCGACAGAGATTGAAATCCAATCTGATTTGACATATGATGAAGAACCGATCCGTATCTTAGCTCGGGAAATAAAAGAGTTGAGAAATAAAAGAATTCCATTAGTGAAGGTACTATGGAATCATCACAGAGTTGAAGAGGCTACGTGGGAGCCTGAGGATTCAATGAGGCAACAATATCCGACCTTGTTTAACGGTAAGATTTTCGGGGACGAAAATCCTAAAGGGGGGAAGAGTTGTAACAGACCGAATTTGACCCTAATCGGAACGGTGGTTTTTTTGGGACCACGAATCCGAGTCTGAGACATATTTTAATATTATATTTTGTGTTTATTATATGTGAATTAATGTGTGTGAAAGTTTCGTAGAAAAATTTAATCATTTGTGTGTTCAATTTAACAATAGGACTTAATCGCGTAAAAATGAAAAATTTAGTGTTATTTGTAAAAGGGCCGAATAGTGATTGTTCTATTAATTTGGAGGTTTTAAGTGGTAAATTACCCATGATAGTTTGTAGTGGACGGTGAAAGACAACCATTATATGTTTTATTATTATTTTATAAAGGTTTATTAATATATAATTTGGTTAATAAAGTTTTATAACATAAAAACATATTATAATAAAAACAAAGCCATGGTTTTCTCATTTTTGCATGACCGAATAAAAAAGAAAAGAAAGAAGAAACAAGAGTTCCTTAGGTTCGGCCATCTTTGGAGCTTGATTAAAGGTATGTGTTTAGCTCGGTTTTGATAATTTTTACGTTTTTGAGATCGTTGCTTCGAATACTATCCGACCCATGCTAGAATTTCCGATTTTGATGCATGTTTGGAGTTCGGCCATTGATGAAAATTTGTGTTTTATGATGTTTGATGACTATATATTAAAGATATGTTTTAGATTTACATGTTTGGTATTGGAAATTTTGATGATTTTGAGTAATTAGGACTAAATTGTGAAATTTGTAAATTGAAGGGTCAAAATGTGAAATAAATGAAAGAAATGGACTTGTATAGTCCCTATGAAAATTCGGCCCTAAGGAATTATAGTGAAATTTTGTGTATTTTGTGTTTTGTGCAAATAGGATTAAATTGTAAAAATGTGAAACATTAGGGGTAATATGGTAATTTGCCCATTTATGTGTTTTGGGACTAAATTGAGATGAAATGTGCTTGAATGAGCTAAATTTTAATGTGTTTAGATCAAGAACAAAGAAAAAGCAGATTTGGAGCGGGGAAGGCGAAGGTTCTCGAATAGCGATCCACGTTATCCGTCGACAGTCGAGGTAAGTCTTTAAGCAAAGTAATTTTCGTAAGAATTGATTATAACATAGAATACATATTGAATCATGAAATTGTGGAATTAATCATGTTAAAACCGAATGTGAGAAAGAAATTTAGCCATGTATATAATCGAATTCATTGAGTTAATTATGTGATAGTGATGTGAATTATATGTGATATTTGTGATACTGTTGATGTGTAGTGTGAATGAGTTGGTTTGGAAATAAATGTTTCGGGCTTATTGCCTAGCAGGCCTTGTGCCGGTGAAATATTTCGGGCTTATTGCCTAGCAGGCCTTGTGCCGGTGAAACGTTTCGGGCTTATTGCCTAGCAGGCTGAATGCCGGTGATTAAATTTTAGACTTCTGGTCTAGCAGGCTTAATGCCGGTGTACATTTCAGGCTTTGATGCCTAGCAGGCTTATTGCCGGTGATGTGTTATAATGGAGAAATTATAAATCATACAAGTGAAGCATATTTAATGCAATGAGCTAAGAGCTCAGGTAAGTATAAGCCTTTTCTTTTATAATTATAAAGAGTAAGGTAAGTTGGCATAGTATTATTTGAATTAAGTATGATATGGTATGGTTGATGATTTGATAAGAATTATGATATACTTTATTGAGATTATTATTGATGTGTATGAATATTATATAATAGAATTTGAGTTTAAATGTGCTATTTTGGGGAATCAGTTATAAGTGAAAGTGTTAAGGATGAAAGAATTTGAATGTTTGCATATGTGCATAAATAAGTTTATAAGGTTGATATTAATGTTGTACTCATATGACTTGGAGTATGCGAATACATATGGTATATTTCTTTGGTTTCGATGAATTATATGTTTATGGAAATAATGTGCAAACATTTAGGTTAATGAATTAATAAAATTCGGCCATGTTTAAATTCACATATGGAAATGTTTATATTCAATTCCATAAGCTTAAATATTAAAGGTTTAAGTGTTTAATTATTATATTATCCTTTGTTTGAGACTTACTAAGCTAGTAAGCTTACTCATGTGTGTTCAATGTTCTGTTTTATAGATTTTGATCAAGCTACGAGCTCGAGAGGATCATCGGTGAAGTCATCCACACTATCGACTTGTTTTGGTATTTTGAAATTTAGATTTTGAACTTAAGGCATGTATAGGCTAACTCTATGTCTGAATATCGTTTTGATGATGTATTATAGCCATGCTAAAATGGCTTAAATTTTCATATTAAGTTCGGTTCTATTTACCCTTGACTATGCGATTAATATATTTGGTTCAACTATTCGGCTAGGGCTCGTTTCTTTTATTTCTAGCTTACATATTATGCGTACTATATGATTGCTTGTTTGTAATGTCAATGTTTGTGTTAAATTAGTCAAGTGGGTCGACATTTAAGTTAATATTTGCAGGTATAATTCAAGGTAGGTATGTGTAGTTGAGCATCATTCGGAATTTATGTATGCATGTGAACTTTATGTCGAGTTACGAGATATGAATTATATTGGGTAATGCATATATGTGTATTCGCCAAACCTAGGTGATAGTTGCAAATGTAGTCAACATGTTTAAATAAGTAATTGCTTAGGCTCATAGTCAATATGGAAAATATGTATAACCATGATGTATTCATTATATATATATTTGGCTTGTGAGATTGCTTAACTTAATTGAGTGCATGAAACTACCAAACTCGATTTGTGCTAGGTAACAAACATGAAATGTTATGAATAAGACCTTGTACATTCGGCCAATTTTTTTAAGCACATAGGTGATGTGTAATATGTTGCATGTATTCGATTATGTGAGAATAGGTTTTATGCCATGTGAAATTGGTCTTAATAGAAAGCATTATGCATTGACATTTATAGTATGGTCATTTTGTGTTCATCGATGATTATATCGTATATGACTTGGATTAATATATCAAGTATGTGTTACACATGTGTGATTTGTCTATTTATGATTAAATTATTTGATAAAGATGATTAACAGAGATTCAATCGATTGAACTGAAGTTTTAACTTACATGGTAATACCCGTAACCCTAATCCGGCGACGGACACGGGTTAGGGGTGTTACACCGTGCTTGTCTAATAACCATTTTAACCACTTGTTCACAAAGTGGGATCCTTCATTACTGATGATAGCTCTTGGGGTTCCAAACCTTGTGAACACATGCTTCTGCAGAAACTTCATCACAACCTTAGAATCGTTTGTCGGATATGCCTCGGCCTCGACCCACTTAGACACATAGTCTACTTCTACTAGTATGTACTTGTGACCACAAGACGGAGGAAAGGGACCAAGAAAGTCAATACCCCATACATCGAACAACTCTACCTCAATGATGTTTGTTCTAGGCATCTCATTTCTGTTGGTGACATTTCCAACCCTTTGGCATCGATCACAGCTCTTCACGTAAGCATATGCATCCTTTAATAGTGTTGGCCAAAAGAATCCGGCTTGCAATACTTTGGCCGCTGTACGTGTACCGCCGAAGTGTCCCCTACTTAGAGCTGAGTGACAGTGGTATAAAATCTTCGGTATTTCATCTTCTGCCACGCATCTCCTGATCATCTGATCTGCACACTTTTTAAACACATATGGCTCTTCCCAGAAATAGTACTTCACATCGTGAAGAAACTTTTTCCTTTGTTGATACGTCTTATCAATTGGCATCAAACCACAAGCTAAATAGTTAGCAATATTAGCAAACCAAGGGGTATTATGGACATGATTTACCTTCGGTATATATGTTCATCCGAAACGTCTCTGAATCGTATAAGAGGAGAATTCCTTCTTGTGGCTCCTATCCGGACAAGTGATCTCATTACTTGATTTTCTACTCCTTTCAATCTTGAATTTCTAGATCGAACTCTTGAAGTAGAAGTACCCATCGGATCAGCCTCGGCTTAGCGTCTTTCTTCGCAAGTAAATACTTAATTGCCGAGTGGTCCATATAGACAGTAACTTTGGTACCTACAAGATAAGATCAAAACTTGTTGAAAGCAAACACAATAGCAAGTAACTCTTTTTCTCATTCTGCAAGTATAATTCAGTTGAGCTCCTGTTAGAGTTCGACTTGCATAGTAGATGGGATGAAAGACTTTGTTCCTTCACTGGCCCAAGACAGCTCCAATTGCGAAGTCACTTGCGTCACACATCAATTTGAATGGCAAATCCCAGTCTGGTGTGACGATTATGGGTGCCGTGACTAATCGACTCTTCAAATTGTTGAAGGCTTTTAGGCATTCCTCATCAAACTTGAATATCGAGTCCTTCTCCAATTGTTTGCATAAGGGTTTAGCAACTTTGGAGAAGTCCTTGATAAATCTTCGATAAAAACCGGCGTGGCCCAAAAAGCTCCTAACCCCTTTTACAGATGTTGGAGGTAGGAGTTTCTCAATAACGTCTACCTTTGCTTTGTCTACCTCGATCCCATGTCTCGTTATCCGATGCCCTAGAACAATCCCTTCTCGTACTATAAAATGGCACTTTTCCCAGTTGAGTACGAGATTCATTTCTTCGCATCGCCTTAGTACCTTAGCTAGATTGGCTAAGCAATCATCGTAAGTATCTCCGAATACTGAAAAATCATCCATAAAAACTTCCAAATACTTCTCAACCATGTTAGTAAAAATAGTCATCATACATCTTTGAAATGTAGCAGGTGCATTACATAAACCAAATGGCATGCATCTAAATGCAAACGTACTGTACGGGCAGGTGAATGTCATTTTGTGTTGATCTTCCGGTGCTATTGTAATCTGACTATACCCTGAGTATCCATCGAGAAAACAGTAGTAATCTCGTCCGGCGAGTCTATCCAGCATCTTGTCCAAGAACGGTAAAGGAAAATGATCTTTCCTAGTCGCCTTGTTCACTTTCCGTGTCGATCGATGCGATTCTCCATCCCAGTGCTCGTTTCTTCTCGGTATCGGTATTAACTCGTTGTTCTTGTTTTCTACGACCGTGATACCTCCTTTTTTGGCACGCACTGGACTGGACTTACCCATGAACTGTCTGAGAAGGGATAGATGATACCCGCATCTAACCACTTGATGATCTCTTTTTTTACTACGTCCTTCATGATGGGGTTTAGTCTCCGTTGTCCATCAATCGTCCCTTTTTTGCCATCTTCCAAGATAATCTTGTGCATGCATACAGATGGACTAATACCACGAATATTGGCTATGGTCCATCCGATAGCCTTCTTGAATTGTTTCAAAACTAAGATAAGTTTCTCTTCTTGCTTAGTGGTCAATTCTGCTGAAACAATCACAGGCAGAGTAGAAGCATTACCTAAATAAACGTATTTTAAATGAGAAGGTAATACCTTGAGTTCTAAGTTAGGTGGCTCCTCGATCAACACTTTTGGTTGGGAATAGTCCCTCTTTTCTAACTCCAAAGATTCAAAACGGGATTGCGGATTAAATCCCCTTTGATTAGCTTCAAGCAAAGCCAAGTATTCATCCCCCTCTTCATCATTTAGGGGATCCGATGTCAAAATTCTTTCCAGTGGGTCCTCAACATAGTTGAGTTCCTTCTCCACTATTAAATCCTCTAAATAAGACACTGCATAGCAATCATCAATTGTGTCAGGAAATCGCATAGACTTAAAGACGTTAAATGTTACCTGATCATCCTGAATACGCATAGTGAGCTCGCCCTTCTGCACATCAATAAGGGTCCTTCCAGTTGCTAGGAACGGCCATCCTAGGATGATTGGTACTTCTTTGTCTGCTTCAAAATCTAGAATTACAAAGTCAGTAGGAAAGATAAACTTATCTACACGTACCAATACGTCCTCGATTTTTCCTTCTGGATGTGCTAAGGATCGATCTACTAGTTGAAGCGTAACTGTAGTTGGTCTAACTTCTCCTATCCCCAACTTCCTAAATATTGACATAGACATCAAGTTGATACTTGCACCGAAGTCACATAATGCCTTACCATAATATGTTGCTCCAATGTTGCACGGTATGGTAAAACATCCGGGATCCTTCAATTTTGGGGGTAGTTTGTCTTGAAGATATTCACTGCATTCCTTCGTTAGAGCTACCGTCTCAAATTCTCCAAGTCTTCATTTCTTAGACAAGATATCTTTCATGAACTTGACGTAGTTCGGCATTTGCTCAAGTGCTTCAACCAACGGGATGTTGATGTGAAGTTGCTTGAGTACGTCAATGAACTTCTTGAATTGAATCTCCTGCTTCTGCTTCTGAAGTCTTTGAGGGTAGGGTGGTGGTGGTTTCATTACTGGAACTGATTCTGGTTGATTCACCTTTGGCGGCAATTCTGCATCTAACGAAGTTGTTAGTTGATCAGGATTAGCTGGTCCTGAGGTTACTTTGTTGGGTTTTGCAGATTCTAGTTCTGGTGAAACTGGGATTTCAACACTTGGTTGAACTTCTTCTGAATCTTGATCGTTAGCTGGCTCCTTTTCAACTTCGACAGTGTTGGGCTCTACTGTCTTTCCGCTCCTCAATGTCAACGCTTTACAATTTTCCTTCCCCGGATTTCTCCGTGTCACTAAGTAGAGCACCTTGTGGTCGGTTCCTGAGTTCAGTAGCAAGCTGGCCCACTTGATTCTCCAAATTCCTTAGAGTGGCGTCGTTTTTTGCTATGTATGCCTTCAATAGATTCTCTAAGCTATTGGATGGTTCCGCTTGGGTTGGTTTCTAAACTTGTTGGGGGAAGCTAAGCAGCTGAATTGGTCTAGGTTGGGCGTAAGTGTTACTGGTTCCAGCCCCTTGGTTACTCCAGGAAAAATTCGGGTGATTTTGCCACGATGAGTTATAAAAGTTGGATTGCAGTCCTTGCCTCCCTCGGTTTTGGTTCTGGTTACCCATGTAATATACGGATTCAGGGTTCGATGGACATTCTTCAAACAAATGTCCTTCCCCACAATAAACACAGGCTATATTCTCAAATTGGTTAGGTGGTTGGGATGCAAAACTGTTAGACCCATTAGTGGTAAGATTATTAAGCATTGAGGATATTGAAGATACCTGAGATGCGAGTGAAGTGAGAGCGTCCACTTCATGTATTCCAGTGACTCGTCTTCTTGATGCTTCTCGATTGGTTGGCCATTGATAATTGTTGCTGGCAATCCTCTCAATAATTTCGTAAGCCTCATTATAAGACTTAGAAAGGAGAGCACCATTAGCAGAGGCGTCCACTACCATCCTCGTGTGAGCGTTGAGACCATTATAGAATGTCTCAAGTTGAATGCAATGTGGGATTCCATGATGAGGGCACTTTCGCAATAACTCTTTGTACCTTTCCCATGCCTCATACAGGGACTCAACATCAAATTGTTGGAAGGCAGTGATCTCATTCCTTAACTTGACATTCTTGCTTGGCGGGAAATACTTCATGAGGAATCTCTCGGCTAATTCTTACCATGTAGAAACGGAGTTCGGTGGCAATGAGTTCAACCAGGCACGAGCTCTGTCCCTTAGCGAATATGGGAACAACTTCAGTCGTAATGCATCTTCGAGTACTCCGACTAACTTGAAAGAATCTCTCACTTCCATAAATAGTCTTAAGTGAATATGAGGATCTTCAGTAGGCATTCCACTGAATTGGCCCATAGTCTGAAGCATCTGGAACATGACTGGCTTCAGCTCGAATTGTTGTGCCTCGATTTCGGGTCTCCTAATTCTCGGATTAAGATCGTTAAATCATCGCACAAAGATACTTGTCAGAAAGCTCTCTATCCCTATCATCAGCAATAATGATAGAATTCTGAGAAAGGTTTGCTCCGTTTCCTTGATTCATATTCTCGAAGTTCATCTCTTCGGTCCTTCTCTGGTTCGCTTGTCTTCTTCGCTGTCGAAAAGTTCGTTCTATTCTAGGGTCCACAGGGAGCAAGTCGATAATCTGGTCAATACTCATAAACACCTGAAATAATCACGAAAAAATTAAGTAAGTAAAAATTTAAATAGGAAAATAAATAAACCAAAATGTAAAAACAGATTCACAAATAATGGCTTTTTTTTAAAACAGTCCTCGGCAACGGCGCCAAAAACTTGGAACGATGGAAAAATGTGCAAGTGTACACAATCGCAACAAGTAATAAAGTGACAAGTAAATGTCGAGTTATCGTACCCACAGGGACTGTAAAAAGGTATATTTATGAAATTAATTTTAAAACACTTTGGCGATGGAAAATATTTTCATTTAAAGATGATTAAAAACTAAGGTTTAAAAACTAGGTAAAAAAATTTAAAATTAAAAGGTTCTAATGCACGATTTCAAATAAGGTTTAATCAACATGATATAATTGTGTTGGATTAATTACATTCCTTTAACGTAGAATTATTAAACTCATGTTTATACTGCTACGAACAAATTCACGGCAACTCGGTAATTTGCTAACTACTGCTCATACATACTTATTAAATTAATCAATCTCTTGAACATTTTTCAATGTCAATCCAAGCGATTAATCAATCTTCACAAGCATATAAAAGATCAAGTGAGGTAACAGAGTATTTCTACCTTGAAACAGTTTAATCACAATAATTTTGCAAGTTATGCAAGGCATATGTATCGTTGAATACAATGCTAATTTAAACTTTAGCTACCTTAGAAGAATAAACATGCACTAATTAAGTATTGTGTCAATTAATTACAATTTCAATACGATTTAATAATTAATTCATTAGTTATCTAACAATTAATATTGCAAGAATAACTTAGGCATGATTTTACTTAATCAAGCATCTTACCGAGACCTATAACAACACAAACACAATTTCAATAATTCAAGCAGGCAAAATATAATCAACCCAACACAGATTAAATTCAAGCTAAATTTATTAAAATAACCATTTCAATAGCATAAATATTCATAAACATGTTTGTCAAAACAACAACGCAATTTAAAGAGATAGGGAACAAGAAGCAAATCCGGTGTTTCTCCGTGGCTTGACTGATTGCTCCGTTCTTCGTTCTCCGTTGTCCTCGTCTACCAAGGTGGCTTATGAACACTTTAATTGCTGCTCAACAATGGCTGATGAGGACCTCTTTCCCAAGAGAAGAAATCGGCACTTGAACAACAGGGGAAATGGAAAGGAAAAGTTGAGAGAAAGTGAGAGAGGAGAAGAGAGAATGAGAGTGTGAGGGATGAGTTGAATGATCAGCAAGGGGTGGCTTTTATAGCTGATTGTGGCTGATAAAAATAACAAATTCCATCAGCCAAAGAGACCCCCCTTGGCCGGCCACACACATGGCAAAGTTGAGAGATTCAACTTTGCTAAAAATAGCTTGGGGCAAATCCACAAAGCCACATTTTTTGGAGGGGTTTGAATGCAAGGTTGAAAGTTCTTCAAGGGCTTCTTTGCAAGCTTATTTAGTCAGATAAAATGCTGATTTGGGTCAGCATATGGACGGTTCTGGGCAGCCCAATTGGTGGCTGGTTTGGTTCACTAAATTCGGTTCAACCAGTGCGGTTCAACTGGACCCCTTTTTTTTCCATAATTAACAAATAATAATTTTTTTAGCCCAAATTAAATTGGGAATAAATTAAAATTAATTATATTATGAATTAACACACATTTTTGGACCATCTTAGGCTGGAAATAAATTTTCCTCGATACTTCAAATTGCTTCTCGGGTTTATTCTTCGAGCAGTGTCTGCCGAGCCAACTTTCGCTCTTTGTGCGAATCTATCGAAAATAGTCAAAATTAATCAAAATTAACTATAAAATTAAATAAAATTCATCATGTTCATATTTTTAACACAATTTAATTATTTTATAATATTTAATTATTTTTTGACAAGAATTTAACCGAAATAGCATGATTTTACGTTAAAAAGGGCATGTAAAAACACGTAAATTTTCGTGTTTCCACCTACGCTCATAGTGATCACAAAACGCCCATCTAGAACCACCCGTCAAACCACTAGCATTGACCAGAGTACTACTCTATTGTCTAGACTTAGTTGGTCGTGACCCACGTCTTGCACCCCTACCAGAACTATGACTATCATGCCTTCTCTTAGGTGGTCGACTAGATGCACCATCAGAAGCTCTCTTACCAGAATCAGTAACCATAGAACGAGGCGACTCAGATAAAGTCTTCTCAACTGCCTTAGCTCTCTACACTAACTCATCAAACATCTTTACATTTTGAGCTACCAAGTAAACCCGAATATCATAATTAAGCCCAAATTGGAACCTCTTACAACGGTACCTCTCAGAAAGTATCATCTTAGGAGCATACTCACTAAGGCAAACCAATTCTGCTTATAACAACCCATTTTCAGTAAAATCAGAACAGTGGTTTCGGGACCACAATCCGAGCCAGAAAGAAAATTTATTTTAATATTATTGCATTATCCGTATTATGATAGGAATATTATATGAAAATTCTGATAAGAAAATTTTATCGATTATGTGTTTAATTATGGAAAGGACCAAATTGCATAGAATGCAAAATTTGAATTCTAGTTGCTAGAAGGATCAAATAGCTATAGAATTCAAAACTTGAGGTCCTTATATGGTAATTAGACCATTAAAGAAAAGTTAGTAGATATTTTTGGTGATTCATCCATGGAAAAAATAGAAAAGGCTAAGGACTATATTGAAAATGAGAAAAATTAATGGACGATAAAAAATTAATAAGAAATAAATCATTTTATATCATCTTCATCTCCAAAAATTTCATGAAAACCCTAGAAAAGAGAAAACAAGCTTTCTTGGTTTAATTGGGTAAGTATTCTTGTCCCGTTTTTAGTAAATTTTATATTTTTGATATCGGGATAGTTTAATCTATCTATTTTAGGGATTAATTTGAAAATTTATCAAATTATCAAAGTTTTTCCATGGATGAATATGCTGAAATTTTGAAATTTATGGTAGAAAATGAAAGGTCGTTGTAATAGCCCGATTTAGAGGCTAGTCGGAACAGTGGTCTCGGGACCACTAATTCAAGGTTGAAGAAAAATATTTTGATATTATTTTATGTGTTATTAAATGTTTATAAAGAGGCATGAGAATTTTGGTGCTTTAATTTTAGCGATTGAGGGCTTAATTGCGAAAAAAGACTAAATCGCATTAAGTGCGAAAGTTCTATTTTATTTGCTAGAAGTGCCAAATAGCTATAGAATGTGAATTGGAGGTCTTTAAAGTGAAATTATGCCTTCCTATAAGTGATGGACGGTCAAGGGGACAAGAAATTTAAAATTTGACAAGGGTTGGTGACATTAGTTGACTAAAGGAATAAAATAAAGAAAAGAAAGCTATCATCTTTTCCCCATCTTCTCTCCACCGAAAATGAGCAGCAACAAGGGGGTTTTTGAAGCTTAAAATTTCAGCAAGCAATTCTCCTCTCTAGTAAGTGATCTTGAAGATTTTTCTTGATAAAAATTGTACTTTTAGAGTCTCCAAAGCTTAAGCTTCCTAAAGAGGGGACTAGTTTTCATTATGGTTGAAAGTCTAGGGACTTGCCATGATAGAGTTCATGTTGTTTGATGAGTTTTTATGGAATAAAATGAATGGTAGGATGTTGAGAAACAACTTTTGTGAAAGGTGTTGTCATGAAAACACCTATTTGGGACTAAAATGCAAAAGTTGTAATTTGTTCATTAAGGCATGAAATTGATGGAATTGAGAATAGCTGTAAGAGGATTTAATGTTCAGCTAGGCTTGTTTAACAAGAAAATGTGATGAAAATTTATTTACGAGCCTAGGGGCAAAATCATAATTTTGCCAAAGTATAGGGGCAAAATAGTCATTTTTGCCTAAGTAGAGATTATGTTGTAATACGATCATTAAGTGATTAAATGAGTGAATTTCATTGTTCTAGATCAAAGAAAATGAGTTTCGGACCTAGAACGGATGAAAAGAGAAATATGGGCAAAAAGTTCTTTTCGGCTCTTTCGACATCGAGGTAAGTTCATGCGCAAATGTTGAAATTACGTATGAGCTTATTTAGTATTACAATGTTGTATGGAATGTATATTACTATATGAATGTATGAAATGTCTCTTGATGAGATGTCAATGGAATTGAATTTAGAGTAATGGGAAAGGTGTATAGCACGATAGAACGATGGGTAAAGGCTCGAGTAAGACCATATTGGGATATGGCCTCGATGTAAGAATTCGTATAAGACCATGTCAGGGACATGGCATCGATATGTTAGTGTATGTAAAACCCAATTGGGGTAGAGTGACAACGAGAACTATGTGCATGAGACTCAAGAGAGTTATTTAACAATTCGAATGATTCATTGTATATGTGAATGTATGTGGTTGTACCATAAGTAGCACAAGTATGTGTAGAATTGAATTGAGATGAATTCAATAAATGACGAACCCCTAGTGGGGTATGTGTATTTGATGAACTGTGTGAATGAGAACGAATATCGTAGAAAGTTAAGTAAAAATGGAAACATTTGAGAATGTTCTTGAATGAACATTTGAAATAGAGTTATACTTGTGAATTATTATCCATGAACGTAAATAGCGGTAAGCTATGTGTGATACCATCACTTATAAATTATTGGTGGGTTATATGCGATACCTCTCTATTAGAGACTCAATGGTGGGCTAAGTGCGAAACCACCGAGATATTAGTAGCATGAGCGGCTTAATGAAAATGCTTGATGTGTTGTTATATATGACCTTGTGACGATCAGTGCAGGAACGTATACTAATTAAACGAACGAATTGGCTTGTGATATGGTGATAATGTGGTAAGAGATTGAATGAGTAAGTTTCAAGAATGGTTGAGTAAGTAACTATGAGTTGATGAGAAAAATTCAACATATTGCCTTGGGATTATGTATATTCAGTGAATATCAATATTTGTCTAATTATACAGAAGAACTTACTAAGCATTATTGCTTACTCTTTTACTTTTTTCATCTTTTATAGGTTTTATTACTTAGCTTGGGTTGGAGACCGCCGGAGATGTTTCACACTATCGAGCAGACCCTTGGTATATGGTATCAAGTCCTTAGAAGTCATGGAATGTATAGGGCTAGTACTTGAAGTTGATGGGGTCTAACTATTGTAGCCATATGTGTTGGCCTAAATGAGTTATGGGACCATTGTGTATAGCCATAGATGATGGCCTAAGTTGTCTGTAATAATATGGGAATTAGTTCTCCCTTGTGTATGGGATAAAGATCTTATTTCTTTTATAATCAAATGTCTACAGTTCAAGAGTAATGTTGATACTATGTGTAGTTATGCGATGAGGTATGAATGTATGCAAATGTGGGTGGAAAAAGGCTTGGTAGATAGCATCTAAGTGCCCACATGGATAGACACACGGGCGTGTGTCTAGGCCGTGTACATCCTGCACCTTAGTGCCTTAAGTTAGAATAGAAGAACGGGCCGATCACACGGCCGTTTGTTCAAGTCGTGTGATACGCACGCCGCGCATACATGGGCGTGTGCCCGGCCGTGTGTAATAAGTCGAGATATCAAGGTATAGTACACGGTCTAAGTCCACGGGCGTGTCAAGGCCGTGTGTAATTAGTCAATATCGACCACGGTCGGAAGACATGGGCGTGTAAAGGGGTGCACGGGCGTGTCCTAAACCGCATGGGCGTGTGCCTTAACCGTGGGGTATTTGGCAGAATGCTTGGGTTTTTAAGCACAGTTGTTGAACATGGGCGTGCGTGTCTACACACGGGCGTGTGGCCCCTGTTTCAAAGAAAAAGTTTCTTTTAACTCGTAAAAGTTTCCGAACGCAAGTTTAAGGCCTCGTAGGCCCACGATACGAATGACTTGACTAAGAAAGAGAAGTTTTTAATTCGGAACGAAATTTCATAGTCGTAAGTACATGTATAAGAAAGTTCAAGCATAGTAATGTCTCGTATCCGGTCTTAGCCTCAGACTCGGGTATGGGGTGTTACATTTAGTGGTATCAGAGCTATGATTTAGTCGGTTCTAGGACTAACCTAGCGTGAGTAAGAGTCTAGCTATACATGCCATATGTGGACCGTGATAGTGTGATATCTCCCGACTCTAACGAAATGGTTTTGTTAAGACAGAGACGATTCCCAACCGAGCTAATTTCAGTAAGTTTGTATGATTTTCAAGTTTCATGAATATTTCGTTGAACGGCTTGTGATGTTGCTATGTGCACATTATTTCTATGAAAATGTTCAATGATCTGATAAACAAAGAAATTAATGAGATTAAGTATTAGTAAGTCCCGATTGAAGATGAATTTTCCAGGATACTCGATCTACCACTTGAGATAAGAAAGTTCGTATAAAACCAAGCCAGGGCATGGCATCGAAAATTGAGCAAGTTATCATGTAAGTCCAAGGTAAGCTTGGCATTGATTCAAGAAGAGATATTCCGTGTAAGACCATATCTAGGATATGGCTTTGGCATCAAGTTATGTGGGACGAGATTTAGTATCCTCGGTTATTCATAATAATTCATTGGGCAAAAGAGTAAAGCTTAAATGAAATAGCAAGAAAGTTAGTAGTAAAGTTGATTTTATGTCATGCTAGTTAAGGCTGACTAACAAGTATAATTCATGTTATGAATGATGATGCTGAGATTATGTTTATTATAGTAAAGCATACTGATCTATGTGATCAAGTGTTACAGGTACTTTGTTTACCTTACAAGCATGAGACTAGTAAGTGCCATGATGTATGTGAAAAGCAGTAAGAGTAAGTAAGCACTTGCGATTTGTGATGCCATTGTTTATGATAAATATGTTCACATGATTAAAAACTGAAAAGTTCGATTTAGTAGAATACAGGATATGAGTACGGTCGTTCAACGATGAAAAGATGAATAAGACCATGGTTGGACCATGGCAATGAGAAGGTCAGTGTAAGACCATATTTGGAACATGGCATCGACCGTATTATGAGGGTCAGTGTAAGACCATGTTTGGAACATGGCATCGACCGTTTTATGAAGGTCAGTGTAAGACCATGTTTGGAACATGGCATCGACCGTATTATGAAGGTTAGTGTAAGACCAAGTTTGGAACATGGCATCGACCGTATTATGAGGGTCAGTGTAAGACCATGTTTGGAACATGGCATCAGCCGTATTATGAGTGCCAGTGTAAGACCATGTTTGGAACATGGCATCGGTATTAAGACAAGAGCTGGTGTAAGACCATATCTGGGATATGGCATCGACATTGACATCTGTTCCATGTAAGACCGTATCAGGGATATGGCATTGGTATTGGTATGAGATTTCATGTAAGACCATAGCGAGACTATGGCATCGTGATGACATATAAAGAAGTAGCTAGACTATGCTGTCGTGATACGAGTAAGACCATAGTTGGACTATGGAAATCAGGTAGACGACGTACTCAAACCCGTACAACATTCATTAATTGATAAGTGATTGTAAGAGAAAGTAGGGTTAAATGTTGAGTACTCGAGTAGATATTAATGTGGAACTTGAATTATTAAAAGTTACAGTTCAAAAGTATAAGGGATAGAAACAATTGTAGAGTGATAAATGTGAAAACCCACTCGAGATGAGTTATATGACTATGATGAATATTAAGTCATATGTATGTAGTCACGAGAGCCAAGTTAAGGGGCTCTGTGACCTCACTCTCCTTACCACTGTTGAATTATGATGAGATGTTAAGAGAGTTAAATTGAGTAAGTTTACATATCACATTGATACATAATACTCTATTAGATAGAGTAATCGTTGTTGAACATGAGGTTGAAGTCCTAGGGGACTATAATGAAAAGGCTATCATTGAGATATGAAATAGATAAGGTCCCGTATGAGACCATGTTCGGGGCATGGCCTCGGTACCGAGTTGAAGTTCTGTATAAAACCATATTTGTAATATGGCATCGGTAATGAATATGAGAATCGTGTAAGACCATGTTCAGAATATGTCATCGATACTAGATGCAGAAGTCCATATAAGGCCACCTCATGGATGTGGCATTGGTTTCGTACCTACATGAATGACGATGAATATGCGTCTTTGATTATCCCTAGTGATCAATGGGACACATAGATGAGTCTAGAGGTAGAAATGGAAATTGTACTAAAGCCATGTGAATGAGTAAATGTAGACACTCGTGAACGAGTCAAGAAGAAATGAGTACGATGTGTGGCATGGTATGTGCTAAATAAATAGCAAGTGTGAATAAGTTGGCTTAAAGCCTATATTTTGTGCATGGTTAGTTGATGCCATGGATGGATTATAATAATAATCCCCTTGAGTATTACGTATAAATAACTGTTGCCTTTCAAGGCTGACGTAGTTGTTCTTTTCGTAAATTATGATTGTGTTAGAATGTTAGCTGATAGTAAAAATCAGACAAAATGGTTGTCGATTTGATTAATTGAAATCGACATTCCTTTATCTTCTCGTAACCTTAATTGGGTACTTTGAGGAGGAAGTTGGTGATGATTCGTGTATAAAAGGTGAAATCGCAAGTTTCACGTTGTGTGATGGGTTTTCGGGTAAGCCAAAAAAGAGTTAATGAATTTGACCAAGATGACCCTGCTATCGTGAGATATGAAGACAACAAAGGTTTTAGATTAGCATAGCAAGAGAAACTCAGATGGGTGTGTGCTCAAAATATGTTCTCAGTATGGAGAAAAGAGTAGATTAATGTATTGAGATATAATTCAAGTTCTGTGTATATTCACGCATGAATCAGTAAAGAGAATAAAATTCTGTGTGTACGTGAGTAGAGAGCATGATACAAAGATATACTCATCAAAATGTTCAAACCGTGATGGTTGAGTTGAAGGCTATATAGGGAACTATTAACTGAAAGTTTTAGCACTGAGTTCAGCACGAATTGAGAAAAAGAGCTGACAGGTTGGTGATCCAGAGACGATCACTTTTGTGTCTTTATTGTAAGCTAGATGTTATGAAATGATCCATGGGATCATCGATGCGTATTTTTTGAATTTTTTTTTGATGAAAGAGTATCATATACTACAGGAGATTTTGAAAATGAAATAGTGAAATGGCTAGAGCTAATACAATGACAGGTATAGTTATTGTAATACTTTCAGATAGTAGACATAGTACAGATGTCTGAATGAATGATCCATGTTAAGCAATGCGAGTTGGTTACTCGATTGACCCTAGTTGATAAATCCAGATTGAATAAGATTACCGTTGTTGAAGTTTCCTCGAGATAGAATTTGAATGATGATGAATCCAAAACTTATACAGAAGTTTGGTACGAGATTTAGTAGTAGCATATCTACTAATGCAAGAATAAGGAAATGCAGTTATGTGCATAAATGTTTTGACGATTGAGTACATTTCACGATATGATTGAGATTATGGTCAGAAATAGTTGACCACTAAAAGCTGAGTTTTCAAAGCGTATAAGTCAAGACTATTACAGTCGGTAAATGCTTTAATGAGAAAGTGAGGTAAAACCTTATAGATTTCAAATTCAGTTTGACAAGATTCCCTAAGAAGGAAATGTCATTCGAATTGTAGTAAATCAACCAGTGAAGATCCGAACGATCATTTAGGCATGTACGGAGTTCCAAATTAGTGGATTTCTGGATATAGTATAAGCCCAAGAGGAAGAATAACCTAGGTCTCAAGTTACGTTTCGATCTTATGTATCACAGCTTAAGAGTTATCGGCAAGAGGAATTTGAGGATAAGTGGATTTGCGATTTTGAAGATTAGATGGAAACATTTTTTTTAGAATGTTAGTAGCTAACCCTCCTGATAAGATTTTCGGGGACGAAAATCTCTAAGGGGGGAGAATTGTAACAGCCCGATTTAGGGGCTAGTAGGAACAGTGGTCTCGGGACCACTAATTCGAGGTTGAAGAAAAATATTTTGATATTATTTTATGTGTTATTAAATGTTTATAAAGAGGCATGAGAATTTTGGTGCTTTAATTTTAGCGATTGAGGGCTTAATTGCGAAAAAGGACTAAATCGCATAAAGTGCGAAAGTTCTATTTTATTTGCTAGAAGTGCCAAATAGCTATAGAATGTGAATTGGAGGTATTTAAAGTGCAATTATGCCTTCCTATAAGTGATGGACGGTCAAGGGGACAAGAAATTTAAAATTTGACAAGGGTTGGTGACATTAGTTGACAAAAGGAATAAAATAAAGAAAAGAAAGCTATCATCTTTTCTCTATCTTCTCTCCACACAAAATGAGCAACAACAAGGGGGTTTTTGAAGCTTAAAATTTCAGCAAGCAATTCTCCTCTCTAGTAAGTGATCTTGATGATTTTTCTTGATAAAAATTGTACTTTTGGAGTCCCCAAAGCTTAAGCTTTCTAAAGAGGGGACTAGTTTTCATTATGGTTGAAAGTCTAGGGACTTGCCATGATAGATTTCATGTTGTTTGATGAGTTTTTATGGAAGAAAATGAATGATAGGATGATGAGAAACAACTTTTGTGAAAGGTGTTGTCATGAAAACACCTATTTGGGACTAAAATGCAAAAGTTGTAATTTGTTCATTAGGGCATGAAATTGATGGAATTGAGAATATTTGTAAGAGGATTTAATGTTAATCTAGGCTTGTTTAACAAGAAAATGTGATGAAAATTTATTTACGAGCCTAGGGGCAAAATTGTAATTTTGCCAAAATATAGGGGCAAAATGGTCATTTTTGCCTAAGTAGAGATTATGTTGTAATACGATCATTAAGTGATTAAATGAGTGAATTTCATTGTTCTAGATCAAAGAAAATGAGTTTCGGACCTAGAACGGATGAAAAGAGAAATATGGGCAAAAAGTCCTTTTCGGCTCTTTCGACATCGAGGTAAGTTCATGCGCAAATGTTGAAATTACGTATGAGCTTATTTAGTATTCCAATGTTGTATGGAATGTATATTACTATATGAATGTATGAAATGTCTCTTGATGAGATGTCAATGGAATTGAATTTAGAGTAATGGGAAAGGTGTATATAGACGATAGGACGATGGGTAAAGGCTCAAGTAAGACCATATTGGGATATGGCCTCGGTGTAAGAATTTGTATAAGACCATGTCAGGGACATGGCATCGATATGTTAGTGTATGTAAAACCCAATTGGGGTAGAGTGACAACGAGAACTATGTGCATGAGACTCAAGAGAGTTATTTAACAATTCGAATGATTCATTGTATATGTGAATGTATGTGGTTGTACCATTAGTAGCACAAGTATGTGTAGAATTGAATTGAGATGAATTCAATAAATGACGAACCCCTAGTGGGGTATGTGTATTTGATGCACTGTGTGAATGAGAACGAATATCGTAGAAAGTTAAGTAAAAATGGAAACATTTGAGAATGTTCTTGAATGAACATTTGAAATAGAGTTATACTTGTGAATTATTATCCATGAACGTAAATAACGGTAAGCTATGTGTGATACCATCACTTATAAATTATTGGTGGGTTATATGCGATACCTCTCTATTAGAGACTCAATGGCAGGCTAAGTGCGAAACCACCGAGATATTAGTAGCATGAGCGGCTTATTGAAAATGCTTGATGTGTTGTTATATATGACCTTGTGACGATCAGTGCAGGAACGTATACTAATTAAACGAACGAATTGGCTTGTGATATGGTGAGAATATGGTAAGAGATTGAATGAGTAAGTTTCAAGAATGGTTGAGTAAGTAACTATGAGTTGATGAGAAAAATTCAACATATTGCCTTGGGGTTATGTATATTCAGTGAATATCAATATTTGTCTAATTATACAGATGAACTTACTAAGCATTATTACTTACTCTTTTACTTTTCTCATCTTTTATAGGTTTTATTACTTAGCTCGGGTTGGAGATCACGAGATGTTTCACACTATCGAGCGCACCCTTGGTATAAGGTATCAAGTCCTTAGAAGTCATGGCATGTATAGGGCTAGTACTTGAAGTTGATGAGGTCTAATTATTGTAGCCATATGTGTTGGCCTAAATGAGTTATGGGACCATTGTGTATAGCCATAGATGATGGCCTAAGTTGTCCAGTAATAATATGGGAATTAGTTCTCCCTGTGTATGGGATAAAGATCTTATTTCTTTTATAATCAAATGTCTACAGTTCAAGAGTAATGTTGATACTAGGTGTAGTTATGCGATGAGGTATGAATGTATGCAAATGTGGGTGGAAAAAGGCTTGGTAGATAGCATCTAAGTGCCCATATGGATAGACACACGGGCGTGTGTCTAGGCCGTGTACATCCTGCACCTTAGTGCCTTAAGTTAGAATAGAACACGGGCTGATCACACGGCCGTTTGTTCAAGTCGTGTGATACGCACGGCCAGTACATGGGCGTGTGCCCCGGCCGTGTGTAATAAGTCAGTATATCAAGGTATAGTACACGGTCTAAGTCCACGGGCGTGTCAAGGCCGTGTGTAATTAGTCAGTGTCGACCACGGTCGGAAGACATGGGCGTGTAAAGGGGTGCACGGGGGTGTCCCAAACCGCATGGGCGTGTGCCTTAACCGTGGGGCATTTGGCAGAATGCTTGGGTTTTTAAGCACGGTTGTTGAACATGGGCGTGCGTGTCTACACACGGGCGTGTGGCCCCTGTTTCAAAGAAAAGTTTCTTTTAACTCGTAAAAGTTTCCGAACGCAAGTTTAAGGCCTCGTAGGCCCACGATACGAATGACTTGACTAAGAAAGAGAAGTTTTTAATTCGGAACGAAATTTCATAGCCGTAAGTACATGTATAAGAAAGTTCAAGCATAGTAATGTCTCGTATCCGGTCTTAGCCTCAGACTCGGGTATGGGGTGTTACAGTCGTTGATAGATAAACAACTTTTACAAAGAGAATTTTGATGAAATTATGATTTAGGGACTAAATTGTAAAGATGTAAACATTATGGAAAATTTCTAAATTTTGTGAAATACTTGTGCTGTAAATGTTATATGAAAATTTCGGTTAGGCTTGGAATAAGGATTGAATTGCATGAATTTCGTTTTTTGAGCCTAAGGACGAAATTGTCAATTATGAAACTATAGGGGTAAAAAGCTAAATTTGCCTAGGATGTAAATTGAATTCAATTGAATATGAACTATGATAAATTGATGATTAAATTCATTTATATAGATCCAGAAAACTAAAATTCGAAGCTAGATCGAGGAAAAGAAAAAGTTTCGGATTAGTAGATTTTTATATACAAACAAGTGTTGAGGTAAGTTCGTGTGACTTAATTATACATGTTAATATGTTTCAATTGAATGTTTGTAACACCCCTAACCTGTAACCGTCGCCGGAATAGGGTTAAGGAGTATTACCGAACAAACCGAAACACTTACAATCATTTTACAACACAAAGTATATCATCATCCTAACATATCAAGATATATACATATAGTCCCTTAATGAGGTCTACTAGTCCTTAAACACGTGATAGAAAGGGGTTGGGACTAAACCGAACACATACAAAATTTTCTGAAAATCAAACATTTTTTCAAAGCTACAAAGGTCACACGCCTATGTGGGTAGGCCGTGTGCCTCACACGGCCTCGGACACGCCCTCAAACACGCCCATGTGTCCAAGCCGTGACAAAACAGGGCATACATACTGACTTGTCCACACGGCCGGAGACACGCCCGTGTGCCTCACCCGTGGTCGACACTGACTTGCACCACACGGCCTGTCACATGCCCGTGTGTCTAGCCCGTGGTCGAGTCTGACTTGTTTCAATTTGCAAATTCGAATGACACAGTCGAGCTACACGCCCGTGTGCTCAACCGTGTGGGCAAATATAGGCCATTTGCAAGGCCAATTTGCCACCCACACTTAGGGTCGCCTCTACAAGCACAAACCAATACAATTTCATACCCCAAATGACATTCAAACATACCAAAACATACTCAATATAGACTTTTAACATCATCATTCATCATTCTATACAAATCCATCTTAACATATCAATCCAAATTATCAACTACACATCCAAAATCATGTAAGTCAAGCATCATATAATCCATACCACAAGTTCACATTTAAACAACCATTCTCATCAACCAATTTAAGCATGAAACATACCATATTCATCATTCACACAACCCACACATATATACCAACATCATTCAACTTTCAAGCCATATCACATGGCAAGACTTATACATTTTAATACATGCCATATTCACTAGCCTATACATGCCATATACCAAATATATACAACTTCCAAAAGTACCCAAAATAGATAGCCGATAGTGTGATTGAGTCACTGACGATCCCCGGATCCGAACTAGCTTTAAATACACTGTAAAACAGAGAGAACTTCACACAGTAAGCTTTAAAGCTTAGTAAGTTCATTATATAATACATATAACTCAATAATACATTATCATTATACAAAATAAACCATCACTTAGATAGATTAACAACTATATACAATATCATCCTTAGCCATATGCTCACACATTCATCCATTTATCCATAAATGATTTCATCACCCACATAAATTCCAAACATACCTTTGCCGACACTTAGTTAACAAACATTCTTGCTAATCAATGCTCGATACCACACTTCGATCACTCTTCATTCTTATTCGATTTAATCGCACACTTAGTGCCAAATTTCTTAGCCGAAGATTAATTATCATCGCACACTTAGTGCCTTTACGTTAAATCAAATTTAACTCGGTATCGCCCACACAGTGCCAATCAATATAACCGAAGCTTTCTTTATTTCGCACACACAGTGCCATTCACCTCTGTCTCAATTCTAAATACGCACACTTAGTGCCATATTTCTCAAATTCACATATAGCATTACCAATTCATCAACAACATATATCCATTCATTACATAATACATGAATATGATTTATATGATTCGTATTATACACGAACTTACCTCGGACGTCAAAATAACAAAACAAGTCGATCAATCAGGCACTTTGTCTTTGCCTCGATCTCGATCCAAATCTCTCCTTTCTTGGTCTATACATATTCAAAATTAACTCATTCAATCACCAAATTATTCAATTTAGTCCAAACACACATATTTAAGGCATTTTTACAAAATAGCCCTCACATTTTCACATTTTGACACTTAAGTCCCTATTTCATAAAATCATCAAATTCACATAATTTCACTTCACACATGCCTAGCCAAATTTTCCTTATGCTCATACAATACCATATATTTTATTTATTTCACATTTTAGTGCTCCAATTTCTTATTTTCACAATTTAGTCCAAAATAGCCAATTTTATCAAAAATTCAAATACAAACTATGTTAACCCAACCTTAAGCTTTCATATTTCACCAACTATCAACACAAAGCTCATATATTCATCAATGGCACATCTCAAAATCTTCATCAAACTCTAAAATTAAAGCATAGGCTTAAGAGAACACGAAGCAACGATCACAAAAACATAGAAATTATAAAAAACCGAGCTCAAAACATACCTTGATTTAGCCAAAGTCTTAGCCGAAACCTTGCAAGCTTATTTTCATTCTTTTTCTTTCAATTTCGGTGGAAGAAAGATGATAATGGCTTCCTTTTTCTTATTTGTTTTATTTAATACATATTATTTCATCATTTACTAAAATACCCTTTGTTAAAACATTATTATTTCATTCATTAATGGCTATATATGTCAACTTCCACTATCAAAGGTCTAATTACCACATAAGGACTCATTTAAAAAGCCATGCCAAATAAGCACTTTAACAATCAGCACACAGCTTTTGCATTTTATGCGATTAAGTCCTTTTTCTCAATTCGACACACAAACGATAAAATTTCCACACAGAATTTCCACACATGCTCAATCACATATTATAAACACCAAAAATATTATTAAAATATTTTTTTGACCTCGGATTTGTGGTCTCGAAACCACTATTCTGACTAGGGTCTAAACCGGGCTGTTACAACTCTCCCCCCTTAGGGATTTTCGTCCCCGAAAATCTGACCAGTGAATAGGTTCAGATATTGCTCTCTCATAACATCTTCAGGCTCCCACGTAGCCTCTTCAACTCCGTGTTTGTGCCACACCACTTTCACTAAAGAAATCTTCTTATTTCTCAACTCTTTGATCTCACGTGCCAAAATTCGAATTGGTTATTCACTATACGATAAATCTGACTGAATCTCAATCTCAGTAGGAGCAATCACATTCGATGGATCAGATCTGTATCGTTGAAGCATCGATACATGAAACGCATTATGAATCTTTTCTAACTCAGGTGATAACAGCAATCTATAAGCAACTGGCCCAATTCATTCGATGATCTCATACGACCCGATAAACCTCGGACTCAATTTTCCTTTTCTGCCGAAACGGAGTATTTTCTTCCACGGAGACACTTTCAAAAACACTTTATCACCGATTTGAAACTCAATATCTTTTCGTTTCAAGTCTACGTACGACTTCTGACGAGTTGATGCAACTTTCAAACTATCACAAATTACTTTCACTTTCTATTCAGTCTCTTTGATCAAATCGACCCCGTGTATCTTATTCTCACTAAGCTCAGTCCAATACAATGGAGTTCTGCATTTACAGCCATAAAGAGCCTCATATGGTGCCATTTTGATGCTAGATTGAAAACTATTATTGTACGCAAACTCAATCAACGACAAATGTTTTTCCCGCGTACTTTCAAACTCAAGGATGCAGCATCTCAACATATCCTTAAGAATCTGAATAATCCGCTCGGATTGACCATCCGTTTGCGGATGAAATGCAGTACTGAAATGTAGTTTTATGCCTAGAGCCTCTTGTAATTTCTTCCAAAACTGCGAGGTAAATCTCGGATCTCTATCAGATACAATAGATAAAGGTACCCCATGCAATCTCACAATCTCAGAAATATACAATTCAACTAACTTATCAAGTGAATAATCTGTTCTCACCGGAACCAAATGAGCTGATTTCGTCAATCTGTCAACTATCACCCAGATTACATCTTTCTTTCTTAGAGATAAAGGCAATCCCGACACAAAGTCCATCGTGGTTCTCTCCCATTTCCACTCAGGAATCATGATCGGTTGTAACAAACCGGATGGAACCTGATGTTCAGCTTTAACTTGCTGACAAATTAAACATCTCGAAACAAACTATGAGATATCTCGTTTCATACCATGCCACCAATAAAACTGTTTCAGATCATTATACATTTTTGTACTTCCCGGATGAACGGACAAATGACTATTATGAGCTTCGTTCAAAATCAACTGAATCAACTATGAATTTCTCGGAATACAAATCTGATCTCAGAATCTCAAATAATCATCATTATCAACTCAAAATTCTGAATCACAATTCGAACCATTCTGATCTCGTTTTTCCATCATCTCATCATCACTTTTCTAGGCATCACAAATCTGACGTATAAACATAGGCTTTACTTTCAACTCAGCCAAAACTGAACCATCTTCACACAGATCTATTTGAGCATTTATCGCACGTAATGTAAATAGTGATTTCTGACTCAATGCATCAGCAACAACATTTGCTTTACCCGGATGATAATCTATCACAAGCTCATAGTCTTAAAATAGTTCTAACCATCTTCTCTGTCGTAGATTCAAGTCTTTCTGAATCATCAGGTATTTCAGACTTTTATGATCTGAAAATACATGGCATTTTTTGTAACACCCCTTACCCGTATCCGACGCCGAAACAGGGTACGAGGCGTTACCAGATTTAAAATTTCTTGAACATGTAAAACCGAATCATAAAATTCGTCAAATTTAAAACTTTTCTAACACATGCATTTTGTCCCTTATATGGGCTTATAAAGCTCAAAACATCCTTTAGGATGGTTCGGGACTAAACTGAGAACTTTGGAAACTTTTGGGAAAAATTTAGGAACTTTTGTCAAAATAGGGGTCACACGCCCGTGTGGTCTGGGACACGCCTGTGTCCCTAACCCGTGTAACTCTATGTTTATGATGTCATCATCAAAATAGGGTCACACGGCCTTGACACACGCCCGTGCCCTTAGACCGTGTCTGTCACATGGCTGAGACACATGGCCGTGTCTCTACCCGTGTGGCCTGGAAGTTGGCTATTTTCCAAGCCAGTTCCCCACTCTAAAACACAAACTCTCTTGTATCCATTTCATCAACATGTATCATGCTATAATTGGACATCCGAATATCCAATTTTACATACACATTCCCATACACATCTTCATTCATGAAATCATTTGTAAACCACATCCACAACATCTCAATTATGCAATTACCACATACATGAATAACCACATCATAGGCGTATAACAACCATCAATATTGGCCATCTCCAAATAGCCTTAATAAAAATGAACATTTATTAAATAAGGGCCAACATTTTAGGCCATAAGAAATATGACATATATGACAAAACGACCAAGCCTACTATACATGCCATAACCCAAAAATTAATGTATCTAGATATACCAAGTGTTCTAATTGATAGTGTGAGCGAATCTCCAACGTCCACCGATCCCCGAGCTAACTTGGCGATACTACAAGGCAAGGGAAAAGAGAGGGGAAGTAAGCATAAATGCTTAGTAAGTTCATATGCAAATAATAAGAAATTAATAAACTTGTATGGATAAATCCTCACAATAATTGCTTAAGATGATATAATCATTATATCACATGCTTACACCTTATTACTCATGTTCACATTAATTTGTCTACTTGAGTAACTGTCACTAAATTATTTATTTCTCGAGCTACAGAGCTCCGAATTAAGAACCGTTAATTTTACCTGAAACTAGACTCACATAACTTCTTACCATAAAAATTTCAGAATTTTTGGTCTAGCCAATTAGTATATTTTATTCATTAAATTTACCCATGTTTCGCTGTCCAATAGTTCTGACACTTCTTCACCACGAATCAATTTTCTCCTCGTATAAAATTCATATGATGTTCTCGTTTATTTCACTTGAAAATAGACTTATTAAGGATTTCAAGCATATAGATTATACTCCATAATTATTTTTTTACCATTTTTAACGATTTTCCAAATTTGGAACAGGGGATTCTGAAACTCATTCTGACCGTGTCTCACTAAAATTCAAATATCTCATAATTCACACTTCTTTTGCTTACTCTGTTTCTGTTATAAAAAAAAAGACTCATTAAGCTTTAATTTCATATCTCACCCAACCTTTAATTCAATTTCCACCATTTTTGGTGATTTTTCAAAGTTATACTAATGCTGCTGCCCACAACTGTTTTAATGTCAATTTCACTCATTCATTAATTCTTTGTGTTCACTTTCATTTATACACACTTACACCAAAGCATATTATAACTTGGCACATAACAATCAAGTGACCATAGACACATATTACTCGTTTGCATCCTTATCAATAATGCATCATAATCCGAGCACATTATTTATGAGTCTCGTATACATACCTGTGCCTAGTCATAATACTCACATATCCTACTCTTATCTTGAGCATACTCGTTGAATTTCCCATTGAACTACTTGTAATATTAGGGATGTTCAGGATATCTCGTACACCTGGTAGGACGCCAATGCCATATCCCAGATATGGTCTTACATGGGATCACATATCGGTGCCGATGCCATGTCCCAGACATGGCCTTACACTGGCACTCATCTCGAGCCGATGCCATGTCCCATACATGGTCTTACACTAGTACATGTCTCGAGCCGATGCCATGTCCCAGACATGGTCTTACGCTAGCTCATACTCATCTCTGTGTCGATGACATGTCCCAGACATGGTCTTACACTGACACAACTTGAGGCCAATGCCATGTCCCAGACATGGTCTTACACTGGCACACTCACTGCCATGGTCCAACCATGGTCTTTTCCGTCAATTCATCACGAGTCGTAGTATGAATGTACTTGACCCTGCATTTCTCACGATTGATCCTTCAATCCAATCTCGTACTTGCATAAAGTCATGATTAGATAACAAACATATATAAAATAATACACCATCTCAATTCAAATTTAATAATCGTTCACTATAGACTAACCATATGAACTTACCTCGACGCGAATCAGTCATTTTGATTGACATTTCCCCGTACTTGGTCCAAATCTTGATTTTTTTGATCTAAATGTCACATTTCACTAAATTATCACTCACATTACTCATTTTAATACAAAAATCATACTACGGCAAATTTATAATTTTGCCCCTAAACTTTCTCATAATTACGATTTTGCCCCTAGACTCGTAATATGATTTTTATTCAATTTCTATAAAATTCAAGGTCAGCCGAACCTTTTTATCTTCCAAAGCAACCTCAAATTCTTATTATTTCACACTTTTAGGAGCATTTACAACTTTTACTAATTAACCCGTTTTAACCATTTTCAATGAAAATTACTTAGCAAAAATCGTTTTCCTAACCTCGTGCACCCTTATTCTACCATTAAACATCAAAATGCACAAATATCTAACATGGGTCAATTTTTAAACTTAATTTTTCATGCAAACAAATGGTAAAAATAGAAAGGTTAAGCTTCTAGGATCTCAAAAATACGAAGAACATTAAAAACGGGGCTCAAATGCACTTACAATTGAGCTTTGAAAAAGCTTGAAACCCTAGCCATGGCTTCTTGAAAATTTCGGCAGCATGGAGAAGAGAATGAGCAGATTTTTGGGTTTCAATTTTGTCTTTTATGCCTTAAAACACCCAAATGACAAAAATGACCTTTTTACTAAACCTTCAATTTTTACCCTTCCATGACTAGTTTTGTCCATAACAAAATATGATGGTCTATTTTCCATTTAAAGACCTCTAGTTTAAACCCCCATTTAAATCAAATACTTATGTTCTAGAACTCATATTTTACAATTAATTCAATTTAATCCCAATAATAAAATTGGGCACTTTATCGATAAAAAAATACTTAACAAAATTTGCACACCATCACCCAAACATATCATAGACTCTAAAACAATCATAAATTAAATATTTTTACTTTGGGTTTGTGGTCTCTAAACTACTGTTCCGACTAGGCCCTATTTTGGGCTGTTACATTTTTCACCGAAAAGATAATGACGCCAAATCTTCAATGTAAACTCGATTGCAGCTAGCTTAAGGTCATGTGGTAGATAATTCTTTTCATGCGGTTTCAATTGTCTCGAAGCATAGGCTATAACTTTGCCTTCCTACATCAAAACACATCCCAGTCCGTTCAACGAAGCATCACTATAAATCACAAACTCTTTACCCGATTCTGGCTGTACCAAAACTAGAGCTTCAGTCAAAAGGGCTTTCAACTGATCAAAGCTTTTCTGACATTTTTCAGACCATTCAAATTTCACATCTTTCTGAAGCAATCTAGTCAACGGAGTCGTAATCATCGAAAAGCCTTTTACAAATCGTCGATAATAACCAGCAAGTCCCAAAAAACTATGGACTTCAGACACATTTTTAGGAGGCTTCCACTCCAAAATAGCTGAAATCTTGCTCGGATCAACTCGTATACCAGATGCCGACACAATATGTCCCAGAAAACTAACTTCACGCAACCAGAATTCACATTTACTAAATTTTGCATACAATTGCTTATCTCGCAAAGTTTGTAGCACGATCCTCAGATGTTCAGCATGCTCAATTTCATCACGCGAATAAATCAAAATGTCATCAATGAATACAACAACAAATCGATCTAAATACGGTCTAAAAATTCTGTTCATCAAATCCATAAAAACAGCAGGAACATTTGTTAGTCCGAAAGGCATAACTAAAAACTCATAATGCCCGTACCTCGTTCTGAAAGCAACTTTCAGAATGTCTGAATCTTTTACTAGCAATTGATAATATCCCGATCTTAGATCTATCTTTGAAAACACAGAAGCTCCTTTCAGCTGATCGAATAAATCATCGATTCTGGGTAGAGGGTATTTGTTCTTTATTGTCACTTTGTTTAACTGACGATAATCAATACACATTCTCATTGTGCCATCTTTCTTTTTCACAAACAACACAGGAGCACCCCAGGGTGAGAAACTCGGTCGTGCAAATCCTCTATCTGTCAACTCTTGCAACTGAGATTTTAACTCTTTCAATTCTATCGATGCCATTCTATACGGTGCTATTGAGATAGGAGTCGTTTCCGGCTAAGTCAATGCCAAACTCAACATCAGGGAACTCAAAACCACAGGCACAGATTCAACTTTCTTTTCAATCACTTTCGAATCAATCACATAGGCAAAATAAGCTTCATAACCCTTTTTCACATAACTCTGAGCTTTCATCACTGAGATCACAGCCGGTAATCCATTCAAATCATTTGATTCAATCTGAACTATTTCATCATTCTGACTTCTCAATTCAATACTCTTACATTTTACAATTCACAACAGCATTATGCAATGTTAGCCAATCCATACCCAAAATTATATCAAATTCATCAAAGGGTAGCAGCATCAGATTAGCCGGAAAACAAGTATCTCGAAACATCAATGGACAATTCTTGCATACTTTGTCAACCAAGACACTTTTACCTAAAGGGTTCGATACTCTAATTATGAACTCAGTAGACTCAACAGGTAGAGTCTTATTGGATGCTAAGTTCATGCATACATACGAATGAGTAGACCCTGGATCTATCAATGCAATCACATCAGTATCAAACAAAGTAAAAGTACCAGTTATGACATCTGGATATATCGCTTCTTCATGAGCGCGAATAGCATAAGCTCGGGCAGGTGCTCTCGCCTCGGATCTCACAGCTGTATCTGTTGTCCCTCTCTGGCTACCACTCACATTTCTGGTGTTTTTGGGTGGTCTACCTCTAGCCGTCGTATTACTCGGCCTCGCATTCTAATCATTATCTTTCTCAGCTAACTCTGGGCAATCTCGAATGAAGTGATCTCGTGATCCACTTTTATAGCAAGCTCTATTATTATACTTGCCCCAACATTCTCCAATATGTCATCTCCCACACTGTCTACACTCAGGCTTGTTACTTTTAACACTTCCAACACTCGATTCAATAGGAATTTGTGTTTTAAGACAAACACTTTGCTTCACACGATCTCTATTTGAATGTCCGAACGAAACATTTGATCGATTAGCTGCATCTCTAAATCTCTTTGACGAAGGTTGATACGACTTACTCATCGACCTCTTCCTTTCATCTCTAGCCTCTGAATCCGCTTTCTTCTTTTCTTTGCTAAGTTCCTCAGCTTTGCAGGCTCTTTCAACCAATACTACGAATTCATTAAAGTCAAGAATTCCAACCAGAAGTTTTATGTCTTAATTCAGCCCTTCAATGAAGTGTTTACACATAGTAGTTTCGGTCGAAACACATTCCCATGCATACTGACTTAATCTCACAAATTCCCGCTCATTACTCGATATGAATGACATGCGACCTGCTTTCAGCTCTAGGAACTCTTTACGTTTCTGATCTATGAATCGTTGACTGATATATTTCTTTCAAATTTCAAATTGAAAGAAATCCTAGGTGATTCTCTCTCTCAGAACCACGGAGATCAATGTTTTCCACCAATTATATGCCGTATCTCTCAACAATGAAATAACACATTTTAGGCATTCATGAAGAGTCAATGACAGTTCATCAAACACTTGAATTGTATGCTCGGGCCAAAACTCATCTCGCTCAGCATCATCATCAACTGTGGCCCTAAACTCTTCGGCCTCGTACTTTTAAATTTATCTACAGGAGGCTTACTCAATCGGATCGGATCTGTCACTTGTGGCACTACAAGTACTTTCGGGGGTGGAGGTTATTGAGCAGTCGGATGTAAGAGTATGCCCAAAGATCAATCATGAGATGGTTGTAATAACATACTTGATTTACCATGTTTATTAATATAAAGCGTTGTCATTATTATTTCGCTTTTTCTTTACGTGTGTACAAATAAACTGCTTTTATAATAATGTCCTGAGAATAATATGATTATTCTTAAAAAGTCCTTAGTCAAGTATTATTGTTGACTAGGACAACAATAATGCATTAAGACTAACATGTAGTTGATTGATGATAAAGAGTTGTCATTGATATGGAGTGTCAAAATCAATGCATGAATATGTGTGTTAGAGAACAACATATTGGACTCGACCCGCTATGAGTATGTTTCTTGGATTGTTATGTAATTGTCACAACATTACTCATAGTGATTAATATGTATATGATCCTCGGACTTGAGATCATCATTATCCCAACATCGTGAGTTGTATATTTTGATACAAATGTACAAATGTACACCGTAATGTGTTGTTCTATAAAGGCGATGTTGGATATACCACAATCTATGTAGAGGGATATGGTTGATCAATATAGGATAAGTCCCTCCTACATAATAAGAGTAACATCTTAGGCCACTTGATTGAGTGAGACTAGAAATGCATGGCCATGCTCAAATAAGTTGATATAAGATGTCATACTAATTTGTATATCATAGTCTACTCAAGATATCAAGAAACATGGGATGGACTATGCAAGTGTGACTATTCCATGACTTGTGTCCGTTCCAGAGATAAAGGACTTAAGGATTAATTCATGAAAGGTTAATCACAAAAGGTTATGTCGAATCATGACTTCTTGTAACTTAGGTAGCAATGATGCATTGCTAGATGCCACTCATTGTTTGTGACATTAGAATCGTTCTAGTATTACTGCTAACGTTACAAGAACCTACAAAGTCACACCCTATGGTTGAAATGAACGGAATAAAACATAGTTGGTATTGTGTTTGGTTGTCACATGAATTAAATTAATTAAAGAATTAATTTAATTGGGCAATCAAATATTGAACATATTATATGTACAAGGATGTTGTACACATAATGACAACATAGTTCTATTAATATATGAATTTGGTTCAGTATATAAATTTAAATAAATATAGTTTACTCAAATCATTGTTATAATTAATGTAATTATAATTTTCTGGATATAATTAATGTAATTATAATTTTCGATTAAAAACTTTATTGTATTTATTTAATTTTATGAGTCATTAAAGATATACCAATTATAAAAGGTAATAAAAGATACAAAGCTTAATATAAACCCTAAGAGATTGCTTGTGAGGTCTAGCAAATAGTCAAGCAAATAAACCTCCAAAACAGCTTTGGAGATTTCTTTCGTTCATAGTCAAACCGGGTGGATTACGTAGAGGCCGATATCGGAAAAGGTTGCGGCTTGGTTCGACAGTAGATCAAAATTCTTGTTGCCAAGGCGTCGCTGTCTACTCAGATTGAAGTTTCGGTAATTTCGAAACCTTTATTTCACCCCGGTTCATTCCTTACACATGGATTCATGGTTTGGATCGCCGGAATTAATTTTATTTTGCTGCGCCAAGGGGTGCCAGCATTCTAACATCGGATTCATTCAAACTACCTCCGAAAACCACTCACTCATCATTCAGAAGAAGGCTTGCTTAGCCTCTCCCTCTTGGCTACTAACAATCGGCCTAGATTCGACCGACGCTGTCCCTTGAGCGGGACCAGGCGCATTGCTCTCAACATCATTAGCAACAGCTCGATCAGGATCCATTTACTATATGAAAACACATTTTTAACTGTCAGGAATCATCACACTATCGCAGTTATATATATGTCATGTATAGCTAGAATCACACGCGCTACGTTAGTCCTAGAATCAACTAAACCGTAGCTCTGATACCAATAAAATGTAACACTCCTAACCCATAACCGTTGCCAGAATAGGGTTAAGGAGTATTACCGAACAAATCGGAACACTTACAATCATTTTACAACACAAAGTATATCATCATTCTAACATATCAAGATATATACATATAGTCCCTTAATAAGGTCTAGTAGACCTTAAACATGTGATAGAAAAGGGTTGGGACTAAACCGAACACATACAAAATTTTCTGAAAATCAAACATTTTTTCAAAGCTACAGAGGTCACATGTAACATCCCTTACCCGTGTTCAACGCCGAAATAGGGTACAAGGCGTTACTGGATAATAACATTTGTGACTGAACAATTTCAAGGCATAAATTAGTTTAAAATTTAAAACTTCTATATTAAATCATCAAGTACCTAAAATGGGCCTATGAGGCCCAAAACAGGCTTTGGGAGCGATTCGGGACTAAGCCGAGAACTTTTAAAACTATTGAAACATTTAGAAAATTTCCTTATTTTAGAGAGTCACACGCCCATGTGGGCAGGCCGTGTGGTTACACCCGCCCGTGTGGCCCAGGACACGCCCGTGTCCTCCACCCGTGTAACTCTCTATTTATGACATCATCATTCGTTTTGTATCACATGGCCAAGTCACACACCCGTGTGCTAGATCGTGTCCTCCACACGGCTAAGACACACGGCCGTGTCTCTGCCTGTGTGGAAAAAAGTTGGCAATTTTCCAAGCCAATTTCTACCCTATCATGCCCATACTTGAGTATAACTTGAATGACACATTTCATGACATATTAAAGCTACCAAAACATACACCACACACACGTAACGAGTCATAGCATACAATTTACTCAACCCTGGAATGCATCCTCATGGGTTTATAGCATAACCAATTTATTTGGTCACATTAAATGACCTTATACAACAATGAACTCCGAACATCAAGGTTCATTATTCTAGGACAACTCATAGTAACATACACACATGACCAAGTTCCCTATACATGCCATAACCATAAGTATAACATCATCGATACCTAAATTGTAAGCTTGATAATGTGATAGATTCTCCGGCGACTTCCAACCCGAGCTAACCTGAGTACATTTTAAACATGGAAAATAATGGAGTAAGCTATAAAGCTTAGTAAGTACGTATGTAAATAATAAACAATTGATTACAATGCTTTTAACAATCCTCATTGTAAGCTCTCAAGATAATACCATCATTATTACATACAATTTCACAATTCATTTATGTTCATCTTGAGCTGTTTACTTGAGTTATAGTCACTAAATTATTTTTATCCGGATCTACGGAACTCCAAATTAAGATCCAATAATTTTCCCTGAAACTAGACTCACATATCTTCTTACCATAAAATTTCTAAAATTTTTGGTTCAGCCAATAGGTATATTTTATTCTTTAAATTCTCCCCTATTTCGCAGTCTGACAGTTCCGACCCTTCTTCACTAAAAACTAACTATATCATTGTACAGAACTCGAATGACTTTCCTATTTGTTTCTCTCGAAAAAAGACTCATTAATAAATTCAAGAATATAAATTTTATCCCATGATTATTTTTTTACAATTTTTAATGAATTTCCCAAGTCAGAATAGAGGATTCCGAGATCATTCTAACCCTGTCTCACTAAAATCCAAATATCTCACCATATGAAATTCTTTTGTTTATCTTGTTTCTTTTATGTAGAAATAGACTCAATAAACTTTAATATCATATCTCATTCAACCTCTAATTCAATTTTCACCATTTTTGGTGAGTTTTCAAAGTGATACAACTGCTGCTATCCAAACTGTTCTATTGCTAATTTAACTCTTTCATGTTTCCTTTATATTAATTTTTCATTTACACACATATAACACCAAAGTATATCTGTAACACCCCAAACCCGGTCAATACGCTACGACCAAATCTGGTATGTTACAGGAAAAGAAGTTTTGAAATTTTTACCGGAACATCGTAATTTAAAAAAAATACTTTTTGATTAGTGTTGCCATCTTGAAAATAATTGAAAGTTTCTTACCAACTTCTTATTTGATTGAACTAAAAGCCGTATACAGTTTTGTTTTATGAAAGCCAAAAATTAGGAAATTTTATAAACGTGACATTTGAAAACAATGTTAAGGTTTTAAGAAAATCTCCGAATTAATTAGATATTCGCATTTCATCTTTTTTTATCACCTTTTTTAGAAAAATGATGGTTATGGTTTTATTTTAGAAAAAAAAAAACTCCATACTTGACAATTCATAAGATATGCAATAACCAATTTAAAGCAAAAACCCAAATTAAAGTTATGGAGGCCTTATTACATTGCAAAATCCCAAAATTAAAAAGTAAGTTCAAATAAGAAACGAAAGTTTACGAGAAAATAATGCATGGCCACTTCAAGCCCACCACGGCTCCAAATCCAACTAGGGGGGTTACCCGCAAAATTAAGCGAGAGGGTGAGTCACCGAGACTCAGTGTGTAATTCCCTTTATAACGCATTCGGGCTTTAAGCCCACAGATGCACATTGGGCCTTAGCCTCACAATATAGCATATTAAAAATGTATGCAATGTAGCCCAGCCCAACCAAGTTTTCCATTCTCTTGGTCACCGAATCACCAAACACCCGTGGCATCAAGCCACCGTGGTTCCAAACCACCAACGTGGTCCCGCACCACTTGTGACAGAGTCACGAATATATAAATATGGGGCCAACCCACTGTGGTCCCAGACCACTGTGACAATCTCTGATAAGTATATATGGGGCCAACCCACTGTGGTCCCAGACAACTGTGACAATAGTCACAGAATCACACTTCCCCTTTCATTCATATCCCAAAGCCCATGCAACATATTATCATACTGAGATGAATGCAAACATACTTTCAAGGTACATCAGACAATTAATTCATACATACATATCTACGAAAGTAAAATCATAATGGTACTTACCCGGTGTCTCCAACCTTACCCACAAGGGTATCTCGACTGTCTCAACGATCGTTTTATTTCCACCAACACGATTACTAACGCAAATAATAAAGAAATGTGTGAGCGTTACACACCTGATTACGCGTAAGACTAAACTCTCTACGTCGACACTCTCACTAGCAGGAATAACAGTGATTTGCCTATCCCAAGACGATGTCGACTCTCTTCCACAACCTGGCAGAAAATCACAAACCGCCGACACCGCACGACGTTTGAACGACGGATTAGAGACTACGAGTACACTTCCCTCAGGCTCCTTAACCACACCCTCCTTGGCTCGGCTAACACTCATATCCATGTTAAGAGTCTTGATCAGGAAATTGAGTTAAGGCAACGAAAGAGAAAAGGGAATAGGTACCAAAATCAGGAGAACCTTCTTACCTTGGTCAAGAGATGAGTCGAACACAGATAGGCTTGGCCAAGGATTCTAATCCGACGCGAACATGCCACGTTAAGAGGAGACAAGAAGAGATTAGCCGCTAACTAACACCAAGAACAAAATAGCCATTCGGCTATGACTACACAGAACCGAAACAGATAGAGACCGAATCAAAAGAGTCTCCTTACCTTGCACAAATCGAAACTGATTGAAGAGGAGACCTTCTACACCAACTAGCCCTTTGTTCTTAGGGTTCGGCTAAACAACAATTGAAGAAAAATACTGGTTACAAGGGATGGAGTAACCTACTTCAGAAAAGAAAACAATTCGGTTTATGATCAACAAATAAGTGATCGGTTTCCCATGAAGAAATAAGAAAATAAGAAGAATAAAGGAGGGTTCTTTACCTTCAACAAAGAGAAGCCGAATGGAATCCAAGAAGATTCGGCACAAGTAGCAACTGTTAACAGGGTTTCAGCTAAAGAAGAAAGTAGTAGAGGAGAAGAGAAGAGGGTCTTCGGCTTTTGGGAAAAGAGTGTAGAAAATAAAAGAAGAAAATTGAACGAAACAATAAGGAAATGGTTCGGTTATGGAGAGAGCAAGAATGATAAGAAAACTGTGAAATGAAGGTTCGGTTATGATGTTTTAGAGAAAAGAGCAAAGAAGAAGAAAATGAGAAAAAGTTACTAGAGTGCTTAAGATTCAGCAAGATGAAATGGGGGCAACACAAAACTTGAAAGAAAAAGTTCTCAGCCAAAAAGCAAAAAGGTTAAATTCTCTCAAATGAAAACCTGAAGGAATGGCACTCTCCTCCTCACTTATGACCGAATATGCTAATCAAATTTGTCTAAGAAACAAAAAGGGGCTTTTGACACAACACCCTAATGGCTCAGTTTTCAGCTATCACACCCACAAATGCCGAAATTCCTAGCCAACTACACACATAGCCAAAATTCTCCCCTCCAAGACCCCCACATTCGGCCAACACCTCCACCACACTCCAAATCCCTTGATTTGCTCCTAGTTTCACTCCCCATCACCGATTTGAATTCGCTTGACCGATTCAAACTTCTCCAAGCTCTCTTTTCCACCCATTTTGAACTTGTTGACTCATTCAACAACCACCTTGAAGAGTCCCAGCCGAAAGCCACCACTCCTCCACCTTTGGCACAAAATATAAAGTTCCACACGCTACAGATGAGACTCGAAATCCTTCCCCTTCATGCTCCCTTGTGACGCCACTCCCTTGCTCCTTAAGTGGCGTCTCCTTGCCATCACACCACACACCCTTTTTGTGTTATCAAACACAAATAAATATTCTTAAAGCCTGCTTCTACTAGCTCTCCCCCGTAAAGTGCCCAAAAAACAAAATTTCCCTAAAGCTCTGGCTCAAACCCGAGCCTTTCCAGGGCCCCCGAACACACTAAAATAACAAGCAGAACAAGCCAAGCACACAGAAAAGCATAAAATGCAGAACCCCTAATTCTAGGATGTTACAGTTCTACCCCCTTAAAGAAATTTCTACCTCGAAATTTACTCGATCAAAAGAGGTGAGGGTATTTCTGTCGCATCGCATCCTCTGGCTCCCACGTGGCTTCTTCTGAACCGTGATTCCGCCATAAAACTTTAACCAACGGAACTGATTTCCTTCTCAACACTTTAACATCTCGATCTAAGATCTGAACTGGTTTTTCTTCAAAAGACAAATCAGGTCTTACTTCAATTTCCTCTACCGGTACTATGTGAGATGGATCCGAACGATAGCGTCTTAGCATTGAAACATGAAATACATCATGTATTCGATTTAACTCCGGCGGTAACTCCAGCTGATACGCTACTGGTCCCACACGTTTCAACACTCGAAAAGGCCATATGAATCTGGGGCTCAACTTGCCCTTTCGTCCAAACCTTAAAACCTTCTTCCAAGGTGAAACTTTCAGAAAAACTTGATCACCCACTGAGAATTCTATCTCCTTACGCTTCAGGTCTACATACGATTTCTACTTGTCGGAAGCTTCCTTCAACCGAGCTCGAATCAACTTAACCTTTTCTTTTGTCTCTGAAACCAATTTTGGACCCAACAACTGTCGCTCACCCAATTCTGTCCAGCAGGTAGGAGTACGACACTTACGACCATATAACGCTTCATAGGGTGCCATCTGAATACTGGATTGATAGCTATTATTGTATGCGAATTCTGCCAACGGTAAGAAATCCTTCCAACTACCCCTAAAGTCGATAACACAACCTCTCAACATATCTTCCAGAATCTGGATTACCCTCTCTGACTGACCATCAGTCTGAGGATGAAACGCCGTGCTGAAATCCAGTCTTGTACCCAACGCTTTATGCAACGCCTTCCAGAATCGTGATGTAAACCTAGGGTCTCTGTCTGATATGATAGACACTGGTACCCCATGTAACCTCACAATCTCTGCTACATACAGCTTGGCTAACTTTTGTAGTGAGTAATCAACACGAACCGGTATGAAATGAGCGGACTTCGTCAACCGATCGACAATTACCCACACTGAATCTTTTCTAGTAGGCGTAAGAGGTAGCCCACTAACAAAGTCCATAGTTATCCTCTCCCACTTCCAAAGTGGAATCTTCACTGGCTGTAACAATCCCGAAGGCAACTGATGTTCTGCCTTCACCTGCTGACACGTCAAGCGCTTACTCACAAACTCGGTAACCTCTTACTTCAAACCTGGCCACCAAAATTGTTCACGCAAATCTCGATACATTTTACTCCCACCAGGGTGCATAGCGTATGGACTACTATGCGCTTCCTGCAGAATCCTCTGTCTCAACTCGGAATCCTTTGGCATACAAGCCTTTCCATGAAAGCACAATACCCCATCACTGTTCAAACTAACATCTTCTGTCTCACCACCTTCCATTTGCTGAAATCTAAAACTTAACGATTCATCTGACAACTGCTTCTCTTTAATCTGACTTACCCATGAAGGCTTCACTTGAAGTTCAGCTAACAAGCTTCCATCATCATACAAACTGAGATGAGCAAACATTGCCCTCAAATCAGATATCACCTTACAGCTCAACACATCCGCCACTACGTTAGCTTTACCCGGGTGATACTCAATCGAGCAATCATAGTCTTTCAACAATTCAATCCACCTCCGCTGCCTTAAGTTCAACTCCTTCTAGGTAAGGAGATATTTCAGGCTCTTATGATCTGTGTAGATAATAGACTTCTCCCCATTCAGGTAATGTCACCAAATCTTTAGAGCGAAAACTACCGCAGCTAACTCCAGATCATGAGTGGGATAGTTCACTTCATGCGGTCTTAGTTGCCGAGACGCATATGCTACTACTTTCCCTTCTTGCATCAACACACATCCTAATCTCGTGTGCGACGCATCACAATAGACGACAAACTCCTTCCCGACCTCAGTGAAATTAACACCGTGCCTCTCATCGAGAATCTTCTTCAACTTCTCAAAGCTTTCCTGCTGCTTATCTGTCCATAAAAATGGTACCCCTTTCCGTAACAACTTGGTTAAAGGTGCAGCGATCAACAAAAATCCCTCAACAAACCTTCTGTAATACCCAGCTAACCCAAGGAAACTTCAAATTTCTGCTACTGACTTTGGTGGTTTCCAATCTAAAACAGCTTCAATCTTTCGGGGATCAACCCTAATCCCCTCGGCAGACACAACATGCCCCAGAAAAGTAACTTCCCTTAACCAAAATTCACACTTGCTGAATTTGGCATACAGTTGCTTCTCTCTCAAAATCTGCAGAACAATCCGAAGATGCGAATCATGCTCCTCTTCCATCCTTGAATATACCAAAATATCGTCTATGAACACTACGATAAATCGGTCCAGATAGGGTTAGAATACTCGGTTCATCATATCCATAAACGCAGCTGGTGCATTCCTTAATCCGAATGGCATCACTAAGAACTCGTAGTGACCATAACGAGTTAGAAAAATAGTCTTATGAATATCCCCCTCCTTGACCTTAAGCTGATGATAACCTGCCCTCAAGTCTATCTTCGAGAAGACTAAAGCGCCTCATAGCTGATCGAACAGGTCGTCAATCCTTGGCAACGGGTACTTATTCTTAATCATCAGCTTGTTCAATTGCCTGTAGTCAATGCACATCCACATCGACCCATCCTTTTTCTTGACAAATAACACCGATGCTCCCCATGGAGACACACTTGGTCGAATAAAACCACGATCCAACAATTCCTGAATCTGAGCTTTAAGTTTTACTAGCTCTTTCGGCGCCATCCTATATGGGGAAACGAACACTGGAGCTGTTCCCGGAAGAAGATCAATGCCGAACTCCACCTCGCGATCCAGAGGTAACCCTGGAAGCTCTTCTGGAAAGACGTCCGAGAACTCCTTCACCATTCTAACATCTCTTACAGATAATTCTTTGGCCTCCAAAGCACTGATGAAAGCTAAGAAAGCCTCACACCCTTTTCTCACCATCCTTTCAGCCTTTAATGCAGACACCACATTGGACAGGTAATTCATTCTCTCACCTATTCCACACCTGAAGCATTCTCTATTTCTTGCCCAACACTCTCCTAAATGATAATTCCCACATCTAGCACACGATTGAGACCGACCAACGGTAACAGGCTTCGTAACTCGACCCGGCCCATCAAACCTAGGCCTCATTTGGAGACCCCCAGTAGATCCTGACGACCCAAAATTCCTTTTATTCCTGCCCCTATCCTTATCCCGATTCTGCCTCTCAGACCGCTTCACCTTTTCAGCTATCTTAGCCTTCTCAACCAGAGTAGTGAACTCTCTTTCCCATTGCGGAGCTATCAGTACTCGCAACTCGTCCCTCAGACCATCCTCAAATCGAACACAACGCTCGTGATTAGTTGCGACGATACCTCGGGCATAACGGCTTAAACGCAGGAATTCCGCCTCATACTCAGCCACTGACTTATTCCCCTGGACCAAGTTTAAGAATGCCTTTCTCTGAGCGTCCATGTAACTTGCCCCGACATACCTTCTCTGGAACGCTGTCTTAAAGAGATCCCAAGTAATACGGTCCGCTGATGTACCATCCCTCACTGTGAGCCACCATTGGTATGCCTCATCCCGAAGGAGGGACACTACTCCTTTCAACTTTTCCTCCGTAGTACAATCAAGATCGTCCATGATTCGTTCAACCGCTTCCAGCCAGTACTCAGCTACGTTAGGAGCCACACCAGAAATACCCCTAAATACCTCGGTCCCATTTGCTCGAAGTCACTTAGGAATAAATTTCTGAGCTACTGATCCCGTGCTTGCTCCAGTAACCCGCTCCAGAACACACAACATAGCTTGAGACACAGCATCGTCCCCTCCAGTTTGGTCCTGAAACCCCGCTTCCGCTACTGGTGATGCTGGCACTTCGCTTTCCGGCCCATGCCCTGATTCCGAGGGTTCAGCCTCAACACCCCAGCCTCTACCCCGGTCGCGCATACCATGTCCACGTCCTCTAGCGCTCATGATTACGAATTCAACTTAATCTGATTTCAAGTTTTATGAATTAGTACATCTTCCACTGTTTATTAACGGATAGCTTATGTAAATAGTATTAGAAGTAATTTTCGCAGATCGCATACCTAAGGGTCTCATTTTCTAAAGTTGTATCTCTTAAAACTAGCAATCACAGCACAACACAATATAATCTTTCATACAATTCAATCAATAGTCAAAAGACTTACCGCATGGATTTGGTGTCGGAGACTCGGGTGCCATGCTTCTAGAAAACATGTATTTTTATAAACCATATTCCAAACCAACTTTTGAAAACATTTTTGAACCCCAAACCCACAGCCGAGTTTTGCAACCTAGGCTCTGATACCACAATTATAACACCCCAAACCCAGTCAATACGCTACGACCAAATCTGGTATGTTATAGGAAAAGAAGTTTTGAAATTTTTGCCGGAACATCGTAATTTTAAAAAAAAATACTTTTTGATGAGTGTTACCATCTTGAAAATAATTGAAAGTTTCTTACCAACTTCTTATTTGATTGAACTAAAAGCCGTATACAGTTTTATTTTACGAAATCCAAAAATTAGGAAATTTTATAAACGTGACATTTGAAAATAATGTTAAGGTTTTAAGAAAATCTCCGAATTAATTAGTTATTCGCATGTCATCTTTTGTTATCACCCTTTTTAGAAAAATGATGGTTTATGGTTTTATTTTAGAAAAAAAAACTCCATACTTGACAATTCATAAGATATGCAATAACCAATTTAAAGCAAAAACCCAAATTAAAGTTATGGAGGCCTTATTACATTGCAAAATCCCAAAATTAAAAAGTAAGTTCAAATAAGAAACGAAAGTTTACGAGAAAATAATGCATGGCCACCTCAAGCCCACCACGGCTCCAAATTCGAAACTAGGGGTTACCTGCAAAATTAAGCAGAGGGGTGAGTCACCGAGAATCAGTGTGTAATTCCCCTTATAACGCATTCGGGCTTTAAGCCCACAGATGCACATTGGGCCTTAGCCTCACAATATAGCATATTAAAAAATGTACGCAATGCAGCCTAGCCCAACCTAGTTTTCCATCCTCTAGGTCACCTGAATCAGCCAAACACCCGTGGCATCAAGCCACTATGGTTCCAAACCACTGTGGTCCCAGACCACTTGTGACAGAGTCACAGAATATATAAACGTGGGGCCAACCCACTGTGGTCCCAGACCACTGTGACAATCTCTGATAAGTATATGTGGGGCTAACCCACTGTGGTCCTAGACCACTGAGATAAGTCACTGATAAATATAGGTATACGTGGTTCCAAACCACTGTGGTCCCAGACCACTGTGACAATAGTCACTTAATCACACTTCCCCTTTCATTCATATCCCAAAGCCCATGCAACATATTATCATACTGAGATGAATACAAACATACTTTCAAGGTACATCAGACAATTAATTCATACATACATATCTACGAAAGTAAAATCATAATGGTACTTACCCGGTGTCTCCAACCTTACCCACAAGGGTATCTCGACTGTCTCAACAGTCGTTTTGGATTTCAGCCAACACAGTTACTAACGCAAATAATAAAGAAATGTGTGAGCGTTACACACCTGATTACGCGTAAGACTAAACTCTCTATGTCTACACTCTCACTAGCAGGAATAATAGCGATTTACCTATCCCAAGCCGATGTCGGCTCTCTCCCACAATCCGGCAGAAAATCACGAATCGCTGACACCGCACGACGTTTGAACGACGGATTAGAGACTACGAGTACACTTCCCTCAGGCTCCTTAACCACACCCTCCTTGGCTCGGTTAACACTCATATCCATGTTAAGAGTCTTGATCAGGAAATTGAGTTAAGGCAACGAAAGAGAAAAGGGAATAGGTACCAAAATCAGGAGAACCTTCTTACCTTGGTCAAGAAATGAGTCGAACACAGATAGGCTTGGCCAAGGATTCTAATCCGACGCGAACATGCCACGTTAAGAGGAGACAAGAAGAGATTAGCCGCTAACTAACACCAAGAACAAAATAGCCATTCGTCTATGACTACACAGAACCGAAACAGATAGAGACCGAATCAAAAGAGTCTCCCTTACCTTGCACAAATCAAAACTGATTGAAGAGGAGACCTTCGGTGACCAACTAGCCCTTGTTCTTGGGGTTCGGCTAAACAACAATTGAAGAAAAATACTGGTTACAAGGGATGGAGTAACCCACTTCAAAAAAGAAAACAATTCAGTTTATGATCAACAAATAAGTGATCGGTTTCCCATGAAGAAATAAGAAAATAAGAAGAATAAAGGAGGGTTCTTTACCTTCAACAAAGAGAAGCCGAATGGAATCCAAGAAGATTCGGCACAAGTAGCAACTGTTAACAGGGTTTTGGCTAAAGAAGAAAGTAGTAGATGAGAAGAGAAGAGTGTCTTCGGCTTTGGGGAAAAGAGTGTAGAAAAGAGAAGAAGAAAATTAAACGAAACAACAAGGAAATGGTTCGGTTATGGAGAGAGCACGGATGATAAGAAAAATGTGAAATGAAGGTTCGATTATGATGTTTTAGAGAAAAGAGCAAAGAAGAAAAAAAGGAGAAAAAGTTACTAGAGTGCTTAAGATTCGGCAAGATGAAATGGGGGCAACACAAAACTTGAAAGAAATAGTTCTCAGCCAAAAAGCAAAAAGGTTAAATTCTCTCAAATGAAAACCTGAAGGAACGGCACTCTCCTCCTCACTTATGACCGAATATGCTAATCAAATTTGTCTAAGAAACAAAAAGGGGCTTTTGACACAACACTCTAATGGCTAGGTTTTCAGCTATCACACCCACAAATGTCGAAATTCCTAGCCAACTACACACATAGCCGAAATTCTCCCCTCTAAGACCCCCACATTCGGCCAACACCTCCACCATACTCCAAATCCCTTGATTTGCTCCTAGTTTCACTCCCCATCACCAATTTGAATTGGCTTGACCGATTCAAACTTCTCCAAGCTCTCTTGTCCACCCATTTTGAACTTGTTGGCTCATTCAACAACCACCTTGAAGAGTCCCAGCCGAAAGCCACCACTCCTCCACCTTTGGCACAAAAAATAAAGTTCCACATGCTGCAGATGAGACTCAAACTCCTTCCCCTTCATGCTTTCTTGTGACGCCACTCCCTTGCTCCTTAAGTGGCGTCTCCTTGCCATCACATCACACACCCTTTTTGTGTTATCAAATACAAATAAATATTCTTAAAGCCTGTTTCTACTAGCTCTCCCCCCTAAAGTGCCCAAAAAACAAAATTTCCCTAAAGCTCTGGCTCGAACCCGAGCCTTCCCAGGGCCCCCAAACACACCAAAATAACAAGCAGAACAAGCCAAGCGCACAGAAAAGCATAAAATGCAGAACCCCTAATTCTAGGATGTTACAATATCCATGGATAGCCTTTCCAATAACTAGTCCTTATCAAATATTTACAAGCCAATCATTGGCTAACTTAACCTATTCATCAACCACAAAGACTTAAACATATCATTTCTCAATTTAATTTGGCCTAAAAGCCTCACACACTATCATCAATCACAAGGTCATTCTCATAGGTATAACTTACTCGTTTACATTCTTACCAAAATTCGATTGCATACCGAGCACATTGCTCATGAGTGTATACATACATATACCTACACTTAATCGTCAAATAATCACATTCATTTTCCATCTTTAACATAAACTTTAATTTTTTACCCCGTTGAACCATTTGGAATATCAAAGGGTACTCGGAAATTGTCATACACGTAGTAGGATGCCAATGCCATATCCCAGATATGATCTTACACGGTCTCTCATAATGTAGCCGATGTCATGTCACTGACATGGTCTTACACTAGCACACATATCACCCAAATGTCATGGCATTTGTATTCTATCTATTCCTAAGGTTCAACCGGGATTCTCATTCTTGATTCTTCGCCAACTCATCATCAATCGAATCCGTAGAAACATATATATACAATTCATGCAATATCAAAATATTAATTACATAATATAATGTTGTATTATTTACACGCGAACTTACCTCGACTTAAAATGGCGAGAGGGACCGAGTCATCCAATATTCGTCTTTCCCCCGTTCTAAGTCCAAAACTCGTTTTTCTTTATCTAAAATATCACATTTGACTTTTTTAGTTATTATACAATTCAATTCAGTCCAAAAATCATATTATGGCAAAATTACATTTTTGCCCCTAAACTTTGTCATATTTACACTTTTGCCCCTAGGCTCGTAAAATGATTTTTATTTAATTTCCTTGTATTTTAGGCCTTGCCAAACCATTTTCATAACTATAGCAGTCCAAAATTTGCATTATTTCACACCTTTACCACCTATTTTACAACTTTTACAAAATGGTCCATTTTAGGTGTTTTCATGAAAATCACTTAACAAAAATGTTTATTTAACAATCAAGATTCATTTTCTTCCATAAAAATGCAGCAAACAACATTAATATTCTCATGGAAAAACCCTATACTTTCAACCATTTTGCAAAATAGTCCCCTCATTAGCTAGATTAAGCTACAAGGGTTCCAAAAATACAAAAATCATCAAAAATGGCCATCAAAATCACTTACTTGTGAGAGGATAAGTTGCTGAAATTTATAAGCTTTCAAAACCCCCTTTTTGCTGGTATTTTCGGTAGAAAATGAGGAAGATGATATGTGTTATCATCTTTCTTCTTATTTTATTTTAATTTATCAATTAAGTCACCAAAACCTCACCTAACCAATTGACCATGTCTTTTCTTGTCCCTATGGCCGCCCACCACACTAAACAAGGCCTAATTGCACATTAGGGTCCTCCAATTAAAATTCTATAGCTATTTAGTGCCTTTATCAATTAGACTTCAAGTTTTGCACCTTACGCGATTTAGCCCGTTTTATCAAATTGAGCACTCAAACGAGGAAACTTCTTTATGAAAATTTCACACAACATTAGTATCATACTGTAGACATCAAAATAATAATAAAATAAATTTTTTGATGTCAGATTTGTGGTCCCGCAACCACTGTTCCGACTAGGCCCAAAATCAGGATGTTACATCACACGCCCGTGTGAGGCACACGGCCTCGGACACGCCCATGCGTCCAAGCCGTGGCAGAACAGGGCATACATACTGACTTGTCCACACAGCCAGAGACACGCCCGTGTGCCTCACCCGTGGTCGACACTGACTTGCACCACACGGCCTGTCACACGCCCGTGTGTCTAGCCCGTGGTCGAGTTTGAATTGTTTCAATTTGAAAATTCGAATGACACGGTCGAGCTACACGCCCGTGTGCTTAACCGTGTGGACAAATATAGGTCATTTGCAAGGCCAATTTGCCACCCACACTTAGGGTCGCCCCTGCAAGCGCAAACCAATACAATTTCATACCCCAAATGACATTCAAACATACCAAAACGTACTCAATATAGACTTTTAACATCATCAATCATCATCCTATACAAATCCATCTTAACATATCAATCCAAATTATCAACTACACATCCAAAATCATGTAAGTCAAGCATCATATAATCCATACCACAAGTTCACATTTAAACCACCATTCTCATCAACCAATTTCGGCATGAAACATACCAGATTCATTATTCACACAACCCACACATATATACCAACATCATTCAACTTTCAAGACATATCACATGGCAAGACTTATACATTTCAATACATGCCATATTCACTAGCCTATACATGCCATCTACCAAATATATACAACTTCCAAAAGTACCCAAAATAGATAGCCGATAGTGTGATTGAGTCGCTGACGATCCCCGGATCCGAACTAGCTTTAAATACACTGTAAAACAGAGAAAACTTCACACAGTAAGCTTTAAAGCTTAGTAAGTTCGTTATAAAATACATATAACTCAATAATACATTATCATTATACAAAATAAACCATCACTTAGATAGATTCACAACTATATACAATATCATCCTTAGCCATATGCTCACACATTCATCCATTTATCCATAAATGATTTCATCAACCACGTAAATTCCAAACATACCTTTGCCAACACTTAGTTAACAAACATTCTTGCTAATCAATGCTCGATACCACACTTCGATCACTCTTCATTATTCATTCGATTTAATCGCACACTTAGTGCCAAATTTCTTAGTTGAAGCTTAATTATCATCGCACACTTAGTGCCTTTACGTTAAACCAAATTTAACTCGGTGATGCACACACAGTGCCAATCAATATAGCCGAAGCTTTCTTTATTTCGCACAGATAGTGCTATTCACCTCTGTCTCAATTCTAAATACGCACACTTAGTGCCATATTTCTCAAATTCACATATAGCATTACCAATTCATCAACAACATATATTCATTCATTACATAATACATGAATACAATTTAAATGATTCATATTATACACGAACTTACCTCGGACGTCAAAATAACAAAACAAGTCGATCAATCGAGCACTTTATCTTTGCCTCGATCTCGATCCAAATCTCTCCTTTCTTGGTCTATACATATTCAAAGTTAACTCATTCAAACACCAAGTTATTCAATTTAGTTTAGACACACATATTTAGGGCATTTTGCAAAATAGCCCTCACATTTTCACATTTTGACACTTAAGTCCCTATTTCATAAAATCATCAAATTCTAATAATTTCACTTCACACATGCCTAGCCGAATTTTCCTTATGCTCATACAAGCCCATATATATTATTTATTTCACATTTTAGTCCTCCAATTTCTCATTTTCACAACTTAGTCCAAAATAGCCAATTTTATAAAAAATTCAAATACAAACTATGTTAACCCAACCTTAAGCTTTCATATTTCACCAACTATCAACACAAAGCTCATATATTCATCAATGGCACATCTTAAAATCTTTATCAAACTCTAAAATTAAAGCATGGGCTTAAGAGAACACGAAGCAACGATCACAAAAACGTAGAAATTATCAAAAATCTAGCTCAAAACATACCTTGATTTAGCCAAAGTCTTAGCCGAAACCTTGAAAGCTTATTTTCTTTATTTTTATTTCAATTTCGGTGGAAGAAAGATGATAATGGCTTCCTTTTTCTTATTTATTTTATTTAATACATATTATTTCATCATTTACAAAAATACCCTTTTGTTAAAACATTATTATTTCATTCATTTAATGGATATATATGTCAACTTCCACTATCAAAGGTCTAATTACCACATAAGGACTCCTCATTTAAAAAGCCATGCCAAATAAGCACTTAAAAAATTAGCACACAGCTTTTGCATTTTATGCGAAGTCTTTTTTCTCAATTCGACACACAAACAATAAAATTTCCACCCAGAATTTTCACACATGCTCAATCACATATTGTAAACACCAAAAATAATATTAAAATATTTTTGCAACCTTGGATTTGTGGTCTTGAAACCACTATTCTGACTAGGGTCTAAACTGGGCTGTTACAATGTTGTATTTGGATTGAGTATGATATGTATTTATGTGAATTATATGAATGTAATATATACATGAAATGATCACATGCTCGGAAATGTTCATAAGATATTAGGTTCTGTTTGAATAATGAAATTTGATGGATATATGTGATTTCCCGTATTAAATGTGGTCCTGCATATGTTGCGGACAGAATATAGCTTGGACGAGCAATCCTGATATGGCCCTCTCGAGCATCCTGTTATATAGTTCCTGCAAGCATCCTGATCGATAGTGATTCTGCATATGTTGCATACTACCGCAGCTCTGTGTGAGTGTCCTGTTACATGACTCGATCGGTTGTGGTCCAGCATATAATGCAGACACAAACGCAGCTCTACGTGAGTGTCCTGATATAAGCTCTTATGGGATTCTTGATATGGCTTGCTTGAACTCCCTGTTTCCTTATCTGGGGCTCCTCGATATTAACTCTTCGGAGTTATCTGTTAAGCTTTATGAGCTCCCTGATTAAAACTCTTGTGAGTTTTCTGATTAGCCTTGATAAGTGTCCTGTTACATGGCTCATTTGAGCATCCTGATATGTGGCTCGATAGTGTGCTCCCTGATTAAGTTCCCTAATGAGTACCCCTGATTATGAGTTGATGGTTTATAGTTTGGTACACGTTGTGTGTACTACCTGAGTATCCATCGAAATTTCAATGATTAAACAGATAAATTTCTAAAATGAGAAACTATAAAGTTAAATGAATTATAGCATGAATGTTCTCGAAATACCTGAAAGTTTGTAACATGATGAGCTCATCTATGCTTACTTGATGTATATGTGAATTATGTGACTAACTTTCTTATTTGAGTGTATGTGATTAGGTAAATTTCTTAATTTGTTTGGAAGCATGATATTGATATGCTTATTTAAAAGAGTATGATTGGTAAGTTTAATTCCTGTTATACGAACTTACTAAGCATAAAATGCTTACTAGGTTTTATTTTCTCTGTTTTATAGTGCTTAGAAGCTCAAAAAGGTTAGAGATCGGTCGGAGTATCATCACACTATCCACCAGCTTAGTTTGGTATAAAAAGTAATCTTATTTTGATATAATGGCATGTATAGGTTAACTTAGCGAATTTTGGCAAGTAAATAGTTGTTTGTAACTTAGCCATTGGAATGGTTGATAATGGTTTATTTTGGTATTATTATTATAAGTTTATATATATCATGATAAACTTATATGTATGTGGTTTGGTTAAATTGAATTAGGGTAAAATATAAGTCATTGCTAGAAGGTAAGTTTGATAATATGAATATGTGATATTAATTCATAGATGTTAGTGATGTTTGCTTGATTTATATGACTTGAATTGGTTGGAAAATGTATGCAAATGTTATTGTAGGTTGAAGGTTAAATTTGGGTGGGAAATAAGGCTAAGAAATGGCCTTATTTTGTCCACATGGGTAGACACACGTGCGTGTGTCTTGACCGTGTGTGACACATGGCCCGGCACATGGGCATGTGGTTTGGTCGTGTGTCCCCTGCATATTAAATTTGAGAAATAAAATGCTCAAAATTGGGCATACAGGTAGAGACACGGGCATGTGTCTCAGCATTGTTTGATACACGGCCTAGAACACGGGCGTGTGTCTTAGCCGTGTGAAACCTGCATCTAATTTGTGAAAATTAAATTGACCACACGGACTAGCACATGGGCGTATGGCAGGCCTTGTGGCACAAGTCAAAGAGCTACATGGGGTTGGACACGGCTTGCGGCACGAGCGTGTCTTATGGTCACACAGGCATGTGCCTTGACCACACGGGCATGTGTGCCCTGCATATAAGAAAAAAATTTAAATTTTGCAAAAAATTCTCTGAGATCTCGATTTAGTCTTGACTAGTTTCTAATGTTTATATTGGGCCTTGAGGGTCCATTCAAGGAATAATATGATTAGTTTCGAATATGAATGATAAATGATATGAATTATCTGTAATTTTTTGTAAACTTCGGTAAAACTTCGTAACCCTACCGGCGACGGATACGGGTTAGGGGTGTTACATTTATTGGTATTAGAGCTACGGCTTAGCTGATTCTCAAACTAACATAGCAAGTATGAGTTTAGCTATACATGCCATTATATAATTTGTGATAGTGTGATGTCTCCTGACCATTTTTAAATGTGTTTTTCATATAGTAATGTCATCCAACCAAGCTAGAGCTGAATCTGAGGAAGCTGAGAGCACTGCTCAAGCTTCCGTTCAACGAGCTGCATCTAGTAGTAGTAGAAGGCCCATATCTGAGGGCCGAAGTGATGTGGCAAAAGAAGCCTTCTTTCAAATGATGAATGAATGGTTTACTGAATATTTAAGAACAAATCCTGCTGTATAACAACCTCCTCCACCTGCTCGTCAACCGGTTCCTGAGATGCTACAAGCTGTTGAACCTGTTAGAATCGATAAGCCTCCGATGGATAAAATCCGTAAGTATAGGGCAGAGGAATTTAGGGCTACTGCCGATGATGATCTAGAGAGAGCTGAATTCTGGTTGGAAAATACCATCAAAGTATTAGATGAACTATCATGTACACCGACTGAATGCCTGAAATCTGCTGTATCATTGCTAAAAGATTCGGCTTAACAGTGGTGGAATACTCTAATTTCTGTTGTACCGAGAGAAAATGTTACATGGGAGTTTTTCCAGACTGAATTCAGAAAGAAGTACATTAGTCAGAGATTTCTGGATCAGAAAAAGAAATAATTTCTTGAGCTCAAACAGGGAAACATGACTGTACCTGAATATGAGTGAGAATTTGTTAGATTGAGCAAATATGCCAGAGAGTGGGTTCTGACTGAGGCTGATATGTGTAAACGTTTCGAAGAAGGTCTAAATGAAGATATCAAATTGTTGATCGAAATTCTTGAATTAAGGGAATTTGTAGTACTGGTCGGTCTAGCACACAAAGCTGAGGAATTGAATAAAGAAAAGAAGCAAGCAGAGAGAGAAGCCCGGGTATCTGGTAAAAGATCTATGGGGAAGTCACAAGCATCTGTTTCAAAGAAATCAAAGAAATATTATGATCGTTTTACTACATTTACGGGATATTCTGGAAAAGAGCGGAGCTCTCAATGCTCTAACCCGAGATCTTCGTCTCCATCTGTAACAAGTCTAGGAAGTGTAGGTAACCCCAAATCGAGGTGTAAATATTACAATAAATTTTATTTTGGGGAATGCCGTTTGAGAAGCGGAGCATGTTATAGATGTGGTTCTCTTGATAATTTTCTTAAAGATTGTCCGGAGAGGGTTGAAAAAGATACTGATCAGATTTCGAAGCCGAGTAATCCCGCCTCGAGAGGCAGGCTGCCCCGTCACCCCGGTAATGTCAGTAGTAGCCGAGGTGCTACAAAAAACTCAACAGTTAAATCTGAAGCACAAGTACCAGCAAGGACATATGCTATTCGTGCTAGAGAGGATGCCTCTACACCAAACGTCATTACTGGTACATTTTTTTTACTTGATACTTATATTACTGCTTTGATTGATCTCGGTTCAACACATTCATACATATGTACAAATTTAGTGTCTGTTAAAAATTTATCTATAGAATTCACTGAATTTGTGGTTAAAGTATCAAACCCTCTGGGTCAGTATGTTATGATGGATAAAATTTGTAAAAATTGCCCGTTGATGGTAAAGGGTTATTGTTTCTCGGCTGATTTGATGCTATTGCCATTTGATGAATTTGATGTGATTTTGGGAATGGACTGGTTAACTCAGCATAATGCAGTGGTAAATTGTAAACAGAAATACATTGTGTTAAAGTGTCAGAATGGTTACTTCACGTTGAATCTGATAAACTGGAGGGGTTATATAATGTGATTTTAGCTATATCGGCAGAGAAATATATCAGAAAGGGATGTGATGCTTATCTTGCATATGTGCTAGATACTAAAGCATCTGAATCTGTAACAGTCCGGTTTAGACCCTAGTCGGAATAGTGGTTTTGTGACCATAAATCTGAGTCAGAAAAATATTTTAATATTATTTTCTATGTTTATAGTACGTGAATTGACATGTGTGAAATTTCCGTGTTTTAATTTGATCGTTTGTGTGCTTAATTTGCAAAAAAGGACCAAATCGTAGAAAATGCAAAAGTAGCCTTCTATTTGATTAGGTGCCCAATTGATGTGTCTTATTAAGTGTGAGGTCCTTATGAGGTAAATGGACCCTTGGATTAATGCATGGACAAAGATGGATATATGTTAGTGAGATTTTAATGTTATTATTAAGGTTATAAAGGTAATTAATTAAATAATGGATAGTTTAATAAAACAAAACATGCATTAAACAATTATGTTCATCTTTTAGCCGAAAATAAGAGAAAGAAACAAGGGTTTTAAGCTTTCAAAACATTCGGTCATTGAAGGCTTTGATTGAGGAATGTTTTTGATTTGGTTTTTGATAATTTTTACGTTTTTGAGATTGTTGTTTCAAATACTATAAAGCCCATGTCTCAATTTTTGAATTTGATGATGTATTCATGAAATGCCATTGATGATAGCTTGTGGTTTTTGTTGTTTGATGATGGAAATTAAAAGATATGTGATAGATTAATATGTTTTGTCTTTGGATTTTTGATGAATTTCAGTAATTTGGGCTAAATTGTGAAAATAATAAATTGAGGGACTAAAATGTGAAATAAATGAAATGTGTGGACTTATATGGACTATATGAATATTCAGCTAAGCATGGGAAATATGAAATTTTGTGTATTTTGTGATTTTATGAAATAGGGGCTAAAATGTCAAAAATGTGAATTTTAAGGGCTAAAGTGCAAAATGCCCTAATTATGTGCTAGTGATTTGAATTGAATGAAATGTGTTATTAAATAGCCAAATTTGAATTTATATAGATCAAGAACAAAATAAAACAGAATTAGATCGGGGGAAGTCGAAAGTGGTCGATTAGTCGATTCCATCCATTCGTTTCTGTACGAGGTAAGTTCATAAGTAAATAAATATTGTTAAATTCGATTGTATATATTTTATTTGTACCTAATTGTATTATTACTTGTAAATATATTTGAATACCGAATTGGTAAAAGTGTGGAAGAATCATCTACGAGCTTGAATCGATCGAGTTACGACATTAGAAAGCCCCGTACGAACCTTAGGAATAGTTAGGATATATATGTCATGACATAGGATTCTGATATGTGATTCGTGTAAGACCACGTCTGGGACGTTGGCATCGACTTGTGTTTACGTGTAAGACCATGTCTGGGATATTGGCATCGTATTTGATTCGTGTAAGACCCTGTCTGGGACAGTGGCATCGATATGTGATTACATGTAAGACCACGTCTGGGACGTTGGTATTGTACGAGATTTCTGATTTTCTGAGTATCCTTATTAATTCTGAATGGTTCAACGGGCATTATCGAGATGAGATCGAATGTGAAAAAGAACTAAAAGGTTCAGGTACGTGCTATGTTATATGTATATGTAAGTAAGGTAAGTATATGTTAGAGATGAATATATGAATTAGACATGGTAAAAGAGAAATTTATATGTGCTTATGAGTATATGTGTATTCGAACATTGATGTTATATTGCTATTGTAAATGTAATAATATTTGAGTTTGCAAGCATATTAAATGTACATTTGGTTAAGGTTTGTTTGATTTAATTAGTTGATTTAATACAAATGTTTATTGGTTCATTATTTACTTAGGGCTTACTAAGCTATGAAAGCTTACTTTGTGTGTGTGTTTGTTCCTTGTTTTATAGATTATTAAAGCTACAGGAAGCTCGGGGATCGTCGAGGATCATCACCACACTATCGAACTATATTTTGGTATCTTTGTAAAATGTACATATTAAAGTATGGCATGTATAGGCTAGAGAACTTTGATTATGTTTTGAGATGTGTAAATATAGCCATGTGATATGGCTTGTTAATGAATGTGTTTATGGACGAGTTTTGTTCTTGTTTTATGATGCATAAGTTGGAATGTTTTGATGTGCTCATGAATGGCCAAATGAAATGGTCCATATGGGTAAGTTCATGATTGATTTCAGAAATTGATATGATGAGAAATGATATGAATTAAAATGGTTTTAATTTAAGTATTAATCATATGTTTTTATGTGAAATCCATGCTTTGAATTTGTTTGTTTGAGTTAGGTTTGCATAGGGTAATGAATTGTGCATGTTTTGGTATGTTTTGGTTGCTATTAGATCATGAATTGAGGCTTGTTGGATGTTTGTAGGTTTGGCCCAAATTTTGGGTGGCAAATTGGCCTTGCAATTGGCCTATATTTGCCCACACGATTGAGCACACGGGCGTGTGTCTCGACTGTGTCCCTCATGGTTGCATTTCGAAGCAAGTCAGGAAGCCACACGGGCTGGACACACGGGCGTGTGACTGGCCGTGTGAGCAAGTCAGTAGCCTCCCTAATTTTCACACGGCATGGCACACGGGCGTGTCTTGTAGCCGTGTGGAAAAGTCAGTATGTATGCCCTGTTTTTCCACGGCCTAGACACATGGGTGTGTCTAATACTGTGTGAGGAACACGGCTTGCCCACACGAGCGTGTGACCTCTGTAACTTTGAAAAAATGTTTAATTTTCAAAAAATTTTGTATGTGCTCGGTTTAGTCCCGACCCCTTTCCAATGCATGTTTAAGGTCTCGTAGACCTTTTAAAGGGACTCTATGTATATGATTTGCTATGATATGATGATGGTGTATTTTATGTTTGTGAAATGATCGTAAAAGTTCCGATATGTCCGGTAACGCCTCTTAACCTTATTCTAGCGATGGTTATGGGTTAGGGGTGTTACATTTTGTTGGTATCAGAGCTACGGTTTAGTCAATTCTCGGACTAACGTAGTAGCATGTGTGAGTCTAGCTATACATGCCATATTTTTATACTGCGATATTGTGATGATTCTTAACAATTGAAATGTGTTTTCGTATAGTAAATGGATCCCGATCGAGCCATAGCTGATGATTTGGAAAGTAATGCGCCCGCTCTTGCTCAGGGGGCAGCGCCGGCTGATTCTAGGCCGATTACGAGTATTCATGAGAGTGAGGCTAAACAAGCCTTCTATCAGATGATGAACGATTGGTTTACATAGTACATTCGTACAAATTCGGCTGTTCAACAACCCCTACCCCAGCCTAATCCTCCTCTGATACCTGTAATACCTCAAGTACTTGATCCGATGAGATCACATAAGCCCCTTGTTGATAAAATTAGAAAATAATGGGCTGAAGAATTCAAAGCCACTGTTGATGATGATGCTGAGCGAGCTGAACTTTGGCTCGATAATACTATTCGTGTGTTTGATGAGCTATCCTGTACACCTGATGAGTGCATTAAATGTGTTGTATCATTGCTTCGAGATTCTGCGTATCATTGGTGGAATACACTGATATATGTAGTTCTGAGAGAATGGGTTACCTGGGAGTTCTTTCAGACTGAATTCCATAAGAAATACATCAGTCAGAGATTTATCGACCAAAAGCGCAAAGAATTCCTTGAGTTGAAACAGGGTCGTATGACCGTAATAGAATATGAGCGGGAATTTGTGAGACTTAGCAGATATGCTCGAGAGTGTGTTTCGACAGAAGCAATTATGTGTAAAAGATTTGAAGACGGGCTGAATAAAGACATTAAATTGCTCGTTGGGATTCTTGGAATAAAAGAGTTTGTTGTACTTGTTGAGAGAGCATGCAAAGCTGAAGATCTCGGGAAAGAGAAAAGAAAAGCTGACTTTGAAGCTAGAGATGCACGTAAGAGATCATCGGGTAAGCCATTCCAGCAGGCATCAAAGAAATTTCGAGATGACTTTATCCATTCAAAGGCTATTGCGGGTTATTCTAGACGTGATCGGGACAAACCACCTGTGAGTTTGAAAGCTACCTCAGTAGCTAGGGTTGGTAACATTCGATCGAAGCAACCTGAGTGCAAACACTGCGGTAAACGACATCTCGACAGTTGTAGATTGAATGATCGGGCTTGCTTTAAATGTGGATCGATGGATCACTTCATTCGTGAATGTCCTGAGTTGGTTGAGCAAGACATGAAGCATAATATGAGGATGAGTAACATGACATCTCGTGGTAGACCACCCAGAAATACAGGTAATGTGAGTGGCAGTCAAAGAGGAACTAAAGACACAGCTATTAGATCAGAGGCTCGTGCACCTGCCAGAGCTTATGCTATTCGCGCTCGCGAATAAGCTTCGTCTCCAGATGTGATTACTGGTACTTTCACTCTCTATGATACTAGTGTTGTTGCATTGATTGATCCTGGTTCGACTCATTCTTATGTATGTGAGACTTTAGTATCCAGTAAGACTTTGCCTGTAGAGTCTACTGAATTTGTGATTAGAGTATCGAACCCCTTAGGCCAGAGTGTTTTAGTTGATAAGGTGTGCAAGAATTGTCCGTTGATGATTCAAGATTCATGTTTTCCGGCTGATTTGATGTTGTTGCCATTCGATGAGTTTGATATAATTCTGGGTATGGATTGGTTAACTTTGCACGATGCTATTGTGAACTGCAAATGAAAGACTATTGATTTGTGATGTCAGAATGATGAGATTATTTAGATTGAGTCTGAATGGTTTACCAGCAGTGATATCTTCGATGTTAGCTCAGAAATATGTGAGAAAGGGTTGTGAAGCTTATTTTGCTTATGTGCTAGACTCTAAAGTGACCGAAAAGAAGATTGAATCAGTACCAGTTATGTGTGAATATTCGGATGTGTTTCCTGAAGAATTATCGGGTTTGCCACGGATCCGAGAGGTAGAGTTTGGTATTGAGTTAGTGCCGGGGACGACTCCGATATCGATAGCTCCGTACAGAATGACACCAACTGAATTAAAAGAATTGATAGCTCAGTTGCAAGAATTGACGGATAGAGGCTTCACACGACCAAGTTTTTCTCCTTGGGGTGCACTGGTTTTGTTTGAGAAAAAGAAAGACGAAACTATGAGAATGTGCATCGACTACCGACAACTCAATAAGATGACTATAAAGAATAAATATCCTTTGCACGGATTGACGGTTTGTTCAATCAGTTGAAAGGGGCTACTGTGTTTTCTAAGATAGATCTAAGATCAGGTTACTATCAGTTGCGAGTTAAAGACTCCGATGTACCAAAAACTGCTTTCCGAACGAGGTACAGACACTATGAGTTTCTGGTTATGCCTTTTGGACTTACTAATGCTCCTGCTGTTTTTATTGATTTAATGAATCAGATCTTCAGATAATATTTGGATCGATTTGTGGATGTGTTTATAGATGACATATTGATCTATTCACGTGATGAATCTGAACATGCTGAACATCTGAGATTAGTGCTACAGACTTTACGTGATAAGCAGTTGTATGCGAAGTTTAGTAAATGTGAGTTTTGGTTACGAGAAGTCAGTTTTCTGGGACATATTATGTCAGCATCGGGTATTCAGGTTGATCCAAATAAGTTCTCGGCTATACTAGATTAGAAGCCTCCTAAAAATGTATCTGAAGTTTGAAGTTTCCTGGGTTTAGCTGGTTACTATAGACGGTTCGTAAAAGATTTCTCTATGATTGCAACCCCTATGACGCGACTACTTCAGAAAGATGTTAAGTTCGAGTGGTCAGAAAAGTGCCAGAAAAGTTTCGATCAGTTGAAAGCTTTGTTGATCGAAGCTCCAGTGTTAGTTCAGCCAGAATCAGGTAAAGAATTCATTATCTATAGCGATGCATCTTTGAATGGTTTGGGTTGTGTTTTGATGCAGGAAGGCAAAGTCATAGCTTATGCCTCGAGACAATTAAAGCCGCATGAAAAGAACTATCCGACGCACGATTTGGAATTGGCAACTATTGTGTTTGCGTTGAAAATTTGACGTCACTATATGTTCGGTGAGAAATGTCACGTATATTCTGATCACAAAAGCTTAAAATATTTGATGACTCAGAAAGATCTGAATCTACAACAACGAAGATGGTTAGAGTTGTTAAGAGATTATGAGCTTGTGATAGACTACCATTTGGGAAAGGCTAATGTTGTTGCTAATGCTTTGAGTCAAAAATCGTTGTTTGCCCTACGTGCAATGAATACTCAGTTGGCCCTATCCGATGACGGTTCACTTGTAGCTGAGTTGAAAGCGAAACCGTTATTGATTCAGCAGATTTGTGAGGCTTAGAAAGTTGATAACGAATTGATAGCAAAATGGGATTAATGTGATACGAATACTGATTCAGAGTTCCGAGTTGATACTGAAGGATGTTTGAGGTTCAAAGACCGAATGTGTGTTCTGAGAAATTCAGAATTGATTCAGATGATTTTGAATGAAGCTCATAGTAGTCGGTTATCTGTTCACCCGGGTAGCACAAAAATGTATAATGATTTGAAACAACTTTACTGGTGGCATGGTATGAAACGAGATATCCCTGACTTTGTTTCGAGATGTTTGATCTGTCAGCAAGTCAAAGCTGAGCATCAGGTTCCGTCTGGGTTACTTCAACCGATTGTAATACCTGAGTGGAAATGAGACAGAGTCACGATGGATTTTGTATCAAGTTTGCCTTTGTCATCGAGTAAGAAAGATGCAATCTAGGTTATTATGGATAGATTGACTAAATCGGCTCATTTTGTTCCAGTTCACACAGATTACTCGCTTGATAAACTTGTTGAGTTGTATATTTCTCAGATTTTCAGATTACACGGAGTACCTATTTCTATTGTTTCGGATAGAGATTCAAGGTTCACATCGCAGTTTTAGAAGAAACTGCAGGATGCACTAGGTATGAAACTACACTTTAGCACTGCTTTTAACCTGCAAACAGATGGACAGTTCGAACGAATTAGTCAGATACTCGAGGATATGTTGAGATGTTGCATTCTTGAGTTTGAAGGTAAATGGGAATGATATTTACAACTGATTCAATTTGCGTATAATAATAGCTTTCAATCGAGTATCAAAATGACACCTTACGAGGCTTTGTACGGTCGTAAATGTCGAACACCTTTGTATTGGACCGAGCTCAGTGAGAATAAGATACACGGGGTCGATTTGATCAAAGAAACTGAACAGAAAGTGAAAGTGATTCGTGATAGTCTGAAAACCGCGTCAGATCGTTAGAAATCATATGTAGACTTGAAATGAAAAGATATTGAGTTTCAGATCGGGGACAAAGTGTTTTGAAAGTCTCACCGTGGAAAAAAAATACTCTGATTCAGTCGTAAAGGCAAATTGAGTCTGAGATTCATTGGACCGTATGAGATTATAGAGCGTATCGGGCCGGTTGCTTACAGACTATTGTTGCCACCTGAGTTGGAAAAGATCCATAATGTATTTCATGTTTCGATGCTTCGACGATATCGATCCGACCCATCGCATGTAATTTCTCTATCTGAGATTGAGATTCGATCCGATATGACATACGAGGAAGAACTGATCCGGATTTTAGATCGTGAGGTTTTCTCATCAAGGCAATATGTTGAGTTTTTCTCATCAACTCATGGTTACTTACTCAACCATTCTTGAAACTTACTCATTCATTCTCTTACCACATTCTTACCATATCACAAGCCAATTCGCTCGTTTAATTAGCATACGTTCCTGCACTGATCGTCACAAGATCATATATAACAACACATCAAGCATTTTCAATAAGCCGCTCATGCTACTAATATCTTGGTGGTTTCGCACTTAGCCCACCATTCCTTTATAAGTGATGGTATCACACATAGCCCATCGATCAATAATCAATAAAGTGACATTGCACATAGCTTACCGTTATTTACATTCATGGATAATAATTCACAAGTATATCTCTATTTCAAATGTTCATTCAAGAACATCCTCACATGTTCCCCTTTTTTTACTTAACTTTCTACGATACTCGTTCTCGTTCACACAGTGCGTTAAATGCACATACCACACTAGGGGTTCATCATTTATTGAATTCATCTCAATTCAATTCTACACCTACTTGTGCTACTCATAGTACAACCATATACATTCACATATACATTGAATCATTCGAATTGTTAAATAACTCTCTTGAGTCTCATGCACATAGTTCTCGTTGTCACTCTACCCCAATTGGGTTTTACATACTCTAACATATCGATGCCATGTCCCTGACATGGTCTTATACGAATTCTTACACCGAGGCCATATCCCAATATGGTCTTACTCGAGCCTTTAACCATCGTTCTATCGTGCTATACACCTTTCTCATTACTCTAAATTCAATTCCATTGACATCTCATCAAGAGACATTTCATACATTCACATAATAATATACATTCCATACAACATTGGAATACTAAATAAGCTCATACATAATTTCAACATTTGCACATGAACTTACCTCGATGTCGAAAGAGCCGAAAAGGACTTTTTGCCCACATTTCTCTTTTCATCCGTTCTAGGTCTGAAACTCATTTTCTTTGATCTATAGCAATGAAATTTACTAACTTAATCACTTAATGATCGTATTACAACATAATGTCTACTTAGGCAAAAAATGACCATTTTGCCCCTATACTTTGGCAAAATTACGATTTTGCCCCTATGCTCATAAATAAATTTTCATCACATTTTCTTGTTAAAAAAGCCTAGCTGAACATTTAATTCTCTTACAACTATTCTCAATTCCATAAATTTCATGCCTTAATGAACAAATTACAACTTTTGCATTTTAGTCCCAATTAGGTGTTTTCATGACAACACCTTTCACAAAAGTTGTTTCTCATCATCCTATCATTCATTTTCTTTCATAAAACTCATCAAAGAACATAAAATCTCTCATGGAAAGTCCCTAGACTTTCAACCATATTGCAAACTAGTCCCCTCTTTAGAAAGCTTAAGCTTTAGGGGTCTCAAAAGTACAAAAATTAACATCTAAAGCCATCAAAATCACTTACTTGAGTGAAGAGAAGCTTGCTGAAATTTTCAAGCTTTCAAAGCCCTCCCATGGCTGATATTTTCGGTTGAAAGAGAAGAAAATAAAAAGATGATAGCTTTTTGGCTTATTTCATCTTATTTCATTTCTTTTTAAACACCTAACATGACCACATTTAATGTTCTTGTCCCCTTAGCTTACTATGGCCGGCCAACTCACTTAGACTAGGCCAAATTTCTCATTTGGGACCTCCAATTACTAAGCCATAGCTATTTGGTACCTTTAGCCTATAGAATGGAACTTTCGCACTCTATGCGATTTAGTCCTTTTTCACAATTTAGCTAGAAATCGCTAAAATTAAGGCACCAAAATTTTTATGCATCCTCATAAACATGTTGTAACTCATAACGTAACATGAAAATAATTTTCTCTAACCTCGAATTAGTGATTTCGAGATCACTATTCTGACTAGCCCCTAAATCGGGCTGTTACAGGTGCATTTCGATGGTTATGAGTATGTGACTCATGATGTGTTGGAAATGTGGTAAGGGATAGAAAGAGTAAGCATAGTTGTGAATTACTTATGTGAGTATAATGCTAATTGTTGCTTAGCTTATACTATGTTGCTTAATTATTTATGTGTAAACTTACTAAGCTCAAAGCTTACTCTCTTTCTTTTCCCTTGTCTTATAGAGTAAAAGTGTTGAATCGAGATACGAGGATCAATTGAAAGATCGCCCACACTATCAGCACACTCTGGTACATTAGACTCAATGTTTTGTATATGGCATGTATAGGGGCTAGACAAGTTAGTGAATTTTGTTGTAAATGGCTAAGATGTGTTGGCCTTTAGATGGATAGCTTATTTTGTATAATGCCATAGTTGTTGGCTATTTTATGTTATATGAAAAGTTATAGTTGTCTATGTGAGATTGCAATTCAATTTGAGTTGATTATGATTGTGTTAGATGTGTATATGTTGTGTATGCTAGAGGGGTGAAAAGAACTTGGCACATAGCTTTGTTCTTGTCCATGTGGATAGACACACGGGTGTGTGTCTAGGCCATGTGTGACACAAGGTTAGCCCACGGGCGTGTGCTTTGGCTGTGCGTCCCCTGCATGTTAGTATTTGAAGTCAGAATAGACCACGGACTAGTCACACGGGCGTGTGACTAGGGTGTGTGGGATTAATCAGTGTTGGCCACGGGCTAGCCACACGGGCGTGTGTCTAGACTCTAGGCCGTGTTAAGGTAGTTAGTGTGCACCACGGGTGGTAAGCACGGGCGTGTGCCTTGGCCGTGGGGCATTGGCAGAATGCTGGGGTTTTAGACACAGTTTGGGGACATGGGCGTGTGTGAACATGCACGGGCATGTCTAATCTTGCATGGGCGTGTGAGACCTGTATAAAAGAGAAAATTTTTAAGATTGGAAAAGTTTCGGTTTAGTCTCAAGAGCTCTCGTGTGTATGAGTGAGGCCTCGTAAGTCAAGAATGAGGTTGTTGAGATGACTTCAGAGAGTAGTTACGACGAGCCTAAGTGGCGATCAAGTGGTTTGAGTTAGGTAATGCCTCGGGCCCAATTTCGGCGTAGAACCCGGGTAAGGGGTGTTACATTTAGTGGTATCAGAGCTATGGTTAGTTAGTTCTAGGACTACCGTAGCGGGTGTAAGAGTCTAGCTATACATGCCATAAGTGTATAATGATAGTGTGGTGGTTTCTGATGATTTTAAATCTTGTTTTATATAGTATATGGATTCCGATGAATCGACTGCTGATGAAGCAACTATTAATGCGCCGGCTCCTACGCAAGGAACCGTGCCTGTTCAAAGTGGACCTGAGGCTAGGGGTCAAGGGGAAGAGGCACGAGAAGCCTTTCTCCAGATGATGAGCAATTGGTACTCGAATTATGTTTGAGTGAACCCTAATGCTCAACCTCCTCCACTTCCTCCTCCTATACCTCAGCCAAATCTAGTGGCTCCTCAAGGTATGGATGTAGTGAGGATATCGAAACCCCCGGTGGATAAGATTAGGAAGCACGGGGCTGAGGAGTTTAGAGCTAAGGTAGATGATGACCCAGAGAGGGCGGAGTTCTGGTTGGAGAACTCGATGAGGGTGTTCAATGAGCTCTTATGTACGCCTGAAGAGAGCTTGAAGTGCACCGTATCTTTGCTGAGAGATTCGGCATACCATTGGTGGAAGACGTTGATGTTAGTGGTCCCGAGAGAGTGGGTGACGTTGGACTTCTTTCTGGAAGAGTTCTGGAAGAAGTATATAAGCCAGAGGTTTACTGATCGAAAAAGGAAGGAATTCATTGAGTTGAAACAAGGAAAAATGACAGTAGCGGAATATGAGCGTGAGTTTGTTAGGCTTAGCAAATACAATTAAGAATGTGTATCGGCTGAGACCATCTTGTGTAAGAGGTTCGAAGATGGGCTGAATGAGGACATCAAACTCCTAGTGGGCATTTTGGAGTTAAAAGAATTTGTGGTATTAGTTGAGAGGGCAAGTAAGGCCGAAGAGCTGAGTTCAGAAAAGAGGAGGGCTGTGAGTGAAGCCCGAGATGCTAGAAAGAGGCCGATGGGCAAGTCATACCAAGACCAATCGAAAAGATCCAAGGAAGTGAATCCTCTGACGACGGCACCAGTGGGTTATTCGCATCGAGACTTGGGCAATACTCGCTCTGGTTCGAGAGTCCAAGCCCCCTCGATGGAAAGTGTGGGCAATACGAAGAGCAAATTGGAGTGTCCAAGTTGTGGTAGGTACCACACTGGAGAGTGTTGGGGAAATATTTAAAAATGCTATAAGTGTGATTCCCCCGACCATTTTATCTGAAACTGCCCCGAGAGGGATGATAAGGAAGAGAAGCAAGAGATGAGACCTAGTGATGTGTCTACGAGGGGTAGACCACCAAGGAACCCAAGAGGTGGGGCTAGTGGTAGAGGTGCGCCCAGAGATTCTGCTGTGAGACCAGAGGGTCGAGCACCTGTGAGGACATATGCTATTCGCGCTCGCGAAGAAGCATCCTCCCCGGATGTGATAACGAGTACATTTTCTCTCTATGACACCTTTGTTATTGCTTTAATAGATCCAGGGTCTACTCATTCTTATATTTGCATGAGGTTAGCATCTAGTTTGAGTATGACCATTGAGTCTACGGACATAGTGGTTAAGGTGTCAAACCCGTTAGGAAAGTATGTATTAGTGGACAAAGTGTGTAAGAATTGTCCTTTATTGATTGAGAATCATTGTTTTCCGACAAACCTTATGTTGTTACCATTTGATGAGTTTGATTTAATCCTAGGCATGGATTGGTTGACTACCCATAGTGTCTTAGTGAACTGTGGTAGTAAGTTCATTGAATTGAAATGTGAGAGTGGAGATGTGGTTCGGGTTGAATCAGGTGGATCGGATAGTCTACCAGTGATGATTTCTTCCCTAGTGACTGAGAAATGTTTGAGAAAAGGATGTGAGTCCTATCTTGCTTTTGTGTTGAATACTCGAGAGATTGGAGTAGAGTTTGAAACAGTGCCAATGGTATGTGAGTATCCAGATGTATTTCCGGAAGAGTTACCCGGATTACCTCCAGTGAAAGAGGTCGAGTTTGGAATTGAGTTGGTTCTGGGAATGACACCTATTTCAATTGCTCCATATAGAATGGCACCTGTAGAGTTGAAAGAACTGAAGGTTCAGCTGCAAGAGTTGACAGATAAGGGTTTTGCAAGATTGAGCCACTCGCCGTGGGGTGCCACTCGCCGTGGGGTGCTCCGGTATTATTTGTGAAGAAAAAAATGGGTCTATGAGATTGTGTATAGACTATAGACAACTGAACAAGGTGACAGTTAAGAATAATTATCCTTTACCAAGGACTGATGATCTTTTTGATCAACTGAAAGGAGCTACAGTGTTCTCCAAGATAGACTTGAGGTCTGGTTATTATCAGCTCAGAGTGAAAGAGCAAGATGTGTTGAAAACTGCATTTGGACAAGGTATGGCCATTATGAGTTTTTGGTTATGCCGTTTGGTTTGACGAATGCACCTGCGATTTTTATGGATCTGATGAACTGTGTTTTCAGACCATATGTGGACAAGTTTGTAGTTGTCTTAATTGACGATATTTTGATCTATTCTCGGGATGAGAACGATCACGAAAAGCATTTGAGAATTGTCTTGCAAACTTTGAGAGATAAGCAGTTGTATGCTAAGTTTAGCAAGAGTGAGTTTTGGCTCCGAGAGGTCGGATTCCTAGGACACATGGTGTCAGGTGATGGCGTCAGAGTTGACCCGAGTAAGATATCAGCTGTTGTGGATTGGAAACCGCCGAGGAACGTGTCTGAAATCAGAAGTTTCTTGGGATTAGCAGGATATTACAGACGTTTCGTAAAGGGGTTCTCTGTGATTGCTACCCCGATGACGAAACTATTGCACAAAGATGTCAAGTTTGATTGGACTGAGACGTGTCAACAGAGTTTCGAGAGATTGAAAACATTGTTGACTGAGGCATCGATTTTGGTTCAACCAGAATCAGGGAAGGAGTTCGTGGTTTATAGTGATGCGTCGTTTAATGGTCTCGATTGCGTGTTGATGCAAAAGGGTAATGTAGCCGTTTACGCCTCGAGGCAGCTAAAACCGCACGAGAAAAATTATCCGACTCACGATTTGGAGTTAGCTACGATTGTTTTTGCGTTAAAGATTTGGCGACATTACTTGTATGGTGAGAAGTGCCGAATCTTTACGGATCATAAGAGTTTGAAGTATTTGATGGATCAGAAGGATCTGAATTTGCGACAGAGACGGTGGCTTGAGTTATTGAAAGACTATGAGTTAGTCATTAACTACCACCTGGGAAAGGCGAATGTGGTTGCGGATGCCCTGAGTAGGAAATCCTTGTATGCTCTAAGAGTTATGAGCACAAGTTTAGCATTGTCTGACGATGGTGCTATTTTGGCAGAGTTGAGAGCTTAGCCGCTATTTGTTCAACAGATATGTGAGGCTCAGAAAAATGACAGTGAGATGCAAGCTAAGATAGCTATGTGCAGATCAGAAAGTTATTCTGATTTTCAAGGGAATTTGAATGGTTGTCTGATGTATCGTGACAGAATTTGTGTTCCTAAAGATGAGGAGTTGATTCGAAAGGTTTTGCATGAGGCCCACAGTGGATGTTTGTCAGTACATCCGGGCAGTACGTAAATGTTTAACGACCTGAAAAAGTTATATTGGTGGCCGGGTATGAATAGAGATATTTCAGAGTTTATGACAAAGTGTCTGATTTGCCAACAGGTGAAGGCTGAGCATCAAGTGCCTTCGGGATTGCTTCAGCCAGTAATGGTACCCGAATGGAAGTGGGATTGGTTTACCATGGATTTTGTAATGGGGTTGCCGATGACTCCGAGAAAGAGAGATGCTGTGTGGGTTGTCGTGGATAGATTGACAAAGTCGGCTCATTTTATTCCAGTACGTGTTGATTATTCACTGGACAAGTTAGCCGAATTGTATGTTGCAGAGATAGTGAGGTTACATGGTGTGCCTATGTCTATAATATCGGATAAATATCCGAGGTTTACTTCGAGATTTTGGAAGAAGTTGCAAGAGGCCATGGGTACGAGATTGAATTTCAGCACCGCGTTCTATCCGCAATCCGATGGTTAGTCTGAAAGAGTGATTCAAGTTCTGGAAGATATGCTGCGATGCTGTGTGTTAGAATTCGAAGCTAGCTGGGAGAGATATCTACCTTTGGTCGAATTCGCCTATAACAACAGTTATCAGTCGAGTATACAGATGGCACCGTATGAGGCTTTGTATGGTCGTAAGTGTCAGACTCCTTTGTATTGGATCGAGCTTAGTGAGAAGCGGATCCATGGGGTCGATCTAGTGAAAGAAACTGAAGAGAAGGTGAAAGTAATCCGTAATAGTCGAGAGCCGCCTGACCGGCGTAAGTCGTCGCGCGATTTGAAAAGAAAAGAAATTGAGTTTGAAGTGGGCGACAAAGTGTTTTTGAAAGTGTCCCCGTGGAAGAAGGTTATGAGATTTGGACAAAAAGGGAAATTGAGTCCAAGATTCATATGGCCGTATGAGATTACAGATAGAGTTGGGCCTGTAGCATACCGATTGGCTTTGCTTTCAGAGAGTTGGAAAAGATTCATAATGTGTTCCATGTGTCGATGTTATGACAAAGATCGCTCGATCCTTCACATGTGATTCCTTCGACGGAAATTGAGATAAGATCGGATATGTCTTATGAAGAGGAGCCGATTAAGATCTTGGCTCGGGAAGTGAAACAGTTGAGAAATAAGAACATAGCACTAGTGAAAGTGTTATGGCAGAAAAATGGTGTGGAAGAGGCTACGTGGGAAACGGAAGAAGCTATGAGAGAGCAACATCCAAACCTCTTTACTGGTAAGATTTTCGGGGGGCGAAAATCTCTAAAGGGGGGAGAGTTGTAACATCTCGATTTAGGGCCTAGTCGAAATAGTGGTGCGAGACCACAAATCCGAGGGTTATGAATGCGTTTTTGAGGTTTATGCATTGTATGCATGCTAGTGTGAAAGTTTCATGAAGCAATTTTGTGAAATTGTGGTTGAATTGTCCAAAAGGACTAAATTGCAAAAGTTGCAAAATGTGTGTTTCTAGAAGCTATATGTGTGAAATAGCTTTAGATTATTAATTAGAGGTCCTTAAATAGCAATTTTTCCAATTTTTAATATTTGGACAAAATTGGGCATGGATGAGTTAAAATAGAAAGTTTATCAAAAAGGGCATTTTGGTCATTTAACAAATAAGTGATTAAAAAGGAGAAAAGATGACAAAATCATGCTCATCTTCTTCCCCTCATTGCCGAAAATTTGAAAGAAGCCATAGCTAGGGTTCTTCAATTTTTCAAGCTTGCTAGTAAGTGCATCTAGCCTCGTTTTTGATATTCTTTGTATTTTTGAAGTCCCGGTAGCATGAGTAAGCTATTTTTAGCTATTTGGTGAGCTATGAAGGATGTTCAAAAATGTGTTCATGTATGACATGCATGTATTTTGTTGTTTTATGGAAGATTATGAAAGCTTGATGTAGTAGAAACATCTTTTGTTAAGTGATTTTCCATGAAAATGCATGTAGGGACTTGATTGTGAAAATCTTAAGTTTGGTCATACATGTGTGTTTTAGTGAGAATTGATGATAGCTTTAGTTGAATAAGTGGTTCGGCTAAGCATGAAAGGCTAAAAAGTTGAATAAAAATCACTTTACGAGCCTTGGGGCTAAAGTGTAATTATGAGAAAGTTTAGGGGCAAAATAATAATTTTGCTAAAGTATGAGATGTGGGTCAATTTAGTCAATGTATGTATTGAATAAGTTGCTTTATTCATTATAGATCAAGAAAGACGAAGCCCGGAACGAAACCGAGGCAAAAGCAAGGTGGTGGACTAAATTGCAAGTCTCAATACTTTTGAGTATCGAGGTAAGTCTATGCATAAACAATGCATTCATACTTACAATTTGTTGATGATAGCTAGTGTGCAGCTTGTTCGAGATTGATTGAGAACCTATGTGGTCCAAATAGAATGAATGTAGTAGAATTGTGAATGGATGTTTAATTGAGTAAGTAGACATGTGAATGTGTAGTGATAATGCTAGATGGTAGGCTAAGTGCGATACCATCCTAAGGCATATTGACGATGAGATGGCTATGTGCGATGCTATCGTTAGGTATATCGTTTAGTGGGCTAAGTGAGGAACCCCTATGATTACCTTTGTGGTAGGCTAAGTGCGATACCACCTTATTAATCGATTGTGGTGTGCTAAGTGCGAAACCACCGAGACATTTGCTGTGTGGGTTAACTGTGTGGATTAGCCATGTGATTGCATTATTGAGTAAAGAAGCTGTGTAGATGCATTATTAAGTTAATTAGCTATGTGGATGAATTATTGAGAAATAACGATGTGTTGTATATTGTGTAAATGCGACATTGAATGCAGGGGTGCATTTCGATGATTATGAGTATGTGACTCATGATGTGTTGGAAATGTGGTAAGGGATAGAAAGAGTAAGCATAGTTGTGAATTACTTATGTGAGTATAATGCTAATTGTTGCTTAGCTTATACTATGTTGCTTAATTGTTTATGTGTAAACTTACTAAGCTCAAAGCTTACTCTCTTTCTTTTCCCTTGTCTTATAGAGTAAAAGTGTTGAACCGAGATACGAGGATCAATTGAAAGATCGCCCACACTATCAGCACACTCTGGTACATTAGACTCAATGTTTTGTATATGGCATGTATAGGGGCTAGACAAGTTAGTGAATTTTGTTGTAAATGGCTAAGATGTGTTGGCCTTTAGATGGATAGCTTATTTTGTATAATGCCATAGTTGTTGGCTATTTTAAGTTATATGAAAAGTTATAGTTGTCTATGTGAGATTGCAATTCAATTTGAGTTGATTATGATTGTGTTAGATGTGTATATGTTGTGTATGCTAGAGGGGTGAAAAGAACTTGGCACATAGCTTTGTTCTTGTCCATGTGGATAGACACACGGGTGTGTGTCTAGGCCATGTGTGACACACGGTCAGCCCACGGGCGTGTTCTTTGGCCGTGCGTCCCCTGCATGTTAGTATTTGAAGTCAGAATAGACCACAGACTAGTCACACAGCGCGTGCCTAGGGTGTGTGGATTAATCGATGTTGGCCACTGGCTAGCCACACGGGCGTGTGTCTAGACTCTAGGCTGTGTTAAGGTAGTCAGTGTGCACCACGGGTGGTAAGCACGGACGTGTGCCTTGGCCGTGGGGCATTGGCAGAATGCTGGGTTTTTAGACACGGTTTGGGGACATAGGCGTGTGTGACCATGCACGGGCGTGTCTAATCTTGCACGGGCGTGTGAGACCTGTATAAAAGAGAAAATTTTTAAGATTGGAAAAAGTTCCGGTTTAGTCTCGAGAGCCCTCGTGTGTATGAGTGAGGCCTCGTAAGTCGAGAATGAGGTTGTTAAGATGACTTCAGAGAGTAGTTACGACGAGCCTAAGTGGCGATCAAGTGGTTTGAGTTCGGTAACGCCTCGGGCCCGGTTCCAGCGTAGAACCCGGGTAAGGGGTGTTACATCATACCTATTAGAAATAGTGAGAATTGATGATTGTTATAGTAGAGAAAATGAATCAGCTAAGCATGATGTTTAAGAAAGTTAAGTGAGAATCATTTTACGAGCCTAGGGGCAAAAGTGCAAATAAGAGAAAGTTTAGGGGCAAAATAGTAATTTTGCCAAAGTATGAGTTAAGAGTCAATTTAGTCAATGTGAGTATTAAATGATCTAATTATTATTATAGATCAAGAAAAATGAAGCTCGATTTGAAACCGAGGCAAGAACAAAGTCGAGGACTAAATTGCATATCTACATACATTTTGTATATTGAGGTAAGTTTGTATGATTTCTAAGCTTTATGATTATTATCATTGAATTGCTTATTATAATGTACATTTTTACCATAGAAATGCTTATTGCTATGTTAAATAAAGAAATTAATGAGATTAAGCATGAGAAAGTCCCGATTGAAGTTGAATTACTTAGGATACTCGATCTACCACACGAGATAAGAAAGTCCGTATAAGACCAAGCCAAGGCATGGCATCGGCAATCAAGCAAGTGATCATGTAAGTCCAAGACAAGTCTTGGCATTGAAGAGTTATTATGAGATGAAGACCCATGTAAGCCCAAGCCAAGGCATGGCATTGGTGAGTCTCCAAGCAAAGATGTTATGTAAGTCCAAGACAAGTCTTGGCATTGAAAAGCTATCATGATGTAGAGATTCCATGTAAGTCCAAGCCAAGGCATGGCATTGGTGAGTAAAAAGAAAGATTTCATGTTAGTCCAAGCCAAGGCTCGGCATTGACCAGTTCATGAGTAAAGATACCAAGTAAGACCATGTCAAGACATGGCAATGGTAAGTTCCCAAGGGAACACACAAGGAAGACTTTGAGTAAGTCCATGTCAAGACATGGCATGTAACATCCTAAAATTGGGGTTATTTGTGATTGAATTATTTTGCTTGTGATTGGATTGTTATGATGTTGTTGCGGTGTAATAAGGCTTAATCATGGATCTTGAGTAGGCTCGGATAGTAGAAAAAATTTTATTTGTAAGCTTTAAAGATAGGGAGCCTTAGTAAGTAGGGGTACAAGTTAAATGAGGGGAAATTTGTCACTAAAAAGGCCTTGGAAAAGTGGCAAAAGGAGGCCACCGAGGAGCTGGAATTGATGCCACAAGGGGCAGCAAGGAGCCTATGTTCGAGTCATGAAGTTCCCTTTTTGCTATTTATTTTGACGGCAAAAGAGAGAGAGAAATGCTCAATTTAAACTTCAGGATAATAAGGATATTATTAAGATTTTAATTGGATTTTATTTGAATATTTGTTTAAAAAGTTGGCAGAGAGAAAAAGTAGGAACTTGATTAATTCAAATTCTTTTGAATGATTTTAAACGTTTGGCCAAGAGTAATTCAGGGTGTTGGCCGAATCTAGGACTCCTTGTTGGAGAGGAGTAATCGGCAAGGGAACTATGTAGAGGGGGAGGCCGAATTCTCTTAGTCTTTTACTTGACAATTTCGGCTAAGCATTTTCCCATCTTCCACCTCTTTTTCCTTCTTTTTCATTCTTTCTCAAAACCGAAACTCTCTCTACCCTTTCTTCACCGAATCCCTATCTTCTTTTCCCCTTCTCTTCTCTTTCTCTATTAGCCGAATCTACTCCCTACCTTTGTGCCGAAATTCTTTAAATTTTTCCTATTAGACTCACTTTGGCCGAATATTAGGAGTAGCATAAGTCTCTTAGGGATTTCTTTTTCAATCGATTGGTGAAGGTAAGTATTGCCGAAACCCTCCTCCCACAATCTTTTGTTCTTTGTCGACTTGGATGAATGGGAAGCCAAAAGTCGGCACATGTTGATGGTGTGTGGCTAACTATTCTTCTCCTTTGAAACCGATTTCTTAGAAGGTGCTCCGGGATTTTGAAGTGCACAATCCAAACCTCTATTCTCTGACAATCGGCTTTGGTAAGGGTGGTAAGGATCCATTTTAAGATCATTAATTCTTTTAAGTAATCGAAAGCCGAAGGCTATTATGGTGGCTACTAATAATTGCCGATTGTAGGGTAGTAAAGCAGATTCACCAAAACGTGTGCTGTGGCTAGTACTCAAGGGCGTTTAGGTGAGGTTTCGGTTCATACGTTAACCCTTTGGATTTATTTGGTTTGACCGAATGGTCTATGACACTAACCTTTATGTTGGCCGAATATAGGAGCAAGGAAATCTAGTGTGGCCGATTGACTCTTTGGGATTTAGGGCTATCGTTAGTAACAGGTGTGTACATACACACTTTATAACTAATAACTGTGCTAAACGCATTGTGTATGCTAAACTGAATTGGTGTAGATTTGGATTTAATACCATCATGGTATAGGCAAGGATTCTGTAAGTCCTTGTTGTTATGAGTTTTCTTTATGATACTTTTGGGAAGCATGACATATTTGGTATATGTGGCAAATAAATACGTGGGCGATGATAAATCCAAAGATATGTTGTTAAATAAACATGTTGGCATGATTTACATTAAATGCATATCATTGATTGATGTGGGTTAAACGAGTGGAGGGGGAAGTGATATCCGTGTCTTGGACACCGATGGTTTGGTACCACATTTCGTGACTACGGTCACGAGGTTTGGCACCTCATAGCGTCTCGTCCCGGTGGTTTGGTACCACAGTGGGTTGGCCCCACGATAATATAACAGATTAACGCCAAGTGATTTGGTATCACACGATGGGTCGGCCCCATCACTACTATTCGTGACTTGGTCACCAAAGTGGTTTGGCACCACAATATTGATGGATATCGTGTCTTTGGACACCGTGGTTTGGCACCACCAGTGGTTTGGTACCACACGGTAGAGAAAGGTGCATTGGATGGCTAGGTTGGGTGCATGTTAAATTTAGTGCATGTTAACTTAGTTATAAATTGTGTATGATGTTGCATTAAACCGGGGGAAGGGTTACACATTGAGTCTTGGTGACTCACCTTCTCCTTTAACTTTTTCAGTGACTCGTAGATCGCGGATGAGGAGCCGGATGGACTCGAGGTGGCCATGCAAAGGACAATGTGATTTAAATGAACTTTCACTATTTTCATATTTATTTTCGGTTTCATTTGTTCAAGTTGTAATAAGGCCTCCTAAGATTTTATTTTGCTTATTTTACATGTTTTGGATAATTTGTTTAAGTTACTTAATGACTTTAAAATGGGTACACACGTTTCCTTAAATTTAAACGCAAAATGTTTTATTGTGCCATCGGGTACATTCAATATCGGTAACAACCTGACTTAATGGATCTTTAAATAAAACTAAGTGAGGTTCCTTCACACACCTCAATGGTTTTAACAAAACCATATAAAATGAAACGTTTTCGACAAACTTAAATCGGCTTAAAGGGATTTTACAAAACGTTTTCCTCTGTAACATACCAAATACGGTCATAATGTTTGGGCGGGTTTGGGGTGTTACAAAATTGATATCGAGCCCGATTCAAAACTCTCTTTGTGGGGCCCAAGGCCCAAAATGTTTTAGTAGGCCTTTTAGAAATATTTTTGGTTTTGAACAAAGATGGCCCGAGTCTCCTGCACCAATCCGCCCATGTAAGTACTTCGACTTCCGTATGAATTATTATTGGTAGAAGGGTAGGTATGGAACGTAGATAGTATGATAGGTGTTTGAACTTTAGGTCTAGCCCACTCCAACAAAAGACATAAGACTTTAAATGCCTAATTAAACAAACCTACGACCAAGTCGGGCGAGTTAGGGTGTGGTAACCCTTGTGCGCATGTCTAGGATTGGATCCTAAGAGCTTGGTACTTAAGCGGTCCTCGTGACTCACCTCCTCTTCGCAGATTCCTGCAGTGCGTAGCTTCGGTTCACCCTAACCAAGAGAACTCGGTCATAGGCCAAACACAATAAATAAAACCCGAAAGGGATTAGCTGTAACACCCTAGTTTTAGGGGTTAGGCATTTGGTGCTTAGCTCGAGTGTTGGCACACTTCAGTGTGTGGTTGGGTAAGTTTTAGGGGTCCTGAGAACCCTAGGTGGTGGTAGGTTGCCTTAGAAAATTTTTAGTTTTAGGGGCTAAAAAGGAGAACTTGGATAGAGGGGGCCTTAAGAGAATTCTTGGTGGAGTTTTGGCATAAAGAGTGGCTTGGCAGAGTGGCAAGGAGGCGCCACTTAGAGCATGGAGAAGTGACGCCATTTGCAGGGGGAAGGGGCTCAGGTTCGATTCGCAAGGGTAGCATTTGGGGCCTTGTTTTTGCGTCAAGGAGGATAGAAGCTGGGCGGTTTTTGGATGCTTGAAAGGTGGAGAAGACTTGGTCTTTTTTTTTAAATTTTGCTAGGTAAAAGTTTGACTTATTCAAACTTTTAAAATGGATGGTAGGGAGGGGTTTTAGGAGAAATTTTAGGATTTGTTTTTGGGGGCTTGGGGCTTGGCCGAATATTATAAATAGGGGAGGAGGTGCTTGTTTCATTCATCATTTGTTTCTCACCCTTACCAAAAGTTCTTTCCTTCGTTTGTATTTATTTTCCTTTGTCCATTGCCGAAAAGTTAGTCCAAGCAAACCCCTTTTTCATGCCATTTCTTTGTAGCCGAAAAGTAGCAGAGGGCTTAACCTTTTATGAACCTATATCCCTCTCCCTTCTCACCTTTTTCTTTTTAAACCTTGCTTAAACCGTAACCATCCATAGAAAACTACCATTGCTAAATATCCCAAACACTATCTAAGAGCCTTGCCGAATCATCCATTCTCACATTCTCTTCACTTTGGTTACAAGTCCCCTGAGCCGAACCTTACTTCCTTGGTGGTGGTCGTTTCTAGCCGGAGCAATAGGGAGTGGTTAGCAAGGTCGTTTAGTCGGCAGATTCGTGTGGCATAGAGTAGCGTTCGAATTCAAGTTGAGTTGGTAAGATTATTTATTAAGGTTAAATGCTTAAGTGGTGTTTTGGGGGTTAACCTGTTTACCTGATTAAGCTTTTCCATGGAGGCCACAACCAGATCGGAGTGGGCAAGGGAAGGCCCCTGTCCCAAAGTTCAAGAGAAGGGCCGTCTCGGCGATGCGTGATTGACCACCGGGTGTGGGCCACAACGAGGAGCGTTAAGCAAATAGCCGTGGTTTCGCTAGACGATAGCGTCGAGGATCGAGAGTCTAGAACTCCTAGTAATAAGGTGTGTAATTAACCATTGTTTCCGGATTTGAGTATATCCGCTTATGTTGTATGATGCTAATAAGTGCGATTAAATGTGAAAATGGTACCCTTAAGGGTATGAAGATGATCGAGTTAGTAGCAAAGTTTGTAATTATGTGAACACCGATTTTATTGTGTGAGTATGCCTATGATTGTGAATAGCATGCACATGCATCATCTACGCATTATATGTTACATGTGCATGGGTGGGTTTATGAAAAGAAGGTGCGGGTGTACTTGAGTGCGTGGTTGATGTCGACTTTGTGCTACATCGTGGATTGGCGCCGATCGAGGTCGCGTTGTGGATCTTTGCGATTTAGTTCGCGTGGTTACCTTGATTGATATCGACATGCCATATCGTGGCTTGATGGATTGCTGTGTGCTCCATCGTGGTTTGATGTTAGCTATATGCTACATCGTGGATGGCATTGGTTGCCTTTTTGGAGGAAAAAGGAGGGGGTGACTCGATAGTCCCCTGGTGTGTGGTAGGCTGGATAAGGGGGTGTGTAGCGGATGGACCCTAGGTTTGGGTGGGTTTCATGATTGCATTATTCCGTTTATTGAATAATATGAAAGTGGGCCAAGCCCAATGAATAGGTATGTTTTGGGGACATACGTGGGCATGGGTCAAACCCAGTGATCAGTGGACTAATGTGAAAAGGGCCTAGTCCAGTTTTTGTAATAATTTGAAGGTGGGCCAAGCCCAGATTGTGGTAATGTCTAGATAATTATACTTGCATGTTGCATTTGATAATTGAGATGTTATGTGGTTAGCATGAGGGTGGATTTCGATGGATTAGTTACACACTGAGTCATTGTGACTCACCCAATCTCTTATCCAATATCGCAGGTGGAAGGATGATCGGACCGGGTTGGAGTGGATACAAGGTGGCCCATGCAAAGGACGTTTTAATATTTTCTTTATGCACTTTATTACCAAGTACTTGGAATCATTATGTTGTAATAAGAGCCTCTTAAGTTATTTGGTTTTCTTTTGGTAACTTATGTCTAAAGAGACTTGGGAATAATGTTACTTTTATGAACTAAGCTTAAACCACTTGAGTCTGATGTTTTAAACGTTTTCCAACCTAAGCAAATTGACAACTAAGAGTTTTAAAAACGAAACCCCGAGATTTCAAAGTAACCTAACGGTTTGCAAACAAACATGCCCAAGATTTCTGCAAGTAAAACTACTCTAAAGGAGTTTAGACAAAAAGTTAAATGGCAACCTGTTTTTGCCAATAAGTTTTTCCCATAACATAACCAGATTCGGTCGTAGTGAATGGGCCGGGTTTGGGGATGTTACAGTTTGGTATCAGAGCCAGGTTCAAAACTCGGCTTTGAGGGTTTTGGGGCCCAAAAACGTTTTCAAAATGGGCTTTTCAAAAATATGGGCTTTTAAGAAATTTTTCAGGTTATTCTGGCATGGCACCTGTACCTCCGACCCGAAGTCCACCAGGTAAGTACTTCGGACTCTTGAAGTAATTTGTTCGTATGAATGGTTATGGGTTTATTTGGGCTCGTAGATTAGAATATTAGGGCTATTGGACCCTAGGAATAGTCTACTCAAACAATTGCATAAAACTTAAGGTTACTAAACAAACCTGTGATTAAGTCACCGAGTTAAGGTGTGGCAACCATTGTGCGCATGTCTAGGAGTGGATCCGGAAGGGCCTGATACTTAAGCAGTCCTCGTGACTCACCTCCTCTTCGCAGGAATCCTACCTGGTGCGTAGCTACGGTTCACCTTAACCAAGAGGACTTGTTCATAGGCTAAACCAGTTATTAAAACCCGAAAGGGAATTAGCCTTGCTATTTTTTTTTTTTTTTTTTTTTAAAATTCCCTGTTTCAAAATTTTCAACTCTACTCCTTGGGTTTGTAAGCTCTAAATCTGTTTTTGAAAGATGTTTTCTCGATTTACAAAATTTCCAAAAATACCCCTGTAGGAAAATGACGAAATTACCCCTGGGTAGGAAAAGGAAACTTTGATTGATCGAAAGAACTACTCTTGGAACCTTCATTGCATAAAATTGCTCGTGAATAAAACAGTGAAACAATAATTTCTAATTCATAAAACTTTCTAAACAGATTAAGTCGAAACGCTAGAGATGAGTTCTAGGGGCCTTGCGTAGAGGAAGAATGACACTTTTCGAACCGGTAGGAGTCCGCTATGGGTCGAAAGCGAAGTTCCGCCAAAGAAAGTGGATGTAGAGGAACAAGATCCGATAAGTGAAGAGAACGCAGTGTCGCAGGCTATGTTACGCGTGCTTCAGCAAGTGGCAAGAGCTAGTAAGGGAAATGGAGCTCGGAAGTCAGTGCCCGAGAGGCTTAGGTCTAACGGGGCTGAAGTTTTTAAGGGAGTATCTGGAGTAGCTTCGAACGTAGCGGAGTATTGGCTAGAAGGAGTCGAGAGAATTATGGACGACTTGGATTGTGCCCTGAGGAAAAGTCGAAAGGTGCTGCTTTCGCTTCTTCGGGATGAAGCTTATCGTTGGTGGCTCACCACAAACAAGGTGTGCCGGTAGATCGATTGGATTGGGACTACTTTAAGGAAAAGTTTGAAGGAAAATACGTTGGAGCAAGCTACTTGGATGCGCAAAGGAAGGCGTTTCTAAACTCGTGCAAGGAAATAAGTCGATGGCGAATCTGACGCGAGTTTGTACGCGGCTAAGTCAATATGCTAAGGGAATTGTGGCCACCGACTATGAGAGGTGCGTCCGGTTTGAAGACGGATTGCGAGATGAGCTTCGAGTCTTGACGCTCCATGAGGGAAAGAGACTTCGCGGTGCTAGTGGAGAAAGCTCGTATAGCCAAGAAGTTAAGAGGGGCGGTAAGGGGAAACCGAGAAAAGAATAGGGACGAGAATAAGAGAAATATTGGACCGTCAGCATCTTTTGGTAATGTCCAGAAAAGACCAAAGATCGAGAATCCTGTAAGTGCACTTGTACCAGTGGATCGGAATCGTTCTTGTGCTCGATGTGGAAGACCTCACACAGGAGAGTGCTGAGGAAATAGTAAAGAATGTTTCGATGTGGATCTAAGGCACATCTGGTTAAGAATTGCCCTCAAGCGACGAGGGGTCGTGGTTCAAGTCTTGGAAGGAATGGTTCTAGTCGGAGTCAACCAAGGATGTGATGCTAGGTAAGCTCCTTTGCTTTGGTGCATGCTTTAATTGCTTTGTTTGTTTATGAGTTAGCCTTTCCGGTGTTGCTAAGAGAGGCGTTTCGAATTTTGAGCGCGAATTTGGAGATTGTGTAGGTACGATAGCCTTAGTAAGATCAGAGTGCGCAGCATAAGCGTAAGGTGGTAAGATAGGTTGTACGGACGTTTGTTAGTAAAGTAATTTCGAGGACGAAATTATTTTAAGGAGGGTAGAATTGTAACACCCTAGTTTTAGGGGTTAGGCATTTGGTGCTTAGCTCGAGTGTTGGCACACTTCAGTGTGTGGTTGGGTAAGTTTTAGGGGTCCTGAGAACCCTAGGTGGTGGTAGGTTGCCTTAGAAAATTTTTAGTTTTAGGGGTTAAAAAGGAGAACTTGGATAGAGGGGGCCTTAAGAGAATTCTTGGTGGAGTTTTGGCATAAAGAGTGGCTTGGCAGAGTGGCAAGGAGGCGCCACTTAGAGCATGGAGAAGTGACGCCATTTGCGGGGAAGGGCTCGAGTTCGATTCGCAAGGGTAGCATTTGGGGCCTTGTTTTTGCGTCAAGGAGGATAGAAGTCAAGGCGGTTTTGGATGCTTGAAAGGTGGAGAAGACTTGGTCTTTTTTTAAATTTTGCTAGGTAAAAGTTTGACTTATTCAAACTTTTAAAATGGATGGTAGGGAGGGGTTTTAGGAGAAATTTTAGGATTTGTTTTTGGGGCTTGGGGCTTGGCGAATATTATAAATAGGGGAGGAGGTGCTTGTTTCATTCATCATTTGTTTCTCACCCTTACCAAAAAGTTCTTTCCTTCGTTTGTATTTATTTTTCCCTTGTCCATTGCCGAAAGTTAGTCCAAGCAAACCCCTTTTTCATGCCATTTCTTTGTAGCCGAAAGTAGCAGAGGGCTTAACCTTTTATGAACCTATATCCCTCTCCCTTCTCACCTTTTTCTTTTTAAACCTTGCTTAAACCGTAACCATCCATAGAAAACTACCATTGCTAAATATCCCAAACACTATCTAAGAGCCTTGCCGAATCATCCATTCTCACATTCTCTTCACTTTGGTTACAAGTCCCTGAGCCGAACCTTACTTCCTTGGTGGTGGTCGTTTCTAGCTGGAGCAATAGGGAGTGGTTAGCAAGGTCGTTTAGTCGCGATTCTGCAGTGGCATAGAGTAGCGTTCGGAATTCAAGTTGAGTTGGTAAGATTATTTATTAAGGTTAAATGCTTAAGTGGTGTTTTGGGGGTTAACCTGTTTACCTGATTAAGCTTTTCCATGGAGGCCACAACCAGTCAGAGTGGGCAAGGGAAGGCCCCTGTCCCAAAGTTCAAGAGAAGGGCCGTCTCGGCAGTACGTGATTGACCACCGGGGTGTGGGCCAGCAACAGGGAGCGTTAAGCAAATAGCCGTAGTTTCGCTAGACGATAGCGTCGAGGATCGAGAGTCTAGAACTCCTAGTAATAAGGTGTGTAATTAACCATTGTTTCCGGGATTTGAGTATATCCGCTTATGTTGTATGATGCTAATAAGTGCAGTTAAATGTGAAAATGGTACCCTTAAGGGGTATGAAGATGATCAGGTTAGTAGCAAAGTTTGTAATTATGTGAACACTGATTTTATTGTGTGAGTATGCCTATGATTGTGAATAGCATGCACATGCATCATCTACGCATTATATGTTACATGTGCATGGGTGGGTTTATGAAAAGAAGGTACGGGTGTACTTGAGTGCGTGGTTGATGTCAGCTTTGTGCTACATCGTGGATTGGCGCTGACTGAGGTCGCGTTGTGGATCTTTGCGATTTAGTTCGCGTGGTTACCTTGATTGATATCGGCTTATGCCATATCGTGGCTTGATGGATTGCTGTGTGCTCCATCGTGGTTTGATGTTAGCTATATGCTACATCGTGGATGGCATTGGTTGCCTTTTTGGAGGAAAGGAGGGGGTGACTCGATAGTCCCCTCGGTGTGTGGTAAATCGGATAAGGGGGTGTGTAGCGGATGGACCCTAGGTTTGGGTGGGTTTCATGATTGCATTATTCCGTTTATTGAATAATATGAAAGTGGGCCAAGCCCAATGAATAGGTATGTTTTGGGGACATACGTGGGCATGGGTCAAACCCAAATGATCAGGGACTAATGTGAAAAGGGCCTAGTCCAGCTTTTTGTAATAATTTGAAGGTGGGCCAAGCCCGCATTGTGTAGTAATGTCTAGATAATTATACTTGCATGTTGCATTTGATAATTGAGATGTTATGTGGTTAGCATGAGGTGGATTTCGATGGATTAGTTACACATCGAGTCATTGTGACTCACCCAATCTCTTATCCAATATCGCAGGTGGAAGGATGATCGGACCGGGTTGGAGTGGATACAAGGTGGCCCATGCAAAGGACGTTTTAATATTTTCTTTATGCACTTTATTACCAAGTACTTGGAATCATTATGTTGTAATAAGAGCCTCTTAAGTTATTTGGTTTTCTTTTGGTAACTTATGTCTAAAGAGACTTGGGAATAATGTTACTTTTATGAACTAAGCTTAAACCACTTGAGTCTGATGTTTTAAACGTTTTCCAACCTAAGCAAATTGACAACTAAGAGTTTTAAAGACGAAACCCCGAGATTTCAAAGTAACCTAACGGTTTGCAAACAAACATGCCCAAGATTTCTGCAAGTAAAACTACTCTAAAGGAGTTTAGACAAAAAGTTAAATGGCAACCTGTTTTCGCCAATAAGTTTTTCCCATAACATAACCAGATTCGGTCGTAGTGAATGGGCCGGGTTTGGGGATGTTACATTAGCCATGTTTTTATGAAAACTCTAGTGTTAAAATTGTTTAAGTACCCCTTTAAATAGTAGCAAAAAAAAATTATTTTTGGAAAATTTTCAAAATATTCTTGGCCTATCAAAATTACCAAAATACCCCTATAGGAAAATGACGAAAATACCCCTGGGATAGAAACGGACAGAAATGCCCGAAGAGTGAATAGGTATGAAAGGTACTAGGGAATGGATGTGCTCTTCTGTGTAAACTAGGATAGAGGACTTAAACCTTTGATTGATCGAAAGAATCTCTATTAAACTCTCTTTATAAAATTTCTTCGCGGATAACCAAGTGAAACAGGTACTAATCCATAAAAATTTCTTAATCAGATTAAAGCGCAATAGTTAGAATGAGCTCTAGAGGATGTGGCCGTCGTGGACGCGGTGGAGGCAGGATCACCGTGTCGGAACCCGTTAGGTCGGTCGGGGATCGGACAATGAGGCACCACCGCCACCACCACCCCCACCGTGGGCGTTGAGCGACAAGCCCAAACGGGGATGACGCGATATCGCAGTCGTCTTTGCGAGTTCTAGAGTTGGTGGCTGGTGCGGAGGAAATTCGGGAGCTCGGAAGTCCAGACCGGCGACTCCGATCCAACGGAGCGGAGGTATTCCGGGGTGTATCGGGAGTGGCACCCAGTGCGACGAAATATTGCTTAGAATCGACCGAGAGAATCATGGATGATCTTGACCTGACGAATGAGGAGAAGCTGAAAGGATCGGTGTCGCTTCTAAAGGATGAGTCATATCAATGGTGGCTCACGGTTCGGGATGGTGCTACGGCAGATGATCTTACTTGGGAGTATTTCAAAACTGCTTATCAGAAGAAGTACGTGGGGACCAGCTACACTGATGCGCAGAGGAAAGCTTTTCTGGGGTTGGTACAAGGAAATAAGTCCGTGTCGGAGTATGAAGCAGAATTCTTGAGGCTGAGCCGCTATGCTCGGGGAATTGTGTCAACAGAGCATGATCGTTGTGTCCGCTTTGAAGACGGACTTAGGGATGAGTTAAGGTTGCTGATTGCTCCACAGCGGGAGCGTGAGTTTGTTGTTCTGGTGGAAAAGGCTAAGGTAGCCGAAGGGGTCAAGGAGTCCGTGAGACAGAACTATGATAGGAATAAGCAGAAAAGAGGCTTTGGGTCGTCTGGATCGGGTAGTAATGCACGTAAGAGGGCTAGCGAGTGGGCCGAATCGGTAGGGAGGCCCATGGTCGCTGAATCGAGACCCGGCTCGGTGTAATCGCCGCGGGAAATCACATTGGGGAGGTTGTTGGAACGGTGAAAGGGGATGCTTTGAATGTGGATCGTTGGATCACCGGGTGAGGGATTGTCCTCGGAAGTTAGCTAAGAATCGGCGGAGGGTCGAACTGTACTCGGGTTAGAACGAAGGACCACCACGGAGGGTCGTGGTAATGGTAGAGGAGGCAATGGTTCTAGTCGAGGTCGCGGTACACCGGCGCAGGTGCGAGCAACACGCAGGCGAGACAACTGGTTTAGTCTCCACGCAGATGAGGCGTCGAGAGGAGGGTGACGCACCGGACGTCATAACCCTGTGACGTTCCTAATTTTTTGTCTTCCATATGTTGCATTAATTGATGTGGGTTCGACGCATTCATACGTTGCTAGTAGTGTGGTAGAGACTATGAACTTAGACTTTGAGACCGCTTCTAGGAGATGACAAGAATTAGCCCTCTAGGTCACTCTGTAGTTGTGAACAAGCTATATAGAGATGTACCCCTAGAACTCCAAGGGGTAGTATTTATGACTGATCTGATGGAACTGCCGTTTGGGGAGTTCGATTTGATTCTTGGAATGGACTGGTTGGTTAAGTATCAGGCAAGGTTGGACTGCGCTGCTAAGCGCATGGTTCTAAAGATGGCTAAGGGTGATGAAGTGGTCATGATAGGCAATAGAAGAGATTACCTATCCAACGTGGTATCTACTTTGAAGGCTGAGAAGATGGTCAGGAAGGGTTGTGAGGCGTTTCTCATTCGTATATGTGCCTTGGAGGCTAAGGAGTCAGCAGTTGAGAAGGTTCAAACAGCAAGGGAATTCGCTGATGTATTTCCAGAAGAACTTTTGGGTCTGCCTCCGGATCGGGAAGTTGAGTTCGGTATAGACTTGTTGCCCGGAACGGCACCTGTGTCTATAGCACCGTACCGAATGGCACCAAAGGAATTGGTGGAGCCAAGGCTCAAATCCAGGAACTCTTGGACCGAGGGTTTATCCGACCAAGTATATCTCCGTGGGGAGCACCTGTGTTGTTTGTCAAGAAAAAGGACGGTTCAATGCGAATGTGTATCGACTACCGTCAGCTAAACAAGTTAACGATCAAAAACAAGTATCCGTTGCCCCGGATTGATGACTTGTTTGACCAACTGAAGGGTGCATCGGTGTTCTCGAAGATAGATCTTAGGTCGGGTTATCATCAACTTAAGGTGAAGGAGGTTGATGTGCACAAGACGGCATTCCGTACTCGGTATGGGCATTACGAGTTTTTGGTGATGCCATTTGGGTTGACCAACGCACCGGCAGCATTCATGGACTTAATGAATAGGGTGTTTCAGCAGTACTTGGATCAGTTTGTCGTGGTGTTTATAGACGACATATTGGTCTATTCAAAGACGGAGGAGGAGCATGACAGGCATTTGCGTATAGTTTTACAAGTACTAAGGGAGAAGCAGTTATATGCCAAATTCAGTAAGTGTGAATTTTGGCTTAGGGAGGTGGCTTTCTTAGGTCACGTAGTGTCAGCCGAAGGGATTAGAGTGGACCCTCGTAAGGTTGAGGCGGTGTTGGAATGGAAACGCCTAGGTCAGTGGCAGAAATTCGAAGTTTTCTGGGTCTGGCAGGGTACTATCAAAGATTTGTGGAAGGATTCTCTTTAATCGCAGCGCCGTTGACTAAGTTATTACGGAAAGGAGTTCCATTTGTATGGTCGGAGAAGCAGCAGGAAAGCTTTGACAAGCTAAGGAAGATTTTAACTAAGCTCGGGCTACGGTGTAGCTGAGGCGTGGAAGTTGTTCACGGTTCTCGCGATCGTCCCATACTGGTTTGGGATGTGTGTTGATGCAGGAAGGGAAGGTAGTGGCCTATGCATCCCGTCAACTAAGACCGCATGAGGTTAACTATCCGACTCACGACTTGGAGTTAGCGGCAGTAGTCTTCGCTTTGAAAATATGGAGGCATTACTTGTATGGGGAGAAGTCGATAGTCTACACGGATTACAAAAGTCTGAGGTATCTTTTGACCCAGAAGGATTTGAACTTGAGGCAGCGTCGATGGATTGAGCTGTTGAAGGACTACGACCGTTCAATTGAGTACCATCCGGGCAAGGCTAACGTGGTGACTGATGCGTTGAGCCGGAAGGTCGTGACAGACTTAAGAGCGATGTTTGCCCACCTCAGTCTATACGACGATGGAAGTCTTTTGGCAGAGCTTCAAGTTAAGCCAACTTGGATCGAGGAGATTAGGGAAAAACAATTGGTAGATGACAGTTTGAATGCGCGGAGGTTACAGGTTCAAGATGGTGATTTGGAATGGTATAGTTTGTCTGGTAAAGGTGTACTATGTTTTCAAGGACGAGCTTGTATGCCAAAGGATGTGGAATTGAGGCAAAGAATTCTTCAAGATGCACATAGCAGCCCATACGCTATGCATCCTGGAGGTAGCAAGATGTATGGAGATTTGCGGAAGCAGTTTTGGTGGCCGGGGTTGAAGCGTGAGGTAACTGAATTTGTGGGAAAGTGTCTGACGTGTCAGCAGGTTAAGGCTAAACACCAGTTGCCATCAGGGTTACTTCAACCAGTGAAGATCCCTCAGTGGAAATGAGAGAGGATCACTATGGACTTTATCAGTGGGCTACCCCTCACGCCCAGCAGGAAGGACGCAGTTTGGGTGATTGTGGACCGTCTGATTAAATCAGCTCACTTCATACCGGTAAGGGTGGATTACTCACTTCAGAAGCTAGCTAAGCTGTATGTGTCGGAAATAGTAAGATTGCATGGCGTGCAAGATCAATTATCTCGGATAGGGATCCGAGGTTCACATCAAGGTTCGAAAGTGTTGCATCAAGCTTTGGGCACACGATCGGATTTCAAGACACATTCCATCCACGATCGACGGGCGATCGGAAAGGGTCATTCAGATTTTAGAGGATATCTTTGAGAGGATGTGTTTTGGATTTCATGGTAGTTGGGAGGAGTACCTACCGTTAGCGAATTAAACTTATAACAATAGTTATCAAGCGAGTATCCGAGATGGCACCATATGAAGCCTTTGTATGGACGAAAATGTCGTACTCCTACATGTTGGACGGAGTTGGGTGAACGACAAGTTTTGGGTCCAGAGTTGGTGACAAAACCTGAAGACAAGGTTAAGGTAATTCGAGCTCGTCTCAAGGAAGCGTCGGATAGGCAGAAGTCCTACGCTGATCTTAAGCGCAAAGAAATGGAGTACGCAGTAGGGGATAAAGTTTTTCTGAAGGTGTCGCCTTGGAAGAAGGTATTGAGATTTGGGCGAAAAGGGAAGGCGAGCCCGAGGTTCATCGGCCCGAATACGATGTTAAAGCGAGTGGGACCGATGGCTTATCACCTCGAGCTGCCAAGCAGAGTTGAGTCGATTCATGACGTCTTCCATGTGTCAATGCTTAGGCGATATCGATCAGATCCATCACACGTTGTGTCAGTAGCAGAGATTGAGGTAAACGCGAACTTATCTTTTGAGGAAGAACCAGTTCAGATCTTAGATCGAGATGTCAAGGTTTTACGTAGAAAGTCAATACCTTTGGTGAAAGTGCTGTGGCGAAACCATGGTGCGGAGGAAGCTACGTGGGAACTCGAGGATGTGATGCGCAAAGAATACCCCCATCTCTTTTGATCGTGGTTTTGAGGCCGAAATTATTTTTAAGGGGGGTAGAACTGTAACATCCTAAAATTGGGGTTATTTGTGATTGAATTATTTTGCTTGTGATTGGATTGTTATGATGTTGTTGCGGTGTAATAAGGCTTAATCATGGATCTTGAGTAGGCTCGGATAGTAGAAAAAATTTTATTTGTAAGCTTTAAAGATAGGGAGCCTTAGTAAGTAGGGGTACAAGTTAAATGAGGGGAAATTTGTCACTAAAAAGGCCTTGGAAAAGTGGCAAAAGGGAGGCCACTGAGGAGCTGGAATTGACGCCACAAGGGGAGCAAGGGGAGCCTATGTTCGAGTCGCGGAAGTTCCCTTTTTGCTCTTTATTTTGACGGCAAAAGAGAGAGAGAAATGCTCAATTTAAACTTCAGGATAATAAGGATATTATTAAGATTTTAATTGGATTTTATTTAAATATTTGTTTAAAAAGTTGGCAGAGAGAAAAAGTAGGAACTTGATTAATTCAAATTCTTTTGAATGATTTTAAACGTTTGGCCAAGAGTAATTCAGGGTGTTGGCCGAATCTAGGACTCCTTGTTGGAGAGGAGTAATCGGCAAGGGAACTATGTAGAGGGGGAGGCCGAATTCTCTTAGTCTTTTACTTGACAATTTCGGCTAAGCATTTTCCCATCTTCCACCTCTTTTTCCTTCTTTTTCATTCTTTCTCAAAACCGAAACTCTCTCTACCCTTTCTTCACTGAATCCCTATCTTCTTTTCCCCTTCTCTTCTCTTTCTCTATTAGCCGAATCTACTCCCTACCTTTGTGCCGAAATTCTTTAAATTTTTCCTATTAGACTCACTTTGGCCGAATATTAGGAGTAGCATAAGTCTCTTAGGGATTTCTTTTTTCAATCGATTGGTGAAGGTAAGTATTGCCGAAACCCTCCTCCCACAATCTTTTGTTCTTTGTCGACTTGGATGAATGGGAAGCCAAAAGTCGGCACATGTTGATGGTGTGTGGCTAACTATTCTTCTCCTTTGAAACCGATTTCTTAGAAGGTGCTCCGGGATTTTGAAGTGCACAATCCAAACCTCTATTCTCTGACAATCGGCTTTGGTAAGGGTGGTAAGGATCCATTTTAAGATCATTAATTCTTTTAAGTAATCGAAAGCCAAAGGCTATTATGGTGGCTACTAATAATTGCCGATTGTAGGGTAGTAGTAAAGCGATTCACCAAAACGTGTCTTGTGGCTAGTACTCAAGGGGCGTTTAGGTGAGGTTTGGGTTCATACGTTAACCCTTTGGATTTATTTGGTTTGACCGAATGGTCTATGACACTAACCTTTATGTTGGCCGAATATAGGAGCAAGGAAATCTAGTGTGGCGATTGACTCTTTGGGATTTAGGGCTATCGTTAGTAACAGTGTGTACATACACACTTTATAACTAATAATCGTGCTAAACGCGCATTGTGTATGCTAAACCGAATTGGTGTAGATTTGGATTTAATACCATCATGGTATAGGCAAGGATTCGTAAGTCCTTGTTGTTATGAGTTTTCTTTATGATGCTTTTGGGAAGCATGACATATTTGGTATATGTGGCAAATAAATACGTGGCTGATGATAAATCCAGTATATGTTGTTAAATAAACATGTTGGCATGATTTACGTTAAATGCATATCATTGATTGATGTGGGTTAAACGAGTGGAGGGGGAAGTGATATCCGTGTCTTGGACACCAAAGTGGTTTGGTACCACATTTCGTGACTACGGTCACCGTGAGGTTTGGCACCTCATAGCGTCTCGTCCCGGTGGTTTGGTACCACAGTGGGTTGGCCCTACGATAATATAACGAGATTGACGCCAAGTGATTTGGTATCACACGATGGGTTGGCCCCATCACTACTATTCGTGACTTCAGTCACCAAAGGTGGTTTGGCACCACAATATTGATGGATATCGTGTCTTTGGACACCGTGGTTTGGCACCACCGGTGGTTTGGTACCACACGGGTAGAGAAAGGTCCATTGGATGGCTAGGTTGGGTGCATGTTAAATTTAGTGCATGTTAACTTAGTTATAAATTGTGTATGATGTTGCATTAAACCGGGGGAAGGGTTACACATTGAGTCTTGGTGACTCACCTTCTCCTTTAACTTTTTCAGGTGACTCGTAGATCGCGGATGAGGAGCCGGATGGACTCGAGGTGGCCATGCAGTGACAATGTGATTTAAATGAACTTTCAGCTATTTTCATATTTATTTTCGGTTTCATTTGTTCAAGTTGTAATAAGGCCTCCTAAGATTTTATTTTGCTTATTTTACATGTTTTGGATAATTTGTTTAAGTTACTTAATGACTTTAAAATGGGTACACACGTTTTCTTAAATTTAAACGCAAAATGTTTTATTGTGCCATCGGGTACATTCAATATCGATAACAACCTGACTTAATGGATCTTTAAATAAAACTAAGTGAGGTTCCTTCACAAACATTTTCGACAAACTTAAATCGGCTTAAAGGGATTTTACAAAACGTTTTCCTCTGTAACATACCAAATACGGTCATAATGTTTGGGCCGGGTTTGGGGTGTTACATGGCATCAATACCAAGATGAGAGATCCCATGTAAGACCATATCGAGGATATGGCTTTGGCATCGAGTTATGTGGGATGAGATTAAGTATCCTCGGTTATTCGCAGAAATTCATCGGGCAAATGAGTAAAGTTAAAATGAGAACAAAAAGACAAGTAAGAAAAGCTATTATCAAGTTAGAAATGAGTATTACTCATATTATGAATGATGAACTAGAGATTATAATTATTATTGTAGAGTATGCTGATCTATGTGATCAAGTGATACAAGTACCTTGTTTACCTCACGAGTATGAGACTAGTAAGTATCATGAGATATGTAAGAATCAGTATGAGTAAGTAAGCTTAAATAGCTGAAATTTATGATACCATTGTTTATGTTAAATGGGTTATATTGAGCAAGTATGTTGCTATGTGCATTATATGCAAACTTACTAAGCTAAATGCTTACGTCCTTTATTCTTTCTTTCCATGTAGTCCCGCCTAGCTAATCTCGTGGATCATCGCCACCGGAGCTCTGAGCACACTATCAATCGCTATTTTGGTATAGCCAAGTTGTTTATATTAAGTATGGCATGTATAGGAAACATTTCATTTTGAGTTATGTTTTAAAACTAGCCAAAGTGTTGGCTATCAAGCTTAGTATTCTTTTTGTATATGGCCAAAGAAATGAGTAATGAATGATTAAGTATGTATGTTTTAATCTATCAATGAAGTATGCATCCTTGTTCATGTTAGATGTAATACTTGAGTTGTTGAATTGAGCATGAGTTTGGTCTTGATTTCAGGGTGGCAATTGGCTTGGTAAATAGCCTCTAAGTGCCCACACGGTTGGACACATGGGCGTGTGTCTAGGCCGTGTGCACCCTGCAGCTTTGTATCTTAAGTCAGAATAGACCACGGACTAGTCACACGGGCGTGTTTCTAGACTCTAGGCCGTGTTAAGGTAGTCAGTGTGCCCCACGGGTGGTAAGCACGGGAGTGTGCCTTGGCCGTGGGGCATTGGCAGAATGCTGGGGTTTTAGGCACGATTTGGGGCCACGGGCGTGTCCAGGCTGTGTGTAATTTGCCAGTATCCACAACGGGTGAAAGATACGGGCATGTTTTAGGGGTGCACGGGGGTGTCCCAAGTCCCACGGACGTGTGACCCCTGTTTGGAGAGAAAGTTTCCAAATGAGTTCCGAAAGTTTCGGGACGCAAGTCTGAGGCCTCATAGGCCCATGAAATGTCTGATTTGACTAAGAAAGAGAAGTTTTAATTCGGAAGAAAGTTTATAGCCTGTAAATACATGATTAAGTGAGTTCAAGCATGGTAATGTCTCGTATCCAGTCTTAGTCTCGGACTCGGGTATGGGGTGTTACATTTAGTGGTATCAGAGCTATAGTTTAGTAGGTTCTAGGACTAACGTAGCACGAGCATGAGTCTAGCTATACATGCCATACGTAAGAATGTTTTATAATGATAGTGTGACGACTCCTGACGAATTAAATTATGTTTATACATTTAGTAAATGGATCCCGATAGAGCTGTGGCGGATGACGTAGAAAGTAACACGCCGGCTCCCACTGAAAGGACGGTGCTGAACGAGAATGAGAATAGACTCACTACGGTGAGTCAAGAAGGAGGAGAAGAGGCTAGAGAAGCCTTCCTCCATATGATGAATACATGGTATACGGAGTTCGTTCGTACGAACCCGAATCATAACCCCTCCCTCCACCCTCACCTTTTCCTCAACCTATCCCAAGAGCCCTCAAGTAGTAGAGGTGGTAAGAGGAGAGAAGCCTCCAGCTGATAGAATCGGGAAAGATGGGGCGTAAGAATTTGGGCTAGAAAAGATGATGATCCTAAAAAATTTGAATTACAGTTAGAAAATACCATCGGGGTATTTAATGAGTTGTCATGCACATCGGAGGAATGAATGAAGTGTGTAGTCTCTCTTTTAAGAGATTCTGCCTATCAATGATGGAACACATTGGTGCCTGTGGTACCGAGGGAAAATGTCACATGGGAATTCTTCCAAGAAGAGTTCAAGAAAAAGTATATCATCAAAGGTTCGTAGAGACCGAAAAGAAAGGAATTTCTAGAGTTAAAGCAAGGCAAGATGTCTCGTGGATGATTATGAGCATGAATTTGTGCGGCTCAAAGAAATACGCTCGTGAATGCGTGTCCACCGAGTCCATCATGAGTAAGAGATTTGAAGATGGGCTAAATGAGGACATCAAATTGTTTGTTGCATTCCTAGAACTAAAGGAATTTGTTGTGCTAGTAGAGAGGGCTTGTAAAGTCAAGAATTAGTAAAGGAGAAGAGAGTAAAAAATAGAGTCTCGACTCTAAAAGAGACAAAGGAATAAGTCATTCCAATCGTCATCCAAGAAGTCAAGAGATTTCTCCACCCGATTGGCTACTTCCACTTTGGTTTTCAAGGAAGGACAAGAGTAAGCGTGATTCGGGAAGTAAGGCACAGACGACCTCAGTTGCTAGTGTGGGGAACATCCGATCGGATAGACCCGAATACCCACAGTGTGGCAGACGTCATCTTGGAGAATGTCGAGCACATGAAAATGCATGTTTCAGATGTGGTTCCTAGGACCACTACATAAAAGATTGTCTAGAGACAATGAAAGAAGATAGAGCTCAGAACCCGAGATCCGGGAGTGTGGTCAGAGGAAGACCGCAGAGGAACCCAGGAAGTGGGGCAAGTGGAAGAGGTAACCCTAAAGAGCAGGCTGCGAGACCCGAGGGTAGGGCACCTGCAAGGACTTATGCCATTCGCGCTCGCGAAGAGGCATCTTCTCCTGATGTTATTACAAGTACCTTTTCTCTTTATGATATCAAAGTTATTGCTTTAATAGATCCCGGATCCACACACTCTTACATTTATATGAAACTAGTATCCAGTATGAATATGCCTATAGATTCTACAAAATTTACGATTAAGGTGTCTAATCCTTTAGGCAAGAGTGTGTTAGTTGATGAAGTATGTAAAGATTGTCCATTAATGATTAGAGGTCATTACTTTAAAGCAAATCTTATGTTGCTACCATTTGATGAGTTTGACATCATTCTTGGTATGGACCGTTGATTTGCCCATGATGTAATAGTAAATTGTGGGAAAAAGTACATTGAGATGAAATGTGAGAATGGGGACATTCTCCATGTAAAATCAGATGAACAAGGTAGGCCACCAGCAATGATTTCTCATATGACGGCATAGAAATACATAAGAAAAGGGTATGAGGCATATTTGGCCTTTGTAATGAATGATAAAGAAACAGAGTTAAAGATTGAGTCAGTACCAATAGTATGTGAGTACGTGGATGTTTTTCCCGAGGAATTACCAGGACTACCACCAGTTAGAGAGGTTGAGTTCAGCATTGAGCTAGCTCTCAGATCTTGCACCAATATCTATTACTCCTTACAGAAATGGCTCCAACGGAGTTGAAGGAGCCAAATTCACGATTGCAAGAGTTGTGAGATAAAGGCTTTGCTAGGTCAAGTTGTTCTCCCCGGGTGCTCGGTTTTATTTGTGAAAAGAAAGATGGCACCATGAGATTGTGCGTAGATTACCGTCAACTTAATAAAGTGACAGTAAAGAACAAGTACCCATTGCCAAGGATCGATAATTTATTCGATCAATTGAAGGGAGCCACCGTGTTCTCTAAGATAGACTTGAGATCGGGTACTACCACCGAGAGTAAAGGATTGGATGTATCCAAGACAACTTTTTTCAACAAGGTATGGGCATTATGAATTTTTAGTCATGCCCTTTGGTTTGACCAATGCTCTGCGGTATTCATGGACTTAATGAACCGCATTTTTAGACCATACCTCGACAAGTTTGTAGTCGTTTTCATTGACGACATACTGATTTATTCACGAGATGAGAATGAGCATGCTTTGAGAACCTACGAGACGGTTTACTGACTCTTGAGAAAAATCAATTATATGCCAAGTTCGAGAAAAAGTGAATTTTGGCTCAAGGAAGTAGGATTTACGGGACATATTATCTCGAGAGATGGAGTCCGAGTAGATCCAAGTAAGATTTCGGCCATAATGGACTGGAATCCACCGAGAAATGTCTCTAAGGTTAGAAGTTTTCTAGGCCTAGTGGCTATTATACACGATTCGTCAAGGGTTTTCTATGATTGCAACCCCGATGACTAAATTGTTCTGAAAAAATGTGAAGTTTGAGTGGACAGAAAGATGCCAACAAAGTTTCGGAAACCGAAAGCGATGTTGTGAAGCTCGGTTTAGTACAACTTTGAGACAGAGAAAGAATTTGTGATTTACAAATGATGCATCCTTAAATGGATTAGGTCATGTACTTATGCAAGAAGGCAAAGTGATTGCTTACGCCTCAAGACAGATTGAAGCCACATGAGAAGAATTATCCGACCCACGATCTAGAGTTGGTCGCCATAGTAGTCTTAGCATTGAAGATATGGAGACACCACCTATATGGTGAGAGATGTCGGATTTTCACCGATCACAAAAGTTTGAAGTACTTGATGATGCGAAAAGAGTTGAACTTAAGGCGATGCGGATGGTTAGAGTTGATAAAAGACTATGAATTGGTCATTGACTACCATCCCGGAAGGCGAATGTGGTCGTCGGCGCTTTGAGTAGAAAGTCCCTATTTGCATTAAGGGCAATGAATTCACGGATGACTTTATCCGATGATGGTTCTATTCTAGCCGAGTTGAAAGCTAGACCAAGTATTCCTCTAAGAGATTTTTGAGGCTCGAAAGAAGATAGTGAATTGCAAGTCAAGAGAGCTCGGTCATGAGAGACGGATGTTGAGTCGATTTCGGATTAGTCCCAATGAAAGTCGATGTTCAAAGATAGAATTTGTGTACCAAGAAAGGACGAGCTTATTCGAGAGAATTTTGCATGAAGCACATAACGGATGTTTATCTCAGACATCCGGTAGTACCAAAATGTTTAATGACTTAAAGCAACGATATTGGTGGTGACAATGAAGAAAGATATTTGAGTTTGTTTCAAATGCTTGATTTGTCAGCAAGTAAAGGCTGAACACCAAGTACCTTCGGGTTTGCTTCAACCCATTTTGGTTCCGAAGTGAAAATGGGACCGTATTACTATGGATTTTGTAACGGGTCTACCATTATCTCCGAGCAAGAAAGATGCTGTTTGGGTTATAGTTGATAGACTCACGAAGTCAGCTCATTTTATACCTGTACGAGTTGATTACTCACTAGACAAGTTGGCAAACTTGTACGTTTCAGAAATAGTAAGGCTTCACGGTGTTCCATTGTCAATCATCTCGGATAGAGATCCGAGGTTTACATCCAGATTTTGGAAGAAGTTACAAGAGGCCTTGGGTACAAAATTGAACTTTAGTACCGCTTTTCATCCTCAAACTGACGGTCAGTCGGAGAGGTTAATTCAAGTACTCGAGGATATGCTCAGATTTTGTATTCTTAAATTCTGAGGCAGTTGGGAAAAGTTTCTCCCATTGGTAGAGTTTGCCTACAATAATAGTTTCCAGTCGAGTTTAAAGATGGCGCCTTATGAGGCTTTATATGGGCGTAAGTGCAGAACGCCTCTATATTGGACTGAACTAAAGGAAAACCAAATTCACGGGGTTGATTTGGTTAGAGAGGCTGAAGAGAAAGTGAAAGTGATACGAGAATGTTTAAAAGCTGCATCAGATAGACAGAAGTCCGGTTCGGACTTAAAGAGAAAAGAGATAGAGTATCAAGTCGGAGATAAAGTTTTATTGAAAGTGTCACCATGGAGAAAAGTTCTCAGATTTGGCCGTAAAGGCAAGTTGAGTCCACGTTTTATCGGACCATACGAGATTACTGAAAGAGTTGGGTCGGTAGCTTATTGATTGGCTTTGCCATCAGAGTTAGAAAAGATTCACGATGTGTTTCACGTGTCCATGCTGCTACGCTACCGATCAGATCCTTCACATGTAATTACCCCATCAGAGATAGAGATTCATCCCGACATGACTTATGGTGAAGAACCAATTAAGATTTTAGCTCGGGAAGTCAAGCAGCTAAGGAATAAAAGTATTGCCCTGGTAAAAGTATTGTGGCAAAGACATGGAATAGAAGTAGCTACGTGGGAACCTAAGAGAGCATGAGAAACCAAGTACCCAAACCTGTTTCTTTGGTAAGATTTTCGAGGACGAAAATTCCTAAGAGGAGAAATTGTACCATCCCGATTCAGGGCCTAGTCGGAATAGTGGTGCGAGACCACAAATCTGAGTTAGTAAATTGAGTTCTTAAGGTTTATGACATGTTTACATGATAGTATTAAAGTTTCACGTAGAAATTTTGTGAAATTGACATGGAATGATCAAATAGGACTAAATTGAAAAAGTTACAAAATATGAGTTTCTAGAATCTTTTTGTATGAAATAGCTTTAGAATATAAATTAGAAGTCCTTAAATAGCAATTTTCCCAAATTATAAGTGTTGGACAAAAATGGACATGAGTTAGTAATTTGTAAATTTTTAAAGAGAAGGGCATTTTGGTCATTTACCAATTAAATGATTAAAATGGGAAAAATATGATAAAAATTTCATTCATCTTCTTCCTTTTGCCAAAAAATTGGGAGACTCCATAGCTAGGGTTCTTCAAATTTTTGAAGCTTGCAAGTAAGTCATCCTAGCCCCATTTTTAATATTCTTCGTATTTTTGGAGTCCTCGTATTATGAATTAGCTATTTTTAGCTATAAGATGAGCTAAGAAGCATGTTCAAAAATCTACCCATGTGTATCATGCATGTAAAATGATATTTTATGGAAGTTTATGAGAGTTTGATGTTAGATAAACATCTTTTCCTTAGTGAATTTCATGAAAAATGATAGTATGGACTAATTTGTAATAGTTATGAAATTGGTCATACCTATTAGAAATAGTTAGAATTGATGATCATTATAGTAGAGAAAATGAAACAGCTAAGCATGATTTTTAAGAAAGTTAAGTGAGAATCATTTTACGAGCCTAGGGGCAAAAATGCAAATAAGAGAAAGTTTAAGGGCAAAATAGTAATTTTTCCAAAGTATGAGTTAAGAGTCAATTTAGTCAATGTGAGTATTAAATGATCTAATTATTATTATAGATCAAGAAAAATGAAGCCCAGATCGAAACCGAGGCAAGAACAAAGTCGAGGACTAAATTGCATATATACACACATTTTGTATATTGAGGTAAGTTTGTATGATTTCTAAGCTTTATGATTATTATCATTGAATTGCTTAGTAAAATGTACATTATTACCATATAAATGCTTATTGCTATGTTAAATAAAGAAATTAATGAGATTAAGCATGAGAAAGTCCCGATTGAAGTTGAATTACTTAGGATACTCGATCTACCACACGAGATAAGAAAGTCCGTAGAAGACCAAGACAAGGCATGGCATCGGCAATCAAGCAAGTTATCATGTAAGTCCAAGACAAGTCTTGGCATTGAAGAGTTATTATGAGATGAAGACCCATGTAAGCCCAAGCCAAGGCATGGCATTGGTGAGTCTCCAAGCAAAGATGTTATGTAAGTCCAAGACAAGTCTTGGCATTGAAAAGCTATCATGAGGTAGAGATTCCATGTAAGTCCAAGCTAAGGCATGGCATTGGTGAGTAACAAGAAAGATTTCATGTAAGTCCAAGCCAAGGCTCGGCATTGACCAGTTCATGAGTAAAGATACCAAGTAAGACCATGTCAAGACATGGCAATGGTAAGTTCCCAAGGGAACACACAAGGAAGACTTTGAGTAAGTCCATGTCAAGACACGGCATCAATACCAAGATGAGAGATCCCATGTAAGACCATATCGAGGATATGGATTTGGCATCGAGTTATGTGGGATGGGATTCAGTATCCTCGGTTATTCGCAGAAATTAATTGGGCAAATGAGTAAAGTTAAAATGAGAACAAAAAGACAAGTAAGAAAAGCTATTATCAAGTTAGAAATGAGTATTACTCATATTATGAATGATGAACTAGAGATTATAATTATTATTGTAGAGTATGCTGATCTATGTGATCAAGTGATACAGGTACCTTGTTTACCTCACGAGTATGAGACTAGTAAGTATCATGAAATATGTAAGAATCAGTATGAGTAAGTAAGCTTAAATAGCTGAAATTTATGATACCATTGTTTATGTTAAATGGGTTATATTGAGCAAGTATGTTGCGATGTGCATTATATGCAAACTTACTAAGCTAAATGCTTACATCCTTTATTCTTTCTTTCCATGTAGTCCCGCCTAGCTAATCTCGTGGATCATCGTCACCGGAGCTCGGAGCACACTATCAATCGCTATTTTGGTATAGCCAAGTTGTTTATATTAAGTATGGCATGTATAGGAAACATTTCAGTTTGAGTTATGTTTTAAAACTAGCCAAAGTGTTGGCTATCAAGCTTAGTATTCTTTTTGTATATGGCCAAAGAAATGAGTCATGAATGATTAAGTATGTATGTTTTAATCTATCAATGAAGTATGCATCCTTGTTCATGTTAGATGTAATACTTGAGTTCTTGAATTGAGCATGAGTTTGGTCTTGATTTCGGGGTGGCAATTGGCTTGGTAAATAGCCTCTAAGTGCCCATGATTGGACACACGGGCGCGTGTCTAGGCCGTGTGCACCACGCACCTTTGTATCTTAAGTCGAGAATAGACCACGGACTAGTCACACGTGCGTGTGTCTAGACTCTAGGCCGTGTTAAGGTAGTCAGTGTGCACCACGGGTGGTAAGAACGGGCGTGTGCCTTAGCCGTGGGGCATTGGCAAAATGCTGGGGTTTTAGGCACGGTTTAGGGCCACAGGCGTGTCCAGGCCGTGTGTAATTTGCTAGTATCCACCACGGGTGAAAGACACAGACATGTTTTAGGGGTACACGGGCGTGTCCCAAGTCCCACGGACGTGTGACCCCTGTTTGGAGAGAAAGTTTCTAGATGAGTTTCGAAAGTTTCGGGACGCAAGTCTGAGGCCTCGTAGGCCCATGAAATGTCTGATTTGACTAAGAAAGAGAATTTTTAATTCGAAAGAAATTTTATAGCCCGTAAATACATGATTAAGTGAGTTCAAGCATGGTAATGTCTCGTATCCAGTCTTAGTCTCGGACTCGGGTATGGGGTGTTACAGGGTTACCCCTGTCTCCAAAGAAGAAAGATGCTATCTGGGTAATAGTTGATCGTTTAACGAAGCCTGCACACTTTATTCCGATACGTATGGATTTCTCTTTAGATAGATTGGCAGATTATATGTTTTTGAGATTTTCAGGCTACATGGAGTACTAGTCTCCATTATTTCAGATAGAGATCCTCGATTTACGTCTTAATTTTGGAATAAATTGTAAGAAGATTTGGGTACATAACTACATTTCAGTATCGCATTCCATCCTCAGACTAATGGACAATCTGAACGTGTTATACAGATTTTGGAAGATATGCTTCGGTGTTGTGTGCTTGAATTTGAAGGTAACTGGGAAAAATATCTGCCTTTAGTTAAATTTGCTTCAGTCCAGCATTAAAATGGCACCATATGAGGCTTTATATGGACGTAAATGTAGAACTCCATTATATTGGACAATGCTCAGTGAGAAAAAGATACACGGAGTTGACTTAATTTGTGAAACTGAGGAAAAGGTGAAAGTAATTCAAGATAGTTTGAAAATAGCCTCTGATCGTCAAAAGTCTTATGCTGATCTTAAACGAAAAGAAATAGAATTTCAGGTCGGCGACAAGGTATTTTTAAAAGTATCACCTTGGAAGAAAGCTCTCCAGTTTGGCCGTAAAGGAAAACTAAGTCCACGATTCATCGGGCCATATGAAATCACAGAAAGAACCGGACCTCTTGCATATCGGTTGGCATTACCACTAGAACTTGACGAAATTCTTAATGTTTTTCACGTGTCTATGTTATGACGATATTGATCAGATCCTTCATATGTTATTTCTTCGATTGAAGTTGAGATTCAGCCTAGTATGACTTACAGTGAGGAACCGATCAAAATCTTGGCACGTGAAACAAAAGAGTTAAGAAATAAAAAGGTAGCATTAGTAAAAGTTCTTTGGCAACGACATGGTATTGAAGAAGCTACCTGGGAACCGGAAGATACCATGAAGAAATACCCCAATCTCTTTACTGGTAAGATTTTCGAGGACGAAAATTCTTATGGGGGAGAGTTGTAACAGCCCATTTTCAGTGAAATTGGAACAGTGGTTTCGGGACCACAAATCCGAGCCAGAAAGAAAATTTATTTTAATATTATTGCATGATCCGTATTATGATAGGAATATTATATGAAAATTCTGATAAGAAAATTTTATCGATTATGTTTTTAATTATGGAAAGGTCCAAATTTCATAGAATGCAAAAGTTGAATTCTAGTAGCTAGAAGGATCAAATAGCTATGGAATTCAAAACTTGATGTCCTTATATGGTAATTAGACCATTAAAGAAAAGTTAGTAGATATTTTTGGATGATTCATCCATGGAAAATTAGAAAAAGGCTAAGAACTAAATTGGAAAGTGATAAAATTAAAAGATGATAAATAATTAAATAGAAATAAAAATCATTTTATATCATCTTCTTCTCCAAATATTCCATGGAAACCCTAGGAAAGAGAAAGCAAGCTTTCTTGGTCAAATTGATAAGTTTTCATGTCCCGATTTTTGTAATTTTTATATTTTTGAGATCGGGAAAGCTTAATTTTTCTATATGGGGGATTAATTTGAAAATATCAAAGTATAGAATTTTTACCATAGATGAATATGCTGAAATTATGAAATTTATGGTAGAAAATGAAAGGTTGTTGATAGATAAACAACTTTTACAAAGTAAATATTGATGAAAATTTGATTTAGGGATTAAATTGTAAAAATGTGAAATCCATGGAAAAATTCTTAATTTTATAGAATACATGTGCTGTAAATTTTATATTGAAATTTTGGTTAGGCTTGGAATAAGGAGTAAATTGCATGAATTTCATTTTTCGAGCCTAGGGACGAAATTGTCATTTATTAAAAGTTTAGGGGCAAAATGATAATTTTTCCTAAGATGTAAATTGAACTAATTTGAGTATGAATTGCATTAAATTGATGTTAAATTTACTCGTATAGATCCTGATAAATCGAATATGGAGTTAGAACGAGGAAAGGAGAAAATGTCAGATTAATAGACTTTATGTATACAAACATTTATCAAGGTAAGTTCGTATAACTAAATTGTATATGTTTATATGCTGAATTGAATGTTGTGTATGTAAATTGTATAAATGCCATAATTATGTGAAATTATCACATATTTGTTAAAGCCCGATAAATGAAAGTGCTTGAAATAAATGATAATACCCGTTAAGTGATAAATGATAAAAATGTTATTTTTATGATTGAGTTGAATGTGAACATTTGAATTGCATAAATGCATAAATATATGAGATTGATCACATACCCGGCAATTGCCTGATAAATGTTAAATCCCGTTTGAATAAATGGAAGTCGATGGATAAATGTGTTTTTCCTGATAAAACTGCATGTGTTGTAGAATGGATTTAGCCCGGACGAGTAATCCTGAAATAAGCCTCTCGAGCATATGTTTTAATTAAGATTTAGCCTGGACTGGTAATCCAGAATGGACTTTATAGGGAATTCTTTGTCATACAAAGGATTTAGCCTGGACTGGTAATCCAACAAAGCCCATAGAGTATATGTTACAGCTAGAATTTAGCCTAGACTGGTAATTCTGCTGTGTGATATGTGGCTCGAGAGTGTACCTAAAAGGTACTACTAAATATGAATTGACGGACTATGGAATTGTACACCTCAAGTGTACTACCTGTGTATCCATCGATGTTTTCAATAATTCAATGGGTAAAATACTGATACGAAAAGAAAATGGATTTTTACATGTATTTACTTGAAAAATATGAAACGATGTTACATGAAATGGTTTGATGAATACGTTCATCTATGAGAATAGATTTGTACACCTTGAGTGTACTATTCGAGTGATTATCAATACTGCAATTGATTGTTGAGTAAAGTCCTGACATGAAATATACCGGAACTCGAGATGAATTAATATGAAATAAATTTGAGATACATGGAAATAATTTTTATATATGTTATGTGAATACATGTTGTGGAAAAACATATGTGTATGAGAATCTTAATATTGTAGGACTCTTATATGTGTTTCTTGATGTTTATATGAAATATGTGTTTAACATGGGTATTGAGGATATGTGTTAGGGCTTGTGACCAAATGGTTTGGTTATACCTTGCAATGTTTAACTTAAATGTGAATGGTTGGTAAGTTATTTACCAAGTTATATGGACTTACTAAGCATTTTATGCTTACTCCATTTTATTTTTCCCTGTCTTATAGTAAATCGGAATGCTCGTTGGATTGGAAGCTTGGCGGAGATCACTCACACTATCCAACAGTTCATTTCATTATATAAGGTAAAACAATTAGGGTTATAATGGCATGTATAGGTTAAATTGGTCAAGGAATGATATGTAAATATTTGATAATGACTAGCCATTGGAATGGCTAGTTATGGATATGCTTTGGTGTTTATGTATGAAAGCTATCATAGTATATGTTTAAAATGGTCAATTGATAGAAATCACATTGGCAAATGGATGAATGAATTAAATTAGTATAATTGATACAAAATGCACAAATGTGACCATTGTATATAGGTAAATATGAGTACAAGATTGATATGGAAATAAATTGTGGTGCATAAAGGCATATTGGTTGAATGTTTATATGGCCATGAGAATGTGTTCAAATTTTGGTGCAGGTATAAGGAAAAAAGGGTGAGGAATAAGGCTTGGAAAATAGCCTTATTTTGTCCACACAGGTAGACACACGGGCGTGTGTCTTGACCGTGTGTGACACACAGCCTAGCACATGGGCGTGTGGTCTGGCCGTGTGTCCCCTGCATCCTAAAATTTAGAAACAGAATGCTCAGAATTGAGCACACGGGTAGAGACACGGGCGTGTGTCTCAGCCGTGTGGGTGACACAGCCTTGAACACGGCCGTGTGTCATGGCCGTGTGAAACCTGCATCTAATTCGAATTAAATTAATTAACCACACGGCTTAGCACACGGGTGTGTGGCATGGCCGTGTGGCGCAAGTCAGAAAGCAACCTAAATCGGACACGGCCTAATGCACGGGAGTGTCTAAGAGTCACACGGGCGTGTCCCTTGGACCACATGGGCGTGTGAGCCCCGCACCTTGTAATATTTTTGAAATGTCACGAAAAAAATCTTAGAGTTTCCGCTTAAGTCCCGATTTGATTCTAATGCTTGTATTGGACCTCGAGGGTCCATCTAAAGGATGTTACGAATGATCTCGGTTAATGTGGTCCTGCATATGTTGCGGACAAAATATAGCTCAGGTGAGCAATCCTGATATAGCCCTCTCGAGCATCCTGTTATATAGTTCCTGCGAGCATCCTGATCGATAGTGATTCTGCATATGTTGCGCACTACCACAGCTCTGGGTGAGCGTCCTGTTACATGACTCGATCGATTGTGGTCTAGTATATAATGTGGACACAAACGTAGCTCTATCTGAGCATCCTAATATAAGCTCTTATGGGCTTCTTGATATGGCTGGCTTGAACTCCCTGTTACCTTATCCAGTACTCCCTGATATTAACTTTTTGAAGTTATCTGTTAAGCTCTATGAGCTCCCTGATTAAAACTCTTATGAGTTTTCTGATTAGCCTGGATAAGTGTCCTGTTACATGGCTCATCTGAGCATCCTGATATATGGCTCGAGAGTGTGCTCCCTGATTAAGTGCCCTAATGGGTACCTAGATTATGAGTTGACGGTTTATAGTTTGGTACACCTTGTGTGTACTACCTGAGTATCCATCAAAATTTCAATGATTCAACGGATAAATTTCTAAAATAAGAAACTATAAAGTTAAATGAATTATAGCATGAATGATCATGAAATACCTGAAAGTTTGTAACATGATGAGCTCATCTATGCTTACTTGATGTATACGTGAATTATGTGACTAACTTGCTTATTTGAGTGTATGTGATTAGGTAAATTTGTTAATTTGTTTGGAAGCATGATATTGATATGCTTATTTAAAAGAGTATGATTGGTAAGTTTAATTCCTCTTATACGAACTTACTAAGCATAAAATGTAACACCCCAAACCCGGCCTAGAAGTTAGGCCCGAATCTGGTGTGTCACATTGAAGTGTTTTTCGAAAACCTTGTTTTCATTAAAAACCCTTCTTGTTTAAAAGCTTAAGTAAAATCTCAGTTACGTTAGTTTATTTTAAAACGTGGTACATTGAAAAATTATTAATTTTATTCCCAAAATATCTTTTTAGTTGCGAAAGCAAATTTTGAAAGAAATTGATTTACGAAAAATATTAAGTCGCGAAACCATTTCGAAAATGTTGCAAAAATGTAGGGTTGTTTAAAAACAATTAACATTTTGGAAAACCGTGATTTACTTCTAATGAATATAATTCAAACATAAATAAAACCCAAAGTTAAAATCCAGAAACTTAAAGAGGCCTTATTACAAAACTTAAAACCCAAAATAGAATCTAAAGCATAAATGAATTCCAAAGGCAGTCGTGTGGCCATCTCCGAGTCCCTCGTAGCACCAATCCTCCTAAAGATGGGGATTACCTGCAAAGTTAAAAACAGGGTGAGTTTGCGAAAACTCAGTGTGTAATCCCCTCCTAACTAAAACAGTTAGTAAAACAGACAAAAATCATAATCGATGCCCTGGGAGCCCAATTACGATGTGAGAACAATATGTGTGGGTCTAAGCCCAGTACAATTTCACTTGGGTCTCAACCCTTATCAGAATCAATTGGGCCTAGCCCATTCTCCATATTAGTAACAGTTGGGCCTAGCCCATATTAGAATCAATTCCATATGCATAATGTGTGATGCATGCTAACCCATCCCATCCAACCCTGCACTTGCCTCCGTCCAACCCTGCACTACCTGCGGGGAATAAATCACCCACGCCATCCCTACACTCCCAATGTTAGCACCAATTGCGGCACTAACCAAAATCGCAGCAAAGCTGCTAGTATATATATATATATATATATATGGCTCTAAGCCTTCAGTAGAGGTATTATAATTGGCACAAAGCCATCAATAACTGTATTATGTTTGGCACATAGCCATCAGCGACGGTAATATAATCGGCACACAACCTTGGGTAAATATGATCGACATAGAGTCGTCAATATATATGTTAGGCACATAGCCACGGGTAAATACGATTGGCACAAAGCCATAATCAAGATGGCACAGAGCCATATTTAGGTTGGCACAGAGCCATAATCAAATTACGCGGCTTTAAGTCGTCCGTCGGTCCACAGTCGTCTCATGCGACCGGTGCGACCTTAACAGATCAATACTGGATCCACAGTCGTCATGCGACCCGTGCAACCCTATCAGAACTTCCTCTGTATCAATGTCCCAACCCCATGCAGTATGTCATGTATGCAAAATGTTATGGCCATAAACAATCATACATACACAGTCACAACAGTCAATTACCGTCAAATTAGTCCAATCGTACCTTAAGTGAGTCAATTACCCTCGAGGGGCAAAATGGTCATTTTTCCCTTACAAGGGTATTAGGGTAATCCTACCCTACAGAGGTATTTCAGTAATTCTACCCTACATGGGTATTTCGGTAATTCTACCCTACAGGGGTATTTCACAAATCAGGGGTATTTCAGTAATTTTACAAATTAAGGGTATTTCGATAATTTTGTAAATTGAGGGTATTTCGGTAATTTCATAAATCAAGGGTATTTCGATAATTTTACAAATCGGGGGTATTTCGGTAATTTTCCAAACTGAGGGTATTTCGGTAATTTTGCAAATTAGGGGTACTTTGGTAATTTCTCAAACCGAGGGTATTTCGGTAATTTTACAAACAGGGGGTACTTCGGTAATTTTACAAGTTGAGGGTGTTTTAGTAATTTTGTAAACCAAGGGTATTTCAGTAATTTTGTAAACCAAGGTATTCTAAACAGAGATAACGATGCGAATGGGCCTAGGACCCATTCTCGGCCCAAATGGGCCCACACGCTCGTGTGGCCCATTTAGCCCAAATCTAGCCACATATATGAGATTCACATAGTCCAGTCCAATATTTACTACACAATCATACAACTTATCCGATTGGGCCCACGGGCCCATTGGCCCCACATGGCCCCTTTCGGCCCATCGTGGCCCAAACAGCCTAAACCCACAAGAACACTCATAATGGCCTCAACTATCGCGTCGAAGCTCCCATACGTGTGCTCACACGCTCGTGTGGCTACCATCGCCGTGTGATCGGCATTTCGGCATTTGCCGCTCTACAGCTAGAGTAGTGCGAAATACACACCTGATAAGAATCTGGAGTTAATCCACGCTCCGAACACTCCTATGCCCAAACGCCAACCAAGGTATGCTTACTCTCCTCATAGATCGCTCTATTTAAAGCCAGCTTCTCGCCTACTCTCATGCTAGCTTCCCGATGTGGGATCCCTCCATCAATCCTCCAAAACCGTCCCAACTGCAAAATAAATATCCCTTTTTGCTTGCAATGGGATTCAAACCCTTGCCCTCTCTTATGCTCCAGACGCTACATGCCACCACAACACAAGCTGCTTTTGTGACTTAAAACATGCGCAAATATTTATAAAACCTATGTGCCAGTGTCCAGATTCTTATAAGAGCCAAAAATTAAAGAAATTCTGCAAGAGCCAAGATTTGAACCCAGGCTCCCTTACACCCTTAATGACGCCATAACCACTAGGCCACATGCTTCGTTGTATCATTTTTTTTTCAAAATAATTTAAAAGGCCTACATCCAAGCATCTAGGTTTTTATTCACTTAAAACCAAAATTTTTGCTAGAGCCCAGGTTTGAACCCAGGACTTTTCCAACACTTCTCAGGACCCTTAACCACTTGAGCAGACATTTAACTGTGTTATATCCTTGCACAATTAAATACCTATTTGCAGCCTCCTTACGGACCCATACTCAAGGCCCAATACTTCTAGGCCCAAATTTGGGGCGTTACATAAAATGCTTACTAGGTTTTATTTTTTCTGCAAGCAAACTTCAAGACTAAGGCAATGTGTTCCCGTTCCTACCCCACATGCAATTCAACAAACTATCTCAAGCAATCTCGTGCCACTCAATCAGAGTTATACAAACAATTTCAAGAAATCAAAGAGATTTAGACTCAAGAGTTTCGAAACTCCAAACACACAACAACCACCTAGGTTCGAGTGTTAATGAACCTAGAGCTCTGATACTGTCACGTGTGAAATGATATACGAATTGTGCAAGTATACACGTCGAATCAAGTAATAAAGTGATTAGTGAGTATCGTTCCTACGAGGATCAGATTTAGGCACAAAAGTGGTCAAGTTATTATAATAAAATGCGATTAATGCTATGGTAAAGCTATGGTAAGTATGCAGTGGCAATTAAAAGGAATAATGATGAATGCAATATGTGCAATTAATGAATACTTAGAAATTCTATGGCAAAACAATAGTAGAAATGTAATGGCAATTATGAGAATTACTACGGGACTATTATGTAAATGAACAAATAAATAACTAATAATGATGTGGCAAAGATACTATGGAAAAGAATAAAGGATATACGATGTTGAATTGGAAGGTTGGGATTAGTAAGAATCTACCCTTACTACCATTAATGCCTCAACAAAATCATACACAGTTTACTGTTTAGGAGAGTTCTAAAATGGTCTGCTTCTTTTGAGAGCAAAAAACTCAAGTTACCTTGCCCGTGTCTATATGCCTGAATATTGTACCCTGCATTATTTCCTTCTGTATGAATGCTGCTCTATGTCTAGAGTCAACTGCAAGTATCGACCGAGTACTTGCTCATATCATTCAATATCAATCCAACTAATCCAACCTTTTAAGAATTAAACTTAGTTTATGGGCATGCTGAACAATCATCTATGTCTAGGGATTGCACGCATACAACTTAGAAATAAAATAATTGAATGAAACAATAAATTAATTCAAATCTATGCTTCAACCATTAAAGAAAATAAAAGTTTCATCATGTAATCCCAACTCGATGAGATTTAGCTCATGGGTTGACACATAAAATTCAAAACCAAAATAACATCCAACACCATTTTCATTATTTAATTCACGGAAGAAAAAAGTAAGACATATGGAAGACTTTGGGAAGACAACTTTTGCATGTCCAGTTCAAACTCCAGAAGCATAGTGTCCTGCGGTGGCTGAGAGGGACTGCCTTCGTTTTCCTCTTCCCGTCACTACTCAGCTACTACCCTCTATTCTTGCCTAAGGATCTCTCCCTCTCTTTCGCCATTAAGGGTGTCCTCCTTTGGCTTTTTATAGCTTTTTCCCTAGGGTAAATCCAACAACCCATGTTTATATTCTCATCTTTTTAAATTATTTTTTCAAGAACCCAATATTATCACCTCCTCTTTTTAAATTCTTATTTTTTTCTAGGATAAAAACCAACATCCCAGGATTATCTTCTCGACTTTTTTAGGTAGATGCTTCTGGTACAAGTACAGTTGGTGTAACAACCCGATTTTGAGCCTAGTCGGAACAGTGGTTTCCGGACCACGAATTTGACGTAAGAAAATTTATTTTTATATTATTTTTATGGTCTAAAATTTCACGAAATGATTTCGTAAAAATTTCGTTCCAAAATTTTGACGTTTGGGCACTCAATTTAGTCAAAAGGACTAAATTGAAAAAAAGTGCAAAAGTTGAGTTCCACATGTTAGAAGTGTCCAATTTCTATGAAATTTTAAATTGGAGGTCTTTAAATGGTAATTAGACCATTGGTTAAATTGTTGGACAAAAATGGACATGAGATAAGTGAAATAGGATATTTTAAAGTTAGGGGCATTTTGGTAATTTTGTAATTAAATGGACTAAAAGACAAAATAAAAGCCAAAAACCCTTGTCCGTCTTCTTGCTTGGCTGAATTTAGCATGGGGGAAGCCATGGCTAGGGTTTTCAAGCTTTCAAGCTCAATAGTAAGTGCATCCAAGCCCCGTTTTTAATGTTCTTAACATTTTTGAGATCTTCGTAACTCGGTTTAGTTATTTCTACCATTATTTTGAGCTAGGGTTTGTGTTTAAAAATTAACCCATGGATGACATGCATGCGCTTTGATGTCTAATGGTAGAATATGAATGCTCGGTGTGTAGTAAACGACTTTTACTAAGTGATTTCGATGAAATCGCATAAAAGGACTAATTTGTAAAAAGTTTAAAAATGTATGAAAATGTGTGAATGAATGCAAATTGTGGACTGCTATAGTTATGAAAATGGTTCGGCTAGGCCTAAAATACAAGGAAATTAAATAAAAATCATTTTACGAGCCTAGGGGCAAAAGTGTAAATATGATAAAGTTTAGGGGCAAAAACATAATTTTTCTATAGTATGATTTTTGGGTCACAATGAATAATGTGACTAATAAGTAAGCTAAATGTGATGTTATAGATCAAAGAAAATGAGGTTCAGACTTAGAACAGGGGAAAAACAAGTAACTGACGGTTAGGTCCCTTTTTGCCATTTTGGTATCGCGGTAAGTTCGTGTGTAAATAATACAACATTATATTATATGATTAATATTTTGATATTGCATGAATTTTATATATATGTTTCTATGGATTTGATTGATGATAATTTGGCGAAGAATCGAAGAATGAGAATCTCGGTTGAACCTTAGGAATAGAAAGGATACCTTGTCACGACATTAGATTAATAAGGTCCCACGTAAGACCGTATCTGGGATATGGCCTCGGCACCAAATTAAGATCCCATGTAAGACCATATCTGGGATATGGCATCGGCATCGAATATTGATTCCGTGTAAGACCACGTCTGGGACCTGGCTTTGGTATGAAATCGTGTAAGACCATATCTGGGATATGGCGTCGACATCAATATGAGATCCCGTATAAGACCATATCTAGGATATGGCATCAGCATCGACATGTGATCTTGTGTAAGACCATATCTGGGATATGGCGTCGACATCAATATGAGATCCCGTATAAGACCATATCTGGGATATGGCATCGGCATCGACATGTGATCCCATGTAAGACCATATCTAGGATATGGCATTGGCATCTTACTACATGTATGACAATTTCTGAGTATCCTTAAATATTCCAAGTGGTTCAACGGGATAAAGTATTAAAGTTTATATTAAAGATGGAAAAAGGGCTAAAGTTATGTGATGGAGTGATACAAGTACATATGTGAAACTTACGAGAAATGAGCTCGGTATGTGATTTTGTATAAGACCATGACAGGGACATGGCGTCGATATGATACTTCATGTAAGACCATATCGGGGATATAGCGTTGATACGGTACTAAATGTATGATATTCCCAAGTATCTTTTAGCATTCCGAGTGGTTCAACGGGTACGCTAAAAACGAGAAAGTAAGTGATTATGTTACGAGAGGTACAGGTATGTACATAGAACTCATGTGAAGTGAATTCGGTATATGATGAATTCTTGGGAAGAATGTACATGAATAAGTTATACTTGTGAAATATTGATATCCTTGTGATTGATGATCTACATTCATGATGAATGGATACATGATAAGATTTGATGATGATCATGTGTGAGGCTTTTAAGCCAAATTAAATTGAGAAATGAAATGTTCAAGTCTTTGTTGTTGATGTATAGGTTAAATTGGCCAATTAATGGCTTGTAAATATTTGATGATGACTAGCTATTGGCATGGCTTACTATGGATATATTTTAATGTTATGTGTGTGTAAATGAGAACTAATACAAAGAAAACGTGATAGAGTAAAATTAGAAATAAAACAGTTTGGACAGCAACAGTTATATCACTTTGAAAAATCACCAAAAATGGTGGAAATCGAATTAGAAGTTGAATAAGATATGAAATTAAATCTTATTGAGTCTATTTTCGTATAAAAGAAACGTTGTAAGTAAAAGAATTTCATATTATGAGATATTTGAATTTTTATAAGATAGGGTCAGAGTGATTTCGAAATCCCCTGTTCTGACTTGGGAGATTTATTAAAAATTGTACAAAAATAATAAAGGGATAAAATTTATATACTTGAATTTATTAATGAGTATATTTTCAAGATAAACAAACAGGAATGTCATTCAAGTTCTGTACAATGAGAAAATAATTTTTTAGTGAAGAGGGGTCAGAACTGTCGGACAGCGAAACAGGGGAGATATTAAAGAATAAACTGTATTGATTGGCTGAACCAAAAAATCTGGAAATATTATGGTAAGAAGATATGTGAGTCTAGTTTCAAGGAAAATTAGCGGATATTAATTTGGAGTTCCTTAGCTCCAGATAAAAATAATTTAGTGACTGTAACTCGAGTAAACAACTCTAGATGAACATAAATGAATTGTGAAATTTTATGCAATAATGCTGGTATTATCTTGAGAGCTTATAATAAGGATTGTTAAAAACATGGTAATCAATTGTTTATTATTTACATACGTACTTACTAAGCTTTGTAGCTTACTTCCCTTCCTTTCTCATATCTTATAGGGTTTTATGCTAGCTCGAGTTGGAGATTGCCGGAGGTGCTATCACACTATCAAGCTATCATGTTGGGTATAAGTGAATGCAAAACCCTTTGAGTTTATGGCATGTATAGGGACTTAGTAAATTGTGTATGTGTCATTTGATTTGACCAAATGTGTTGGTTCATAATGGTAATATGATTCATTTTGTATATGGCCATGAGATGTGGCTCATATTGGTTAATGAGTTGTAATGCCTATTTATATGTGTGTGCTTATACTAAAGGTTTCATGTGATGTGGTTATGTGTGTTTGGTATGGATGGATTGAATTTGTGTTTAAGCATGTGCAAATGAGGGTGCCAAATGGTTTGGTAAATAGCCATTTTCTTGGCCACACGGGTAGAGACACGGCTGCAGTGTGTCTCTGTGTGTGTGGAGAACACGACCCGTGACATGGGCGTGTGCCTGTGTGTGTGAAAGCTGCATCTATTTTTCGAAATTTAATTCGCCACACGGCCTAAGCACACGAGCGTGTGACTTGGCCGTGTGACCCTATTATTTAATGACGTCATAAACAGAGAGTTACACGGGCTAAGGACATGGGCGTGTGTGACCACACGGCCTACCGATACGGGCATGTCCCAAGCCATACGGGCGTGTGACCCCTGTGTTGATGAAAAAATTTCTAAGTCGTCTTAAAGTTTCGTAAGTTCTCGGTTTAGTCCCGAACAGTTCCCAATGTATGTTTTGGGCCTCGTGGGCCCATATAAGGGGCGATTTGCATGTGAATGAGAATTTTTAAATTGAATGAAATTTTATAGCCCAGTTTTGCATAAATGTTTTTGTTTAAGTCCAGTAATGCCTCGTATCCTGTCCCGGCGTCGGACACGGATAAGGGGTGTTACATTTAGTGGTATCAGAGCTATGGTTTAGTCGGTTCTCGGGCTAACCTAGCATTAGTAAGAGTCTAGCTATACATGCCATATGTGGACCGTGATAGTGTGATATCTCTCGGCTGTAACGAAATTATTTTGTTAAGACAAAGATGACTTCTGATCGAGCTATTTTTGATAATGCTGAAAAATGATATCGAGGTGATTGAAATGTGTTTGTGATGAGACGAAACTTAGAAAGGTATGAATAGAAGTGTATGATATGTATGTGTTAATGTACGTAGTGAGATAACCATGAGTTGAGAAATGTGGAAACGTGGAATAAAATGAAAGTTTATGTGGTGATAAGCCCATTCATGTTTTGTAACACCCCATACCCGAGTTCGAGGCTAAGACCGGATACGAGACATTACTATGCTTGAACTTTCTTAAACATGTACTTACGGGCTATAAAATTTTGTTTCGAATTAAAAACTTCTCTTTCTTAGTCAAATCAGACATTTCATGGGCCTACGAGTCCTCAGACTTACGTCCCGAAACTTTCGGAACACATCTGGAAACTTTCTCTCGAAACAAGGGTCACACGTCCGTGTGACTTGGGACACGCCCGTGCACCCCTAAAACATGCCCGTGTCTTTCACCAGTGGAGGATACTGGCAAATTACACACGGTCTGGACACGCCCGTGGCCCTGGCCCGTGTGCCAAACCTTGGCATTTTGACTTATTCACACGGTCTATACACACGCCCGTGTGCGTCAGCCGTGTGACAATTGAATTTCTAAGTGTCAAGTGCAGACTTCACACGACCTTGGCACACGCCCATGTGTCAACCGTGTGTATCACACAGCCTGAACAAACGGCCGTGTGACCAGCCCATGGTCTAATCTGACTTAAGATACTAAGGTGCAGGAGACACACGGCCTAGACACACGCCCGTGTGTCTATCCGTGTGGGCACTTAGAGGCTATCTTACCAAGACTTTTACCACTCCCGTTTACATACATTCATATACTACTTCAAAACATTCTCAAATCATCAATTAAAACACATGAATTAACACATTTAATCATTAAAGAGATAAAGTCTTTATCCCATACACTAGGGAGAACTACTCCCAATACAAATACAACCAACTTAAGCTATCATCTATGGTCATACACAACCAACTCTAGATTCTCTTAGGCCAATACAATTTGGCTACATTGGTTAGAACTTAATCAAATTTAAAAGAATCCCTATACATGCCATGACTCATAAGGACTTGGTACCTCATGCCAAGTGTCTGCTCGATAGTGTGAAAACATCTCCGGCGGTCTCCAACCCGAGCTAGTTAAAATAACCTATAGGGGATGAGAAAAGTAAAGGAGCAAGTAATAATGCTTAGTAAGTTCATCTACATAATATGACAAATATTGATATTCATCGAATATTCATGACTACAAGGTATTATAATGGGTTTTTCTCATAAACTCATGGTTACTTACTCAACCACACTTGAAGCTTACTCATTCTATTTCTTACCACATTCATACCATGTCACAAGCCAATTGCTCGTTTGATTAGCACACATTCCTGCACTGATCACCACATGATCATATAAAATAACACATCAAGCATTTTTAATAAGCCGCTCATGCTACTAATACCTCGGTGGTTTTGCACTTAGCCCACCATTGAATCTCTAATAGGGTGGTATCGCACATAGCCCACCAATCATTTATACTTATGGTGGTTCCGCACTTAGCCCACCTTTCATTTTACAATCATGGATAGTAATCCACATGTATATCTCTATTTCAAATGTTCATCCGAGAACATTCTCACGCACTTCTATTCTTACTTAACTTTCTATGATACTCGTTTGCATTCACACAATACATTAATAAATCTATCTCATGCAACTAAGGTGTGTTGAATACACATAACCCACTAAGGGTTCATCATATATCGAATCCATATCAATTCAATTCTAACACACACTTGTGCTTTTCGTGGTACAATCACATACTTTCTTTCTTTCAACATATACGTTGAATCACTCAAGTTATTAAGTAACTCTCTTGAGTCTCATACTCATAATGTCACATAGAATTTATACCCCAATAGGGTCTTACTTGCATTAACATATCGATGCCATGTCCCTGACATGGTCTTATACGAATTCTTACATCGAGGCCATATTCCAATATGGCCTTACACGAGACTTTAACTATCATCCTGTCATTCTACATACATTTCCCATTACTCTTAGATTCAATTCTTTTGACCTCTCATCAAAGATATTTCATACATTCATAGAGTAAATATACATTCCACACAACATTGGAACATTAAATTAACTCATACATAATTGCAACATTCGCACATGAACTTACCTCGATTTCGAAAGGGCCAAAAGGGACCTTTTTTCCCACATTTCTCTTTCCATCCGTTCTAGGTCCGAAACTCATTTTCTTTGATCTAGAACAATGAAATTTACTGATTTAATCATTTATAAATCATAATACACCATAATCTATACTTTAGGCAAAAATGACTATTTTGCCCCTACACTTTGGCAAAATTATAATTTTGCCCCTAGGCTCGTAAATAAATTTTCATCCATCTTCTTTACTAATCAAGCCTAGCCGAATCATATTCTCTTCTATAGCAACTCAAAATTTCAACTATTTCATGCACTTATTACCAAGTTGCAACATTTACAAATTAGTCCCAATTAGGTGTTTTCATAACAACACCTTTCACAAAAGTTGTTTCTCATCTCCCTATCATTCATTTTCTTCCATAAAAACTCTTCAAAACAACATAAACTCTATCATGGTAAGTCCCTAGACTTTCAACCATATTGCAAACTAGTCCTCTCATTAGCTAGCTTAAGCTTTAAGGGCTCCAAATATGCAAAAATCATCAAAAATAAACATCAAATTGACTTACTTGTAAGGATGAGATGTAGCTGAAATTTTCAAGCTTTCAAACCCTTAAGCTTGCTGATATTTTCTATGGGAGAAGAAGGCAAAGTGAAAAGATGATAGCCTTGGCTTATTTCATCTTATTTTATTCATTTGCCAACTAATATCACCAACTTTTGACCAACATTTAATGCCTTTGTCCCCCCTAGCTTCCTATGGGGCCGGCCATCACTAATTAAATGGCCTAATATCACTTTAAGGACCTCCAATTTATAATCCTTAGCTAATTGGCACCTCTAGCAATTCAAATAGAACTTTTGCACTTTATGCGATTTAGTCCTTTTTCGCAATTAAGCCCTCAATCGCTAAAATTAAAGCACCAAAATTCTCATGCCTCCTTATAAACATGTTATAACACATAACATATCATGCAAATAATTTTCTCTAACCTTGAATTAGTGATTTCGAGATCACTGTTCTGACTAGCCCCTAAATCGGGCTGTTACAATTCTCTCCCCTTAGGGATTTTCGTCCCCGAAAATCTAATCAGGAGGATTTGTTACCAACATTCTCAAAATGTTTCCATCTACTCTTCAAAATCACGAGTCCACTATTCTCAAATTTCTCTTGCAAACAACTCTTAAACTGTGATACATAAGGTCGAAACGTAACTTGAGACCTAGGTTATTCTTCCTCTGGGGCATATACTCTGTAATCTACCAATTTAGAACTCTGCACATGTCCAAATGATCATTCGAATCTTTACTGGTTGATTTACTACAATTCGAATGACATTTCCCTTTCTTGGAAATTTCGTCACATCAAATTTAAAATCTATAAGGTTTTACCTCACTCTCTCATTAAAGCATTTACCGACTGTAGTAGTCTTGTCTTGTGTGCTTTGGAAACTCAGCTTTTAGTGGTCAACTACTTCTGGCCATAACTCGATCATATTGTGAAATGTACTCTATGTCAAAACATTTATGCATATAACTGCATTTCCTTACTTTTGCATTAGCAGATATGCTAGTACTAAATCTCATACCAAAACTCTTGTATAAGTTCTGGATTCAACATCATTCACTTTCTATCTCGAGGAAGCATCAACAATAGAAATCTTATCCAACATGGATAACTTATTAAAAATGCCATTTATTAAAACACTTCTGAACTCTTCTGTTCTGAAAGGAAGACTCACTATAGTCATTAACTTCGCTGAAACTAGGATATTACCAACTAGAGTCAACCGAGTAACTAACTCACATTACTAAACATGGATCTTTCATTCAGACATCTATACTATGTCTACTATCTGAGTAGTATCACAATAACTATACCCACCATTGTAATATCTCAAGCCGTTTCCACTATTTCATCTTCAAAATCTTCTGTAGCATAAGATACCCTCACTTTTTAAAATTCAGAAAATACACATCGATCTTCCCATGGATCAATACATAATATCTAACTCACAACACAGACACAAAAGTGATCGTCTCTGGATCACCAACCTGTCAACTCTTTCTCTCGATTCAGACTGATCTCAGTACTAGAACTTTCAAATAAACAGTTCTTTCTATAGCTTTCAACTCAACCATCACGGTTTGAACATTTCGATGAGCATATCTTTGTATCATGCTCCCTACTCACGTACACACAAAATTTTATTCTCTTTACTGATTCATGCGTGAATATACACAGAACTTGAATCATATCTCAATACAATAATCTACTCTTTTCTCCATACTGAGAACATATTTTAAGCACACTCTCATCTGAGTTTCTATTGTTATGCTAATCTAAAACCTTTACTATCGTCATATCTCACGATAGTAGGGACATCTTGATCGAATTCATTAACTCTATCCATCTTATTCGAAAACTCATCATACGACGTGAAACTTGTGATTTCATTTCTTATACTAGAATCATCACCCACTTCCTCCTCAAAGTGCCCAATTAAGGATACGAGGAGATAGAGGAATGTCGATTTCAATTTACTAAATCGACAACCGTTTAGTCTACTTTTTCCGTCAGTTAACGTTCTCACACAATCACAATTTCATGAAAAGAACGACCACATCATCCCTGAAGGGAAACATGTATTAGTACATAATACTAAAGGAGATCATTATAATCCCATCCATGGCATTAACTAACCATGCACAAACCATAGGCTTCTAGCCAACTTACCCATACTTGCCCTTATATAACACGTTCCGTGTCATATATCGTAATCGTCTCTTTGTGATTCATTCATGAGTACATGTTTTAACTCTTTCACATGACTTTAGTACCATTCTCATTTCTACCTCTAGACTCATCTATCTGTCCCATTGATCACTAGGGATAATCAAAGATGCATGTTCATCGTCATTCATGTAGGTACGAAACCAATGCCACATTCCCGAGGTGGTCTTATAGGGAGTCACCTCTAAATGCCAATGCCATATCCCAGATAAGGTCTTATATGGACTTCAACATCAAGCATCGATGCCATATTCTGAATATGGTCTTACACGATTCTCATATTCATTACCGAAGCCATACCCCAGATATGGTCTTATACGGGATTTCAATTTGGTGCCGAGGCCATGTCTTGGACGTGGTCTTATACGGGACCATATCTATCTCATATTTTGATGATAGCATTATCATATTCATTATAGTCCCCTAGGACTTCAACCTCATGTTCCACAGCAATTACTCTATTTAGTAGAGTATCATGTATCAACGCGATACAAAGCATTCTCAACTATGCTAACATAATTTTTTGCATTAATCACATGCAAACTTATTCAATTTGACTCTCATAACATCTCATCATGATTTAACAGTGGTAAGGGGGTGAAGTCGTAAAGCCCCTAACTTGATTCTCGTGACTACATACATGTGATTTAGCATCCCTAATTAACGAAATATCATCGTAGTCACACAACTCGCTCCAAGCAAGTTTTCATACTTACTCACGTTACAATGGTTTCTATCACCCATACTTTCGAACGGTGATTTCACTTACTCAAGTTTCACATTAATATCTACTTTCTCTTACTATTGCTTATTAATCTAGAGAATGTCTTACGGGTTTGAGTACATCATATACTTGATTGCCATAGTCTAACTACGGTCTTACTCGTATCACAACGTCATAGCCCAGCTATTACTTTACATGTCATCACGATGCCATAGCCTCGTTATGGTCTTACACGAAATCTCATATCAATACCAATGCCATATCCCAGATACGGTCTTACATGGAAGCTCATATCGATGCCGATGCCATATCCCAGATATGGTCTTACACGAAATCTTATATCGATATCGGCGCCATATCCCGATATATGGTCTTACGATCTCATACCGAGCCGTGTCTCAGACATGGTCTCACACGGGATTACTATTTGATGCCGATGCCATATCCCAGATATGGTCTTATACGGGATCTCACAACAATTATCGATGCCATATCCCAGATATGGTCTTATCCGATTATCTTATTCAATACCGAAGCCATATCCCTGATATGGTCTTACACGGGATCATGTATCGATGCCAATGCCATGCCCCAGACATGGTCTTATATGAGATCACATATATCGCCATGGTCCAACCATGGTCTTATTCATCATTTTATCATTGAACGACCGTACTCATCTTCTGCATTCTACTTAGTCAAACTTTTCAGTTTTAACTCTCACACTATAATATGTGTGACTTTGTAACAAGGTTATAAGACGAAACATTATACCTTCTCTATTTTAACAGTCACATGTGAAATTTAACCATGTGGACAAATTTATCATAAACGATGGCATCACAAATCTCAAATGCTTACTTACTCTTACTGCTTCTCACATACATCATGGTACTTACTAGTCTCATGTTTGTAAGGTAAACAAGGTACCTGTAACACTTGATCACATAGATCAGTATACTTTACTATAACAAGCATAATCTCAACATCATCATTCATAACATGAATTATACTTGTTAGTCAGCCTTCACTAGCATGACATAATATCAACTTTACTACTAACTTTCTTGCTATCTCATTTAAGCTTTACTCTTTTTCCCGATGAATTACTATGAATGGCTAAGGATACTGAATCTCATTTCACATGTATCTTGATGCCAATGCTATATCCTTGATATAGTCTTACATGGGATCTCTTACTTGGTATCGATGCCATGTCTTGACATGGACTTACATGAAGTCTTGCTTGTGGGTTCCCTTGGGAACTTACCATTGCCATGTCTTGACATGGTCTTATTGGTAACTTTACTCATGAATTGGTCAATGCCGAGCCTTGGCTTGGACTTACATGAAATCTTCCTTGTTACTCACCAATGCCATGCCTTGGCTTGGACTTACATGGGATCTCTATCTCTTGATAGCTTTTCAATGCCAAGACTTGTCTTGGACTTACATGATAACTTGCTTGATTGCCGATGCCATGTCTTGACATGGTCTTATACGGAATTTCTTGTCTCATGTGGCAGATTGAGTATCCTAAGTAATTCATTTTCAATCCGGACTTTCATAGACATGCTCTTAGTAACTTCTTTGTTTAATAAATCATTAAACATTTTCATGGAAATAATGTGCATTTAACAACATAGCAAGCAATTTAATGAAAATATCCATGAAGCTTGAAAATCATACAAACTTACTGAAATTAGCTCGATTGGGAATCATCTCTGTCTTAACAAAACAATTTCGTTAGAGCCGGGAGACATCACGCTATCACGGTCCACATATGGCATGTATAGCTAGACTCTTACTCGTGCTAGGTTAGTCCGAGAATCGACTAAACCATGCTTTGATACCACTAAATGTAACACCTCATACCCGAGTCCGAGGTTAAGACCAGATACGAGACATTACTATGCTTGAACTTTCTTAAACATGTACTTACGGGCTATAAAATTTCGTTCCGAATTAAAAACTTCTCTTTCTTACTCAAATCAGACATTTCATGGGCCTATGAGGCCTCAGACTTACGTCCTGAAACTTTCAAAACTCATCTGGAAACTTTCTCTCAAAATAGGGGTCACACGTCCGTGTGACTTGGGACACGCCCGTGCACCCCTAAAACATGCCTGTGTCTTTCACCCGTGGAGGATACTGCCAAATTACACACGGCCTGGACACGCCTGTGGCCCTGGCCCGTATGCCAAACCTTGGCACTCTGACTTATTCACATTTATGCGTACACACGCCTGCAGCGCGTACCGTGACAATTGAATTTCTAAGTGTCAAGTGCGGACTTCACACGGCCTTGCACACACGCCCATGTGCTAACCGTGTGTATCACACACTGAACAAACGGCCGCGTGACAAGCCCGTGGTCTAATTTGACTTAAGATACTAAGGTTTAGGAGACACACGGCCTAGACAAACGCCCGTGTGTCTATCCGTGCGGGCACTTAGAGGCTATCTTACCAAGCCTTTTACCACTCCCGTTTACATACATTCATATACTACTTCAAAACATTCTCAAATCATCAATTAAAACACATGAATTAACACATTTAATTATTAAAGAGATAAAGTCTTTATCCCATACACTAGGGAGAACTACTCCCAATAAAAATACAACCAACTTAAGCCATCATCTATGGTCATACACAACCAACTCTAGATTCTCTTAGGCCAATACAATTTGGCTACATCGGTTAGAACTTAATCAAATTTAAAAGAATCCCTATACATGCCATGACTCATAAGGACTTGGTACCTCATGCCAAGTGTCTGCTTGATAGTGTGAAAACATCTCCGGCGGGCTCCAACCCAAGCTAGTTAAAATAACCTATAAGGGATAAGAAAAGTAAAGGAGTAAGCAATAATGCTTAGTAAGTTCATCTGCATAATATGACAAATATTGATATTCATCAAATATTCATGACTACAAGGTATTATAATGGGTTTTTCTCATAAACTAATGGTTACTTACTCAACCACACTTGAAGCTTACTCATTCTATTTCTTACCACATTCATACCATGTCACAAGCCAACTGCTCGTTTGATTAGCATACATTCCTACACTGATCACCACATGATCATATAAAATAACACATCAAGCATTTTCAATAAGCTGCTCATGCTACTAATATCTCGGTGGTTTCGCACTTAGCCCACCATTGAATCTCTAATATGGTGGTATCGCATATAGCCCACCAATCATTTATACTTATGGTGGTTCCGCAGTTAGCCCACCTTTCATTTTACAGTCATGGATAGTAATCCACATGTATATCTCTATTTCAAATATTCATCCGAGAACATTCTCACACACTTCTATTCTTACTTAACTTTCTATGATACTCGTTTGCATTCACACAATAAATTAATAAATCTATCTCATGCAACTAAGGTGTGTTGAATACACATAACCCACTAAGGGTTCATCATATACTTAATCCATATCAATTCAATTCTAACACACACTTGTGCTTTTCGTGGTACAATCACATACTTTCTTTCATTCAACATATACGTTGAATCACTCAAGTTATTAAGTAACTCTCTTGAGTCTCATACTCATAATGTCACATAGAATTTATACCCCAATAGGGTCTTACTTGCATTAACATATCGATGCCATGTCCCTGACATGGTCTTATATGAATTCTTACATCGAGGCCATATTCCAATATGGCCTTACACGAGACTTTAACTATCATCATGTCATTCTACATACATTTCCCATTACTCTTAGATTCAATTCTTTTGACCTCTCATCAAAGATATTTCATACATTCATAGAGTAAATATACATTCCACACAACATTGGAACATTAAATTAACTCATAAGTAATTGCAACATTCGCACATGAACTTACCTCGATGTCGAAAGGGCCAAAAGGGACCTTTTTGCCCACATTTATCTTTTCATCCGTTCTAGGTCCGAAACTCATTTTCTTTGATCTAGAACAATGAAATTTACTGATTTAATCATTTATAAATCATAATACACCATAATCTACACTTTAGGCAAAAATGACTATTTTGCCCCTACACTTTGGCAAAATTACGATTTTGCCCCTAGGCTCGTAAATAAATTTTCATCCATCTTCTTTACTAATCAAGCCTAGCCGAATCATATTTTCTTCTATATCAACTCAAAATTTCAACTATTTCATGCACTTATTACCAATTTGCAACATTTACAAATTAGTCCCAATTAGGTGTTTTCATAACAACACCTTTCATAAAAGTTGTTTCTCATCTCCCTATCATTCATTTTCTTCCATAAAAACTCTTAAAAAAACATAAAATCTATCATGGTAAGTCCCTATACTTTCAACCATATTGCAAACTAGTCCTCTCATTAGCTAGCTTAAGCTTTGAGGGCTCCAAATATGCAAAAATCATAAAAAATAAACATCAAATTGACTTACTTGTAAGGATGAGATGTAGCTGAAATTTTCAAGCTTTCAAACCCTTAAGCTTGCTGATATTTTTGATGGAGAAGAAGGCAAAGTGAAAAGATGATAGCCTTGGCTTATTTCATCTTATTTTATTCATTTGCCAACTATTATCACCAACTTTTGACCAACATTTAATGCCTTTGTCCCCCCTAGCTTCCTATGTGGCCGGCCATCACTAATTCAATGACCTAATATCACTTTAAGGACCTCCAATTTGTAATCCTTAGCTAATTGGCACCTCTAGCAATTCAAATAGAACTTTCGCACTTTATGCGATTTAGTCCTTTTTCGCAATTAAGCCCTCAATCGCTAAAATTAAAGCACCAAAATTCTCATACCTCCTTATAAACATGTTATAACACATAACATATCATGCAAATAATTTTCTCTAACCTCAAATTAGTGATTTCGAGATCACTGTTCCGACTAGCCCTTAAATCGGGCTGTTACATGTTTGCTTGGAATGCATACGATGATATATGCCCAACCTATTTGATTAAGAGAATATGATAAGTGCACTTACACAAATTGACGAAATGTGTGTTTATGTACAATTGTTTGAATAAGTGTAATCAGAATGTTAATGTGGTTGAATTTTATGTTTACTTGTTAAATTACAGATAATATGATGTTATGTTTTATGTCTTTGTTAACGCAGGAAATGAGTGTGATCGTTCAATGATGAATTGACGGATAAGACCATGGTTAGACCATGGAAAAGTATGGAATGTAAGACCATAGCTGGGCTATGGCATTTCTGTGAAAAGACCTTAATTTGGCTATGGCATTGTGATACGTGTAAGACCATGTTTGGGACATGGCATCGATATAAGACTTTGTGTAAGACCATAGTTGGACTATGGCATCAAGTAAAAGACGTACTCAAAACCGTAAGGTGTTCTCTAATTTGACAAATGTTAGTAAGTAAATTCATTGTTGGAAATTGTGGATGGCAGAAAACATACGTAAAATGAATAAGTATATTAAATTGTCTGAAGTGAATTATGTGATTATGATGATATTACGTTAATGATGAATGCTAAGTCATATGTGTGTATTTATGAGAGTCAAGTTAGAGGCTTTACGACCTTACCCCCTTACCAGTGATGCTTTATGACAAAATTTTAAGAGAACCATGTTGAATAAGTTCATAAGTGTGAAACTAAAGAGTTCAGTGATGAAATAATTATTAATGTATACAGAGATGAGAATAGTTTGGAAAGTGAAAACAGTTTTAGAAGAAATATCAGAATGTTTTAAAGATTACATAGATTATGCAATGTCACAGATAAAGAAGAAGCTAGTCTCGGCTATTCGATTCAATTGAGTTATGTATATTTAAAGTATCCTCAAGTATAGTAATGAATTTTGTGCATTCACGAGTATATGAGACGGATAGTCCGAATGAGGAAATTATATTCTGGAAAGTATGATACGAGAGATATATCTCATTGGATTGTTCTAATCGAATGATGTTATTATGAGTTAAAGTCATACCGATTGATAAAGTCATCACATTTATGAAAATTTGAATGATCTATGCATGTTAGCAAAGTTCTAAATAGTTGAAAGTATTATTAACCGAAGCTCTAGTTCTGAGTTCAGTTTGAATTGAGTAAGGAAATTGTGATTTTTCAATGATGTACTATTGAACAGATCGGAATATGTTTTCATACAAGAATGTAAAGAAGTAGTTTGCACATTCAGATGGTTAAAGTCACATGAAAAAGAACTGTTCGACTAATGATTTAGAGACAGCCACTTTTATATCTGTGTTGTGAATTGGATGATTTCGTATGTTCGACGAAAAATGTCATATGCTTCCTGATCCTAATGGGTTAAAGTATCTAATGTCGCAGAAAGATTTGAAATTAAGACAACATGAATGTTTTGAGATGTTAAAAGATTGTGAGTAATTATCGACTTACTTTTTGGAAAGCAAGTATGGTTACAGGTGCTTGAATGGAAAATCTTTGTTTATTTTTGTGAGTACTGGTTACTTGATTGATCTTATTTGATGATGGACTAGTTCTAGCTAAGTTAAAAGCTTAAGCGATGCTTTCTTTGTGAATTGAGAAGCTCAGAAATATGATAGAGAGTGGTGAGCTAAACGAGTACAGTGTGAAACGACTTTCTATTTCAAATTTCAGGTTGGACCTGATTCTTGTTATTATTATTGTTCTGAGATAGAATTCGCGTACTGGGTAATCTAGAATTTGTACAGAAGTTTTGCACGAGACTCAGTAGTAGCTCGTCGGTTCATCCAAGAGTAATAAACTGTGCAGTCATATAAAGTAGATGTGCTAATGATTGCGTATGTTACATGATATCTTGGATCCGTATTCAGATGACGATATGTTAATAGATAAAAGTTGAAAATCAAGAGTATTCAGGACTAATACAGTCAGTGGTTGTCCGAGAGTGATAATGAGATAGAGAAACCGTAGATTTCATATCGGGATTGTCATTATACCCGAAAAGGAATATGTTAATTGGTTTATGGTTGATCATTTGACAAAGAAAGATTCGTATAATCATTTCATTATGTACAGATTTCTTATTTGACAGATTAGCCGAGTAATATGTTTCTGAGATTATTCGATTATGTAGAGTGCCAGTTCCATTATGTCGGATAGAGATCCGGAGGTTACATCGCAATTATGGGATGATCCATAGGAAACTATGAGTATGCAGTTGCATTTTGGCATAGTAATTTGTTTTTATATCAATGATAAGTCTAAGAGAGAAGTTCAGATTTTGACGGTGTACTCCAGCACCGTGTGCTAAAGTTTAAAGGATATTGGAAAGAGATATATGAAATTAAATCTATTTTTAATTCTGAGAAGATTAGTGAAAGTGTTTCAGGAGAGTTGAAAGCAATTTCTTCTGGTAAGATTTTCGAGGACGAATATCCCTAAAGAGGGGGAGAATTGTAATAGCCCGATTTTGGGCCTAGTCGAAACAGTGGTTTCGGGACCACAAATCCGGCATAAGAAAATTTTTTTATTATAATTTTATGGTCTACAATTTCACGGAATGATTTCATGAAAATTTCGTTCGAAAATTTCGACGTTTGGGCACTCAATTTAGTCAAAAGGACTAAATTATAAAAAGTGTAAAAGTTGAGTTCCACATGTTAGAAGTGTCCAATTTCTATGAAATTTTAAATTGGATGTCCTTAAATGGTAATTAGACCATTGGTTAAATTGTTGGACAAAAATGGACATGAGATAAGTGAAATAGGATATTTTAAAGTTAGGGGTATTTTGGTAATTTAGTAATTAAATGGACTAAAAGACAAAATAAAAGCCAAAAACCCTTGTCCATCTTCTTGCTTGGCCGAATTTAGCATGAGGGAAGCCATGGCTAGGGTTTTCAAGCTTTTAAGCTCAATAGTAAGTGCATCCAAGCCCTGTTTTTAATGTTCTTTACATTTTTGAGATCCCCGTAACTCGGTTTAGCTATTTCTACCATTATTTTGAGCTAGGGTTTGTGTTTAAAAATTAACCCATGGATGACTTGCATGCGCTTTGATGTCTAATGGTAGAATATGAATGCTCGGTGTGTAGTAAATGACTTTTACTAAGTGATTTTCGATGAAATCGCATAAAAGGACTAATTTGTAAAAAGTTGAAAAATGTACGAAAATGTGTGAATGAATGCAAATTGTGGACTACTATAATTATGAAAATGGTTCGGCTAGGCCTAAAATACAAGGAAATTAAATAAAAGTCATTTTACGAGCCTAGGGGCAAAAGTGTAAATATGATAAAGTTTAGGGGCAAAAACGTAAATTTTCCATAGTATGATTTTTGGGTCAAAATGAATAATGTGACTAATAAGTAAGCAAAATTTGATGTTATAAATCAAAGAAAACAAAGTTCAGACTTAGAACGGGGGAAAAACGAGTAACTGACGGTTAGGTCCTTTTTTGCCATTTTGGTATCGAGGTAAGTTTGTGTGTAAATAATACAACATTATATTATGTATTTAATATTTTTATATTGCATGAATTGTATATATATATGTTTCTACGAATTCGATTGATGATAATTTGGCGAAGAATCGAAGAATGAGAATCCCGATTGAACCTTAGGAATAGAAAGAATACCTTGTCACGACATTAGATTAATAATGTCCCGTGTAAGACCGTATCTGGGATATGGCTTCGGCACCAAATTGAGATCCTGTGTAAGACCATATCTGGGATATGGCATCGGCATCGAATAGTGATTTCGTGTAAGACCACGTCTGGGACCTGGCTTCGATATGAAATCGTGTAAGACCATATCTGGGATATGGCGTCGACATCAATATGAGATCTCGTATAAGACCATATCTGGGATATGGCATCGACATCAACATGCGATCTCGTGTAAGACCATATCTGGGATATGGCGTCGACATCAATATGAGATCCCGTATAAGACCATATCTGGGATATGGCATCGGCATCGACATGTGATCCCATGTAAGACCATATCTGGGATATGGCATTGGCATCTTACTACGTGTATGACAATTTCCAAGTATCCTTAAATATTCCAAGTGGTTCAACGGGATAAAGTATTAAAGTTTATATTAAAGATGGAAAAAGGGCTAAAGTTATGTGATGGAGTGATACAAGTACATATGTGAAACTTACGAGAAATGAGCTCGGTATGTGATTTTGTATAAGACCATGACAGGGACATGGCGTCGATATGATATTTCATGTAAGACCATATCGGGGATATGGCATTGATACGGTACTAAATGTATGATATTCCCGAGTATCTTTTAGCATTCCGAGTGGTTCAACGGGTACATTAAAAACGAGAAAGTAAGTGATTATGTTACGAGAGGTACAGGTATGTACATAGAACTCATGTGAAGTGAATTCGGTATATGATGAATTCTTGGGAATAATGTACATGAAAAAGTTATACTTGTGAAATATTGATATCCTTGTGATTGATGATCTACATTCATGATGGATGGATACATGATAAGATTTGATGATGATCATGTGTGAGGCTTTTAAGCCAAATTAAATTGAGAAATGAAATGTTCAAGTCTTTGTTGTTGATGTATAGGTTAAATTGGCCAATGAATGGCTTGTAAATATTTGATGATGACTAGCTATTGGCATGGCTAACTATGGATATATTTTAATGTTATGTGTGTGTAAATGAGAACTAATACAAAGAAAACGTGATAGTGTAAAATTAGAAATAAAACAGTTTGGACAGCAACAGTTATATCACTTTGAAAAATCACCAAAAATGATGGAAATTGAATTAGAAGTTGAATAAGATATGAAATTAAATCTTATTGAGTCTATTTTCGTATAAAAGAAACGTTGTAAGCAAAAGAATTTCATATTATGAGATATTTGAATTTTTATAAGATAGGGTCAGAGTGATTTCGAAATCCCCTGTTCTGACTTGGGAAATTTATTAAAAATTGTACAAAAATAATAAAGGGATAAAATTTATATACTTGAATTTATTAATGAGTATATTTTCAAGATAAACAAACAGGAATGTCATTCGAGTTCTGTATAATGAGAAAATATTTTTTTAGTGAAGAGGGGTCAGAACTGTCGGACAGCGAAACATGGGAGATATTAAAGAATAAACTGTATTGATTGGCTGAACCAAAAAATTTGGAAATATTATGGTAAGAAGATATGTGAGTCTAGTTTCAAGGAAAATTAGCAGATATTAATTTGGAGTTCCTTAGCTCCAGATAAAAATAATTTAGTGACTGTAACTCGAGTAAACAACTCAAGATGAACATAAATGAATTGTGAAATTTTATGCAATAATGATGGTTTTATCTTGAGAGCTTATAATAAGGATTGTTAAAAACATGGTAATAAATTGTTTATTATTTACATACGTACTTACTAAGCTTTGTAGCTTACTCCCCTTCCTTTCTCATATCTTATAGGGTTTTATGCTAGCTCGAGTTGGAGATTGCCAGAGATGCTATCACACTATCAAGCTATCATGTTGGGTATAAGTGAATGGAAAACCCTTTGAGTTTATGGAATGTATAGGGACTTAGTCAATTGTGTATGTGTCATTTGATTTGGCCAAATGTGTTGGTTCATAATGGTAATATGATTCATTTTGTATATGGCAATGAGATGTGGCTCATATTGGTTAATTAGTTGTAATGCCTATTTATATGTGTGTGCTTATACTAAAGGTTTCATGTGATGTGGTTATGTGTGTTTGGTATGGATGGATTGAAGTTGTGTTTAAGTATGTGCAAATGAGGGTGCCAAATGGTTTGGTAAATAGCCATTTTCTTGGCCACACGGGTAGAGACACGGTCGTGTGTCTCATCCGTGTGGAGGACACAGCCCCGGGAAATGGGCGTGTGCCCAGGGTGTGTGAAGTCTGCATCTATTTTTCAGAATTTAATTCGCCACACGGCCTAAGCACACGGGCGTGTGACTTGGCCGTGTGACCCTATTATGTTGATGACGTTATAAACAGAGAGTTACACGGGCTAAGGACATGGGCGTGTTTGACCACACGGCCTACCCATACGGGTGTGTCCCAAGCCATAGGGGCATTTGACCCCTGTTTTGATTAAAAATTTTCTAAGTCTTCTTAAATTTTCCTAGGTTATCGGTTTAGTCCCGAACAGTTCCCAATGTATGTTTTGGGCCTCATGGGCCCATATAAGGGGCGATTTGCATGTGAATGAGAAATTTTAAATTGAATGAAATGTTTTAGCCCGGTTTTGTATAAATGTTTTTGTTTAAGTCCGGTAATGCCTCGTATCCTATCCCGGCGTCGGACATGGGTAAGGGGTGTTACAGTTGGGCTGAAATAGGTATGCGTTGAGTGTTGACTCGGTCTTCCTGGAATTTCCATGGCATTCATGCTAACAAAATGTCCAACCTTTTACCCTGATAAACCTTCACTCATTTATTTCTTGTTCCTCAACCTGCACATACCAAACCACCAAACACAGTACTACCACAAGAAATTAAAAGTACCTAATATTTAAACACAATCCAAGCTCCTAGTGAAATGATGAAACTACAAATGAAATGTCCTAAAATACAACTAAATGTACCTAAGTACAAGCAATTAGCTAGGTCTAAAGGCATGAAAAATAACTCTTTTCAAGAGTTATCACATCGCCAAACCTGAGTTATTGCTTGTCCTCAAGCAAAATACATATGAATGCATGAATGCACAAAATTTTGCCCTTGCATATAAATATATTGTACTGTTAATCTATTAAAAGAACAACATATACATCAGTTCTCAGCAGACTTCTTTTCTCTAAAAACTTGGTCGAATGTCAAACGTTCATTTCAACAAAGGTAGCACAGAAAATCTGTTCTTAAAAACAAAATTTCCTAAGTTCCATGTATTCCCTTTTGCCATAGAAAATATCCCCTAATTTACTCAGTTTATTTGTTACCTATACTCAAGTTACTTTACACCCCTTGCTCACGACTTTCAAAGATATTTATTTGTACTTGTTTTTGATTTTTTCCCTTTTTTTTAACATTAGGGGATTTAGCATATCACAAAATTCTTTAACTTGATAATCAAAATGGAGCATACACCGAATTACCTAGTACTTAATAATGTCACAATTTAAATAAAAAAATCACTCTTGAAACTAAGGCTTTTTACTAAAAAGATGGATGGAGCAAACAACTACCACCTTAGCTGTAACACTCCTAACTCATATCCATCGCCGAAATAGAGTTTCGAAGCATTATCGGACTTATCAATTAAACAATCATACAATTCTCATATCCAAATAAACATCATTCAAATACAATCATATAGTCTCTAATACAAGCCCTCGAGGCCAAAAACAAGTATTAGAAGTGGTTTGGGACTAAACCGAGAACTCAGGGAAATATTGGGAAAACATAGAATATTTTCAAAGTACAGGGGACACACGCTCGTGTGGCCAAGCCGTGTGTCTCACACGAAAAAAGACACACCCGTGTCACAGGCCGTGTGGACATTTGAAATGGGATCACATGGCCGTGTCCCAGCCCGTGTCCTACCCCGTGTAACTCACTGACTTGGGTCACATGGCCAACCACACGCCCGTATGCCAGGCCGTGTGCTAGGCCGTGTGAAAACTGGAGGGTATACTGACTTGTGCCACACGCCTGTGTGCTAGGCCGTGTGAAGCTACTGACTTGGTTTCTGAATAAGTATCAGGGGACACACGGCCATTTTCCAAGCCTTATTTCTCACCCAGAGTGGTTTTAACCTACACATATCAATTAGCATATGACCATATCCTCAATAGGCATTCAAAACATCCACAACTAAGTCCAATTCATACAACTTCAATACCAACAACAACATTTCTCATAAACATCACAATTGGCCATTTAAATTCATACCAATTTCACATCCAAAGATCACTTAAATGGTCAATTTCATATATGCATTATCTTTCCTAATACTTAGCATGCTAATACATTCTCAATTTCAACCATTTTGTACCCAAAATACCAATTCATAACAAGGCATTCATATAGCAATTATAAACCAAATATCAAAGGGCCATTTACACATATTCACATAACCAATCATACCAAAATAAGCCAAATCACATGGCTAAATACATAACTAAAACATCATGAGAGAAATAGGCCATATTAGCCAAAACAACTATACATGCTATATAACCTAAAAACACAAAGTTCAAAAGTACCAAAACTACAGCTGGATAGTGTGATGAGTTCTCCGACAACTCCCAATCCGAGCAAGCTTCGAAATCACTATAAAACACAGAAAAGTAAACAAAGTAAGAAATTAAGCTTAGTAAGCTCGTATGGTTAATAAGTACAACTTACCATTTAATCACAATTTAAGTAAGTAAACATTACATAATGCAACTCAATTTAATCCACAAGCCTAACACAAACTCATCCACATGTTTAGACATGAAGTTCACAAATTTCTTACATTCAATGCTTATAAGATTCACGTACATACCTGTACTGATACGTATCAATCTCTTACTCTTTCATATCATCGATATACCAGTTGAACCATTTGTAATAATATCAGATACTCGAGAATCTCGCACACTAAGTGCCAATACATGGTCGAAACCATCTAAATCTCATATATCATATAAATTCTCACTCTCGAGCTATCACTGGGTCTGCTCACACAAGCTGGCAGTCAAAACGTAACTACACAGTGCTGCTCACACAAGCTGACGAGTAACTGCAACACATGCCAGAAAACTCAGCCATCGGTAGAACGTACGGACCAACACCCAAAACACGGTAACCCCTAATGACATGTCATTTGTATCTTATTTATTCCTAAGGTTCAATCGGGATTTCATACGTTGCCAAATCTTCGTCGAATATTTCCGTAAAGTCGTATTCATCAACAATGTAATAATAAAGCATTTAAAACACAATTACATTAATGCTTATTAACATACGAACTTACCTCGACCACAAAAACGACGAACCATGATCAACTAGGCCAATACTTTATCTTTCCCTCGATCTAGATCTGTACGTTGCTTTTCTTGATCTATATAATCAAATTTAACTTATTCAAAATATATTCTATTCAATTTAATCCAAAAATCATGTTTTGGCAAAATTACACTTTTTCCTCTTAAATTTTGAATTCAATACAATTTAGTCCCTAGCTCATAAAAATACAAATTCATGCAATTTAATTTCAACCCATTATAGCTGAATATTATTTAGACCCATAGCAGCCCATATTTCTCATTATTTCACATATTTACCACACAATTTATCACATTTCTCAATTTAATCCCTAATTTGCAATTTCAACCAAAATCACTTAACAAATGTTGTTTATCTAACAACAACCATCCATTTTCTATCATCAAACATCAAAACACATACACATTCGTCAATGGTAAAACCCTAGACTTTTAATAGTTTTGCAAATTAGTCCTTGGGCTAGCTAGATTAAGCTACAAAGACTCCAAAAACATAAAAATTACTAATAACGAGACAAAATTATACTCACATGCAATGAAAGAGCTTGGCTGAATGTTGAATCTAAAGAAATGGTGAAGTTTCCTCCTTTAAATTTCGGCTAGAAGAAGATGAACAAAAGAATTTGGTTTTGTTTTACCTATTTTAATTATTTAATTATTAAATTACTTATATAACCTTACTTAGTCACATTAATGATGTCCATATTTGTCCATGACCTCTACTAATGGTTTAATTACCATTTAAGTACTCAAACACTTAAGTTCTTTAGCTATTTAATACCTTTAGCCTATAGAACTCTAATTTTGCACCTTTTGCAATTTAGTCATTTTTATCGAATTGAGTATTCAAACGATTTAATTTCTTAATGAAATTTTCATATGACTCAATTAACATGCTATAGACACTAAAATAAAATAATAAAATAAATATTTCAACCTCGAATTTGTGGTCCCAAAACCATTGTTTCTATTTGATTAAAAATGGGCTATTACATTAGCTACTTAGCCCATTACTATAGTGGAGTGCCTCTAATTTTTTTTATTACACACTCTTACTTAAACTCACCTTTCTAGTCAACAACACAATGGAGCAAAAAATGTGGTGCTGACTTACTCGGCAATTCTAAGCTTTGGAGTGCCTTCTTTATTTAAGTAATGTTGTGGCAAAATGATTGAGTTTGGCTTCAAAAACCCTAAGTTCATTAGAAGTCACTTTCTATAATAAAAAAAAAACTGAGTATGGAACATCACATTTTTAAGAATGAATTTTCACGCAATCTAACCTAAGCTAAACTCGCCTCATCCACTATCACATGTTCTAGATACACTGAAGAATATAATCTTATCATCGAACATCACGGGTAAAGAATGAACTTCTCATAGATAAAACAGTACTTAATAATCACATGGCATTGGCAAACAACTTAAATATTGATCGTGTGTCGAGAGTCTTAATATTTATAAAATGAATGATCTAGCCTAGAAACTAACTATCACCACGATTGAGGCAAGTGCACCTATCGAACAGTAGTATAGCTTAGTGGAAAGACCGAAATGTCGAACCCAAAGGAACCAAAAGTACTAATACTGACTTTCTTTTTATTATTTAGCCTAAGAATTAAGGGATTTGTTGTTTATTCTAAAGTTAACTAACTACTAAGCTAAAGACGCTAAGACACAGAGAATGAATTGGGGAAATACTTGTGGGAAAAACCAATTGATTAAGATAATACCCGAGGAAGAATCCACCTAGACTTCACTTGTTATTTAACTTTGAACCAGACGATTTATTCACTTGTCTTGATCCGTAGGATTCCCTAATTTATATTAATACCTCTCTCGAGGCTACTAACGTCTAACCCTAGGTTGATTAATTGAAATCTCTTTCTAATTAAAACCCCTAGGATTGCATTAACTCGATCTATGGACTCCCATATTAGGTTTGACCCTAATCAGCGATTTTAAATCATCCTATCTCTAAGGTTGTGATCAACTCCGCTAACTATGCTAGATCTACTCTTAAACAGGAATATTCCTCCACCGCTTAAGCACATCAATACTTGAATCAATATCCGTAAATATCAAAACAAGAATTAAGAACACATAGTTAAGAACAAATCAAGTATTTATCATATAGTTCGAAAAACAATAACAAGATCCGTCTTAGGTTTCATCCCCTCGGTATCCGAGGGGTTTAGTTCATAATCATAAAAGAATACATCTCAGAAGAAAATATAAAACAAAACATAAGAAAACCCTAAAACCCCCTGAAGGAATTGAAGGAGAGATCCTCCGTCTTGAGTATGATTTCGGCTTCTTGAGATGAATCAACTGGCTTTCTTCGAGTAAATCCCACAATTCTGACCTCTCTGGCTTGGCTCCTTGGCCTAGCTGGACGCCCCCTCAAGGTTGGCCTTTAGGGTGTTTATATAGGCTTTTGGAATGTCTTTCTTTGCCTCTAAGTACCCTATTCCGAGTGAAATTCCTCTTTGTCAGGGCAGGGACACGCCCGTGCAACACGCCCGTGTGAATCGAATCCAGGCCGTGGTCGAGCCTGCTAAAGGGGTACGACCGTGTGGCTTGGGACCAGGCCGTGTTGATTTCCTACTTTGGCCCATTTGGTCCGTTTTTAGCCTGTTTCTCGTTCTTTTCGACCTCTGATGCTCTCCTAAGTATAAAACATGAAATTAAAGGATTAGGAGCATCAAATTCCACAATTCAAAGGATAAATCATCCAAAAAGCATGCTAAATGTGGGATTAAAATATGTATAAATTACGGTTTATCAAATACCCCCACACTTAAGCATTTGCTTGTCCTCAAGCGAAATTCTCAATTCAAAATTAACTTCCCTTAATTCATAATCTTCATCAATAATGTTTCATCATAATCCATAGGTAATTCATACATTGATAATTTAACCAGAAGGTTCCTAAAGATTCAAACAATCTAAGTCATGTATTTTTGTAGCATGAAAACATAGGTGTTTCCCATCATCTAAATAATTACCTCTAATTCAAAATCGATAAGGGTTGATATCCTCACTAAAGATTCACTCAAATCACTCGAAGTGTTTAAGGTTCAGGAAAAAGCACTCATAAGTCAAACATGAAAAGTTAATCCCATAGGCTTGCATGAAAATCAAATCTCCACCACTATAATATGAGATGATACACAAATCAAAAGGTCTTTAAAAAGGGCTGTAATGGGGCTTGGGTTGAAGGTGTGGATAACGGCTGAATTAGAGGGTTAGTATTGAGATTGAATTGATAAATTACCTAACTAGAAAAATAACTAAAACTTAAAGAATTACATCAATTAAGAATTCATCACTAATAACACGAGCTTCTTCTCAAAATGTAAAATTAAACATAAGCTCAAATAACATAGAACTAATAATGAATATACTTCGTTTTTTTAAGAACAAATCAAGTAACAAGAAAGAACTTAACAACGGAAATAGAGAATATAGTTAGGTAACTGCTCAAATCAAATCTCGACAAAAGGGATGTCAAAAGATTAGGGGAATCAAAAATTTGGTTTTAGGTTGATATTAGTGGGTATTCAAAAAATGGTTTATTAGGCTAAAAAGGGTTCACTAGGGGTTAATTATGAGGGTAGGCTTTTGGTGGAGTAAGTGAGTTAAAACCTAGGTTCCTTTATCATCTCTGTATATCAAATCAAAGGTGTGGTCTCGACATGTATAATCGAAGCAAGTTCTAGAATAACAAATCAATGTTGACACACTCATAATTAATAAAGTGAGCACGAAAAGGAATGTATGCTCTAAAAGGCTCAAGATCTCACAAAAATTATGGGCTTTTGATGTCAACCTTGTAAATTTCAAATTTCAAGGTAATCATTATGTAACATCCCAAAGATGGGGCTATTTGGAATTAAATTATTTTCTTATGTTGAACCACTGTGATATTATTTATGGAATAATAAAGGTTAATTAAGGGTCTTGAGTAGGCTCGGTTTAGTAGAAAATTTTTATTTGGAAGCTTTAAAGGTAGGGAGCCTTAGCGGGTAGGGGTTACAAGAATAAATAGAGGATTTAATGGCATAAAAATCAGCTTGGAAAAGTGGCAAAAGGAGGGCCACTTAGGAGCTACATGTGACGCCACAAGGGATAAGGGAGAGCCTTGGTTCGAGTCACAAGATTCTCCTTTTTGCTCTTTAAGTGGGACGGCAATAAGAGGAGAGAGTTTTTCTCTTTAATCTCTTTTTATTTATTTATTTAGATAATAAGATGATGGAAGATAAAGAGGGATAATATGAGTATTTTAAATTTTATTTTTATTTGATTAATTCTAAGGATAATAAGGATGTATTTTATTTATTAATTAGATATTATGGGATTAACACTAAAAGGATGGTAAGAGAGAATTTAGGCCTTGGAATAATTCAAATTATTTTGAATTGGTCTAAACAATTGGCCAAGAGGAATTGTAGGAGGTTAGCCGAAATTTGAACTCCTCATGAGAGGAGTGGACGGCAAGTAGGAGGGGGGGTGCCGAATGCCTATAAAAACCTCAACCTACCACCTTGTTTTCTTTTTTAGCTATTAGTCGAAATTCCCAACCTCTTCCCTCCTTGTTTTCTTTTTTTCTATTCTCTCAAGACCTTGGCCGAAACTCTTCCCATACTTCTTCTACATTCCCTTTTTCCACTCAAGAGCAAGCCTTGATCAATATTGAAATCAACCTTAGCCAAACCTACACCTTACCCTTTGCCGAAATCCCCTTTTCTCCCTGTTAAAATCTCTCTAGCCGAACCTACTCCCTAGACATAACCGAATTGTCCTCCTCCATATTTTGAAGTCTTGGCCGAATAATAAAGCAAGGGTAAGTATGTCGAAACTCCTCTCCCATACCCCTTCTCTCTGTCGACTTGATTAAATGGAAAAGCCGAATTATTTCAGTGGCTAATCAGTGATGGAATCGATTCTGTTTAGGTGCCGGGATCTTAAGGTATACGATCCAAGCCCAGTCCCTGTCAAGTGACTTTGGTAAGGATCTATATTTATTTACTATTCGTTTAAGCCAAAGGCTAATAACTCTAGTGATGGCCGAATGTAGGAGTGAAGCAGGAGTCGCATATCAAGTACCGAAGTGAGTACTCAAGGGGTGATAGGTAAGGTTTCGGGTTCACAAGGAACCCTTCTCAATTTGGTTTGGGCCGAATAGGCCATGGTACTGACCCATGTATTTGGCCAAATATAGGGACAAGTAGATCTAGGGTGGCCGACATCTCTTTTCGGGATTTAGACGATTCAGTGGTGACAGGTGTGTACATACACACGTATAACTTGTTAATGTGCTGATTGTTGTGAATGCTATCTTGATTTTATGTAGCATTGGATAATATACCATATCGGTATAGATGGCGATTCAGGTAAGTACCTGTTAATATGAATTTGTTATTCGATGCTTTTGGGAAGCATGATGTATTGATACATGAGATTTAAGTATGTGATGACATGAAACATATACATATGTGAATGATGTGGGATTGATGAGTGGAGGGGGCAGTATTAATCGTGCCGACGGGCACCAGTGTTTTGGTAACACCCGTGACTACGGTCACCAGAGGTTTGGTACCTCCAGAGGTTTGGTACCTCATAGCGACTCGTCCCTGTGGTTAACACCACCGTGGGTTGGCCCCACTTGAGATATGGGATCGTCTGCCAGTGATTTGGTATCACACGATGGGTTGGCCCCATCAAGCGATTCGTGTCTACGGACACCAGTGTTTTGGTAACACATCGTGACTATATGTCACGGTGGTTTGGCACCACCAAAGTGGTTTGGTACCACAATGGGGTAGACAGATGGCGTTTGGTTGGCTAGGTTGGGGTACATAATATTCGCATATTAATTGTTATATGTTGTGTATGGAAATGTCTTTAAAACGGGGAAGGGTTACATCTGAGTCTTGGTGACTCACCTTCTCCTTTAACATTTTTCAGTGACCCGTAGATGGCGGTTGAGGAGCCAGGTTGGACTCGAGGTGGCCATGCGGTGGATTTAAATTAAATGAACCTTAATTTTAGTTATGATAAATTTTATTTCCAGTTTTTAGTTTATTTGGATGTAATAAGGCCTCCTGATATTTTATTTTATTTTTTGTTATTTTTCATATGTCGAATAATTGTTTTAGACTATGATTATCAATATTAAATTAAAGTCACATGTTTTCCCAAATTAACACGAAAATGTTTTCATCGTGCCATCGGGCACACTCGATATTTTATAATAACTTGGTTGAATTAATTTAAAATAAATTCTAAGTAAGGTTTAACGAAACAATCAATTGAAAAGGTTTTCGGCAACTAAGAATTTTTACTTTCCAAAAAGTGTTTTCCAAAATATCTTCCACTGTAACAACTAGATTCGGCCATAGTGTTTGGGCCGGGTTTGGGTTGTTACAAAATTGGTATCAGAGCCCAGTTCAAAGCTCGGCTGTGGGGAGCCCAAGGCCCAAAAATGTTTGGTAGGCCTTATGGAATGATTTTTGGTTTTTGAACAGCATGGCCCGAGTCTCCGGCACCGATCCGCCCAGGTAAGTACATCGAAACCTCTTTGTGAATTATATTCTGTAGAAGGGTAGGAAGCTTGGAACGTAGATAGACTTATAGGAACTTGAACCCTATGATTAGATTACTCAAACATATAAACAGAACATAAGACTTAAGGAACTAAACCAACCTATGACTTAGTCAATGAGCTAGGGTGTGGTAACCCCTGTACGCATGTCTAGGAGTGGATCCGGAAGAGCCTGGTATTTAAGCAGTCCTCGTGACTCACCTCCTCTTCGCAGGTATCCTACCTGGTGCGTAGCTTCGGTTCACCCTAACTCAGAGGGCTCAGTGGTGTGGTAACCTCTGTGCGCATGTCTAGAAAGGTTCGGTGAGAGCTTGGTATTTAAGCGGTCCGCGTGACCCACCTCCTCTTCACTCAGTCTCGCACAGTGCGTAGCTTTGGTTCACCCTGACCAGGAGGGCTCGGTCATAGGCTAAACACAATGATTAAAACCCGAAAAGGGAATTAGCCATGTTTTCGAAAAAGAATGAAACAACAAACCCTAATGTTTTCAAAACTTGTGCAATAACTTTTCTTTCAAATCCGAGAACATTATTTTTACAACGTTTTTCTCGAAAAACTTAATTGTGGAAAATTACAGAAATGCCCTTAGGGGGTAAAATTACTAAAATGCCCTCGGTTCATAAAATATCAGTTCAATGGTTTTGCTCAAAAATTTCAACTATTTTACAAATATTCAACAACTTAGCTTTGGAAATCATCAAAGAAAATATTTTGGTTCCGAAAATTACGAAAATACCCTCAGAGAAAAAAGACGAAAATACCCCAGGTTAGAAATGGGCGAAAATGTCCGATGAGCGAATAGGTATGGAAGGTATTAAGGAATGGAAGCATGAACTTCTTTGTGCAAACTAGGATAGGAAATCAAACCTTGGTTGCTCGAAAGAATCTCCGATTAAAACTCTATCCATAAAATTTCTTCGTGAATAAGAAAGTGGAACAAATGCTAACGCATAAAATTTTTCTTAATCAGTTAAAAGCGCGGTAGATAGAATGAGTTCTAGAGGACGTGGACGCCGTGGACGCGGTAGGGGTAGGATGATGATGTGAACCGAACCCGTCAGTCGGGACAAGGTTCGAAAATGAGGTACCACCGCCACCACCACCTCCTACTTTTAGAGTGAGGAGCGAGATCGGGCCGGTGGTGAGCGGTATCGCAAGTCGCTTTTTTGCGAGTCTTGGAGATGGTGGTGGGGCTGGTGGAAATTTGGGAGCTCGGAAATCTGTCCCCCCGAGTGACTCCGATCTAACGGAGCGAAAGGTATTCCGGTGTGTCGGGAGTGGCACCCAGTCAGTGAAATCTTGGCTAGAGTCAATCGAAAGGATCATGGATGATCTTGACTTTGGCGAGGAAGAAAAGTCGAAAGGCGATGTCGCTTCTAAAGGATGAAGCGTGACGTGGTGGCTTACGGTTCGAGACAGGGCTACTGATGAGATGATCCGACTTGGGAGTATTTCAAAACCACCTATCGGAAGAAGTATGTGGGCACCAGCTGCATCGACCGCAGAGAAAGGCTTTTCTCGGGATTAGTGCAAGGAACTAAGTCGGTGTCGGAGTATGAGGCGGAGTTTTAAAGGCCGAGTAGGTATGCGAGAGGCATCGTGTCTCATCGAACATGAGCGCTGTGTCCACTTTGAGGACGGACTCAGAGATGATTTGAGGTTCTTGATTGCCCATGGCGGTTCGTGAGTTCTCATCTCTAGTGGAAAAGGCTAAGGTAGCCGAAGGGATCAAGGAGGCTGTGAGGCAAAGTTATAGTAGGAATAATCGAAAGAGAGGATTTGGGTCACCGGATCAAGTGGTAGTGTTCGTAAAAAGCTAGGCCAAGTGGGCCAAATCAGCGGCAAGGCCCACGACTACTACTCGAGGCCGACTCGGTGTAACCGCTGTGGAAAGACCCATTGGGGAGGTTGTTGGACCGGTGATAGAGGATGTTTTGAGTGTGGGTCTTTGGAGCATCGTGTCGAGATTGTCCCCTGAAACTAGCTAAGAATCACCCGGAGGGGCGTAATCGCACTCGGGATAGAAATGTGGGACCACGGAGGGTCGTGGTAATGGCGAGAGAAACAACGGTCCTAACCGAGGTCGTGGAACTCGTGGCGAGGTTCAGGGCAACACGAGAGGCTAGGCGGCTGGCTTAGTTTACGCAATGAGGCGTCGCGAGGAGGGTGACGCACCTGGATGTCATAACCGGTATGTTTTTAATTTCTGATCTTCCTTATGTTGCATTAATTGATGTGGGTTCGACGCTTTCGTACATTGCTAGTAGTGTGGTAGAAACTATGGACCTAAACTCTGAAACCGCTTCTAGGAGATGACCGTAGTTAGCCCTTTAGGTCACTCTGTAGTGGTAGACAAACTTTATAGAGCGTACCCTAGAACTTCAAGGGGTAGTATTTGTGGTGATCTGATGGAACTACCGTTTGGGGAGTTCGATTTGATCCTTGGAATGGACTAGCCGGTTAAGTATCAAGCGAATTTGGATTGCGCGACTAAGCGCATGGTTCTTAAGACAGTGAAGGTGATGAAGTGGTTATGATAGGGGATAGAAGGAATTACCTATCCAATGTAGTGTCCGCCTTGAAGGCTGAAAAGATGGTCAAGAAGGGTTGTGAGCGTATTTGGTTCGAATCGTGCTTTGGAAGCTAAGGGGTCGATGGTTGGAAAGGTCCGAACGGTTGGGGAATTTGCTGATGTGTTCCCGAAAGAGCTTCCGTCCGCCTCCCGTGATCGGGAAGTTGAATTCGGTATAGACTTGCTACCGAACGGCACTGTGTCTATAGCACCATACCGAATGGCACCAAAGGAATTGGTGGAGCTAAAGGCTCAAATTCGTGAGCTCTTGGATAGAGGTTTATTCGACCAAGTATATCTCCGCGGGAGCACCTGTTGTTTGTCAAGAAGAAGGACGGTTCTATGCGGATGTGCATCGACTACCGTCGCTTAAACAAGTTAACGATCAAAAACAAGTACCGTTGCCTCGGATCGATGACTTGTTTGACTAATCGAAGGGTGCGCGTCGGTATTCTCAAAGATTGACCTTAGGTCAGGTTATCATCAATTAAGGGTGAAGGAGGCTGATGTTCACAAGACGGCATTCCGAACTCGGTATGGGCATTACGAGTTCTTGGTGATGCCATTCGGGTTGACCAATGCACCGGCGGCATTTATGGACTTAATGAATAGGGTATTTCAACAGTACTTGGACCAATTCGTCGTGGTGTTCATCGACGACATATTGGTTTACTCAAGGACGGAGGAGGAGCATGACAAGCATTTGCGAGTAGTCCTACAAGTGTTGAGGGAAAAGCAGTTATACGCCAAATTCAGTAAGTGCAAATTTTGGCTTAGGAGGTGGCTTTCTTAGGTCATGTGGTATCACCAAGGAATTAGAGTAGACCCTCGCAAGATTGAAGCGATATTGGATTGGAAACCACCTAGGTCGGTGGGTGAAAATACGAAGTTTTCTGGTTTAGCGGGGTACTATCGGAGATTCGTGGAGGATTCTCTCTAATAGCAGTACCAATTAACTAAGTTACTAAGGAAAGGTGTTCCATTTGTATGGTCGGAGAAGCAACAAGAAAGGTTTGATAAGTTGAGGAAAATTTTGACTAAGCTCGGTTTTGGTACACTGAAGCAGAAAGTTATTCACAGATCTATTGTGATGCATCTCACACTTGGTTTGGGATGTGTGTTGATGCGGGATGGGAAGGTAGTAGCCTATGCATCCCGTCGCTTAAGACCGCATGAGGTTAACTACCCAACGCACGACTTGGAGTTAGCGGCGATCGTCTTTGCTCAAAGATATGGAGACATTACCGTATGGGGAGAAGTCGATAGTCTACACGGATCACAAAAGCTTGAGGTATCTTCCGACTCGAAGGATCTCGAATCTGAGACAGCGTCGGTGGATTGAACTACTAAAGGACTACGATTGTTCAATCGAGTACCATCCGGTAAGGCTAATGTGGTAGCCGACGCGTTGAGCCGAGAAGGTTGTGACGGACTTAAGAGCAATGTTCGCTCGGTTGAGTCTATATGATGATGGGAGTCTTTTGGCGGAACTCCGAGTTAAGCCAACATGGATTGAGAGATTAAGGAAAAGCGATTAGTGGATGAAGGCTTGAACGCTAAGAGGGTACAAGTTCGGGATGGTGGTTTGGAAGGTACGGTCTGTCTAGTGATGGAGTGCTATGTTTTCAAGAAGCGAGCATGCATGCCGAAGGATGAAGAGTTGAGGCGGAAAATTCTCCATGATGCACATAGCAGCCCATATGCTATGCATCCGGGAGGAAGCAAGATGTATGGAGATTTGCGAAAACAGTTCTGGTGGCCGGGGTTGAAGCGTGAGATAACTGAGTTCGTAGGAAAGTGTCTGACATGCCAAAGCAGAGTTAAGGTTGAACATCAGTTACCATCGGGACTACTTCAACCGGTAAAGATTCCTCAATGGAAATGGGAGAGGATCACCATGGATTTCGTTAGTGGGCTACCCCTTACGCCCAACAAGAAGGATGCAGTTTGGGTAATTGTGGATCGCCTGACTAAATCAGCTCACTTCATGCCGGTGAGAATGGATTACTCACTCCAGAAGCTAGCGAAGTTGTATGTGGGTGAAATAGTGAGGTTGCATGGTGTGCCAGTATCGATTATCTCGGATAGGGATCCCAGATTCACGTCAAGGTTCTGGAAAGCGTTGCATCAAGCTTTGGGTACACTGGTTAGATTTCAAGACGGGCTTTCCATCCACAAATCGGCGGACGATCGGAAAGGGTGATACAGATCTTAGAAGACATGTTAAGAGGTTGTGTCTTGGATTTTAGTGGTAGTTGGGAAGAGTACCTACCATTAGCGGAATTCGCTTATAACAATAGTTATCAAGCGAGTATTCAGATGGCTCCATATGAAGCCCTATATGGACGAAAATGCCGTACTCCTACATGTTGGACGGAGTTGGGGGAACGACAAGTTCAGGTCCAGAATGGTAACAGGACTCAAGACAAAGTCAAGGTGATTCGGTCTCGTCTCAAGGAAGCATCGATAGGCGTAAGTCTTATGCCAATCTCAAACGCAAGGAAATGGAGTATCTTGTGGGAGACAAGGTCTTTCCGAAAGTGTCGCCTTGGAAAAAGGTGTTGAGATTTGGACGAAAAAGGGAAGCTAAGCCCAAGGTTCATCGGGCCATATACGATTTAAAGCGAGTAGGACCGGTAGCTTATCGGCTAGAGTTGCCGGCAGAATCGAATCGGATCCATGACGTATTTCATGTATCGATCTTTGAGACGGTATCGGTCGATCCTTCGCACGTTATGCCGATGCGCGGAGATTGAGGTGAACTCGGATTTATCTTTTGAAGAAGAACCGTTCGCATCTTAGATCGAGATGTGAAGGTTCTACGAAGAAAGTCGCGTGCCCTTAGTGAAAGTGCTTTGGCGGAACCATGGTGTGGAAGAAGCTACGTGGGAATCGAGGATGTAATACTGCAAGCAAAGAATACCCCCCATCTGTTTTAGCTAGGTAATTTCGAGGACTAAATTTATTTTAAGGGGGTAGAATCTGTAACATCCCAAAGATGGGGCTATTTGGAATTAAATTATTTTCTTATGTTGAACCAACGTGATATTATTTATGGAATAATAAAGGTTAATTAAGGGTCTTGAGTAGGCTCGGTTTAGTAGAAAATTTTTATTTGGAAGCTTTAAAGGTAGGGAGCCTTAGCGGGTAGGGGTTACAAGAATAAATAGAGGATTTAATGGCATAAAAATCAGCTTGGAAAAGTGGCAAAAGGAGGGCCACTTAGGAGCTACATGTGACGCCACAAGGGATAAGGGAGAGCCTTGGTTCGAGTCACAAGATTCTCCTTTTGCTCTTTAAGTGGGACTGGCAATAAGAGGGAGAGTTTTCTCTCTTTAATCTCTTTTATTTATTTATTTAGATAATAAGATGATGGAAGATAAAGAGGGATAATATGAGTATTTTAAATTGTATTTTTATTTGATTAATTCTAAGGATAATAAGGATGTATTTTATTTATTAATTAGATATTATGGGATTAACACTAAAAGGATGGTAAGAGAGAATTTAGGCCTTGGAATAATTCAAATTATTTTGAATTGGTCTAAACAATTGGCCAAGAGGAATTGTAGGAGGTTAGCCGAAATTTGAACTCCTCATGAGAGGAGTGGACGGCAAGTAGGAGGGGGGGTGCCGAATGCCTATAAAAACCTCAACCTACCACCTTGTTTTCTTTTTTAGCTATTAGTCGAAATTCCCAACCTCTTCCCTCCTTGTTTTCTTTTTTTCTATTCTCTCAAGACCTTGGCCGAAACTCCTCCCATACTTCTTCTACATTCCCTTTTTCCACTCAAGAGCAAGCCTTGATCAATATTGGAATCAACCTTAGCCAAACCTACACCTTACCCTTTGCCGAAATCCCCTTTTCTCCCTGTTAAAATCTCTCTAGCCGAACCTACTCCCTAGACATAACCGAATTGTCCTCCTCCATATTTTGAAGTCTTGGCCGAATATTAAAGCAAGGGTAACTATGTCGAAACTCCTCTCCCATACCCCTTCTCTCTGTCGACTTGATTAAATGGAAAAGCCGAATTATTTCAGTGGCTAATCAGTGATGGAATCGATTCTGTTTAGGTGTCGGGATCTTAAGGTATACGATCCAAGCCCAGTCCCTGTCAAGTGACTTTGGTAAGGATCTATATTTATTTACTATTCGTTTAAGCCAAAGGCTAATAACTCTAGTGATGGCCGAATGTAGGAGTGAAGCAGGAGTCGCATATCAAGTACCGAAGTGAGTACTCAAGGGGTGATAGGTATGGTTTCGGGTTCACAAGGAACCCTTCTCAATTTGGTTTGGGCCGAATAGGCCATGGTACTGACCCATGTATTTGGCCAAATATAGGGACAAGTAGATCTAGGGTGGCCGACATCTCTTTTCGGGATTTAGACGATTCAGTGGTGACAGGTGTGTACATACACACGTATAACTTGTTAATGTGCTGATTGTTGTGAATGCTATCTTGATTTTATGTAGCATTGGATAATATACCATATCGGTATAGATGGCGATTCAGGTAAGTACCTGTTAATATGAATTTGTTATTCGATGCTTTTGGGAAGCATGATGTATTGATACATGAGATTTAAGTATGTGATGACATGAAACATATACATATGTGACTGATGTGGGATTGATGAGTGGAGGGGGCAGTATTAATCGGCGACGGCACCGATGTTTTGGTAACACCCGTGACTACGGTCACGGAGGTTTGGTACCTCATAGCGACTCGTCCTCGTGGTTAACACCACCGTGGGTTGGCCCCACTTGAGATATGGGATCGTCACGGTGATTTGGTATCACACGATGGGTTGGCCCCATCAAGCGATTCGTGTCTCACGGACACCGATGTTTTGGTAACACATCGTGACTATATGTCACCAGTGGTTTGGCACCACCAGTGGTTTGGTACCACAGCGGGGTAGACAGTGGCGTTTGGTTGGCTAGGTTGGGGGTACATAATATTCTGCATATTAATTGTTATATGTTGTGTATGGAAATGTCTTTAAAACGGGGGAAGGGTTACATACTGAGTCTTGGTGACTCACCTTCTCCTTTAACATTTTTCAGTGACCCGTAGATGGCGGTTGAGGAGCCGTTGGACTCGAGGTGGCCATGCGGTGGATTTAAATTAAATGAACCTTAATTTTAGTTATGATAAATTTTATTTCCGGTTTTTAGTTTATTTGGATGTAATAAGGCCTCCTGATATATTTTTTTTTTTGTTATTTTTCATATGTCGAATAATTGTTTTAGACTATGATTATCAATATTAAATTAAAGTCACATGTTTTCCCAAATTAACACGAAAATGTTTTCATCGTGCCATCGGGCACACTCGATATTTTATAATAACTTGGTTGAATTAATTTAAAATAAATTCTAAGTAAGGTTTAACGAAACAATCAATTGAAAAGGTTTTCGGCAACTAAGAATTTTTACTTTCCAAAAAGTGTTTTCCAAAATATCTTCCACTGTAACAACTAGATTCGGCCATAGTGTTTGGGCCGGGTTTGGGTTGTTACACATTAGATTCAGGTAAACAACCTAACAAATTTTTAATTTTGAAAATAAACTCATCATGCTTGATTCTCTAGTCTCCTAAAGTTTAAATCATCACTGCATAATTAACAATGACTTAATCCTAAACATATCAATAAAAATCATAATTAAAAGAAATTTCATTCTAATAGTAATATGAGAAAATTTACTTAAGAATAAGACATAATTTAGGGATTTGAGAATAATGAAAAAAGTTAGGCACTTTTCATGATAAAATTCACCCCCCACACTTAAGATGTATATTGTTCTCAATGTACAAATATAACAATTGTAATAAGAAAAGCACAAGATAAAGAAATAGGTGAAACTTCCTAAATTTTGGATGGAGTTAGAGAAAAAAAATTGGGAAAGTTTGGGCCGAGTTGGAGGAAGACATTCTTGTGGCGGCGGTGCCTATGGTCGTGGTGTGGTGATTCCCATGTAGCCTTTAGAACCTAAAACCAATAAACTAAAATAAAATAGATTAAATTAAGCATAAGAGAGTCAAAGAGAAGGAAAATAAAGGAGAAGATAAAAAACATAGGTAAAATAATTGGACTCAAATGTCCTTGGCTTGTTGGGTCGATGAAGCGGCTGGCATGAACTTATGTAGATCAGTCTCGTACGGGGAGACTGTGCTAGGGTCCTTTCACTTCTTCGGCATGGGGATGGTGGTGAGGATGGTGAAAGAAAAGGAATGAGGGAAAGGGGAAGGAGAAAATGGAAGGAGAGGATAGTGAGAAGGGAAAGGGGTTGGTGGCTGGGAGTTGGTGGAAGAAGGATTTGGGGAGAAGGTGAGAAGAAGGGGGTCTTAAATAAGAAACAAGGACCTGGTGCTACCCACGCCCGTGTGTTGTGGGCGTGTTCGGTCACACGGTCGTATCACACGATCGTATGGTGGCTCGTTCTTTTCTTCCACGCCTGTGTAGAGGTCTCCACGCCCATGCCTCTTTCTCAGTGTCGACCACGGCCTCAAAGCACGAGCGTGTCTCATACCCGTGTGACTTCCTCGGTGTCGGCCACGGCCATATCGCACGGCCGTGGCAATTTATAGCCGTCCGTGATCTGGGGATTTTTCATCCTTGGCTCGTATGACCTCTGCCATGCCAGTGTGTAAATCCGTGATGCCCACACGACCACGGCCACGCCCGTGTGTAAGGCCGTGTGGCACGGAAACCTATGCTTTATTTACTTTGGTTAGTCTTTAGTTAGGTACTAAAAATCAAAGATATGAAAATAAAAGGGGGTTAGTGCTCGGGTTGCCTCCCGAAAAGCGCTTGTTTAAAGTCCTAAGCTAGACTTACCTTTCATTCACACGATCATGGTGGTTTGAGGAGTTGAAACTCCTCTTCCCTGCTATCAATTCTAACAATATATGGTTTGAGTCGAGTGGTGTTTACCTTAAAAGTTCTGAATTCAGGATTAGTTACCTCAACTGTTCCGTATGGGAAGACATCCAGTACTGTAAAAAGGATTTCTTCGTTTGTATTACGGTCTGAGATAGCGACTCGAGGGTCTTTCTCATCCAACAATACCTGATCTCCTATTTTGAAGTGATTCACTGTTCCTTTAAGCTCGTTTGGGGGTTCCCTCGGTTTTGCTTCGTGTGTTTCTAGTTTTTCCTTGAAATGTGTTTTCCACTCATCTAGTTCATCAATATGAAGCCTTCGATCCTCATGAATTACTTCTTTGTTGTCATGATGTTTAGGGTCTGGCTCAGTTGTGTGGTTCTGTGGTGCTTCCTGAAAAGAAGGTTTAACTGAATGGTCATTAATAAAATTAATTTTCTCACCTTGATTACTTGATGTCCTAGTCGAGTCAAGAGCCTAAAGACTTCGTTACCTACACGGAGTATGAGTTCATCTGTACCAACATCAATTTTAGTTCTAGCAGTTGCTAAAAAGGGTCTTCCTAAAATTAAAGGGATCGTGTTGTCCTCATCCATGTCTAAAACGACAAAGTCTACTGGGAATACGAATTTATCAATTTTCATGAGTACATCTTCAATTATACCCCTAGGAATTCTAATAGTTTTATCAGCTAATTGAATGCTCATCCTAGTTTGTTTGGGTTTCCCTAGACCTAGCTGTTTAAACATTTTATAAGGCATAACATTTATACTTGCCCCTAAGTCAGCTAAAGCATTATCAACAGATAAACTACCAATTAAGCATGGAATTGTAAAACTCCCTGGATCTTTTAATTTTCGTGGTAGTCTATTTTGCAACATTGTTGAGCACACTGCGTTTAGTTCCACATGCGACTCTTTGTCTAACTTTCGTTTGTTTGTCAAAAGCTCTTTTAAAAAATTCCTTGAATCTGGCATCTGCGAAAGAGCTTCAAGGAACGGTAAGTTAATATGTAATTTCTTTAAAAGTTTAAGAAATTTACCGAATTGTTCGTCTGTGTTGTCTTTCTTCATCGCATCGGGGTATGGTATACGAGGTTGGTACTCTTTAATTATCGATTTTAGTTTGTCATGGTTCACGTCAACCTGACCTTCCTCTACCACATTCTCTTGCCTTAAATTGGGCTCACCTAACCCTACACTATCATGAGCTGTTATGGCTTGAATTTGCTCCTTTGGGTTAGTCTCAGTGCTGCTTGGTAGGCTTCCTTGTGGTCGTTAGGAGATCAGCTTAGCAAGTTGCCCTAACTGGTTCTCGATCCCTTGAATCGATGCTTGTTGATTTTTAAGTGTTGTTTCGGTGTTTTGGAAACATGTTTCTAACACCGCTATGAATTTTGTCAGCATCTCATCAAGGTTCGGCTTCTTTTCCTGTGGGTAGGGCTGTTGTTGGAAGTTTGGAGGGGGTTGTTGTCTCTGATTTCCTTGACCACCCCATGAGAAATTGGGGTGGTTCCTCCAACCTGGATTATAAGTATTACTATAAGGGTTATTTTGGGGTCTAGAATTGTTACCCATATAGTTTATCTGTTCATTGTCCATGCCATGTCCGTAGGGTGGGCACTCAGGATTCGCCACGCCTCTACTTGTTTTACACTGCATTACTGGATGTACCTGCGAAGAACACAAACAATCAATATTTTTGTTTAACATCTCTACCTGATTTGATAGCATGGTTACTGCGTCGAGGTTGAAAACTCTGGCTGCTTTTGTTGGCCTTGTCCTTCTAACTTGCCACTGATAGTTATTCAGTGACATCTCCCCTATAAACTCATAGGCCACTTCAGGATTTTTGTTATTCAGCGTTTCGCCGGCGGCTGAATCAATCAATTGCCTCGTTGAGGGGTTCACACCGTTGTAGAAGCCATAAAGGTAGCCCATGGTGAGGGCACCTTCTCAACAAATCCTTGTATCTCTCCCATGCATCATATAGTGTTTCTAGATCCATCTTCACAAAAAAAGAGATATCATTCCTCAACTTGGCCGTTTTGGCCGGTGGAAAATATTTTAACAAGAATTTTTCGGTCATTTGATCCCATATAGTGATTGAACCTCATTGAAGAGAATTCAACCACTGTTTGGCTTTATTTCTCAAAGAAAAGGGAAAGAACCGAAGACGGATGGCATCATCAGAAACGCCATTTATTTTGAAGGTATCACAGAATTCTAGAAAATTCGCTAAGTGTGTGCTAGGATCCTCATCCTGCAAACCATCAAACTGAACAAACTATTGTATCATCTGTATAGTGTTAAGTTTCAATTCAAAATTATTTGCAGCAATAGCAGGTCTAACAATACTTGACTCAGTTCCTGTTAAATTAGGTTTAGCATAGTCATGCATAGTTCGAGGAGCATGATTTTCGGCTACCTCTGGAGGTTGCGAATTATTCTCAGCCATCTCTTCGGTAGTATTGGTTTCGTCTTCTTACTCTTTTTCCATGTAATTTAAGCGTCGCCTTATTTCTCTACGAATTCTGCGAACGGTGCCTTCAATATCACTGTCGTAAATTAAGGGTCCTATCGGGTTCCTTCTAGTCATAAACTAGGGGAACCTGCAAGGAACAAATAAAAGAAGAAAAATTAGCAAAGTTAAAAACAAAATAAAAGTAAATCGCAAAAATAAAAAAATGGCTAAAGTAATAAAAATTGAGCGTTCTTAATATTTCATTCCGAACAGCGCGCCAAAATTTGATCGTGTGTCGAGAGTCTTAATATTTATAAAATGAATGATCTAGCCTAGAAACTAACTATCACCACGATTGAGGCAAGTGCACCTATCAAACAGTAGTATAGCTTAGTGGCAAGACCGGAATGTTGAACCCAAAGGAACCAAAAGTACTGATACTGACTTTCTTTTTATTATTTAGCCTAAGAATTAAGGGATTTGTTGTTTATTCTAAAGTTAACTAACTACTAAGCTAAAGACGCTAAGACACAGAGAATGAATTGGGGAAATACTTGTGGGAAAAACCAATTGATTAAGACAATACCGAGGAAGAATCCACCTAGACTTCACTTGTTATTTAACTCTGAACTAGACAATTTATTCACTTGACTTGATCCGTAGGATTACCTAATTTATATTAATACCTCTCTCGAGGCTACTAACATCTAACCCTAGGTTGATTAATTGAAATCTCTTTCTAATTAAAACCCCTAGGATTGCATTAACTCGATCTATGGACTCCCATATTAGGTTTGACCCTAATCTGACAGATTTTCGTCTTCCTATCTCTAGGGTTGCGATCAACTCCGCTTAACTATGCTAGATCTACTCTTAAACAGGGAATATTCCTCCACTGCCTAAGCACATCAATACTTGAATCAATAACATGAAATATCAAAACAAGAATTAAGAACACATAGTTAAGAACAAATCAAGTATTTATCATATAGTTCAGAAAAACAATAACAAGATCCGTCTTAGGTTTCATCCCCCTCAGATCTGAGGGTTTAGTTCATAATCATAAAAGAATACATCTCGAGAAGAAAATATAAAAAAAAACATAAGAAAACCCTAAAACCCCCTGAAGGAATTGAAGGAGAGATCCTCCGTCTTGAGTATGATTTCGGCTTCTTGAGATGAATCAACTGGCTTTCTTTGAGTAAATCCCACTATTCTGACCTCTCTGGCTTGGCTCCTTGGCCTAGCTAGACGCCCCCCTCGAGGTTGGCCTTTAGGGTGTTTATATAGGCTTTTGGAATGTCTTTCTTTGCCTCTAAGTACCCTATTCCGAGTGAAATTCCTCTTTGTCACGGCAGGGACACGCCCGTGCAACACTCCCGTGTGAATAAAATCCAGGCCGTGGTCGAGCCTGCTAAAGGGGCACGGCCGTGTGGCTTGGGCCCAGGCTGTGTTGATTTCCTACTTTGGCCCATTTGGTCTGTTTTTAGCCCATTTCTCGTTCTTTTCAACCTCCTATGCTCTCCTAAGTATAAAACATAAAATTAAAGGATTAGGAGCATCAAATTCCACAATTCAAAGGATAAATCATCCAAAAAGCATGCTAAATGTGGGATTAAAATATGTATAAATTATGGTTTGTCAAATATACTAGGATGAACATACATTCAGATACGTAATGCGACCTAAATGCACAATACACCCCCAAACCTAAGGGATGCATTGTCCTCAATGCATGAATAGATATATGCAAACTATCTATATACAGACAATGTCATGGCAAAATATATGCAATGCAATATGTATGAAAGAAAAAGAAAAGTTTCATTGCTTGGATTTTATTGTAGATACTTCCTTCTATTTGGTGGGTTTATTTACGAGCAACAACCTTGTACCTCTGCTTCCTCTTCATTGGGGTCAATTCAGCCCCATCCTTATCGATCTTCGTGAGCTCATCAATCAATCAATCAATGTCACGATTTTGGGTAGTTACAGTTCAATATAAGGAGGTGGAACAACTACAGTGTTATCCACTGGTGGTGAAATTGAGAGATTTGCTTCCTCTTCGTCCTTATAGTCAGTCTCAATGCTGACAAACTTTATTTTCTCTGGTTTTTTCCTCTGGTGCTTTGGGCACATTCTCTTTTATTGGTAGGATATATCTCAATGGGCTCTGCATCACCGACCCCTTCCTCTCCTGCAGTTTATTAAACAATGGAAATGAAATAAATAAGAGAAAGTTAAATCGAAAAAATGAAATAAAAATAAAAAGAATTTTTAATATGTTAAAGTTAAACATCTCAAAGATCAATGGACTGTTAAAGTTAAACATTTCAAAGTTAATCTTCAAATGTTGTCCATTAACTTTAAATGTGTCCCCCATTTTCATGTCCTTGACATCAACAACTCCATATGGATATACATGAGCTATTAAGCATTTTTCATCAAAATTGAAAAGTTTATTTTGCTCTGGTAAAGTGCACAAGGGTCTCCACTCAAATGACTCTTCATCACTATCAGAATTGCTGTGGCAAAATCTCGTGAACTCTTCCTCCACTGCTATTTCTATCAAGTCAATGGCACGACATTCTTCATTTCATCAACACATTTCAGTGCATTAAATACATTGAACGTGATCTACTGATCATTCATCCTCATGGTTAGTTCACCTTTCTACATATCAATTAAAGTTTTGCCTATAGCAAGGAAGGGTCTTCCAAGAATAATTGGCACATCCCGGTCAACTTCAAATTCTAAAATAAGGAAATCTTCTGGAAAAATAAACTTATCTACTCTTACCAGCACGTCTTCAATTTTACCTTCTGATGTGCGTAAGACCGATCAGCTAGCTGCAGCGTGACTGTTGTGGGTCTTGCCTTCCAAATTCCTAGCTTACTGAAAATAGACAGATGCATTAGATTTATACTTGCTCTTAAATCACATAACGCCTTACCAGCATAATGATTCCAATTAAAGATAGGATAGTGAAACTCCCTAGGTCCATCAACTTTGGAGGTAATTTATTCGTCAACATCATTGTGCACCCTTCAGTGAGAGAAACAGTTTCAAATTCTCCTAATCTAGGCTTCTTTGACAATATATCTTTCATAAATTTCACGTAGTTTGATATTTGCTCCAAAGCTTCTACTAATGGTATGTTGATATGGAGTTGCTTCAAGACCTCCAAAAATATTTTGAACTGAACATTATGCTTAGAATTATGAAATTGGTAAGGAAAAGATAGAGGTAGTCATCCTTCAAGTTGCTAATAATTTTTTGTTGTGGCATTTTTGTTGGCAACATGATCTGATTTTACCATAACATTTTTCTGCTTATCCTTTTTAGATGTTGTATGCTTTTCAAATGGCTCTTAGATCTTTACATGGTTGTTATTTGTGGCCTCAAATTTAAAGCATTCGCTATTTTCCCCAATTGATTCTCAAGAGCTCATAAAGATGTAGTCTGACTCTAGATTACAACATTATTCTTGGCCATATATTCCTTTAACAAAGCTTTAATGAAAGTAGAAGATGATGCTTGACCGTGTTGAACATTTTACCTCAGCAAAGGTTAAAAGTAACTAGGCGGTACATTGTTGGCATTCTATCTTGCACCATTGTTAAAATTCCCTGCACTTTGATTACTCCAAAAAAAATTCAGATGCTGCTTCCACCATGGATTGTAGGTGTTGGAATATGGGTTATTATTCCAGTTAAAATTACCCATGTAGTACACTGACGCTGGGTTTGATGGGCATTCATCAAACACATGATGTTCACCGTAATAAATACATGACAACTTGGTTGATTTCATCTCATGGACTATAGTTGAATTTTTCATTATTTTAATTATGTTAGCTAGAGAAGATACCTGAGCTGTCAACAAAGTGATTGCATCAAACTCTATGGTACCAGCAGCTCTCTTACCCACCCTAACTCTCGTTGTCAAATATTGACAATCATTGTTGGCATGTAACACCCCAAACTCGAGCTAGAAGTTAGGCCCGAATTCGGCATGTCACATTGAAGTGTTTTTGGAAACCCAGGTTTCCACTGAACATCCTTCTTACAATTAAAACTTGTTGCCATTTAAAACCTCAGATTTTGTTTGCTTGTTTTTAAAACGTGGTTTATAAAAGTCAATCTCTAGTAAAACGCTTTTAACTTTAAAACCTTAATTGATGCGGAAGCTTAGTTTAAAACAGTTGCAGAAACGTGATATTTTGAAAAATAGTTTTCGTATTGGTGTTCTACTTCTAGCAATTATAAACCCATAAATAAGATTCCAAACTTAAAACCAAGAAATTAGCAAGGCCTTATTACAACCCGAAAATTAGTAAATAAGGTAAATAAAATCCAAAGCAAGTTTAAATGTGTGGCCAGCTCCAAGTCCCTCGCAGCTTCGAACCATCTATGTATGGGATTACCTGCACAGTTAAACAGTTGGGTGAGTTTGCGAAAACTCAGTGTGTACCCCAAATAAAACAGTGATCAATCAGAACAGTTTGGGCCTGGGCCCATCTCAGAAGCAGTGTCCAACTGGGCCAAATCCCATTACAGAACAGATGCAGTGTGGGCCTTAGCCCTAAACTGAAAAGAATCAGAATGATCAAGCATGCAAAAAACCTATCCATCCAGCCTCTACACACCAGCTCCGTCCAACCGTACACACCATGTGGGGATATAGTATCAACCCACCCATCCCTACACACCATATAATAGTACCGATGCGGCACTAAACAGAATTTGCAGCAGAGTTGCCAGAACGGTAGGCTAATAGCCATCAGAAATATGCAGCAGTGCTGCCAGAACAGAATGCTTACTCCAATCACATAACCCAACCCCATGCAGCATAATATCACATGAATGCAACCAAATCATAAATAGCATACAATAACAATCATATAACATGCAGGGGCATTTTAGTCATTTTTCCCTTCAGGGGCATAACAGTCATTTTATCCTATGAGGGTATTTCGGTCATTTACAACCTTCCTGAAGGTCTACAGTCGGCCCAAATGGGCCCACACGCTCCTGTGGCCCACTAAGCCCAAAACTGCCTTTGGCTATGTGATCGCCATGGCCGACTCATTATTTCCTATCCAACCAAAAAAAATTACTCGCGTAGGGCCCCCGGGCCCATTGGGCCCACTCAGCCCATTTCGGTCCATTTGGCTCCAAAGACAGCCTAAGCCCATGAGGACGCTCATGGTGGCCTCAACCATCTTACGCCCATATTCGTGGGCTCGATTCACCACACGCACGTTCGCACGCTCGTGTGGCAACCGTTGTCGTACTTTCAGCTTTTCGGTCATTCCGGCATTCCGGCATTTGCCGATCTATGATTTGGGTGGTATGTCTACACACCTTGTTTACGAAACGTGTCAAAGTCCACGACCAGAAACCTTGACTGACTGAGTGTGATTTCAGCCCATCCAAAATGCTGACAAAGATTGCTAACAAAAGATAAGGGTTTTATTCACTTAAAATAAAAATTTTCCTAAAGCCCGGGTTTGAACCAATGACTTCTCCAACACTCCCAAACACTCCTAATCACTTAACCATTAAAGCAAACATGCAGTTTGTGATAATTCTTGCACACATAAACTTTTATGTGTAGCCTCCTAGCGGCTCCCACACACAAGGCCCAAATTCTGGGCGTTACATGGCAATCTTTTCCAAAATCTCATATACATCATTATATATTATATCCAGCAGAGTACCATTGGCAGACGCATCAACTACCATCCTCGTATGCGTATTCAACCCATTATAAAACATCTCTATTTGAGTCTAGTGCTGGAATCCATGCATCAGACATTTCCAAATTAAGTTTTTAAATCATTCCCAAGCTTCATATAGTGTTTCATCATCCAATTGCCGAATAGATGTGATGTCATTTCTAAGCTTGACATTCATATTTGGGGGATTATACCATAGCAAAAAACTTTGGCAAAGATCATTCCATGATGTCACTGTCTTCGACGACAAAGCATTCAGCATGCTCTCGCACAATCTCTTAATGAATATGGAAACAGTTTAAGTCTCAGCGTGTCTTCAGGAACACGAACGAGTCATAAACTTCTAGAAAGAGTCTTAAGTGCAATCTTGGATCTTCAGGTAGTAATCCATTGAAATGTCCTACTGTTTGCAAGATCTGAAACATTACCTGTTTTAGTTCAAACTGCTAAGCTTGTATTTGTGGACTGACTATCCCTGGATTCATATCATCCAAAATTGGAACAACTTGTTCTCGAATTGGTTTGTCTTGGTCTTCTATCACCTAACAAATAGGAGGATTAACATCCTGACCATTTGGATTATTATCGAGACTAGGACCATTTGGATTATCGTTAAGACCAGGATCATTTTCGTTCTTAGCCATTTTTCGCAGTTATTTTTGCCTTCTCCGTAAAGTTCTATCGATCTCTAGGTCAAAAGGATATTCCTTGTTAGCAAGAATGCCTCTTCTCATGCATTGATGGAAAACATGTAGAAGTTAAATTAAACTAAGTTAAATAAAATTATTGGAATTAAGTAAAATAATGACACGAAATTACACAAATTACCGATCCCCGGTAACGGCACCAAAAACTTGTAACAACCCGGTAGTCACAGGTGTCAAAAAAATACATTTTTGAGACTCCGTTTTCGTAAATTAGACTCGTAAATATTTATAATAAATATTTACGAAGTTAGTTGTGTGGTTAATTAGGTTTTGGTTAGGTGAATTTCATGAATTAATAGTAATTAGGTAAAAGGAAAAAATTGTATAAAGGGTGAAAGTTGAATTATAGATTAAAGAAAAACTAAAAGGACTAAAGAAGCAATTATGCCATTGCTCATAAATGAGGCGGCATAAGATGAAATTATTATAATATTTAAAGTTAAAATATATATTATAATATTATAATATATTATATCTTAATGTTTAAGTATATATATTATATTATAATAATAAAATAAAAGAAAAATAAATAGAAAAGAAAGAAAGAAAACGAAACAGAAGGGAAAAAGAAAGAAGGAAAAAGATAAGGTAGGGTTTTCAATTGTTCAAAGCTCAATTGGTTAGTCAATTCAGTTCCTTTTTCTTGTAATTTTATGTTTTTGCAATCCCGATATTAAATACCCATGTCAAAATTTTAGAAATTATTGAGTTTTTAGATGTTGTTAATGTTGAAAAATTTTAGTATTAGGGACTAAATTGATAGATTTTTAAGTTAGAAATGAAAAAGGATTAAATTGTAGAACAAATAGTAACTTTTGTGTAATAGAGACTAAATTGTGAAAATTTTGAAATATAGGAATTTATGTGAAAATAGGGAGTTAAATTTAGTCTAAAAAGGAATTCGCATGAAAATAAAGAATTAAATGTGAAGAAATAAAGTTAGTCTCGATTTAGGGACTAAATTAAAATTTAGGTAATTTTTGAGAAAAAATTTGAAATATTCAATAAGAAATTGAATTGTGTTGTATTGATGATTTTTAATTGTTTTAATTCCGTAGCTAACGTCGTACCAGAATCCTCGGCTAAAAAGGGAAAAGATAAAGTCGACGAGGAATAGCTCAGAATTTTCGATTTGTATTTCTATAATCCGAATTTAGTTGTTAATTGTTATAATTCAATTTAATGTATATGGTAAGTGTTGAGGTGAGAATTATTGTGCTTTGCAATTGAAATGGATTGTTTTAGTATGTGATGAATTTATTAAATTTATATTGATTGAATTGGTATATATATATTGAATATATATTGAGTATTTGAATTGAATTAAATATTGGTTGTATTTGAAAAGTGAAATTAAACCCTATTAACTGTATCGGGCTGAGTCGGATATAGATGGCATGCCATAGGATTGGAAGAGTTCAGGGATTTCTTCGACTTCGAGTCGATGAGACACTGGGTGTCAATTTATTACTTCGGATATATTCGATGAGGCACTAGGTGCCAATTTACTTCGGTTTAGCCGATGAGACACTGGGTGTCAAATTATTACTTCAAATTATCTGATGAGGCACTGGGTGCCAAACTGGTGTGCTTGGTTGGATCCGTGTATTCGTCCGAGTCCAAGTCGTGTTAATAGGGGTAATTTATTGAAATTGCATTATGATTAATGTTAGATGATATTGTATGTGAAATGAAAATGGGACAGTGGATTGAAATATGGATTGAGACACATGAATTGTGTATTCATGAATTTGATATGGAATGAACAAAATTATTGTTTAAATGATATGTGTATTATATTGTGAAAAGCTATTTATATAGCAAATATGAGAATTGAGATATTGTGAAACAAATGAAATGTGATATGGTTATTGAAATATTTAGATTGTATATTTGTGATTTCATATTTTTTTTATATTTGGATTATAAAAATACCATTGAGTTTTACTCAGCGTATGGTTTTGTTTTTCGTGCGCAGGTTAGATACTAAATTTTGATCGCCGATTCAGCATCCAACAACGATCCCGATCTCAAATGTGGTGATGTTTATCCTTTTGTGTCGGCATGTACCTAGGGTGTCTAAATAATAATTATTTTGTGGTTTGATTGTAAAGTAAATGGGATTATAAGTTTAATATTGATTGGTTATATACATATAGTATGTGTTTATGTTTGAGGTCATATTATGGCATATTTTAAGTTAATGCTAAAATGAACATGATTTAGGTAAAATAGATTAAATTTGGCATATTTACAAGTTGGATTTGAATGATGTTCTATTAATATGTTTTATTGATATAATTGTGGTACCTATGAGGATACATTGGTTAGGCACCTAGGATGACTGTTATGACATGTTTTGGATGCGTTTGATTGTGTTTTGAAATTATGTTTGTTTGATCAGTAATGCTTCAAAACCCTATTCCGGTGATGTATGTAAGTTAGGGGTGTTACAATTTAGTGGTATCAGAGCTTTGCAGGTTTAGCCGATTGTCGAACTAAATCGAGCTCGGATTTGAGTCTAGAGGTACATGCCATAATTGAGTCGAATTGAGTCGGGATTTGGATGCTGATATATATTTGTTTTTGTTTTATAGTTGAAAATGTTGGATGATTATAATGATGAAGTTGATCAAGAGATGTATATCGGAGATGATGTTTCTAATGAATTAGATGTAACCGAATCGGCAACACCAAGTATTAATCCAGTTATTACTCAACAACCTAACGTTGAACGAGGTAATATTAGGGAAAGAGATGATTCACAGTTATTTAGAGCTATTGCTAATGCTCTTAAGCGAGTGGCGGGAACCACATTTGCTATGACATCTACACCTACTGTTCGTCGAGCTCCGATTAAATAATTGCGTAAATATGGTGCAAAAGAATTTTTAGGATTGAAAGGAGTTGATTCTTCTGCAGCTGAAATTTAGATTGAATCCACTAAAAGAATTTTGCAACAACTTGAATGCAACCGGCGTGAAAGTTTAATATGTGTTGTTTCTCTACTGCAAGGAGAAGCATATACCTGGTGGCAGTCCGTGACACATCATGTACCCGCAGATCAGGTAAATTGGGATTTTTTACAAAAGGAATTTCAAAAGAAATATGTGGGTGAATTATATATTGAAGACAAAAAACATGAGTTTTTAATGTTGAAACAAGGTGAAATGTCTGTGATTGATTATGAACGAGAATATTCGCGACTTAGTAGGTATGCTGCTGAGTTTGTGCCGATTGAAATTGATAGTTGCAATCCATTTTTGTAACATCCTAGAATTAGGGGTTTTACATTTTGCACTATTTCAGGCGTTTGGCTAGCTATGCTTGATGATTTGATGTGTTTGGGGGTCTTGGGGAGGCTCGGGTTCGAGCCAGAACTTTGGTAAATTTTTCTCTTTAGGGCACTTTAGGGGGAGAGCTTGTGGATGCAGGCCTTAAGTATGTTTGGCTGTAATTTGATGTCACAAGGAGCAAGGTGGCTAAGTGGTTGGCGTCACAAGGGAGTATGGAAGGAGGAGTGGGTTCGAAACCCACAGGTTGCAATTTTGGAGTATTTATTTTGTGCCAGAATGGGGAAGAGGTGGAGTTCGGCTTGGACTCTGAGGGGTGGTTGTTGAATGAGTCAACCAGTTTGAAATGGATGGAGGAGAGGAGCTTGAGGTGTTGAATCGGTCAAAGCAGTTTGAAAGGGTGATGGGGAGGGCTTAGTGGAGTAAAACAAGGAGCAAATCAAGGAAGTGGGGAGGTGAGTGAGAGTTGGCCGAATGTTGGAGAATTGGGAGGAGAATTTCAACTATGTGATGTTGTGTCTAGGGAGTTTCTGCATCTTGGTGTGAGTTAACAAAACCGAACCCTTTTGGGAGTGATGTGCCGAATTCTATAGTTTCTTTAGCATTCTTTTTACGTTTTGTGCTTTTCACATAAGGCATTTCGGGTCTCTTTTCCTTTATTTTATTTTGTTTGCTATCAACCGAACCCTCCCTCATTCATATCATCTTTCCTTTCATTTCAATTCTCTTCTTTTGTTTTTCTACACTCCTTTTTCCATAGCCGAATCTCTACTTGCCATCTTCCTTCCCTCTCGTTTCTTTCGTGTTCTAGTCTTTTCTCTCCTATGAGCCGAACGTTCTCAACACTTCATCTCCTCTATTTCTTCTTCTTTTGACCGAATCACTCTTCTTCCACACTTCTTCTATTTTCTTCATCTTTTCTTTTTGTACCTTAATTTCTTGCCAAACTAGCCGAACATCTGGAAGCACCCCTTTCGGTTTATCGTAAGTCTCTTCTCAATCAGCTTTGATTGTTGCAAGGTAACGGGTTCTCTCCTCAGATATTTTTCTTTTCTCTTTTCGATGGACCGAAGCAGCCATTCTCTTACTTCTTCCTTTTTAGGCCGAATATAAGTACTCTCTCCGCCTTAAAGCGTGTTTGTTCGTTCGTAGAAAGTCGAAACTCGTGTTAGCAGTGGCCGAACCTAAGACATCTTGGTAAGTTAGTTTTGGCCGTTTATGGGTGATGGTTGGACGTTCTTAATAAGAGTATTTAAGCCGAAAGGCCATTTCTTCTTTATTTATTAGGAAACATCTTTTCTAACTCGTGAGTTATTTAGGAACTCAGTCAAGAGGATAGAACCAAGCGGCGTTGATAATTAAGGTAAGGAGTTTTTCTCTAGTCCTATACGATTAGACTCTCTTTCGTTTTACTCTGCCATAACCCAATCTCTCTGTTAGACAATCATCGATCTCTCTGAAAGTACTCTACTGATCAAAGATTCTCTTCATGGATGCGAGTGCTAGCCAATCTAGGGAGGGGAGTAGACTCGTAGTCCCTACTCCTAAGTTCAAGCGATGTGATGTGTCGGCGGTTCGAGACTTTCCGCCGGGTTGTGGTAGAGAGCCGATATCTGTTTGGGATAGACAGATCGTAGTTGTTCGTGATAGTGAGAGTGACGACGATCGGGAGTGTTTAGTCCTTCGCGTAATCAGGTGTGTAATCCACACGCCTTCATTTGTTTATTTAGCATTAATATATGTATTGACGGCGAATGAGATACCCAGTGGGTATGGTTGGAGATATCAGGTAAGTAACCATTATGATTATGCTATTCGGATAACTTGGTATGTTTATTTGGGTGATCATATTATCCGACATACATTTTTATATGTTTGCATTCATCACATTATGACTATATGTTGCATGGGATTGGGATATGATATTGATGAAAAGGGGCAGTGTATATCGGTGACTCTGTCACATTGTTTCGGTGGCTGGGCCACATATATATATCGGTGACTCTGTCACATTGTTTCGTGGTTTGGTACCACATATATCGGTGACTCTGTCACATTATATCGGCTTTGAGCAGCATGACTATCAGCATGACTGCCAATGAGGAGTGTAGCGGAGGGAGGGTTGATTGTAGAAATCCCCACAGGTGTGTTGAGGTTGGACATATGGAGTGGAGTGTAGAGGATGGAATACTAGGTTGGGCTGGGTTGCATTGCATTCACTATTTGATATGCCATGTTGTTAGGGCTAAGGCCTAATGTGCTTCTGTGGGCTTAGGCCCAGTTATCGCTCGTAAGGGGAATTACACACTGAGTCCTCGTGACTCACCCCTCTGCTTAATTTTGCAGGTAACCCCTAGTTTGAGGATTTGGAGCCGCGGTGGACTCTGTGGTGGTCATGCATTATTTCTTTCGTAAACTCCGTTTTCTTTATCTAAACTTATTTTTAATTTGGGAATTTGTTATGTAATAAGGCTTTGATATAATTCTGGGTATGGATTGGCTCACTTTGCATAATGCCATTGTGAATTGTAAACGAAAGAGTATTGATTTGAGAAGTCATAATGGTGAGATGGTTTGAATTGAATCCAGTGATTCGAGAGGGTTACCAGCTATTGTATCTGCGATGAAAGCTTTGAACTATGTGAGAAAGGGTCGCGAAGCTTATCTGGCATATGTGATTGATACAAAAGTGACAGAAAAGAAATTTGAATCCGTGCCTGTGGTTTGTGAATTCCCTGATGTGTTTCTTGAAGAGTTACCGGGATTACCTCCAATATGGGAAGTTGAATTTGGCATTGAATTGGTGCCGGGAACGACTCCTATCTCAATAGCACCGTATAGAATGGCACCGATGGAATTGAAAGAGTTGAAGTCTCAGTTGCAAGAGTTGACCGATAGAGGATTTACACGACCAAGTTTCTCGCCCTGGGGTGCTCCTGTGTTGTTCGTGAAAAAGAAGGATGGCACAATGAGGATGTGTATTGATTACCGATAGTTGAACAAAGTGACGATAAAGAATAAATATCCTTTGTCACGTATTGATGATTTGTTTGATCAACTGAAAGGAGCTATAGTGTTTTGTAAGATATATTTGAGATCAGGTTATTATCAGTTGAGGGTTAAAGAATTAGATGTGCCAAAGACTGCTTTTAGAACGAGGTACGGACACTATAAATTTTTAGTTATGCCTTTCGGACTAACGAATGCTCCTGCAGTGTTTATAGATTTGACGAACCTGATATCCAGACCGTATTTGGATAGTTTTGTTGTGGTGCTCATTAATGATATTCTGATTTACTCTTGTGATGAGGCGCAACATGCTGAGCATTTGAGATTTGTGCTACAGACTCTGTGTGAGAAGCAATTGTATGCTAAGTTTAGAAAATGTGAATTTTGGTTGCGTGAGGTTGGATTTCTGAGGCATATTGTATCAGCTGCGGGAATACGAGTCGATCCGAGTAAGATCTCGACTATATTAGAATGGAAGCCTTCGAGAAATGTGTCTGAAGTCCGTAGTTTTCTAGGAATAGCGAGATACTATAGACGGTTTGTGAAAGGCTTTTCGATGATTGCAACTCTGTTGACGAAGTTTCTTTAGAAAGATGTTAAATTCGAGTGGTCGGAAAAGTGTCAAAAGAGTTTTGAGCGGTTGAAAGCATTGTTGACAGAAGAGCCAGTGTTGGTTCAACCTGAATCAGGCAAAGAATTCATAGTTTACAGTGATGCATCATTGAATGGTTTGGGCTGTGTGCTGATGCAAGAAGGCAAAGTCGATGCTTATGCTTCGAGGCAGTTAAAGCCGCATGAAAAGAACTATTCGACGCACGACCTTGAATTAGCTGTGATTGTATTTGCATTGAAAATTTGCCGTCACTATCTATTTGGTGAGAAATGTCACATTCATATTGATCACAAGAGTTTGAAGTATTTGATGACTCAGAAAGAATTGAATTTGCGGCAGAGAAGATGGTTAGAATTGTTGAAAGATTATGAACTTGTGATTGATTATCATCCGGGCAAAGCTAATGTTGTTGTCGATGCCTTGAGTCGAAAGTCTTTATGTGCTTTGCGAGCTATGAGTACTCAGATAGATCTATGTGATGATTATTCAGTTTTGGCTGAGTTGAAAGTGAGACCGATGTTCGTACGTCAGATTTGTGATGCCCAGAAAAGTGATATTAAAATGATGGCTAGACGAGATCAGTGTGGATTGAATGTCGATTCAGAATTTCGAGTTGATAGTGATAATTGTTTGAGATTCAGAAATCAAATTTGTGTTTCGAAGAATTCAGAGTTGATTCAGTTGATTTTGAACGAAGCTCACAATAGTCGTTTGACTGTTCACCCGGGGAGTACGAAAATGTACAATGATTTGAAACAGTTCTATTGGTGGCATGGTATGAAACGGGACATCTCTGACTTTGTGTCGAAATGTTTAATTTGTCAGCAATGTAAAGCTGAACATCAGGTTCCTTCCGGATTGTTACAACCGATTATGATTCATGAGTGGAAATGGGAGAGAATCACGATGGACTTTGTGCCAGGATTGCCATTATCTCCGGGAAAGAAATATGCAATCTGGGTGATAGTTGACAGATTGACGAAATCAGCTCATTTTATTCTAGTGAGAACAATTATTCACTTGACAAATTAGCCAAATTGTATATTGTTGAGATTGTGAGGTTGCACGGGGTGCCAATATCTATTGTATCTGACAGAGATCCGAGATTTACGTCGCAATTTTGGAAGAAATTGCAAGAGGCTTTAGGTACAAAGTTGCATTTCAGTACTGCTTTTCATCCGCAAACGGATGGACAATCCAAGCGGATCATTCAGGTTCTCGAAGATATGTTGAGATGTTGTATTTTGGATTTCAAAAATTCGTGGGAAAAGCATTTACCATTGATTGAATTCGTATACAACAACAGTTTTCAATCTAGCATTAAAATGGCACCGTATGAGGCTCTTTACGGTCAAAAATGTCAAACTCCTTTGTATTGGACTGAGTTGAGTGAGAATAAGATTCACGGGGTTGATCTAATAAAAGAGACTGAGTAGAAAGTGAAAGTGATTCGTGACAGTTTGAAAGGTGCTTCATATCGTTAGAAGTCTTATCCAGATTTGAAACGAAAAGATATTGAATTCGAAGTTGGTGACAAAGTGTTTATGATAGTGTCTCCGTGGAAGAAATTACTTCGATTTGGCCGAAAGGGCAAGCTGAGTCCGAGGTTCATCGGGCCGTATGAGATCATTGAATGAGTTGGGCCGGTTGCTTATAGATTGATGTTGCCACTTGAGTTAGATAAAATTCATAATGTGTTTCATGTGTCGATGCTTCGACAGTATTGATCTGATCCGTTTCATGTGATTGCTCCTACTGAGGTTGAAATTCAGTCAGATTTGTCGTATAGTGAAGAACCGATCCGAATTTTGGCACGAGAGACCAAAGAGTTGAGAAACAAAAGAATTTCTTTAGTGAAAGTGTTATGACATAAACACAGAGTTGAAGAGGCTACGTGGGAGCCTGAGAACGTTATAAGAGAGGAATATCCACACTTATTCACTGGTAAGATTTTCGGGGACGAAAATCCCTAAGGGGGGAGAGTTGTAACAGCTCGGTTTAGACCCTAGTCTGAATAGTGGTTTTGAGACCACAAATCTAAGGACGTAAAAATATTTTAATATTATTTTTGGTGCCTACAGTATGTGAATTAGCCTGTGTGAAATTTCTGTGTGAAGATTTTATTGATTGTGTGTTAAATTTACGAAAAAGACTTAATCGCATATAATGTAAAAGCTGTGTGTCGATTGTTAAAGTGCCTAATTGTTGTTGTCTTTATAATTTGAAGGTTTTATGATGTAATTAGTCCATTTTATGAGATTAGTGGAAGATGATTGCATGGTTTTGGTGTTATTATTAATAGTTGTTAAGGGTAAAATGGTAAAATCTCAAATAAGTTAATATTAATTAAAACAAAACCAATTTGATGGCCAATTATCATCTTTCTTCCACCGGAATAAGAAAAGAAGAAGAGAGTTTGAGGCTTTGTTATTTTCGGCACTAGTGAGCTTCAATTGGCAAGTGTTTCGTGTTTGGTTTTCGATAATTTCTACCTTTTTGTGATCGTTGCTTAGTGTACTATCCAACCCATGCTTAAATTTTAGAAATTGATGGTGATTTTGAGATATGCCATTGTTGGATATGTGAGCTTTGTGTTGTTAGTAGGTGGAATATGAAAGCTTGGTGTTGGGTTAACATAGTTTGTATTTGGATTTTTGGTGAAATTTAGTAATTTGAACTTATTTGAGAAAAGTGTAAATTGGAGGACTAAATTGTGAAATAAATGAAATGTGTGGGCTTGTATGAGTATAGTGAGAATTCGGCTAGGCATTGGTACAAGCAAATTATGTGTATTTGATGATTTTATGAATTAGGGACTAAAGTGTCGAAATGTGAAAATGTGAGGGTTATCTTGTAAAATGCCCTAAATATGTGTGTGAGGACTAAATTGAATGAATTGGTGATTGAATATGTATAGACCAAGAAAGGAGAGGTTCAGATCGAGATCGAGGCAAAGACAAAGTGCTCGATTAATCGACCGTTTCGGTATTTCAACGTCCGAGGTAAGTTCGGACATAGTATAAATTGTTAATTTACCTTCTATGTGATGTGAATTGAATAATAGATATTGAATTAGAAATGTAATGAATGAAATTGAGTAACGAGGCACTAAGTGTGCGAAATTGAATTGAGACAGAGTTGATTAGCACTGTGTGTGCGAAATAACAGAAGCTTTAGCTTCATAGTTGGCACTGTGTGTGCGATTCTGAATTACGTTTGGTTTTGTATTGAGGCACTAAGTGTGTGAAGCTAATTTAGTTTCGACTACAAATTGGGCACTAAGTGTGCGATTAAACCTAATGAATAATGAAGGCTGGATCGAGATACAATATCGAGCATAAATTAGCTTGGATGGTGAGTAACCATGTGTTGGCTAAGGTATGTATTGAACCTTTGTGGTTGAGGAGATTGTGTATGACTTCATGAGTGGTTGAGTAAGATTATTGGCTATGAATGATATGGTATAAACATTTAGAAATTGATCTATGTGATGAGTTCTTGTTGTGCATTGTATTTGAACTATTAAGTTGAATGTATTATGTTACGAACTTACTAAGCTTTTGAAAGCTTACTGTGTGATTTGTTTCTTTGTTTTACAGTGTCAGTAAAGCTAGCTCGGATCCGAGGATCGTCAGCATCTCTATCACACTATCGACAATCTATTTTTGTACTCTTGAAGATGTGTATATTTGAATATGGCATGTATAGGCTAGTTGTTTTGAACCATGATTGAGATGTGTAAATAGCCATGTGATGTGGTTAGATAAATGTTGGCAATATGCATGTGTGATTTTGGTTTATGATGCATGTTATGGTATGGCTTGATGGCAATGAAAATGACTTATGAATGGTAAGCTTATTGATGGATTGATGCCATAGCGATTTAGTGAAATTGTGGATGAATCATGCTTGGTTTTACATATGAATTGGTTGAGTTATTTAGCATATAAGATGGTATGCTAGAAATGAGATTGAATTGGGTTGATATGATGAATATATTGATGTGTTTTTGGTTGCTATTGATACATGGAAAGATGCTTAATTGTGCTTGTAGGGATGACCCTTGTGTGGGTGGCAAATTGGCCTTGCAAATGACCTATTTTGCATACACGGCCAAGGGACACGGGCGTGTGTCTCTGCCATGTGGCTCAAAGGCCACTTCGAAGTGTGCCTGGGTAGGTTACACGGCCGTGGCACACGGGCGTGCTCGGTGGTCGTGTGACCAAGTCAGTAGCTAGCTTAATTTCACACGGCCATGGCACACGAGCGTGTCTGGTGGCCGTGCGAACAAGTCAGTATGTATGCTCTGTTTTGGCACGGCTTGGACACATGGGCGTGTCTCGTAGCCGTGTGAGGCACACGGCCTGACTGCACGGGTGTGTGACCTCTGTAGTTTTGAAGAATGTTCAGATTTCCAAGAATTTTTGTTTGTGTTCGGTTTAGTCCCGACCTCTTTTTAACACGTGTTTAAGGTCTCGTAGACCGTAATAAGGGACTATATGTTTATATTTGAATATGTTTAATTGATGATTGATTTCGTGTTGTGAAATGGATGTGAAATGTTTCGATTATTCGGTAATGCCTCTTAACCCTATTCCGGCGACGGTTTCGAGTTAGGGGTGTTACAGTTAATGGAAGAATTGGATTAAAATTTATGTGTTTTATAATAATATTATTAAATTAATTAAATGTTAAATATTAAAAATATAAAGTTTGCATTCATCTTCTTCATTCTTTAGTTGGCAAACTAAAACACCATTTTCAAAGCTTGGGAGCTTCAGTCATGTATTTATTCACGCATGTAAGTCTTACAACTATCAGTTTTTAGTAATTTTTATGTTTTTGAGATCGTTGTAGCTTAATCTAGCTAAACCAGGGACTAATTTGTGAAACTATAAAATGTTTTGAGTTATGTTATTGATGAATTTGTGATGTTTTTAAAGTTTGATGATAGATTTATAAGCTTGATAATTAAATAAGACTATTTTGTAAAGTGGTTTTGGTTGATTTTAAAGTTTAAGGACTAAGTTGTTAAAATAGTAAAATTATATTAAATTCTTGTAAAAAAAAATGTAAATATTGGTTGTATAGGGACTATATAAAATTCGACTAGCATTGTTTGGGTTAAATTGTGATAGATTTGAAAGTTTCGGGTTTAGGGACTAAATTGAATAAAAGGTAAAAGTTTAGAGTAAAAATGTAAAATGTTGATAAATGGTTATACATGTGAATTTAAGTGTTTTGAAGTAATTGAATGAAAATATTATATTTAGATCAAGAAACGGATCAGTTGGTTGATAAATACGGGAAAGGAAAAGTTGTCAAGTAATCGTCGTTGAATTGTTCATAGCTATTGTGTTTAGGTAAGTTCATAAAATTAAGTTAAACAAATTTATTTTTTGTTTTTGTGATTTAATACCTATTGACATTTGTTGTGATCGAGCTCATTTTCTTGATAAATGGTAAGCAATGAAATAGATTAAGTTGCAATGTTAATTAAGTTAAAAGCTTATGTTTGAAGATGAGAAACTTCATAAATGAAATAATGTGTATATAATTAAATATATGGATATGAAACATGACTCGTATGAACCTCATGAATGCTTAGGACACAAATTACAAGTCATTAGGGTTATTACTATTTCGGGGGCTGGTCTTGGATGTCCTACCGATGGCTGAGGTCCTGCATTTGTTGTGGATTCTCTATAGCACATGTGAGCAGCATCGTGTAGCCTAACATCGCGACCCACAGCTCATGTAAGCAAGCCCATTTCACAGCTTGTGTGAGCAATTACAGTTACAGCTCGTGTGAGCATTTACATTCATAGCTTGTGTGAGGATTGTTCTTGTGTATTCAACGCTATTTCGTTATGGTTCATTAAGTGAAAAATGAATAAACAGGATGGTTATATGAATCTATTATGTGAAAAATGAATAAATGAAATGGTTACATGAATCGGTTATGTGGAAATAGACATATGAAATGGATATATGAATCAGTTATATGGAACTAGATATACGGAATGATTATATGAATCAGTTGTATGGAAATAGATATACGGAATGATTATATGAATCAGTTATACAAAAATAGTTATATGAAATGTTTATACGAAATGTTTTTATGAATATAGATATGTAAAAAGTTATATTTGAAATGAATACTTGAAATGAAAATGTGAAATGTGAAATGTATAGAAGATGGATGAATGGCATATCAAATGTGTTTACTTGTATATGCTTTAAGACATGAAGAAGTTACACGTTTTTATATATGTGAATTTACTAATCTTGTGATGTGTATAGGAAATTAAATGAACTCATGACCTTGATTATTGTCACATTTCAAAAATCGAGTTAGCATAAATTAGATTAGTAAAATGTGAGAGTGGTCACGTTTTGTTTGTGTTAAATGTTGTGGAATCATGTCAAGAAATTAATCTATAGTGGTGGCTAAGTGTTAGTTATGTGTGCTTAAGGTTTTGTGTTCAAAACCATTCCCTTGAAGTTTTTGTTATTTTTATTCTAGCCCCTAACTTTGGATATTGGAGTTAAATATAATTTTCTCGCAATTGATGTTAGAATGAGCCTATTGGTTCAGTAGTAAGGTGTTAACTTACCTTAAGGTCATGTGTTCAAATCCCTGCGTGAGCAAAATATAAATATTTTTGCTAATTATCTTGTGTCGCCTATCTAGAGGAATTTGGGATAAATTCGAATTCTTCGGAAACTGTTTAGATGTAGGTCAGATAGTGGAGTTGTGGGTAGTTAGGGTTTTATTTTATTTTATTTTATTTTATTTTTATAGAAAATAAAAAACAAATAATAATTTTTTTTCTAATTTTTTTCCAAATTTTGGTTTCCCACGTTTTCACAATTCTTTTCTTTCTGCGTCCTTTTGGCTACTTTCCCCAGTTTTGTTTTTTTTTTCCTTTTTAAATTTTTGTTTCTCATTATTCTTTCACCAAAATTGTTAGCACTCAAAACTATTGCCTTAATTCCTTCTATTTCTCTGAATTTGGTGCGTTTTTGTGGATTAAGGGTAGGTTTTTTTGTTCTTTTTTGTTTGTGTTTAATTATTGATTAATAGGTTCTTTGTAAAAGAATGGATTTCAATGTTTATATTACATACCATGCTGCAACCAAGAGAAGAACGTGTGACAGTTGATCCTCTAGTAAGTTAGGTCATCTTCTTAAGTTGTCATTTTGTTTGAGGGTAAGTAATTTCGCTGTTGTAGGATCCGTTTTGATCTGTGATTTGGTTTATTTGATGATGTTTCATCGATTAGTTCAATAATGTTTCTTAATATTGAGTTAATTAATTCTGGTGAGTGGTCGATTTTAGGTTCTGGAATTTTGTGGGTGAATTCGCATCTAGAAAAGACAAGGTGTGTAACAAAAACTCGAGAAAACAACAAATGACGAAAGCCAAAATTGGGACTGCCGACGCCACACGATCGTGTGCCAGGCCATGTGGTAGGCCGTGTGTGATAGATGACCGTGTGACAGAACGTAAGGCCACACGGGTGTGTGTGAGACCGTGTGCAAGGCCGTCTGGGCCACACGGGCTGGCCAAGTAGGCCGTGTGGGCCATAGGGCATGTGGGCCCAAATTTTAAAAGTTTCCCTAGGGTTGTGTTCATCGTACGAGTCGAATATAGGCCTTCTGTAGGGTCCATATTTCTTAAATAATACTTGATAACGAGGTATATGTTAATATGCTTATGTATATGATGTGTTTAAGGTTTGTGATTTATACGTGTATGATTTGTGTTCTATCAATTCTGATGGTATGATTCCATGTTACTGTGTTAGAAGTCAGCATGTGATGTTAGGATATGTTAATTTGAATACCTCTAAATCTTTTATATAACCATGCATGTGACTTCGTGGCAAAACTGATGTGTTTTCAATGGGATTTGGTAAATCTGTTATGCGAAGCGTGGATACCCATGCCTTCTATTTTTTGCTATTGTATGTCAACATGTCCTACATGTTTGTCATTCTGGTTCTATATATGCATGTCATGACACGTTGTATGGGGTTTGGGATGATGTTGAACAGAGAAAGATTCTGGTAGTTTAATGATCTGCACATTTTTGTGGTTTAACCACATTTTTGTCTGGTAGTTTGTCTGCAATTATAGTGGCTCGTCCACTAATATCTGTTATGGCAACTTTGTTTCAATATAGTGGCTTGACCACATATCTCACAGTTTTAGCTGCAATATCTGGTGGCAATGTTCACAATTTTCTGTTGGTGTGATTTGGATGGACAAGTTCCGGGGAACTCTATTTTGGTGTGTAGCGAAGATGGGTAGGAAATTTTCTGAAAAAATCTAAATTATGATGATGCGATCAAAGTCTAAGACCATCTCACAGCGGCCGTAGAACCCATGGAGTTACCAACGGGGCCGATTACTCGAGCTCGAGCTAAGAGGTTCAAGGAAGCTGTTGCGGGCCTTATTGACTGAATTTGGGGTGAAGCCGTTGCAGGGTTTATTGAACAATCATGGACCAGCAAACCATGCGTGCCATGCAACTTGCTTCAAGCTCAACTAGCTCAATTTTAGCTTTCTTCAGCTTGTGCATTTTATTTGCTGGAATAAACAAATAAATTTGGTTATAGTTATTTTAGTTTAATTAGTTTAAGTTTTAATTATATCATAATCTGGACATATTTAATAAGGGTTTTTAATTATGTCATAGTTTAGGACATCTTAAATATATGTTTAAATATGTCCTAATTTAGACGACTTTAATACATGTTTTTGTTCAGACCAATTAAATTGTGACTAAGTTGTTTTAATGTGTCTTGTAGGGTATTAATGGACGGCATTTAAGAGAACATGCATATGGACGACATTAAAAGGGGGGGAGCTGCTGGTTGCTTTCTTCCATGTAACCTTTCGGGTATTGCAAAGGCCACAAGTGTTTTCACACTTGTTCATTCAGCTGAATAATCATGTTCACACCAAGTGACCATCCAACTTTAAGTGTTCACACCAAGGGGCTACTCATAAGTCGAACATGAGAAGTTAATCCCATAGGCTTGCATGAAAATCAAATCTCCACCACTGAAATATGAGATGATACACAAATCAAAAGGTCTTTAACAGGGTTGTAACGGGGCTTGGTTAAAGGTGTGGATAAAGGCTGAATTAGAAGGTTAGAATCGAGATTGACATGACAAATTACCTAACTAGAAACAACAAACTGAATATAAAAAAATTACATCAATTGAAAACTCATAACACTAATAATAACACGAGCTTCTTCTAAAGATGTGAATTTAACTGTTTTGAGCTCATAGAACATAGAACTAATAATGAATATACTTCGTGTTTTTTTTAAGAACAAATCAAGTAAGTAATAATAATATAGAATTTAACAACTGATAAAGAAAATAGTTAAGTAACCGATCAAATCAAATCTCGATATAAGGGTAGTTAAAAGGAACGGTGATATCAAATACAAAGGGTTTTGGGTTAATATTAGCGGGTGAATCAATAAAAAGGGTTGTTAGGATTAAAAGGGATTCACTAGGGGTTAATTGCGAAGGTAGGCTTTTTAATGGAGTAAGTGGGTTAAATCCTAGGTGCCTTTATCATCTTAGTATATCAAATCAAAGGTGTGGTCTCGACATGTATAATCGATGCAAGTTCTAGAATGACAAATCAATGTTGACACACTCATAATCAATAAAGTGAGCAAGAAAACGAATACATGCTCTATAAGGCTCAAAACCTCACAAAAATTATGGGTTTTTGATATCAACCTCGTAAATTTCAAACTAGACAACCTAATTTTTTTTTTAATTTTGAAAAATAGACTTATCATGCTTGACTCTCTAGTATCTTAAAGTTTAATCATCAATGCACAATTATCAATGACTTAATCTAAAACATATCAATAAAAATCATAAATCATAGGAAATTTCATTCTAATCATAATATGAGAAACTTACTTAAAGAAACAAGATATAATTCAGGGATTTTCAAATAATACTATAGTTAACCCCCCCCCCCCCACACTTAAGATGTACATTGCCCTCAATGTACAAAGATAGATGATAGCAAAATAATAAAGTCATAAGATAGGGAGAGAAGTGAAACTTCCTAAATTTTGGATGGAGTTAATGAAAAGAAATCGAATAGGATTGGAAGAGGTGAACGTGGGGGAGCGCCTTGAACCATTTGAATTTGAATCCTCGAAGCAGCCGGCCTGATTTTATTGTATCCTAAGCTAAATCTAAATGGCATGAAGAAAATAATAAAGAAAATAAAAATAAAAGTAAATAATGGAAAATGAAAGAAGAAAGACAACTGGAAAAGAAAAAGGAAGAAGGGGGTCTAAATAGAGATGCAACCCGTGTTTTGGGGAATTTTTTTTTGTTGCCACACGTCTACGGCCACGCCCTTTTTCCTACCTATGGTGCCCACACGGCCACGTCCACGGCCATGTGCAAGGCCGTGTGAGTATGGAAAACCTGCGCCTAAACATGGAAATAAATAAAACTAAACTAATTAGTAGGGTTAGTGCTCGGGTTGCCTCCCGAGAAGCGCTTGTTTAAAGTCTTGAGCTAGACTTACCTCTCATTCGCATTATCAGGGTGGTTTGAGGAGGTGAAAATCCTTTCTCATGCGATCAATTCAGTTTTTGCTATATAGTTTAAGTCGAGTAGTGTTTACCTTAAAAGTGCTAAATTTAGGATTAGTTACCTCGACTGTTCCATCTGGGAAGATTTTGAGTACCTGATCTCCTATCTTAAGCTGGGTTGTCCCATCGTTAAGTTTGTCGTGGAGTTGCCTCGTTTTTGCTTCGTGTATTTTTAGTTCCTCTTTGAAGTGTGTCTTCCACTCGTCTAGTTCATCGATCCGAAGCCTTCATTCTTCATGAATTTCTTTTTTATCGTCACGAGGTCTAGGATCTGGCATCTATGAAAGAGCTTCAAGAAATGGCAAGTTAATATGAAATTTCTTTGGAAGTTTAAGAGACTTACCGACTTGTTCCTCTGTGTGGTCTTTCTTTATCGTATTGGGGTATGGCACACGAGGTTGGTACTCTGTACTTACCGGGTTTATTAGATCATGGCTTACCTCAACCTTACCTTCACTTACCACAGGCTCTTGCCTAAAATTGGGCTCGTCTAACTCTTCGCTATCTTGAGTGTTATGGCTTGAATTTGCTCCTTTTCCTAAGTAAGCTTTCGATTGCATTTGAAACTAACTTAGTAAGTTGCCCAATTTGATCCTTGAGCTCTGTGTCGATGCTTCTGCTTTTCAAGTTTTGTTTCTATATTTTGGAAACGTGTTTCGTGGGTCGCTATGAATTTTGTCGACATCTCCTCAAGGTTCGACTCCTCTTCCCTGTTGGTGAGGTGGTTGTTGAAAATTTGGAGGAAGTTCCTGTCTTTGGCTACTTTGATCATCCCACGAGAAATTGGGATGGTACCCCAACTTTGCATTATAAGTGTCACTATAAAAATTATTTTGAGGTCTAAAATAGTTACCCATATAGTGGACTTGTTTGTTCTCCATGCCATGTCCGTAGGGTGGGTACTCGGGATTCGCCACGCCCGCTTGTTTCGCATCGCATAACTGGATGTACTGCGAAGAACCGTATAAACCATCAAATTTTTATGTAACATCTCTAATCGGTTTGATAGCACGGTTCTTTGCGTCGAGGTTGTAGATATCGATCTTTGTTGTTGGCTTTGTCCTCATAACTTGCCACTGATAGTTATTCAGTGCCATCTCCTCTATAAACTAAAATTACCCGACAAAAGAAAATAAAATAAAAATTAGCAAAATAAAATTAAAATTTAATTGCGAAAATAAAATATGGCTAGAGTAATAAAAATTGAGCGTTCTAAATATTTCAGTTCCTCGGCAACGGCGCCAAAAACTTAGTCGATGTGTCACAGTCTTAAAATTTATAATGAGAATGATCGAGCCTAAAAACTAACTATGACAACGATTGAGGCAAGTGTACCTATCGAAAAGTAGTATAGCTTAGTGGCAAGACCGGATTGTCGAACCCAAAGGAACCAAAAGTACTAATACTAACTTTCTTTTTATTATTTAGCCTTAAAATTGAAGTGAATCGGTTTAATCTAGAAAATTAATTAACTACTAAGCTAAAGACGATGAGACAAAAAGAATGAAATCAAGGAAATACTTGTGGGAAAAACCAATTGATTAAAACAATACCCAAGGAAGAATCCACCTAGACTTCACTTGTTATCTAACTCTGAACCAGACGATTTATTCATTTGACTTGATCCGTAAGATTCCCTAATGTATATTAAACCCTCTCTCAAAGCAAATAACGTCTAACCCTAGGTTGATTAATTGAAATCTCTTTCTAATTCAAACCCCTAGAATTGCATTAATTCGATCTATGGAATCCCATATTAGGTTTCACCCTAATCCGGCAAAATCTCGTCACCCTATCTCTAGGCATGCGATCAACTCCACTTAATTATGCTAGATCAACTCTTAGGCAGGGACTTTTGCTCCTCCACCTAAGCACATCAAACTTAAATTAATATTCCAGAAATATCAACACAAGAGTTAAGAACACATAATTAAGAACAAATCAAATATTTATCATATAGTTCAGCAAACGATAACAAGATTCATCTTAGGTTTCATCCCCCTCAGGTATTTGAGGGTTTAGTTCATAATGATAATAAAATACATCTAAAAAGAAAAGATAAAACAAAACATAAGAAAAACTCTAAAACCCCCTGAAGGAATTGAAGAGAGATCCTCCGTCTTGAGTATAACTCCGGCTTCTTGAGATGAATCAACTGGTTCTCTTCAAGTAATTTCCACAACTCTGATCTTTCTGGCTCGGCTCCTTGGCCTAGCTGGACGCCCCGACAGAGGGCTTCCGTCAAACTCCTCTTTTAGGTTGCCCCCTAGGGTGTTTATATAGGCTTTTGAGATGTGTTACTTGGCTTCCAAGTATCCTAATTTGAGTGAAATTCCTATTTGGGGGTTTAAATAGACTTTGGAATGTGTTTCTTTGCCTCCAAGTATCCTAATCCGAGTAAAACTCCTCTTGGCCGCGGCAGGGACACGCCCATGGCACACGCCCGTGTGAATCATGGCCAGGCCGTGTTCAGGTCTGATAAGGAGACACAGCCGTGTGGTCTTGGGCCCAGGCTGTGTCGATTTCGTGATATGGCCTATTTGGTCCGTTTTAAGCCCGTTTCTTGTTCTTTTCATCCTCCGGTGCTTTCCTGAGTATAAAACATGAAAACAAAGGATTAAGAGCACCGAATTACATAAAATAAAGGATAATTCATCCAAAAGCATGCTAAATGTGAGGTTAAAATATGTTACTATTTCAGTTTATCACCCTTGGTGTCCACGAAGCCCAACAAGTCGAGTGGGAACCTAGCAAAGGTAAAAACGAAGCCGTGTCTAACCGCTCAAGGGATATAAAGAGCTTCAAGTGCCTTGGGAGGGGTCACATCGCGAGCCAATGCCCAAATAGAAGCACCATGGTTATAAGACCAAATGGCGAGATTGAGTCAGAGGAAGAGAATGAAGATGAATCTGACGCACCCACCGAAGAGGAGGAGGATCTCGAATATGCTGTTGATGGTGAGATCCTTGTGATCAATCGTAGCTTAAGTCTTCAAAGTATGGAAAATGAATAGCAATGCGAGAATACCTTTCACACACGTTGCCATGTTCAAGGTAAAGTGTGTAGTGTGATCATCGATGATGGAAGCTGCACAAACGTTGCAAGCAGCATGTTGGTGGAAAAGTTAGGCTTGCCGACGACTAAACATCTGCACCCTTATAACCTTTAATGGCTTAATGACGGAGGCGAGTTAAAAGTCACCAAACAAGCTGTTTTTGCCTTTTCAATAGGCAAATATAGAGATGAAGTTTTGTGCGATGTGGTGCCAATGCATGCCGACCACTTACTTTTGGGAAGGCCATGGTAGTTCGATCGAAGGGTTATTCAAGATGGCTACACAAATCGTTACACATTCAAGCATCTTGGAAAGAATGTGATGTTGGCTCCTTTAACACCAAAACAAGTGTATGAGGATCAATTGAGATTGAAAAACTCTGTGGAGCAATTGAAAGAAAAAGAACAAAATGAAAAGAGTGAAAAAGAAAAAGAAAAGAAATATGAAAAAAAAGGAAAACAAGAGTCAAAGACAAGAGACAAGAGTAAGGAAAGTGAAAAAAATGAGAGAAGAAAAAGAAAGCAGAGATGAAAAAGAGGTTGAAAACTAAGTGTTTATGCAAAAGAGAGAGAGAGATTCGAAAATCATATTTGCTGAAACTGTCGATTCTTGTACTCATGTACAAGGAGAATTTTCTCGATACTAACGAGTTAGATGTCAACCTTCCTTCTTCGATTGTTTCTTTGCTACAGGATTTTGACGATGTACTTCCGGAGGAAGTCCCTAGTGGGTTACCACCTATTTGGGGGATCGAGCATCAAATTGACTTCATACCCGAAGCTACAATTTCGAACTGACCGACTTACCGAAGTAATCCCAAAGAGACCAAAGAGCTTCAAAGGCAAGTATTCGAGTTAATGGAGAAGGGATATATTCGAGAGAGCCTTAACCCTTGCGCCGTGCCTGTGCTTTTGGTGCAAAAAAATGTGGAACTTGGCGCATGTGCATGGATTGCCGAGCGGTCAATAAGATTACAATCAAGTATCGACTTCCCATACTGTCCCTTGACGACATGTTGGACGAATTGAGTGGCGCAGAACTTTTCTCAAAAATCGATCTTAAGAGCAGATATCATTAGATTCATATGCACGAAGAAGATGAATGGAAAACTGCTTTTAAGACGAAACATGGTTTGTATGAGTGGTTGGTTATGCCTTTTGGCTTAACTAACGCACCCATCACCTTTATGCGTCTAATAAACTATGTGTTGCATGCTTTTATAGGTAAATTATGTGTAGTTTATTTCGATGATATCTTAATTTATAGTAAGTCCTTAGAAGACCATTTGTTTCATTTGAAATCTGTTTTGAAAGTTTTACAAAAAGAGACCTTGTATGCCAATCTTAAGAAATGTATGTTTTGTACTAACAATGTTGTCTTTTTAGGATTTGTGGTCAGCTCGGAGGGACTCGAAGTTGATCAAGACAAGGTTAAAGTGATTCAAGAATGGCCACGACCCATGAGCATAAGCCAAGTGAGAAGCTTCCATAGCTTGACGAGTTTCTATAAATAGTTTGTTCCTAATTTCAGCACTTTGGCTGCTCTATTGACGGGTATAATCAAGAAAACCTCTGTTTTTCATTGGAGTGAGGAACAAGAGAATGCTTTTAATTCAATTAAGGTTTGTTTAACTAAAGCCCCATTACTTTTCTTACCTGACTTTAGCAAGACATTCGAGATTGAGTGTTATGCTTCAGGTATAGGAATAGGAGCTGTATTGACTCAAGATGGGAGTCCAGTAGCTTACTTTAGTGAGAAGCTGAATGCTACCACATTAAACTATACAACCTACGACAAGGAGATGTATGCGCTGACTCGGGCATTGGAAACGTGGCAGCATTATTTGTGGCCCAAAGAGTTCGTAACCCATTCTGATCATGAGGCGTTGAAACACCTCAAGGGCCAAACAAGTTAAACAAAAGACACGCCAAGTGGGTTGAGTTATTGAAGTCCTTTCCTTATGTTATTAAATATAAGTGTAATATCCTGGAAATGGGCTTATGCATTTATGCTTAATTATATTAAATAGCATGCTTGAGTATGTTGTGAATGTGTATAATGAAATTTGTGAACTTTAGAAAATAGGAGAAAGCCTTAGAAGATATTAAATTTTAAGTATAAAAGAGGAAGCTAAGAGGATAGGGCCTTAAGAGAAAATGTAAGGAAATAAGACATGGAAGTGAGCTTGGTAAATTGGCTGGAATGCGCCACTTAAGGCTTGGGCAAATGACGCCATAAGTCGGGAGAAGGTAGAAGGATCGAGCCGCGTGGGAAGCAAATGGACTTATATTTTTGCGTCAAAAAGGGAATTGGGCTAAGTAGGTCTTAAAAGAAATTCAGGTGAATTATGTCACAAAAGCGCCTTGGCAAAGTGGCTTGGGGCGTTACTGCGACTTATGACAAGGGCTCCAACAGGTCTCATGTTCGAGCCTTGTTGGCGATTAAGTAGTTTTATTTTTGCTTTGGCATCAAGGAAGAAAGGTGAGAAGAGGTTGGACGGCAATTGGACTTCTAATTGGATGAGGATTAAGCTTGTTTTATTCGGCTAGGATAATTGTGATTTTATTTTATTTTATTTTAATTTTTTTAGGGGTAAGATAAGAGATTATGTGTTAGGATTTAATTTATTTTATTAAGGTGATAAAGAAGGGATAATAGGAGAAGTATGAGGAATGTGATGAGTGATGATAAGGTGGCCGGCCAAGGGACTCTTGGTTGAGGCATTCGGTCATGTATAGGAAAGGGGAGCTAAGTACTGAATTTCTTTTAGTAAAAGCATCCAACTCTTTGTTGAAATTCCTCTACTCTTCTCCTCTTTTTCTTATTTTCTTGTAACCTCAAATTCCTTTCTATACCTTTGAAACCGTGTACCCTTTGACACTAAGAGTGATAGCCGAATATTGCGTCTACCATTGTTCCTTGTTGCCGAAAATCTCCAAGCATAAAACCCTCTCCATTGTTGCGGTTCTTCTCTCCACCATAAAGTGCCGAACCACCATTGTTGTGCTCCAAGCCGAATCTTTAAAGGAGGGTGCTGTCGACTACTTACTTTAGACTCTTCAAAGCAACGTGTAAGGGTAAGTGTTTCCTATGCTAGTAATCGATTTGATCTCTTCTTCATAAGTGTGTCGAAATCTTGTGATTAGGCCTTGATTTTAGGCATGGCCGAATGTGCATAGTGCCATAATAAGCGTTTTGTGTGTAGCTAGCATTAAGGATCATCAAAGGAGTCTTTCGGGATTGAAGTGATCAAGGTAAGTCATATTGGATATTCGGCCAAGGGCCTATTTTAGTGTTTAGACTTGTTTCTTATTATCTTAAAAACCGAAAACTAACCTATGAAGGGATCTAGTGATTGGCCGAATACAAGAAGGAACATAGCAAAGTTTTCAGGAATTGATTATTAGAGAAATCGGCACCAAGGTAAATTTTGGGTTACAATAATCCTATTGGGATTTGGATTGTGGCGAATGGGTTTTCATTAAATCTTTAATATTGGCCGAATGTAGGAGTTAAGGATCTAAAGTGTTAGATCGGGTTTTGGGTTTCGAAAGCATTAATACAGTGTGTACCCCACACTAAACCTTAATAGTTTTATGGTATTGATTATATGCATGCGTTAATATGAATGTGTAAAATGTGGCTAAGGTACCATGCAATGGTACAAGGTACTCAGTACGTTTTCCTACTCCTACTATGAGTATGAGTGATCCATTATGGCATATGTGCACAAAGATAAGAATGTGGAATAAGGCATGATATTGCATGATATGTACGACATGGGCATATGGGTTATATAAAAGGGAAGTGAATGTGGTGACTTGGGTCACATTATCGAATGTGGTGACTTGGTCACATTATCACGAATGTGGTGACTCATGTCACAATTATGTTATCTGGTGGCTATGCCACAAATTTTATAAGGGCGATGAGCACGTCGATGCAGCCGGCGCTTCTCGATGATGTGTAGCGGATGGAGGGTTGACTTAGTAGTCCCCACGGTGTGCGAGGTTGGTACAGTGATGTGTAGCGGATGGCATCTAGGTTTGGGTTCGGGTTGCATCATTTTATTTATTTAATTATATGTATATGTATGAACCGATATGCCTAACCTATTGAGATTTAGTGTTGGTGTACACATTGAGTCTGTTTGACTCACCCGTTGGGAATATTTTCTTACTGTGATGCTCGATAATGGACCGGGTCGGCGGGAGCTCGATGGTGGCCATGCTCAACAATTTTATTCTATTTTGGACTTGTTATATTTTAAGTATTTTGGATTTAATTTGGGTTTGATTTTTGATGTAATAAGGCCAAAGTATGAGACTGCATTTATGCTCGCTTTCATTTATTTTTGCCCCGATATTGTTAATATTAAATCAAAGGTTATTTAAATTGTTTTCTTAAATAAACGTGAAATGTTTTGAAACCTAAACACAAATGATTTCCAATATAAAAACACGGTTTTTAATAAATCCACGATTTCAAAAGTAACAAGGTTTTCAATTGAACCCAACACAAGCAAATCCATCTTCAAAACCACACGAATTTTTCCTAAGTAACAAAAACGGATTTTCAAATGTTTTCTCGAGGAACATACCGATCCGGTCGGGGGCTCGTGGGTCGGGTTTGGGGTGTTTTGATTTAGTATCGAGCCCGTTCAAAACTCGGCTCTGTGGTTTTGGGCTCCAAAACGTTTTCCAAAAATGGGCTTTTTAAAGGATAACAGTGCATTAGCTCAAAGATGGCACCTCGCGCCTCTCAGGCCCAAGTCCGCTGGTAAGTACCCTAAACCATTGTGTGATATACATGTGGGCTTTATGGGCTTTATGGGACGTAGACTAGTTTAAATAGACTCTGATGGACTATAGGCTTAGTTAAACCACTTCTTAAACTTTCATAAGACTTAATTTCACTAAACAAACCCGTTAACGAGCCACAAGACTAGGGTGTGGTAATCGTCGTACGCATGTCTAGGATTGCATATGAAAGAGCTTGGTATTTAAGCAGTCCTAGCGACTCACCTCCTCTTCGCTGGAATCCTACCTGGTGCGTGGTGATTATTCACCCTAGTTATGAGGACTCGTTGATAGGCTAAACCCTATAATTAAAACCTGAAAGGGACCAGCCACCCTAGTTTGAAAAATATATATATATATATTCCGAAATACCCTTATTTCATAAAATCTCCAAGGAACCCTGAATTGGAAAATTCACGAAATTACCCCTGATTTACAAATTTTTAAATTAACCCCGATTTATTACCAAAATACCCTTGTAGGTGAAATGACGAAAATACCCCTGGGATCGGAATAGGACGAAAATGTTTGAATGATGAATGTGTGTTGAATGAATGTGCTCCTTTAAATTAGGATAGAAGGCTTGAAACTTTGATCGATCGAAAGAACTACTTCTAAACTTCTTTCATAAAATTTCTTCGCGGATAAACAGTGGAACAAAATACTAATGCATAAAAATTTCTTAATCAGTTAAAGCGCGATCGTAGACACATGAGTTCTAGGGGACGTGGTCGTAATGTGCGCGGGGACGTGGTAAAGGCGGAATGACCGTATCGGAACCCGTTAGGTCCGGTCAAGGGTCCGAGAATGAGGTACCACCACCCCCACCACCACCACCGTTGGTGTTGAGCAAAGAAGATCGGGCGGGGATGATGCGATCATCACGAGCGATCTGCGAGTTCTTGAGATGGTGGTGGAGCGGTGGAGTTATGGGAGCTCGTAAATCTGCACCCGGCGACTCGAGCCAATGGGGCTGAGGTATTTCGTGGTGTATCCGGTGTGGCACCAGTCACCAATATTGGTTGGAGGCGGCGAACGAATTATGGATGAGTTGGATCGACCCAAGAGAAAACCGAAAGGAATGGTGTCATCGCTACGCTCTGCGATGAAGCATATCAATGGTGGCTCACGATTCGGGATAGTGCTACGGTGAGGAACTCACTTGGGAATATGTTAAAGCGGCATATCAAAAGAAGTATGTTGGAACTCATTACGTTGATGCACAGAGAAAGGCTTTTCTGGGGCTGGTTCAAGGGAATAAGTCCATAACGGAGTACGAGGCTGAATTTTTAAGGCTGAGCCGGTATGCTCGAGGGATAGTGGCTACGGAGCATGAACGATGTGTCCGATTTGAGGATGGACTGAGAGATGATCTGAGGTTATTGATAGCTCCGCAGCAAGAGTGGGAATATGCTGTGTTAGTCGAGAAGGAAAAAGTAGCTGAGGGAATTAAGGACTCTGTGAGGCAGAACTCTGATCGGAGCAGATAGGAAAGAAGTTTTGGATCGTCTGGATTGTCAGGAAATGTGCAAAAAAGGCCCAGAGCTGATGGGCCGTGAGGTCAGCAAGTTGGTACAGGAGGGCAATATCGTACTTGTAATCAGTGTGGGAAGAAACACTTAGGGGAGTGTTGGAAAAAGACAGGAGGATGCTTCAAGTGTGGGTCAAAGGACCATATGATTAAGGATTACCCTATGAGGCGGATGGAAATCGACCAAAGAACTCGAGAATGTTAATCAAGCCGGTAGAGGTGGACAGCCTCGGCCGAGGCCGTGGTCCGAATGGCCGAGGTAATGGTCTTTGAAGAGGACGTGGAACACCGGCGAGAGGTGTGGTATCTGAGGCCGAGCAGTAGGGCTTGGTATATGCAGTTCGCCGTAGGGAAGATGGAGACGCGCCGGACGTCATAACCGGTACGTTCCTTGTATTTGGAAAGCCTTATTATGCTTTGATTGATGTGGGCTCGACCCATTCTTATGTTGCAAGTAGTGTAGTTGAAACACTAGGCATAGACTCTGAACTTTCTAGTAAGGAGATGACTGTAGTGAGCCCACTAGGTCAAACTGTAGTGGTGAATAAGATCTTTCGGAGTGTACCTCTAGAGATACAAGGAGTGATTTTCCCTGCCGACTTAATGGAACTACCCTTTGGAGAATTTGACCTCATACTTAGCATGGACTGGCTAGTAGAACACCGAGCTATACTAAATTGTGCAGCTAAGCGAATGGAGTTAAGGACCCCGGAGGATGAAGTGGTAATTATGATAGGAGAAAGAAGAAACTACTTGTCTAATGTAGTTTTAGCACTGAAAGCTGATAGGATGGTTCGGAAAGGGTGCAAGGCCTTCTTGACTTTCGTTAGTGCGTTGGATGCAAAAGAGGGGGGAGTTAGTGAAGTTAGAACCGTAAAGGAGTTTGTGGATGTTTTTTCGGAGGAGTTACCTAGAATACCCCCGGACAAGGAGGTGGAGTTTGGAATTGATTTGCTGCCGGGAACAGCTCCTGTGTTAATCGCTCCGTATAGGATGGCACCGAAGGAATTGGTTGAGCTCAAGGCTCAAATCCAAGAGTTGCTTGATCGCGGGTTTATCCGACCCAGTGTGTCTCCATGGGGAGCACCGGTCTTGTTTGTGAAGAAGAAGGACGGGACTATGCGTATGTGCATAGATTACCGTCAGTTAAACAAGTTGACCATCAAGAACAAGTACCCGTTGCCGAGGATAGACGACTTGTTCGATCAGCTTAAGAAGCGCGAGATTCTCGAAGATAGATCTAAGGTGCGGATATCATCAGCTTAAGGTGAAGGAAGCAGATATCCATAAGACAGCCTTCCGAACAAGATACTGACATTATGAGTTCATAGTAATGCCGTTTGGATTGACGAACGCCCCAGCCGCGTTCATGGATATGATGAACCGGGTTTTTCAACCCTACCTGGACCGGTTCGTCGTTGTGTTCATCGACGACATCCTGGTATACTCCAAGTCTAAGGAAGAACATGATGAGCATCTCCGAATTGTGTTGCAAGTATTAAGGGAGAAGGAGCTGTACGCCAAATTCAGCAAGTGTGAATTTTGGCTTAAGGAGGTGGCGTTCTTAGGACATGTGGTGTCTGCAGAAGGAATAAGGGTGGATCCTCGTAAGATTGAGGTAGTGCTAGATTGGAAACCACCTAAGTCTGTGGCGGAGATCCGTAGTTTCTTGGGATTGGCAGGCTACTACAGAAGGTTCGTAGAAGGGTTTTCGTCAATAGCCGCACCTTTGACAAAACTGTTGAGAAAGGAAGTACCTTTCGTTTGGACGAATAAGCAACAGGAGAGCTTTGAGAAGCTTAAGAGGGTTTTGACCGAGGCTCGGTCTTGATTCAAATTGGAGGCGGGGAAGGACTTCGTGGTGTACTGTGATACTTCTCACACATGAATAGGGTGTGTTCGATGCAAGACGGAAAGGTAGTCGCTTATGCGTCTCGGCAATTAAGGCCACACGAGGTTAACTATCCGACGCATGACTTGGAATTGGCGGCGATGGTCTTTGCTCTAAAGTATGGAGGCATTATCTTTATGGGGAAAAGTCGGTGATCTACACAGCACCACAAGAGTCTCAAGTACTTATTAACTCGTAAAGGAGTTGAATCGAGGCAAATGTGGTGGGTGGAATTACTAAAGGATTACGATCGTCTATATAGAGTATCATCCGGCAAGGCGAATGTAGTGGCGGATGCCCCTGAGTCGAAGGTTGTTGTGTCGGATCTGAGGCGTTGTTCGCACACTTGAGTTTGTATGATGATGGCGACTGTTAGCGGGAATTGCAAGTTAAGCCGACGTGGTTGAATGAAGTCAAAGAGGGACAATTGGTTGATGATGAGTTAAGTGCTAAGTTACAGCAAGTATAGAATGGAGAGTTGATAGATTATGGTATTAACGATGAGGGAGTTTTGTGTTTCAAGGGTAAGGTTTGTATGCCTAAGGACATGGACCTAAGACAAAGGATTCTTCAGGAATAGCATAGTAGCCCTTATGCTATGCATCCCGGAGGCACTAAGTTGTCTGAGAGACCTAAGAGAACAGATTTTGGTGGCCTGGTTTGAAAAAGGAAATTACAGAATTTGTAAGCAAGTGTTTGACGTGTCGCCAAGTAAAAGGCCGAACACCAAGTTCTGTCGATTACTTCAACCGATAATGATTTCGCAGATGGAAGTGGGAGAGAATTACCATGGACTTCGTTAGTGGGTTTCCCCTTACGCCTACTAAGAAGGACTCGGTATGGGTGATAGTGGACCGGTTGACTAAGTCCGCTCATTTTATTCCAGTGAGAGTTGACTATTCCCTGCAAAAGTTGGCAAAATTGTATGTGGAGATTGTAAGGTTGCATGGTGTGCCGTGTCAATCATCTCGAGATAGGGACCCAAGGTTTACTTCTCAGTTCTGGAAGGCGCTACATCAGGCGTTAGGCACTAAGTTAGATTTCACTACGGCTTTTCATCCACAGTCGGACGGGTAGTCTGAGCGGGTAATCCAAGTGTTAGAGGATATGTTGAGGGGCTGTGTGATGGATTTCAGAGGAAGTTGGGAAGAATATTTGCCTCTAGCGGAATTCGCATACAACAACAGCTATCAAGCTAGTATTCGGATGGCACCGTATGAAGCGTTGTATGGTCGGAGGTGTCGAACTCCTACATGTTGGACTGAATTAGGGGAACGACTAGTTGTGGGTCCAGAGATAGTGGCAGAATCCGAAGAGAAAGTTGAGATAATTCGAGCACGATTGAAGGAAGCATCTTATCGGCAAAAGTCGTACGCAGATCTCACACGAAAAGAGATAGAATTTGATGTGGGAGATCAAGTATTTCTCAAAGTTTCGCCTTGGAAGAAGGTGATGAGATTTGGTCGAAAAGGGAAGTTAAGTCCGAGATTTATAGGACCTTATAGGGTTTTGAAGCGGGTTGGACCAGTGGCATATCAGTTGGAGTTGCCACCGGAGTTGAAGCAGATGCATGACGTATTCCATGTGTCCATGCTACGTCGTTATCGATCGGATCCATCTCATGTTGTACCGGTTGAAGAGGTGGAGCTAAGGCCAGATTTGTCCTACGAGGAAGAGCCGATTCAGATTGTGGAACGAGATGTGAAAGTGTTACGAGGGAAGTCAGTTCCTTTGGTCAAAGTATTGTGGAGAAATCATGGATCAGAAGAGGCTTCGTGGGAGCCAGAAGAAGCAATGCGACAACAATACCCTCACTTATTTCAGCCAGGTAATTTCGAGGACGAAATTATTTTTAAGGAGGGTAGAACTGTAATATCCTGGAAATGGGCTTATGCATTTATGCTTAATTATATGAAATAGCATGCTTGAGTATGTTGTGAATGTGTATAATGAAATTTGTGAACTTTAGAAAATAGGAGAAAGCCTTAGAAGATATTAAATTTTAAGTATAAAAGAGGAAGCTAAGAGGATAGGGCCTTAAGAGAAAATGTAAGGAAATAAGACATGGAAGTGAGCTTGGTAAATTGGCTGGAATGCGCCACTTAAGGCTTGGGCAAATGACGCCATAAGCTGGGAGGAAGGTAGAAGGATCGAGCCGCGTGGGAAGCAAATGGACTTATATTTTTGCGTCAAAAAGGGAATTGGGCTAAGTAGGTCTTAAAAGAAATTCTGGATGAATTATGTCACAAAAAGCGCCTTGGCAAAGTGGCTTGGGGCATTACCTGCAGCTTGCGACAAGGGCTCCAGCAGGTCTCATGTTCGAGCCTTGTTGGCAGCATTAAGTGGTTTTATTTTTGCTTTGGCATCAAGGAAGAAAGGTGAGAAAAGGTTGGACGGCAATTGGACTTCTAATTGGATGAGGATTAAGCTTGTTTTATTCGGCTAGGATAATTGTGATTTTATTTTATTTTATTTTATTTTTTTTAGGGGTAAGATAAGAGATTATGTGTTAGGATTTAATTTATTTTATTAAGGTGATAAAGAAGGGATAATAGGAGAAGTATGAGGAATGTGATGAGTGATGATAAGGTGGCTAGGCCAAGGGACTCTTGGTTGAGGCATTCGGTCATGTATAGGAAAGGGAGCTAAGTCTTGAATTTCTTTTAGTAAAAGCATCCAACTCTTTGTTGAAATTCCTCTACTCTTCTCCTCTTTTTCTTATTTTCTTGTAACCTCAAATTCCTTTCTATACCTTTGAAACCGTGTACCCTTTGACACTAAGAGTGATAGCCGAATATTGCATCTACCATTGTTCCTTGTTGCCGAAAATCTCCAAGCATAAAACCCTCTCCATTGTTGCGGTTCTTCTCTCCATCATAAAGTGCCGAACCACCATTGTTGTGCTCCAAGCCGAATCTTTAAAGGAGGGTGCTGTCGACTACTTACTTTAGACTCTTCAAAGCAACGTGTAAGGGTAAGTGTTTCCTATGCTAGTAATCGATTTGATCTCTTCTTCATAAGTGTGCCAAATCTTGTGATTAGGCCTTGATTTTAGGCATGGCCGAATGTGCATAGTGCCATAATAAGCGTTTTGTGTGTAGCTAGCGTTAAGGATCATCAAAGGAGTCTTTCGGGATTGAAGTGATCAAGGTAAGTCATATTGGATATTCGGCCAAGGGCCTATTTTAGTGTTTAGACTTGTTTCTTATTATCTTAAAAACCGAAAACTAACCTATGAAGGGATCTAGTGCTTGGCCGAATACAAGAAGGAACATAGCAAAGTTTTCGGGAATTGATTATTAGAGAAATCGGCACCAAGGTAAATTTTGGGTTACAATAATCCTATTGGGATTTGGATTGTGGCCGAATGGGTTTTCATTAAATCTTTAATATTGGCCGAATGTAGGAGTTAAGGATCTAAAGTGTTAGATCGAGTTTTCAGGTTTCAGGAAAGCATTAATACCAGGTGTGTACCCCACACTAAACCTTAATAGTTTTATGGTATTGATTATATGCATGCGTTAATATGAACGTGTAAAATGTGGCTAAGGTACCATGCAATGGTACAAGGTACTCAGGTACGTTTTCCTACTCCTACTATGAGTATGAGTGATCTGTTATGGCATATGTGCACAGTGATAAGAATGTGAAATAAGGCATGATATTACATGATATGTATGACATGGGCATATGGGTTATATAAAAAAGGGAAGTGGATGTGGTGACTTCGGTCACATTATCTGAATGTGGTGACTTCGGTCACATTATCTGAATGTGGTGACTCATGTCACAATTATGTTATCTAGTGGCTATGCCACAAATTTTATAAGGGCGATGAGCACGTCGATTGCAGCGACTGCCTTCGATGATGTGTAGCGGATGGAGGGTTGACTTAGTAGTCCCCACGGTGTGCGAGGTTAGTACGGGTGATGTGTAGCGGATGGCATCTAGGTTTGGGTTCTGGTTGCATCATTTTATTTATTTAATTATATGTATATGTATGAACCGATATGCCTAACCTATTGAGATTTAGTGTTGGTGTACACATTGAGTCTGTTTGACTCACCCGCTTGGGAATATTTTCTTCTGGTGATGCTCGGCAATGGACCGGGTCGTGCAGGAGCTCGATGGTGGCCATGCTCACTTAATTTTATTCTATTTTGGACTTGTTATATTTTAAGTATTTTGGATTTAATTTGGGTTTGATTTTTGATGTAATAAGGCCAAAGTATGAGACTGTTTTATGCTCGCTTTCATTTATTTTTGCCCTGATATTGTTAATATTAAATCAAAGGTTATTTAAATTGTTTTCTTAAATAAACATGAAATGTTTTGACACCTAAACACAAATAATTTCCAATATAAAAACACGGTTTTTAATAAATCCCTGATTTCAAAAGTAACAAGGTTTTCAATTGAACCCAACACAAGCAAATCCATCTTCAAAACCACACGAATTTTTCCTAAGTAACAAACGGATTTTCAAATGTTTTCTCGAGGAACATACCAGATCCGGTCAGGGCTCGTGGGCCAGGTTTGGGGTGTTTCAATAAGAAAGGTAAAGAAAACATTATTGCCGATGCACTATCAAGAAGGTATGCACTTTTAAATCATTTGGATTCCAAATTGCTTGGCTTTGTGTATTTGAAAGAACTTTATGCACATGATGCTGATTTTGGTGAATTATATAAAGTTTGTGAAAATGGTACTTATGAAATGTTTTATAGACATGACGGATATCTTTTTTGAGAGGGAAAACTTTGCATCCCTTAAGGATCCATTTAGGATGTATTGATGAACGAGGCACATAGTGGAGGTCTCATGGGCCATTTTGGAGTTGCAAAGACATTGGCCATACTCCACGAGCATTTCTTTTGGCCAAGGATGAAATGAGACATGGAGAGGGTTTGCAATCCTTGCGTGGCTTGCAAAAAGGCCAAGTCGAGGATTAAACCTCATGGGTTGTACACGCCCTTGCCCATTCCCGAGGAGCCATGAGTTGATATATTGATGGACTTTGTCCTTGGTTTACCTAGAACTAGAAACGGGAAAGATTCAATTTTTGTTGTGGTTGATCGTTTTTCTAAAATGGCACATTCCATAGCTTGTAATAAAACTGACGATGCTTTACTTGTTGCTAACCTGTTCTTTAGGGAAGTTGTTCGTTTGCATGGAATCCCGAGAATGATAGTGTCTGATCGAGATGCGAAATTTCTCAGCCACTTTTTGAGGTCATTGTGGGGGAAACTTGGCACAAAATTGCTATTTTCTACGACATGCCACCCGCAAACGGATGGACAAACAGAAGTGTTGAATCATGTCTTGTCTACATTATTGCGAGCTATCATTAGGAAATATCTCAAGACATGGGAAAAGTGTTTACCGCACATAGAGTTTGCTTATAACCGTTCTGTGAATTCAGCAACAAACATTCTCCCTTTGAAATTGTTTATTGTTATAATCCTCTAACTCCCCTTGATTTGATTCCTTTGCCTAATGATAAACTTGTGCATGTAGATGCTAAATGGAAGGTTGAGTACGTGAAGCAACTACACCAAAAGGTGAGGACGAATATCGAAGCAAGAGCCGAATAATATATGCACAAAGCTAACAAAGGAAGGAAGCGAGTAGTCTTTGAACCCAGAGATTGGGTTTGGGTTCATATGAGAAAGGAAAGGTTTCCAGCCCAACGAAGGTCTAAATTTCTCCCAAGAGGCGATGGTCCTTTTCAAGTATTTGAACGGATCAATGATAATTCCTACAAACTCGACCTTCCAGGTGAGTACAATATAAGTGCAAGTTTTAATGTTTCTGACCTTTCTCCCTATGATGTAGGTGACGATTTGGGGACAAATCGCTTCAAAGAGGGAGGGGATGATGCGATCAAAGTCCAAGACCAACTCACAACTGCCGTAGATGTAACACCCCTAACCCATACCCGTCGCTAAAATAGGGTTTCGAAGCATTACCAGAACATTCAGAACATTTTTCTATTAAACTACGTAAATTTACAATTCATTTACCGAGATTATACATAATGTCCCTTGATCGGACCATCGAGGCCCAATACGAGCATTTGAATTGAATCGAGACTTAATCGGAACCTCTAAGAATTTTTCGCAAAATTCCAAATTTTTTGTAAGGTGCAAGACTCACACGCCCATGTGGTCCAAGGGACACGCCCGTGTGACCCTGGAACACACACGTGCTACAGGCCGTGTTCGATTTAGGTTGCTCTCTAACTCACGCCACACGGCCATGCCACATGCCTGTGTGCTAGGCCGTGTGGTTAATTAAATTAATTTGAAATATGTGCAGGTTTCACACGGCCAAGACAAACGCCCGTGTTCTAGACCGTGTCTTCCGCTTGGCTGAGACACACGCCCGTGTCTTTGCCCGTGTGCTCAATTCTAAGCATTTTATTTTTCTCGAATTTAAGGTGCAGGGGACACACGGCTAGGCCACACGCCCATGGGGTAGGCCGTGTGTCGCACACGGTCTAGACACACTCCCATGTGTCTGCCCGTGTGGACAAAATAAAGCCATTCCTAGCTTCATTTCTCACCCAAAATCTCACCCATGACCTGCACTTGAATCGCACATCCAAATACCAACCATTACAAGCATTCAAATCAAGTAAATTCCATCATTCATCATGGCATATCATTTCATGCATAAATGTTCATAATCTTGTCTTGGTTTAGTCCATATGATAGGTATAATTTGATCAACTACTTAACACATGTGTAGCTACCATAGTATGACCTTACTAATATATCAAATCAAACCATTACTAGCCATTTCAAAGGCTAGATTACAAGCATCATTTACACTTACACGCCAATATGGCCAATATAACCTATGCATGCCATTACAACCATAATTGATTTACCATACTGTACTGACATACGCCGATGTTTAGTGTGAGTGATCTCCGCCAAGCTTCCAATCCAACGAGGTTCTAATTTACTATAAAATAGGGGAAAATAAAATGGGGTAGGCATTGTATGCTTAGTAAGTTCGTATAATATGGTACTTAACTTACCATTTATTCTATTTTGAGATAACTATGTAAGGCATATTCAATCAATTTGACCTCAAGCCCAACACACATCCTCATTGCCCTTGTTAGTCATATATTCCATAATAACATCAAAACATATATGGGCTCAACAATGATCAAGTTTCTAGGCACATATGCTTTCCACAACACGAATTCATTTAACATGTATAAATCATCTCTTTGTATTACAAGTATAACTTCATAATAGCTCATCTCGAGTTAAGATTATTTCATGTCAGAACTTTACTCATATTTTACTCGAAATATCAATGTCACACGAGTAGTAGTACACTCAAAGTGTACAAGTCTATAACCAAGGATGAACTTATATTCATCAACCAAATTCCAAGTACAAATATCATCGTCTCGTATTTTCATGTATCAATTATCACATCTCATCATTTTCATGTATTTCAGGTAGATACATGTAATAATTCATTTCTAGTTCATAATCTTGTCATGTAAAGAGTTTTACCCATTGAATTTATTTGGAATATCGATGGTTACACCGGTAGTACACTCGAGGTGTACAAATCAGAATCCGTCAATTCATGTCCATTAGTACCCATAAGGTACAATTTCAAAGAGTACACTCTCGAGCCACGCATGTATACAACAGGATTACCAGTCCAAGCTAAATCCTTTTTATGACATATGCTCTAAAGAGCTTGATCTGGATTACTCGTCTGGGCTAAATCCTTTTTGAAATGAGGTCAATAGGATTACACGACCGAGCTAAATCCCACCAGCAACAAATACAGGGCCTCATTCATTTCGAGAAATCACATATCCATCGATTTTCCATTTATTCATGCGGGATTTAACATTTTTCAAGCATTATCAGGCATGTAATCAATCTCAAACATTTTTACATTCATACAATTCAAGTGTTCACATTCAACTCAAGCATAAAATTTACATTTTTATCATTTATCATTTATTGAGCATTATTGTTGATCGGGCACATTTCATGTATCGGGCTTTGACGAATATGTGATCATTTCACATAATTAAGGGATTTATACAATTCAAAAACACAAAACATTTAATTCAAGCATAAAAATATATACAATTTAGTTACACGAACTTACCTCGACAAATGTTCGTGTACATAAATCTACTAATCCGACATTTTCCTCTTTCCTCGTTCTAATCCCACCAGCAACAAATGCAGGGCCTCATTCATTTTGGGAAATCACATATCCATTGATTTTCCATTTATTCATACGGGATTTAACATTTTTCAAGAATTATTAGGCATGTGATCAATCTCATACATTTTTTACATTCATACAATTCAAGTGTTCACATTCAACTCAAGCATAAAATTTACATTTTTATCATTTATCATTTATCGAGCATTATTGTTGATCGAGCACATTTCATTTATCGGGCTTTGACGAATATGTAATCATTTCACATAATTAAGGCATTTATACAATTCACAAACACAACATTTAATTCAAGCATAAAAATATATACAATTTAGTTACACGAACTTACCTCGACAAATGTTCGTGTACATAAATCTACTAATCCGACATTTTCCTCATTCCTTTTTCTAGCTCCGAATTTGGTCTATCCGGATCTATACGAGTGAATTTAACATTAATTTATCACATTTCACATTCAAGTGGACTCAATTTTTATTCCAGGCAAAAATTACCATTTTGCCCCTAACTTTTCAATAAATTCCATTTTCGTCCCTAGGCTCGAAAAATGAAACTTGTGTAAATTACTCCCTATTCCAAGCCTAACCAAATCCCCATTACAAAATTTGCAGCACATGTATTCATAAAATTTCAGAATTTTTCCTTCAAATTCACAAGTTTTCAGTTTAGTCCCTAAATCATGTTTTCATCAAAAATCACTTTGTAAAAGTTGTTTATCTATCAATAATCTTTCATTTTCTACCATAAATTTCTAATTTCCAGCATATACATCCATGACCCAAATTTCATACCATGATAACTTTTCAAATTAATCCCCTAAATAGATAGTTTAGACTATCCCGATTCCAAAAATATCAAAATTACTAAAAACGGGATAAGGAAACTTACCCAATTTTGCCATGAAAGTTTCCCCTCTCTCTCATAGGGTTTCCATAAAATTTTAGGTTGAAGATGAAAGTAATAAGATGATATTTTCTTTTATCATTTTTTAATTAATTAAGTTATTACTATTTCCAATTTAGTCCTTGACCTTTTTCTATAATTCCATGGATGAGTCACCATGAAAAATCTACATACTTTTCTTAATGGTCTCATTACCATATAAGGACCTCTAGTTTTGAATTTCATAGCTATTTGATCCTTTTAGCTACTAGAATTCAACATTCACATTTTATGCGATTTAGTCCTTCTCGTAATTAGGCACTAAATCGATAAAATTTTCTTGCCACTTTTTTCACATGTCACGTCTATCATATTACGGACCATATAATAAAAGGATCTGTGGTCCCGAAACCATTGTTCTGATTTCACTGAAAAATAGGTTGTTACAGTAGAACCCATGGAGCTACCAACGAGGGCGATTACTCGAGCTCAAGCTAAGAGGTTCAAGGAAGCAATTGCAGGCCTTATTAACCGAATTTGGCGTGAAGCCGTTGCAGTGTTTATTGAACAATCATGGACTAGCAAACCATCCGTGCCATGCAACTTGCTTCAAGCTCAACTAGCTCGATTTTAGCTTTCTTCAGCTTGTGCATTTTATTTGCTAGACAAAACAAATAAATTTGGTTATAGTTATTTTAGTTTAATTAGTTTAAGTTTTAATCATGTCATAATCTGGACATACTTAATAAGGGTTTTTAGTTATGTCATAGTGTAGGACATCTTAAATATATGTTTAAATATGTCCTAGTTTAGACGCCTTTAATACATGTTTTTGTTCAGACCAATTAAATTGTGACTAAGCTGTTTTAATGTGTCGTGTAGGGTATTAATGGACGGCATTTGTAACAGCCCGATTTTGACCCTAATCGGAACAGTGGTTTCAGGACCACGAATACGAGTCCAAAAATATTTTAAAATTATTTTTAGTGTTTATTATGTTTGAATTTACATGTGTGAAAGTTTTGTGAATTGATTTTATTATTTGTGTGCTTAATTTGAAAAAAAGGGCTTAATCGCGTAAAATGAAAATTTTATGGTTAAATAAGAAAGTGCCTAATTGTTGTCGTCTTTATAATTTGGAGGTTTTACGATGCAATTAGCCCACTGTATAAGTTCGTGGACGGCAAAGGACTAATATAACCTTATATTATATGTTTTATATATTAATTAGTAAAGGTTAATTAAGTAAAATAATAATAAGGTAATTTATATTACATAAAACATAATAAAATAAAGCCCTGCTCATCTTTTTCTTCTTTGACCGAAACTAAAGAAAAGAAAAAGGAAGAAACCTAAGCTAGTTTCAGCCATTGTTGAAGCTTGATTCAAGTTTAGTCCTATTTCGATTTTTGATAATTTTTACGTTTTTGTAATCGTTGCTTCGAATACTTCAAGACCCATGCTTGAATTTTTTATTTTGATGAAGATTTTGAAATGGGCCATTGATGAGTTTATGAAATTTATGATGTTAGTTGACGAATTATGATATATATGTGTTAGATTAAAATGTTTTGTCTTTGAATTTTTGATAAATTTGAGTAATTAGGGCTAAATTGTAAAAATAAAATTTTGAAGGACTAAAATGTGAAATAAATGAAATATATGGACTAGTATGGTGCTTATGAATATTCGGCCCTAGCATAGTATATGCAAATTTTGTATATTTTGTGTTTTATGCAATAGGGACTAAATTGCAAAAAGTGTGAAATATCAGGGGCAAAATGGTAATTTTTCCCATTTATGTGTTTCTGGATTAAATTGAATGAATATGTGGTTAAATTAGTTAAATTTGAATTTATTTAGATCAAGAACGAAAGAAAATAGAATTAGATCGGGGGAAATCGAAAGTAGTTGAATAGTCGATTAAATCGTCCGACAACATCCGAGGTAAGTCTATAAGCATTTAAATGTTGTTAAACTTGAGAATATATATGTTATGTTATGTAATGAATTATTCGAATATATATGTGTTTGGCCGAGTGTGAATATGAGATAGGGAACTATGTTTTGAGTTCGATTCGATCGAGATTCAACGTCCGAAAGTCCCGTACGAACCCTAGGAATAGATAGGATACATATGTCATGACATAGGATTTCTGATATGTTTTATCGTGTAAGACCACGTCTGGGACGTTGGCATCGACTTGTGTTTACATGTAAGACCATGTCTGGGACATTGGCATCGTATTTGATTCGTGTAAAGACCACATGCGGGGACGATGGCATCGATATGTGATTACATGTAAGACCATGTCTGGGACGTTGGCATTGTACAAGCTTCCGACTATCCGACTATCCGCGTATCCTTTTTAATTTTGAACGGTTCAACGGGCAATGTGAAGTAAAAACCGAATGTGAAATTGAATTACAGGTTCAGGTATGTGTTAGTTATTTGTTTATATGGAAACAAGGTAAGTTGGTTATTTGAAATGATAAAAGGTTATGTGAACATGAATTATGTGTTAATCTATTTGGACATATAAATGATTCGGCTTATTGATGTGTTTGTAATAATAAAAGTGAAGATTTATATATGTATATGATTGACTACATTCAGCCATATGTTATATGTATATCAGTGTAACACCCCAAACCCGGCCTAGACGTTATGACCGGATCTAACGTGCCACATCAAGTGTTGTTTGGAAAATATATGTTCATTGGAAACCCTTCTACAAATCAAAACTTTCTACCCTTTAAAAATCCCTATTTTCATTGCTTATTAACCAAACAAAATTTGCTCAAAGTCATTCCCTTGCGAAAATATTATTATTTTTAAAGCCTTGTTTGTTGCGGAAGTTTGATTTAAACAACTGCGGAAACGTGATATTTTGAAAACAGTAATTATTGTTTGAAAAACCCGTGTTTAATAGACCAGCGGTTTGTAATTAAAAGAAATACCAAATAAAAGTTAAAAAGAAAAACCCAATGGCCTTATTACAAAATTATTAACCCAATAATTTAAAATAAAATAAAATAAAATAAAATCGCTAAGTTTAACTTTAAAGCATATCTGACGTGTGGCCACCTCTGAGTCCCTCGCAGCTCCAAATCCTCTAAGGTTGGGGATTACCTGCACAGTTAAAAGACAGGGTGAGTTACGAGAACTCAGTGTGTAATACCCTATTACGGTCACGATGCGGGGCCCGAGCCCATATGGTATCGATGCAGGGCCTAAGCCCTATTCGATAACACCGCAGGCTAAGCCCTACATCATATCAATGCAAACGGACATGTAACCCAACCCTTAAAACCAAATCACCACCCGTACCAACCATCTCTCCATGTGGGGACCAAGTCAACCTACCCAGCCAACTCTCCAATAATACCAACCAGCTCTCCATGTGGGGACCATGTCGACCCACACAGCCAACTCTCCAATAATGCAGCTTAGCTGCTAACAACGATATACGTGGCTGAGCCACTAGAATCAAAATACGTGGCGATGCCACTATAATGGTACTTCCTCCAAATCAGAAAACCCACCCCAATGCAGTATGTCATGTCATAACTAATCCATGTATGCAGTGCATCTCAAACATAATCAATCATACAATCAACACGTACCACACTGATACTACCACAAGGGTACAACGGTCATTTAATCGGTTAGGGTAAAACGATCACTTCACCCCCTTAAGGGCATCTCGGTAATATTACCCATTAAGGGTATTTCAGTAACTTTACCCATAGAGGGTATTTCGGTAACTTTACCCATAAGGGTATTTCGGTAACTTTACCCATAAGGGTATTTCGGTAACTTTACCCATAGAGGTTATTTCGGTAACTTTACCCATAGAGGGTATTTCAATAACTTTACGCATAAAGGGTATTTCGGTAACTTTACACATAGAGGGTATTTCAGTAACTTTACCCATAGAGGGTATTTCGATAATTTTACTCCTATAACGGTCTTTCCGTGGGCCTACAGTCGCCTCGAGCGACACGAATGCTCTTTTTGATCGAAACGGTGCAATTGGGCCAAAGCCCAATTTTCGGCCCAAGTGGGCCCACACATTCATGTGGCCCATTCAGCTCATTTTCAGCTACGATTCTGCGAACCTCGCAGACACATCTATTATCCGGCACTTACCATGGATTTTGCCCCTGTGGGCCCATTACAGCCTCAGCCCCACGAAAGGGTTCGTGGCACTCCTAACAGTCTATCGCCAACACTTGTGGCTCGGTTTAACTCTACGAGCGCTTGCACGCTCGAGTGATCTCAGATGCCATATACCAGCTTTTCAGGATTTCGGCTTTTAGCCGATTCACAAATAATTGCATTATCAGAACAAACAAGGGTGTGAGATTACACACCTGGTTTGGATTGCCATTTGAGACACTTCTCGATGCACCACGAGGCGCGATCTCCTACAGTGCAACAGTAATCGGCCCTATCCCTTGGCTAAGGAAAATAAGTCCCTAGCAATAATTGATGAACAAAAGAGTGTTAGTAAACATCCAACATTTGTCCCCCCACAGAAAAAAGAGAGAGACCGAAGTTTACCCGAGCAGTCGCAAGAATTCTCACTAGCAACGATTTAAGAAAGTATTTGTATTACTCCACCCTTACCAGCACCAATGAACGACGACAAACGTCAGTTGTCTGACAATAGGATTCGGCCCCAACCACAGAGAACTAAAAGATTCAGAAGGAAGGGAGTATGTAGATTCGGCTTACAAGGTTCAGCCAGCAAAAAGAGAACCAAAACTTCAAGAAGAAATGTATTCGGCTTAAGGAGAAATCAAAAAGAGAAGAGTGTAACTACGGCTTAGAGGTAAAGAAAAGAAAACGAATGATTAGGAAGAAGAGTAATGAGAAGAAGGAAGAAAAGAAGGTGAGAGTAAAGGCTTACCAATTCGGCACTTAGCAGGAAAAATGAAGGAGGAAGAAAAATAAGAACAAGGTGAATTCGGCAGAGGTCAAAAATGAAAAGAAAGACCTAAAACGTCCAAAGGTACCAAAATGTAAACACTCCCGCAAAATAATCCAAAGAAAATTTGGCACTCTCACCCCAACACAAAACCGAATATGCACTCTACAAATGACAACCCTTGGCCGAAATTCCCAATTCAACTTCCCCACATCCGGCCAACACTCCCTCACACATCCATCCCCTTGATTTCCTCCACCGAATCCTCCTTGAAACATTCTCAGCCTCCTATTCGAAATTCTTGACCAAGTCTTCAACTTCCCTTGCAGAGTTCGATCGAAACTCTACCTCTTGCTCCCTCAAGACATAAAATAAAAGTCACCCTTTTGCTACTCATGGGATTCGAACCCCACACCTCCTTACTATCCCATTGACGCCACACCACCAAGCCACAAGCTCCTTTTTGTGACTCCTAAATGCACACAAATATACTTAAGTCCTACAGTTAACAACCCTCTTTACTCAAGGGCCAAAAACTACAATTTTTCTATAGCTCAGACTCGAACCCAGGCCTCCTTAGGACCCCCAAACACACCCAAATAGCTAGCCGTTCAAGCACAACATGAATTTGAGGAAAATTACAAACCCCTAACTTTTGGGGCGTTACAACTCTACCCCCTTAAAGAAATTTTGGCCTCGAAATTTACCTGATCAGAAGAGATGAGGGTATTGCCGTCGCATTGCCTCCTCAGGCTCCCACGTGGCCTCCTCTGAACTGTGATTATGCCAAAGCACCTTGGCTAATGGAACAGATTTTCTTCTTAACACTTTAACATCTCGATCCAGTATTTGCACCGGTTCTTCCTCAAAAGTCAGATCAGGTCTTACCTCGATCTCCTCCACTGGCACTATATGTGAAGGATCAGAACGGTATCGCATCAGCATAGAAACGTGAAACACATTATGTATACGACCTAACTCAGGAGGCAGCTCCAACTGATAGGCAACCGGCCCCACACGTTTTAATATCTGGTAAGGTCCGATGAATCTAGGGCTCAGCTTGCCTTTTCGCCCAAATCTCAGAATCTTCTTCCATGGTGAGACCTTTAAGAAAACATAATCTCCCACTGCGTACTCAATCTCTTTACGCTTAAAATCAGCATACGACTTATGCCTATCAGATGCTTCTTTTAACCGATTACGGATCAATTTCACTTTCTCCTCAGTTTCAAAAACTAGCTCTGGACCCAACAGTCACCGCTCACCCAATTCTGTCCAACAAGTAGGGGTACGACACCTACGACCATATAACGGCTCATACGGTGCCATCTGAATACTTGATTGGTAGCTGTTGTTGTAAGCGAATTCTGCCAACGGCAAATAGTCTTCCCAACTGCCTTCAAAATCAATCACACAGCTTCTTAGCATGTCTTCCAACATCTGTATTACCCTCTCCGACTGACCATCAGTCTGAGGATGAAATGCTGTGCTGAAATCTAACCTCGTACCCAAAGCTTCGTGTAACACTCTCCAGAACCGCGATGTGAATCATGCTCCTCCTCGGTTCTTGAATACACCAGAATATCATCTATAAACACCACTATGAACCAGTCCAAATAAGGTTGGAAAACCCGGTTCATCATATCCATGAAAGCAGCTGGTGCATTCGTTAACCCAAACGGCATGACCAAAAACTCGTAGTGTCTATAACGAGTTCTGAATGTTGTTTTGTACACATCTGCCTCCTTAACCCTTAGCTGATGGTATCCTGATCTAAGATCTATCTTAGAGAAAACTGAAGCTCCTCGCAGCTGATCGAACAAATCGTCTATCCTTGGTAATGGGTACTTGTTCTTAATCGTCAGTTTGTTCAGTTGACGATAATCAATACACATGCGCATGGACCCATCCTTCTTTTTTACGAACAATACCGGTGCTCCCCACGGAGACACACACGGTCGAATGAATCCTTGATCTAGTAGCTCTTGGATCTGAGCCTTTAATTTTACCAGCTCCTTCGGCGCCATCCTATAAGGGGCGATGGACAACGGAGCCATTCCCGGTAGGAGCTCAATACTGAATTCGACCTCACGGTTTGGAGGTAACCCCGAAAGCTCTTCAGAAAATACATCTGAAATCTCCTTTACTGTCCTGACATCCCCCACAGACAAACCCTTAACATCAGATGTGCTGACATAAGCTAGGAACGCCTTGCAACCTTTGCGAACCAGCTTCTCGACCCTTAATTCTGAGATTACATTAGATAAATAATCCCTTCGCTCCCCTATCACGACCACTTCCTCAGCCTCCGAAGACTTCAATACCATACGCTTAGCAGCGCAATCCAAATTCGCACGGTGTTTCACTAACCAATCCATACCCAAAATGAGATCGAACTCGCCAAATGGCAGTTCCATCAAATCCGCCGGAAAGACAACCCCTTGGACCTCTAGGGGCACATCTCTAATCAGTTTATTCACTCTAACCGACTGTCCCAGTAAACTAATCATCGACATTTCCCTATCAGTAATTTCGAACTATATGCCTAATGTTCCAGACATAGTAGATGCAACATACAAATGCGTAGACCCAATATCAATTAAAGCGGTATATGATACATTAAGAATGAGGAACGTACCAGTTATGACGTCAGGTGCGTCGCCATCCTCTCGACGCTGAGCAACATAAACCAACGCTGGTTGTCTCGCCTCTGTGTTACCACCACCTCTGCCTGGTGCTCCACGACCTCGTCCAAACCTATTTCCCCCTCTGGGTGGACCACGGCCTCTCGGTGGGTGCTGACCACCTCTCCCTGGCTGCACATAACCCTGACCTACAGCTTGCACCTGAACGAGCCCCCGAGGACAATATATAAACTGATGATCCTTGGACCCACATTTGAAACACCCCTAGTTCTTTTCCACCACTCTCCCAAATGAGGTCTCCCACACTCAACGCAAGGTCATGGTCGACCAAAGAATAATCGAAACCCAACTTTCTGGCCGGCCCATCAAACCTTGGCCTCTTCTTAGGCCCACCAGACGAACTTGAGGGCCCAAAATTTGTCTTGTTTCTGCCCCTTTCCTTCTCACGGTTTTGACGCTCAGAGCGTTTCACATCCCCGGTAATCTTTGATTTCTTAATCAGGGCAGCAATGTCCCTTTCCCTTTGCGGGGCTATCAGTACCCGCAACTCATCCCGGAGACAATCCTCAAATCGCACGCAGCGCTCATACTCAGTCGTGACTATACCCCGAGCATACTGGATCAACTGTAGAAATTCTGCCTCATACTCTGTAATAGACTTATTCCCTTAGACCAGACTCAAGAATTCCTTCCTCCGGGCATCCACATAACTCGCCCCAACATATTTTCCTTGGAAGGCCATTTTAAAGAAGTTCCATGTCAAACGGTTAGCCTGCGTGCCTTCTTTCACGGTAAGCCACCATTGATATGCCTCATCCCGCAGTAAAGACACTTCTCCCTTCAGTTTTTACTCCACTGTACAATCAAGATCATCCATTATTCACTCGACAGCCTCCAACCAATATTCTGCCACATTCAGAGCTACACCAGAAATGCCTCTGAAAATTTTTGCCCCATTCGACCGGAGTCGTTCAGAGATTGACCCTCGGGCCACTGACCCAGTACTTGCTCCAGCAACCCTTTCCAAAACCCGTAACATCGCTTGGGACAGGGCATCATCCCCACCGGCTCGATCATGAAACCCCGTCTCAATCACTGGTGAGGCTGGTGCTTCCCTATCCGGCATGTGTCCTGATGCTGACGATCCAACCCTAGCACCTCAGCCTCTACCACGGCCACGCGTACCCCTTCCATGACCTCTTGAACTCATGTCGATATAGCGTATTTATCTGATTTAAGAGTTTTATGAATCAGCTTATAGTTCTCATAATTATTAACAAATATTTTATGAAAAACAGTAATTAGAGTTGTTTTCGCAGATCGAGTTTACTAAAATTTTCAATCTCCTATAGTATCATTTTCCCTAACTAAGGAGTTTCAGTGTACTACTACTATCCCTAGCAGTTTCTCAATATACCCATTTCAGTATATAACATGGTATAGTGTCAGAGAACTTACAGATTTGGTACCGGAGACTCGGTGTACCACACTTCCCGTAACATCATTTCTTTCCAAACCAAATTTAAACAAACTAAGAAAATTCTTCAAAACCCATTCCACAGCCGAGTTTTGCAACCCGAGCTCTGATACCACTAAATGTAACACCCCAAACTCGGCCTAGACGTTATGACTGGATCTAACGTGCCACATCAAGTGTTGTTTGAAAACTATATGTTCATTGGAAACCCTTCTACAAATCAAAACTTTCTACCTTTTAAAAATCCCGATTTTCATTGCTTATTAACCAAACAAAATTTGCTCAAAGTCATTCTCTTGCGAAAATATTATTATTTTTAAAGCCTTATTTGTTGCGAAAGTTTGATTTAAACAGTTGCTGGAACGTGATATTTTGAAAACAATAATTATTGTTTAAAAAATCCGTGTTTAATAGACCAGCAGTTTGTAATTAAAAGAAATACCAAATAAAAGTTAAAAAGAAACACCCAATGGCCTTATTACAAAATTATTAACCCAATAATTTAAAATAAAATAAAATAAACTAAAATCGCTAAGTTTAACTTTAAAGTATATCTGACGTGCGGCCACCTCCGAGTCCCTCGCAGCTCCAAATCCTCTAAGGCTGGGGATTACCTGGACAGTTAAAAGACAGGGTGAGTTACAAGAACTCAGTGTGTAATCCCCTATTACGACCACAGTCTGGGCCCGAGCCCATATGGTATCAGTCTTGGCCTAAGCCCTATTCGGTAACAGTCTGGGCCTAAGCCCCACATCATATCAATGCAAACGGACATGTAACCCAACCCTTAAAACTAAATCACCACCCGTACTAACCATCTCTCCAGGTGGGGACCAAGTCAACCCACCTAACCAACTCTCCAATAATACCAACCAGCTCTCCATGTGGGGACCATGTCGACCCACCCAGCCAACTCTCCAATAATGCAGCCTAGCTGCTAAAAATGATATACGTGGCTGAGCCACTAGAATCAGAATACGTGGCGATGCCACTATAACGGTACTTCCTCCAAATCAGAAAACCCACCCCAATGCAGTATGTCATGTCATAACTAATCCATGTATGCAGTGCATCTCAAACATAATCAATCATACAATCAACACATACCACACTGATACTACCACAAGGGTACAACAGTCATTTAATTGGTTAGGGTAAAACAGTCACTTCACCCCCTGAAAGGCATCTCGATAATTTTACCCATCGAGGGTATTTCGGTAACTTTACCCATAGAGGGTATTTCGGTAACTTTACCCATAGAGGGTATTTCGGTAACTTTATCCATAGAGGGTATTTTCGTAACTTTACCCATATAGGGTATTTCGGTAACTTTACCCATAGAGGGTATTTCGGTAACTTTTCCCATAGAGGGTATTTCGGTAACTTTACCTATAGAGGGTATTTCGGTAATTTTACTCCTATAACGACCTTTTCGGAGGCCTACAGTCACCTCGAGTGACACGAATGCTCTTTTTGATTGAAACGGTGCAATTGGGCCAAAGCCCAATTTTTGGCCCAAGTAGGCCCACACACTCGTGTGGCCCATTCAACCCATTTTTGGCTACGATTCTGCGAACCTCGCAGACACATCTATTATCCGGCACTTACCATGGATTTCACCCCTGTGGGCCCATTACAGCCTCAGCCCCACGAGAGGGTTTGTGGCACTCCTAACAGTCTATCGTCAACACTTATGGCTCGATTTAACTCTACGAGCGCTTGCACGCTCGAGTGATCTCAGATGTCGATATACCAGTTTTTCGATATTTTGGCTTTTAGCTGATTCACAAATCATCGCATTATCAGAACAAACAAGGGTGTGAGATTACACACCTACTTTAGATTGCCGTTTGAGACACTTCTCGAGGCACCACGAGACGCGATCTCCTACAGTGCAACAATAATTGGCCCTATCCCTTGGCTAAGGAAAACAAGTCCCTAGCAATAATTGATGAACAAAATAGTGTTAGTAAACATCCAACATTCGGCCCCCCGTAGAGAAAAGAGAGAGACCGAAGTTTACCCAAGCAGTCGCAAGAATTCTCACTAGCAACGATTTAAGAAAGTATTTGTATTACTCCACCCTTACCAACACCAATGAACGATGACAAACGTTAGTTGTCTGACAACAGGATTCGGCCCCAACCACCGAGAACAAAAAGATTCAGAAGGAAGGGAGTATGTAGATTCGGCTTACAAGGTTTGACCAGCAAAAGGAGAACCAAAACTTCAAGAAGAAATGTATTCGGCTTAAGGAGAAATCAAAAAGTGATGAGTGTAACTATGGCTTAGAGGTAAAGAAAAGAAAACGAACGATTAGGAAGAAGAGTAATGAGAAGAAGGAAGAAAAGAAGGTGAGAGTAAAGGCTTACCAATTCGGCACTTAGCAGGAAAAATGAAGGAGGAAGAAAAATAAGAACAAGGTGAATCCGGCAGAGGTAAAAAATGAAAAGAAAGACCTAAAATGTCCAAAGGTACCAAAATGTAAACACTCCCGCAAAACAATCTAAAGAAAATTTGGCACTATCACCCTAAAAAAAAAACCGAATATGCACTCTCCAAATGACAACCCTTGGCCGAAATTCCCTATTCAACTTCCCCACATTCGGCCAACACTCCCTCACACATCCATCCCATTGATTTCCTCCACCGAATCCTCCTTGAAACACTCTCAGCCTCCTATTCAAAATTCTTGACCATGTCTTCAACTTCCCTTGCAGAGTTTGATCCAAACTCTACCTCTTGCTCCCTTAAGACATAAAATAAAAGTCACCCTTTTGCTACTCATGGGATTCGGACCCCACACCTCCTTGCTATCCCATTGACGCCACACCATCAAGCCACAAGCTCCTTTTTGTGACTCCTAAATGCACACAAATATACTTAAGTCCTACAGTTAACAACCCTCTTCACTCAAGGGCCAAAAACTACAATTTTTCTAAAGCTCAAACTCGAACCCAGGCCTCCTTAGGACCCCCAAACACACCCAAATAGCTAACCGTTCAAGCACAACATGAATTTGAGCAAAATTACAAACCCCTAACTTTTGGGGCGTTACAATGAGTTTAAAATGTGATCTAGTAGTAAATGATAACTTGTATTTGATATTATGCATATTTGGCCTTGTTAACAAAATGTTAATATGTAATTGTTGTTATATATGTTTTTGCTTAAGACTTACTAAGCTTAAATAGCTTACTCTGTGTGTGTTTTTGATTAACTCTGTTTTATAGATTTTGGAGTCGTTACGAGCTCGGGGATCGTCAGCAAAGCTTATCACACTATCGACTATTTCTTTCGGTATTTTACTAAGATGAATTTAGGCATATGGCATGTATAGCATAGATGGAATGTTTGATTTCGGGACATGTATATATATAGCCATGCGAAAATGGCTAAATATGATGTTTAAGTTTAATGAGTTTTGGTTATGATATATATGTGTGATATGCTTAGTATGATTTGCTATGGTGGGTTGCTATAATTTGATTCAAGAGAATTAGGTATGAATAAAGAATGAGTGTTATGTATATAGCTATGTGATAAGTCTAGATAAATGGTTGTGATATGAATGAGTAGTTATGTCTTAAAATGCTTAGTTTTGGTATGGTTTGATGGCTAGTGAAATGGTCAAAATTATGGTAAGCTTATTGATGCAAAGTAAGTATATATATATATTTGATGGATGGATGTCATAATGAAATGGTAAATTTGTGATGGGTAATGTTTAGAAATACTTGTGAATAAGTTAAACTAAATAGTATATAAGATGGTATGATTGAAATGTTCTTGAATAGTTAGGAATGATGAATATTTGGTATGTATTGGTTGCCTTGGAAGCTTGGTTGGATGTATAATTGTGCTTATAGAGAAGACTCAAGGTGTGGGTGGCATTTTGGCCTTGAAAATGGCTTATAATTGCCCACACAGTTGAGCACACGGGCGTGTGGCTCGACCGTGTCCTTCGTTGTTGCATTTCAAAACAAGTCAGGCTCGACCACGGGCAAGACACACGGGCGTGTGACTGGCCGTGTGGTGCAAGTCAGTGTCGTCCACGGGTGAGGCACACGGGCGTGTCTCAGGCCGTGTGGACAAGTCAGTATGTATGCCCTGTTTTGGCACGGCTTAGACACACGGGCATGTTTAAGGCCGTGGGAGGCACACAGCCTGCCCACACGGGCGTGTGACCTCTGTAACTTTGAAATTTTTTTTTAAATTTCCGAGAACTCTTGTATGTGTTTAGTTTAAACTCGGCCTATTTCTAAAGCATGTTTAAGGTCTAGTAGACCTATTTAAGGGACACTTTGGTTGTTTTGTTGAATCATGATATGAAATGTCTGTGATTGTTTTTGTTTGTCTGGTAATACCTCTTAACCCTATTCCGGTGACGGTTACGGGTTAGGGGTGTTACATTTGATTGGTATCAGAGCTACAGTTTGGTTCCTATCTTCAATAAATAGTTGGTCACGGTTCCATCTATCAGCTCATCTTCACCTTAATAGCTTCCATAAGAATCGGGTCAATATTCCTTTTAATATTGGTTCATTCTTTAGATTTTAAGCCTATCATCTAGCCATCCAACTCTCAAAAAACCAAATAACCCTTATTAAACCTATCTTTGCACATATTCAGCCTTTGACCAACTTAGACAAGATACTACTCAATTGTACGATCGGGAACATCTGCGACTCAAATTAACTCATGAGTGTGAGATCGCATCATATAATTTCTGAAAAATGTCACATTGGCATAATCATGCATTCTCAGTTCTATTCAATTGCACGTGATGAAAATTTTTGTGATTCTCTAATTTGTATATTGCGATATGTGTGTTCTGTCTTCGAGTTTCGTTATACACTGGGCTTTATAACCCAGCACTTTGTTTTGTCTCTAACTTTTAAGGTTAACTTTGAGTTTAGGATCGTATGGCTTGCGGGAGCTCGATTGATTCTCGGTTAATAAAACAGGATATTTTATGTTTTTAATTATTTTGGGACTGTAAATTTGTTTAGACCTCATTTTTGGTTTTTTTTGTTTGTTTGGGTTTGAGTATTTTAGAATGAAATTGCAAAATCTCGCGGGTTAAAATTTTAAAATTCGATTTTCAAAGTTAAAACTCTGAATTTTTTTTTTTGCAAATTTAAGTAACCTCTAAAGATTTTTTCTATAAATAAACAAATAGTTTTAACGAGTGGTTGTCTTTATGCCGGGAATGATTTACCACAATACTTATTTTTAAAAAAAGGTCTTGAAATCAAATTTTGGGAATGAGATAATTGATTCCAGGTTCAAGTTTTTTCTAAAAATTTGTGAAATTTTTGCAAAATTTTATGTTACCGAAACACACTTTGAGTTTGATTGAAACGCAAGTTTTTAAATAAGTTGATGTAATTCCTCAAAATCTGGTCATAACGTCTAGCCTGGGTGTAACACCCTTAACCCGTCTCTGTCGCCAGATTAGGGTTACGGAGAATTACCAAACAATCTTCAAAACATATCAATCATAGGCATTTCATCCCTAAATCGAGCATTCGAGGCCCTAAAAATAGCTTTGAGGCAATTCAGGAAACACGGCCAGGGACACATGGCCGTGTAAAATCACCCCAGGCCGTGTAACTTTTAAACGAGGGACACATGACCGTGTCCCCACCAGTGTAACTCACTGAGTAGCCTCACACGCCTGTGTGTCAGGCCATGTGCTAGGCCGTGTAACTCACTGACTTGAATACTAAGAAATTCTCATATGACACACGGCCGTGTGACAGCCCATGTCCCAGGTCTTGTAAAACTAAAATTTTACCTAAAATCAAGTCATTTCATAACCAATTAATGCATAACTAACCTATTCATTTATGCACACTTTCAATGGACCTAAGCATCATTCAACTACACATAATCATTCCATTTCAAACAACCTAATTCACCTAACCAATGTGCCATTCAAAGACACTACAAATATATCAAACATTACATACCAAAACAAGTGATGTAAGCATACCCGGGGCAACCAAGGATTTGAATTCCGATGATCTCGAACTCCCCAAAGGTCCTATGACTCAAGCCCGGACTAAGCAAATGCGTGAGGCTATGGCAGCTTTGTCAAGTCATTTGTGGCATGAACTTTAGCTCGAAGCCAAAGAACCAGCTCGGGCCCAAACTTTGAGCCATCCATGCACATTGGTGCAAGCTCAATTTAGCTCAGATTAGCTCATTTGAGCTCATTCCAGCTCATTGAGTTCATTTAATTAATGCTGCTCATTTCTTTAATATTGAATAAATTTCCTATAGCTTATAAATATGTTTATTTGTTTTTAATATATTTTATTTTAGCTGAATTTAATTGTGTCATTAGCTTAATTAAATTTGTCCAAGTTTATTACAAGTTTTTAATATGTCCTAGCCTTAGCTGAATTTTAATATGTCTTAGTTAGTTCGTAATTAATTTGTCTAAGTGTCAATTAATATGTCTATCTTGTGTATTAATTTTGTCCAGCTGATTTTTGCTTAATTAAATTCGGTTCATGTGCTTAATAGGTGCAGCCGAATCTATAGGGGACATTTATGAAGGTGCATGCATGCAAGGTTCAATGCACTTGGAAGATGCATGTTCGACTGGAGCATAACATTAAGGCTAGTCATTTTTAGCCATTCGACCAAGGGCTGTCCAGCCATTAAGCTTCCCAAGCTTGGCCGTTCCTCTCCCCTAAGCAGCACAAATTCTCTTCACATTGGCTGTTCACACTAAGTTCATTCGGTTCAGCCCTTTCACACCTTGAAGACCCTTCAATACCGTCCATTCACACTCCAAGTGGCTGCTCAAGTTGTCATTTTAATGCTGATAACTCTCCAGCTAAAGGTGGCAATTTAAGGAGTTCAATTAAAGCTTGGCTGAACCTAGACTTGTGCTTTGCATCTTTCAACACTCCAAATTCATGCAAGCTGATCAGCTCCTTTTAAAAACTGTCCATTGAGCTTCAATTCAGCTGAATTTAGCTACAACAATTAAGGCTTTAATTCTGGAATTTTCTAGCCTATTCTAACTTAATTTTTGCTTAGCTATTAAGCTTTTACTTAGGCTATTCGGTTACCTAGCTTAGGCTATAAATAGTTGTTTATTTTCATTTGTAAAGAACATTTTTTTTTTTTGCTAATCTTTGAATGAACATTTGTTCAAGAGTGAGTTATCTCCTCTCCTATTTTCGTGTTAGTCTCAACTTGACTTATCTAGTGAGCTAGTGGCATCAACCGAACTCCATTGAACTTATCACCTAATTTGGTGTGGCGTTCAACCCAATTCCTATTTCGTAAATCCACCTTAAACAATATAGAAACCAGGGTGACACTCTTTAGTGTTGAATCGTTTCGGACATTTAAGATTGCTTTCCATATCCACCACTTATCCTGAACTTCTACTATCCTTTATTTCTTTCTTTGCTAAACAAAAAATACCCAAAAAAGCCTTCTTCCTTGTTTTTTTGTTAGTCGAACCTCCATTCCTAACTTAACCAATTTTAAAACCCCTTTGACAAGCTTCCGCAACATTAGCCAATTTTAAATCTTTTCCCGATAACTTAATTACTCCTCGTACACGATTGAGCAAACTGTGAACGACTCGAATCTACCCGGGCCGTCTCACATCATTTGGTATCAGAGCTTGCAAATGAGGAGCGCCAAAGATCGAAGAAGTCAGAATAGGTTCGTGAAGTGAAAAAAAAGAATTCAAAATTTAAAAAAAATTCAAGTTTTATTCGAAAGTTCTTTATTGTATTATTTTTGTTTTATTTGAAGTATAAAAAAAAAATTATGAAAATTATAAAAAAAAAAGAAAAAAATAATAATACGAGTATTAAAAAAAAGTGAGTGAAGTTTTGCAAGTTGTGATTCTCCTTTCATTTCTACTGTTCTCGATCACCGAAATCATTCTACCATTTTCCCTACCCCCAACGCCACATCTAAACCAATTTAATTTTTCTTTCAGCCTACCTTTACACCATACGTTATCCTTTGCACCCATTTTGAAGCCGACCCCAAAGCCGCAATAAGTCTAAACGAGACGAAATACGAATTTACAAGAGCGAGAAGAGTGGTAAAAGGCAAGAGTGGTGAGTGTATTAGAGAGTATAAAAGCCTTGAAAGAGTGAAACATGAGAGTGAGTGATTTTTTTCTTCTGAGTGACGGTGAGTATTTGTAGTAAGGTTTTAAATCTTCTATGTCCCAAAGTCCCAAAAGGAACATGGCGGAAAGGCAACCTATTTGAAACGTCCCGGATTTGAATTTACAAGCGTTGCTACGCGAAGTCGAGCGCCTATTTGACCAGAAGTTGGAGTCGATCCACGAAAGACTCGATCATGTGGAAGGAAGGCCTCAACGAGAAAGGACTCCCTTAAGTCCTCCAAGAAATCGAGGACGGCGAATCGATCAAGATGATGAATTTTCCGAGCCAAGTGATCACGAAAGTGATCAAGGCTCCAATGTAAGCATATGAAGGAGAGGCCCATGCAACCGAGGCCAACGAGACCGAGAAAGGTTCGATGATGATTTGAAGAGCATCAAGTTATCAATCCCTCCATTCCAAGGCCGTTCAGATCCCGAAGCCTACCTCGAGTGGGAGAAAAAGATTGAGCTCGTATTTGAATGTCATAATTATTCTGAGGCCAAGAAGGTCAAGCTAGCCGCTATTGAGTTTTTCGACTAAGCGATGATATGGTGGGACCAACTTACAATAAGTCGAAGGCAGAATGGCGAGCGTCCTATCAACATATGGGTCGAGATAAAGGCTGTAATGCGGCGACGGTTCATTCCTTCGTACTACCACCGGGAGTTGTACCAAAAACTCCAAAATCTCACCCAAGGGACGAGAAGCGTGGAGGATTACTATAAGGAAATGGAAGTTGCTATGATACGCGTGGATGTGCAAGAAGACCGCGAGGCAACCATGGCGTAATTTTTGGCCAGACTCAACCGAGACATAGCTAACGTCATCGAGTTGCAACACTATATGGAGATCGTCGATATGGTGCATATGGCGATCAAAGTCGAAAAGCAACTCAAGAAGAAAGGAGCCATTCGTGGTTATTCCACTTTGAGTGTACCTAAGTGGAACCAAGGCCCAAGCAAGAATGCCTCCGTGAATCAAACAAAGGAACCTGTAGTGCCCGTGAAGTCCAACAAGTCTGTGGCCAAATCTAGCAAAGGTAAGGCCCCTGAAAACGTTCAAACTCGATCTCGAGACATTAAGTGCTTCAAGTGCCAAGGTTGAGGGCACATAACGAGTCAATGCCCGAACCGCAACATAATGATTGTGCTTCCTAATGGCAAAATTGAATCGGAGGATGAAATGGATAAAAATGAAGATGAAGTCGAAAATCTGTCTGAAAATGAAGACGAAGTAGAGTTTGCTGTTGAGGGCGAGATGCTCGTTGTCAAACGAAGCCTTAATGCGCAAAATTTGGTAAGTGAGCCTCAACATGAAAAAAAATTTCATACTCGTTGTCTTATTTTAGGAAAGGTGTGCAGCGTTGTAATTGATGGTGGAAGCTGCACGAATGTTGCAAGTACGATCATGGTGGAGAAACTTGCTTTACCAACCCTCAAGCACCCGAGCCCATACAAGTTGCAATGGCTCAACGAAGGAGTCGAACTTAAGGTGATCAAGCAAGCATTGATTCCATTTTCGATTTGAAATTATCATGACGAGGTCTTGTGTGATGTTGTGCCCATGCATGTGGGCCATCTACTGCTCAGAAGGCCATGGCAGTTTGACTGACAAGTCAAACATGACGGGTTTGCCAACCAATACTCTTTCAAGCACAACAGCAAAAATGTCATTTTGGCACCTTTGTCTCCATGACAAGTGATGGAAGATCAACAATGCTTGAGGCAATCCATGGAGAGTTCGAAAGAAAAGATTAGAGAATTAAAAGAAAGAAAAGAGGAAAAATCGAGTGAAAATAATTCGAGAGTTGAAGAAAATAAGAGTGAAGGGAAAAGAAAAGAAAATTAAAATGAAAAAGAAAAAGAAAAGATAAGTGAAAGAAAATTGAGTGAGAATCATTCCGAGAAACACATTTTTCATTTCATCACCAAAGGACTGTGGAATCGATGCACTATCACTTGCTTCAGGTTTCGAAGCTTGAATATTACTTTCAGCTTCGTTAACTACATCCCAGTTCGACTCAGCTGACATCTTGTGTAACACCCCTTACCCGTATTCAATGCCGGAACCGGGTATGAGGCATTACCAGACTTAACATACTTCATCATGTAATATTGGGCTATAAACTTTAACTCCAAACTTAAAACCTTTCATTCGTATTCACAATGTCCCTATTATGGGTCTACGAGACCCAAAATATACATATAGGATGGTTCGAGATTGAACCGAAAACTTACGAACACTTAAAAAGTTTTTGCTTAAAATAGGGCCACACGCCTGTGTGGAGAGGGACACGCCCGTGTGGGCAGGCCGTGTAGTCAAACACGCCCATATCCCTAGCCCGTTTGGATTTTATTTTTCATTTCAAACCTACAGGGGTTTTCACACGGCCTGACAAATGCCTGTGTCTATGGCCTGTGTCCCTTACACGGCCATAACACGCCCTTGTCTTAGCACGTGTGTGAAAACCTTAGTATTTTGTTTATGACATCAGCAAACCTCTAGGATCACATGGCCTAGTCACAAACCCGTGTGCTGGCCCGTGTGATGAACTAATTTTTTTTGCAATTTAGATACAGGGGACACACGGTCTATCAACACGCCCTCAGGGCTGACCGTGTGTCACACACGGCCTAGACACACGCCCATCTGTCTACCCGTGTGGACAATTATAAGGCTATTTACCAAGCCAATTGCCACCCTGAAAAACACTCACACTTATACCATTTCAAGCAATCCATACATAGCAATAATGCATTATTGATATTCACTAACTCATCATACATTAACTTCACACAATACTCATTCAATCGCACGAGCTTGCACTTCATGAATTTCATCCTCATTGAATAGATAATACTTAACTAGTATTGGCCAATTCCAATGGCCATTTACAAAATGAATCAAGCAACATTAATAGCCAACACCTTGGCCAACCAATATGACATAACAAAATGACCAAGTACCTATACATGCCATACTCAAAATAGTCGAACTTTACTATACCAAAAGAATAGCTTGATAGTGTGAATCGAGCTCCGACTTCTTTGATCCCCAAGCTAGCTTGGCGATACTACAAGGAAAAGGGAAAAGAGAGGGGTAAGTAATAAGCTTAGTAAGTTAGCATGCAATAAATAGCCACATAAAATCTCATAATACATTCATACTTTACTTTAAGTAATAACACAAGTTCTCAAGTGCATTGACATGGCTTACTCATGCTTACTCTTACCAATCACACATCATACATCGAGCTTATTTCTCGTGCATTACTCATGTAAACCTGTATCACTGATCAATAACTTTAGCACTTTTGCAATCATGAATACAGACTTAGCTCATTATCATCTTTAACATGAACTTAACTATTTATCGTCTTTAGTATGAACTTAGCTCTTTACCCGTTGAACCACTTGAAATATCGAAGGATACCCGGAATTTGTCTTACACGTAATAGGATGCCAATGTCATGTCCCATATATGTTCTTACATGGGATCACATGTCGATGCCGATGCCATATCCCGGATATGGTCTTATACAGGATCTCATATAGATGTCGATGCCATATCCCAGATATGGTCTTAAACGAGATCGTATATCAATGCCATGTCCCAGACATGGTCTTACACGATTTTCCTCTTAGCCAATGCCATATCCCAGATATGGTCTTACACGGAATCTCAATTCGGTGCCAAGGCCATGTCCCAGACATAGTCTTATACGGGACCCTTTTAATCCCATGTCTTGACGATTTTATCCTTTCTATTCCTAAGTTCAACCCGGACTTTAACCTCATAAACCTTCATCATTTTCTCATCATTGGTCCATTTTCATAAAAATAATGTACATTTCATGCAATCTCAACTTTTTAATACATTGAACAGCCCGATTATGACCCTAATCGGAATGGTGGTTTCGGGACCATGAATCCGAGTTAGAAAAATATTTTAATAATTTATTTGATGTCTATGTTATGTGGTTGAGCATGTGTTAAAATATCGTAGGCTAATTTGTCTGTTTGGACGTTTAATTTTAGAAAAAAGACTTAATTGCAAAGGTGGTAAAAGTAGCCTTTATTTAAATTGAGTGATTAAATTAATTTGTCTTCTTTAATATGTGGACTTAAGTTGCAAATTTCCCATTTGATTTGTAAGTGGACGGCAAAATGCATCCATTATGTATTTTAATATTAGTTATATGTGTGATATAATAATGATAATACATATAATATATTAAATAAGCGTATTATAATTAAAAAAAAGAGAAAAACAATTGCATGTTCATCTTTTCATCTATTTGGCCGAAACTAAAGAAATAAAAGAAGAGAAAAAGCTTCCAAGGGGTTTCGACAATACTTAGGCTTAATTAGGTAAGTTTAAGCTTTGGATTTTTTATGATTTTTGCATTTTTGAGATTGTTGTTCACTCTACTTTCAAGCCCATGTATTGATTTTGTGTATTGGTCATGTATGTGAGATATACCATTGATGATAAGTTGAGTTTTATGATGATTTTTGGTATTAAATGTAAGATTGGAGCTAAATGAACATCTTTTGTTTTGAGTTTTTGGTGAATGTAGCTAATTAAGGATTAATTTGTGAAAATATTATCTTAAAGGGTTAAATTGAAAATTTTATGAAATATATGGACTTGTATAGTCCTTATGAAGATTCGACCCTTAAGTTATTTATTCAAATTGTGTGTATTTTGTGTTTTATGCAAATAGGACTAAATTGTAAAAAGTGTGAAATATTAGGGGCAAAATGGTAATTTGCCCATTTATGTGTTTTTGGGCTAAATTGAATAAAAATATATTTGAATGAGCTTAACTTGAACATGTTTAGATCAAGAGCCAAAGAAAACAGACTTGGATCGGGGAAAAGCAAAATTAATTGAATAGTCAGTTTTCGTCGTCCGTCGATATTCGAGGTAAGTCTCTAAGCAAATAAACATCGTAAATTATTTACGTAACCTAGTATATGCTAAAATTTGGAAACATTGTAACTAGATTATGAAATAGCCAAATTTGGCTAAGAATAATAATTGATTTGGTTAAGTTATTTTAATGATATATGCTATTTGAATGTTTTTACAATGAGTTCGAAATGAGTAAAAGGTTCGATATATGAAATGATTTGTGTCAGACAACTTAAAGTATTACTATTTAGGCTTTGAGCCTAGCAAGCCTTGGGCTGGTGAATAAATATCAGACCTTGGGTCTAGCAGGCCTAGTGCCGGTGTGTGATTCAGGCTTACGCCTAGCAGGTTTAATACCGGTGATTTATTTTCAAGTCTATGTCTATAAGACCTCAATTTGATGTGGAAATTGAGCAAGTAAGTTGAATTAATTGACCTTGTATGTTCGGCCACAAAGGTATGTGCATATGAAATGATGAATTGAATTTGTATACAAGTAGTCATATGTGATGTTATATTTAATTTGAATGTATGAGTACATGTGATGACTTAATTAATTTTGAATGTTCGGTTATATATGATAATGTATTAAACTAGTATATTCGGTCATATGTGTTGGTATAATGAGCCATGTATATGTGACCTTATAAGTAAGTAATTATGATATGATATATGAGAACTTGATTATTCGGTCAACTAGGATGATTATGATTTAAATTGAAATAGTGTTATTTTGGCAACGAAAAGTTGTATAATATTATACTTAATGAGAAGTATAAGCATTCGGCCAAAGTGATTTGTGGAGTTCTAGTATAATATTAATGATACAATTTAATTTGATAGAAATGTTTTGATTATTCGTTTGAATTGTTTAATTTGCTTATGACTTACTAAGCTATGATAGCTTACTGTGTATGTGTTTATTTGATTTGTTTTATAGATTTTGAAGTCTAGTTACGAGCTCGGGGATCATCGTCAAAGTCTATCACACTATCGACTTATATCGGTACCTTTAAAGCTTGGATTTTGAACTCATGGCATGTATAGGCTAGCTTATAACTTGGATAATATTTTTGATGTTGTAAATATAAGCCATAAGAAAATGGCTTGATCTTAATGCTAATGATCTAATGTTTAAGTAATCTTAGTCGTAGTGTATGAGTGTGTTATGCTTGGTTTATGAATTCGGTTGTAATATAAGTTCATGTTAGGTATATATATATATGTTTGGCATGGAGTAACCATTTATGACTTATGTTTAGTTCTTTTGGAAAGTTTGATATATGTGGTTGAGGCGTATGTTTGAGATGTGGATTGTTAATGACCTATTATTGAGTTACATAATTCGAAACATGAATCAAATTGGAAATTGTTTATAATGTAAATTAGGTAATCGGTTATGTGATGAAATAAAGGTGATGGTTATAAGTTATTTATGATTCGGCATTGGTGTTTAAATCATGACATTAAGTGTTAGTTATATGTTAATATTGAATTCTTGGTATCGGACATGTGTGGACTAAGTTAGGCTATGAAGTATTTGATTAAGAAATATGGTTTTTGTGTCGGTGTGAAATGGAATGCTTGAATGGGTGAGTTGTTTTAAAATTTATAATTAAGGTGTATTTGTATATTCGGCTAAGGCCTTGTACTCATAATAATAAGTATGTGATAAGGTTAATAAATAATAAAAATGTAAATATATTATGTATTGAATCTTTTCATGAATTACAGAATGTATATTCTATGTTTGTTTTGGTTTGCTCATAAGAGAATTACTTTATGTACCGAATACATGTTTAATGTTTCAATCGTGTATTTGCTCTTTTGATAGTTATAGATCATGCGCATTTGATATACCTATAATATGATCGTTTGAAGCTTGGCTACTTTGGTTCTATTGTGGTGGCAAGTAAACTTATGTATTAGGCATGATTTAATTTATTATAAAAAATTGGTGTTAGTTCAAATTGATATGGTTTTATGTGCATAACTTGTGATAAGAAAATATGTATAATTATATATATTCTGGTTTTGTTATAAAGCATGTTTATATGAACTTATAAATATGTCTAGTACGCTGTGTGGATGGTTTAGCCTGACATTTGATAATGTGTTTTCGTATATATATATATATATAAAATGGATGAAATTATTGATGTGTTATTATATAAAGCATGTATAAGAATGAATGTCTGTTGTGGGTTGTATTTGGATTGGAAATGCCCGTAACCCTAATTCAGCGACGGATACGGGTTAAGGGTGTTACATTTTATTGGTATCAGAGCTTACAGTTTAGTCGATTCTAGGACTACCGTAGTGCGTGTGAGTCTAGCTATAAATGCCTTAAATTATAATGTGATAGTGTGATGACTTCTGACACCTGAATTGTGTTTTTATATAGTAAATGGATCCCGATAGAGATGTAGCTGATGATGTCGAGAGCGTAACGCCTAATCCCACACATGGGACAGTGCCGGTTGAATCTCGACCTATCTCGAGTAGCCATGAGGGGGAGGCTAAGCAAGCCTTCTACCAGATGATGAATGAATGGTTTACTCAATATATCCGGACTAATCCGGCTATGCAACAACCTCTACCCCCGAATAATCCATCTCTGATACCTATGGTACCTCCGATGGTAGATCCGATGAGATTTAGCAGGCCTCCTGTAGACAAAATCAGGAAACACGGGGCCGAAGAGTTTAAAGCTAATGATGATGATGATACGGAACCGAAATGAAATGCGTGGCTTGATAATACTATCCGTGTGTTCGACGAGCTATCATGTACTCCGGATGAATGCTTAAAATGTGCTATATCCTTATTACGGGACACCGCATATCACTGGTGGAATACACTAGTATCGGTGGTTCCGAAAGAGAAAGTGACCTGGGAATTCTTCCAGACTGAGTTTCGTAAGAAATATATTAGTTAGAGATTCATCGACCAAAAACGTAAAGAATTTCTGGAATTAAAATAGGGTCGTATGACCGTGATTGAGTATGAATGGAAATTTGTGAGATTAAGCCGATATGCTCGTGAATGTGTTTCAACCGAGGCTATCATGTGTAAAAGATTCGAAGACGATTTGAATGAAGACATTAAGTTGTTGGTCGGCATACTTGAGATTAAAGAGTTCGTGGTACTTGTTGAACGAGCCTTTAAAGCCGAAGAGCTTGGAAAAGAGAAAAGAAAAGTTGAATTTGAAGCTAGAGACATCCGTAAAAGATCATCGAGTAAGACCTTTCATTCAGCATCAAAGAAGTTCAGAGATGAATCCAGTCGACATAAAGCTACTTCAGACTTTTCTAGACGAGACCGAGACCGACCTCCTGCGGGTTCTCGAGCCACTTCGATTGCTAGCATTGTTAATGTCCAGCAGAATCGGGTTCAGTGCAAGCATTGTGGAAAATGGCATTCTGGGAGTTGTAGATTGCATGATCGGTCCTGTTTTAAATGTGGATCGATGGATTATTTTATTCGGGAGTACCCGATGTTAGCCGAGCAAAATACTGTTCAGAATGCGAGAACGAGCAATGTATCTGTGCGAGGTAGACCACCCAGGCATTCGGGAAATGTAGGTAGCAGTCAGAGAGGAACAAAGGATACTACGGTTCGATCAGAGGCTCGTGCACCTGCTAAAGCATATGCTATACGCGCTCGTGAGGATGCTTCTTCCCCAGATGTTATTACCGGTACTTTCACTCTTTATGATACTAATGTTATTGCGTTGATTGTTCCTGGTTCGACTCATTCTTATGTGTGTGAAACATTAGTATCCATAGAAGACTCTACCATTTAGTCTCATCGAATTTGTGATTCGGGTATCAAACCCCTTGGGCTGGTGTGTTCTGGTTAACAAAGTGTGTAAAAGATGCCCGTTGATGATTCGGGAATCATGTTTCCCAGCAAATTTGATGTTGTTTCCTTTTGAAGAATTCGACATAATTTTGGGCATGGACTGGTTGACTTTGCACGATCTTTGTTGTAAATTGCAAAAGAAAGACTATTGATTTGAGATGTCAGAACAGTGAAATTATTCGGATTAAATCTAATGATCTCGAATGGATTACCAAAGATAATATCTTTGATGTTAGCCCGAAATATACATGAGAAAGGGTTATGAAGCTTATTTTGCTTATGTGCTTGATAGTAAAGTGATCGAAAAGAGAATTGAATCTGCATCAGCTTGTGTGTGCAGTATCCGATGTGTTTCTGAAGAATTACCGGGTTTGCCACACATGCGAGAGGTAGAGTTTGGTATTGAGTTATTACTGGGGACGACTCCGATTTCAATAGCTCCGTATCGGATGGCACCTACAGAATTAAAAGAGTTGAAAGCACAGTTACAAGAGTTAACAGATAGGGGTTTTGCACGACCGAGTTTCTCTCCCTGGGGTGTACCAGTCTTATTTGTGAAAAAGAAACATGGAACTATGCGAATATGCATTGATTACCGACAGCTAAATAAGGTGACTATAAAGAATAAATACCCGTTGACACGGATTGATGATTTGTTTGATCAGTTGAAAGGGGCTTCAGTGTTTTCAAAGATAGATTTGAGGTCGAGTTATTATCAGTTGCGAGTCAGAGATTCCGATGTGCCAAAGATTGCTTTTCAAACGAGGTACGGACACTATGAGTTTTTGGTTATGCCTTTTGGACTTACTAATGCACCTGATGTTTTTATGGATTTGATGAATCGGATTTTCAGTCAGTATTTGGATAAGTTTGTGGTAGTGTTTATAGATGATATTCTGATCTACTCCAGAGATAAAACCAAGCATGCCGAGCACCTGAGACTTGTGCTACAAACTTTGCGAGATAAACAGTTGTATGCAAAGTTTAGTAAATGTGAATTCTGGTTGATTGAAGTCAATTTTCTGGGCCACGTTGTTTCAGCATCAGGTATTCGGATTGATCCGAATAAAATATCGGCTATACTCGATTGGAAACCACCAAAAAATGTTTCTGAAATTCAGAGTTTTCTGGGGCTTGCTGGTTACTACAGACGATTTGTGAAAGGTTTTTCTATGATAGCTACACCGTTTACAAAGCTATTATAGAAAGATATTAAGTTCGAATGGTCAAAAAAGTGTCAGAAAAGTTTCGATTAGTTGAAAGCTCTTTTGACCGAAGCTCTAGTGTTAGTCCAACCTGAACCGGGTAAGGAATTTGTTGTTTATAGTGATGCATCTTTGAATGGTTTGGGTTGCGTTTTGATGCAGGAAGGCAAAGTCATAGCTTATGCTTCGAGACAATTTAAGCCACACGAAAGAAATTACCCGACACATGATTTAGAGCTAGCAGCCATTGTGTTCGCGTTAAAGATTTGGCGTCATTATCTATTCGGTGAGAAATGTCATGTTTATTCAGATCACAAGAGTTTGAAGTATTTGATAACTCAGAGAGATTTTAACCTGAGACAACGCAGATGGTTAGAACTGTTGAAAGATTACGAGTTAGTGATTGACTATCATCCGAGAAAAGCTAATGTTGTTGCGAATGCTTTAAGTCAAAAGTCATTATTTTCTCTTCGTACGTTGAACGTGCATATGATTATGTATGATGATGGTTCGATAGTAGCCGAATTAAAAGCAAGACCGTTGTTTATTCAACAAGTTTGTGATGCTCTGAAAGTTGATAAAGATTTGATGGCAAAATGAGCTCAGTGTAAAAGTGATGTTGAGTCAGGGTTTTGAATTGATGAGAATGACTACTTGAAGTTCAAAGACCGAATATGTGTTCCGAGAAATTCGAATTTAATTCAGATGATTTTAAATGAAGCTCACAACAACCGATTGTCTGTACATCCGGGTAGCACAAAAATGTATAATGATCTGAAACAGTTCTATTGGTGGCCTGGTATGAAACGGGACATATCTGAATTTGTCTCGAAGTGCTTAGTTTTTCAACAAGTAAAGGCTGAACATCAGGTGCCTTCTGGGTTACTTCAGCCGATCATGGTACCTGAGTGGAAGTGGGATCGAGTCTCGATGGATTTTGTATCGGGTTTGCCGTTGACACCGAGTAAGAAAGATCCAATCTGGGTTATTGTTGATAGATTGACAAAATCAGCCCATTTTATTCCGGTACGTACAGATTTCTCACTCGATAAGTTAGCTGAGTTGTACATATCGCAGATCGTACGATTGCACGGAGTACCTATTTCTATTGTTTCGGATAGAGATCCAAGGTTTACATCGCGGTTTTGGAAGAAACTGCAGGATGCTCTAGGTACCAAGTTGCATTTCAGCACTGCTTTTCACCCTCAGTCAGATGGCCAATCCGAACGTGTTATTCAAATACTCGAGGATATGTTGAGATGTTGCGTTCTTGAGTTTGAGGGTACGTGGGAATGATACTTGTCTTTGATTGAATTTGCGTATAATAATAGCTTTCAATTGAGTATCAAAATGGCACCTTACAAAGCTTTGTACGGTAGTAAATGTCGTACACCTCTATATTGGACCGAGCTAAGTGAAAGCAAGATACACGGGGTTGATTTAATCAAAGAGACTGAGCAGAAAGTAAAAGTAATTCGAGAAAGTTTGAAAGTCGCCTCATATCGTCAAAAGTCGTATGCGGACTTGAAATGTAAAGATATAGAGTTTCAAGTGGGCGACCGAGTATTTTTGAAAGTCTCGCCGTGGAAGAAGATACTTAGATTTGGTCATAAAGGAAAACTGAGTCCGAGATTTATTGGGCCGTACGAAGTCATTGAGCGTATTGGGCCAGTTGCGTATAGACTTATACTGCCATCTGAGTTAGACAAGATTCACAATGTCTTTCATGTATCGATGCTTCGACGATACCGATCTGATCCTTCTCATGTGATCAGTCCATCAGAGATTGAAATTCAGCCCGATTTGACTTATGAGGAAGAACCGATTCGCATTTTAGCTCGTGAAGTTAAAGAGTTGCGAAATAAGAAAATCTCGTTGGTTAAAGTTATGTGGCATAAGCACGGGGTTGAGAAAGCGACCTAGGAAACTGAAGAATCAATGAAAGAACGCTACCCACAATTATTCAACGGTAAGATTTTCGGGGACAAAAATCCCTTAAGGGGGGAGAGTTGTAACAGCCCGATTATGAACCTAATCAGAACGGTGGTTTCGGGACCACGAATCTGAGTTAGAAAAATATTTTAATACTTTATTTGATGTCTATGTTATGTGGTTGAGCATGTGTTAAAATATCGTAGGCTAATTTGTCTGTTTGGATGTTTAATTTTAGAAAAAGGACTTAATTGCAAAGGTGGTAAAAGTAGCCTTTATTTAAATTGAGTGATTAAATTAATTTGTCTTCTTTAATATGTGGACTTAAGTTGCAAATTTCCCATTCGATTTGTAAGTTGACGGCAACATGCATCCATTATGTATTTTAATATTAGTTATATGTGTGATATAATAATGATAATACATATAATATATTAAATAAGCATATTATAATAATAAAAAAAGAGAAAAACAATTGCAAGTTCATCTTTTCATCTATTTGGCTGAAACTAAAGAAATAAAAGAAGAGAAAAAGCTTCCAAGGGGTTTCGGCAATACTTAGGCTTAATTAGGTAAGTTTAAGCTTTGGATTTTTGATGATTTTTGCATTTTTGAGATTGTTGTTCACTCTACTTTCAAGCCCATGTATTGATTTTGTGTATTGGTCATGTATGTGAGATATACCATTGATGATAAGTTGAGTTTTATGATGATTTTTGGTATTAAATGTAAGATTGGAGCTAGATGAACATCTTTTGTTTTGAGTTTTTGGTGAATGTAGCTAATTAAGGATTAATTTGTGAAAATATTATCTTAAAGGGTTAAATTGAAAATTTTATGAAATATATGGACTTGTATAGTCCTTATGAAGATTCGGCCCTTAAGTTATTTATTCAAATTGTGTGTATTTTGTGTTTTATGCAAATAGGACTAAATTGCAAAAAGTTTGAAATATTAGGGGCAAAATGGTAATTTGCCCATTTATGTGTTTTTGGGCTAAATTGAATAAAAATATATTTGAATGAGCTTAATTTGAACATTTTTAGATCAAGAGCCAAAGAAAACGGACTTGGATCGGGGAAAAGCGAAATTAATCGAATAGTCGGTTTTTGTCGTCCGTCGATATTCGAGGTAAGTCTCTAAGCAAATAAACATCGGAAATTATTTACCTAACCTAGTATATGATGAAATTTGGAAACATTGTAACTAGATTATGAAATAGCCAAATTTGGCTAAGTATAGTAATTGATTTGGTTAAGTTATTTTAATGATATATGCTATTTGAATGTTCGTACAATGAGTTCGAAATGAGTAAAAGGTTCGATATATGGAATGATTTCTGTGAGACAAGTTAAAGTATTACTATTCAGGCTTTGAGCCTAGCAAGCCTTGGGCTGGTGAACTTATCGGGCTTTATGCCTAGCAGGCTTATTGCTGGTGAATAAATATCAGACCTTGGGTCAAGCAGGCCTAGTGCCGGTGTGTGATTCAGGCTTACGCCTAGTAGGTTTAATACCGGTGATTTATTTTCAAGTCTATGTCTATAAGACCTCATTTTGATGTGGAAATTGAGCAAGTAAGTTGAATTAATTGACCTTGTATGTTCGGCCACAAAGGTATGTGCATATGAAATGATGAATTGAATTTGTATACAAGTAGTCATATGTGATGTTATATTTAATTCGAATGTATGAGTACATGTGATGACTTAATTAATTTTGAATGTTCGGTTATATATGATAATGTATTAAACTAGTATATTCGGTCATATGTGTTGGTATAATGAGCCATGTATATGTGACCTTATAAGTAAGTAATTATGATATGATATATGAGAATTTGATTATTCGGTCAACTAGGATGATTATGATTTAAATTGAAATAGTGTTATTTTGGGAACAAAAAGTTGTATAATATTATACTTAATGAGAAGTATAAGCATTCGGCCAAAGTGATTTGTGGAGTTCTAGTATAATATTAATGATACAATTTAATTTGATAGAAATGTTTTGATTGTTTGTTTGAATTGTTTAATTTGCTTATGACTTACTAAGCTATGATAGTTTACTGTGATTGTGTTTATTTGATTTGTTTTATAGATTTTGAAGTCTAGTTACGAGCTCGGGGATCATCGTCAAAGTCTATCACACTATCGACTTATATCGGTACCTTTAAAGCTTGGATTTTGAACTCATGGCATGTATAGGCTAGCTTATAACTTGGATAATATTTTTGATGTTGTAAATATAAGCCATGCGAAAATGGCTTGATCTTAATGCTAATGATCTAATGTTTAAGTAATCTTAGTTGTAGTATATGAGTGTGTTATGCTTGGTTTATGAATTCGGTTGTGATATAAGTTCATGTTAGGTATATATATATGTTTGGCATGGAGTAACCATTTATGACTTATGTTTAGTTCTTTTGGAAAGTTTGATATATGTGGTTGAGGCGTATGTTTGAGATGTGGATTGTTAATGACCTATTATTGAGTTACATAATTCGAAACATGAATCAAATTGGAAATTGTTTATAATGTAAATTAGGTAATCGGTTATGTGATGAAATAAAGGTGATGGTTATAAGTTATTTATGATTCGGCATTGGTGTTTAAATCATGACATTAAGTGTTAGTTATATGTTAATATTGAATTCTTGGTATCGGACATGTGTGGACTAAGTTAGGCTACAAAGTATTTGATTAAGAAATATGGTTTTTGTGTCGGTGTGAAATGGAATGCTTGAATGGGTGAGTTGTTTTAAAATTTATAATTAAGGTGTATTTGTATATTCGGCTAAGGCCTTGTACTCATAATAATAAGTATGTGATAAGGTTAATAAATAATAAAAATGTAAATATATTATGTATTGAATGTTTTCATGAATGACAGAATGTATATTCTATGTTTGTTTTGGTTTGCTCATAAGAGAAATACTTTATGTACCGAATACATGTTTAATGATTCAATTGTGTATTTGCTCTTTTGATAGTTATAGATCATGCGCATTTGATATACCTATAATATGATCGTTTGAAGCTTGGCTACTTTGGTTCTGTTGTGGTGGCAAGTAAACTTATGTATTAGGCATGATTTAATTTATTATAAAAAAATTGGTGTTGGTTCAAACTGATATGGTTTTATGTGCATAACTTGTGATAAGAAAAGATGTATAATTATATATATTCTGGTTTTGTTATAAAGCATGTTTATATGAACTTATAAATATGTCTAGTACGCTGTGTGGATGGTTTAGCCTGACATTTGATAATGTGTTTTCGTATATATATATATAAAATTGGATGAAATTATTGATGTGTTATTATATAAAGCATGTATACTAATGAATGTCTGTTGTGGGTTGTATTTGAATTGGCAATGCCCGTAACCCTAATTCGGCGACGGATACGGGTTAAGGGTGTTACATACATAATCACATAAGGTTAATTTATTACACACAAACTTACCTCGGTACCAAAACTTGTATAATTGTTCGATTTAGTCCACCTCCTTGTTCTTTCCTCAGTTTCGGTCTAGACTTCGTGTTTCTTGATCTATAATGACAATTTCACTCTTTTAATGATCACATTGACTAAATTTGTAATAGTCCGATTTAGATCGTAGTCGAAATAGTGGTTTCGGGACCACAAATTCGAGTAAGAAAAATATTTTAATATTATTTTCTGTGCTTCTTATATGTGAATTAGTATGTGTGAAATTTCTGTGAGTTAATTTGTCCGTTTGTATGCTTAATTTGAGAAAATGATTAAATTGCATTAAATGCAAAACTAGTATGATATTTGTAAAAGTGCCTATTTGTTGTGGCTTTTAAATGAGGAGGCCTTATGAGGCAATTAAGCCAATATTTAATTAGTGGATGGTTAAAAGACATTAATGGCCTTATATTTATATGTTTTATAAGTTTATTAATAAGGCTAAAGTTGTAAATTGATTAATAAATGAATTAAAACATAAAAATAAAGCATGAAAGGGCCATTATCATCTTTTTTGTCCACCGAATTTAGAAAGAAAGAATAAGGTTTGAAACTTTGAAGCATTCGGCCATTACTAAGCTTAATTCAAGGTATGTTTTTAATCGGTTCTTGATAATTTCTACGTTTTTGTAATCGTAGCTTTGTATACTTCAAAACCCATGCTTCAATTTTGTGAATTGATTATGTTTTTGAAATGTGCCATTGATGAACACATGAGTTTTGTGATGTTTGATAGTGAATTATGGAAGATATGTGTTTGATTATCATAGTTTGTCTTTGGAGTTTTGTTGATTTTGAGTAATTTGGAGTAAATTGGAAGAATAATATTTTGAGGGACTAAATTGTGAAATAAATGAAATGTATCGACTTGTATGAGATACATGAACATTCGACCAAGCATGGGTATAAGCAAATTTGGTGTATTTTGTGATTTTGTGAAATAAGGACTAAAATGTTAAAATGTGAAAATGTGAGGGCTAATTTGTAAATTACCCTAAATATGTGTTTTTGGATTGAATTGAATGAACTATTGAATAAATAGATTAAATTTGAATATGTATAGATCATGAACCGAAGAAAACAGACTTAGTTCGCGGGAAGTCGAAAGTGATCGAATAGTCGAGTCCATACGCTAACCGAATCCGAGGTAAGTTGATATACAAATAAATGTATTTGAATTGAGTTATTTATGTATCTATGAGATATATATTGTATGGTAAATGCTCAAAATGGAGTGTATATGAAATCCGAGGATATGTCGACAAGTTATCAAGGTCTGAGAAGTCCCGTATGAACTTAGGAATAGATAGGATAACGTATGTCATGACATAGGTGTCTGATATTTGATATCATGTAAGACCACGTCTGGGATGTTGGCATTGATTCGAGATTTTGTGTAAGACCACGTCTGGGACGTTGGCATCGATTTGAGATTTACGTGTAAGACCATGTTTGGGACATTGGCATCGTATTGATTCGTGTAAGACCCTGTCTGAGACAGTGGCATCGATATCTGATTACATGTAAGATCACGTCTGGGACATTGGCATTGTACGATTATTCCGAGCACTCTGAGTATCCTATTAGATTCCAAATGGTTCAATGGGCAAATCCGAGAAATGAATGTCTATGTGAGAGGTATAAACGATTCAGGTACGATTGAAAAAAAAAATACACTATGTGTGTATGAGAGGTAAGTGTTTATATAAGCTTACTAAAGTGAATATGTGTATAGTCATGAGATAATATGTGATTATATGCTTGAATGAGCTATATGTGTATATAAGATATCTGAGTTGAGGAATGTGGTAAGCTATGGCTAAGCAAATGAGCGAAAGAATATGTGATGAATTTGCAATGAGAAACATTAATGGCATTGTATCAATGTAGCTATGTGCAATTTATGCTAAGTTTATTTGTATATGGCTTACTAAGCTTTGAAAGCTTACTTTGTGTGTGTTTGTTTTGTTTTATAGATAGTCAAAGCTACTGAAGGCTCGGGGACCGTCGAGGATTGTCATCACACTACCCAATCTCATTTTGGTACCTTTTGGAAATATATATTTTAAGTATGGCATGTATAGGCTAGTCACTTTGGCTTATGTTTAAGATGTGAATATGTGGCCATGTGATATGGCTAGATATATGCTTGAATTATGAATAACTAGTTATGTCCTATGATGCTAGTTTTGGTATGGTTCGATAGCAAATGAATTGGTCATATAAATGGTAAGCTTAATGATGTATAGCTAGCATATTGTTTTGATAAATTTGTGACGGATTATGCTTTGTTGTGCTTGTGATTATATTGAACCAAATGCTTCAATTGTTGGTGTGAATATTAAGCTCATAATTTAATAGATATGTTGCACAATTTGATGTGTTTTGGGTTGCCAAATGTGTATAGGTTGATGCTTGTAAGTGCGTGGAAGAATGACCCAAGTGTGGGTGGCATTTTGGCCTTGTAAATGGCTTTTATTTGCCCACACAGTTGAGCACACGGACGTGTGGCTCGACCGTGTTCTTTGAGGTTGCATTTTGAAACAAGTCAGGATCGACCACGGGCTAGACACACAGGCGTGTCCACGGCCGTGTGGACAAGTCAGTATGTATGCCCTGTTTTGACACGGCTTAGACACACGGGCGTGTCTGAGGCTGTGGGAGGCACACGGCCTGCCCACACGGGCGTGTGACCTCTGTAACTTAAAAAAAGTTTTAAATTTCTGAGAATTTCCGTATGTGTTCGGTTTAGTCCCGGCCCTATTCTAAAGCATGCTCAAGGTCTCGTTGACCTATTTAAGGGACACTTTGATTGCATTGGATGAATTATAATATGAAAAGTCTGTAAAAGTTTCTGATTGTCCAGTAATGCCTCTTAACCCTAAACTGGCAATGGTTACGGGTTAGGGGTGTTACAAAATCGAACCATGAATCATACTTTGGCAAAATTACAATTTTGCCCCTATACTTTCTCATATTTACAAAATAGTCCCTAGGCTCGTATATTGAAATACACTCAATTTCCTTGTATTTTAAGCCTAGCCAAAAGCAGTTTCATAACTACAACAGCCCACAATTTCCACTTATTCACACTTTTATGACAATTTCATAACTTTTACAATTTAGTCCTTTTATGAATTTTCCATGAAAATCACTTAGAAAAAGATGTTTATCATAAATCAAAATTTCATATTCCTCCACTAAACATCATAAAACATGCATGTCATATATGGGTAAATTTTTTATCATGTACCCTAGCTCAAAATATAGCTAGAAATAGCTAAATCGAGCTGTGAGGTTCTCAAAAATACAAAGAACATTAAAAACGGGGCTAAGAGGTACTTACAATCAAGCTTGAAAGTTGAAGAAACCCTAGCTATGGTGTCCTTGAGAATTTCGGCTAGCATGGAGAAGATGGACATGAATTTTGACTTCTTTTTATCTTTTTATTAACTTATTAACCAAATGACCAAATTGCCCTTAATGCCCCTTTCTTGAGATTTTTCCTTCCCATGTCTATTTTTGTCCATCATAAGTTATAATGGTCTATTTGCTAAATAAGGACCTCTAATAAATTTTCTATTGCTTTCTCATACTTGAATCTTCTAGAATCTCATATTTTTTCAATCTTTGCAATTTAGTCCTAATGAATAAATTGATCACTAAATTATAAAATTTCTTCATGAAATTTTCACATAATCATGGAAACATGTTATAGACCCCATAAAAACCATAAAACACATATTTTTACTTCAAATTTGTGGTCTCGCAACCACTATTCTGACTAGGCCCTAAATCGGGCTATTACAATTCTCCCCCTTAGGGATTTTCGTCCCTGGAAATCTTACTGGTAAAAGGGTTGGGATATTTGTTTCTCATAGCTCCTCAGGTTCCCATGTAGCCTCTTCTACCCCATGTCTTTGCCATAGTACTTTCACAATAGCAATGTTTTTATTTCTTAACTGTTTGACTTCTCGAGCCAAAATCTTAACCGGCTCTTCACCATAAGTTATGTCCGGTTGAATTTCAACTTCTGTCGGTACAATCACATGCGAAGGATCTGATCGATACCGATGTAACATAGGCACGTGGAACACATTATTAATCTTTTCCAACTCAGATGGCAATGCCAAACGATAGGCTACTGGTCCTATCCTCTCGGTAATCTCATACGGTCCGATAAAGCGTGGACTCAATTTGCCTTTCCGGCCAAACTTGAGAACCTTTTTCCATGGCGATGCTTTCAGAAACACCTTATCACCAACTTGAAACTCAATCTTTTTTCGTTTCAAATCTGCGTAGGACTTTTGTCTGTCCGAAGCAGCTTTTAAACAATCATGAATTACTTTTACCTTCTCTTCGGTTTCTCTGACCAAATCGACCCCGTGAATCTAATTCTCTCTGAGTTTAGTCCAATACAGGGGCGTTCGGCACTTACGCCCATATAATGCCTCATAAGGCGCCATTTTCAAGCTCGACTGAAAACTGTTATTGTAGGCAAATTCCACTAACAGTAAGTACTTTTCCAAAATGCCTTGAAACTCTAAAACACAACATCGAAGCAAGTCTTCAAGTATTTGTATTACCCTCTCTGACTGTCCGTCGGTTTGCGGATGGAAAGCTGTACTAAAGCTCAACTCTGTGCCCAAGGCTTCTTGCAGCTTCTTCCAAAATCGTGATGTAAATCTCAGATCTCTATCCGATATAATCGACAACGGTATTCCATGTAGTCATATAATTTCTGAAACATACAAATCTGCCAACTTATCAAGCGAATAATCAATGCGTACCGGTATAAAATGGGCTGACTTCGTAAGTCTATCAACTACAACCCATATGGCATCCTTCTTTTTCGGTGTCAAAGGCAAGCCCGTCACAAAGTCCATGGTAACACGGTCCCATTTCCACTCGGGAACCATGATAGGCTGGAGCAATCCCGAGGGTACTTGGTGTTCAGCTTTCACTTGCTGACAAATCAAACATCTCATTACAAACTCAGAAATATCTTTCTTTATACTCGTCCGCCAATACCATTTCTTCAAGTCATTATACATTTTTGTACTGCCTAGGTGTACAGATAAACATCCACTATGTGCTTCATGTAAAATTTTCTGAATAAGTTCATCATTTCTAGGTACACAGACCCTATCTCGGAACATAAAACATCTATCCGAATTAATATGGAAGTCCGACTCAACACTCAACTCACACTGAACTCTTTTGGCTTGCAAATCACTATCATTTTTCTGAGCTTCACAAATCTCTTGGAGAAACATCGGTCTAGCTCTCAATTCAGCTTAAATTGAGCCATCATCAGATAAGGCCAACCATGTATTCATAGCTCTCAATGTAAACAAATATTTTCTACTCAAAGCGTCGGCGACCACATTCGCCTTTCCCGGGTGGTAGTCAATCACTAGCTCATAATCTTTTATCAACTCTAACCATCTTCGTTGCCTTAGATTCAATTCTTTTTGAGTCATCAAGTACTTTAGACTTTTGTGATCAGTGAATACCCGACATTTCTCGCCATACAAATAGTGTCTCCAAATCTTCAATGCAAATACGATGGCAGCTAATTCCAAATCATGGGTCGGGTAATTCTTCTCATGTGGCTTTACCTGTCTAGAAACATAAGCTATCACCTTGCCCTCTTGCATAAGTACACAACCCAATCCATTCAAGGATGCATCACTATAAACCACAAATTCTTTTCCTGGTTCGGGTTGTACTAAAACTGAAGCCTCAGTCAACAATGCCTTCAATTTCTCAAAACTTTGCTGGCACTTTTCTGTCCACTCAAACTTCACATCTTTTTGCAATAGCCTCGTCATCAGAGTAGCTAACATGGAAAATCCCTTAAAAACCGTCTATAATAACCAGCTAGGCCCAAAAAACTTCTAACCTCGGATACGTTCCTTGGCGGCTTCAAATCCACAATTGCAGAAATCTTACTCGGGTCAACTCTAATTCCATCTCCCGAAATAATGTGCCCCAAAAACCTGACTTCTTTAAGCCAAAATTCACCTTTACTAAACTTGGCATATAACTGATTATCTCGTAAAATTTGTAAGACTGTCCTCAACGGCTCAACATGCTCGCTCTCATTTCGAGAGTAAATCAGTATATCATTAATAAAGACCACAACAAATTTATCCAAATATGGCCGAAGGATGCGATTCATCAAATCCATAAACACAGTGGGGGCATTTGTTAAACCGAAAGGCATGACTAAAAATTCATAATGACCATTCCTTGTCCGAAATGCAGTTTTCGGCACATCTGAGTCTTTGACTCTCAACTGCTAATATCCAGACCTCAAGTCTATCTTGGAAAAAACAGTGGCTCCCTTCAATTGGTTAAACAAATCATCGATCCTTGGTAAGGGGTACTTGTTCTTTATGGTTACCTTATTAAGTTGCCGATAATCTATACATAACCTCATGGAACCATCTTTCTTTTTCACAAATAATACGGGAGCACCCCATGGAGAATAGCTCGATCTTGCGAAACTTTTATCCGTCAACTCTTGTAACTGTGCCTTCAATTCTTTCAACTCGGTTGGAGCCATCCTGTACAGAGCAATTGAAATAGGGGCAGTACCAGGGACTAACTCAATACCAAATTCAAACTCTCTCACTGGAGGTAACCCTGACAATTCTTCCGGAAATACATCTAGATACTCACATACTATTGGCACTGACTCAATTCTTAACTCAGTCTCTTTAGCATTCATCACAAAAGCAAGGTAAGCTTCATATCCCTTTCTTATGTACTTCTGAGCAGACATGAAAGAAATCACTGCAGAGAATTTGTCTTGTTCATTTGATTCAACATGGAGAATATCCCTATTTTCACATTTTAATTCAATGAACTTCCTTCCACAATTTACTATCACATCATGAGAAATTAACCAATCCATACCAAGAATTAAATCAAATTCATCAAATGGCAATAGCATGAGATTTGCCAGAAAATAATGACCTCTAATCATCAAAGGGCAATCTTTGCATACCTTGTCAACTAACACGCATTTGCCTAGGGGATTTGACACTTTTATCACAAATTCTGTAGACTCTACAGGCATGCTCATAATAGTTACTAATTTCATGCAATTACTAATTTCATGCAAACATACAAGTGGGTAGATCCCAGGTCAATTAAAGCAACAACATGAGTATCATAGAGAGAAAATGTACCCGTGATCACATCAGGGGATGACGCCTCTTCGCGAGCGCAAATGGCGTAAGTCCTCGCAGGCGCTCTACCCTCAGATCTTGCAGTCTGCTCTCTGGGTGTATTCTTACTACTCGTTCCGCTTCCCAGATTTCTCTGTGGCCTTCCTCTAGCAATACTTCTCGATCTTGCACTCTGAGATTTCTCTTTCTCACCCATCTCGGGGCATTCTCTAATAAAATAATCTGGGGATCCACACTTGAAACAAGCTCTCTCATTTGCTCGACACTCACCAGGATGACGTCTGCCACACTGTGGACATTCCGGTCTACTTGGTCGAGTATTTCCAACACTAGCAACTGAAGTGGTCTGAGCCTTAGACCCCAAGTACTGTTTACCCTTACTTCTGTTTGAAAACCCATTTGAAGTGGTTGATCGAGTAGTAAACTCTCTTGATTTCTTGGATGAGGATTGAAATGACTTACCTAGTTGTCTCTTCCTTGAGTCACGAGACTCAATTTTAGCCTTTCTTTTCTCTTTGGCCAACTCCTCCGCCTTGCAAGCTCTATCTACTAACACGACAAATTCTTTTAGTTCTAGCACACCTACATACAATCAGATATCCTCATTTAATCCGTCCTCAAACCTTTTGCACATGATGGCCTCGGTGGATACGCACTCCCGGGCGTATTTACTAAGCCTTACGAACTCACGTTCATATTCAGTCACTGTCATTCTACCTTGTTTTAACTCTTGGAATTCCTTTCTTTTCTGGTCGATGAACCTTTAGCTAATGTACTTCTTTTGGAACTCTTCTTGGAAAAATTCCCAATTAATTTTGTCCCTTGGTACAACCGACACAAGGGTGCTCCACCACTGGTAAGCTGAATCTCTTAAAAGAGACACGGCACACTTCATACACTCTTCGAGTGTGCAAGATAGTTCATCAAATACCCTAATGGTATTTTCAAGCCAGAACTCTGCTCTTTTCGGATCATCATCTTTATTAGCTCAAAACTCTTCAGCTCCTTGTTTCTGGATTCTATCAACAGGGGGCTTTTCCCTTCTTACCACTTCTACAACTTGGGGAGCTACAGGGGTAGGCTGAGGAATAGGTGGGGGAGGAGGGGGTTGTGCATTTGGGTTCATTCAAACGAACTCCGTATACCAAGTATTCATCATATGGAGAAAGGCTTCCCTAGCCTCTTCTTCTCCTCTCTGACTCACAGTCGTTGGTCGATTCTCATTTTCAGTTGGCACTGTCCCTTGGGCGGGAGCCGGTGCGTTACTTTCTACATCATCCGCCACTGCTCTTTCGGGATCCATTTACTATATGAAAACATAATTTAAGCTGTCAAGAGTCGTCACACTATTACTATATAAATACTCATACGTATGGCATGTATAGCTAGACTCGTGCATATGCTACGTTAGTTCAAGAATCGACTAAACTGTAGCTCTAATACCAGTAAATGTAACACCCCTTACCGTATTTAATGCCAGAACCGGGTATGAGGCATTACTAGACTTAACATACATCATCATGTAATATTGAGCTATAAACTTTAACTCCAAACTTAAAACCTTTCATTCGTATTCACAACGTCCCTATTATGGGTCTACGAGACCCGAAAAATACATATAGGATGGTTCGGGATTGAACCGAAAACTTACGAACACTTAGAAAGTTTTTGCTTAAGACAAGGCCACACGCACGTGTGGAGAGGGACACGCCCGTGTGGGCAGGACATGTAGTCACACATGCCCATATCCCTAGCCCGTGTGGATTTTATTTTTCATTTCAAACCTACAGGGGTTTTCACACGGCCTGGCACATGCCCGTGTCTATGGCCCGTGTCCCTCACACGGCCATAACACGCCCGTGTTTTAGCACGTGTGTGAAAACCTTAGTATTCTATTTATGACGTCAGCAAACCTCTAGGATCACACGGCCTAGTCACAAGCCCGTGTGCTGGCCCGTGTGACGAACTAAATTTTTTGCAATTTAGATACAGGGGACACACGGTCTATCAACACGCTCTCAGGGCTGACCGTGTGTCACACACGCCCGTGTGTCTACCCGTATGGACAATTATAAGGCTATTTACCAAGCCAATTGCCACCCTGAAAAACACTCACACTTATACCATTTCAAGCAATTCATACATAGCAATAATGAATTATTGATATTCACTAACTAATCATGCATTAACTTCACACAATACTCATTCAATCGCACGAGCTTGCACTTCATGAATTTCATCGTCATTGAATAAATAATACTTAACTAGTATTGGCTAATTCTAATGGCCATTTACAAAATGATTCAAGTAACATTAATAGCCAACACCTTGGCCAACCAATATGACATAACAAAAAGACCAAGTACCTATACATGCCATACTCAAAATAATCGAACTTTACTATACCAAAAGACTAGCTTGATAGTGTGAATCGAGCTCTGACTTCCTTCGATCCCCGAGCTAGCTTGGCGATACTACAAGGAAAAGGGAAGAGAGAGGGGTAAGCAATAAGCTTAGTAAGTTAGCATGCAATAAATAGCCACATAAAATCTCATAATACATTCATACTTTTCATTAAGTAATCACACAAGCTCTCAAGTGCATTGACATGGCTTACTCATGCTTACTCATACCAATCACACATCATACATCGAACTTATTTCTCGTGCATTACTCAAGTATACCTGTATCGCTCATCAATAACTTTAGCACTTTTGCAATCATGAATACAGACTTAGCTCATTATCATCTTTAACATGAAATTAGCTCTTTATCGTCTTTAGTATGAACTTAGCTCTTTACCTGTTGAACCGCTTGGAATATCAAAGGATTTTCAGAATTTGTCTTACACGTAATAAGATGCCAATGCCATATCCCAGATATGGTCTTACATGGGATCACATGTCGATGCCGATGCCATATCCCAGATATGGTCTTATACGGGATCTCATATCGATGTCGATGCCATATCCCAGATATGGTCTTATACGGGATCGTATATCGATGCCATGTCCCAGACATGGTCTTACACGATTTTCTTCTAAGATGCCGATGCCATATCCCAGGTATGGTCTTACACGGGATCTCAATTCAGTGTCGAGGCCATGTCCCAGACATGGTCTTATACGGGACCCTTTTAATCTCATGTCTTGACGATTGTATCCTTTCTATTCCTAAGTTCAACTAGGACTTTCACCTCATAAATCTTCATCATTTTCTCATCTGACATCATTGGTCAATTTTCATAAATATAATGTACATTTCATGCAATCTAAAGCATTTCAATACAAAATGACATAAGGCTAATTTATTACACACAAACTTACCTCGGTATAAAAATTTATATAATTGTTCGATTTAGTCCACCTCCTTGTTTTTTCCTCAGTTTTGGTCTGGACTTCGTGTTTCTTGATCTATAATGAAAATTTCACTCTTTTAATGATCACATTGACTAAATCGAACCATGAATCATACTTTGGAAAAATTACAATTTTGCCCCTATAGTTTTTCATATTTACAGAATGGTCCCTAGGCTTGTATATTGAAATACACTCAGTTTCCTTGTATTTTAAGCCTAGCCAAATCATTTTCATAACTACAACAGCCCACAATTTCCACTTATTCACACTTTTATGACAATTTCATTACTTTTACAATTTAGCTCTTTTTATGAATTTTCCATGAAAATCACTTAGAAAAAGATGTTTATCATACATCAAACTTTCATATTCCTCCACTAAACATCATAAAACATGCATGTCATATATGGGTAAATTTTTGAACATGAACCCTAGCTCAAAATATAGCTAGAAATAGCTAAATCGAGCTGCGAGGTTCTCAAAAATATGAAGAACATTAAAAACGGGGCTAAGAGGTACTTACAATGTAACAACTCGACTTAGGGCCTAGTCGGCATAGTGGTGCGAGACCAGAAATTTAAAATAAAAATATGAGTTTTATGATTTCTATAAGGTTTATGAGGTGATTGCATGATTGTGTGAAAATATCATGAAGAAAATTTATTAATTAGTGATTAAATTGTCCATTAGGACTAAATTGCAAAGATTAGAAAATATGAGATTCTAGAAGGTTTAAGTATGAAATAGAATCATAAAAATTATTGGAAGTCCCTATTTGGCAATTAGACCATTATATCTTAAGATGGACAAAAATAGACATGGGAAGGAAAAAATCTTAAGAAAGGATCATTAAGGGCATTTTTTGTCATTTGGTAAATAAAAAAATTAAAAGGGAAAATAAGGCCAAAATCATGTCCATCTTCTTCCTCTTGGCCGAAAATTTCAAGGAGGACATAGCTAGGGTTTCTTCAACTTTCAAGCTTGATAGTAAGTGCATCCTAGCTCCGTTTTTAATGTACTTTCGTATTTTTGAGACCCTCGTAGCTCGGTTTAGCTATTTCTAGCTATATTTTGAGCTAGGGTTTATGTTCAAAAATTTACCCATGTATGACATGCATGTATTTTGATGTTTTATGGAAGATTATGAAAGCTTGATGTAGGATAAACATCTTTTTCTAAGAGATTTACATGAAAAATGCATAAAAGGACCAAATTGTAAAAGTTGTAGAAATGGTCATACATGAGTGAAATAGTGGAAATTGAATGTTGTTATAGTTGAGAATAAGATTCATCTAGGCTTGAAATGCAAGAAAGTTGAATAAAAATCATTTTACAAGCCTAGGGGCAAAAGTGTAATTATGATAAAGTTTAGGGGCAAAATTGTAATTTTGCCAAAATATGAATTACGAGTCAATTTAGTCAATGTGTGTAATTGAAAAGTGAAAATATTATTATAGATCAAGAAACACGAAGCCCGGATCGAAACCGAGGAAAGAATAAAATCGAGGACTAAATCGAGCATCGAAACACATTTTGAGAATCGAGGTAAGTTTGTATGAAGTTAGAGTTTCATAATGTTCGATATTTGAAACTACATGAAATTATGACCATGTATGTTATTGTTGTGAAAATAGAGTGATGAAGTCTCGAGGAGAAAATGTTGAAAATAAGTTATGTGAAATTCCGGATAAAGATTCGGAACAATGAGGTTACCCATGTATTAGCATTGAATAAAGGAGGTCCCGTGTAAGACCATGTCTGGGACATGGCCTCGGCACCAAAGGAAGATCTCGTGTAAGACCATGTCTAGGACATGGCATCGACATTCATGTACGATCTCGTATAAGACTATATCTGGGATATGGCATCGTCATCTAGCTATAAGATCCCGTGTAAGACCATATCTGGGATATGGCATCGGCATCAAGGTTTGATCCCATGTAAGACCATATCTGGGATATGGTGTTGGCATCAAGATTTATGCAAGATGAGTTGTATTTCCTACGATAATCTGATTAGCTCATGGGCAATAGAGCTAAGAATGTGAATTGGTATAGAGCCAAAACTATTTATGAATGACCTTGAGTCCCATTCATGTTATGAATGATGAATATTTGAGTTTATGCTTATGTTAGTATAAGAGCTAAGTTATGTGATAAGTGATACAGGTACCCTGAGAAAATGCAAGTTATGAACCCCTAATGAAACATGAGATGGGTAAGAATAAGCATGAGTAAGTATGGATGAGTATGCTTAAGCATCTGAGACTTATGTTGCTATTGTATTAATAGATGGATGAATTTAAAGTAAGCAATTATGTTGTTATTTAAGTTTCATGCAAACTTACTAAGCTATATGCTTACCCCTCTCTTTTCCCTTTTCCTTGTAGTTTTGCCAAGTTAGCTCGGGAATTACAGAACGTCAGAGCTCGGATCACACTATCAACCGTTCTTTTGGTATAGTAAAGTAAATTCATTTTGAAGTATGGCATGTATAGGAACTTGATCATTTTGAGTCATGTCATGTTTGTATGCCAAAGGGTTGGCTATTAATGCTTCACACTCATTTTGTAAATAGCCATGATGAATTGGCCAATATAGTTAAGATCATGTTTTAAGGTTGATGGGTATAATGAAATGAATGTTCATGCTAGATAATGAGTAAAATATGGATGGATAGAATGATGATTTAGAGATTATTCATGATTGATATTGTTATGTTATGTGTTGCTTGCGATGAGACGAATGGGTTTATGTTTCAGGGTGGCAAAAGGGCTTGGAAAGTAGCCTCTAAGTGTCCACACGGGTAGACACACAAGCATGTGTCTAGGCAGTGTGTGACACACGGTCAGCCCCATGGGTGTGTTAGAAGGCCGTGTGTCCCCTGCATTTACTTACGAGAATAAGAATCGTCACACGGGCCAGCACACGGGCGTGTGCCTTGGCCGTGTGCCATTATGGATTTGATGACATCATAAACAGAGAGCTCCACGGGTAAAGGACACGAGCGTGTCTAGGCCGTGTGAGGGACACAGGCTATTGACACAGGCGTGTGTCCGGCCGTGTGAACATGCTTGTAGGTTCGAAGGAAAAACAAATTCTACACGGGCTAGGGACATGGGCGTGTGAGACCACACGGCCTACCCACACGGGCGTGTCCCATGTCACACGAGCGTGTGACCCCTGTCTAGGCAAAAATTTTCAATGAGTGCAAAAGTTTCTAGTTGAACTCCGAAATTCTCCGGATGTATGTTTAAGGCCTCGTATGCCCATGATATGTATGTTATGATTAAGAAGATGAGTTTTACGTTGGAATGAAATTTTATAGCCCGTAATTACATGTTCAGGCAAGGTTAAGCATGGTAATGCCTCGTATCCGGTTCCGGCGTCGGACACGGGTAAGGGTTGTTACATACAATCAAGCTTGAAAGTTGAAGAAACCCTAGCTATGGTGTCCTTGAGAATTTCGGCTAGCATGGAGAAGATGGACATGAATTTTGAATTCTTTTTCCATTTTTATTAACTTATTAACCAAATGACCAAATTTCCCTTAATGCCCCTTTCTTGAGATTTTTCATTCCCATGTCTATTTTTGTCCATCATAAGTTATAATGGTCTATTTGCTAAATAAGGACCTCTAATAAATTTTCTATTGCTTTCTCATACTTGAATCTTCTAGAATCTCATATTTTTCAATCTTTTCAATTTAGTCCTAATGAATAAATTGATCACTAAATTATAAAATTTCTTCATGAAATTTTCACATAATCATGCAAACATGTTATAGACCTCATAAAAACCATAAAACACATATTTCTACCTTGAATTTGTGGTCTCGCAACCACTATTCTGACTAGGCCCTAAATCGGGCTACTACATCTTGAATCTATAAGAAAATACAATATTAGAGTGGATCAAAAGAATCACACTATCACAAGGTATATGTGGCATGTATATACTAAACTCTTCTCCGTTACATTAGTCCTAGAACCGACTAAATCGTCGCTCTGATTCCACTAAAATATAACACCCCTAACCCGTCTTTGTCGCTGAATTAAGGTTACGGAGCATTACCAAACAATCTTCAATCATTTGTCCATATAACATTAAAATAAATACATGACATTCGAAACATATCAATCATAGGCATTCTTCCTTAAATTAAGCCTTTGATGCCCTAAAAATAACATTGATGTAATTCAGGACTAACTTGAAACAAAACAGAAGTTTTAAGAAAAAGTTGTAAAAATTGGAAAACATGGGTCACACAATAGTGCAAAATCACCCCAGGCCATGTAACTTTCGAACAAGGGACACACGGCCGTGTCCCCACCCATGTAATTCACTGAGCAGCCTCACACCCCCGTGTGCCAAGCCATGTGCTAGGCCGTGTAACTCTCTGAATTGCCACACACGCTCGTGTGCCAGGCTGTGTGCTAGGCCATATGCTAAGCCGTGTAACTCGCTGACTTCAACACTAAGAAATTCTCATATTCACACGGCCATGTGTCTCACACAACTGTGTGACAGCCCGTGTCCTAGGCCGTGTGAACCTAAAATCAATTCATTTCATAACTAATTCATGCATAACTAACCCATTCATTTATGCACACTATCAAGGGACCTAAGCATCATTCAAGTACACATAATCATGCTATTTCAAACAATCTAATTCACCTAACCAATGTGTCGTTCAAAGACACCATAAATATATCAAACATTACATACCAAAACAAGCCAACAATACTTTAGTTCATGCATATAATCTAGTTCAAACACTTACCAAAACTTATCTCAAATAACCATTTTCAAGTCATCATAAAATACCAAAAAGGAACCTTAGACATAAGCACTTGAAAGTGCCTAAAATGACAATACTTGGTGAAGCATTAAAGTACACCAACCCAAACGTAACCTGAAGAGAATAAACATACCAAGACACTATTCCAAACATCCTATACATTTCAACCATATATTCATCTATATATACATGCCACTACCCTAGGAGATACAAAAACTAACAACCTAGTAGATAGTGTGAGCCGGTTAATTGATCCATTCCAAAATGTCAGCAACGATTATCTACAAAATAATCCACAAGAACCTGTAAGCAAACAAAACTTAGTAAGGACATAGTATAACATTTAATCTAAACATAATTAGACACAATTCACAACCTATTTGATTTAGGGTTTCTAGAGTATAAACAGGGGCACGTAAGTGCATTCAGGGGTACCGAAGTACAAACAGGGGCACGTATGTGCAATCAGGGGTACCAAAGTACAAACAGGGCCACGTATGTGCAAACAAGGGTACCAAAGTACAAACAGGGCCACGTATGTGCAATTAGGGGTACCGAAGTACAAATAGGGGCACGTATGTGCAATCATGAATAATTATCTATAAACATATTAATTAAAGAACAATATTATAAGATTTCAAGTAAAACTTTATTTACGTATTGAAATACTATCGACTTACCTACGATTTAATTTCGGTCAATACGCAGGAACTATTCATTTATTTTCCCTTTTCCTCGGTTATTGTCTCTTTAATTCAGATCTTGATCATGCAAACTAAGAAGTTGACCGAATGGTGGTTTCGGAAACAGGTTGAAGAGAATGAATCAAGTAAAATGTCTAATTTGTTTTAATTTGTTTAGTTTAATTTTGATTTAATTATAAGTTTTCCATTAAACACCTATTAATTAATCATTTTCATACCATTTGCCGTCGAACCATAATAATTAGGGATAATTGCCACATAAGTCCTTCTTCATTTAGTTATTAAACTAGTTAATCATCTAAACGCAATAATTACTAAGTTTTGCATCATTTTCAATTTAGTCCTTTTTGTAACGCCCCAAATTTGGGCCTAGTAGAAATGGGCCCATTGGGCCTTGGGAATGGTAGCGTTTAGAATTCTTGAGAATAAGAGAATGGCACTAATGGAAGTTGGATCTATTAGGTGAGTGATTTTGGAAGGTTAGGGGGCTTCTGGAAGTCTTGGGTTTAAGCCATGTCATTTGGAAAAGTTAATTTTTGCCTTAATGGGACCCTAGTCTCAGGTATTAGGCCTCTTAAGCAGATTAAGGGGAAAATAGGACACAATTGGGCCTATGGTTCAGTGGCAAGGTGGCGCCACTTGGGGAGCTATAAGGTGGCGTTACTATAAGGTGGAGAGGTCCAAGGTTTGAGGCTTGATAGTGGTAAATTGGGAGGTTTTATTTTTGCACATGGAAGGGAAGTAGTGGCGCTAGAGTGGACTTTGGAAGGGAGTGTTCAGGAGAGAAAATTAAGGTGAAGATAAGAGAGAAAAGATAGGGGATTGAGGTATGGATGTGTTGGTGCCGAATGGGACTCTGGGGGAAGGGAGTTTCGGCTTTTGGCTATAAAAGGAGGGTGTTGAATTCCTTTGAAGGGTTTCTATTACTTTTCCTTTCTTCCCCTCACTCTGTTTCTCCCATAGCCGAATCCCTTATTGCCGAAATTTTGTTTTTCTCCCTAGCCAAACCCTCCATACCTTATCTTCTCAAATTCCTTTTCTTTTTCACCTTTGGTTCTAGCCGATTACTTCTTCTCTTCTTCTTCCTATTGGTGCCGAATAGTCCCTTTCACGATACAAATCTCAAAAGCTGAATACTTCTTGGGCCGATTGCTTCTTGGGTAAGTACTTAGTCAATTTTCCATTAGTGTGTTTTAGTAAAAGCCGAAGGGCTATCTAACCTCTCCTTGTCGTTAACCTTGTATTAACAAGGGTAGGGTTCAAAGATCGCAAGCATGGTAAGGATTGTTAGCAAAGTGGTAAGTGTTCTCGTCTCAGTTACGGATTATTGGACGGCCGAATGTAAGTATGGCTTATAGAGGTGACTTGTGTGGAATATGAGACACTTGTTTTTTATAGTATATGTTTGGGTGCAGATCTAGGGGATATTCGTGAATAGTATCTAAGGAAGGGCTACTAGAACTGGTGGCACACAGTAAGGTTACGGTGAGGTTTCAGTTTTTGATAAAGTATGTATTAAGCCCTTGGTTAATCGTTAAGTGATGTCATTTGTAGGTTCATGATTAAGGGGATTGCCGCACGCGTTATTACCAGTTGTGTACAAACACTACACACACACGATGGCGGCAACGCCGAAAAGCCGAAAGTGGCTAAATGGGCCTACCGAGCTCGTGGGCCCAAATCGAAAAAGATTGATATGTGTATTTGAATATTTAATTGACATGAAAAGGGTGTATGGTTTGATTATGATCGGGCCTAATGGGCTACATAAACATGAGCGGGCCTAATGGGCTATATAAACATGAATGGGCTTACTGGGCCTTATGGGATTTTAGAAATGTATGCTAGGGTTTAATGGACTCTAGGCCGAGTTCTGATAAATTCTTAAAATTGCATAAGACTTAATTTATTAATCAAACATGTTTGTGGACAAGTCGATTAGTTAGAGTGTGGTAACCGACATATGCATGTCTAGGATTTGATCGAGGGAGAGCTTGGTACTTAAGCGGTCCTAGTGACCCACCTCATCTTTTCTGAGATCCTACCTGGTGCATAGTGTTTGTTCACTTTAACCGCGAGGACTTGTTGATGGGCCAAAGTTCATAACTAAAACCCGAGGTGAAAGAAATTATGGAAATACCCATGTAGGGTAGAAATTACGAAAATACCCCTGTAAGGTAGAATTATGAAAATACCACTGTAGGGTAGATTTACTAAAATATCCCTCGGTAGTGAAATGACTAAAATGCCCCTAGGTGCTTAATGTGTGAAAACGTGTATGTTCCATTCATGAGATATATGTTGCACTTGGGTGGGTTTGATGATACGGAGGAAGATATGTGAGGATCACATAGTCGCTTGACGATCGTGGATCCACTGGTGGCTTTAAGCCCATTATATGCTTAGCAGCTTTGCTGCAACGTTGAATAGTGCCGCTGTTGGTGCTACCTTTGGAGTGTAGGGCTGGATGGGTTGATATTTATATCCCCACAGGAGTGTAGGGTTGGTACGGGTGGAGTGCATGGTTGGATATGGGATGGGTGCATTGCATTCATGTGAAATTGATATGATATGAGGTCATTGTGGGCTAAGGCCCAAGACCACCGATTTTGATAGGGCTTAGGCCCAACGTGATAATTGTGATAATTCCATGTTGATTGGATTACCAAGGGTCGTACACACTGAGTTTCGAAACTCACACCCTTTAATTAAATGTTTCAGGTCATCCTCAGTAGACGGTTCGACGTGGAAGAGGACTCGGGGATGGCCACACTTCAAGCTACTTAGAAGTTTTTCTTTATTTGTTTCGAATAACTCTGTTTTAAGTACTTTATTTTCATTGGGATGTCATAAGGCCGTGTACCTCCAATTTGAGTTTACAACTGTTAAACTTTAATAAATTTCTAAAGTTTAAACATGATTTTTGAAATAACTATAACATATGGACGTTTTTGTTTAAACATGGGCTTTTATCATAACTTAACAGGTTACTTGGATTTTGGGTTTCTAAATCCTAAACTTAAGTTTTTAATTAAGCAAAGTCGTTTTAGAATTATCCCTTTGATGTGACATCACCAGATTCGACCATAACGTCTGGGTCGGGTTTGGGGGTGCTACATTTAGTGGTATCAGAGCCAGGTTGCAAAACTCGACTGTGAAATGGGCCTTAAATTTTGGGTTTTTAAAATAAGTAGATTAAAAAGTTTTTGCAGGATTCTTGAAGTGTGGTTCACTGAGCCCTCGACGTCGAGCCTAGTAAGTTTTTTTTCTGTTATTATATTGGTTTAAACTGTTGAACTATATTTAGATATTGGGCTACTTTAAACAATTGGTTTTTAGAGACTAAATCCCGTAGGAAACTTAAGCCTGTAGTGGATTTACGACCGCGAAACAACTTTTAAATTGTTACTTGCATAAGACATGTGTTTTAAACAGTGGAACTATGAACTAATTTCATAAAAAATTCTAATCCAGAAATACGCACACAACGATAAGCGCTAGAAGAGGTGCAAGAGGCCGCGGCAGAGGCTGCGGAAGTGGTAGGGCTGGGTCATCGACGTCGGGCCATATGCCCAACGTTGGAGTAGAGGAGGCTCCGGCCTCACCAGTAGCTGAAACGAGACCATATGACCAGGCTGCCACTGCAGAAGAAGCAATGTGGCAAGCCATGTTAAGTATTCTAGAAAGGGTCGTTGGGCCCAATAATGGTACGGGAAGTCGTGGGTCGATCGTGGAGCGACTCCGAGCTAATGGGGCAGAGATTTTCAAAGGAGTAGCTGGGGTGGCCCCGAATGTGGCGGAGTACTGGTTGGAATCTACGAAAAGAATAATGGACGACCTGGATTGCACGGCGAAACAAAAGTTGAAAGGGGCGATATCCTTACTTAGGGAGGAAGCTTATCAGTGGTGGTTGACCGTAAAGGAGGGCAACCAACCGGAGCAGATCACCTGGGAGTTCTTCAAGTCGACATTCCAGGGGAAGTACATAGGAGCGGGCAATGTGGATGCCCGAAGGAAGGAGTTTTTGAGTCTGACTCAGGGAGATAAGTCAGTAGCAGAATATGAGGCTGAGTTTCTACGCCTCAGTCGGTATGCCAAAGGAATAGTTGCAACGGTGCATGAGAGATGCGTACAATTCGAGGATGGGTTAAGAGACAACCTTAGGGTATTCACAGCTCCACAAAGGGAGTGGGATTTTGCGGTTTTGGTGGAGAAAGCAAAGATAATGGAGGAAGTAAAGCACACGTAGCGCTTCAATTGAGAGAATGAGAAGGGCAAGAATAAACGAAACGTGAAAGCTATGGGGGCTGGACAGAGGCCTACTAGGAGGGCCAGAGTGAATGGGCCGGTTGGAGCTGGGGCCCCTGTTGCTGCTGCTAATACTGGGATACCACCTTGTGCTGTGTGTGGAAAAAGGCATACGAGTGAGTGTTGGAGGAGAATAGGAGCTTGTTTGAGTTGCGAATCTATGGAACATAGGATTAGAGAGTGCCTGAGAAGGCCAGACCAGGAGCGAGCCGATGGCAGAGGTAATTTTCAGCCACAGAGGGGTGGTCAACAACCACCAAGGGGTCGTGGTCAAGCCAGAGGCAGCAATGGCGCATGATGAGGACGTGGAGCACCGGGCAGAGGTGCAGGACAGGCAGAGGCGAGGCTGCTAGCTTTAGTCTATGCTGCTCGTCGCAAAGAGGAAGGAGACGCACCAGATGTGATAACGGGTATGTTATGTGTGGATGCGATATTTTCGGTATAGGAAACTGTATGTGTGCAATGTTTATCTGCTACAGTGGGTAGGTATTTCCGGGTAAGTGTAGAGGGTTCAATTAGAGTTAAAGTGTGTTAGTGTTATTAAAATCAGAGTGCGCAGCGAAAACATAATGGTGTGACTTGAGCGGTGGGATTAATAGTTAGTTGGAAATTTCGAGGATAAAATTTCTTTAAGAGGGTAAGATTGTAACGCCCCGAATTTGGACCTAGTAGAAATGGGCCCATTGGGCCTTGGGAATGGTAGCGTTTAGAATTCTTGAGAATAAGAGAACGACACTAATGGAAGTTGGATCTATTAGATGAGTTATTTTGGAAGGTTAGGGGGCTTCTAGGAAGTCCTGGGGTTAAGCCATGTCATTTGGAAAAGTTAATTTTTGCCTTAATGGGACCCTAGTCTCAGGTATTAGGCCTCTTAAGCAGATTAAGGGGAAAATAGGACACAATTGGGCCTATGGTTCAGTGGCAAGGTGGCGCCACTTGGGGAGCTATAAGGTGGCGTTACTGTAAGGTGGAGAGGTCCAAGGTTCGAGGCTTGAGAGTGGTAAATTGGGAGGTTTTATTTTTGCACATGGAAGGGAAGTAGTGGCGCTAGAGTGGACTCTGGAAGGGAGTGTTCATGAGAGAAAATTAAGGTGAAGATAAGAGAGAAAAGATAGGGGATTGAGGTATGGATGTGTTGGTGCCAAATGGGACTCTAGGGAAAGGGAGTTTCGCCTTTTGGCTATAAAAGAAGGGTGCCGAATTCCTTTGAAGGGTTTCTATTACTTTTCCTTTTCTGCCCCTCACTCTGTTTCTCCCATAGCCGAATCCCTTATTACCGAAATTTTGTTTTTCCCCCTAGCCGAACCCTCCAAACCTTATCTTTTCAAATTCCTTTTCTTGTTCACCTTTGGTTTTAGCCGATCACTTCTTCTCTTCTTCTTCCTATTGGTGCCGAATAGTCCCTTTCACGATACTAATCTCAAAAGCCAAATACTTCTTGGGCCGATTGCTTCTTGGATAAGTACTTAGTCTATTTTCCTTTAGTGTGTTTTGGTAAAAGCCGAAGGGCTATCTAACCTCTCCTTGTCGTTAACCTTGTATTAACAAGGGTAGGGTTCAAAGATCGCAAGCGTGGTAAGGATCGTTAGAAAAGTGGTAAGTGTTCTCGTCTCAGTTATGGATTACTGGATGGCCGAATGTAAGTATGGCTTATAGAGGTGACTTGTGTGGAATATGAGACATTTGTTTTTTATAGTATATGTTTCGGTGCAGATCTAAGGGATATTCGTGAATAGTAGCTAAGGAAGGGCTACTAGAACTAGTGGCACACGGTAAGGTTACGGTGAGGTTTCGGTTTTTGATAAAGTATGTATTAAGCCCTTGGTTAACCGTTAAGTGATGTCGTTTGTAGGTTCGTGATTAAGGGGATTGCTGCACGTGTTATTACCAGGTCTGTACAAACACTACACACACACGATGGCGGCTACGCTAAAAAGCCGAAAAGCCTAAAGTGGCTAAATGGGCCTGCCAAGCTCGTGGGCCCAAATTGGCAAAGATTGATATGTGTATTTGAATATTGAATTGACATGAAAGGGGTGTATGGTTTGATTATCATCGGGCCTAATGGGCTACATAAACAAGAGCGGGCTTAATAGGCTATATAAACATGAATGGGCTTAGTGGGCCTTATGGGATTTTAGAAATGTATGCTAGGGTTTAATGGACTCTAGGCCTAATTCTGATAAATTCTTAAAATTGCATAAGACTTAATTTATTAATCAAACATGTCTGTGGACAAGTCGATTAGTTAGAGTGTGGTAACCGACATATGCATGTCTAGGATTTGATCGAGGGAGAGCTTGGTACTACCTGGTGCATAGTATTTGTTCACTTTAACTGCGAGGACTTGTTGATGGGCCAAAGTTCATAACTAAAACCTGAGGTGAAAGAAATTACGGAAATACCCCTGTAGGGTAGATTTACTAAAATACCCCTGGGTAGTGAAATGACTAAAATACCCCTAGGTGCTTAATGTGCTTAATGTGTATGTTGCATTCATGAGATATATGTTGCACTTGGGTGGGTTTGATGATACGGAGGAAGATATGTGAGGATCGCATAGTCGCTTGACGACCGTGGATCCATCGGTGGCTTTAAGCCTATTATATGCTTAGCAGCTTTGCTGCAACGTTGAGTAGTGCCGTTGTTGGTCCTACCTTTGGAGTGTAGGGCTGGGTGGGTTGATATTTATATCCCCACAGAAGTGTAGGGTTGGTACGGGTGAAGTGCAGGGTTGGATTTGGGATGGGTGCATTGCATTCATGTGAAATTGATATGATATGAGGTCATTATGGGCTAAGGCCCAAGACCACCGATTTTGATAGGGCTTAGGCCCAACGTGATAATTGTGATAATTGCATGTTGATTGGATTACCAAGGGTCGTACACACTGAGTTTCGAAACTCACACCCTTTAATTAAATGTTTCAGGTGATCCTCAGTAGACGGTTCGATGTGGAAGAGGACTCGGGGACGGCCACACTTCAAGCTACTTAGAAGTTTTTCTTTATTTGTTTCGAATAACTCTGTTTTAAGTACTTTATTTTCATTGGGATGTAATAAGGCCGTGTACGTCCAATTTGATTTTACATTTGGTTTTTAATTATTGTTACAACTGTTTATTTATTAAACTTTAATAAATTTCTAAAGTTTAAACATGATTTTTGAAATAACTATAACATATGGACGTTTTTCTTTAAACATGGGCTTTTATCATAACTTAACAGGTTACTTGGATTTTGGGTTTCTAAATCCTAAACTTAAGTTTTTAACTAAGCAAAGTCGTTTTGGAATTATCCCTTTGATGTGACATCACCAGACTTAGCCATAACGTCTGGGCCGGGTTTGGGGGTACTACACTTTTTCTTTAATTAGTTATCTAAACGTTAAAATTTCTTAACCAAACTTTAACCCGACTCTAATGACTCTGTAATTATTCTATAAATAATATTTATGGGCCAACACGATGGAAATTTGTGGTCTCAAAACCACTATTCTATCACCACTGAAAAATTGGTTGTTACATCGGGTTTAGGCTGTTACAATTATGATTTTTATTGTGAAAGATTTAAGTTAAGTCATTTAAAGTAAGTTAAAGTTAACATTAAATACGAACTTACTAAGATTTACACAAGCTTACCTCATTTTCATTTTATTCTTGTAGATTGTCGGATACGAGCTGTCGATTGGATTGCCTTTGGAGATCACACTATCCGACAACTTAATCAGAGATATCTCTTTTCGTACCAGACCACCAATAGTGTTGCTTCAAATCGTGATACATCTTTGTACCACCCAGATGAACAGATAGGCGACTATTATGAGCTTCATTCAAAATTAACTGTAATAACTCTGGATTTCTCGGAACACATAATCGATCTCGAAAGATCAAGCAATCATCATCATCAACTCTAAATTCAAAATCAGAATTCGAATCACACTGAGCTCGTTTCGCTAGCATTTCATTATCAACTTTCTGAGCATCACATATTTGTTGTAAAAACAACGGTTTCGCTTTCAATTCAGCTAAAACTGAACTATCATCAGACAAGTTCAAATGAGCATTCATAGCACACAACACAAACAGTGATTTCCGGCTCAGTGCATTAGCAACAACATTTGCCTTACCCAGATGATAATCTATCACAAGCTCGTAATCTTTCAACAACTCTAACCATCTTCTCTGTGGCAGATTCAAGTCTTTCTGAGTCATCAGGTACTTTAAACTTTTATGATCTAAAAACACCTGGCATTTCTCATCGAAAAGATAATGACGCCAAATCTTTAATGCAAACACAATAGCAGCTAGTTCAAGATCATGTGTCGGATAGTTCTTTTCATGCGGCTTTAGTTGTCTCGAGGCATAAGCTATAACTTTGCCTTCATGCATCAAAACACACCCCAGACTATTTAATGAAGCATCACTATAAATCACGAACTTTTTACCCGATTTAGGTTGTACCAAAACTGGAGCTTCAGTTAACAGAGTTTTCAACTGATCAAAACTTTTCTGACATTTATCAGACCATTCAAACTTCACATCTTTCTGAAGCAATCTAGTAAACGGAGTAGCTATCATCGAGAATCCTTTAACAAACCGACGATAATAACCAGCTAATCCCAGAAAACTACGGACTTCAGACACATTCTTCTGAGGTTTCCATTCCGAATAGCGTAAATCTTACTCGGATCAACTCGTATTCCGTAGGTCGATACAATATGTCCCAAAAAACCAACTTCTCGCAACTGAATTCACATTTACTCGAACTTCGCATATAATTGCTTATCTTGCAAAGTTTGCAAAACAATTCTCAGATGCTCAGCATGCTCAATCTCATCACGTGAATAAATCAAGATGTCGTCAATGAATACAACAACAAATTGATCTAAATGCGGTCCGAAATTTCTGCTTCATCGGATCCATAAAAACAATGAGGAGCATTTGTTAGTCCAAAAGGCATAACTAAAAACTCATAATGCCCGTACCTGCGTCTAAAAGCGCTTTTGAAATGTCTGAATATTTTACACGTAACTGATAATATCCCGATCTCAGATCTATCTTTGAAAACACAGTGGCTCCTTTCAACTGATCAAACAAATCATCAATTCTGGGCAAATGATATTTATTCTTTATAGTCACCTTGTTCAATCGACGATAATCAATACACATTCTCATCGTGCCATCTTTCTTTTCACAAATGTAATGTGAGCACCCCAAGGTGAGAAACTCAGTCTTGTAAACCCTCTGTCAGTCAACTCTTGCAACTGTGATTTTAACTCTTTAAACTCTGTTTGTGCCAATCTATATGGAGCTATCGAAATAGGAGTTGTTCCCAGATACAAATCAATACTAAATTCAACTTCACGTATCGGAGGTAATCCTGGTAACTCTTCAGGGAACACATCAGGGAATTCACAAACCATTGGCACTGATTCAACTTTCCTTTCAGTTACTTTCGAATCAATCACATAAGCAAAATAAGCTTCATAACCCTTTTTCAAATAATTCTGAGCTTTCATCACTAATATCACAGCAGGTAACCCATTCAAATCATTAGACTCGATCCGAACTATTTCATCATTCTGACATCTCAAATCAATAGTCTTTCTTTTGCAATTCACAACAGCATCATGCAATGTTAACCTGTAACGCCCTGAATTTGGGCCTAGTAGACTTGGGCCCATTGGGCATTGGGAATGGGAGCGTTTAAATTTTTTGGGAATAAGAGAACGGTACTAGTGCAAGTTGGACCTATTAGGTGAGTGATTTTAGAAGTTTAGGGGGCTTCCATGAAGTCCCGGGTTCAAACCTGGGCTTTAGGAAAATTTTTCGTTTTAGGTGAATAAAGCCCTGGGGGTAAGTAAGTAGGCTTTAAGAATAAATTATGGGAAAAAAAGACACAAAAGGAGTTGTGGTCTAGTGGCAAATGGCGCCACAGGGGAGACAAGGAAGTGACGCCATAGAGGAAGCAAGGGGTCCAAGGTTCAAGTCTTGGCGCTTGCAATTCATTTTGTTTTTCTTTTAAATGAACTTAGACTTTGGCCCATAGGCTTATATTTAGTTGCACATGTTCTAAGTCACAAAAGGAGCTTGTGTTGTGGTGGCATGTAGCGTCTGGAGCATATGAGAGGGCAAGGGTTCGAATCTCATATCAAGCAAGGGAGTGTTTATTTTGCGGATTGGACGGCCAGAGTTTGTGTTGGATTTAAACTCTGCTGAAGGTGGGATCCCACATCGGGAAGCTAGCATGAGGACAGACAAGAATCTGGCTTTAAATAGAGCAAACCATGAGGAGAGTAAGCATACCTTTCTTGGCTTATCCCTTTCGCTTTGTGGCGTGCTCGTTTGGGTTAGGCGTTGGATCATTCGTTGATCCGTATGCCGTTGGGTCGCTACCGGTGGTGACCGGTTGATTGACACACCCCTTGGGGGTCAAGGGTGCGATCATTGTTGGCTTCTGCGCAGAACAGTGTTCAGAGCGCGAATTAACTTCAGATTCCTATCAGGTGTGTATTTCGCACTACTCTAGCTGTAGAGCGGCAAATACCGAAATGTCGGTCACACGGCGATGGTAGCCAAATGAGCGTGCGAGCGCACGTGTGGGAGCTTCGATGCGATAGTTGAGGCCATCATGAGTGTTCTTGTGGGTTTAGGCTATTTGGGCCGAAAGGGGCCATGTGGGCCCAATGGGCCCGTGGGACAATATGAATAAATTGTATGATTGTGCAGTAGATATTGGACTGGACTATGTGAATCTCATATCTGTGGCTAGATTTGAGCTAAATGGGCCACACGAGCGTGTGGGCCCATTTAGGCCGAGAACGCATTGTTATCTCTGTTTAGAATACCCTTAGTTTACAGAATTACTGAAATACCCTTGGTTTACAAAATTACTGAAATACCCTTGGTTTACAAAATTACTGAAATACCCTTAGTTTACAAAATTACTGAAATACCCTTGGTTTAAAGAATTACTGAAATACCCTTGATTTACAGAATTACTGAAATACCCTTGGTTTACAGAATTACTGAAATACCCTTGGTTTACAGAATTACTAAAATACCCTTGGTTTATAGAATTACTGAAATACCATTGGTTTACAGAATTACTGAAATACCCTTGGTTTACAGAAGTAAAGAAATACCCTTGGTTTACAAATTTACTGAAATACCCTTGGTTTATAGAATTACTGAAATACCCTTGGTTTACAGAATTACTGAAATACCCTTAGTTTACAAAATTACTGAAACACCCTCGACTTGTAAAATTATCGAAGTACCCCCAGTTTGTACAATTACCAAAATACCCTTGGTTTGTAAAATTACCGAAATACCCCCAATTTGCAAAATTATTGAAATACCCCCAAGTTGCAAAATCACCAAAATACCCTCAGTTTACGAAATTACCAAAGTACCCCTGGTTTGCAAAATTACTGGAACACCCCCGATTTGTAAAATTACCAAAATACCCCTGATTTGTGAAATACCCCTGTAGGGTAGAATTACCGAAATACCCCTGTAGGGTAGAATTACCGAAATACCCTTATAGGGTAGAATTACTGAAATACCCCTGTATGGTAGAATTACCGTAATACCCTCAGGGGTAGAATTACCGAAATACCTCTGTAGGGTAGGATTACCGAAATACCCTTATAGGGTAAAATGATTATTTTGCCCTTGCGGGTAACTGACTGATTAGGACTATAATTGATCTAACTATGAATGTATGACTGTGTTTTAACTGATTTGTCTGGGATTATATGGCTGATATGTTTTCAATATGTGTGTAAATGACTGTTTCTAAGCATGGCCATTTTGCATACACGTGTAATGATTGAGCATGACATACACGACATATTGCATGGGGTTGGGACTTTGATACGGAGGAAGTTCTGATAGGGTCGCACGGGTCGCATGACGACTGTGGATCCAATATTGATATGTTAAGGTCGCACGGGTCGCATGACGACTATGGACCGACTTGACGGTGGCCGCCGCAGAATCGATTATGGCTCTATGCCAACCTAAATATGGCTCTGTGCCATCTTGATTATGGCTTTGTGCCAATCGTATTTACCCGTGGCTATGTGCCTAACATATATACCGATGACTTTGTGTCGATCATATTTACCCGTGGCTGTGTGCCGGTTATATTACCGTAGCTGATGGCTATGTGCCGATCTTATTACAATTACCGATGGCTATGTGCCAATTATGAGACCGTTATTGAAGGTTTAAAGCCGTATAAATACTAGCAGCTAGGCTGCATTATTGGAGAGATTGGCTGGGTGGGTCAACGTGGTCCCCACATGGAGAGATGGTTGGTATGGGTGGAGAGTTGGCTGGACAGGGTCAGGGTACATGCATGTTTTGCATTGATATGATTTAGGTCTTAAGCCCAGATTGTTACCGAATAGGGCTTAGGCCCAGATTGTTACCGAATAGGGCTTAGGCCCAGATTGTCACCAAATAGGGCTTGGGCCCAGACCATGACCGTAATAGGGGATTGCACACTGAGTTTTCGTAAACTCACCCCGTTTTTAACTTTGCGGGTAATCCCGGCTTTAGGAGGATCGGTCTTTGTGAGGACTCGAGAGATGGCCACACGCCTACGCTTTATACTTTGGACTATATTTTTGAGAATCTAGTTTGGGTTTTAATTTTTGTAATAAGGCATTGTAAGTGAAGTTGTGGGTATTTTTGTTATGGTTTTATAATTGCTAGAAGTAGAACATGGTTTTCCAAATTAACTACTGTTTTTCAAACTACCATGCTTCCGCAACTGTTTTAAATTAAGTTTCCGCAACAAGCAAGGTTTTAAAGATAATAATGTTTTACAAGAGAATGGCTTTTAATAAACCACGTTTTGAAACTAAGCAAACGAAATCTGAGGTTTTAAAGGTAGAAAGTTTTAAATTGTAAGAAGGGTTTTCAATGAACGCGTAGTTTTTAAAAAGACTCTTCACGCCAGATTTGGGCCTAACTTCTAGGCCGGGTTTAGGGTGTTACATAACCAGTCCATACCCAAAATTATATCGAACTCATCAAAAGGTAATAGCATTAGATCAGCCAGAAAATAGATATCTCTAAACATTAACGGACAGTTATTGCATACTTTGTCAATCAGGACACTTTTACCTAAGGGGTTCGATACTCTAATAACAAATTCAGTAGACTCTATAGGCAAAGTCTTACTGGATACTAAGTTCATGCATATATACGAGTGAGTAGAACCTGGGTCTATCAATGCAATCACAGAAGTATCATAAAGAGTAAATGTACTCGTTATAACATCCGGAGATGAAGCTTTCTCACGAGCTCGGATGACATATGCTCTGGCAGGCGCTCTAACTTCAGATTTCACAACAGTGTCTTTCGTAGTTCTCTGACTACCACTAACATTTCTTGTATTTCGGGAAGGTCTATCTCTCGCTGAAACATTATTAGATCTCAGATTCTGAACAATCTCTTGCTCAACAGACTCTGGTCAATCTCAGATAAAATGATCTAATGATCCACATCTGAAACAAGCTCGATCATTCAATCTACAACTACCTGGATGTCTTTTACCATAGTGTTTATATTCAGGTTGTTCGGATTGGACATTTCCCACACTAGCTATCAATGTAGCTAGAGCTTTATAATTCATTTGAGATCTACTCGATCTCTCGGATTCGAATGTCCCACATTAGTTCTAGAATGGCTAAGCTCATCTCTGAATTTCTTTGAAGTAGACTGAAATGATTTGCTCGAAAATCTCTTTCTTGCATCTCTGACTTCAGACTCAGCTTTTCTTTTGTCTTTCCCGAGTGCCTCAACTTTGAATGCTCGATCAACAAGCACAATGAACTCTTTTATTTCCAAAATCCCAACAAGCAAACGGATATCTTCATTTAAGCCATCTTCAAATCTTTTGCACATTATTGCCTCAGATGATACACTTTCTCGAGCATACTGACTTAGTCTCACAAACTCTCGTTCATACTCGGTCACGGTCATCCGACCCTATTTTAATTATAGAAATTCTTTTTGTTTCTGATTAATAAACCTCTGACTGATGTACTTCTTTCTGAACTCAGACTGGAAGAAATCCCAAATAACCCGTTCCTTTGGAACCATAGAAATCAAAGTCTTCCACCATTGATAGGCCGCGTCTCTTAACAAAGAAACAACACACTTTATACATTCTTCAGGAGTCAGTGACATTTCATCAAATACTTTGGGATAGTGTTCTCGAGCCGAATTCCGCTCTCTCAAAGATCATCATCACTAGTGGCCCTAAACTCTTCAAATTTCCCATATTTACTGGATTTTGTCGAATCGGAGGTTTATTCAATAAATTCAAGCTCATAACCGGAGGTATAGCAGAAGTCTGAGGAGGATTAGGCGGGGGCAGAGATTGTGAAATAGCCAAATTAGTTCTTACATATTGAGTGAACCACTCGTTCATCATTTGGAAGAAACCTTGTTTATCCTCTCCCTCTTGACCGCTAGTAGCCGGTCTTGAATCAGATGGCGTTGTCCCTTGAGCGGGAACAGGCGTATTACTTTCAACGTCATCAGCTATGGCTCTTTCGGGATCCATTACTATTACAAAAACACATTTTAGACGTCAGGATTCATCACACTATCACATTTCATAAATATGGCATGTATAGCTAGACTCTCACACGCTACGTTAGTCTTAGAATTGATTAGACCGTAGCTCTGATACCAATCAAATGTAACACCCCTAACCCGTAACCATCGTCAGTTTAGGGTTATGAGGCATTACCGGACAATCAGAAACTTTTACAGATATTTCATAACATATTTTGACACACCACATCAAAGTGTCCCTTAAATAGGTCTACGAGACCTTAATCATACTTTAGAAAGGGGCGGGAACTAAACCGAACACATGCAAAAATTCTCAAAAATTTAAATTTTTTTCAAAGTTACAGAGGTCACACGCCCGTGTGGGCAGCCCGTGTGCCTCCCACGGCCACAGACACGCCCGTGTGTCTATGCCGTGTCAAAACAGGGCATACATACTGACTTGTCCACACGGCCGTGGACACACCCGTGTGCCTCACCCGTGGTCGAGCCTGACTTGCACCACACGGCCAGTCAAATGCCCGTGTGTCCAGCCTGTGGTCGAGTCTGACTTGTTTTGAAATACAACCACGAGGGACACGGTCGAGCCACACGCCCGTGTGCTCAACCGTGTGGGCAATTATAGGCCATTTTCAAGGCCAAAATGCCACCCACACTTTGGTCATTCCTACAAGCATTCATACCAATACAATTCATGTCAAAAACAACCAATTTTCCAAGCATACAAAGGCATCTCAAGCACAACATCTTATACAACAATAGGCTCATTCTATTCACAATCATTTTCAAGTGTAATTCATCACAAACATATCATTTCCTTATAACAACCATTCATCATATATATGCTTACCTTGCATAAATGATCTTACCAATATTTTGACCATTTCTTAACCATAAAACCATACCAAAACCAAGCATCATATAGCATGACTCATCATTCATAAAACATTTATCTAGCCATATCACATGGCTATTACATATCTCAAACATATTCCAAAACAACTAGCCTATACATGCCATATTTAGTATATACACTTTCAAAAGGTACCAAAAATAGGATTGAGTAGTGTGATGACGATCCTCAACGATCCCTGAGCCTTTCGTAGCTTTGATGACCTATAAAACAGAGTAAACACACACAAAGTAAGCTTTCCAAAAGCTTAGTAAGCCATATACAAATAAACTTAACATATAGGCATTCATTATTCATAACAAATATGAGTTTACTACTGGCTCATTTGCACATTCATGATTCTTCTTGGCTCATTTATCTAGCCATTTGCTTACCAACATATTTGTCACCATGTAATTCTTTAGATCATAGCTCATTCACACATATAACACATTTAACCTTATCAAATCTATTCACTTGTTTCACCTAGGTAAGTTCATATAAACATTTACCTTTCATACACCTGCTTAGTGTACCATTCAAATGTACCTGATTTGTTTATACATTTTACATAGACTTTCATTTCCCGGATTTGCCCGTTGAACCATTCGGAATCAAATAGGATACTCAGAATGCTCGAAATAGTCGTACAATGCCAATGTCCCGGACGTGGTCTTACATGTAACCAGATATCGATGCCACTGTCCCAGAAAGGGTCTTACATGAATTAATACGATGCCAATATCCCAGACATGGTCTTACACGTAAAATCTCAAATCGATGCCAACGTTCCAGACGTGGTCTTCACGATATCACATATCGGACACCTATGTCATGACATATGTAATCCTATCTATTCCTAGGTTCGTACGGGACTTTTTCGGATGTTGACATCATGTCGATACTATCTCAGATTTCATGTACTCATCATTATAAATTTTCATATGAACATACATATATCAATGTAAATACATTTATTTGTATATAGACTTACCTCGGATTCGGATAAACGGAAACGAACCCGGCTACTCAATTACTTTCGATTTCCCACGATCTAAGTTTGTTTTCTTCGGTTCTTGATCTATACATATTCAAATTTAACTCATTTATTCACTAATTTATTCAACTCAAACCAAAAACACATATTTAGGGCAATTTAAAAATTAGCCCCCACATTTTCACATTTTGACATTTTAGTCCTTATTTCACAAAATCACAAAATACACATAATTTGCTTATACCCATGCTTAGACGAATGTTCACTAATATCATACAAATCCTTACATTTCATTTATTTCACATTTTAGTCCCTCAAAATATTATTTTCTCAATTAAGTCCAAATTACTCAAAATCATCAAAAATTCAAAGACAAACTATGTTAATCTATCACATATCTTTCATAATTCATCATCAAACATCACAAAACTCATGAATTCATCAATGGCACTTTTGAAAATATTCATCAATTCACAAAATTGAAGCATGGGTTTTGAAGAACATGAAGCAACGATCACAAAAACGTAGAAATTATCAAAAACTGAAATAAAACATACCTTGAATCAAAGAACATGAATGGCTGAATGTAACCTAAGCTTAAACTCTCTCTTCTTTTCTTATTTTGGTTCCCGAAAGATGAACATCCACTAACATTTTCACTTGGTTTTATTTATTCCTTGTTAATAGATTATTTACTAAATTAACCTTTAAATTTTAATATGAAAATAATATATATCAAGCCCATAACCGTCCATCCCATGGTTAAATGGCCAAATTTCAACATAAGGATTCCATCTTTAATAAAACAAAGCAATTAAGCACTTTAACCATTAAGAGGCCACTTTTACATTTTCTACAATTAAGTCCTTTTATCAAATTAAGCACACAAACGGACAAATTAATTCACAGAAATTTCACACATACTAATTCACATACCATAAGCACATAAACTAATATTAAATTATTTTTTTGACTCAGATTTGTGGTCCTGAAACCACTATTACGACTAGGGTCTAAACTGGACTGTTACACGAGTCGTCTTAGTTGCCCGATCGTCGACGAGAAAGAATCGTTCCAAAACTTGAAGTTGCTTGTAGTCGGCTAAATATGAAGGAATTGATGGAAATAGGTTCAAAATTAGGCTAAGTATGAATAAGGTAGGTTCGACTACAAAGAAATAAAGATAGGTAATTTTGGATAGTGCGTGAAATGGAAATCGAACTTAAGCGTCAAGAATGATCCAACACTATAGAGAGTATCGTCCCGAGACTTATATGGCTTAAGGTGGAAAGGTGATGAAGGAAATGGGGCCTTGACCCATTACCTAAAGAGATAGGAACCAAAGTTATCAAGATAGGAATGAACGCCACACCGGAATGGTGATAAGTTCAAAGAGAATCAGATTGACGCCACTGACGAGCAGATAAGTCAAGATGAGACTCAAACAAAATTGGAGAGGAAGAAACCTCACAAAAGAACAATATGTTCATTCAAAATGGCCAAAAAGTCTAACCTTCAAATGTTTACAAGAAAGCTATTTATAGACACAAAGATGACTACTCAAATCCGGAATCTATGTGTTCACACAATAATAAAAATTGTTCACACTAATACATTAAAAATGGTTCATGAATTCGACAGGTTCATGCACTAGCTGAATGGACACTTTCTTCCCCCTTGGTGTGTGCATGCATGCTTAGCCAAGAAGAATCCTTAATTCCATGAATTTCCAGCCTCTAAGATCCCTTTAATCCCCCTTCGGCCGAATGCTAGGTGCATGGGACATCTGTCCCTCTTAATTTAAGCTTTAATGATGTGCTAGTTCATGAATGGTAGCATGTACCTTTGTAAATTCGTCCTCCCCTTTGTGCATGCACATTATCCATTCAATGTGTTGAATTAATGTGTCATTTCCCCCTTGGACGTTCATGACTTCACCCATGCATGTATAGAAGCTGATTGGTCAAATTAAGGTGTGAATAGGGAAATCGACAAGTGTGAACACCTTCAAGGCTGCCTTGGGGAGTTGTTCGGCCAGCTTGGGAATTTAATGGGTAGCTACTCCTTGGCCGAATAGTTGCTTGGAGAAGCCAAACATCCAGCCACCATACAATGTAACCGGCCGTGCATGAATCTCTCCATTCATTGCAACCGGCCATTCATGCACCAAGCATTAATTCACCTTCATGCATTCGGCTGCACCTAAAAGACAATGAACCAAATTAAAGCAAGATTAAATTACGCTGGACAAAGTAAATTCAAACTTAAACTCATTAATAATGTAACTAATACAAATTAAATATGGACTTAATCATGGCTAATAAATTCGACTAGCTCATAATGACTTAAAAAAAGTAATAAGCTGTGATAAGCTAAAATACTGAGTAATGAGCTGAAGCGAAGTAAACAAATTAAAATAAGCACTTGGTTTATCCTAGCATTAAAGTAGATGAGCTGGAAAGAAATAGAAACGAGATCAAACGAGCTAAAACAAGCTCAAATGAGCTGATTTGAGCTAAACAGAGCTCAGGGAGCTGGAAGGGAGCTAAGGTCGACTTGCAAGAAATTTCTAGGAGTCTTCTTGGAGCTGGACCTAGCTTCATCAATGTGTTCCTTGCTCGAGATTGGTGAGCTTTGGGGCGTGCTCGCATCAGCTCCTCAAGTTGTGGAACTTCAACGACTGAATAAGCCTTCAGTTGATAAGATTCGAAAGTACGGGGCTGAAGAGTTCAGAGCTACCGTTGATGATGATCCTGAGAGAGCCGAGTTTTGGCTAGAGAATACAATCCGAGTATTTGATGAGTTGTCTTGTACGCCAGTGGAATATGTTAAGTGTGTTGTGTCACTTTTGAGAGATACTGCGTATCAGTGGTGGAATACCTTAGTGTCTGTGGTATCGAGACAAAGAGTTACCTGGGAATTCTTTCAGACTGAGTTCTGGAAGAAATACATAAGTCAGAGATTTCTCGATCAAACGCATAAAGAGTTTCTAGAATTGAAACAGGGCCGATAACTGTGATTGCGTATGAAAGAGAATTTGTGAGGTTAAGTAAGTATGCTCGGGAGTATGCTTCCACCGAGGAAATCATGTGCAAGCGATTTGTAGATGGGTTGAATGAAGACATTAAACTTCTAGTCAGAATTTTAGAATTGAATGAATTTGTTGTTTTGGTCGACAGAGCCTGCAAAGTCAGAGAGCTTAGAAAAGAAAAAAGAAAGGCTGATTCAGAGGCAAGAGATTCGAGGAAGAGATCGATGAGTAAACCTTATCATTCCTCGTCAAAAAAAATCAAGAGATTATTTTAACCGATCGACAACTTCAATGGGGTATTCTAATAGAGATCGCGAAAAGCAATACACCAGTTCTAAAGCTCAAGCTACATCGGTATCGAGTGTTGGAAACGTGAAAAATAACAAACCCGAGTGTAAACAGTGTGGAAGACGGCATTTTGGAGATTGTTGGGTGATATATAATATTAGAGCTTGTTATAGTTGTGGCTCATGAGATCATTTTATTCGAGATTGTCCTGAATTAGCTGAGAAAGATAAATTTTAGAATGTGAGGTCGAGCAACACATCTGCTAGAGGGAGACCACCTAGAAATACGGGAAATGTGACTAATAGCAGAGGTACGACAAGGGATTTGTAACACCCCTAACCCGTTTCCGTTGCAGGTTTAGGGTTAAGAGTTATTACCGATCAAACACAACATTTAACTAACATTCCATAACTCAATAAATATTCATTATCGATTAACATTCATTAACAAACACAATGTCCCTTAAATAGGTCTATGAGATCTTAAACATGTTTTAGAGAAGGTTCGGGACTAAACCGGTCACATTTACAAACTTAAGGAATCACTTAAAATTTCCAAGCATTCAGGGATCACACGCCCGTGTGAACAGGCCGTATGCCTCACACGGCCACCACACACGCCCATGTCACAGGCCGTATGAAAACAGGGCATACATACTGACTTATTCACACGGCCACCAGACACGCCCGTGTGTCTAGGCCGTGGAACACACTGACTTGTTTTACTAAACCAGCAGGGGTCACACGGTTGAGTCACACGCCCGTGTGCTCAGGCCGTGTGGCACAAAATTAGGCTTAGTTTAAGCCATATTTTTCACCCTCCTCATGCTCATCTAATCCACATCATTTTGTACCATTTCAATAAAATTAATAGGCAGCCAAAACATTCCACATACACAAGCTATAATCATCAGTATAACCTATTTCATTTATTCGATATTTCCCAATTCAAGCATCAATCCATACCTCAAAAATGAACCAATTCATCAACTCAATTTTATGCATTTCTTAAGCAAATACTCATCATCTATCAAATGATCATATGAATAACTTTGACCATTATTAATACGGCCATATACACTTAAATCATATCAAGCAAATCTCATAACAATTCTAAGCTATTTAGCCAAAATCAAATTTATCAAAATATACTAAATTCCACAACCACATTCATAATCAACCATCTCAAATAACCAAATACATTCCAACCATAATATCAAATACCATAGCCTATACATTCCATATAAACAAGTCATAAAGGGTATAAATAACAAAATCATTAGCCAGTTAGTGTGATGCGATCTCCGCCGACTTCCAACCCGAGCAAATCTCCGAAAACTATAAACATAGGAAAAACACACAGAGTAAGCTTTGAAAGCTTAGTAAGCTCGTATCTTAATAAACTTAACATAACAAATAATTTCATTACAATGCTATAAACATGATATGCTATCTCAAATCTCAAAACACAACTTATCTCAAGTTTATAACATGTTTTCATATCAAATCAACACCATTCAACAATATACCTACTTACTTACTAACTTTAGCTTTCACAAATTTATCCAATTCGATTCTCATATAACATTCAATTCTCACTTTCATATAACCAAATGATCACATTTTGGAAAATAACATATTTAATCCCATATCTTTCTCATATGAATCACATATCATCATTTATACCCAAATTCACCTTTCATTTATATATTATCTGACAATTTCACATATGCCACTTATTAATTCACATCTTATTCATTTGTTCATATTTCATTTGCAAATATTCACATTTCATTTACATATACATCACATAATATTCTTTGCACATATATACTTACCTTTCATTATCAAATATTGTATACATTTTAACGTACCTAAATCGAAATGTCATTCACTTAATCACTTATTTCTTGGAATGCCCGTTGAACTGTTCGGAATCAATAAGGATACACGGATAGTCAGAAATCTCGTAAAATGCCAACGTCCCAGACATGGTCTTACATGTAATCACATATCAATGCCACTGTCCCAGACAGGGTCTTACACGAAATCAAATACGATGTCAATGTCCCAAACATGGTCTTACACGAAAATCACAAGTCGATGCCAACGTCCCAGACGTGGTCTTACAGGAAATCACATATCGGAATCCTATGTCATGACATATGTATCCTCTACTACTCCTTGGGTTCGTACAGGACTTTTTGAACGTCGTCACGTTATCGGAACTTTCTCGTATTCATATATTCTGCTTCTCGAACAATTCAATATCATAATAATATATATATCTTTCTCAATATACATACATTTGCATCTACATTCGGTATTGAATTCAATCATACAAATAATATGCTTTTATAACATGATTTTGTAATGTCTATTAAAATACGAACTTACCTCGTTCGCAGTAACGACAATTTAAGTCGACTAATCCGATACTTTGATTTTCCTTCGATCTAGTTTTGAATTCCACTTTTTCGAATCTAATTAATATCAAAATTAACTTACTTATTCAACATTGTATTCAATTTCATCCAAGAACACATAATTTGGGAATTTTGCATTTTAGCCCCTAACATTTTACATTTTCACAATTTATTCCCAATTTCAAAATAACACAAAATACACAAAATCTCATCAAACCCATGTTAGGCCAAATTTACCTTAGGTCCCTAGCAGCTCTTTAGTTTCATTTATTTCACATTTTGATCCCTCAACTTACAAATTTCTCAATTTAGTCCTTAATACACATTTTTATCAAAAATCACTTAATAAAATATGATAATCTATCAACAAATATTTATTTTTCATCATCAAACAACAAAAAGCTTGAACATTCATCAATGGCATTTCACAAAATCATCATCAAATTAAAAAATTAAAGCATGGGCTAGCTAGAACACGAAACAACGATCACAAAAACATAAAAATCATCAAAAACCGAGCTTAAAACATACCTTAATTGAGCAATATAAATGCCGAATGCTTGAACCCTAGAAATGGTGTTCTTAAGCTTTTAATTTCGGTGGAACTCACTTGGAAAAGATGAACATATGGTTTTGTTTTTATTTAATATTACTTATTTACAAAATTACTTTAATGCCATTAATGAAAACATTACAAAATCATATAATGGATGACCATTTATGTCATAATTCACTAAATATGGTCTAATCACATCACAAGGACCTCATATTTAATTAATCAAACAAATAAGCACTTTAACAATTAGCACATAATTTTTGCATTTTACGCGATTAGGTCCTTTTATCAAATTAACCACTCGAACTGTAAAATTTCTTTATGAAATTTTAGCACAACATTTATATCACACTGTAGACATCAAAATAACAATAAAATAAATTTTTCAATGTCAGATTTGTGGTCTTGAAACCACTGTTCTGATTTGACCCAAAAATAGGCTATTACAACTCTTCCCCTTAGGGATATTCGTCCCCGAAAATCTTACCAGAAGATAGATTAAAGATTTGCTTTCACATCATCTATTCAATTGTTTACATAGCTTCGAATTTCACAACTCTTTAATCTTACGAACTAAGATTCTGATCTGTCTTTCGCTATACGTCACATCAAACTGAATCATCACATCATATATATAAGAGACACATGAAGAATCTTTTCAAGTTCTAACGGTTATATAAGCGGATAAGCCCCTGGCCTTATTCTTTCAATAATCTCATACGACCCAAAGCTTACCGTAGTTTCTCTCAGAATCACAATATAAAATTCAGGCCTCTACCCGAAATAATGGAGTCTGGCACACTATGTGATCTGAAAATCTCTAAAATGTATAACTCGGCTAATCTATCAAGAGAAAAATTTGTACGTACTATGATAGAATGTGCAGACTTCTTCAAATGATCAACCATAATTCAGATAACATCTATCTTTTACAAAATCCATCGAAATTCTATTTCATTACTACTCAGATATCGACACATGCTGTAACAGTACTGAAGACACTTGATAATCAACGTTAACCACTGTGGTCCATATGTAACAATTGTTACATAATTTTCTGGATTTTTCATTACACGAACTCTATCTCGAAACAACAAACAATCATCGGTTCCAATCTGAAATTTCTGAATCATAAGTCAATTTACGTTGAACGCCTTTTTAACTTGCAATTCACTGATACACTTTTAAGTTTTACAATTTCACTGAATAAACATCAATTTAGCTTTTAACTCAACTAACATCAATCCATCATCCCATAAGATTAATCGTGTATTCATCGCTCATAAAGCACACAAAGGTTTCCTACTCAGAACATCCATAACTCTAATCGTTCTTCCCTAAATGATAATCAATTACTAACTCAAATTTTTTTGACGGTTCAGGCCATCTTTACTGTCCCAAATTTCAGATATGTCTCATATATCAAATATTTTAAACTCTTGCAGTCAACAAATAGGTTACATCACTCACCAAACAATTAATGCGGCTAATTATTCAGCAAAAACATAATATCAACCATTTCTCTTTTGCGTGTCATATAACTCTTTTCATGCAGCTTTAACTATATACAACATAAGCAATCACTATTCCTTCTTGTACTAGAACCCATTTCAAACCATTCAATGACGTATGACTGAAAATCATAAACTCTTTACCCGACGCAAGTTGAACCAGAACTGATGCTTCAGTTAACAATGTCTTCAACTGTTTACCACTTTATTAATGAGTATCATATCATGCAGACTTTACAAACGTGATGATTTCTTCAATGAAAACAACTTTAATTTACAAAAACATTTCTTAATAGAACCGTTCCAATAAATATAATTCAGTATCACGTCTTCTAGAATATGAATTCTTCATTCAGACTATTCCTCAATTAACCCGTGAACATACAAAATTTATTTACGGACCTGAGGATAAACTCAAACACATATAACTCCATCAACATTTCAAGAAAATAACTCAAATCAGACTAAACCACTGAATCAATCTTGGCCATCAAACAATAACTTTTCAAAGAAATCATTTCTTCTTGTTATAAGGATAACCCAGACATACCATTTATCACACTTTCTTCCAAATACAATCAATGATCTTTAAAATTTGCATAACTCAAATGAAGCATAACAATCCCGTTTTAAATTCCTTGACATATATCAAGATTTACCTGAAGAAAGATAACCATTATACAAATTGAACTTGATCTACTATCATTTATACTTTTGCCGATGTCAACACTTTCATGAAAATTAGATAAGGATTATATTAACAAAGCTATTTCATCTATTAATCATCGAAGCCCTGAACTATACTGAAACCACCTTTATAAAATAAAAATCATAATGCCATAATAAAACCGATGTCTCAACCATATAAATAGATAATATTCCAGCTGTTAATAAAGCGTTTGAACACAGAAAAGAATCAAATATTATTTTAATAGCAACAATTGCAAAAACACAACTTCTATAACTCTGAGGACGGTACCACTGTACTCTCACATTTCAAGCTAGAAATTATAATCATAATAGACATAGTCATCTCTTTCAAATAGAGATCTCTTGCAGATAATCACATGGAATCATAAGAAAATCGGAATAGCGAAATTTCAACATTTGGAGTTACACAGGATATCTGAAAATTACAACCCTTATAGAATGATATCAATTCCGATGATATCCTAGAAAATGTCTAGAAAGAACAATGTCCTTCATAAATACTGGAATCCACAGTAACAAAAGCAATATAATCTTCACGTATTTTCAACAGAAAAATAACCAATAGAAACATGATATTAGCCTCATACAGATTTTACCGTCGAATTTCATATCTACATAATCGAATAAATTATCAGAGAAAGACATAACAATGTCGAACATAACCCAAATAGATCAACGATGCTTTCGTCTATTAATATGTTTAGCTAATGTTCTCATACGATAAGACTTTTTTTCTAAAATTAAACAGTCACATATGCTTCTGAGGATAACTATACACATAGAATGCCCAGAAGGAATCATAGTAACTGCCCGACTATAACTATTGCATTCAACCATCAATACAATTCAATCATTATTCAACTGTCTAATTCTGTCATCAGAAATTTTCACATTATCCCTTCACTAACAGAAGTAAATTCAGAAAAGCTTCCAATTAATACTTTTTTTAGATAACATACCTGAATAGGTCATTTAGTCAGAGTTAACTTCTTCTTTAACAGTGACTTTGCATAATTTGAATAGTCTTCAGAACAATCCATTATCTCTTTTAGTACTGTCTTCATTTGCTGATTCATTCTCTTTTCTGACCACATTACTAATCTTTTAAACACAGACAACTGTGACTCCACACTCATGAGCTTATTCAATCCAAATCTTACAGATCTCATTTTACTGATAAGGGGGTGAGGGTAGTAAAGCCTCAAATTTAACTCTCACATTCATGGACATAACATATACTATCACAAATAGACTGTTCATTTCTAAATTTCACATTCTCAAAACATTTAATAATCATTGAATTATCAACACTTTTGTACTTAACACATAGTTCATATGCAAACTCATATCACTAATTCATAATCAAAGCATTTCGTATAGTAGTCATAGGCCACATATCACAACTCATATACTCATATCATTACAGCATTTATCAACAACAAAATATATTGTATTTTTATTCATACCTTTATGAGTCTCAACTCATCATCAACACATTTTCACTCAAATATTTGAGTATTTACATCTGTATTATTAGAATTAGCTCGATTGGAAAACTTATCTATCTCATCAAAATTTCTTTACGAAATTTTAACACAACATTTATATCACACTGTAGACATCAAAATAATAATAAAATAAATTTTTTGATGTCAGATTTATTGTCCTGTAACTACTATTCCGATTTGACCCAAAAATGGGTTGTTACAGGATTCTACTATGATATCCGAGGCTAGAGCACCTGCTATGTAACACCCCAAACCCAGCCTAGACATTACGACCGGATCTGACGTGTCACATCGAAGTGTTGATTTGAAAACTGGTCTTGTCGATGAAAGTTTGTGACTAAAGTTTTAAAACTCGTTTAAACTAATTTCTATTTAAAACGTTGGTATTGTAAAATCAAAAACTTGTTGACCAATTATTTGTCAGGTCATTTGTTACAAGTTTATTAATCTGAATTAAAAACCACGGAAGTTTTTAAATTTGTAAACCTTAAAGTTTGAAATGCGTGATTTTCTTTGGAAATAGTTATTATTTTGAAAAACCCGTTTTTCCTAATCTAGCAGGTAAAAATAAGAAGTTAAAACTAAATAAAAGTTAAACCTCAAATGGCCTTATTACATAATAAACCCAAAAATAAATTAAAAATATTTAAAACTCAAGCAGAAAAATAGTGTTCACGTAGCCACCTCCAGGTGCCTCGCGGGTCCAAATCGATTAAGGCTGGGGATTACCTGTACAGTTAAAAGAAAGGGTGAGTTTGTGAAAACTCAGTGTGTAATCCTCTATCAATCAAACATCAATCGGTGCAAGCAGAAATAGACTGGGCCTAAGCCCTATACAGTAGCATATCAGTCTGGGCTTTAGCCCTATACAGTAGCAGTGTGGGCCTAAGCCCAAAATAATAATAGTACAGAACAGAGATGCAACCCAACCCAATCCAGCCAACACACCACCCGTACCAACGAACACACCATGTGGGGACTAAGTTGACCAACCCAGCCAACACACCAATATCGCAGCATAGCTGCTAATAGCAATGCAGCAAAGCTACTAGCATCAGTAAACGTGGCCCAGCCACTAAAAACAGAATATGTGGCGAAGCCACTAGAACAGTGAAAACGTGGCAGAGCCACTGGCACAATACTTCCTCCGAATCAGAATCCCAACCCCAATGTAGAATGTCGTGTCATAAATATTACGTGTATGCAGTATGTCATATTCATAACCAGTCATATAGATATCGTACACACATCACTTAAACTACCACTAGGGGTATAATGGTCTTTTCGGTAGTTAGGGGTAAAACGGTAATTTCACCCCTCAGGGGTATTTCGGTAATTCTACCCTACAATGGCATTTCGGTCGTTTTGCTCACTAGGGGTATTTCAGTCATTTTACTTATTAAGGGTATTTCAGTCATTTTACTCATTAAGGGTATTTCAGTCATTTTACTCATTAAGGGTATTTCAATCATTTTACTCATTAAGGGTATTTCTGTCATTTTACGACCTTTCCTAAGGCTACAGTCGCCTCGAGTGACACAGATAATCCATTTGGTCAAAACAGTGTAAATGGGCTCAAAACCCAAAATTCGGCCCAAATGGGCCCACACGCTCATGTGGCCCGTTTGGCCCAAATCCTATCACAGTTATGTGATCTACATATCCCCAAAATAGTTTTTACTACTTTTTGTAAATTTTACCTGTGTGGGGTCCACGAGCCCATTGGGCCCACACAGCCTATTTCGGCCCAACGAGGCCCATATCGGCTTAAGCCCACGAGACCATTCGTGGTGGCCTCTACAGTCAAACACCCATGTTGGTGGGCTCGGTTCACCACACGCACGATCGCACGCTCGTGTGGCATCATACGCCATATTTTTGGCTTTTCGGCATTTAGCCGATCTACAGTAACACAAGGGTGTGAGTACACACCATTGTCCAACGTTTTAACAGTAACAAAACTGGGTGTACGATTAAACACCTTTTAGCGACCACTTGCAAAATTCCAACAGCACCAACCTAGATTCATTGAAATCCGATGTTAGTCCTTAATAGTTAGGGTAACGCCCTCTTAATAGCACTTAATCTGAAATATCTCTCTTAGCTTGCTTGACGACAGACTTTAATCTCTTAAGGCCACCGATCAGGATTTATCACATGCCTATGCCGAATATCTGTATCAAAACAGTTCTTATTAACCAAAACAATGATCCAATATGTGGCCTTAATCCACCAATGCTACTTACCAACCGCCAGAATATTCAGCCTAATCTAAGAGTAGGGTATTGATCTTACCCTTAATGAGAGACAGAGTTTGATGACTTAACAACTTCTGCACTTCTCCACTCCTCGAGAATACCTAAACCCAACGATCACCACACCAAGAGAAAGGGATCACCATTCGGCCATCAAAGAAAATGAAGGAAAGAAATAGTCAGCTTTTAGAGAAAAATGGAATAGGAGAGAACAATTTTAAATACGAAAAGAAAAATATGAACACTTACCGATTTCAAAATGCTTGCAGAACTGAAACAGAGAGGGAAAAGAAACAGAGAATTTGGTCTCCACCGAACTAATCAAGAGAAAAGACTCGGTTCACGAGCTAATAGGAAACCGAAACCAAAAAGAGGAGGGATGATATTCAGCTTAAGAGAAGAAATGGAGAAGAGGGGAGAAAGAAAGAAGAAAAAGAGAAAACAAATGAATGGAAAGGGAGGGAGAGGAAGTATATTCAGCTTAGATTGGAAAAGGGAGAGGGAAGCAAATATTTGGCCAAAAAAAGCTTGAAGAAAAAGGTGCAAAACTCAAGCAACAAAATGCCCGAGTGGTAAGTTTCTATTTCGGCACTTAGAGAGAAATGAAAGAAACTCTTCACTAAGGAATTCTGGCACCCCCAAAAAGTGCCCAAAACTGAACAAGTGCATAAAAAAGCACTCAGAAATCCCCCTTGCTGAAATTACATGCTCAAGACTCCTTGTCCGGCTACAACACACCCACCTTTGAATTTGCTTGATTCTCTCCACAATTCTCTCCTTGATTTGCTCCCGACCTCCAATTCAAAACCATTCAAATTTGATGACCAAGTCTCCAACCATCTCTGCAGAGTTTGAATCAAACTCTACCTCTCACGCCACAGAGATATAAAATAAAACTCCATCCATTCATGCCATGGGATTTGAACCCACTCCCTCTTAAATGCCCAACACGCCACTTGCCACCACAACACAAGCTCTCTTGCGTCACAAACCAACCACGACTTAATATATGCCCTTCAAGCTAACATCCAAGTTTTCCAAAGAGCAAAAATTAAAATTTTACCAAAGGCCATACTTGAACCCAGGCTTCCTAAATACCCCCATACACACCCAAAACACTTAGCCACTGAAGCAGAGAAGCAATTTTGTCAGAACATGAAAAATTAAAGACCCTATATTTTTAGGACATTACATGCTAGAGCTTATGCTATTCTCGCTCGCGAAGAGGCGTCGTCACCTGATGTTATCACTGGTACATTTTCTCTTTACGATACTAATGTGATTGCATTGATTGATCTGGGATCAACTCGTTTGTATATCTGTATAAATTTAGTGTTTAGTAAGAATTTTCCTGTTGAATCTACTGAGTTTATGATTAAAGTATCGAACCCCTTAGGCAAGTATGTTCTAGTTGAAAAAGTATGCAAGAACTGTCCTTTAATGATTTGGGGTTACTATTTTCTAGCTGATCTGATGCTTTTGCCATTTGATGAGTTTGATGTAATTCTGGGTATGGATTGGTTGACTTTGCATGATGCCGTTGTAAATTATAGACAAAATATCATTGAATTGAAATGTAAGAATAGTGAAATCCTTTGAATTGAATCAGATGAGTCGAGTGGATTACCTGTTGTGATTTCATCTATGTCAGCTCAAAAATGTGTGAGAAAAGGGTGTGAAGCTTATCTTGCTTATGTTTTAGATACAAAAGTGTCTGAATCTAAGATTGAACCAGTGCCAGTTGTTTGTGAATATCCGGATGTGTTTTCAGAAGAATTGCCGGGGTTACCACCGATCAGAGAAGTTGAATTTGCTATTGAGTTAGTACTGGGAACTTCACCGATATCTATAGTTCCGTACAGAATGGCTCCAACAGAGTTGAAAGAGTTGAAAGCTCAGTTGCAAGAATTAACGGATAGAGGATCTGCACGACCCAGTTTTTCACCCTGGGGTGCGCCGGTATTATTTGTAAAGAAGAAAGACGGATCGATGAGAATGTGTATTGATTATAGACAGCTCAACAAGGTTACAATAAAGAATAAGTATTTGTTGCTGAGAATAGATGATTTGTTTGATCAGTTGAAAGGAGCAACAGTGTTTTCGAAGATTGTTTTGAGATCTGGCTATTATCAATTGCGAGTGAAAGATTCAGATGTGCCGAAAACTACATTCAGAACGAGGTAATGACATTATGAATTTCTTGTTATGCCTTTCGAATTAACTAATGCTCCTGCAATCTTTATGGATTTGATAAACTAAATTTTTAGACTGTATTTTGACAGATTCGTTGTTGTGTTCATTGACGACATTCTGATCTATTCACGAGATGAGTTTGAGCATGACGAGCATTTGAGGATTGTGCTACAAACCTTGAGAGATAAGCAAATCTATGCTAAATTCAGTAAATGTGAATTTTGACTTCGAGAAGTTGTATTTATGGGACACATTGTTTCAGCGGAAGGTATACGAGTTGATCCGAGTAAGATTTCCACAGTTGTTGACTGGAAACCACCAAGAAATGTATCCGAAGTTAGAATTTTTCTGGGCTTAGCTGGTTATTATTGACGTTTTGTTAAAGGATTCTCGATGATTGCTACACTGGTGACTAAATTGCTACAGAAAGATGTGAAGTTCGAGTGGTCAGAGAAATGTCAATAGAGTTTTGATCAATTGAAAGCATTGTTAACTGAAGCACCAGTTTTAGTTCAACCTGAAACAGGTAAAGAGTTTTTGATACACAGCGACACGTCATTGAATGGTTTGGGTTGTGTTTTGATGCAAGAAGGAAAAGTTATAGCTTATGCCTCCCGACAGTTAAAGCCGTATGAAAAGAATTATCCGATGCATGATTTGGAGTTGGCCGTAATTATATTTGCATGGAAGATTTGGTGACATCATTTGTACGATGAGAAATGCCACATTTTTACCGATCACAAAAGCTTGAAATATATAATGACTCAAAAAGATTTGAATTTGCGACAATGGAGGTGGCTCGAGCTATTGAAAGATTATGAGTTAGTAATTGATTATCATCCGAGGAAAGCAAATGTAGTCGCAGATGCTTTGAGTACAAAATCTGTGTTTGCTTTGAGAGCGATGAATACGAGATTGACTTTGTCTAGTGATAGTTCGATATTAGCCGAGTTGAAAGCCAAACTGGTTTTTCTTCAACAAATTTACGAAGCTCAGAAATATGATAATGAGTTGCAAGCCAAAAGAGTGCAATGTGAGTCGACTAGTGATTCTGACTTTCAAATTGGAACTAATGATTGTTTAATGTTCCGAGATAGAATCTGTGCACCAAAGAATTCCAAGCTTATTCAGAAAATTTTGCACGAAGCACACAGTAGTTGCCTATCTATTCACTCGGGGAGTACTAAAATGTACAATGATTTGAAGAAATCGTATTGGTGGTCGGGTATGAAATGAGACATTTTAGAGTTTATATCGAGGTGTTTGATTTGTCAACAAGTCAAAGCTAAACATGTAACACCCCATACCCGAGTCCGAGGCTCCGACCGGATACGAGACATTACTATGCTTGACTTACTTAATCATGACATTACGGGCTATAAAATTTCGTTCCGAAATTAAAACTTCTCATTCTTAAACAATTCGTACGTTTCATGGGCCTACGAGGCCTTAAACTCGTACTGGTAAACTTTCGAAACCTTATCGAAAAACTTTTCTTTGAAACAGGGGTTACACGCCCGTGTAATATAAGACACGCCCGTGCATAGGCTTACACGCCCATGTCCTCAGACTGTGCCAAAAAAACTCAGTATTCTGCCAATTTCCACACGGCCCTGGCACGCCCGTGGACCTAGACCGTGTACTACATCTTGATATACTGACTTATTCCACACGACCGGGGCACACGCCCATGTTCTAACCGTGTGTCATGCACGGCCTTAACACACGGCCGTGGGATTAATCTGTGGTCTATCCTTACTTATATGACTAAGGTGCAGTTTATGCACGTCCTAGACACACGCCCGTGTGTCTAACCGTGTGGGCACTTAGAGGCTATTTACCAAGCCAATGACCACCTTGAAATCAATGATCAAATCCACTATTCAATTCAACAACTCAATTACTACCTATATCATGAACTAGAATGCATACTTCATTTATAAATAAAAACATACATACTTAATCATTTATGGCCAATCTCTCTAGCCATATACAAAAGAATTCTAGGCTTGATAACCAACACTTTAACTCAAAATGAAATGCTTCCTATACATGCCGTACTTAAAAAAAAAACTACTTGGCTATACCAAAATAGCGATTGATAGTGTGCTCCGAGCTCCGATGACGGTGATCCTCGATATTAGCTTGGCGGGACTACATGGAAAGAAAGAATGAAAAACATAAGTGTTTAGCTTAGTAAGTTTGCACATAATGCATATAACAACATACTTGCTTCATATAGACCATTTGATATAAACAATGGTATCATAAATTCAGCTATAAAGCTTATCATAAATTCAGCTATAAAGCTTACTTACTCATACTTGATTCTTACATATCTCATGAAACTTACTAATCTCATACTTGATAGGCAAACAAGGTACATGTATCACTTGATCACATTAATCAGCATACTTTAACATAATACTCATAATTTCTAATTCATCATTCATAACATGAATAATACTCATTTTCACTTGATAATAACTTTGCTTACATACTTTTCTTGTTATCCAATTTTAGCTTAACTCGTTTGCCCGATGAATTTATATGAATAACCGAGGATACTAAGTCTCATCTTAATTTCGAGGCCATGTCTTGACATGGACTTATACGAAGTCTTTCTCGTTCTCACCAATGCCATGCCTTGGCTTGGACTTATATGGGATCTCTCTCTCTTGATAACTTTTCAATGCCAAGCTTGCCTTGGTCTTACATGATAACTTGTTCAATGCCAAGCTTGCCTTGGACTTACATGATAACTTATTCAACGCCAAGCTTGCCTTGGACTTGCATGATATCTTACTCAATGCCAAGCTTGCCTTGGACTTACATGATAACTTATTCAATTCCAAGCTTGCCTTGGACTTACATGATATCTTATTCAATGCCAATCTTGCCTTGGACTTACATGATATCTTGCTTGCTTGCCGATGCCATGCCTCGGCTTGGTCTTATACGAACTTTCTTGTTTCATGGGGTAGATCGAGTATCCTAAGTTATTCAACTTCAATCGGGGCTTTCTCATGCTTGATCTCATTAATTTCTTTGTTTAACATAACATTAAATATTTTTCATAATAACATTGTACATTATACTAAGCAATTCAATGATATAAATCATAAAGCTTAGAAATCATACAAACTTACCTCAATATACAAAATGTAGCTAGGTATGCATTTTAGTCCTCGACCTTATTCTTGCCTCGGTTTCGATCCGGGCTTCATTTTTCTTGATCTATAGTCGTAAATAGATCATTTAAAATTCACATTGACTAAATTGACCCTTTACTCATACTTGGGCAAAATTACTATTTTGCCCCTATACTTTCTCATATTTGCACTTTTTCCCCAAGGCTCGTAAAATAATTTTCATTCAACTTTCTTAGACTACATGCTTAGCGGATTCATTTTCTCTACTATAACCATTATCAATTCTCATTATTTCTAATAGGTATGACTAATTTCAAAACTTTTACAAACTAGTCCCTATGCTCATTTTTCATGAAATTCTCTTAGAAAAATATGTTTATCTAACATCAAACTCTCATAAACTTCCATAAAACATCCTTTAACAAGCATACCATTCATGGGTAGATTTTGAACATGCATCTTAGCTCACTTTATAGTTAAAAATAGCTAATTCAATATACGAGAACTTCAAAAATATGAAGAATATTAAAAACGGGGCTAAGATGAACTTACTAGCAAGCTTGAAAAAAATGAAGAACCCTAGCTATGGAGTCTTCAAATTTTCAGCAAGGGAAGGAAGAAGACGAATGAAATTTTATCATCTTTTTCCTATTTTAATCACTTATTTGACAAATGACCAAAATGCCCTTCTCTTTAAAAAAATTTCTATTTTACTAACTCATGTCCATTTTGTCCAAAATTTATAATTTGGGCAAATTGCTATTTAAGGACTCATAATTAATATTCTAAAGCTATTTCATACAAAAAGCTTCTAGAAACTCAAATTTTACAACTTTTGCAATTTGGTCCTTTTTGACCATTCAACTTCAATTTAGAAAAATTGCTTCATGAAACTTTTACACTAACATGCAAACATGGCATGAACCTTAAAAACTCATAAATTCACCTCGTATTTGTGGTCTCGCACCACTATTCTGACTAGGCCCTAAATCGGGCTGTTACAATTCTCCCCCTTAGGGATTTTCGTCCTCGAAAATCTTACCAGTAAAAAGGTTCGGATACTGGTTTCTCATACTCTCTTCTGGTTCCCATGTGGATTCTTCTATTCCATGTCTTTGCCACAATACTTTCACTAAGGCAATACTTTTCTTTCTTAGCTACTTAACTTCCCGAGCTAATATCTTAACTGGTTCCTCACCATAAGTCATGTCGGGATGAATCTCTATCTCTGATCTGGGAATTACATGTGAAGGGTCCGATCGGTAGCGTCTTAACATTGACACGTGAAACACATCATGTATCTTTTCTAACTCTGATGGCAAAGCCAATCTGTAAGCTACAGGCCTAACTTTCTCGGTAATCTCATACGGTCCAATAAAATGTGGACTCAACTTGCCTTTTCGGCCAAATCTGAGAACTTTTCTCCAAGGTGACACTTTCAAGAAAACTTTATCTCCGACTTGATACTCGATCTGTTTTCTCTTTAAGTCCGAATAGGGCTTACATGCATGCGATGGAGCTTTTAAACTTTCTCGTATCACTTTCACTTTCTCTTCAGCTTCTCTAACAAAATCAACCCCGTGAATTTGGTTTTCTTTAAGTTCAGTCCAATAAAGAGGCATTCGACACTTACGCTCATATAAAGCCTCATAAGGCGTCTTTAAGCTCGACTTAAAACTATTATTGTAGGCAAACTATACTAATGGGAGAAACTTTTCCCAACTGCCTCAGAATTCAAGAATACAACATCTGAGCATATCCTCGAGCACTTGAATTAACCTCTCTGATTGACCGTCAGTCTGAGGATGAAAAGCGGTACTAAAGTTCAACTTTATACCCAAGGCCTCTTGTAACTTCTTCTAAAACCTGGATGTGAATCTCGGGTCTCTATCCGATATGATTGACAAAAGAACTCCATGAAGTCTTACTATTTCTGAAACATACAAGTTTGCCAACTTATCGAGGGAGTAATCAACTCGAACATGTATAAAATGGGTTGATTTCGTGAGTCTATCAACTACAACCCATACGGCGTCTTTCTTGCTCGGAGATAGTGGTAAACTCGTTACAAAATCCATAGTAATACGGTCCCATTTCCACTCCGAAACTAAAATGGGTTGAAGCAAACCCGAAGGTACTTGGTGTTCAGCCTTTACTTGCTGACAAATCAAGCATTTGGAAACAAATTCTGAAATATCTTTCTTCATTCTCGGCCACCAATACTGTTGCTTCAAGTCATTATACATCTTGGTACTACCGATGTGTGCAGATAAACATCCATTATGGGCCTCATACAAAATTCTCTGAATAAGCTCTTCTTTTCTCGGTACACAAACTCTGTCTTTGAACATTAGACTTCCATTGGGACTAATCCGGAAGTCAGACTCAACATCTGTCTCGCACTGATCTCTCTGAAATTGAAATTCACTATCCTCTTTTTGAGCTTCAATGATCTCTTGGAGGGATATTGGTCTAGCTCTCAACTCAGCTAGAATAGAACCATCGTCGGACAAAGTCATCCGTGAATTCATTGCCCTTAATGCAAATAAGGATTTTACTCACTCAAAGCGTCGGCGACCACAATTGCCTTCCCGGATGGTAATCAATGATCATCTCATAATCTTTTATCAACTCTAACTATCTCCGTTGTCTTAAGTTTAACACTTCTTGCATCATCAAGTACTTCAAACTTTTGTGATCAGTGAAAATCCGACATTTCTCACCATATAGGTGATGTCTCCATATCTTCAATGCGAAGACTATGGCAGCCAACTCTAAATCATGCGTCAGATAATTCTTCTCATGAGGCTTCAATTGTCTGGAGGCATAAGCAATAACTTTGCCTTCTTGCATAAGTACATAGCCTAATCCATTTAAGGATGCATCGCTGTAAATCAAAAATTCTTTCCTGTCTCAAAGTTGAACCAAAATCGGGCTTCACAACATCGCTTTCAGTTTCTCGAAACTTTGTTGGCATTTTTCAGTCCACTCAAATTTCACATTTTTTTGTAACAATTTAGTCATCGGGGTTGCAATAACAAAAAACCCCTTGACGAATCGTCTATAATAGCCGGCTAGGCCTAGAAAGCTTCTAATCTTAGAGATATTCTTCGGTGGATTCTAATCCATTATGGCTGAAATCTTACTGGGGTCTACTCAAACTCCTTTTTCCGAGACAATATGTCCCAGAAACCCTACTTCCTTGAGCCAAAATTTGCTTTTACTGAACTTAGCATATAATTGATTTTCTCGTAGAATCTGTAAAACTGTCCGTAGGTGCTCAGTATGCTCATTCTCATCTTGGGAATAAATCAGTATGTCGTCAATGAAAACGACTACAAACTTTTCAAGGTATGGTCTAAACATGCAGTTCATTAAGTCCATGAATACCACGGAGCATTGGTCAAACCAAAGGGCATGACTAAAAATTCATAATGCCCATACCTTGTTCGGAAGGCTATTTTAGGCACACCTGATTCTTTTACTCGTAGCTGGTAGTACCCTGATCTCAAGTTTGTTTTGGAGAACACAGTGGCTCCTTTCAACTGATCGAACAAATTATTGATTCTAGGCAATGGGTACTTATTCTTTACTGTCACTTTATTAAGTTAACGGTAATCTATGCACAATTTCATAGTGCCATCTTTCTTTTTCACAAATAAAACCGGAGCACCCCAAGGAGAACAACTTAACCTTGCAAAACCTTTATCTGTCAACTCTTGTAACTGCGACTTCAGCTCCTTCAACTCCATCGGAGCCATTCTGTAAGGAGTAATAGATATTGGTACAGTACCAAGTGCTAGCTCAATGCTGAACTCAACCTCTCTAACTGGTGGTAGTCCTGGCAATTCCTTAGGAAACACATCCACGTACTCACATACTATTGGCACTGACTCAATCCTTAACTCTGTTTCTTTTTCATTCATCACGAAAGCCAAATATGCTTCATACCCCTTTCTAATGTATCTCTGTGCCGTCATGTGAGAAATCAATTCTGACAATCTACTCTGTTCATCTGATTCTATATGAAGGGTGTCCCTATCCTCACATCTCATTTCAATGTATTTTTCCCACAATTAACTATTACATTATGGGCAGTTAACCAGTCCATACCGAGAATGAGATCAAACTCGTCAAATGGTAACAACATAAGGTTTGCTTTAAAACAATGATCTCTAATCATTAATGGACATTCTCTACATACTTCATTCACTAACACACTCTTGCCTAAAGGATTAGACACTCTAATCACAAATTCTGTAAACTCTATAGGCATACTCAAATCGGATACCAATTTCATGCAAATGTAAGAGTGTGTAGATCCGGGATCTATTAAAGCAATAACTTTAACATCATGAAGAGAAAAGGTACCTGTGATAACATCATGGGAAGATGCCTCTTCGAGAGCGCGAATGGCATAAGTCCGTGTAGGCGCCCTACCCTCGGGTCTCACGGCCTGCTCTCTAGGGTTACCTCTTCCACTAGCCCCACTTCCGGGGTTCTCTCTGCGCCTTCCTCGACCATACTCCCGATCTTGGGTTCGAGTTTTGTCCTGTTTCAACATCTCTGGACAATCTTTTATGTAGTGGTCCTGGGAACCACATCTGAAACATGCATTTTCATGCGCTCGGCATTCACCGAGATGACGTCTGCCACACTGTGGGCATTCGGGTCTGTCGGATCGAATATTCCCTACACTGGCAACTGAAGTAGTCTGCGCTTTGTTTCCCGAATCTGCTCTACTCTTGTCTTTCTTGGAAAATCCGAGCAGAAGTAGCCGATCGAAGAGGGAAATCTCTTGACTTCTTGGATGAAGATTGGAATGGCTTATTCCACTGTCTCTTTCTCGAGTCACGAGACTCCATTTCAGACTTTCTCTTCTCTTTTACTAGCTCCTCGGCTTTACAAGCCCTCTCTACTAGTACCACAAATTCCTTTAGTTCTAGGACAGCAACAAACAGTTTGATGTCTTCATTTAGCCCATCTTCAAATCTCTTACTCATGATGGCCTCGGTGGATATGCATTCTCGAGCATATTTACTGAGTCGTACAAACTCACGCTCGTAATCAGTCACTGACATCTTGCCTTGCGTTAATTCCAGGAATTCCTTCCTTTTCTGATCCACGAACCTTTGACTGATATACTTTTTCTTGAACTCTTCTTGGAAGAACTCCCATGTGATCTTTTCTCTTGGTACCACCGACACAAGGGTGTTCCACCATTGATAGGCAGAATCTCTTAAGAGAGAGACTACGCAGTTCATGCATTCCTCAGATGTGCATGACAACTCAATAAATACCCTGATGGTATTTTCTAACCAGAATTCAGCTCTTTTCGGATCATCATCTTTTCTAGCCCGGAATTCTTCTGCCCCATGTTTCCTGATTCTATCAACCGGAGGCTTCTCTCCTCTTACCACCTCTACTACTTGAGGGGTTATTGGGATACGTTGAGGAATAGGTGGGGGTGGATGGGGTTGTGCATTCGGGTTCGTACGAACGAACTCCGTGTACCATGTGTTCATCATATGGAGAAAGGCTTCTCTAGCCTCTTTTCCTCCTCCTTGACTCACCGTAGTGGGTCTATTCTCGTTCTCATTTTGCACCGTCCCTTCAGCGGGAGCCGGTGTGTTACTTTCTATGTCATCCGCCATATCTCTTTCAGGATCCATTTACTATATATATAAACATAAATTAAGTCGTCAGGAGTCGTCACACTATCATTATAAAAACATTCTTACGTATGGCATGTATAGCTAGACTCGTGCTCATGCTATGTTAGTCCTAGAACCGACTAAACCGTAGCTCTGATACCACTAAAAGTAACACCCCATACCCGAGTCTGAGGCTCAGATCGGATACGAGACATTACTATGCTTGACTTACTTAATCATGACATTACGGGCTATAAAATTTCGTTCAAAATTAAAACTTCTCATTCTTAAACAATTCGTATGTTTCATGGGCCTACGAGGCCTTAAACTCGTACTGGTAAACTTTCGAATCCTTATCGAAAAACTTTTCTTTGAAACAGGGGTTACACGCCCTTGTAATATAAGGCACGCCCGTGCATAGGCATACACGCCCATGTCCTCAGACCGTGCCAAAAAAACTCAGTATACTGCCCGATTTCAACACGGCCTTGGCACGCCCGTGGACCTAGACCGTATACTACATCTTGATATACTGACTTATTCCACACGATCGGGGCATACGCCCATGTTCTAACCGTGTGTCATGCACGGCCTTAACACACGGCCGTGGGATTAATCTGTGGTCTATCCTTACTTATAAGACTAATGTGCAGTTTATGCACGGCCTAGACACACGCCCGTGTGTCTAACCGTGTGGGCACTTAGAGGCTATTTACCAAGCCAATGGCCACCCTGAAATCAATGATCAAATCCACTATTCAATTCAACAACTCAATTACTACCTATATCATGAACTAGAATGCATACTTCATTTATAAATAAAAACATACATACTTAATCATTTATGGCCAATCTCTCTAGCCATATACAAAAGAATTCTAGGCTTGATAACCAACACTTTAACTCAAAATGAAATGCTTCCTATACATGCCATACTTAAAAAAAAACTACTTGGCTATACCAAAATAGCGATTGATAGTGTGCTCGAGCTCAGATGACGGTGATCCTCGATATTAGCTTAGCGGGACTACATGGAAAGAAAGAATGAAAAGCATAAGTGTTTAGCTTAGTAATTTTGCACATAATGCATATAACAACATACTTGCTTCATATAGACCATTTGATAATAACAATGGTATCATAAATTTAGCTATAAAGCTTACTTACTCATACTTGATTCTTACATATCTCATGAAACTTACTAATCTCATACTTAATAGGCAAACAAGGTACCTGTATCACTTGATCACATTGATCAGCATACTTGAACGTAATACTCATAGTTTCTAGTTCATCATTCATAACATGAATAATACTCATTTTCACTTGATAATAACTTTGCTTACATACTTTTCTTGTTATCCAATTTTAGCTTAACTCGTTTGCCCGATGAATTTATATGAATAATCGAGGATACTAAGTCTCATCTTAATTTCGAGGCCATGTCTTGACATGGACTTATACGAAGTCTTTCTCGTTCTCACCAATGCCATGCCTTGGCTTGGACTTATATGGGATCTCTCTCTTGATAACTTTTCAATGCCAAGCTTGCCTTGGTCTTACATGATAACTTGTTCAATGCCAAGCTTGCCTTGGACTTACATGATAACTTATTCAACGCCAAGCTTGCCTTGGACTTGCATGATATCTTACTCAATGCCAAGCTTGCCTTGGACTTACATGATAACTTATTCAATGCCAAGCTTGCCTTGGACTTACATGATATCTTATTCAATGCCAATCTTGCCTTGGACTTACATGATATCTTGCTTGCTTGCCGATGCCATGCCTCGGCTTGGTCTTATACGAACTTTCTTGTTTCATGGGGTAGATCGAGTATCCTAAGTTATTCAACTTCAATCGGGGCTTTCTCATGCTTGATCTCATTAATTTCTTTGTTTAACATAACATTAAATATTTTTCATAATAACATTGTACATTATACTAAGCAATTCAATGATATAAATCATAAAGCTTAGAAATCATACAAACTTACCTCAATATACAAAATGTAGCTAGGTATGCATTTTAGTCCTCGACCTTATTCTTGCCTCGGTTTCGATCCGGGCTTCATTTTTCTTGATCTATAGTCGTAAATAGATCATTTAAAATTCACATTGACTAAATTGACCCTTTACTCATACTTGGGCAAAATTACTATTTTGCCCCTATACTTTCTCATATTTGCACTTTTTCCCCAAGGCTCGTAAAATAATTTTCATTCAACTTTCTTAGACTACATGCTTAGCGGATTCATTTTCTCTACTATAACCATTATCAATTCTCATTATTTCTAATAGGTATGACTAATTTCAAAACTTTTACAAACTAGTCCCTATGCTCATTTTTCATGAAATTCTCTTAGAAAAATATGTTTATCTAACATCAAACTCTCATAAACTTCCATAAAACATCCTTTAACAAGCATACCATTCATGGGTAGATTTTTGAACATGCATCTTAGCTCACTTTATAGTTAAAAATAGCTAATTCAATATACGAGAACTTCAAAAATATGAAGAATATTAAAAACGGGGCTAAGATGAACTTACTAGCAAGCTTGAAAAAAATGAAGAACCCTAGCTATGGAGTCTTCAAATTTTCAGCAAGGGAAGGAAGAAGACGAATGAAATTTTATCATCTTTTTCCTATTTTAATCACTTATTTGACAAATGACCAAAATGCCCTTCTCTTTAAAAAAATTTCTATTTTACTAACTCATGTCCATTTTTGTCCAAAATTTATAATTTGGGCAAATTGCTATTTAAGGACTCATAATTAATATTCTAAAGCTATTTCATACAAAAAGCTTCTAGAAACTCAAATTTTACAACTTTTGCAATTTGGTCCTTTTTGACCATTCAACTTCAATTTAGAAAAATTGCTTCATGAAACTTTCACACTAACATGCAAACATGGCATGAACCTTAAAAACTCATAAATTCACCTCGTATTTGTGGTCTCGCACCACTATTCTGACTAGGCCCTAAATCGGTACATTACAATTCTCCCCTTAGGGATTTTCGTCCTCGAAAATCTTACCGATAAAAGGTTCTGATCTTCGGTTTCTCATACTCTCTTCTGGTTCCCATGTGGCTTCTTCTATTCCATGTCTTTGCCACAATACTTTCACTAAGGCAATACTTTTCTTTCTTAGCTACTTAACTTCCCGAGCTAATATCTTAACTGGTTCCTCACCATAAGTCATGTCGGGATGAATCTCTATCTCTGACTGGGGAATTACATGTGAAGGGTCTGATCGGTAGCGTCTTAACATTGACACGTGAAACACATCATGTATCTTTTCTAACTCTGATGGCAAAGCCAATCTGTAAGCTACAGGCCTAACTTTCTCGGTAATCTCATACGGTCCAATAAAATGTGGACTCAACTTGCCTTTTCGGCCAAATCTGAGAACTTTTCTCCAAGGTGACACTTTCAAGAAAACTTTATCTCCGACTTGATACTCGATCTGTTTTCTCTTTAAGTCTGAATAGGGCTTCTGTCTGTCTGATGGAGCTTTTAAACTTTCTCGTATCACTTTCACTTTCTCTTCAGCTTCTCTAACAAAATCAACCCCGTGAATTTGGTTTTCTTTAAGTTCAGTCCAATAAAGAGGCATTCGACACTTACGCTCATATAAAGCCTCATAAGGCGTCTTTAAGCTCGACTTAAAACTATTATTGTAGGCAAACTATACTAATGGGAGAAACTTTTCCCAACTGCCTCAGAATTCAAGAATACAACATCTGAGCATATCCTCGAGCACTTGAATTAACCTCTCTGATTGACCGTCAGTCTGAGGATGAAAAGCGGTACTAAAGTTCAACTTTATACCCAAGGCCTCTTGTAACTTCTTCTAAAACCTGGATGTGAATCTCGGGTCTCTATCCGATATGATTGACAAAAGAACTCCATGAAGTCTTACTATTTCTGAAACATACAAGTTTGCCAACTTATCGAGGGAGTAATCAACTCGAACATGTATAAAATGGGTTGATTTCGTGAGTCTATCAACTACAACCCATACGGCGTCTTTCTTGCTCGGAGATAGTGGTAAACTCGTTACAAAATCCATAGTAATACGGTCCCATTTCCACTCCGAAACTAAAATGGGTTGAAGCAAACCCAAGGTACTTGTGTGTCGACCTTTACTTGTCGACAAATCAAGCATTTGGAAACAAATTACGAAATATCTTTCTTCATTCTCGCCACCAATATCTGTTGCTTCAAGTCATTATACATCTTGGTACTACCCGGATGTACAGATAAACATCCATTATGGGCCTCATACAAAATTCTCTGAATAAGCTCTTCTTTTCTCGGTACACAAACTCTGTCTTTGAACATTAGACTTCCATTGGGACTAATCCGGAAGTCAGACTCAACATCTGTCTCGCACTGATCTCTCTGAAATTGAAATTCACTATCCTCTTTTTGAGCTTCAATGATCTCTTGGAGGAATATTGGTCTAGCTCTCAACTCAGCTAGAATAGAACCATCGTCGGACAAAGTCATCCGTGAATTCATTGCCCTTAATGCAAATAAGGATTTTCTGCTCAAAGCGTCGGCGACCATAATTGCCTTCCCCGGATGGTAATCAATGATCATCTCATAATCTTTTATCAACTCTAACTATCTCCGTTGTCTTAAGTTTAACACTTCTTGCATCATCAAGTACTTCAAACTTTTGTGATCAGTGAAAATCCGACATTTCTCACCATATAGGTGATGTCTCCATATCTTCAATGCGAAGACTATGGCAGCCAACTCTAAATCATGCGTCAGATAATTCTTCTCATGAGGCTTCAATTGTCTGGAGGCATAAGCAATAACTTTGCCTTCTTGCATAAGTACACAGCCTAATCCATTTAAGGATGCATCGTTGTAAATCACAAATTCTTTCCCCTGTCTCAAAGTTGAACCAAAAGCGGGGCTTCATCAACATCGCTTTGAGTTTCTCGAAACTTTGTTGGCATTTTTCAGTCCACTCAAATTTCACATTTTTTTGTAACAATTTAGTCATCGGGGTTGCAATAACAAAAAACCCCTTGACGAATCGTCTATAATAGCCGGCTAGGCCTAGAAAGCTTCTAATCTTAGAGATATTCTTCGGTGGATTCTAATCCATTATGGCTGAAATCTTACTGGGGTCTACTCAAACTCCTTTTTCCGAGACAATATGTCCCAGAAACCCTACTTCCTTGAGCCAAAATTTGCTTTTACTGAACTTAGCATATAATTGATTTTCTCGTAGAATCTGTAAAACTGTCCGTAGGTGCTCAGTATGCTCATTCTCATCTTGGGAATAAATCAGTATGTCGTCAATGAAAACGACTACAAACTTTTCAAGGTATGGTCTAAACATGCAGTTCATTAAGTCCATGAATACCGCCGGAGCATTGGTCAAACCAAAGGGCATGACTAAAAATTCATAATGCCCATACCTTGTTCGGAAGGCTATTTTAGGCACACCTGATTCTTTTACTCGTAGCTGGTAGTACCCTGATCTCAAGTTTGTTTTGGAGAACACAGTGGCTCCTTTCAACTGATCGAACAAATTATTGATTCTAGGCAATGGGTACTTATTCTTTACTGTCACTTTATTAAGTTAACGGTAATCTATGCACAATTTCATAGTGCCATCTTTCTTTTTCACAAATAAAACCGGAGCACCCCAAGGAGAACAACTTAACCTTGCAAAACCTTTATCTCACAACTCTTGTAATCTGCGACTTGACTCCTTCAACTCCATCGGAGCCATTCTGTAAGGAGTAATAGATATTGGTACAGTGCCAAGTGCTAGCTCAATGCTTGAACTCAACCTCTCTAACTGTGGTAGTCACGGCAATTCCTTAGGAAACACATCCACGTACTCACATACTATTGGCACTGACTCAATCCTTAACTCTGTTTCTTTTTCATTCATCACGAAAGCCAAATATGCTTCATACCCCTTTCTAATGTATCTCTGTGCCGTCATGTGAGAAATCAATTCTGACAATCTACTATGTTCATCTGATTCTATATGAAGGGTGTCCCCATCCTCACATCTCATTTCAATGTATTTTTCCCACAATTAACTATTACATTATGGGCAGTTAACCAGTCCATACCGAGAATGAGATCAAACTCGTCAAATGGTAACAACATAAGGTTTGCTTTAAAACAATGATCTCTAATCATTAATGGACATTCTCTACATACTTCATTCACTAACACACTCTTGCCTAAAGGATTAGACACTCTAATCACAAATTCTGTAAACTCTATAGGCATACTCAAATCGGATACCAATTTCATGCAAATGTAAGAGTGTGTAGATCCGGGATCTATTAAAGCAATAACTTTAACATCATGAAGAGAAAAAGGTACCTGTGATAACATCATGGGAAGATGCCTCTTCGAGAGCGCGAATGGCATAAGTCTGTGTAGGCGCCCTACCCTCGGGTCTCACGGCCTGCTCTCTAGGGTTACCTCTTCCACTAGCCCCACTTCCGGGGTTTCTCTGCGGCCTTCCTCTGACCATACTCCCGGATCTTGGGTTCTGAGTTTTGTCCTGTTTCAACATCTCTGGACAATCTTTTATGTAGTGGTCCTGGGAACCACATCTGAAACATGCATTTTCATGCGCTCGGCATTCACCAAGATGACGTCTGCCACACTGTGGGCATTCGGGTCTGTCAGATCGAATATTCCCTACACTGGCAACTGAAGTAGTCTGCGCTTTGTTTCCCGAATTCTGTCTACTCTTGTCTTTCTTGGAAAATCCAGTGGAAGTAGCCGACCGAAGAGGGAAATCTCTTGACTTCTTGGATGAAGATTGGAATGGCTTATTCCACTGTCTCTTTCTCGAGTCACGAGACTCCATTTCAGACTTTCTCTTCTCTTTTACTAGCTCCTCGGCTTTACAAGCCCTCTCTACTAGTACCACAAATTCCTTTAGTTCTAGGACAGCAACAAACAGTTTGATGTCTTCATTTAGCCCATCTTCAAATCTCTTACTCATGATGGCCTCGGTGGATACGCATTCTCGAGCATATTTACTGAGTCGTACAAACTCACGCTCGTAATCAGTCACTGACATCTTGCCTTGCGTTAATTCCAGGAATTCCTTCCTTTTCTGATCCACGAACCTTTGACTGATATACTTTTTCTTGAACTCTTCTTGGAAGAACTCCCATGTGATCTTTTCTCTTGGTACCACCGACACAAGGGTGTTCCACCATTGATAGGCAGAATCTCTTAAGAGAGAGACTACGCAGTTCATGCATTCCTCAGATGTGCATGACAACTCAATAAATACCCTGATGGTATTTTCTAACCAGAATTCAGCTCTTTTCGGATCATCATCTTTTCTAGCCCGGAATTCTTACGCCCCATGTTTCCCGATTCTATCAACCGAGGCTTCTCTCCTCTTACCACCTCTACTACTTGAGGGTTATTGGGATACGTTGAGGAATAGGTGGGGTGGATGGGGTTGTGCATTCGGGTTACGTGCGAGCGAACTCCGTGTACCATGTGTTCATCATATGGAGAAAGGCTTCTCTAGCCTCTTTTCCTCCTCCTTGACTCACCGTAGTGGGTCTATTCTCGTTCTCATTTGGCACCGTCCCTTCAGCGGGAGCCGGTGTGTTACTTTCTACGTCATCCGCCATATCTCTTTCAGGATCCATTTACTATATATATAAACATAAATTAAGTCGTCAGGAGTCGTCACACTATCATTATAAAAACATTCTTACGTATGGCATGTATAGCTAGACTCGTGCTCATGCTATGTTAGTCCTAGAACCGACTAAACCGTAGCTCTGATACCACTAAAAGTAACACCCCATACCCGAGTCTGAGGCTCAGATCGGATACGAGACATTACTATGCTTGACTTACTTAATCATGACATTACGGGCTATAAAATTTCGTTCCGAAATTAAAACTTCTCATTCTTAAACAATTCGTATGTTTCATGGGCCTACGAGGCCTTAAACTCGTACTGGTAAACTATCGAATCCTTATCGAAAAACTTTTCTTTGAAACAGGGGTTACACGCCCTTGTAATATAAGGCACGCCCGTGCATAGGCATACACGCCCATGTCCTCAGACCGTGCCAAAAAAACTCAGTATACTGCCGATTTTAACACGGCCCTGGCACGCCCGTGGACCTAGACCGTATACTACATCTTGATATACTGACTTATTCCACACGATCGGGGCATACGCCCATGTTCTAACCGTGTGTCATGCACGGCCTTAACACACGGCCGTGGGATTAATCTGTGGTCTATCCTTACTTATAAGACTAAGGTGCAGTTTATGCACGGCCTAGACACACGCCCGTGTGTCTAACCGTGTGGGCACTTAGAGGCTATTTACCAAGCCAATGGCCACCCTGAAATCAATGATCAAATCCACTATTCAATTCAACAACTCAATTACTACCTATATCATGAACTAGAATGCATACTTCATTTATAAATAAAAACATACATACTTAATCATTTATGGCCAATCTCTCTAGCCATATACAAAAGAATTCTAGGCTTGATAACCAACACTTTAACTCAAAATGAAATGCTTCCTATACATGCCATACTTAAAAAAAAACTACTTGGCTATACCAAAATAGCGATTGATAGTGTGCTCTGAGCTCCGATGACGGTGATCCTCGATATTAGCTTGGCGGGACTACATGGAAAGAAAGAATGAAAAGCATAAGTGTTTAGCTTAGTAATTTTGCACATAATGCATATAACAACATACTTGCTTCATATAGACCATTTGATATAAACAATGGTATCATAAATTCAGCTATAAAGCTTACTTACTCATACTTGATTCTTACATATCTCATGAAACTTACTAATCTCATACTTAATAGGCAAACAAGGTACCTGTATCACTTGATCACATTGATCAGCATACTTGAACGTAATACTCATAGTTTCTAGTTCATCATTCATAACATGAATAATACTCATTTTCACTTGATAATAACTTTGCTTACTTACTTTTCTTGTTATCTCATTTGAGCTTAACTCGTTTGCTCGATGAATTTATATGAATAACCGAGGATACTAAGTCTCATCTTAATTTCGAGGCCATGTCTTGACATGGACTTATACGAAGTCTTTCTCGTTCTCACCAATGCCATGCCTTGGCTTGGACTTATATGGGATCTCTTTCTCTTGATAACTTTTCAATGCCAAGCTTGCCTTGGTCTTACATGATAACTTGTTCAATGCCAAGCTTGCCTTGGACTTACATGATAACTTATTCAATGCCAAGCTTGCCTTGGACTTACATGATATTTTACTCAATGCAAAGCTTTCCTTGGACTTACATGATAACTTATTCAATGCCAAGCTTGCCTTGGACTTACATGATATCTTATTCAATGCCAAGCTTGCCTTGGACTTACATGATAACTTATTCAATGCCAAGCTTGCCTTGGACTTACATGATATCTTACTCAATGCAAAGCTTTCCTTGGACTTACATGATAACTTATTCAATGCCAAGCTTGCCTTGGACTTACATGATATCTTATTCAATGCCAAGCTTGCCTTGGACTTACACGATATCTTGCTTGCTTACCGATGCCATGCCTCGGCTTGGTCTTATACGGACTTTCTTGTTTCATGGGGTAGATCGAGTATCCTAAGTTATTCAACTTTAATCGGGGCTTTCTCATGCTTGATCTCATTAATTTCTTTGTTTAACATAACATTAAACATTTTTCATAATAACATTGTACATTATACTAAGCAATTCAATGATATAAATCATAAAGCTTAGAAATCATACAAACTTACCTCAATATACAAAATGTAGCTAGGTATGCAATTTAGTCCTCGACCTTGTTCTTGCCTCGGTTTCGATCCGGGCTTCATTTTTCTTGATCTATAGTCATAAATAGATCATTTAAAATTCACATTGACTAAATTGACCCTTTACTCATACTTGGGCAAAATTATTATTTTGCCCCTATACTTTCTCATATTTGCACTTTTTCCCCAAGGCTCGTAAAATAATTTTCATTCAACTTTCTTAGACTACATGCTTAGCTGATTCATTTTCTCTACTATAGCCATTATCAATTCTCATTATTTCTAATAGGTATGACTAATTTCAAAACTTTTAGAAACTAGTCCCTATGCTCATTTTTCATGAAATTCTCTTAGAAAAAGATGTTTATCTAACATCAAACTCTCATAAACTTCCATAAAACATCCTTTAACAAGCATACCATTCATCGGTAGATTTTTGAACATGCATCTTAGCTCACTTTATAGCTAAAAATAGCTAATTCAATATACGAGAACTTCAAAAATACGAAGAATATTAAAAACGGGGCTAAGATGAACTTACTAGCAAGCTTGAAAAAAATGGAGAACCCTAGCTATGGAGTCTTCAAATTTTCGGCAAGGGAAGGAAGAAGATGAATGAAATTTTATCATCTTTTTCCTATTTTAATCACTTATTAGACAAATGACCAAAATGCCCTTCTCTTTAAAAAATTTCTATTTTACTAACTCATGTCCATTTTTGTCCAAAATTTATAATTTGGGCAAATTGCTATTTAAGGACTCATAATTAATATTCTAAAGCTATTTCATACAAAAAGCTTCTAGAAACTCATATTTTACAACTTTTGCAATTTGGTCCTTTTTAACCATTCAACTTCAATTTAGAAAAATTGCTTCATGGAACTTTCACACTAACATGCAAACATGGCATGAACCTTAAAATCTCATAAAGTCACATCAAATTCGTGGTCTCGCACCACTATTCCGACTAGGCCCTAAATCGGGCTGTTACAAAACATCAAGTGCCTTCGGGTTTACTACAGCCTGTAATGATACCAGAGTGGAAATGGGATAGAGTTACAATGGATTTTGTATCTGGATTACCCCTGTCTCCAAAGAAGAAAGATGCTATTTGGGATATCGTGGATCGACTAACGAAATCAGCACACTTCATTCTGGTACATACTAATTATTCGCTTGATAAATTGGCTGAGTTGTACATTTCTGAAATTGTTAGATTACACGGGGTGCCAGTTTCAATTATTTCAGATAGAGATCCGAGGTTTACGTTGCGATTTTGGAAAAAACTGCAAGAAGCTTTAGGTACGAAGTTGAACTTTAGTATTGTATTTCATCCACAAATCGATGATCAGTCTGAGAGAGTAAGACAGATTCTCAAAGATATGCTTCGATGTTGTGTTTTAGATTTCGAAGGTAAATGGGAAAGATTTTTGCCGTTGGTTGAATTTACGTATAACAACAGCTTTCAATCGAGTATACAAATGGCACCATACGAAGCTTTGTATGGTCGCAAATGCCGAACTCCATTGTATTGGACTGAGCTGAGTGAGAAAAAGATTCACGGGGTTGACTTGATCCGAGAGACTGAAGATAAAGTGAAACTAATTCGTGATAGTTTGAAAGCTGCTTCAGATTGACAGAAATCATTTGTGGATTTGAAACGTAAAGATATTGAATTTCAGATCGGTGATAAAGTTTTTCTAAAAGTTTCTCTGTGGAAGAAAATCCTTAGATTTGGTCGTAAAGGCAAATTGAGTCTGGGATTCATCAGGCCGTATGAGATCATTGAAATAATAGGGTCAGTGACATATCGACTCGTTTTACCGACTGAGTTAGAGAAAATCCATAATGTGTTTCATGTGTCGATGTTGCGTCGATATAGATCGGATCCTTCACATGTAATTTCTCCGGTAGAGATTGGAATTCAACCCGATGTGACATACAACGAATAACCGATCAGAATTTTGGCTCGAGAGACTAAAGAGTTGAGAAATAAATGAATAGCTTTGGTGAAAGTTTTGTGGCAACGTCAAGGGTCGAAGAGGCTATGTGGGAACCCGAGGAACCTATGAGAAAATAGTATCCTAACCTATTCATTGGTAAGATTTTCGGGGACGAAAATCCCTAAAGGGCGAGAGTTATAACAGCCTGTTTTTAGTGAAATCAGAATAGTGGTTTCAGAACTAAAAATTCGAGGTCAAAATTATTATTTTATTATTATTTTAATGTTTACGGCATGATTGAATGATTGTGTGAAAGTTTTTTTTAGAAATTTTATCGTTTGATTAGTCAATTTGATATAAAGGACTAAATCACGTAAAGTGCAAAAGTGCTATTTTATTAGCTAAAGGTATTAAATAGCTATAGAACCTTAAAGATAATGTCCTTATGTTGTAATTAGACCATAATAATGGTGAGTGGACAATATTGGACATGTATTATGTGATTTTAATGTTTATTTACTAAGGTTAATAAAGTAAAATGTTAATAATCTTAAAATAAATAAAACAAAACAAAAACATTCCCCATTATTATCTTCTTCCACCGATTTTAGGGCAACAAGGAGACCATTTTTCTTCTTTACATTCAGCCGAGGTATTTAGCTCAATTGTATGTCCGTTTTTGTCTCGTTTTTAATGATTTCTATGTTTTTGAGATCGTTCCAACTAGGTCTAGCTAGCCCAGGGACTATTTTGCAAAACTGTTAAAGATTTTGAATGTTTCCATTGATGAATACATGTGTGTTTTGATGTTTTATGGTAGATTATGAATGTTTGTTGTGAATTATACAAGTTTTATAAAGTGATTTTTAGTGAAAATGCAAATTAGGGATTAAATTGTGAAATATGAAAACTATGGTTAAAATGTGTAATAAATGGAAAATATGGGCTGCTAGGGACTTAATTGAAATTCGGCTAGCATGGGTTGTGGTTGAATTGCATTAATTTGTATTTTATTGAAGTAAGGTCTAAATTGTAAAAGTTGTGAAATATTTGGGGCAAAAGTGTAAAAGTGTTTTCAAGTGTGATATGGACTAAATTGAATAGATTGATGATTATATAAGTTAATTTTGATTACATATAGATCAAGAAAAGCGAAACTCAGATTTAGATCGAGGGAAAAACAAAGTTCTCGACTAATCGACTCGTTTCGTCGTTTTTGTGTCCGAGGTAAGTTCGTATGTAATAATCGTTGTTATAATTATGCTTTAAATGCTTTGATATTGTATAAATTGTGTATAAGAGACTACAGTCATGTTCGACGATGATTCAGCTATGTGTGGCACTTAGTGTGCGAGATCGAGATAGCTTCGGCTATGTATTGGCACTTAATGTACGGGATTTCGAGTATTCAACATTATTTCGAATAGGTATGAGTTCATTATGGATTGGTACAAATATGTACATGAATCATATAAGTTTTAATTCAAAGAAAATTATGAAGTTTGCATATAATCTTATGATTAAAGATGTGGAAGTTTTGTTAGTTAATAAGAGCTACATGTTGATATATTCAAATTATTGAATTGTGAATTTATGATTAGGTTGAGTTGATTTCATACGAGCTTACTAAGCTATTAAGCTTACTTTGTTTATTTTTTTGTGTTTTATAGTGAAATCAAGCTAGCTCAGATTCGAGGATCGTCGGAGGCTTTGTCACACTATCCTACTATCACTTTGGTACTATTGAACTTATGTTTTGAGTATATGGCATGTATAGGGACTTTGGTTGTTTGAAATGGCTTGTAAATATTAAATGTTTTGGTTTGTATATAGCCATGAGAGTTGGCTTATTTTGGTTGATGTGGTTGTGTATATATATTTGTGCATATGGCTCTTATTATCTGTTTGAATATAGTAATGTGTTGTTGGTTACTATTTTGAAATTAGAAGTACTAAATGGATGGGAAATGAACTTGGCATGTATATGTAATTAGGTAAAATAGTGCATGTTTAGGAAATGACCATATTGATGTTTAATAAGTGAAATTAGGTATGATTTTAGATGGCATAATGTGGTATTTGTGATTGGTATTGATGAGAAATAAAATGGTATAGAATATGCTTGATTTGAGGTTGAGATATATGTCTATTGATGCTATGTTTTATGCCATTAAGTTTGGTGTAGGTGTGCTTAAGATTGGGTGGCAAATTGTCTTGGTAAATAGCCTATTTTTGTTCACACGGGTAGAGACACGGGTGTGTGTCTCAGCCGTGTGTGATACACGGTCATGTACACGGCCGTGTGTCCCCTGGTGTTGAAAATAAAACCAAGTCAGTATGCTCCACACGGACTCACACACGGGCGTGTGACTTGGCCGTGTGGCATAAGTCAGTATACCCTACAGGTTTGGCACGGCCTAGCAGACGGCCTGGCACACGGGCGTGTATGGCCATTGTAGGGCACACGGGCGTGTGTGTTGGCCATTTGACCCAAGTCAAAGAGTTACACGGGTTTGAACACGGGCTGGGACACGGCCATGTGATCCCATTTCGAATGTTCACATGGCCTGTGACACGGGTGTGTCTGTTTGCCGTGTGAGACACACGGCCAGGGCATACGGGCGTGTGTCCCCTGTTTTGAGAAAATTTTCTTAAGTATTGTAAAAGTTTCCAAAGTTATCAGTTTAGTCCTGAACCACTCCTAAAGCATGTTTTGAGCCTCGTAAGCTCGTATTAGGGACATTATGATTGAATTTGAATGTTAATTGCATGAGTTATGAAAATGTTTATGAAATGAATGTTTAATTGATTTATAAGTCCGATAATACTCCGTAACCCTATTCTGGCGTTGAATACGGGTGAGGGGTGTTACAAACTAATCCCAACTAGTAAGCTTAATCCACATTTAGATCATATTTAATAATATCAAAACATTCAAGTTAACAAGTTAGGATCCACACTTTATTTCTCACTACTGCAGCACACTGACAAAACTTGAAGTTTCTCCTTAAGACCTTAAATCGAGCCTAAATTACAAATCAATCTTTTATCAAATTAACAAACCATTTAAACAGCCCTAAAACACCCTCTCATGGGTTCAAATCAAACAACATATCGATAACAATTTTTTGGATCCCAATTAACTAAGTCTCTTACACTGGTTTGATGCGAAACATACGCACGAACGTCTAACGGCTTAACTCTCAGTTTGGGGAGTTTGGGTTGGCACCTAACACCATTAAATATTGAAAAATAAGCATCTATACAATCATAAAATTCTTTAATCTAACCAATTATAAATTTCCCCAAAGTCGAAACTATGCACTAGCTGAAAAACTACCACACTTATGCTTCCCGAATTATCAGATCTAGTTCGTCAAATGGTCACGATTGAATTTCCCTAAGACACATATTATTAAAGGCTGATTAGGAAGGGTTCTTGAGACCAAAATATTTCTGGAAAGATATGGGAAATTTAAAGAAAATTGCAACCCCCTTTTGGTGATTATAGGCGTGGCTCACCACCACCAATGGTGGCAAATCCAGGCTGATTTAAAAAAAAAAACAATTGAAAACATTTTTAAAGGCTGGAAAAATACTCATAAAATCATTAAAATTTCCAACAATTCTTGTAACAACCTGTTTTTGGTCAAATTAGAACAGTGGTTTTGGGACCACAAATTCGATGTTAAAATATTTATTTTATTATTATTTTAATGTTTACAGTATGATTGAGTGATTGTGTGAAATTTTCGTTAAGAAATTTTATCGTTTGAATGCTTAATTTGATAAAAAGGACTAAATCGGTAAAGTGTAAAATGCATGTTCTATTAGTTTAAGGTGTCAAATAGCTTTGGTTTTTAAATATGGTGGCCTTAAATGGTAATTAAACCATTTGAAAGGTGAGTGGACAATTATGGACAAATATTAAGTGATTTTTATGTTTATATATTAAGGTTAAAAATGTATTTTATTAAATAAAGGTTAATGAAATAAAACCAAAATAAATCATCATCTTTTAATTCCTTCTCCACCGAATATAGAACAAAAACCTAGCCATTTTAAAGCTTGAAATTTCATAAACTTCACTTCGCTATTAAGGTATGATTTTTGATTCGGTTTTTAATGATTTATATGTTTTTGAGATCGTTGCAGCTAATACTAGCTAGCCCAGGGACTAATTTTCAAAACTGTTAAAGATTTTAGATGTTGCCATTGATGAAATAGAATGTGTTTTGAAGTTTCTTGATAGTTTATGAATACTTGTTGATAGATATACAACTTTTGTTAAGTGATTTTTAGTGAAAATGCAAATTAGGGGCTAAATTGTGAAATGTGTAAAGTTAGTGGTATAAATGTGAAATAAATGAAAATTTTGGGCTGCTAGGGGCATTATGGTAATTCGGCTAGCATGGGTATATTTGGAATTTCATTAATTTGTGATTTTATGAAATAAGGACTAAATTGTAAAAATGTGAAAGTTTAGGGGCTAATGTGTAAATTAGCTCAAATGTATATTTTGGAATTAATTGAATAAATAGATGATTAAATAAGTTAATTTTGAATATATTTAGATCAAGAAAGGAGAAATACGGACTTAGATCGGGGAAAGAATAAAGTTACGGAATAGTTCGATTCGTCGTTTTAGCATCCGAGGTAAGTTCGTATGTGATAAATTTCAATACAAATTTATTTTATATGCTTTGATATTGCATGAATTGCGAATACGAGACTATGGATATGAACGATAGTGATTCGACCACGATTCGACATTCGAAATCCCAGTTGAACTTTGGGAATAGTTTAGGGTGCTAGTGACATGTCATTAGGGGATATAGTGAGTTGGCTTCAGGCCATGGCCATACATATCGGCTGATTTGGCTTCGGGCCATGATATCAGTATTTCGGATAAGTTACCTTGATTTGGCTTCAAGCCATGGTATAGGTACTTATCGTGTGAGAACCTCGAGTATCCGACTTCTATTCCAAATGGTTCAACAGGTAAATGAAAGACGAGAATGTGTATGAGAATTGTACAAGATGGTATAGGTATGTGTATAAACTATTTTATCATTGACTCGAGAAAATAATGATGAAAGTATACAATTTTTTGAATGAGTATTTGAAAGGTTTGTTAGCTAATATAAGCTACATGTTTATGTATTCAAATTATTGAATTATATTTATGTTGTTGTATCAAGTTTATCTTATACGAACTTACTATGTAATGCCCCGAATTTAGGCCTAGTAGAATCGGGCCCATTGGGCCTTGGGCGTGGGTATGTTTAAAATTTTTGGGAACAAGAGAACGGCACTAAAGCAAGTTGGACCTATTAGGTGAGTGATTTTTGGAAGGCTAGGGGGCTTCCATGAAGTCCCGCGATCAAACCTGAGCTTTAGGAAAAATTTTGGTTTTGGGTGAATAAAACCCTGGGAGTTAGAAGGTAGGCTTTAAGAATAAAATGAGGAGAAAAATGACACAAAAGGAGTTGTGGTCTAGTGGCAAATGGCGCCACATAAGAGACAAGGGAATGACGCCACAAGGAAGCAAATGGGTCCAAGGTTCAAGTCTTGGCGCTTGCATTTCATTTTGATTTATTTTTTTTAAGTGAACTTAGACGTTGGCCATAGACTTATATTTAGTTGCGCATGATTTTAGACACAAGAGGATCTTGTGGCCTAGTGGCTAGCGGCGTGGATTAAGTTACATGGGAGCCTGAGTTTGAATCCCATCGCAAGCAAAAAGGGATATTTGTTTTGCTAAGTTTGGACGGCCAGAGTTTGTGTTGAATTTAAACTCTGTTGAAGGAGGGATCCCACATCGGAAAGCTAGAAAGAGGGAAGATGAGAAGCTAGCTTTAAATAGAGCAAACCATGAGGAGAGGAGGCACACCTTTCTTGGCTTATCCCTTCGCTTTGTGGCGTGCTCGTTTGGGTTAGCCGTTGGGTCACGGTGGTGGTGACCGAAGTTGATCGACACACCCCCTTGGGGGTCAAGGGTGCAATCATTGTTGGCTTCTACGCAGAACAGTGTTTAGAGCACGGATTAACTTCAGATTCCTATCAGGTGTGTATTTCGCACTACTCTAGCTGTAGAGCGGCAAATGCCGAAATGCGGGTCAAACGGCGATGGTAGCCACACAAGCGTGCGAGCGCATGTGTGGGAGCTTCGACGCGATAGTTGAGGCCCTCATGAGTATTCTCATGGGTTTAGGCAGCCTTGGGCCAAGTGGGCCCAATGGGCCCGTGCGCCCATACGAATAAATTGTATGATTGTGTAGTAGATATTGAATTAGTCTAGATGAATCATATATCTGTGGCTAGATTTGGGCTAAATGGGCCACACGAGCGTGTAGGCCCACTTGGGCCGAGAATGGGCCTTAGGCCCATTCACATTGTTATCTCTGTTTAGAATAATCGAGTCGCTCGAGGCAACTGTAGCCCTTCTGATGGGTTGACAAAATTATCGAAATACCCTTAAGTGGGAAAATTACCGAAATACCCTTAGTGGGTAAATTATCAAAATACCCCAGGTTTGCAAAATGACCGAAATACCCCAAGTTTGCAAAATGACCGAAATACCCTCGGTGGGTATAATTACCGAAATACCCTTAGTGGGTAAATTACTGAAATACCCTCGGTGGGTAGGATTACGGTTATACCCTTACGGGATAATTAGCATGATTGTGTGTATTCTGTTTATCTGGTTATGACAGTAATTTGTTTCATACATCATTTATGATATATGCTTTGCATACATGACAATCTGCATGGGGTTGGGATATTGATAATCGGAGGAAGTTATTCTGGTGGCTCTGCCACAATTCTGTATAGTGGCTATGCCACGTATATTCTGTTAATCTGGTGGCTTCGCCACAAATTCTGTGATGAGTGGCCGTCCGCCATCGAGTATGTAAGCGGATGGGCGGGTCGATTTAGAAAGCCCCACAGGTGTGTTGGGCTGGTACGGGTGGTGTGTAGCGGATGGATTATTAGGTTGGGTTGCATTACATTATTTGCATTATCATGTTTATAGGGATAAGGCCTAGATTGTTATCGAATAGGGCTTCGGCCCAGTCTGCTTCTATATGGGCTTCAACCCAGTTTGCTTCTATATGGGCTTTGGCCCAGTATGCTTCTGTATGGGCTTCAACCCAGTTTGCTTTTGTATGGGCTTCGGCCCAGTTTTCTTCTGTATGGGCTCAGGCCCAGTTAATGACCGTTTAAGGGATTACACACTGAGTTCTCGTAACTCACCCCTCTGCTTTAACCTTGCAGGTGATCCCCAACATTAGAGGATTTGGCGCAACGGAGGACTCTGTGGTGGCCATACATCGGAACCTTAGTAAATTCCCGTATTACTTCATTTTGAGATTTGTTTTATTTTGGGTATAGTTTTTGTAATAAGGCCATTAGATTTTATTTTTCTTTTAAGCTTCATTTCAGATATATTTAAGCTATAAACGATTAAACCCGAGATTTTTCTTAAAACTACAATAACGGTTTCCAAAAGGTCACATCTTTGCAAATCACCGAATTTGATTTCTCTTATAAACAAAGTTTTCAATATTAGTAATAACAACGTTTTTACAAGAAAACCATAAAAGCATATTTGAATTTCACAACAACAAAGCTCGAAGTTATCAAGAAATAATACGAAGTTTTGACGAAAGCACAGTTTCTAAACAATCCTTTCATGTGACATGCCAGATCCGTTCGTAACATCTAGGCTGGGTTTGGGGTGTTACATTTAATGGTATCAGAGCCCGGTTGCAAAACTCGTCTGTGGAATGGGTTTGAAAATTTTTTTCCAAATCAGTTTAAAATATGGTTTAGAAATGATAGTGTTACTGAAAGTATGGCACACCGAGTCTCCGGCACCAAATCCGTAAGTTTCCTGACATTTTACTCTATTATATGTTGTAATGATTGTATTTTTGGTAGTTATTCTGTGTGTTTGATTTGGATGTGATGTTTGGAGATAGAAATTGATGGCGTACGGGATATCTGTCTGCTTTAATGGTTAGGCGTTTTGAGTATGTGTAGGGAGTTCTAAATTTTAGTTAGAATATGATAGGGATATTAGAATCAGAGTGCGTAGCGGTAGCGCAGTAGAGTAGTCTGTGTTAAGCGACTGTTAGATTGTTGGAATTTCGAGGATGAAATTTCTTTAGGGGGTAGATTTGTAACGCCCCAAATTTGGGCCTAGTAGAATCGGGCCCATTGGGCCTTGGGCGTGGGTATGTTTAAAAATTTTTGGGAACAAGAGAACGGCACTAAATCAAGTTGGACCTATTAGGTGAGTGATTTTTGGAAGGCTAGGGGGCTTCCATGAAGTCCCGGGATCAAACCTGAGCTTTAGGAAAAATTTTGGTTTTAGGTGAATAAAACCCTAGGAGTTAGAAGGTAGGCTTTAAGAATAAAATGAGGAGAAAAATGACACAAAAGGAGTTGTGGTCTAGTGGCAAATGGCGCCACATAAGAGACAAGGGAATGACGCCACAAGGAAGCAAAGGGGTCCAAGGTTCAAGTCTTGGCGCTTGCATTTCATTTTGATTTATTTTTTTTAAGTGAACTTAGACGTTGGCCATAGACTTATATTTAGTTGCGCATGATTTTAGACACAAGAGGAGCTTGTGGCCTAGTGGCTAGCGGCATGGATTAAGTTACAGGGGAGCCTGAGTTCGAATCCCATCGCAAGCAAAAATGGATATTTATTTTGCTAAGTTTGGACGGCCAGAGTTTGTGTTGAATTTAAACTCTGTTGAAGGAGGGATCCCACATCGGAAAGCTAGCAAGAGGGAAGATGAGAAGCTAGCTTTAAATAGAGCAAACCATGAGAAGAGGAGGCACACCTTTCTTGGCTTATCCCTTCGCTTTGTGGCGTGCTCGTTTGGGTTAGCCGTTGGGTCATGGTGGTGGTGACCGAAGTTAATCGACACACCCCCTTGGGGGTCAAGGGTGCGATCATTGTTGGCTTCTACATAGAACAGTGTTCAGAGCGCGGATTAACTTCAGATTCCTATCAGGTGTGTGTTTCGCACTACTCTAGCTGTAGAGCGGCAAATGCCGAAATGCCGGTCACACGGCGATGGTAGCCACACAAGCGTGCGAGCGCATGTGTGGGAGCTTCGACGCGATAGTTGAGGCCCTCATGAGTATTCTCATGGGTTTAGGCAGCCTTGGGCCGAGTGGGCCCATATGAATAAATTGTATGATTGTGTAGTAGATATTAAATTAGTCTAGGTGAATCATATATCTATGGCTAAATTTGGGCTAAATGGTCCACACAAGCGTGTGGGCCCACTTGGGCCGAGAAATGGCCTTAGGCCCATTCACATCGTTATCTCTGTTTAGAATAATCAAGTCACTCGAGGCGACTGTAGCCCTTCTGATGGGTTGACAAAGTTACCGAAATACCCTTAAGTGGGAAAATTACCGAAATACCCTTAGTAGGTAAATTACCAAAATACCCCTGGTTTGCGAAATGATTGAAATACCCCCAATTTGCAAAATGATCGAAATACCCTCGATGGGTAAAATTATCGAAATACCCTCGATGGGTAAAATTACCGAAATACCCTCGGTGGGTAGGATTACGGTTATACCCTTACGGGATAATTAGCATGATTGTGTGTATCTTGTTTATCTGGTTATGACGGTAATTTGTTTCATACATCATTTATGATATATGCTTTGCAAACATGACAATCTGCATGGGGTTGGGATATTGATAATCGGAGGAAGTTATTCTAGTGGCTCTGCCACAATTCTGTATAGTGGCTATGCCACGTATATTCTATTAATCTGGTGGCTTTGCCACAAAAAATTCTGTGATGAGCAGCTGGTCTACCATCGAGGTGTGTAGCGGATGCATGGGTCGATTTAGAAATCCCCACAGGTGTGTTGGGCTGGTACGGGTGGTGTGTAGCGGATGGATTATTAGGTTGGGTTGCATTACATTATTTGCATTATCATGTTTATAGGGCTAAGGCCCATATTGTTATCGAATAGGGCTTTGGCCCAGTCTGCTTCTGCATGGGCTTCGGCCCAGTTTGCGTCTGTATGGGCTTCGGCCCAATATGCTTCTATATGGGCTTCAGCCCAGTTTGCTTCTGTATGGACTCAGGCCCAATTAATGACTGTTTAGGGGATTACACACTGAGTTCTCGTAACTCACCCCTCTGCTTTAACCTTGCAGGTGATCCCCAGCATTAGAGGATTTGGCGCAGCGGAGGACTCTGTGGTGGCCATACATCGGAACCTTAGCAAATTCCCGTATTACTTCATTTTGAGATTTGTTTTATTTTTGGCATAATTTTTGTAATAAGGCCATTAGATTTTATTTTTCTTTTAATCTTCATTTCAGATATATTTAAGCTATAAACGATTAAACCCGGGATTTTTCTTAAAACTACAATAACAGTTTCCAAAAGGTCACATTTTCGCAAATCACCGAATCTGATTTCTCTTATAAACAAAGTTTTCAATATTACTAATAACAATGTTTTTACAAGAAAACCATAAAAGCAGATTTGAATTTCCAACAACAAAGATCGAAGTCATCAAGAAATAATACGAAGTTTTGACGAAAGCGCAGTTTCTAAACAATCCTTTCATGTGACATGCCAAATCCGGACGTAACATCTAGGCCGGCTTTGGGGTGTTACATACTAAGCTTTATAGCTTACTTTGTGTATTTTCTCGTGTTTTATAGTGATATCGAAGCTAGCTCAGATTCGGGAATCGTCGGAGATCGTTTCACCGTACCACTATCACTTGGTACCTTTGAACTTTGGTATTTTAAGTATATGACATGTATAGGCATTTTGAGTCATTTTGGTTATAGATTGATAATGATTTTGGTCATTTTTAATGGCTTGTAAATGTATATGTTTTGGTTTGTAAATATAGCCATGAGATTTGGCTAAATTTGGTGGATTTGGTTATGTGCTTATATGTGTATATATGGTTGATATTTAAGTTCATGGATGGATATGTGAATGACCTATATTATGAGGTTTGTGGAATTTGTAACAGTCCGGTTTAGACCCTAGTCGGAATAGTGGTTTTAGGACCAGAAATCCGAATTAGAAAAATATTTTAATATTATTTTTTGTGCCTATGATATGTGATTAAGCATGTGTGAAAGTTTCGTGATTTAATTTGGTCATTTATGTGCTTAATTTGAGAAAAGGACTAAATCACATAAAATGTAAAAGTAGTCTTCTATTTGATTAAGTGCTTAATTGATGTGTCTTTCTATATATGAGGCCTTATATTATAAATTGGCCATAAGACTTTAAGATGGACGGTAGTGGACATGTATATTAAATGTGTTATAAAGTTTTATTAAGGGTAAAATGGGAAATAAATAATAAAAATGATAGTTAATAAAACAAAAGCATAAAAAAGTGCCATTTTTCTATCATCTTTGGCCGAATATCATAGAAAAAGAAAATAAGAAGACTAAGCTAGGTTTCGGCACTCTTTTAGCTTGATTCAAGGTATGTTTTGCTTCGATTTTTGATAATTTCTACGTTTTTGTAATCATTGCTTCGTGTTCTTCAAAACCCATGCTTTAATTTTTTGAATTGATGATGATTTTGAAATATGCCATTGATGAACACATGAGTTTTGTGATGTTTGAAGATGAATTATGAAAGATATGTGATAGATTAACATAGTTTGTCTTTGAATTTTTGATGAATTTGAGTAATTTGGAATTAATTAAGAAAATAATATTTTGAGGGACTAAATTGAAAAATTAATGAAATGTATTGTAACATCCTAGAATTAGGGGTTCTGCATTTTGTGCTATTCTATGTGTTTGGCTCGTTTAGCTTGTTATTTTGGTGTGTTTGGGGGTCTTGGAGAGGCTCGGGTTCGAGCCAGAACTTTGGTAAAATTTTGCTTTTTAGGGCACTTTAGGGGGAGAGCTAGTGGGTGCAGGCCTTAAGTATGTTTCGTTGTAAATTGATGTCACAGGGAGCAAGGTGGCTTAGTGGTTGGCGTCACAAGGGAGCATGGAAGGGGGAGTGGGTTCGAATCCCACATGTTGTTTTTGAGAGTTCTTTTTGTGCTCAAGGAGGGGAAGAGGTGGCATTCGGCTGGGACTCTACCATGGTGGTTGTGGAATGAGTCAAACAAATTCAAATGGATGGAGGAGAGGAGCTTGGGGAGTTTGAATTGGTCAACAAATTCGAATTGGTAGTTGGAGAGTGAATGGAGGAGAAAATCGTGGGAGATAGGGAGAGAGGAGGAGTTTGGCCGAAAGTGGAGTGGTGCTAAGGGGGAGCATTTCGATTTTAGCTAGTAGGGGTGTGTGCCGAAATTTCTTTTAGCTCTTAGGCATGTCCATCTTAGCATATTTGGTCATAGTGTGTAGGGAGAGTGCCGAAATTTCCATTAAGTGCTTTTAGCTATTCTTTTCCTTTTCTTTCAAATTTGAGCATTATTGTTCTCTTGAGCATAGCTGAATCCTCTTCTAGTCTTTTCTCTTCTTTTAGCCAAACTTTCTCAATATTTTATCTCCTCTATTTCTTTCTTCTCTTGACCGAATCACTTTCTACACCCTTGCATTTTCATGACTTCCTTATACCTTAGCCGAATCACTATTCTTCTACACTTCTTCTATTTCTTCTTCTTTTCTTTTTGTATCTCTATTTCTTGCTTCACTAGCCGAACCTCAGTTGGCCACTATCTTTTCTTTTCTTTTCATTTTTCTCTTGTTCTACTCCTGAGCCGAAACCCCTCCTGTGTCAAGCTAAACCTGTATCTTTCATCTTTTGTTATTAGCCAAACATCAAGAAGCAAGGTGCTAGGATTCCTTTTGTTGCCGAAAGTCCCTTTCCAATCGGTTTTACTTGTTGTAAGGCCGAATATAGGTACCCTCTCCACTTTGAAGCGTGCTCGTTCTTTCGTAGGAAGCTGAAACTCTTGTCTGCAGTGGCCGAATCTAAGGCATCTTGTCAAGAGGGTAGAACCAATCTACGTTAAGTATTAAGGTAAGAAGATTTCTCTAGATTCTATACGATTAGTCTCTCTTCGTTGTACTCTGTCATAACCCAACACTTTTGTTAGACAATCGCTGATTTCACTGCAGTACCTTACTGATCGAACTCTCTTCATGGATGCGAGTGCTAGCCGTTCTAAGGAGGCATCGGCAAGGGAGCCTAAAGGGAGTGGACTCGCAGTCTTCGCTCCTAAGTTCAAATGACGTGCAGTATCAGCAATCCGGGATTTTTCGCCGGGTTGTGGTAGAGAGCCGACATATGCTTGGGATAGACAGATCGTAGTTATTCGTGATAGTGAGAGTGACGACGATCAGGAGTGTTTAATCCTTCGCGTAATTAGGTGTGTAATCCACACGCCTTCATTTGTTTGTTTAGCATTAATATGTGTATTGACTAAAAGCCGGAATAACCGTAACGGTGATTGAGATACCCAGTGGGTATGGTTGGAGATACTAGGTAAGTAACCGTTATGATTATGCTATTCGGATAACTTGGTATGATTATATGGGTGTTCATATTATCCGACATACATTGTTATATGTTTGCATTCATCACATTATGATTATATGTTGCATGGGATTGGAATATGATATTGATGAAAAGGGGCAGTGTATATCGGTGACTCTGTCACATTGTTTCGGTGGCTAGGCCACATATATATCGGTGACTCTGTCACATTATTTTGGTGGCTAAACCACTTATATCGGTGACTCACACACATTATCGGCTTTGAGCAATGATGATCACAAGATGACTGCCAATGAGGAGTGTAGCGGATGGACAGTTGATTGTAGAAATCCCCACAGGAATGTTAAGGTTGGACATATGGAGCGGTGTGTAGCGGATGGAATACTAGGTTGGGCTAGGTTGCATTGCATCCACTATCTGATATGCCATGTTGTTAGGGCTACGGCCCAATTCGATACGTATGGGCTTCGACCAAATTTGTGACTATGAGGGCTAAGGCCCAATTTGTTTCCATGGGCTTAGACCAGATTTCGTTCGTAAGGGGAATTACACACTAAGTTCTCGTAACTCACCCCTCTGCTTAATTTTGCAGGAAATCCCTAGTTCGAGGATTTTGAGGCGAGGAGGACTCTGTGGTGGCCATGTGTTACTTCTTTCGTAATCTCTATTTTTCTTTATTTTAAACTTATTTTAAATTTGGGAATTTGTTATGTAATAAGGCCTCCGGGATTTAATTTGGTTTTTGATTCAATACGATTATTTTATATTATGAAATATTAAATACGGAGTTTTCTAAAAAAAACTTTATAAACAATCTTTTTTCCAAAATATTAACAAACGGATCTCAAGTAATAAATAATTAAACTCGAGATTTTCTTGAAACTTCAAAAGCTATTTCAAACAACGTGTTTTTCGAAAACCACCGAATTTGATTTCTGTATTATAAAACAACCTTCCGGAGTTTGTAATATTTTGCAAGAAGCATTAAATCAAGTCTGTTTTTTTTTAAATTGAACCAAAGCTCGAAATTTTTAAACGATCACGAAGTTCTTTAACAACCTTTCCATGTGACATGCCAAATCCGGTCGTAACGTCTAGGCTGGGTTTGGGGTGTTACATTTAGTGGTATCAGAGCCAGGTTACAAAACTCGGCTGTGGATTGGGTTCGACAATGTTTTTCCAAAATTGGTTTGAAATCTGGTTTAAGAAATGTATGCTTTTCTGGAAGTATTGCACCCGAGTCTCCGGCACCAAATCCGTAAGTCTTCTGGCTTTGTTTGTTATTATGAAATGATGTTAGAAATAGTGTTTTATGACTGCTAGCTAAAAGAGTTAAGACTTTAGAGACTGAGACATTAGGAAAATTTGATTCGCAAAAACAACTATTATACTCACTCTGCATAAGACATTGTTAATAAACATTGAAGTGAAATGCTAATTCATAAAATTTTTAATTAGATTAATTCGATCTACTAAACATGAGCGCTAGAGGACGTGGACGTGGTGTACGCAGCCGTGGTAGAGGCCGGGGTGCTGAGGCTGGATCCTCAGAATCTGGGCATGTGCCGGAAGGCAAAGTGCCAGTATCACCAGTAGCGGAAGTGGGGACTCAAGATCGAACTGGAGGGGACGATGCTTTGTCCCAAGCTATGTTGCGTGTTTTGGAGTGGGTTGCGGGAGCAAGCACTGGATCGGTAGCCCAGAAATCTATTCCTGAGCGACTTCGAGTAAACAGGGCTGAGATATTTGGAGGTATTTCTGGTGTGGCCCCAAAGGTAGCGAAATATTGGCTGGAGGCAGTTGAGTGGATTATGGATGATCTGGACTACACGGCAGAGGAGAAGTTGAAAGGTGCAGTGTCCCTCCTTCGAGATGAGGCGTACCAGTGGTGGCTCATGGTAAGGGAGGGTACTCCAGCGGATCGTATTACCTGGGATTTCTTTAAGATAGCGTTCCAGGGAAAGTATGTTGGGGCGAGTTATGTGGACGCCCCGAGGAAAGCATTTCTGAACTTGGTCTAGGGAAATAAGTCCGTGGCTGAATATGAGGCAGAGTTTCTGTGCCTAAGCCATTACGCCCGGGGTATCGTCGCAACTGATTATGAACGTTGTGTTCGGTTCGAGGACGGTCTATGGGACGAGCTGCGAGTACTGATAGCTCCGCAGTGAGAAAGAGATTTTGCTATACTGGTTGAGAAGGCAAAAATAGCCAAAGAAGTGAAGCGTTCTGAGAGGCAGAACCAGGATAAAGACAGGGGCAAGAATAAGAGAAGTTTTGGGACGTCAAGGTCTACTGGGGGTTTCCAGAAGAGGCCTAGGTTTGATGGGCCGGGACGAGTTGTGATGCCTATTACTTTTGTTAGTCTCGGCCGTGTGCTCGGTGTGGGAAATTACATTCGGGGGAGTGTTGGGTAAGAGATAGAGGATGTTTCAAGTGTGGATCTATGGATCATCTGATAAAGAACTGTCCACAAGAGTTAGCCAGAGCGCGGTCGATAGGTCAGGGATATGCACAGTCCGAAAGAGGTGGGCAGCAGCCACCGAGAGGTCATGGTCTGGTTAGAGGAGCAAATGGATTTGGTCGAGGGCGTGGAGCACTAGGAAGAGGTGCTGGTAGTACAGACGCATGACAACCTGGATTGGTTTATGCGGCTAGACGTCGAGAGGATGGTGATGCACCAGACGTCATAACCGGTACGTTTCTTATATTTGATGCACCCTTTACAGCTTTGATAGATATTAGGTCTAAACATTCATTTGTTGCCTGTACTGTATCTGGGACTTTGAGCATTAAATCTGAGCTTGCTGCTAGAACTATTTGTGGTTAGCCCTCTAGGACAATCTGTGGTAGTGAACAAGTTGTTTAGGGATGTGCCTTTAGAAGTTCAAGGGGTAGTGTTTCTGGCAAACTTGATGGAACTGCCGTTCGGCGAGTTCGATCTGATTTTAGGCATGGACTGGTTAGTTAAGCATCGTGCAAACTTGGATTGTGCTGCTAAGCGTATGGTGTTAAGAACTCTAGAGGATAAGGAAATAATTGTGATAGGGGAAAGAAGAGATTATCTGTCCCAGGTAATCTTGGTACTGAAGGCTGAGAAGATGGTGCGAAAAGGGTGTGAGGCGTTCCAAGTTTTCATTAGTGCTTTGGACGTCAAGGAATTGTCCGTAGGGGATGTCAGAATGGTGAAGGAATTCTCGGACGTCTTTCCTGAAGAGCTTCCGGGTTTACCTCCGGATCGCGAGGTGGAGTTTGGCATTTAGCTACATCCGGGAACAACTCCAGTGTCCATTGCCCCTTATAGGATGGCGCCAAAGGAGCTGGTGGAACTTAAGGCTCAGATCCAAGAGCTGTGGGATCATGGATTTATCCGACCAAGCGTATCTCCGTGGGGAGCACCGGTGTTGTTTGTGAAGAAAAAGGACGGGTCGATGCGTATGTGCATTGAACATCGTCGGTTGAACAAGTTGGCAATTAAGAACAAATACCCGTTGCCAAGGATTGACGATTTGTTCGATCAATTAAGAGGAGCTTTGGTGTTCTCGAAGATAGATTTAAGTTCGGGGTATCATCAGCTAAAGGTCAAGGAGGCGGATATTCATAAGACTGCTTTTCGAACTCATTATGGTCACTACGAGTTTTTAGTGATGCCGTTCGGGTTAACGAATGCACCAGCTGCATTTATGGATATGGTGAACCGGGTATTCCAACCCTAACTGGATCGGTTTGTCGTGGTGTTCATAGATGATATCTTGGTATATTCGAGGACTGATGAGGAGCATGATTCGCATCTTCGGACAGTTCTGCAGATTTTGAGAGAGAAGCAATTGTATGCCAAATTCAGCAAGTGTGAATTTTTGTTGAAGGAAGTGACCTTTTTGGGGCATGTTGTTTCTACTGAGGGGATTAAGGTTGATCACTGAAAGATCGAAGCTGTATTGGATTGGAAACCACCGAAGTCAGTGTTAGAAATTCAAAGTTTCCTGGGTTTGGCTGGGTATTATAGAAGGTTCGTGGAAGGGTTTTCATTGATTGCTGCACCTCTAACCAAGTTATTACGAAAAGGAGTACCATTTGTTTGGGCCGATAAGCAACAGGAAAGCTTTGAGAAGCTAAAGAGGATTTTGACTGAGGCACCAGTACTGATTCAGCCTTAGGCTGGAAAGGAATTTATCGTCTATTATGATGCATCGCACACAGGGTTGGGCTGTGTTTTAATGCAAGAAGGGAAGGTAGTAGCATATGCGTCTTGGTAATTAAGGCCACATGAAGTGAATTATCCTATTCATGACTTGGAACTGGCGGGTGGTGTTCGCTCTAAAGATTTGGAGGCACTATCTGTATGGATAAAAGTCGATTATCTACACCGACCATAAGAGCCTGAAATATCTCCTTACCCAGAAGGAGTTGAATTTAAGGCAGCGGAGGTGGATTGAGTTATTGAAGGATTATGACTGCTCGATTGAGTATCAACGGGGTAAAGCTAACGTAGTGGCAGATGCGTTGAGTCGTAAGGTGATATCGGATTTGAGGGCAATGTTTGCACATCTCAGTCTGTATGAAGATGGTAGCCTGTTGGCCGAACTTCAAGTGAAGCCGACATGGGTAAGTAAGATTAAAGAGAAACAATTGTTGGACGAAGTGTTAAGTTCTCGACTTCAGCAAGTGGAAGGTGGTGAGACATGGGATTTTGGTCTGAACAGTGAAGGGGTATTATGTTTTCGTGGAAAGGTTTGTATGCTAAAGAATTTTGAGTTGAGGCAGATGATTCTGCGGAAAGCGTATAGTAGCCCATACGCTATGCATCCCGATGGAAGTAAGATGTATCGAGATTTGTATGAATGGTATTGGTGGCCTGGGTTGAAACGGGAAGTTACCGAGTTTGTGAGTAAGTGTTTGACATGTCAACAAGTGAAGGCAGAACATTAGTTACCGTCGGGATTGCTGAAGCCAGTGAAGATTCCACTTTGGAAGTGGGAGAGGATAACGATGGATTTTGTTAGTGCGCTACCTCTGACGCCTACTAAGAAAGATTCACTGTGGGTGATTGTCGATCGGTTGACGAAGTCCGCCCACTTCATATCGGTCCATACTGACTACTCGTTACAGAAGTTGGCCAAGCTGTATGTGGCAGAAATCGTGAGATTGCATGGGCTACCCGTGTCTATCATATCAGACAGGGATCCTAGATTTACATCACAGTTTTGGAAGGCGTTGCATGAAGCTTTGGGTGCAAGGCTGAATTTCAGCACAGCGTTCCATCCGTAGACCGATGGTCAGTCGAAAAGGGTAATCCAGATTTTGGAAGATATGTTAAGGGGTTGTGTAATCGATTTTAGAGGTAGTTGGGAGGATTATCTGCCGTTGACAGAATTTGCATACAATAACAGCTATCAATCCAACATTCAGATGGCACCCTACGAGGCGTTGTATGGTCGTAGGTGTCGTACCCTTACCTGTTGGACAGAGTTGGGTGAGCGACAGTTGTTGGGACCGAAACTGATCTAAGAGACTGAGGAAAAGGTTAAGTTGATTCGGGCTCCGTTGGAAGAAGCTTCCGATAGGCAGAAATCGTATGCAGATCTGAAGCGTAGAGAAATAGAATTTTCAGTGGTGGATTATGTCTTCTTTAAAGGCTCACCCTGGAAGAAGGTTCTAAGATTTGGACGAAAAGGCAAGTTGAGCCCCAGATTTATCGGGCCTTACCGAGTGTTGAAACGTGTGGGACCAGTGGCTTATCAGCTTGAGTTACCCCCAGAGTTGAGTCGGATCCATAATGTATTCCATGTCTCGATGTTAAGGCGTTATCGTTCGGATCCATCTCACATAGTGCCGGTGGAAGAAATTGAAGTAAGACCCGACTTGTCTTTTGAAGAAGAACCAATGCAGATCTTAGATCGAGATGTTAAGGTGTTGAGAAGGAAGTCGGTTCTGTTGGTCAAAGTGTTATGGCGTAATCATGGTTCAGAAGAAGCCACGTGGGAGCCAGAAGATGTGATGCGGCAGTAGTACCCTCACCTCTTTTAATCAGGTAAATTTCGAGGCCAAAATTTCTTTAAGTGGGGTAGAACTGTAACATCCTACAATTATGGGTTTTGTATTTTGTGCTATTCTATGTGTTTGGCTCGTTTAGCTTGTTATTTTGGTGTGTTTGGGGGTCTTGGGGAGGCTCGGGTTCGAGCCAGAACTTTGGTAAAATTTTGCTTTTTAGGGCACTTTAGGGGGAGAGCTAGTGGATGCAGGCCTTAAGTATGTTTGGTTGTAAATTGATGTCACAGGGAGCAAGGTGGCTTAGTGGTTGGCGTCACAAGGGAGCATGGAAGGAGGAGTGGGTTCGAATCCCACATGTTGTTTTTGAGAGTTCTTTTTGTGCTCAAGGAGGGGGAGAGGTGGCATTCGGCTGGGACTCTACGATGGTGGTTGTGGAATGAGTCAAACAAATTCAAATGGATGGAGGAGAGGATCTTGGGGAGTTTGAATTGGTCAACAAATTCGAATTGGTGGTTGTAGAGTGAATGGAGGAGAAAATAATGGGAGATGGGGAGAGAGGAGGAGTTTGGCCGAAAGTGGAGTGGTGCTAAGGGGGAGCATTTCGGTTTTAGCTAGTAGGGGTGTGTACCGAAATTTCTTTTAGCTCTTAGGCATGTCCATCTTAGTATATTTGGTCATAGTGTGTAGGGAGAGTGCCGAAATTTCCATTAAGTGCTTTTAGCTATTCTTTTCCTTTTCTTTCAAATTTGAGCATTGTTGTTCTCTTGAGCATAGCCGAATCCTCTTCTAGTCTTTTCTCTTCTTTTAACCGAACTTTCTCAATATTTCGTCTCCTCTATTTCTTTCTTCTCTTGACCGAATCACTTTCTACACCCTTACATTTTCTTGACTTCCTTATACCTTAACTGAATCACTCTTCCTCTACACTTCTTCTATTTCTTCTTCTTTTCTTTTTGTATCTCTATTTCTTGCTTCACTAGCCGAACCTCAGTTGGCCACTATCTTTTCTTTTCTTTTCATTTTTCTCTTGTTCTACTCCTGAGTCGAAACCCCTATTGTGTCAAGCTAAACCTGTATCTTTCATCTTTTGTTATTAGCCGAACATCAAGAAGCAAGGTGCTAGGATTCCTTTTGTTGCCAAAAGTCCCTTTCCAATCGATTTTACTTGTTGTAAGGCCAAATATAGGTACCCTCTGCACTTTGAAGCATGCTCGTTCTTTCGTAGGAAGCCAGAACTCTTGTCAGCAGTGGCCGAATCTAAGCCATCTTGTCAAGAGGGTAGAACCAATCTACGTTAAGTATTAAGGTAAGAAGATTTCTCTAGATTCTATACGATTAGTCTCTCTTCGTTGTACTCTGTCATAACCCAACACTTTTGTTAGACAATCGCTGATTTCACTGCAGTACCTTACTGATCGAACTCTCTTCATGGATGCGAGTGCTAGCCGTTCTAAGGAGGCATCGACAAGGGAGCCTAAAGGGAGTGGACTCACAGTCTCCGCTCCTAAGTTCAAACGACATGCAGTATCAGTAATCTGGGATTTTCCACTGGGTTGTGGTAGAGAGCCGACATCTGTTTGGGATAGACAGATCGTAGTTGTTCGTGATAGTGAGAGTGACGACGTTCAGGAGTGTTTAATCCTTCGCGTAATCAGGTGTGTAATCCACACGCTTTCATTTGTTTGTTTAGCATTAATATGTGTATTGACTAAAAGCTGGAATAACCGTAACGGCGATTGAGATACCCAGTGGGTATGGTTGGAGATACCAGGTAAGTAACCGTTATGATTATGCTATTCGGATAACTTAATATGGTTATATAGGTGTTCATATTATCCGACACACATTGTTATATGTTTGCATTCATCACATTATGATTATATGTTGCATGAGATTGGAATAGGATATTGATGAAAAGGGGCAGTGTATATCGGTGACTCTGTCACATTGTTTCAGTGGCTAGGCCACATATATATCGGTGACTCTGTCACATTGTTTCGGTGGCTAGACCACTTATATCGGTGACTCTGTCACATAATATCGGCTTTGAGCAGCATGACTGTCAGCATGACTGCCAATGAGGAGTGTAGCGGATGGAGGGTTGATTGTAGTAATCCCCACAGGTGTGTTGAGGTTAGATATATGGAGCGGTGTGTAGCGGATGGAATACTAGGTTGGGCGGGGTTGCATTGCATCCACTATCTGATATGCCATGTTGTTAGGGCTACGGCCCAATTCGATACGTGTGGGCTTCGGCCAAATTTGTGACTGAGAGGGCTAAGGCCCAATTTATTTTCGTGGGCTTAGACCAGATTTCATTCGTAAGGGGAATTACACACTGAGTTCTCGTAACTCACCCCTCTGCTTAATTTTGCAGGTAATCCCTAGGTCGAGGATTTAGAGCCGAGGAGGACTTTGTGGTGGCCATGCGTTACTTCTTTTGTAAACTCCGTTTTTCTTTATTTTAAACTTATTTTAAATTTGGGAATTTGTTATGTAATAAGGCCTCCGGGATTTAATTTGGTTTTTGATTCAATACGGTTATTTTATATTATGAATTATTAAATACGGAGTTTTCTAAAAAAAACTTTATAAACAATTTTTTTTTCTAAAATATTAACAAACGGATCTCAAGCAATAAATAATTAAACTCGGGATTTTCTTGAAACTTCAAAAACTATTTCAAACAACGCATTTTTTGAAAACTACCGAATTCGATTTCTGTATTATAAAACAACCTTCCGAAGTTTGTAATATTTTGCAAGAAGCATTAAATCAAGTCTTTTTTTTTTAAATTGAACCAAAGCTCGAAATTTTAAACGATCACGAAGTTCTTTAACAACCTTTCCATGTGACATGCCAGATCCGGTCGTAACGTCTAGGCCGGGTTTGGGGTGTTACATTTAGTGGTATCAGAGCCAGGTTACAGAACTCGGCTGTGGATTGGGTTCGACAATGTTTTTCCAAAATTGGTTTGAAATCTGGTTTAAGAAATGTATGCTTTTCTAGAAGTATGGCACCCGAGTCTCCGGCACCAAATCCGTAGGTCTTCTGGCTTTGTTTGTTATTATGAAATGATGTTAGAAACAGTGTTTTATGACTGCTAGCTAAAAGAGTTAAGACTTTAGAAACTGAGACATTAGGAAAATTTTATTCGCGAAAACAACTATTATAATCACTCTGCATAAGACATTGTTAATAAACATTGAAGTGAAATGCTAATTCATAAAAATTTTAATCAGATTAATTTGATCTAGTAAACATGAGCGCTAGAGGATGTGGACGTGGTGTACGCGGCCGTGGTAGAGGCTGGGGTGCTGAGGCTGGATCCTCAGAATCTGGGCATGTGCCGAAAGGCAGTGCCAACATCGCCAGTAGCGGAAGCGGGGACTCAAGATCGAACTGGAGGGGACAATGCTTTGTCCCAAGCTATGCTGCGTGTTCTGGAGCGGGTTGCGGGAGCAAGCACTGGATCTGTAGCCCAAAAATCTATTCCTGAGTAACTTCGAGCAAACGGGGCTGAGATATTTAGAGGTATTTCTGGTGTGGCCCCAAATGTAGCGTAATATTGGCTGGAGGCAGTTGAGTGGATTATGGATGATCTGGACTGCACGGCAAAGGAGAAGTTGAAAGGAGCAGTGTCCCTCCTTCGAGGTGAGGCGTACCAGTGGTGGCTCACGGTAAGGGAGGGTACTCCAGCGGATCGTATTACCTGGGATTTCTTTAAGACAGCGTTCCAGGGAAAGTATGTTGGGGCGAGTTATGTGGACGCCCAGAGGGAAGCATTTCTGAACTTGGTCCAGGGAAATAAGTCCGTGGCTAAATATGAGGCGGAGTTTCTGCGCCTAAGCCGTTATGCTCGGGGTATCGTCACAACTGATTATGAATGTTGTGTTCGGTTCAAGGATGGTCTGTGAGATGAGTTGTGAGTACTGATAGCTCCGCAGCGAGAAAGAGATTTTGCTATACTGGTTGAGAAGGCAAAAATAATCGAAGAAGTGAAGCGTTCTGAGAGGCAGAATCGGGATAAAGACAGGGGCAAGAATAAGAGAAGTTTTGGGACGTCAGGGTCTACTGGGGGTTTCCAGAAGAGGCATAGGTTTGATGGGCCGGGTTGAGTTGCGATGCCTGTTGCTGTTGGTCAGTCTCGGCCGTGTGCTCTGTGTGGGAAATTACATTCGGGGGAGTGTTGGGTAAGAAATAGAGGATGTTTCAAGTGTGGATCTATGGATCATCTGATAAAGAACTGTCCACAAGAGTTAGCCAAAGTGCGGTCGGTAGGTCAGGGATATGCACAGTCTGGAAGAGGTGGGCAGCAGCCACCTAGAGGTCGTGGTCCGGTTAGAGTAGCAAATGGATTTGGTCAAGAGCGTGGAGCACCAGGAAGAGGTACTTGTAGTACAAAAGCAAGATAGCCTGGATTGTTTTATGCGGGTAGACATCGAGAGGATGGCGATGCACCAGACGTCATAACCGGTACGTTTCTTGTATTTGATGCACCCTTTAAAGCTTTGATAGATATTGGGTCTACACATTCATATGTTGCCTGTACTGTATCTGGGACTTTGAGCATTAAATCTGAGCTTGCTGCTAGAGAAATATATGTGGTTAGCCCTCTAGGACAATCTGTGGTAGTGAACAAGTTGTTTAGGGATGTGCCTTTAGAAGTTCAAGGGGTAGTGTTTCTGGCAGACTTGATGGAACTGCCGTTCGGCGAGTTCGATCTGATTTTAGGCATGGACTGGTTAGTTAAGCATCGTGCAAACTTGGATTGTGCTACTAAGCTTATGGTGTTAAGAACTCCAGAGGATAAGGAAATAATTGTGATAGGGGAAAGAAGAGATTATCTGTCCCATGTAATCTCGACACTGAAGGCTGAGAGGATGGTGCGAAACGGGTGTGAGGCGTTCCAAGTTTTCATTAGTGCTTTGGATGTCAAGGAATTGTCCGTAGGGGATGTCAGAATGGTGAAGGAATTCTCGGACGTCTTTCCTGAAGAGGTTACGGGGTTACCTCCAGATCGCGAGGTGGAGTTTGGCATTGAGCTACTTCCGGGAATAGCTCCGGTGTCCATTGCCCCTTATAGGATGGCACCAAAGGAGCTGGTGGAACTTAAGGCTCAGATCCAAGAGCTGTTGGATCGTTGATTTATCCGACCAAGCGTATCTCCGTAGGGAGCGCCGGTGTTGTTTGTGAAGAAAAAGGACGGGTCGATGCGTATGTGCATTGACTATCGTCGGTTGAACAAGTTGGCGATTAAGAACAAATACCCGTTGCTAAGGATTGACGATTTGTTCGATCAGCTAAGAGGAGCTTCGGTGTTCTCGAAGATAGATTTAAGGTCGGGGTATCATCAGCTAAAGGTCAAGGAGGCGGATATTCATAAGACTGCTTTTCGAACTCGTTATGGTCACTACGAGTTTTTAGTGATGCCATTCGGGTTAACGAATGCACCAGCTGCATTTATGGATATGATGAACCAGGTATTCCAACCCTACCTAGACCGGTTTGTCGTGGTGTTCATAGATGATATCTTGGTATATTCGAGGATTGATGAGGAGCATGATTCGCATCTTCGGACAATTCTGCAGATTTTGAGAGAGAAGCAACTGTATGCCAAATTCAGCAAGTATGAATTTTTGTTGAAGGAAGTGACCTTTTTGGGGCATGTTGTTTCTACTGAGGGGATTAAGGTTGATCCCCGAAAGATCAAATCTGTATTGGATTGGAAACCGTCGAAGTCAGTGTCGAAAATTCGAAGTTTCCTGGGTTTGGCTGGGTATTACAGAAGGTTCATGGAAGGGTTTTCGTTGATTGCTGCACCTCTAACCAAGTTATTACGAAAAGGAGTACCATTTGTTTGGGCCGATAAGCAATAGGAAAGTTTTGAGAAGCTAAAGAGGATTTTGACTGAGGCACCAGTACTGATTCAGCCTGAGGCTGGGAAGGAATTTGTCGTCTATTGTGATGCATCGCACATAGGGTTGGGCTGTGTGTTAATGCAAGAAGGGAAGGTAGTAGCATATGCGTCTCGGCAATTAAGGCCACATGAAGTGAATTATCCTACTCATGACTTGGAACTGGCGGCAGTGGTGTTCGCTCTAAAGATTTGGAGGCACTATCTGTAAGTTGATAAGTCGATTATCTACACCGACCATAACAGCCTGAAATATCTCCTTACCCAGAAGGAGTTGAATTTAAGGCAGCGGAGGTGGATTGAGTTATTGAAGGATTATGACTGCTCGATTGAGTATCACCCGGGTAAAGCTAACGTAGTGGCAGATGTGTTGAGTCGTAAGGTGATATCGGATTTGAGGGCAATGTTTGCGCATCTCAGTCTGTATGAAGATGGTAGCCTGTTGGCCGAACTTCAAGTGAAGCCGATATGGGTAAGTCAGATTAAAGAGAAACAATTGTTGGACGAAGTGTTAAGTTCTCGACTTCAGCAAGTGCAAGGTGGTGAGACATGGGATTTTGGTCTGAACAGTGAAGGGGTATTATGTTTTCGTGGAAAAGTTTGTATGCCGAAGAATTTTGAGTTGAGGTAGATGATTCTGCGGGAAGCGCATAGTAGCCCATACGCTATGCATCCCGGTGGAAGTAAGATGTATCGAGATTTGTGTGAATGGTATTGGTGGCCTGGGTTGAAATGGGAAGTTACCGAGTTTGTGAGTAAGTGTTTGATATGTCAATAGGTGAAGGCAGAACATTAGTTACCATCGGGATTGTTGAAGCCAGTGAAGATTCCACTTTGGAAGTGGGAGAGGATAACGATGGATTTTGTTAGTGCACTACCTCTGACGCCTACTAAGAAAGATTCAGTGTGGGTGATTGTCGATTGGTTGACGAAGTCCACCCACTTCATACTGGTCCGTACTGACTACTCGTTACAGAAGTTGGCCAAGATGTATGTGGCAGAAATCGTGAGGTTGCATGGGGTACCCGTGTCTATCATATCAGACAGAGATCCCAGATTTACATCACGATTTTGGAAGGCGTTGCATGAAGCTTTGGCTGCAAGGCTGGATTTCAGCATAGCGTTCCATCCGCAGACCGATGGTCAGTCGGAAAGGGTAATTCAGATTCTGGAAGATATGTTAAGGGGTTGTGTAATCAATTTCAGAGGTAGTTGGGAGGATTATCTGCCGTTGACAGAATTTGTGTACAATAACAGCTATCAATCCAGCATTCAGATGGCACCCTACGAGGCGTTGTATGGCCGTAGGTGTCGTACCTACCGCTGGACGAGTTGGGTGAGCGGCGCTTGTTGGGACAGAACCCATCTCGAGACTGAGGAAAAGGTTAAGTTGATTCGGGCTCGGTTGAAAGAAGCGTCCGATAGGCAGAAATCGTATGCAGATCTGAAGCGTAGAGAAATAGAATTTTCAGTGGGGGATTATGTATTCTTGAAAGTCTCACCCTGGAAGAAGGTTCTAAGATTTGGACGGAAAGGCAAGTTGAGCCCCAGATTTATCGGGCCTTATCGAGTGTTGAAACATGTGGGACCAGTGGCTTAGCAGCTTGATTTACCCCAGAGTTGAGTCGGATCCATAATGTATTCCATGTCTCGATGTTAAGGCGCTATCATTCGGATCCATCTCACATAGTGCCGGTGGAAGAAATTGAAGTAAGACCCGACTTGTCTTTTGAAGAAGAACCAATGTAAATCTTAGATCGAGATGTTCAGGTGTTGAGAAGGAAGTCGGTTCCGTTGGTCAAAGTGTTATGGCGTAATCATGGTTCAGAAGAAGCCACGTGGGAGCCAGAAGATGTGATACGGTAGCAGTACCCTCACCTCTTTTAATAAGGTAAATTTTGAGGCCGAAATTTCTTTAAGGGGGTAGAACTGTAACATCCTAGAATTAGGGGTTTTGCATTTTGTGCTATTCTATGTGTTTCGCTCGTTTAGCTTGTTATTTTGGTGTACTTGGGGGTCTTGGGGAGGCTCGGGTTCGAGCCAGAACTTTGGTAAAATTTTGCTTTTTAGGGCACTTTAGGGGGAGAGCTAGTGGATGCAGGCCTTAAGTATGTTTGGTTGTAAATTGATGTCACAGGGAGCAAGGTGGCTTAGTGGTTGGCGTCACAAGGGAGCATGGAAGGGGGAGTGGGTTCGAATCCCACATGTTGTTTTTGAGAGTTCTTTTTGTGGTCAATGAGGGGAAGAGATGGCATTCGGCTGGGACTCTACCATGGTGGTTGTGGAATGAGTCAAACAAATTCAAATGGATGGAGGAGAGGAGCTTGGGGAGTTTGAATTGGTCAACAAATTCGAATTGGTGGTTGGAGAGTGAATGGAGGAGAAAATCGTGGGAGATGGGGAGAGAGGAGGAGTTTGGCCGAAAGTGGATTGTTGCTAAGGGGGAGCATTTCGGTTTTAGCTAGTAGGGGTCTGTGCCGAAATTTCTTTTAGCTCTTACGCATGTCCATCTTAGCATATTCGGTAATAGTGTGTAGGGAGAGTGCCGAAATTTCCATTAAGTGCTTTTAGCTATTCTTTTCCTTTACTTTCAAATTTGAGCATTGTTGTTCTCTTGAGCATAGCCGAATCCTCTTCTAGTCTTTTCTCTTCTTTTAGCCGAACTTTCTCAATATTTTGTCTCCTCTATTTCTTTCTTCTCTTGACCGAATCACTTTCTACACCCTTTCATTTTCTTGACTTTCTTATAGCTTAGCCGAATCACTCTTCTTCTACACTTCATCTATTTCTTCTTCTTTTCTTTTTGTTTCTCTATTTCTTGCTTCACTAGCCGAACCTCAGTTGGCCACTATCTTTTCTTTTCTTTTCGTTTTTCTCTTGTTCTACTCCTGAGCCGAAACCCCTCCTGTGTCAAGCTAAACCTGTATCTTTCATCTTTTGTTATTAGTCGAACATTAAGAAGCAAGGTGCTAGGATTCCATTTGTTGCCGAAAGTCCCTTTCCAATCGATTTTACTTGTTGTAAGGCCAAATATAGGTTCCCTCTCCACTTTGAAGCGTGCTCGTTCTTTCGTAGGAAGCCGAAACTCTTGTCAGCAGTGGCCAAATCTAAGGCATCTTGTCAAGAGGGTAGAAGCAATCTACGTTATGTATTAAGGTAAGAAGATTTCTCTAGTTTCTATACGATTAGCCTCTCTTCATTGTACTCTGCCATAACTCAACACCTTTGTTAGACAATCGATGATTTCACTGCGGTACCTCACTGATCGAACTCTGTTCATGGATGCGAGTGCTAGCCGTTCTAAGGAGGCATCGGCAAGGGAGCCTAAAGGGAGTGGACTCGCAGTCTCCGCTCCTAAGTTCAAATGACGTGCAGTATCAACAATCTAGGATTTTTTGTCGGGTTATGGTAGAGAGCCGACATCTGTTTGGGATAGACAGATCATAGTTATTCGTGATAGTGAGAGTGACGACGATCAGGAGTGTAATCCGCACGCCTTCATTTGTTTGTTTAGCATTAACATGTGTATTGACTAAAAGCCGGAATAACCGTAACGGCGATTGAGATACCCAGTGGGTATGGTTGGAGATACCAGGTAAGTAACCGTTATGATTATGCTATTCGGATAACTTGGTATGATTATATGGGTGTTCATATTATCCGACATACATTGTTATATGTTTGCATTCGTCACATTATGATTATATGTTGCATGGGATTGGGATATGATATTGATGAAAAGGGGCAGTGCATATCGGTGACTCTGTCACATTGTTTCGGTGGCTAGGCTACATATATATCGGTGACTCTGTCACATTGTTTCAGTGGCTAGACCACTTATACCGGTGACTCGGTCACATTATATCGGCTTTGAGCAGCCTGACTGTCAGCATGACTGCCAATGAGTGTAGCGGATGGAGGGTTGATTGTAGAAATCCCCATAAGTGTGTTGAGGTTGGACATATGGAGCGGTGTGTAGCGGATGGAATACTAGGTTGGGCTAGGTTGCATTGCATCCACTATCTGATATGATATGTTGTTAGGGCTACGGCCCAATTCGATACGTATGGGCTTCGGCCAAATTTGTGACTGTGAGGGCTAAGGCCCAATTTGTTTTCGTGGGCTTAGACCAGATTTCGTTCGTAAGGGGAATTACACACTGAGTTCTCGTAACTCACCCCTCTGCTTAATTTTGTAGGTAATCCCTAGTTTGAGGATTTGGAGCTAAGGAGGACTCTGTGGTGGCCATGCGTTACTTCTTTCGTAAACCCCATTTTTCTATATTTTAAACTTATTTTAAATTTGGGAATTTGTTATGTAATAAGGCCTCTGGTATTTAATTTGGTTTTTGATTTAATACGGTTATTTTATATTATGAAATATTAAATACAGAGTTTTCTAAAAAAAAACTTTATAAACAATCTTTTTTCCAAAATATTAACAAACGGATCTCAAGCAATAAATAATTAAAGTCGGGATTTTCTTAAAACTTCAAAAACTATTTCAAACAACGTGTTTTTTGAAAACCACTGAATTCGATTTCTGTATTATAAAACAACCTTCCAGAGTTTGTAATATTTTGCAAGAAGCATTAAATCAAGTCTTTTTTTTTTAAATTGAACCAAAGCTCGAATTTTTTAAACGATCACGAAGTTCTTTGACAACCTTTCCATGTGACATGCCTGATCTGATCGTAACGTCTAGGCCGGGTTTGGGGTGTTACATGTATGGACTTGTATGAGCATGGGTAATATTCGACCTAAGCATGGTGTGTGCAAATTTTGTGTATTTTGTGATTTTGTGAAATAAGGACTAAAATGTCAAAATCTGGAAATATGAGGGCTAATTTGTAAATTGTCCTAAATATGTGTTTTTGGATTGAATTGAATGAATTAGTGAATAAATGAGTTAAATTTGAATATGTATAAATCAAGAACAGAAGAAAACGGACTTAGATCGTGGGAAATCAAAAGTAATTGAGTAGCCGAGTTCGTTTCTGTTTATCCGAATCCGAGGTAAGTCTATATACATATAAATGTATTTACATTGATATATGTATGTTCATATGAAAATTTCTAATGATGAATGTATATGAGATGATGAGTACATGAAATCCAAGATAGTATCGACATGGTGTCAACATCCGAAAAAGTCCCGTACGAACCTAGGAATAGATAGGATTACATATGTCATGACATAGGTGTCCGATATGTGATATCGTGTAAGACCACGTCTGGGACGTTGGCATCGATATGAGACATCATGTAAGACCACGTATGGGACGTTGGCATCGATTTGAGATTTACGTGTAAGACCATGTCTGGGACATTGGCATCGTATTGATTCGTGTAAGACCCTGTCTGGGACAGTGGCATCAATATCTGTTTACATGTAAGACCACGTCTGGGATGTTGGCATTGTACGACTATTCCGAGCATTCTGAGTATCCTATTTGATTCCGAATGGTTCAACGTGCAAATCTGAGAAATGAAAGTCTATGTGAAATGTATAAACGAATCAGGTACGTTTGAATTGTACACTAAACAATTATATGAAAGGTAAGTGCTTATTTGAACTTACCTAGATGAGATATGTGAATAGATTTTGATAAGGTAAAATGTTTTATATGTGTGAATGAGATATGATCTAAAGAAGTACATGGTGATAAATATGTTGGTAAGTAAATGGCTAGATAAATGAGCCAAGAAGAATCATGAATGTGCAAATGAGCTAGTAGTAAACTCATATTTGTTATGAATAATGAATGCCTATGTGTTAAGTTTACTTGTATATGGCTTATTAAGCTTTTGTAAAGTTTAATTTGTGTGTGTTTACTTTGTTTTATAGGTCGTCAAAGCTACGAGAGGCTCGGGGATTGTTGAGGATCGTCATCACACTACTCAAATCACATTTTGGTACCTTATGTTCATATATATAATAAGTATGGCATGTATAGTCTAGTTAAAATGGATTAAGTTTATGATTTGTAATAGCCATGTGATATGGCTAGATAAATGTTGGTGATATGTATGAGTGATCAAGCCTTATAATGCTTGGTTTTGGTATGGTTTGATGGCTAGTGAAATGGATTTGGTTATGGTAAGCTTATTGATGCATAATTAGAATACTATTGATGGTAAGTTTGTGATGAATTATACTTTGAAGTGCTTGAGGTTATATTGAGTTAAATGGCTTATAATTTGCTGTGATGAAATGCTCTTGAATGAGTTGAGAATGATGATCATTTTGGTATGTATTGGTTGCCTTTGATGCTTGGATTGATGCCTAATTGTGATTGTAAGTGAAACCCAAAGTGTGGGTGGCAATTTGGCCTTGTAAATGGCCTATAATTTCCCACACGGTTGAGCACACAGGAGTGTGGCTCGACCGTGTCCCTCGTGGTTGCATTTCAAAACCAAGTCAGGCTTGACCACAGGCTGTGTAACACCCCTTACCTGGGTTCTACATCGGGAATCGGGCCCGAGGCATTACCAAACTCAACCCACTTAATTGCCACGTAGGCTTAACATCATTACTCTCTATAACCTCATTCTCGGCTTACGAGGCCTCACTCATACACACGAGGGCTCTCGAGACTAATCCGGAACTTTTACGATCCTTAAAATTTTCTTCTTTTATACAGGGCTCACACGCCCGTGCACTATGTAACACGCTCGTGTATGGACACACACGCCCATGCTCCCTAGCCGTGCTAAAAACTCGAGCATTCTGCTAATTTCCCCACGGCCATGGCACGCCCGTGCTCCCCAACCGTGGTGAACACTGACTTCCCTTGCATGGCCTAGAGTCTAGACACACGCCCGTGTGGCTAGCCCGTGGCCAACACTGATTAATCCCACACGCCCTAGGCACACACCCGTGTGACTAGTCTGTGGTCTATTCTGTTTTAAAATATTAACATGCAGGGGACGCACGGCCACAGCACACGCCCGTAGGCTGACCATGTGTCACACATGGTCTAGACACATGCCCGTGTGTCTAACCACATGGTCAAGGACAAAGCTAAGTGCCAAGTTCTTTTCACCCTTCTAGCATACACAACAAATGCTCATCCAACACAATCATAATCAACTCAAATTGAATACAATCTCACATAGAAAACTATATCTTTTTCATATAATGTAATAGCCAACAACTATGGCATTATACAAAATACACTTCCCATGAAAAGGCTAACACATCTTATCCATTTACAACAAAATTGACTAACTTGTGTAGCCCATATACATGCCGTATACAAAACATTAAGTTTCATGTACCAAAGTGCGCTGATATGTGGGCTATCTTCCAATGATCCTCGTATCTCGATTCACCACTTTTAATCTATAAGACAAGGGAAAAGAAAGGGAGTAAGCTTTGAGCTTAGTAAGTTTACATATAAACAATTAAGCATCATACTATAAGCCCAACCAAAATTAGCATTATACCAACATATAATATACAACAATGCTTACCCTTTCTATCCCTTACCATATTACCAACACATCCTGAGTCACATGCTCATAACTATTGAAATGCACCCATGCATTCAATATCACATTTACACAATATACAACACATCATTATTGCTCAATAATACATCCACATAGCTAACTCACATAGCTAATCCACACAACTAATCCACATATTTTACCCACACAGCTATTACACAATTAATCCACACAGCCAATATCTCGGTGGTTTCGCACTTAGCACACCACGATCAATTTATAAGGTGGTATCACACTTAGCCTACCACAGAGGTAATCATAGTGATCTCACACATAGCCACTAAATGATATACCTAACGATAGCATCACACATAGCCAGCTCATCGTCAATATGCGTTTGGATGGTATCGCACTTAGCCCACCATCTAGCATTATCACAACACATGCACAAGTCTATTTACCCAATTATTCATCCATTCACATCTATATTACATTCATTCTAGTTGAACCACATAGGTTCCCAATCATTCTCATTCATTCTCATTCATGCTACACCCTAGCTAGCATTAACAAATTGTAAGTATGAATGCATGGTTTATGCATAGACTTACCTCGATACTCAAAAGTATTGATATGTGCAATTTAGTCCACCACCTTGCTTTTGCCTCGATATCGATCCGGGCTTTGTCTTTCTTGATCTATAATGAATAAATCAGCTTATTCAATATACACATTGACTAAATTGACCCACATCTCATACTTTAGCAAAATTACTATTTTGCCCCTAAACTTCTCATATTTACACTTTAGCCCTAAAGGCTTGTAAAGTGTTTTTTATTCAACTTTCTAGCCTTTCATGCTTAGCCGAACCACTTACTCAACTAAAGCATTCAACAATTCTCACTAAATTACCCATGTATAACCAAACTTAAGATTTTCACAACTAAGTCCCTACATGCATTTTCATGGAAAATCACTTAGCAAAAGATGTTTCTACTACATCAAGCTTTCATATTCTTCCATAAAACATCAAAATACATGCATGTCATACATATGTACATTTTTTAACATCCATAATAGCTCACCAAATAGCTAAAAATAGCTTACTCATGCTACTAGGACTTCAAAAATACGAAGAATATCAAAAACTGGGCTTAAGAGCACTTACTAGCAAGCTTGAAAAATTGAAAGAGCCCTAACAATGGCTTCTCTAATTTTCGGTAGCTTGGGGGAGAAGATGAGTGAATTTTTATCATCTTTTCACCTATTTAATCACTTATTTGATAAATGACCAAAATGCCCTTTTTGATAAACTTCAAAATTTGACTCATCCATGTCCATTTTTGTCCAAAAATTAGAATTTGGGCAAATTTCTATTTAAGGACCTCTAATTAATAATCTAAAGCTATTTCACACAAATAGCTTCTAGAAACACACATTTTGCAACTTTTGCAATGTAGTCCTTTTGGACAATTCAACCACAATTTCACAAAATTGTTTCATGAAACTTTCACACTAGCATGCATACATAATATAAACCTCAAAAACTCGTTCATGACCCTCGGATTTGTGGTCTCGAACCACTATTCCGACTAGGCCCTAATCCGGGATGTTACAACTCTCCCCCCTTTAGAGATTTTCGCCCCCGAAAATCTTACCAGAAAAGTGGTTTTGATGTTGTTCTTTCATAGCTTCTTCCGTTTCCCACGTAGCCTCTTCCACGCCATGTTTCTGCCATAACACTTTCACTAGTGCTATGCTCTTATTTCTCAACTGTTTCACTTCTCGAGCCAAGATCTTAATCGGCTCATCTTCATAAGACATATCCGGTCTTATCTCAATTTCCGTTGAAGGAATCACATGTGAAGGATCGAAGCGATACCGTCGCAACATCGACACATGGAACACGTTATGAAACTTTTCCAACTCTACAAGCAAAAGCCAACCAAGAAGCTACAGCCCAATTGCATCGTAATCTCATACGACCCTATGAACCTTGGACTCAATTTCCTTTTTCATCTAAATCTCATAATCTTCTTCCACGGCGATACTTTCAAAAATGCTTTGTCGCCTACTTCAAACTCAATTTCTTTTCTTTTCAAATCCGCATATGACTTCACATCCGGTCCGGCGACTTTTCGGACTATTACGGATTACTTTCACTTTCTCTTCGGTCTCTTTTACTAGATCGACCCCATGGATCCGCTTCTCGCTAAGCTCGGTCCAATACAAAGGAGTCCGACACTTACGCCATACAAAGCCTCATACGGTGCCATCTCAGTATACTCGATCGATAACTATTGTTATAGGCGAATTCGACCAAAGGTAGATATCTCTCCCAACTACCTTCGAATTCTAACACACAAAGATCGGAGCATATCTTCAAGAACTTGAATCACTCTTTCAGATCGCCATCGATTACGGATGGAACGCAGTACTGAAATTCAATCTCGTACCCATGGCCTCTTGCAACTTCTTCCAAAATCTCGAAGTAAACCTCGAATCTCTATCTGATATAATAGACACAGGTACACCATGCAATCTCACTATCTCTGCCATGTACAACTCAGCTAACTTATCCAGTGAATAATCAACACGTACTGGAATAAAGTGAGCTGACTTCATCAATATATCCACAACAACCCACACAACATCTCTCTTTCTCGAGTCATCGGCAACCCGCATACAAAATCCATGGTAACCCGATCCCACTTCCATTCGGGAACCATCACCGGTGAAGCAATCCCAAGGCACTTGATGCTCGGCTTTCACTTGTTGGCAAATCGATACACTTAGTCACAAACTCAAATATCTCTTTTCATACCCGGCCACCAATACAACTTCCTCAAGTCGTTGTACATTTTCGTCTTGCCGGATGCACCGACAAGCACCCACCAGGGCTTCATGCAAAACCTTTCAAATCAACCTCATTTTTAGGAACACAAATTCTGTCGCGATACATCAGACAACCATTCAAATTCACTCAAAAATCAGAATTACATTTTGACCCGCACTTAGCTATCTTAGCTTGCATCTCGCTATCATTTCTCTGAGCTTCACATATTTGTTGAACAAATAGTGGCCTAGCTCTCAACTCTGCCAAAATAGCACCATCCTTAGACAATGCTAAACTCGCTCTCATAACTCTTAGAGCATACAGGGATTTCCTACTTAAGTCATACGCAACCACATTCGCTTTTCCCGGGTGGTAATCAATGACTAAATCATAGTCTTTCAACAACTCAAGCCACCGTCTCTGTCTCAGATTTAGATCCTTCTGATCCATCAAATACTTCAAACTCTTGTGATCCGTAAAGATTCGACACTTTTCGCCATACAAATAATGTCGCCAAATTTTTAACGCAAAAATAATCGCAGCTAACTCCAAATCGTGAGTCGGATAATTCTTCTCGTGCGGTTTTAATTGCCTCGCGGCATAAGCGATTACCTTACCCTCTTGCATCAACACGCAATCGAGACCATTAAACGATGCATCACTATAAACCACAAACTCCTTCTCTCGATTACTCGTTGAACCAAACCGCGCCTCGATCAACATTGTTTTCGGTCTCTCGAAGCTCATGACATGTCTCACCATTCAAACTTGTCATCCTTATGCAATAGCTTCACATCGGGGTAGCAATCACAGAGAACCCTTTACGAAACGTGTAGTATCCTGCTAATCCTAAGAAACTTCGATTTACGACACGTTCCTCGGCAGTTTCCAATCCATAATAGCCGATATCTTACTCGGGTCAACTCTGACACCATAACCTGACACCATGAGTCCTAGGAATCTGACCTCTCGGAGCCAAAACTCACTCTTGCTAAACTTAGCATACAACTGCTTATCTCTCAAAGTTTTCAAGACAATTCTCAAGTGCTCTTCATGATCGTTCTCATCCTGAGAATAGATCAATATGTCATCAATAAAGACAACCACAAACTTGTCCACATATGGTCTGAAAACACGGTTCATCATATCCATAAAAACCGCAGGTGCATTCGTCAACCCAAACAGCATAACCAAAAACTCATAATGGCCATACCTTGTCCGAAATGTAGTTTTCAACACATCTTGCTCTTTCACTCTGAGCTGATAATAACCAAACCTTAAGTCTATCTTGGAGAACACGGTAGCTCCCTTCAGTTGATCGAAAAGATCATCAATCCTTGGTAAAGGATACTTATTCTTAACCGTCACTTTGTTAAGCTGTCTATAGTCTATACACAACCTCATAGACCCATCTTTCTTCTTCACAAACAATACCGGAGCTCCCCAAGGCGAGTAGCTCGGTCTTGCAAAACCCTTATCTATCAACTCTTGTAACTGAACCTTCAGTTCTTTCAACTCTACAGGTGCCATTCTGTACGGGGAAATCAAAATAGGTGCCGTTCCCGGAACCAACTCAATTCCAAACTCAACCTCTCTCACTGGAGATAATCCGGGTAATTCCTCCGGGAATACATATGGATACTCACGTACCACTGGCACTGTTTTAAACTCCACCCCAACCTCTCGAGTGTTCAACACGAACGCAAGATATGACTCACATCCTTTTCTCAAACATTTCTCAGCCACTAGGGAAGAAATCATTACTGTTAGACTATCCGATCCACCTGATTCAACCCGAACCACATCTCCACTCTCACATTTCAATTCAATATACTTACTACCACAGTTCACTAAAACACTATGGGTAGTCAACCAATCCATGCCTAGGATTAAATCGAACTCATCAAATGGCAACAACATAAGGTTTGTCGGAAAACAATTTTTCTCAATCAACAAAGGACAATTCTTACACACTTTGTCCACTAACACATGCTTTCCTAACGGGTTTGACACCTTAACTACTAAGTCCGTAGACTCAACGGTCATACTCAAACTAGATGCTAATCTCATGCAAATATAAGAGTGAGTAGACCCTGGATCTATCAAAGTAATAACAGAGGTGTCAAAGAGAGAAAAAGTACCCGTTATCACATCAGGGGAGGATGCCTCTTCGCGAGCGCGAATGGCATACGTCCTCGCAGGTGCCCGACCCTCTGGTCTCACAACAAAGTACCTAGACGCACCTCTACCACTAGCCCCACCTCTTGGGTTCCTTGGTGGTCTACCCCTCGTAGACACCTCACTAGGTCTCACTTCCTGCCTCTCTTCCTTATCATCCCTCTCGGGACGATTCACGATAAAGTGGTCGGGGAACCACATTTGTAACATTTCCGACTGTTTCCCCAACACTCTCCGGTGTGATACCTACCACAACTTGGACACTCCAGTTTACTCTTTGTATTGCCCACACTTTCCATCGAGGGGGCTCGGACTCTCGAACCCTGACGAGCATTGTCCAAGTCTCGGTGCGAATATCCCACTGAGGCTGACGTCTGAGGATTCACTTCCTTGGATCTTTTCGACTGGGCTTGATACGACTTGCCCATCGATCTCTTTCTCGCATCTCAGGCTTCACTCACGACCCTCCTCTCTTATCTGAACTCAACTCTTCTACCTTACTTTCCTCTCAACTAATACCATAAATTCTTTCAATTCCAAAATGCCAACTAGGAGTTTGATATCCTCATTCAGCCCATCTTCGAACCTCTTGCACAAGATGGTCTCTATCGACACACATTCTTGAGCGTATTTGCTAAGCCTAACAAACTCACGCTCATATTCTGCTACTGACATTCTTCCTTGCTTCAACTCAAGGATTTCTTTCCTCTTTCGATCAGTAAGTCTTTGGCTTATATACTTCTTCCGAAACTCTTCCAGAAAGAAGTCCCACGTTACCCGCTCTCTCGGGACCACTAATGTCAACATCTTCCACCAATGGTATGCCGAGTCTCTCAGCAAAGATACGGCACACTTCAAACTCTCCTCAAGTGTACGTGAGAGCTCATCGAACACCCTCATTGAGTTCTCTAACCAGAACTCTGCCCTCTCAGGGTCGTCATCTACCTTAGCTCTAAACTCCTCAGCCCCGTGTTTCCTAATCTTATCCACCGGGGGTTTCAATATCCTCACTACATCCATACCTTGAAGAGCCACTGGATTTGGCTGAGGTATAGGAGGAGGTGGAGGAGGTTGAGCGTTAGGGTTCGCTCGAACGTAGTCCGAGTACCAATCACTCATCATATGGAGAAAGGCTTCTCGTGCCTCTTCCCCTTGACCCCTCGCCTTGGGTCCACTTTGCACCAAGCACGATTTGCGCAGAGCCAGCGCATTACTAGTCGCTTCATCAAGAAATCAATGGATCGAAATCCATATTCTATATAAAACAAGATTTAAAATCATCAGAAACCACCACACTATCATCGTACACTTATGGCATGTATAGCTAGACTCTTACACCCGCTACGGTAGTCCTAGAATCGACTAAACCATAGCTCTGATACCACAAAATGTAACACCCCTTACCCGGGTTCTACGTCGGGAACTGGGCCCGAGGTATTATCGAACTCAACCCACTTAATTTCCACGTAGGCTCAACATCATTACTCTCTATAATCTCATTCTCGGCTTACGAGGCCTCACTCATACACACGAGGGCTCTCGAGACTAATCTAGAACTTTTACGATCCTTAAAAATTTTCTTCTTTTATACAGGGCTCACACGCCCGTGCACTATGTAACACGCCCGTGTATGGACACACACGCCCATGCTCCCTAGCCATGCTAAAAACTCGAGCATTCTGCCAATTTCCCCACGGCCATGGCACGCCCGTGCTCCCTAACCGTGGTGAACACTGACTTCCCTCGCACGGCCTAGAGTCTAGACACACACCCGTGTGGCTAGCCCGTGGCCAACACTGATTAATCCCACATGCCCTAGGCACACGCCCGTGTAACTAGTCTGTGGTCTATTCTGTTTTAAAATATTAACATGCAGGGGACGCACGGCCACAGCACACGCCCGTGGGCTGACCGTGTGTCACACATGGTCTAGACACACGCCCGTGTGTCTAACCACATGGTCAAGGACAAAGTTAAGTGCCAAGTTCTTTTCACCCTTCTAGCATACACAACAAATGCTCATCCAACACAATCATAATCAACTCAAATTGAATACAATCTAACATAGAAAACTATATCTTTTTCATATAATGTAATAGCCAACAACTATGGCATTATACAAAATACACTTCCCATGAAAAAGGCTAACACATCTTATCCATTTACAACAAAATTGACTAACTTGTCTAGCCCCTATACATGCCATATACAAAGCATTAAGTTTCATGTACCAAAGTGTGCTGATATGTGGGCTATCTTCCAATGATCCTCGTATCTCGATTCACCACTTTTAATCTATAAGACAAGGGAAAAGAAAGGGAGTAAGCTTTGAGCTTAGTAAGTTTACACATAAACAATTAAGCATCATAGTATAAGCCCAACCACAATTAGCATTATACCAACATATCATATACAACTATGCTTACTCTTTCTATCCCTTACCATATTACCAACACATCCTGAGTCACATGCTCATAACTATTGAAATGCACCCCTGCATTCAATATAACATTTACACAATATACAACACATCATTATTGCTCAATAATACATCCACATATCTAACTCACATAGCTAATCCACACAACTAATCCATATATTTTACCCACACAGCTATTACACAATTAATCCACACAGCCAATATCTCGGTGGTTTCGCACTTAGCACACCACGATCAATTTATAAGGTGGTATCGCACTTAGCCTACGACAAAGGTAATCATAGTGATCTCGCACATAGCCACTAAATGATATACATAACGATAGCATCGGACATCGCCAGCTCATCGTCAATATGCATTTGGATGGTATCGCACTTAGCCCACCATCTAGCATTATCACAACACATGCACAAGTCTATTTACCCAATTATTCATCCATTCACATCTATATTACATTCATTCTACTTGAACCACATAGGTTCCCAATCATTCTCATTCATTCTCATTCATGCTACACCCTAGCTAGCATTAACAAATTGTAAGTATGAATGCATGGTTTATGCATAGACTTACCTTGATACTCAAAAGTATTGAAATGTGCAATTTAGTCCACCACCTTGCTTTTGCCTCGGTTTCGATCCAGGCTTTGTCTTTCTTGATCTATAATTAATAAATCAACTTATTCAATATACACATTAACTAAATTGACCCACATCTCATACTTTAGCAAAATTACTATTTTGCCCCTAAACTTCTCATATTTACACTTTAGCCCTAAAGGCTCGTAATGTGATTTTTATTCAACTTTCTAGCCTTTCATGCTTAGCCGAACCACTTACTCAACTAAAGCATTCAACAATTCTCACTAAATTACCCATGTATGACCAAACTTAAGATTTTCACAACTAAGTCTCTACATACATTTTCATGGAAAATCACTTAGCAAAAGATGTTTCTACTACATCAAGCTTTCATATTCTTCCATAAAACATCAAAATACATGCATGTCATACATATGTACATTTTTTAACATCCATAATAGCTCACCAAATAGCTAAAAATAGCTTACTCATGCTACTAGGACTTCAAAAATACGAAGAATATCAAAAACTGGGCTTAAGAGCACTTACTAGCAAGCTTGAAAAATTGAAAGAGCCCTAACAATGGCTAATCTAATTTTCGACAGCTTGGGGGAGAAGATGAGTGAATTTTTATCATCTTTTCACCTATTTAATCACTTATTTGATAAATGACCAAAATGCCCTTTTTGGTAAACTTCAAAATTTGACTCATCCATGTCCATTTTTGTCCAAAAATTAGAATTTGGGTAAATTGCTATTTAAGGACATCTAATTAATAATCTAAAGCTATTTCACACAAATAGCTTCTAGAAACACACATTTTGCAACTTTTGCAATTTAGTCGTTTTGGACAATTCAATCACAAGTTCACAAAATTGTTTCATGAAACTTTCACACTAGCATGCATACATAATACAAACCTCAAAAACTCATTCATGACCCTCAGATTTGTGGTCTTGAACCACTATTTCGACTAGGCCCTAAACTGGGATGTTACAGGCTGGACACACGGACCTGTGACTGGCCGTGTGATGCAAGTCAGGCTCAACCACGGGTGAGGCACACGGGCTTGTCCATGGCCGTGTGGACGAGTCAGTATGTATGCCCTGTTTTGACACGGCTCGGGCACATGGGCATGTCTGAGGCCGTGGGAGGCACACAGCCTGCCCACACAGGCGTGTGACCTCTGTAACTTAGAAAAAAGAATTTAATTTTCGAGAATTGTCGTATGTGTTTGGTTTAGTCCCGGACCCTTTCTAAAGCATGATTAAAGTCTCGTAGAACTATTTAAGGGACACTTTGATGTGATTTGTAAAATTATGTTATGAAATGTCTGCAAAAGTTTTCGATTGTTCGGTAATGCCTCTTAACCCTAAATCGGCGATGGTTACAGGTAAGGGGTGTTACAGAATTGGTATCATGCTTGTGAATTGGTGCAAAATGATGTATGTTAAGTAAAGGTTTAACTAGTTGATTGGTGTATGTTTTTTTATATGTTTTGGTTGAGTAAAATTTGAGGTATAAGTATGTTGGTTCCTAGTATTAGAAATGGTATGAATTAGCCATGATTGTGGCTAAATTGGATGTTTATTTATACTATGGATTGATCCCATTTTGGTTGTTTAGGTGAGCATAATTGTGGGTGGCAAAGTGGCTTAGTAAATAGCCTATTTTTGTCCACACGGGCGTGTGTCTCAGTCGTGTGTGACAATGGTCATGTTACACGACCGTGTGTCCCCTAATGTTGAAATTGAAATGAAGTCAGTATGCTCCACACGGTATCACACATGGGCGTGCGATCGGTCGTGTGGTACAAGTCAGTATACCCTCTAATTTGCACACGGCCTAGCACACGGTTTTGTGACTTGGCTGTGTTGCATATGTCAGTATACCCTACAGGTTTGGCACGGCCTAGCACACAGGCGTGTGTGGCCACTTCGAAGGGCACGTGGGCGTGTGGTTGGCCGTGTGACCCAAGTCAGTAAGCTCACTTGTTTGGACACGGGGTATGACACGGGCTGGGACACAGCCATGTGCTCCCATTTTGAATGTCCACACGGCCTGTGACACGGGCGTGTGTCCCCTGTTTTGAGAAAAAAATTCAAGGTTCGTGAAAGTTTCTTAAGTTATTAGTTTAGTCCCGAACCACTCCTAAAGCATGTTTGGGGCCTCGTAGGCTCGTAATAGGGACATAATGATTGAGATTGAATGATGATTGTTGTTTTGATTAAATGTCTAAGAAAAGCATGTTTTAAAATGTGTTGTAAGTCCGGTAATGCTCCGTAACACTATTCTGGCATTGAATACGGGTGAGGAGTGTTACATTTATTGGTATCAGAGCTACAGTTTAGTCGATTCTAGGACTAATGTAGCGTGTGTGAAAGTCTAGCTATACATGCCATATATAAACTGTGATAGTGTGATGACTCCTGACATTTTAAAATGTGTTTTTATATAGCAAATAGATCCCAATCGAGCTATAGTTGATGAGGTTGAAAGTAAGGAACTCGCTCCCGCTCAAGGGACAGCGTCGTCTAATTCTAGACCCATAACGGGCAGCCAAGGAGGAGAGGCTAAAGAAGCCTTCTTCCAAATGATGAATGAGTGGTTCACTAAATATATTCGAATGAACCCAGCTGCTCAACAACCTCCACCCCCTCCTAATCCCCAATCGGTTCCCGTAGCTCCTCAAGGAGTTGAGCATTTAAGATTGAACAAGCCTCCAATTGATAAGATTCATAAACACGGGGCTGAAGTGTTCAGAGCTAATGTTGATGATGATCCTGAGAGAGCCGAGTTTTGGCTTGAAAATACGATTCGAGTGTTTGATGAGCTGTCTTGCACACCTGCTGAATGTTTAAAATGTGCCATATCACTTTTGAGGGACAATGCATATCAGTGGTGGAATACGTTGGTATTAGTGGTGCACAGAGAGAGAGTCACATGGGAGATCTTTCAGACCGAGTTTCGAAATAAATATATCAGTCAACAATTTCTGAAACAAGGCCACATGACTGTAACCGAATATGAAAGAGAATTTGTACGGTTGAGCAAGTATGCTCAGGAGTATGTTTCTACTGAAGAGATTATGTGCAAGCGGTTTGTTGACGGGTTGAACGAGGATACTAAACTTCTGGTCGGGATATTAGATTTAAAAGAATTCATCGTGGTAGTTGATCGGGCTTTCAAAGTAGAAGACTTTAGCCGAGAAAAGAGGAAAACTGAATTAGAAGCTAGAGATTCGAAGAAAAGACCGATGAATAAACCTTATCATTCCTCATCAAAGAAATCCTGAGATTTGTATAGTCGATCAAATGCATTAGTGGGATATCAAAATAGAGATCGTGGAAATCAACATATGAATCCTAAAGCTCAAGCTACTTCTGTCTCGAGTGTTGGCAGTGTGAGAAATAAAAAAACCCGAGTGCCAACAGTGCGGGAAACGACATTTTGGAGACTGCTGGAATAAAAGTAGTAAAGCTTGTTTCAAATGTGGCTCGTCAGATCATTTTATTCGAGACTACCCAGATTTATTCGAGAAAGAAAAAGTTCAGAATGTAAGATCGAGCAATACAACTGTGAGAGGGAGACCACTGAGAAATACGGGAAATGTATCCAATGGTAGAGGTATGACTAGGGACTCATCTGTGAGATCCGAGGCCAGAGCACCTGCTAGAGCCTACGCTATTAGCGCTCGCGATGAAGTGTCATCCCCAGATGTTATTACCGATACATTCTCTCTTTATGACACTAATGTGATTGCTTTAATTGATCCTAGATCGACACACTCGTATGTTTGTGAGAATTTAGTGTATAGTAAGAAATTGCTAGTTGAGTCTACAGAATTTGTAATTAAAGTATTGAACCCCTTAGGCAAGTATGTTTTAGTTGACAAAATATGCAAGAATTGTCCTTTAATGAACTGGGGTTACTGTTTTCCGGCTGACTTGATGCTTTTACCATTTGATGAGTTTGATGTGATTCTAGGAATGGATTGGTTGACTCTACATGATGCCGTTGTGAACTATAGACGAAAGATTATAGAATTGAAGTGTCAGAATAATGAAACTCTTCGGATTGAATCTAATGAGTCGAGTTGATTGCCTATAGTGATTTCGTCAATGTCGGCTCAGAGATATGTGAGAAAAGGTTGCGATGCATATCTAGCATATGTTTTAGATACCAAAGTATCTGAAAAGAAGATTGAATCAGTGCCTGTAGTTTGTGAATATTCGAATGTATTTCAAGAAGAATTGCTTGGGTTGCCATCGATCAGAGAGGTTGAGTTTGCTATTGAGATAGTAACGGGAACTTCACCGATACCTATAGCTCCGTATAGAATGGCTTCAACGGAATTGAGAGAGTTGAAAGCTCAGTTGCAAGAGTTAACAGATAGAGGTTTTGCACGACCGAGTTTTTTGCCCTGGGGTGCACCAGTATTTTTTGTTAAGAAGAAAGACGGGTCCATGGGAATGTGTATTGATTATCGTTAGCTCAACAAAGTTACGATAAAGAATAAGTATCTATTGCCAAGAATAGATGATTTGCTTGATTAGTTGAAAGGTGCAATAGTGTTTTCAAAGATTGATTTGAGATCTGGTTATTATCAGTTGCGAGTTAAAGACTCAGATGTGCCGAGAACTGTGTTCAGAATAAGGTACAGACATTATGAATTCCTTGTTATGCCTTTTGGACTAACTAATGCTCCTGCCATTTTTATGGATTTGATGAATTGGATCATTAGACCTTATTTAGATAGATTTGTTGTTGTGTTCATTGACGACATTCTGATCTATTCACGAGATGAGTCTGAGCATGCCGAGCATTTGAGGATTATGTTGCAGACCTTGAGAGATAAGCAATCAGATGCTAAATTCAAAGAAATGTGAGTTTTGGCTATGGGAAGTTGGATTTTTGGGACATATAGTCTCGACAGATGGCATTCGAGTTAATCCGAGCAAGATTTCTGCAGCTATTGACTGGAAACCACCTAGAAATGTATCTAAGGTCAGAAGCTTTCTGGGTTTAGCTGATTACTATCGACGTTTCATTTAAGGGTTCTCGATGATTGCTACACCGATGACTAGACTGCTACAGAAAGATGTTAAGTTTGAATTGTAACACCCCTAACCCGTATCCATCGCTGGACTAGGGTTATGAGATATTACCGGTCGAAACATAACATCTAACAATCGTTGCTCACACATCAGCAAATCATAATTAATCAATAACACAAAGTCCCTTTAGAAGGTCTGCGAGACCTTAAACATGCTTTGGAAAAGGTTCGGGACTAAACCGATCATATTTGAAACTTTTACGTAATTTGAAAATTTTTCTTTCAAAACATGGCACACGCCCGTGTGGTTAGGCCATGTGCCTCACACGGCCATGCCTTAGACCATGTCTTACCCCGTGGGCAACACTGACTTGGGTCACACAGCCTGTCACACGCCCATGTGTCTGGCCCGTGTGCAACACTGACTTGGGTCACACAGCCTGTCACACGCCTGTGTGTCTGGCCCGTGTACAAGTCTGACTTGCTTTGAATTGGGATATTGAAGGACACGGTCGAGACACACGCCCGTGTGCTCACCCGTGAGGGCAATTATAGGCCAATTACAAAGCCAATTTGGCACACAATTTTTGGGTCATCCCTACATGTTCAATTCCAACATCAAATAACATACAAATCATTCACCATCTCAAATACCAAATCAAGCATGAAAAATACCATTTCTATTTCACCAAAGCATGCCATAATGGCTATTCACACAAGACCATATATACACCTCACATACACCATTTTTAAATAGCAAAACATATACCAAAATCAATCCAAAGTCTCATCCATTATCAAGCCATATCACATGGCAAGATTTATACATCTCACAACATTCCACAACCTCTCTAGCCTATACATGCCATATACCATAAATACAACTTTCAAAAGCTACCAAAATAGATGTCTGATAGTGTGATTGAGTCGCTGACGATCCCCGGATCCGAGCTAGCTTTAAATACCACTGTAAAACAGAGAAATACTTCACACAGTAAGCTTTAAAGCTTAGTAAGTTCGTAATATAATACAATTAACTCAACAATTCAAATTCAATATGCAAAATTAACTAACACTTAGTTCAATTCACATCACTACATAATCTCATCCATGGCTTTTACTCATTTTCATACCATATCTATAGGTTCATATACAAGCATTTATAATGCTACTCAATCCAACTTTTCTCATCATTCATTCACATAATCTTCCATCTATCTTATACACAATATCATCAACCACTTAGGTTCTGTACATACATGTACCATCACGTATTTATCTATCACATTTACCACATCAATGCTCGATGCCATAATTCATTCGGTCCTCTTTAATCGTTCAATGAACTCGGACACTTAGTGCCAATTAATTAGTCGAAGCTATAATAATATTGCACACTTAGTGCCATTACATATAACTAAATTTGTCTCGGTATCGCACACTTAGTGCCCATTATTCAGCCAACGCAGTTTCGATCTTACACATTTAGTGCCATTTTTGTAGCCGTAGCTATCTCATTTTTCACACACTTAGTGCCTCATATCCTCGAATCCACATTTCATATAATCAAACTTCACAATCACATTTCCGTTCATTTCATTACATATAAACATTGTTTAAACAATATGTATTATACACGAACTTACCTCGGATGTAGAAACAACGATACTAGTTGATCAATCGAGCACTTTGTTCTTGCCTCGATCCAGGTCCAAATTTCTCTTTTCTTGATCTAATTGAAGCTTGAGCTTGCTGAACCCAAATTTCTCTTTTTATTTTCTTTTTCTTTCAATTTTTGGTAAGAATAAAGATGAATGCATGAATTTGTCTTTTGTTTTATTTAATCTACACTTATTTAGCTCATTACTAAATTAGCCTTATTAATGTCATTAAAATCCCACTAATTCATGACCAAATTTGTCCATTCATTAAACCAATGGTCCATTTACAACATAAGGACCTCAAATTTAAAGAAACATAGCAATTAGGCACTTTTAACTTCTAGCACACAACTTTTACATTTTACGCAATTAGGTCTTTTTTTCACAAATCGGCACACAAACGATAAAATTTTCACACAGAACTTTCACACATACTTTATCACATTCCATAAACATAAAAAATAATATTAAATTATTTCTCTGACCTCGTATTTGTGGTCCTGAAACCACTATTCTGACTAGGGTATAAATCGGGCTGTTACATGAATGGTCTGAGAAATGTCAACAAAGTTTTGATCAATTGAAAGCATTGTTAACTGAGGCACCAGTGTTGGTTCAACCTGAGTCAGGTAAAGAATTTTTGGTTTACAGCGAGGCGTCATTGAACGGTTTGGGTAGCGTGTTGATGCAAGAGGGAAAAGTGATAGCTTATGCATCCAGACAGTTGAAGCCGCATGAAAAGAACTATCCGACGCATGATTTAGAATTGGCCCGTTATAGTTTTTGCATTGAAAATTTGGCGTCATCATTTGTACGGTGAAAAATGCCACATCTCTACCGATCATAAAAGCTTAAAATATATTATGACTCAGAAAGATTTGAATTTGCGACAGCAGAGATGGCTCGAGTTTTTAAAAGATTACGAGTTAGTGATTGATTATCACCCGGGAAAAGCGAGTGTAGTCGCAGATGCTTTGAGTAGAAAATCATTGTTTGCCTTGAGAGCAATGAATACCCAGTTGACATTATCTGATGATGGTTCGATACTAGCTGAGTTAAAAGCTAAACCAGTATTTCTTTAGCAAATTTGCAAAGCTCAGAAATGTGATAGTGAATTGCAAGCTAAAAGAGTGCAATGCGAGTCGACTAGTGATTTAGAGTACCAAGTCGAATCTGATGATTGTTTGATGTTCCGAGATAGAATTTTTGAACCAAAAAATCCGGAGTTGATTCGAAAAATTTTATACAAGGCACATAGTTGTTGTTTATCTATTCATCCTAGAAGTATAAAAATCTAAATGATTTGAAAAAACTACATTAGTGTTCGGGTATGAAACGAGAAATTTCTAAATTTTAGCGAAATGTTTAGTGTGTCAGCAAGTTAAAGCTGAACATTAAGTGCCATCGGGTTTGCTTCAGCCTGTGATGATACCAGAGTGGAAGCGGGACAGAGTTACAATGGATTTTGTATCGGGATTGCCTTTGTCTCTGAAAAAGAAAGATACTATTTGGGTTATCGTTGATCGATTAACGAAATTAGCACATTTCATCCCGGTACGTACTGACTATTCACTCGATATATTAGTGAAATTGTACATTTCTGAGATCGTTAGATTGCACGGGGTGCCAGTTTCGATTATTTTGGATAGAGATCCAAGGTTTACGTCGCGGTTGTGGAAGAAATTGTAAGAAGCTCTAGTTACAAAGTTGAATTTTAGTACAGGTTTTCATCCGCAAACTGACTGTCAGACTGAGAGAATAATTCAGATTTTTGAAGATATGCTCAGATGTTGTGCTTTAGAGTTCGAAGGTAATTGGGAGATATATTTTCCGCTGGTTGAATTTGCGTATAATAATAGCTTTCAATCGAGTATAAAGATGGCACCGTATGAAGCTTTGTATGGTCAGAAATGCCAAACTCCATTGTATTGGACCGAGTTTAACAAGAAATAGATTCACGGGGTTAATTTGATTAGAGAAACCGAAGAGAAAGTGAAAGTAATTCGCGACTGTTTAAACGCAGTTTCAGATCATCAGAAATCGTACACGAATTTGAAACGAAAATATATAGAATTTCAAATCAGTGAAAAGGTATTTCTGAAAGTATCTCCGTGGAAGAAAATACTTCGTTTTGGTCGTAAAGGCAAATTGAGTCCGAGATTCATCGGGCCGTATGAGATCATCGAAAGAATAGGTCTAGTGGCATATCGGCTAGCTCTACCGATTGAGTTAGAGAAAATTCACAATGTTTTTCATGTGTCAATGTTGCGTCGATATCGACCGGATCCTTCAATGTGATTTCTCCGTCAGAGATTGAGATTCAGCCTGATATGACGTACAATGAGGAACCAAACATAATTTTGGCTCGAGAGATCAAAGAGTTGAGGAATAAATGCATAGCTTTAGTGGAAGTCTTGTGGTAACTTCATGGAGTTGAAGAGGCTACGTGGGAGCCCAGAGAAGCTATGAGAAAACAGTACCCTAACCTATTCACTAGTAAGATTTTCGGGGACGAAAATCCCTAAGGGGGGAGAGTTGTGACAGCCCTTTTTTAGTGAAATCAGAATAGTGGTTTTGGGACCACAAATCCGATGTTAAAATATTTATTTTATTATTATTTTAATGTTTACAGCATGATTGAGTGATTGTGTGAAAATTTCGTTAAGAAATTTTATCATTTGAATGCTTAATTTGATAAAAAGGACTAAATCGCGTAATGTGTAAAATGCATGTTCTATTAGTTTAAGGTGTCAAATAGCTTTGGTTTTTAAATATGGTGGCCTTAAATGGTAATTAAACCATTTGAAAGGTGAGTCGACAATTATGGACAACCATTAAGTGATTTTCATGTTTATATATTAAGGTTAAAAATGTATTTTATTAAATAAATGTTAATGAAATAAAACCAAAATAAATCATCATCTTTTAATTCCTTCTCCACCAAATATAGAACAAAAACCTAGCCATTTTAAAGCTTGAAATTTTGGCAACTTCACTTGGCTATTAAGGTATGATTTTTGACTCGGTTTTTAATTATTTCTATGTTTTTGAGATCGTTGCAGCTAGTACTAGCTAGCCCAGGGACTAATTTGCAAAACTGTTATAGATTTTAGATGTTGCCATTGATGAAATTGCATGTGTTTTGAAGTTTCTTGATAGTTTATGAATGCTTGTTGATAAATATACAAGTTTTGTTAAGTGATTTTTAGTGAAAATGCAAATTTGGGGCTAAATTGTGAAATGTGTAAAGTTAGTGGTATAAATGTGAAATAAATGAAAATTATGGGCTTCTAGGGGCATTATGGTAACTCGGCTAGCATGAGTATATTTGGAATTTCATTAATTTGTGATTTTATGAAATAAGGACTAAATTGTAAAAATGTGAAAGTTTAGGGGCTAATGTGTAAATTAGCTAAAATGTATATTTTGGATTGAATTGAATAAATAGATTATTAAGTAACTTAATTTTGAATATATTTAGATCAAGAAAGGAGAAATACGGACTTAGATCAGGGAAAGAATAAAGTTACGGAATAGTTGACTCGATTCGCCGTTTTAGCATCCGAGGTAAGTTCGTATGTGATAAATTTCAATACAAATGTATTTTATATGCTTTGATACTGCATGAATTGTGAATACGAGACTGTGGATATGAATGATAGTGATTCGACGACGGTTTGACATTCAAAATCCCAGTTGAACCTTAGGAATAGTTTAGGATGCTAGTGACATGTCATTAGGGGATACAGTGAGTTGGCTTCGAGCCACGATATAGCACTTCGGGTGCGAGATAAACCGATTTGGCTTCGGGCCATGCATATCGGCTGATTTGGCCTTGGGCCATGATATCAGTATTTCGAATAAGTTACCTTGATTTGACTTCGTTCCATGGTATAGGTACTTATCCTGTGAGAACCTCGAGTATCCGACTTCTATTCCAAATGGTTCAACGGGTAAATAAAAGATGAGAATGTCTATGAGAACTGTACGAGATGGTACAGGTACGTGTATAAACTATTGTAGCATTGAATCGATAAAATAATGATGAAAGTATACAATTTTGTGAATGAGTATTTGAAAGGTTTGTTAGCTAATATAAGCTCCATGTTGTTGTATTCAAATTATTGAGTTATATTTATGTGGTTGGATTAAGTTTATCTTATACGAACTTACTAAGATTTATAGCTTACTTTGTGTATTTTACCGTGTCTTGTAGTGATATCGAAGCTAGCTCGGATTCAGGAATTGTAGGAGAACGTTTCACACTACCACCTATCACTTGGTACTTTTGAACTTTGGTATTTTAAGCATATGGCATGTATAGGCATTTTGAGTCATTTTGATTATGGATTGATAATGATTTTGGTCATTTGTAATGACTTGTAAATGTATATGTTTTGGTTTGTAAATATAGCCATGAGATTTGGCTTAATTTGGTGGATTTGGTTATGTGCTTATATGTGCATATATGGTTGATATTTGAGTTCATGGATGGATATGTGAATGACCTATATTATGAGGTTTGTGGAATTGGTATCATGCTTGTTAATTGGTACAAAATGATGTATGTTAAGAAAAGGTTTAACTAGTTGATTGGTATATGTATTTTGATATGCTTTGGTTGAGTAAAATTTGAGGTATAAGCATATTGGTTGCTAGTATTGGAAATGGTATGAATTAGCCTTGATTGTGGCTAAATTGGATGCTTATTTATACTATGGATTGATGCCATTTTGGTTTTTTAGGTTAGAATAATTGTGGGTGGCAAATTGGCTTAGTAAATAGCCTATTTTTGTCCACACAGGCAGATACACGAGCATGTGTCTCAGTCGTGTGTGACACACGGTCATGTTACACGGCTGTGTGTCCCCTGATGTTGAAATTGAAATGATGTCAGTATGCTCCACACGGTCTCACACAGGGGCGTGTGATCGATCGTGTGGTACAAGTTAGCATACCCTCTAATTTGCACATGGCCTAGCACATGGGCATGTGACTTGGCAGTGTTGCATAAGTCAATATACCCTATAGGTTTGGCACGGCCTAGCACATGACCTGGCACACGGGCGTGTGTGGCCACTTCGAAGGGCACACGGGCTAGACACACGGGCGTGTGGTTGGTCGTGTGACCCAAGTCAGTAAGCTCACTTGTTTGGACATGGGGTATGACACTGGCTGGGACACGGCCATGTGCTCCCATTTCGAATGCCCACACGGCCTATGACACCAGTGTGTCTGGTGGTTGTGTGAGACACATGGCCTTGCCACACGGGCGTGTGTCCCCTATTTTGAGAAACATTTTTAAGGTTTGTGAAAGTTTCTTAAGTTACTAGTTTAGTCCCGAACCACTCTTAAAGCATGTTTGGGGCCTCGTAGGCTCGTAATAGGGACATATTGATTGAGATTGAATGATGATTTTTGTATTGATTAAATGTATGAGAAAAGTATGTTTTAAAATGTGTTGTAAGTCCGGTAATGCTCCGTAACCCTATTCCGGTGTTGAATATGGGTGAGAAGTGTTACAATTCTAGATCTGGAAATTTGGATAATCCCTTGAAAGATTCATCAAGAAAATTAAAGAAAGCAGGCACTTACACAAGCTAAAAGAGAGGGGCGGCAATGACACTTCTTAGGCAGCAATGGGGATCATTCTTGAAGGTCAAAGATTTTAGATTTATGGCTGGAAAAATAAAGAAAAATGGCAAAAATAGGTGGGGAAAAGAGTGGTGCAAGATTCCATTGTAAAAAGAAGAGAAATTGATGGTGAATCTTGGTGTCTAGGGTGGCGGCACACAAGGGAAGAAAGAAAGAAAATTGAAGAGAAAAGATGAGAGGAAGAGGGTGAATGGCTAGGGAAGGAAAATTTTAACTTAAAGGCTAAAAAACACAAGAAAAAGTTGTATTTATACCTAAGGTTCAAGGCTTGGGCAGCACAAAATAAGAAGAATAAGAAATTTTAGCAAAAAATAAGCTATTTTGTAAGGGAAGGGAATCGAACTTGGGACTTTGATCTAATTTCCATGCCTAGACATTATGGCCATATTGAGAAGGCTACATTAGCCACCGAATTGGTTAAGTAAACCATTTAACCTTTGAAAATCATTAACACAACTAATTTTGAAGAAAATTGTTATTGATGATCCAAGTTAGATAAAACATTCGTTTATTGGGGTTATCTTATGAAAAACCCTAACTTTCTAAATTTAGGAAAAGTCATCACTCTTGAAATTAAATAACTCAGAGCATTCATTTAATTAGGTCATATTTACTTAGAGTACATTTTATTACTGTCGTCATATTTTAGAAGACTAATTGATTTTATATTTTGTTTTAAAAAAAATAAATGAATCTTCAAAATGCAGCGGAAAACCCTTATTCATGTTATTTTCGAAATCCAGCTCCCTTATCAATTTTTTTTTCAAAATGGTTAATTTGTAACGCAACGGGAAATTGATGATCAATGAAAATTTTACTTAAGTCAGATATCATACAATTATCGATTATTAAGCTTCAATGATCCATGCATGCACAAAATCCCCAAATAAAAAATAATCAAGCAACAGACCCAAGACATTAAAAATTACAATCCAAAAACCAATAAGTAACTTATTAAAAATACTTGTTTAAAAATAGTTTGATGTCCGAGGTGATACTCCGTATGCCAAATCCGATCCTAGTTTTGAGTATTACCTGAGAAGTTTGAAACTATGGGGTGAGCTAAACTAGCTCAGTGTGAGTTTATAACAATATAATCACACAATCATCTATACAAGAACAAATCATTAATCTAATACCATTCAATTCAACACAATACAATACATAGCAAAAAGGTTCCTACCCATCCATCCGCTACACACCACGAGTTCCCCAGAACTCGTCTGCCAAACTCTGAATAATACGGGCAGAGCTCGATGTGGTTAAACCACCATTATAAACATTGCAGTTATACTGCCAATCAGTATGCAGACAAGCTGCCAATTTCATGGGCAAGCCACTAATTCAGTAATTGCAGTTTAGACTGACAATCAATATGTAATATAATCGCAAATATCCTCATTACTCCCGGTGCAATGGATTGACTACATATAACTGCGGACTTAATATGCTGCCAGAGCTCCACGAATCTTCTCCGTCAACCAGAATATCCCACCCCAACCACAACCAATTGAAAACACTTTTAAAGGCTGGAAAAATACCCATAAAATCATTAAAAGTTCACGCAATTCCAGATCGAGAAATTTTGGTATTCCCTTGAAATATTCATCAAGACAATTAAAGAAAAGAGGCACTTACACAAGCTAGAAAAGAGAGGCAGCAATGGCACTTCTTGGGCAGTAATAGGGATCATTCTTGGAGGTAAAAAATTTCAGATTTATGGATGGAAAAATAAAATAAAAAAATGGCAGCAAGAGGGAGGGAAAATAATGGTGCAAGAACTCGTTGCAAAAAGAACAGAAATTGATGGTGAATCTTTGTGGCTTGGGCGACGGCACATAAGGGAAGAAAGAAAGAAATTTGAAGACAAAAGAGGAGAGGAAGAGGGTGAACGACTAGGGTAAGGAAAATTGACTTAAAGGCTGAAAAAAATACAAGAAATAGTTGTATTTATACCTAGGGCTCAAGACTTGGGCGGCACAAAATAAGGAGAAGGAGAAATTTTAGAAAAAATTAAACTATTTTACAAGGAAAGGGAATCAAACTTGGGACTTTGATCTAATTTCCATGCTTCCTTAAAAATGGTGAATGATAGTTTCACTAACACTTAACCAACAGACCAATAACTCATTTATTTCCTAAAAATGTATAGATAATATCAAAAATTAGATCATGACCACTCTCTCTCGGTTCACAAACCCGCTTCTACTAACCCTCGATTTTTGAGATACGACACTCAAAAACCACCAATCTACCTCTTATGATCACACAGTCTCTCACTAGAACTCTAAAAGCTCTTATAAATGGAAAACTTTAAAATTGTATCCAAACCTCAGTCAAAATTGAAATCCTACATTTCTAATCCTTACTAAACTCTAACCTAACATTAAATCAAAGTTTTCTCTCACTATCCAAAAAATTGCTCAAAATGGAAAATAAATAGAGAAAAATAAAAAGTCACATATCAATGGTTTAGAAACTTATATTAGGACTGAAAACTACTTTACAATGATGGAAAGATCAAATTTGAATAAAGGAATAAAAAATCAAATCCCTTCCTCTTACACCATCACTAGTGTGAAAATAAGAAAAGAGAAAGAAAAAGTGTAACACCCCTTACCGATATTCGACGCCGGAACCAGGTACGAGGCATTACTGGACTTAACATACATTTTTTTTATAAAAATGACCCAAACGGTCACATTCAATTACCGGACTTAACATACTTAATCAAACAAAATCGGGCCATAAATTTTCATTCCAACTTAAAACTTTTCATTCGTATTCATAATGTCCCTATTATGGGCCTACAAGACCCGAATCATACATATAAGGTGGTTCAAGACTGAAACAGAAGCTTACGAACACTTAGAAAGTTTTTTTTTGCTCAAAACAGGGCCACACGCCCGTGTCCCTCACACGGTCATGACACGCCCGTGTCTTAGCCCGTATGTGAAAACGTTGACATTCCGTTTATGACGTCATCAGATATTTAGGGCCACACGGCTAAGTCACACGCCCGTGTGTTAGGCCGTGTGGCGAATTTAATTCTCGCAATTAATGTGCAGACTTCACACGGCTTGGGCACAAGCCCATGTCCTGAGGTCGTGTCCTTCACACGGCTGAGACGCACGACCCTGTCTCTGCCCGTGTGTTTACTACTGGGCATTCTATTTTGCTAAATTTGGATGCAGGGGACACACGGCCTATCAACATGCCCACGGGGCTGACCGTGTGTCACACACGGCCTAGACACACGCCCGTGTGTCTACCCGTGTGGACAAATGTAAGGCTATTAACCAAGTCATTTGCCACCCTGAAAAGCAACCATACCTATATCTTTTCCAGCAACACATAGCATAACAATAATGCACCTCTAATATCCAAAATCAAGACATCCCCACCTTAATTTCACACTGCATTCATCATGCATATACTCTATACATTACCCATTCAATTGCGCAAGCTTGCACTTCATGAATTTCATCATCATTGAATAGATATAACTTAACTAGTATTGGCCAATTCCAATGGCCATTTACAAAATGAAATAAGTAACATTATTAGCCAACACATTGGCTAACCACTATGACATATAACAAAATGACCAAGTTCTTATACATGCCATACCCAAAATAATCAAACTTTACTATACCCAAAAGAATAGCTTGATAGTGTGAATCGAGCTCCGATGTCCTTCGATCCCCGAGCTAGCTTGGCGATACTACAAGAAAAGGGAAAAGAGAGGGAGTAAGCATACAGCTTAGTAAGTTTGCATGTAATACATAACAACATAAAATCTTGTAATAACATCCACATATTACATTATGAATTAACACAAAATTCTCAATGCAACATTGACATGGCTTACTCATACTCACTATTACCGACGACATATCACATACCGGACTCATTTCTCGTGAGTTTGGCATATGTACCTGTATCACTCCATCACAAGATTTTAGCCCCTTTTTCCATCTTTAACATAAACTTTAATTCTTTACCCCGTTGAACCACTTGGAATATCGAAGGATACTCGGAAATTGTCATACACGTAGTAAGATGCCAATGCCATATCCCAGATATGGTCTCACAGGGGATCGCATGTCGATGCTGATGCCATATCCCAGATATGGTCTTATACGGGATCTCATATCGATGTCGACACCATATCCCAGATATGGTCTTACACGAGATTGTATGTCAATGCCATGTCCAAGACATGGTCATACACGATTTCATACCGAAGCCAGGTCCCAGACGTGGTCTTACACGAAATCACTATTCGATGCCGATGCCATATCCCAGATATGGTCTTACACGGGATCTCAATTTGGTGCCGAGGCCATATCCCAGATACGATCTTATACGGGACCTCATTAATCTAATGTCGTGACAAGGGTATCCTTACTATTCCTAAGGTTCAACCGGGACTTCGATATAGTAAAACTTCATCATTTTTTTTCTTCGTCAAGACCTCATTAACCAATTTTCATAAAAAGAATATACATTTCATGAATATCAAGCATTTAAATACATAATAACATAATGTTGATTTATTACACACAAACTTACCTCGGTATCAAAATATAGATAGTTGTTCAATTTAGTCCACCACCTTGTTCTTTACTTGGTTTACGTCCGGACTTCTTGTTTCTTGATCTATAATGACAAATTTCACTTATTTAATTATCACATTGACTAAAACAGCCTATGAATCATACTTTGGAAAAATTATAACTTTCCCCTAAACTTTCACATATTTGTAAAATAGTCCCTAGGCTCGTATGATGAAATGTACTCATTTTCTTGGTTACCCAAGCCTAGCCAAACCTATCTTAAGCTTATAATAGCTCACATTTTCCTTAAAAACTGATTTTTACTACACATTTTATCACTTTTACAAATAGGTCCTTTTTAGGAGTTTCCATGAAAAATCAATTAGAGAAAGATGTTCATCACACCTCAAACTTCCATATTCCTCCATTAAACATCAAAATACATGCATGACATACATGGGTAAGTTTTTGAACATGAACTATAGCTTAAAATATGGTTAGAAATAGCTAAATCGAGCTACGAGGATCTCAAAAATGTAAAGAACTTTAAAAACGGGGCTAGGATGCACTTACTTTGAGCTTGAAAATGAACAAAACCCTAGCTATGGCTTCTCTTCATTTTTCGGCACTTAGGAAAGAAGATGGACACCAATTTTGGCTTCTTTTTCCCTTTTTATTAATTTATTTAATAAATGTCCAAAATGCCCTAAAGGCCCTTCCTTGAGATTTTTCCTTTCCATGTCCAATTTTTCTCCATCATGAGATATAATGATCTAATTACTAAATAAGGACCTCTAATAAATTTTCAAATGCTATCTCATACTTAAAACTTCTAGAATCTCATATTTTTTTTCAATTTTTGCAATTTAGTCCTAAAAGATAAATTGATTTCTAAATCATAAAATTTCTTCATGAAATTTTCACACAACCATACAAACATGTCATAGACCTCATAAAAACCATAAAACATATATTTCTACTTTGGATTTGTGGTCTCACAACCATTATTTCGACTAGACCCTAAATCAGGCTGTTACAATTCTCCCCTCTTAGGGAGTTTTGTCCCCAAAAATCTTACCGGTAAAAAGGTTTGGATATTGGTTTCTCATAGCCTCATCAGGCTCCCATGTAGCCTCTTCTACCCCGTGTCTTTGCCACAATACTTTCACAAGACCTATACTTTTATTTCTTAACTGTTTGACCTCTCGAGCTAAAATCTTAACCGGCTCTTCACCATAAGTCATGTCTGGTTGAATTTCAACCTCTGTCAGTACAATCACATGTGAAGGATCTGATTGGTATCTTTTCAACATGGATACATGGAACACATCATGAATCCTTTCTAACCCTGATGGAAAAGCCAATCGATAGGCTACCAACCCTATTCTCTCGGTAATCTCATACGGTCCAATAAAGCGTGGACTAAATTTACCTTTTCGGCCAAATCTAAGAACTTTCTTCCATGGTGACACTTTCAAAAATACCTTATCACCAACTTGAAACTCAATCTCTTTCCGTTTCAAATCCGCGTAGGTTTTTTGTCTATCCGAAGTAGCTTTTAAATAATCACGAATTACTTTTACTTTCTCTTCGGTTTCTCTGACTAAATAAACTCTGTGAATCTGATTCTCTCTGAGTTCGGTCCAATACAAGGGTGTTCGACAATTACGCCCATACAATGCCTAATAAGGCACCATTTTCAAACTCGACTGAAAACTGTTATTGTAGGAAAATTTCACTAACAGTAAATACTTTTCCCAAGTACCTTGAAATTCCAAAACACAGCATCGGAGCATATCTTCAAGTATATGTATTACCCTCTTCGACTGTCCGTCGGTTTGTGGATGGAAAGCTGTACTTTAATTCAACTTTGTGCCCAAGGCTTCTTGCAACTTTTTCCAAAATCGTGAAGTGAACCTCGAATCTCTATCCGATATAATCGACAAAGGCACTCCGTGCAATCTCACAATTTCAGAAATATACAATTCGGCTAATTTATCAAGTGAGTAGTCAGTACGTACCAGAATAAAATGAGCCAATTTCGTAAGCCTATCAACCACAACCCAAACGGCATCCTTCTTTTTCGGTGTAAAAGGCAAACCCGTCACAAAATCCATAGTAATTCTGTCCCATTTCCACTTAAAAACCATCACCGGCTGAAGTAAACAGGAAGGTACTTGGTGTTTAGCTTTCACTTGCTGACAAATCAAGCATCTCGATACGAACTCAGAAATATCTTTCTTCATAGACCAATACCATTTCCTCAGGTCATTATACATCTTTGTACCACCCGGGTGAATAGACAAACAACTACTTTGTGCCTCATGTAGAATTTTTCGAATAAGCTCACCATCTCTTGGTACACAGAGTCTGTCTCAGAACATTAAACATCCATCAGAACTAATTCGAAAGTCTGACTCCATACCCGATTCACATTGAATTCTTTTGACTTGCAAATCACTGTCGCTTTTCTGAGCTTCAGAAATCTCTTGGAGAAACATCGGTCCAGCTCTCAACTCAGCTATAATAGAACCATCATCAGATAAAGCCAACCGTGTATTCATAGCTCTCAATGCAAATAAAGATTTCCTACTCAAGGCATCGGTGACCACGTTCGCCTTTCCCGAGTGGTAGTCAATCACTAGCTCGTATTCCTTTATCAACTCTAACCATCTTCGTTGCCTTAGATTCAATTCCTTTTGAGTCATCAAGTATTTTAGACTTTTATGGTCAGTGAATACCCGACATTTCTCGCCATATAAATGGTGTCTCTAGATCTTCAATGCAAATACAATGGCGGCTAATTCTAAATCATGGGTTGGATAGTTCTTCTCGTGCGGCTTTAGCTGTCTAGAGGCATAAGCTATTACTTCGCCTTCTTGCATGAGTAAACAACCTAATCCACTCAAGGATGCATCACTGTAAACCACAAATTCTTTTCTCGGTTCAAGTTACACTAAAACAGGAGCTTCAGTCAACAATGTTTTAAATTTCTCAAAACTCTGTTGGCATTCTACTATCCACTCAAACTTAACATTTTTTTGTAACAACCTCGTTATCGGAGTAGCTATCATGGAAAATCCTTTGACAAACCGTCTGTAATAACCAGCTAGGCCTACAAAACTCCTAACCTCTGATACGTTCTTCGGCGGTTTCCATTCAACAATGGTCGAAATCTTTCCTGGGTCAACTCTAATGCCATCACCCGAAACAATGTGGCCCAAAAATCTGACTTCATTAAGCCAAAATTCACTTTTACTAAACTTGGCATATAACTGTTTATCCCGTAAAATTTGTAAAACCGTCCTCAAGTACTCAGCATGCTCGTTCTCATCATGAGAGTAAATCAATATATCATCAATAAGGACTACAACAAATTTATCCAAATATGACCGAAAAATGCGGTTCATTAAATCCATAAACATGGCAGGGGCGTTTGTTAAACCAAAAGGCATAACTAGAAATTCATAGTGACCATACCTTGTCCGAAATGTGGTTTTCGGCGCATCTGAGTCTGACTCTCAACTGGTAATAACCAGACCTCAAGTTTATCTTGGAAAACACAATGGCTCCCTTCAATTGGTCAAACAAATCATCGATCCTTGGCAAGGGATACTTGTTATTTACAGTTACCTTATTAAGTTGCCGGTAATCTATACATAACCTCATAAAACCATCCTTCTTTTTCACAAATAATACGGGAGCACCCCACGAAGAATAACTCAGTCTTGCGAAACCTTTATCCGTCAACTCTTGTAACTGAGTCTTCAATTCTTTCAACTCGATCAGAGCCATCCTGTACAGAGCAATCAAAATAGGCGCAGTACCAGAGGCTAACTCAATACCAAATTCAATCTCTCTAACCGGAGGCAACCCGGGCAATTCTTCCATAAATACATCTGGATACTCACATACTATCGGCACTGGTTCAATTTTTAACTCAGACTCTTTGGCATTCATAACAAAGGTAAGATAAGCTTCATATCCCTTTCTTATGTATTTCTGAGCAGGCATAAAAGAAATCACTCCAGGCAACCTATCCTGTTCATCTAATTCAACCCATAGAATATCCCCATTTTCACATTTCAATTCAATAAATTTCCTTCCACAATTTACTATCACATCATGAGCAGTTAACCAATCCATACCAAGAATTACATCAAATTCATCAAATGGCAATACCATGAGATTAGCCAGAAAATAATGACCTCTAATCATCAAAGGGCAATCTCTGCATACCTTGTCAACTAACACACATTTGCCTAGGGGATTTGACACTTTTATCACAAATTCTGTAGACTCTACAGGCATGTTCATACTAGATACTAATTTCATACAAACATACGAGTGGGTAGATCGCGGATCAATTAAAGCAACAATATGAGTATCATAGAGAGAAAATGTACCCGTAATCACATTAGGGGATGACGCCTCTTCGTGAGCGCGAATGGCATAAGTCCTCGTAGGCGCTCTACCCTTAGATCTTGCAGTCTACTCTCTAGGTGTATTCTTACTACTCGTTCCATTTCCCAGATTTCTCTATGGTCTCCCTTTACTAGCAATGTTGCCCGATCTCACACTCTGATTTTTATCTTTTTCAACCATCTTGGGGCAATCTCTAATGAAGTGATCTTGGGAACCACACTTGAAACAAGATCTCTCATTTGCTCGACACTCACTGAGGTGACGTCTACCATACTATGAACATTCTGGTCTACTTGGTTGAGCATTACCAACACTAGCAATCGAAGTGGTCTAAGCTTTAGAAACCGAGTACTGTTTACCTTTACTTTTGTTTGAGAACCCAACTGAAGCGGCTGATCGAGTAGTGAACTCTCTTGATTTCTTGGATGAGGGTTGAAATGACTTACCCAATTATCTTTTCCTCGAGTCACGGGACTCAATTTTAGAATTTCTTTTCTCTTTGGCCAATTCCTCGGCCTTGCAAGCTCTCTAGCACAACAAATTCCTTCAGTTCTAGAATACCAACAAACAATCAGATGTCCTCATTTAATCCATCCTCAAACCTCTTACGCATGATGGCTTCGGTGGATAAGCACTCCCGAGCGTATTTTCTGAGCCTTATAAACTCACGTTCATATCGGTTACCGTCATTTGACCTTGTTTTAGCTCAAGGAATTTCTTTCTTTTCTGATCGATAAACCTTTGGCTAATATACTTCTTTCGGAACTCTTCTTGGAAAAAATCCCAATTAACTCTCTCCCTTGGTACAACCGACACAAGGGTGTTCCACCACTGATAAGCCAAATCTCTCAAGAGAGACACCACACATTTCATACACTCTTCGGGTGTACAAGATAATTCATCAAATACCCTGATGGTATTTTCAAGACAGAATTCTACTCTTTCTGGATCATCATCTTTATTAGCTCGGAACTCCTCAGCTCCTTGTTTCCAAATTCTATCAACCAGGGGCTTTTCCCTTCTTACCATTTCTACAACTTGGGGAGCTACAGGGATAGGCTGAGTGTAACAGTTTGGTTTAGACCCTAGTCAGAATAGTGGTTTTGGGACCACAAATCTGAGTCTAAAAAATATTTTAATATTATTTTTTGTGTCTATAGTATGTGAATTGACATGTGTGAAATTTCTGTGATTTAATTTGTACGAGTTTAATTTGAGAAAAGGACTTAATCGCAGGAAGTGTAAAAGTGGCCTTCTAATTAAATAAGTGCTGAATTGTTATTGTCTTTAAAATGAAAAGTCCTTAAGAGGTTATTAAGCCATTATATAGTAAGTGGATGGTTAATGGACAATTATAACCAACCATAATATATGTTTATATGTTTATATGTTTAATAATAAGGTTACTTTTGTAAAAGGATTAATAATGCTATTATAATAAAACAAAACGCTAAAATAAGCCATTTATTTTGGTGTTCATCAACTGAATATTGAAAATAAAAAGGGGTTTAAAGCTTTTACAACATTCAGCCATTGAAGAGATTGATTAAGGTATGGATTTTGATCGGTTTTTGATAATTTCTACGTTTTTTGTAATCATTGCTTCGAATACTTCAAAACCCATCTCTTAATTTTGTGAATTGATGATGATTTTGAAAAGATCCATTGATGAATTCATGAGCTTTGTGATGATTGTTGATGAAATATGAAATATATGTGTTAGATTAACATAGTTTGTCTTTGGACTTTTGATGAATTTGAGTAATTTGAGCTAAATTGAGAAAATATTATTTTGAGGGATTAAAATGTGAGACAAATGAAAAGTATGGACTTGTATGATTATGGTGAACATTTGGCTAAGCATGGGTACATAGAGATTTTGTGTATTTTGTGATTTTGTGAAATAGGGACTAAAATGTCAAAATGTGAAAATGTGAGGGCTAATTTGTAAGTTACCCTAAATATGTGTTTTTGGATTGAATTGAATGAATTGGTGAATAAATGGATTAAATTTGAATATGTATAGATCAAGAACCGAAGAAAATAGATTTAGATCGCGGAAAGTCGAAAGTGGTTGAATAGTCGGGTCCGTTCGTTTATCCGAATCCGAGGTAAGTCTATATACAAATAAATGTATTTGTATTGAATTATGTATGTTTATATGAAATTTCATTGTGATGAATGTGTACGATATGACAAATACCTGAAATCTGAGGTAGTATCGACAATATTTCAATGTCTGAGAAGTCCCGTACGAACCTAGGAATAGATAGGATTACATATGTCATGACATAGGTTTCTGATTTGTAATATCGTGTAAGACCACGTATGGGATGGCATCGTATTTGATTCGTGTAAGACCCTGTCTGGGATAATGGCATCGATATTTGATTACATGTAAGACCACGTCTAGGACGTTGGCATTATACGATTATTCTATGTATTCTGAGTATCCTATTTGATTTCGAATGGTTCAACGGGAAAATCTAAGAAATGAAAGACTAAGTGAATTGTGTAACCGTTTCAGGTATGTTTGTTGTGTATGCTTTGTTTAAGCATGAATGGTGAGTATTTATGTACTTGCAAAAGAGAAATATGTGCATTGAAGTAATGTGATAAAATGTGATATATGTATGACTATGATACGAGCAAAAGAGATGTTTTGTGATATGATATGTTGGTAAGCTATGGCTAAACAAACGAGCCAATGAAAATGTTTTGATTTTGAAATTGAGAGACATTTATGGCATGTATTAATATGATTATGTGTATTTTATGTTAAGTTTATTTTTATATGGCTTACTAAGCTTTCGAAAGCTTACTTTGTGTGTGTTTACTATGTTTTATAGATCGTTAAAGCTACGGAAGGCTCGGGGATCGTCGAGGATCGTCATCACACACCCAATCTTATTTTGGTACTTTTTAAAAGTGTATATACTAAAGTATGGCATGTATAGGCTAGTCACTTTGAATTTTGTTTGAGATATGTACATAGCCATGTGATATCGCTAGATAAATGATTATGGTATGAATGAGTAGTCATGTTATATGATGCTTGGTTTTGGTATGGTTTGATGGTTAGTGAAATGGTTAAAATAATGGTAAGCTTATTGATGCAAAGTAAGCATATATTTGATGAATGGTGGTTATAATGAAATGGTAAGTTTGTGATGAATTATACTTGGAAATGATTGTCTTTTAATTGAGCTAATTGTTGCATAAGATGGTATGCTTGAAATGCTTTTGAATGCTTGGAAAAGTTGGTTATTTTGGCATGATTTGAATTGGCATGATGCTTGTAGGGATAGCCTAGAGTGTGGGTGGCATTTTGGCCTTGCAAATGGCCTATAATTTCCCACACGGTTGAGCACACGGGCGTGTGGCTTGACCGTGTTTTTCGTGGTTGAATTTCAAAACAAGTCAGGCTCGACCACAGGCTGGACACATGGGCATGTGACTGGCCGTGTTATGCAAGTCAGGCTCGACCACGGGTGAGGTACATGGGCGTGTCTAAGGCCGTGGGAGGCACACGGCCTGCCCACACGGGCGTGTTACCTCTGTAACTTTGAAAAAAAATTAATTTTCGAAAATTTTTGCATGTGTTCGGTTTAGTCCCGACCCATTTCTAATGCATGTTTAAGGTCTCGTAGACCTATTTAAAGGACACTTTGATTTGATTCGTTGAATAATAATATGAAATGTTTGTAAAAGGTTTTATTTTGTCCGGTAAAACCTTTAACCCTAAACCGGTAATGGTTACGGGTTAGGGGAGTTACATTTGATTGGTATCAGAGCTACGGTTTAGTCGATTCTCGGACTAATGTAGCGTTTAAGAGTATAGTTATACATGCCATACATACGAACTGTGATAGTGTGATGAATCTTGACGTGTAAAATGTGTTTTTGTATAGTAAATGGATCCTGAAAGAGCTGTAGCTGACGATGTTGAAAGTAATGTGCCTGCTCCCACTCAAGGGACAGTGCCATCTGATTCGAGACCGGCTACTAGCGGTCAGGAAGGTGAGGCTAAACAAGCTGTAACAGCCCGGTTTAGACCCTAGTTAGAATAGTGGTTTTGAGACCATAAATCCGAGGTCAGAAGAATATTTTAATGTTATTTTTGGTGTTAATCATATGATATATAGTCTGTGTGAAAATTCTGTGTGGTAATTTTATCGACTGTGTGTTAAATTATGAAAAAGGACTTAATCGCATAAAGTGCAAAATGTTGTGTGCTAATTTCTAAGTGCTTAATTGTTGTTGTCTTTATAATAAGCAGGCCTTAAGTGGTAATTAAGCCATTTATGAGTAAGTGGATGGATATGGCCAAAAATGACCTTATATGATATGTTTTATGTATTTAGTATTAAAGGTTAATTTTGTACTTTGATAATTATGTTTAATTAATATACTAAAAACATGAAATGGCCATCATCTTCTTCCTTGTTTCACCAAAATTAGAAAGAAAGAATAGGGTTAGAAACTTTGAAGCATTCGGCTAGCTTGAAGCATAGATTAATGTATGATTTTGACTCAGTTTTTGATAATTTCTATGTTTTCCTAACCGTTGCTTTATGCTCTAGCTAACCCATGTCTTAATTTTGTGAGATGATGATGTTTTTGAAATATGCCATTGATGAACATGTGGGTTCTTGAATGTTTGATGGTGGAAAATGAAAGATATGTGTTTGATTAATATAGTTTGTCTTTGGAGTTTTGATAAATTTGTGTTATTTGGGCTAAATTGAGAAAAGTGTAAATGGAGGGACTAAAATGTGAAATAAATGAGATGGGTAGACTTGTTTGAATATAGAGAGAATTCGGCTAGGCATGGGTGAAAGGAAATTATGTGAATTTGATGATTTTGTGAATTAGGGACTAAAGTGTCGAAATATGAAATGTGAGGGCTATTTTTGTAAAATGCCCTAAATGCGTGTGTTTGGATTAAATTGAATAAATTGGTGATTGAATGTATTGAATTTGAATGTGTATAGACCAAGAAAGGAGAGGTTCGGATCGAGATCGAGGCAAAGATAAAGTGCTCGATTGATCGACCGTTTCAGTTGTTCAACGTCTGAGGTAAGTTTTGATATAGTACAAGTTGTTAATTTATGTTCTATGTGATGTGAATTGAATGAATATCTATATAATTATGAAATTAGAAATACTATGTGCTGAATTAAACTAGAAAGCACTTAGTGTGCGAAGTTAGAAACGGGATAGAAATGATTAGCACTATGTGTATGAGATGACAGAAGTTTTGGTTTATTAAGTTGGCACTGTATGTGCGTTACCGATGTAAGCTTGGTTTAACGTATTGGCACTAAGTGTGCGATGATGACTATGTTTTGTCTATGAATTGGCACTAAGTGTGCGAACAAAGCAAGAGAAAAGAAAAGGTTGATCGAAGTGTAAAGTTGAATGGTTGAGTCGCATGGTTGGTGAATAGCTAAGTGTTGGCAAAGGTATGTATAAAACCTATGTGGTTGATGAAATTTGAAAGTAGATGAAAGGAATGCTATGTGGGTATTGGATATGTTTGGAATTGTGTGACATTGATAAATTATCTATGTGATGGTATAATGTGTATATTGATTTGGTTCAATGAATTAGTTGTATTGTACTTCGAACTTACTAAGCTTTGTAAAGCTTTCTGTGTGATTTGTTTCTCTGCTTTGTAGTGTCAGTGAAGCTAGCTCGGATCCGGGGATCGTCAGCATATCAATCACACTATCGGCAATCTATTTTGGTACTTTTGAAAAGATGTATATAGTTGAAATATGGCATGTATAGGCTAGAAGTTAAGGTATGTTTGGAAATGTTTAATCCTTGCCATGTGAGTTGGCTTGGAAGTTGAATGATGTAGAATTTATGAATGAGCTATGAATGTGGTATGTTTCATGACTTTTTGGTTGATGAAAGAGGTGGTTAAACGATGAGTTTTGGTATGGATTATATGATACTTGAATTACATATGTTTTGAGATGTATAATTGTCACTTCGAATGGACTTAGTTGTGATGATATTAGGTATGAAAGTAGATGGTAATGTTGATGGTTATTGAGTGCATGAAATGGTATGTTTGACTGCATTTAAAAGCATGTATTGGCATTGTTATGAAGCTTTTTGGTAGACCCTCGTATGGGTGGTAAATTGGCCTTGTAAATGGCCTGTTTTGCCTACACGGTTATGGCACACGGGCGTGCTTAGTGTCCGTGGGATAAAGTCAGTAGCTAGTCTAAGTTTGCACGGCCATGGTACACAGACGTGCCTAGTAGTCGTGTGAATAAGTCAGTATATTGCCTAAGAGTACACGGCCTTAGCACACGGGCGTGCCTGGTGGCCGTGTAAAGAAGTTAGATTACATGCTCTGTTTTGACACGGCCTGGACACATGGGTGCGTCTGGTGATCGTGTGAGGCACACGGCCTAATTGCACGGACGTGTGACCTCAACAGTGTTGAAGAATATTTGAAATTTTGAGAACTATTGTAAGTGATCGGTTTAGTCCCGACCCCTTTCTAGCATGTGTTTAAGGTCTCGTGGACCTCAATAAAGGACTATATGATTATGTTGTGATATGTTTTAATGATGATTGACTTCGTGTAGTTAAATGGATGAGAAATGTTCTGTTTGTTTGGTAATGCCTCTTAACCATATTTCGGCGACGATTTCTGGTTAGGGGTGTTACATTTTATTGGTATCAGAGCTATGGTTTAGTCGAATCTCGGACTAACGTAGCGCGTGTGAGTCTAGCTATACATGCCATATATGAAATTATGATAGTGTGATGAATTCTGACAGTTGAAAATGTGTTTTCATATAGTAATGGATCCCGATCGAGCAGTTTCTAATGATGTTGAGAGTAATGCGCCTGCTCCCGCTCAAGGGATAGCGCCGGCCACATTTAGGCCAAATGAAAGTAGTGAGGGAGGAGACGCTAAGCAAGCCTTCTTTCGAATGATGAGTGAGTAGTTTTTGGAGTTCGTTCGAAGGAATCCGGCTGCTCCACAACCTCCACCCCCACAAGTACCTATTGTGCCACAAGTGATAGATCTGATCCGATTGAATAAACCTCTTGTGGATAAGATTCGTAAGTACGGGGCCGAAAAATTTAGGGCCACAGTTGATGACGATGCTGAGAGAGCCGAGTTTTGGCTCGAGAATACAATTCGGGTATTCGATGAGATGTCGTTAACCCCTGATGAGTGTATCAGGTGTGCAGTTTTTTTGTTGAGAGATACGGCTTATAATTGGTGGAAGACGTTGACATCTGTGGTTCCGATAGAGAGAATCACCTGGGATTTCTTTCAAGCTGAATTCTGAAAGAAGTATATTAGTCAACGATTTATTGATCAGAAATGTAAAGAGTTTCTAGAGCTGAAACAAGGCCGTTGGTCAGTTACTGAGTACGAGCAGGAATTTGCGAGATTGAGCCAGTATGCACGGGAATGTGTTTCAACCGAAACTAATATGTGTAAACGTTTTATAGAAGGGTTGAATGAAGATATTAAGCTGTTGGTTGGAATACTTGACATAAACGAATTTGTTGTGTTAGTCGAAAGAGCATGCCAAGCCGAGGAGCTCAGTAAAGAAAAGAAGAAAGCTGATTCTGAAGCTCGTGATGAAAGAAAAAGATCGATGAGTAAGATTTCTCAACCTTCAATGAAGATATTTAGAGATACAAGCAACCGATCACATACTTTATTTGGACATCCGAATAGAGACCGCGCAAGACTAAGTGTTGGTCCGAGAACTCAAGCTCCAATAGAATCAAGTGTTGATAGTGCCAAAAGTAACAAACCTGAGTGTAGACAGTGTGGAAGATGACATGTGGGAGAATGCTGGGGCAAGTACAACAATAGATTTTGCTATAAATGTGGATCACGAGATCACTTCATTTGAGACTGCCCAAAGATGGCTGAGGAAGAAAATGTTCAGAATGTGAGATCGAGTAATGTGACGGCTAGGGGTAGACCACCCAGAAATGTCGGGAATGTGAGTGAAAGTCAAAGAGGACTACCGATACAGCTGTGAGATCGGAGGCGAGAGCACCTGCCCGAGCTTATGCGATACGTGCACGAGAGGAACCATCATCTCCAGACATCATTACTAGTACTTTTACTCTATCTGATACTGATTTGATTGCATTAATAGATCCGGGTTCAACTCATTCCTATGTGTGTGTGAATCTAGTATTGAATAAGACTCTACCGTTGAGTCTCTCCGAATTTCATGGTTAGAGTATCGAACCCCTTAGGCAAGTGTGTCTTGGTGGATAAGGTGTGCAAGAATTGCCCATTGATGTTTCGTGATATAAGTTTTCCGGCAAATTTGATGTTACTCCCGTTCGATGAATTTGATATAATTCTTGGTATGGATTGGCTCACTCTGCATAATGCCATTGTGAATTATAAAAGGAAGAGTATTGAATTGAGAAGTCAAAATGGTGAGATAGTTCGAATGGAATTCAGTGATATGAAAGGGTTACCAGCTGTTGTATCTGCAATGAAAGCTATGAATTATGTGAGAAAGGGTTGCGAAGCCAATCTGACATATGTGATTGATACAAAAGTGTTAGAAAAGAAAGTTGAATCTGTGCCTGTGGTTTGTGAGTTTCTAGATGTGTTTCCTGAAGAGTTACCGGGATTACCTCCAATTCGAGAAGTTGAATTTGGTATTAATTTGGTACCGGGAACAGCTCCTATCTCGATAACACCATATAGAATGGCACCAACAGAATTGAAAGAGTTAAAGTCACAGTTGTAAGAGTTAACTGATAGAGGGTTTGCAAGACCAAGTTTCTCGCCCTGGGGTGCTCCTGTGTTATTTGTGAAAAAGAAAGACGGTACTATGAGAATGTGTATTGATTATCGATAATTGAATAAAGTGACGATAAATAACAAATATCCATTGCCTCGTATCAATGATTTGTTTGATCAGCTGAGAGGAGCTACAGTGTTTTCTAAGATAGATTTGAGATCGAGTTACTATCAGGTGAGAGTCAAAGAATCCGGTGTGCCAAAAACTGCTTTCAGAACAAGGTACGAACATTATGAATTCTTAGTGATGCCTTTTGGACTAACGAATTCTCCCGCAGTGTTTATGGATCTGATGAATCGGATATTCAGTCCGTATTTGGATCGCTTTGTGGTGGTATTTATTGACGACATTCTGATTTATTCCTGTGATGAGACGCAACATGTCAAACATTTAAGAATTGTGCTACAGACTCTGCAAGAGAAGCAATTGTATGCAAAGTTTAGCAAATGTGAGTTTTGGTTACGCGAGGTTAGTTTTCTGGGGCATATTGTATCAGCTGCGGGAATACGAGTTGATCCGAGTAAGATTTTAGCTATTTTGGAATGGAAGACTCCGAGAAATGTATCTGAAGTCCATAGTTTTCTGGGACTAGTGGGATATTATTGAAGGTTTGTGAAAGGTTTCTCGATGATTGCGACTCTATTGACGAAGTTGCTACAGAAAGATGTTAAATTTGAGTGGTCAAAAAACTGCCATCAGAGTTTTGAGCAGTTGAAGGTGTTGTTGATAGAAGCTCCAGTGTTAGTTCAACCTGAACCGGGTAAAGAATTCATAGTTTACAGTGATGCATCATTGAATGGTTTGGGCTGTGTGCTGATGCAAGAAGGCAAAGTTATTGCTTATGCTTCTAGGCAGTTAAAGCCACATGAAAATAATTATCCGACACACGACCTTAAATTGGCCGCGATTGTGTTTGCGTTAAAGATTTGGCGTCATTATCTATTTGGAGGGAAATGCCATATTTATACTGATCATAAGAGTTTGAAATACCTGATGACCTAGAAAGAATTGAATTTGCGACAGAGAAGATGGTTAGAATTGTTGAAAGATTATGAACTTGTGATTGATTATCATCCGGGCAAAGCTAATGTTGTCGCTGATGCTTTGAGCCGAAAGTCTATATATGCTTTACGAGCAATGAATGCTCAGATAGATCTGTGTGACGATAGTGTGGTTTTAGCTGAATTGAAAGTGAAGCCGATGTTTGTACGTCAGATTTGTGATGCCCAGAAGAGTGATGTTGAGATGATGACTGAACGAGCTCAATGTGATTTGAATTCGGATTCAGAATTTCAAGTAGATAGTGATGATTGTTTGAGATTTAGAGATCAGATTTGTGTTCCGAAGAATTCAGAATTGATTTAGTTAATTCTGAACGAAGCTCATAATAGTCTTTTAACTGCTCACCTGGGAGTACGAAAATGTATAATGATTTGAAACAGTTTTATTGGTGGCATGGTATGAAACAGGATATCTCTGACTTTGTGTCGAAATGTTTAATTTGTCAGCAAGTTAAAGCTGAACATCAAGTTCCATCCGGCTTGTTACAGCCGATCATGATTCCTGAGTGGAAATGGGAGAGAATTACGATGGACTTTGTGTTGGGATTGCCTTTGTCTCTGGGAAAGAAAGATGCAATCTGGGTGATAGTTGACAGATTGACGAAATCAGCTCATTTCGTTCTAGTGAGAACAGATTATTCACTTAATAGATTAGCTGAATTGTATATTGTTGAGATTGTGAGATTGTACGGGGTGCCACTATCTATTGTGTCTGACAGAGATCCGAGATTTACCTCACGATTTTGGAGGAAATTGCAAGATGCGTTAGGCACAAAATTGCATTTTAGTACTGCGTTTCATCCGCAAACAGATGGTCAGTTCGAGCGGATTATTCAGATTCTCGAAGATATGTTGAGATGTTGTATACTTGAGTTTGAAAGTATGTGGGAAAAATATTTGCCATTGATTGAATTCGCATATGATAACAGTTTTCAATCTAGCATCAAAATGGCACCATGTGAGGCTCTTTATGGTCAAAAATGCCGAACTCCATTGTATTGGACTGAGCTGAGTGAGAATAAGATTCACGGGATTGATTTGATAAAAGAGACTGAACAGAAAGTGAAAGGGATTCGTGACAGTTTGAAAGCGGCCTCAGATCGTCAAAAGTCTTATGCAGACTTGAAACGGAAGGATATCGAATTTGAAGTTGGTAATAAAGTGTTTTTGAAGGTGTCTCCGTGGAAAAAGATACTTCGATTTGGCTGGAAAGGCAAGCTGAGTCCGAGGTTCATCAGACCGTACGAGATCATTGAGCGAGTTGGGCCAGTTGCTTATAGATTGAGGTTGCCACCTAAGTTAGAAAAGATTCATAACTTATTTCATGTGTCGATGCTTCGACGGTACAAATCTGATCCGTCTCATGTGATTACTCCTACTGAAGTTGAAATTCAGTCAGACTTATCATATATTGAAAAACCGATCTGAATTCTGGCACGAGAGACTAAAGAGTAGAGAAACAATAGAATTTCCATAGTGAAAGTGTTGTGGCACAAACACGGAGTAGAAAAGGCTACGTGGGAGCCTGAGAATGTTATGAAAGAGCAATATCCACACTTATTCACTGGTATGATTTCCGGGGACGAAAATCCCTAAGGGGGGAGAGTTGTAACAGCCCAGTTTAGACCCTAGTCGGAACAGTGATTTCGAGACCACAAATCCGAGGCCAGAATAATATTTTAATTTTATTTTTCGTGTTAATCATATGAGATATAGTCTGTGTGAAAATTCTGTGTGGTAATTTTATCGACTGTGTCAAATTATGAAAAAGGACTTAATCGCATAAAGTGCAAAATATTGTATGCTGACTTCTAAGTGCTTAATTGTTGTTGTCTTTATAATAAGGAGGCCTTAAGTGGCAATTAAGTCATTTATGAGTAAATGGATGGATATGGCCAAAAATGACCGTATATGATATGTTTTATGTATTTAGTATTAAAGGTTAATTTTGTACTTTGATAATTATGTTTAATTAATATACTAAAAACATGAAATGGCCATCATCTTCTTCCTTGTTTCACCGAAATTAGAAAGAAAAAATAGGTTTAGAAACTTTGAAGCATTCAGCTAGCGTGAAGCATAGATTAAGGTATGATTTTGACTCGGTTTTTGATAATTTCTACGTTTTCATAACAATTGCTTTGTGCTCTAGCTAACCCATGTCTTAATTTTGTGAGATGATGATGTTTTTGAAATATGCCATTGATGAACATGTGGGTTCTTGAATGTTTGATGGTGGAAAATAAAAGATATGTGTTTGATTAATATAGTTTGTCTTTGGAGTTTTGATAAATTTGTGTTATTTGGGCTAAATTGAGAAAAGTGTAAATGGAGGGACTAAAATGTGAAATAAATGAGATGTGTGGACTTGTTTGAATATAGAGAGAATTCGGCTAGGCATGGGTGAAAGGAAATTATGTGAATTTGCTGATTTTGTGAATTAGGGACTAAAGTGTCAAAATGTGAAATGTGAGGGCTATTTTGTAAAATGCCCTAAATACGTGTGTTTGGATTAAATTGAATAAATTGGTGATTGAATGGATTGAATTTGAATGTGTATAGACCAAGAAAGGAGAGGTTCAGATCGAGGTCGAGGTAAAGATAAAGTGCTCGATTGATCGACCGTTTCGGTAGTTCGACGTCCGAGGTAAGTTCGGATATAGTACAAGTTGTTAATTTATGTTCTATGTGATGTGAATTGAATGAATATCTATATAATTATGAAATTAGAAATACTATGTGCTGAATTGAACTAGAAGGCACTAAGTGTGCGAAGTTAGAAACGGGATAGAAATGATTAGCACTGTGTGTGCGAGATGACAGAAGTTTTTGTTTATTGAATGGGCACTGTATGTGCGTTACCGATGTAAGCTTGGTTTAACGTATTGGCACTAAGTGTGCGATGATGACTATGTTTTTTCTATGAATTGGCACTAAGTGTGCGAACAAAGCAAGAGAAAAGCAAAGGTTGATCGAAGTGTAATGTTGAATGGTTGAGTCGCATGGTTGGTGAATAGCTAAGTGTTGGCAAAGGAATGTATAAAACCTATGTGGTTGATGAAATTTGAAAGTAGATGAAAGGAATGCTATGTGGGTATTGGATATGTTTGGAATTGTGTGACATTGATAAATTATCTATCTGATGGTACAATGTGTAAATTGATTTGATTCAATGAATTAGTTGCATTGTACTTCAAACTTACTAAGCTTTGTAAAGCTTACTGTGTGTTTTGTTTCTCTGCTTTGCAGTGTTAGTGAAGCTAGCTCGTATCCGGGGATCGTCAGCATATCAATCACACTATTGGAAATCTATTTTGGTACTTTTGAAAAGATGTATATAGTTGAAATATGACATGTATAGGCTAGAAGTTAAGGTATGTTTTGAAATGTTTAATCCTTGCCATGTGAGTTGGCTTGGAAGTTGAATGATGTAGAATTTATGAATGAGCTATGAATGTGGTAGGTTTCATGACTTTGTGGTTGATGAAAGAGGTGGTTAAAAGATGAGTTTTGGTATGGATTATATGATACTTGAATTACATATGTTTTGAGATGTATAATTGTCACTTCGAATGGACTTAGTTGTGATGATATTAGGTATGGAAGTAGATGGTAATGCTGATGGTTATTGAGTGCATGAAATGGTATGTTTGACTGCATGTAAAAGCATGTATTGGCATTGTTATGAAGCTTGTTGGTAGACCCTTGTATGGGTGGTAAATTGGCCTTGCAAATGGCCTGTTTTGCCTACACGGTTATGGCACACGGGCGTGCCTAGTGACCGTGGGATAAAGTCAGTAGCTAGTCTAAGTATGCATGGCCATGGTACACGGACGTGCCTAGTAGCCGTGTGAATAAGTCAGTATATTGCCTAAGAGTACACGGCCTTAGCACACGGGCGTGCCTGGTGGCCGTGTGAAGAAGTCAGATTACATGCTCTGTTTTGACACGGCCTGGACACATGGGTGTGTCTGGTGATCGTGTGAGGTACACGGCCTGATTGCTCGGGCGTGTGACCTCAACAGTGTTAAAGAATATTTGAAATTTTGAGAACTATTGTAAGTGTTCTGTTTAGTCCCGACCCCTTTCTAGCATGTGTTTAAAATCTCGTTGTAACAACCCAAACCCCGGTCTAGATGTTACGACCGGATCTGACGTGTCACATCAAAGTGTCGTTTGAAAACTGGCTAGTTCGGTGAAAACCCATTACTAACATTTATTCCCTTCGAGACTTTTAGGGTAGAAAATTCATAAAAACATTATTTCCTTATTAATCAAATCATTTGTTAAACAGATTTAAATATCGCGGAAGCTCGTTCAAGTTGTGAATTTTTAGGTTTGAAAATCGTAATTTCCTTTAAAAAATCGTTGTCGTTTTAAAACCCGCGTTTCCTATCCTAGCATGTGGTAATGCAAAGAAAATACCAATAAAAAGTTACAAATCCCAAATGGCCTTGTTACAAAATCATTAGCCCAATATATTAAAATTAACTAAAATAACTAAGTTTACGTTTAAAACTTATCGAGCGTGTGGCCACCTCCGAGTCCCTCGCAGCTCCAAATCACCTAAGACTGGGGATGACCTGCACAGTTAAAGGAAAGGGTGAGTTACGAGAACTCAGTGTGTGATCCCCTATTACAGTAATAGTCTGGGCTCAAGCCCTATTCAGTATCAGAGTGGGCCTAAGCCCAACAATCATATCAATGCAACACAGAAATGTAACCCAACCCAGTCCAGCCAACACACCTCCCTTACCAACCAACACACCTCGTGGGGACAAAGTCGACCCACCCAACCAGCACACTAATAACGCAGCCTTAGTCATGCTACAACAACGCAAAGAAAGTGCTAATAACGATATAATGGATGAGCCACTAAAAATCAGTATACGTGGCTGAGCCACTAATGTAACACCCCAAACCCGGCCTAGACGTTATGGCCGGATCTATCATGTCACATAGAAGGGTTGTTTAAAACTAAGTGTTCGTTGGGAATGTTTGCATCTCTTTTGAAAACTCCGAGTTACGTTGGTTGTTTATAAAAACCCGATTTACTCAGTGTCCATTTTAGAAAAGTTGTAATTAACTTGAAAACTGCATTTGTTATGAAAACTGATTTTGAATATTTACGGTAACGTGATATTTTAGAAAACGATTGTTACTATTTTAAGAAAACCCCGTTTGTATAAGTTTAACAGTTATAATTGAAAGGTTAAAAGAAAAAAAAGATATACTAATGGCCTTATTACAAAACATCACCCCAAAATAAATAATCTTAAAGGTAAAGTAAAAACTGAGTTTACTAAAGTTTGAGAGAAATCTCCGTTGTATGGCCACCACTGAGTCCTCCACGGCTCCAAATCCTCTATTGTCGGGGATTACCTGTGAGGTTAAAGAAAAGGAGTGAGTCACGAGAACTCAGTGTGTAATCCCCTAAGTGACATTAACTGGGCCCGAGCCCAGAAGACATCAATCTGGGCCTAAGCCCTATAATCATGGTAGTGCAAATGAAATAGTGCAGCCCAATCCAATCCAACCAACACACCCCCGTACCAGCCAATCACACTTGTGGGGATCAAGTCAACCCACCCCGCCAATCACACCAAAATTGCAGACAAGCTGCTAATCACAATATTTGTGGCTAAGCCACCAGAGTCATAATTATATATGTATATAAATATATTGTGGCTATGCCACCAGGCTACACTGCTCTTCATTCGTTAACCCACCCCATGCAACATGATAACATGCAATATACATAGCAACATATACAAGTGTAAGGTAAACATACAATCGTTACTTAACAACACTGAGGGTAAAACGGTCATTCAACCCATCGAGGGTATTTGAGTAATTTCGCAGCCCAGGGGCATTTTGGTACTTTACCCTCCAAGGGTATTTTAGTAATTTTCTCTGCAATGGCCTTTTCAAAGGCCTACTGTCGCCTCGAGCGACTCGAGACCATTCTCGGGTCTTTACGGAATTATTGGGCCCTAAAGCCATTTTAGGCCCAAATGGGCCCACACGCTCGTGTGGCCCAAAGCACATGATTTCGATTACAGATTTGCAATTTCACATTCAGGCCTATCATAAGCCAATTTTCCAACAATTTTGCCCAAGTGGGCCGGTTAGCCCGTTGGGCCCATTTGGCCCGCTTCGGCCCGGTTAGGCCTGTTACAGTCTCAGCATTGCGAGAGTGTTCGTGACACTCTCCACGACTCAACGCCACGATTCGTGTCTCGATTTACCACTACGAGTGCTCGCACGCTCGAGTGGTCACAATTGCCAGCTTTCTGGCTTCTCAGCTTTTGGCCGTTTAATAGAACACCACATGCAATTATCGGAGTGGGTGTGAGATTACACACCTGGTCACGTAAAGGACTATAAAATCACGGCCATCATCACCTATACCAAGCATAACGCACCATTAATTCTATTAACAGAATAAGAAGATCTTTAATCCAAACCTAATGGTGAGTTTACTATCACTTGCCTTCACTAACTACGATTTGCCTAGCTAACTCAGACGCCGACGCCCTTCCACAACCCGGCGGAAAGTCCCAAACCGCTAACATCCTACGCCGCTTAAACTTGGGAGCAGGGGATACGAGTCCACTCCCAAAAGGCACCATTCCTAATCCCCCCTCAGATCGCTTATTTCCTGCCTCCATGAAGAACTCTCGATTGCCAAAATACCACAAGATCGGCAGTTGCTCAACAAGGTTTTCAGCTTCCACCCCAAAAGAAAGAACGACCGAGATTCTAAATGAAGAAGAGTACTTAGGTTCAGTTTAAACAAAAACAAGAGAAGAAAGAACGAAAGACAGTGGAAGAAGAACACAATACCTTTTATTCACAGAAGAATCAATTAGGAAGTGAGGATTCGGCAGACAAAGAACACCAAAGTTTCAGTTATCAAGCATTCGGCTCAAAGAATCAAGGTAGAAGTAGGATGAAATGAGAGAATAATGCACAGGAGGGGGTTCGTCTATGAAGAAAAGCCAACCAAAGGAGATAAGAGGAGAAGGAAGAAAAGGTTCGGCCAACAAATGGGAAAAAGAGAATAATAGAGACTGGGATTTTGGCTAAAGAAGGTAAACACTTAGAAAATAGAGTTGAGAGGAAAAGGTCACGAAAGGTCAATAAATGCCAAAAAGAATGAGAAACAAAAGCTACAAAATGAAGAACTTTCGAAGCAAAAATGAGAGAAGAAAATGACCCCAAAAGCTACTACACATATTTGGCACACACACTCCAAAAAGGTTTCGGTTTATGCTCCCTACACCAAAGTGCCGAAATTCCTTGCTAAAAATACCCCTAGCCAAATTTCTCCTCCTTTTCTTCTCTTGACCGAAATTCCCCCGAACACTTCCCATTTTCGGCCAAACTCTTCCACTCTCCAACTCCCACGATTCTTTCCTTGATTTGCTCCACAATCCACTCTCCATCACCCATTTGAAATGCTTGACCAAGTCCTCTCTCTCTCCTGCAGAGTTTGAACTCCACTCAGCTTCCTCCTTTCCTGAGCATAAAAATAAAACTCCCCATGTGCTACCTGTGGGATTCGAACCCCACTTTCCTTGCTACACAAGTGACGCCAACTCCACTAGGCCACCTTGCTTACTTGTGTTAGCAAAACACACATAATTATACCTAAGCCCCATCACCAACCACCCCATCCACTAAAGGCCAAAACCCAAGATTTTTCCTATGACCTAACTTGAACCCGGGACTTCATAGAAGCCCTATATCCTTCCAAAATCACACACCTACTAGGTCTAACCCGCATAAGAGCCGATCTCTTGATCTCAAAAAAAATTTAAATGCTACTAATCTCAAGGCCAATTGGGCCCAATTCTACTAGGCCCAAATTCGGGGCGTTACAACTAAAATCGGTATACGTGGCGAAGCCACTATATCAGTAAAACATGGCAGAGCCACCAGTACAGTGCTTCCTCCAAAATACAAAAACCCAGCCCAATGTAGTATGTCATGTCATAAATAATCTATGTATGCAGTGTATCACAATCATAATCAATCATACAAATATTACACATATATCACTGACACTACCACTAAGGGTATAACAGTCATTTCGTTGGTTGGGGGTAAAACGATAATTCACCCCTCGGGGGTATTCCAGTAATTTTACCCATCGAGGGTATTTCAGTAATTTCACCCATTGAGGGTATTTTAGTAATTTAGTCATATAACGGCCTTTCCGGAGACCTACAGTTGCCTCGACGACACAGATACCATTTTTCTGATTCAACGGTGTAGTTGGACCCAAAGCCCAATTTTCAGCCCAAGTGGGCCCCCACACACTCGTGTGGCCCACTCAGCCCAATATCGATCGTGCCTATGCGAACTTCACCGGGGACTTTACCCATGTGGGGCCCATTGGGCCTCCATAGCCCATCGAGGCCCATTACGACCTAAACCCACGAGAACGCTCGTTGCGGCCTCTACGGTCTAACGCCAATGATTGTGGATCGATTTATCCCTATGAGCATTCGCGCGCTCGAGGGCTCTCAGATGCCGAAATTGCGGCTTTTCGGCTTTTGTCGATACACAGTAGCACAAGAGTGTGCGACATCGATATACAATGTTTGAACTATACGGTAATGGGTGTATGGTTACACACCTGCTTGCGAGATTAGACAAGATCCACGCTCTCCGAATCATACAATCCACCAACATTAATATTAGCTTATACCGAATAGGATAACGTATATACTCAGTCCTCCCCCGCTATTATCATGAACCACAGTTACTCACCTTGGTAAGACTAGCAAAAACTAACGCCTCCCTGCTGAACAAAGGCAATCTCCCCCTCCTAGCAAGGTTGAGTAAACAAAGATTGTTAGCAACAATCCAACATTCGACTTCACAGAGAAAAGAGGAAACCAAAAGTTTACTCATAAAGTCACAAGAAATCTTAACTAGCAACGAAATAATAAAGTATTTGTATTACTCCACCCTTACCAATACCAATGCACGACGAAAATTGTCAGTTGTCTGACAAAAGGATTCAGCCCTAACCACCGAGAGCAAAAAGATTCGGGATGAAGAGAGTATGTAGATTCGGCTTACAAGTTTCGGTCAGCAGAAGAAGAACCAAAGTTTTAAGAAGGATTGTGTTCGGCTAAAGGAGAAACCGAGAAGGGAAGAAGTGTAGATATTTGGCTTAGAGAAAAAGAAAAAGGAGACGAACGAAGTGTGAAAAGAAATGGGAAGAGGAGTAAAGATTCAGCCAACCAAGTGTTTGTAGACCAAAAGCTAAATCGAGCAACAAAAGTATATGCAAAGCTATTAGCAAGAAGAGAAAGAAATGCACGAAAGGTAGAAAAAGTGCACAAAATGCTTCACAAAAAGAAATCCCGAAATGCTCCCAAATGACCCCTCAGCCGAATTTACATCATACAAACCCCCTAGCCAAAATTCCCTTCCTACCTAAACTCCCAATTTCGGCCAACACTCCCACACACATCCATTTCCCTGATTTTCTCCACCACAATCTCCTAGAATTGCTCTCCTCCTTCCATTTGAAATTTTTGACCAAGTCTTCAACCCCTCTTGTAGAGTTTGATCCAAACTCTACTTCTTCCACTCCCAAGGCATAAAATAAATGCTCTCATTTTCTTGCCATGGGATTCAAACCCCTATCTCCTTGCCTTCCTTATGACGCCACCACCATCAGGCCACAGGCTCCTTTTGTGTCACAAAACACTCATAATTATACATAGGTCCGACTGCTAACAGCCAGTTTCCCCTTTATGAGCAAAGACTAAAATTCTTCTACAGTTCAGACTCGAACCCAGGCCTCCTTAGGACCCCCAAATACACTCAAATAACTAGCCAATCAAGCACAACATGGAATTCAAGAAAAATTACAAACCCCTAATTTTTGGGGCGTTACACTCGTGGACCTCAATAAGGGACTATATGATTATGTTGTGATATGTTTTAATGATGATTGACTTCGTGTAGTTAAATGGATGAGAAATGTTCTGTTTGTTCGGTAATTCCTCTTAACCCTATTCCGGAGACGGTTTTGAGTTAGGGGTGTTACACAAGCCTTCTTCCAAATGATGAATGAGTTGTTCACTCAGTACGTAAGAACAAATCCGGCTGTTACACAACCTCTGCCCCCGCCTAATCCTCCTCAGACTTCAGTTGTGCCTCTAATTATGAATCTGAATCTGTTGAATAAACCTCCGGTTGACAAAATCTGTAAGTATGGGGCCACTAGTGATGAAGATGCCGAGAAAGCTGAGTTCTGGCTTGACAACACAATTCGAGTATTTGATGAAATGTCATTGACTCCTGATGAATGCATAAAGTGTGTTGTTTCTTTGCTACGAGATGCAGCTTATCAATGGTGGAAGACCTTGATTTCTGTTTTTTCGAAAGAACGGGTTACATGGGATTTCTTTCAGTCTGAATTCTTGAAGAAATACATCAGTCAGAGATTTATTGATCAGAAACGAAAAGAGTTTCTGGAACTAAAATAGGGTCGCATCTTTGTCACCAAGTATGAATTAGAATTTGTGAGATTAAGTCGGTATGCTCGGGAATGTGTTTCAACTAAAGCGATAATGCGCAAAAGATTTGAAGATGGCCTAAATGAAGATACCGTTTGTTAGTCGGAATTCTGGAAATTAAAGAGTTTGTTGTGCTTGTTGATCGAGCGTGCAAAGCTGAAGCACTTGGGAAAGATAAAAGAAAAGTTGAGACAGAAGCTAGAGATGTGAGAAAGAGATTTTCGAGTAAGTCATTTCAGTCAGCTTCAAAGAAATTTAGAGATGAGCATAGCCGTTCAAAGGCTAATGTGGGATATTCAAATAGACACCGAGCTAGATCACAGTCGAATACCAAAGCTCCAGCTACTTCGATGGCCAGTGTGGGAAATGTCCGATCCAAATGACCTGAATGTAAACACTATGGTAAAAGACATCCGGGAAGTTGTAGGTTGAATGATCGAGCCTGTTTCAGATGTGGGTTATTAGACCATTTCATTCGAGACTGCCCAGAATTTGTTGAGTAAGAGATTGTTTAGAACCCGAGGTCAGATAATGTTTCAGCTAGAGGTAGACCTTCTAGAAATGCAAGAAATGTCAGTGGTAGCCAGAGAGCTACGAAAGACTCAGTTGCGAGATCTGAAGCTAGGGCACCTGCTAGAGCATACGCCATCCGAGCCCGTGAGAAAGTTTCATCTCCAGATGTTATTACGGGTACATTTACTCTTTATGATACTTCTATGATTGCATTGATAGACCCTAGATCTACTCATTCGTATGTATGCATGAACTTAGTATCTAGTAAGAATTTACCTGTAGAGTCTACTGAATGTAACAGCCCGATTTAGGGGCTAGTCAGAATAGTGATCTCGGGATCACTAATCCGAGGCTAGAGAAAATTATTTTCATGATATTTTATGAGTTAGTATATGATTTTATAAGTACATGAAAATTTTGGTGCTTTAACTTTAGTTATTTATTGGGTAATCGCGAAAAAAGGACTAAATCACATAAAGTGCGAAAGTTCCATTCTATAGGCTAAAGGTACCAAATAGCCATAGATTGTTAAATTGAGGTCTTTAAAAGGAAAATTAGCCCTTGAAAAGGCTTGGCTGGCCATAGACTACCATAGGAGACAAATTGGTCAAAGTTAGTGAGTAGGTGGACTAAATTGATAGTTTAATATTAGAATAAGGAAAGAGAAAATATCATCTTTTCTCCTTCACTCTTCCACCAAAAATTAGCAGCAAATAGAGGGTAGAAAGCTTCAAAAATTTCAGCACACTCATCTCTTTACAAGTAAGTGTTCTAGTGATCTTTTCTTGAAAATAGTTGTACTTTTGAGACCCCTAGAACTTAAGCTTTTAAATGAGGGGACTAATGTGCAATATGGTAAAAAGTTTAGAGTTTTTCCATGAGAGCTTTCATTGTTATTTGCTGCATTTTTATGGAAGAAATTGAGTCTTGGTTATTAGATGAACAATTTTTGTGAAAGGTGGTCGTGAAAACACCTAATTGGACCTTGATGAAAAGGTTACAAAATTGTAGTAAATATGTGAAATGTTAAGTTTTGATGATAGCTATAAGAGTATTAAATGTTCACCTAGGCTTGTTGAAGGTAGAAATATGATTAGAATATATTTCCGAGCCTAAGGGCAAAATGGTCATTTTGCCAAAGTCTAGGGGTAAAATAGTAATTTTGCCAAAGCATGATTATTGAAATGCTTTTATTAATGTGGTGATTAAAATGAGCTAAACTGCTATTATAGAGCAAGAAGAACCGAGAATTCACCTCGATCGGGGAAAGAACAAAGTCTTGGACTAAACCGACAAGCTAGCTCATTTTGAAATCGAGGTAAGTTTGTATGTGATTAATGCAACATTTATGTTAGCATGTTGAGAATGCTTTGTATTATATTGATATATATCTATAATGCCCTACTAAGTTGAAATGTTGAAGTCCAAGTGAACTATAATGAATGTGGAAATACTATCATCAAAGCACGAGGTGAATAAGGTCCTGTGTAAGACCATGTCCGGGACATGGCCTCGGTACCGAATTAAAATCCCGTATAAGACCATATCTGGGATATGGCTTCGGTATTGAAAATGAAAATCGTATAAGACCATATTCGGGATATGGCATCGACACTTGATATGAGATTCCGTATAAGACTATATCCGGGATATGGCATTGGCATTCAGAGGTGACTCCATGTAAGACCACCTCTGGGATGTGGCATTGGCCTCGTATTTATATTAATGACGATAGTTTGCGTCTTTGAGTATCCCTAGTGATTAAAGGGGATGAGTTAGAAGTACAAATGAGAGTAGTACTAAAGTCCTATGAATGAGTGAATACAGGTACTCGTGAATGAGTCACGAAGAAACGATTACGATATGTGGCATGGTATGTGCTAAGTAAAGGCAAGTATGAGTAAGTATGGCAAGAAGCCTATGACTTGTTAATGGTTAGTTAATGCCATGGATGGATTATATTATGAGCTTATTGTTGCTATTTATTTCCATGCAAACTTACTAAGCTTTATGCTTACCGTTTTCATTGCCCTTTCTCCTTGTAGTATTGCCAAGGTAACTCGAGAGGTTGCGGACGTCAGAGTTCGGAAATCAAACTATCGACATCACTTTGGTATAAAAATTTAGACTTATTTTGAGTATGGCATGTAACACCCCTAACCCGAAACCGTCGCCGGAATAGGGTTAAGAGGCATTACCAAACAATCGAAACATATCACATCTATTATACAACACATAGTTATTCATCAGTCAAACATATTCAATCATAAACATATAGTCCCTTATTGAGGTCTACGAGACCTTAAACTCGTATTAAAAAGAGGTCGGGACTAAACCGAACACATACGAAATTCTTGGAAATTTGAACATTTTTCAAAACTCCAGAGGTCACATGCCCGTTCAGTCTGGACGTGTGCCTCACACGGCTACCAGACACACCCATGTGTCCAGGCCGTGCCAAACCAGAGCATGTATACTGACTTGTCCACACAGCCACCAAACACGCCCATGTGCCATGGCCGTGTGAAACTAGGCTAGCTACTGACTTGATCACACGACCACCAGGCACGCCCGTGTGCCACGGTCATGTAACCTGCCCAGGCACACTTTGAAGTGGCCCTTGAGCCACACGGCAGAGACACACGCCCATGTCCCTTGGCCATGTATGTAAAATAGACCATTTGCAAGGCCAAAATGCCACCCACACTTGGGTCATACCTACAAGCTTCAAAGCAATACCAATTCATGCCTCAAAATGCATCCAAACATACCTTTTCATATATCAATTAATCACCAAATATACCATCTATACTAATATTCAATTTCATCTCATATTGGTTCAATCAAAGTATCAAAATTCACATCTCAAACATATAGACCAAACATCATGTAATCCATGCCATAATTCATCTTCAATCCACATCTTTCATCAACCACATAAACATGAAATATACCATATTCATAGATCATTCATAAGTTCAATATCATTCAACTTCCAAGCCAAATCACATGGCAAGGATTAAGCATTTCAAAACATGCCATAACTTCTAGCCTATACATGCCATATTTCAACTATATACATTTTTCAAAAAGTACCCAATAATAGATTGCCGATAGTGTGATAGAGATGCTGACGATCCCCGGACCCGAGCTAGCTTTACTGACACTGTAAAATAGAGAAACAAATCACACAGTAAGCTTTCAAAAGCTTAGTAAGTTCGTAACATAATACATTCAACTTAATAGTCCAAATACAATGCACAACAAGAACTCATCACATAGATCAATTTCCAAACGTTTATACCATATCATTCATAGCCAATAATCTTGCTCAACCACTCATGATGTCATACACAATCTATTCAACCACAAAGGTTAAATACATACCTTTGCCAACACATAGTTACCCACCATCCAAGCTAATTTATGCTTGATATTGTATCTCGTTCCAGCCTTCATTATTCATTAGATTTAATCGCACACTTAGTGCCCAATCTGTAGTCGAAACTAAATTAACTTCGCACACTTAGTGTCTCAAGTCATAGCTGATGCTTATATAACATCGCACACTTAGTGCCTCAATACTAAATCAAAAGTAATTCGGAATCGCACACACAATGCCAACTATGAAGCCAAAGCTTCTGTTATTTCGCACACACAGTGCTAATCAACTCTGTCTCAATTCAATTACGCACACTTAGTGCCTCATTACTCAATTTCATTCATTACATTTCTAATTCAATATCTATCATTCAATTCACATCACATAAAAAGTAAATTAACAACTTGTATTATGCCCGAACTTACCTCGGACATCGAAATATCGAAACAGTCGATTAATCGAGCACTTTGTCTTTGCCTCGATCTCGATCTGAACCTCTCCTCTCTTGGTCTATATACATTCAAATTCAATCCATTCAATCACCAATTCATTCAATTTAATAGAAACACACATATTTAAAGCATTTAACAAAATAGCCATCACATTTTCACACTTCGACACTTTAGTCCCTAATTCACAAAATCACAAAATACACAAAAATATCATATACCCATGTTTAGCCGAATACACACTATGCTCATATCAATCCATAAATTTCATTTATTTCACAAATTAGTCCTTCAAAATATTATTTTCACAATTTAGCCCTAATTAGCTAAATTCACCAAAAATTCAAGAACAAAACATGTTCATTAAACACATATCTTTCATTTAACACCAAAACTCAACAAAAAGCTCACCATTTCATCAATGGCACATCTCATAAACATCATTAATTCTTCAAATTACAACGTGGTCTTGATAGAAGACTAAGCAACAATCTCAAAAACATAAAAATCATCAAAAACCAAAGTCAAAACATACATTAATCAAGCTCAAAATCAACCGAAACCTAGCCTTCTTTTTCTTTCCTTCTTCTTTTGTATTTTCGGCACTAAGAATGAATGAACAACCCCACTATCTATTTCTTTTTGTTTTATTATCACATTATAATATAATATCATGCTTTTATCTTTTATAAATAATAAATAAAAACCGTGTATTAAACAACATGCCATCCACCACCCTCACATTTGGCTAAATTGCAACATAAATCCATATATATTAGAAGACACATCAATTAGGCCATTCAATCAAATAGAAGGCCACTTTTACCTTTTACGCGATTTAGTCCTTTTCGCAAATTAAACACACAATCTATAAAATTCTTCACACAGAAATTTCACACAGGCTAAATCACATACTATAAACACAGAGAATAATATTAAAACATTATTTTAACCTTGGGTTTGTGGTCTCGAAACCACTATTCTGACTAGGGTCTAAACCGGGCTGTTACAACTCTCCCTTCTTAGGGATTTTTGTCCCCGAAAATCTTACCAGTGAATAGGCGTGGATATTGCTCTCTCATAATGTTCTCAGGCTCCCACGTAGCCTCTTCTACTCCGTGTTTGTGCCACAACACTTTCACTAAGGATATTCTCTTATTTCTCAACTCTTTGGTCTCTCGTGCCAAAATTTGAATCGGTTCTTCACTATATGATAAATCTGTCTAAATTTCAACCTCAGCAGGAGTAATCACATGAGACAGATCAGATCTGTACCGTCGAAGCATCGACACATGAAACACATTATGAATCTTTTCTAATTCAGATGGTAATAGTAATCTATAAGCAACCGGCCCAACTCGTTCAATGATCTCATATGGTCCGATGAACCTCGGACTCAACTTGCCCTTTCGGCCAAATCGAAGTATTTTCTTCCACGGAGACACTTTCAGAAATAGTTTGTCACCAATCTCAAATTTGATATCCTTCCGCTTCAAGTTTGCATAAGACTTCTGACGATCTGAGGCCGCTTTCATACTGTCTCGAATCACTTTTACTTTTTGCTCAGTCTCTTTTATCAAATCAACCCCGTGAATCTTATTCTCACTCAACTCAGTCCAATACAATGGAGTTTGACATTTTCGACTGTAAAGAGCTTCATATGGCGCAATTTTGATACTAGATTGAAAACTATTATTATACGCAAACTCGATCAACGGCAAAAGTTTTTCCCACATACTTTCAAATTCAAGAATACAACACCTCAACATATCTTTGAGAACTTGAATGATCCGCTCAGATTGTCCATCCGTTTGCGGATGAAATGCAGTGCTGAAATGCAATTTTGTGCCCAAAGCCTCTTGCAATCTATTCCAAAATCGTGAGGTAAATCTCGTCTATCAGATATAATAGATAGTGGCACCCCATGCAATCTCACAATCTCTGCAATATATAATTCAGCCAATCTATCGAGTGAATAATCTGTTCTCACCGGAATGAAATGAGCTGATTTCGTCAATCTATCAACTATCACCCAGATTGTATCTTTCTTTCCGGAGATAAAGGTAGTCCCGACACAAAGTCCATCGTGATTCTCTCCCATTTCCACTCAGGAATCATAATCGGTTATAATAAATCGGATGGAACCTGATGTTCAGCTTTAACTTGTTGACAAATTAAACACTTCGACACAAAGTCAGAAATGTCTCGTTTCATACCATGCCACCAATAAAACTGTTTCAAATCATTAAACATTTTTGTACTTCCCGGATGCATAGTCAAACGACTATTATGAGCTTCGTTCAAAATTAACTGAATCAACTCTGAATTCTTCGGAACACAAATCTGATTTCTGAATATCAAACAATCATCACTATCAACTCGAAATTCTAAATCAGAATTCAAATCACATTGAGCTCGTTTAGTCATCATCTCAACATCACTCTTCTAAGCATCACAAATCTGACGTACAAACATCGGTCTCACTTTCAACTCAGCCAAAACTAAGTCATCATCACATAGATTTATCTGAGTACTCATAGCTCGCAAAGCACATAATGACTTTAGACTCAAGGCATCAGCAACTACGTTAGCTTTGCCTGGATGATAATCAATCACAAGTTCGTAATCTTTCAACAGTTCCAACCATCTTCTCTGTCGCAAATTCAATTCTTTCTGAGTCATCAAGTACTTCAAGCTCTTGTGATTGGTATAAATATGACATTTCTCACTGAATAGGTAGTGATGCCATATCTTCAATGCAAACACTATCGTGGCTAATTCAAGATCATGCGTCGGATAGTTCTTTTCATGCGGCTTTAACTGCCTCAAAGCATAAGCAATGAGTTTGCCTTCTTGCATCAAAGACACAAACCAAACCATTCAATGATGCATCATCAGAAACTATGAATTCTTTACCTGGTTCAGGTTGAACCAACACTGGCGCATCTGTCAGCAATGCTTTCAACTGCTCAAAACTCTGCTGGCATTTTTCTGACCACTTGGATTTAACATCTTTCTGTAGCAATTTTGTCAATGGAGTCGCAATCATCAAGAAGCCCTTCACAAACCATCTATAGTATCCTGCTAGTCCCAGAAAACTACGAATTTTTGACACATATCTCGGAGGCTTCCACTCCAAAATAAATGAAATTTTATTCAGATCAACTCGTATGCCTGATGCTGACACAATATGCCCCAGAAAACCAACCTCATGCGGCCAAAACTCACATTTACTGAACTTTGCATACAATTGCTTCTCACGCAGAGTCTGTAACACAATTCTCAAATGTTCGGCATGTTGCGTCTCATCACATGATTAAATTAGAATATCATCAATGAACACCACAACAAAACGATCCAAATACGGTCTGAATATCCAATTCATCAGATCCATAAACACTACAGGAGCATTCGTTAGTCTGAAAGGCATAACTAAGAATTCATAATGTCCGTACCTCGTTCTGAAAGCAGTCTTCGATACATCTGACCCTTTAACTCTCAGCTGATAATAGCCCGATCTCAAATCTATTTTCGAAAACACTGTAGCTCCTTTTAGCTGATCAAACAAATCATCAATACGAGGCAACGGATATTTATTCTTTATTGTCACTTTGTTCAACTGCCGATAGTCGATACACATTCTCATAGTGCCGTCTTTCTTTTTCACAAACAACACAAGAGCACCCCAGGGCGAGAAACTCGGTCGTGCAAATCCTCTATCAGTCAACTCTTGCAACTGAGACTTTAACTCTTTCAATTTCATTGGTGCCATTCTATACAGAGCTGTTGAGATAGGAGTCGTCCCCGGCACTAAATTAATTCCAAATTCAACTTCTCGTATTGGAGGCAATCCCGGTAGTTCTTCAGGAAACACATCAGGAAATTCACAAACCACAGGCACAGATTCAACTTTCTTTTTTGTCACTTTTGTATCGATCACATATGTCAGATAAGCTTCGCAACCCTTTCTCACATAGTTCAAAGCTTTCATCGCAGATACAATAGCTGGTAACCCTTTCATATCACTGGATTCAATATGAACTATCTCACCATCCTGACTTCTCAATTCAATACTCTTTCTTTTACAATTCACGATGGCATTATGCAAAGTGAGCCAATCCATACCCAGAATTATATCAAATTCATCAAAGGGTAACAACATCAAATTAGCCGGAAAGCATATATCCCGAAACATCAATGGGCAATTCTTGCACACTTTATCCACCAAGACACACTTGCCTAGAGGGTTCGATACTCTAATCACAAATTCAGTAGACTCAACAGGTTGAGTCTTACTTGATACTAGATTCACACACACATAGGAATGAGTAGAACCTGGATCTATTAATGCAATCACATCAGTATCAAATAGAGTAAAAGTACCAGTGATGATGTCTGGAGATGACGCTTCCTCTCGTGCGCGTATAGCATAAGCTCGGGTAGGTGCTCTCGCCTCTGATCTCACAGCTGTATCGATAGTCCCTCTTTTACTTCCACTCACATTTCCAGTGTTTCTGGGTGGTCTACCCCTAACCGTCGTGTTACTCAGTTTCACATTCTGATCATTTTCTTCCTCAACTAACTTTGGGCAGTCTCGAATGAAGTGATCTCGTGACCCACACTTATAACAAGTTCGATTATTATATTTACCCCAGCATTCTCTCACATGTCGTCTTCCGCACTGTCTACACTCAGGCTTGTTGCTTTTGACACTTCCAACACTTGATTCAGTCAGAATTTGAACCTGTGGACCGATGCTTTGTCTTGCACGATCTCTACTCGGATGTCCGAATGAAGCATTTGATCGATTACTTGCATCTCTAAATTTCTTTGTCGAAGGTTGAGACGACTTACTCATCAATCTTTTTCTTTCATCTCGAGCTTCAGAATTAGCTTTCTTCTTTTCTTTACTAAGCTCCTCGGCTTTATAGGCTCTTTCAACTAACACAACAAATTTGTTTATATCAAGTATCCCGACCAACAACTTAATATCTTCATTCAGCCCTTCTATAAAGCGTTTACACATAGTAGCTTCGGTCGAAACACATTCCCGTACATACTGGCTCAATCTCACAAACTCTCGTTCATACTCCGTAACTGACATACGGCCTTGTTTTAACTCAAGAAACTCTTTACGTTTTTTATCTATGAATCATTGACTAATATATTTCTTCCGGAATTCAACTTGAAAGAATTTCCAGGTGATTCTCTCTCTCAGAACCATGGATATCAATGTCCTCCACCAATTATAAGCCGTATCTCTCAACAAAGAAATTGCACGCTTAATGCATTCATCAGGGGTCAACGACATCTCATCAAATACCCGAATTGTATTCTCGAGCCAAAACTCAGATCTCTCAGCATCGTCATCAGCTATGGCCCTAAACTATTCAGCCCCGCACTTACGAATCTTATCCACAGGAGGTTTATTCAATCGAATCAGATCTATCACTTGTGGCACAACAGGTACTTGTAGGGGTGGAGGTTGTGGATAAGCCAGATTCATTCGAACAAACTCTGAAAACCACTCACTCATCATTCGAAAGAAGGCTTGCTTAGCCTCTCTTCCCTCACCACTATCATTCGGCCTAGATGTGGCCGGCGCTGTCCCTTGAGCAGGAGCAGGCGCATTACTCTCAACATCGTCAGCAACTGCTCGATCAGGATCCATTACTATATGAAAGCACATTTTTAACTATTAAGATTCATCACACTATCGCATTTATTTATATGGCATGTATAGCTAGACTCACACGCGCTACGTTAGTCCGAGAATCGACTAAACCGTAGCTCTGATACCAATAAAATGTAACACCCCTAACCCAAAGCTGTCGTCAAAATAGGGTTAAGAGGCATTACCGAACAATCAGAACATATCACATCTATTTTACAACACATAGTTATTCATCAGCCAAACATATTCAATCATAAACATATAGTCCCTTATTGAGGTCTACGAGACCTTAAACTCGTATTAAAAAGTGGTCGAGACTAAACCGAACACATACGAAATTCTTGGAAATTTGAACATTTTCCAAAACTGCAGAGGTCACACGCCCGTGAAGTCTGGCCGTGTGCCTCACACGGCTACAAAACACACCCATGTGTCCAGGCCATGCCAAAATAGAGCATGTATACTGACTTGTCCATATGGCCACCAAACACACCCATGTGCTATGGCCGTGTGAAACTAGGCTAGCTACTGACTTGGTCACACGACCACCAGGCACGCCCGTGTGCCACGGCCGTGTAACCTGCCCAAGCACACTTCGAAGTGGCCCTTGAGCCACACAGCAGAGACACACGCCCGTGTCCCTTGGCCATGTATGCAAAATAGACCATTTGCAAGGCCAAAATGCCACTCACACTTGGGTCATACCTACAAGCTTCAAAGTAATACCAATTCATGCCTCAAAATTCATCCAAACATACCTTTTCATATATCAATTAATCACCAAATATACCATCTATACTAATATTCAATTTCATCTCATATTGGTTCAATCAAAGTACCAAAATTCACATCTCAAACATATAGACAAAACATCATGTAATCCATGCCATAATTCATCTTCAATCCACATCTTTCATCAACCACATAAACATGAAATATACCATATTCATAGCTCATTCATAAGTTCAATATCATTCAACTTCCAAGCCAAATCACATGGCAAGGATTAAGCATTTCAAAACATGCCATAACTTCTAGCCTATATGTAATATCCCGGGTTAAGGGGCTATTTTGTTGTTGCATGTTTTTGCATGTGTTTAGTGTGTCAGGTTGTTCTTTTTTGTGTTTTAGGGGCTTAATTGTGGGTTAGGAGTGTGCTCTGAGTGAATGGGAAAATTTTGATTTTTGGGTGTTAAGTCGTGGAGCTATTGGAGCTAGGGTATAAGGATTTTCTTTGATGTTTTATTGCACAAAAGGGAGCTGGTGTAGTGGCAAGCTAGACGCCACTAAGGCTTTGTGTGGGTAACGCCTAATGCAAGGGTGTAGGCCTTGTGTTCGAGCTGCTGAGTGGCCACTTTTGGCACTCATTTTGACGGCATGGAGGGAGGAGTTTGTGGCGCTTCAAACTCGCTAAGACTAAGTCTTCCCATTTGAATGGAGGGTGGAGAGGATTTTAGGAGGAAGACTTGGTAAACACATTTGAATGTGTGGCATGGAGTAGTTGGGGGATCATGGCCGAATTTTAGGGAGTTGGGAGGGGAGTGACGGCATAGTAGTGTGATGTTGGTGGGGTGCCAAAATTTTTGGAAATTTTGGCATTTTCGGTCACATTTGGTAAAAAGCAAAAGTTCCTTTTGATACTTGTAGCCGAATTTTCTTCAAGGTTTCTTCTCATTTTCTTCACTTCTTGAAACCAAAAATCCAAGTGAGTGACTCCATCTTTACTTTTTGCAAACCGAAAGTTTTCAATCATCTCTGTCCCTCTTTCATTGGTGTAGGCCGAATGCTCCTCTCACCTATTTCTTTTGTTCATTGTGTTGAGCCGAAACCCCACCTCTCCAAAACCGTTTTTCCACTTCTTTTCTTGCTAGCCGAAACTCCATTCTCTTAGAACACATCTTCTTCTTCTTTCATTTACAAGCCGAAAGTACCCTCCCTTATCCAACTTTATTCCTCTTCTTTTCTTTAAACTCAATTGCCGATTTCCCCCATTTCTTCCCACCTCTATTTTTCCTCCTTTTTTCTTTCAAGGCCGAAAATAAGAGTGATAAACCCCTAGCCGCACTTTTGTTTGATTGTGGTGCAAAGTGTGGACCGAACCTATCATCTTCCCTAGTGGCGTCTTGGGTGAATAATTGGTTGGTGTTGGTAAGTGCTAGGCCGAATAGCCATTTCTTCCCTCTCTAGTGCTTAATGGGTGTTGATTGGATTATTAGCCGATTCTAGGCATGTGGTAAAGGTGTGGTCTCTTATGATTGAACCGATTGTGTGATAGGGCAATCGGGAGTTCCAAGCGATCGTGTGGAGCCTTCTCCCTTTGTTAACCAATTCGGTAAGTGATGGTGATATATCGTTCATGGTTTATTCGTGATTTCGATTAAGTCAAAGGTGATTTGTGATTAACTATTTTGATAGGGTGCCGATTGTTGAAGAAGGAACCATCAGGTTCGGATTTGGTAGGAAACCAAATCAAGTGAAGGTAAGGGTTGGTAGCAATTCTGTTGGCTTAAAATCCTTGGCCGAATGGCTTTAGCACCTAACCCCTATGTCTTGGCCGATTGTAGGAGCTAGTTAATCAAGGGACTTAGATCGCTTTTGTCGGAATTTCTAGACTCGTATTACTGTGTGTGTAAACTAACACACCGATATCTAGTAATGTTATTAATAAACCTGTTTGCCTATTAAAATCATGACAAAGATGATGGATTATTGGATGCCCAAACGGGTATATGTGTACGTATCCGGGTAAGTCAAGATTGTTACTAGATTACTTGATGATCTATATGGTATCATGACTATGTATGTATGTGATATGGGGCATGAGTCAAACATATTAGCATGATATGCATAATTTGTATGATATGCATGATTACATGAGTTGGTTTGTTGATGGGTGATATGAGTGGAGGGGCAAAGATGATTTGTCTTGACGAGCACCGATGTTTTGGTAACACACTTTGTGACTTTGGGTCACCAAAGCTTTGGTAGCACATTTGTGTCTTTGGGACACCGTGAGGTTGGGCACCTCATTGCGACTTGTCCCCGTGGTTAACACCACCGTGGGTTGGCCCCACTTTGAGATATGGGATCGTCTCGCTAGTGATTGGGTATCACACGATGGGTTGGCCCCATCATTCGATTATTGTGACTACGGTCACCAAAGTGCTTTGGTAGCACATTTGTGTCTTTGGGACACGTGAGGTTGGGCACCTCATTGCGACTTGTCCCTCGTGGGTAACACCACCGTGGGTTGGCCCCACATGAGATATGGGATCGTCTGCTAGTGATTGGGTATCACACGATGGGTTGGCCCCATCATTCGATTATCGTGACTACGGTCACCAAGGCTTGGGTAGCACATTGTGTCTTTGGGACACCAGTGTTTTGGTAACACATTGTGACTATATGTCACCAAGTGGTTTGGCACCACCAAAGGTTTGGTACCACACGGGGTAGAAAAAGGAGATACGGATGGTTAGGATCGGGTTGCATTAATTATGTTGCTATGTATGATGTGTGCTAGCATGTTGTTTCATCGGGAGCGGGATTTATGCATCGAGTCACTCGACTCACCCTCTCCTTTGACATTTCAGTGACTCGTAGACACGGACATGGAGCCGGGATGGACTCGGGTGCTCATGCCATGCTTAATAAAGTTTTACTCCAACTCTATCATTTGGGTACTTTAGTTTAATTCTTCGTTATTTGGGTTTTTAATTTGGATTTGTAAAAGGCCTTTAAATTATGTTTTATGATGGGTATGTTTTAATTAGATTCTCAACCCGCTTAACAAATAACTTGGCATGAAATTTTACTAAAACTTGGAAAGACAACGTTTTCAAAATTATATCGAAATGTGTTTTAAACTATACCATCGGGTATCTCGCTATGTGTTGTTATTCAATAAACTCAAATGATTTTCAAATCAAACCCGATTTGCTACTAAGTCTAAAATGTTTCAAAATGGCACTAAGAAACTATTGGAAGTCCTAAATGAAATTAACTCGTTTTAACTATATACTTGGATAAGTTTTCAAAATCTAATCAAACAAGCCTACTCAAACTTTCCTCAAATTCACTATGTTTTCACCCCACTTCTAAACGAAAAAATCTGATCACTCAAAGACGTTTTCCCGTAACATACCGTGATTCGAGCGTGGTGTCTTGTCCGAGTTTGGGGTGTTACAATTGTGGTATCGAGCTAAGTTCAAAGGCTTTCATTTGTGGCCCGAGGCCCAAAAGGTTTTCAAAAGGTTGTTTTGTTAGTCTTTATTCTTAAAGTGTGGTTTGAAAGGCATGGCACCGAGTCTCCCACACTGATTCGCCTGTAAGTACCCCGTACTATTGCTTGTGAATTGATTGGATGTGATATGATTTGATGAATAGCAATAGTATACTACTTTAGAGATTGAAACTGATAGGATTTTGTGAACTCATGAGAACAAATCCTCTTAAAATATTCATAAGACTTGCTCTTAAACAAGTGGAATAAATATCGATGCATAAAAATTCTTAATCGAATACGTAGGAAGATTAGTCATGAGCGCTAGAGGTGGACGTGGTCGTGGACGAGGTCGTGGTAGGATGACGGTTTCGAGCCCGTAGGATCCGGTCGGGGGTTCGAAAATGAGATACCGGCCCGCCACCACCGGAGGTGGTGAGTTCCAAGACCGCATCGGGACGACGCAGCGTCACGAGCGATGCCGCGAGTGTTGGAAAGAGTAGCCGGTGTTGGTGGTAATGCAGAGTTAGGAATTGCTTTTAGGCGACTTCGCCAATGGGGCCGATTTTTACGAGGTGTTTCTAGTGTTGCTCCCAAAGATTCTGAATATTGGTTGGAGGCAACCGAGCGGATCATGGACGATCCGGACTTGACTCATCAAGAGAAGTCGAAGGGCATCGTGACGCTTCTCCCGGATGAGTCATATCGGTGGTGGCTCACGGTTCGAGACAGTGTGTGGCGAAGAGAGGATCTAACATGGGATTATTTCAAGGTCGCATATCAAAAGAAGTACATCGGAGCTAGTTATATTGACTCCCAAATGAGGGCATTTCGAGGCTTGTTCGTGGAGTAAATCATTTGCCGAGTACGAGGCCGAGTTCCCGAAGCTTAGTAGGTATGCCGGGGGCATTGTGGCCACCGAGCATGAGAGGTGTGTTCGTTTCGAGGATGGTCCGCGAGACGACTTGAGGTCGCTGATTGCTCCTCGCCAGAGCGCGAGTTTGTTGTCTTAGTTGAGAAGGCTAAGGTAGCCGAGGTGTTAAGGAGTCGCGAGACAAGGCATGGACGAGAAATAGACATAAGAGGAGCTTTGGGTCTTCGGATCGCCGGGTAATCCGCAGAAGAGGGCTAGACCGAGTGGGCCAAACCACCGCTAGGTTTGTTGCTTGCTAAGCGTGGGCCGCCGCAGATGTGATCGATCATGGAAAATCTCATTGGGGTGGTTGCTTTGGACTGGAGGAAAAGGTTGCTTCGAGTGTGGTTCTCTGGAACACCGTGTGAGGGACCGTCCCGCGTAGGTTGGCTAGGATTCACCCGAGTCGTAGCCGTGTCGGTTCGGAGGTAGTGGACCGCCACCGCAGAGGGGCCGTGGTAATGGCAGAGGTGGTAATGGTTCGGTCGGGGCCGTGGAGCACCGGCGAGGTGCGAGTAGTTCGATGCTAGACACTGGGTTAGTGTATGCCGCGAGGCACCGAGAGGAGGGCGACGCACCCGGACGTCCATAACCGTGCGTTTTGATTTTTGGTTCTCCTTATACTTTGCTTTGATTGCTTTGTGGGTTCAACGCACTCTTATGTTGCCGAGTAGTATAGTAGAGACCATGGATTTAGACTCGAGATATCTTCTAGGCGGATGACCGTGATTAGCCCTCTAGGTCACTCTGTAGTAGTAGATAAACTGTTTAGAGAGGTACCCTTAGAACTCCAAGGGGTAGTGTTTGCTTTGCCGATCCGATGGAACCGCCGCTTGGGGAGTTCGATCCGATTCTTGGGATGGATTGGTTGGTCAAGTACCAGGCGAGGTTAGATTGCGCGCCAAGCGCATGGTTCTTAAGACGGTTGAGGGTGATGAGGTGGCTATGATAGGTAATAGGAGGGATTACTTATCAAATGTGGTATCCGCTCAAGGCGCAGAAGATGGTCGGAAAGGTCGTGAAGCGTATGTAGTTCATGTGTATGCCTTAGAGGCTAAGGAGTCTGCTGTGGAGAAGGTTCGCACTGTTAAGGAGTTTGCTGATGTTTTTCCCGAGGAGCTTCTGTGTTTGCCGCCGATCGCGAGGTAGAGTTCGAATAGATCTATTACCCTGAATCTGCGCCGTGTCTATTGCTCCGTATAGGATGGCGCCAAAGGAATTGGTGGAGCTTAAGGCTCGAGATCCGAGAGTTATTGGATCGAGGTTTTATTAGGCCTAGTGTTTCGCCGTAAGTGCGCCAACTCTTTGTCAAGAAGAAAGATGGCTCGATGCGGATGTGTATAGACTACCGCCAGTTGAACAAGTCGACGATTAAAAACAAGTATCCGCTTGCCACGGATAGACGATTTGTTTGATCACCGAAGGGGGGTGCGGTATTTTCAAGATCGACTTGAGATCCGGTATCACCGATTAAGAGTTAAGGAGGTCGATATCCATAAAACAGCGTTTGGACTCGGTATGGGCACTACAATTTACTCGTAATGCCGTTCGGGTTGACTAACGCACCGGTAGCATTTATGGACATGATGAATAGGGTGTTTCAACAAAGATCTGGATCGATTCGTCGTGGTTTTCATAGACGACATCTTGGTGTACTCAAGGGCGGAGGAAGAGCATGATAAGCATTTGCAGTGGTGTTGCGATTTTGAGGAAAAAGCGACTCATGCTAAGTTCGGTAAGTGCGAGTTCGGCTTAGAGAAGTGACTTTTTGGGTCATGTAGTGTCGGTGAGGATTCGAGTAGATCCTCGTAAGATTGAGGCGCTTTTGGATTGAAAGCCGCTAAGTCGATGGTGAGATTCGGAGTTTTCTGGTTTGGCCGGATACTCACCGAAGGTTTGTTGAGGGTTTCGTTGATAGCGCGCCGACCACCAAGTTGAGGAAAGAAGTTCCGTTTGTATGGACCGAGAAGCGTGGGAAAGCTTCGACAAGTTAAAGAAGATTTTGACCGAGGCTCGGTTCTAATTCAACTTTGGTGGTAAGGAATTCACAGTCTATTGCGACGCATCACATACGGGCTTGGGTTGTGTGCTGATGCAAGAAGGTAAGGTTGTGGCTTACGCTTCTCGGCAGCTGAGGCCACATGAGGTCAATTATCCGACGCACGATTTGGAGCTAGCAGCTGTAGTCTTCGCTTTAAAGATTTGGAGGCACTACTTATACGGAGAGAGATCGATAGTCTACACAGATCACAAGAGTCTGAAGTATCTACTGACTCAGAAGGATTTGAATTTGAGGCAGCGCAGATGGGTCGAGTTGCTGAAAGATTATGACTGTTCGATTGAGTATCATCCGGGCAAGGCTAACGTGGTGGCTGACGCGTTGAGTCGCAAGGTTGTTTCGGACTTAAGAGCTTTGTTCGCCCACTTGAGCTTGTATGACGATGGGAGTATTACGCGAGTTGCGAGTTAAGCCTACTTGGGTTGAGCGGATCGAGAGGAACAGCTTATTGGATGAGGTTCCGAGTGCGCGGAGATTACAAGTGCAGGATGGTGGTTTGGAGGGTTACAGCTTGTCTGGTGATGGGGTTCTATGTTTTCAAGGAAAGGCTTGTATGCCTAAAGATGTTGAGTCGAGGCAAAAGATTCTTCAGACGCACATAGCGATCCTTATGCTATGCATCCCGGAGGTAGCAAGATGTATAGGGATCTTAGAGAGCGCTTTTGGTGGCCTGGCTTGAAGAAGGAGGTGACAGAGTTTGTTGGGAAGTGTCTCGACTTGTCGCAGTCAAGGTGAACATCGCTTGCCGTCGGGTTTGCTTCACTGTGAAGATTCCTCGATGGAAGTGGGAAAGGATAACCATGGATTTCGTCGGTGGGTTACCGCTACGCCAAGCAAGAGGGATTCAGCTTTGGGTAGTGGTGGATCGATCGACCAAATCACTCACTTTATTCCGGTGAGGGTTGACTACTCACTTGTGCTAGCGGTCGTATGTGTCGAGATAGTGAGGTTGCACGATGTGCCGCTTTCGATAATCTCGGATAGGGATCCTAGATTCACGTCAAGGTTCGGAAAGCACCGCATCGTGCTCTGGGTACTCGTTTGGATTTCAAAGACGGCTTTTCACCCGCAAATCGACGGTCAATCGAAAAGGTTATTCAGTCTTAGAGGATATCTTTGAGAGGTTGTATCTTGGACTTGAGGTAGTTGGGAGGAGTTTCTACCATTAGTGAGTTTGCCTACAACAACGCTACTGCGAGCATCAAGATGGCACCGTATGAGGCGTTGTATGGTAGGAAGTGTCGCTCACCTACGTGTTGGACGGAGTTAGGTGAACGTCGCTTGTTGGGACCCGAGTTGGTTGGGCCTTTGAGACCGAAGACAAGGTTAAGTCGATTCAGTCTAGATTGAAGGAAGCTTCGACCGGTAGAAGTCTTATGCCGATCTTAAGCGAAGAGATATAGAGTTCGCCGTGGGGATCGAGTTTTCTGAAGGTCTCGCCTTGGAAGAAGGTGTTGAGGTTCGGGAAGAAAGGCAAGCTAAGTCCGAGGTTTATTGGGCGTATAGGGTTACGAGACGAGTTGGACCAAAGCATGATCGCCTTGAGTTGCCGCAGAGCTTAGTCGATTCACGACGTTTTCCACGCTTCGATGCTTCGAGGTATCGCTCGGATCCGTCGCATGTGGTAGCGATGGAAAAGATCGAGGTAAATCCAGTTTGACCATGGAGGAGGAACTCGTGCGCATTCTTGATCGGGATGTGAAGGTCCTGCGTAGAAAGTCTGTGCCTTTGGTTAAGGTTCTTTGGCGGAATCATGGCATAGAAGAAGCTACGTGGGAACCCGAGGATATGATGAGACAAAGAATACCCGCAACTCTTACGATCGATCGGTAATTTCGAGGTCGAAATTATTTTAAGGGGGGTAGAACTGTAATATCCCGGGTTAAGGGGCTATTTTGTTGTTGCATGTTTTTGCATGTGTTTAGTGTGTTGTGTTGCTGTTTCGGTGTTTTAGGGGCTTAATTGTGGGTTAGGAGTGTGCCTGAGTGAATGGGAAAATTTTGATTTTTGGGTGTTAAGTCAGGGGAGCTATTGGAGCTAGGGTATAAGGATTTTCTTTGATGTTTTATTGCACAAAAAGGGAGCTGGTGTAGTGGCAAGCTAGACGCCACTAAGGCTTTGTGTGGGTAACGCCTAATGCAAGGGTGTAGGCCTTGTGTTCGAGCTGCGGAGTGGCCACTTTTTGGCACTCATTTTGACGGCATGGAGGGAGGAGTTTGTGGCAGTTCAAACTCTGCCTAAGACTAAGTCTTCCCATTTGAATGGAGGGTGGAGAGGGATTTTAGGAGGAAGACTTGGTAAACACATTTGAATGTGTGGCATGGAGTAGTTGGGGGGATCATGGCCGAATTTTAGGGGAGTTGGGAGGGGGAGTGACGGCATAGTAGTGTGATGTTGGTGGGGTGCTGAAATTTTTGGAAATTTTGGCATTTTCGGTCACATTTGGTAAAAAGCAAAAGTTCCCTTTTGATACTTGTAGCCGAATTTTCTTCAAGGTTTCTTCTCATTTTCTTCACTTCTTGAAACCAAAAATCCAAGTGAGTGACTCCATCTTTACTTTTTGCAAACCGAAAGTTTTCAATCATCTCTGCCCCTCTTTCATTGGTGTAGGCCGAATGCTCCTCTCACCTATTTCTTTTGTTCATTGTGTTGAGCCAAAACCCCACCTCTCCAAAACCGTTTTTCCACTTCTTTTCTTGCTAGCCAAAACTCCATTCTCTTAGAACACATCTTCTTCTTCTTTCATTTACAAGCCAGAAAGTACCCTCCCTTATCCAACTTTATTCCTCTTCTTTTCTTTAAACTCAATTGCCGATTTCCCCATTTCTTCCCACCTCTATTTTTTTTCCTCCTTTTTCTTTCAAGGCCGAAAATAAGAGTGATAAACCCCCAGCCGTACCTTTTGTTTGATTGTGGTGCAAAGTGTGGACCGAACCTATCATCTTCCCTAGTGGCGTCTTGGCCGAATAATTGGTTGGTGTTGGTAAGTGCTAGGCCGAATAGCCATTTCTTCCTCTCTAGTGCTTAATGGGTGTTGATTGGATTATTAGCCGATTCTAGGCATGTGGTAAAGGTGTGGTCTCTTATGATTGAACCGATTGTGTGATAGGGCAATCGGGGAGTTCCAAGCGATCAGTGGAGCCTTCTCCTTTGTTAACCAATTCGGTAAGTGATGGTGATATATCGTTCATGGTTTATTCGTGATTTCGATTAAGTCAAAGGTGATTTGTGATTAACTATTTTGATAGGGTGCCGATTGTTGAAGAAGGAACCATTGTGGGTTCGAATTTGGTAGGAAACCAAATCAAGTGAAGGTAAGGGTTGGTAGCAATTCTGTTGGCTTAAAATCCTTGGCGAATGGCTTTAGCACCTAACCCCTATGTCTTGGCCGATTGTAGGAGCTAGTTAATCAAGGGACTTAGATCGCTTTTATCGATTTCTAGACTCGTATTACTGTGTGTGTAAACTAACACACCGATATCTAGTAATGTTATTAATAAACTTGTTTGCCTATTAAAATCATGACATGATGATGGATTATTGGATGCCCAAACGGGGTATGTGTGCGTATCCGTAAGTCGATTGTTACTAGATTACTGATGATCTATATGGTATCATGACTATGTATGTATGTGATATGGGGCATGAGTCAAACATATTAGCATGATATGCATAATTTGTATGATATGCATGATTACATGAGTTGGTTTGTTGATGGGTGATATGAGTGGAGAGGCGGTGATGATTTGTCTTTGACGAGCACCGATGTTTTGGTAACACACTTTGTGACTTTGGGTCACCAAAGCTTTGGTAGCACATTTGTGTCTTTGGGACACCGAGGTTGGGCACCTCATTGCGACTTGTCCACTCGTGGTTAACACCACCGTGGGTTGGCCCCACTTTGAGATATGGGATCGTCTCGCTAGTGATTGGGTATCACACGATGGGTTGGCCCCATCATTCGATTATTGTGACTACGGTCACCAGTGCTTTATTAGCACATTTGTGTCTTTGGGACACCGGAGGTTGGGCACCTCATTGCGACTTGTCCCTGTGGGTAACACCACCAGTGGGTTGGCCCCACATGAGATATGGGATCGTGCGCTAGTGATTGGGTATCACACGATGGGTTGGCCCCATCATTCGATTATCGTGACTACGGTCACCAAAGTGCTTGGGTAGCACATTGTGTCTTTGGGACACCAAAGTTTTTGTAACACATTGTGACTATATGTCACCGGTGGTTTGGCACCACCAAAGGTTTGGTACCACACGGGGTAGAAAAAGGAGATACGGATGGTTAGGATCGGGTTGCATTAATTATGTTGCTATGTATGATGTGTGCTAGCATGTTGTTTCATCGGGAGCGGGATTTATGCATCGAGTCACTCGACTCACCCTCTCCTTTGACATTTCAGGGTGACTCGTGAGACGCGGACATGGAGCCGGATGGACTCGGGGTGCTCATGCCATGCTTAATAAAGTTTTACTCCAACTCTATCATTTGGGTACTTTAGTTTAATTATTTATTATTTGGGTTTTTAATTTGGATTTGTAAAAGGCCTTTAAATTATGTTTTATGATGGGTATGTTTTAATTAGATTCTCAACTTTGCTTAACAAATAACTTGGCATGAAATTTTACTAAAACTTGGAAAGACAACGTTTTCAAAATTATATCGAAATGTGTTTTAAACTATACCATCGGGTATCTCGCTATGTGTTGTTATTCAATAAACTCAAATGATTTTCAAATCAAACCCGATTTGCTACTAAGTCTAAAATGTTTCAAAATGGCACTAAGAAACTATTGGAAGTCCTAAATGAAATTAACTCGTTTTAACTATATACTTGGATAAGTTTTCAAAATCTAATCAAACAAGCCTACTCAAACTTTCCTCAAATTCACTATGTTTTCACCCCACTTCTAAACGAAAAAAAATCTGATCACTCAAAGACGTTTTTCCCCGTAACATACCAGATTCGGGCGTGGTGTCTTGTCCGAGTTTGGGGTGTTACACTATACATGCCATATTTCAACTATATACATTTTTCAAAAAGTACCCAATAATAGATTGCCGATAGTGTGATAGAGATGCTGACAATCCCCAAACCCAAGCTAGCTTTACTGACACTGTAAAACAGAGAAACAAATCACACAGTAAGCTTTCAAAAGCTTAGTAAGTTCGTAACATAATACATCCAACTTAATAGTCCAAATACAATGCACAACAAGAACTCATCACATAGATCAATTTCCAAACGTTTATACCATATCATTCATAGCCAATAATCTTGCTCAACCACTCATGATGTCATACACAATCTAGTCAACCACAAAGGTTAAATACATACCTTTGCCAACACATAGTTACCCACCATCCAAGCTAATTTATGCTTGATATTGTATCTCGTTCCAGCCTTCATTATTCATTAGATTTAATCGCACACTTAGTGCCCAATCTGTAGTCGAAACTAAATTAACTTCGCACACTTAGTGCCTCAAGTCATATCAATCCATAAATTTCATTTATTTCACAAATTAGTCCTTTAAAATATTATATTCACAATTTAGCCCTAATTAGCTAAATTCACCAAAAATTCAAGAACAAAACATGTTCATTAAACACATATCTTTCATTTAACACCAAAACTCATCACAAAGCTCACCATTTCATCAATGGCACATCTCATAAACATCATTAATTCTTCAAATTACAACGTGGTCTTGATAGAAGACTAAGCAACAATCTCAAAAACATAAAAATCATCAAAACCCAAAGTCAAAACATACATTAATCAAGCTCAAAATCAACCAAAACCTAGCCTTCTTTTTCTTTCCTTCTTCTTTTGTATTTTCGACACTAAGAATGAATGAACAACCCCACTATCTATTTCTTTTTGTTTTATTATCACATTATAATATGATATCATGCTTTTATCTTTTATAAATAATAAATAAAAACCGTGTATTAAACAACATGCCATCCACCACCCTCACATTTGGCTAAATTGCAACATAAATCCCCATATATAAGAAGACACATCAATTAGGCCATTCAATCAAATAGAAGGCCACTTTTACCTTTTACGCGATTTAGTCCTTTTCGCAAATTAAACACACAATCTATAAAATTCTTCACATAGAAATTTCACACAGGCTAAATCACATATTGTAAACACAGAGAATAATATTAAAATATTATTTTGACCTCAGATTTATGGTCTCGAAACCACTATTTCGACTAGGGTCTAAACCGGGATGCTACATGGCATCTATAGGACTCAAGTATTTTTGTTAGGTCTTAATTATTGGCCAAAGTGTTGGTTGTGTATGGTATTAAAATCATTTTGTAATGGTCTTAAGTTAGGCCTATACTTGGTAAATCCTTATGCTTAATTGAAGATGAAATTCTTGTAGTATATGCTCTTGTGTTTGGATATTGAAATGAGTTCTTGGATGTGCCTTTGGGTTGAGTTGTGTTGATTTGAATTGAAGGATGTATGTGTGCAATGTAGGGTGGCAAAAGGGCTTGGTAGATAGCCATCTAATTGTCCAAACAAGTAGACACACAAGCATGTGTCTAGACCATGTGTGACACACGGTCAGCCCTATGAGCGTGTGGATCGACCGTGTGTGTAATAGTCTAGTTTATACCCTAGTCAGAATAGTGGTTTCAAGACCACAAATCTGAGTCCGTATAATATTTTAATATTATATTCTGTGCCGTTGATATGTGACTAAGTATGTGGTAAATTTACGTGAGCTAATTTGTCTGTCTGTGTGTTTAATTTGAGCAAAGGATTGAATTGCATTGATTTGTAAATTAGCATGCTACATGAAAAGGTGCCTATTTGCCATGTCTTTAAAATTATGGAGGATTTATATGGCAAATTTGCCTATTACCTAAGTTAGTGGACGGCATATGTACTAAAATGGCCTTAATTCATTTGTTATATATGTTTTATTATAAGGATAATTTTGTAATTAGATTAATAATATGTTTTGTAATAAAACAAACAAATGAAAGTGGATGTTCATCTTCATGTCTTACCACCGAAAATCAAAGAAAGAAAAAGAAGAAAACCTTAAGTTAGGTTCGGCCATTTCAAGCTCAAATTAAGGTATGATTTTGAGTTGAATTTTGATGATTTTTATGTTTTTGAGATTGTTGCTTAGTTTACTATCAAGCCCATGTCTCAATTTGATGAATTGATGTTGTTCATGAGAAATGCTATTGATGTTATGTTGAGCTTTGTGATGATTTATGGTGTTAAATGAAAGATTTGAGCTAGATGAACATACTTTATTCTAGAGTTTTTGATGAAATTAGCTAAATAGGGTTAAATTGAGAAAATAGTAATTTGAAGGACTAAATTGCAAATTTGATGGAAAAGATAGGCTTGTATGTTATATACATACATTCGGCTAAGCTTGGATGTATGATGATTTTATGAATTTGATGTTTTGAGAAAAATGGACTAAATTGATAAATTGTGTAAATGTGAGGGTTAATTTGCAAATAGCCCTAAATGTGTGTCATTGAATTGAATTGAATGAGTTAGTGAGTAAAAGAGTTAATTCTAAATATGTATAGATCAAGAACCGAGGAAAACGGACTTAGATCGTGGGAAAGCGAAAGTAACCGAGTAGCTGTTTCTATTTTCGATAAATCAAATCCGAGGTAAGTCATATTGCAAGTAAATGTAATTATATTGAGTTGAGCATATTCGTATGCCTATCGTTGATAATGAATGCTTATGAAGTGTTATGCAAATGAATTCTGAGATAAGATCGGCTTAGCGACAATGTCCGAGAAGTCCCGTACGAACCTAGGAATACATAGTATCTGTTCTGTTTTATCATGTAAGACCACGTCTGGGACATTGGCATTGATTTGAAATTTAAGTAACACCACGTCTGGGACGTTGGCATCGATATGAGCTTTACGTGTAAGACCATGTCTGGGACATCGGCATCGTATCGATTCGTATAAGACCCTGTCTAAGATAGTGGCATCGATATTTGAGTGCATGTAAGACCTCGTCTGGGACGTTGGCATTATACGATCATTTTGAGTTTTCGAGTATCCTATTAGATTTCTAACAGTTCAACGGGCAAATCTGAGCTATACACCATTACGTAAATGTATACTCATTTCAGGTACGTTTGGTATGTACACTAAGTTTGTATAAAAGGTAAGTACCTATATGACTTTGATTTAAAAAAAATGTTTGAATATGAGAATGGGAATGAGATGCAAGAATGGTTATGAATGGGGCAAATATGGCCAAGAATATGGATCAAAGCATATATGTAAGAAATTGTTATGAATATGAATTGTACCAATGTTTCTACATGCTTATATGCTCTACATGTTGAGTTTAATTGTATTATGACTTACTAAGCTTTTGGAAAGCTTACTTTGTGTGTGTTTTCTCTATTTTATAAGTCGTCAAAGCTACTGAAGACTCGAGACCGTCAACGATCGTCATCACACTACTAAACTCATTTTTGGTACACTTTGGAAATGTATATAGCTAGATATGGCATGTATAGGCTAGTATTTGAAATAAGATTGTTATATGAACTTAGCCATGTGACTTGGCTAGTTATGAGTTGAGAATTTGCTTGAATGAATGTGATATGTGAAGTATGTTTTTGGTATGGTTATTTGGTACATGATATGGTCAAGTTTTGATTAAGCAAATGAATGAATTATGCTTGTGATGAGATGAGTTTTAGTCTTGTAAATTGGATGGTTGTTTTGGTATGTTCTTGGTTGCCAAATAGGCATGAGATGTCTTGATGATTTTGCTTGTAGGTAAGACCCATGTGGGTGGCATTTTGGCCTTGCAAATGGCCTATAATGTCACACGGTTGTGGCACACGGGCGTGCCTAGTGACCGTGGGGCTAAGTCAGTAGCTAGCCTAGGAGCACACGGCCAAGACACACGGGCGTGTCTAGTAGCCGTGTGAAAAAGTCAATATATGGCCTATGAATGCACGGCCTTAGCAGACGGGGGTGCTTGGTAATAGTGGAGCCAAAACAGATTCGACCACGGCCAAGGTACACGGGCGTGCTTGGTGGCCATGGAGCAAAGTCAGTTTCGACTACGGGGAGGACACACGAGTGTGTCTTGCAGCCGTGGGAGGCACACGGCCTGCCTACACGGGCGTGTAACCCCTGTATCTTTGAAAAGTTTTAAATTTCCATGAATGTTTGTATGTGTTTCGGTTTAGTCCCGACCCTTTTCTAAGCATGCTTAAGGTCTCGATGACCTACTTAAGGGACACTATGATTGAAATAAATGAACTGTTGTATGGAATTTCCTGTAAATGTTTCCGATCTGTCCGGTAACGCCTTTAACCGTAGTCCGGTGACGGATACGGGTTAGGGGTGTTACATTTGGTTGGTATTAGAGCTACGGTTTAGTCGATTCTCGGACTAACGTAGCGTGTCAGAGTCTAGCTATACATGCCATATTTCTGAATTGTGATAGTGTGATGAATCCTGACATATAAATGTGATTTTCGTATAGTAATGGATCCCGAAAGAGCCGTAGTTGACGATGTAAAAAGCAATGCACCTGCTCCCGTGCAAGGGGCAGCGCTTTCTGATCCGAGACCGGCTACTAGCGGTCATGAGGGAGAAGCTAAACAAGCTTTCTTCTAGATGATGAGTAAATGGTTCACTCAATTCGTAAAGAATAACTCGACTGTTTCACAACCCCCACCCCCGGTTAATCCCCCTCAAACCTCAGTTGTGCCACCGATTATGTATCCAAGTCTGTTGAATAAGCCTCTGGTCCACAAAATCCATAAGTATGGGGCTGAAGAGTTCCGGGCTACTAATGATGTTGATGCCGAGAAGGTAGAGTTTTGGTTAGAAAACACGATTCGGGTATTTGATGAGATGTCTTTGACCCCGGAAGAATGCATAAAGTGTGTTGTATCTTTTCTTCGAGATGTAGCTTATCAGTGGTGGAAAACCCTAACTTCTGTTGTTCCAAAAGAGCGAGACACATGAGACTTCTTTCAGATTGAGTTTCGGAAGAAATATATCAGTGAGAGATTCATTGATCAGAAATGGAAGGAATTTCTGGACTTGAAACAGGGTCGTATGTCTGTTACGGAATATAAACAAGAGTTTGTCAGACTGAGTCAATATGCTCGTGAATGTGTATCTACTGAGGCAATAATGTGCAAAAGATTCGAAGATGGCCTTAATGAAGATATCCGTTTGTTAGTCGGGATCTTAGAAATAAAAGAGTGTGTTGTACTTGTTGATCGAGCATGCAAAGCTGAGGCACTTAGGAAAGATAAAAAGAAAGCTAAGTCAGAAGCCCGAGAAGTAAGAAAGAGATTTCAGAGTAGATCATTTCAGTCTACTTCAAAGAAATTTAGAGATGATCAAAGCCATTCGAGAGTTAATATGGAATATTCAAATAGAAATCGAGATAGATCACAAATGAGCTCCAAAGCTCCAGCAACTTCAGTGGCAAGTGTTCGAAATGTACGATCCGAGAAACCAGAATGTAAGCATTATGGGAAAAGACATCCGGGAAGCTGTAGAATGAATGACAGAGCTTGTTTTAGATGTGGATCACTTGATCATTTTATTCGTGATTGTCCTAAATCTATCGAGCCAGAGACTGTTTAGAATTTGAGATCTGAAAATGCACCTGTGAGAGGTAGACCTTCGAAGAATGTAAGGAATGTCAGTGGTAGTCAGAGAACTACGAGAGAGACTGCTATGAACCGGCCAGAGCTAGGCGCGCCAAAGCGTATGCTATTCGAACTCGAGAGGAAGCTTCATCTCCAGATGTTATAACAGGTACTTTTACACTTTATGATACTTCTGTGATTACATTAATAGACCCTGGTTCTATGCATTCGTATATATGCATGAATTTAGTATTCAGTAAGACTTTGCCTGTAGAGTCTACTGAGTTTGCTATAAAAGTATCGAACCCCTTAGGTAAAAGTGTCCTTGTTGACAAAGTATGCAAGAACTGTCCGTTAATGTTTCAAGACATCTGTTTCTCTGCTAATCTGATGCTTTTGCCATTTGATGAGTTCAATATCATTCTGGGTATGGACTGGTTGTCTTTGCACGATGCTATTGTGAACTGTAAAAGAAAGACTGTTGATTTGAGATGTCCGAATAATGAAATTGTACGGGTTGAGTCTATTGATTTAGATAGATTGCCTACTGTGATATCTGTATTTAAAGCTCGAAGATATGTGAAAAAAGGGTATGAGTCATATTTTGCTTATGTAATTGATTCGAAAGTATCTAAAATGAAAGTTGAATCAGTGCCTATTGTTTGTGAGTTTTCTGACGTATATCCTGAAGAATTATCGGGTTTGCCTCCGATACGTGAAGTTGAATTTGGTATTGAGTTGTTGCCTGCTACTACACCTATTTTGATAGCTCCGTATAGAATGGCACCAACAGAGTAGAAAGAGTTGAAATCACAGTTGCAAGAGTTACCTAACAGAGGGTTCGCTAGACCGAGTTTTTCGCCTTAGGGTGCTCCTGTTCTATTTGTGAAAAAGAAAGATGGCACGATGAGAATGTGCATCGATTACCGTCAGCTAAATAAAGTGACAATAAAGAATAAATACCCATTGCCCCGAATAGACGATTTATTCGATCAGTTAAAAGGAGCTACTGTGTTTTCTAAGATTGATTTTAGATCAAAATATTACCAGTTGAGAGTAAAAGATTTGGATGTACCGAAAACTGCTTTCAGAACAAGGTAAGGGCATTATGAGTTTCTAGTTATGCCATTTGGATTAACCAATGCTCCTGTTGTTTTTATGGATTTGATGAACAAAATTTTCAGACCGTATCTAGATCGATTTGTTGTTGTATTCATTGATGATTTTTTTATTTATTCACGTGATGAGACTGAACATGCTGAGCATTTGAGAATTGTGTTGCAAACTCTGAGAGAAAAGCAATTGTATGCGAAATTTAGCAAATGTGAATTCTGGTTGCATGAGGTTAGTTTTCTGGGGCATATTGTGTCAGCTTCTGGGATTCGAGTTGATCCGAGCAAGATTTCTGCTATTCTGGATTGGAAACCTCCAAGAAACATATCTGAAGTCCGTAGCTTTCTGGGCCTAGCTGGTTATTACCGTCGATTTGTGAAAGGATTTTCAGCGATAGCTACTCCGTTGACTAGATTGCTTCAGAAAGATGTTAGATTTGAATGGTCAGATAAATGCCAGAAAAGTTTTGATCAGTTGAAAACTCGTTAATCAAGCTCGGCTTTGGTGCAAAAGAAATCGAGCAAAGAATTTTTTATATACAGTGATGCTTCGTTAAACGGTCTGGGATGTGCTTTGATGCAGGAAGGCAAAGTTGTAGCTTATGCTTCGAGACAATTGAAGCCTCATGAAAAGAACTATCCGACGCACGACCTTGAGTTAGCTGCGATTGTGTTTGCACTAAAGATCTGGCGCCATTATTTGTATGGTGAGAAATGTCACGTGTTTTCGGATCATAAAAGTCTGAAATATCTGATGTCTCAGAAAGATTTAAACTTGCGTCAAAGAAGATGGCTAGAGCTGTTAAAAGATTATGAGCTTGTGATAGATTATCATCCGGGTAAAGCAAACATTGTTGCTGATGCATTGAGTAGAAAATCATTGTTTGCACTACGTGTTTTGAATACTACGCTAAATCTGTCTGAAGATAGCTCTATGATAGATGAATTAAAAGCAAAACTGTTATTTATACAGCAGATATGTGATGCTCAGAAATCTGATAATGAGTTATTAGCGAAACGAGTTCTGTGTGATTCGAATTATGAATCTGAATTTCGAGTTGTTGATGATTGTTTGAGATTTCGAGATCGTATCTGTGTTCTGAGAAATCTGGAATTGATTCAGTTGATTTTAAGTGAAGCACATAATAGTCATCTATCTGTTCATCCAGGGAGTACTAAAATGTACCATGATTTGAGGCGACACTATTGGTGATCTGGTATGAAGCGTGATATTTCTGACTTTGTTTCAAAATGTTTAATCTGTCAGCAAGTTAAAGCTGAACATCAAGTTCCGTCTAGGTTGCTACAACCGATTCTAATTCTTGAGTGGAAATGGGATAGAGTGACAATGGATTTTGTTTTTGGTTTGCCTCAGACTCAGAGAAAGAAAGATGGGATATGGGTTGTAGTTGATCGATTGACGAAATCTGCCCATTTTATTCCAGTAAGATCTGACTATTCACTTGATAGATTAGCCGAGCTTTATATTTCTGAGATTGTTAGATTGCACAGGGTACCACTATCTATTGTGTCAGATAGGGACCCGAGGTTTAATTTGAGGTTCTGGAAGAAATTGCTAGAAGCTTTAGGCACGAAATTGCATTTCAGTACAGCTTTTCATCCGCAAACAGATGGTCAATCCGAGCGGATTATTCAGATTCTTGAAGATATGTTAAGATGTTGTATACTTGAGTTTAGTGGCTCGTGGGAACAGTATTTGCCATTGATTGAATTTGCCTGCAATAATAGTTTTCAGTCGAGCATCAAAATGGCACCATATGAAGCTTTATACGGACGTAAATGTCGTACACCTTTGTATTGGACTGAGCTCAGTGAAAATAAGCTACACGGGGTAGATTTGATAAAAGACTCAAAACATAAAGTGAAATTGATCCGAGATTGTTTGAAAGCAGCATCTGATCGTCAGAAGTCTTATGCAGACTTAAAACGAAAAGATATAGAATTTATGATCGGTGACAAAGTATTTCTGAAAGTGTCACCATGGAAGAAAGTACTTCGTTTCGAACGTAAAGGCAAGTTGAGTCCGAGATTCATCGAGCCGTATGAAATCATTGAGCGAGTTGGACCTGTTGCATATCGATTGTTGTTGCCTTCTGATCTAGAAAAGATTCATAATGTATTCCATGTCTCAATGCTCCGTAGATATCGATCCGATCCGTCACATGTGATTGCCCTATCTGAAATTAAAATTCGATCTGATATGACGTATGAAGAAGAACCAATTCGTATCTTATCTCGTGAAGTGAGAGAGTAAAGAAACAAGAAATTTTTGTTAGTGAAAGTATTGTGGAATCGACACGGAATAGAAGAGGCTACGTGGGAGCCGAAAGATTCAATGAAACAGCAATATTCGACTCTATTTAACGGTAAGATTTTCGGGGACGAAAATCCCTAAGGGGGGAGAATTGTAATAGTCCAGTTTATACCCTAGTCAGAACAGTGGTATCGGGACCACAAATCTGAGTTCGTATAATATTTTAATATTATATTTTTTGTCGTTAATATGTGATTAAGTATGTGGTAAATTTTCATGAGCTAATTTTTCTTTCTGTGAGTTTAATTTGAGCAAAGAATTGAATTGTATTGATTTGTAAATTAGCATGCTACATGAAAATGTGCCTATTTGCCATGTCTTTAAAAGTATGGAGGATTTATATGGTAAATTTGCCTATTACCTAAGTTAGTGGACGGCACATGTACTAAAATGGCCTTAATTTATTTATTATATATGTTTTATTATAAGGATAATTTTGTAATTAGATTAATAATATGTTTTGTAATAAAACAAACAAATGAAAGTGGATGTTCATCTTCATGTCTTACCACCGAAAATCAAAGAAAGAAAAAGAAGAAAACCTTAAGTTAGGTTCGGCCATTTCAAGCTCAAATTAAGGTATGATTTTGAGTTGGATTTTGATGATTTTTTTTATGTTTTTGAGATTGTTACTTAGTTTACTATCAAGCCCATGTCTCAATTTGATGAATTGATGTTGTTCATGAGAAATGCCATTGATGTTATGTTGAGCTTTGTGATGATTTATGGTGTTAAATGAAAGATTTGAGCTAGATGAACATACTTTGTTCTTGAGTTTTTGATGAAATTAGCTAAATAGGGCTAAATTGAGAAATAGTAATTTGCAGGACTAAATTGCAAATTTGATGGAAAATATAGGCTTGTATGTTATATACATACATTCGGCTAAGCTTTGATGTATGATGATTTTGTGAATTTGATGTTTTGAAAAAATGGACTAAATTGATAAATTGTGCAAATGTGAGGGTTAATTTGCAAATAGTCCTAAATATGTGTCCTTGAATTGAATTTAATGAGTTAGTGAATAAAAGAGTTACTTCTGAATATGTATAGATCAAGAATCGAGGAAAACGGACTTAGATCGCGGGAAAGCGAAAGTAATCGAGTAGTCGTTTCTATTTCCGATAAATTGAATCCGAGGTAAGTCATATTGCAAGTAAATGTAATTATATTGAGTTGAGCATATTCATATGCCTATCGTTGATAATGAACGCTTATGAAGTGTTATGCAAATGAATTCTGAGATAAGATCGGCTTAGCGACAATGTCTGAGAAGTCCCGTATGAACCTAGGAATACATAGGTATCTGTTCTGTTTTATCATGTAAGACCACGTCCAGGACGTTGGCATTAATTTGATATTTGAGTAAGTCCACGTCTAGGACGTTGGCATCGATATGAGCTTTACGTGTAAGACCATGTCTGGGACATTGGCATCGTATCGATTCGTATAAGACCCTGTCTGGGACAGTGGCATCGATATTTGAGTGCATGTAAGACCTCGTCTGGGACGTTGGCATTGTATGATCATTTTGAGTTTCCGAGTATCCTATTAGATTTCAAACGGTTCAATGGGCAAATCCGAGCTATACACCATTACGTAAATGTATACTCATTTCAGGTACGTTTGGTATGTACACTAAGTGTGTATAAAAGGTAAATACCTATATGACTTTGATTTGAAAAAAAAAATATGTTTGAATATGAGAATGGGAATGAGATGCAAGAATGGTTATGAATGGGGAAAATATGGCCAAGAATATGGATCAAAGCATATATGTGAGAAATTGCTATGAATATGAATTGTACCAATGTTTCTACATGCTTATATGCTCTACATGTTGAGTTTAATTGTATTATGACTTACTAAGCTTTTGGAAAGCTTACTTTGTGTGTGTTTTCTCTGTTTTATAGGTCGTCAAAGCTACTGAAGGCTCGAAACCGTCAAGGATCGTCATCACACTACTAAACTCATTTTTGGTACACTTTGGAAATGTATATAGCTAGATATGGCATGTATAGTCTAATATTTGATATAAGTTTGTTATATGAACTTAGCCATGTGATTTGGCTAGTTATGAGTTGAGAATTTGCTTGAATGAATGTGATATGTGAAGTATGTTTTTGGTATGGTTATTTGGTACATGATATGGTCAAGTTTTGATTAAGCAAATGAATGAATTATACTTGTGATGAGATGAGTTTTAGTCTTGTAAATTGGATGGTTGTTTTGGTATGTTCTTGGTTACCAAATAGGCATGAGATGTCTAGATGATTTTTCTTGTAGGTAAGACCCATGTGGGTGGCATTTTGGCCTTGCAAATGGCCTATAATGTCACACGGTTGTGGCACACGGGCGTGCCTAGTGACCGTGGGGCTAAGTCAGTAGCTAGCTTAAGAGCACACGGCCAAGACACACGGGCATGTCTAGTAGCCGTGTGAAAAAGTCAGTATATGGCCTATGAATGCACGGCCTTAGCACACGGGGGTGCTTGGTAACCGTGGAGCCAAAACAGATTCGACCACGGCCGAGGTACACGGGCGTGCTTGGTGGCCGTGGAGCAAAGTCGGTTTCGACCACGGGAGGACACACGGTGTGTCTTTGCGGCCGATGGGAGGAGCACACGGCTTTGCCTACACGGGCGTGTAACCCCTGTATCTTTGAAAAGTTTTAAATTTCCATGAATGTTTATATGTGTTTCGGTTTAGTCCCGACCCTGTTTCTAAGCATGCTTAAGGTCTCGATGACCTACTTAAGGGACACTATGATTGAAATAAATGAACGGTTGTATGGAATTTTCTGTAAATGTTTCCCATCTGTCCGGTAACGCCTTTAACCCTAGTCGGGTGACGGATACGGGTTAGGGGTGTTACAGTGTGTCCCCTTGCATGCTTGAATTTCAAGTCAGTATGCCTTGTAGTAAACACACGGGCAGAGACACGGCCGTGTGTCTCAACCGTGTGGGAGGCACGGCCTAGGACATGGGCGTGTGCCTTGGCCGTGTGACCTTAGTGAGATGATGACGTCATAGTCAGAATGCCAAGGTTTTGGCACACGGGCTAAGACACGGGCGTGTCATGGCCGTGTGAGGGACACGGGCGTGTGTCCGGCCGTGTGAAATTAGTCAGTGTCGACCACGGGTGGAAGACACGAGCATGTCTTAGGGGCACACGGGCATGTCCCTAGACCAACACGAGCGTGTGGCCCCTGTTTTGATGAAAAGTTTTCCAAGTTCACAAAAGCTCTCGGATAAGTTCTGAAACCTCTCGGAGGTATGTTTAGGGCCTCTTAGGCCGAGATTGAGTAAGAGAATGGGTTTATATGAAGTTTTATAGCCTATCGTGTTATGTTTAAGTGAGATAAGTTTGGTAATGCCTCAAGCCTGATTTCGGCTTCGAACACGGGTAAGGAGTGTTACATTTATTGGTATCAGAGCTACAATTTAGTTGATTCTAGGACTAGCGTAGCGTAAGTGCGAGTCTAGCTATACATGCCATATGTAAGAGTGTCTGAGTAATGATAGTGTGATGGCTCCTGACGTTTAAAATCGTGTTTTATGTAGTAAATAGATTCTGATCCAGACCGAACTGCAGCCGATGATGCTGCGAATAATGCGCCGGCTCCCGCTCAAAGGACCGCGCCAGCAAATAGTAGACCAGAGACCTTGGGTCAGGGAGAAGAGGCCCGAGAAGCCTTTCTCCATATGATGAGCAATTGGTATACTGAGTATACCTGAGCAAATCCTAATGCTCAACCCCCTCCACCCCTACCTATTCCTCAACCTGCTCCATTAGCTCCTCAAGTGGTTGAGGTAGTGAGGAGAGAAAGGCCTCCGGTTGATAAGATCCGGAAGCAAGGAGCCAAAGAATTTCGGGCTAGTAGGGATGATGATCTGGAGAGAGCAGATTTCTGGCTCGAGAATACCATCAGGGTATTCGATGAATTATCGTGCATGCCTGAGGAGTGCCTAAAGTGTGCAGTATCTCTCTTGAGAGATTTAGCCTATCAGTGGTGGAACACCCTTGTGTCGGTAGTACCAAGGGAGAGAGTTAGCTGGGAATTCTTCCAAGAGGAATACTGGAAGAAGTACATCAGCCAGACGTTCATCGACCATAAAAGGAAGGAGTTCTTGGAACTGAAGCAAGGCCGTATGTCAGTGACCGACTACGAACGGGAGTTCGTAAGGCTTAGCAAGTATGCCCGGGAGTGCGTGTCTACTGAGTCCGTCATGTGCAATAGATTTGAGGACGGATTAAATGAAGATATTCGTTTATACTTGGGAGTCCTCGAACTAAAAGAGTTTGTAGTGTTGGTAGATAGAGCCTGTAAAGCCGAAGAGTTGGCTAAAGAGAAAAGAAGAGCTGAGAATGAGTCCCGTGACTCGAGAAAAAGGCAGTTGAATAAGTCCTACCAATCCTCATCTAAGAAATCGAGGGATTTTGCTACTCGATCAGTCACCTCAGCCGGGTTCTCAACCCGAAGTAAGGGCAAGAAATTTTTGGGGTCTAAAGGGCAGACCACGTCAGTTGCTAGTGTAGGCAACGTTCGACCGAGTAGACTGAAATGCTCTCAATGTGGCTGGTGCCATTCTGGTGAGTGTCGAGCAAATGAAAAAGCTTGTTTCAGATGTGGGTCCTTAGACCACTTCATCAGAGATTACCCCGAGGTGGGTGAGAAAGAGAAGCCTCAGAATGCAAGACCGGGAAGTACTGCTAGAGGAAGACCATAGAGAAACCCGGGAAATGAGATGGGTAGCAAGAATCCATCTAGAGAGCAAGCTGTAAGAGTCGAGGGTAGAGCACCGGCGAGAACTTATGCCATTCATGCTCGTGAAGAGGCGTCTTCCCCCGATGTAATCATGGGTACATTTTCTTTTTATGATACTCATATTATAGCTTTAATTGATCCGGGATCTACCCACTCATACATATGCATGAAATTAGTCTCTAGCATGAGCATGCCTATAGAGTCTACGGAATTCGTAATACGAGTGTCTAATCCCCTAGGCAAGTATGTGTTAGTTGATAGAGTATGCAAAGGATGCCCTTTGATGATTAAGGGTCATTGTTTCCTGGTTGATCTCATGCTATTGCCATTTGATGAGTTTAATGTCATCATTGGGATGGATTGGTTAGTTACTCATGGGGTAATTGTGAATTGTAGGAAGAAGCATATTGAGTTGAAAAGTGAAAATGGGGATTTTATTCGTGTTGAATCAGATAAACCAGATAGATCACCAGTAGTGATATCAACCTTGTCGACTCAGAAGTATTTGAGAAAGGGGTACGAGACTTATCTTGCCTTTGTGTTGAACACTAAAGAGACTGATTTGAGAATTGAGTCGGTACCCATAGTATGCGAGTACCCAGATGTTTTCCCGGAAGAGTTGCCAGGGCTACCTCCGGTTAGAGAAATTGAATTTGGGATTGAGTTAGCTCCGGGTACTGCCCCTATTTCTATTGCTCCATATAGAATGGCACCAACCGAGCTAAAAGAGCTAAAAGCACAGTTACAAGAACTAACGGATAAGGGTTTCGCAAGACTGAGTTTTTCTTCGTGGGGTGCTCCCGTTTTATTCGTGAAGAAGAAAGATGGTTTTATGAGACTATGCATAGATTATCGGCAACTCAACAAGGTAACTGTGAAGAACAAGTACCCGTTGCCGAGGATCAATGATCTATTCGATCAATTGAAGGGAGCCATGGTATTTTCCAAGATAGATTTGAGGTCAGGGTACTATCAGTTGAGAGTCAAGGACTCAGATGTGCCGAAAACCACATTTAGGACTAGGTATGGCCACTATGAATTTTTTGTCATGCCTTTTGGTCTAACGAATGCCCTTGCGATCTTCATGGATTTGATGAATCACATTTTTCGGTCATACTTAGATAAATTTGTCGTAGTCTTCATCGACGACATACTGATCTACTCTCGAAATGAGAATGAACATGCCGAGCATTTAAGTATAGTTCTGCAAGTTTTGAGAGAAAGACAATTGTATGCCAAATTCAGTAATAGTGAATTTTGGCTCAAAGAAGTGGGATTTTTGGGGCACATTGTGTAACGCCCTAAATTTGGGCCTAGTAGATTGGGGCCTATTGGGTTGTAACGCCCCAAAAATCCTCAAACTTTAAATTTTTGTGCACTGAGGTTGGTATGTATGAGTAGCACTTAGAATATTAATTTTAAGGTATTATCGGGATTATTTGAAGTCTTAGAGATAGGGAAGACCATAGGGAAAAAATTACTTTTCTTGCTTTAGTGGACCCTAGTCATAGGCATTAGGCCTCTTAAGCAGATTAAGGGGAAAATAGGAATCAAATGGGCTTGTGGTCCAGTGGCAAGGTGGCGTCACTAGGGGGGCTACAAGGTGGCGTGAAGAGATCCAAGGTTCGAGTAGTGGTAAAGTGTTTTTGGAGTGTTTAATTTTGCATAGTGGACGACCAGAGTTGTATGGAATTTGGACTCTTTCATTGAAGTGTTTGAATTGGCCTTGTGAGCTGATAAAGGAGGGAATTTCGGATGAGATAAAGGAGATATCATGAAGAAAAATTCGGAGATGAGAAGTGGGAAGAGTTGGTGCCGAATTGGACTGTGGGGGAAGGTAGGATTCGGCTATTGGCTATAAAAGGAGGTGACGAATTCCTTTGAGAGGTTCCTTGGGTTCCATTACTTTTCTTTTTCTCCCCCTTAGCCGAATTCTTCCATTTGCCGAAAAAAAAACCCATCATTCCTTTGTCGAATTCCCCATACCTTCTCTTCTTAAATTCCTTTTCTTGTTCACCTTTAGTTCTAGCCGATCACTTCTCCTCTTCTTCTGCCTATTGGTGCCGAATTGTCTCTGTCACCATACTAATCTCAAAAGCCAAATTTAGGCCGCAGGATTGAAAGTGGATTTGGTAAGTATTCTGTTAACCTCTCTTGTACGTTTTGTGAAAAACCGAAAGGCTATCTAACTGACCTATCGTTAACTCTGTGGTACCAAGGATAAGGTTCAAAGATCGCAAGCGTGGTAGGATCATTAGCAAGGGTAAGTGTTCTTTACTTCGGTTTAAGAGTTGGTCGAATGGTCATATATGTTGTGAGGGTGACTTGTGTTGGATGCAAGTCATCTATTACTTAAGCTCTAATGTTTAAGTTGGTACAGATCTAGGGTCTAATTGCAGTTGGTGTTAAAGAAAGGAGCTATTAAGGCTTGTCGCACACGGTAAGGCTATAGTGAGGTTTCGATTTTTGATAAAGTTTGTATTTAGCCTATGATTAATGGTTAAGGAATATCGAATGTAGGTTCGTGACTAAGAAGAATTCACAGCACGCGCTATTACCAGGTGTGTACAAACACTACACACACGATATCGGCAATGCCGAAAAGCCAAAAGTGGCTAAATGGGCCTGTCGAACTTGTGGGCCCAAAATGGAAATGGTTGATATGTGAGCATGAATGATGAATTGGCATGAACGGTTGTATGATTTGATCGTAATCGAGTCCAATGGGCTATATGAGCATGAAATTTGTTTAACGAGCTATATGAGCCTGAAATTGGCTTAATGGGCTATATGAGCATGAAATTGGCTTAATGGGCTATATGACATGAAATGGGCTTAATGGGCCTTATGGGTTTTTAGAAATATATGTTAGGGTTTAATGAACTCTAGGCCTAGTTTGACAAACTCTTGAATAACATAAAACTCTTGTAATAATCAAACATGTCTGTGGACAAGTCGATAGGTTAGGGTGTGGTAATGGACATATGCATGTCTAGGATTGGATCTAGGGAGAGCTTGGTATTTAAGCAGTCCTAGTGGCCCACCTCCTCTTCTCTGGAATCCTACCTCGTGCGTAGTGTCTGTTCACTTTAGCCGCGAGGACTTGTTGATGGGCCAAACTTCATAACTAAAACCCAAGAGGAAAGAAATTTCAGAAATACCCCTGTAGGGCAGAATTGCGAAAATACCCCTATAGGGCAAAATTACGAAAATACCCCTGTAGGGTAGAATTATGAAAATACCCTATATTGTGAAATGACTAAAATACCCCTATGTGTTAAATATAAGTTTTATGGATGTTACTCATGTGCATGCCGCATTCATATGATATTTTGTTTAGGATGCATATGGGTGGGAATTATGGTACAGAGGAAGAATATGAGGATCACATAGTCGCTTGACGACCGTGGATCCACCGGTGGCTTTAAGCCCATTATATGATTAGCAGCTTTGCTGTAACGTTAAGTAGTGCCGCTGTGAGTGCTACCATTGAAGTGTAGCGGAGGGGTGGGTCGAGCTAGAATTCCCCACAGGTGTATAAGGTTGGAAGGGAAATGGAGTGTAGCGGATGGATTTTTGGGGAGGGTTTTGCATTATCTTGTTTTGCATATGATATGATATGATATGATCTGATATGAGGTCATTGTGGGCTAAGGCCCAAGACCACCGATTTTGATAGGGCTTGGGCCCAATGTGATAATTGTATATTAAATTGATCGCCAAGGGTCGTACACAGTGAGTTTCGAAACTCATACCCTCTTATTTAATGTTTTAGGAGACGCTCAGTAGACGCCTCGACGTGGAAGAGGGACTCGGAGATGGCCACATTGCAAGTTAGTTAGAAGTTTTTTTTGTTTATTTGTTTCGAATGACTTTAGTTTAAATCCTTTATTTTCATTGGTTGTAATAAGGCCTTGTATCTCCAATTTGACGTTACTTATGGGTTTTATTATTATCTCTGCTGCTTAATTTTTATTTTGACTTAAATAAATTTCTAAAGTTTAACAAGGTTTTCAAAATAACTATAACCTATGGGCTTTTATTTTAAAACATGGGCTATCTTCTTAACTTAACAAGATTCAAGGATTTTGGGCTTTTAGGCCTTAGATTTTAACTTAGCAATTTTTTTTTAGATTGTGCCTTTGATGTGACATTCCCGGATTCGGCCATAACGTCTAGGCCGGGTTTGGGGGTGTTACATTTAGTGGTATCAGAGTCCAGTTGCAAAGCTCGAGCTGTGAAATGGGCCTTAGGTTTTGGGTTTTTAAAATAAGTGGATTAAAGAGTTTTTGCAGGATCTTGCAGTGTGGTTCACCGAGCCCTTGACATCGAGCCAAGTAAGTTTTTCTGTTATTTTACTTGTTTAAATTACGGAACTATAATTAGATATTGGGCTACTTTAAACAATAGGTTCTTAGAGACTAAAGCCCGTAGGGAACTTAAGCCTGTAGTGGATTTACGACCGCGAAATAATTTTTAAATTGTCACCCGCATAAGACATGTGTTTTAAACAGTGGAACTATGCACTAATTTCATAAAATTCTAACCCAGAAATACGCACGCAATGATGAGCGCTAGAAGAGGTGCAAGAGGTCATGGCAGAGGCCGTGGAAGTGTTAGGGCAGGGTCGTCAGAGTCAGGCCATATGCCCAACGTTAGAGTAGAGGAGGCTCCGCCCTCACTAATAGCGGAAAGGGGACCATATGAACGGGCTGCCGCTACGGAAGATGCAACATCGCAGGCCATGTTAAGAATCTTAGAAAAGGTCGTTGGGCCCAATAATGGTACGAGAAGTCGTGGGTCAATTGCGGAGCGACTCCGAGCTAATGGGGCAGAGATTTTCAAAGGAGTAGCGGGGGTGGCCCCGAATGTGGCGGAGTATTGGTTGGAAGCTACGGAAAGAATTATGGACGACCTGGATTGCTCGGTGGAACAAAAGTTAAAAGGGGCGATATCCTTACTTAGGGAGGAAGCTTATCAGTGGTGGTTGACTGTAAAGGAGGGAAACCAACTGGAGCAGATCACCTGGGAGTTCTTCAAGTCGACATTTCAGGGGAAGTACATTAGAGCGACCTATGTAGATGCCCAAATAAAGGATTTTTTGAATCTGACTCAGGGAGATAAGTCGGTAGCAGAGTATGAGGCTGAGTTTTTGTGCCTCAGTCGATATGCCAAGGGGATAGTCGCAACAGAGCATGAGAGATGTGTACGATTCGAGGATGGGTTAAGAGACAATCTTAGGCTGCTTATAGCTCCCCAGAGGGAGCGAGACTTTGCAGTCTTGGTGGAGAAAGCAAAGATAGCGGAGGAAGTAAAGCGCACGGAGTGCCTCCACCGAGAAAAGGAGAAGGGCAACAACAAACGGAACGTGGAAACTATGGGGGCTGAACAGAGGCCTGCAAGGAGGGCCAGAGTGAATAGGCCGGTTGGAGCTGAGGCCCCTATTGCTGTTGCTAATACCGGGATACCACCTTGTGTTGTGTGTGGAAAAGGGCATACGGGTGAATGTTAGAGGAGAATAGGAGCTTGTTTGAGCTGTGGATATATGGAACATAGGATTAGAGAATGCCCGAGAAGGCCAAATCAGGAGCGAGCCGGTGGCAGAGGTAATTTTCAGCCACAGAGGGGTGGTCAACAACCACCAAGGGGCTGCGAACAAGCCAGGGGCGATAATGGTAATGAACGCGGTCGTGGAGCACCAGGTAGAGGTGCAGGTTATGCTGAGGTGAGGCAGCCAGCTTTGGTCTATGCAGCACATCGCTAAAGGGACGAAGACGCTCCGGATGCGAATAATGGTGCATACCCTACCATAGTATACTGAGTGTTTATTTTGGCTTTAAAATTAGAGTGCGCAGCGAAAGCATAGTGGTGAGGCTTGGGTAGTACGATTAATAGTTAGTTCGAAATTTTGAGGACGAAATTTCTTTAAGGAGGGTAGAATTGTAACGCCCCAAATTTGGGCCTAATAGATTTGGGCCTATTGGGTTGTAACGGCCCAAAAATCCTGAAACTTTAAATTTTTGTGCACTGAGGTTGGTATGTATGAGTAGCACTTAGAATATTGATTTTAAGGTATTATCGGGATTATTTGAAGTCTTAGAGATAGGGAAGACCATAGGGGAAAATTTATTTTTCTTACTTTAGTGGACCCTAGTCTCAGGCATTAGGCCTCTTAAGCAGATTAAGGGGAAAATAGGACACAAATGGGCTTGTGGTCTAGTGGCAAGGTGGCGTCACTAGGGGAGCTACAAGGTGGCGTGAAGAGGTCCAAGGTTCGAGTAGTGGTAAAGTGTTTTTGGAGTGTTTAATTTTGCATAGTGGACGGCCAGAGTTGTGTGGAATTTGGACACTTTCGTTGAAGTGTTTGAATTGGCCTTGTGAGCTTATAAAGGAGGGAATTTCAGATGAGATAAGGGGGATATCATGGAGAAAAATTAGGAGATGAGAAGTGGGAAGAGTTGGTGCCGAATTGGACTGTGGGGGAAGGTAGGGTTCGGTTATTGGCTATAAAAGGAGGTGTCGAATTCCTTTGAGAGGTTCCTTGGGTTCCATTACTTTTCTTTTTCTCCCCATTTGTCGAATTCTTCCATTTGTCGAAAAAAAAACCCATCATTCCTTTGCCAAATTTTGGTTTTCTCTCTAGCCGAATTCCCCATACCTTCTCTTCTTAAATTCATTTTCTTGTTCACCTTTAGTTCTAGCCGATCACTTCTCCTCTTCTTCTCCCTACTGGTGTCGAATTGTCTCTGTCACCATACTAATCTCAAAAGCCGAATTTAGGCCGCAGGATCGAAAGTGGACTTGGTAAGTATTCAGTTAACCTCTCTTGTACATTTTTTGAAAAGCCGAAAGGCTATCTAATTGACCTATCGTTAACTCTATGTTAACAAGGATAAGGTTCAAAGATCGCAAGCGTGGTAGGATCGTTAGCAAGGGTAAGTGTTCTTTACTTTGGTTTAAGGGTTGGTCGAATGGTCATATATGTTGTGAGGGTGACTTGTGTTGGATGCAAGTCATCTATTACTTAGGCTCTAATGTTTAAGTTGGTACAGATCTAGGGTCTAATCGCAGTTGGTGTTAAAGAAAGGAGCTATTAAGGCTTGTCACACACGGTAAGGCTATGGTGAGGTTTCGATTTTTGATAAAGTTTGTATTTAGCCTATGATTAATGGTTAAGGAATATCGAATGTAGGTTCGTGACTAAGAGGAATTCGCAGCACGCGCTATTACCAGGTGTGTACAAACACTACACACACGATATCGACAATGCTGAAAAACTGAAAAGTCGAAAGTGGCTAAATGGGCCTACCAAACTTGTGGGCCCAAAACGGCAATGGTTGATATGTGAGCATGAATGATGAATTGGCATGAACGGTTGTATGATTTGATCGTAATTGAGTCCAATGGGCTTTATGAGCATGAAATTGGTTTAACGGGCTATATGAGCATGAAATTGGCTTAATGGGCTATATGAGCATGAAATTGGTTTAATGGGCTATATGACATGAAATGGGCTTAATGGGCCTTATGGGTTTTTAGAAATATATGTTAGGGTTTAATGAACTCTAGGCCTAGTTTGACAAACTCTTGAATAACATAAAACTCTTGTAATAATCAAACATGTCTGTGGACAAGTCGATAGGTTAGGCTGTGGTAATGGACATATGCATGTCTAGGATTGGATCTAGGGAGAGCTTGGTATTTAAGCGGTCCTAGTGGCCCACCTCCTCTTCTCTGGAATCCTACCTGGTGCGTAGTGTCTGTTCACTTTAGCCGCGAGGACTTGTTGATGGGCCAAAGTTCATAACTAAAACCCGAGAGGAAAGAAATTACAGAAATACCCCTATAGGCAGAATTACGAAAATACCCCTGTAGGGCAGAATTACGAAAATACCACTGTAGGGTAGAATTACAAAAATGCCCTATATTGTGAAATGACTAAAATACCCCTATGTGTTAAATATAAGTTTTATGGATGTTACTCATGTGCATGCCGCATTCATATGATATTTTGTTTAGGATGCATATGGGTGGGAATTATGGTACGGAGGAAGAATATGAGGATCGCATAGTCGCTTGACGATCGTGGATCCACCGGTGGCTTTAAGCCCATGATATGATTAGCAGCTTTGCTGCAACGTTGAGTAGTGCCGCTGTGAGTGCTACCATTAGAGTGTAGCGGAGGGGTGGGTCGAGCTAGAATTCCCCACAGGTGTATAAGGTTGGAAGGGAAATGGAGTGTAGCGGATGGATTTTTGGAGAGGGTTTTGCATTATCTTGTTTTGTATATGATATGATATGATATGATATGATATGATATGAGGTCATTGTGGGCTAAGGCCCAAGACCACCGGTTTTGATAGGGCTTAGGCCCAATGTGATAATTGTATATTAAATTGATCGCCAAGGGTCGTACACACTGAGTTTCGAAACTCACACCCTTTTATTTAATGTTTCAGTGGCGCTTTCGAGACGGCTCGACGTGGAAGAGGGACTCGGAGATGGCCACATTGCAAGTTAATTAGAAGTTTTTTTTGTTTTTTTGTTTCGAATGACTTTAGTTTAAATCCTTTATTTTCATTGGTTGTAATAAGGCCTTGTATCTCCAATTTGACGTTACTTATGGGTTTTATTATTATCTCCGCTGCTTAATTTTTATTTCAACTTAAATAAATTTCTAAAGTTTAACAAGGTTTTCAAAATAACTATTACCTATGGGCTTTTATTTTAAAACATGGGCTTTCTTCTTAACTTAACAAGATTCAAGGATTTTGGGCTTTTAGGCCTTAGATTTTAACTTAGAAAACTTGTTTGAGATTGTGCCTTTGATGTGACATTCCTAGATTCAGCCATAACGTCTGGGCCGGGTTTGGGGGTGTTACACATTGTCTCAGGAGATGGAATTAGAGTAGACCCGAGTAAGATTTCAGCAATTGTTGAATGGAAACCGCCGAGGAGCGTAACTAAAGTTAGGAGTTTTCTAGGCTTAGTCGGCTATTATAGGCATTTTGTTAATGGATTTTCCATGATAGCTACCCCGATGACGAGATTATTACAAAAAGATGTGAAGTTCGATTGGACAGTGAAGTGCCAATAGAGTTTTGAGAAATTGAAGACACTGTTGACTGAGGCTACTGTTTTGGTGCAACCTGAACCGGAAAGAGAATTTGTGGTTTACAGTGATGCATCCCTGAACGGATTGGGTTGTGTACTTATGCAAGTGGGTAAGGTGATTGCATACGCCTCTAGGAAATTAAAGTCGTACGAGAAGAATTACCCGACTCATGATTTAGAGTTGGCCGCAATTGTGTTTGCGTTGAAGATTTGGAGACACAATTTATATGGTGAAAGGTGTCGGATTTTCAACGACTATAAAAGCCTAAAATACTTGATGACTTAAAAAGATTTGAACTTGAGACAAAGGAGGTGGTTGGAGTTGATTAAGGATTATGAGTTGGTGATTGACTACCATCCGGGAAAGGCGAACGTAGTCGCAGATGCTCTGAGCAGGAAATCATTGTTCGTACTGAGAGCCATGAGTACTCAGATGGCTTTGTTGGATGATGGTTCCATTGTAGCCGAGTTGAGGGCTAGACCATTATTCCTCCAAGAGATTTGTGAAGCTCAGAAAGAGGATAACAGCTTGCAAGCCAAAAGAGTTTTATGTGAGTCAATTGATGAGTTAGACTTTCGAGTAAGTCCTGATGGGTGTTTGACGTTTTGAGATAAGGTCTGTGTACCCAGAGATGGTGAGCTTATTCGTAAGATCTTGCATGAAGCGCATAGGGGATGTTTAACTGTGCACCCTGGTAGCACGAAAATGTACAATGATTTGAGGAGGTGGTATTGGTGGCCTGGTATGAAGAAAGACATTTCCGAGTTTGTATCGAGATGCCTGATTTCTCAACAAGTGAAGGCTGAACATCAAGTACCTTCGAGTTTACTTCAACCCATTATGGTTCCTGAGTGGAAATGGGACCGTATTACCATGGACTTCGTGACAGGCTTACCGTTGACTCCAAAGAAGAAAGATGTGGTATGGGTAGTGGTAGATAGACTAACAAAGTCAGCCCATTTCATACCAGTGCAAGTTGATTATTCGCTTGATAAATTGGCGGACTTGTACGTGTCAGAGATAGTAAGAATTCATGGTGTGCCATTGTCGATCATTTCGGATAGAGATCCGAGATTCACGTCACGGTTTTGGAAAAAGTTGCAAGAGGCCTTGGGCACGAAATTGAGTTTCAGTATAGCCTTCCATCCACAAACCGACGGGCAGTCGGAGAGAGTAATTCAGATTCTTGAAGACATGCTTCGATGTTGTGTTTTGGAATTCCACGGTAATTGGGAGAAATACTTACAATTGGTGGAATTCGCCTACAACAACAGTTTTCAGTCAAGTTTGAGAATGGCGCCTTATGAAGCATTGTATGGGCGTAAGTTCCGAACGCCCTTGTATTGGTTAGAACTCAGAGAGAAACATATACACGAGGTCGATTTGCTTAGGGAAACTGAAGAGAAAGTAAAAGTGATACGTGACTGTCTGAAAGTCGCCTTAGATAGACAAAAATATTATTCAAATTTCAAAAGGAAGGTGATTGAATTCAAAGTCGGTGATAAAGTGTTCTTGAAAGTATCACCTTGGAGGAAAGTCCTCAGATTTGGCCGGAAGGGCAAATTGAGTCCGTGTTTTATTGGACCTTATAAAGTTACCGAGAGGATAGGACCGGTAGCTTATCGGTTGGCTTGCCACCTGAGCTGGAAAGGATTCATGACGTCTTTCATGTATCCATGTTGCGCCGATACCGTTCAGACCCTTCACATGTCATAGTACCAACAGAGGTAGAAATACAACCGGATTTGACTTATGGTGAAGAACCAGTTAAAATTTTGGCGCGAGATGTCAAGCAGTTAAGAAACAAAAGCATAGCCCTTTTGAAAGTATTATGGCAAAGGCACAGAATAGAAGAGGGTACATGGGAGCCCGAGGAAACGATGAGAAACCAATACCCCAACCTTTTCACCGATAAGATTTTTGGGGACGAAAATCCTTAAAGGGGGAGAATTGTAACAGCCCGATTTGGGGGCTATTCGGAACAGTGATCTCGAGATCACTAATCCGAGTCTATAGAAAATTATTTTCATGATATTTTATGAGTTAGTATATGATTTTATAAGTACATGAAATTTTTGGTGCTTTAACTTTAGCGATTTATTGGGTAATCGCGAAAAAAGGACTAAATCGTATAAAGTGCGAAAGTTCCATTCTATAGGCTAAAGGTACCAAATAGCCATATATTGTTAAATTGAGGTCTTTAAAAGGCAAATTAGCCCTTGAAAAGGCTTGGCCGGCCATAGACTACCATAGGAGACAAATTGGTCAAAGTTGGTGAGTAGGTGGACTAAATTTATAGTTTAATATTAGAATAAGAGAAAATATCATCTTTTCTCCTTCACTATTCCACCAAAAATTAGCAGCAAATAGAGGGTAGAAAGCTTCAAAAATTTCAGCACACTCATCTCTTTTCAAGTAAGTGTTCTAGTGATCTTTTCTTGAAAATAGTTGTACTTTTGAGACCCCTAGAACTTAAGCTTTCAAATGAGGGGACTAATGTGCAATATGGTAAAAAGTTTAGAGTTTTACCATGAGAGCTTTCATTGTTATTTTCTACATTTTTATGGAAGAAATTGAGTCTTGGTTGTTAGATGAACAACTTTTGTGAAAGGTGTTGTCTTGAAAACACCTAATTGGACCTTGATGAAAAGGTTACAAAATTGTAGTAAATATGTGAAATGTTGAGTTTTTATGATAGCTATAAGAGTATTAAATGTTCACCTAGGCTTGTTTAAGGTAGAAATATGATTAGAATTTATTTCCGAGCCTAAGGGAAAATGGTCATTTTGCCAAAATCTAGGGGCAAAATAGTAATTTTGCCAAAGCATGATTATTGAAATGATTTTATTGATGTGGTGATTAAAATGAGCTAAATTTCTATTATAGAGCAAGAAGAATCGAGAATTCACCTCGATCGGGGAAAGAACAAAGTCTTGGACTAAACCGACAAGCTAGCTCATTTTGAAATCGAGGTAAGTTTGTATGTGATTAATGCAACATTTATGTTAGCATGTTGAGACTGCTTGGTATTATATTGATATATATCTATAATTCCCTACTAAGTTGAAATGTTGAAGTCCAAGTGGACTATAATGAATGTGGAAATACTATCATCAAAGCACGGGGTGAATAAGATCCTGTGTAAAACCATGTCTGGGACATGGCCTCGGCACCGAATTGAAATCCCATATAAGACCATATCCAGGATATGGCTTCGGTATTGAAAATGAAAATCGTATAAGACCATATTCGGGATATGGCATCGACACTTGATATGCGATTTCGTATAAGACCATATCTGGGATATAGCATCGGCATTCAGAGGTGACTCCATGTAAGACCACCTCTGGGATGTGGCATTGGCCTCGTATTTATATTAATGACGATAGCTTGCATCTTTTAGTATCCCTAGTGATTAAAGGGGATGAGTAGATGAGTTAGAAGTAGAAATGAGATTAGTACTAAAGTCTTGTGAATGATTGAATACAGGTACTCGTGAATGAGTCACGAAGAAACGATTACGATATGTGGCATGGTATTTGCTAAGTAAAGGCAAGTATGAGTAAGTATGGCAAGAAGCCTATGACTTGTGTATGGTTAGTTAATGCCATGGATGGATTATATTATGAGCTTATTGTTGCTATTTATTTCCATGCAAACTTACTAAGCTTTATGCTTACCCTTTTCATTGCCCTTTCTCCTTGTAGTATTGCCAAGCTAACTCAAGAGGTTGCGGACGTCGGAGTTCGGAAATCACACTATCGACATCACTTTGGTATAACAATTTAGACTTATTTTGAGTATGGCATGTGTCTAGGCCGTGTGTGACACACGGTCAGCCCTATGGGTATGTGGAAAGACCGTGTGTCCCCTTGCATGCTTGAATTTCAAGTCAGTATGCCTTGTAGTAAACACACGGGCAGAGACACGACCGTGTGTCTCAGCTGTGTGGGAGGCACGGCCTAGGACATGGGCGTGTGCCTTGGCCGTGTGACCTTAGTGAGATGATGACGTCATAGTCAAAATGCCAAGGTTTTGGCACACAGGCTAAGACACGAGTGTGTCAAGGCCGTGTGAGGGACACGGGCTAGGGACACGGGCGTGTGTCCGGCGGTGTGAAATTGTTCAGTGTCGACCACGGGTGGAAGACATGGGCATGTCTTAGGGGCACACGGGTGTGTCCCTAGACCAACACGGGCGTGTGGCCCCTGTTTTGATGAAAAGTTTTCCAAGTTCGCAAAAGCTCTTGGATAAGTTTTGAAACCTCTCGGAGGTATGTTTAGGGCCTCTTAGGCCGAGATTGAGTAAGAGAATGGGTTTATATGAAGTTTTATAGCCTATCGTGTTATGTTTAAGTGAGAGAAGTTTGGTAATGCCTCAAGCCCTGTTCCGGCTTCGAACACGGGTAAGGGGTGTTACACTGAATTTGTTATTAGAGTATCGAACCCCTTAGGTAAAAGTATCCTAGTTGACAAAGTATGCAAGAACTGTCCGTTAATGTTTCGAGATGTTTGCTTTCCGACTGATCTGATGCTATTACCTTTTGATGAGTTTGATATAATTTTGGGTATGGATTGGCTAACATTGCATGATGTTGTTGTGAACTGCAAACGAAAGACTATTGATTTGAGATGTCCAAATAATGAAATAGTTCGAATTGAATCTAATGATGTGAATGGACTACCGGCTGTGATATCAGTGTTGAAAGCTCAGTGTTATGTGAAAAAGGGTTGCGAAGCCTATTTTGCCTATGTGATTGATTCGAGAGCAACTAAAAAGAAAGTTGAATCTGTGGCAGTTGTTTGTGAATTCTCTGACGTATTCCCTGAAGAACTACCGGGGTTACCTCCGATATAAGAAGTTGAATTTAGTATTGATTTAATGCCGGGAACGACTCTTATTTTGATAGCTCCGTATAGAATGGCACCAATAGAATTGAAAGAATTAAAGTCACAATTGCAAGATTTGACCGATAGAGGATTTGCACGACCGAGTTTCTCAATTTGGGGTGCTCCTGTTTTATTTGTGAAAAAGAAAGATGGCACGATGGGAATGTGCATTTATTATCGTCAGTTGAACAAAATGATAATAAAGAACAAATATCCTCTGCCGAGAATTGATGATTTGTTTGATCAGCTTAAAGGAGCCACTGTGTTTTCAAAGATAGATCTGAGATCGGGATATTATCAGTTGCGAGTAAAAGATTCAGATATTTCGAAAACTACTTTCAGAATGAGGTACGGGCACTATGAGTTTTTAGTTATGCCTTTCGAACTAACGAATGCTCCTGCTATTTTTATGGATTTGATGAACAGAATTTTCATACCATATTTAGATCGATTTGTTATTGTATTCGTTGACGACATTTTGATTTATTCGCGTGATGAAATTGAGCATGATGAACATTTGAGAATCGTGCTACAAACTCTACGAGATAAGCAATTGTATGCAAAGTTTAGTAAATGTGAATTCTGGTTGCGTAAAGTCGGTTTTCGGGGACATATTGTGTCAGCATCTGGTATACGGGTTGATCCGAGCAAGATTTTTTCTCTTCTGGAATGGAAACCTCCGAAGAATGTGTTTGAAGTTCGCAGTTTTCTGGGACTTGCTGGTTATTATCGAAGGTTTGTAAAAGGCTTTTCGATGATTGCAACTCCATTGACCAGATTGCTTCAGAAAGATGTGAGATTTGAATGGTCCGATAAATGTTAGAAAAGCTTTGATCAGTTGAAAGCCCTTTTGACTGAAGCTCCAGTTTTGATACAGCCAGAATCAGTGATCGCTGTGATGTTAGAGTTTTAAAATTTATAAAGAGAATGATCGATCCTGGAACTAACTATAACAACGATTGAGGCAAGTGCACCTATCGAACAGTAGTATAGCTTAGGCAAGACCGGATTGTCGAACCCAAAGGAACTAAAAGTACTAATACTAACTTTCTTTCTATTATTTAGCCTAAAATAAGTGAAGTTGTTTATTAATCTAAATTAACTAATTACTAAGCTAAAGACGCAAAGACAAAAAGAATGAATTGGGGAAATACTTGGGAAAAACTCAGTTGATTAAGACGATACCCTTAGGAAGAATCCACCTAGATTTCACTTGTTATCTAACACTGAACCAGACGATTTATTCACTTGATCCGTAGGACTCCCTAATTTATATTAAACCCTCTCTCGAGGCGAATAACGTCTAACCCTAGGTTGATTAATTGAAATCTCTTTCTATTTAAAACCCCTAGAATAGCAGTAAATCGATCTATGGACTCCCATATTAGGTTCCACCCTAATCCGACAAAATCTCATCACCTTATCTCTAGGCGCGCGATCAACTCCGCTTAATTATGCTAGATCTACTCTTAAGCAGGGACTTTTGCTCCACCACCTAAGCACATTCAACTTGAATTAATATCCGCGAAATATCAACACAAGAATTAAGCACACATAATCAAGAACAAATCAAGTATTTATCATATAGTTCGTAAAACAATAACAAGATTCATCTAGGTTTCATCCCCTTCGTATCTCAAGGGTTTAGTTCATAATAATAAAGAAAAACATCTCAGAAGAAAAGATAAAACAAAACATAAGAAATCCCTAAAACCCCCTGAACGAATTGAAGAGGAGATCCTCCGTCTTGAGTAGAATTTTGGCTTCTTGAGATGGATCAACTGGCTATCCCTTGAGAGTTTCCCACAAATCTGACCTTTTCGACTCGGCTCCTTGGCCTAGCTAACTGTCCCCTTCTAGGTTATACTTAGGGTCTTTATATAGGCTTTTGAAATAGGTTTCTTTGCCCCTAAGTATCCTTTTCTGAGCGAAATTACTCTCCTCCACGGCAGGGGTACGGCCATGGCACACGCCCGTGTGAATCGTGGCCAGGCCGTGTTGGACTCCGTTAATGAGGCACGGCCGTGTGGTCTTGGGCCCAGGCCGTGTCGATTTCGTGATCTGGCCCATTTGGCCTGTTTTAAGCCTGTTTCTTGTTCTTTTCATCCTCCGGTGCTTCCCTGAGTATATAACATGAAAAGAAAGGATTAAGAGCACCAAATTATACCAAATAAGGGATAAATCATCCAAAAACATGCTAAATGTGGGACTAAAATATATTACTTTTACGGTTTATCAAATACCCCCACACTTAAGCTTTTGCTTGCCCTCAAGAAAAATTCTCAACTTACAATTAAAACGAACTTTCTATAATTCATAATTCCTATCAACAATGTTTCATCATAATTCATAGATAATTTATACATGGATAATTCAATTCAAAGAGTCCTAAGGATTCAAACAATCTAAGTCATAGATTTGTAGCTCGAAAATATAGGCGTCTCCCCGTATCTAAATAATTACCTTCAATTCAAAACCGACAAGGATTGACATCCTCACAAAAGATTCACTCAAATCACTCAAAGTGTTTAAGGTTCAAAATTTAGGCACTCAAAAGTCGAACATAAAAAGTTAATCCCATAGGTTTGCCTAAAAATCAAGTCTCCACCACTGTAATATGAGATGATGCACAAATCAAAAGGTCTTTGTCAGGGTTGTAACGGGGCTAGGGTTAAGGTATGGATAGAGGCTGAATTAGAAGGTTAGAATCGAGATTGAATTGATAAAATACCTAACTAGAAATAATAAACTGAATAATTACATAATGGATTGAAACTTTAAACTAATAATACGAGCTTCTTCTTCAATATTTGGAATTCAAACGTATAAGCTCACTTAACCACAAAACTAGTAATGAATAATGAATATACTTTTGATTTTTTCTTTTTTTTCTTTTTTTTTTACATCTACTCATATACTAAGATGAAATAATTAGGTAGCTTAATCAAATTAAATCTCGATATAAGGGAAGTCGAAAAAGAATGGTGATAACAAATACAAAGGGTTTTGGGTTAATATTAGTGGTTATGTCAATAAAAAGGGTTGTTAAGATTAAAAGGGGTTCACTAGGGGTTAATTGTGAAGGTAGGCTTTTAATGGAGTTAGTGGGTTAAAACCTAGGTGCCTTAATCATCTCTGTATATCAAATCATAGGTGTGGTCTCGATATGTATAAACGAGGCAAGTTCTAGAATAACAAATCAATGTTGACATACTCATAATCAATAAAGTGAGCATGAGAAAGATTATATGCTCTATAAGGATCAAAAACTCACAAAAATTATGGGTATTTTGATGTCAACCTAGTAAATTTCAAACTTCAAAGTAATATTTAAATTCAGGTAGACAACCTAGAAAATTTTTAATTTCTGAAAAATAGACTTATCATGCTTGATTCTCTAGTATTCTTAGAATTTAATTATCAATGCACAATTATCAATGACTTAATCTAAAACATATCAATAAAAGTCATAAATCATAGAAATTTCATTATAATGATAATATGAGAAACTTACTTTAAGAAACAAGACATAATTCAGGATTTTGAGAACAATGCAAAAAGTTTGGCACCTAATTTCAGGAATTTGAGAATAATGAAAAAAAAGTAAGGCACCTTTTTAGGTTGTTCACCCCCCCACACTTAAGATGTACATTGTCCTCAATGTACAAAGATATATATATATATAGACAATTAAGTAGAAATTCAAAAGATATGGAGAAAAGTGAAACTTTCTGAATTATGGATAAAATTAATGAAAAGAAACCGGATAGGATTGGAGGTGAACGTAGGGAAGCGCCTCAAACCGTTTGAACTTGAATCCTCAAGGTAGCCGGTGGCCGATTTTATTGTATCCTAAGCTAAATCTAAATGGTATGAAGAATAAGAAGAAAATAATAAATAAAATAAAAATAAAAATAAAAATAAAAATAAAAATAGAAGTAAATAAAAATAAGAATAAAAGTAAATAATAGAAAATGAAAGAAGAAAGACAATCAACAAGAAAAAGGAAGAAGGGGGTCTAAATAGAGATTATGGATCCGGTGGTTGCCCCGCCTTTGTACCTTCTCGTGATGGCCACACGCCACGGCCACGATCGTGTGCAAGGCCGTGTGGTATGGAAATTTGTACCTTGGTTAGTTTATGGTTAGGTGCTAAAAGGAAAAATAAAAGTAAATATAAAAATGTAAAAATTAATGGGGTTAGTGCTCAAGGTTGCCTCCCGAAAGCGCTCGCTTATAGTCTTAAGCTAGACTTTACCTCTCATTCGTATGGTCATGGTGGTTTGAGGAGGTGAAAATCCTTTCTCATGCGATCAATTCGGTTGTGGATATAAAGTTTAAGTCGAGTAGTGTTTACCTTAGAAGTGCTAAATTTAGGATTAGTTACCTCGACTGTTCCATCTGGGAAGATTTTGAGTACCTGATCTCCTATCTTAAGCTGGGTTGTCCCATCGTTAAGTTTCTCGTGGAGTTGCCTCGTTTTTACTTTGTGTATTTTTAGTCTCTCCTTGAAGTGTGTCTTCCATTCGTCTAGTTTATCGATCCAAAGCCTTCGTTCCTCATGAATTTCTTCTTTACTGATACGAGGTCTAGGATCTAGCATTTGCGAAAAAGCTTCAAGAAATGGCAAGTTAATATGAAATTTCTTTGGAAGTTTAAGAGACTTGCCTAATTCTTCCTCTGTGTGGTCTTTTTTTGTTGCATTGGGGTATGGCGCACGAGCTTGGTACTCTGTGAATTCTGGGTTTGGTAAATCTGGCTTACCTCAACCTTACCTCCACTTACCACAGTGCTCTTGCCTTGGGTCGATTCCACTAACCTTTCACCGTCATGAGTCAAGTTACGGCTTGAATTTGCTTTTTGGGTTAGTTTCAGTGTTGCTTGGCAAGCTTTCTTGTAGTTGTTCGTAAATCACTTCGCAAGTTGTCCAACCGACTTAGTAATTTCCCCAACCGACTTAGTAAGTTCCCCAACTTGGTTCTTGATCCCTTCAATCGATGTTTGTTGGTTTTTAAGTGTTGTCTCAGTGTCTTGGAGACGGGTATCTGTGGCTGCCATGAATTTTGTCAGCATCTCTTCAATGTTCGACTCCTCTTCCTGTTAGTGAGGTGGTTGTTGAAAATCTTGAGGAAGTTCCGGTCTTTGGCTATTTTGATCATCCCACGAGAAATTGGGATGGTACCTCCAACCTGCATTATAAGTGTCATTATAAAAATTATTTTGTGGTCTAGAATAGTTACCCGTATAGTGAGCTTGCTCGTTTTCCATGCCATATCCGTAGAGTGGGTACTCAAGATTCGCCACGCCTCCTAAATTCGAATCATATTGTATTTCTGGGTGTACCTGCGAGAGACTATTCAAACCATCAAATTTTTTATTCATCATCTCTAACGATTAGATAACCCGTGACCACGTCGAGGTTGAAGACACCGGGTCGCTTTAGTAGGAATTGTCTCATCATCGCTTGCCACCGATAATTATTCAAAGCCATCTTCTCTATAGACTAAAATCAAATAAAAGAAAATTTAGCAAAGTAAAAAAAATTAAAAATAATAATAATAATGATAACGATAATAATAATAATAATAATAATGGCTAAAGTAATAAAAATAGAGTTTTCTTAATATTTTAGTTCCCTGACAACGGTGCCAAAAACTTGATCGCTGTGATGTCAGAGTTTTAAAATTTATAAAGAGAATGATTGATCCTGGAACTAATTATAACAACGATTGAGGCAAGTGCACCTATCGAACAGTAGTATAGCTTAGGCAAGACCGGATTGTCAACCCAAAGGAACTAAAAGTACTAATACTAACTTTCTTTCTATTATTTAGCCTAAAATAAGTGAAGTTGTTTATTAATCTAAATTAACTAATTACTAAGCTAAAGACGCAAAGACAAAAAGAATGAATTGGGGAAATACTTGGGAAAAACTCAGTTGATTAAGACGATACCCTTAGGAAGAATCCACCTAGATTTCACTTGTTATCTAACACTGAACCAGACGATTTATTCACTTGACTTGATCCGTAGGACTCCCTAATTTATATTAAACCCTCTCTCGAGGCGAATAACGTCTAACCCTAGGTTGATTAATTGAAATCTCTTTCTAATTAAAACCCCTAGAATAGCAGTAAATCGATCTATAGACTCCCATATTAGGTTTCACCCTAATCCGGCAAAATCTCGTCACCCTATCTCTAGGCGCGCGACCAACTCCGCTTAATTATGCTACATCTACTCTTAAGAAGGGACTTTTGCTCCACCACCTAAGCACATTCAACTTGAATTAATATCCGCGAAATATCAACACAAGAATTAAGCACACATAATCAAGAACAAATCAAGTATTTATCATATAGTTCAGAAAACAATAACAAGATTCATCTAGGTTTCATCCCCCTTCAGGTATCTGAAGGGTTTAGTTCATAATAATAAAGAAAAACATCTCAGAAGAAAAGATAAAACAAAACATAGGAAATCCGTAAAACCCCCTGAAGGAATTAAAGAGGAGATCCTCCGTCTTGAGTAGAATTCCTGCTTCTTGAAATGGATCAACTGGCTATCCCTTAAGAGTTTCCCACAAATCTGACCTTTTCGGCTCGGCTCCTTGGCCTAGCTAATCGCCCCCTTCTAGGTTATACTTAGGGCCTTTATATAGGCTTTTGAAATAGGTTTCTTTGCCCCTAAGTATCCTTTTCTGAGTGAAATTACTCTCCTCCACGGCAGGGGCACGGCCATGGCACACGCTCGTGTGAATCATGGCCAAGCCGTGTTGGACTCCGTTAATGAGGCACGGTCGTGTGGTCTTGGGCCCAGGCCGTGTCGATTTCGTGATCTGGTCCATTTAGTCCATTTTAAGCCTGTTTCTTGTTCTTTTCATCCTCCGGTGCTTCCCTGAGTATATAACATGAAAAGAAAGGATGAAGAGCACCAAATTATACCAAATAAGGGATAAATCATCCAAAAACATGCTAAATGTGGGAGTAAAATATGTTACTTTTACGGTTTATCAATCAGGTAAAGAGTTTGTGATTTATAGTGATGCTTCGTTGAATGGTCTGGGATGTGTTTTGAAGCAGGAAGGCAAAGTTATAGCTTATGCCTCGAGACAATTAAAGCCGCATGAAAAGAATTATTCGACACATGATCTTGAGTTAGCTGCGATTGTGTTTGCCCTAAAGATTTGGCGTCACTATCTCTTTGGTGAAAAATGCCATGTGTTTTCGAATCATAAAAGTCTGAAATATTTGATGACCTAGAAAGACTTGAATTTGTGACAGAGAAGATGGTCAGAACTGTTGAAAGACTACGAGCTTGTGATATATTATCATTCAGGTAAAGCAAATGTTGTTGCTGATGCATTGAGTCAAAAATCGATGTTTGCATTATGTGCGATGAATGCTCATTTAGACTTGTCTGATGATAGTTCAATTTTGGCTGAGTTGGAAGCGAAACCGTTGTTTTTACAGCAAATATGTGATTCTCAGAAAGTTGAAATGAAATGTTAGCGAAACGAGCTCAGTATGATTCGAACTCTAATTCTGAATTTCGAGTTGATGTGGATGATTGCTTGAAATTTCGAGATCGAATTTGTGTTTCGAGAAACCCAGAGTTGATTCAGTTGATCTTGAATGAAGCACATAACAGTAGCCTATCTGTTCATTCGGGAAGTACAAAGATGTATCATGATTTGAAGCAACATTATTGGTGGTCTGGTATGAAACGAGACATCTCTGATTTTGTTTCGAAATGTCTAGTTTGTCAGCAAGTTAAAGCTGAACATCAAGTGCCATCTGGTTTGTTACAACTGATAATGATTCCTGAATGGAAATGGGATAGAGTGACGATGGATTTTGTTTCTGGGTTGCCTTTGACTTCGAGAAAGAAATATGCAATTTGGGTTGTAGTTGACAGATTGACGAAATCAGCCCATTTTATTCCGGTACGATCTGGTTACTCACTTGATAAGTTAGCTGATCTTTATATTTTTGATATCGTGAGATTGCACAGGGGGGCACTATCTATTGTATCTGACAGATATCTGAGATTTACTTCACAGTTCTGGAAGAAACTGCAAGAGGCTTTAGGTACTAAATTGCATTTTAGTACAGCTTTTCACCCACAGACAGATGGTTAATCTGAGCGAATTATTCAGATTCTCGAGGATATGCTGAGATGTTGCATCCTTGAGTTTGATGGCACGTGGGAACAATATTTGCCATTGACTGAGTTTGCGTTTAATAATAGTTTTCAGTTGAGCATCAAAATGGCACCTTATGAGGCTTTATATGGACGCAAATGTTGAACACATTTGTTTTGGACTGAGCTCAGTGAGAATAAGATACACGGGGTCGATTTGATTAAAGAAACAGAATAGAAAGTGAAAGTGATTCGTGATAGTCTAAAAGCCGCGTCAGATCGTCAGAAATCCTATGCAGATTTGAAACGGAAATATATCGAGTTTGAGATCGGAGACAAAGTGTTCTTGAAAGTATCTCCGTGGAAGAAAGTACTCAGATTTGGACGTAAAGGCAAATTGAGTTCGAGATTTATCGGGTCGTATGAGATCATTGAACGAATTGGACCTGTCGCATATCGATTGTTGTTGCCACCAGAATTAGAAAAGATTCACAATGTGTTCCACGTGTCAATGCTTAGACGATACAGATCTGATCCATCACGTGTGATTTCTTCGTCTGAGATTGAAATCTGACCCGATATGACTTACGAAGAAGAACCAATTCGTATCTTGGCCCATGAGATTAAATAGTTGAGAAATAAGAAAATTCCATTAGTAAAAGTCTTATGGCATCGACACGGAATGGAAGAAGCTATGTGGGAGCCCGAAGATACTATGAGACAACAATATCAGAATCTGTTTAACGGTAAGATTTTCGGGGACGAAAATCCCTAAGGGGGAGAATTGTAACAGTCCAGTTTAGACCCTAGTCGGAATAGTGGTTTCGAGACCACAAATCTGAGTCTGAAAAATATTTTAATATTATTTTTTGTGTCTACAGTATGTGAATTGACATGTGTGAAATTTCTGTGATTTAATTTCTACGATTGTGTGTTTAATTTGAGAAAAGGACTTAATCGCAGGAAGTGTAAAAGTGGCCTTCTAATTGAATAAGTGCGGAATTGTTATTGTCTTTAAAATGAGAAGTCCTTGAGAGGTTATTAAGCCATTATATAGTAAGTGAATGGTTAATGAACAATTATAACCAACCATAATATATGTTTATATGTTTAATAATAAGGTTAATTTTGTAAAAGGATTAATAATGCTATTATAATAAAAAAAAAGGCTAAAATAAGCCATTTATATTGGTCTTCATCCACCGAATATTGAAAAGAAAAAGGGGTTTAAAGCTTTTACAACATTTGGCCATTGAAGAGATTGATTAAGGTATGGATTTTGATCGGTTTTTGATAATTTCTACGTTTTTGTAATCGTTGCTTTGAATACTTCAAAACCCATGTCTTAATTTTGTGAATTGATGATGATTTTGAAAAGATCCATTGATGAATTCATGAGCTTTGTGATGATTGTTGATGAAATATGAAATATATGTGTTAGATTAACATAGTTTGTCTTTGGACTTTTGATGAATTTGAGTAATTTGAACTAAATTGAGAAAATATTATTTTGATGGACTAAAATGTGAAATAAATGAAAAGTATGGACTTGTATGATTATGGTGAACATTCGGCTAAGCATGGGTACATAGAGATTTTGTGTATTTTGTGATTTTATGAAATAGGGAGTAAAATGTCAAAATGTGAAAATGTGAGGGCTAATTTGTAAGTTTCCCTAAATATGTGTTTTTGGATTGAATTGAATGAATTGGTGAATAAATGGATTAAATTTGAATATGTATAGATCAAGAACCGAAGAAAATGGATTTAGATCGCGAAAAGTCGAAAGTGGTTGAATAGTCGAGTCCGTTCGTTTATCCGAATCCGAGGTAAGTCTATATACAAATAAATGTATTTGTATTTAATTATGTATTTTTATATAAGATCTCATTGTGATGAATGTGAACGAGATGATAACTACCTAAAATCTGAGGTAGTATCGACAATATTTCAATGTCCGAGAAGTCCTGTACGAACCTAGGAATAGATAGGATTACATATGTCATGACATAGGTTTCCGATTTGTAATATCGTGTAAGACCACATCTGGGATGTTGGCATCGATTTGAGATTTACGTGTAAGACCATGTCTGGGACATTGGCATCGTATTTGATTCGTGTAAGACCCTGTCTGGGACAGTGGCATCGATATTTGATTACATGTAAGACCACGTCTGGGACGTTGGCATTGTACGATTATTCTATGTATTCCGAGTATCCTATTTGATTCTGAATGGTTTAACGGGCAAATTCGAGAAATGAAAGACTAAGTGAATTGTGTAACCGTTTCAGGTACATTTGTTGTCTATGCTTTGTTTAAGCATGAATGGTGAGTATTTATGTACTTGCAAAAGATAAATATGTGCATTGAAGTAATGTGATAAAATGTGATATATGTATGACTATGATATGAGCAAAAGAGATGTTTTGTGATATGATATGTTGGTAAGCTATGGCTAAACAAACGAGCCAATGAAAATGTTTTGATTTTGAAATTGAGAGACATTTATGGCATGTATTAATATGATTAGGTGTATTTTATGTTAAGTTTATTTGTATATGGCTTACTAAGCTTTCGAAAGCTTACTTTGTGTGTGTTTACTATGTTTTATAGATCGTTAAAGCTACGGAAGACTCGGAGATCGTCGAGGATCGTCATCACACTACCCAATCTTATTTTGGTACTTTTTGAAAGTGTATATACTAAAGTATGGCATGTATAGGCTAGTCACTTTGAATTATGTTTGAGATATGTACATAGCCATGTGATGTGGCTAGATAAATGTTTATGGTATGAATGAGTAGTCATGTTATATGATGCTTGGTTTTGGTATGGTTTGATGGTTAGTGAAATGGTCAAAATAATGGTAAGCTTATTGATGCAAAGTAAGCATATATTTGATGAATGGTGGTTATAATGAAATGGTAAGTTTGTGATGAATTATACTTGGAAATGTTTGTCTTTTAATTGAGCTAATTATTGCATAAGATGGTATGCTTGAAATGCTTTTGAATGCTTGGAAAAGTTGGTTACTTTGGCATGATTTGAATTGGTATGATGCTTGTAGGGATAGCCTAGAGTGTGGGTGGCATTTTGGCCTTGCAAATGGACTATAATTGCCCACACGGTTGAGCACACGAGCGTGTGGCTCGACCGTGTCCTTCATGGTTGAATTTCAAAACAAGTCAGGCTCGACCATGGGCTGGACACACGGGCGTGTGACTGGCCGTGTGATGCAAGTCAGGCTCGACCACGGGTGAGGCACACAGGCATGTCTCAGGCCGTGTGGACAAGTCAGTATGTATGCCCTGTTTTGGTACGGCTCGGGACACCCCTAACCCGTATCCGTCGTCGAATTAGGGTTAAAGGTTTTACCGGACAGATCAGAAACGTTTTCAGACATTTCATAATACAATTCATCAATTGCAATCACTATGTCCCTTAGATAGGTCACCAAGACCTTAAGCATGCTTTAAAGAAGGGTCGGGACTAAACTGAACACATACAAAAATTCTCGAAAATTTAAAACTTTTTGAACACTGCAGAGGTCACACGCCCGTGCAATCAGACCGTATGCCTCCCACAGCTACTAGACACACCCATGTGTCCTGGCCGGGTCAAAACAGGGCATGTATACTGACTTACCCCCACGGCCACCAAGCACGCCCGTGTGCCACAACCGTGTATGCATAACAGGCCCTTTGCAAGGCCAATATGCAACCCACACTTGGGTTTACCTTACAAGCATCATACCAATTCAATTCAAATACATTTGAAATTCAAATATTATGTCAAAAGATCAACATGTAATTTCATCCAATCACAACTTCAATCATGCTAACTTATATACCAATTTGTACCACCAAAGCACATATTCATCCAAGCATGAGTCAACCACATTTTTCTTCCATGTAACCATTTCATTGATCAAACATACATACTCATAAAACATTCATAAGCTTACCATAGCCTTGATCATTTCAATAGCTAACTTGTCATACCAAAATATACATCATATACCATATTCACTCATGCACATTACCAACATTAACTAGTCAAACCACATGGCTATTTACATCTCAAACATATACCAAATAACTAGCCTATACATGCCATACTTAGTATATACATTTCCAAAAGGTACCAAAATGAGTTTGAGTAGTGTGATGACGATCCTCGACGGTCCCCGAGCCTTCAGTAGCTTTGACGATCTATAAAACAGAGCAAACACACACAGAGTAAGCTTTCAAAAGCTTAGTAAGCCATATACAATTAAACTTAGCATAAAATGCTTATAACCATATTGACACAATAAAATTTTTGGTTCTCCTAACAAATTCACCACATATATTCTTTTGCTCATTTGCTTAGCCATATCTTACCATATTCTTCAACTCAAATATCACATATTCACATGGCTCATTCAAGCATATCTTTACATGTTATCTCATCATTTCAATACACATATTCATCTTAGTAAGTTCATTTAGCCACTTACCTTTCATACACACTTAGTGTACATATCAAACGTACCTGAAACAGATATACAAATCATATAGTCGTTCGTATCTCGAACTTGCCCGTTGAACCGTTCGGAATCTAATAGGATACTCAGAGTGATCGGATTAGTCATACAATGCCAACGTCCCAGATGTGGTCTTACATGTAACTAGATACCGACGCCACTGTCCCAGACAGGGTCTTACACAATTAATACGATGCCAAAGTCCCAGACATGGTCTTATACGTAAATCTCATATCGATGCCAACATCCCAGACGCGGTCTTACACGAAATCTCGAATCAATGCCAATGTCCCAGACGTGGTCTCACATGATATCACATATCGGACACCTATGTCATGACATATACTATCCTATCTATTCTTAGGTTCAAACGGGACTTCTTGAACGTTGACACTATGTCAATTCTATCTCAGAATTCATGTATACATAATCTCATGTACATTCATCCTTATCAATAGTCATATGAACATATATAATTCAATACAAATACATTTATTTGTATATCGACTTACCTCATATTCGGATGGTTGATCGGATTCGGTTATTCGACTACTTTCGCTTTCCTGCGATCTAAATCCGTTTTCCGCAATTCTTGATCTTAATTAAGCTTTAGAAATGGCCGAATGAAACAAAGCTCAAAACCCCTTTCTTTTTCTCAATATTCGGTGGATGAACTTAAAAGATGACAACATTTTTGGCTTTCATTTTATTTAATGTTACTAATTATCAACTTACTATATTAACCTTATATAATAAAATTATAAAACATACTTTTCAAGGTCATTATTGACCATAGCCATCCACTAGCCTTATAATTGGCTAATTTGTCACATAAATCCTCCACATTTTAAAGACATTAAATAAATAAACACTTATACATTTAACCATCAAACTTCCATTTTATGCGATTAAGCCCCTTTTCTAAAATTAAGCACACAAACAGAAAAATTAACTTACGGAACTTTAACACATGCTTAACCACATATCAAAGACACAGAAAATAATATTAAAATATTTTACTAACTCAGATTTGTGGTCCCAAAACCACTATTCCGACTAGGGTATAAACCGGACTGTTATAATTCTCTCCCCCTTAGGGATTTTCGTCCCCGAAAATCTTACCGTTAAAAAGATTTGGATATTGCTATCTCATTGAATCTTAAGGCTGCCACGTAGCCTCTTCTATTTCGTGTCGATACCACAACACTTTCACTAACGAAATTTTCTTATTTCTCAACTCTTTTACTTCACAAGCTAAAATACGGATCGGTTCTTCCTCGTAGGTCATATATGATCGGATTTCAACTTCAGACGGAGTAATTACATGTGACGGATCGGATCGGTATTTACAGAGCATCGAAACATGAAATACATTGTGTATCATTTCAAGCTCAGATGGCAACAACAATCTATAAGCAACTGGCCCAACTCGCTCGAAAATCTCATACGGTCCGATGAATCTCGGACTCAACTTACCTTTACGTATGAATCGAAGTACTTTCTTCCACGGACACACTTTCAAAAACACTTTGTCACCAATCTCGAATTCAATATCTTTACATTTCAAATCCGCATAGGATTTCTGACGATCAGACGCTACTTTCAGACTATCACGGATTACTTTCACTTTCTGTTCAGTGTCTTTTATCAGATCAACCCCTTGTATCTTATTTTCACTGAGCTCAGTCCAATACAGAGGTGTACGACATTTGCGTCCGTACAAAGCTTCATAAAGTGCCATTTTGATGCTCGACTGAAAACCGTTATTATATGCAAATTCAATCAGTGATAAGTACTGTTCCCATGTACCATCAAACTCAAGAATGCAGCATCTCAACATATCCTCGAGAATCTGAATAATCCGCTCGGACTGAACATCTGTTTGCGGATGAAAAGCGGTACTGAAATGCAATTTTGTACCCAAAGCTTCTTGCAGTTTCTTCCAGAATCGTGATGTAAACCTCGAATCTCTGTCTGACACAATAGACAACGGTACTCCGTGCAATCTTACAATCTCTGAAATGTAAAGTTCAGCTAACTTTTCAAGTGAGTAATCAGATCGTACTGGAATAAAATGGGTAGATTTCGTTAATCTGTCAATCACAACCCAAATTGCATCTTTCTTTCTCGGAGTTAATGGCAATCCAGAAACAAAGTCCATCGTCACTCTATCCCATTTCCAATCGGGGATCAGAATCAGTTGTAGCAAACCAGATGGAACCTGATGTTCAGCTTTAACTTGCTGATAGACTAAACATTTTGACACAAAGTCAGATATGTCTCGTTTCATACCAGACCACCAATAGTGTTGTTTCAAATCATGGTACTTCCCAGATGAACGGATAGGGGACTATTATGAGCCTCACTCAGAATCAGCTGTAATAATTCAGAATTTCTCGGAACACAGATACGATCTCGAAATCTCAAGCAATCATCAACAACTCAAAATTCAGAATCAGAATTCGAATCACACTGAGCTCGTTTTGCTAACATTTCATTATCAACTTTTTGAGCATCAACTATTTGTTGTAAAAACATCGGCTTGGCTTTCAATTCAGCTATCACTGAACTATCATCAGATAGATCTAATTGAGCATTCAAAGCACATAGTGCAAACAATGATTTCCTACTCAGTGCATCAGCAACGACATTTGCTTTACCTGGATGATAATCAATTACAAGTTCATAATCTTTCAATAACTCTAACCATCTTCTCTGTCGCAGATTCAAATCTTTCTGAGTCATCAGATATTTTAGACTTTTATGATCTGAAAACACGTAAAATTTCTCACTGAACAGATAATGTCGCCAAATCTTTAATGCGAACACAATTGCAGCTAATTCAAGATCATGTGTCAGATAGTTCTTTTCATGAAGCTTCAATTGTCTCGAGGCATAAGCTACAACTTTGCCTTCTTGCATCAGTACGCATCCCAGACCATTCAACGAAGCATCACTGTAAATTACAAACTCTTTACCCGATTCTGGCTGTACTAAGACTAGAGCTTCAGTTAACAAAGTTTTCAACTGATCAAAACTTTTCTGACATTTATCGGACAAGTCAAATCTCACATCTTTTTGAAGCAATTTAGTTAATGAAGTAACTATCATCGAAAAGCCTTTTTATGAATCTGCGATAATAACCAGCAAGTCCTAGAAAACTACGAACTTCAGACATATTCTTCGGAGGTTTCCAATCCAGAATAGCAGAAATCTTACTCGGATCAACTCGTATTTCAGAGGCTGATACAATATGTCCCAAAAAACTGACTTCACACAACCAGAATTCATATTTACTGAATTTTGCATACAATTTCTTTTCTCATAGAGTTTGCAACACAATTCTCAGATGTTTAGCATGTTAAGTTTCATCCCGTGAATAAATCAGAATGTCGTCTATGAATACAACAACAAATCGATCTAGGTACGGTCTGAAAATTCTGTTCATCAGATCCATAAAAACAGCAGGAGCATTTGTTAGTCCGAAAGGCATAACTAAAAACTCATAATGCCCGTATCTCATTCTGAAAGCAGTTTTCAAAATGTCTGAATCTCTTACTCTTAACTGATAATATCCTGATCTCAGATCTATCTTAGAAAACACAGTGGCTCCTTTTAACTGTTCAAACAAATCGTCAATCTTGGGCAACGGATATTTTTTTCTTTATGGTCACTTTATTCAACTAACGATAATCTATGCACATTCGCATCGTGCTATCTTTCTTTTTCACCAACAGAACGAGAGCACCCCAAGGTGAGAAACTTGTTCTTGCGAACCCTCTGTCAGTCAACTCTTGCAGCTGTGACTTTAACTCTTTCAACTCTGTTGGTGCCATTCTATACGGAGCTATCAAAATAGGTGTCGTACCAGGCAACAGATTAATACCAAATTCAACTTCACGTATCGAAGGTAATCCCGACAATTCTTCAGGGAATACATCAGAAAACTTACAATCAATTGGCACTGATTCAACTTTCTTTTCAGACACTTTCAAATCAATTACATAAGCAAAATATGCCTCACATCCCTTTTTCATATATCTTTGAGCTTTCAATACAGATATTACAGCAGGCAATCCATTCAATTCATTAGACTCAATCCGAACTATTTCATCATTCTGACCTTTCAAATCAATGATCTTTCTTTTGCAATTAACAATAGCATCATGCAATGTCAACCAGTCCATACCCAGAATGATATCAAACTCATCAAATTGTATTAGCATCAGATCAGCAGGGAAACAGATATCTCGAAACATTAACGGACAGTTCTTGCATATTTTGTCAACCAGGACACTTTTACCTAAGGGGTTCGACACTTTTATAACAAATACAGTAGACTCTACAGGCAAAGTCTTACTGGATACCAAATTCATGCATATATACGAATGACTAGAACCAGGGTCTATTAATGCAATCACAGAAGTGTCATAAAGAGTAAATGTACTCGTAATAACATTAGGAGATGAAGCTTTCTCGCGGGCCCGGATGGCATACGCTCTGGCAGGCACTCTGACTTCAGATCTCGCAACTGAATCTTTCGTAGTTCTCTGACTACCACTGACATTTCTTGCATTCCGAGAAGGTCTACCTCTCACTGAAACATTTTCTGATCTCAGATTCTGAACAATCTCTTGCTCAATAGACTCTGGGCAACCTCGAATGAAATGATCTAATGATCCACATCTGAAGCAAGCCCGATCATTTAATCTACAACTTCCCGGATGTCTTTTGCCACAATGTTTACATTCGGGTCACTCAGATCGTACATTTCCAACACTTGCTATTGAAGTTGCAGGAGCTTTGAAATTCAATTGTGATCTAGCTCGATATCTATTAGAATGCCCCATATTAATTCTCGAACGACTTTGTTCATCTCTGAATTTCTTTGAAGCAGACTGAAATGATTTGCTCAGAAATCTCTTTCTCGCATCTCTGACTTCTGACTCAGCTTTTCTTTTATCTTTCCCGAGTGCCTCGGCTTTGCACAGTCGATCAACTAGTACCACAAACTCTTTTATTTCCAGAATCCCAACAAGTAAACGGATGTCTTCATTAAGACCATCTTCAAATCTTTTGCACATTATTGTCTCGGTGGATACACATTCACGAGCATACTGACTCAGTCTTACAAACTCTCATTCGTATTCAGTAACAGACATGCTGCCCTATTTCAAATCCAGAAATTCTTTTCTTTTCTAATCAATGAATCTCTCACTGATGTATTTCTTCTGAAACTCAATCTGAAAGAAATCCCATGTCACCCATTCTTTCGGATCAACAGAAATCAGAGTTTTTCGCCACTGATAGGCCACGTCTCATAACAAAGAAACAACACACTTTATAGTCTGAGGCATAGCAGATGTCTGAGGGGGATTAACCGGGGGCGGAGGTTGCGAAATAGTCGAGTTATTTCTTACAAACTGAGTGAACCATTCACTCATCATCTGGAAGAAAGCTTGTTTAGCTTCTCCCTCTTGACCGCTCGTTGCTGGTCTCGGATCAGATGGCGCTGTCCCTTGAACGGGAGCAGGCGCATTGCTTTCTACATCGTCAGCTACGGCTCTTTCAGGATCCATTACTATACGAAAATCACATTTCACACGTCAGGATTCATCACACTATCACAGTTCAGATATATGGCATGTATAGCTAGACTCTGACATGCTAAGTTAGTTCGAGAATCGACTAAATCGTAGCTCTGATACCAACCAAATGTAACACCCTTAACCCGTATCCGTCGTCAGATTAGGGTTAAAGGTTTTACCGAATAGATCAGAAATATTTTCAGACATTTCATAATACAAGTCATCAATTGCAATCACTATGTCCCTTAGATAGGTCACCGAGACCTTAAGCATGCTTTAGAGAAGGGTCGGGACTAAACTGAACATATAAAAAAATTCTTGGAAATTTAAAACTTTTTGAACACTGCAGAGGTCACACGCCTGTGCAGTCAGACCGTGTGCCTCCCACGGCTACTAAACACACCCATGTGTCCTGGCCTTGTCAAAACAGGGCATGTATACTGACTTACCCCTACGGCCACCAGGCACGCCCTGTACCATGGCCGTGTACTCTTAGGCAAGATACTGACTTAATCCCACGGTCACTAGGCACGCCCGTGTACCACAACCGTGTATGCATAACAGGCCCTTTGCAAGGCCAATATGCAACCCACACTTGGGTTTACCTTACAAGCATCATACCAATTCAATTCAAATACATTTGACACTCAAATATTATGTCAAAAGATCAACATGTAATTTCATCCAATTACAACTTCAATCATGCTAACTTATATACCAATTTGTTCCCCCAAAACACATATTCATCCAAGCATAAGTCAACCACATTTTTCTTCCATGTAACCATTTCATTGATCAAACATACATACTCATAAAACATTCATAAGATTACCAGAGCCTTGACCATTTCAATAGCTAACTTGCCATACCAAAATATACATCATATACCATATTCACTCATGCACATTACCAACATTAACTAGTCAAACCACATGGCTATTTACATCTCAAACATATACCAAATAACTAGCCTATACATGCCATACTTAGTATATACATTTCCAAAAGGTACCAAAATGAGTTTGAGTAGTGTGATGACGATCCTCGACGGTCCCCTAGCCTTCAGTAGCTTTGACGATCTATAAAACAGAGCAAACACACACAGAGTAAGCTTTCAAAAGCTTAGTAAGCCATATACAATTAAACTTAGCATAAAATGCATATAACCATATTGACACAATGACATTTTTGGTTCTCATAATAAATTCACCACATATATTCTTTGGCTCATTTGCTTAGCTGTATCTTACCATATTCTTCAACTCAAATATCACATATTCACATGGCTCATTCAAGCATATCTTCACATGTTATCTCATCATTTCAATACACATATTCATCTTAGTAAGTTCATTTAGACACTTACCTTTCATACACACTTAGTGTACATATCAAACGTACCTGAAACAGATATACAAATCATATAGTCGTTCGTATCTCGAACTTGCCTGTTGAACCGTTCAAAATCTAATAGGATAATCAAAGTGATCGGATTAGTTATACAATGCCAACGTCCCAGATGTGGTCTTACATGTAACCAGCTATTGATGTCACTGTCCTAGACAGGGTCTTACACAATCAATACGATGCCAATATCCCAGACATGGTCTTATACGTAAATCTCATATCGATGCCAACATCCCAGACGTGGTCTTACACGAAATCTCGAATCAATGCCAACGTCCCAGATGTGGTCTTACATGATATCTCGAATCAATGCCAACGTCCCAGACGTGGTCTTACATGATATCACATATCGAGCACCTATGTCATGACATATACTATCCTATCTTTTCTTAGGTTCAAACGGGACTTCTTGAATGTTGACACTATGTCGATTCTATCTCGGAATTCATGTATACATCATCTCATGTACATTCATCCTTATCAATAGTCATATGAACATATATAATTCAATACAAATACATTTATTTGTATATCGACTTACCTCGGATTCGGATGGTTGATCGGATTCGGTTATTCGACTACTTTTTCTTTCCCGCGATCTAAATCCGTTTTCTTCGGTTCTTGATATTAATTAAGCTTTAGAAATGGCTGAATGAAACAAAGCTCAAAACCCCTTTCTTTTTCTCAATATTCGATGGATGAACTTAAAAGATGACAACATTTTTGGCTTTCATTTTATTTAATGTTACTAATTATCAACTTACTATATTAACCTTATATAATAAAATTATAAAACATACTTTTCAAGGTCATTATTGACCATAGACATCCACTAGGCTTATAATTGGCTAATTTGCCGCATAAATCCTCCACATTTTAAAGACATTAACAAATTAACACTTATACATTTAAACATCAAATTTCCATTTTATGCGATTAAGCCCCTTTTATAAAATTAAGCACACAAACAGACAAATTAACTTACGAAACTTTAACACATGCTTAACCACATATCAAAGACATAGAAAATAATATTAAAATATTTTACTAACTCAAATTTGTGGTCCTGAAACCACTATTCCGACTAGGGTATAAACCGGACTGTTTTAACATGCCACACGGGCGTGTGACCTTTGTAACTTTGAAAAAATTTTAAATTTCTAAAAATTTCTGTATATGTTTGGTTTAGTCCCGACCCATTTCTAATGCATTTTTAAGGTCTCGTAGACCTATTTAAGGGACACGTTGATTTGATTCGTTGAATAATAATATGAAATGTTTGTAAAAGGTTTTTTTTTGTCCGGTAATGCCTTTAACCCTAAACCGGCGATGGTTATGGGTTAGGGGTGTTACACTGAGGGTTTGGAGGGGGTGGAGCTTGTTGTTGAGTGGTCGGGTTCGTTCGAACGAACGATGAGAACCACTCGTTCATCATTTGGAAGAAGGCTTCCCGAGCCTCTCCTCCCTGACTCACAGTCACTGGTCTATTTTCATTTTCAGTTGGCACCGTCCTTTTAGTGGGGGTCGGCGCGTTACTTTCTACATCATCCGCCACTGCTCTGTCGGGATCCATTTGCTATAAGAAAACATATTTTAAATCGTCAGGAGTCGTCACACTATCATTAGGTATATGTACATATGTACGGCATGTATAGCTAGACTCTCACACATGCTACGGTAATCCGAGAAATGACTAAACCATAGCTCTGATACCACAAATGTAACACCCCTTACCTGTATTCAACGTCGGAACCAAGTATGAGGCATTACCGAACTTAACATACTTAATCATACAAAATCGGGCCATAAATTTTCTTTCCAACTTAAAACTTTTCATTCGTATTCATAACGTCCCTATTATGGGCCTACGAGACCCAAATCATACATATAAGGTGGTTCGGGACTGAACCGAAAGCTTACGAACACTTAGAAAGTTTTTTTTGCTCAAAACAGGGCCACACGCCCATGTGGAAAGGAACACGCCCGTGTCTATAGCCCGTGTCCCTCACACGGTCATGACACGCCCGTGTCTTAGCCCGTGTGTGAAAACCTTGACATTCTATTTATGACGTCAGCAGATATTTAGGGTCACACGGCCAAGTCACACGCCTGTTTGTTAGGCCATGTGGCGAATTTAATTCTCGCAATTAATGTGCAGACTTCACACGGCCTGGGGACACGTCTATGTCCTGAGGTCGTGTCCTTCACACGGCTGAGGCACACGGCCATGTCTCTACCCGTGTGTTTACTACTGGGCATTCTATTTTGCTAAATTTGGATGCAGGGGGCACACGACCTATCAAACACGCCCACGGGGCTGACTGTGTGTCACACACGGCCTAGACACACGCCCGTGTGTCTACCCGTGTGGACAAATGTAAGGCTATTAACAAAGTCATTTGCCACCATGAAAAGCAACCATACCTATATCCTTTCCAGCAACACATAGCATAACAATAATGCGCCTCTAATATCCAAAATCTAGACATCCCCACCTTAATTTCACACTGCGTTCATCATGCATATACTCCACACATTACTCATTCAATTGTGCAAGCTTGCACTTCATGAATTTCATCATCATTGAATAGATATAACTTAACTAGTATTGGCCATTTCCAATGGCCATTTACAAAATGAAATAAATAACATTATTTTCCAACACATTGGCTAACCACTATGACATATAACAAAATGACCAAGTTCCTATAAATGCCATACCCAAAATAATCAAACTTTACTATACCCAAAAGAATAGCTTGATAGTGTGAATCAAGCTCCGACGTCCTTCGATCCTCGAGCTAGCTTGGCGACACTACAAGAAAAGGGAAAAGAGAGGGAGTAAGCATAAAGCTTAGTAAGTTTGCATGTAATACATAACAACATAAAATCTTGTAATAACATCCACATATTACATTATGAATTAACACAAAATTCTCAATGCAACATTGACATGGCTTACTCATACTCACTTTTACCGACCACATATCACATACCGGACTCATTTCTCGTGAGATTTACATATGTACCTGTATCACTCCATCACAAAATTTTAGCCCTTTTTTCTATATTTAACATAAACTTTAATTCTTTACCCTGTTGAACCACTTAAAATATCGAAGGATACTCGGAAATTGTCATACACGTAGTAAGATGCCAATGCCATATCCCAGATATGGTCTCATATGGGATCGCATGTCAATGCCGATGCCATATACCAGATATGGTCTTATACGGGATCTCATATCGATGTCGACGCCATATCCCAGATATGGTCTTACGCGAGATTATATGTTGATGCCCTATCTCAAACATGGTCTTACACAATTTAATACCGAAGCCAGGTCCCAAACGTGGTCTTACACGGAATCACTATTCGGTGTCGATGTCATATCCCAGATATGGTCGTACACGGGATCTTAATTCGGTGCCAAGGCCATATCCCAGATACGATCTTATACGGGACCTCATTAATCTAATGTCGTGACAAACGTATCATTTCTATTCCTAAGGTTCAACCGGGACTTCGATATTGTAACATCTAAAAATTAGAGAGTTTGTGATTTTGCATAATTGCATGTGTTGAGCTTGTCTAGCTAGCTGTTTGGGTGTGTTTGGGGGTTCTAGAAAGGCCCGGGTTCGAGTTAGAGCCTTGGAAAATTTTTGGTTTTTGGCCCTTTAGTGGAGAGGGCTGTCAGAAGCAAGACTTAAGTAAAATTGTGCGTGTTTAGGAGACACAAGTGGAGTGTGTAAGGTGGTGGCTGTGGCGTCATTGGTAGAGCAAGGGGAGAAGGGGTTCGAATCCCACAGATGGAAAATTGGAGGCTTCTATTTTGCTTAGGAGAAGACAAGAGGTTGTGTTTGAATCAAATACTGATGAAGAAGTGTTTGAATTAGTCAAGGTTGTTGGGTGAATTTGAATGAGTGATGGAGAGTGAATTAAGGAGGGATTCATGGAGAAAATCGTGGGGATGGATGAGTGAGGGGGAGTTAACCGAATGTGGGGATGTGAATAGGGAATTTTGGCCAAAGACTTCTCATCTTTAGAAAGTACATATTCGGTCAGTGTGAGTGAAGTGCCATTTTTTTTCTCTAAATCTTTTTGGGGGAATTGTCTGCATTTTAGCATTTTGAGGACTTTTTGAGTTCATTCTTTTAATTTCTTTTGATCCCTGCCGAAACCATTGCATTCCAAAGTCTCCTATCTCTCTCACTTTTTGACAATTGCTAGATGAACAAGCCTCTCTTCTCCCACCTTCTTTCTTCCTTTCCATCACCTCGCGATTACTACTTGTGTGTGTTGCTGAATTTCCTTATTTCCTTTCAGTTTCTCCTCTGGCCGAATACAACATCTTCTTTTCTTCTTATTGTTCTTTCCATCTCCATTCAGAGCCTAGGCCAAAACACTCAAAACCTTGACCCTTTGAGAATAGAGTCGAATCTATATCTATTAGGATCTAGGCATATCCTTCCCTCTCTGTTTGTTCAAACTTCGAATCTCGGACCGTGGTTCTTAAGTGTGGTTAGGGCCGAATATGGGGTTGGCCAAATTCTTTTCTTAATTGTTTTGGTTTCTCTCAAGCCGAAAGGCTGTCTTGATTTCAATTGTGGCCATGAGTATGGTGTAGCTAACATCTCCCTTTTCGTTCAAACATTGCTAGGGACTCGACGTGCTTAACCAAAGAGCCGACTGAGCACTTTTCTTTGTAGTGGATCTCTTGGTTGTTGGTAAGTAGTGTAGATTGATTTATCGATCTCAATTCTTGGAGATATCGCATCAAGGATTAAGACTAACGATTTAGAGTTGTTGGCTTTTTAGGTGCGTAAATTCGGGAGTTCAACCTACACTTGTAACAGGTGTGTAATCTCACACTATTGATTGTGACTATGTGATGTTCTGTGATTTGGGCATAAGCTGAAATGTCAAAAAGCTAAAGTATCAGCAACCGAGACACTCGAGCGTGCGAGCGCTCGTAGCAATAAATCGAGTCACTAATGATGGCGGTAGATTATTGAGAGTGTCACGAGCACTCTCGTGAAATGGAGGCCTTAACGGGCCTTATCGAGCCGAAACGAGCTAAGTGGGCCCATGGGCTAACGGGCCCTCTTGAGCAAAACTGATGGAAAATTGCCGAAAGACTGATGCGACTGCGAAGTCCACAAAACTGAGCCTAAAAACGAGTAGAATTGGCCACACGAGCGTGTGGGCCCGTTGGGGCTGAAATTAAGCTTTAGGCCAACTACACCGTTTTGACCAAAAAAAGGTCCTAAGTCGCTCGAGGCGACGAAAAGGCCGTTAGATGGCCAAATTATTGAAATACCCTCGGTGGGTAAATTACTGAAATACCCTCGGTGGGTAAATTACCGAAATACCCTTCAAGGGTGAAATTACTGAAATGCCCTCGTTGGGTGAAATTACTGGAATACCCTTGAGGGGTAAATTACTGTTTTACCCCTACCGACCAAATTACCTTTATACCCCTAGGGGGTAGATTTATGTTTATGTGTAATCTGTTTAATTGTTATGATGGTAAATTGTTGCATACACTGGATTAATATGTCACGACACGTTGCATTGGGTTGGGTTATGTATGTGGAGGAAGTATCGATTGGTGGCTATGCCACGTTATATCGATCGAGTGGCTCGCCACGATATATCGATTTCATGGCTCGACCACGATATCGTTATTACTAGCGACTTTGTTTGCATTGATATTGGCAGCTCGACTGCGTTCTTGGTGTGTAAAGCTGGGTGGGTTGACTTGGTCCCCGCATGGTGTGTAGGGTTGGTACGGGTGGTGTGATGGTTGGATTGGGTTGGGCTGCATTTTCGTTGCATTACCATGATTTTGGGGCTTAGGCCCGAACTGATACTGCATGGTCTTGGGCCCGCATCATGATCAGAATCGGGATTACACACTGAGTTCTTCTAACTCACCCTTTTCCTTCAACGGTGCAGGTAATCCCCAGCCTTAGGGGATTTGGAGCCGCGAGGGACTCGGAGGTGGCCACACGTACCGCATGTTTCGAGGGTGAATTTAGTATTTCAATTTGGAATTACTTTACTTTAATTATTAGGTTTTATAATTGTTGTAATAAGGCCATTGGAACTATTTTAACTTTTAATTGGGATTTCTTTGAACACTGCAAATTTAATCAACACAAGGCTTTCAAAACATTAAACAACTATTTTCCAAATATCACATTTCCGTAAATGTTAAGACCAAACTTCTGTAACTGAACCGATTTTTAATAAATAAGACAATACGTTCATTTTTTTGAATGGGTGTTAATTCGAGTAAACTTCTTTTGTGAATAAGCAATGAGAAACAAAATTTTGAACGTTTAAGTTAGAATTTGACAATGTGTTTTTCAAACTTCCATGAGGTTTTAAACATCACCTGATGTGGCACGCTAGATCCGGTCGTAACGTTTAGGCCAGGTTTGGGGTGTTACATTTAATGGTATCAGAGCCAGGTTGCAAAACTCGGCTGTGGAATGGGTTTTGGAATTTTTTCAAATCTATTTAAAATCTGGTATAGAAAAGTAGTATCATTGAACGTGTGGCACACTGAGTCTCCGGCATCCGAATCCGTAAGTTTCTTTACTCTATACTTGATTATATGATGAAATGACTGTAGTGAGAAACTACTAGAGATAGTGGTAGTACACTGAAACTTTTAGCTATAGAAACTAAGACTATAGAAACTGAAATGGTAGTAAACTCGATCTGCGGAAACAACTCTTATAACTGTTTTTCATAAAACACTTGTTAATAATCATGGGAACTATAAACTGATTCATAAAAATCTTAAACAGATTAATACGTTACATCGAGATGAGTACAAGAGGTCGCAGAAGGGGTACACGTGGCCGTGGTAGAGGTCGAGGTGCTAGGGCTGGGTCCTCAACATCGGTACATATGTCTGAAAGGGAAGCACCGGCATCACCAGTGACTGAAACGGGGTCTCATGATCGAGCTGAAGGGGACAATGCTTTGTCCCAAGCAATGCTACAGGTTCTAGAATGGGTTGCTAGAGCGAGCACTGGGTCGGTAGCCCGAGGATCAATTTCTGAGTGACTCCGGTCTAACAGGGCCAAAATATTTAGGGGCATCTCTGGTGTGGCCCCGAATGTAGTAGAATACTAGTTAGAGGCGGTCGAGCAGATCATGGATGACCTGGACTGCACAGTGGAGCAAAAGCTGAAAGGGGCAGTGTCCCTACTGCGAGGTGAGGCATACTAGTGGTGGCTCACTGTGAGGGAAGGCACAGAGGCAGACCGATTAACATGGGATTTCTTTTAAATGGCCTTCCAGAGGAAGTATGTCGGGGCTAGTTATGTGGACGCCCGGAGAAAAGAATTTTTGAATCTGGTTCAAGGGAATAGGTCTGTGGCGGAGTATGAGGCAGAGTTCCTGCGCTTGAGCCGGTACGCCCGGGGTATAGTTCCAACAGAATATGAGCGTTGCATGCGGTTTGAGGATGGTCTTAAGGATGAGTTGCGGGTACTGATAGCCCCGCAGAGGGAAAGAGACTTCGCTGCCCTGGTTGAGAAGGCCAAGATTGTCGAGGATGTGAAATGCTCTGAGTGTCAAAACCGTGAGTAGGAAAGGGGCAGAAATAAGAGAGATTTTAGGCCTTCCAATTCTTCATATAGATTTCATAAAAGGCCTATATTTGATGGGCTGGTCCAAACTGGAGTTCTATTTGTTGCTGGCAGACCGCAGCCTTGTGCAGTGTGCGGGTTATCTCATCAGGGTGAATGTTGAAAGAGAACTGGGGCGTGCTTCAGATGTGGGTCGAGAGACCACAGAGTTAAAGACTGTACGCAGAAGCCAGGTCCGATGCCAGTTGCAGGTCAGGGATATGTTCAGTTAGGGAGAGGTGGTCAACAACCACCGAGAGGCCGTGGTCCAGCCCGAGAGGGAAATGGGTTTTGACGGGATCGTGGAGCACCGGGCAGAGGTGCTATAATACAGATGCAAGACAGCCAGGGTTGGTTTATACTGCTTGACATCGAGAGGATGGCGACGCACCTGATGTCATAACTGGTACGTTCCTCATTCATGACGTACCATGTTTTGCTTTAATTGATATTGGGTCGACGCACTCGTATGTTGCATGTAATTTGTCTGGAACTTTGGATATACAATTCGAACTTGCTGATAAAGAAATGTCGGTGATTAGTCTTTTAGGATAGTCTGTTGTAGTAAATAAGTTGTTTAGATATGTGCCTCTAGAGGTTCAAGGGGTGGTCTTTTCGGCAAACTTGATGGAATTACCGTTTGGAAAATTTGATCTCATTCTGGGCATGGATTGGTTAGTGAAACATCGTGTGAATTTGGATTGCGCGGCTAAGCGGATGGTATTGAAGTCTTCAGAGGATGAGGAAGTGATTGTGATAGGGGAGCGAAGGGACTACCTAACCAATGTAATCTCAGCACTAAGGGCCGAGAAACTGGTTCGAAAGGGTTGTGAGGCATTTTTAGCTTATGTCAGCACATCTGATACTAAGGATTTGTCTGTTGGGGATGTCAGGACAATAAGGGAGTATCCGGACGTATTCCCTGAGGAGCTTCCGGGGTTGCCACCAAATCGTGAGGTCGAGTTCAGCATTGAGCTCTTACCGGGAATGGCTCCCGTGTCCATCGCCCCTTATAGGATGGCACCGAATGAGCTGGTGGAATTAAAGGCTCAGATCCAAGAGCTTTTGGATCGAGGTTTTATCCGACCGAGTATTTCTCCATGGGGAGCACCAGTATTGTTCATAAAGAAAAAGGATGGGTCAATGCGCATGTGTATTGACTACCGTCAGCTGAACAAGTTAACGATTAAGAATAAATACCCGCTACCAAGGATAGATGATCTGTTTGATCAGCTGCGAGGAGCTTCAGTTTTCTCTAAAATAGATCTAAGATTAGGGTATCATCAGCTAAGGGTCAAGGAGGCAGATATATACAAGACGGCATTCTAAACTCATTATGGGCATTATGAGTTTCTGGTTATACCGTTCGGATTAACGAATGGGGTACCAGTGCCTATCATCTCAGACAGGGACCATAGATTCACATCTCGGTTCTGGAGAGTGTTACATGAAGCTCTGGGTACAAGGTTAGATTTCAGCATAGCGTTTCATCCGCATACTAATGGTCAGTCAGAGTGAGTAATCCGGATTTTGGAAGACATGTTAAGAAGCTGTGTGATTGATTTCAAACGTAGTTGGGAAGACTATTTACCATTGGCAGAATTTGCTTACAATAACAGCTACCAATCCAGTATACAGATGGCACTGTATGAGGCATTATATGGTCGTAGGTGTCGTACCCCACTTGTTGGACAGAATTGGGTGAACGGAGACTGTTGGGTCCAGAGTTAATTTTTGAAAACTGAGGAGAAAGTGAAATTGATTCAGGGTCGGTTAGAGGAAGCATCTGATAGACAGAAGTCGTATGCTGACTTAAAGCGCAAAGAGATAGAGTTATCTGTAGGGGATTATGTCTTCTTGAAGGTCTCACCGTGGAAAAAGATTCTGAGATTTGGACGGAAGGGCAAGTTAAGCCCCAAATTCATCGGACCATACCGGGTGTTAAGACGTGTTGGACCGGTCACCTATTAGCTTGAGCTGCCCCCTGAGTTGAACCGGATACATGATGTATTTCATGTTTCTGTGTTGAGGCGCTACCGTTCTGATCCTTCTCATGTGGTGCCAGTGGAGGAGATCGAGGTAAGACCTGACCTGACTTTTGAGGAAGAACCGGTGCAGATATTGGATCATGATGTTAAGGTGCTGAAAAGGAAATTTGTTTCGTTAGTCAAGGTGCTTTGGTGTAATCATGGTGCAGAGGAAGCCACATGGGAGCCTGAGGAGGCAATGCGACATCAATACCCTCATCTCTTTTGATAAGGTAAATTTCGAGGCCGAAATTTCTTTAAGGAGGGTAGAGTTGTAACATCCCAAAAATTAGGGGTTTGTGATTTTGCCTAATTACATGTGTTGAGCTTGTCTAGCTAGTTGTTTGGGTGTGTTTGGGGGTTCTAGGAAGGCCCGGGTTCGAGTTAGAGCCTTGGAAAATTTTTGGTTTTTGGCCCTTTAGTGGAGAGGGCTGTCAGAAGCAAGACTTAAGTAAAATTGTGTGTGTTTAGGAGACACAAGTGGAGTGTGTGGGGTGGTGGTTGTGGCGTCATTGGTAGAGCAAGGGAAGAAGGGGTTCGAATCCCACAGATGGCGAATTGGAGGCTTCTATTTTGCTCAGGAGAAGACAAGAGGTTGTGTTGGAATCAAATACTGATGGAGAAGTGTTTAAATTGGTCAAGGTTGTTGGGTGAATTTGAATGAGTGATGGAGAGTGAATTAAGGAGGGATTCATGGAGAAAATCGTGGGGATGGATGAGTGAGGGGGAGTTGGTCGAATGTGGGGATGTGAATAGGGAATTTCGGCCAAAGACTTCTCATCTTTGGAAAGTGCATATTTGGTCAGTGTGAGGGAAGTGCCGTTTTTTTTCTCTGAATCTTCTTAGGGGAATTGTCTGCATTTTAGCATTTTGGGGACTTTTCGGGTTCATTCTTTTACTTTCTTTTGATCCCTGCCGAAACCATTGCATTCCAAAGTCTCCTGTCTCTCTCACTTTTTGACAATTGCTAGACGAACAAGCCTCTTTTCTCCCACCTTCTTTCTTCCTTTCCATCACCTCGCGATTACTACTTGTGTGTGTTGCTGAATTCTTTATTTCCTTTCAGTTTCACCTCTGGCCGAATACAACATCTTCTTTTCTTCTTATTGTTCTTTCCATCTCCATTCAGAGCTTAGGCCGAAACACTCAAAACCTTGACCCTTTGAGAATAGGGCTGAATCTATATCTATTAGGATCTAGGCATATCCTTCCCTCTCCGTTTGTTCAGACTTCGAATCTCGGACCGTGGTTGGTAAGTGTGGTTAGGGCCGAATATGGGGTTGGCCGAATTCTTTTCTTAATTGTTTTGGTTTCTCTCAAGCCGAAAGGCTGTCTTGATTTCAATTGTGGCCATGAGTATGGTGTAGCTAACATCTCCCTTTTCGTTCAAACATTACTAGGGACTCGACGTGCTTAACCAAAGAGCCGACTGAGCACTTTTCTTTGTAGTGGATCTCTTGGTTGTTGGTAAGTAGTGTAGATTGATTTATCGATCTCAATTCTTGGAAATATCGCATCAAGGATTAAGACTAACGGTTTAGAGTTGTTGGCTTCTTAGGTGCGTAAATTCGGGAGTTCAACCTACACTTGTAACAGGTGTGTAATCTCACACTATTGATTGTGACTATGTGATGTTCTGTGATTTGGGCATAAGCCGAAATGCCGAAAAGCTGAAGTATCGGCAATCGAGACACTCGAGCATGCGAGCGCTCGTAGTGATAAATCGAGTCACTAATGATGGCGGTAGATCGTTGAGAGTGCCACGAGCACTCTCGTGAAACGGAGGCCTTAACGGGCCTTATCGAGCCGAAACGGGCTAAGTGGGCCCATGGGCTAATGGGCCCTCATGAGCAAAACTGATGGAAAATTGCCGAAAGACTGATGCGACTGCAAAGTCCGCAAAACCGAGCCTAAAAATGAGTAGAATGGGCCACACGAGCGTGTGGGCCCGTTGGGACCGAAATTGGGCTTTAGGCCCAACTACACCGTTTTGACCAAAAAGGGCTCCCGAGTCGCTCGTGGCGACGGAAAGGCCGTTAGATAGCCAAATTACTAAAATACCCTTGGTGGGTAAATTACTGAAATACCCTCGATGGGTAAATTACCGAAATACCCTTAAAGGGTGAAATTACTCGAAATGCCCTCGTTGGGTTAAATTCTCGGAATACCCCGAGGGGTAAATTATCGCTTTACCCTACCGACCAAATTACCTTTATACCCCTAGGGGTAGATTTAGTATGTTTATGTGTAACTGCTTAATTGTTATGATGGTAAATTGTTGCATACACTGGATTAATATGTCATGACACGTTGCATTGGGTTGGGTTATGTATGTGGAGGAAGTATTGTACTGGTGGCTATGCCACGTTATACCGATTCAGTGGCTCTGCCACGATATACTGATTTCAGTGGCTCAGCCACGTGTACTGTTAATGGCAGCTTTGTTGCGTTGATATTGGCAGCTCGGCTGCGTTCTTGGTGTGTAGGGCTGGGTGGGTTGACTTGGTCCCCACATGGTGTGTAGGGTTGGTACGGGTGGTGTGATGGTTGGATTGGGTTGGGCTGCATTTTCGTTGCATTACCATGATTTTGGGGCTTAGGCCCGAACTAATACTGCATGGTCTTGGGCCCAGACTGTGACTGTAACTGGGATTACACACTGAGTTCTTGTAACTCACCCTTTTCCTTTAACGGTGCAGGTAATCCCCAGCCTTAGGGGATTTGGAGCCACGAGGGACTCGGAGGTGGCCACACGTACCGCATGTTTCGAGGGTGAATTTAGTATTTCAATTTGGAATTACTTTACTTTAATTATTGGGTTTTATAATTGTTGTAATAAGGCCATTGGAACTATTTTAACTTTTAATTGGGATTTCTTTAAACACCGCAAATTTAATCAACACGAGGCTTTCAAAACATTAAACAACTATTTTCCAAATATCACGTTTTCGTAAATGTTAAGACCAAACTTCTGTAACTGAACCGGTTTTTAATAAATAAGACAATACGTGCATTTTTTTGAATGGGTGTTAATTCGAGTAAACTTCTTTTGTGAATAAGCAACGAGAAACGAAATTTTGAACGTTTAAGTTAAAATTTGACAATGTGTTTTTCAAACTTCCATGAGGTTTTAAACATCACCTGATGTGGCACGCTAGATCCGGCCGTAACGTTTAGGCCGGGTTTGGGGTGTTACAGATATAGTAAAACTTCATCATTTTTTTTCTTCGTCAAGACCTCATTAACCAATTTTCATAAAAAGAATATACATTTCATGAATATCAAGCATTTAAATACATAATAACATAATGTTGATTTATTACAACAAACTTACCTCGGTATCAAAATATAGATAGTTGTTCAATTTAGTCCACCACATTGTTCTTTCCTCGGTTTAGGTTCGGACTTTGTGTTTCTTGATCTATAATGATAAATTTCACTTATTTAATTATCACATTGTCTAAAACAGTCCATGAATCATACTTTGGCAAAAATTATAATTTTTCCCCTAAACTTTCACATATTTGCAAAATGGTCCCTAGGCTCGTATGATGAAATGTACTCATTTTCTTGGTTACCCAAGCCTAGCCGAACCTATCTTAAGCTTATAATAGCTCACATTTTCCTTAAAAACTGATTTTTACTACACATTTTATCACTTTTACAAATAGGCCCTTTTTAGGTGTTTTCATGAAAAATAACATAGAGAAAGATGTTCATCACACCTCAAACTTCCATATTCTTCCATTAAACATCAAAATAAATGCATGACATACATGGTTAAGTTTTTTAACATGAACTCTAGCTTAAAATATGGTTAGAAATAGCTAAATCGAGCTACGAGGATCTCAAAAATGTAAAGAACTTTAAAAACGGGGCTAGGATGCACTTACTTTGAGCTTGAAAATGAATAAAACCCTAGCTATGGCTTCTCTTCAATTTTCGGCACTTAGGGAAGAAGATGGACACTAATTTTGACTTCTTTTTCCCTTTTTATTAATTTATTAACTAAATGACCAAAATGCCCTTAAGGCCCTTCCTTGAGATTTTTCCCTTCCAATGTCCAATTTTTGTCCATCATGAGATATAATGTCTAATTACTAAATAAGGACCTCTAATAAATTTTCAAATGCTATCTCTGTAACACCCCTAACCCGTATCCGTCGCCAGATTAGGGTTACGAGGCATTACCTAACAAAACGCAATTCAGCACACTCATATAACTCATTTCATGTTCACGAATATATCAACTTATATAAAAAAAACTGATTTCCAATATATTACTAATACATGAGCATATTAAACAAAACAATCCACATCATATTACTATTTGATCTTTAGCATTTTAAGCATACACATTTACTACCCTTAAGATTAGCCGAATGTAAACATGCATAATATACCAAATTATATATCACGAAATAATCTAAGTAAATTCATACACATATGACATAACATTACTTATCTAATATATATAAATATACCACGACTTGAACATGATTACCAACAAAATTATGCCATTATCAAATGTACCCAAATTTAAGCGTCATGATCAAACATAACCACACTCAAACTTATAAATTCAGCCATATAATCAAACACCATATGTTTTAAACCATGCTAAAATTTCATTTGATCTACCTTAAGACAATTATCAATCTCATCACCTAAACCAAATTATATCAATCCATGAATACAAAACATATCAACTTACAAGACTATATCATCAAGCACTTCCCAATTACATCATACATGTATATATTTATATATATATACCATATCCTAAACATATAAAATAAAGTTCACTATGTACACTTATGTATATCATGACCAACGTTTCACCTCTAATTTACACAAACTCCATGATTGAAACTACTTAACTGCGATATAACCCAATAATCATTCATGCCACATATTTTAACACCAAGCATAAATACATCAAATATTATACCCATTTCTTATCTCACCAAATAAAACAAATCATTAACCGAACATTTATTCATCCAACACAAGCATATATCAACATTAGTTAACTTATAAGTCATTCATGACACGTTCAATCGATTCATATAAATAAAATACCTTTCATGAATTCATAGAACATTCATACCAAAGTAAACTTATACTAAGACCGAAATGCACAAACACATACATCACTTTAAGCCATTTTCGCATGGCTCATATTTACATATATTCATCCTTTAAAAAATCAATTCAAAAGTCACTTAGCCTATACATGCCATAGACTTTAAGTTCATTCACAAAAGAGATACCGAAATATTGACGATAGTGTGATGAGCTTCAACAACGATCCCCGAGCACGAGATGATCACCCAAAAGAGATCTAAAACACGAGAACAACCAAGAACAAAGTAAGCTTTAACAGCTTAGTAAGTTATAAGCAATTACATAACAATAAAGCATTATAACATAATTTAGTAAATTATTTCATTAATAATCTTAAGGCCAAATAGTCACATATACAAAAATAGATTTCATAACAAATGTTATATGCATATATATCTATATATCACCTTCACATGATAAAAACAACAGCATATACATCTGTCACTTACCGAATTTCTACTTACATCTCAAGCTCTCATAAATCACAAGTCGATATGCATAATACAAAATTCTATTTCATCCACCATCACAAACTTTACCACCCTTGTATAATCTATAGTCGCATACCCAATCATTTTACTTTGCTTAATATTATCAATAATAGGCGTCTTTGAAGGAGCATCAAACCTGCACACTCATTACTAAAATTCTGTAATGTATCGCACACTCAGTGCCGTTACATTGACATCTCGCACACTTAGTGCCAAATTTCTGTAACGTATCGCACACTTAGTGCCGTTACCTTAACATTTCGCACACTTAGTGCCAAGTGACCGATTTCGCACACTTAGTACTCGGTTTATAAATTCGCACACTTAGTGCATTACTTGAGCCCATTATTCGTTTAAAAACACACTTATACATATAAAATTTAATTCACAACCACACATATACGCATATATATATAAATTTTCTTATTTCATTCCCATATCAACATCATAATCGACTAAAACATTAACATATAATTAAACATTACCTTCGGCTATGTTCTTCTCTCAAATTAATGTCTCACATAACTATATTATATCATTAACATGTATGTATACTTCATGTTCGAATAAATTCAACTCTTAACCAATACCACATTCGGCTACTTCACATAGAACATATCTATCTCTATAAAATACATGTAATTCATTGTAGTTAAAAGATCAATTCAACTCAAATTGCTTAAAAACTTACCTCGAGTATCGACGGACTTTGTTTTCCCGACTATTCGATTAACTTCGCCTTTCCCCGATCCACTCCCGATCCTTTTTGTTCTTGGTCTAAATAAATTACAAATTAAGCTCATTCAACATATTTTCATTCAATTTAGCCCAAAATACATAATCGGTAAATTTACAATTTTACCCCTGACAATTTACACTTTTTACGATTTAGTCCCTATAGCATAAAACACAAAATATGCAAAATTTGGCCACACTTCTTTAGGGCCGAATATTCACACTCCTAATACCAGTTCATATATTTTATTTATTTCACATTTTAGTCCCTCCAAAATTTATTTTTGCAATTAAATCCAAATCACTCAATTTCATCAATAATTCAAGAACAAAACTTGTTAATCTTTCTCATATAATTAATATTTCATCCTCAAACAACAAAAACAACAAGTTTTCATCAATGGCAACTCATGAATATTTAGACATGGGCTAGCTAAAACACAAAGCAACGATCTCAAAAACGTAAAAATTATCAAAAACCGAGCTAATCTCATACCTTAATCAAGCTTGAACAATGCCAAACCCTTAAAGTGTTTTTCTTTCTTTTTTTTTTCTTTTTAGCTTCGGTTGGAGAAAGATGAACATGCATGTGTTCTCTTTCTTTTATGTTTTTATTTATTATAAGTTTATAATATAATAATTAACATATTATAACTTAACATATAATAAACTTATAATTGTATTATAAAAACACATGTTGCCGTCCACTATCCTATTAAAATGGATAATTTACAACATAAGTCCTCTCCTATATAAAGACACATCAATTTAACCACTCAATCAAGAAAAAGGCTACTTTTACCACTTATGCAATTTAGTCCTTTTTCTTTAATTAAACGCACAAACGGGCAAATTAACTCACGAAATTTTAACACATGCTCAATCATATATAATTAACACGAAAAATAATATTAAAATATTTTTCTGGCTCGGATTCGTGGTCCCAAAACCACCGTTCCGATTAGGGCCAAAGTTGGGCTGTTACAATCTCATACTTAAAACTTCTAGAATCTCATATTTTTTTCAATTTTTGCAATTTAGTCCTAAAAGATAAATTGATCACTAAATTATAAAATTTCTTCATGAAATTTTCACACAACCATGCAACATATCATAGACCTCATAAAAACCATAAAACATATATTTCTACTTCGGATTTGTGGTCTCACAACCACTATTCTGACTAAGCCCTAAATCAGGCTGTTACAAAAAGTATCTCAAAAGTCTTGATACGAGATTTCTTGTTTAATGAATAGTTTTAATGTAAAGTAAACTCATCTTAAATTTTGCTTCAATGAAAACAAATATTTGAAGTTGAAAGAGTAAGAAAACTTGAGAGAATTTTGGTGTAGCAAAAACATGCAAAAATGATGTGAAACAAATGTACCCTCCTACCGATTTTAGAAAAAAGTGAATTTTTTCCATTAAGGGCTTCGAATATTTACAACATAAAGAGATCTAATTTGCTAAACAAATCTTTCTAATACTCATGCATTAACCCCTCTAATTTTAGTAACCTTACAATCTAGTCCAAAAGCCTTAATTCCTAAACTCTCTAATTAAACCCCTCTAATTAAACCCGAAAGAGGCTTGATTTTCTTTATGCTAGGGAAGAAAGCTATTGGGCTCAAAGGTCTCGATCAAAATGGCTAAGGGAGGGGGATCGAAATACTAGGTATTTCCATGCTAGAGCTACTGGTCGATTAAAGAAAAATAATATAGAAAAGCTTAAAGACACGGATGGAAACTGGGTGACAAATAGCAAGGAAATAAGTCAGGTGGCTAAAAACTAATTTTGGAGTTTGTTCCGGTCAAACGGTCAAAGGGTTGATATACAAGAGATGGGGTATATTCAGGAGTGTGTGACCAGGGAGACAAACGAGTGGCTTACTAGGGACTACACAGAGAATGAGGTCCTTCAGGCCATCAAGCAGATGGACCCAAATAAAGCTCCTGGCATTGACGGCCTCTCGAGAGATTTCTTCAAACATCATTGGGAGATCGTGGGACGCGACACTATTAATTTCTGCCTGGATGTTCTAAATGAGAACAAAAATATTTCTAACCTTAATGAAACTATGATCATTTTAATTCCTAAAACTAGAGATCCGTGTGAAATGACTAATTTTCGCCCTATCAGTTTATGCAGGTTTGTCTACAAGATCATTACAAAGGTTTACGCCAATCGCCTAAAAGTTGTTCTCCCTAGTTGCATTAGCCAAAACCAAAGCGCTTTCGTGCCGGGGAGGATGATACATGATAATATCTTGATTGCTCATGAGCTCCTTTACTATCTAAAAAGCTCTAAAAATGGTCCTAACAAAGGGTTCGTTGTCAAGCTCGATATGAGCAAAGCGTACGACCGCGTGGAGTGGGACTTCATTGAAACGATTATGATGAAAATGGGTTTTGACGTGAAGTGGATTGAAAAAATTATGAATTGCGTTCGTTCGGTTAAATATATGGTCAAATGCAATAATTTTTTATCCGATATTATTATCCCCGAGAGGGGTCTTCGTCAAGGGGATCCCCTCTCTCCTTATTTGTTCTTGTTTTGCATGGAAGCGTTCTCGAGAATGCTTATCCAAGCTCAGGACAATAATATCTTAAGAGGCATCCGGGCTAGTATGAATGGTCCTAGGATAAATCATTTATTTTTTGCTGACGATGCGCTTCTCTTCGTGAGAAATAAAAAGAATGATGTTGAACTATTGGTCAATATACTTAATACTTTTTCTAACATTTCAGGGTAAGAGATTAACTTCGAAAAGTCAATGGTTCTTTTCAGTCCCAACATACCGAGAGCCCAAAGAGATATTTTTAGCAATCTGCTAGGCATGACGGTGGTGGAGAATTTGAACAATTACCTTGGCCTTCCCATCCCAATTGGTAAGAAAAAAATAGAGGCTTTCAAAGATATTAACAACAGACTGTCTAGCAGGATCAATAGCTGGACTAAGAGGCTGCTCTCATTTGGTGGCAAAGAAGTCTTCATCAAAGCCGTTCTCCAATCTATACCAACATATGCGCTGTCGATTCTCTTAGCTCCCAAAGGAGTGATCGAGGACATCCAAGCCAAACTAAGCAAAACATGGTGGGCCGAAAAAGATAAAGGCAGATTCTGGACAATGCTCCCCTGGATGACTCTACGTAAACCGAAGGGCATTGGAGATCTTGGTTTCAGAGATGTTCGACTTTTCAACTTGGCTCTCCTCGGGCGCCAAGTATGGAGGCTCATAAACAACAAAGATTCGTTGTGCTTTAAAGTGCTGTCTTCGAAATATTTCCCGGACGGTAATATTTTTAAAGCAAAAAAAGTGGACAAAGCATCCTTCACTTGGTCAAGCATTGGGGCAGCAGCTGAAGCTCTTAAAGACGGCTTTGGATGGCAGGTTGGGAATGGCGATACGATAAATATCCGGGCTGAAAACTGGGGAATGGAGGGCCTTAATGGGGATGCAATTAGAGAGGACTGTCTCAACCCAAATGAAACGAGTGTGAAGGAACTCTGGCTTGCGGATAGGAGATGTTGGAATGTTACCAAAGTCAAAGATGTGTTTGGGCAAGATTGGGGTGAAAAGATTTGCAATGTGCCTATAGGAGACGTGGGACAGGGAGATAAAATGGTTTTGTTTCATAACCCCCATGGGTGTTTTACTACAAAGTCGGCTTACTCATGGCTGCTTTTGAAAGAGATAGGGTATGGTCCTCACAGAATTTATTGGAAAGCTATTTGGAAACTTGATACCCTTCCTAAAATTTGGGTGTTCTCTTGGCGAGTGGGGCACGAAATTCTTCCGACGAAGGCTAAAATTGCTTCCATTAGACAGGGGATGGATAAAAGTTGCCAAAGGTACGGAGCTGAAGCCGAAACTCTGTTATATGTGCTTAAAGAGTGCCCAACATCGCGTGAGGCTCTCTCTAGGGGAGAGTGGTCCGAGAGCATGTTTTCGAAGGATTATGATCACTATATCGACTGGATTGAAGATTTGATGCAGGTCCTTAACAAGAAAGCCATGGCTGACCTTATGGTTTTATTATGGAATTGTTGGAACAACAGAAATAACTTCATCTTCAGGGGAAAAGAAAAGGTGGCTACGGTCATTTGGGAGAGGGCTAGAACTCTAAGCGAAGACTTCCGCATATGCAATCTGTTGAAGGAACCATTGATATCTTCTAACGTTGAGGCTAAGAAATGGAAAAAGCCACCTAAGGGATTTGTTAAAGTCAATTTCGACGCCACGGTGGGGATAAACAGTATGGGGTATGGGGCGGTTGTGAGGGATGACAATGGCTTTGTTTTAGGCGGTGGGGGGGCTTTATCGAGACCAACATGTCGGTGCATGAAGTTGAAAGTGTGGCTTTTGAAAAGAGCATACAGCTGATGAACCAGCTGAATATTAAGGGTGATGTAATCTTTGAAACAGACCACGCGGGTTTGGTCAACAAATTGAGAAACATTGATAAGGATATTACTATTGTTGGCGCGCGCATCAAGAACTGTTTAGCAGCTTTTGAAAATTTTAAGTCTGCCGAATTAATTTGGACAAATAGGGCGTGTAATAAAGTAGCTGATTTACTTTGTACTAAAATATATAGTGAGAAAAATAAGTGTTTTTTCGAAATGGATTATCCTAAGGAAATTCATAACGCTGTAATTAGCGATGTTTCGTAATAAATTGTTTTGACCCTTTGTGGTCTTTTTTGTTCAAAAAAAAAGAAATGTACTCATTTTCTTGGTTACCCAAGCCTAGCCGAACCTATCTTAAGCTTATAATAGCTCACATTTTCCTTAAAAACTGATTTTTACTACACATTTTATCACTTTTACAAATAGGCCCTTTTTAGGTGTTTTCATGAAAAATAACTTAGAGAAAGATGTTCATCACACCTCAAACTCCCATATTCTTCCATTAAACATCAAAATACATGCATGACATACATGAGTAATTTTTTGAACATGAACTCTAGCTTAAAATATGGATAGAAATAGCTAAATCGAGCTACGAGGATCTCAAAAATGTAAAGAACTTTAAAAACGGGGCTAGGATGCACTTACTTTGAGCTTGAAAATGAATAAAACCCTAGCTATGGCTTCTCTTCAATTTTCGGCACTTAGGGAAGAAGATGGACACCAATTTTGACTTCTTTTTCCCTTTTTATTAATTTATTAACTAAATGACCAAAATGCCATTAAGGCCTTTCCTTGAGATTTTTCCCTTCCATGTCCAATTTTTGTCCATCATGAGATATAATGGTCTAATTACTAAATAAGGACCTCTAATAAATTTTCAAATGCTATCTCATACTTAAAACTTCTAGAATCTCATTTTTTTCAATTTTTGCAATTTAGTCCTAAAAGATAATTTGATCACTAAATTATAAAATTTCTTCATGAAATTTTCACACAACCATGCAAACATGTCATAGACCTCATAAAAACCATAAAACATATATTTCTACTTCAAATTTGTGGTCTCACAACCACTATTTTGACTAAGCCCTAAATCGGGTTGTTACAAAAAGTATCTCAAAGGTCTTGATACGAGATTTCTTGTTTAATGAATAGTTTTAATGTAAAATAAACTCATCTTAAATTTTGCTTCAATGAAAACAAATATTTGAAGTTGAAAGAGTAAGAAAACTTGAGAGAATTTTGGTGTAGCAAAAACATGCAAAAATGATGTGAAACAAATGTACCCTCCTACCGATTTTAGAAAAAGGGAATTTTTTCCATTAAGGGCTTGGAATATTTACAACATAAGGAGATCTAATGTGCTAAACAAATCTTTCTAATACTCATGCATTAACCCCTCTAATTTTAGTAACCTTACAATCTAGTCCAAAAGCCTTAATTCCTAAACTCTCTAATTAAACCCCTTAATAACCTCTTGTTTGACTTCCCAAAATGGCTCAATTTAAGAAATCTGGCTCAAAATTGAATTTTCTGACATTGAAGAAAATCAATTTTTTACATGTGTAGCACACTTAAAATTATCAATACAACATCTCGTACTATTTCAAAAACGGATACAAAGAAGAATTGAGGAATTTCATAAATGAGTAAGCTAAATACAAATCACAAAGAATAATTTGACATTGAAGATGGAAATCGGTGCCACAATTGTGAATGTGAAAAGTTGGAAAAATGACCAAATCATAAATTTTAAAAAAGTATGACTAAAGTGTAATTTGACCTGGTAGAGAAAATGTGAGTTAATAATGATTATTTGGTATGAGAATGAAATGAAATATGTATTAGTATGATGAAAACCATTGTTGGGCTAAATTGAATAAGAGTGGAAAGTATAGGGACCAAATGACAATTTTACCATTTTTACTGTAAAAGGGGGAAAAGTGTAATTATTATCATTTTTGAATTAATATTAGAGTATAAGTATGATTTATAAATTTTGGATATGTTAAGTGTTAAGTCTAATGTGAAGTGTGATAAATGAGTAAAAAGTAACTAAAGTGCAAATTTTCCTTATAAGGGCTTTTGGTCATTTTACGCAAAATTTATATTAAAATATTATTTGAAGAGATATTATATTTTTTTAGATTAATTTTGAGCCATTGGATGTGATGAAAGCATGGTGATTTAATGTGGACCATAAGTTTTAAGTTGAACTTTTACTTGACCTTAACTTGATAATTTTTAATGTATTAAAAAAAAGGAGAAAAATTCACCATTTTTCTTCCCATTATGAGGGAAACCCTCCCTAGGCTTGAAGGAAGAGTTTTTCCTTTCCATTTTCTGACTTTTTCTTCAAATTAAACACAGATTTCTTCAATCTACTTTGAGTTATTACCAAAATCAAGGAGAAATCACCTCTTAAGCATACTTCCATCATTAATCTCCCCATAAAAGCTTAGGTTTTATATGGTCTAGTGACAAAAAGGTTGGGTTAGAGAGAGAAAGCTTCTAATAAAAAGAATAAGAAATGATGGGAAGTGAGCTTCCATGCTAGGGAAAAGAGGATTCAAGTGTTAGAAAGCTTAGTTTTGGGTTTAAGTTCATCCAAGAGGTAAGTGCCATTGGATTTGCTAACTTCCCTCATTAATATGATTATGAAAATTGGTAATTATTTTAATAAATGACCAAAATAATTATTGTATATTGGAATAAGAGTAAGTATGATTTCATGTGTTGTGATGATTGTGAAGAAAATGATAATATTAGTTAAAATTTTCCTTAGAATATATGAAAATAAAATTTGTAATAGAATTTGAATACTTGAGTGTCATGGCATGATTTTTTTGTGGAAATGAACATATGTGTTAATATGACATTTTAAAATAAGGTAGTCATGTGAAATTTGAAATATGACTTACTTTGATAAGAAAGAATTAAGGAAATGAGTAGTGATGTGTTATGAAAATTGAATCTCTTAATAAGCATTTATTTGTGAATTAATTTGTCGGTATTTCAAGTATTAAATGATAATTTGTATAAAAGTGTGTGATATGGCGACATGGTCACCTAATAAGTAATTATGTAAATTAAGAAAAGAGAATGACTTATGCCATTTGTGGAATGATTTGATTTGGTAAGTGCATATGTAAACATGTGAAGCATTGTTTGGTGATATGGGTCACTTAGGTGACAATGTGATCATGTGGATGAGTATAGGTGATGATTGGGTGCCAATAAGCACCAAAATGTAATGCGTGTGAAATATAAGATTTGTTGTGTCCTTTTGAAACCATGATAGCATTTTATGATATGTAATTATGTGAACTATTAAATATCAAATTGATTAATAAGATGAAATCTCTTATGAGCTTGGTAGATTTGCTAAGATACAATTAGCATGTCATAGGAATTAGATGCAACTTGTATGGGTATGTGTGTGTAGAGTTATGTTCTGATGTCTTATGGCATAGCACATTTGTGTTGTTGGTGTGTTTGGAGGATATGCAATTATAGTGCAATTTTTATGTAGATCTTTGGTGTGTGTGGCTAGGGCACCTCGAGTGCATTATCTTGGTGTGTTTGGATGGAGTTTTGCATATCTGAATCATTCTTACTAAAGCTACAAAGGGCTATAAAATCAAATTTGATATTAAGTTAGATTGGAATGTTGGGAATAAGAAGTGAACTTAGTCCACAATAAATTCAATTTACGAACTCGTAAATGTTTAGAAAATATGAACTAATCTATCTAAGATATGAAGTGAAATCTTTAACAAGGGCTCTAAAACTAAATACGTGAGAGAAGTTATTAAGTTGTAACAAAGATAGTGAATGTTGAAGTAAATTAGTTACAAACAAAGAATGTTTAAAGAAAAATATATTTGTAACAAGGTTAATAAAGATTGATTCAACAAAAATGTGAAATATTTTTTATATTTGGTTATAAATAGGTATTGTGCTTAATAATATGATAACAACAAGTATATGAATAAAAATTTGACATTAAGGTGTCATTGGTACAATAAGGAAACGTGATTAAAAATCGTTAGAATAAACTCTTCAAAATGAGAATAACATGAAATTATTAAATTGAATAAACATTTTTCATGAAACAATCACACCCTCAATGTGTTCATATAAAATCAAACATAAAATCACAATACACACGAGAAAAAGAGCTCAGACAAATAGACAAATAACACGTGGAGCAACTAATACACCCTGTTAATTTCTTACATACCTAATGCCAACTTTTCATGAAGCCATTAGCGTGAAGTCATTTTCTCCTTCACTACCGAACAATTAAACGATTGAATCCCCAGGATTCAAGATTCAACCTTCATATATAGCTTTCAGAAAAACAAAATCTTATGTAGTTATAGATTAACACAACATACTGTATGAGTGTTCAAGAATCAACCTTCATACATAGCTTTCAAAAAATAACACAAAATCCCTCAAAAAAAATAACACAAAATATCGCATGTGATCAATCTTCATGTATAGTTTATTAATTAACACTACCGTAGTATTAGTGTTTCTGACTTTGAGACATTAAATAGTTTTTATTTTATTTATATTTATGCTATTGTTTAAAAAAGAAAGTGAATTGGGAAGTTCAAAACAAAAGTTTTTACAAGGAATCATTTGGGCATAGCCAAATAGAAGTGAATTGAAGGTAATAAACACGATACATATAAACCCCTTGATAGGGAAAGAGCTAGTTCACCTGCCCCAATAAGCTATAATTAGTACAAAATTTACATATCAAGGTTAAAGCAAAAGAAAAGCATTGCTTGCCGCTACATGTGGCTCCCTATACCTCAAAGCAAAGACGTAGAGATCCTAATATCAGAAACAAGAAATTCCCGAACTCGGTCGCTCAGCTTTGCAAAATTTGATCAGAAAATTGTGCAACTTCATCATACCACTCAAAACAAGAGTCTGTCCGAGTAAGGAACTCGACCCATACAAGCCAAATCATGATATATAAATATTATCTATATACATATGCAGGCATGTCAAAGGCTCTCTCCAGTTACTTTTTCCTCTCCTATGTCCGCTGTGGGTAATGCACCTAAAGAACGCATCTCTTCACTCAAATCCCAATTAATGTACTTTTGATGCATAAAAGACATTCAATTCAGTGTTCTTGACCACCTGCATGGAAATCATAACACAGTAAGATTCTTCCGCCCATCCTCTAAAGGCTGACTGGAAAGTAACTATGTGAATAATTAATGAGCAATTAGAAGATACAAACATTATCCAAATCAAAGAAATATGTTAGAGACATACCCCAAATAGAACCCCAAAATAAACTATGGTATAGCCGGTTGTAACTTAAAATCTAACAGAATTTTAACACTTGCAAAACTATTGGATTATTCTTCAGAAACGTGGCTCATCTATTTGCCCAGACAGATAGTCAAAACCTTTTTTCTTTTTGTTTGAAAAAAGATCGTCAAAACTGCCCCACAGCAACTATACAATATAATATATGTCTGTGTGCGTGTGTTAATATGGGCATCCTTCAGCCACAGTTTTTACAAGAACCAGACATTTACACAAATTATATGATTAAACATCAAGACATCAAGTATAGTGCAGTACTAGGTGTGACTGCAAACTAAGTAGCATCTTTACAGCATACAAAAATGTAAAGATTACTTCAAAACTTACCTTCATCATTGAGATCTACAGAAAAATTCACAAGCTCTTGGTTGTCAGCTGAGCTATAAAATGCATGTGGCACTCCAGACTGTGGTGGAGAACTTGTTCTGCTCCGATTTGTTTGTCCATTTAAGTAGTGAGATCTTATCTGATGGTTCAGGTACATCTCCGAGCTAGACAAAGTTTGTTCTGCATTTTTCCTGCCTTTAAAGAATCTTCCCCTAACAGAAGAATAATCCATAAATATATTCTAAGGGTTAATACATGTAATCCAGAAATATATTCTAAGGGTTAATACATGAACAGGTGGTTGAAGTATACCCCTTTTGTGATATGGGACCTAAAGAAAAAAAATTCTCAGTTAAGTACCCAAATGTGTATCTCTGTCAAGTTACTCAAGTGGCTAACATCATTACATAATGCCAACGTAGGTCTAATAATAGAAGGTCGTCTGCCAAAATCAATGCCATATCAGCATTTCCAGGCCAACAAACTATTTTTCAAATTTCAAAATAATAAGCTAAAAACTTAGAATTAAAAAATCAATAAAAATTCTAGGGAAAAAAAGAGAGAAAGGACCAATCTGCCATAGGTCTGCTTCGAGATAACAAGATTGGCGGCAGGCTGGGGAAGAAAAGCGGAAGAGAAAAATGAGGAAGATAGAGGGCAAGGCAGCAGTACCCAGCTGACTAATCACCGGTATACCTTGGGCTGGCCAGCACCCCCACCCCTTCTCTCCCCTGTTCTCTCTCTCTCTCTAATTCCTTCTTTTTTTCTGATTCTCCTCTTTTAATTTTCCTTTCAAAAATTCAAAGAATTAAAATAGTTTAATCCAAAAAAGAAATTAAATTTGTCATGTTTTCTAATTCAAAAGAGTGAAACTAAGATAAAAAAAAATCATTTTTAAAATAAAATATTTTAAAAATGCTGACATGACATTTCTAACGAATAAAATTACCATGTCTCGCATTATTATACCGTTCAAAAACTAGCATGTCTTTAAAACATTTATAGTCATAGATTAGCAAGTGACGGAAGTAAATTTTGGATACTTAATTGTAATTTTTTTTCTTTTTATTCAGATACCAAATTGTGCAAAATGATATAGCTCTGCTGATTTGTAAATTGAGATTAGAAGTAAATTCAGCAAGCGATATCTTATCTGGTATAGATACCTGTCTTTTCGCTTTTCAAGATATCGCTGCAATGATACTTTTCTGCTCACCTGTCCATCTACATCTTAAGACCGAGCAACAAGTGTTACAACAGGAAATAAAGAGCCAATAATGGTATATTATCAAGCAGTAAAAAATAATTTGTACTTTCCCAATGGCCCAATCATCAATAAAGTATCATGAAGACCCCAAGGCACTGACATTTTCGAGGAGCCATTTGGATATGCTTTTCTAGAGTTTATTTAGCGACAAAAAGTAACATGATCAAGAACTTTTACATGTTGCATAAATAAAAAGGTGGGAACTAAACTCTAGAACAACAGAACTAAGCTTTTTAATGATGACATATAAGTTAGGATCAGTCTCTATGTATCTTGGTAGCAAATCTTTGGCCATGTGCATTCTTCTCAAATTTTATCTATAACCAAGTATATAATAGCTCAGCCAATAGGTAAAGTTTATGGTAGATAAAACATAGAGTTTTATCTCCTTGGCAATTTCTCCACATTTGAATTAATTATAATATCATGATAATGGACTGCTCGTCTAGACCCTATCATTTGGCTGCAAAATATAGCCAATGAAATTCAAAACTCCATTTCTATTATTTATGTAGAGAATTTTTACACTAAGAAACAAGAGTTATGAAGCATTTGCATATTATAGAACACTAAATCAGAACAATAAATGATGAAAAGAAAATACCATACCAGAATCACGACTGATGTTTGCTTTTCCCCTAAACTGCTGCTGATATTCTGTCATCTTCTCTGTGAAGGCAAATTGTAATCACAACCACTAAATTATCAATAAGTTACTAAATTCAGCAATAAGATTAAAAATTAAAAAGAAATATAAAGAAGGGAAAACTGTCAACCAGGAAATGTTATTGGAATTAACTAAATCTCAGCATTCAAGTATGTGCCACTGTCATGCCAATAGTCTATTTTCTGTTTAGTATATCTAAAACACTTACAAACAGCATCTAGCTCTTAATACATATATGATCTCTTAATACATATACGATTGAAAGGAAGTTATACAACCTACAAAAAGCATGCCTAGTGGAAATTATTAAAAAAAGATGAAAAGTTAGTTTCCTTCTATAAAGATAACAAAGACATATGTTTCAAGTGCAAAAAGAAATGGCAATCCAGTCCAAACATCAGTAACAACCAATGTCTGAGTTCTCTTTTCCATTAACTTAAATGCTGCTACAGTTCAATTGCAGCATAGATGTTTAACAATACCATTATTTGCTTCATCGCAATAACCAAATAGAGCAATTCATTTATCCATTTGAAGACACTAACCAGTGTGCATGGTATGAGAATTCAAGTTCAAAGCAATAGATGAAATAAGGTCGTTTTAGTCTTCGGCTTCTTGTACATGACCCAGAAAGGACCTAAAGGCACCATTTTGATTACATAGATTGCCCTGAGGAAAATCAATAGAAGAAGCTGCCAGGTGCATGATTGCTCGTGCCTGCAAACCCATATTTGGATACATTGGAAGAAGGCCAACATGCTATTACTGTTCTCCAGGTATATATCCACAGAAAGAGGAAGCTTCATTACCTTAGCAAGTGGTACACCATCGTACACATTGATCTTTCCACAGTAAAAAATTGTCATTTGCCCACCCAGCTCATTTGTTTCACATTGACTTCTGCCAGGCAATTTTGAATACTCCCGTGGAGAGCCTAAACTGAAGAAAACAAACAAGAGTATACAACTATAAGTTTTCACTGTAAATCTAAATTGAACACAATTAGCACACCTATTCACAAATAGAAATATAATATATTTGCATATATATCAAACAAGCAAGTTGTTAACTGTTTGCCTTGACTATATTATCCGCGTTAAGGCAATATCCACTCAATGTACAAAACCAAACTCTCACCACTTAACATTCTATAGGTCAATGCAATTTCCATAGATCAACGGAAGGTAAAGATAATAGCACAGTGCTTCACATCAAAGATGAACTATCCTAAACCGAAAGAAATATTAGAGAGAGTCCATCAATATCATTCCTTTTGAAAACCCAATTAGCATTGCATCACTGTTTAAAAGATATAAATAAATAAATTGATTATATATCCAAGTCCATCAATAACAAAGGAATTAGATAAAAACCACAATTCGAAGTAGTAATAGGAAATTGAAATTAAACCTAGGCAAAAGAGTCTTGTCATCCGTGTCACCGCCCTGACAATTCATCTGCACCACCGGAGCAGCTTTCAAAGAAAGATCTTTTTGGCCGTACAGGCTTTCTTCTTCTCCAAAGACTGCTTCTTTTACTGACTCGCCAGAATTTGAAGCTACCTAAACAGAGCATTCCAAGATCATTATCCATTTATCCAAATAACAAAGTGAAGCAAACATAACCCAGAAAAGTGGCTTAAGAAGAAATAAGAGTGAAATAAGACGCGCCACCGCATTTTGCGGAGGAAAATGTGATGGTGGTGGACAAACAAGGATTTTCCGGCGAGCTCCGGCGCCGGAATCTTCGTTGCTTTCCAACAACGCCTTGAACGAAATCACTTGCTGGATCGCCTGCGATTTGTTCCATGACGGCCTACGCATTCCTGTAACGTCACGTGTCAATGTTTACATATTACATTTTTTTTTTTGGCTGTCCCTCCATGTTTCCCAGTATTCTGGATACGGTTAAGAAAATACGGAGACCAAGAAAGGGCAAAAGCAGAAGTAAAAAGAAGATCAAAAAAAAAAATCAAAAGCACCTTTTTCTTTGAGGAATTTGCGACAGTCTTCGCGAGTGAGTTGAGAAATGTCTTCTTCGGTTAGTTGGCTGAGGGGTTTATCAAGTATCGAACTGAACGACGCTGTTGTAGTCGCCGTCGTCGTTACCCCAGCCTCCATCTAACCGTCGCCACAAATCTACCACAGTGGCAACTCAGGTAACTACAGGGAATTCGAAGGCCAAATTTTTACTACTAAATGAGCAGCCGCCGCAACAAGCAATTTTACAGGAGGCGAGCTTTGGTATTTAATTATTATATATATATATATTGAAAGATTTTGAGGCGCGGTTAAGCACTCTAAGCCGCCACCACATATAAAAAATGCGATTCAATAGAGATATAGCTGTAACAAAATAGCGTTAGTGGGATCTTGAAATTGTTAAACACTCATTCTACAACACATTCTTTTTTAGCTACAATATCATTATTATACGGTGTTGTTGAACTACTTTCAAATTTAAGATAAAAATAATAAAATAAATATTTAAAACTCTTTAGTTTAACTAAAAGTTATACTGAGTATCTAAAACTCTTTTGTTTAACTTAGGATTATACGAGCATAGAAAGATAAAAGTTTTATTAAGAATTAGAATTTCCTTAGCCTCTCCTCCTCGGCCCTCAGATACGAGTCTTGTACTGCTCGACGCCACTCCATGAACGGAGGCTTGAGCGTTACTCTCAACTTCATCGGAGTCAGCTCGATTGGATGTCATTGCTATAAGAAAACATCTTTGATGGGCTCGAAACTAACTAATATTTCGACAAAGGCAAGCGCACCTATCGAACAGTAGTATAGCTATGGTGAGTCCGGAATATCGTATCCACAAGGACTAAAAGTACTAGTAATAACTATCTTTCTATTATTTAGCCTAATAATTAAGGGGATTTATTTTAATCTAAATTTTAACTAACTAATTAACTATGAACGCGACAGAGAGTGAAGGAAATAATCGAATAAACCAATGATAAAGACAATACACAAGGAAGAATCTACCTAGACTTCACTTATTATTCTGACTCTGAATTAAACAATTTATTCACTTGCCTTGATCCGTAGAAATCCCTGAATTATGTTAATATCTCTTTCGAGACTATGAACAACTGACTCTAGGTTGATTAATTGAAATCTTTTTCTAATTAAAACCCCTATCGTCGCATTAACTCGATCTATGGATTCCCTTATTAGATTTGACTCTAATCCGGCAGATTTATGTCGTCCTATTTCTAGGGTTGCAATCAACTCCGCTTAATTATGCTAGATCTACTCTTAAACAGGGACTTTTGTTCCACTGAGTAAGCAAATCAATCTTGGATTAATATCTTGAAAATATTAAAGCAAGGGTTAAGAACACATAATTAAGAACAAGAACAAGTATTTATCATGTAATTCAGATAATTAAATAATAAGATTCATCATAGGTTTCATCCTCCTTAGGTATTTAGGGAGTTTAGTTCATAACGTAAAAGGAAAACATCTTAGAATCAAGAAAACAACAAGACATAAAGAACCCAAAAACTTCTAAGGAACTTGATGGAGATCTTCAATCTTGGAGTGGATCTGCTTCCGAGATGATTCCGACGGCTTCCTTCGAGTAATTTCTTCGTTCTACTCTGCGTCCCCCTTAGGTCTTCCTCTGGTGTGTATTTATAGACTTTAGAAGGCTCAGAATCCCTAAAAATTGGCTTTTTCCGCGTGAAAACAAAGTAGGGTGCGATAGGGACACGGGCGTGTGCTCAACCCGTGTGAGGGTACCCAGGCCGTGTGGAAATTTACATGGCTCGCGATTGACACGGGCTGGAACACGGGTGTGTGTCCAACCCGTGTGGGTCACACGGGCATGTGCCCTACCAGTGTGGTTCTGGCTTGGCCGTGTGTGATCCTTAAGATGGCCCATTTTGTCCGGTTTTGGCCCGTTTTTCGCTCCTTTTGCTTCCCTATGCTCACTTAGGTATAGAAATGCGAATTTAAAGGATTAGGAGCATCGAATTCACGAAATTACATAAATAAACATCCAAAAACACGCTAAGCGTGGGATTAAAATGTGTTACTTTTATGGTTTATCAAATATCCCCACACTTAAGCGTTTGCTTGTCCTCAAGCAAAATCCTCAACTTACAATTAAAATTAAACTTTCTTAATTCATAATTCTTATCAATAATGTCTTATCATAATTCACAAATTTTATAGCACGAAAACATAGGTGTTTCCCCTTATATAAATAATTACCTTTGATTCAAAATCGACAAGAATTGACATTCTCACTAAAGATTCACTCAAATCACTCAAAGTGTTTAAGGTTCAAGTTAAGCACTCAAGAGTCAACATGAAGAGTTATTACCATAGGCTTGCATGAAAATCAAATCTCCACCACTATAAAATGAGATGATACACAAATCAAAAGGTCTTTAAAAAGGGTTGTAATGGGGCTTGGGTTAAAGGTGTGGATAAAGGCTAAATTAGAGGGTTAGAATAGAGATCGAATTGACAATTTACCTAACTAGAAAAATAAACTAAAACTGAATAATTACATTAATTGAAAATTTATCAATAATAACACGAGCTTCTTATGAAATTAACTGTTTAAGCTCAAGTAATATAGAACTAGTAATAATGAATATATATTTCCACTTTTTTTTTTAACATGAACAAGAAAGAATTTAACAACTGAAATAGAGAACATAGTTAGGCAACTGATCAAATCAAATCTCGACAAAAGGGGAGTCAATAAAATAGGAACAACGAAGCAAAAATTGGGTTTTGGGTTAATATTAATGGGTGAGTCAAGAAACGGTTTATTTGGCTCAAATGGGTTCACTAGGGGTTAATTATGAAGGTAGGCTGTTAGTGGATTAAGTGGGTTAAAACCTAGGTGCCTTTATCATCTCAGTATATCAAATCAAAAAGTGTGGTCTCGACATGCATAATCGAAGCAAGTTTTAGAATAACAAATCAATATTGACACACTCATAACCAATAATAAAGTGAGCAAGAAAAGTGTATGCTCTAAAAGACTCAAAATCTCACAAAAATTATGGTTTTTGATGTCAACCTTGTAAATTTCAAACTTCAAAGTAATATTTAAATTTAGGTAAACAACCTAGCAAATTTTAATTCTGAAAATAGACTTATCATGCTTGATTCTCTAATGTCTTAAAGTGTAAACGATCAATGCACAATTACCTATGACTTAATCCAAAACATATCAATAAAAATCATAAATCAATAAAAATTTTATTCTAATAGTAATATGAGAAAATTACTTAAGAACAAGACATAATTCAGGGATTTTCTAATAATGCTATAATTAACCTCCCCAAACTTAAGATGTATATTGTCCTCAATGTACCAAAATAGATAATGACAATATAAGAATATCATAAGAGAGGGAGAGAAGTGAAACTTCTTGAATTTTGGATGAAATCCGTGGAATAGTGAACGCGGAATTGTAGATATGACAAACTGAAGTGCATGATGCTGAGTAACTAAAAAAAATAAACACAACTGTGGAAGAAGATTAAGGGATTACTCGATTAGGAATAAAAATAAAAAAACTAAAATATAGTTCGAAATATAAAAGATAAGTCTTTTAGAAACATAAAGCAAAATAGACTTAAAAAAAAGAAAAAGAAAAAGAAAAAATAAAATAAATAAAGATAAAAAATAAAATAAATGGACTCAAAGGTCCTCGTCGTTAGACGCGTCGCGAGGTGGCGGTGCTGAAGGTGAAATATGGAGATGGTGGCAAATCTGCTGTAAGGTGGCCTCGAGACTGTCGAACCGCTGGTAGCACTGCTGCTCGAAGCGAATGAGTCGCTCGGATATGTCATTCAATGTAGCAGCAGAAGAAGGAGGTCGGTGACTCGGAGGTGGATGGTGGGGTGGATCCTCGTGAGGGAGAGGAACATCTTCAGTGATGTCCTCGAGATCATCCTGATCATCAGGACGAGATAATCGATACTGGGGAGGATCGAATCCACGGCGTCGCTCGATCATCCTCATGTGAAGCATGCTTGAGATGCCCTGAGGGGACATCTGGCCAACAAGAGTAAGTGTGGAGGACTGCTCCGATGTGTCGAGAAGACCGAAGTGTCGAGCGAGGCGAGTCACGTAAGGGCCTAAGCAGATGGGGCCCCTCCTATGGCGGTCCGTCTGATGGCGGAAGGATAAAGCGATAAAGTACGCCAAGTCGATAATATGGCCGTGGGCCATGCTCTATAAATAGTAGGCATCGTGTGTGCTCACGACGCCGGTGCTCTCTCTCCGTCCTGTCAAAGTATGAGATAAAAGGGCGTGAAGATACTTGAGAGCTGGAGAGAGAGAAGTCGCCTTTGAGCGACTAGCGCCATAGGTCGTCAGGCCACCGTTGATATCGTTCCAATAACGTGAGGGCAAGTAATGAATATGGCAATGTAGCTGAAGAAAGTCCTCGGCGCTCATGAATTCCTCTGTATAAAGTCCCAAAGCCGCATCGAATTCTGGGATGCTCATGTGACGCACCAAACTGCCAAGGCGAAAGATGATAGTGTCGGGCTCGTCGTGGACTGACATGACGCTCTGAAGGTGAAACGTCGAGCAAAACTCTAGAGTAAGCTCCATATACGTGGGCTCGACAATGCTGAAAAAACCGGTCCCATGGGGCGGTAATGATGAAGGCGCGAACCTCGTCAGCGAGGTGGACCTGCTCCAACGCGGCCTAATCAATGCAGCGACCCAAACCTAGGGGTCGTACTTGTAGAAGCTGAAATAGGTCCTCCGGTGGGTCCATGGTAAATCGGAGGTAAGGGTGGCGCACTTCGGAGGGGGCGCTCGAGGAGGTCGCACTGGGACCCTTCCACTTTTTCGAAGCGGGGACGATGACCTTCGTCTTGCCGCGAGTATTAGTCATGGTGTACCTAAGAAACAATAGCAAATTCCAAAAGTCAGTAAAATATCACTAATACCTATTCCTATATAAGCTAATACCTAAATATTAATGATGTAAAAATAATACTAATAATAATAATAAAGATAGCTAAGAATAACAACTAAATAATGAAATAATAACCAATAAATAAAGAAATAAAGAAAATAAAAAAGAATAACCAATAAATAAATAATCAAATAAGTAAAAATAATCAAAATAAAAGGGGGGAAAGAGGAACCGGTCGGAGGGAGAAGCGGCCGGCGACGAACAGTGGTGTGGTGGTGTCGGGGCTAGGAGGTCGAGGCTGTGGTGTGTACACAAGGGAGGGGGTGGCCGGAGGAAGAAAGGGTGGTCGGGGGGGATGGTGGCGCAAAGGAAAGGAAAGGGAAAGGGGGGAGAAGAGGAAGAGAGAAAATGGGAAAGAATAGGGAAGGGGGGAGTTTCGGGTTGGGGGAGAAGGAAGAAGGGAGAAGCGAAGGGAAGGGGAAAATCGACTGTGGCCGGAAGTGGCAGGGGGGAGGTTGCGGCGGCTAGGGTTTGGGGGAGAAGGGAAAAATAAAGGAGAAGAAATAAAAGGGAAATGGGGGGTTTTATAAGTGACACGGTCGTGTAACGGCCCGTGTTGGGTCACACGGCCGTGTCACACGCCCGTGTGGCCTATCCCCCAGCCCGTGTTCGTCTTGATTTGTAACAGCTTAGTATTCACACGGCTTTGGACACGCCCGTGTCGCACGGCCATGTGTGAAGTCCTTCGCTTCTCCCACGCCCGTGTAGAAGTCCACACACCCGTGTGATCGCACACAAGGCCGTGTGTGTTACCCGTGGAGCCCTCTGACTTGTTTTAAATTTTGAAATTTGAAAAATTGAGCTCCACTTTTCAGACGGCCTAGGACATGCCCGTGTGGAATTTTGACACACCCGTGTGATCGCACACATGGCCGTGTGTCGTGCCCGTGGAGCCCCCTGACTTGTTTAAATTTTAAAAAGTGAGGCTCCAGTTTTCACACGGCCAAGGACACGCCCGTGTGTCCAGGCCGTGTGGGTGACACGGCCATGTTGCCAAGCTGTGTAGCCTTCTGTTGATTTCTTTAAATTTCAAAAACTAAGTCCCCACATCCACACGGCCAGGGACACGCCCGTGTGTCCTGACCGTGTGGGTCAATAAACCTGCATTAAAACATGAATGAAAGTAAAAATAGACTAATTAGTAGGGTTAGTGCTCGGGTTGCCTCCCGAGAAGCGCTTGTTTAAAGTCCTAAGCTAGACTTACCTTATGTTCATCACTTTATGAAGGTTCACGGAGCTGAAGCTCCTCTCTATTATCCCTAAAATCTTCACCATTAAATAGTTTAAGTCGTTGACCGCTTACCCTGAATGTACCATAAGTCGGATGGGTTACCTCTATTGTGCCATAGGGAAAAACGGTTTTGATTACGAATGGACCTGGCCATCTTGATTTCAGATTTCCAGGGAACAATTTGAGCTTTGAATTTAATGGTAGAACAAGATCTCCAACTGCTAATTGCTTAGGTTGCTTCAAACGAGCATCATGGCGTCGCTTTGTTGCTTTTTTGTATAATCGTGAGTTCTCGTAATCATTCGCTCGCCACTCATCTAGCTCGTTCAACTACATCAATCTTTTCTCACCTGCAAGTTTAAGATCATAGTTTAAGAATTTTATAGCCCAAAATGCTTTGTGCTCTAATTCAAATGGTAGATGACAACTCTTCCCATAAACAAGTCTGTATGGAGATGTTCCTATGGGAGTTTTAAAAGCGGTTCTATAGGCCCATAAAGCATCGTCTACTTTTAATGCCCAATCTTTCCTGTTTGATTCTACGATTTTCTCTAAAATACGCTCAAGCTCTCGATTGGCTACTTCAACTTGTCCACTGGTTTGAGGATGATAAGGGGTAGTTGTTCTGTGGTGCATTCCATATTTCTTTAAGATTTTATCAAATTGAGCATTACAAAAATGAGTACCCCTATCACTAATAATTGCTCTTGGTGTTCCAAATCGAGAGAAGAGTTTCTTAAGAAATCTCACTACCACTCTAGCATCATTAGTAGGTAAAGCTTGAGCTTCCACCCATTTTGACATATAATCAACTGCTACTAAGATGTATTTATTCCCAAATGAGCTAGGGAATGGACCCATGAAATCAATACCCCAAACATCAAATATTTCACATGATAGCATATATGTTTGAGGCATTTCATCACGTTTAGAGATATTACCTGTTCTCTGACACCTATCACACAAAGTAACATACCTGTTAATGTCCTTGAATAGAGTGGGCCAATAGAAACTTGATTCGAACATTTTATGTGCTGTCCTAGTCCCACTGTAATGTCCTCCTGTTGGTCCTGAATGGCAATATTCTAGGATTTTGCTTGCTTCTGACTTTGTAACACATCTCCGAATTACTTGATCTGCACATATACGAAAAAGAAAAGGGTCCTCCCAAAAATAGTTTTTCACATCAACAAAGAATCGCTTCTTTTGATGATGTGTCAACTTTTTTGGTAAGATGTTAGCAGCTAGGTAATTCGTAATATCTGCAAACCAAGGTACCTCAAATTCGGTTATAGTCAAGAGTTGTTCCTCAGGAAACGAGTCATTTATCTCACTCTCATCGGGCTCTTTGATGTGTGGATTCTCCAGCCTAGAAAGGTGGTCTGCCGCAAGGTTTTCAGCTCCTTTCTTATCCTGAATTTCCAAATCAAATTCCAGCAAGAGTAGAATCCATCGTATGAGTCGAGGTTTTGCATCAGATTTAGTTAAGAGATAACTAAGAGCTAAATGGTCAGTGTAAACGACAACTTTAGATAATATCAAATACTGTCTAAATTTGTCAAATGCAAAAACCACAGCTAGCAACTCTTTTTATGTGGTGGTGTAATTTTCTTGCGCGACCGTCAATGTCTTGCTAGCGTAATAAATCGGCTGAAAATTCTTGTCTCTTCGTTGTCCCAAAACTGCACCTACTACAAAATCACTCGCATCACACATTAGTTCAAAGGGTAAATTCCAATCAGGTGCAATTATAATTGGAGCATTTATTAAATTATTTTTGAGGGTATTAAATGCATCTAAACATTCCTGATTAAAGTTGAAAGGCACATCTTTTTCTAGTAATTTTGTTAAAGGCTTAGCTATTTTAGAAAAATCCTTAATAAATCTTCTATAAAATCCAACATGTCCTAAAAAGCTTCTAATAGCCTTAACTGAACTAGGAGGAGGTAATTTTTCTATGGTTTCAATTTTTGCTTTATCAACCTCAATCCTCTTACTAGAAATTTTGTGACTAACACAATCCCTTCTCGAACCATGAAGTGACACTTTTCCCAATTAAGCACAAGGTTCGTTTCCTCACATCTCATTAGAACTTGTTTTAAATTTTTAAGGCAAAGGTGGAAAGAATTACCGAATACCGAAAAGTCGTCCATAAATACCTCCATAATATCTTCCACAAGTTCATGAAAGATGGCTAACATGCAGCGCTAAAAAGTAGCAGGCGCATTACATAATCCAAAAGGCATTCTTCGGTAAGCAAACGTACCATATGGACATATAAATTTTGTCTTTTCTTGATCCTTAGGGGCTATTGGGATTTGGAAGTAGCCAGAGAGTCCGTCTAGGAAGCAATAGTACATATGCCCAGATAATCTTTCTAACATCTGATCAATGAAGGGTAAAGGGTAGTGATCTTTCCTCGTAGCATCGTTCAACTTTCTATAGTCAATGCAAACCCTCCAACATGTGACTGTTCTTGTTGGAATTAATTCATTCTTCTCGTTAGCTACAACAGTCATGCCTCCTTTCTTTGGAACAACCTGCACAGGACTCACCCAAGTACTGTCAGAAATAGGATAAATAACTCCAGCATCTAGAAGTTTAATTACCTCAGATTTTACAACTTCCTTCATATTGGGATTTAATCGTCTTTGAGCTTGCAAGCATGGTTTGTATTCATCTTCCATTAAAATTTTGTGGGTGCAAAACGATGGACTTATCCCTTTAATGTCAGAAATCTTCCAAGCTATGGCTCTTTTATGCTCCTTTAGTACCTGTAGTAACTCATCTTTTTAATTGGGTTCCAAGTCTGAAGAAATAATTACCGGTAGTGTAGAATTATCTCCGAGGAATGCGTACTCTAAGTGATTTGGTAACTGTTTCAATTCCAATTTGGGAGGTTCTTTAATAGAGGGTTTTTGTTTTAGTTCGTCGTTTATTTCAATGCCCTCATACTTCTTTTGTCTTGGGAAAGAATTATTAGAATTTAACTAAATTTTTATCTCCCCATCTCAGTGGTATCATCATCTGCCTCCTCACATTGGACAAGACACAGTTCCAACGTGTCTTTATGTATGATTTCCTGAAAAGAATCTTGAATAAAATGATCAATAGAGTCAATGAAATAACAGGAATCATCTTGCTCTCTAGAGTATCGCATAGCATCATAAATCTTAAAAATAATTTCCTCGTCACCTACCCTAAGCACAAGTTTACCATCACCTACATCAATAATAGCCCTAGCAGTAGCTAAAAATGGGCGTCCTAAAATTAAAGGTACCTCAACGTCCTCATCCATGTCAAGCACAACAAAATCAACAGGGAATATGAATTTATCAACTTTTACCAAAACATCTTCAATAATTCCCCTAGGATATTTAACAGATCTATCAGCTAATTGGATACTCATCCTAGTGGGTTTTGGTTCCCCAAGACCAAGCTGCTTGAACATTTTATAAGGCATTAAATTAATGCTGGCACCTAAATCAGCTAATGCTTTCTCAATATTTAAACTACCAATTAAACAGGGAATAGTGAAACTTCCTGGATCTTTCAATTTGGTTGGTAGCTTATTTTGGAGAATAGCTGAACATTCCTCGTTAAGCTCCACGGTTGATAGCTCTTCAAACTTCCTTTTATTTGTTAAAAGCTCTTTTAAGAATTTTGCATACGTAGGCATCTGCGAAGTAGCTTCAAAAAAAGGTAAGTTAATATGTAATTGTTTAAAAAGTTCAAGAAATTTACCGAATTGTGCGTCCATACGGTCTTTCTTCAACTTTGCTGGATATGGGATCGGTGGTTTATACTCTTTAAGTATCGGTGTCATATTCTCATTTACTTCCTCACCCTTCGCCTTATCAGCTTCTTGTGGCATTTTCTTTTTAGCTTCAACCAATACCTTCCCATTCCTTAGTGTAACTGCCTTCACATGCTCTTTTGGGTTAGGTTCGGTGTTACTAGGTAGACTACCTAATTGCCTTTCAGAAACTAACTTAGCCAGCTGTCCAATTTGATTTTCAAGCCCTTGAATCAATGCTTGCTAATTTTTCAATGCCATTTCGGTATTCTGAAAATGAGTCTCTGACACTGAAATAAACTTTGCTAGCATATCTTCAAGGTTCGACTTTTTCTCCTGCTAGTAGGGTGGTTGGAAACCTGGAGGAGGTTGTGGTCTTTGATTCCCTTGACCACCCCATGCAAAATTTGGGTGGTTCCTCCATCCTGGATTATATGTGTTACTGTAAGGATTATTTGGTGGTTTAGAGTTATTACCCATATAATTCAGTTGCTCATTCTCTATGCTAGGATTGTAGGGTAGATATTCTGAGTTATTCATCCCTCCTCCATTTGCATCACATTGCATCATCGGATGTACCTGCGTAGAAACACATAAACCATCAATCTTTTTATTTAAGAGCTCTACCTGGTTTGATAACATGGTGACCGCGTCAAGGTTGAAGACACCAGCGACTTTTGTCGGCTTTGTTCTCATGACTTGCCACTGATAGTTATTCAGTGACATCTCTTCTATAAAATCATAAGCCGCTTTAGGCGTTTTATTATTTATGGTACCGCCAGCGGCTACATCAATCAGCTGTCTGGTTGAGAGATTCAGACCATTATAAAAGGTTTGAACCTGTAGCCATAGAGGTAACCCATAATGAGGGCACCTTCTCAATAAATCCTTATACCTCTCCCATGCATCGTAAAGAGTTTTTAAATCTATCTGCACAAAAGAAGAGATATCATTCCTCAACTTTGCCGTTTTAGCCGGCGGAAAATATTTCAATAAAAATTTCTCGGTCATTTGTTCCCAAGTAGTGATAGAACCTCATGGCAACGAGTTCAACCACTGTTTAGCTTTATTTCTTAAAGAGAAAGGGAACAACCGAAGGCGAATGGCATCATCAGAAATGCCATTGATTTTAAAAGTATCGCAGAATTCTAAGAAGTTGGCCAAATGAGTATTTGGGTCCTCATCCTCGCAAACCATCAAACCAACAAATCATTGAATCATTTGAATAGTGTTAGGTTTCAGTTCAAAATTATTTGCAAAGAATAGCGAGTCTAACAATACTCGATTCATTTCATTAAATTTGGGTTAGCATAATCGTACATAGTACGAGGAGTAGGATTTGCAAAGAACCACGGGAGGCGACAAAAATTATTGTCAGCCATCTCCTCGATAGTATTGGTATCGTCCTCTTGCTCTTCCTCTATGAATTGGAGACTCCACCTTATTTCCCTACAGTTTCTGCGAGTGGTACTTTCTATCTCACTGTCAAAAAGCAATGGTCCTGACGGGTTCCTTCTAGTCATAAACTAAAAATACCTGCCAGAAGTAAATAAAAGAAAAGTCAGTGAAATAAAATAAAAACAAAAATAAATTGCGATAAAAAATAAAAATGGCTAAAGTAATAAAAATTAAGTGTTCCTAATATCTTAGTCCCCGACAACGGTGCCAAAAACTTGATGGGCTCGAAACTAACTAATATTTCGAAAAAGGCAAGCGCACCTATCGAACAGCATTATAACTATGGTGAGTCTGGAATATCGTATCTACAAGGACTAAAAGTACTAGTAATAACTATCTTTCTATTATTTAGCCTAATAATTAAGGGGATTTATTTTAATCTAAATTTTAACTAACTAATTAACTATGAACGCGACAGAGAGTGAAGGAAATAATCGAATAAACCAACGATAAAGACAATACCCAAGGAAGAATCCACCTAGACTTCACTTATTATTCTGACTCTGAATTAAACGATTTATTCACTTGCCTTGATCCGTAGAAATCCCTGAATTATGTTAATATCTCTTTCGAGACTAAGAACAGCTGACTCTAGGTTGATTAATTGAAATCTCTTTCTAATTAAAACCCCTATCATCGCATTAACTCGATCTATGGATTCCCTTATTAGATTTGACTCTAATCCGGCAGATTTATGTCGTCCTATTTCTAGGGTTGCAATCAACTCCGCTTAATTATGCTAGATCTACTTTTAAACAGGGACTTTTGCTCCACTGAGTAAGCACATCAATCTTGGATTAATATCCTGAAAATATTAAAGCAAGGGTTAAGAACACATAATTAAGAAGAAGAACAAGTATTTATCATGTAATTCAGATAATTAAATAATAAGATTCATCATAGGTTTCATCCTCCCTAGGTATTTAGGGAGTTTAGTTCATAACGTAAAAGGAAAACATCTTAGAATCAAGAAAACAACAAGACATAAAGAACCCAAAAACTTCTAAGGAACTTGATGGAGATCTTCAATCTTGGAGTGGATCTGCTTCCGAGATGATTCTGACGGCTTCCTTCGAGTAATTTCTTCGTTCTACTCTGCGTCCCCCTTAGGTCTTCCTCTGGTGTGTATTTATAGACTTTAGAAGGCTCAGAATCCCTAAAAATTGGCTTTTTCCGCGTGAAAACAAAGTATGGTGCGATAGGGTCACGGGCGTGTGCTCAGCCCATGTGAGGGTGCCCAGGCCGTGTGGAAATTTACATGGCTCGCGATTGGCACGGGCTGCAACAAGGGCGTGTGTCCAGCCCGTGTGGGTCACACGGGTATGTGCCCTACCCGTGTGGTTCTGGCTTGGCCGTGTGTGATCTTTAAGATGGCCCGTTTTGTCTGGTTTTTGCCCATTTTTCGTTCCTTTTGCTTCCCTATGCTCACCTAGGTATAGAAATACAAAATTAAAGGATTAGGAGCATCGAATTCACGAAATTACATAAATAAACATCCAAAAACACGCTAAGCGTGGGATTAAAATGTGTTACTTTTATGGTTTATCAATCTTGTAAAACGGTCAGGAGATATCACACTATCACAGGTTATATAATGGCATGTATAACTAGACTCGCACACGCTATGTTCAGTCTAAGAATCAACTAAATCGTAACTCTGATACCAATAAATGTAACACCCCTAGCCCGTTTCCGTCGCCAGACTAGGGTTACAGAGTATTACCGGAGTTTTCAATTCAAATGAACACAAATATCAAACATTTCAAATCATATCAATATTAATATCAAAACCAATTCAAAACATATATATCGTCCCTTATACGAGCCCTCGAGGCCCTAAAAACACATTAGAAACAAGTCGGGACTAAATCGGAAACTCATAAAATTTTTTAAAAAATAGTGAAAATTCTTAATATTACAGGGGTCACACGGCCGTGTGGCCAGGCCGTATGGATATTCAAAATAGGAACACACGGCCGTGTCCCAACCTATATTCGTGCCCGTGTAACTCACTGACTTAGGTCACACGGCCAAGCCATACGCCCGTGTTCAAGGCCGTGTACCTTTCGAAATAACCCCACACGCCCGTGTGGCAGGCCATGTGCTAGGCCATGTAACAGCCTGACTTGCAACCTTTGAAAGCTACAGGGGACACACGGCTGTGTCTCTGCCCGTGTGGACAAAAAATAGGTCATTTTCAAGCAATTTTTCTCACCTAACCTTGTAATAGCCCGATTTTAGGGCTAGTCGGAACAGTGGTTTTAGATACACTAATTCGAGGTTGGAGAAATTAGTTTTAATATTATTTTATGTGTTATAGCATGATTATATGAATGCATGAAAATTTTGGTGCATTAATTTTAGCGATTTCATGCTTAATTGCGAAAAAGGACTAAATCGCATAAAGTACAAAAGTGTTGTTCTACAAGTTAAAGGTAACAAATAGCTATAGAATATTAAATTGAAGATCTCTAATGTGCAATTAGACCCTTAGAGATGTATAGGCCGGCCATAGAGACAAGAAAATAAGATTTTTCAAGAGTAAGTGAAGTTTTGGTGACTTAATTGACTAGTAATAATAAAATAAAGAAAAAAGTGATATCATCCTTGTTCATTTTCTTCTCTTCACCGAAAATACCAGCAAAATAAGGGGTTTGAGAGCTTAGAAATTTCAGCCAAGCTTTTCTCCTTGCAAGTAAGTGTTTTGGTGGCCATTTTTAATGATTTTTGTGTTTTTAGAACCCTTGTAGCTTAAGCTAGCTAATGAGGGGACTATTTTGCAAGATGGTTGAGAGTCTAGGGTTTTTCCATGAAAGAATTAGTGTTGTTTTCTGAATTTTTATCAAAGAAAATGAATCTTGGTTGTTAAATAAACAACTTTTGTGAAAGGATTTTTCATGAAAACACCTAAAAGGACCTTTTTGTAACAGTTGTAAAATAGGTGGTAAATGTGTGAAATAATTGGTATTGTGAGATGCTATAAGAGTAATAAATGTTCAACTAGGCTTGTTAAAGGAGAAAATTTGATTAGAATCGATTTACGAGCCTAGGGGCAAAATCATAATTTTGTGAAAGTTTAAGGGCAAAATGGTAATTTTGCCAAAGTATGATTCATGAGTTATTTTAATCAATGTGATTATTAAATAAGTGAAATTGTTATTTTAGGTCAAGAAACACGAAGTTCGAACCGAAACCGAGGAAAGGACAAAATTGTGGACTAAATCGAACAACTATACATATTTTGGTATCGAGGTAAGTTTGTGTGAAATTAAAGCTACATAATGCTATTATGTTTTTAATTGCTCGATATCATGAGAAATGTATATTATTTCTATGAAATTGATTTAATGATGCCTCGATGAAAGTATAACGAAATTATGTAAAGTTGAAGTCCCGGTTGAACATTAAGGATAACAAGGATACCGTTTTCACAACATGAGATAAAGAAGGTCCCGTATAAGACCATGTCTGGGACATGGCCTCGGCACCGAAGGGAGATCTCGTGTAAGACCATGTCTGGGACATGGCATCGACATCGATATACGATCTCGTGTAAGACCATATATGGGATATGACATCGACATCAAGATATGAAATCCCGTGTAAGACCATATCTGGGATATGGCATCGGCATCGAGATGTGATCCCATGTAAGACCATATCTGGGATATGGCATTGGCATCGTGTTACATGTATGATGAGATTGAGTATCCTTCGATATTCCAAGTAGTTCAACGGGTAAAGAACTAAGTTTATGTTAAAGATAGCAAAGAGCTAAGTCCATGCTCAAGAGAATAAAAGTGCTAAAGTTATGTGATGAAGTGATACAGGTACCCATGAGTAACTTACGAGTAATGAATGCAAAATGTAATATGTGATTTGGTAAGAGTAAGTATGAGTAAGTTATGTTGATGTGTTTGAAATCTTGTGTATTATTTAGTGAGATGAATGGAAGTTATCATGAACTTTTATGTTGCTATTTATTTCATGCAAACTTACTAAGCTTTATGCTTACCCATATCTTTTCCCTATTCCTTGTAGTATCGCCAAGCTAGCTCGAGGATCAAAGGAAGTCGGAGTTCGATTCACACTATCAACTATTCTTTTGGTATAGTAAAGTTGATTAATTTTGGGTATGGCATTTATAGGAACTTGGTTATTTTGTGATATGTCATGTTTGTTAGCCAATGTGTTGGCTATTAATGCTACTCATTCATTTTGTAAATGGCCATTGGAATTGGCTAATACTTGTTAACTTTTATATAATCAATTATGATGAAATTCATGAAATAAAAATTGTGCAATTGAATAAGTTATGAATGACGCATGTGCATGATGAAGTAGGTTGATGATAAGGTGTGGATGCTTTGTTTTTAGATACTAAAGGTGCCTTATTGTCATGTTGTGTGTTGCATTGAAATGGTATAAGTGTGATTGCTTTTAGGGTGAAAATTGTCTTGGTAGATAGCCTTATAGTGGTCCACACGGGTAGGCACACGGGCGTGTGTCTAGGCCGTGTGTGACACACGTTTAGCCCCATGGGCGTGTGCCCAAGCCGTGTGAAGTCTGCACCTGAATTTAGGAATTTAATTAGCCACACGGTCTAAGGACATGGGCGTGTGCCTTGGCCGTGTGACTATAATAGGTTGATGACGTCAGAAACAGAATGTCAAGGTTTTTACACACGGGCTAAGACACGGGCGTGTCTAGGCCGTGTGAGGGACACGGGCCATGGACACGGGCGTGTGTCTGGCCGTGTGAAAACCCCTGTAGGTTCGAAGTGAAAAATAAAATCCACATGGACTAGGGACACAGGCGTGTCCCTCTCCACACGGGCGTGTGGCCCTGTTTTAAGCAAAAATTTTCTAAGTGGTCAAAAGTTTCCGGTTTAGTCTCGAACCATTCCGTATGTATGTTTAGGGTCTCGTGGACCTATAATAGGGACATTACGATCTCGAATGAGAAGTTTTAAGTCGAAATGAAATTGTATGTCTCGATGTTGCATGTTTGAGCAGGTTAAGTACGGTAATGCCTCATATCCGATTCCAGCGTCGGATACGGGTAAGGGGTGTTACAAACCTAGCATGTACCTATAATCACTTTGCACCTATAAACAAGCCTTAAAAAATGCACCAAAACCATGCATAATCAAGCATTTCAATTAAGGTATAAAAGCATACAACAAATATGCCCATTTGGCACCTCAAACTCAACATATAAACATGTACAATTATAAATACAAATTGGTCAAATTTTCACTAATGCTTAGCTAAGTTTATGCCATATTGTACCATTTAGTTTACCTATCAATTCCATACCAAAAGGTACCATTCAACAACTAGCACTTATAGCCATTCATAACATTTATAACAAAAGTATCAAAACACCATATTTAAACATATCACTAGACCATTTATACATGCAGTTTAAGTTACCATTCATCTTCAATCATTCAACCATATTAAGCCAAAACATCAACCACTTAAAGGCTGAATATATACATACCAAAACTAAATCCATATCATCACTTAAAATGCCACAAACACAAGCCAAAACCAATGGCTACTTTTTCAACCAAAATACCTATACATTCCATTATAACCAAACTTAGAAACATCCAAAAGTACCGATATAGCCGATGGATAGTGTGATATAACTCTAACAAGCTTCCAACCCGAACGAGCTTCTGATTCACTATAAAACACAGAAAATAACCCAGAGTAAGCATAAAATGCTTAGTAAGTTCGTATAATGTAAAACACAACTTACCATTTCAACACATAATAAGTAAGCTATTCATGGCATAAACCAACCACAACTTGGCCAAAGCCTAAGCATGTACACCAAACATGTTAGCCACTTAATCATATAACATAGGCAATATAATCATGGATGAGCACAACATTTAATCATGTATCATATGCATATATCATCCATTTCAACTCTCGATATACCATGTATCACCACTTCAATAAAATTCACATGTGTCCATGTTTTAGTTCATATCGAACTTTTACCACTTTTTTTTTCAGATCATGCTCGTTGATCCATTTTGAATACCGTTGGATACCCGGATAACTTACACATAGTGTGCTAGATCATATAATTGTAATCCATCAATTCTTGTACATGTATGCTCACACGAGTTGTGAATCAGAATGCTCACACGATATGTGAAAATGGGCCTGCTCACACGAGTTGTGGAGTATCCGCAACACATGCCGAACCTCAGCCATCGGTAGGACGTTCAGGACCAATACCCGAATCATGTAAACCCTAATGACATGTTATTTGTATCCTACGAATTCCTAAGGTTCAAACGGGGCTCGGTAGTCGTCGTAATATCGTTGGACACGCAATCAGTATATATATATGGCAATTCACAATACATGTATAATTCAATTCAAAACATATAAGTACAATTTAATTACACGAACTTACCTCGACGGTTAAACATAGATACGAAGGCGACTAATCCAAAACTTTATCTTTGCCCCAATCTAAAGCCGTACGAGGTTTGTCTTGATCTAAACAGATAAATTCAACTCAATTCAATAATTATTCTATTCAATTTAACCCAAATTCATATTTTAGAAAAATTACAATTTTTCCCTTATACTTTTAATTTCTTTTCAATTTAGTCCCTAGCTCATAAAATGGGAATTCATGCAATTTTCCAATGACCCAACATAACTAAATATCATATAGGTCCCTAGCAAGCCCTGTATTTCATTTATTTCACAATTTCACCATGTATAAATTTCTATTTTTTAATTTAATCCTTATTTGACAATTTCACCAAAAATCACTTAACAAAAAAGTTGTTTATCTATCAACAACTAACCATTTTCTTCCATAAATCATCAAAACTCATACAAATTCATTCATGGCAAAACTTTAATAGTTTAACAGTTTCACAAATTAGTCCCCGGGCTAGCTAGATTAAGCTACAACGATCCCGAAAACATAGAAATAATTAAAAACGGGATGAAATTTCACTTACATGCTAGGATTTTATGCAACCAAATGGAAGAACCCTAAATAGCTTATTTTTGATAAACCGTAATATATACATATTTTAATCCCACATTTGGCATACTTTTGGATGATTTATCCCTTGAATTGTGGAATTTGATGCTCCTAATCCTTTAATTTCATGTTTTATACTTAGGAGAGCAAAGGAGGGTGAAAAGAACGAGAAACGGGACAAAAACAGAGAAAATGGGCCAAAGTAAGGAATCAACACGGCCTGAAGTTCACCACATGGCTGTGCCACTTTAGCAGACTCGAACACGGCCCTGAGCTCGATTCACACGGGCGTTTCACATGGGCGTGTCCCTGCCGTGACTCGTTTTAATTCCACTCAGAATAGGATACTTGTGGGCCAAGTAAGGCATCCCGAAAGCCTATATAAACACCCTAGAGGGCAACCTAAAAGGGGAGTTCAACAGAAGGCTTCTGTCAGGGCTTTTGACGAAGATCGAAGCCAGAGAAGGCTGAATATAGGGAATTACTCGAACAAAGCCAGTTGATCCATCTCAAAAGCCAAAATCACGCTGAAGACTGAGGATTTCCCTTCAATTTCCTTCAGGGGGTTTTAGGGTTTTTCTTTATGTTTTGTTATTTAATTTCTTCTGAGATGTATTCTTTTATAAACATGAACTAAACCCCTCAAATACCTGAGGGGGATGAAACCTAAGACGGATCTTGTTATTGTTTTCTAAACTGTATGATAAATACTTGATTTGTTCTTAATTACGTGTTCTTAATTATTGCTTTAATATTTCAGGATATTGATTTAAGTATTGATGTGCTTATTCGAAGGAGCAAAAGTCCCTGTTTAAGAGTAGATCTAGCATAATTAAGCGGAGTTGATCGCACTCCTAGAGATAGGATGACGAAAATCTGCCGGATTAGGGTCAAACCTAATATGGGAGTCCATAAGTCGAGTTAATGCAACATTAGGGGTTTTAATTAGAAAGAGATTTCAATTAATCAACCTAGGGTTAGACGTTAGTAGCCTCAAAAGAGGTATTAATATAAATTAGGTAATCCTACGGATCAAGTCAAGTGAATAAATCGTCTGGTTCAGAGTTAAATAACAAGTGAAGTCTAGGTGGATTTTTCCTCGGGTATTATCTTAATCAATTGATTTTCCCAAAAGTATTTTCCCAATTCATTCTCTGTGTCTTGGCATCCTTAGCTTAGTAATTAGTTAGATAAATATAAATCCCCTTTATTTTAGGCTAGATAATAAAAAGAAAGTCAGTACTAGTAATTTTGGTTCCTTTGGGTTCGACATTTCGGTCTTGCCACTAAGCTATACTACTGTTCGATAGGTGCGCTTGCCTCAATTGTGGTGATAGTTAGTTTCTAGGCTCGATCATTCATTATATAAATATTAAAACCTCTCACCCGTAATAAATTTTTATTACTTTAGCCATTCTTATTTTTATTTGCAATTGAATTTTTATTTTAACCTTGCTAATTTTTCTTTTCTTTCCTTCTGGCAGGTAAATCTAGTTTATGACTAAAAGAAACCTGTTAGGACCATTACTTTTTGTGATGAGATTGAAAGTGATTCATGGCTTAGAAAGAGAAATATGGAGAAGCCTACAATACATAGCAGAAGAGCAAGAAGACGAAACCAACACTACCGAAGAGATGGCTGATAATAATCCGCTACCTCCTGTGGTTGCCGCAAACCCGGTGAATCAAAATCTTGCTCCTCGTACTATGTATGATTATGCTAAACCTAATTTAACAGGAACTGAATCAAGTATTGTTAGGCCTGCTGTTGCTGCAAATAATTTTGAACTGAAACCTAACACCATACAGATGATTCAGCAATTTGTTCAGTTTGATGGTTTGCAGGATGAGGATCCAAACAATCACTTGGCAAATTTTCTAGAGTTTTGCGACACTTTCAAAATAAATGGCGTTTCTAATGATGCCATTCATCTTCGGTTGTTTCCCTTTTCATTAAGGAACAAAGCTAAACAGTGGTTAAACTCGTTACCATGAGGATCAATCACTACATGGGAGCAAATGACCGAAAAATTTTTGTTAAAATATTTTCCGCCGGCTAAAACGGCTAAGTTGAGGAATGATATCTCTTCTTTTGTGCAGATGGATTTAGAAACACTTTACTATGCATGGGAGAGATACAATGATCTACTGAGAAGGTGCCCTCATCATGGGCTACCATTATGGCTACAGGTTCAAACCTTTTACAATGGTGTGAACCCCTCGACTAGGCAGTTGATTGATGCATCCGCCGGCGGTACACTAAACAATAAAACACCTGAGGCTGCTTATGAATTCATTGAAGAGATGTCACTGAATAACTATCAGTGGCAAGTTATGAGGACGAAACCAACAAAAGCAGCCAGAGTTTTTAACCTCGACGCAGTGACCATGCTATTAAACCAGGTAGAACTATTGAATAAAAAGATTGATAGTTTGTGTGGTTCGCAGCTACATCCAGTGATGCAGTGTGATACAAATGAAGGAAGGACAAACAATACAGAATACCCACCCTACAACCTTGGCATAGAAAACGAACAAATGAACTATATGGGTAACAATTCTAGACCTCAAAATAACCCTTATAGTAACACTTACAATCCAGGTTGGAGGAACCACCCAAATTTTTCATGGGGTGGTCAAGGAAATTAGAGACAGCAACCCCCTCCAGGCTTCCAACAGCAGCCCTACCCATAAGGGAAAAAGTTGAACCTCGAAGAGATGCTAGTAAAATTCATCACGGTGTCAGAAACTCGTTTCCAAAACACTGAAACAACGCTCAAAAATCAACAAGCATCAATTCAAGGGATCGAGAACCAATTAGGACAACTTGCTAAGGTCATATCTGAATGACCACAAGGTAGCTTGCCGAGCAACACTAAAACTAACCCAAAGGAGCAAATTCATGCCGTTTCTATTCACGACAGTGAGGGGTTAGACGAACCTGAACTGAGGCAAGAGAATGTGGTAGAGGAAGGTGAGGTTGAGGTAAGCTATGATAAACCAAAACAGGTAATTACAGAATACCAACCTCGTGTTCCATACCCCAATGCGATGAAGAAAGACCGCACAGATGAACAATTCGATAAATTTCTTAAACTTCTAAAGAAATTACACATTAACTTACCGTTTCTTAAAGCTCTTTCACAGATGCCAGATTCCTGGATATTTTTAAAAGAACTTTTGACAAACAAACGGAAGTTAGACGAGGCGTCGCATTTGAAACTAAACGCAGTGTGCTCAACAATCGTACAAAATAGACTACCACAAAAGTTAAAAGATTCAGGGAGTTTTACGATTCCTTGCTTAATTGGTAGTTTATCTGTTGATAATGCTTTAGCAGATTTAGGGGCAAGCATCAATGTCAAGCCTTATAAAATGTTTAAACAGCTAGGTCTAGGGAAACCCAAGCAAACTAGGATGAGCATTCAATTGGCTGATAAAACTATTAGAGTTCCTAGAGGTATAATCGAGGATGTACTAGTGAAATTGACAAATTCATATTCCTAGTAGACTTCGTTGTTTTAGACATGGATGAGGACAACAATGTTCCTTTAATTTTAGGAAGACCCTTTTTAGCAACTGCCAAAACTAAAATTGATGTTGGTACAGGTGAACTCACACTTTGTGTAGGTGATGAAATGATCACTCTTCAGGCTCTTGACTCGGCCAGGACATCAAGTAATAAAGGTGAGAACATAAACTCTATAAATAACCATTCGGTTCAGCCTTCTTTTCAGAAAGCACCACGAAATTACACATCTGAGCCACATCCTAAACCAAGTACCAACAAGGAAATAACTCATGAGGAACGAAGGCTTTAGATCGATGAACTAGACGAGTGGAAGACACATTTCAAGGAGAAACTAAAAACACACGAAGCAAAAACGAGGCAACTCCATGACAAACTTAAAGATGGGACATATAAATTTCATATCGAGGATCAGGTATTGTTGGATAAGATAGACCCTCGAATCACCACTTCAGACCTTGATACAAACAAAGAAATCCCTTTCACGGTACGCAATGTCTTCCCATACGGAACAGTCGAGGTAACCAATCTTACATTCGACACTTTTAAGGTAAACGCCACTTGACTCAAACTATATAATGATCATAAAACTGATAGCAGGGGAGAGGAGTTTCAACTCCTCAAACCACCATGAATACGCGAATGAGAGGAAAGTCTAGCTTAAGACTTTAAACGAGTGCTTCTCGGGAGGCAACCCGAGCACTAACCCCATTAATTTTCATATTTTTGAATTCTAACATCTAACTAAAAACTAACCAGACTTTTAGGCGCAAGTTCCATACCCACACGGCCTTGCACACGGCCGTGGCCGTGGCCGTGTGGACACCACGATTAAGCACACCGGCGTGGCATGACCGTACAAACCAAGGACGAAAAAATTCCCCAACCACGGACAGCGATAAAATCCCACGGCCGTGCGATACGGCCGTGGTCGACACTGAGAAAGCAACACGGGTGTAAGACATGTCCGTGTCCCTAGACCGTGGCCAACACTGATTAAAGCAACATGGGCGTGGAAACCTCTACATAGGCATGGGAGTAACGAACGAAGCACAACAGGGCCATGCGATATGGCCGTGTGACCTAACATGCCCAAGGCACACGGGCGTGGGCACCAACCAGGTCCCTGATTCCTATTTAAAACCCCCTTCTTCTCACTTTCTCCCCAAATTCTTCTCCTCCAAAACCCCAGCCACCACACCCCTCTCTTTTTCTCACTATCTTCTCCCTTCATTTCCCTTTCCCCTTCCCTTCATTCTTCTTCTTCCACCATCCTCACCACCATCTCCATGTCGAAGAAGCGAAAGAACCCTAGCACAGTCTCCCCATATGAGACCGATCTACATAAGTTCATGCCAGCCGCTTCATTAACTCGATAGGACAAGGACCTTTGAGTCCATTTAGTTTTTCGTTTTCTTTTCTCTTCTCATTTATTTTCCTTCTCTTTATCTTTCTTGTGCTAAATCTATATTATTATATTTTGATTTCTTTAATTTAGGTTCTAAAGGCTATTAGGGAATCACCACACCACGACCCTAGTATCCACCACCACCGGCGTATCCTCTTCTAACTCGGCCCGAATTTCCCTCGTTTCTTTTCTTTGACTCCATCCAAACTTCAGGAAGTTTCACTTCTCTCCCTACCTTATGATTTTCTTACTATATTGTGGATATCTATTTTTGTACATTGAGGACAATGTACATCTTAAGTGTGGGGGGTGAATTTTATTCAAAAAAGTTCCTAACTTTTTGCATTATTCTCAAATCCCTGAATTTTGTCTTTTTCTCAAGTCACTTTTTCATATCACTATTAGAACAAATTCTGAATGATTTATGATTTTTATTGATATGTCTTGAATTAAAACATAGGCAGTTGTGCATTGATTGTTTAAACTTGAAGGATTTAGAGAATCAAGCATGATAAGTTGATTTTTTTTTTTGAAAATTAAAAATTTGCTAGGTTGTTTTCCCAAGTTTAGGTATTATCTTGAAGTTTGAAGTTCACAGGGTTGACATCAAAAACCATAATTTCTGTGAGATCTTGAGCCTTTGAGAGCATTTTCTTTTCTTGCTCAATTTTATTGTTGCTTTGAGTGAGTCAATATTGATTTGTTATTCTAGAACTTGCTTCGATTATGCATGTCAAGACCACACTTTTGATTTGATATACTGAGATGATAAAGGCACCTAGGATCTAACCCACTTACTTCCTAAAAGGCCTACCTTCATAATTAACCCCTAGTGAACCCCTTTGATCCTAATAAACCATTCATTGATTTACCCTTAATATTAACCCAAGACTTACTCTTTTTGATTCATTAAGAATTTTTCCTATTGTATTAACTTTTTTTATCGAGATTTGATTTGAGAAGTTGCCTAACTATGTTTCCCATTTCAGTTGTTAAATTCTTATTATTGTACTTGATTTGTTCTTAAAAAAAAGTGAACGTATATTCATTATTAGTTCTATGTTATTTAAGCTTAAGCAATTAATTTCACATCTTGAGAAGAAGCTCGTGTTTAATGTAATCATTCATTATTAGTCTATTTTTCTAGTTAGGTAATTTGTCAATCCGATCTCGATTCTAACCTCCTCTTTCAACCTGTGACACGCCCCCTAACCAAGCCACGTTACAACCCTTTTTAAAGACCTTTTGATCGATGTATCATTTCAATTTATAGTGGGTGGAGATTTGATTTTCATGCAAGCCTATGGTAATAACTTTTCATGTTGACTATTGAGTGCTTAATTTATCGTCCCTTAAACACTTCGAGTGATTTGAGTGAATCCTTAGTGAGGATGTTAACTCTGTGACATTTTGAATCAAAGGTGATTACTTAGATAAAGGGGAATACCTATGTTTTCATGAATAAAATGCTCAACTTGGATTGTTTGAAACTTTGATGTTCTTTTAGTTGAATTCTCAATGTCTGATTACCTATGGATTATTTTGAAACATTATTGATAGGAGTTATAAGTTAAGAAGAATGAATTTTAATTGTGAGTTGAGGATTTTGCTTGAGGACAAGCAAATGCTTAAGTGTGGGGGTATTTGATAAATCGTAATATATACATATTTTAATCCCACATTTGGCATACTTTTGGATGATTTATCCCTTGAATTGTGCAATTTGATGCTCCTAATCCTTTAATTTCATGTTTTATACTTAGGAGAGCATAAGAGGGTGAAAAGAACGAGAAACGGGCCAAAAACGGAGAAAATGGGCCAAAGTAAGGAATCAACACAGCCTGGAGTTCACCACATGGCCGTGCCACTTTAGCAGACTCAAACACGGCCCTGAGCTCGATTCACACGGGCGTTTCACACGGGCGTGTCCCTGCCGTGACCTATTTTAATTCCACTTGGAATAGGATAGTTGTGGGCCAAGTAAGGCATCCCGAAAGCCTATATAAACACCCTAGAGGGCAACCTAAAAGGGGAGTTCGATAGAAGGCTTCTGTCAGGGCTTTTGATGAAGAGCAAAGCTAGAGAAGGCTGAATATAGGGAATTACTCGAAGAAAGCCAGTTGATCCATCTCGGTTTTAAATCACGCTTGAAGACTGAGTATTTCCCTTCAATTTCCTTCTTCAGGGGTTTTAGGGTTTTTCTTTATGTTTTGTTATTTAATTTCTTCGAGATGTATTCTTTTATAAACATGAACTAAATCCCTCAAATACCTGAGGGGGATGAAACCTAAGACGAATCTTGTTATTGTTTTTTGAACTGTATGATAAATACTTGATTTGTTCTTAATTATGTGTTCTTAATTCTTTCTTTAATATTTCAGGATATTGATTCAAGTATTGATGTGCTTATTCGGAGGAGCAAAAGTCCCTGCTTTTAGAGTAGATCTAGCATAATTAAGCGGAGTTGATCGCACTCCTAGAGATAGGATGATTTAAAATCGCGATTAGGGTCAAACCTAATATGGGAGTCCATAAATCGGGTTAATGCAACACTAGGGGTTTTAATTAGAAAGAGATTTCAATTAATCAACCTAGGGTTAGACGTTAGTAGCCTCGAAAGAGGTATTAATATAAATTAGGTAATCCTACGGATCAAGTCAAGTGAATAAAACGTCTGGTTCAGAGTTAAATAACAAGTGAAGTCTAGGTGGATTTTTCCTCGGGTATTGTCTTAATCAATTGATTTTCCCAAAAGTATTTTCCCAATTCATTCTCTGTGTCTTAGCATCCTTAGCTTAGTAATTAGTTAGATAAATTGTAACACCCCTTACCCGGGTTCTACGCCGGGAACTGGGCTCGAGGCGTTACCGAACTCAAACCACATGATCGCCACATAGGCTCAACATAATTACTCTCTATAAACTCATTCTCGACTTACGAGGCCTCACTCATACACACGAGGGCTCTCGAGACTAATCCTAACTTTTTCAACCTTAAAATTTTTCTCTTCAAAAGCGTCTTACACGCGCCCAAGCAAGATTAGACACGCCCGTGCATAGGCACACACGCCCATGTCCCCAGACCGTGCCTAAAAACCCAAGCATTCTGCCAAATGCCCCACGATTAAGGCACAAGCCCATGCGGTTTGGGAACACGCCCGTGTACCCTATTACATGTCCGTGCCTTCCACCCGTGGTCGACACTGACTAAATCCACACGGCCTGGACACGCCCGTGGCCCTGGCCCGTGTGACAATTAAATTTCTAAGTGTCAAGTGCAGACTTCACACGGCCTTGGAACACGCCCATGTGCCAACCGTGTGTATCACATGGCCTAGACAAACGGCCGTGAGACTAGCCCCTGGTCTATTCTGACTTAAGACACTAAGGTGCAGGAGACACACGTCCTAGACACATGCCCGTGTGTCTATCCGTGTGGGCACTTAGAGGCTATCTTACCAAGCCTTTTACTACTCATGTCTGCATACATTCATATATTTCTTCAAAACATTCTCAAATCATTAAGGAGATAGAATCATTCATCCCATACACTAGGGAGAACTATTCCGATATAATTACAAACAACATAAGCCATCATCTATGTCTATATACAATTGTCCCATAATTCATTTAGGCCACCACATTTGGCACATTAACAATGACTTAATCAACCTTATGTACTAGCCCTATACATGCCATGACTCATAAAGACTTGATACCTTATACCAAGTGTCTGCTCGATAGTGTGAAAACATCTCCGGCGGTCTCCAACCCGAGCTAGCTAAATTAACCTATAAGAGATGCGAAAGGAAGAGGAGTAAGCAATAATGCTTAGTAAGTTCATATGCAAATAAGAATCAACTACTAATATCCATATGATTATACTCACTCACAAGGTATTAGAATGAGTTTTACTCTTGAACTCACAGTTACCTATTTAATCATTCCTAATGCTTCCTCATTTTGTCTCTTACCACATTCTAACCATGTCTCGGGCTTAATGCTCAAGTTCATTAACTTACCGTGCCACAAGCCAATTCGCTCGTTTAATTAGCCTACATTCCTGCACTGATCATCACAAGATCATATAAAACAACACATCACGCATTCTCAATAAACCACTCATACTACCAATCTCTCGGTGGTTACGCACTTAGCCCACCATTGAATCTCTTATAGGGTGGTATCGCACACAACCCACCAATCATTTATACTAATGGTGATTTCGCACTTAGCTCACCAATCATTTATAAGCGATGGTTTCGCACACAGCCCATCGATTACTAATTTATCAGGTGGTAACCCACACAGCCCTCCGATAATAATATAGTTGATGGTATCGCACACAGCCCATCAATTAATAATATATCAGGTGGTAACGCACACACCCCACCGATATTATACATTCGCAAATACTTATCCACACACATTTTCTCTAATTCAAACGTTCATCCGTAAACATCCTCACTCATTATCATTCTCACTTAACTTTCTACGATTCTCATTCGCGTTCACACAATACATTAAAAATCTATCTCATGCAAAAAGGTGCAATAATAACACATATCTCACTAGGGGTTAAATCGGATATTGAATTCATCTCAATCCAGTTCTAACACTCACTCGTTTTCTCGTGGTACAACCACCTACATTTAAATTGTTAACTAACTCTCTTGAGTCTCATACACATAGTTCTCATTGACATCATACCCCAATAGGGTCTTACACATATTAACATATCGATGCCATGTCCTTGACATGGTCTTATACGAACTCTTACACCGAGGCCATAATCAAATATGGTCCTACTCGAGACCTTTACCATCATCATGTCATTCTATATACATTTTCCATTACTCTTAGATCCAATTCTCTTGACATCTCATCAAGGATATTTCATACGTTTCATAGTGTAAATCTACTTTCCATACAACATTGGAATATTAAATTAACTCATACATAGTTGCAACAATCGCACATGAACTTACCTCGATGTTGAAAGAGCCGAAAAGGGACTTTTGCCCACCTTTCTTTTTTCACCCGTTCTAGGTCTGAAACTCGATTTCTTTAATTTGTGAGGAGAAATGTTTGCTGAAAATTTTGAGCTCCATAGCTCTTGTTTCTCTTCAATTTTCAGTGGAAGAGGGTGAAGGAATAGTGAAAAGATGATAACATCTTTATTCATCTTATTTTATTCATTTAAAACACCTAACATCACCAAATTTTTGACCATCATTTAATGTCTTTGTCCCCCTTGGCCGGCCATCATATCCTAGATGGTCTAATTGTCCTTTAAAGACCTCCACATTATGCTCCATAACTATTTGGCACCTCTAGCAAATAAAATAGAAGTTTCGCACTTTATGCGATTTAGTCCTTTTTCACAATTTAGCTAGAGATCGCTAAAATTAAGGCACTAAAATTTTCATGCATCCTTAAAAACATGTTATAACACATAAAATAACATGAAAATAATTTTTATCTAACCTCAAATTAGTGATTCCGAGATCACTGTTTCGACTAGCCCTTAAATCGGGCTGTTACAATTCTCTCCCCTTAGGGATTTTCGTCCCCGAAAATCTTAACAGGAAGATTTGCTCTTAACATTCCTGAAAAGTTTCCACCAACTCATCAAAATCACAAATCGATTTATCCTTAAGTTTCTCTCGCCAATAACCTTTAAGCTGTAATGCACAAGGTCGAAGCACAATTTGAGACTTACATTACTCTGCCTCCCGGGCACATATACTCAATAAACTTACAATTGTGAACTCGGCACATGCCAAAATGATCATTCGGATCGTTATCACATACTTCATTAAAATTCGGATGACATCCCTCTCCTTGGAAATCAAGTCACTTTAATTTGAAAGCTATTTTTTTTATCTCGCTTTATCACTAGGATAATCACCGACTGTAATAGTCTCAACTTTGGACACTCAGATAATTCAGCTATTACTGGTCAACTACTTCCGAAATTAAACTCAATCACATCATGAAGTGTACTCGGTTGTCAAAAACATCTATGCATATATCTGTGCATTCTCTAATTCTTGTACGAGTAGACCTGTTACTATTAAGTCTCATTTCAAAATTTCTGCATAAATTCTTAATTCATCCACATACAATTTCTATCTTAAAGTAACATCAACAACGGAAACCTTATCCAACCTGAATTTTAACATCTCAGACAAACTCATTCTAAGCTCATTTAAAATACCATTCACTATCTCCCTTCTGAACTTCTTTGTCTCGAAAGGAAAACTCGCTCTAGTCATTAACCTTGCTGAAACTAGGGTATTACCAACTAAGGTCAATCGAGTAACGAACTCGCATTGCTTAAACTAGGATCTTTCATTCAGACACCTATACTTTGTCTACTATCTGGGAAGTATTACAATAACTATATTCGCCATTGTAATAGTTCAAGTCGTTTTCACTATTTCATTTTCCAAAAATCTTCTATAGCATAAGATTCTCTAACTCATCAAAATTCAAAAGGCACATATCGGTTTGTCCATGAATCATTTCCTAACATTTAACTCACAATATAGACACAAAAGTGATCGTCTCTGGATCACCAACCTATCAACTCTTTTTTCTCGATTCAGACTGAACTCAGTATTAGAACTTTCAATCAATAGCTCCCTCTATAGCTTTCAATACAACCATCACGGTTTAAACATTCAAATGAGCATGTCCTTGTATCATGCTCCCTACTCACGTACACACAGGATTTTATTCTCTTTATTTATTCATGTGTGAATATACGCAGAACCTAAATCATATCTCAACATTTTAATCTACTCTTTTCTCCATACTGAGAACATATTTTAGGCACGCTCTCATCTGAGTTCCTCTTGTTATGCTAGTCTAAGACCTTTACAATCGTCGTATCCCCCGATAGCAAGGACATCTCGATCGAATTCATTAACTCTATTCAGCTTACTTGAAAGTTCATCATACAACGTGAAACTTGTGATTTCACTTCTTATACTAGAATCATCACGAACTTCCTCCTCAAAGTACCCGTATAGGGTTACAAGGATATAAAGGAATGTCGATTTCAATTAACTAAATCGACAACTGTTTAGTCTACTTTTTCCGTCAGCTGACGTTCTCACCCGATCACATTTTCATGAAAGGAACGACTACATCATCCCTGAAGGGAAACATATGTTTACACAAGATACTCAAGGAGATTTTTATAATCCCTTCATAACATCAACTAACCATGCACAAACTGCAGGCTTTGAACCAACTTATTCAAACTTGACATTTATTTAGCACATACCGTGCCATACATCGTACTCATTTATTCTTAACTCGTTCACGAGTGCCTGTGTTCACTTATTTACACGACTTTGGTACAATTTTCATTTCTACTTCTAGACTCATCTATCTGTCCCAAAGATCACTAGGGATACTCAAAGACGCATATTCATCGTCATTCATGTAGGTACGAAACCAATGCCACATCCACGAAGTGGTCCTATATAGTGTCACCTTTAAATGGCAATGCCATATCCCGGATAAGGTCTTATATGGACTTCCACATCAGGTATCGACGCCATATTCTGAATATGGTCTTATACAGAATCTCAACTCGATGCCGAGGCCATGTACCAGACATGGCCTTATACGGGACCGTATCTATCTCATATCTCAATGATAGCCTTTTTATTATAGTCCCCTAGGACTTCATCCTCATGTTCAACAACAATTTCTCTATTTAATAGGGTATCATGTATCAACGTGATACAAAACATTCTCGATTATGCTAACATAATTATTGCATTAATCGAATACGAACTTACTCAACTTAACTCTCATAACATCTCATCATAATTCAACAGTGGTAAGGGGGTGAGGTCGTAGCGTCCCATAACTTGACTCTCGTGACCACATACATATGATTTAACATTCATCATCAATGAGATATCATCATTGTCACACAACTCACTCCAAGTGAGTTTTCACATTTTTCATGCCACAATTGTTTCTATCTCTCATACTTTAGAACAGTGACTTTACTTACTCAAGTTCCACATTAATATCTACTTGAGTATTCAACATTTGATTCTACTTCCTCTTACTATTGCTTATCAATTTAGAGAGTGTCTTACAGGTTTTGAGTACGCCGTTTACTTGATTGCCTTAGTCCAACTATGGTCTTACTCGTATCACAACATCATAGCCCAGCTATTACTTTACATGTCATCACGATGCCATAGCCTCGCTATGGTCTTACACGAAATCTCATATCAATGTCGACGCCATATCCCAGATATGGTCTTACACGATCTCATACCGAAGCCAGGTCCCAGACATGGTCTTACACAGGATCGCTATTTGTCACCAATGCCATGTCCTAGACATGGTCTTATATGGGATCACATGCATCGCCATGGTCCAACCATGGTCTGATTCATCATTTTATCATTGAACGACCGTACCCATCCCTGCATTCTACTTAGTCAAACCCAGTTTAACTCTCACACCATAATACTCGTAGTCTCATACAGAGTCACGAAATAAAACATTATACATCATCTATTTTAATAGTCGCACATGAGATTCAACTATGTGGACATATTGATCATACATCGTTCAAACAATCATACATACACATATACCCATTCTCTGGGTAAATTTTCTCACTGTATGCAGGTAACACAATAGGTTGAGTATATAACACCTTATGCACATCCAGCCAATGCAGATAAACTTCTCATTTCATGCATTATCACACACATGTTATATACTTCTACTCATACCTCTTTGAATCTCATCATTGCATAAGAGCATTTCAACTTTCCCATTATCACTTACAACGTTATTGGATTTAGCTCGGTCGGGAACCATCACTGTTTTAACAAAAAAATTTTGTTAGAGTCGGGAAACGTCACACTATCACGGTCCACATATGGCATGTATAGCTAGACTCTGACTCACGCTAGGTTAGTCCTAGAACTGACTAAACCATAGCTTTGATACCACTAAATGTAACACCCCTTACTCGAGTTCTACACCAGGAACCGTGCCCGAGGCGTTACCAAACTCAAACCAGTTGATCGCCACATAGGCTCAACGTAATTACTCTCTATAACCTCATTCTTGACTTACGAGGCCTCACTCATACACACGAGGGCTCTCGAGACTAATCTGGAACTTTTTCCAACCTTAAAATTTTCTCTTCAAAACAGTCTTACACGCGCGCAAGATTAGACACGCCCGCAGCATAGGCACACACGCCCATGTCCCGCATCCGTGCCTAAAAACCCAAGCATTCTGCTAAATGCCCCACGGTTAAGGCACACGCCCATGCGGTTTGGGAACATGCCCGTGTACCCTATTACATGTCCGTGCCTTCCACCCGTGGTCGACACTGACTAAATCCACACGGCCTGGACACGCCCGTGGCCCTGGCCCGTGTGACAATTAAATTTCTAAGTGTCAAGTGCAGACTTCACGCGGCCTTGGCACACACCCATGTGCCAACCGTGTGTATCACATGGCCTAGACAAACGGCCGTGAGACCAGCCCGTGGCCTATTCTGACTTAAGACACTAAGGTGCAGGAGACACACGTCCTAGACACACGCCCGTGTGTCTATCCGTGTGGGCACTTAGAGGCTATCTTACCAAGCCTTTTACTACTCATGTCTGCATACATTCATATATTTCTTCAAAACATTCTCAAATCATTAAGGAGATAGAATCATTCATCCCATACACTAGGGAGAACTATTCCGATATAATTACAAACAACATAAGCCATCATCTATGTCTATATACAATTGTCCCACAATTCATTTAGGCCACCACATTTGGCACATTAACAATGACTTAATCAACCTTATGTACTAGCCCTATACATGCCATGACTCATAAAGACTTGATACCTTATACCAAGTGTCTGCTCGATAGTGTGAAAACATCTCTGGCGGTCTCCAACTCGAGCTAGCTAAATTAACCTATAAGAGATGAGAAAGAAAGAGGAGTAAGCAATAATGCTTAGTAAGTTCATATGCAAATAAGAATCAACTACTAATATCCATATGATTATACTCACTCACAAGGTATTAGAATGAGTTTTACTCTTGAACTCACGGTTACCTATTCAATCATTCATAATGCTTCCTCATTTCGTCTCTTACCACATTCTAACCATGTCTCGGGCTTAATTCTCATGTTCATTAACTTACCATGCCACAAGCCAATTATCTCGTTTAATTAGCCTACATTCCTGCACTGATCATCACAAGATCATATAAAACAACACATCACGCATTCTTAATAAACCACTCATACTACCAATCTCTCGGTGGTTACGCACTTAGCCCACCATTGAATCTCATATAGGGTGGTATCGCACACAGCCCACCAATCATTTATACTAATGGTGATGTCGCACTTAGCTCACCAATCATTTATAAGCGATGGTTTCGCACACAGCCCATCGATTACTAATTTATCAGGTGGTAACGCACACGGCCCACCGATAATAATATAGTTGATGGTATCGCACACAGCCCATCAATTAATAATATATCAGGTGGTAACGCACACAGCCCACCGATATTATACATTTGCAAATACTTATCCACACACATTTTATCTAATTCAAACGTTCATCCGTAAACATCCTCACTCATTATCATTCTCACTTAACTTTCTACGATTCCCATTCGCGTTCACACAATACATTAAAAAATCTATCTCATGCAAATAAGGTGCAATAATAACACATATCCCACTAGGGGTTAAATCGATATTGAATTCATCTCAATCCAGGTTCTAACACTCACTGTACTTCTCGTGGTACAACCACCTACATTCAAATTGTTAACTAACTCTCTTGAGTCTCATACACATAGTTCTCATTGACATCATACCCCAATAGGGTCTTACACATATTAACATATTGATGACATGTCCTTGACATGGTCTTATACAAACTCTTACACCGAGGCCATAATCAAATATGGTTCTACTCGAGACCTTAACCATCATCATGTCATTCTATATACATTTTCCATTACTCTTAGATCCAAATCTCTTGACATCTCATCAAGGATATTTCATACGTTTCATAGTGTAAATCTACTTTCCATACAACATTGGAATATTAAATTAACTCATACATAGTTGCAACAGTCACACATGAACTTACCTCGATGTTGAAAGAGCCGAAAAGGGACTTTTGCCCACCTTTCTTTTTTCACCCGTTCTAGGTCTGAAACTCGATTTCTTTAATTTGTGAGGAGAAATGTTTACTGAAATTTTTGAGCTCCATAGCCCTTGTTTCTCTTCAATTTTTGGTGGAAGAGGGTGAAGGAATAGTGAAAAGATGATAACATCTTTATTCATCTTATTTTATTCATTTAAAACACCTAACATCACCAAATTTTTGACCATCATTTAATGTCTTTGTCCCCCTTGGCCGGCCATCATATCCTAGATGGTCTAATTGTCCTTTGAAGACCTCCACATTATGCTCCATAACTATTTGGCACCTCTAGCAAATAAAATAGAACTTTCGCACTTTATGTGATTTAGTCCTTTTTCACAATTTAGCTAGAAATCGCTAAAATTAAGGCACCAAAATTTTCATGCATCCTTAAAAACATGTTATAACACATAAAATAACATGAAAATAATTTTTCTCTAACCTCAAATTAGTGATTCCGAGATCACTGTTCCGACTAGCCCTTAAATCGGGCTGTTACATAAATATCAATCCCCTTTATTTTAGGCTAGATAATAAAAAGAAAGTCAGTACTAGTAATTTTGGTTCCTTTGGGTTCGACATTCCGGTCTTGCCACTAAGCTATACTATTGTTCGATAGGTGCGCTTGCCTCAATCGTGGTGATAATTAGTTTCTAGGCTCGATCATTCATTATATAAATAATAAAACTCTCAGACACGATCAGTTTTCTACTTCAATTTTTAGTGAAGAACACATTGGAGAAGATGAGAATATTTTTGGTTTTATTTAATTTAGCATTAATAACCTATTTACTTTTATAACCTTTAAAAACATTACAAATTTCACTTATACCAAGCCATCATATTCCATTATCAACATTTATGGTCTAATTACCACATAAGGACTCATAATTTAAGGTTCTATAGCTATTTAGTACCTTTAGCTATTAGAACTCAATTTTTACATTTTACGCGATTTAGTCCTTTTTATCAAATTAAGCATTCAAACAGTAAAATTTCTTAACAAAATTTTTATACGGTACTACTATCATGCTGTAGACAATAAAATAATAATAAAATAAAAATTTCAACATCAGATTTGTGGTCCCAAAACCACTATTTTGATTTCATTGAAAATGAGTTGTTACAGCGACGAAGCACCATAAGCTGCCACATGAGATAAATTTTATCAAATATTCTAAGATAGGTTAAAAAAGCAGTCTAATAGAGGTATAGCAGCAATGAACTAGCAGTAGTGGCATCTTGAAATTGTAAAACACCTTACTCTTTTTTACCTACAATATTATTACAAGGTGTTAAAAATTTTATTTTATAAAAATATTTATTTTGCAATATTTTATGGACATTATCAAATCATAAAATGAATATTTAAAATTCTTTAGCTTAACTTAAAGTTATACGAAGTATATAAAGCTCCTTTGTTTAACCCAAGATTATACAAGTAGAGAAAGATAAAAGTTCTGCTAAGAATTAAAACTTAAATAACCAAAATAAAATTATAGAAATAAGACGAAATCAATTTGGAGACTTTAAAATCATATTAAAACCATTTAAAATCATTTTTAAGGTGATTATAGGTGTTTAAGGTTGAGTATGAACTTCGGCGAGCTCAAAACGAATATTATAGCGCAGGAGCTTTGTCTAGGGATAGGTATTGATATTTATTTATTTTTGTTCTTTTTGGAAGATTTTAAGCCGCGACGAAGCACCCTAAGCTACCACATGAGATAAAATTTTCTAATAATCTAAGATAGGTTAAAAAAATGGTCTAGTAGAAGTATAGTGGTAGCGAAATAGCGTTCGTGGCATCATGAAATTGTAAAACACCTCACTCTTTTTTACCTACAGATCATTACAAGGTGTTATGAAAACACTTTTAAACTTAAGACAAAATTTGTCTTTTATAAAAATATTTATTTCGCAATATTTTATAGACATTACCAAATCATAAAACTAATATTTAAAACTCTTTAGCTTAACTCAAAGTTATACGGAGTATGTAACAGCCCGATTTTGGGCCTAGTCAGAACAGCGATTTTGGGGCCACAAATCTGATGAGGAAAATCTTATTTTTTTATTATATTTTTATGGTCTACGATTTCACAGAAAGATTTCGTGAAAATTTAGTTCGAAAATCTCGATGTTTGGGCACTCAATTTAGTCAAAAGGACTAAAATGTAAATAGTGCAAAAGTTGAGTTCCACATGTTAGAAGTGTCCAATTTATATGAAATTTTAAATTGGAGGTCCTTAAATGGTAATTAGACCATTGGTTAAATTTTTGGCCAAAAATGGACATGAGATAAGTGAAATAGGATATTTTTAAGTTAGGGGCATTTTGGTAATTTAGTAATTAAATGGACTAAAAGACAAAATAAAAGCCAAAAACCCTTGTTCATCTTCTTGCTTGGCCGAATTTAGCATGGGGGAAGCCATGGCTAGGGTTTTCAAGCTTTCAAGCTCAATAGTAAGTGCATCTAAGCCCCGTTTTTAATGTTCTTTACATTTTTGAGATCCCCGTAACTCGGTTTAGCTATTTCTACCATTATTTTAAGCTACGGTTTGTGTTTAAAAATTTACCCATGGATGACATGCATGTGCTTTGATTTTTAATGGTAGAATATGAATGCTCGGTGTGCAGTAAACGACTTTTACTAAGTGATTTTCGATGAAATCGCATAAAAGGACTAGTTTGTAAAAAGTTGAAAAATGTATAAAAATGTGTGAATGAATGAAATTTGTGGACTTCTATAGTTATGAAAATGGTTCGGCTAGGTCTAAAATGCAAGGAAATTGAATAAAAAATATTTTACGAGCTTAGGGGCAAAATCATAATTTTGTGAAACTTTAAGGGCAAATTGTAATTTTTGTCGTAGGATGTTTTTGGGATGATTTGAATAATGTGAGCATTTAATAAGTCAAGTGTGTTATTATAGATCAAGAAAGATGTGGAATCGACCTTGATCAGGGAAAGGAAAAGATTATGGACTAAATTGCAAAATTACTATATTTTGCACCGAGGTAAGTTTGTATGTAAATAATATATCTTTTTTATTTATGTTTTAATATTTTATTATATTATATGAGATATGGTTGATTATGGAGTAATTATTTGATGTAAATTATGAATTGTGATTGATAATGGATGAATTGATAAAATGTTGAAAAGTGAGAATTCCCAGTTGAACCATCGGAATGGAAAAGATACGAATGAGGTAGCTAGATCACATGTGTGGTACTAACTGTAGGCCACTATGTGTACAAGAGAGCTACGAGATGGTTTTAGGTCACGTGTGTAGTACTAAGTGCAGGCTACTACGTGTACCAGACGGATAGGTAGCATGTGTAGTACTAAGTGCAGGCTACTATGCGTACCCGATAGTTTCGATCACATGTGTGGTACTAAGTGCAGGCCGCTATGTGTAGGTGATGGTTTTGGTCACATGTATAGTACTAAGTGCAAGCTACTATGTGCAGCAGATAGCTTCGGCTACAAGGGTGGTACTATGTCCAGGTCACTGTGTATCTGTTATTATTCCGATGAGTTCAATGGGAAATTGACTAAGTGAAAATACGAGTGATCATGTAACTACTAAGTGTAATTGAATATAACTATGTGATGGATAAGTGCAGGTATAAGTGTGAACAATGTGCTCGTTATTTGAGCGAACCCTCGGTAAGATGAAATGGAGTAAGTGAAATTATGAAAGAGTAAATTTAGCAAGAAAACAATTTTGGACAGCAGTAGTTGTGTGACTTTGAAAAAAGCACCAAAAATGGTGGAAATCAAATTAGAGGTTGAATAAGATATGAAATTAAAGTTGAATGAGTCTATTTTTACATAAAATAAACGGTGTAAACAAAAGAATTTCATATTCTGTGATATTCGAAATTTTGTTAGATAGGGTTAGAATGATTTTGGAATCCCCTGTTCCGACTTTGGAAATCATTAAAAATTATAAAAAAAATTAATTATGGGTTATAATTTATATTATTAAAATCCTTAATGAGTATATTTTCAAAAGAAACAAATGGGAACATCATCTAAATCCCGTACAGAGAGATAATTAATTTTTAGTGAAGAAGGGTCGATCTTGTCGACAAGACAGAACAGGGAGACTTTAAAGAATAAACTGTACTTATTGGCTAAACCAAAAATTCTGAAAATTTTATGGTAAGAAGATATGTGAGTCTAGTTTCAGGGAAAATTATCGGATCTTAATATGGAGTTCCGTAGTTAAAGATATAAATAATTTAGTGACTATGACTTGAGTAGACCGCTTGAGATGAACATGAATAAATAGTGGAACTATGTGCAATTATGATTGTATTAATTTGAAAGCATGTTAGTAATTTGTTCATTATTTACATACTTACTTACTAAGCTATATGCTTACTCCCCTTTTCCCTTGTTTTATAGTGTCACCAAGCTAGCTCGGGATTCGGAGATCGTCGGAGATCCATCCACACTATCAACACTCTTTTGGTATTTTGAAATCAATATTTTGAATTATGGCATGTATAGAGGACTTGGTTATTTTGTTATGTGTCATAATTGATTTGGCCTAAAATGTTGGCCTATAATATTTGATCGTTCATTTTGTATAAGGCCATTGATGTTGGCTATTATTGATCAAGTTATATGTTTATGATGATGCAATTTATGAGATGCATGACTAGGTTGAATGAGTGTGTGATAAAAATTTGAAAAGTTTTAATTTGGATGAAATTTTATGACTCGGTTTAATACGTTTACAAGTGTATGTGTTTCGGTAATGCCTCGTACCCTATTCCGGCATCGAATACATGTAAGGGGTGTTACATTTAGTGGTATTAGAGCTATGGTTTAGTCAGTTCTCGGACTAACGTAGCGTGTGTGAGAGTCTAGCTATACATGCCATACAACTTGTGATAGTGTGAGATCTCCCGATCCTGACGAATTTGTCTTGTTGAGACAGAGATGCCTTCCAACCGAGCTATTTTGACAATGCTGAAAGTAGTACTAAGATATTCGAAAATGTGTTTATGATGAGTCGAAACTTGACAAGGTATGAATAACAATTCATGAATTGTATGTGATGTTGTGCAAAATGAAATTTGAATAAGCTGATAAACATGAAAAAAGGTGAAATGGAATGAAAGTTTATATTGTGATAGGCTTGTCTATGTTTGCTTGGCATGCATATGATGTTATGTGCTCAACATATTTGATTAAGTGGATATGGTAAGCAAATTTACTCAAATAGACGGAATGTGTGTTTATGTACACTTGCTTGAATAAGTGTAATCAGTATGTTCATATGGTAGAATCTTATGTTTAATTGTTAAATTAGAGATAATATGATGTTTTGTTTTATGTCTTTGTTATTGAACCATGAATATTATAATAGTATGAAAATTGAATTGGAAGATCAAAATTGAGTAGAACGCATGAAATGAGTACGATCATTCAATGAAGAATTGACGGATAAGACCATGGTTGGACCATGGCAAAGTGTGGAATGTAAGACCATAGATGGGCTATGGCTTTATGATTCAGTGTAAGACCATGTCTAGGACATGGCATCGATGTGAGACTTTGTGTAAGACCATGTCTGGGACATGGCATCGATGTGAGACTTTGTGTAAGACCATCGTTGGACTATGGCATCAAGTGAACAATGTACTGAAGCCAGTAAGGCAATCTCTAATTTGACAAATGTCGGTAAGTAAAATGGAAGCCAAGTGTTGGAATTTAATTAGATATTAATATTGAGCTTGAGTAAGTAAATTCATTGTGTGAAATTATGGATGATAGAAAACATTCGTATAACAAATAGATGTGTTAATTTGCTTGGAATTAACTATGTGATTATGATGGTATTACATTAGTGATGAATGCTAAGACATATGTATGTATTTAAGAAAGTTAAGTTAGAGGCTTTGTAACAGCCCGATTTTGGGCCTAGTCGGAACAGTGGTTTTGGGGCCACAAATGTAATAGCCTGACTTAGGGGCTAGTTGGAATAGTGGTGCAAGACCATAAATCCAAAGTAAAAATATGTGTTTAAATGATTTTACAACGCTTATGAGGTATTTGCATGATTGTGTGAAAATCTCATGAAGAAATTTTTTTAATTAGTGAATAAATTGTCCATTAGGACTAAATTGCAAAGAATAGAAAATGTGAGATTCTAGAAGGTTCAAGTATGAAATAGAATTATAAAAATTCCTAGAGGTCCTTATTTAGCAATTAGACCATTATATTTGATGATGGACAAAAATGGACATGGGAAGGAAAAATCTCAAGAAAGGGTCATTAAGGGCATTTTTGTCCTTTAGTAAATAAAAGAATTAAAAGGGAAAAAGAACTCAAATTCATGTCCATCTTCCTCCCTTGGCTGAAATTTGCAAGGAGCACCAAAACTAGGGTTTGTTCAACTTTCAAGCTTGATAGTAAGTGCATCCTAGCCCCGTTTTTAATGTTTTTCGTATTTTTGAAACCCTCGTAGCTCGGTTTAGCTATTTTTAGCTATATTTTGAGCTAGGGTTTATGTTCAAAAATTTACCCATGTATGACATGCATGTATTTTGATGTTTTATGGGAGAATATGAAAGTTTGATGTATGATAAACATCTTTTTCTAAGTGATTTTCATAAAAAATGCATAAAAGGGCCAAATTGTAAAAGTTGTAGAAATGGTCATACATGAGTGAAAAAGTGGAAATTAGAGGTTGTTATAGTTAAGATATGATTTGGCTAGGCTTGAAAAGTAAGAAACTTGAATAAAAATCATTTTACGAGCCTAGGGGCAAAAGTGTAATTATGTAAAAGTTTATGGGCAAAATCGTAATTTAGCCAAAATATGAATTATGAGTCGATTTAGCCAATGCAAGTGTTTAACAAGAGAAATTTATTATTATAGATCAAGAAACCCAAAGCTCGGATCGAAATCGAGGCAAGAACAAAATCGAGGACTAAATCGAGTTTTGAGGCACATTTTGAGAATCGAGGTAAGTTTGTATGAAATTAGTGTTTCATAATGTTTGATATTTGAAATCGTTCAATATTATGATAATATGTGTTATTGCTATTAAAATCGAGCGATGAAGTCTCGGTAAGAGAATGGTGAGAATAAGTTAATTTTAAGTCCCGGAATAATTTCTAAGGTAAGGATGATATTATGTATTCATATGAGATAAGAAAGGTCCCGTGTAAGACCATGTCAGGGACATGGCTTCGGCACCAAAGAATGATCTCGTGTAAGACCATATCTGGGATATGGCATCGACATCTATGTACGATCTCGTATAAGACCCTGTCTGAGACATGGCATCGACATCGAGTTATGAGATCCCGTATAAGACCATATCTGGGATATGGCATAGGCATCAAAGAATGATCCCATTTAAGACCATATCCGGGATATGGCGTTGGCATCAAAACTTATGCATGATAAGTTTGAATAATTCATGATGATCCGATTTATTCATAAGCAAAAGAGTTAAGTACGTGAGTTGGCCTAGATCCAAATCTGTTTATGGATGGCCTTGAGTAATGTTCATGATATGAATGATAAAGATGTGAGTTTATGGTTATGTTAGCATATGTGCTAAACCACGTGATACAGTGATATAGGTAACACGAGTAAGTAAAAGTTACTAGATCATATTGACATGAGATGGGTAAGAATAAGTAAGAATAAGTGTGAATAAGTACGAGTAAGTACTTTTATTCATTTAAGACTATGTTGCCATTGTTTCATGATATGAATGATTTTAGTTTGAGTAAACATGTATTCCTAGAGTTTCATGCAAACTTACTAAGCTATATGCTTACCCCTCTCTTTTCCCTTTTCCTTGTAGTTACGCCAAGTTAGCTTGGGAATCACAGAACGTCGGAGTTCGGAATCACACTATCAACCGCCCGTTTGGTATAGTAAAGTTAATTCATTTTGAGTATGGCATGTATAGAAAATTGGGTATTCTATGTTATAACATGTTTAAGGGCCAAAGTGTTGGCTATTAAGGGTTTACACTTATTTTGTAAAGGGTCATTATGAGGTGGCCATAATTGTCAAGTTTAAGCTATAAGAATTATGAGTATGATGAAGTGAATGTTTATGCAAGTTATCGAGTATGATTGTGGTTGGAATGAATGTTAGTTTAAAGATTTTTCATAGCTTAATATTGCTATGTTTTGTGCTAATTGAGACTATATGAATGAGTCTTTGTTTCAGGGTGGCAAAAAGGCTTGGAGAATAGCCTATAGTTGTCCACACGGGTAGACACACGGGCGTGTGTCTAGACCGTGTGTGACACACGGTCAACCCATATGGATGTGTTGATAGGCCGTGTGTCCTCTGCACTAAATTACGAGAATGTGATTCGTCACATGGGCCAGCACACAGGCGTGTGCCTTGGCCGTGTGCTAATTAAGATTTGGTGACATCATAGTCAGACAGCTCCACGGCCAGGAGACACGAGCATGTCCTAGGGCACACGGGAGTGTCCCTTGGACAACACGGGCGTGTGGCCCCTGTCTAGGTAACAACTTTCAAAGAGCGTTTAAGTTTCCGGTTGAACCCCGAAACCTTCCGGGTGTATGTTTAAGGCTTTGTAGGCCCATAATACGAAGGTTATGATCAAGGAAGAAAGGGTTTTAGGTCGAAACGAAATTTTATATCCCGTAATTACATGTTCAAGTGAGATTAAGTATGGTAATACCTCGTATCCGTTTCCAGCGTTGGACTCGGGTAAGGGGTGTTATATTTAGTGGTATCAGAGTTACGGTTTAGTTGATTCTCGGACTAACGTAGTGTGAGTATGAGTCTAGCTATACATGCCATACGTAAGAGTACTCGTGTAATGATAGTGTGACGACTCCTGACGATTTGAATTGTATATTTTTTTATATATAGTTGATGGATAATGATCCCGACCGATCTGTAGCTGATGATGCTGCACGTAATGCGCCGGCTCCCGTGCAAGGGACCGCACCAGTAGAGAGTAGACCCGAGACTTTGGGTCAGGGAGAAGAGGCCCGAGAAGCCTTTCTCCGAATGATGAGTAATTGGTATAGAGAGTATATACGAGCAAATCTGAATGCTCCACCCCCTCCACCCCGCCTATTCCTCAACCTACCCCTGTAGCTTCTCAAGTGGTAGAGGTTGTAAGAAGAGAAAAGCGTCCAGTTGATAGGATCCGGAAGCAAGGAGCCGAGGAATTCAGGGCTAGTAAAGATGATGATCTGGAAAGAGCCGAATTTTGGCTTGAAAATACCATCAGGGTATTTGATGAGTTATCGTGCACACCTGAAGAGTGCATGAAGTGTGTGGTTTCTCTTCTAAGAGATTCCGCTTACCAGTGGTGGAATACCCTTGTGTCGGTTGTACCGAGGGAAAGAATTACGTGGGAGTTTTTCCAAGAGGAATTTCAGAAGAAATACATAAGCTAAAGATTTGTAGACCAGAAGAGAAAGGAATTCCTTGAACTAAAGCAAGGCAAGATGACAGTAACTGAATACAAGCGCGAGTTTGTGAGGCTTAGCAAGTACGCTCAGGAATGTGTGTCCTCTGAAGCCATTATGTGTAAGAGGTTTGAGGACGGATTAAATGAAGATATCAAGCTATTTGTTGGTGTTCTCGAGTTGAAAGAATTTGTAGTGTTAGTGGACCGGGCTTGTAAGGCCGAAGAATTAGTGAAAGAGAAAAGGAAAGCCGAGATGGAGTCTCGTGACTCGAGAAAGAGGCAGATGACCAAGTCATTTCAATCTTCATCTAAGAAGTCAAGAGACTTCCCTACTCGATCAGCTACTTCAGCTGGGTTTTCAAACAAAGGTAAGATTAAGCAGTACTCAGGGTCTAAAGCCCAGACCACCTCGATTGCTAGTGTCGGCAATGGCCGACCGAGTAGACCGGAATGCCCGTAGTGTGGCAGGCATCATTCCGGTGAATGTCGAGAAAATGAAAAGGGCTATTTCAGATGTGGTTCTCTAGACCATTTTATTAGAGATTTCCCAGAGGGGGATGAGAAAGAGAAGCCCCAGGATGCTAGACTGGGAGGCACTGCTAGAGGGAGACCACAGAGAAACCCGGGAAGCGGGGCAAGTAGTAAGAATACGCACAAAGAGTAGGCTGCGAGACCTGAGGGCAGAGCGCGTGTGAGGACCTATGCCATTTGCGCTCGCGAAGAGGCATCATATCCTGATGTGATTACGGGTACATTTTATCTCTATGATACTAACGTTATTGCTTTAATAGATCCAGGATCTACTTATTCATATTTATGCATGAAATTAGTATCTAGAATGAGTATGCCCGTAGAGTCTACAGAATTTGTGATAAAGGTGTCTAATCCTTTAGGCAAAAGTGTGCTAGTTGATAAAGTATACAAAGATTGCCCATTAATGATTAGAGGTCATTATTTTAAGGCAAATCTTATGTTATTTCCATTTGATGAATTTGATATAATTCTTGGTATGGACTGGCTAACCACTCATGGTGTGACTGTAAATTGTGGAAAGAAATATATTGAGTTGAGATGCGAAAATGGGGACACTCTTCGTGTTGAATCAGATGAACAAGATAGATTTCTGGTTGTGATCTCTCATATGACCGCTCAGAGGTGCATAAGAAAGGGATATGAGGCATATCTTGCTTTTGTGTTGAATGCTAAAGAAATCGAGTTAAAGATTGAATCAGTTCCGGTAGTATGTGAGTACCCAGATGTTTTTCTAGAGGAACTGTCAGGACTACCCCCGATTAGAGAGGTCGAGTTCGGCATTGAGTTAGCTCCCGGCGCTGTACCCATATCAATTGCACCATATAGAATGGCTCTAACGGAGTTGAAAGAATTAAAACACGATTACAAGAGTTAACGGATAAAGGTTTTGCAAGATCGAGTAGTTCTCCATGGGGTGCTCGGTGCTATTTGAGAAAAAGAAAGATGGTTCCATGAGGCTATGTATAGATTACCGCGACTTAATAAGGTAACGATGAAAAACAAGTATCCGTTGCCAAGGATCGACGATTTGTTTGATTAATTGAAGGAGCCACTTGTGTTCTCTAAAATAGATTTGAGATCGGGTATTACCAGTTGAGAGTAAAAGACTCGAGATGTGCCTAAGACGGCTTTTGAGCGAGGTATGGGCACTATGAATTTCTAGTCATGCCTTTTGGTTTAACAAACGCTCCGGCGGTGTTTATGGACTTAATGAACCGCATCTTTCGGCCATACTTAGATAAGTTTGTGGTCGTCTTTATTGATGATATATTGATATACTCCCGTGATGAGGGAGAGCATGCCGAACATCTAAGGACAATTTTACATATTCTTTGAGATAATCAGTTGTACGCCAAGTTCAGCAAAAGCAAATTTTGGCTTAGGGAAGTTGGATTTTTGGGACACATTGTTTCGGGAGATGGAGTCCGAGTTGACCCAAGTAAAATTTCGGCTATTGTTAATTGGAAATCGCCGAAAAATGTGTCTGAGGTTAGAAGTTTTCTTGGCCTAGCTGGCTATTATCGACGGTTCGTTAAAGGATTCTCTATGATAGCTACACCAATGACGAGATTATTACAGAAAAATGTAAAGTTTGAGTGGACGGAAAAGTGCCAACACAGTTTTGAGAGATTAAAGGCAATGTTGATAGAGCCTCCAGTTCTAGTGCAGCCTGAGCCGGGAAAGGAATTTGTGATCTACAGCGATGCATCTTTAAATGGATTGGGCTGTGTACTTATGCAAGAAGGCAAGGTGATAGCATATGCCTCCAGATAGTTAAAGCCATACGAGAAGAATTACCCTACGCACGATTTAGAATTGCCTGCCATCAGGTTTGCATTAAAGATATGGAGACACCATTTATATGGTGAGAAATGTCAGATATTCACCGATCACAAAAGTCTAAAGTATTTGATGACTCAGAAAGAATTGAATTTGATGTCAGGTTTAATGTTTAGGGACCGAGTATGTGTACCGAGGGACGATGAGCTTATTCGTAAAGTGTTGCATGAGGCACATAGCGGATGTTTATCTGTACATCCGGGTAGTACCAAGATGTATAATGATCTGAAGAAGTGGTACTGGTGGCCGAGTATGAAGAAAGATATTTCTGAATTTGTCTCAAGATGCTTGGTTTGTCAGCAGGTAAAGGCCGAACATCAAGTACCCTCAGGTTTACTTCAACCTATTATGGTGCCCGAGTGGAAGTGGGACCGAGTTACTATGGACTTTGTAACAGGTTTACCGTTAACACTGAGCAAGAAAGATGCTGTATGGGTCGTAGTCGATAGACTTACGAATTCAGCCCATTTCATACCAGTGCGTGTTGATTATTCACTGGATAAGTTGGAAAACTTGTACATCTTTGAGATTGTGAGACTTCATGGAGTGCCCTTATCGATTATATCGGATAGAGATCCGAGATTCACCTTCAGGTTTTGGAAAAAGTTGCAAGAGGCCTTGGGCACCAAGTTGAGTTTTAGTACAGCATTTCACCCCCAAACCGACGGACAGTCGGAAAGGTTAATACAAGTACTTGAGGATATGCTTCGGTGTTGTATTCTTGAATTTTGAGGCAGTTGGGAAAAATATCTACCGTTGGTAGAGTTTGCTTATAATAATAGTTTTCAGTCAAGTTTAAAAATGGCACCTTATGAGGCTTTATATGGGCGTAAGTGCCGGACACATTTATACTGGATTGAGCTTAAGGAAAACTAGATTCAAGGGGTTGACTTGGTTAGAGAAACCGAAGAAATAGTAAAGGTGATTCGAGACTATTTAAAGGCTGCTTCTGACAGACAGAAATCTTACTCGGATTTAAAAAGGAAAGATATTGAGTATCAAGTCGGCGATAGAGTATTCTTAAAAGTGTCGCCATGGAGGAAAGTTCTTAGATTTGGCCGGAAAGGCAAATTGAGTCCGCGTTTCATTGGACCATATGAGATCACCGAGAGGATTGGGCCGGTAGCCTATCGGTTGGCTTTACTGACCGAGTTAGAAAAGATTCATGATGTGTTTCACGTGTCGATGTTGCGACGCTACCGATCAGACCCATCACATGTAATCACTCCGACTGAGGTTGAGACTCAACCCGACATGATATATGGTGAGGAACCAGTTAAGATTCTAGCACGGGAAGTAAAACAGTTGAGAAATAAAAGTGTAGCTCTAGTGAAAGTCCTATGGCAGAGACATGGGGTAGAAGAGGCTATATGGGAGCCCGAGGAGGCTATGAGGAACCAATACCCAAACCTTTTCACTGGTAAGATTTTCGGGGACAAAAATCCCTAAGGGGGGAGGATTGTAACAGCCCAACTTAGGGGCTAGTCAGAATAGTGGTGCGAGACCACAAATCCGAAGTAAAAATATGTGCTTAAATGATTTTACAAGGCTTATGAGGTATTTGCATGATTGTGTGAAAATCTCATGAAGAAATTTTATTAATTAGTGAATAAATTGTCCATTAGGAATAAATTGCAAATAATAAAAAATGTGAGATTCTAGAAGGTTCAAGTATGAAATAGAATTATAAAAATTCCTAGAGGTCCTTATTTAGCAATTAGACCATTATATTTGATGATGGACAAAAATGGACATGGGAAGGAAAAATCTCAAGAAAGGGTCATTAATGGCATTTTTGTCCTTTGGTAAATAAAAGAATTAAAAGGGAAAAAGAACTCAAATTCATGTCCATCTTCCTCCCTTGGCCGAAATTTGCACGGAGCACCATAGCTAGGGTTTTTTCAACTTTTAAGCTTGATAGTAAGTGCATCCTAGCCCCGTTTTTAATGTTTTTCGTATTTTTGAAACCCTCGTAGCTCGGTTTAGCTATTTCTAGCTATATTTTGAGATAGGGTTTATGTTCAAAAATTTACCCACGTATGACATGCATGTATTTTGATGTTTTATGGGAGAATATGAAAGTTTGATGTATGATAAACATCTTTTTCTAAGTGATTTTCATGAAAAATGCATAAAAGGGCCAAATTGTAAAAGTTGTAGAAATGGTCATACCTGAGTCAAAAAGTGGAAATTAGAGGTTGTTATAGTTAAGAATATGATTCGGCTAGGCTTGAAAAGCAAGAAAGTTGAATAAAAATCATTTTACGAGCCTAGGGGCAAAAGTGTAATTATGTAAAAGTTTAGGGGCAAAATTGTAATTTTTCCAAAATACGAATTATGAGTCGATTTAGTCAATGCATGTGTTTAACAAGAGAAATTTATTATTATAGATCAAGAAACCCGAAGCCCGGATCGAAACCAAGGGAAGAACAAAATCGAGGACTAAATCGAGTTTTAAGGCACATTTTGAGAATCGAGGTAAGTTTGTATGAAATTAGTGTTTCATAATGTTCGATATTTGAAATCATTCAATATTATGATAATATGTGTTATTGCTATTAAAATCAAGCGATGAAGTCTCGGTAAGAGAATGGTGAGAATAAGTTAAATTTAAGTCCCGGAATAATTTCTAAGGTAAGGATGAGATTATGTATTCATATGAGATAAGAAAGGTCCCGTGTAAGACCATGTCAGGGACATGGCTTCGGCACCAAAGAATGATCTCGTGTAAGACCATATCTGGGATATGGCATCGACATCTATGTACGATCTCGTATAAGACCCTGTCTGAGACATGGCATTGACATCGAGTTATGAGATCCCGTATAAGACCATATCTGGGATATGGCATCGGCATCAAAGAATGATCCCATTTAAGACCATATCCGGGATATGGCGTTGGCATCAAAACTTATGCATGATAAGTTTGAATAATTCATGATGATCCGATTTATTCATAAGCAAAAGAGTTAAGTACGTGAGTTGGCCTAGATCCAAATCTGTTTATGGATGGCCTTGAGTAATGTTCATGATATGAATGATAAAGATTGAGTTTATGGTTATGTTAGCATATGTGCTAAACCACGTGATACAGTGATACAGGTAACACAAGTAAGTAAAAGTTACTAGATCATATTGACATGAGATGGGTAGGAATAAGTAAGAATAAGTGTGAATAAGTACGAGTAAGTACTTTTATTCATTTGAGACTATGTTGCCATTGTTTCATGATATGAATGATTATAGTTTGAGTAAACATGTATTCCTAGAGTTTCATGCAAACTTACTAAGCTATATGCTTACCCCTCTCTTTTCCCTTTTCCTTGTAGTTACGCCAAGTTAGCTCGGGAATCACAGAGCGTCGGAGTTCGGAATCACACTTTCAACCGCCCTTTTGGTATAGTAAAGTTAATTCATTTTGAGTATTGCATGTATAGGAAATTGGGTATTCTATGTTATAACAAGTTTAAGGGCCAAAGTGTTGGCTATTAAGGGTTTACACTTATTTTGTAAAGGGTCATTATGAGGTGGCCATAATTGTCAAGTTTAAGCTATAAGAATTGTGAGTATGATGAAGTGAATGTTTATGCAAGTTATCGAGTATGATTGTGGTTGGAATGAATGTTAGTTTAAAGATTTTTCGTAGCTTAATATTGCAATGTTTTGTGCTAATTGAGACTATATGAATGAGTCTTTGTTTCAGGGTGGCAAAAAGGCTTGGAGAATAGCCTATAGTTGTCCACACGGGTTGACACACGGTCAACCCATATGGGTGTGTTGATAGGCCGTGTGTCCCCTGCACTTAATTACGAGAACGTGATTCGTCACACGGGCCAGCACACGGGCGTGTGCCTTGGTCGTGTGCTAATTAAGATTTGGTGACGTCATAGTCAGAGAGCTCCACGGGTAGGAGACATGGGCATGTCCTAGGGCACACGGGCGTGTCCCTTGGACAACACGGGCGTGTGGCCCCTGTCTAGGTAGAAACTTTCAAAGAGCGTTTAAGTTTCCGGTTGAACCCCGAAACCTTCCGGGTGTATGTTTAAGGCCTCGTAGGCCCATAATACGAAGGTTATGATCAAGGAAGAAAGGGTTTTAGGTCGAAATGAAATTTTATATCCCGTAATTACATGTTCAAGTGAGATTAAGTATGGTAATACAACGTATCCGTTTCCGGCGTTGGACTCGGGTAAGGGGTGTTACAACAAATTTGACGAGAAAAAATCTTACTTTTATTATATTTTTATGGTCTACGATTTCACGGAAAGATTTCATGAAAATTTCGTTCGAAAATTTCGACGTTTAGGCAATCAATTTAGTCAAAAGGACTAAATTGTAAATAATGCAAAAGTTGAGTTCCACATGTTAGAAGTGTCAAATTTCTATGAAATTTTAAATTGGAGGTCCTTAAATGGTAATTAGACCATTGGTTAAATTGTTGGACAAAAATGGACATGAGATAAGTGAAATATGATATTTTTAAGTTAGGGGCATTTTGGTAATTTGGTAATTAAATGGACTAAAAGACAAAATAAAAGCCAAAAACCCTTGTCCATCTTCTTGCTTGGCCAAATTTAGCATGGGGGAAGCCATGGCTAGGGTTTTCAAGCTTTCAAGCTCAATAGTAAGTGCATCTAGGCCCCGTTTTTAAAGTTCTTTACATTTTTGAGATTCCCGTAACTCAGTTTAGCTATTTCTACCATTATTTTGAGCTAAGGTTTGTGTTTAAAAATTTACCCATGGATGACATGCAAGTTCTTTGATGTCTAATGGTAGAATATGAATGCTCGGTGTATAGTAAACGACTTTTACTAAGTGATTTTCGATGAAATTGCATAAAAGGACTAATTTGTAAAAAGTTGAAAAATGTATGAAAATGTGTGAATGAATGCAAATTGTGGACTGTTATAGTTATGAAAATGGTTCAGCTGGGCCTAAAATACAAGGAAATTTAATAAAAATCATTTTACGAGCCTAGGAGCAAAAGTGTAAATATGACAAAGTTTAGGGGTAAAAATGTAATTTTGCAATAGTATGATTTCTGGGTCACAATGAACAATGTGACTAATAAGTAAGCTAAATGTGATGTTATAGATCAAAGAAAATGAGGTTCGGACTTAGAACGGTGGAAAACGAGTAACTGACAGTTAGGTCCCTTTTTGCCATTTTGGTATCGAGGTAAGTTCGTGTGTAAATAATACAACATTATATTATGTATTTAATATTTTGATATTGCATGAATTGTATATATATGTTTCTACGGATTCGATTGATGATGATTTGGCGGAGAATAGAAGAATGCGAATCCCGGTTGAACCTTAGGAATAGAAAGGATACCTTCTCACAACATTAGATTAATAAGGTCCCGTGTAAGAACATATCTGGGGTATGGCCTCGGCACCGAATTGATATCTCGTGTAAGACCATATATGGGATATGGCATCGGCATCGAATAGTGATTCCGTGTAAGACCATGTCTGGGACCTAGCTTCGGTATGATCTCGTGTAAGACCATATCTGGGATATGGCGTCGACATCGATATGAGATCCCGTATAAGACCATACCTGGGATATGGCATCGGCATCGACATGCGATCTTGTGTAAGACCATATCTGGATATGGCGTCGACATCGATATGAGATCCCGTATAAGACCATATCTGGGATATGGCATCGGCATTGGCATGTGATCCCATGTAAGACCATATCTGGGATATGGCATTGGCATCTTACTATGTGTATGACAATTTTCGAGTACCCTTCGATATTCCAAGTGGTTCAACGAGATAAAGAATTAAAGTTTATGTTAAAGACGGGAAAATGACTAAAGTGTCAATGAATATGAATATGTGACGATTAAGTGCAGGAATATGTATGTATACACTCATGAGCAATGTGCTCGGGATGTGATCGAATTTTGGTAAGAAGGTAAACGAGTAAGTTATACCTATGAGAATGACCTTGTGATTATACGTCCATGCTTATGATGTAAGAATATGTGGGAAATGTGATTGATGATCTTGTGTGTGAGGCTTTTAAGCCAAATTAAATTGAGAAATGAAATGTTCAAGTTTTTGTTGTTGATGAATAGGTTAAATTGGCCAACGAATGGCTTGAAAATATTTGATGATGACTAGCACTAGCTATTGGCATGGCTAACTATGGATATACTTTAGTGTTATATGTGTGTAAATGAGAATTAATACAAAGAAAACATAATAGAGTAAAATTAGCAATAAAACAGTTTGGACAGCAGCAATTGTATCACTTTGAAAATTCACCAAAAATGGTGAAAATTGAATTAAAAGTTTAATAAGATATGAAATTAAATCTTATTGAGTCTATTTTCGCATAAAAGAAACGGTGTAACCAAAAGAATTTCATATTATGAGATATTTGAATTTTTATAAGATAGGGTTAGAGTGATTTCGAAATCCACTATTCTGACTTGAGAAATTCATTAAAAATTGTACAGAAATAATCAAGGTATAAAATTTATATGCTTGAATCTCTTAACGATTATATTTTCAAGAGAAACAAACGGAAACATATTTCAAGTTCTGTACAACAAATAAATAAATTTTTAGTGAAGAGCGGTCAGAACTGTTGGACAGCGAAATAGGGGAGACTTTAAAGAATAAACTGTACTGATTGGCTGAACCAAAAGTTCTGGAAATTTTATGATAAGAAGATATATGAGTCTAGTTTTAGTTAAAATTAGAGGATCTTAATTTAGATTTTTGTAGCTCTGGATAAAAATAATTTAGTGACTGTAACTAGAGTAGACAGCTCAAGATGAACATAAGTAAATTCTGAAATTTTGTGTAATTATGATGGTATTACCTTGAGAACATATTGTGAGAATTGGTGAAAAAGATGTTAATAAGTTTCTTATTATTTGCATACAAACTTACTAAACATTATAGCTTACTCCCCTTCCTTTCTCATATCTTATAGGGTTTTATGCTAGCTAGAGTTAGAGATCGCTGGAGATGCTATCACACTATCAAGCTATCATCGTGGGGTAAAAGTGAATATAGATATCTTAAGTTTATGGCATGTATAGGGAATAAGTCACTTTGTGATTGTGTCATTGTGATTTAGCCAAAGGTATTGGCATGTAATGGTTAAAGGTTTAATGTAATGTGTAGCCATGTGAATCGGCTTATATTGGCTAATTGGTTATAAGCCTATATCTTTATTCATATGCATATGCCAATGTCTTGTGATGTGGTGGGTACTTATTTGGTACATGTGATGGATTGCAGTTTATGGCCTAAAGACCTAATGCTTGAATGTGGCCCAATAGTCTTATTATTGAATATGATTTGGTATGTTTGGATTCGGTAAAGCATGATGTCAAAAGTATGTATATGATGATATTGACATGATATGTTATTGTTTGTGTTTGGTTGGTCTAAATGCATTTATATGCTTAAGATTGTGCCATGTGATGTTGTGTGAGTATGTGCAAGTGAGGGTGGCAAAATGGCTTGGAAAATAGCCTTGTAATTGTCCATATGGGTAGACACACGGGCGTGTGTCTAGGCCGTGTGTGATGCATGGTCAGCCCCATGGGCGTGTGTTTCGGCCGTGTGTCCCCTACACCTTAATTTAGGTAAAACAGAATGTCTAGAATTCAGTACACAAGCAAAGACATGGGCGTGTGTCTCAGCCGTGTGGAGGACACTGCCTAAACACACGGGCGTGTGACTTGGTCGTGTGACCTCTTTCGATGATGACATCATAAACAGAATGTCAAGGTTTTCACACACGGGCTAAGACACGGGTGTGTCATGGCCGTGTGAGGGACACGAGCTATAGACATGGGCGTGTGGCCCTATTTTGAGCAAAAATTTTCTAAGTGTTCGTAAGCTTCTGGTTTAGTCCCGAACCACTCTATATGTATGTTTCGGGTCTCGTAGGCCCATAATAGGGACGTTATGAACACGAATGAAAAGTTTTAAGTTGGAATGAAAAATTATGGCCCAATTTTGCATGATTAAGTATGCTAAGTTCAGTAATGCCTCGTACCCGGTTCCGGCGTTGAATATGGGTAAGGGGTGTTACATTTAGTGGTATTAGAGCTATGGTTTAGTCGATTCTCGGACTAACCTAGCGTATGTGAGTGTAGCTATACATGTCATATTACTACTCGTGATAGTGTGATATCTCTCGGCTCTAACGAAATTGTTTTGTTAAGACAGAGATGACTTCCAACCGAGCTATTTTTGATAATGCTGAAAAATGATATTGAGGTGATTGAAATGTGTTTGTGATGAGACGAAACTTAGAAAGGTATGAATAGAAGTTCATGATATGTATGTGTTAATGTACGAAGTAAGATAACCATGAGTTGAGAAATGTGGAAACGTGGAATAAAATGAAAGTTTATGTGGTGATAAGCCCATTCATGTTTGCTTGGCATGCATATGATGATATATTCCCAACCTATTTGATTAAGTGAATATGATAAGTACACTTACACAAATTGACGGAATGTGTGTTTATGTACACTTGTTTGAATAAGTGTAATCAGTATGTTAATGTGGTTGAATTTTATGTTTACTTGTTAAATTACAGATAATATGATGTTATGTTTTACGTCTTTGTTAACGCAGGAAATGAGTACGATCGTTCAATGATGAATTGACGAATAAGACCATGGTTGGACCATGGCAAAGTATGGAATGTAAGACCATAGCTGGGCTATGGCATTTCAGTGAAAAGACCATAAGCCGGGTTATGGCATTGTGGGCGTAAGACCATGGTTGGACCATGGCGGTATGTGTCAGCGTGTAAGACCATAGTTGGGCTATGGCATTGTAATAACGTATAAGACCATAGCTGGGCTATGGCATTGTGATACGTGTAAGACCATGTCTGGGACATGGCATCGATATGAGACTTTGTGTAAGACCATAGTTTGACTATGGCATCAAGTAAACGACATACTCAAACCCGTAAGGCGCTCTCTAATTTGACAAATGTTAGTAAGTAAATTCATTGTTTGAGATTGTGGATAGCAGAAAGCATTCGTAAAATGAATAAGTATATTAAATTGTCTGAAGTGAATTATGTGATTATGATGATATTATGTTAATGATGAATGCTAAGTCATATGTGTGTATTTATGAGAGTCAAGTTAGAGGCTTTATGACCTCAACTTCTTACTAGTGATGCTGTATGACGAAATTTTACGAGAACCATGTTGAATAAGTTCATAAGTGTGAAACTAAAGAGTTCAGTGATGAAATAATTAGTAATGTATTTTAACGCCCCAAAAATTTAGTGACTTTAATATTTCATGTTTAAATACAAATTACTTTGTTGCTTTAATGACTAAGTGATTTGGGTGTGTATGGGGGTGTGTGAGAAGCCTGGGTTCAAGTCTTGGCTTTTGCAGATTTTTTAAATTTTTCCCTTAAATGAACCTGGACACTGGCACTTAGGCTTTATTAATAATAATGCGTGTTTAGTGACACAAGAAGAGCTTGTGGCCTAGTGGCAAGTGGCGTGTTGTGTAACTATGAGGTCTGAGGTTCAAATACTGGGATATGCAATGGAGTGTTTATTTTGCTGGTTGAGCTGGGAAGGTAGAAGAGTTGGACTGAAACACTGCTAATGAGGTGTTTGAATTGGTCATGGAGAGATTGTAGGAGCAAATCGTGGAGAGGATTAAGGGAGAGTATTATGGAAAGAATCAAGGAAGTGGATGTGTGTGGGAGTGTTGTGCCGAATGGGTATAGGAGGCCTAGGAGTTTCGGATGAGGGGTTTTTCCTTCATTTTTTGATCAATGTTGTCATCGATTTTGGACTTCTAATTCCTGCTTTCTTTCTTTTCTCTCTAAGTGCCGAAATAGAAACTTACCACTCGTGCATTTTTGTTGTTTCGGCTTTGCACTTTTTCTTCAAGCTCCTTGTTGACCGAATCTCTGCTTCCCTCTCCCTCTCCCAAGTTAAGCCGAATACATTTCCTCTTCCCCCCTTCATTCATTTTTTTTCGGCTTCCTATTGGCTTGTGAACCGAATCTTTTTCCTTTCTCTTGATTAGTTCTGTGGTGACCAAATTCTCTACTTTCTTTCCCTCTCTGTTTCAGTTCTGCAAGTATTCCTAAAATCGGTAGGTGTTCATATTCTTCACTTCTTGTTTAAAATTGTTCTCTCCTATCCCCCTTTTCTCTAAAAGCCGAATGTTTCTGTAACATCCCGATTTAGGGCCTAGTCGGAATAATGGTGCGAGATCACAAATCTGAGGGTTATGAATGAGTTTTTGAGGTTTATGCTATGTATGCATGCTAGTGTGAAAGTTTCATGAAGCAATTTTGTGAAATTGCGGTTGAATTGTCCAAAAGGACTAAATTGCAAAAGTTGCAAAATGTGAGATTCTAGAAGCTGTTTGTGTGAAATAGCTTTATAATATTAATTAGAGGTCCTTAAATAGCAATTTTTCCAATTTCTAATATTTGGACAAAATTGGGCATGGATGAGTTAAAATAGAAAGTTTATGAAAAAAAACATTTTGGTCATTTATCAATTAAGTGATTAAAATAGGAGAAAAGATGACAAAAAATCATTCATCTTCTTCTCCAAGGCTGCCGAAATTTTCAAGAGCCATTGTTAGGGTTCTTCAAAATTTTCAAGCTTGCTAGTAAGTGTATCTAGCCTCGTTTTTTATATTCTTTGTATTTTTGAAGTCCTTGTTGCATGAGTAAGCTATTTTTAGCTATTTGATGAGCTATGATGGATGTTCAAAAATATGGTCATGTATGACATGCATGTATTTTGATGTTTTATGGAAGATTATGAAAGCTTGATGTAGTAGAAACATCTTTTGCTAAATGAGTTTCCATAGAAAATGCATGTAGGGACTAGTTTGTAAAAATCTTGAGTTTGGTCATATATGTGTGTTGTGATGAGAATTGATTATTGCTTTAGTTGAGTAAGTGATTTGACTAAGCATGAAAGGCTAGAAAGTTGAATAAAAATCACTTTACGAGCCTTGGGGGAAATAGTGTAATTATGAGAAAGATTTGGGGCAAAAGAGTAATTTTGCCAAAGTATGAGATGTGGGTCAATTTGGTCAATGTGTGTATTGAATAAGTTGATTTATTCATTATAGATCAAGAAAGACGAAGCCCGGATCGAAACCGAGGCAAAACGAAAGTGGTGGACTAAATTGCAGGTTTCTATACTTTTGTTTATCGAGGTAAGTCTATGCACAAAAAATGCATTCATACTTACAATTTGTTAATGCTAGCTAGTGTGTAGCATGGTTGAGAATGATTGAGAACCTATGTGGTTCAAGTGAAATGAATGATTAAGTAAGTAGATTTGTGAATGTGTTGTAATAATGCTAAATGGTGGGCTAAGTGCGATACCATCCTAATGCATATTGACGATGAGCTGGCTATTTGCGATGCTATCGTTAGGTATATTATCTGGTGGGCTATGTGCGAAACCACTATGAATACCTTGTTGGTAGGCTAAGTGCGATACTACCTTATTAATTGATTGTGGTGGGCTTAGTGCGGAACCACCGAGTGATTTGCTGTGTGGATGTGATAGTGAGTAGCATAGCTGTGTGGATGTATTATTGAGAAATAATGATGTGTGGTATATTGTGTAAATGTGATATTGAATGCAGGGGTGCATGTCAATGGTTATGAGTAAGTGACTCATGATGTGTCGGAAATGTGGTAAGGGATAGAAAGAGTAAGCATAGTTGTACATTATATGTTAGTATAATGCTAATTGTTGTTTAGCTTATACTATATTGCTTAATTGTTTATGTGTAAACTTACTAAGCTCAAAGCTTACTCTCTTTCTTTTCCCTTGTCTTATAGAGCAAAAGTGTTTAATCGAGATACGAGGATTAATTGGAAGATCGCCCAACTATCAGCACACTCTGGTACATTAGACTCAATGTTTTGTATATGGCATGTATAGGGGCTAGACAAGTTAGTGAATTTTGTTGTTTATGGATATGATGTGTTAGCCTTTAGATGGATGATCTCTTTTGTATTATGCCATAGTTGTTGGCATTTTAATATATGAAAAGATGTAGTTATCTATGTGAGATTGTAAGATTATGAGTTGATTATTGGATGTGTTGAATGAGTGCATGTTGTGTATGCTAGAGGGGTGAAAAGAACTTGGCATAAAGATTTATTCTTGTCCATGTGGATAGACACACGGGCGTGTGTCTAGGCCATGTGTGACACACAGCCTGCCCACGGGCGTGTGACTCAGCTGTGTGTCCCCTGCATGTTAGTATTTTAAGTCAGAATAGACCACGGACTAGCCACACGGGCGTGTGTCTAGGGCGTGTGGGATTAATCAGTGTTGGCCACGGGCTAGCCACACGGGCATGTGTCTAGAATCTAGGCCGTGTTAAGGTAGTTAGTGTGCACCACGGGTGGAGGGCACGGGCGTGTTCCCTAACCGTGGGGCATTGGCAGAATGCTTGAGTTTTCATGCACGGGTGTTGACCATGGGCGTGTGTGACATCCACGGGCGTGCCAAATCTTACACGGGCTTTTGAGCCCTGTATAGATGGAAAAGAATTTTAAAGATCGTAAGAGTTTTCGATATGGTCTCGAGAGCCCTCGTGTGTTTGAGAGAGGCCTCGTAAGTCGGGATTGAGGTTGTTGTGATGGCCAAAGAGAGAGGTCATGTTGTGCCTAAGTTGTGATCTTGAGGATTTTTTTTACGGTAATGCCTCGTGCCCGGTTCCGGCGTTGAATACGGGTAAGGGGTGTTACAATTTCTGCTACTCATGGTCTTTGATTGCGATCCCTTCCTCTTGGTGTGGTGATCGTTGGGTTTTAGGTATTCCCGAGGAGTGGAGAAGTGCAGAAGTTACTCAAGTCATCAAACCCTATCTTCCATTTAAGGTAAAGACATTACCTTACCTTTTGAATTGGTCGAATATGTAACACCCTTAACCCGTATCTGTCGCCGGATTAGGGTTACAGGCATTACTAAACCAAACACAAGTCAATGCACCCTATCGGAAATATTACTTTAATAAATGTGTACCAATCCATACTATTACGAATAAACATGCATATCCCATCTATTCTCAAAACATCAACTTGCATATCACAAACTTTATCATTAACATCAAATAGTAATTAATTAAATTCGACTAATAAGTCACTATTCACATGGTCATTTAAAAGCAAGGGCCGAATAGTTATATGGCACTTAATCATTTATCACATTTCTATTATCAACAATACATTCAAGTATATATCATTATTGAACATAGGTTAAACTTTTGATCATGTATACTCCCCATTTCAATATCACATATGATTATATCTTTTACCTACCTACTTATCTCACATTCGAACATAACTTAAATACAAATATCAACCCAACTCATTTAACCCATAGTTACCTATCACATTCGGCAATGGTCATTTCGTTTTTAAATTATAAAGCATCATAAGTACACCTTAGCCGAATAATACATCATTAGCTTAACCATTCATTTCCTATGACTATATTTAGCATAGCACTCAATAGAAAGTTTAAACACCAAACAAGTTCAAATTTTGACCAAATATTTCCTTCTCATCAACTTGACATATTGTACATACAAATAGTTATAACTATGTTCATCCACTTACCTTAATATACTATATGCATTACTCAAAATCATATACATGCATTCTTACATGTTAAATATATATACATGCATATATTAACATGGTATAAAATTTCCGAAATGCCTACTACAAAACCGTGCATGCCTAAACATTATGTGCCAACTTGATAATTTTAAACCAACCCATCACATTGAATTATGCCATTTATAATCTCATGAAAATCACCTACTCAAACAAATTATATACGAAACCGAACCTTCACAAACAATATATACATATATCAACTCAACAATCTCGCTCATATTAAGGATAGTAGTGAAGCCATTCTCGCATAGCATAATATACATAAATTTAAAGTTAAAACTCAAAAGAATAGTTTAGCCTATACATGCCATAGACTTTAAGTTTTCACATAGAGATACCCAAAATAGTTGATAGTGTGCTTGACTTTGACGATGAATCCCCGAGCTCGAGCTTTGACTTAAGATCTATAAAATAGTAAATTAAACACATAGAGTAAGCTTACATAGCTTAGTAAGTTTTTAAGCAATAGTAAAACAAATATGTAACTAACTAATATACAATTTAACTAATCCAATAAACTCAAAAATAAATTCATAAATACAATATGCAAATCAAGTCACCATTCATCATCCACCATATCTAATATATATATATCTCAAATGAAGAATATTCAAATACTATATACTCCATTTCGAAACAAGCTCAAGTTTAATAATCGCATATCAGTTCTATATTTTCTTAACAAAGACAACTTACCTCACTAATACCTAATTATTAAGCTACCTTGCAACGCTTACTCATGTATCATTTCTCATTATTCTCCCTTCAACAGTTTATGTCTCCAAAGTCTCTGTAATCCCGCACACACAGTGTAAATTTCGTAACGTATCGCACACTTAGTGCCGTTACTTATTAATCCGCACACATAGTGCCATTTAGCAGTAATGTATCGCACACTTAGTGCCATTACTTATTAATCCGCACACATAGTGCCATTTAACAGTAATGTATCACACACTTAGTGCCATTACTTATTAATCCGCACACATAGTGCCATTTAATCGATTACGCACACACAGTGCTCGGTACTTTAGTTCGCACACTTAGTGCCTTTTAAGAGACCTTTTCTTCGCTCTTCAATACACTTATAATTCCATTACCATTCATACATACTCAATTTATCTCATTCAAATACTAACACATTCGGCATACTCAATTTACATATTTCTATTCATAACATACATATATCTATTAACAACTCAATTGCCTTTTTCATTACCATTACATTCGGCAAGTTCAAACATATACATGCATAAATATCCAATTCTTCAATTATCAACACTTCTCACTTTCCATTTTCACATATATATATATATATCTATTCCTTGAAACAAACACATTTATTTAGCTAACTCATATATTCAATAGTTATACATATTTACTCATAGGTACCAACTCACATTCAGATATTATATACACATCCCATTTTAATTTCATGATACATTCGGCAATAGGAAATTAAAATGATTACATTTTATATCCTTATGTATATTAGTATACAATTAAATTCATTTCATCCAACGGCTTAAAAACTTACCTCGGAAATTGTCGGATTAAGGTATCTCGGCTATTCGTTCAACTTTGCCTTCCCCCGATCTAATCTCGTTTCCTTTTGTTCTTGATCTAAATAATTCCAAATTGAACTCATTCAAATACATTTTCATTCAATTTAATCCAAAAATCATGTAATTATGCAATTTACCATTTTACCCCTAACATTTGCAACTTTTACAAATTAGTCCCTAATACACAACTCACAATTGACTCAAAATTTGGCTATCCCCTTTTTTTTGCTGAATTTTCGTTGGGACTATATAAGTCCATAAATCTCAATAATTTCTCAATTTAACCTTCCAAGATAGTATTTTCACAAATAAATTCTTAATTAATTACATTTACCAAAAACTCAAGAATAAAATATGTTCATCTAACACAAATATTTCATTTAATACTAAAAATTATCACAAAACTCAACCTATCTTCAATGGCATTTCTCACATACATGATCAATGTACAAAATTGATACATGGGCTTGATAGTAGAGTAAACAAAAATCACAAATTTATAAAATTTATCAAAATTCAAAGCTAAAAAATACCTTAATTGAACCTAAGAAGTGCCGAAACCCTATGGAGCTCTTTCTCTCTTTTTTTTCCTTAGTTTCGGTCAAATGGAGAGAAAAGATGAACATGCAATCCTCTTTTTCCTTTTTGTTTTATTATAATATGATTAAAAGATATTTTATTACATCATTATAAATTTAATATATAAAATAAACATATAATATGCATTAAAAAGACATAGTGCCGTCCACTACACCTTAAATAGGTAAATTTGCAACTTAATACTCATGTAAAAGAAGACAAAACAATTTAGCCACTCAATTTAATAATTGGTTACTTTTACCACTTATGCACTTTAGTCCTTTCTCTAAAATTAATCATCCAAACCGACAATTTAGCCAACGATACTTTAACACATATTCAAAAACATAACATAAATATCAAATAAAAATATTAAAATATTTTTTTCTAACTCGGATTCGTGGTCCCGAGACCACCGTTTCGATTAGGGTCATAATCGGGTTGTTACAGAATATCTTTATATATTTCTGTAAGACCAATACTCATGGATTTAAGCCACAGTTATGATCGGTTCCAACTGTTAAAATCTTTTGTTATCGCAGTTTATCGGCAAGAAAAGTGTGATCGGTTTTAGCCCACGAGCTACAAGGAACAGGCCGTAGTTCGTTCAATCAAGGTAAGGTAGTAAGTGCCTTTTTACGAACAGATGTGATAAGAGGGTGTTTTACCCTAACATATTAAGGACTAACATTGGATCTCGATGATTTTAGGTTGGGTGCTCGTAGATCTGGGAACGACTCCGTAAAGGTGTGTAATCACACTATCTTCGCTAAGAATCGGCAAAAAGTGGCCAAACTTCTAAGATTTAGGGCCTCACGAGCGTCGATCGCCGTGGTGGAAAAATCGAGCCCACAACCGAGGCGGTAGACTGAAGAGGCCATTATGAGTGTTCTCGTGCACTTGGGCCGTGTTGGGCCTCGTTGGGCCGAAATGGGCCGTGTGGGCCCAATGGGCTCGTGGGCCCCACACAGATAAAATTAACAAAAAGTGGCAGAAACTGGATTGGGCTATGTAGATCACATAGCCGTGATTAAATTTTGGCCAAATGGGCCACACGAGCGTGTGGGCCCATTTGGGCCGAATATTGGGCTTTGAGCCCATTTACCCTGTTTCGACCAAATAGATTATCTGTGTTGCTCGAGGCGACTGTAGACCTTCAGAAAGGTCGTTAACTATACCCAGACCCCTAATGAGTAAAATGAGTGAAATACCCCTAATGAGTAAAATGACTGAAATACCCCTAACGAGTAAAACGACTGAAATACCCCTAATGAGTAAAATGACTGAAATACCCCTATCGAGTAAAACGACTGAAATACCCCTAATGAGTAAAATGACTGAAATACCCCTAACGAGTAAAAGGACTGAAATACCCCTAATGAGTAAAATGACTGAAATACCCCTAACGAGTAAAATGACTGAAATACCCCTAATGAGTAAAATGACTGAAATACCTCTAATGAGTAAAATGACTGAAATATCCCTAGCGAGTAAAATGACCAAAATACCCCTAAAGGGCAAAATTACCGTTTTACCCCTAATACATGAAAATAACTATTGTACCCCTAGAGATAGATTGATGATGATGAAAATATGTCTTTGTATGATTTGTCTTGAGTAGGTCATGTTGCATACACGAAATATTGATGACATGGCATACTGCATGGTGTTGGGATTCTGTTTGGAAGAAGTACTGTTACTGGTGGCTCTGCCACACATACTGATACTGGTGGCTCTGTCACAATTCTCACATTCGGTGCTTTGCCACATATCTTTATCTTGGCGACTCTTCTGCGTTATTATTACCGGCAGCTATGCTGTAATATTGGTGTGAGGGCTGGATAGGTCGACTTTGTCCCCATATGGTGTGTTGGGTTGGTACGGGTGGTGTGCTGTCTGGGTTGGGGTGGGATTGCATACTTGCACCATACACGATCTTCATTGGGCTTAGGCCCATCATATTCTTGTATTGGGCTAAGGCCCACATTTGATCATTCTCAAAGCAGGGCTCGTGCCTGCATCATTCTTGCATGTATTACTGATTGAGTGATAGGGGATTACACACTGAGTTCTCGTAACTCACCCTTTTCTTTTAACTGTACAGGTAATCCCCAACCTTAGATGATTTGGAGCTGCAAGGGACTTGGAGGTTGCCACATGTTCGCGAGTATTTTAATTTAGACTTAGCTATTCAAATATTTTCTATTGGGTTGATATTTATGTAATAAGGCCTCTGGTGATTTTATTTTATTTTTATTGGGTTTAATTTCTTATTTTGAAACTGCCAAACTGATACAAATAAGTTTTCAAAAATAATAACTGTTATCAACGACAAACAAACATTTTCAAAATTCAAAATGACACTAATTGGGGTAGCCTCCGCGGGTTTTTAAACCAACAGTAACAAACATGGTAACCGTTTTACTAAGTGGTGTTCTTATAACTTACCAATTGTTTCCTAAGAAATAAGAACTAAATGGATTTTACTCAAACGATTTCTCCCATCAGACTTTGATTTCGAAAAACACTTCAATGTGACACGTCAGATTCGACCGCAACGTCTAGGCTGGGTTTGGGGTGTTACATTTAGTGGTATCAGAGTCCAGTTGCAAAACTCGACTGTGGAATAGGTTTGAAAAGTTTTCTGAAATTAGATTTTAGAGATTTGAAATATTTTTGAAAGATGTACAAGTGTGGCACACCGAGTGTCCGACACCAAATCTGTAAGTTCTCTAATTCTGATTACTGATATACTGTGAAACTCTAGATAGAGTAAATTGAAACCATAAGAGACTGTAAACTGTAGTGAGACCTCGATCCGCGAAAAAAAACCTCTAATGACTGTTTTTCATAATACATTTGTTAATAATTATTGAAAATATAAGCTGATACATAAGACTTTTTAATTAGATAAAGCACATATCAAAATGAGCACAAGAGGTACTCGCGGAAGGGGTACACGGGGCCGCGGTAGAGGCCGACGAAGTGCTCGGGCCAGATCGTTGGCATCGGGTTATATGCCTGCTAGGGAGGCACCAGCCTCACCAGTAACTGAGACGGGGTCTCATGATCGAGCAACTGGGGATGATGCCCTATCCCAAGTGATGCTCCGTGTTCTAGAGAGGGGTGGCTGGAGCTAGTACTGGAACAGTGGGCTGAGGGTCAATTTCAGAACGACTCCGGTCTAACAGAGCAAAAATTTTCAGAGGTATTTCTAGAGTAGCCCCAAATGTGGCGGAGTACTGGTTAGAGGCGACTGAACGAATAATGGACGACCTTGACTGTACTACAGAGCAAAAATTAAAAGGGGCAGTGTCCTTACTACGAGATGAGGCTTACCAATGGTGGCTCACCGTGAGAGAGGGTACGCCGGCCGATCGTGTGACGTGGGATTTTTTTAAGGCTGCATTTCAAGGAAAGTACGTGGGCGCAAGTTATGTAGACGCCCGACAAAAGGAATTTCTGAGCCTGACCTAGGGGAGTAAGACAGTGGCAGAATATGAGGCAAAATTTTTGCGGCTGAGTCGGTATGCTCGAGGGATAGTAGCAACTAAGTATGAACACTGTGTGCGATTTGAGGATGGCCTTCGGGATGAGTTAAGAGTATTGATAGCTCCACAGAGGTAGCGAGATTTTGCTGCTCTTGTGGAAAAAGCAAAGATTACTGAAGAGGTGAAGCGTTCGGAGCGCTAGAACCGTGAAAAAGATAGGGGCAGAAATAAGAGGGATTTTGGGCCCTCAAGTTCTTCTGGGAGGCCTATTAAGAAGGTCAGGTTTGATGGGCCGGTTCGGACTGGGGTTCCTGTTGCTATTAATAGACCGCAACCTTGCGTTGATTGTGGGAGATCTCACCAGGGTGAGTGCTAGAAGAGGACTGGGGCATGCTTTAGATGTGGGTCCATGGATCATCGGGTTAAGGATTATCCTCAGAGGCCAATTTAGATGCAAGCTGCAGGACCGGGTCATATCCAGCCAGTGAGAGGTGGTCGCCAGACCAGAGAGAGCCGTGGGCGCGCCGAGGTGGAAACGGTATGGGGCGAGGTCGTGGTACCCCGTGCGGGGTATTGGTAACACAGGCGAGGCGGCCGGCTACGGTATATCTTTGCGTTCTTTGGAAGGATGGTGGTACCTCTGACGTCATAACTGGCACGTTCCTAATTTACAATGTACCTTACACTGCTTTAATTGATATTGGGTCTACACATTCGTACGTTGCATGCACTATGTCGGGAACTTTGGGTATTCGATGAAAAAATATCATTAGTGAGATGATCGTGATAAGTCCACCGGTCGATCGGTTAGGGTAAATAAGTTATTCAGAGATGTGCCCCTTGAGGTCCAAGGAGTAATTTTTCCAGCGGAGTTGATGGAACTGCCATTTGGTGAATTCGACCTTATTTTGGGTATGGATTGGCTGGTGAAACACCGAGCTAGTTTAGACTGTGCTGCTAAGCGTATGGTGTTGAAAACTACTGGGGATAAGGAGGTGGCTGTGATCGGGGAGCGAAGGAATTATTTGTCTAACGTGATCTCAGCATTAAGGGCCGAGAAACTGATTCGCAAGGGTAGTGAGGCATTTTTAGCCTATGTTAGTATGTCTGATTCTGAAGGTCCTTCTGTCGGAGATATTAGAACTGTGAAAGAATTTTCGGATGTATTCCCTGATGAGCTCCCTGGGTTGCCTCCGAACCGCGAAGTCGAATTTGGTATTGAGCTCTTACCTGGAATAACTCTGGTGTCCATCGCCCCATACAGGTTGGCACCGAAGGAGTTGGTGGAGTTAAAGGCTCAAATTCAAGAGCTTCTAGAACGAGGATTCATTCGACCGATTGTGTCTCCGTGGGGAGCACCAATGTTGTTTGTAAAGAAAAAGGATGGATCCATGCGTATGTGCATCGACTATCGGTAGTTAAACAAACTGTCTATCAAGAACAAATATCTCTTACCAAGAATTGATGATCTTTTTGATCAGCTACGAGGAGCTTCAGTTTTCTCCAAGATAAATCTTCGCTCTGGGTACGATCAACTTAGAGTTAAGGAGGCTTATGTGTATAAGACTGCGTTTAGGACTCGGTATGGTCATTACGAGTTCCTAGTGATGCCGTTTGGGGTGACGAATGCACCAGCTACTTTCATGGACCTGATGAACCAAGTATTCCAACCCTACCTGGATCGGTTCGTGGTGGTATTTATAGACGATATCTTGGTGTATTCGAGAACCGAGGATGATCATGATGCACATCTCCAAATTGTTCTATAGATTTTAAGGGAGAAGCAATTGTACGCTTAGTTTAGCAAGTGTGAGTTCTGGCTACGAGAAATGACATTTCTTGGTCACGTGGTGTCTACCGAGGGGATCAGGGTGGATCCTCAAAAAATTAAAGCTGTACTAGACTGGAAACCACCTAAGACCGTATCAGGAATTCGAAGCTTTCTGGGTTTGGCAGGGTATTATAGACGTTTTGTTGAGGGGTTCTCCTTAATTGCTGCACCTCTGACTAAGTTGCTGCGTAAAGGGGTACCGTTCAATTGGGCTGATAAGCAGCAAAAAAGTTTTGAGAAACTCAAGAAGGTTACATGAAGCCCCCGTCTTGATACAAATAGAGTGCAGGAAGGAATTTCTCGTCTCTGATGATGATGCATCGCACATTGGATTGGGTTGTGTGCTGATGTAGGAGGGTAAGGTGGTTGCGTATGTGTCTCGTTAGCTTAAGCCTCACGAGGCGAATTACCCAACTCATGACTTGGAGTTAGCTGCGGTGATATTCGCACTGAAAATTTGGAGGCATTATTTATACGGAGAAAAATGTATTATCTTTACGGATCACAAGAGCCTCAAGTACCTCCTTACTCAGAAGGAGTTGAATCTTAGGCAGCGAAGATGGGTAGAGCTACTTAAGGATTATGACTGCTTGATTGAGTATCACCCTGGTAATACTAACGTGGTAGCTGACGCACTGAGCCGTAGGGCTGTATCTGATTTGAGAGCAATGTTTGCTCGTCTCAGTTTGTATGATGATGGTAGCTTGTTAGCTGAGCTTCAAGTGAGACCATCGTGGACTGAACAAATTAAGGGGAAACAGTTGGTGGATGAGTCACTGGTTTCTCGTTTCCGACAAGTTGAGAATGGAGAAACTACAGATTTTGGGTTTAATGGTGAGGGAGTACTGTGTTTCCGTGGGAGAGTCTGTGTACCGAAGGATTCTGAGTTAAGGTAGTCTATACTATGAGAGGCGCATAATAGTCTATATGCTATGCATCCTGGCAGAAACAAGTTATACCGAGATCTTCGTGAGTTGTACTGGTGGCCAGGGCTAAAACGCAAAGTTACTGATCTTGTGAGTAAGTGCTTAACATGCCAGCAAGTCAAAGCTAAGCATCAACTGCCTTCAGGGTTACTGCAGCTAGTTAAAATTCAACTTTGGAAGTGGGAGAGAGTAACCATGGATTTTGTGAGTGGGCTGCCCTTAACGCCTACTAAAAAGGATTCAGTATGGGTTATTGTAGACCGACTGACTAAATTTGCCCATTTTATACCAGTTCGTACGGATTACTCATTGCAGAAGTTGGCAAAGTTGTATGTGGCTGAGATTGTGAGATTGCATGGGGTACCAGCTTCCATCATATCTGACAGAGACCCTCAATTCACGTCTCGGTTCTGGAAGAAATTAAACGAGGCTTTGGGTACTGGGTTGGACTTTAGTACTATGTTCCATCCTCAGATAGATGGTCAGTCAGAGAGGGTGATTCAGATACTGGAAGACATGTTAAGAAGTTGTGTTATTGATTTCCGAGGCAGCTGGGAAGACTACTTGCCACTGGCAAAGTTTTCGTATAATAACAGCTACCAGTCCAGTATTCAAATGGCACTGTACGAGGCATTTTATGGTCGTAAGTGTCGTACTTCCTACCTACTGGATCGAAATGGGCGAGCGTGAGTTTTGGGGCGAGTTAGTTTACGATCATCAAGAAAAGGTAAAACTGATTCGAGACCGGTTGAAGGAAGCGTCGGACAGGCAGAAGTCTTACGCAGATCTTAAACGCCAAGAGATCAAATATTCCGTGGAAGACTCCGTATTTCTTAAGGTTTCACCATGGAAAAAGATACTGAGGTTTGGGCGAAAGGGTAAGCTTAGCCCTAGGTTCATTGGGCCTTACCGTATACTGAAACGTGTGGGACCGGTCGCCTATCAACTTGAGGTTCCTTCGGAATTAGATCGGATTCACGATGTGTTCCATGTCTCTATGCTGAGGCGTTACCGCTCTGATCCCACATATATAGTACCAGTCGAGGAGATCGAGGTTAGGCCAGATCTGACTTTCGAGGAGGAGCCAGAGCAGATATTGGACCGTGAGGTTAAGGTACTAAGGAAGAAATCGATCCCACTGGTTAAAGTGCTTTGGTGGAATCGCAATGCCGAGGAAGCCACGTGGGAGCCTGAGGAGGCGATACAACAACAATACCCTCACCTATTCTGACCAGGTAAATTTCGAGGCTAAAATTTCTTTTTAGGGGGGTAGAGTTGTAACGCCCCAAAAATTTAGTGACGTTAATTTTTCATGTTTAGACAAAAATTAATGTGTTGCTTTAATGGCTAAGTGATTTGGGTGTGTATGGGGGTGTGTGAGAAGCCTGGGTTCAAGTTTTGGCTTTTGCAGAATTTTTAAATTTTTCCCTTAAATGAACCTGGACACTGGCACTTAGGCTTTATTAATAATAATGTGTGTTTAGTGACACAAGAAGAGCTTGTGGCCTAGTGGCAAGTGGCGTGTTGTGTAACTATGAGGTCTGAGGTTCAAATCCTAGGATAACCAATGGAGTGTTTATTTTGCTGCTTGAGCTGGGAAGGTAGAAGAGTTAGACTAAAACACTGCTGATGAGGTGTTAGAATTGGTCATGGAGAGATTGTAGGAGCAAATCGTGGAGAGGATTAAGGGAGAGTATTGTGGAAAGAATCAAAGAAAGTGGATGTGTGTGGGAGTGTTGTGCCGAATGGGTATAGGAGGCCTAGGAGTTTCGGCTGAGGGGTTTTTCCCTTATTTTTTGATCAGTGTTGTCATCGATTTTGGACTTCTAATTCCTTCTTTCTTTCTTTTCTCTCTAAGTGTCGAAATAGAAACTTACCACTCGTGCATTTTTGTTGTTTCAGCTTTGCACTTTTTCTTCAAGCTCCTTGTTGACCGAATCTCTGCTTCCCTCTCCCTCTCCCAAGTTAAGCCGAATACATTTCCTCTTCCCCCCTTCATTCATTTTTTTCGGCTTCCTATTGGCTTGTGAACCGGATCTTTTTCCTTTCTCTTGATTAGTTCTGTGGTGACCAAATTCTCTACTTTCTTTCCCTCTCTGTTTCAGTTCTGAAAGTATTCCTGAAATCGGTAGATGTTCATATTCTTCACTTCTTGTTTAAAACTGTTCTCTCCTATCCCCCTTTTCTCTAAAAGCTGAATGTTTCTGCTACTCATGGTCTTTGATTGGGATCCCTTCCTCTTGGAGTGGTGATCGTTGGGTTTTAGGTATTCCCGAGGAGTGGAGAAGTGCAGAAGTTACTCAAATATCTTTATATATTTCTGTAAGACCAATACTCATGGATTTAAGCCACAGTTATGATCGGTCCCATCTGTTAAAATATTTTGTTATCGCATTTTATCGGCAAGAAAAGTGTGATCGGTTTTAGCCCACGAGTTAAAAGGAACAGGTCGTAGTTTGTTCAATCAAGGTAAGGTAGTAAGTGCCTTTTTGGGAACAGATGTGATAAGAGGGTGTTTTACCCTAACATATTAAGGACTAACATTAGATCTCGATGATTTTAGGTTGGGTGCTCATAGATCTTGGAACGACTCCGTAAAAAGGTGTGTAATCACACTATCTCCGCTAAGAATCGGTAAAAGCTGAAAAGCCGAAACTTCGGCATTTAGGGCCTCACGAGCGTGCAATCGCTCGTGTGGAAAAATCGAGCCCACAACTGAGGGCAGTAGACTGAAGAGGCCACTATGAGTGTTCCCGTGCACTTGGGCCGTGTTGGGCCTCGTTGGGCTAGAATGGGCCGTGTGGGCCCAATGGGCTCGTGGGCCCCACACGAATAAAATTTACGAAAAGTGGCAGAAACTGGATTGGGCTATGTAGATCACATAACCGTGATTGAATTTAGGCCAAATGGGCCACACGAGCGTATGGGCCCAGTTGGGCCGAATATTGGGTTTTGAGCCCATTTACACTGTTTCGACCAAATGGATTATCTGTGTCGCTCGAGGTGACTGTAGACCTTCGAAAAGGTCGTGAACTGTACCGAAACCCCTAATGAGTAAAATGACTGAAATACCCCTAATGAGTAAAATGACTGAAATACCCCTAACGAGTAAAACGACTGAAATACCCCTAATGAGTAAAACGACTGAAGTACCCCTAATGAGTAAAATGACTGAAATACCCCTAACGAGTAAAACGACTGAAATACCCCTAATGAGTAAAATGACTGAAATACCCCTAATGAGTAAAATGACTGAAATATCCCTAGCGAGTAAAATGACCAAAATACCCTTAAAGGGTAAAATTACCGTTTTACCCCTAATACATGAAAATGACTATTTTACCCCTAGAGATAGATTGACAGATGAAAATATGTATTGTATGGCTGTACTGAGTAGGTCATGTTGCATACACAAAATATTGATGACATGGCATACTGCATGGGGTTGGGATTCTGTTTGAAGGAAGTACTGTTACTGGTGGCTCTACCACACATACTGATACTGGTGGCTCTGCCATAATTACTGTTACTGGTGGCTTTGCCACATATACTGTATTGGCAGCTCTTCTGCGTTATTATTATTGGCAGCTATGCTGCAATATTGGTATAAGGGCTGGGTGGGTCGACTTTGTCCCCACATAGTGTGTTGAGTTGGTACGGGTGGTGTGCTGGCTGGATTGGGGTGGGTTTGCATACTTGCACCATACTTATACTGTATCGGGCTTAGGCCCACACTGTTACTGTATTGGGCTAAGGCCCACACTACACATTCATCGCAGGCTCGTGCCCATCTGCATTCTTGCATGTATTACTGATTGAGTGATAGGGGATTACACACTGAGTTCTCGTAACTCACCCTTTTCTTTTAACTGTACAGGTAATCCCCAACCTTAGATGATTTGAAGCTGCGAGGGACATGGAGGTGGCCACATGTTCGCGAGCATTTTATTTTAGACTTAGCTATTTAAATATTTTCTATTGGGTTGATATTTATGTAATAAGGCCTTTGGTGATTTTATTTTCTTTTTATTGGGTTTAATTTCTTATTTTGAAATTGCCAAACTGATACAAATAAGTTTTCAAAAATAGTAGCTGTTATCAACGACAAACAAACGTTTTCAAAATTCAAAATGACACTAATTGGGGTAGCTTCGCGGTTTTTAAACCAACAGTAACAAACATGCTAACCGTTTTACTAAGTGGTTTTTTTATAACTTACCAATTGTTTCCTAGGAAATAAGAACTAAATGGATTTTACTCAAACGATTTCTCCCATCAGACTTTGATTTTGAAAAACACTTCGATGTGACACGCCAGATTCGGCCGTAACGTCTAGGCCGGGTTTGGGGTGTTACATGTATACAGAGATGAGAATAGTTTGAAAAGTGAAAACAACTTTAGAAGAAATATTAGAATGTTTTAAAGATTACATAGATTATGCAATGTCACAGATAAAGAATAAGCTAGTCTCGGCTATTCGATTCAATTGAGTTATGTGTATTTAAAGTATTCTCAAGTATAGTAATGAATTTTGTGCATTCACGAGTATATAGACGGATAGTCTGAATGAGAAAATTATATTCTGGAAAGTATGATAAAGAGATATGTTTATTGGATTGTTCTAATTGAATGATGTTATTATGAGTTAAAGCTGTATCGATTGATAAAGTCATCACTTTTATGAAAATTTGAATGAGCAATGCATGTTAGCAAAGTTTTAAATAGTTGAAAGTATTATTAACCAAAGCTCTAGTTCTGAGTTCGATTTGAATTGAGTAAGGAAATTGCGAATTTTCAATGATGTACTATTGAACAGATCGGAATGTGTTTTAATACAAGAATGTAAAGAAGTAGTTTGCACTTTCAGACGGTTAAAGTCACATGAAAAAGAACTATTCGACTAATGATTTAGAGATGACCACTTTTATATCTGTGTTGTGAACTGGATGATTTCGTATGATCGACAAAAAATGTTATATGCTTCCTGATTCTAATGGGTTAAAGTATCTAATGTCGCAGAAAGATCTGAAATTAAGACAACGTGAATGTTTTGAGATGTTAAAAGACTTTGAGTAATTATCGACTTACCTTTTGGAAAGCAAGTATGGTTACAAACGCTTGAATGGAAAATCTTTTTTTATTTTTGTGAGTACTGGTTACTTGATTGATCTTATTTGATGATGAACTAGTTCTAACTAAGTTAAAAGCTTAAGCGATGCTTTCTTTGTGAATTGATAAGCTCAGAAATGTGATAGAGAGTGGTGAACTAAACGAGTACAGTGTGAAACGACTTTCTATTCTGAATTTCAGGTTGGACCTGATTCCTGTTATTATTATTGTTCTGAGATAGAATTCGCGTACTGGGTAATCTAGAGTTTGTACAGATGTTTTGTATAAGACTCAATAGTAGCTCGTCAGCTCATCTAAGAGTAATAAACTGTGTAGTCATATAAAGTAGATGTGCCAATGATTGCGTATGTTACATGATATTTTGGATCCGTATTCAGATGACGATATGTTAACAGATAAAAGTCAAAAATCAAGTGTATTCAGGACTAATACAGTCAGTGGTTATGCGAGAGTGATAATGAGATAGAGTTATTATAGATTTCATATCGGGATTGACATTATTCCTGAAAAGGAAGATGTTAATTGGTTTATGGTTGATCATTTGACAAAGAAAGATCCGTATGATCATTTCATTATGTACAGATTTCTTATTTGACAGATTAGCTGAGTAAAATGTTTCTGAGATTATTCGATTATGCAGAATGCCAGTTCCATTATGTCGGATAGAGATCCAGAGGTTACATCGCAATTATGGGATGAGCCATAGGAAACTCTGAGTATGCAGTTGCATTTTGGCACAGTAATTTGTTTTTAAATCAATGATAAGTCTAAGAGAGTAGTTCAGATTTTGACGGTGTACTCCAGCACTGTGTGCTAAAGTTTAAAGGATATTGGAAAGATGTAACATCCTAGATTAGGGGTTATGCGTTCGTGCATAATTCATGAGTAGTAGGTTTTGGCAGTGTTTGGAAGTGAATTAAGGGTTTTTAAAATTCTAGGATGGAAGAGAAAGCTTTGGACAATTATTGGTTTTTAAGTTAAAAAGGGGGAGCTAGGCTAAGGTAGCCTTAAGAAAAGTTTTGGGGAGTTTAAGACACAAGAAGTGATGTGGAAAAGTGGCAAGGGATGCCACCCAAGGTGCAAGGGTGGTTGCGTCACTTGGAGTGCCAGGGAAGAGGTTTGAGTTGCGAAGGAAGCAGAAGGAGCATTTATTTTTGCGTCAATAAGGAGTGGGCTAGGAGGTTTTAAAAGAAATTATGGGGAGTAGATGACACAAAAGAACCAAAGAAGAAAGTGGTTTGGACGCTTTTTTTGCAAAGGGAGCTTCAGGAGGTCTCATGTTCGACTCACGTGGGCGGCATAAGTGGGATTTTATTTTGTTCTTTGGCGTCAAAGAGAGGGGAGGAAGTGGACAGCATGTGGGCTTCCAAAAGATAAAGATTAAGTTGTTTTTGTTTTTAAATTTCTACTGGAAGAGTTGGATAAATATATGGCTTTATTTTATTTTTATTTTTTTATGGGAAGATAAGAGATAATGGCTGTGTTATTTATTTATTGTAGGTGGGTAGATAAGAGATAATTGCTATTTTATTTTATTTATTTGAATGGGTGTTAAGAGATAAAATGAAGGATTATTTTATTAATGTGTTAAGATAATATAGGAGATTTGATAAGTGGAGTTGGTGGCCGAATATATGACTTTGGGAGCTGGGATTTTCGGCTTTGAAGAGTAGCAGGGGAGTGCCGAATTACCTTTTCTTTGAGCATTCATCTTTTTCTTTTAAGTGTTTGCCAAATTTCTTTCTATTTTTTTTATATATAAGCTGAATGCCCCTAAGTCTCTACCGTTCTTCCATTTTTTCTTTTCTTCAACTCCACATTTGTTTTATTGTTAGCCGAATATTCATAAGCCTTGACCTAGTGTCCTTTTGTATAGCCGATAGAAGGAAGTATTAAGGGAGTCTCTTGGATGCGACAAATCAAGGTAAGTCATATTGGATATTCGGCCAAGGGCCCTTTTTCATGGATTTTTGTAGTAAGGCCGATTCTAACTTTTGCTAAATGGGAATTTCGACAGTTTCAAAGGCAAGGAGTGGCTTTTCGGGATTTGGTAAGTTGGGTATATGGTTGCTAGTATTCGGCCTAAGACCATATTATTGGTATTAAGTGTGACCCATTTTGGCTATGATGTTTTAGGGCCAAATCGACAAGAACAAAGGAAGCTTTCGGTTTTTGGATCCATTTTTGGAGGTGAAGCGTAATCGTATATCGTGTCTGAAGTTAGTACTCAAAGGCATTAGGGGCAAGGAAAGCTTGTGTGGCCGATTTGTCTTTTCGGATTTAGGACTATCATTGGTGACAGTGTGTACATACACACTTTATGATTAATTAATCATGCTAAATGTTTGTGTATGCTAAATCTGTTTATGTAGCTTTGGATTTAATACCATAACGATATAAGCGATGATTCGAGTAAGACTCTGTTCGTATGAGTTTACTATTTGATGCTTTTGGGAAGCATGGCATAATTGGTATATGCGATTTAAATACATGTTGGTATGAATTCTCATTTATATATATATCATGGACTAATGTGGGTTGATGAGAGGAGGGGCGGTGATATTCGTGTCGACGGGCACCAAAGTGGTTTGGTACCACATTGTGACTACGGTCACCGGGTTTGGCACCTCCGGAGGTTTGGCACCTCATAGCGTCTCGTCCCAGTGGCTTAGCACCACAGTGGGTTGGCCCCACGGTTTATATTATGGGATTGACGCTAGTGATTTGGTATCACACGATGGGTTGGCCCCATCATTTGATTTGTGACTTCGAGTCACCAGTGGTTTGGCACCACCAGTGGTTTGGCACCACAATATGACGGATTTTGTGACTATAAGTCACCAGTGGTTTGGCACCACCAGTGGTTTGGTACCACACGGGGTAGAGAAAGGTGTTTGGATGGCTAGGTTGGGTGCATGATTTAGTGCAAGTTAATTTTTTATAAATTGTGTATGTTGTTGCACTAAATTGGGGAAGGGTTACACATTGAGTCTTGGTGACTCACCTTCTCCTTTAACATTTTTCAGGTGACTCGTAGATGGCGGTTGAGGAGCCGGATGGACTCGAGGTGGCCATGCAGTGGAATCTGAATTTAATGGACTTTGAATTCTTGTTTATTTTATTCAATTGTTGGTTTTATTTTAATCAAGTTGTAATAAGGCCTCCTAGAATTATTTTACTATGTTACATGTTTGAATGATTTGTTTAAATTATTTAATGAAATTAAAATAAGTACACATGTTTTCTCAAGTTGTACGCAAAATGTTTTATCGTGCCATCGGGTACATTTAAAATATATAATAACTTGACTTAATAAATATTTTTAAATAAATCTAAGTATGGGTTTTATACACCTCAACTGTTTTAAACAAGACACTATCTTTTATCAAAAAGTTAAACCGGTTTAAAGGAGTTTTCAAAGAAATGTTTTCTCTGTAGCACACCAAATTCGGTCGTAATGTTTGGGCAGGGTTTGGGGTGTTACAAATTGGTATCAGAGCCCAGTTCAAAGCTCGGCTGTGGGGGCCCAAGGCCCAAAATGTTTTGGTAGGCCTTTGTGAAAATGGTTTTGGTTTTAGACGAAGATGGCAAATGAGTCTCCTGCACCAATCCGCCTGTAAGTACCTCTAACTTCTCGTGGATTATTATCTCAGAGAAGGGTAGGTATGGGACGTAGAAAGTATGATAGGTGTTTGAATTTTAGGACTAGTTTACCCCAACAGAATACATAAGACTTTAAATGCTTAATTAAACAAACCTACGACCAAGTCGCCGAGTTAGGGTGTGGTAACCCTGGTGCGCATGTCTAGGATTGGATCCAGAAGAGCTTGGTATTTAAGCAGTCCTAGTGACTCACCTCCTCTTCGCAGGAATCCTACCTGGTGCGTAGCTTCGGTTCACCCTAACCAAGAGGACTCGGTCATAGGCTAAACATACTGAATAAAACCCGAAAGGGATTAGCCATGTTTTATGAAAACCCTAATTTTAAAAATCATTACAATACTCCTTTTAAATAGTCGGGAAAAATTATTTTTGGAAATTTTTTTAAAATATTCTTGGCTTATCAAAATTACCAAAATGCCCCTAGTGGTAAAATTACAAAAATGCCCTTGGTTTCTAAAATTACCATATTACCCTCATTTTTAATAAAATTTTCCTACTTTATAAAAGTATTGAAAAACCATATTTTACAAAATACCAAGATACTCTGATTTGGGAAAATTACTAAAATGCCCCTGACTTCCAAAATTACCAAAATAAACTCGATTTAAAAATTTCTAATACCTTTGATTTGAAAAATATTTTCAAAAATACCCTCGAAACTTGGAGATTTCAAAATGCCTTGATTTGTAAAGATTATTTTTGGTGACCTCGATTTATTACCCAAAATACCCCTATAGGAAAAATGACGAAATTACCCCTGGGGTAGGGAATGATCAGAAATGCCCAAAGTGGTGAAGTGAATGTTGTGGATGAATGTCAATGTGATTCTCTGAATTAGAATAGTAAACTTGAACTGAAACTTTGTTCGATCGAAAGAACCACTTCTAGAAATTCTTTTCATAAAATTGTTCGCGGTTAAACAGTGGAACAAATACTAATGCATAAAACTTTTTAATCAGATTAAATCGCGACGTTAGAAAGGAGTTCTAGGGGATGTGTTAGATTTGTTAAGATCAGAGTGCGCAGCATAAGTGTAGTGCGGTGAGTTAGGATGTACGATTATTCGTTAGTAAGTAATTTCGAGGACGAAATTATTTTTAAGGAGGGTAGAACTGTAACATCCTAGATTAGGGGTTATGCGTTCGTGCATAATTCATGAGTAGTAGGTTTTGGCAGTGTTTGGAAGTGAATTAAGGGTTTTTAAAATTCTAGGATGGAAGAGAAAGCTTTGGACAATTATTGGTTTTTAAGTTAAAAAGGGGGAGCTAGGCTAAGGTAGCCTTAAGAAAAGTTTTGGGGAGTTTAAGACACAAGAAGTGATGTGGAAAAGTGGCAAGGGATGCCACCCAAGGTGCAAGGGTGGTTGCGTCACTTGGAGTGCCAGGGGAAGAGGTTCGAGTTGCGAAGGAAGCAGGAAGGAGCATTTATTTTTGCGTCAATAAGGAGCTGGGCTAAGGAGGTTTTAAAAGAAATTATGGGGAGTAGATGACACAAAAGAACCAGCAGCAAAGTGGTTTGGACGCTTGCTGCAAAGGGAGCTTCAGAAGGTCTCATGTTCGACTCACGTGGGCAGTGTAACAACCCAAACCCGGCCCAAACACTACGACCAAATCTGAGTTATTACGAGGTAAAACCTTGTGATCGCTTTTTCGAAAAACATTTAATTTTCTATTGAAACCTCCTCGTTTCGGTTGTCTTGTTAAGCTAACCTTAGATCCAATTTGGGATTTTAATTAAGCCCAATTATTTTATCAGTTTCAAGTGTACCCGATGGCACGATTAAACTTTTTCGTGTTTACCAAAAGAAAACATGTGATTTAATTTAATTTAATGATATAGTTTAAGTCGACATCCAACATATAAAAAAAAAACCGCAACTATAGTTTATGGAGGCCTTATTACAACCCAAAATAAAAATTAAACAACTTTAAAGTTCGTAAATTAAAATCCTTTGCATGGCGCCTCGAGTCCCACCTAGCTCCTCAACCGCCATCTACGAGTCACTGAAAAATATTAAAGGAGAAGGTGAGTCACCAAGACTCAACATGTAACCCTTCCCCTGTTAATACAACATTTCATACACCACATATAACGATCAATTAAGCAAAGTATCGAGTACCCAACCTAGCCAACCAAACACCTTTGTCTACCCCACGTGGTACCAAACCACCGGTGACCGCGATCACGATGTGTTACCAAAACACCGGGTGGTGCCAAACCACCGGGTGACATATAGTCACGATGTGCTACCAAAGCACGGTGTCCGTAGACACAAATCGGGTGATGGGGCCAACCCATCGTGTGATACCAAATCACCGCGTGACGATCCCATATCTCAAGTGGGGCCAACCCACGGTGGTGTTAACCACGAGGGACAAGTCGCTATGAGGTACCAAACCTCCGGAGGTACCAAACCTCCGGTGACGATAGTCACGCAGTGCTACCAAAGCACTGGTGCTCGTCAGCACGAATACACTGCCCCCTCCACTCAATCAACCCACATAGTCATCAGTCACATATAGATTTATCATATGTATTATCACAGCATGCTTCCCAAAAGCATAAAATAGCAATCATATGCACAGGTACTTACCAGATTACCCCATATACCGTTATGGTATTCAAGCCATTGCTACATACATCAAGCTAGCAATCACATTACTTAGCATAATTAACAAGTTAAATGGTGTGTATGTACACACTGCCACCAACAAGGAGTCTAAATCCGAGAAGAGAAGTCGGCCACACTCAAGTCTTTGCCCCTATATTCGGCCAACTCTCAAGGTTAGTGATATGGCCCATTCGGCCAAACCAAACAATTTAAAGGGTCATACTTTGTACCCGAATCCTTACCCAATCGCCTTCGAGTACTAAACACCACCCTCAAAGTGCCTCTCGCTTCCAACAATCGTCAATCAATAAGTTAGTAGCCTTTGGTTAAAACGAATACCAAATATATGTGTAGGTCCTTACCAAAAATTAATTGTCAAACGTGGGCGAACCTACTTGCTTGTTTCCAATCCCGAAGATCCTACAACCAATTCGGTTGAATCAGTAGTTAGCACCCTTAATTAATGATTGCCGACACCAATTACCTACCTTTATCAAAGTCGACATGATGGGAAGAAAAACATAAGCATTCGGCCTAAGACCCTTACCTTTTGGAATCGACTAAAGGAAAGCCACCCCTTTTCTTGCACAATATTCGGCCAAGGTGCTTTAAAAGGAGAAAGAGATTCGGCACTTAAGATTGGGTATATTCGGCTATTATGAAGAGGACAATGGAAGGAAAATCAATTGAGAGGAAAAGGTGGTAAGAGTTTCGGCTAAAAGTGTTTGAGAGAAAATAAAGAAAATTAGAAGGGAAAAAGGGTTATGTTTTTCGGCTAAGCAGAGATGGGAAAAAAAAAGAAAACAAGGTGGTGGGTTGGGGTATTTATAAGCATTCGGCACCCCCCCCCTCTTGACTTGCCGTCCAACTTTGGCAACTAGGAGCCCAACTCCTAGCCAACTCCTCTTCACCAAGGAGTCCCGTATTCGGCCATCACCTAGCAAAATTTGTTTGCCGTCCACACCTCCTTGTTCAAGGAGTTCAAATTCGGCTCAATGCCTAAAACTTCTCCTGGCCACTTATTTGCATTAATTCAAAATTAATTTGAATTAATCTCTATTAATCAATTAATAATCAATAATCCACTTAATCTAATAATATCCCTAATATCCCTTTTTAATAAAATCCTTAATTATCTCTAAAAAAAAAAGAATTTAAAGGGAGCAAAACTCTCCCTATGTGCCGTCCAACAATAATGCAAAATAAGAGGGGGAATCCGCGACTCGAACCAAGGCTCTCCCCTATCCCTTATGGCGTCACATGCTAGCTCTTAAGTGGGCTTGCTTTGCCACTTTTCCAAGGCCTATTTTGTGTTAAAAATACCCAATTTATTCTTATAACACCACTTACCAAGGCCCCCTTCTTTTAAAAGTTAAGAACTAAAATTTTCTACCAAATCGAGCCAACACAAAGCCTTAAATTGACCATTATTATTCCATAAATAATGACTCAATAGCTTCATACATAAGAACATAATGAAATTTCAAATAACCCCGTTTTGGGATGTTACGCTTCTACCCCCTTAAAATAAATTTCGTCCTCGAAATTTCTTAACTAGAAAAGGTGGGGGTATTGTTTGCCTCATTACATCCTCGGGTTCCCACGTAGCTTCCTCTATACCATGGTTCCGCCACAAAGACCTTCACCAAGGGCACCGACTTCCTACGTAGAACTTTCTCATCTCGGTCTAAGATCCGAATCGCTCCTCTTCAAAAGATAAATCTGGATTCACTTCGATTTACGCTCTCGGCACAACGTCGCGAAGGATCTCGACCGATACCGCCTCTCAAAGATTGATACGTGAAAGACGCGTCATGAATCGACTCGGTTCACGGCAACTCTAGCCGATAAGCCACCGTCCTATTCGCTTCACACAAAGATATATGGCCCAATAAACCTTGGGCTTAACTTCCTTTCCGTCCAAATCTCAACACCTTTTTCCAAGGCGACACTTTCGAAAGACCTTGTCTCCCACAAAGATACTCCATTTCCTTGCGTTTGAGATCGGCATAAGACTTACGCCTATCCGATGCTTCCTTGAGACGAGACCGAATCACCTTGACTTTGTCTTCCGTCTCCTGTTACGGTTCTGGACCCATAACTTGTCGTTCTCCCAACTCCGGTCCAACATGTAGGAGTACGGCACTTTCGTCCATATAGGGCCTCGTATGGAGCCATTTGAATACTCGCTTGATAACTATTGTTATAAGCGAATTCCGCTAATGGTAGGTACTCCTCCCAACTACCACTAAAATCCAAGACACAGCCCCTTAACATGTCTTCTAAAATCAGATCACCCTTTCCGATCGTCCGTCGATTTGTGGATGGAAAGCCGTCTTGATCAAATCTAACCGTGTACCCAAAGCTTGATGCAACGCTTTCCAAAACCTTGACGTGAATCGGGATCCCTATCCGAGATAATCGACATCGCACGCCATGCAACCTTACTATTTCACCCACATACAAACCTTCGCTAAGCTTCGGTGAGTAGTCCATTCTCACCAGGCATGAAGTGAGTGATTTAGTCGAGCGATCCACAATTACCCAAATCGCATCCTTCTTAGTGGGCGTGAGGGTAGCCACTAACAAAATCCATGGTGATCCTCTCCCATTTCCATTGAGGATCTTTATCGGTTGAAGTAGTCCCGATGGTGACCGATGTTCGCCTTAACACCTACGACACGTCCGACACTTTCCTACCAACTCCGTTATCTCACGCTTCAACCCCGCCACCAAAATCTGCTTTCCGCAAATCTCCATACATTTTGCTTCCTCCAGGTGCATAGCGTATGGGCCGCTATGTGCATCTTGGAGAATTTTTCTGCCTTAAACTGGATCCTTTGGCATACTGACTCGTCCTGAAAACAAAGCGCTCCTTCACTAGTAAGACTGCACTTTCCAAACCACCGCCTTGAACTTGTACTCTCTTGAACTCAAGCCTTCATCCACTAACCGCTTTCCCTTAATCTCCTCAATCCATGTCGGCTTAACTTGAAGTTACGCCAAAAGACTCCCATCGTCATATAGACTTAACCGAGCGAAACATCGCTCTTAAGTCCGTCACCACCTTCCGCTCAATGCGTCGGCTACTACATTAGCCTTACCGGATGGTATTCAATTGAAACGATCGTAGTCCTTTAGTAGTTCAATCCATCGACGCCGTCTCGATTCGAGATCTTTACGAGTCGAAGATACCTCAAGCTTTTGTGATCCGTGTAGACCATCGACTTCTCTCCATACGGTAATGTCTCCATATCTTCGAGCGAAGACGACCATTGCTAACTCTAAGTCGTGAGTTGGGTAGTTAACCTCATGCGATCTTAATTGACGGGATGCATAGGCTACTACCTTCCCATCCTGCATCAACACACATCCCAAGCCGGTGTGAGATGCATCACAATAAACTGTGAATAACTTTCTGCTTGGTCAGTACTCAAAACCGAGCTTCCGTCAAAATCTTCCTTAACTTATCAAAGCTTTCTTGTTTGCTTTTCCGTCCATACAAATGGGACACCCTTCCTTAGCAACTTAGTCAACGGGCGCTGCTATTAGAGAGAATCCTTCCACGAATCTCCGATAGTATCCTGCTAAACCCAGAAAACTTCGTATTTCAGCCACCGTCCTAGGTGGTTTCCACTCCAATACTGCCTCAATCTTGCGGGGGTCTACTCTAATTCCTTCAAATGACACTACATGACCTAAGAAAGCCACCTCCTTCACCAAAATTCACACTTCATCGAATTTGGCATACAACCGCTTCTCCTCAATACTTGCGAACTATCTGTAGATGCTTGTCATGCTCCTCTTACGTCCTTGAATAAACCAATATGTCGTCTATGAATACCACGACGAATCGGTCCAAATCTTCTTTGGAATACTCGTTCATCAAGTCCATGAATGCCGCCGGCGCATTAGTCAACCCAAATGGCATTACCAAGAACTCAAAATGCCCATACCGAGTTCGAAATGCCGCTTTTGTGAACATCGACCTCCTTTACCTTAAGTTGATGATAACGACCTAAGGTCTATCTTCGAGAACACCGAGGCACCCTTGAGTTGATCGAACAAGTCGTCAATCCGAGGCAACGGATACTTGTTCTTGATCGTCAACTTATTTAATCGCGGCGGTAGTCGATGCACATCCGCATAGAACCGCCCTTCTTGACAAACAACACAGCGCGCTCCCACGGAGATATATACTTGGTCGTATAAACCCCTATCCAAGAGCTCCTCGAATTTGAGCCTTTAGCTCCACCAATTCCTTTGGTGCCATTCGGTATGGTGCTATGGACACAAAGCCGTTCGGTAGCAAGTCTATACCGACTTCGACTTCCCGATCCGAGGCAAACCCTAAGTTCTTACGGGAACACATCAAGAAATTCCCCAACCGTTCGGACCTTTTCAACTTCCAACTCCTTAGCTTCCAAAGCATAGATTTGAACCAAATCGCCTCACAACCCTTCTTGACCATCTTTTCACCTTTAAAGGCGGTCACTACGTTGGATAGATAATTCCTCCTATCTCCTATCATAACCACTTCATCACCTTCCGCCGTCTTAAGAACCATGCGCTTGGCGCGCGGTCCAACCTTGCTTGGTACTTAACCAACCAATCCATGCCAAGGATCAAATCGAACTCTCCAAATGGTAGTTCCATTAGATCGGCTACAAACACTACCCCTTGAAGTTCTAGGGTGCGCCTCTATAGAGTTTATCTACGACTACGGAGTGACCTAAAGGGGCTAACTACATCATCTCCCTAGAAGCGCTTTGAGTCTAGGTCCATAGTTCCTACCACATTACTAGCAATGTATGCGAGTGTGTCGAGCCCACATCAATCAATGCAACATAAGGAAAACCAAAAATTAAAAACGTCATCGTTATGACATCCGGTGCGTCACCTTCTTCGCGACACCTTGCTCGCATAGACTAAGCCAGCCGCCTAGCCTCTGTGTTGCTGAACCTCCGCCTTGAGTTCCACGACCTCGGTTGGGGACCGTTGTTTCCTCTACCATTACCACGACCCTCTGTGGTCCTACATTTCTATCTTGTGCACTTACGCCCTTCCGTCGCTTCTTAGCTAGCTTTTGGGGACAATCTCGACGCGATGCTCCAAAGACCCACACTCAAAGCATCCTTTATCACCGGCCCAACAACCTCCCCAATGGGTCTTCCCACGCGATTGCCCAGTCGGCCTCTCGATTAGCGCTTGTGGGCCTTGTCACCGATTGGGCCCACTTGCCTAGCCTTTTTTTCGAGTAGTACTACCGCTTGATCCAAATGACCCAAAACTTCTCTTCGATTGTTCTTACTATAATTCGCCTCACGACCTCCTTGATTCCCTCGGCTACCTTAGCCTTCTCCACTAGGGATGAGAACTCACGAACCTGCTGTGGGGCAATCAGCAACCTTAAATCATCTCGGAGTCCATCCTCAAAGCGGACACAGCGCTCATGTTCAGTAGCCACTATGCCTCTCGCATACCTACTTAGCCTTAAAAATTCCGCCTCATATTCCGACACGGACTTAGTTCCTTGAACTAATCCCAGAAAAGCCTTTCTCTGCGCGTCAGTGTAGCTAGTGCCCACATACTTTTTCTGATATGGCGGTTCGAAATACTCCCAAGTCAAATCATCGGTGTAGCCCCATCTCGAACCGTAAGCCACCACCGATCGCTTCATCCTTTAGAAGCGACACGCCCTTTCGGCTTCTCTTCTTGATCAAAGTCAAGGTCATCCATGATCCTCTCGATTGACTCTAGCGATGTCCACGCCTTTGGGTGCCACTCGACACACCTCGGAATACCTCCGCTCCGTTAGATCGGAGTCGCTCGGGACAGATTCCGAGCTCCAACATTTCCACCACCCCACCCACCATCTCCAAGACTCGCAACACACGACTTGCGATACCGATTCGCCACCCGGTGCGCTCCCGCCTCGGCTCTAAAAGTAGGAGGTGGTGGTGGCGGTGGTACCTCATTTTCTCGAGCCTTGTCCTCGACTGACGGGTTCGGACACCGTCATCCTACCCTACCACGTCCACGGCGTCCACGTCCTCTAGAACTCATTCTATCTACCGCGCTTTTAATCTGATTAAGAAAAATTTTATGCGTTAGCATTTGTTTCACTTTATTACTCGCGAAGAAGTTTTATGGATGAGGTTTAATCGAGATTCTTTCGAGCAACCAATGTTTGATTTCCTATCCTAGTTCACACAAAGAAGTCCATGCATCCATTCCTTAATACTTTTCATACCTATTCACTCACCTGACATTTCTGCCCATTTCTAACCCAGGGGTATTTTCGTCTTTTTCCTACAGGGGTATTTTCGTACTTTTCCAGGGCCAAGATATTTTACTGATGATTTCCAAGGCTAATTATTGAATGTTTTATAAAATAGTTGAAATTTTTAGGCAAAATCATTGAATCAATATTTTAGGGTCGTGGCATTTTGGTAATTTTACTCCTAGGGGTATTTCGGTAATTTTTCACAAGTCAAGTTTTCCGAGAAAACATGGTATACCTAGTGTTCTAGGGTTTAAGAGGGTTATTGGATACGTTTTTAAAACATTAGGGCTTATTATTCCCTTCTTTTTCAAAATATGGTCGATTCCCTTTTTTTTTTTGGGTTTTAATCATTGTGTTTAGCCTATGACCGAGCCCTCCCGGTCGTAGGTGAACCAAAGCTACGCACTGAGCGTAATTCAAGTGAAGAGGAGGTGGGTCACGCGGACCGCTTAAATACCAAGCTCTCACCTTTGAACCTTTCTAGACATGCGCACAGAGGTTACCACACCACCGAGCCTTACGAGTTAGGGTGAACCGGAAGCTACGCACCGGTGGGATACTGCGCGAAGAGGAGGTGAGTCACGAGGATCGCTTAAATACCAAGCTCTTAGGATCCAATCCTAGACATGCGTCACGAGGGTTACCACACCCTACCTCATTGACTAAGTCATAGGTTGGTTTAGTTCTTTAAGTCTTATGCTTCGTTGTGTTTGAGTAATCTAACCCTAGGGTCCAAGTCCTATAAGTCTATCTACGCTCCATGCTTCCTACCCTTCTACAGAATATATTTCACACAAAGGTTTAGATGTACTTACAGGCGGATCGGTCTGCGGAGACTCGGGCCATGCTTTTAAAAACCCAAAATCATACCATAAGGCCTACCAAAAACATTTTTGGGCCTTGGGCCCCACAAAAGAGCTTTGAACTGGGCTCGATACCAGTCAGTAACAACCCAAACCCGGCCAAACACTACGACCAAATCGAGTTATTACGAGGTAAAACCTTGTGATCGCTTTTTGAAAAACATTTAATTTTCTATTGAAACCTCCTCGTTTCGGTTGTCTTGTTAAGCTAACCTTAGATCCAATTTGGGATTTTAATTAAGCCCAATTATTTTATCGATTTCAAGTGTACCCGATGGCACGATTAAACTTTTTCGTGTTTACCAAAAGAAAACATGTGATTTAATTTAATTTAATGATATAGTTTAAGTCGACATCCAACATATAAAAAAACCGCAACTATAGTTTATGGAGGCCTTATTACAACCCAAAATAAAAATTAAACAACTTTAAAGTTCTCAGAAATTAAAATCCTTTGCATGGCGCCTCGAGTCCCACCGTCCTCAACCGCCATCTACGAGTCACCTGAAAAATATTAAAGGAGAAGGTGAGTCACCAAGACTCAACATGTAACCCTTCCCCTGGTTAATACAACATTTCATACACCACATATAATATCCAATTAAGCAAAGTATCGAGTACCCAACCTAGCCAACCAAACACCTTTGTCTACCCCACGTGGTACCAAACCACTGGTGACCGCGATCCACGATGTGTTACCAAAACACCGGTGGTGCCAAACCACCGGTGACATATAGTCACGATGTGCTACCAAAGCACCGGTGTCCGTGAGACACAAATCGGGTGATGGGGCCAACCCATCGTGTGATACCAAATCACCGCGCATTTATCCCATATCTCAAGTGGGGCCAACCCACGGTGGTGTTAACCACGAGGACAAGTCGCTATGAGGTACCAAACCTCGAGGTACCAAACCTCTGGTGACGTATAGTCATAGTGTGCTACCAAAGCACCGGTGCTCGTCGTCGACGAATACACCGCCCCCTCCACTCAATCAACCCACATAGTCATCAGGTCACATATAGATTTATCATATGTATTATCACGACATGCTTCCCAAAAGCATAAAATAGCAATCATATGCACAGTGCCTTACCAGATTACCCCATATACCGTTATGGTATTCAAGCCATTGCTACATACATCAAGCTAGCAATCACATTACTTAGCATAATTAACAAGTTAAATGGTGTGTATGTACACACTGTCACCAACAAGGAGTCTAAATCCGAGAAGAGAAGTCGGCCACACTCAAGTCTTTGCCCCTATATTCGCCCAACTCTCAAGGTTAGTGATATGGCCCATTCGGCCAAACCAAACAATTTAAAGGGGTCATACTTTGTACCCGAATCCTTACCCAATCGCCGAGTACTAAACACCACCCTCAAAGTGCCTCTGCTTCCAACAATCGTCAATCAATAAGTTAGTAGCCTTCTGTTAAAACGAATACCAAATATATGTGTAGGTCCTTACCGAAAATTAATTGTCAAACGTGGGCGAACCTACTTGCTTGTTTCCAATCCCGAAGATCCTACAACCAATTCGGTTGAATGCATGAGTTAGCACCCTTAATTAACATTGTTGACACACCAATTACCTACCTTTATCAAAGTCGACATGATGGGAAGAAAAACATAAGCATTCGGCCTAAGACCCTTACCTTTGGAATCGACTAAAGGAAAGCCACCCCTTTTCTTGCACAATATTCGCCAAGGTGCTTTAAAAGGAGAAAGAGATTCGGCACTTAAGATTGGGTATATTCGGCTATTATGAAGAGGACAATGGAAGGAAAATCAATTGAGAGGAAAAGGTGGTAAGAGTTTCGGCTAAAAGTGTTTGAGAGAAAATAAAGAAAATTAGAAGGGAAAAGGGTTATGTTTTTCTACTAGCGAGAGATGGGGAAAAAAAGAAAACAAGGTGGTGGGTTGGGGTATTTATAAGCATTCGGCACCCCCTCTTGACTTGCCGTCCAACTTTGGCAACTAGGAGCCCAACTCCTAGCCAACTCCTCTTCACCAAGGAGTCCCGTATTCGGCCATCACCTAGCGACCTTGCAGTCCACACCTCCTTGTTCAAGGAGTTCAAATTCGGCTCAATGCCTAAAACTTCTCCTGGCCACTTATTTGCATTAATTCAAAATTAATTTGAATTAATCTCCATTAATCAATTAATAATCAATAATCCACTTAATCTAATAATATCCCTAATATCCCTTTTTAATAAAATCCTTAATTATCTCTAAAAAAAAAGAATTTAAAGGGAGCAAAACTCTCCCTATGTGCCGTCCAACAATAATGCAAAATAAGAGGGGAATCCGCGACTCGAACCAAGGCTCTCCCCTATCCCTTGTGGCGTCACATGCTAGCTCTTAAGTGGGCTTGCTTTGCCACTTTTCCAAGGCCTATTTTGTGTTAAAAATACCCAATTTATTCTTATAACACCACTTACCAAGGCCCCCTTCTTTTAAAAGTTAAGAACTAAAATTTTCTACCAAATCGAGCCAACACAAAGCCTTAAATTGACCATTATTATTCCATAAATAATGACTCAAAGAGCTTCATACATAAGAACATAATGAAATTTCAAATAACCCCGTTTTTGGGATGTTACAGCGAAGATAAGTGGGATTTTATTTTCTTCTTTGGCGTCAAAGAGAGGGGAGGAAGTGGACAGACATGTGGGCTTCCAAAAGATAAGGATTAAGTTGTTTTTGTTTTTAAATTTAATTTGGAAGAGTTGGATAAATATATGGCTTTATTTTATTTTTATTTTTTATGGGAAGATAAGAGATAATGGTTGTGTTATTTATTTATTGTAGGTGGGTAGATAAGAGATAATTGCTATTTTATTTTATTTATTTGAATGGGTGTTAAGAGATAAAGTGAAGGATTATTTTATTAATGTGTTAAGATAATATAGGAGATTTGATAAGTGGAGTTGGTGGTCGAATATATGACTTTGGGAGCTGGGATTTTCGGCTTTGAGTAGCAGGAGTGCCGAATTACCTTTTCTTTGAGAATTCATCTTTTTCTTTTAAGTGTTTGCCAAATTTCTTTCTATTTTTTTATATATATAGTAATGCCCCTAAGTCTCTACCGTTCTTCCATTTTTTCTTTTCTTCAACTCCACATTTGTTTTATTGTTAGCCGAATATTCATAAGCCTTGACCTAGTGTCCTTTTGTATAGCCGATAGAAGGAAGTATTAAGGGAGTCTCTTGGATGCGACAAATCAAGGTAAGTCATATTGGATATTCGGCCAAGGGCCCTTTTCATGGATTTTTGTAGTAAGGCCGATTCTAACTTTTGCTAAATGGGAATTTCGGCGAGTTTCAAAGGCAAGGAGTGGCTTTTCTGATTTGGTAAGTTGGGTATATGGTTGCTAGTATTCACCCTAAGACCATATTATTGGTATTAAGTGTGACCCATTTTGGCTATGATGTTTTAGGGCCAAATCGACAAGAACAATGGAAGCTTTCGGGTTTTGGATCCATTTTTGGAGGTGAAGCGAATCGTATATCGTGTCTTTGAAGTTAGTACTCAAAGGCGTTAGGGGCAAGGAAAGCTTGTGTGGCCGATTTGTCTTTTCGGGATTTAGGACTATCATTGGTGACAGTGTGTACATACACACTTTATGATTAATTAATCATGCTAAATGTTTGTGTATGCTAAATCTGGTTTATGTAGCTTTGGATTTAATACCATAACGATATAAGCGATGATTCGTAAGACTGCATTAGTATGAGTTTACTATTTGATGCTTTTGGGAAGCATGGCATAATTGGTATATGCAATTTAAATACATGTTGGCATGAATTACATTATATATATATTATGGACTAATGTGGGTTGATGAGAGGAGGGGCGGTGACATTCGTGTCGACAGCACACGATGGTTTGGTACCACATTGTGACTACGGTCACCAGAGGGTTTGGCACCTCCGAGGTTTGGCACCTCATAGCGTCTCGTCCCAGTGGCTTAGCACCACAAAGGGGTTGGCCCCACGGTTTATATTATGGGATTGACGCCAGGTGATTTGGTATCACACGATGGGTTGGCCCCATCATTTGATTTGTGACTTCGAGTCACCGGTGGTTTAGGCACCACCAGGTGGTTTGGCACCACAATATGACGGATTTTGTGACTATAAGTCACCAGTGGTTTGGCACCACCAGTGGTTTGGTACCACACGGGGTAGAGAAAGGTGTTTGGATGGCTAGGTTGGGTGCATGATTTAGTGCATGTTAATTTGTTATAAATTGTGTATGTTGTTGCACTAAATTGGGGAAGGGTTACACATTGAGTCTTGGTGACTCACATTCTCCTTTAACATTTTTCAGGTGACTCGTAGATGGCGGTTGAGGAGCCGGATGGACTCGAGGTGGCCATGCAGTGGAATCTGAATTTAATGGACTTTGAATTCTTGTTTATTTTATTCGATTGTTGGTTTTATTTTAATCAAGTTGTAATAAGGCCTCCTAGAATTATTTTACTATGTTACATGTTTGAATGATTTGTTTAAATTATTTAATGAAATTAAAATAAGTACACATGTTTTCTCAAGTTGTACGCAAAATGTTTTATCGTGCCATCGGGTACATTTAAAATATTTAATAACTTGACTTAATAAATATTTTTAAATAAACCTAAGTATGGGTTTTATACACCTCAACCTGCTTTAAACAAGACACTATCTTTTATCAAAAAGTTAAACCGGTTTAAAGGAGTTTTCAAAGAAATGTTTTCTCTGTAGCACACCAAATTCGGTCGTAATGTTTGGGCAGGGTTTGGGGTGTTACAAATTGGTATCAGAGCCCAGTTCAAAGCTCGGCTGTGGGGGCCCAAGGCCCAAAATGTTTTGGTAGGCCTTTGTGAAAATGGTTTTGGTTTTAGACAAAGATGGCGTGAGTCTCCTGCACCAATCCGCCTGTAAGTACCTCTAACTTCATGTGGATTATTATCCATAGAAGGGTAGGTATGGGACGTAGAAAGTATGATAGGTGTTTGAATTTTAGGACTAGTTTACCCCAACAGAATACATAAGACTTTAAATGCTTAATTAAACAAACCTACGACCAAGTCGCCGAGTTAGGGTGTGGTAACCCTGGTGCGCATGTCTAGGATTGGATCCGGAAGAGCTTGGTATTTGAGCAGTCCTAGTGACTCACCTCCTCTTCGCAGAATCCTACCTGCACAGCGTAGCTTCTGGTTCACCCTAACCAAGAGGACTCGACCATAGGCTAAACATACTTGAATAAAACCCGAAAGGGATTAGCCATGTTTTATGAAAACCCTAATTTTAAAAATCATTACAATACTCCTTTTAAATAGTCGGGAAAAATTATTTTTGGAAATTTTTTTAAAATATTCTTGGCTTATCAAAATTACCAAAATGCCCCTAGTGGTAAAATTACAAAAATGCCCTTGGTTTCTAAAATTACCATATTACCCTCATTTTTAATAAAATTTTCCTACTTTATAAAAGTATTGAAAAATCATATTTTACAAAATACCAAGATACTCTGATTTGGGAAAATTACTAAAATGCCCCTGACTTCCAAAATTACCAAAATAAACTCGATTTCTGAAATTTCGGCAATACCTTTGATTTGAAAAATATTTTCAAAAATACCCTCGAAACTTGGAGATTTCAAAATGCCTTGATTTGTAAAGATTATTTTTGGTGACCTCGATTTATTACCCAAAATACCCCTATAGGAAAAATGACGAAATTACCCCTGGGGTAGGGAATGATCAGAAATGCCCAAAGTGGTGAAGTGAATGTTGTGGATGAATGTCAATGTGATTCTCTGAATTAGAATAGTAAACTTGAACTGAAACTTTGTTTGATCGAAAGAACCACTTCTAGAAATTCTTTTCATAAAATTGTTCGCGGTTAAGCAGTTGGAACAAATACTAATGCATAAAACTTTTTAATCGATTAAATCGCGACGTTAGAAAGGAGTTCTAGGGGATGTGTTAGATTTGTTAAGATCGAGTGCGCAGACATAAGCGTAGTGCGGTGAGTTAGGATGTACGATTATTCGTTAGTAAGTAATTTCGAGGACGAAATTATTTTTAAGGAGGGTAGAACCGTAACATCCTAGATTAGGGGTTATGCGTCGTGCATAATTCATGAGTAGTAGGTTTTGGCGGTGTTTGGAAGTGAATTAAGGGTTTTAAAATTCTAGGATGGAAGAGAAAGCTTTGGACAATTATTGGTTTTTAAGTTAAAAAGGGGGAGCTAGGCTAAGGTAGCCTTAAGAAAAGTTTTGGGGAGTTTAAGACACAAGAAGTGATGTGGAAAAGTGGCAAGGGATGCCACCCAAGGTGCAAGGGTGGTTGCGTCACTTGGAGTGCCAGGGGAAGAGGTTCGAGTTGCGAAGGAAGCAGGAAGGAGCATTTATTTTTGCGTCAATAAGGAGCTGGGCTAAGGAGGTTTTAAAAGAAATTATGGGGAGTAGATGACACAAAAGAACCAGCAGCAAAGTGGTTTGGACGCTTGCTGCAAAGGGAGCTTCAGGAGGTCTCATGTTCGACTCACGTGGGCAGCATAAGTGGGATTTTATTTTGCTGCTGGCGTCAAAGAGAGGGGAGGAAGTGGACAGCATGTGGGCTTCCAAAAGATAAGGATTAAGTTGTTTTTGTTTTTAAATTTCGGCTGGAAGAGTTGGATAAATATATGGCTTTATTTTATTTTTATTTTTTTATGGGAAGATAAGAGATAATGGCTGTGTTATTTATTTATTGTAGGTGGGTAGATAAGAGATAATTGCTATTTTATTTTATTTATTTGAATGGGTGTTAAGAGATAAAGTGAAGGATTATTTTATTAATGTGTTAAGATAATATAGGAGATTTGATAAGTGGAGTTGGTGGCCGAATATATGACTTTGGGAGCTGGGATTTTCGGCTTTGAAGAGTAGCAGGGGAGTGCCGAATTACCTTTTCTTTGAGCATTCATCTTTTTCTTTTAAGTGTTTGCCAAATTTCTTTCTATTTTTTTTTATATATAAGCCGAATGCCCCTAAGTCTCTACCGTTCTTCCATTTTTTCTTTTCTTCAACTCCACATTTGTTTTATTGTTAGCCGAATATTCATAAGCCTTGACCTAGTGTCCTTTTGTATAGCCGATAGAAGGAAGTATTAAGGGAGTCTCTTGGATGCGACAAATCAAGGTAAGTCATATTGGATATTCGGCCAAGGGCCCTTTTTCATGGATTTTTGTAGTAAGGCCGATTCTAACTTTTGCTAAATGGGAATTTCGACAGTTTCAAAGGCAAGGAGTGGCTTTTCGGGATTTGGTAAGTTGGGTATATGGTTGCTAGTATTCAGCCTAAGACCATATTATTGGTATTAAGTGTGACCGATTTTGGCTATGATGTTTTAGGGCCAAATCGACAAGAACAAAGGAAGCTTTCGGGTTTTTGGATCCATTTTTGGAGGTGAAGCAGAATCGTATATCGTGTGCTGAAGTTAGTACTCAAAGGCGTTAGGGGCAAGGAAAGCTTGTGTGGCCGATTTGTCTTTTCGGGATTTAGGACTATCATTGGTGACAGGTGTGTACATACACACTTTATGATTAATTAACTGTGCTAAATGTTTGTGTATGCTAAATCTGGTTTATGTAGCTTTGGATTTAATACCATAACGATATAAGCGATGATTCAGGTAAGACTCTGTTCGTATGAGTTTACTATTTGATGCTTTTGGGAAGCATGGCATAATTGGTATATGCAATTTAAATACATGTTGGCATGAATTCTGTTATATATATATCATGGACTAATGTGGGTTGATGAGAGGAGGGGCAAAGACATTCGTGTCGACGAGCACCGATGGTTTGGTACCACATTGTGACTACGGTCACGGAGGTTTGGCACCTCCAGAGGTTTGGCACCTCATAGCGTCTCGTCCCAGTGGCTTAGCACCACAGTGGGTTGGCCCCACGGTTTATATTATGGGATTGACGCCAGTGATTTGGTATCACACGATGGGTTGGCCCCATCATTTGATTTGTGACTTCGAGTCACCAGTGGTTTGGCACCACCAGTGGTTTGGCACCACAATATGACGGATTTTGTGACTATAAGTCACCGTGGGTTTGGCACCACCAAAGGGTTTGGTACCACACGGGTAGAGAAAGGTGTTTGGATGGCTAGGTTGGGTGCATGATTTAGTGCATGTTAATTTGTTATAAATTGTGTATGTTGTTGCACTAAATTGGGGAAGGGTTACACATTGAGTCTTGGTGACTCACCTTCTCCTTTAACATTTTTCAGGTGACTCGTAGATGGCGGTTGAGGAGCCGGATGGACTCGAGGTGGCCATGCAGTGGAATCAATTTAATGGACTTTGAATTCTTGTTTATTTTATTCGATTGTTGGTTTTATTTTAATCAAGTTGTAATAAGGCCTCCTAGAATTATTTTACTATGTTACATGTTTGAATGATTTGTTTAAATTATTTAATGAAATTAAAATAAGTACACATGTTTTCTCAAGTTGTACATAAAAATGTTTTATCGTGCCATCGGTACATTTAAAATATTTAATAACTTGACTTAATAAATATTTTTAAATAAACCTAAGTATGGGTTTTATACACCTCAACTGTTTTAAACAAGACACTATCTTTTATCAAAAAGTTAAACCGGTTTAAAGGAGTTTTGAAAGAAATGTTTTCTCTATAGCACACCAAATACGGTCGTAATGTTTGGGCAGGGTTTGGGGTGTTACAAAAGAGATATATGAAATTAAATCAATTTGTAATTCTGAGAAGATTAGTGAAAGTGTTTCATGAGAGTTGAAAGCAACTTCTTCTGGTAAGATTTTCGGGGACGAAAATCCCTAAAGAGGGGGAGAATTATAACAGCCCGATTTTGGGCCTAGTTGGAACAGTGGTTTTGCGGCCATAAATCTGACGAGGAAAAATCTTATTTTTATTATATTTTTATGGGCTACGATTTGACGGAAATATTTCATGAAAATTTCATTAAAAAATTTCGACGTTTAGGCACTCAATTTAGTCAAAAGGACTAAATTGTAAATAGTCTAAAAGTTGAGTTCCACATGTTAGAAGTGTCCAATTTCTATGAAATTTTAAATTGGAGGTCCTTAAATGGTAATTAGACCATTGGTTAAATTTTTGGACAAAAATGGACATGAGATAAGTGAAATAGGATATTTTTAAGTTAGGGGCATTTTGGTAATTTGGTAATTAAATGGACTAAAAGACAAAATAAAAGCCAAAAACCCTTGTCCATCTTCTTTCTTGGCCAAATTTAGCATGGGGGAAGCCATGGCTAGGGTTTTCAAGCTTTCAAGCTCAATAGTAAGTGTATCCAAGCCTCGTTTTTAATGTTCTTTACATTTTTGAGATTCCCGTAACTCAGTTTAGCTATTTCTACCATTATTTTGAGCTAGGGTTTGTGTTTAAAAATTTACCCATGGATGACATGCAAGTGCTTTGATATCTAATGGTAGAATATGAATGCTCGGTGTGTAGTAAACGACTTTTACTAAGTGATTTTCGATGAAATCGCATAAAAGGACTAATTTGTAAAAAGTTGAAAATGTATGATAATGTGTGAATGAATGCAAATTGTGGGCTGCTATAGTTATGAAAATGGTTTCTATAGGCCTAAAATACAAGGAAATTGAATAAAAATCATTTTACAAGCCTAGGGGAAAAAGTGTAAATATGATAAAGTTTAGGGGCAAAAACATAATTTTTCCATAGTATGATTTCTGGGTCACAATGAATAATGCGACTAATAAGTAAGCTAAATGTGATGTTATAGATCAAAGAAAACGAGTTTCAGAATTAGAACGGGGGAAAAATGAGTAATTGACGGTTAGGTCCCTTTTTGCCATTTTGGTATCGAGGTAAGTTCGTGTGTAAATAATACAAAATTATATTATGTATTTAATATTTTGATATTGCATGAATTGTATATATATGTTTCTACGGATTCGATTGATGATGATTTGGCGAAGAATCGAAGAATGAGAATCCTGGTTGAACCTTAGGAATAGAAAGGATACCTTGTCACAACATTAGATTAATAAGGTCTCGTGTAAGACCATATCTAGGATATGGCCTCGGCACCGAATTGAGATCCCATGTAAGACCATATCTGGGATATGGCATCAGAATTGAATAGTGATTCTATGTAAGACCACGTCTGGGACCTGGCTTTAGTATGATCTCGTGTAAGACCATATCTGGGATATTGCATCGACATCGATATGTGATCCCGTATAAGACCATATTTGGGATATGGCATCGGCATCGACATGCGATCTTGTGTAAGACCATATCTGGGACATGGCGTCGACATCGATATGAGATCCCGTATAAGACCATATCTGGGATATGACATCGGCATTGGCATGTGATCCTGTAAGACCATATCTGGGATATGGCATTGGCATCTTACTATGTGTATGACAATTTCCGAGTATCCTTCGATATTCCAAGTGGTTCAATGGGATAAAGAATTAAAGTTTATGTTAAAGACGGGAAAATGACTAAAGTGCCAATGAATATGAATATGTGACGATTAAGTGCAGGAATATGTATGTATACACTCATGAGCAATGTGCTCGGGATGTGATCGAATTTTGGTAAGAAGGTAAACGAGTAAGTTATACCTATGAGAATGACCTTGTGATTATAAGTCCATGCTTATGATGTAAGAATATGTGGGAAATGTGATTGATGATCATGTGTGAGGCTTTTAAGCCAAATTAAATTGAGAAATGAAATGTTCAAGTTTTTGTTGTTGATGTATAGGTTAAATTGGCCAATGAATGGCTTGAAAATATTTGATGATGACTAGCTATTGGCATGGCTAACTATGGATATACTTTAGTGTTATATATGTGTGTAAATGAGAATTAATACAAAGAAAACATGATAGAGTAAAATTAGCAATAAAATAGTTTGGACAAAGAAAGAATCAGATCACTTTGAAAATTTACCAAAAATGGTGAAAATTGATTTAAAAGTTGAATAAGATATGAAATTAAATCTTATTGAGTCTATTTTTTCATAAAAGAAACGGTGTAACCAAAAGAATTTCATATTATGAGATATTTGAATTTTTATAAGACAGGGTCAGAGTGATTTCGAAATCCCCTATTCTGACTTGGGAAATTCATTAAAAATTGTATAGAAATAATCAAGGGATAAAATTTATATTATGCTTGAATCTCTTAACGAGTCTATTTTCAAGAGAAACAAATGGGAACATCTTTCGTGTTCTGTACAACGAGAAAATAGTTTTTTAGTGAAGAGGGGTCAGAACTGTCAGACAGCAAAACAAGGGAGACTTTAAAGAATAAACTGTACTGATTGGCTAAACCAAAAATTCTGGAAATTTTATGGTAAGAAGATATGTGAGTCTAGTTTCAGGGAAAATTAGCGGATCTTAATTTGGAGTTCCGTAGCTCTGGATAAAAATAATTTAGTGACTATAACTCGAGTAGACAACTCAAGATAAACATAAGTAAATAGTGAAATTTTGTGTAATTATGATGGTATTACCTTGAGAACATATTGTGAGAATTTGTGAAAAACATGTTAATAAGTTTCTTATTATTTGCATACAAACTTACTAAGCATTGTAGCTTACTCCCCTTCCTTTCTCATATCTTATAGGGTTTTATGCTAGCTCGAGTTAGAGATCGCTGGAGATGCTATCACACTATCAAGCTATTATCGTAGGGTAAAAGTGAATATAGACCTCTTAAGTTTATGGCATGTATAGGGAATAAGTCACTTTATGATTGTGTTATTGTGATTTAGCTAAAGGTGTTGGCTTTTAATGGTTAAAGGTTTAATGTAATGTGTAGCTATGTGAATCGGCTTATATTGGCTAATTGGTTATAAGCTTATATATTTATTCATATGCATATGCCAATGTCTTGTGATGTGGTGGGTACTTATTTGGTATATGTGATGGATTGCAGTTTATGGCCTAAAGACCTAATGGTTGAATGTGGCCCAATAATCTTATTATTGAATGTGATTTGGTATGTTTGGATTCGGTAAAGCATGATGTTAAGAGTATGTATATGATAATATTGACATGATATGTTATTGTTTGTGTTTGGTTGGTCTAAATGCATTTATATGCTTAAGATTGTGCCATGTGATGTTGTGTGAGTATGTGTAAGTTAGGGTGGCAAAATGGCTTGGAAAATAGCCTTGTAATTGTCTATACAGGTAGACACACGGGCATGTGTGACACACGGTCAGCCCCATGGGTGTCTGTTCCGGCCGTGTGTCCCCTGCACCTTAATTTAGGTAAAGCAGAATGTCTAGAATTCAGCACACAGGCAGAGACACGGGCATGTGTCTCAGCCGTGTGGAGGACACGGACTAAACACACGGGCATGTGACTTGGCCGTGTGACCTCTTTCGATGATGACATCATAAACAGAATGTAAAGGTTTTCACACACGGGCTAAGACACGGGCGTGTCATGGCTGTGTGAGGGACACGGGCTATAGGCACGGGCGTGTGGCCCTATTTTGAGCAAAAAATTTCTAAGTGTTCGTAAGCTTTTGGTTCAGTCCCGAACCACTCTATATGTATGTTTCGGGTCTCGTAGGCCCATAATAAGGACGTTATGAACACGAATGAAAAGTTTTAAGTTAGAATGAAAAATTATGGCTTGATTTTGCATGATTAAGTATGTTAAGTCCGGTAATGCCTCGTACCCGGTTTCGGCGTTGAATACGAGTAAGGGGTGTTACAGGCTTTACGACCTCACCCTATTATCAGTGTTGCTTTATGACAAAATTTTACGAGAATCATGTTGAATAAGTTTATAAGTGTGAACTAAAGAGTTCAGTGGTGAAATAATTAGTAATGCAAATAGAGTTGGGTATAGTGTGACAAATGAACTCAGTTTTAAAAGAAATATCAAATTATTTTAAGGATTATACGGATTATGCAATGCCACGGTTAAAGAAGAAGTTAAATTAGAAGAGACAAAATATTCAGGTGATGATAGTATTCTGTTTCTACCGGCTATTGTCTGCTTAGTATACGGGGGATTATATAGCCTTGATCACAGTTGATTACAGTGCAGAAGAAAAATGCTTTATTTTCAGATTTTCTTTGATATATTATTTATTCATACAGTTAAGATGTCGGCTTTATTATGGCACTATGGTTTTAATCCATGTGATGATTGTGGCTTCAGGGTGGTTCAAAGCTTTGTTGATTAATAATTGAAAAGTCATAATTTGACAGTCAAGATCGATTCAGATGTCTAGTTTGATTTGATTATTTGCTTGAAAGATTATTTGAGTTATTTGCAATTGTGCTGAATAGTAAGCAACATTAGTTATTTGATAAGTAATGTAACCTTTTGATGACCACAAAAATTTAAAACATTTGATGTTTCTAAGAGATCTGAATTTGGGACTACTAAGATGGCTTGAACTGTCGAAAACTTTTGAGTCAATGATTGATTATTATCCATAGAAAATGATTACAGTCATAGATGTTCTGAACAAGAAACCTATGTGTGCTTTTCGACTGATGATTAATCGTTGTTTCGGGATAGAGTTCGTGTATTAAGAAACCCTGAGATTATAAAATAATTATCTATTCATTCGGGGAGTACTAAGATGTATGATAATTTGGGACGATTGTTCTAGCGAATGTGTATGAAACGTGATACTTCTAACTATGTTTCCAGATGTCTGAATTATCAACAGGTACTGTTACAGTCTGTGTTACTATTTGAGTGGTGAGAAAATAAAATTTCAAAGGATTTTGTGTAAAAGGAAGATGATGTCTGAATTATTGTCAATCGTGTGGAGAAGTGTGCACATTTTATCTCGGTATGTACAGATTACTCTTTTGATAGATTGAATTATACATGTCGGAGACTTTTAGATCAATCAGCGTGCTAAACTCTAATATTTTAGATAGTTAACCTGAAAGGGGATTTTAGATCCTTGAGGAAATGTTTCGTTGTGGTGCTTTAGAATTTGAAAGCGAAAGAGAAAAACAATTACCATTAATTGAGTTGTGTGTAATAATAATCTTTTAGTTGCGTGTAAAGACGGCCTTGTATGGAGTGTTTATGGTTGCAATTACCGAACTCGGTTGACACTTGATCGAGCTTTGTGAGAAAAGATCCACGGGATTGATTTTGTCAGAGAATTTGAGCAGAAAGTGAAAGCAATTCATAATAGTTAGAAGCAGTTTCAGATTGACAGAAAATATATAAAGACTTGATACGTAAAATCACTGAATTTAAGATAGTGAACTGAATGTTTGTGAAAGTATAGCTGTGGAAATAGAAATTCTCGATTTAGATATAAAGAGAAGTTGGAATTTAGTTTGATTTGATGAAGAGTGAAGAACGGATCAGAATCTTAACTTGTGAGATCAAAGAATGGAGAATCCGAGGTTATGTGAGAAATTGATAAGGCACTGAGAAAACAAATCTCAAATCTAGATTCTGGTAAGATTTTCGGGGACGAAAATCCCTAAGGGGGAGAATTGTAACAACCCGATTTTTGGCCTAGTCGGAACAGTGGTTTTGGGGCCACAAATCCGACGAGGAAAATCTTATTTTTATTATATTTTTATGGTCTACGATTTCACGGAAAGATTTCGTGAAAATTTCGTTCGAAAATTTCGACGTTTGGGCACTCAATTTAGTCAAAAAGACTAAATTGTAAATAGTGTAAAAGTTGAGTTCCACATGTTAGAAGTGTCCAATTTCTATGAAATTTTAAATTGGAGGTCCTTAAGTGGTAATTAGACCATTGGTTAAATTGTTGGACAAAAATGGACATGAGATAACTGAAATAGGATATTTTTTAAGTTAGGGGAATTTTGGTAATTTTGTAATTAAATGGACTAAAAGACAAAATAAAAGCCAAAAACCCTTGTCCATCTTCTTGCTTGGCCGAATTTAGCATGGGGGAAGCCATGGCTAGGGTTTTGAAGCTTTCAAGCTCAATAGTAAGTGCATCCAAGCCCCGTTTTAATGTTCTTTACATTTTGAGATCCCAGAACTTCGGTTTAGCTAATTCTACCATTATTTTGAGCTAGGGTTTGTGTTTAAAAATTTACCCATGGATGACATGCATGTACTTTGATGTCTAATGGTAGAATATGAATGCTCGGTGTGTAGTAAACGACTTTTACCAAGTGATTTTCGATGAAATCGCATAAAAGGACTAGTTTGTAAAAAGTTCGAAAAATGTATGAAAATGTGTGAATGAGTGCAAATTGTGAACTGCTATAGTTATGAAAATGGTTCGGCTAGGCCTAAAATGCAAGGAAATTGAATAAAAATTATTTTACGAGCCTAGGGGCAAAATTGTAATTTTATAAAACTTTAGGGGCAAAATTGTAATTTTTGTCATAGGATGTTTTTGGGCTGATTTGAATAGCATCGGATAAGTCAAATTTGTTATTATAGATCAAGAAAGACGTGGAATCGACCTTGATCGGGGAAAGGAAAAGATTATGGACTAAATTGCAAAATTACTATATTTTGCACCGATGTAAGTTTGTATGTAAATAATATATCAGTTTTATTTATGTTTTAATATTTTATTATATTATATGAGATATGGTTGAATATGGAGTAATTATTTGATGTAAATTATGAATTGTGATTGAATATGGATGAATTGGTAAAATGTTGAAAAGTGAAAATTCTCGGTTGAACCTTCGGAATGGAAAAGATACGAATTAGGTAGCTAGGTCACATGTGTGGTACTAAGTGTAGGCCACTATGTGTACAAGAGAGCTACAAGATGGTTTTAGGTCACTTGTGTAGTAGTAAATGCAGGCTACTACGTGTACCAGACGGATAGGTCGCATGTGTAGTACTAAGTGCAGGCTACTATGCGTACCCGATAGTTTTGATCACATGTGTGGTACTAAGTGCAGGACACTATGTGTAAGTAATGGTTTTGGTCACATGTGTAGTACTAAGTGCAGGCTACTATGTGCACCAGATAGCTTTGGCTACAAAGGTGGTACTATGTGCAGGTCACCGTGTATCTGTTATTATTCCGATGAGTTCAACGGGAAATTGACTAAGTGAAAATACATGTGATCATGTAATGACTAAGTGTAATTGAATATAACTATGTGATGGATAAGTGTAGGTATAAGTGTGAACAATGTGCTCGATATTTGAGCGAACCTTCGGTAAGATGAAATGGAGTAAGTGAAATTATGAAAGAGTAAATTTAGCAACAAAACAATTTTGGATAGCAGCTGTTGTGTGACTTTGAAAAAAGCACCAAAAATGGTGGAAATCAAATTAGAGGTTGAATAAGATATGAAATTAAAGCTGAATGAGTCTATTTTCACATAAAAGAAACGGTGTAAACAAAAGAATTTCATATTCTGTGATATTCGAAATTTTGTGAGACAGGGTCAGAATGATTTTGGAATCCCCTGTTCCGACTTTGGAAAATCATTAAAAATAGTAAAAAATTATTTATAGGTTATAATTTATATTCTTAAAATACTAAATGAGTATATTTTCAAAAGAAACAAACAAGAACATCATCTGAATCCCGTACAAAGAGATAATTAATTTTTAGTGAAGAAGGGTTGAAACTGTCAGACAGCAGAACAAGGGAGAATTTAAAGAATAAACTGTAGTTATTGGATAAACCAAAAATTTTGAAAATGTTACGGTAAGAAGATATGTGAGTCTAGTTTCAGATAAAATTAGCGGATATTAATTTGGAGTTCCGTAGTTCAAGATATAAATAATTTAGTGACTATGACTTGAGTAGACAGCTTGAGATGAACATGAATAAATAGTGGAACTATGTGCAATTATGATTGTATTAATTTGAAAGCATGTTAGTAATTTGTTTATTATTTACATACTTACTTACTAAGCTATATGCTTACTCTCTTCTATTTTCACTTGTTTTATAGTGTCACCAAGCTAGCTCGGGATTCGAAGATCGTCGGAGATTCATCCACACTATCAACACTCTTTTGGTATTTTGAAATCAATATTTTGAATTATGGCATGTATAGAGGACTTGGTTATTTTGTTATGTGTCATAATTGATTTGGCCTAAAATGTTGGCCTATAATATTTGATAGTTCATTTTGTGTAAGGCCATTGATGTTGGCTATTATTGATCAAGTTATATGTTTATGATGATGCAATTTATGAGATGCATGACTAGGTTGAATGAGTGTGTGATAAAAATTTGAAAATTTTTAATTTGGATGAAATTTTATGACTCGGTTTAATACGTTTACAAGTGTATGTGTTCCGATAATGCCTCGTACCTTATTCCGGCGTCGAATACGGGTAAGGGGTGTTACAGAGTTTTTGAAGCTCATTTACTTAACTCAAGGTTATACAGGTAGAGAAAGATAAATGTTTTGCTAAGAATTAAAACTTAAATAAAATTATCGAAATAAGATAGAGTCAATTTGGAGACTTTAAAATCATATTAAAACCATTTAAAATCATTTTTCAGGTGATTGGAAGTATCTAAAGTTGAGTATGAACTTCGGCGAGCTCAAAACGACCAAAATAAGCATGAGCTTTGTCTAGGGGATATGTATTGATATTTATTTTTGTTATTTTTTGGAAGATTTTCAGTTGCAATGAAGCACCATAAGCTTCCACATGAGATAATTTTTTCAAATATTCTAAGATAGGTTAAAAAGGCAGTCCAATAGAGGTATAGCGGTAGCGAACTAGCGATACTAACATCTTGAAATTGTAAAACACCTTACTATTTTTTAACTACAATATCATTATAAGGTGTTATCAGAGCACTTTTAAATTTAAGACAAAATATTTCTTTTATAAAAATATTTATTTTGCAATATTTTATGGACATTATCAAATCATAAAACAAATATTTAGAACTCTTTATCTTAACTCAAAGTTATACAGAGTATTTGAAGCTCCTTTATTTAACTCAGTATTATATAGGTAGAGAAAAATAAAAGTTCTGCTAAGAATTAAAACTTAAATAACCTAAATAAAATTATAGAAATAAGATAGAATCAATTTGGAGACTTTAAAATCATATTAAAATCATTTAAAAACATTTTTCAGGTGATCGGAGATGTCTGAAGTTGAGTATGAACTTCGGCGAGCTCAAAACGACCAAAACAACGCAGGAGCTTTGTAAAGGGGATAGGTATTGATATTTATTTTTGTTCTTTTTTTTGAAGATTTTGAGCCGTGACGAAGCATCCTAAGCTGCTACGCGAGATAAAAATTTTCTAATATTCTAAGATAGGTTAAAAAATTGGTCCAATAGAGGCATAGCGACAGTGGAATAGTGGTAGTGGAATCTTGAAATCGTAAAACACCTCACTCCTTTTTACCTATAGTATCATTACAAGGTGTTATCGGAGTACTTTTAAACTTAAGACAAAAATTTATTTTATGAAAATATTTATTTCGGAATATTTCATAGACATTAGAAAATCATAAAATGAATATTTAAAACTCTTTAACTACTCAAAGTTATACTAAGTATTTAAAGCTCCTTTGCTTAACTCAGGGTTATATGAGTTCAAAAAAAATAAAAGTTTTGTTAAGAATTAAAACTTAAATAACCTCAATAAAATTATAGATCTAAGATAGAATCAATTTGGAGACTTTAAAATCATATTAAAACCATTTAAAATCATTTTTAAAGTGATCGTAGGTGTCTAAGGTTGAGCATGAATTTCAGCCAGATGAAAACAACCAAAACAATGTAGGAGCTTTGTCCAGGAGATAGGTATTGGTACTTATTTATTTTTATTCTTTTTTGGAAGATTTTGAGACGCGGAGAAGTACTCTATTGCCACGTGAGATAAAAAATTTCTAATATTCTAAAATAGGTAAAAAAAAAGTAGTGGTCCAGTAGAGGTATACCAACAGCGGAATAACGGTTGTGAGATCTTGAAATTGTAAAACACCTCACTCTTTTTTACCTACAGTATCATTTCAAGGTGTTATCGGAGCACATTTAAACATAAGACAAAGTTTATCTTTTATAAAAATATTTATTTCGCAATATTTTATGGACATTATCAAATCATAAAACGAATATTTAAAACTCTTCAACTTAACTCAAAGTTATACGGAGTATTTGAAGCTCATTTACTTAACTCAAGGTTATACCGGTAGAGAAAGATAAATGTTTTTCTAAGAATTAAAACTTAAATAACCAAAATCAAATTATAGATATAAGATGGAATTAATTTGGGGAGTTTAAAATCATATTAAAACCATTTAAAATCAATTTTCAAGTGATTGGAAGTATCTAAGGTTGAGTATGAACTTCGACGAGCTCAAAACAACCAAAACAACGCATGAGCTTTGTCTAGGGGATATGTATTTGATATTTATTTTTGTTCTTTCTTGGAAGATTTCAGCCGTTACGAAGCACCATAAGCTGCCACGTGAGATAAATTTTTTTTTCAAATATTTTAAGGTAGGTTAAAAAAGCAGTCCATTAGAGGTATAGCGGCAGCAAACTAGCGGTACTGGATTATTGAAATTGTAAAACACCTTACACTCTTTTACCTACAGTATCATTACAAGGTGTTATCGGAGCACTTTTAAATTTAAGAAAAAATATTTCTTTTATAAAAATATTTATTTTGAAATACTTTATGGACATTATCAAATCATAAAACAAATATTGAAAACTTTTTATTTTAACTCAAAGTTATACGGAGTGTTTAAAGCTCCTTTATTTAACTCAGGATTATACAGGTAGAGAATGTAACACCCCTTACCCGTATCCGTGGCCGGAATAGGGTACGAGGCATTACCGGACTTAATCACATATAACCGATCATTTCCGAGTCACAAATTTCCATCCAAATTTAAAACTTTTCATATTCAATCATAGAGTCCCTAATATGGACCTACGAGGCCCAAAACATGCTTTGGAAGCAGTTCGGGACTAAACCGAGAACTTTGGAAAATTTCACAACACTTAATTTTTTTTTCTTCAAAACAGGGTCACACTTAATATGCATCCTCAACAACTCTTATACATGCATAATTATATCTAATTATCATACCATACCATTGAGCCAAACTTAGCCATTCGACATCAAGACTACTAGCACATTCAACCAATAGGTATTTAGGCCATAACCCACAACTCATCATGTATCATGCAAACACAGCTCACATCACAAGACATTGGCATATAAATAATATATATAGGCTTACAATCAATTAGCCAATATAAGCCAATTAGCATGGCTACATACTACAATAACCTTTAACCATTACAAGCCAATACATTTGACCAAAACATAATAACACATACACAAAATGACTAAGTCCCTATACATGCCATAGACTTAAATTACTTGAAGGCATTGATACCAGTCAAAAGCTTGATAGTGTTATAAAATCTTCGACGATCTCGAACCCGAGCTAGCCTCTGTGACACTATAGGAAAAAGGAAAGGAAGGGGGGTAAGCATTATAGCTTAGTAAGTAGGTATGTAAATGATAAGTGATTTATTAACAGACTTTTATAAATCTTCACAATATGTTCTCAAGATAATACAATCATAATTGCACATAGTTCCACTATTTATTCATGTTCATCTCAAGCTATCTACTCGAGTCACAGTCACTAAATTATTTATATCTCGAGCTACAGAACTCCAAATTAAGATATGTTAATTATTCCTGAAACTAGACTCACATATATTATTACCATAAAATTTTCAGAATTTTTGGTTTATCCAATAAGTACAGTTTATTCTTTAAAGTCTCCCCTATTCTTCTGTCTGATAGTTTCGACCCTTCTTCACTAAAAATTAATTATCTCTTCGTACAAAATACAGATGATGCTCCCGTTTATTTCTATTTAAGATAGACTCATTAAGAAATTTAATCATATAAATTATAAACCATAATTATTTTTATACAATTTTTAGTGATTTTCCAAAGTTGGAATAGGGGATTTCAAAATCATTCTAACCCTGTCTCATAAAAATTCAAATATCACAGAATATAAAAATCTTTTGTTTACAACGTTTCTTTTATGTGAAAATAGACTCATTCAGATTTAATTTCATATCTTATTCAACCTCTAATTCAATTTCCACCATTTTTGGTAATTTTTCAAAGTTACACAACTACTACTGTCCAAAACTGTTTTGTTGCTAAATTTACTCTTTCATAATTTCACTTCATTTCATCTTACCGAAGGTTCGATCACATATTGAGCACATTGTTCATAAATTTTCACACTTATACCTGCACTTATTCATCACATAGTCATATTCAATTACACTTAGTCGTTACATGATCACATGTATTTTCACTTAGTCAATTTCCCGTTGAACTCATCAGAATAATAACAGATACACGGTGGCCTACACATAGTACCACCCTTTTAGCCGAAGCTATCTGGTGCACATAGTAGCCTGCACTTAGTACTACACATGTGACCAAAACCATCACTTACATATAGTGGCCTGCACTTAGTACCACACATGTGATCGAAGCTATCGGGTATGCATAGTAGCCTGCACTTAGTACTACACATGCGACCTATCCGTCTGGTACACGTAGTAGCCTGCACTTAGTACTACACACGTGGCCTAAAACCATCTCGTAGCTCTCTTGTACACATAGTGGCCTACACTTAGTACCACACATGTTACCTAGCTACCTCATTCGTATCTTTTCTATTCCGAAAGTTCAACCGGGAATTCTCACTTTTCAACATTTTACCAATTCATCCATAATCAATCACAATTCATAATTTACATCAAATAATTACTCCATATTCAACCATATCTCATATAATATAACAAAATATTAAAACATAAATAAAAAAACGATGTATTATTTACATACAAACTTACCTCGAAAGTAAAATCGGTGAAAATGACTTATTCGTCAATTACTCGTTTTTCCCTCGTTCTAGTTCCAAACCTTATTTTCCTTGATCTATAACAACACATTTAATTTATTTATTCATCCTGCTACTCAAATTAGCCTAAATTCACATTTTGGAAAATTTACATTTTTGCCCCTAAACTGTCATATTTACACTTTTGCCCTTAGGCTCGTAAAATGATTTTTATTCAATTTCCTTGTATTTTAAGCCTAGCCGAACCATTTTCATAACTACAACAGCCCACAATTTCCACTAATTCACACTTTTATGAAAAATTTCTTAACTTTTACAAATTAGTCCTTTTAGGCATTTTTACCGAAAATCACTTAGTAAAAGTCGTTTCTCTAACCATAAACATGCATTTTCTACCATTAAACACAAAAATACACACAAATTTATCATGGGTCAAAACCCTAGACTTTAACCATATCTCAAATTAGTGGTAGAAATAGATAGATCTTGTTATGAGGATTTCAAAAACGTAAAAATCATTAAAAACGGGGCAAGAATGGACTTACAATCAAGCTTGGAAGCTTGAAAAACCATAGCCATGGTTTTACCTTGTGAAATTCGGCCATGGGGTTGAAGATGGACAAAAATTGGCTTTTAATTTTGTTTTTAATTCATTTTAATTACTAAATGACCAAAATGCCCCTAACTTAAAAATATTCTATTTCACCTATTTCATGACCATTTTTGTCCAAAAAATTAACCAATGGTATAATTATTATTTAAGGGCCTCCAATTTAAAATTTCATAGCAATTTGACACCTCTAGCTTCTAGAACTCAAGTTTTGCACTTTTTACAATTTAGTCCTTTTGACTAAATTGAGTGCCCAAACGTCGAAATTTTCAAACGAAATTTTCACGAAATCATTTCGTGAAATTTTAGACCATAAAAATATAATAAAAATAAATTTTCTTACGTCAGATTTGTGGTCTCAAAACTACTGTTCCTACTAGGCCCAAAATCGGGCTGTTACAGAGAAAGATAAAAGTTTTGCTAAGAATTGAAACTTAAATAACCTAAACAGAATTATAGAAATAAGATAGAACTAATTTAGAGAATTTAAAATCATATTAAAACCATTTAAAAACATTTTCAAGTGATCGGAGATGTTTGAGTGTAACAGCCCATTTTTAGTCAAATCGAAACAGTGGTTTCGGAACAACAAATCTGAAGTCAAAATATTTATTTTATTATTTTATTAAAGTTTACAGCATGATAGAATTATTGTGTGAAAGTTTCGTAAAGAAATTTTACTGTTTGAACGGTTAATTCGAGAAAAAGGACTAAATCGCATAAGGTGCGAAATTTGAGATCTATAAGTTAAATGCACTAATTGGATATAGAATGGAAATATATGAGCACTTGCATGGTAATTATACCATTCATTTTGTAAGTGGACGTATATGGGCATATATTAAGGCATTAAAATGGTTTATAAATAAGGATAATTTTGTAATTTAATTAATAATACATAATTAAATGATAAAAAATTCATATCATCTTTTTATGTTCTTCATCATCAACCGAACACTCAAAAGGAAGAAGCCATTGTTTTGCATTTAGGGTTCGATCACTTTGGGATTAAATCGGTAAGTGATTTTAGTCCCGTTTTTAATGATTTCTATGTTTTTGAGATCGTTGCTTCGTATTCTAGCTAGCCCGTACCTTAGATTTTGAAATTGTTAAAGATTTATCATGTTGCCATTGTTGAATGCTTGAGTAAATTGATGGTTGATGATGGATTTTGAATAGTTGTTGATAGTTAAACTAGTTTTGTAATGTGATTTTTGACAAAAATGTCAAAAAAGGATTAAATTATGAAATTGTAAAATTATGTGGGTAAAAGTGTGATTAAACAAAAGATATGGGCTACTAGGGACTCCATTAGAATTCGTCTAGCATAGTTAAGTGTCTAATTGCATGAATTTGCATTTTTACGAGCTAAGGACTAAATTGTAAAAATGTCAAAATAGTAGGGCAAAAGTATAATTTTGCCATAAGGTGATTTTTGGGCTAAAATGAATGGAATGAATATTGAATGAGTTAATTTTGATATTATATAGATCAAGATAAGCTGAGATCGGAATTAGATCGGGGAAAAAGAAAAGTGGACGAATAGCCGATATTTGCCATCCGAGCGATACGAGGTAAGTTCGTATAATTAGAATCGAACTTTTAAATACTTATAATTATTTGAAATGAATGTATGTAGTTGAGTAAATGATTTACTTGAAATTCAAATGCCTTATTAATATATTATGATGGTTACCGAGCCCCGTTTGAACCGTAAGAATTCGTAGGATACAAGTGACATGTCACTAGGGTTACTGTTTAGGTTGAGATCCCTGCATGTGTTGCGGACTCACCGCAGCTCGTATGAGCTTACTGATGTATCAGCTCATAAGAGCTTACTGTTTTTAGCTCGTTAGAGCTTACTGTTTCAGCTCAATAGAGCTTACTATCCATCAGCTCAGGAGGAGCTTACTGATCATATCTCGAAAGAGCGAAAATGATAATGAATTAATGGATTACTGATTTATATGTTATGTACATCACCCTAGTATCCCTCGATATTCTAATAGGTTCAATGGGCATAAATTCTGTTATTGGTTATGTGAAAAAGATATGTGTTAGATAGATGAAGTACTGTTTATACAAATGAGTTAATGTTACTGTTATCGAATGAAATACTGTTTATATGAATGAGAATGTGGTATGTTTTGGCATGTAGTAAATGGAATGAAAATATGCAAATGTTGTCTTGATAAGTAGTAGACTTATGAATGGAAAATGCATGATATAAATTAGGTATTTGAATACTATGTTGAATTGGTATAAAATATGTTTGAAATATTGTGGATTAGCTGCCTATTGGGTTATGAAATGTTGCATAATACACTTGTGCATGTATATGAAAATAGGGTGGCAAAATGGCTTTGGCAGTAGCCTATTTTTGTCCACATGGGCAGTGACACGGGTGTGTGTCTCAGTCGTGTGCGACACACGGTCATGTTACATGGTCGTGTGTACCCTGGTGTTGATATTGGAACTAAGACAGTATGCTCCACATGGTCTCACACATTGTAACACCCCTTAGCCGTATCCTATGCCGGAACAAGGTATGAGGCGTTACTTAACTTAATAACATGCATACAAACACTTCCGAGTTATGAAATTTCGTTCAAATTTAAAACTTTTCAAAGTTTGTCTTAAAATCTTTAATATGAGCCTATGAGGCCCAAAACACACTTTAGAAACGGTTTGGGACCAAACCGAGTTCTTTAGAAAAAACTTTGGAAAATGTCTCTAAAAACAGGGGCACACCGTGTGACCTAATAACATGGCCATGTTGAAGGACCGTGTAACTCACATGGCCTAAGCATATAGGGACACGCCTATGTCCCTTGCTCGTGTGGATTTATTTTTCAATTCGAACCTATAGGGGTTTTCACACGGCCTGGCACACATCCGTGTCCATGGCCTGTGTCCCTCACACGGCCATGACACGCCCGTGTCTCAGTCCATGTGTTAAAACCTTGACATTCTGTTTTTGATGTCAGCAACATTTTAGGGTCACACGGCCAAGGCACACGCCCGTGTGCTAGGCCATGTGGCGAATTTAATTTCGCATTTAAGGTGTAGACTTCACACGGCCTGGGCACATGCCCATGTATTATGGCCGTGTCATCCACGCGGTTGAGACACACGGCCGTGCCTCAGCCCGTGTGGTTACTACTGGGAATTTTGTTTTACCAAATTAAGGTGCAGAGGACACACGGCTAGACTACACGCCCATGGGGCAGACCGTGTGTCGCACACGGCCTAGACACACACCCGTGTGTCTACCTATGTAGACAAAAACAAGGCTATTTACCAAGCCATTTTGCCACCCTTACTTGCACCAACATAAGCCACATCAAGTAACACCAATCCACACATAGACATCTGACCAAATTAGCCACAACCAAGGCATACACAAATCAAGGCCACTACACTCCATTCACATGCAAAACTTAACACATACTTTATCAATCCAATCATGCGACTTACTCATTCATGCATTAACACACCATATATTTCACCATGCAAATTGCACATTCATGAAAAACATCATCATCTACATATATCAATAACAAGTATTAGTCATCATCCATGGCCTTGTACAAAATGAGTCAATCTTCAAGACAAGCCAACACATTTGCCCAAAACAATATGACACTTGACAAAAGACCAAGTCCCCCTATACATGCCATACTCAAAATGATAAATCTAATTATACCAAATGTTCAGATTGATAGTGTGATCGAGCCTCCAACATCCTTTGATCCCCGATGTAACAGTCCGATTTATACTCTAGTCGAAACAGTGGTTTCGGGACCACAAATCCGAGTCAGTAAAATATTTTAATATTATTTTCCTTGCTTCTGATATGTGAATTAGTATGTGTGAAATTTCTGTGAGTTAATTTGTCCGTTTATATGTTCAATTTGAAGAAAGGATTAAATTGTAGCATGCTTTATAAAAAGACACCTATTTGAGATGGCTTTTAAATGAGGAGTCCTTAAAAGGTAATAAGCCCATTATTTGTGTAAGTGGATGAACATGGTAAAAAATGACCTTATATGATATGTTTTATGCATTTACAATTTAAGGTTAATTTTGTAAATGGATTAATAACATGATTTTTAATGAAACCAAAAGTATGAAATTAGCTAAGGTCATCATCTTCTTGCCGAAAATCAAAAGAAAATAAGGGTTTAAAAGCTTTTACACATTCAGCACTTGCAAGCTTTAATTAAGGTATGTTTTGACTTTGATTTTTGATGATTTTTATGTTTTTGAGATTGTTACTTAGTCTACTATCAAGCCCATGTTGTAATTTGAAGAATTGATGATGTTTATGAGATGTGCCATTGATGAAATGGTGATCTTTGTGATGAGTTTTGGTGTTAAATGAAAGATATGTGTTTAATGAACATGTTTTGTTCTTGAATTTTTGGTGAATTTAGCTAATTAGGGCTAAATTGTGAAAATAATATTTTGAAGGACTAATTTGTGAAATAAATGAAATGTATGGATTGATATGAGTATAGTGTGTATTCGGCTAAGCATGGGTATATGATAATTTTATGTATTTTGTGATTTTGTGAATTAAGGACTAAAATGTCCAAATGTGAAAATGTGAGGGTTAATTTGCAAATTGCCCTAAATATGCGTTCTTGGATTGAATTGAATGAATTAGTGAATAAATGGATTAAATTCGAATATGTATAGGTCAAGAACCAAAGAAAACAGACTTAGATCGCAGGAAAGCGAAAGTAGTCGAATAACCGAATTCGATCAACTATCCGAATCTGAGGTAAGTCGATATACAAATAAATGTATTTAAATTGACTTATTTGTGAATATATGAAATTTGAATTTTTATGAATAATACTCGAAATGATGAATATATGAATTCTGAGAAGGTATCGAGAGATGATTAATGTCCGAGAAGTCCTGTCTGAACCTAGGAATAGATAGGGTAGCATATGTCATGACATAGGTGTCCGATATTTGATATCATGTAAGACCACGTCTGGGACGTTGGCATTGATTCGAGATTTCATATAAGACCACGTCTGGGACGTTGGCATCGATATGAGATTTACGTGTAAGACCATGTCTGGGACATTGGCATCGTATTGATTAAATGTAAGACCGTGCGGGACGAAGGCATCGATATCGATTACATGTAAGACCACGTCTGGGACATTGGCATTGTACGATTATTCCGAGCACTCTGAGTATCCTGTTTAGTTCTGAACGGTTCAACGGGCAAGTCCGGGAAACGAACGACTATGTGATTTGTATATCAGTTTCAGGTACGTTTGATATGTACACATTGTGTGTATAAGAAGGTAAGTATATTCATAAACTTACCTAGTTGAGTTATGTATTTGAATAAAAGAATGTAAATGTGTTACATGAATGGACAAGCTATGATCCGACAAGTACATGGTGATATGCAATATTGAAAGATGAATGGCTAAGTAAATGTGCCAAGAAGAATTATGGCTATGCAATTCAGCTACTAGTGAATCCATATTGATTATATGTTTTGAATGCTTATATGCTAAGTTTATTTGTATATGGCTTACTAAGCTTTTGGAAAGCTTACTCTGTGTGTGTGTTTACTCTATTTTATAGATCGTCAAAGCTACTGAAGGCTCGGGGATCGTCGAGGATCGTCATCACACTACTCAAACTTGTTTTGGTACTCTGAAAATGTGTATATAGTTAAATATGGCATGTATAGGCTAGTCATTTTAGATTATGTTTGAAGTGTGCATAAATAGCCATGAGATGTGGCTAGATAAATGTTGGTAATATTCATGAGTGAATATGATATATGATTGATGATTTGGTATGGCTTGATAGCTAATGAAACGACCAAAACTAAGGTAAGCATATGAATGCATTATGAGCATGTATGTTTGAGTAAAGGAACGATTATATGAAAGGTAAATGTAGATGAATCATGTTTGAATGTATATGTGTTTTAGTTGTGCAAATTGGCATGATTGGAAATGAGATTGGATGTAAAGATTTGTTGATTAATTTGACATGTTTTTGGATGTCAATTGTGTATGAAATGAATTAGGATATTGCTTGTAGGATTGACCCAAGCGTGGGTGGCATTTTGGCCTTGCAAATGGCCTGTTTTGCATACACGACTGTGGTACACGGGCGTGCCTGGTGGCCGTGTGAATAAGTCAGTAGCTAGCCTAATTTTACACAGCCATGGCACACGGGGCGTGTCCGTGGCCGTGTGGATAAGTCGAGATACATGCTCTGCTTTGGCACGGCCAGACACATGGATGTCTCTAGTAGCCGTGGGAGGCACACGGCACCTTACACCTGAGGCAGACCTCTGTAACTTAGAAAAGTTTTTAAATTTTTGAGAAATTCCATATGTGTTTGGTTTAGTCCCGACCCTATTCTAAAGCATGATTAAGGTCTCGTTGACCTACAAAAGGGACACTTTGATTGTGAGTGATGACTTATATTATGAAACGTCTGTAAAAGTTTCTGATCTGTCCGGTAATGCCTTTAACCCTAATCCAGCGACGGATACGGGTTAGGGGTGTTACACCCGAGCTAGCTTGGCGATACTATAAGAAAATTGAAAGGAAAGGGAGTAAGCATAAAGCTTAGTAAGTTGCATGTAAATAAATAACAACATCAACCATGCGTCTTTAAACACATAGCATATTATAAACCAGCACAACATTCTTGATTTAACAATGGTAGATTTACTACATATTTACACATCACAAGTATAAGCCAAAGATTACAAGATCGTCTCGAAATCATTCTCATAGATAGAACTTACTCAATTTCATCCTTACCATTAAGGCATCATAACTAAGCTCATATCTCATGAGTTTCGAGTAAGAACCTGTAACACTCACAACATGATTATATCCTTTCATATCTTTATCATAAGCTTAAATAACCCGTGTAACCATTTGGAATACTAAAGGATATCCGATAAGCCTCACACAAGAGGGTAAAATGACGATGCCATGTCCTAGACATGGTCTTACACTGGCTCACATGTCGAGCCGATGCCATGTCCCAGACATGGTCTTACACTAGCTCTCGTCTCAATGCCGATGCCATGTCCCAGACATGGTCTTAAACTGGCTCTCATAATGTGGCCGATGCCATGTCGCAGAGATGGTCTTACACTAGCACACATATCAACACCGACGCCATGTCCCAGACATGGTCTTACACTGGCTCTCATATCAATGCCGATGCCATGTCCCAGACATGGTCTTACACTGGCTCTCATATATCCCTAATGTCATGGCATGGATATCCGATCTATTCCTAAGGTCCAACTGGGAGTATACCACCTCTAATTTCGTCATGCATATTCATAACAATAATCAAACATTTTATGCAATATCAATTGTTTAATGCATAATAACAATAGAGTTGTATTATTTACGTACAATTTACCTCGGTATACAAAATATGGGCGACTAGTTCGATTTAGTCCAATAACTTGGTTTTCCCCCGGTCTAAGTCCGGATCACATTTTTCTTGATCTATAATGATAAAATTCCCTCATTAAATCACCACATTAATCAAGACATTCCAAAATTCCTACTTTGGCAAAATTACTGTTTTGCCCTTAGACTTTCGCATAATCACGATTTTGCCCCTAGGCTCGTAAAACGATTTTCATCAAATTTCCTCATTAACCAATCCTAGCCGAATCTATTTTAAGCTTATAGCAACTCACAAATCCAATTATTTCACACATTTACTACCCATTTTATAACTTTTACAAAAAGGTCCATTTTAGGTGTTTTCATGAAAAATCCTTTCACAAAAGTTATTTATTAAACAACCAAGTTTCATTTTCTTTCATAAAATTTCAGCAAACAATATAAATACTCTCATGGAAAGACCCTAGACTCTCAACCATTTTGCAAAATAGTCCCCTCATTAGCTAGATTAAGCTATAGGGGTTCCAAAAAACACAAAAATTAACAAAAACAACTACCCAAATCACTTACTTGCAAGAGAAAAGCTTGGCTGAAAATTGAGCTCTCAAAACCCCCCTTTTTTGTTGAAAATTTTGATGGTGAAGAGAAGATGATAGCTGTAACACCCTTTACCCGTATTCGATGCTAGAACCGGGTACGAGGTATTACCGGACTTGACATACCTAATCATATAAAATCGGGCCATAAATTTTCGTCCCAACTTAAAACTTTTCATTCGTGTTCATAATGTCCCTATTATGGGCCTACGAGACCCAAAACATTCATATAGAGTGGTTCGGGACAGAATCGAAAGCTGACTAACACTTAAAAAAAATTTGCTCAAGATAGGGCCACACGCCCGTGTCTATGGCCCGTGTCCCTCACACAGTCGTGACACGCCTGTGCCTTAGCCCGTGTGTGAAAACCTTGACATTTTATTTATGACATCATCAAGCATTTAGGGTCACACAGCCGGGTCACATGCCCGTGTGCTAGCCCGTGAGACGAAATGAGTTTTTCGCAAATTAGATGCAGGGGACAAATATAAGGCTATTTACCAAGCCATTTTCCACACTGAAAAGCAACCACACTTATACCATTTCTAGCAACACTTACCATAACAATAATGCACCCCTATTATCCATAATTAAGACATCCAAAACTTAGCTTCACACTACTTTCATCATGCATATACTTCAGGCATTACTCATTCAATTGCACAACTTGCACTTCATGAATTTCATTGTAACAGCCCGATTTAGGGGCTAGCCGGAACAGTGGTCTCGGGACCACTAATTTGAGGTTGAAGAAAAATATTTTGATATTATTTTATGTGTTATTAAATGTTTATAAAGAGGCATGAGAATTTTGGTGCTTTAATTTTAGCGATTAAGGGCTTAATTGCGAAAAAGGACTAAATCGCATAAAGTGCAAAAGTTCTATTTTATTTGCTAGAAGTGCCAAATAGCTATAGAATGTGAATTGGAGGTCTTTAAAGTGCAATTATGCCTTCCTATAAGTGATGGACGGTCAAGGGGACAAGAAATTTAAAATTTGACAAGGGTTTGTGACATTAGTTGACTAAAGGAATAAAATAAAGAAAAAAAAGCTATCATCTTTTCTCCACCAAAAATGAGCAGCAACAAGGGGGTTTTTGAAGATTAAAATTTCAGCAAGCAATTCTCCTCTCTAGTAAGTGATCTTGATGATTTTTCTTGATAAAAATTGTACTTTTGGAGTCCATAAAGCTTAAGCTTTCTAAAGAGGGGGCTAGTTTTCATTATGGTTGAAAGTCTAGGGACTTGCCATGATAGAGTTCATGTTGTTTGATGAGTTTTTATGGAAGAAAATGAATGATAGGATGATGAGAAACAACTTTTGTGAAAGGTGTTGTCATGAAAACACCTATTTGGGACTAAAATACAAAAGTTGTAATTTGTTCATTAAGGCATGAAATTGATGGAATTGAGAATAGTTGTAAGAGGATTTAATGTTCAGCTAGGCTTTTTTAACAAGAAAATGTGATGAAAATTTATTTATGAGCCTAGGGGCAAAATCGTAATTTTGCTAAAGTATAGGGGCAAAATGGTCATTTTTGCCTAAGTAGAGATTATGTTGTAATACGGTCATTAAGTGATTAAATGAGTGAATTTCATTGTTCTAGATAAAAAAAAATGAGTTTCGGACCTAGAACGGATGAAAAAAGAAATATGGGCAAAAAGTCCTTTTCGGCTCTTTCGACATCGAGGTAAGTTCATGCGCAAATGTTGAAATTACGTATGAGCTTATTTAGTATTCCAATGCTGTATGGAATGTATATTACTATATGAATGTATGAAATGTCTCTTGATGAGATGTCAATGGAATTGAATTTAGAGTAATGGGAAAGGTGTATAGCACGATAGGGACGATGGGTAAAGGCTCGAGTAAGACCATATTGGGATATGGCCTCGTGTAAGAATTCGTATAAGACCATGTCGTGACATGACATCGATATGTTAGTGTAAGTAAAACCCAATTGGGGTAGAGTGACAACGAGAACTATGTGCATGAGACTCAAGAGAGTTATTTAACAATTCGAATGATTCATTGTATATGTGAATGTATGTGGTTGTACCATGAGTAGCACAAGTATGTGTAGAATTGAATTGAGATGAATTCAATAAATGACGAACCCCTAGTGGGGTATGTGTATTTGATGCACTGTGTGAATGAGAACGAATATCGTAGAAAGTTAAGTAAAAATGGAAACATTTGAGAATGTTCTTGAATGAACATTTGAAATAGAGTTATACTTGTGAATTATTATCCATGAACGTAAATAATGGTAAGCTATGTGTGATACCATCACTTATAAATGATTGGTGAGTTATATGCGATACCTCTCTATTAGCGACTCAATGGTGGGCTAAGTGCGAAGCCACCGAGATATTAGTAGCATGAGCGGCTTATTGAAAATGCTTGATGTGTTGTTATATATGACCTTGTGACGATCAGTGCAGGAATGTATACTAATTAAATGAACGAATTGGCTTGTGATATGGTGAGAATTTGGTAAGAGATTGAATGAGTAAGTTTCAAGAATGGTTGAGTAAGTAAATATGAGTTGATGAGAAAAATTCAACATATTGCCTTGGGGTTATGTATATTCAGTGAATATCAATATTTGTCTAATTATACAGATGAACTTACTAAGCATTATTGCTTACTCTTTTACTTTTCTCATCTTTTATAGGTTTTATTACTTAGCTCGGGTTGGAGACCGCCGGAGATGTTTCACACTATCGAGCAGACCTTTGGTATAAGGTATCAAGTCCTTAGAAGTCATGGCATGTATAGGGCTAGTACTTGAAGTTGATGAGGTCTAATTATTGTAGCCATATATGTTTTGGCCTAAATGAGTTATGGGACCATTGTGTATAGCCATAGATGATGGCCTAAGTTGTCTGTAATAATATGGGAATTAGTTCTCTCTTGTGTATGGGATAAAGATCTTATTTCTTTTATAATCAAATGTCTACAGTTCAAGAGTAATGTTGATACTAGGTGTAGTTATGCGATGAGGTATGAATGTATGCAAATGTGGGTGGAAAAAGGCTTGGTAGATAGCATCTAAGTGCCCACATGGATAGACACACGGGCATGTGTCTAGGCCGTGTACATCCTGCACCTTAGTGCCTTAAGTTAGAATAGAACACGGGCTGATCACACGGCCGTTTGTTCAAGCCGTGTGATACGCACGGCCAGCACATGGGCGTGTGCCCCGGCCGTGTGTAATAAGTCAGTATATCAAGGTATAGTACACGGTCTAAGTTTACGGGCGTGTCAAGGCCGTGAGTAATTAGCCAGTGTTGACCATGGTCGGAAGACATGGGCGTGTAAAGGGGTGCACGGGCGTGTCCCAAACCGCATGGGCGTGTGCCTTAACCGTGGGGCATTTGGCAGAATGCTTGGGTTTTTAAGCACGGTTGTTGAACATGGGCGTGTGTGTCTACACACGGGCGTGTCTCATTCTACACGGGCGTGTGGCCCCTGTTTCAAAGAAAAGTTTCTTTTAACTCGTAAAAGTTTCCAAACGCAAGTTTAAGGCCTCGTAGGCCCACGATACGAATGACTTGACTAAGAAAGAGAAGTTTTTAATTCGGAACAAAATTTCATAGCTATAAGTACATGTATAAGAAAGTTCAAGCATAGTAATGTCTCGTATCCGGTCTTAGCCTCAGACTCGTGTATGGGGTGTTACATTTAGTGGTATCAGAGCTACAATTTAGTCGGTTCTAGGACTAACCTAGCGTGAGTAAGAGTCTAGCTATACATGCCATATGTGGACCGTGATAGTGTGATATCTCCCGGCTCTAACGAAATGGTTTTGTTAAGACAGAGACGATTCCCAACCGAGCTAATTTTAGTAAGTTTGTATGATTTTCAAGTTTCATGAATATTTTGTTGAACGGCTTGTGATGTTGCTATGTGCACATTATTTCTATAAAAATGCTCAATGATCTGATAAACAAAGAAATCAATGAGATTAAGCATTAGTAAGTCCCGATTGAAGATGAATTTTCCAGGATACTCGATCTACCACTTGAGATAAGAAAGTTCGTATAAAACCAAGCCAGGGCATGGCATCGAAAATTAAGCAAGTTATCATGTAAGTCCAAGGTAAGCTTGGCATTGATTCAAGAAGAGATAGTCCATGTAAGACCATATCTAGGATATGGCTTTGGCATCAAGTTATATGGGATGAGATTTAGTATCCTCGGTTATTCATAATAATTCATTGGGCAAAAGAGTAAAGCTTAAATGAAATAGCAAGAAAGTTAGTAGTAAAGTTGATATTATGTCATGCTAGTTAAGGCTGACTAACAAGTATAATTCATGTTAGGAATGATGATGCTGAGATTATGTTTATTATAGTAAAGCATACTGATCTATGTGATCAAGTGTTACAGGTACTTTGTTTACCTTACAAGCATGAGACTAGTAAGTGCCATGATGTATGTGAAAGCAGATGAAGTAAGTAAGCACTTGCGATTTGTGATGCCATTGTTTATGATAAATATGTTCACATGATTAAAAACTAAAAAGTCTGATTTAGTAGAATGCAGGATATGAGTACGATCGTTCAACGATGAAAAGATGAATAAGACCATGGTTGGACCATGGCAATGAGAAGGTCAGTGTAAGACCATGTTTGGAACATGGCATCGACCGTATTATGAGGGTCAGTGTAAGACCATGTTTGGAACATGGCATCGATCGTATTATGAAGGTCAGTGTAAGACCATGTTTGGAACATGGCATCGACCGTATTATGAGGGTCAGTGTAAGACCATGTTTGGAACATGGCATCGGCCGTATTATGTGTGCCAATGTAAGACCATGTTTGGAACATGGCATCGGCATTAAGACAAGAGCTGGTGTAAGACCATATCTTGGATATGGCATCGACATTGACATGCGTTCCATGTAAGACCGTATCAGGGATATGGCATTGGTATTGGTATGAAATTTCATGTAAGACTATAGCGAGGCTATGGCATCATGATGACATATAAAGAAGTAGCTAGACTATGCTGTCGTGATACGAGTAAGACCATAGTTGGACTATGGCAATCAGGTAGATGACGTACTCAAACCCGTACAACTTTCATTAATTGATAAGTGATTGTAAGAGAAAGTAGGGTTAAATGTTGAGTACTCGAGCAAATATTAATGTAGAACTTGAATTATTAAAAGTTACAGTTCAAAAGTATAAGGGATAGAAACAATTGTAGAGTGATAAATGTGAAAACCCACTCGAGATGAGTTATATGAATATGATGAATATTAAGTCATATGTATGTAGTCACGAGAGCCAAGTTAAGGGGCTTTGTGACCTCACTCTCGTTACCACTGTTGAATTATGATGAGATGTTAAGAGAGTTAAATTGAGTAAGTTTACATACCCCATTGATACATGATACTCTATTAGATAGAGTAATCGTTGTTGAACATGAGGTTGAAGTCCTAGGGGACTATAATGAAAAGGCTATCATTGAGATATGAAATAGATAAGGTCCCGTATGAGACCATGTTCGGGGCATGGCCTCGGTACCGAGTTAAAGTTCCGTATAAAACCATATTTGTAATATGACATCAGTAATGAATATGAGAATCGTGTAAGACCATGTTCAGAATATGGCATCGATACTTGATGCAGAAGTCCATATAAGACCACCTCAGGGATGTGGCATTGGTTTCGTACCTACATGAATGACGATGAATATGCGTCTTTGATTATCCCTAGTGATCAATGGGACACATAGATGAGTCTAGAGGTAGAAATGGAAATTGTACTAAAGCCATGTGAATGAGTAAATGTAGACACTCGTGAGCGAGTCAAGAAGAAATGAGTATGATGTGTGGCATGGTATGTGCTAAATAAATAGCAAGTGTGAATAAGTTGGCTTAAAGCCTGTAGTTTGTGCATGGTTAGTTGATGCCATGGATGGATTATAATAATAATCCCCTTGAGTATAACGTATAAATAACTGTTACCTTTCAAGGCTGACGTAGTTGTTCTTTTCGTAAATTATGATTGTGTGAGAATGTTAGCTAATAGTAAAAATCAGACAAAACGATTGTCGATTTGATTAATTGAAATCGACATTCCTTTATCTTCTCGTAACCTTAATTTGGTACTTTGAGGAGGAAGTTGGTGATGATTCATGTATAAAAGGTGAAATAGCAAGTTTCACATTGTGTGATGGGTTTTCGGGTAAGCCAAAAAAGAGTTAATGAATTTGACCAAGATGACCCTGCTATCGTGAGATATGAAGACAACAAAGGTTTTAGATTAGCATAGCAAGAGAAACTCAGATGGGTGTGTGCTCAAAATATGTTCTCAGTATGGAGAAAAGTGTAGATTAATGTATTGAGATATCATTCAAGTTCTGTGTATATTCACGCATGAATCAGTAAAGAGAATAAAATTCTGTGTGTACGTGAGTAGAGAGCATGAAACAAAGATATACTCATCAAAATGTTCAAACCGTGATGGTTGAGTTGAAGGCTATAGAGGGAACTGTTAACTGAAAGTTTTAGCACTGAGTTCAGCACGAATCGAGAAAAAGAGCTGACAGGTTGGTGATCCAGAGACGATCACTTTTGTGTCTTTATTGTAAGCTAGATGTTATGAAATGATCCATGGGATCACCGATGCGTATTTTCTGATTTTTTTTTTTGATGAAAGAGTATCATATACTACAGGAGATTTTGAAAATGAAATAGTGAAATGGCTAGAGCTAATACAATGACAGGTACAGTTATTGTAATACTTTCGGATAGTAGACATAGTACAGATGTCTGAATGAATGATCCATGTTAAGCAATGCGAGTTGGTTACTCGATTGACCCTAGTTGATAAATCCAGATTGAATAATATTACCGTTGTTGAAGTTTCCTCGAGATAGAATTTGAATGATGATGAATCCAAAACTTATACAGAAGTTTGGTACGAGATTTAGTAGTAGCATATCTACTAATGCAAGAATAAGGAAATGCAGTTATGTGCATAAATGTTTTGACGATAGAGTACATTTCATGATATGATTGAGATTATGGTCAGAAATAGTTGACCACTAAAAGCTGAGTTTTCAAAGCGTATAAGTCAAGACTATTACAGTCGGTAAATGCTTTAATGAGAAAGTGAGGTAAAACCTTACAGATTTCAAATTCAGTTTGACAAGATTCCCTAAGAAGGAAATGTCATTCGAATTGTAGTAAATCAACCAGTGAAGATCCGAACGATCATTTGGGCATGTACGGAGTTCCAAATTAGTGGATTTCTGGATATAGTATAACCCCAGAGGAAGAATAACCTAGGTCTCAAGTTACGTTTCGATCTTATGTATCACAGCTTAAGAGTTATCGGCAAGAGGAATTTGAGGATAAGTGGATTTGCGATTTTGAAGATTAGATGGAAACATTTATTTTAGAATGTTAGTAGCTAACCCTCTTGATAAGATTTTCGGGGACAAAAATCCCTAAGGGGGAGAATTGAAACAGCCCGATTTAGGGGCTAGTCGAAACAGTGGTCTTGGGACCACTAATTCGAGGTTGAAGAAAAATATTTTGATATTATTTTATGTGTTATTAAATGTTTATAAAGAGGCATGAGAATTTTGGTGCTTTAATTTTAGCGATTGAGGGCTTAATTGCGAAAAAGGACTAAATCGCATAAAGTGTGAAAGTTCTATTTTATTTGCTAGAAGTGCCAAATAGCTATAGAATGTGAATTGGAGGTCTTTAAAGTGCAATTATGCCTTCCTATAAGTGATGGACGGTCAAGGGGACAAGAAATTTAAAATTTGACAAGGGTTGGTGACATTAGTTGACTAAAGGAATAAAATAAAGAAAAGAAAGCTATCATCTTTTCTCCATCTTCTCTCCACCAAAAATGAGCAGCAACAAGGGGGTTTTTGAAGCTTAAAATTTCAACAAGCAATTCTCCTCTCTAGTAAGTGATCTTGATGATTTTTCTTGATAAAAATTGTACTTTTGAAGTCCCCAAAGCTTAAGCTTTCTAAAGAGGGGACTAGTTTTCATTATGGTTGAAAGTATAGGGACTTGCCATGATAGAGTTCATGTTCTTTGATGAGTTTTTATGGAAGAAAATGAATGATAGGATGATGAGAAACAACTTTTGTGAAAGGTGTTGTCATGAAAACACCTATTTAGGACTAAAATGCAAAAGTTGTAATTTGTTCATTAAGGCATGAAATTGATAGAATTGAGAATAGTTGTAAGAGGATTTAATGTTCAGCTAGGCTTGCTTAACAAGAAAATATGATGAAAATTTATTTACGAGCCTAGGGGCAAAATCATAATTTTGACAAAGTATAGGGGCAAAATGGTCATTTTTGCCTAAGTAGAGATTATGTTGTAATACGATCATTAAGTGATTAAATGAGTGAATTTCATTGTTCTAGATCAAAGAAAATGAGTTTCAGACCTAGAACGGAAGAAAAGAGAAATATGGGCAAAAAGTCATTTTCGGCTCTTTCGACATCGAGGTAAGTTCATGCGCAAATGTTGAAATTACGTATGAGCTTATTTATTATTCTAATGTTGTATGGAATGTATATTACTATATGAATGTATGAAATGTCTCTTGATGAGATGTCAATGGAATTGAATTTAGAGTAATGGGAAAGGTGTATAGCATGATAGGACGATGGGTAAAGGCTCGAGTAAGACCATATTGGGATATGGCCTCGGTGTAAGAATTCGTATAAGACCATGTCATGGACATGGCATTGATATGTTAGTGTATGTAAAACCCAATTTGGGTAGAGTGACAACGAGAACTATGTGCATGAGACTCAAGAGAGTTATTTAACAATTCGAATGATTCATTGTATATGTGAATGTATGTGGTTGTACCATGAGTAGCACAAGTATGTGTAGAATTGAATTGAGATGAATTCAATAAATGATGAACCCCTAGTGGGGTATGTGTATTTGATGCACTGTGTGAATGAGAACGAATATCGTAGAAAGTTAAGTAAAAATGGAAACATTTGAGAATGTTCTTGAATGAACATTTGAAATAGAGTTATACTTGTGAATTATTATCCATGAACGTAAATAACGGTAAGCTATGTGTGATACCATCACTTATAAATGATTGGTGGGTTATATGCGATACCTCTCTATTAGAGACTCAATGGTGGGCTAAGTGCGAAACCACCGAGATATTAGTAGCATGAGCGGCTTATTGAAAATGCTTGATGTGTTGTTATATATGACCTTGTGACGATCAGTGCAGGAACGTATACTAATTAAACGAATGAATTGGCTTGTGATATGGTGAGAATGTGGTAAGAGATTGAATGAGTAAGTTTCAAGAATGGTTGAGTAAGTAACTATGAGTTGATGAGAAAAATTCAACATATTGCCTTGGGGTTATGTATATTCAGTGAATATCAATATTTGTCTAATTGTACAGATGAACTTACTAAGCATTATTGCTTACTCTTTTACTTTTCTCATCTTTTATAGGTTTTATTAATTAGCTCGGGTTGGAGACCGCCGGAGATGTTTCACACTATCCAGCAGACCCTTGGTATAAGGTATCAAGTCCTTAGAAGTCATGGCATGTATAGGGCTAGTACTTGAAGTTGATGAGGTCTAATTATTGTAGCCATATGTGTTGGCCTAAATAAGTTATGGGACCATTGTGTATAGCCATAGATGATGGCCTAAGTTGTCTGTAATAATATGGGAATTAGTTCTCCCTTGTGTATGGGATAAAGATCTTATTTCTTTTATAATCAAATGTCTACAGTTCAAGAGTATTGTTGATACTAGGTGTAGTTATGCGTTGAGGTATGAATGTATGCAAATGTTGGTGGAAAAAGGCTTGGTAGATAGCATCTAAGTGCCCACAGGGCGTGTGTCTAGGCCGTGTACATCCTGCACCTTAGTAACTTAAGTTAGAATAGAACACGGGCTGATCACACGGCCGTTTGTTCAAGCCGTGTGATACACACGGCCAGCACATGGGCGTGTGCCCCGGCCGTGTGTAATAAGTAAGTATATCAAGGTATAGTACACGGTCTAAGTCCACTGGCGTGTCAAGGCCGTGTGTAATTAGTCAGTGTCGACCACGGTCGGAAGACATGGGCGTGTAAAGGGGTGCACGGGCGTGTCCCAAACCACATGGGCGTGTGCCTTAACCGTGGGGCATTTGGCAGAATGCTTGGGTTTTTAAGCACGGTTGTTGAACATGGGCGTGCGTGTCTACACACGGGCGTGTCTCATTCTACATGGGCGTGTGGCCCCTGTTTCAAAGAAAAGTTTCTTTTAACTCGTAAAAGTGTCTGAACGCAAGTTTAAGGCCTCGTAGGCCCACGATACGAATGACTTGACTAAGAAAGAGAAGTTATTAATTCGGAATGAAATTTCATAGCCGTAAGTACATGTATAAGAAAGTTCAAGCATAGTAATGTCTCGTATCCGGTCTTAGCCTCAGACTCGGGTATGGGGTGTTACATTCATCATCATTGAATAGATATAACTTAACTAGTTTTGGCCAATTCCAATGGCCCTTTACAAAATGAAATAAGTAACATTAATAGCCAACACCTTGGCTAACCAATATGACATATAACAAATTGACCAAGTTCCTATACATGCCATACCCAAAATAATCGAACTTTACTATACCCAAAAGAATAGCTTGATAGTGTGAATCGTGTAACACCCCTTACCCGTATTCAGCGTCGGAACCGGGTACGAGGCATTTCCGGACTTAACTTACTTATTTATACAAAATCGGGCAAAGAACTTTATTTTAAACTTAATCTTTTTCATTCGAATCCTTAACGTTCTTATTATGGGCCTACGAGACCCAAGACATATACATGGAGTGACCCGGGACTGAACTGGAAACTTATGAACACTTGGAAAATTTTTACTCAAAACAGGGCCACATGCCCGTGTGAGAGAAGTGACACGCCCGTGTGGCATGTCACACGCCCGTGCTTCAGGCCACGTCCAAAATAAGGGGCAATCTGTTTATGACGTCAGCATATCCTTAGGGCCACACGGCCAAGCCACACGCCCGTGTGCTGGCCCGTGTGACGAACTTAATTTTTCGTAAATTAGGTGCAGGGGACACATGACTAAGCTACACGCCCATGGGACAGACCGTGTGTCACACACGGCCTAGACACACGCCCGTGTGTCTACCCGTGTCGACAGCTGTAAGGCTATTTACCAAGCCTTTAGCCACCCTGAAAAGCATCCACACATATATCATTTCTAACAACACATAACATGACCGTGATACACTTCTAATTATTCACAACCAACATTCATACTACAATCATCAAGCATATACTTAACACTTTACTCATTCAAAGGCACAAACTTACTTTTCATAAATTTCATCATCGTTGAATAGATATAACTTAACTAGTATTGGCCCATTTCCAATGGCCATTTACAAAATGAATCAAGTAACATTAATAACCAAAACCTAGGCCAACCAATATGACATAACAAAATGACCAAGTTCCTATACATGCCATACCAAAAATAATCAAACTTTACTATACCAAAAGAATAGCTTGATAGTGTGGGTCGAACTCCGACGTCCTACGATTCCCGAGCTAGCTTGGCGATACTACAAGGAAAGGGAAAAGAAAGGGAGTAAGCATAAAGCTTAGTAAGTTTGCATTAAATAAATAGCAACACAAAGGCTTATGATAACATCCATTCATCTTCATTGAATAATAACACAAGTTCTTAAGCACATTGACATAACTTACTCATGCTTACTCTTACCCATCACATATCACTTATCGAACTCATTTCTCATAAGTTACTCATATATACCTGTAACACTCATCACATGAATTTAGAACTTTTATCATCTTGAATATAGACTTAGCTCTTTGTCCCGTTAAACTACTTGGAATCTCGAAGGATACCCTAACTCTTCATTTACGCAATATGATGCCAAAGCCATATCCCAGATATGGTCTTACATAGGATCTCTTATCGATGTCGATGCCATGTCCCAGACATGGTCTTATACGAGTCTCTATTTGGTGTTGAGGCCATGTCCCAGACATGGTCTTATACGGGACCTTCTTTCAGTGTCGATGCCATGTCCTAGACATGGTCTTATACGGGAACTTTATTTGGTGCCGATGCCATGTCCCAGACATGGTCTTATACGGGACCTTCATTCGGTGCCGATGCTATGCCCCAGACATGGTCTTATATGGGACCTTCATTTGTTGCCGATGCCATGTCCCAGACATGGTCTTATACGGGACCTTCCTTAATCTCATGCCGTGACAAAGGTATCCTTGCTATTCCTAAGGTTCAACCGGGACTTCGACTTAATGTAATATCATCATACTTTCATCTAGACATCATTAATCAATCTTGTAGAGATAATATACATTTCTCATGATATTAAGCAATTAAAAACATAATAGCATTACGTAGATTTAATTTCACACAAACTTACCTCGATACCAAAATATGTATAGTTGTTCGATTTAGTTTACCACCTTATTCTTTCCTCGGTTTCGGTCCGGACTTCGTATTTCTTGATCTATAATGTCAATTTCATTCTTTTAATGATCACATTGACTAAATCGAACCATGAATCTTACTTTGGAAAAATTACGATTCTATCCCTATACTTTCTCATATTTACAAAATGGTCCCTAGGCTCGTATAATGAAATACACTCATTTCTTTGGTTACCCAAGCCTAGCTGAACCTATATCAAGCTTATAGCAGCTCATATTTTCCTTCAAAACTAATCTTTACTACACATTTTATCACTTTTACAATTAGGTCCTTTTTATGAATTTTCCATGAAAATCACTTAGAAAAATATGTTTATCATACATCAAACTTTCATATTCCTCCATTAAACATCAAAATACATGTATGTCATACATGGGTAAATTTTGGAACATGAACCCTAGCTTAAAATATAGCTAGAAATAGCTAAATCGAGCTACGAGGATCTCGAAAATACGAAAAACATTAAAAACTGGGCTAGGAGGTACTTACAATCAAGCTTGAAAGTTGAAGAAACCCTAGCTATGGCTCCTTGAAAATTTTGGCACTTAGGGCAAGAAGATGAACACAATTTTGACTTCTTTTTCCCTTTTTATTAACTCATTAACCAAATGACCAAAATGCCCATAAGGCCTTTTCTTGAGATTTTTCCTTTCCATGCCCATTTTTGTCCATCTTGACATATAATGGTCTAATTGCTAAATAAGGACCTCTAGTAATTTTTCTAATGCTATTTCATACTTGAATCTTCTAGAATCTCATATTTTTCAATCTTTGCAATTTACTCCTAATAAATAAATTGATCACTAAATAATAAAATTTCTTCATGGAATTTTCACATAAGCATGCAAACATGTCATAAACCTCATAAAAGCCATAAAACACATATTTCTGTCTCAGATTTGTGGTCTCGCAACCACTATTCTGACTAGGCCCTAAATCGGGCTATTACAATTCTTCCCTCTTAGGGATTTTCGTCCCCAAAAATCTTACCTGTAAAAAGGTTGGGATATTGGTTTCTCATAGCCTCCTCAGGCTCCCATGTAGCCTCTTCTACCCCATGACTTTGCCATAGTACTTTCACAAGGGCAATACTTTTATTTATTAACTATTTGACTTCTCGGGCCAAAATCTTAACCAGCTCTTCACCATAAGTCATGTCCGGTTGAAGTTCTACCTCTGTTGGTACAATCACATGTAAAGGGTCTGATCGGTAGCGACGTAACATAGACACGTGAAACACATCATGAATCTTTTCTAACTCATATGGCAATGCCAAACGATAGGCTACCGGTCCTATCCTCTCGATAATCTCATACGGTCCAATAAAGTGTGGACTTAATTTTCCTTTCTTGCCAAATCTGAGAACTTTCTTCCATGGTGATACTTTCAAAAACACCTTATCACCAACTTGAAACTCAATCTCTTTTCATTTCAAATCCGTGTAGGACTTTTGTCTATCTGAGGCAGCTTTTAGACAATCACGAATCACTCTTACTTTCTCTTCAGTTTCTCTAACTAAATCGACCCCGTGAATCTGATTCTCTCTGAGTTCAGTCCAATACAGGGGCGTTCAGCACTTACGCCCAGATAATGCCTCATAAGGCGCCATTGTCAAGCTTGACTAAAAACTGTTATTGTAGGCAAATTCCACTAAGGGTAAATACTTTTCCCAATTGCCTTGAAATTCTAAAACACAACATCAAAGCATGTCTTCAAGTATCTATATTATCCTCTCCGACTTTCTATTGGTTTGCGGATGGAAAGCTGTACTAAAATTCAACTTTGTGCCTAAGGATTCTTTTAACTTTTTCCAAAAACGTGATGTGAATCTCGGATCTCTATCCAAAATAATCGACAATGGTACTCCGTGAAGTCTCACAATTTCTGACATATACAATTCTGCCAACTTATCAAGTGAATAGTTAATGTGTACCAGTATAAAGTGGGCTGACTTTGTAAGTCTATCAACCACAACCCATACGGTATCCTTCTTTTTTGATGTCAAAGGCAAACCCGTCACAAAGTCCATAGTAATACGGTCCCATTTCCACTCAAGAACCATAATAGGCTGAAGTAGACCTGAAGGTACTTAGTGTTCAGCTTTTACTTACTGACAAGTTAAGCATCTCAATACGAACTCAAAAATATCGTTCTTCATACTCGGCCACCAATACCATTTCTTCAGATCATTATACATCTTTGTGCTGCCTTGATGTACAGATAAACATCCACTATGTGCTTCATGCAAATTTTTTTGAATAAGCTCATTATCTCTGGGTACACAGACCCTATCTCGAAACATCAAACATCCATCAAGACTAATCCAAAAGTCCAACTCAACACCTGACTCACACTGAATTCTTTTGGCTTGCAAATCACTGTCGCTTTTATGAGCTTTGCAATTCTCTTGGAGAAACATTGGTTTAGCTCTCAACTCAGCTAGAATTGATCCATCATCCGATAAGGCCAACCGTGTATTCATAGCTCTCAATGCAAACAAGGATTTTCTACACAAAGCGTCGATGACCACATTCGCCTTTCTCGGGTGGTAATCAATCACTAGCTCATAATCCTTTATCAGCTCTAACCATCTTCGTTACCTTAGATTCAATTCTTTTTGAGTCATCAAGTACTTTAAATGTGATCAGTGAATACCCGACATTTCTCACCATACAGATAGTGTCTCCAAATCTTCAATGCAAACACAATGGCAGCTAACTCTAAATCATGTGTCGGGTAATTCTTCTCGTGCGGCTTTAACAGTCTAGAGGCATAAGCTATTACTTTGCCTTCTTACATGAGTACACATCCCAATCCATTTAAGGATGCATCACTATAAACCACAAATTCTTTTCCCGATTCAGGTTGCACCAATACTAGGGCCTCAGTTAATAATGCCTTTAGTTTCTGGAAACCCTGTTGGCATTTTTCTGTCCATTCAAACTTTACATCTTTTTGTAATAGCCTCGTCATCAGAGTAGCTATCATGGAAAATCCCTTGACAAACCGTCTGTAATAGCCAGCTAGGCCCAGAAAACTCCTAACCTCAGTTACGTTCCTTGACGGTTTCCATTCAACAATTGCTGAAATCTTACTCGAGTTAACTCGAATACCGCCTCCCAAAATAATGTGCCCCAAAAATCCAACTTCTTTAATCCAAAATTCACTTTTACTAAACTTGGCATATAACTGATTATCTCGTAAAATTTGTAAGACCGTTTTTAAGTGCTCAGCATGCTCGTTCTCATCACGAGAGTAAATCAGTATATCATCAATGAATACTACAACAAATTTATCCAAATATGACCGAAAGATGCGGTTCATTAAATCCATAAACATAGCAGGGGCATTTGTTAAACCGAAAGGCATGACTAAAAATTCATAGTGACCATACATCGTCTGAAATGCAATTTTCGGCACATCTGAGTCTTTGACTCTCAATTGGTAACATCCAGACCTCAAGTCTATCTTGGAAAACACCGTGGCTCCCTTCAATTGGTCAAAAAAATCATCAATCCTTCGCAATGGGTACTTGTTCTTTACGGTCACCTTATCAAGTTGCTGGTAATCTATACATAACCTTATTGAACCATCTTTCTTCGTCGCAAATAATACGAGAGCACCTCACGGAGAATAACTCGGTCTTGCAAAGCCTTTATCCGTCAACTCTTGTAACTGTGCCTTCAATTCTTTCAACTTGGTTGGAGCCATTCTGTATGGAGCAATCGAAATAGGTGTAGTACCAGGGACTAACTCAATGCCAAATTCAATCTCTCTAACCGGAGGCAACCCTGGCATTTCTTCTAGAAATACATCTGGATACTCACATAATATCGGCACTGACTCAATTCTTAACTCAGTCTCTTTAGCATTCATCACAAAAGCAAGGTAAGCTTCATATCTCTTTCTTATGTACTTCTAAGTAGACATGAAAGAAATCACTGCAGACAATTTGTCTTGTCCATCTGATTCAACACGAAGAATATCCCCGTTTTCACATTTTAATTCAATGAACTTCCTTCCATAATTTATTATCACATCATGATAAATTAACCAATCCATACCAAGAATTAAATCAAATTCATCAAATGGCAATAGCATGAGATTTACCGAAAAATAATGACCTCTAATCATCAAAGGGAAATCTTTGCATACCTTGTCAACTAACACGCATTTACCTAGGGGATTTGACACTTTTATCACAAATTCTGTAGACTCTACAAGCATGCTCATACTAGTCACTAATTTCATGCAAACATACGAGTGGGTAGATCCCGGATCAATTAAAGAAACAACATGAGTATCATAGAGAGAAAATGCACCCGTAATTACATCAGGGGATAAAGCCTCTTCGCGAGCGCGAATAGCATAAGTCCTCGCAGGCACTCTACCCTTACATCTTGTAGTTTGCTCTCTAGGTGTATTCTTACTACTCGTTCTGTTTCCCAGATTTCTCTGTGGTCTCCCTCTTGTAGTGCTACCCGATCTTGCACTCTGAAATTTCTCTTTTTCACCCATCTCGGAGCATTCTCTAATGAAATTGATCTTGGGATCCACACTTGAAACAAACTCTCTCGTGTGCTCAACACTCACCGGGATGACGTCTACCACACTGTGGACATTCCGGTCTACTTGGTCGAGCAATACCAACACTAGCAATCGAAGTGGTCTGAGGTTTAGACCCCGAGTATTGTTTACCCTTACTTCTATTTGAAAAACCAGCTGAAGTGGCTTTCTATAGCTACTTAAAATTTCAACTATTACACACATTTACCACTCATATCACAACCTTTACAAAAAGGTCCTTTTAGGTGTTTTCATGATAACACCCTTCACAAAAGTTGTTTATCTAACAACTAAGACTCATTTTCTTTCATAAAAATACAGCAAACAACTCAATTGCTCTCATGGAAAAACCCTAAACTCTTAACCATTTTGCAAAATAGTCCCCTTATTAGCTAGCTTAAGCTTTGGGGGTTTCAAAACTACAAAAATTTTCAAGAAAGGTCACCAAAATCACTTACATTTGGCTGCTCATTTTCGGTGGAGAGGATGGAGAGAAAAGATGATATTTTCTTTTCTTTATTTTATGATTAAAAATCAATTTTTATCACCAAATTTCTACCTAACAAATGACAAAGTCCTTTCTTGTCCCCCCTATGGCCAGCTATGACCTTTAAAAAGGCCTAATTTCACATTAAGGGCCTCCAATTAAAATTATATGGCTATTGGGCACCTTTAGCAAATAAAATAGAACTTTCACACTTTATGCAATTTAGTCCTTTTTCGCGATTAAGCATGAAATCGCTAAAATTAAAGCACCAAAATTTTCATGCACCCTTATAATCATGCTATAACCCATAAAATAAAATTAAAATAAATTTTCTCTAACCCCGGATTAGTGATCTCGAGACCACTGTTTTGACTAGCCCCCAAATCAGGCTGTTACAAATATTGCCATCATGCATCGTTGAAATGTTACAGGTGCATTGCATAAACCAAAAGGCATTTGCCTAAAAGCAAACGTACCATATGGACAAGTAAAGGTTGTTTTATGTTGGTCCTCCGGAGCTACAACTATTTGGTTATATCCCGAATAGACATCTAAAAAACAATATGTAACATCCCCAAACCCGGCCTATTCACTACGACCAAATCTGGTTATGTTAGTGAAAATATGTCTCTTTACTTAGAATTTAAAACATGAAAATTTATTATCTTTGGAAAATTATGTCCATTTAAAATCTATTAAATAATATTAGCTTGTTGAAATCTTCCGAATTAAAACATTATTATAAGTTGCTACAATATGAATCTTTTATAAAATATTCCTAAGTGTGGTGTAATCTTCAAAGATTAATAAATAGAGTACTTTAAATCAAAGAGGCCCTTATTACATCAAATAAAATCCCAAAATACTGATAATATAAAATGCTTAAATAAAGTAAAACATCTTCTGTATGAAAATCTCTTTCTGCATGGGCCACCTTGTATCCACTCCAACCCGGTCCGATCACTCATGACTCTGCGATGTTTAAAAAGTTGGGTGAGTCATACAGACTCGATGTGTAAGTTAACCACCAAATCCACCCACATGCAAGCCACATAATATCCCAATTATCAAATGCAACAAGTAATATATATATCATTTTAACAATTACTACAACTGGCTTGGCCCACATTCAAATCACACTCAAATATTTGGGCTAGGCCCATTTCTCAATAAACCACATATCAACTGGGCTTGGCCCATTTCCACGTATGTTCCCAAAACATACCTATCCACATGTCATATTGGGCTTGGCCCATTTCCATATTATCACAAAAATAATGCAACATGATTCCCATCCCAACCTAGGGTCCATCCGCTACACACCCCTTATCCAAATTACCACACACTGGGGACTATCGAGTCACCCTCTCCTTTTCCCTCCAAAAAGGCAACCAATGCCATCCACGATGTAGCGTATAGCTAACATCAAACCACGATGGAGCACACAAAGAATCCATCAAGCCACGATATGGCATAAAGCCCATATCAATCAAGGTAACCACGCCGAACTAAATCGCAAAGATCCACAACGCGACCTCGGCCACGCCAATCCACGATGTAGCACAAAGTCGACATCAACCACGCACTCGAAGTACACCCGCATCTTCTTTTTATATCCCACCCATGCACATGCCACATAAATTATATTCATGATAATGCATGCACATGCTTATTAACATCCATAAACATACTCATATACAAGCAAGTAATCACATCGCAACAGTTCGATACTAACCTCGATCATCGCTATACCCTTTAGGGGTACATATGGCACACTCAAGCATCGCACTTGCTAGTAAAACATATAACACACATAAAACCCGAAACAAAGGGGTTAGTTACACACCTTATTACTAGGAGTTCTAGACTCTCGATCCTCGACGCTATCGTCTAGCGAAACTACGGCTTTCGCCTAACGCTTGTTTGTTGGCCCACACCTCGTGGCCAATCTCAACAATGAGAACGGATCTCTTCTTGAACTTTGGGATGGGAGCTTTCCCTTGCCCACCTTGGACTGGTACTCGAATCCACGCCCATCGTAATCACTTAATTAGAATCCTTTGGTTAAACGTCATAATACAAAATCTCAAGCGAACAACTACAATTTAACTTACTTATCAAACGATCTAAAATCTCAAAGGCTCCTCAGACTTTGTCGATTTGCCCTTTAGATGATCGAATCCAAGAGACTTCCTCAATGCTTCCTTCTTTCTGGCTACACACAAGAGATTATACTTAATGGTACTATGACATTCGGCCATGCCAAAACTAAGGCCAACCATTCGGTTTTGGCCACTACAACAAGGAATTCATAAATCGATTACTAAGGCGTAACATACTTACCACTCTTGCTTAAGATTCGCCAACCACACTAGGACACCAAGGAGATTTCGTCTTCAAGCAACAAAGAAACACCTAACACTTTCTGCCAAGGTGACAACTAAATATGGGAAGGGAATTTCGGCACACCAAGAGGGAGAGGCAAAAGACTTGATGAAGAATTAGCACTCTACCCTCCCCTATTTATAGCATTCGGCCAACCCCTTGAAGTCTCCAAAATTTGGCCAACACCTCACTAATTCAATTCCATTTGAATACTCTACTAATAATCCAATAATTCTTTTAATCTTCATAATATCCTTGATTATCTCCTATAATAATCCTAAAAAAAGCTCATATTATCCTTAATATTAACCAAAAAAATCCAATAAAAATGCTCATATTATCCCATTATCATTAAAAACAAATAAATAATAATTATCCCACTTAATTTAATCAATAAAAAATAAATAATAAAATAATTATCCCATAATTATTTAAAATAAAAACTAAACACATGTTTATCACCTCCTACCAAATTAATTCAAAAGTGATTAAACAACTCACCCATGTGCCGTCCAATCTTCAATTTGTCGCCCAAAAAGAAAAAAAAACTCCAATTGCACAAACCTTGGGTTCGAACTCGAACACCATGTCACTGTGACCTTTCCCCTAACGCCTGTGCCACTCGGCCTCATTGAATTTCATGCTAAAAACCCCATCATTTACTTTTAAATCCTTCCTACGCCAAAATTTCATAACCGCACAACGAAAAATAAACGCCCAATGCTTCTGCGCAGCCCCTCAAAACCGCGACCTCTCCTCCTCTCCAAATACCTAAGTAGCGCCCAAGAGCCACTTCTCCCAATTGGACTTTCATGTCCATCAACTTGGACATTTATTCTTAAGGCCTACTTAGCCCAGGCTCTTGACGCAAAAATAAAACCAAAATGTCGCCGCTTGGACTCGAACCCTTGCTCACTTAGGCGCCACCTTCCAAAGCCCCCAAGCAATACCTCAATCGCCACTTTGCCAAAGTCTTTCTTGTGTCTTAAACTCCATAAAATTATTTTAAGGCCTTCTTGCCCTATTTCTCCTTTTACACTAAAATTCAAAAATTTCCTAAGTCATCCCTTGCCTTCTAGGGTTCTCCAAACCCCAAAATTCCTCCAACATGACCCTAAGCCTATTAAACACTCTGGGTTATGCCCCAAACGCATAACCCCTAAACCAGGGTGTTACAATTCTACCCTCCTTAAAAATAATTTCGTCCTCGAAATTACTTTACCAACAAACGCCCATACCACCTATCTTACCACCTTACGCTTATGTCACGCACTCGATCTTACTAAGGCTATCGTGACCTACACAATCTCTAAGTTCATGCTAAAAATTCAAACACCTCTCTTAGCAACACGTAAAAGGCTAAATCGTAATCAAACAAAGTAATTAAAGCATGTACCAAAGCAAAGGAGCTTACCTAATATCACATCATTGGTTGACTCGACTAGAACCATTCCTTCCATGACTTGAACCACGACCCTCGCCGCTTGAGGACAATTCTTAACTAAATGTGCCTTAGATCCGCACCGAAAGCATTCTTTACTATTTCCCCAACACTCTCCTGTGAGGTCTTCCACATCGAACACAAGAACGATTCCGATCCATTGGTACAAGTACACTTACGTGGTTCTCGGTCCTTGGTCTTTTCTCGACATTACCAAGCGTCTACCGACGGTCCAATATTTCTCTTATTCTCGCTCCTATTCCTTTCTCGGCTTTTCTCTTATAGTCTTCTTAACCTCTTCAATGATCCGAGCTTTCTCCACTAGCACCGCTAAGTCTCTCTCCTCTCGGAGCAATCACCATTCAAGTTCATCTCGCAATCCGCCTTCAAACCGGGACGCACCTCTCATAATCGGTGGCCACAATTCCTTTAGCATACCGGGCTTAACCGCACAAATTCCGCCAGACTACTCGGCTATCGACTTACTCCTTGTACTAGGTTTAGAAACGCTTTCCTTTGCGAGTCCAAATAATCGCTCCTACGCATTTCTTCCTTCAAACTTATCCTTAAAGAAGTCCCAATCTCGCCGATCTGCTGGTACACTTTGCTTGACAAAGTGAGCCACCAACGATAAGCTTCGCGCGAAGCAACGAAACAAAGACTCCTTCGCCTTTTCTTCATTGGTGCAAATCAAATCGCCCATGATTCTTTCGATCGCTTCTAGCCAATACTCCGCCACGCTCGAGCTACTCCAGATATTCCTCTAAAGATCTCACCTTCGCTCAATCTAAGCCTTTCCGACACCGACTTTCGAGTTCCATTTCCTCTACTAGCTCCTCGCTACACGCTCTAAAATTCGTAACATGGCCCGCGACATCTGCGCCATCTTCTTCTATCCGATCTTGCCCTCTACGCCCACCGCCAAGGCGGCACTTCACTTTCTCGACCCATGGCCGCACCCTATCTGCCCCGGATGTCGCCATTCTACCTCTATCAAGGCCCCTAGAATTCATCTCTATTGTCGCGATTTAATCTGATTAACAAATTTTATGCATTAGAAATTTTGTTCCACTATTTAATCGCGAGCAAATTTTTATGAAAGAAGGGTATTCAGAAGTAGTTCTTTCGATCACACAGGGGTTCAGTTCGAGTTTTACTACTCTAATTCAGAGAATCACTTTCACATTCATCAATAGAGACACCTTCATTTCTCAATGAAGACACATTCATTCATCATCAAAACACATTCATTCCTCAGCAGTGGCACATTCAGTGGTATCTACCACACACATTCACTATTCGGACCTTTCTGCCCGTTTCTACCCCAGGGGTATTTCCGTCATTTTGTCCTACAGGGACATTTCCGTCATAAACCAAATACATTCAAAAACTTTAATAGACCAGGACATTTTAAAATTTCCACAACTTGGAGGGTATTTCTGAAAATTTGTCAAATTAGAGATACAGCAAAATTTTTTTTGAAACCAGGGGTATTTTGGTAATTTTGTCAATCGTAATTCTCAGAAATTTTCAAAGTCGTATTATTATTTTTGCCATACGAGAAAATTGGGTACTTTTACAAAGTAAGAAAATTTTATTAAACTTGGGGTTAAACCGAAATTTTAAAAGTCGTGGCATTTTAGTAATTTTCAACATAGGGGTATTTTTTTATTTATTTTTTTTTTTTAGAAATTTTAAAACTAAGGGTTTTAAAACAGTGAGGCAAATCCTTTCGGTTTTAATAATGGGTTTAGCCTATGAACAAGTCCTCTTGGTTAAGGTGAACCGTAGCTACGCACTGTAGGATTCCAAATGAAGAGGAGGTGAGTCACGAGGATCGCTAAGTACCAAGCTCTTCCTGATCCACTCCTGACATGCGCACAATGGTTGCCACACCTTAACTCGGGCGACTTAATCACGTGTTTGTTTAGTAGCTTTAAGTTTTATGCATATGTTTGAGTAGACTAGTCCTAGGGTTCAATAGATCCTAGTTCACTAATCTACGAGCCCAACTAAGCCCATAATAAATTCATATAACAAGCTACTTCACAAGTCTCAAGTACTTACCGCGGACTCGGTAGGAGGTACAAAGCCATGCCAAAAACTCTGAATATTTCTTAAAAGCCCATATTTTTTAAAAAGCCCATTTTGAAACGTTTTTGGGCCCAAAACCCTCAAAGCCGAGTTTTGAACCGGCTCTGATACCAAACTATAACATCCCCAAACCCGGCCTATTCACTACGACCAAATCTGGTTATGTTAGTGAAAATATGTCTCTTTACTTAGAATTTAAAACATGAAAATTTATTATCTTTGGAAAATTATGTCCATTTAAAATCTATTAAATAATATTAGCTTGTTGAAATCTTCCGAATTAAAACATTATTATAAGTTGCTACAATATGAATCTTTTATGAAAATATTCCTAAGTGTGGTGTAATCTTCAAAGATTAATAAATAGAGTACTTTAAATCAAAGAGGCCCTTATTACATCAAATAAAATCCCAAAATACTGATAATATAAAATGCTTAAATAAAGTAAAACATCTTCTGTATGAAAATCTCTTTCTGCATGGGCCACCTTGTATCCACTCCAACCCGGTCCGATCACTCATGACTCCTGCGATGTTTAAAAAGTTGGGTGAGTCATACAGACTCAAAGGTGTAAGTTAACCACTGAAATCCACCCACATGCAAGCCACATAATATCCCAATTATCAAATGCAACAAGTAATATATATATCATTTTAACAATTACCACAATCTGGGCTTGGCCCACATTCAAATCACACTCAAATACTGGGCTAGGCCCATTTCTCAATAAACCACATATCAACTGGGCTTGGCCCATTTCCACGTATGTTCCCAAAACATACCTATCCACATGTCATATTGGGCTTGGCCCATTTCCATATTATCACAAAAATAATGCAACATGATTCCCATCCCAACCTAGGGTCCATCCGCTACACACCCTTTATCCAAATTTACCACACACCAGGGGACTATCGAGTCACCCTCTCCTTTTCCCTCCAAAAAGGCAACCAATGCCATCCACGATGTAGCGTATAGCTAACATCAAACCACGATGGAGCACACAGCAATCCATCAAGCCACGATATGGCATAAAGCCCATATCAATCAAGGTAACCACGCGAACTAAATCGCAAAGATCCACAACGACCTCGATCGGCGCCAATCCACGATGTAGCACAAAGTCGACATCAACCACGCACTCAAGTACACCCGCATCTTCTTTTTATATCCCACCCATGCACATGCCACATAAATTATATTCATGATAATGCATGCACATGCTTATTAACATCCATAAACATACTCATATACAAGCAAGTAATCACATCGCAATAGTGTTCGATACTAACTCGATCATCGCTATACCCTTTAGGGGTACATATGGCACACTCGTTCTCGCACTTGCTAGTAAAACATATAACACACATAAAACCCTAAACAAAGTGGGTTAGTTACACACCTTATTACTAGGAGTTCTAGACTCTCGATCCTCGACGCTATCGTCTTAGCGAAACTACGACTTTCATTTAACGCTTCTTGCTTTGTTGGCCCACACCGTGGCCAATCTCGAACACAGAAAACGGATCTCTTCTTGAACTTTGGGATGGGAGCTTTCCTTGCCCACCTTGGACTGGTACTCGAATCCACGTCCATCGTAATCACTTAATTAGAATCCTTTGGTTAAACGTCATAATACAAAATCTCAAGCTTAACAACTACAATTTAACTTACTTATCAAACGATCTAAAATCTCAAAGGCTCCTCTGACTTTGTCGATTTGCCCCTTAGATGATCGAATCCAAGAGACTTCCTCAATGCTTCCTTCTTTCTCTACACACACAAGAGATTATACTTAATGGTACTATGACATTCGGCCATGCCAAAACTAAGGCCAACCATTCGGTTTTGGCCACTACAACAAGGAATTCATAAATCGATTACTAAGGGCGTAACATACTTACCACTCTTGCTTAAGATTCGCCAACCACACTAGGACACCAAGGGAGATTTCGTCTTCAAGCAACAAAGAAACACCTAACACTTTCGGCCAAGGTGACAACTAAATATGGGAAGGGAATTTCGGCACACCAAGAGGGAGAGGCAAAAGACTTGATGAAGAATTAGCACTCTACCCTCCCCTATTTATAGCATTCGGCCAACCCCTTGAAGTCTCCAAAATTTGGCCAACACCTCACTAATTCAATTCCATTTGAATACTCTACTAATAATCCAATAATTCTTTTAATCTTCATAATATCCTTGATTATCTCCTATAATAATCCTAAAAAAAAAGCTCATATTATCCTTAATATTAACCAAATAAAAATCCAATAAAAATGCTCATATTATCCCATTATCATTAAAAAACAAATAAATAATAATTATCCCACTTAATTTAATCAATAAAAAAATAAATAATAAAATAATTATCCCATAATTATTTAAAATAAAAACTAAACACATGTTTATCACCTCCTACCAAATTTAATTCAAAAGTGATTAAACAACTCACCCATGTGCCGTCAATCTTCAATTTGTCTGCCCAAAAAGAAAAAAACTCCAATTGCACGACCTTTGTTCGAACTCGAACACCATGTCTGCTTGACCTTTCCCCTAACGCCTGTGCCACTCGGCCTCATTGAATTTCATGCTAAAACCCCATCATTTACTTTTAAATCCTTCCTACGCCAATTTCCCCATAACCGCACAACGAAAAAATAAACGCCCAATGCTTCGCGCAGCCCTCGAAACCGCGACCTCTCCTCCTCTCCAGCGCTAAGTAGCGCCTGCAAGAGCCACTTCTCCCAATTGGACTTTCATGTCCATCAACTTGACATTTATTCTTAAGGCCTACTTAGCCCACTCTCTTGACGCAAAAATAAAACCAAAATGCTCCGCTTGGACTCGAACCCTTGCTCACTTAGGCGCCACCTTCCAAAGCCCCCAAGCGGCGCCTCAATCGCCACTTTGCCAAAGTCTTTCTTGTGTCTTAAACTCCATAAAATTATTTTAAGGCCTTCTTGCCCTATTTCTCCTTTTTACACTAAAATTCAAAAATTTCCTAAGTCATCCCTTGCCTTCTAGGGTTCTCCAAACCCCTCAAAATTCCTCCAACATGACCCTAAGCCTACTAAACACTCGGGTTATGCCCCAAACGCATAACCCCTAAACCAGGGTGTTACACAATAGAATTCATTACCTGCCAGTCGATCTAACATCTCATCCATAAAAGGCAACGGAAAATGGTCCTTCCGAGTGGCTTTATTCAACTTTCTGTAATCAATACAAATTCTCCAACCATAGAATATTCTTGTTGGAATCAACTCGTTACGCTCATTTTCAACAATCGTGATTCCACCTTTCTTCACACCACCGCACCTGGACTTACCCATGAACTATCTGAAATAGGATAGATGATTCCTGCATCTAACCATTTGATCACTTCCTTTCTCAAAACTTCTTTCATAATAAGATTAAGCCTCTTTTGCCTATCAATTTAAGCTCTTTCACCTTCTTCTAAAATAATTTTATGCATGCAAAAAGGACTTATACCTCAAATATCAGCTATGGTCCAACCAATTGCTTTCTTAAATTTCTTTAGAACAATAATTAGTTGCTCCTCTTGATCTTTCACGATTCACTAAATAATCACAGTAAAAGTGGAATAAATACCTAAATAAATGTATTTCAAATGGGAAGGAAGTACATTTAGTTCGAGTTTAGGTGGTTCTTCAATTGACAATTTGGGTTGCACAAATTCTCTGACTTCTAACTCCAACGGTTCAAACCGTGTGGGTTGAATAAAATTTCTCGGATTGGCTTACATCAAAGCCATGTTTTCTTCACCTTCTTCATCCTCCAAAAGGTTAAGATCTAAGGCTTTCTCCAATGGATCTTCTTCAAAATTTCTTTCCATAGAAACCAAGGTTTCTTCTATAACTGAACACTCTTCTGTCGAATCGGGAAATTTAATCGCTTTAAAAATGTTAAAGGTTACCTGATCGTCTTGAACTCGCATGGTGAGTTCACCTTTCTGCACATCAATTAACGTTCTTCCCGTGGCTAAGAAAGGTCTCCCAAGGATGATCGGCACTTCTTTATCTGCTTCAAAATCTAAGATAATGAAATCAGCAGGAAAAATAAATTTATCGACTCTTACCAAAACATCCTCGATCTTTCCCTCGGGATATCCTAAAGATCGATCCGCTAGCTAAAGCTTCACAGTTGTAGGTCTTACTTCACCTATCCCTAGCATCTTGAAAATAGACTTAGGCATCAAGTTGATACTCACTCCTAAATCACACAAAGCTTTACCATAGTAAGATTCACCAATGTTACAGGGTATAGTAAAGCTTCCTGGGTCCTTCAATTTCGGTGGCAGTTTGTTCTGCAAGAATGCACTGTACTCCTTTGTCAAGGCAACAGTCTCATACTCAGTCATTTCTTCTTGGACAGTATATCTTTCATAAACTTCACATAATTCAGCATTTGTTCTAAAGCCTCCACCAATGGGATATTGATGTGTAACTGCTTCAGAACATCCAAAACCTTCTTGAATTGCACCTTCTGTTTCTACTTGTATTGCTGTAATCTTTGCGGATATGGAGGTGATAGAACTTTCAGTTGAATCGGACAACTCTTCTGAGTAAGTAAATCTGCACCAAAGAAGATGTTAAAGTATCTGAATTCACTAAGTTAGGATTTACCTTGTCAGTATTTACAGATTTTGATTCCTTTGGTGTAGGAATTTCAATAGTTGGTTGATTCTTCTCAACGGGCTTATCTTCGACATCAATCAATCGGGGATCCAGAATTTTACCACTTCGCAATGCCACTGCCTTGATATGTTCTTTACCCAAATTTCTTGGAATTTCAGTATCGCTCAGCAAGGTTCCTTGTGGTCTATTATGAAGCTCCGTAGCTAACTGATCCATTTGGTTTTCCAAATTTTTCAGTGTTGCTGCTTGGCTTTGGATCAAAGTGTTATTCTTTGCCATGTACGGTTTCAACAAGTTCTCCAAACTGTTTGATGCCTCAGCTTAAGGTGGTCTTGGAGCTTGCTGATTAAACCTTTGAGATTGGTTGGGTCTATGCTGTAATTGGTTGTTGTTCGATCCATTTCCTTGGTTGCTCCAAAGGATGATTACACCATGAAGGATTGTAGAAGTTGGACTGGGGTCCTTGTCCACTCCTATTTTGATGTTGGTTCCCCACATAGTACATTGACTCGGGATTTGATGGAAAATTCTCAAAAGAATGAGCTTGCCCACAGTACACACAGGAAACTACTTCAAACGGATTTGGTGGCTGAGCTGCAAAATTATTAGCACTATTAGCGGTAAACTGTTTTAACATAGAGGAAATAGACCATACCTGAGCTGATAACGAAGTGCGGGCGTCAACTTCATGAACTCCGGCTACACGTCTTCCTGAAGCTATTTGTAACACCTCTCACCCGTATTCAATGTCGAAATAGAGTTACGGAGCATTACCGGACTTTTAACATATATAATAGTACTTTTCTCATACATTCAACCATTTCATACAATCATCATTCAATTTGTCCCTTACAATAGCTTACGAGGCCTTAAACATGCTTTAGAAGCGGTTCGGGACTAAACTGATAACTTATAAAACTTCTACGAAACTTTGAAAATTTTTCTCAATACAGCGGACACACGCCCGTGTCACCAGGCCGTGTCCAGCCGTGTGAAAACAGGGGTTATATAATGACTTGGGTCACACAGCCAACCAAACACCCGTGTGTCTAGCCCGTGTGCCCTTCGAAGTGGCCACACACGCCCGTGTGCCAGGACGTGTGCTAGGCCGTGTTCCAATTAGGGGGTATACTGACTTGTACCACACGGCCAGTCACACGCCCGTGTGTGAGACCGTGTGGAGCATACTGACTTGGTTCTAATATCAACACCAGGAGACACACAGCCGTGTAACATGATCGTGTGTCACACACGGCTATTTGCAAAGCCATCTTGCCACCCTATTTATACATACATGCACAAGCATAGATTGCAACATTATATAATCCAATAGGTAGCCAATCCACAACATTTCAAACACATTTTATACCAATTCAACATAGTATTCAAATACCTAATTTATAACATGCATTTTCCATCCATAAGTCTACTAATTATCAAGACAACATTTGCATATTTTCATTCCATCTACTACTTGCCAAAACATACCACATTTGAACACTTATACACAACCAAAACATTGCACCAAGTTAAGCCAAATCACATGGCTTTAACTATTACCACATCAGGTACCAAAATCACTATCTTAAATAACCATAACTATCATCTTTATAACTAGCCTAACATGCCATATTTACAATATCCAAGAGTTTAAAAGTACCAACAGTAACCGGATAGTGTGATGTGTAACTCAGACTTTATCCAGATCGAGTGAGCTATCGGACCTCTATAAAACATGGAAAAGAAATAGAGTAAGGTTTAAAGCTTAGTAAGCCCATATAATTCAAAATTAAGCTTACCATTATACATAATCAAATAAGTAAACAAAGTATATCAAATTCACTTGCCAAATGCCTATACACAAGCATTCATTAAAAAGTTAGTCATATAAGTACATGTAATCGTCCATTATCTCAATTTAATACTCAATACATTGTATCATATCAAATTCACATATATCATGTACATCATATAAACAGTATTTCATTCGATAACAGTAACAATAACTCATTCGTAAAAACAATACTTCATCTATATAACACATATCTTTTTCACATAACCAATAACAGAATTTATACCCGTTGAACCTATTAGAATATCGAGGGATACTCGGGTGATATACATAACATATAAATCAGTAATCCGTCATTTCATTATCATTTTCGCTCTTTCGAGCTATGATCAGTAAGCTCCTCCTGAGCTGGTGGATAGTAAGCTCTATTGAGCTGAAACAGTAATCTCTAACGAGCTAAAAACAGTAAGCTCTTACAACCTGATACATCGGTAAGCTCATACGAGCTATGGTGAGTCTGCAACACATGCAGGATCTCAACCTAAACAGTAACCCTAGTGACATGTCACTCGTATCCTACGAATTCCTACGGTTCAAACGGGGCTCGGTAACCATCAGAATATATCAATAAGGCATTCAAATTTCAAGTGGATCATTTACTCAATTACATACATTCATTTCAAATAATTACAAATATTTAAAAGTTCGATTCTAATTATACGAACTTACCTCGTATCGCTCGGATAGCAAATATCGGCTATTCGTCCACTTTTCTTTTTCCCCGATCTAATTCCGATCTTGGCTTATCTTGATCTATATAATATCAAAATTAACTCATTCAATATTCATTTCATTCAATTTAGCCCAAAAATCACCTTATGGAAAAATTACACTTTTGTCCCTACTATTTTGACATTTTTACAATTTAGTCCTTAGCTCGTAAAAATGCAAATTCATGCAATTAGACCCTTAATTATGCTATCCAAATTTTAATGGAGTCCCTAGCAGCCGATATCTTTTGTTTAATCACACTTTTACCCACATAATTTTATAATTTCACAATTTAATCCCTTTTTGACATTTTTGTCAAAAATCACTTTACAAAACTAGTTTAACTAACAAAAACTATTCAAAATCAATCATCAACCATCAATTAACTCAAGCATTCAACAATGGCAACATGAAAAATCTTTAACAATTTCAAAATCTAATGTACGGGCTAGCTAGAATACGAAGTAACAATCACAAAGACGTAGAAATCATTAATAACATCCACTAACCAACTAATGCAATATTTGCCACTTAAGGACCTTAAATTTAATGTTCTATAGCTATTTGACATTTTTAGCTAATAGAACACAAGTTTTACGCTTTACGCGATTTAGTCCTTTTTCTTGAATTAAGCATTCAAACAGTAAAATTTCTTTACGAAACTTTCACACAAAAATTCTATCATGCTGTAGACCTTATTAAAATAATAAAATAAATATTTTGACTTCAAATTTGTGGTTCCAAAACCACTGTTCTAATTTGACAAAAAACGGGCTGTTGCATTGTTTGATTTGTTGGCCATTGATAGTTATTACTTGCGATCCTCTCGATGATCTCATAAGCCTCATTATAAGACTTAGAAAAAAATGCACCATTCGCAGAAGCATCTACTATCAATCTTGTATGTGCATTGAGACTATTATAGAATGTCTCCAACTGGATACAATGAGGAATCCCATGATGAGGACACTTATGAAGTAACTCTTTAAATCGCTCCCAAGCCTCATACAAAGACTCGTCATCCAATTGTTGGAAAGGTGTGATCTCGTTCCTCAACTTAGCATTTTTGCTAGGCGGGAAATACTTAACCAAAAATATCTCTGCTAATTCTTGTTATGTAGATATGGAACTTGGTGGCAATGAATTGAGCCATGCTCGTGCTCGATCTCGCAACGAGTACGGAAACAACTTCAACCTCAGTGCGCCTTCTGTCACACCGGCTATCTTGAATGAATCACTCACCTCCATAAACAATCGAAGGTGGAGATATAGATCTTCCGTGGGTATACCACTAAATTGGCCCACCGTTTGGAGCATTTGAAACATCCATGGTTTCAATTCAAATTGCGTTGTCTCAATATCTGGCCTTCTAATTCCTGGATTTAACTCACTGAAAAGTGGCACAGTATATTGTCTGATGCATCGATCCCTATCATCGTAAACGAGGATGGGATTTCGTACACGATTGTCTTCATTACCTTAGTCTTGATTCTGATTTCCAAGGTCCATCTCGACTTATCTTTGAGCTTTTCATTCATGTCTTCTTTGTCTAAAAGTTCGCTCAATTTCAAGGTCTACAGGGAGTAAATCGATAATCTGATCTATGCTCATAAACACCTCAAAAGAAAATAAAAAAATACAAAGAATAAGTTAGTAATGTTAGAAATAAACCAAATTGGAAGTAAATAATTTCACAGAAAAATGATTATGGCAATAGTTAACAATCCCCGGCAACGGTGCGAAAAACTTGTAACGCGTAGGTTTGTGCAAGTGTACACAGTCATTATCAAGTAATAAGTAAGTATCGAGTTATCGTCTCCACAGGGATTGTATTTGTGCTAAGTCACTTAATTTGAAAAAATTATATTAACAATTTGGTAAATAAAAACACAATATGATTGAGAAGTGATGATTAAAATTAAATATATTAAACTAAATGCAATGATCCCTAATGCAAATTATCCTAAATATGCAAACTATATGAATGAAATAGATTTTAGCAAAATTAAACACAATTTGCAACAATTATAACATAACTAAACTAGGATAATTTGTAACGCCCCAAAAATTTAGGGTCATTGTTTTTGCAAGCTTGGATTTATATATCATGGTTGCTTGTGGGTCAGGTAATCTGGGCATGTTTTGGGGATTTTAGGAAGCCTGGGTGCAAGTATGGCTTTGGCAAAATGTTGATTTTTGCTCTTTTGGAAACATGGATGGTAACTTAAAGGGCATGTATATTAAGTGTGCTTGTTTTATGACACAAGAGATCTTGTGTTGTGGTGGCAAGTGGCGTGTTGGGGCATGTGAGAGGGAGTGGTTTCGAATCCCATGGCATGCAAAAATGAGGGGTTTATTTTATATCTCTGTGGCATGAAAGGTAGAGTTTGATTCAAACTCTGAAGAGGTGGTTGGAGACTTGGTCATCAAATGTGGATGAATTTGAATTGGGGGTTTGGAGTGAATCAAGGAGAAATCGGTGGAGATTTTCAAGGGATTTGAAGAGAGGAGTGTTGTAGTCGAATTGTGCAACTTCTATGTGCAAATTCGGCTAGGGGAGACCATTTGGTGCATTTTCGGCAAGGTAAGAGTGTAGAAGCCGAATTCTTTCTTTGCTGTTTTGGGATTTTCTTCTTTTTTATTTCGGGTTTTTCTCTCTTTGTGGCATCTCGTGCAACACTTTTGACCATTCGGGTCTTTTCCTTTTCAGTTCTTTTTTGCCGAAACTCAAGTGAGCAAATGCCAAATACTCTTAAAAGCCTTCTTTTCTTCTTCCCTTAATTTCTGCTTTGGCCGAATCTGTTTCAACTTCTTTGCTTACACCGAATCCTTTCTCCTCTTTCCTCGTATTATTCTGTCAATTCATTTTCAATACCCGAATTTTCCCTCATTCACCTCCTTCTCCATTTGGTTTTCTCCTTTGGTCGAACATAATTCCCTTGTCTCTTTTGAATCCCTAAGCCGATTATTTTTTATTCACCAAATAGCTTAACCGTGTAGTGAAAGGTGGTTTGGTCGAATTCTGCTATTGGTGATTGTCTCCGTCTCATTTCCTTGTGATGCCAACCTCTGTCAACTAGCTGAATACTCAAGCCGTCGACTTTACTCTTTTCTTTTCCACTATTCGATTTTGGCTTTCGAAGGGGGAGGCTTCTCTGGTATCGCAGGGCATCTGTAGCGATTACGTGGGGGTAAGTGTTTTGGCCGAATGTTTCTTTGGTATTGGTAGGGATTGTAAACCTTAGGTTTTAACCAATCATAATTATGGGAATCAGTAGTATCGCTTGATTCACGACTCTGACAAGTGATTAGTTCAGATCGGTGACTTTGGAGGATTAGTGATCCACTTGTGTTGCAGAGGCTTTGGGCGTGAGCAGTTACTCGGTTTCGCAAGTAAGGTGTGTAATCATACACCCAGTATTGTTACTGTCAAAAATGATGGACAATGGTGTGTATTCACACCCTTGTGTCACTGTGAATCGGCAAAAGCCGAAAAGTCAAAACTCTGACATCTGAGGGCTCACGAGCGTGCGAATGCTCGTATGGTAAACTGAGCCCAGAAATCGTCGGCGACACACTGTAGAGGCCACCACGAGCGTTCTCGTGGGCTTAGGTCGTAATGGGCCACGTTGAGCCGAGATGGGCCATGTGGGCCCAATGGGCTCATGGGCCCCACATGGGTAAAATCCACGGTAAGTGAATAATAATGGATTGGGCCATATTGTTCACATAGCCGTGACTAAATATGGGCTTAATGGGCCACACGAGCGTGTGGGCCCACTTGGGCCGAATATTGGGCTTTGGGCCATTTACACCGTTTTGACCACGTATGTTATCTGAGTCGCTCGAGGGGACTGTAGACTTTTGGGAAGGTTGTAAATTGAATGAAATACCCTTTTAGGGTAGAATTATCGAAATACCCTTGTAGGGTAGAATTACCGAAATACCCTTGTAAGGTTGAAATTACCGTTTTACCCCTAACCGACGAAATGACCATTATACCCCTAGTGGTAGTTTAGTTGTTGTGTGTATGATATCTATATGATTGGTTATGAATATGACATACTGCATACACATAATATTTATGACACGACATTCTGCATTGGGGTTGGGATTCTGGTTTGGAGGAAGTACTGTATTAGTGGCTCTGCCACGTTTTTACTATTCTAGTGGCTTCGCCACGTATTCTGATTTTAGTGGCTAGGCCACATTTACTGTTGCTAGCAGCTTTGCTGCGTTACTATTAGCAGCTAGGCTACGATATTGGTGTGTTGGCTGGATGGGTCAACTTAGTCCACACATGGTGTGTTGGTTGGTACGAGTGGTGTGTTGGCTGGATTGGGCTGGGTTGCATCTCTGTTCTGTATTGTTATTATTTTGGGCTTAAGCCCACACTGTTACTGTATAGGGCTAAAGCCCAGATTGATCTGTTACTGTATAGGGCTTAGGCCCAGTCTGTTTCTGCTTGCACTGATTATTATTTGATGGGTAGGAGATTACACACTGAGTTTTCGCAAACTCACCCTTTCTTTAATCTGCATGAGTAATCCCAATATGTCGATTTTGAGCCGCGAGGGACCCGGAGGTGGCCATGTGAACACTGATTGTCCGCTTGAGACTTAAATATTTAATTTATATTTGGGTTTGATTATGTAATAAGAACATTTCAGGTTTAACTTTTATTTGGTTTTAACTTCTTATTTCTACCTGCTAGATTAGGAAGAAAAAATGTGTAACACCCCTTACCCGTATCCAACATCGGAACAGGGTACAAGGCGTTACCGGACTTAAAATTTCTTGAACATGTAAAACCGGGTCATAAAATTTCGTCAAATTTAAAAATTTTCTAACACATGCATTTTGTCCCTTATATGGGGTTATAAAGCTCAAAACATCCTTTAGGATGGTTTGGGACTAAACCGAGAACTTTGGATACTTTTGGGAAAATTTAGAAAATTTTGTCAAAACAGGGGTCACACGCCCGTGTGGTCTGGGACACACCCGTGTCCCTAACCCGTGTAACTCTCTGTTTATGACGTCATCATCAAAATAGGGTCACACGGCCTTGGCACACGCCCGTGCTCTTAGATCGTGTTTGTCACATGGCTGAGACACACGGCCGTGTCTCTGCTCGTGTGGCCTGGAAGTTGGCTATTTTCCAAGCCAGTTCCCTACTCTTAAACACAAACTCTCTTGTATCCATTTCATCAACATGTATCATGCCATAATTTGACATCCGAATATCCAATTTTGCACACACATTCTCATACACATCGTCATTCATGAAATCATTTGTAAACAACATCCACAACATCTCAATTATGCAATTACCACATACTTGAATAACCACATCATAGGCGTATAACAACCATCAATATTGGCCATCTCCAAATAGCCTTAATCAAAATGAACATTTATTAAATAAGGGCCAACATTTTAGGCCATAAGAAATATGACATATATGACACAACGACCAAGCCTACTATACATGCCATAACCCAAAAATTAATGTATCTAGATATACCAAGTGTTCCAATTGATAGTGTGAGCGAATCTCCGACGTCCACCGATCCCCGAGCTAACTAGGCGATACTACAAGGCAAGGGAAAAGAGAGGGGAAGTAAGCATAAATGCTTAGTAAGTTCATATACAAATAATAAGAAATTAATAAACTTGTGTGGATAAATCCTCACAATAATTTCTTAAGATGATATAATCATTATTTCACATGCTCACACCTTATTACTCATGTTCACATTAATCTGTCTACTTGAGTCACTGTCACTAAATTATTTATTTCTCGAGATACAGAGCTCCTAATGAAGAACCGTTAATTTTACCTGAAACTAGACTCACATAAATTTTTACCATATAAATTTCAGAATTTTTTGTCTAGCCAATTAGTACAGTTTATTCATTAAATTTACCCCTATTTTGCTGTCCAACAGTTCTGACACTTCTTCACTACGAATCAATTTTCTCCTTGTATAAAATTAATATTATGTTATAGTTTTTTTCAATTGAAAATAGACTTATTAATAATTTCAAGCATATTAATTATACTCCATGATTATTTTTTTACAATTTTTACTGATTTTCCAAAGTTGGAACAGGGGATTCCGAAACTCATTCTGACCCTATCTCACTAAAATTCAAATATCTCATAATTCACACTTCTTTTTCTTACTCTGTTTCTTTTATAAAAAAATAGACTCATTAATATTTAATTTCATATCTCATCCAGCCTTTAATTAAATTTCCACCTTTTTTGGTGATTTTTCAAAGTTATACTAATGCTGCTGCCCACAACTGTTTTAATGTCAATTTCACTCATTCATTAATTCTTTGTGTTCACTTTCATTTATACACACTTACACCAAAGCATATTATAACTTGGCACACAACAATCAAGTGATCATAGAAACATATTACTCATTTGCATCCTTATCATTAATGCATCATAATCCGAGCACATTATTTATGAGTCTCGTATACATACCTGTGCCTAGTCATAATACTCACATATCCTATTCTTACTTATCTTGAGCATACTCCTTGAATTTCCCATTGAACTACTTGTAATATTAGGGATGTTTGGAATATCTCGTACACCTGGTAGGACTCCAATTTCATATCCCAGATATGGTCTTACATGGGATCACATATAGGTGCCGATGCCATGCCCCAGACATGGTCTTACATTGACACTCATCTCGAGCCGATGCCATGTCCCAGACATGGTCTTACACTAGCTCATACTCATCTCGGTGTCGATGCCATGTCCCAGACATGGTCTTACACTGACACAACTTGAGTCCAATGCCATGTCCCAGACATGGTCTTACACTGGCACACTCACTGCCATGGTCCAACCATGGTCTTTTCCACAATTAAATCCACGAGTCGTAGTACGAATGTACTTGACCCTGCATTTCTCACGATTGATCCTTCAATCCAATCTCGTACTTGCATAAAGTCATGACTAGATAACAAACATATATAAAATAATACATCATCTCAATTCAAATTTAATAATCGTTCACTATAGACTAACCATATGAACTTACCTCGACGCGAATCGGTCATTTTGATTGACATTTCCCCGTACTTGGTCTAAATCTTGATTTCTTTGATCTAAAATGTCACATTTCACTTAATTATCACTCACATTACTCATTTTAATACAAAAATCATACTACGAAAAATTTACAATTTTGCCCCTAAACTTTCTCATAATTACGCTTTTGCCCCTAGGCTCGTAATATGATTTTTATTCAATTTCTATAAAATTCAAGGTCAGCCGAACCTTTTTCTCTTCCAAAGCAACCTCAAATTCTTATTATTTCACACTTTTAGGAGCATTTACAATTTTTACTAATTAATCTGTTTTAACCATTTTCAACGAAAATCACTTAGCAAAAATCGTTCTCCTAACCTTGTGCACCCTTATTCTACCATTAAACATCAAAATGCACAAATATCTAGCATGGGTCAATTTTTAAACTTCATTTTTCATGCAAATAAATGGTAAAAATAGAAAGGTTAAGCTTCTAGGATCTCAAAAATACTAAGAACATTAAAAACGGGGCTCAAATGCACTTACAATTGAGCTTTGAAAAAGCTTGAAACCCTAGCCATGGCTTTTTGAAAATTTCGGCAGCATGGAGAAGAGAATGAGCAGATTTTTGGGTTTCAATTTTGTCTTTTATGCCTTAAAACACCCAAATGACAAAAATGCCCTTTTTACTAAACCTTCAATTTTTACCCTTCCATGACTAGTTTTGTCCATAACAAAATATGATTGTCTATTTGCCATTTAAAGACCTCTAGTTTAAACCCCCATTTAAAACAAGTACTTATGTTCTAGAACTCATATTTTGCAATTAATGCAATTTAAACCCAATAAAAAAATTGGGCACTTTATCGATAAAAATTACTTAACAAAATTTGCACACCATAACATGTCATAGACTCTAAAAAAATCATAAATTAAATATTTTTACTTCGAGTTTGTGGTCTCGAAACCACTGTTCCGACTATGCCTTATTTTGGGCTGTTACAAAACGGGTTTTTCAAAATAATAACTGTTTCCAAAGAAAATCACGCATTTCAAACTTCAAAGTTTACAATTAGAAAAGCTTTCGTGGTTTTTAATTCAGATTAATAAACTTGTAATAAATGATATGACCAATAAGTGGTTAACAAGTTTTGACTTTGCAACCCCAACGTTTTCAATAGCACTTTGTTTTAAAAAGGATTTAAAACTTTAGTCACGAATTTTCATCGACAAGACCAGTTTTCAAATCAACACTTCGATGTGACACGTTAGATTTGATCATAACGTCTAGGTCGGGTTCGGGGTGTTACATTTAGTGGTATCAGAGCCAAGTTGCAAAACTCGACTGTGGAATGGGTTCTTGAAAATTTTCTAAAATTATCTAAATTTTGGGTTTTGAAAGAAAATTGAAAGGTTGTTACTGAAAGTATGGCACCCCGAGTCTCCGGTGCCAAATCTGTAAGTTCTCTGACACTGTTTGCCACTATAGATTTAAATATTATACTGAGAAACTACTATAGATAGTAGAACTTTGCTAAAACTCTTTTGTTAGGGTAAACTGAGACTGTAGAAGACTGAAAACTGTAGTGAGATATCTTGATCTGCGAAAACAAAAACTTTAAATACTGGTTGTCATAAAACATTCGTTAATAATTATTTGAACTATGAACTGATTCATAAGATTTTGAAAACAGATAAAATGCTATATCGGTATGAGCACAAGAGGTATTTGCGGAAGGGGTACACGAGGCCGCGATAGAGGCCGAGGTGCTAGGGCTGGGTCTTCAGCATCGGGTCACATGCCTACAAGGGAGGCACCAGCCTCACCAATAACTGAGACAGGGTCTCATGATCGAGCAGTTGGGGATGATGCTCTATCCCAAGCAATGCTGTGTGTTCTTGAAAGGGTTGTTGGAGCGAGTACTGGGATAGTGGGCCGAGGGTCAATTTCTGAGCGACTCCGGTCTAATAGAGAGGAAATCTTCAGGGGAGTTTCTGGTGTAGCCTCAAATGTGGCAGAGTATTGGTTAGAGGCTACCGAGCGGATAATGGATGACCTTGACTGTACTGTGGAACAGAAGTTAAAGGGAGTAGTGCCCTTACTGCGAGACGACACCAGTGGTAGCTCATTGTGAGAGAGGGTACGCAAGCTGACTGTTTGACGTGGGATTTCTTCAAGACGGCCTTTCAAGGGAAGTATCTGGGCACAAGTTATGTGGACGCCCGAAGAAAGGAATTTCTCGAGCCCGACCTAAGAATAAGACGATTAGCGCGTGATATGAGACGAAATTCTTCTTTGTTGAGTCGTTATGCACGCGAAATAGTCGCAACTGAGTATGAACGTTGTGTGCGGTTCGAGGATGGCCTCCGGGACGAGTTATGTGTGCTAATAGCTCTGCAGAGGGAGCGAGACTTTGCTGCCCTTGTTGAGAAAGCAAAAATTGCAGAGGATGTGAAGCGCTCTGAGCGCCAGAATCGTGAGAAAGATAAGGGTAAATTTAAAAGGGATTTCGGGCCCTCGGGTTCTTCTGGAAAGCCTATAAAGAAGGCCAGATTTGATGGGTCAGTCCAAGCAGTTCCTGTTACTATGGTTAGACCGCAGGCTTGCGCAGATTGTTGGAGAGCTCACCAGGGTGAGTGCTGGAAACGAACTGGGGCGTGTTTCAAATGTGGGTCCATGGATCATCAGGTCAAGAACTGTACTCAGAGGCCTGTTCAGATGCAAGCCGTAGGTCATGGCCATGTTCAGCCAGGGAGAGGTGGTCAGCAGCCACCGAGAGGCCATGGTCAGGCCAGAGGGGGAAATGGTTTGAGAAGAGGACGTGGAGCACCGGGCAGAGGTACTGGTAACACTGAGGCGAGACAGCCAGCTTTGGTCTATGCCACCCGTCGCCGAGAGGATGGCGACGCCCCGGACGTCATAACTGGTACGTTCCTAATTTATAATGTACCATACACTGCTTTAATTGATATTGGGTCTACACACTCGTATGTTGCATGCATTGTGTCTGGGACGTTGGGTTTTCAGTTTGAAACTACTGATAGAGGGATGACTGTGTTAAGTCCACTGGGACAGTCGGTTAGGGTGAATAAGTTGTTCAGAGATGTGCCCCTAGAGGTCCAAGGGGTTGTCTTTCCGGCGAATTTGATTGAACTATCGTTTGGTGAATTCGATCTTATATTAGGCATGGATTGGTTAGTGAAACACCGTACAAATTTGGATTGCGCTGCTAAGCGTATGGTGTTGAAGTCTACTGAGGATGAGGAGGTGGTGGTGTTGGGGGAGCGAAGAGATTATTTGTCTAACGTAATCTCAGCATTAAAGGCCGAGAAATTAGTTCGCAAGGGTTGCGAGACGTTTTTAGCTTATGTCAGCAGTTCTGATTCTAAAGGTCCTTTTGTTGGAGATGTCAGAACTGTTAAAGAGTTTTCAGATGTATTTCCTGAAGAGCTTCCTGGGTTGCCCCCAAACTGTGAGGTCAAATTCGGTATTGAGCCCCTACCGGGAACAGCTTCGGTGTCTATCGCCCCTTATAGGATGGCATCGAAGGAGCTGGTGGAGTTAAAGGCTCAAATTCAAGAGCTACTGGATCGAGGATTCATTTGGCTGAGTGTGTCTTCTTGGGGAGCACCAGTGTTATTCGTGAAGAAAAAGGATGGATCCATGTGCATGTGCATCGATTATTGTCAATTGAATAAGCTGATGATTAAGAATAAGTACCCTTTGCCGATGATAGATGATCTGTTTGACCAACAGCGAGGAGCTTCAGTTTTCTCCAAGATAGATCTTCGATCTGGGTACCATCAGCTAAAGGTTAAGGAGGCAGATGTGTATAAGACTGCATTTAGGACTCGTTATGGTCATTACGAGTTCCTAGTAATGCCGTTTGGATTGACAAATGCACCAGCTACTTTCATGGATATGATGAGCCGAGTATTCCAGCCCTATTTGGTCGTGGTGGTGTTTATAGATGACATCCTGGTGTATTCAAGAACCGAGGAGGATCATGATGCACATCTTAGAATTGTTTTACAAATTTTGAGGGAAAAGCAGCTATACGCAAAGTTCAACAAGTGTGAGTTCTGGTTGTGAGAAGTGACATTTCTGGGTCACATGGTGTCTTCCGAGGGGATTAGGGTTGATCCTCAAAAAATTGAAGCCGTATTGAATTGGAAACCATCAAAGACCGTATCTGAGATTCGAAGCTTTCTGAGTCTGGCTGGGTATTACAGATGTTTTGTTGAGGGGTTTTCACTGATTACTGCACCCCTGACTAAGTTACTGCGTAAAGGGATACCGTTTAATTGGAATAATAAGTAGCAATAGAGTTTTGAGAAACTGAAGAAAGTTCTGACTGAAGCCCCTATGCTAATACAACCAGAGTGTGGGAAGGAATTCATTGTCTACAGTGATGCGTCGCACATTGGATCGGGTTGTGTGTTGGTGCAAGAGGGTAAGGTGGTTGCGTATGCGTCTCATCAACTTAAGCCTCACGATGCGAATTAGCCCACTCACGACCTGGAGTTAGCTGCGGTGGTGTTCGCACTGAAGATTTGGAGGATTTACTTATGCGGTGAGAAGTCTATTATTTACACGGATCATAAAAGCCTCAAGCACCTCCTTACTAAGAAGGAGTTAAATCTTAGGCAACGAAGATGGATAGATTTTCTTAAGGATTATGATTTCTCGATTGAGTACCATCCTGGTAAAGCTAACGTAGTAGCTGATGCACTAAGCCGTAGGGTTGTATCTGATTTGAGAGCAATGTTTGCTCGTCTCAGCCTGTTTGAAGATGGTAGCTTGTTGGCTGAACTCCAAGTGAGACCGACCTGGATTGATCAAATTAAAAAGAAGCAGTTGTTGGATGAGTCATTGGTTCCTCGATTCTGATTGGTTGAGAAGGGGGAGACTGTAGACTTTGGGCTGAATAGTGAGGGAGTATTATGTTTCCGTGGGAGAATTTGTGTACCGAGAGATTCTGATCTGAGGCAGTCTATCCTATAGGAGGCGCATAGCAGTCCTTATGCTATGCATCCTAGTGGAAACAAGTTGTATCGAGATCTGCGTGAACTGCCTGGTGGCCAGGGCTTAAGCGCGAGGTTACTGATTTCCTGGGTAAGTGTCTGACATGCCAGCAAGTTAAGGCTGAGCACCAACTGCCTTCTGGGTTACTACAGCCAGTAAAGATTCCACTCTGGAAGTGGGAAAGGGTAACCATGGATTTTGTAAGTGGGCTACCCTTAACGCCGACTAAGAAGGACTCGGTATGGGTTATTGTTGACCGACTGACTAAATCTACCCACTTTATACCGGTCTGCACTGATTATTCGCTGCAGAAGTTGGCTAAGTTATACGTGGCTGAGATTGTGAGACTGTATGGGGTACCAGTTTCTATCATTTCGGATAGAGATCCTAGATTCACATCTCGATTCTGAAAAAAGTTACACGAGGCTTTGGGTACAAGGTTGGACTTCAGTACTGCATTTCATCCTTAGATTGACGGTCAGTCGGAGAGCGTGATTCAGATATTAGAGGACATGTTTAGAAGTTGTGTAATTGATTTCAAAGGCAGTTGGGAAGATTACTTGCCTCTAACAGAGTTTTCATATCACAATAGCTACCAATCCAGTATTCAGATGGCACCATACGAGGCGTTATATGGTCGTAGGTGTCGTACCCCTACTTGTTGGATAGAACTTGGTGAGCATCGAGTTTTGGGGCCAGAGTTAGTTTCTAAAACTGAAGAGAAAGTAAAGTTGATTCGAAATCGATTAAAGGAAGCATCTGATAGGCAGAAGTTGTATGCAGATTTAAAGCGTAAAGAGATAGAGTAATTGGTGGGGGATTAGGTCTATTTGAAGGTCTCACCATGGAAGAAGATTATGAGATTTGGACGGAAAGACAAACTGAGCCCTAGATTCATCAGACCTTACCGAATATTAAAGCGTGTCTGACCGGTCACCTATCAACTTGAGCTGCCTCCTGAGTTAAACCGGATACATGATGTGTTCCACGTCTCCATTTGAGGCGATATCGCTCTGATCCCTCACATATAGTACCGGTTGAGGAGATTGAGGTTAGACCTGATCTGACTTTTGAGGAAGATCCAGTGCAGATACTGGATCGTGATGTTAAGGTATTAAGGAGGAAATCTGTTCCTTTGGTCAAGGTGCTTTGGCGTAATCACGGTACCAAGGAAGCCACGTGGGAGCCTGAGGAGGCGATGAAACAACAATATCCCTACCTATTCTGACAAGGTAAATTTCGAGGCCGAAATTTCTCTTTAGGGGGGTAGAGTTGTAACGCCCCAAAAATTTAGGGTCATTTTTTTTGCAGGCTTGGATGTATATATCATGGTTGCTTGTGGGTCAGGTAATCTGGGCATGTTTTGGGGATTTTAGGAAGCCTGGGTGCAAGTATGGCCTTTGGCAAAATTTTGATTTTTGCTCTTTTGGAAACCTGGATGGTAACTTAAAGGGCATGTATATTAAGTGTGCTTGTTTTGTGACACAAGAGATCTTGTGTTGTGGTGGCAAGTGGCGTGTTGGGGCATGTGAGAGGGAGTGGGTTCGAATCCCATGGCATGCAAAAAGGGGGGGTTTTATTTTATATCTCTGTGGCGTGAGAGGTAGAGTTTGATTCAAACTCTGCAGAGGTGGTTGGAGACTTGGTCATCAAATGTGAATGGATTTGAATAGGGGTTTGGAGTGAATCAAGGAGAAATCGGTGGAGATTTTCAAGGGATTTGGAGGAGAGGAGTGTTGTAGCCTAATTGTGCAACTTCTATGTGCAAATTCGGCTAAGGGAGACCATTTGGTGCATTTTCGACAAGGTGAGAGTGTAGAAGCCGAATTCCTTTTTTGCTGTTTTGGGATTTTCTTCTTTTTCGTTTCGGGTTTTTCTCTCTTTGTGGCATCTCATGTAGCACTTTTGACCATTCGGGTCTTTCCCTTTTCAGTTCATTTTTTTCCGAAACTCAAGTGAGTAAATGCCAAATACTCTTAAAAGCCTTCTTTTCTTCTTCCCTTAATTTCTGCTTTAGCCGAATCTGTTTCAACTTCTTTGCTTACACCGAATCCTTTCTCCTCTTTCCTCGTATTATTCTATCAATTCATTTTCAATAGCCAAATTTTCCCTCATTCACCTCCTTCTCCATTTGGTTTTCTTCTTTGGCCAAACATAATTCCCTTGTCTCTCTTGAATCCCTAAGCCGATTATTTTTTATTCACCAAATAGCTTAACTGTATAGTGAAGGGTGGTTTGGTCGAATTCTGCTATTGGAGATTGTCTCCGTCTCATTTCATTGTGATGCCAACCTCTGTCAACTGGCTGAATACTCAAGCTGTCGACTTTACTCTTTTCTTTTCCAATATTCAGTTTTGGCTTTCGAAAGGGGAGGCTTCTCTGGTATCGCAGGACATTTGTAGCGATTACGTGGGGGTAAGTGTTTTGTCCGAATGTTTCTTTGGTATTGGTAGGGATTGTAAACCTTAGGTTTTAACCAATCATAATTATGGGAATCTGTGGTACTGCAGATTCACGACTCTGACAAGTGATTAGTTCAGATCGGTGACTTTGGAGGATTAGTGATCCACTTGTGTTGCGAGAGGCTTTGGGCGTGAGCGCTTGATTACTCGGTTTCGCAAGTAAGGTGTGTAATCATACACCCAGTATTGTTACTGTCAAAAATGATGGACAATGGTGTGTATTCACACCCTTGTGTCACTGTGAATCGGCAAAAGCCGAAAAGTCAAAACTCTGACATCTGAGGGCTCACGAGCGTCACGAATGCTCGTATGGTAAATCGAGCCCGAGTAAATCGTCGACACACATCAGAGAGCCACCACGAGCGTTCGTGGGCTTAGGTCGTAATGGGCCACGTTGAGTAGATGGGCCATGTGGGCCCAATGGGCTCATGGGCCCCACATGGGTAAAATCCACGGTAAGTGAATAATAATGGATTAGGCGATATCGTTCGCATAGCCGTGACTGAATATGGGCTAGTGTGGGCCCACTTGGGCCGAATATTGGGCTTTGGGCCATTTACACCGTTTTAACCACGTATGTTATCTGAGCCATTCGAGGCGACTGTAGACTGTTGAGACGGTTGTAAAATGACCGAAATACCCATGTACGGTAGAATTACCGAAATACCCTTGTAAGGTTGAAATTACTGTTTTACCCCTAACAGACAAAATGACCATTATACCCTTAGTGGTAGTTTAGTTGATGTGTGTATGATATCTATATGATTGGTTATGAATATGACATACTGCATACACGTAATATTTATGACACGACATTCTGCATTGGGGTTGGGATTCTGGTTTGGAGGAAGTACTGTACTAGTGGCTCTGCCACGTTTTTACTGTTCTAGTTTGTAACACCCCAAACCCGTATCCGTCGCCGAATTAGGGTTACGAGGTATTGCCAGAAGAATACAACTTTCGTATAATCACATAATCATATAGATCTTATTCACAATTATTTATATATTAAACTTTTCTTCTAACTAAACGTATGAATCATATTTCAGAGTTCAATCTAATTTCATTTTAAACATATATCATATTTACAAGTCAATGCACATATATCAAAGCCACACCAAATACCTTATAATACATATATATATAAATCATGAGTTTATTAGACAAAACCATATGCGACATTAAATATGGATAATATGAGCAAACTTACATATCATATTTATTAAAGACTTACCTATTTCGATTACAAGATCAATCACAAATAACGATATTATTATTCTATCATGCAAATCATCATTTACGGTTATGATTAATAAAATCAAAGTACACCTAGGTCATTAGCATACTAGCATGTATAATAGCTGTAACACCCCAAACCCGGCCTAGACGTTACGATCGGATCTGGCATGTCACATGGAAAGGTTGTTAAAGAACTTCGTGATCGTTTAAATATTTCGAGCTTTGGTTCAATTTTAAAAAAAACAGACTTGATTTAATGCTTCTTGCAAAATATTACAAACTCCGAAAGGTTGTTTTATAATACAGAAATCAGATTCGGTGGTTTTCGAAAAATGCGTTATTTGAAATAGTTTTTGAAGTTTCAAGAAAATCCCGAGTTTAATTATTTATTGCTTGTGATCCGTTTGTTAATATTTTGGAAAAAAGATTGTTTATAAAGTTTTTTTTAGAAAACTCTGTATTTAACATTTCATAATATAAAATAACCGTATTAAATCAAAAACCAAATTAAATCCCGGAGGCCTTATTACATAACAAATTCCCAAATTTAAAATAAGTTTAAAATAAAGAAAAATCGGAGTTTACGAAAGAAGTAACGTATGTCCACCGCAGAGTCCTCCTCAGCTCCAAATCGCCGAACTAGGGATTGCCTACAAAATTAAGCAGAGGGGTGAATTACGAGAACTCAGTGTGTAATTCCCCTTACGAACGAAATCTGGTCTCAGCCTACAGAAACAAATTGGGCCTTAGCCCTCACAGTAAAAAATTTGGCTGAAGCCCATGCGTATCGAATTGGGCCGTAGCCCTAACAACATGGCATATCAGATAGTGAATGCAATGCAACCCAGCACAACCTAGTATTCCATCTGCTACACACCGCTCCATATGTCCAACCTCAACACACCTGTGGGGATTTCTACAATCAACCCTCCATCCACTACACTCCTCATTGCCAGTCATGCTGCTCAAAGCCGATATAATGTGACAGAGTCACCGATATAAGTGGCCTAGCCACCGAAACAATGTGACAGAGTCACCGATATATATGTGGCCTAGCCACCGAAATAATGTGACAGAGTCACCGATATACACTGCCCCTTTTCATCAATATCATATCCCAATCCCATGCAACATATAATCATAATGTGATGAGTGCAACATATATCAATGTACATTGAATAATCGGAGCATACACATATTCATGCTGAGTTATTTAAATGACATAATCAAAAGGTAACTAACCTGGTATCTCTGATTTTACCACGAAGGGTAACTCAACAAATAGTTATAGATATTTCACTTTTAAACAATACACATATTTATTACTAATCAAACAAGGAAAGGTGTGAGAATTACACACCTGATTACGCGAAGAACTAAACACTCTTGATCGTCTCTACTCTCACTAGTGGGAATAACCACTATCTGCCTATTCCAAGCGGATGTCTTTGGTGTGTTTGGTGTGTTTGGGGGTCTTGGGGGAGGCTCGGGTTCGAGCCAGAACTTTGGTAAAATTTTTCTTTTTAGGGCACTTTAGGGGGAGAGCTAGTGGATGCAGGCCTTAAGTATGTTTGGTTGTAATTTGATGTCACAAGGAGCAAGATGGCTTAGTGGTTGGCGTCACAAGGGAGCATGGAAGGGGGAGTGGGTTCGAATCCCACATGTTGTTTTTGGAGAGTTCTTTTTGTGCCAGGAAGGGAGAGTGGTGGATTTAGCGTTGGACTCTCCTAGGAAGAGTTTGAATTGGTCAAATAAATTCAAATGATGGATGGAGAGGATTTGGTGGAGTGAATTGTGGATAAAATCAAGGGATGTGGTGGAGGGATGAAGTTGGCCGAAAATGGGAGACTTGAGAAGGGGGAAAATTCGGTCAAAGTGTAAGGGAGTGTAGGGGATTTTGGGTGGCATTTTCGGTAATGGGAGAGTAGTGTGCCGTTTGTGTCAAGAGTGGCTAGGTGAGTTTTGTTTCCTTATAATTTTCGGTTATAGCATTTTGGGGATAACATTGCTCTCTTTCCTTTGCCGAAACCTGGAGTGACTGTTCTCTTTGTATTCATCTCTTTTCTTTTCTCTCTCAAGCTATGTAGCCGAAACTTTAACCTTCCCATCCTTCTCTTCTTTTTCTTTCCTTCCTACTTTTTCTTCTTCACCACAAGCTGAATTCTCTTGAAGCCACTCTTTGCCGAACCATCCTCTTACCATCCTCTTTTGATTTTCACCATAGCCGAACCTTCATTATTCTCCTTTACTTCTCTATTTTCTCCATTAAACCAAAACCCCTACTCCTTTGTTTTGTTTAGTTTTTCTCCAAAGCCGAATTGTGCTCTCCTTCTATACTTCTTCATTTTTTTCTATAATCATTTTCTTGTGCTAGCCGAATCCCCTCTTGTACCTAACTAAATCCATTCTTTCATCTTCTGCTGTTAGCCGAACATCAAGAAGCAAGGTGCTAGGATCTTTTTGTCAGCCAAAAGTCTCTCTTCAATTGGTTTGTCCTTGTTGCAAGGGTCGAATCTCTCTTCAGTCGACTTTAAGGTTTCCTTTGGTATAATCCAAAGCCGAATCTGGTGTTGTGCGACTTCTTGTTAACCAAGGTAAGGAGTTCCTCTCTAGTTCTTTGCAATTAGACTCTATCCGTTTTATTCCGCCATAATCAAACCTCCCTATTTGACAACCATCGTTTCTCTCTGAAAATATTGTACTGATCAGGACTCTCTTTATGGATGCGAGTGCTAGCCGATCTAATGAGGGTGCGTTAAAAGAGCCTGAGGGGAGTGGACTCGTAGTCTCTGCTTCCAAGTTCAAACATCATGCTGTGTCGGCGGTTCAAGACTTTCCGCCGGGTTGTGGTAGAGAGCCGACATCTGCTTGGGATAGGCAGATAGTGGTTATTCCTGCTAGTGAGTAGAGACGATCAAGAGTGTTTAGTTCTTGGCGTATGTCGGTGTGTGTAATTCTCACACCTTTCCTTGTTTGATTAGTAATAAATATGTGTATTGTTTAAAAGCCGAAATATCTATAACAGCTGTTGAGTTACCCTTGGGGGGGTAAAATCGGAGATACCAGGTTAGTTACCTTTTGATTATGTCATTTAAATAACTCAGCATGAATATGTGTATGCTCCGATTATTTGATGTACATTGATATATGTTGCACTCATCACATTATGATTATATGTTGCATGGGATTGGGATATGATATTGATGAAAATGGGCAGTGTATATCGGTGACTCTGTCACATTGTTTTGGTGGCTAGGCCACTTATATCGGTGACTCTGTCACATTATATCGGCTTTGAGCAGCATGACTGTCAGCATGACTGCCAATGAGGAGTGTAGCGGATGGAGGGTTGATTGTAGAAATCCCCATAGGTGTGTTGAGGTTGGACATATGGAGCGGTGTGTAGCGGATGGAATACTAGGTTGGGCTGGGTTGCATTGCATTCACTATCTGATATGCCATGTTGTTAGGGCTACGGCCCAATTCGATACGTATGGGCTTCGGCCAAATTTGTGACTGTGAGGGCTAAGGCCCAATTTGTTTCCGTGGGCTAAGACCAGATTTCGTTCGTAAGGGGAATTACACACTGAGTTCTCGTAACTCACCCCTCTGCTTAATTTTGCAGGTAATCCCTAGTTCGAGGATTTGGAGCCGAGGAGGACTCTGCGGTAGCCATGCGTTACTTCTTTCGTAAACTCCGTTTTTCTTTATTTTAAACTTATTTTAAATTTGGGAATTTGTTATGTAATAAGGCCTCTGGGATTTAATTTGGTTTTTGATTTAATACGGTTATTTTATATTATGAAATGTTAAATACGGAGTTTTCTAAAAAAAAAACTTTATAAACAATCTTTTTTTCCAAAATATTAACAAACGAATCACAAGCAATAAATAATTAAACTCGGGATTTTCTTGAAACTTCAAAAACTATTTCAAATAACGCGTTTTTCGAAAACCACCGAATCCAATTTCTGTATTATAAAACAACCTTCCGGAGTTTGTAATATTTTGCAAGAAGCATTAAATCAAGTCTATTTTTTTAAAATTGAACCAAAGCTCGAATTTTTTAAACGATCACGAAGTTCTTTAACAACCTTTCCATGTGACATGCCAGATTCGGTCGTAACGTCTAGGCCGGGTTTAGGGGGTTACAATAGCATTTCAAATTGTCTTTTCTCGACTAATTCATTTCATTAGCCATTTTGACATATGCGCATATATATATATATATTTGTATATATATAATATCAATTAACATATAAACAACCAAAACCAATTTCTCATTCAAATTATAGCATAACCACAACTTCATCTAAAATTAAATCATGGCCAAATGTACATATACCATAACCGAATTATCAAAACTAAACACTCAAACATTTAATTAAGAACATGTAAAATCAAGTTTAAACCAAAGGGTCAAGCCATTTTCGCAAGGTACCATGATCATTGTTCTTCAACTTTTGACTAAATAAAAGACTAATTAAATCAAGTACATCACTCACATACATATATACCATGAAATGAACCTTTAAATTAAACTTATAGCAAGGCCGAATATCCACGACATTAATACCATGACCAACATTACCAAATCATACTCACACATAGAAACATAGCCATTTTTGCATTGCATGTATATATATACATATCATTCGAACTGTAACATCCTGGAAAGGGCCTATGCATTTTCGGTTTAATTGTACGAAGTAACATGTTTTATGTACTAAGAATAAATTTTGAACAATTTTGGAAACACGAAAATGTATGGAAATGTTAAGTTAAAAAAATGGAAAGTGAACATTTTTGGAAACTTGGAAATGGATGGAAATGATTTGGAAATGATTCAAAATAGGAAAGTGCACATTTAAAACTTGGAAATGTAAGAAAATGTCAAGTTTACTGAGCCGAACGAAAATTTTTGGAAACATAGAAATGACTTAGAAATGTCGAGTTTTAAAGTTTAAAAGAGGAAATTAAGGCAAGGTGGCCTTAAAAGAAAAAGTTTGTGAAATTTGACACACAAACAGGCTTGGAAAAGTGGCACAAGATGCCACTTAGGGCCTCTGGAAATGGTGCCACATGCAAGGTGTTGGGCACTGGTTCGAGTCACTTGGGAAGCAAATAAAAGAAGTTTTATTTTTGCTTCCGTAAGCTCTGAGGTGGATGGCACAAGCCTTCTAGAAAGGAGGAGTTTTATTCTCTTTAATATTCGATTAATAAGGTGATAAATAAGGGATTTAATTTGGATTATTTTTGAAGAGATAATAAAGGATTATTCTCTAATTATTTTAAATTAAGAGATAAAGCTATCAAATAAAGAAGAGTGGTGGCCAAGTAAGGGATTCTAAGGAGTAGTTTCGGCTATAAAAGGAAGGAAATAGAGCTACTCATCAATTTTTCTTCCTCCTCCTCTCTCTCTGCCGAATTTCTCGAGTGCTCTCCTCTCTTCTCTTCTCTTTTTTTTTTGTCAAGCCGAATCTATAGTCCACCATTGCCAAAATTCTCAAGTTTCTTTTCCTTATTTTCGTGGAAACCAAATACCCCAAGAGAACCTCTAGTCGACTTCTCCATTAAATCCCAAAAGCCGAAACTTTATCATCTAGTCATCAAGGCCGATTCTTTAAGGGGCTTTTAACAAAGGGTGCTACCGATTTCTTAAAAGGGTAAGATCCAAAGTTTGGTTTCAATTCTTTTATATTTTAAACCTATCTAAAATTTAGGGACTAATCTCTATTATGGATTTTGGCCGAGTTATGGAAGGGTGTTTTTGGGATTTAAGAAATTGTCAACTACAAGAAGGTATCCTTCTAACTTCTAAGATCTAAGGTAAGTTATGAATACCATTAGGCCATAAGCCATATTATTATGATTTAATGTTAGATTGGATCTAACATGGGTACATAGGGATTTCACAACAATAAAGAAGCAAGGATCCAATTTGGGATTTAAGATTTGGAAGGTAAGAACAAAGGTAAATTCGGCCAAGGCCTATTTTAGTAGTAGATCTATTATTATGTGTTTAAGCCAAAAACTAACCAATTCAAGGGATTTAGTGACTAGCCGATTTCAAAGGGGAAAATACGAGTTTACTCGGATTTGATTAAATCATCAAATCGACACCAAGGAACTTGAGATCTAAGGCGATGGATCGATTTCGGATTTCAGTGAAGTGGTTAAGCAAATCAGTGTGTACCCCACACTACTTCTTAATATGTTTCATGGCTGTTTTATTAAAATATGTGATATTAAGAATATGAAAGTGGCTAGGGTACCATGTTATGGTACTAAGTACTCAGTGCACGTTTCCTACTTCTACAAAGAATATGAAAAGGTCATTAGTAACATGAGAATATGATAAGAATGTGAACTCTGGCATATTTATGCATATCATTATTATATGGTGCATATGGGTTTGTTTGAAAGGGGAAGTGAATGTGGTGACTTAAGACCACGAACACGGTGACCTAAGATCGTGATATCTGAAAGTGGTGACCTAAGACCACAGTAATATGAAAGTGGTGACCTAAGACCATAGTAATCTGAACGTGGTGACCTAAGACCACAAATGCGGTGACCTAAGACCGCGATATGGAGTGTAGCGGAAGGAGGGTCGACTTAGTAGTCCCCACGGTGTACAGGTTGGTACGGGGGAGTGTAGCGGATGGACAATTAGGTTTGGGTTTGGGAATGCATCATAACTTGTATTCTATGTTTTGAAGGTGTAACTCCTGTATGCCTGATTCTATTTTGATTTAGTGTTTGTGTACACATTGAGTGCTGTTGACTCACCCTGTTGGGAATATTTTTCAGTGATGATCGGTGATGGATCGGACGGAGCGAGAACTTGTGGTGGCCATGCTCAACATGAAGTTTTTATTTTATGAACTACTATTTCTATTTAAGTACTTGAATTACTTGGAAATTATTTGATGTAATAAGGCCATAAGGCCATAGTTGGATTATTTTCCATTTATTTCTATTTATTATGATTATGAGTTTTACCTATTAAAGTTTAAGTAAAATTTTTAATATAAAGAATTGAATTGCTTTTCAACACAAGCCCAACCCAAAACAATTTTTTTAAAATCGCACAAGTTTTCTCTAGGTAACGAAAGAATTTTGAAACCGGTTTACTTGAGGAACATACCAAATGGGGCAAATCTCGTGGGCGGGTTTGGGGTGTTTCATTTGGTATCGAGCCAGTTTTAAAACTCTCGGCACATGGGCCAAAGGCCCAAAACATTTTCAAAGCGAGCCCAAATGAGTTTTTTTGAAAATATTTTATGAAACAAGCGGTTTTTACGGCATGGCACCTAAAGTCTCCGACCCATGATCCACGGTAAGTACCTCTAACTATTTGTGTGATTATGTGTAATGAATATTAGAAGGGTAGAAAAGGAATGGAACGTTAGAATAGCATGATAGGAACTTGAACCCTAGGACTAGTCTACTCAAACACAAACACATAAGACTTAAGGAACGTTAAACAAACCCATGGCTAAGTCACTAAGTTAGGGTGTGGTAACCCCTGTAATGCGCATGTCTAGGATTGGATCCGGAAGAGCACAGGTATTTAAGCGATCCTAGTGACTCACCTCCTCTTCGCAGAATCCTGCAGTGCGTAGCTTCAGTTCACCCTAACCCAGAGGGCTCAGTAGGTGTGGCAACCTCTGTGCGCATGTCTAGGAATGGTTTCGGTGGGAGCTTGGTATTTAAGCAGTCCGCGTGACTCACCTCCTCTCCACTCGAATCCTGCCTGGTGCGTAGCTTTGGTTCACCCTGACCAAGAGGACTCGGTCATAGGCTAAACACAATAACTAAAACACGAAAGGGAATTAGCCGTGTTTTTATAAAAACAACAAAACCCTAGTTTTAGAACTCTTAAAACTTTCTTCTAAATTCATGAAAACCATCTTTACAAAATTTTCCAAAAGATTTCCGATTTATACAAAAATGCCCCTAGTGGTAAAATTACCAACATACCCTTGGTTTATAAAATGACCAACTACCCAACAATTTGCCAAAATTTCATTATTTTATCAATGTTCAAAAACCCTAATTTGCAAATTATCAAAAATACCTTGAATTTTGGAAATTTCAAAATTGCCCCTAACTTATAAAATTACCAAAATGACCTCGATTTCCAAAATTTTTGCAACATCACCGTTACGAAAAGTACAATCCTCAAAAAGAACCCTCAAAGTTTTGCAACCTTTGAAATATCCCCGATTTATAAGATTTTACAAATTTACCTGGCTTGGAAAAAATCACCGAAATACCTGGATTTCAAAATTTTTCAAAATACCCGGAAATTTAAAAATACCAAAATACTTTGTGACAAAATCACCAAGGAACTTTTTCCTTTGAAAAATTACGAAAATACCCACAGAATAGGACAATTACGAAAAATACCCTAGGTAGTGGAAGAAAAAAAAAACAATAACAATGAAAACTACAACCTTTCTCTGAATGAGCGAGAGTTCATGATTGTTTGATGGATGTATGGATAAATGAATGGAAAGACGTGTGCATACGAAAGAACCACTCCTAAAACTCTTTTCATAAAATTTCTTCATGTAATCAAGTGAAACAAAGACTAATTCATAAAACTTTTAATCGGATCACGACGTTAGAAATGAGCTCTAGTGGACGTGGTCGCCGTGGGCGAGGTAGAGGAAGGATGACGTGTCGAACCCGTTAGATCGGGTCAAGGGTCCGACAATGAGATACCACCGCCACCACCACCTCCACCGTTGGTGTTGAGCGCAAGCTCGGACGGATGATGATCTTTGTGTCGCGGTCTTTGCGAGTTTGGAGTTGGTGGTGGTGCGAACGAAATTCGGGAACTGTAAGTCTCAGGCTTGAGCGGCTCAGAGCTAATGGAGCCGAAATGTTTCGTGGGAGTATCGGGTGTGGCACCTAGTTCACCGAGCTTCGGTTGGAAGCAACGAGCGCATCATGGATGAGCTTGACTTGACCCCGAGGAGAAGTTAAAAGGAATGGTGGCACCGCATTACGCGATGAAGCGTATCGCTGGTGGTTGACTGTTCGGGATGGTGCCACGGTGAGGATCGACACAGGAATATGTTAAGGAAGCATTTCGGAAGAAGTATGTGGGAACCGGTATCTTGATGAGCAAAGGAAGGCATTTCGGGTTGGTTCAAGGGAACAAGTCCGTGGCGGAGTATGAGGTCGAATTCACGAGGTTGAGCCGATATGCTCGAGGAGTAGTGGCAGCAATCGAGCATGAGCGCCGTGTCCGCTTTTGAGGACGGGCTAAGGGATGATCTGAGATCATGATAGCACCGCATCGGGAGCGGGAGTTTTACGCTTTGGTAGAAAAGGCCAAGGTGGTGAGGAATCAAGGATTCTACAAAGCGGGCTATGGATAGGAATAGGCTCGAAAGAGGTTTTGGAACGTCTGGAAAGGTTCATAAGAGGCCTAGAGTTGATGGGCGCGAGGTCGACAAGTTGGTTCGGAAGGGCGGTGTCGACCTTGTGATGTGTGTGGAAAGAAGCACTTAGGAGTGTCTTTGGAAGAAAACAGGAGGATGTTTTAGATGTGGGTCCAAGGACCATGTGATCAAGGATTGTCCTAAGCAATCGATGAAAGCCGACCAACATTTCGAGAATGTTAGTCGACCGGTAGAGGAGGACCGCAGCCTCAACGAGGTCGTGGTTCGAGTAAACGAAGGTAATGGTGCTTTGGCAGAGGCCGTGGAACACAAGGCGAGAGGTGCCGCTAATCTTTGAGGCAAGGCAACCGAGTTTGGTTTATGCGGTTCGTCGGAGGGAAGATGGAGACGTGCGGGGACGTTATAACCGATGCGTTCTTTATTTTTGACAAGCCCTATTTTTCTCTAATTGATGTGGGCTCAACCCATTCCTATGTTGCATATAGTGTAGTGGAAACACTAGGCCTAGACTCTGAACCTTCTAATAGGCAGATGACTGTAGTAAGCCCATTAGGCCTAAGCGTAGTGGTGGATAAGATCTTTTCGAATGTACCCCTAGAGATTCGGGAGTGAACTTTGGTGACTTAATGGAACTACCTTTCGGGAGTTTGAACTTATACTTGGAATGGATCGGCTAGTAGAGCACCGAGCCGTGTTGGATTGTGCGGCTAAACGAATGGAACTAAGGACCCCGGAGGAATTACCAGGAATACCCCCAGATAGGGAGGTGGAGTTTGGAATAGACTTACTACCGGGAACAGCTCCTGGGTCAATTGCTCCATACCGAATGGCGCCAAAGGAGTTAGTTGAGCTCAAGGCTCAAATCCAAGAGTTGTTGGATCGTGGGTTCATACGACCAGTGTGTCTCCATGGGGAGCACCAGATTACATTTGTAAAGAAGAAGGACGGAACTATGCGTATGTGCATAGATTACCGTCGATTGAATAAGTGACCATCAAGAACAAGTATCCTTTGCCAAGGATCGATGACTTGTTCGATCACCGGTGAAGAGGCAGATATTCTCAAAGATAGACTTAAGGTCGGGATATCACCGATTGAAGGTGAAGGAGGCGGATATCCATAAGACCGCTTTTAGGACAAGATACGACCATTTTGAGTTTGTGGTGATGCCGTTTGGATTGACAAACGCTCGGCCGCGTTCATGGATATGATGAACTGAGTTTTTCAACCCTACTTGGATAGGTTCGCTCGTTGTGTTCATCGACGATATTTTGGTGTATTCTAAGTCTCAAGAGGAGAATGATGAACATCTCCGAGTGGTGCTACAAGTGTTAAGGAGAAGAAGCTCTATGCCAAATTCAAAGCATGTGTGGATTTTGGCTTAAGGAGGTGGCATTCTTAGGGCATGTGGTATCCGCAGAAGGAATAAGAGGATCCTAGGAAGATCAAGTAGTGTTGGATTGGAAACCACCTAGGTCCGTGGTGAGATTCAAGTTTCTTAGGTTTGGCAGGCTATTACGAAAGGTTCATAGAAGGATTCTCGTCAATAGCCGCCTTTGACAAAGTTACTAAGGAAGGAAGTACCCTTTGAATGGTCCGATAAGCAACGAGAAGAGCTTTGACAACCTTAAGAAGGTGTTGACGGAGGCTCCAGTGTTAATTCATCGGAGGTGGGAAGGATTTTGTGGTGTCTTTGTGGCGCTTAGCATACGGGATTAGGATGTGTGCTAATGCAAGAAGGAAAAGTAGTCTCTTATGTGTCTCGGCAACTAAGGCCTCATGAGGTTAACTACCCAACTCATGACTTGGAACCGTGCAAGGTTTTTGCCCTTAAGGTTTGGAGGCACTACCTCTATGGAGAAAGGTCGGTGATCTACACAGACCACAAGAGCCTTAAGTATCTGTTGACTCGTAAGGAGTTGAACTTGAGGCAACGAAGGTGGGTGGAGTTGTTGAAGGACTACGATCGCTCGATAGAATATCATCCGGGAAAGGTGAATGTGGTAGCTGATGCCCTAAGTCGAGAAGGTTGTGTCGGATCTAAGGGCTATGTTCGCTCACTTAAGTTTGTATGCGATGATGGAAGCCTGCTTGGCGAGTTGCAAGTCAAGCCCACATGGTGAAGGAGGTGAAAGAGGGAAAGTTGGTTGATAAGGATCTAAGTGTTAAGTTACAACAAGTGCGGAACGGAGAGTTAGAGGATTATAGTGTTAATGATGAGGGAGTATTGTGTTACAAAGGAAAAGTCCAGATGCCAAGGACAAGGAGTAAGACAAAGGATTCTTCGGGAGGCGCATAGTAGCCCTTATGCTATGCATCCCGAGGCATTAAGTGTCTGAGAGATCCGAGGAACAATTTTGGTGGTCCGATCTTAAGCAAGAAGTGGCCGAATTTGTGGGGAAATGTCCGACGTGTCGATAAGTTAAGGCCGAACACCAAGTTCCATCGGGATTACTTCACCAATCGAGATTCCGCGATGGAAGTGGGAGAGAATCACCATGGACTTCGTTAGTGGGCTTCCCCTTACGCCTACTAAGAAGGACTCGGTATGGGTGATAGTGGACCGTTTGACTAAGTCCGCGCACTTCATCTCGGTAAGAGTTGACTATTCTCTTGGTCGGCTAAGTTATATGTGGCGAAATTGTGAGGTTACATGGTGTACCGTGATCGATCATCTCCGACGAGAGACCCAAGGTTTACGTCTCGGTTCGGAGGGCACTTCATCAAGCTTTAGGCACTAAGTTGGACTTCACTACACTTTTAATCCACAATCGACGGGCGAACCGAACGAGTTATACAAGTGTTGGAGGATATGTTGAGAGGTCAGTGTGATGGATTTCAGGAAGTTGGGAAGACTATTTGCCTTTAGCCCGAGTTCGCCTACAACAACAACTATCGGCTAGCATTCGGATGGCACCATATGAAGCATTGTATGGTCGGAAGTGTAGAAATCCTACTTGTTGGACTGAGTTAGGAGAACGTCGAGTTTTGGGTCCAGAGTTAGTGGCCAAAACGAAGAGAAGGTTGAGATGATTCGAGCACGATTAAAGGAAGCCTCGATAGGCGTAAGTCGTGACGTAGACCTTAAGCGGAAGGAAATAGAGTTTGAAGTGGGAGACCAAGTGTTTCGAAAGTCTCGCCTTGGAAAAAGGTAATGAGGTTCGGTTGCAAGGGAAGTTAAGCCCAAGGTTTATAGGGCCCTATCGAGTCTTCGAGCGAGTTGGAGCGATGGCATACCAATTGGAGTTGCCACCGAGTTGCGCAGATGCACGACGTATTCCATGTATCCATGCTACGTCGTTACTGGATTGATCCGTCTCATGTGGTACCATCGAAGAAGTAGAGCTAAGGCCGGACTTATCCTATGAGGAAGAGCCGATTCGGATATTGGAATGTGATGTGAAAGTGCTACGGAGGAAGTCGGTTCCTCTAGTCAAGGTGTTATGGCGCAATCATGGATTGGAAGAAGCTTCGTGGGAACCCGTAAGAGGCAATGCGACAACAATACCCTCAATTATTTTAGTTAGAAAATTTCGAGGACGAAATTATTTTAAGGGGGTAGAATTGTAACATCCTGGAAAGGGCCTATGCATTTTCGGTTTAATTGTGCGAAGTAACATGTTTTATGTACTAAGAATAAATTTTGAACAATTTTGGAAACACGAAAATGTATGGAAATGTTAAGTTAAAAAAATGGAAAGTGAACATTTTTGGAAACTTGGAAATGGATGGAAATGATTTGGAAATGATTCAAAATAGGAAAGTGCACATTTCCTGAAACTTGGAAATGTAAGAAAATGTCAAGTTTACTGAGTCGAACGAAAATTTTTGGAAACTTAGAAATGACTTAGAAATGTCGAGTTTTAAAGTTTAAAAGAGGAAATTAAGGCAAGGTGGCCTTAAAAGAAAAAGTTTGTGAAATTTGACACACAAACAGCTTGGAAAAGTGGCTGAAGATGCCACTTAGGGCCTCTGAAATGGCGACACATGCAAGGTGTTGGGCACTGGTTCGAGTCACTTGGGAAGCAAATAAAAGAAGTTTTATTTTTGCTTCCGTAAGCTCGAGGTGGACGGCACAAGCCTTCTAAAAAGGAGGAGTTTTATTCTCTTTAATATTCGATTAATAAGGTGATAAATAAGGGATTTAATTTGGATTATTTTTGAAGAGATAATAAAGGATTATTCTCTAATTATTTTAAATTAAGAGATAAAGCTATCAAATAAAGAAGAGTGGTGGCCAAGTAAGGGATTACGAGGAGTAGTTTCACTATAAAAGGAAGGAAATAGGGCTACTCATCAATTTTTCTTCCTCCTCCTCTCTCTGTAGAATTTCTCGAGTGCTCTCCTCTCTTCTCTTCTCTTTTCTTTTGTCAAGCCGAATCTATAGTCCACCATTGCCAAAATTCTCAAGTTTCTTTTCCTTATTTTCGTGGAAACCAAATACCCCAAGAGAACCTCTAGTCGACTTCTCCATTAAATCCCAAAAGCCGAAACTTTATCATCTAGTCATCAAGGCCGATTCTTTAAGGGGCTTTTAACAAGGGTGCTACCGATTTCTTAAAAAGGGTAAGATCCAAAGTTTGGTTTCAATTCTTTTATATTTTAAACCTATCTAAAATTTAGGGACTAATCTCTATTATGGATTTTGGCCGAGTTATGGAAGGGTGTTTTCGGGATTTAAGAAATTGTCAACTACAAGAAGGTATCCTTCGGAACTTCTAAGATCTAAGGTAAGTTATGAATACCATTAGGCCATAAGCTATATTATTATGATTTAATGTTAGATTGGATCTAACATGGGTACATAGGGATTTCGACAGCAATAAAGAAGCAAGGATCCAATTTGGGATTTAAGATTTGGAAGGTAAGAACAAAGGTAAATTCGGCCAAGGCCTATTTTAGTAGTAGATCTATTATTATGTGTTTAAGCCGAAAACTAACCAATTCAAGGGATTTAGTGACTAGCCGATTTCAAAGGGGGAAAATACGAGTTTCTGGGATTTGATTAAATCATCAAATCGACACCAAGGAACTTGAGATCTAAGGCGATGATCGATTTCGGGATTTCAAAGTGGTTTAAGCAAATCGTGTGTGTACCCCACACTACTTCTTAATATGTTTCATGGCCTGCTTTATTAAAATATGTGATATTAAGAATATGAAAGTGGCTAGGGTACCATGTTATGGTACTAAGTACTCAGTATCGCGTTTCCTACTTCTACAAAGAATATGAAAAGGTCATTAGTAACATGAGAATATGATAAGAATGTGAACTCGGCATATTTTTGCATATCATTATTATATGGGGCATATGGGTTTGTTTGAAAGGGGAAGTGAATGTGGTGACTTAAGACCACGAACACGGTGACCTAAGACCGTGATATCTCGAAAGTGGTGACCTAAGACCACAAAATGCGAACGTGGTGACCTAAGACCACAAATGCGGTGACCTAAGACCGCGATATGGAGTGTAGCGGAAGGAGGGTCGACTTAGTAGTCCCCACGGTGTACAGGTTGGTACGGGGGAGTGTAGCGGATGGACAATTAGGTTTGGGTTTGGGAATGCATCATAACTTGTATTCTATGTTTTGAAGGTGTAACTCCTGTATGCCTGATTCTATTTTGATTTAGTGTTTGTGTACACATTGAGTCTGTTTGACTCACCCCGTTGGGGAATATTTTTCAGGTGATGATCAGTGATGGATCGGGACGGCAGAACTTGTGGTGGCCATGCTCAACATGAAGTTTTTATTTTATGAACTACTATTTCTATTTAAGTACTTGAATTACTTGGAAATTATTTGATGTAATAAAGCCATAAGGCCATAGTTGGATTGTTTTCCATTTATTTCTATTTATTATGATTATGAGTTTTACCTATTAAAGTTTAAGTAAAATTTTTAATATAAAGAATTGAATTCGTTTTCAACACAAGCCCAACCCAAAACAATTTTTTTTAAAATCGCACAAGTTTTCTCTAGGTAACGAAAGAATTTTGAAACCGGTTTACTTGAGGAACATACCAAATCTGGGCAAATCTCGTGGGCCGGGTTTGGGGTGTTTCACGAACACAACCCAAGAGACATAGTCTATACATGCCATAAGTTCAAAAGAGATACAACTTATAGAATACCAAAGTTAGGTGATAGTGCGATTGACTTTGACGTAGATCCCCGAGCACGAACTAGCCTTCAAAATCTATAAAGTAGTCAAATGAACATAGACGGTAAGCTAACTTAGCTTAGTAAGTTATAAGCAATGGAAAAGAATGGAATTAAACATTTCATAAGTTAAATCAAACTAACATGATAGTCAACAACCTCATAGCCGTAGGTTTAAATGTTTATATCTATCAACTTACCATTCAATAACTACCATGTTTGGTAATTTCAAAACCAAACATTCATACGTTCCTTATTAGTAATCATATAAAACTAGACATCATTATTACATTCAAAAACATACTTGAAAGCTCATAATCACATAACATATCTCAAATTTCATAAGTTGACATAACTTACCATATTAATACTAACCTTCCCAATTTTCATGAATCACATACCTGTTTATTCCATTATGTTTAACACATTTCGCTAGTTGATACCTTTAGAGCATTCGCAAACCCGCACACTTAGTGCAAATTCATGTAATGCATCGCACACTTAGTGCCGTTACTTGATTAAACGCACACATAGTGCAAATCCCTTGTAATGTATCGCACACTTAGTGCCATTACATTATATTTCGCACACATAGTGCCCAACGACCGATTTCGCACACACAGTGCTCGGTATCTTGATTCGCACACTTAATGCTTTATTCGAACCTGTTACTCACTTCATTAAACATATATACATATTTATAATATAGCTCGTTTCATTCCCAAATCATCTTCACATTCGGCAATCCCAACAATTTGCACACATACATCTCATTCGATCACTTTCATTTCTTAAGTCAACAACTCACATAACTACATTATCAAATAAGTACACATTTCATTCAATTAAACCCATCATCCCCTATTATTATATTCGGCCATACCATATATTTCATATTTAATTTTATTAAAACATATACTTTATTATGAACAAAAATTCATTACAGTCCAATTGCTTAAAATCTTACCTCGGAAATCGACGGATTAGGGTTTCCCGGCTATTCGTTCAACTTCACCTTTCCCCGATCCAATCCCAATTCTTTTTGTTCTTGATCTAAATAATTTCAAATTAAGCTCATTCAAACATATTTTCATTCAATTTAATCCAAAAACACATAATTATGCAAATTACCATTTTACCCCTGATATTTACAATTTTTACAATTTAGTCCCTATTTCACAAAACACAAAATAAACAAAATTTGCACACACTCCTTTAGGTCCGGATGTTCATAGCTATTATACTAACTCAAACATTTCATTTATTTCACATTTTGACCCTTCACATTTCAATTTTCACAATTTAATCCTAATTACTCAAATTCATCAAAATTTCTAATTCAAAACATGTTAATTCATAGCATATCCTTAATATTTTACCATCAAACATTACAAAACACAAGCATTCATCAATGGCCGAATATCAAACATGCATCAAGTTCAAAAATTCTCACATGGGTCGAATAGTATTCAAAGCAACGATCTCAAAAACGTAAAAATTATCAAAAACCAAACTAACCACATACCTTAATTTAAGCTTAAAGATGGCCGAACCAAGCTTTGTCTATTTCTTTCTTCTTTTTCATGCATTCAATCATGAGAAAAATATGAACAAAAATGTTTTCATTTTATGTTTTATTATCATATATATTAACTTATTGTTTAATTACTATTATAACCTTTCTTTATAATTTAACAAACATTATAATATAAGGTTATTTAAGTACATGGTCGGCAACTATCTTTAAGATGGTCTTTTTGCATTTAAAAAGCTTCCAATTCAAAAGACATCCACAATTTGGTCCTAACACATTAAACCATCAAGTTTTAACTTTACGCGATTAAGCCCATTTTAATAATTCGGTACTCAAACGATAAAATTAAATCACAAAAAATTCACACATAGCAATTCACACATGAATGACTCAAAAAATAATATTTTAAAATTTTTCTGACTCGAATTCATGTTCTCGAAACCACCGTTCTGATTAGGGCTAAAATCAGACTGTTACATAGTTGCTTCGTCACGTATTTTGATTTTAGTGGCTGGGCCACGTTTACTGTTGTTAGCAGCTTTGCTGCGTTACTATTAGCAGCTAGGCTGCGATATTGTTGTGTTAATTGGTGGGTCGACTTAGTCCCCACATTGTGTGTTGGTTGGTACGGGTGGTGTGTTGGTCAGATGGTCAAGTTACATCTACTGCTCAGATTGTTATTATTTTGGGCTTAGGCCCATCATCATTCTCAGATAGGGTTAAAGCCCAGACTGATCTATTACTGTATAGGGCTTAGGCCCAGTCTGTTTCTTCTTGCACTGATTATTATTTGATGGGTAGGAGATTACACACTGAGTTTTCACAAATTCACCCTTTCTTTAATCTATGCAGTAATCCCGGTATGTCGATTTGGACCCGCGAGGACCCGGAGGTGGCCACGTGAACACTGATTGTCTGCTTGAGACTTAAATATTTAATTTATATTTGGGTTTGATTATGTAATAAGGCCATTTGAGGATTAACTTTTACTTGGTTTTAACTTCTTATTTCTACCTGCTAGATTAGGAAGAAAAAACGGGTTTTTCAAAATAATAACTGTTTCCAAAGAAAATCACGCATTTCAAACTTTAAAGTTTACAATTAGAAAAGCTTTCACAATTTTCAATTCAAATTAATAAACTTGTAATAAACGATATGACCAATAAGTGGTTAACAAGTTTTGACTTTGCAACCCCAACGTTTTCAATAGCACTTAGTTTTAAAAAGGATTTAAAACTTTAGTCACGAATTTTCATCGGCAAGACCAGTTTTCAAATCAACACTTTGATGTGACACGTCAGATCTGGTCATAACGTCTAGGCCGAGTTTGGGGTGTTACACAATTACTTTAATTAAACTCAATTTATTATCAGCATCCTTAATAATATTTCGAAAACATTCCATGGCAACTCGATCTTTCATGAGTTTGGAAACCACATTAGGTCCTTTTGGAATCCTTTACTTAGTAAATACGCATTTTACTAATCCTTATTTACTAAGGGTTTCTTAGCATTCGTGTGAGGTAACAGGACGTGTTAGGTTTGAAACAGTTTAATCACACAAATCTAAAAACTATGCAGATAACAGAGCATGGTCAGAGTTGTTTTTTAACTTGCAATTTAATCGGGTTAGGATCTAAATTGAGCATGCACATTTCAATTATGTGTCCACTAGCCATCGTCTGGTCAGGATCGCTCAGCTAATTCAGGTGCATTTCAATCACGTATGAACGAAATACAGACTTGATTTTAATTGATAACAAGATTGATTGAGGTACAAACATTATAAGCATGAATCAAATAAATATTTAATCAAAGCAATCATCCTAGCTTAAATAAAATTAATCTAACATTGTTGTAAATAAGAACAAAGAACACATAGCAAACATTTTCAGATTATATCAAAGAAAAGAAAGATTAAACCCAAATCAAAGTGGCTGTCACCCAAGACTCTGATCGACGAGGCTCCTTCATTCCTTCACTTTTCTCTTTTGCTGATGGCTCTCCAAAGTGGCCGACCAAGGGCTCTTTAAGAGGCTTAATTGCTAAAATCTCTATGAAGAGATGATGCTAGGCGTGGGAATGGAAAATGCTAAGAGAATTGAGAGAGAAGAGAGAATGATGGAGGATAAAGGATAATGAATGAATTAATGAGGGGGTCTTATTTATAGGTGAGAAGAGGGGGATAGTTTGCTAAAAATAGGGGGTTCCATCTCTTCAAGCATCTTCAAAGGGTGGCTGGCCATGAATTGAGAAAATTGAGGTGATTTTTGCTTGATTTTTGCACAATTTAAGTGCCACAACAACTCAGGACTGAGACTCGGTCAAGTGCAAATCTTCAGGCAAATCTCTAGTTTCTTCAACATTGCAAGGACCTTGTGCAATTAAACCAAAAAGTGGTTTATGTGGACAGCCAAGTGTAGCCGAAAATTGGGTTGACTTGGTCTCCAATTTGGACGGTTTGGTAATCCAACAAAGCTATCAGACCCGTCCAAAATAAATCAATAAATTAGAGGACCAAAGAGTAAAATTTATCCAATTTAAATAATTAATTATAACCCAAATTATTAATGAAATATCTAAAAAGGAATATTTAAATATAATTTTATATTTTATTATTTAATTTAATCATGCATGGCCCACTTCATGTCTTAAAAATATAATATTCTAAATTTAATATAAAATAAGCCATTTTATGCATGAAAACTATATAATAAAGCATAAAATCACATTTTAATAATTTCTATGTCCTAATTTCATATTTTCACATATTTCATTAATTTATTAAACAATTACTTAATTTTAACAACAAATTCAAGTAAAAAGGTGATAAATTATATAGGAAAAATCCAATATATTTTTCCGTTTACAACCATGTTTAGACAGATTTGTTGTTGTGTTCATTGACAACATTCTGATCTATTCACGAGATGAGTCTGAACATGCCGAGCATTTGAGGATTGTGCTACAAACCTTGAGAGATAAGCAACTCTATGCTAAATTCAGTAAATGTGAGTTATGGCTCCGAGAAGTTGGGTTTTTGGGACATATTGTTGCAGCTGAAGGTATACGAGTTGACCTGAGCAAGATTTCTACAGTTGTTGACTGGAAACCACCGAGAAATGTATCCAAAGTTAGAATTTTCTGGGGTTAGCTGGTTATTATCAACGTTTTGTTAAAGGATTCTCGATGATTGCTACATCGATGACCAGATTGCAACAGAAAGATGTGAAGTTTGAGTGGTCAGAGAAATGCCAACAGAGTTTTGATCAATTGAAAGCATTGTTAACTGAGGCACCAGTTTTAGTTCAACCTGAATTGGGTAAAGAGTTTGTGATATACAGTGACACGTCATTGAATGGTTTGGGTTGCATTTTGGGTTGCGTTTTGATGCAAGAAGGAAAAGTTATAGCTTATGCCTCCAAACAGTTAAAGCCGCATGAAAAGAATTATCTGACGCATGATTTTGAGTTGGCCGCTATTATATTTGCATTGAAGATTTGGTGACATCATTTATACGGTGAAAAGTGTCATATCTTTACTGACCACAAAAGCTTGAAGTATTTAATGACCCAGAAAGATCTGAATTTGCGACAACGAAGATGACTCGAGTTGCTTAAAGACTATGAGTTAGTGATTGATTATCATCAAGGGAAAGGAAATGTAGTCGCAGATGCTTTGAGTAGAAAATATCTATTTGTTTTGAGAGTGGTGAATACTCAGTTAACCTTATCTGATGATGGTTCGGTTCTAGCAGAGTTGAAAGCTAAACTGGTATTTCTTCAACAAATTTGCGAAGCTTAGAAAGATGATAATGAATTGCAAGCCAAAAGAATTCAATGTGAGTCGACTAGTGATTCTAACTTTCAGATCAGACCCGATGATTGTTTAATGTTCCGAGGTAGAATCTGTGTACCAAAGAATCCTGAGCTCATTCAGAATATTTTACACGAAGCACACAGTGGTTGTTTATCTGTTCACCCGGGGAGTACTAAAATGTACAATGATTTGAAACAACTGTATTGGTGGTCGGGAATGAAACGAAACATTTTAGAGTTTGTATCGAAGTGTTTAGTTTGTCAACAAGTCAAAGCTGAACATCAAGGGCCATAAGGTTTACTCCAGCCTATGATGATACCAGAAACGAAATGGGATAGAGTTACAATGGATTTCATATCGGGATTACCCATGTCTCCGAAAAAGAAAGATGCCATTTGGGTTATCGTTGATCGACTGACGAAATCAGCACATTTCATTCCGGTACGTACAGATTATTTACTTGATAAATTAGCTGAATTGTACATTTTTGAGATAGTTAGATTGCACGGGGTGCCAGTTTCTATTATTTCGGATAGAGATCCGAGGTTTACGTTGCGGTTTTGGAAGATATTGCAAGAAGCTCTGGGAATGAGGTTGAATTTTAGTACAACATTTCATTCGTAAACTGACGGACAGTCTGAGAGAGTAATTCAGATTCTTGAAGATATGCTCCGATGTTGTGTTTTAGAATTCGAAGGCAATTGGGAGAAATATTTTCCGTTGGTTGAATTTGCGTATAACAACAGTTTTCAATCGAGCATAAAGATGGCACCGTACGAAGCTTTGTATGGTCGCAAATGCTGAACTCCATTGTATTGGATTGAGCTTAGTGAGAAAATGATTCACGGGATTGATTTGATCTGACAGACTGAAGAAAAAGTGAAAGTAATTTGCGACAGTTTGAAAGCAGCTTCAGATCGACAAAAATCATACGCGGATTTGAAACGAAAAGACATTGAATTTCAGATCGGTGGAAAAGTATTTCTGAAAGTATATTTGTGGAAGAAAATACTTTGATTTGGTCATAAAGGCAAATTAAGTCCGCGATTTATCGGGCCGTATGAGATCATTGAAAGAATAAGTCCAGTGGCATATTGGATAGCTTTACCGTCTGAGTTAGATAAAATCATAATGTGTTTTATGTGTCGAAGTTGAGTCGACATAGATCGGATCCATCACATGTAATTTTCCCAACAGAGATTTAAATTCAACCCAATATGACTTACAATGAAGAACCAATCAGAATTTTAGCTCGAGAGGTTAAACAGTTGAGAAACAAAAACATAGCTTTAGTGAAAGTACTTTGGAAATGTCACGGGGTTGAAAAAGATACGTGGGAACCCGAGGAAGCTATGAGAAAATAGTACCCTAATCTATTCACTGGTAAGATTTTCGGGGACGAAAATCCCTAAGGGGGAGAGTTGTAACAGCCTATTTTTAGTCAAATCAGAACAGTGGTTTTGGGACCACAAATCTAAAGTCAAAATATTTATTTTATTATTATTTTAATGTCTACAGCATGATAGTATACTTGTGTGAAAGTTTCGTTTAGAAATTTTATTGTTTGAGTGTTTAATTTGATAAACAAGACTGAATCGCGTAAAGTGAAAAATTTGAGTTCTATAAGCTAAAAGGGTTTATTAGCTATGGAATTAAATAGTTAAGGTCCTTAAAGTGTAATTATACCATTATTTGCTTGAGTGGACAAATATGGACAAGTATTAAATGATTTTTAGGTTATATAACTAAGGTTAAATTTTTAATTTAGTGAATTAATAAGTAAAATAACAAAACCAAAAAAGCTATCATCTTTTAATCTATCATCTACAATCGAAATTAAAAGAAGAAAAAGAATCCATTGTGGAGCTAGGTTCGGCCAACCTTATTTTGTCAATTGTAAGTCTGCTTTTGTCCCGTTTTTAATGATTTCTATGTTTTTGAGATCGTTGCAACTAGGTCTAGCTAGCCCAGGGACTATTTTTCAAAACTACTAAAGATTTTGAATGATGACATTGACGAATACATGTGTGTTTTGATGTTTTATGATAGATTAAGAATGTTTGTTGTGAATTATACAAGTTTTGTTAAGTGATTTTTGGTGAAAATGCAAATTAGGGATTAATTTGTGAAAAGTGTAAAATTCATTGTTAAAATGTGAAATAAATGAAAAATATGGGCTACTATGGTAATAAGAGAAATTTGGCTAGCATGGGTAGGGACCTAATTGCATGAATTTGTGATTTTATGAAATAAGGACTAAATTGTAGAAGTTGTGAAATTTTAGGGGTAAAAGTGTAAATGTGTTTTAAAGCGTATTTTGGACTAAATTGAATAGCGAGGTAATTAAATAAGCTGAATTTGATATTATATATGTAACATCCTAAAATTTGGAATTTTATGTGGAAGGCCGAAACTCTGATTCTTCTAAAGTCATTGTATAATCGTTGGGAATCGGTCCTAAAATCTTTAAGGTAAGGAGTTCTTCGAGGATTCTATAAAATCATTCTTTATTCGTTAAGATGATTATTGGATAGTGATGATTAACCGATTACAATTATAGGGATTAAACTGCTCGATCTATCCAACCGTTGATCACTCAGAATTAGTGGTAAGCCGATCTTTACCCTTTGTCAATCCATATTTCATCGTAATATCGATCTATATAATATCTAATTGAATGGAGGCTTGTGGTACCGATTCGAAAGGAAAGTCGAGTGGAAATCTCAAAAGGAGCGAATTAGCGATCCCTACTCCTAAATTCAAGCAAAGGGCAGTATCGGCAATTTGGGACTTTCCATCGGGTTGTGGACCCTCATCCGGTGAGAATTGACTATTCGAGGTCGTTCACAATTTTAAGGCATCAGCGATTCGAGATTTTCCACTGGGTTGTGGATCGTCAACCGGGGAAAATCGACAAATCGTGGTCATTCGCGATTCCAAGCGTAAGCACCGTAGATCGTTCATTTTAGTATTGATTAATAAATCGCATATGTTGACTAATCAAGCGTTATAATATTTTAGGTGTCGACGATCAAGAAAGCTTAGTGCTTACCATAATCAGGTGTGTAATCTCACACCGTTTTCCGTGGGTTAAAGATTAATATCATATTGGTAGTAAATCGCTTGACTAAAATCGTATTATGGTGAAACCGGGAAAATTGGCTTAGATCTCACTGTTTTGACAAAATCCGTATTAACACCGTGAAAGATTACGAAAATGCCCCTAATGGGCCGATTTAATAAATTGTTATATGGGCCGATTGGATAATTTGCTATATGGGCCGATTTGATAATTTGTTATATGGGCCAATCTGATAATTTGCTATATGGGCCGATTTGATAAATTGCTATATTGGCCGATCTGATATTTTGTTATATAGGCCGATCTGATATTTTGCCATATGGGCCTAATTGATAATTTGTTATAATGGGCCGTACTGTTGATAAAGAATATCCAAATAAATTACTGTTGTTATATTGTAAAAATCATGAATTGTTATGCATTATATACATGATTTTGCATGGGATGGGATAATATTGAAGAGAAGTTCGTGGCTCGCCACATAATTTTGGTGGCTCGCCACAAATCAGATAGTGGCAATGCCACGTAAATTCTGTTATTCTGTTGGCTTGTCCAAAATTATTTTTGTTATAAATGGCTTAATGCCTGCGATTGGTGTGTTGGCGGGGTGGGTTGACAAAAGATCCCCACAGGTGTGTTGGTTGGTACGGGTGGTGTGTAGCGGATGGATTACTAGGTTTGGTTTAGGAATTGCATTTCATACACATGTTATAATTGATACATTATTATCATTGTAAATGGGCTTAGGCCCAAATTATCGCTTAATGGGATTTTGGCCCAGTGGACAACGGTAAGTGGGTTATACACTGAGTTCTAGTAACTCACCCCGTTTTTTCTTATCCCTTTTCCGGTAATGATCAGTGATGGAGACTTGGGCCATGGATGACTCGGTGGAGGCCATACTACAAAAACGGTTTAATTTGGATTTTGGATTTCTTTTTAGTACTTTTAATTACTTTACTATTTTGAGTTAAGGTTGTAATAAGGCCTCTGGATTAATTTATGTTTTTTTTATTGATTGACGAATTTATAATTTGCTCTAAGTACTTCAAATTGAGGCTTTTCTAAAAATTTAAATAAGCGTTTTCTTAAAATGGATATACAAAAAGGGTTTCATAATAAACTTTCATAAATATATTTTTAACTCAGAAATTTCTCAAATAATTTTCATCAACATTTTTCAAAAATTATTTCCAAATTTTTCTCGAACTATTAATGTGTAACACCCCAAACCCGGACAGGACACCGCGTCCGAATCTGTATGTTACGGGAAAACGTTTTGAGAATCCAAAGTATATAGTTAAAAACGAGTTGATTTCATTTAGCATTTCCAATAGTTTCTTAGTACTATTTGAAACATTTTTGACTTAGTAGAATATCGAGTTTGGTTTGAAAATCATTTGAGTTTACTTGATAGCAAAACATAGTGAGATACCCGATGGTATAGTTTAAAACACATTGCGTTATAGTTTTGAATACATTATCTTACCAAATTTTTAGTAAAATTTCATGCCAAGTTATTTGTTAAGCGGGTTGAGAATCTAATTAAAACATAACCATCATAAAACATAATTTAAAGGCCTTTTACAAATCCAAATTAAAGCTCAAATAAAAATAAATAAGCTAAAGTACCCAAAGTGAATAGTCCGAGCAAAACTTTTATTAAAGCATGGCATGTGCACCCCGAGTCCACCCCGCTCCATGTCCAAGTCTCACGGGTCACCCGAAATGTCAAAGGAGAGGGTGAGTCGAATGACTCAATGCATAAATCCCGCTCCCCCGATGAAACAACATGCTAACACACATCATACATAGCAACATAATTAATGCAACCCGATCCTAACCATCCGTATCTCCTTTTTCTACCCCTTGTGGTACCAAACCACTGGTGGTGCCAAACCACTGGTGACATATAGTCACAATGTGTTACCAAAACACTGGTGTCCTAAAGACACAATATCCATCAATGTGGTGCCAAACCACCGTGTCCCAAAGACACGTTTGTGCTACCAAAGCACTGGTGACCGAAGTCACAAATCCAATGATGGGGCCAACCCATCGTGTGATACCCAATCACTAGCAGACGATCCCATATCTCATGTGGGGCCAACCCACGGTGGTGTCAAACCACAGGGACGAGTCGCAATGAGGTGCCCAACCTCTGGTGTCCCAAAGACACAAATGTGGTACCAAACCACTGGTGACCGTAGTCACAATAATCGAATGATAGGGCCAACCCATCGTGTGATACCCAATCACTAGCGCATCGATCCCATATCTCATGTGGGCCAACCCACGGTGGTGTTAACCACGTGGACGAGTCGCAATGAGGTGCCCAACCTCCGGTGTCCCAAAGACACAAATGTGGTACCAAACCACCGGTGACCGTAGTCACAATAATCGAATGATGGGGCCAACCCATCGTGTGATACCCAATCACTAGCGCAGACGATCCCATATCTCATGTGGGGCCAACCCACAGTGGTGTTAACCACGGGGACGAGTCGCAATGAGGTGCCAAACCTCCGGAGGTGCCAAACCTCCGTGACCCAAAGTCACAAAGTGTGTTACCAAAACATTGGTGCTCACAAAGGCACAAAATATCACCGCTCCCTCCACTCATATCACCCATCAACATACCATACTCATGTAATCATGCATATCATACAAATCATGCATATCATGCCAACATGTCTAGCATTACATCTCATAGCATACATAACATAGATCATAATACCCAAGGTATCCATACTAGAACTTGTAATAAATTAGACTTACCCTGATACGTACACATACCCCGTTTGGGTATCCAATTATCCGTCATAATGGTATAGTTTTTAACAGGCAAACAGGTTTATTAATAACATTACTAGGTATCAGTGTGTTAGTTTACACACCTGGTAATACGAGTCTAAAATCCCAACGAAACGATCTAAATCTCCCGAGTGACTTGCTCCTAATATCGGCCAAACATAGGGGTTAGGCATGTATAACATTCGGCCAACAACAATTAACCAAAGGGGTTAATATCGAACCCTTACCTTGCTAATGGTTTGATTTCTTATCAAACCCGAACCACAAAGGTTCTCCTTCCAACAATCGTCTACACCTTCAAAAGAGAATCATTAATCTTTTAGAAACCTTTTAGACTTAATCAAAACTAAACGAATAACCCATGAACAATATCTCACCATCACTTACCGGTCAATTAACAGAAGATGACAACTCCTCTTGCTTGCTTCCAAAATCCAAGGATCCTATAACGAGAGATTAGTACCCTTCCAACATGACCATATTCGCCCTCACCCAAACCGTAACCAAAAAGAACAAAAGAGGGAAAATATGGCCATTCGGCCACCCCACTTACCTTGTTCAAAGATTGAACAACCAACCAAATCCACTCTTCACTGATATTCGGCCACCAAGGAACTACTAAGAGAGAGAAGACTTTCGGCCAAGAGGAATGGAAGGAACAAACGAATACAAATGGCTTGAGCTTTGAACAAAAGACAAGAATAAAACGATGAGTAGAGAGTGGGGACTTTCGGTTTGAAAAGAAATGGATGAAGAAAGTGTTTTTGGGAGGGTAAGATTCGGCTACCAATGTTTCAAGAAGAGGAAAAAGAATGTTGGAGAAGAGAGAGTTTCTGTTTTAACACAATTAAACAAAAGAAGAAGAAATGGGGTTGAACATTCGGCCACACACAAAAATTAAGGAAAAGAAATGCAAATTTCGGCAAGGCTATAGGGGTTTGGTCATTCAGTTTGAAGAAATGAGAAAACTCTCTGAAGTTTCGGGTTGCTTTTGACAAAAGAAGAAAATGTTGGCTTCACAAATGCTTTTGGCCGAAAATGCACAAAATGAGAAGTGCATTTCGGCACACCTCACTTCCCCTTACCAAACCGTCCACACCCCCACTCCAACACCCCAAAAATTCGGCCAAAATCCCTCCATTCACTCCACTCCCCACATTCAAACAACAAGACCAAGTCTTCCTCCTACAATTATTCTCCACCAACCGTTTGAATGGTATGACTTGGTCCAAGGTAGAATTCAACTTGCCTTCTACCTCTTCCCCCATGCCGTCCAAAATTAAAGCCAAAATGGGGACTCTGCAGCTCGAACACTAGACCTCCACTCCTTGTAGATGACGCCACACCAAGCTCCCCCATGTAGCGCATGCTTTGCCACTAAGCTAGCTCCTTACTTGTGCAACAAAACAACAATTAAAATTCTTAAACCCCACTCCAACGGCTCCTCCTATAAAGCCTAAAAACTAAAATTCTCCCATTCACTCGTGCATACTCCTAGCCTACAACCAAGCCCCCAAACATATAAAATAGCCACGCAAAGACACTAAACACATGCAATAACATGCAAAGCAACCAAACAACCCTAACCCGGGATATTACGCTTCTACCCCTTAAAAATAATTTCGACCTCGAAATTACCCGATCGTAAGAGTTGCGGGTATTGCCGTCTCATCATATCCTCGGGTTCCCACGTAGCTTCTTCTACGCCATGATTCCGCCAAAGTACCTTAACCAAAGGCACGGACTTCTTACGCAGAACCTTCACATCTCGATCAAGAATCGCATGTGTTCCTCCTCCATGGTCAAATCTGGATTTACCTCGATCTCTTCCATCGCTACCACATGCGACGGATCCGAACGATACCTCCAAGCATCGAAGCGTGGAATACGTCGTGAATCGACTAAGCTCACGGCAACTCAAGCCGATACGCCATCGTCCAACTCGTCCTCGTAACCTTACACGCCCAATGAACCTCGGACTTAGCTTGCCTTTCTTCCCGAATCTCAACACCTTTTTCCAAGGCGAGACCTTCAGAAAACTCGACCCCCACAAAGAAATTCTATATCTCTTCGCTTAAGATCGGCATAAGACTTCTCGCGGTCCAAGCTTCCTTCAATCGGGATCAATCAACTTAACCTTGTCCTCGGTCTCACCACCAACTTGGGTCCCAACAACCGACGCTTCACCCAACTCCGTCCAACACGTAAGTGAGCGACACTTCCTACCATACAACGCCTCATATGGTGCCATCTTGATGCTCGCTTGGTAATCGTTGTTGTAGGCAAACTCGACTAATGGTAGAAACTCCTCCCAACTACCTCAAATCCAAGATACAACCTCTCGGCATATCCTCTAAGACTGAATGACCCTTTCGATTGACCGTCGATCATGCGGGTGAAAAGCCGTCTTTGAAATCCAAACGCTGCACTCCAAAGCCCGATGCAACGCTTTCCAAAACCTTGACGTAAATCTGGGGTCCCTATCCGAGATTATCGAACCGCACACCATGCAACCTTACTATCTCGACACATACAACTTAGCTTAGCTTCGGCGAATAATCAACCTCACCGGAATGAAGTGAGCCGATTTAGTCGATCGATCCACCACTACCCAAATCGAATCTTTCTTGCTTGGCGTAGCGGTAACCCACTAACAAAATCCATGGTTATCCTTTCCCACTTCCATCGAGGAATCTTCACAGTGAAAGCAAACCCGATGGCAACCGATGCTCGGCCTTGACTGTTGACAAGTCGACACTTCCCAACAAACTCACAACCTCTTTCTTCAAACCAGCCACCAAAATCGCTTCTCTAAGATCTTTATACATCTTACTACCTCCGGATGCATAGCATAAGGATCTGCTATATGTGCGTCTGAAGAATCTTTTGCCTTAGCTCAACATCTTTAGGCATACAAGCTTTACCTTGAAAACACAGAACCCCATCACTGCATGTCAGAACCCTCCAAACCACCATCCTGCACTTGCAACCTTCGCGCACTCGTAACCTCATCCAATAATCTGCTTTCTCTGACGATGCGCTCAACCTAAGTAGGCTTATCTTGCGCTCGCGAGAATACTCCCATCGTCATACAAACTCAAGTGGGCAAACAAAGCTCTTAAGTCCGAAACAACCTTGCGGCTCAACGCGTCGCCCACCACGTTAGCCTTGCCCGATGATACTCAATCGAGCGATCGTAATCTTTCAAAGAACTCAACCCATCTGCGCGCCTCAAATTCAAATCCTTCCGAGTCGAAGATACTTTAGACTCTTGTGATCGTGTAGACTATCGATCTTTCTCCATACAAGTAGTGCCTCCAAATCTTTAAAGCGAAGACTACAAATGCTAGCTCCAAATCGCGTCGCGTCGGATAGTTGACCTCATGTGGTCTCAAATGCAGAAAGCGTAAGCCACAACCTTACCTTCTTGCATCAAAGACACAACCCAAGCCCGTATGTGATGCATCGCAATAGATCAGTGAATTCCTTGCCACCTCATGTTGAATCAAAATCGAGCCTCCACAAAATCTTCTTTAACTTATCGAAGCTTTCCTGCTGTTTCTCATTCCATACAAACGGAACTTCTTTCCTCAAAGAACTTGGTCATCATATTGTGCTATCAACGAAAAACCCTCAACAAACCTTTGGTAGTATCCGCCAAACCTGAAAACTCCGAATCTCAAATGCATCGACTTAGGCGGCTTCCAATCCAAAATCGCCTCAATCTTACGAGGATCTACTCGAATCCCCTCACCCGACACTACATGACCCAAGAAAGTCACTTCCTAAGCCGTAACTCACACTTACCGAACTTATCATAGAGCCGCTCTTCCTCAAAATCGCAACACCACTCGCAAATGCTTATCATGCTCTTCCTCCGTCCTGAGTACACCAAGATGTCGTCTATGAAAACCACGACGAACCGATCCAGACATCTTGTTGAAACACCCTATTCATCATATCCATAAACGCCGCTGCGGTCGCGTTAGTCAACCCGAACGGCATTACTAGAAATTGTAGTGCCCATACCGAGTCCAAACGCCGTTTATGGATATCGACCTCCTTAACTCTTAATCGGTGATACCTGGACCTCAAGTCGATCTTTGAAAATACCGCAGACACTCTTTCAAATGATCAAACAAGTCATCTATCCGTGGCAACGGATACTTGTTTTTAATCGTCGACTTATTCAATCAAGCGGTAGTCTATGCACATCCGCATCGTGCCATCTTTCTTCTTGACAAAGAGTACCGCGCACACCCACGGCGAAACACTAGGCCTAATAAAACCTCGATCCAATAACTCCCGGATCTCGAGCCTTAAGCTCCACCAATTCCTTTGGCGCCATCCTATACGGAGCAATAGACACCGCGCAGCCTCGGGTAATAGATCTATCCCGAACTCTACCTCGCGATCGCGGCAAACCCGGAAGTTCCTCGGAAAAACATCAAGAAACTCCTTAACGGTGCGAACCTTCTCCTCACGGCGGACTCTTTAGCCTCCAAGGCATACACATGAACCACATATGCTTCACGACCCTTCCCGACCATCTTCTCCGCCTTCGAGAGGATACCACATTTGATAAGTAATCCCTCCTATTACCTATCATAGCCACCTCATCACCCTCAACCGTCTTAAGAACCATGCGCTTGGCGCGCGCAATCCAACCTCGCTTTGGTACTTGACCAACCAAATCCAAAGACCACCCCAATGAGATTTCCCACATCGACACATCTGCGGCGGTCCCCGCCTAGCAAAGAACAAACCTAGCGGACCGATTCGCCCACTCGGTCTAGCTCTCTTCTCATGGACTACCCGACGATCCGTAAGACCCAAAGCTCCTCTTATGCCTATTTCTCGTCCATGCCCCGTCTCACCGACTCCTTAACACCCTCGGCTACCTTAGCCTTCTCAACTAAGACAACAAACTCGCGCTCCTGCCGAGGAGCAATCGCCACCTCAACTCGCCTCGCACTCATCCTCGAAACGAACACACCTCTCATGCTCGGTGGCCACAATGCCCCGGCATACCTACTCACCTTAGGAACTCACCTTGTACTCGAAATAGATTTACTCCCCGAACAAGCCTCGAAAATGCCTTCCGCTGAGTCAATATAACTAGCTCCGATGTATTTCTTTTGATATGCAACCTAAATAATCCCATGTCAAATCCTCCGCCGCCACAATCGTCCCGAACCGTGAGCCACCACTGGTATGACTCATCCCGAAGAAGCGATCGATGCCCTTCACCTTCTCTTCAGCGATCAAATCCAGATCATCCATGATCCGCTCGATTGCCTCCACCCCGATTTTCAAGAAATCTTTGAGAGCAACACCGAGATACACCTCGAAAGAATTCGGCCCCATTTGCCCGAAGTCGCTCAGCACGAATTTCCTAACTCCCGCACCACCACCTACACCAGCCTACTCTTTCCAACACTCGCAAAGATCGCTCGTGACATCTGCGTCATCCCCGTCCGATCTTGGAACTTACCACCTCCACCGTGGTGGCGGTATCGGTATCTCATTTTCTCGACCCTCGACTGGATCCTACGGGTTCGTGAACCGTCATCCTACCACGACCTGCGTCCACGACCACGTCCACCTCTAGCGCTCATGACTAATCTTTCTACGTATCTCGATTTAAGAGTTTTATGCATCAAAGATATATTCCACTATTTTAAGGCAAATCTTATGAATATTTAAGGAGATTTGTTCTCGCGAGTTCACGAGAATCCTACTCGCTTTCAATCTCTAAAGTAATATACTATTGCTATTCATCAAATCGTATCACATCCAATCAATTCACAAGCAATAGTAAGGGTACTTACAGGCGAATCGGGTGCGAGACTCGGGTGCCATGCCTTTCAAACCATACAAACACTTAAAATAACTCTTAAAAACTTTTTGGGCCTCGGCCCACAAATGCAGCTTTGAACTCGGCTCGATACCACAATTGTAACACCCCAAACCCTGACAGACACCGCGTCCGAATGCATGTATACTCTGGAAAACGCGTTTTGAGAATCCAAAGTATATAGTTAAAAACGAGTTGATTTCATTTAGCATTTCCAATAGTTTCTTAGTACTATTTCAAACATTTTTGACTTAGTAGAATATCGAGTTTGGTTTGAAAATCATTTGAGTTTACTTGATAGCAAAACATAGTGAGATACCCGATGGTATAGTTTAAAACACATTATGTTATAGTTTTGAATACATTATCTTACCAAATTTTTAGTAAAATTTCATGCCAAGTTATTTGTTAAGCGGGTTGAGAATCTAATTAAAACATAACCATCATAAAACATAATTTAAAGGCCTTTTACAAATCCAAATTAAAGCTCAAATAAAAATAAATAAGCTAAAGTACCCAAAGTGAATAGTCCGAGCAAAACTTTTATTAAAGCATGGCATGTGCACCGAGTCCACCCCTGCCCCATGTCCGCTTCACGGGTCACCCAAATGTCAAAGGAGAGGGTGAGTCGAATGACTCTCAAAGCATAAATCCCGCTCCCGATGAAACAACATGCTAACACACATCATACATAGCAACATAATTAATGCAACCCGATCCTAACCATCCGTATCTCCTTTTTCTACCCCTTGTGGTACCAAACCACCGGTGGTGCCAAACCACCGGTGACATATAGTCACAATGTGTTACCAAAACACCGGTGTCCTAAAGACACAATATCCATCAATGTGGTGCCAAACCACCGGTGTCCCAAAGACACGCTTGTGCTACCAAAGCACCGTGACCGAAGTCACAAATCCAATGATGGGGCCAACCCATCGTGTGATACCCAATCACTAGCGCATTTATCCCATATCTCATGTGGGGCCAACCCACGGTGGTGTCAAACCACGAGGGCGAGTCGCAATGAGGTGCCCAACCTCTGGTGTCCCAAAGACACAAATGTGGTACCAAACCACTGGTGACCGTAGTCACAATAATCGAATGATGGGGCCAACCCATCGTGTGATACCCAATCACTAGCGATTTATCCCATATCTCATGTGGGGCCAACCCACGGTGGTGTTAACCACGGGGACGAGTCACAATGAGGTGCCCAACCTCTGGTGTCCCAAAGACACAAATGTGGTACCAAAACCACTTTGTGACCGTAGTCACAATAATCGAATGATGGGGCCAACCCATCGTGTGATACCCAATCACTAGCAGATGATCCCATATCTCATGTGGGGCCAACCCACGGTGGTGTTAACTACAGGGACGAGTCACAATGAGGTGCCAAACCTCTGAGGTGCCAAACCTCTGGTGACCCAAAGTCACAAAGTGTGTTACCAAAACACCGGTGCTCGTCAAAGACAAAAATATCACCGCTCTCCTCCACTCATATCACCCATCAACATACCATACTCATGTAATCATGCATATCATACAAATCATGCATATCATGCCAACATGTCTAGCATTACATCTCATAGCATACATAACATAGATCATAATACCCAAGGTATCCATACTAGAACTTGTAATAAATTAGACTTACCTGGATACGTACACATACCCCGCTTTGGGTATCCAATTATCCGTCATACTTTGGTATAGTTTTTAACAGCAAAACAGGTTTATTAATAACATTACTAGGTATCGGTGTGTTAGTTTACACACCAGTAATACGAGTCTAAAATCCCAACGAAACGATCTAAATCTCCCGAGTGACTTGCTCCTAATATCGGCCAAACATAGGGTTAGGCATCTATAACATTCGCCAACAACAATTAACCAAAGGGGTTAATATCGAACCCTTACCTTGCTAATGGTTTGATTTCTTATCAAACCCGAACCACAAAGGTTCTCCTTCCAACAATCGTCTACACTTTCAAAAGAGAACTGTTAATCTTTTAGAAACCTTTTAGACTTAATCAAATCTAAACGAATAACCCATGAACAATATCTCACCATCACTTACCGGTCAATTAACAGAAGATGACAACTCCTCTTGCTTGCTTCCAAAATCGAAGGATCCTATAACGAGAGATTAGTACCCTTCCAACATGACCATATTCGGCCCTCACCCAAACCGTAACCAAAAAGAACAAAAGAGGGAAAATATGGCCATTCGGCCACCCCACTTACCTTGTTCAAAGATTGAACAACCAACCAAATCCACTCTTCACTGATATTCGGCCACCAAGGAACTACTAAGAGAGAGAAGACTTTCGGCCAAGAGGAATGGAAGGAACAAACGAATACAAACGGCTTGAGCTTTGAACAAAAGACAAGAATAAAACGATGAGTAGAGAGTGGGGACTTTCGGTTTGAAAAGAAATGGATGAAGAAAGTGTTTTGGGAGGGTAAGATTCGCTACCAATGTTTCAAGAAGAGGAAAAAGAATGTTGGAGAAGAGAGAGTTTCTGGTTTAACACAATTAAACAAAAGAAGAAGAAATGGGGTTGAACATTCGCCACACACAAAAATTAAGGAAAAGAAATGCAAATTTCTGCAAGGCTATAGGGGTTTGGTCATTCAATTTGAAGAAATGAGAAAAACTCTCTCAAGTTTCGGGTTGCTTTTGACAAAAGAAGAAAATGTTGGCTTCACAAATGCTTTTGGCCGAAAATGCACAAAATGAGAAGTGCATTTCGGCACACACTCACTTCCCCTACCAAACCGTCCACACCCCCACTCCAACACCCCACAAATTCGGCCAAAATCCCTCCATTCACTCCACTCCCCACATTCAAACAACAAGACCAAGTCTTCCTCCTACAATTATTCTCCACCAACCGTTTGAATGGTATGACTTGGTCCAAGGTAGAATTCAACTTGCCTTCTACCTCTTCCCCCATGCCGTCCAAAATTAAAGCCAAAATGGGGACTCTGCAGCTCGAACACTAGACCTCCACTCCTTGTAGATGACGCCATACCAAGCTCCCCCATGTAGCGCATGCTTTGCCACTAAGCTAGCTCCTTACTTGTGCAACAAAACAACAATTAAAATTCTTAAACCCCAGCTCCAACAGCTCCCCTCCTATAAAGCCTAAAAACTAAAATTCTCCCATTCACTCAGGCATACTCCTAGCCTACAACCAAGCCCCCAAAACATAGAAATAGCCACGCAGCACACTAAACACATGCAATAACATGCAGCAACCAAACAGCCCCCTAACCCGGGATATTACATAATGATATTTCCAAAGTCATGGTTTTTAAGATTTTATCTCAAATTTATCGATTTATCAATCAATCTTTATTCAATAATACTTTACTAAAATTTTTTAAATGGGAGTTGTTTTAAATGATTTTAAATCCAAATCTTTTTATGTACAAATGAAAAAGGACTTAGTAGTATTTTTCTCATGTAACATGTCAGATCTGGCCTTAATGCATGGGCCGGGTTTGGGGTGTTACATTTTATGGTATCAGAGCCCGGTTCAAAACTCGGCTGTGGTTTGGGTTCAAAAACATTTTTTTCAAAGCTGTTTTGAAATGTAAAATTTAGAACGTATGTTTTTAAGGAAGTATGGCACCACGGGTATCCGACACCAAGTCAAGTAAGTGTATGTTATTATTGTATGATTATAATGATTATGATATGACTGTAGGAATACTCTAGAACTTCTAGTTTTAGGTATTGAAACTATAGAGATTGAGACTATAGGATGCGACTACGAAAACGACTTTACTTATTATGTTTCATAAATCATTGTTTAATAAACACAAAAATAGTATACTGATTCATAAGACTTTTAATCAGATTAAATTGAATTACCCAATATGAGCGCTAGAGGACGTGGACGCGGTAGACGTGGCCGTGGTAGAGGCCGAGGCGCTAGAGTTGCGTCTGAAGCGTCGGGACATATGCCAAAAATGGACGCACCTACGTCACCCGTGACTGAAACTGGATTACATGACCGTATGAGGGAGGACATTGCTCTGTCCCAAGCAATGTTGCGAGTCTTGGAAAGGGTTACTGGGGCTAGAACTGGGCCAGCAGCTCGTGGATCAATTTCGAAACGACTTAGATCAAACAATGCTAAGGTTTTTAGGGGTATCTCGGGTGTAGCCCCAAATGTAGCAGAGTATTGGCTCGAGGCAGTGGAGCGGATCATGGATGATTTGGAGTGCACCACCAAGCAAAAACTGAGAGGAGCTGTGTCCTTGTTGAGAGACGAGACGTATCAATGGTGGCTTACTGTTCGGGAAGGCACTCAGGCCGATCGTGTTACCTGGGATTTCTTCAAAACTGTATTCCAAGGAAAGTATGTCGGGGCTAGCTATGTAGATTCCCGAAGGAAGGAATTCCTAAATCTGGTCCAAAGAGGTAAGACTATGGTAGCTTGCGAGGCAGAGTTTCTGCGTCTGAGTCGTTATGCCCGGGGTATAGTGCCAAGTGACTACGAACGCTGTGTGCATTTTGAGGACGGGTTAAGTGATGAGTTGAGGGTACTGATAGCCCCACAAAAAGAAAGGAATTTTGCCACACTTATGGAGAAAGCCAAGATAGCTGATGAGGCTAAGCACTCGGAGCGGCAAAACCGTGAAAAAGATAGAGGCAAGAGCAAGAGGGACTTTAAGTACTCAGGTCCTTCTAGAGGGTTTTAGAAGAGGCCCAGGAATAATGAGCTAGCTCGAGCTAGAGTACCAGCTGCTACCAATCGACATCTGACCATGTCTTGTCATGAAAAATGACACCCGGGTGAATGCTGAAGAGAATCGGTGGTTGTTTCAAATGTGGTTCCAAGGACCATCAATTCAAAAATTGTCCTTGACAGACTGCTCAGACTCAGGATGCTTGTAACTATGATGCACAGCCAGCTAGAGGCACTCAGCAGCCACCGAGAGGCCGTGGGCCAAGTCGAGGTGGTAATGGCATAGGACGAGGTCAGGGTGCACCGGGTAGAGGTACTGGTTTTAGGGGTAACGCGGAGGCGAGGCAGCCAGGGTTGGTTTATGCAGTCAGACGCCGAGAGCGCGGTGATGCACCTGATGTGATAACCGGTACATTCTTCATATCTAATGTACCTGTTACTGCTTTGATAGATATCGGATCCACCCATTCGTATGTTGCTAGTGCTGTGTCTGGAAATCTGAACATTAGATTTGAGATTACTGCTAGAGAGATGACGGTAATTAGTCCTTTAAGACAGCCTGTGATAGTGAATAGATTGTTTAGAGATGTGCCCTTAGAAATTCAAGGAGAAAAATTTTTGGCGAATTTGATAGAACTGCCTTTCGGCGAGTTTGACCTTATTTTGGGCATGGACTGGTTGGTGAAACATCGTGCGAACTTGGATTGTGCTGCAAAGCGGATGGCGCTAAGAACTTCGGAAGATAAGGAAGTGGTGATGATAGGTGAAAGGAGAAACTATCTATCAAATGTGGTATCTGCTCTATAGGCAGAAAAGTTAGTGCGAAAAGGGTCTGGAGCATTCCTAGCCTTCATTAGTGCATTGGATGCCAAGGAATTGTCGGTGGAAGGTGTTAGAATGGTGAAAGAGTTCTCGGACGTCTTTCCCGAGGAACTTCCTGGATTGCCTCCGGATCGGGAGGTAGAGTTTGGCATTGAGTTATTGCCAGGAATGACTCCGGTGTCCATTGCTCCATATAGAATGGCGCCGAAGGAGTTAGCGGAGCTTAAAGCTCAAATTCAGGAGTTGTTGGATCGGGGATTCATTCGAACGAGTGTGTCACCGTGGGGAGCTCCGATCTTGTTCGTCAAGAAGAAGGATGGGTCGATGCGTATGTGCATCGATTAAAGACAGTTGAATAAATTGACGATCAAGAATAGGTATCCATTGCCGAGAATCGATGACCTGTTCGATCAACTGCGAGGAACTTCAGTTTTCTCGAAGATAGATTTGAGATCTGGTTATCATCAACTTAAAGTCAAGGAGGCGGATATCCATAAGACTGCGTTTCGAACTTGTTACGGATATTATGGGTTCTTGGTGATGCCGTTTGGGTTGACTAATGCACCAGCTGCATTTATGGACATGATGAACCGGGTCTTCCAACCCTACTTAGATCGGTTTGTGGTGGTGTTCATAGATGACATCTTGGTATACTCAAGAATGAAGAAGAGCATGATTCGCATCTGCATGGTGGTATTGCGTATATTACGGGAAAAGTAACTTTATGCCAAATTCAAGTAAGTGTGAATTTTGGTGAAGGAAGTGACCTTCTTGGGGCATGTTGTGTCAATACCAAGGAATTAGAGTTGATCCCCGGAAAGTAGAGGTCTGTGTTGGATTGGAAACCACAAAAGTCAGTGGCTGAAATTTGGAGTTTCCTAGGATTGGCTGGTTACTACAGGCATTTCGTTGAGGGGTTTTCGTTGATTACTGCACCTCTAACTAAACTGTTGAGCAAGGGAGTACCATTTGTGTGGTTAGATCAGCAGCAAGAGAGCTTTGAGAAATTGAGGAAGATTCTAATGGAAGTGCCAGTTTTGATTCAACCTGAGGCTGGAAAAGAGTTTATTGTTTACTGTGATGCGTCACACATGAGCTTGGGATGTGTGTTGATGTAAGGTGGAAAGGTGGTGGCTTATGCATCTCGTCAGTTAAGGCCGTACGAAGTGAATTATCCCACTCATGATTTGGAGTTGGCTGCAGTGGTGTTTGCTTTGAAGATTTGGAGACACTACTTGTATGGTGAGAAGTCGATCATCTATACGGATCATAAGAGTCTAAAGTACCTCCTTACCCAAAAGGAGTTGAACTTAAGACAGCGGAGGTGGATAGAACTGTTGAAGAATTATGACTTCTCAATCGAGTATCATCTCGGAAAGGCTAACGTGGTGGCAGACGCGTTGAGTCGTAAGGTGATATCGGATTTGAGAGCAATGTTCGCTCATCTCAGCTTGTATGAAGATGGTAGTCTGCTAGCCAAACTTCAGGTGAAGCCTGCATAGGTAGGTCAGATTAAGGAAAAATAGTTATCAGATGAAAAGTTGGGTTCCATACTTCAGCAAGTGGAAGGTGGTGTGATAGGGGATTTTGGATTGAATAATGATGGAGTATTGTGTTTCCGCAGAAGAATTTGTATGCCCAAAGATTTGGAATTGAGACAAATGATTCTGCGTGAGGTGCATAGTAGTCCTTATGCTATGCACCCTGGGGGAAATAAAATGTATCGAGACCTCCGTGAGCAGTATTGGTGGCCAGGGTTGAGACGGGAGGTTACTGATTTTGTGAGTAGGTGCTTGACATGTCAGCAAGTGAAGGCGAAACATCAATTATCGTCGGGATTACTACAACCGGTGAAGATTCCATTATGGAAATGGGAACGGATAATGATGGACTTTGTTAGTGGGTTACCCTTATCGCCTACTAAGAAAGATTCCGTCTGGGTAGTAGTGGATCGGTTGACGAAGATCGCCATTTCCTACTGTTCGATGCGGATTACTCATTGCGTGAAGTTGGCCAAGTTGTGCGTAATAGATATCGTGAGGTTACATGGGGTACCGGTGTCTATCATTTTAGACAGGGACCCTAGGTTTACATCACGCTTTTGGAAAGCCTTACATGAAGCTTTGGGAACAAAGTTAAATTTCAAAGACGGCATTTCATCCTCGATCGATGGTCGATCGGAGAGAGTAATCCGGTTTCGGAAGACATGTTAAGGGGCGTGTGATTGACTTCGTGGGTAGTTGGGAGGATTTCTTCCGCTAGGCGAGTTTGCTTATAACAATAGCTATCAATCCAAATCTAGATGGCACCCCTACGAGGCGTTGTATGGTCGTAGGTGTCGTACTCCTACTTGTTGGACCGAATTGGGGGAGCGGCGATTATTGGGTCCCGAAATGATATCGAGAGACGGAGGAAAAAGTAAAGGTAATTCGGCACAGTTAAAGGAAGCTTGGATAGACAAAAATCGTATGCGGATCTGAGCGTAAGGATATTGAGTTTGCGGTGGGAGATCAAGTCTTTCTAAAGGTCTCACCTTGGAAGAAGATCTTGATTTGGAAGGAAGGGCAAGTTGAGCCCTAGGTTCATCGGACCGTCACAGTGTTTTGAAGCGTGTTGGGCGGTGGCTTATCGGCAGAGTTACCTCCCGAGTTGAGTCGATACATAGTGTATTTCATGTCTCAATGTTAAGGCGTTATCGATCGGATCCGTCCCATATAGTACCGGTAGAGGAAGTTGAGATAAGACCTTACTTGTCGTTCGAGGAGGAGCCAGTGCAAATTTTAGATCGGGATGTTAAGGTGCTGAGAAGGAAGTCAGTACCGTTAGTCAAGGTTTTATGGTGCAATCACGGATCGGAGGAAGCTACATGGGAGCCTGAGGACGCGATTCGACAGCAATATCCTCACCTCTTTTAATTAGGTAAATTTCGAGGACGAAATTTTCTTTAAGGGGGGTAGAATAGTAACATCCTAAAATTTGGAATTTTATGTGTTGCATTATTTTTGGTGCTAAGCTAGTTAGATTATTAATTGTGTATGTTTAGGAGGTCCTGAGAAGGCTCGGGGTTTATTTGGACCTAGTAATTTTTTTTGGCATTTAGCACTTTAAGGAGATAGAGTAAGTGACCTTAAAGCTTATGGAAATAAATGAGTAAATAGCTAGCATAATTGAGCAATTGGTAAAAAGGATATGGCGCCACATGAAGTACTTTGAGGGAAGAGGTTCAAATCCCATTGTATGCAAATTTTAACTATTATTTTTGCACTCTTTCCTTAAGTGTCGACCAAGCATGTAAATAAGGCAAGGTCGACTTTTTATTTTTGGCAAGATGGCTAAGGAAAATAGGAAAGAATGAAGGTGAGGAAAGAAATCAAGAGAAAGGGGAAAGTAAGGGGAACATATGGCCTTTTTCAAGGGAAATGTTATGGAAAGTATGGTTGGCAAATTCTTGACCATTATGGTCATGTATGTGGACGATTTTGTGTGTTAGGGGGGGATAGCCGAATTTTCCTTGGTGTTTTGGTAAAGTTTTAGTGCTTGTTTTAGTCAAATTCCTTTAGCATCAAGGGTGCCATTTTCTCCAAACTACCATTCTCTTAGCCGAATTTTGTCCTTGGCAATTGGTAAAAGTTTTGGTATTGTTTTTGGCCAAAATTCCTATATGCAACTTTGGTGTCATTTTTTCTTTTCTCTCCAAATTTCCTTCTTGCCGAATCTTCAAGCCATTGGTGAGCTTATTCTCTTCTTTTCTTTCTTTTTCTTGCATAAATGTACCCAAATCTTTGAGACCAAAATTTGTTCACTCATCACCTTTTGAAAACCGAAACTATTGGACACCATTTTCTCTTTTTCTTTTCTTTTAATCATCCTTTCAACCTTTCTACCATTTCTTAAAAGCAAAACTTCATTTTGATCAAATCCTTCTCCTTTATTCATTCTCTCTATAACCGAATATCAAATTACATTTTCCTCTATAACCTAACTTTCATCTCTTCTCTATCTCTTCTTGTCATCCGTACTAACACTGTATCCTTGATCAATCGGTAAGTATTCTTCTCAACATTTTTTATTTTCTTTCTCTTAATGCCGAATCTATGTTTTGGTTTGGGATGGTCAGTTTGACCAAGACCATCACCTTACTTCTCTCTCAAACGAGATCACTTCTTCTTCGTAGTGATATAGTGGAAGGCCAAAACTCTGATTCTTCTGAAGTCATCGTATAATCGTTGGGAATCGGTCCTAAAATCTTTAAGGTAAGGAGTTCTTCGAGGATTCTATAAAATCATTCTTTATTCGTTAAGATGATTATTGGATAGTGATGATTAACCGATTACAATTATAGGGATTAAATCGTTCGATCTATCCAACTGTTGATCACTTAGAATTAGTGGTAAGCCGATCTTTACCCTTTGTCAATCCATATTTTATCGTAATATCGTTCTATATAAGATCTAATCGAATGGAGGCCTGTGGTACCGATTCGAAAGGAAAGTCTAGTGGAAATCTCAAAAGGAGCATATTAGCAATCCCTACTCCTAAATTCAAGCGAAGGACGGTATCGGCAATTCGGGACTTTCCACCGGGTTGTGGACCCTCATCCGGTGAGAATCGACTATTCAAGGTCGTTTACAATTTTGAGGCATCAGCGATTCGGGATTTTCCACCGGGTTGTGGACCGTCAACCGGGGAAAACTGACAAATCGTGGTCATTCACGATTCCAAGGGTAAGCACCGTAGATCGTTCATTTTAGTGTTGATTAATAAATCGCATATGTCGACTAATCAAGCGTTATAATATTTTAGGTGTCGACGATCAAGAAAGCTTAGTGCTTACCATAATCAGGTGTGTAATCTCACACCGTTTTCCGTGGGTTAAAGATTAATATCATATTGGTAGTAAATCGCTTGACTAAAATAATATTATGGTGAAACCGGGAAAATTGGCTTAGATCTCACTGTTTTGATAAAATTGACAAAATCGGTATTAACACCGTGAAAGATTACAAAAATGCCCCTAATGGGCCGATTTAATAAATTGTTATATGGGCCGATTTGATAATTTGCTATATGGGCCGATTTGATAATTTGTTATATGGGCCAATCTGATATTTTGCTATATGGGCCGATTTGATAATTTGTTATATGGGCCAATCTGATATTTTGCTATATGGGCCGATTTGATAATTTGCTATATTGCCTGATCTGATATTTTGTTATATGGGCCGATCTGATATTTTGCTAAATGGGCCGATCTGATATTTTTCCATATGGGCCTAATTGATAATTTGTTATAATATGCCTTACTGTTGATAAAGAATATCCAAATAAATTACTGTCGTTATATTGTAAAAATCATGAATTGTTATGCATTATATACATGATTTTGCATGGGATGGGATAATATTGAAGAGAAGTTCTGGTGGCTCTGCCACATAATTTTGGTGGCTCTGCCACAAATCTGTATAGTGGCAATGCCACGTAAATTCTGTTATTCTGGTGGATTGTCCACAATTATTTTTGTTATAAATGGCTTAATGCCTGCGATTGGTGTGTTGGCGGGGTGGGTTGACAAAAGATCCCCATAGGTGTGTTGGTTGGTACGGGTGGTGTGTAGCGGATGGATTACTAGGTTTGGTTTGGGAATTGCATTTCATACACATGTTATAATTGATACATTATTATCATTGTAAATGGGCTTAGGCCCAAATTATCGCTTAATGGGATTTTGGCCCATGGACAACATAAAGTGGGTTATACATCGAGTTCTAGTAACTCACCCCGTTTTTCCTTATCCCTTTTCAGGTAATGATCAGTGATGGAGACTTGGGCCATGGATGACTCGGTGGAGGCCATACTACAAAAACGGTTTAATTTGGAATTTGGATTTCTTTTTAGTACTTTTAATTACTTTACTATTTTGAGTTAAGGTTGTAATAAGGCCTCTGGATTAATTTATGTTTTGTTTATTGTTTGACGAATTTATAATTTGCTCTAAGTACTTCAAATTGAGGCTTTTCTAAAAACTTAAATAAACGTTTTCTTAAAATGGATATACAAAAAGGGTTTCATAATAAACTTTCATAAATATATTTTTAACTCAGAAATTTCTCAAATAATTTTCATCAACATTTTTCGAAAATTATTTCCAAATTCTTCTCGAACTATTAATGATATTTCCAAAGTCATGGTTTTTAAGATTTTATCTCAAATTTATCGATTTATCAATCAATCTTTATTCAATAATACTTTATTAAAAAATTTAAATAGGAGTTGTTTTAAATGATTTTAAATCCAAATCTTTTTATGTACAAATGAAAAAGGACTTAGTAGTATTTTTCTCATGTAACATGTCAGATCTGGCCTTAACGCATGGGCCGGGTTTGGGGTGTTACAATATAGATCAAGAAAAACAAAATTCGGATTTAGAACGGGGGAAGAATAAGGTTTTGGATTGATCGATTCGTTTTGCCATTTTTGTATCCGAGGTAAGTTCGTATGTAATAAACTTTGTCATAATTATGTTTTTAATGCTTTGATATTGCATAAACTATGAATACGAGATTTCAGACATATTCGACAATGATTCGACGATGATTCGGCATTGAAATTCCCGATTGAACCTTAGGAATAGATTTGGATACTAGAAACATGTCATTAGGGGATTGTTGTGATTTATGTGATTATGTGATCCGGGTGGTGGTCCTGTACATCCTACCGGTGGCTGAGTATACCGGCATGTGTTGCGGATACTTGACAGCTTGTGTGAGCAGCACCGTGTAGCTACATCTTGACCCACTACTTGTGTGAGCAGGCCCGTTGATAGCTCGAGAGTGAGCATATATGTGATGTAACATCCCAAAGTTGGGCCTAGTAGGATTGGGCCCAATGGGCCTTGGGCGTAGTAGCATTTAAAATTTTTGAGAACAAGAGAACGGCTTGTTGGACCTATTAGGTGAGTGATTTTGGAAGGTTAGGGGGCTTCTATGAAGTCCCGAGATTAAACTTGAGCTTTAGGAAAATTTTGGTTTTAGGTGAAAAAAACCCTGGGAGTTGGTAGGTAGGCTTTAAGAATAAAATGTGGAGAAAAATGACACAAGTGGAGTGTGTGGTGTAGTGGCAAAGTGACGCCACATAAGAGACAAGGGAGTGACGCCAGGGAAGGAAGGAGGTCCAAGGTTCAAGTCTTGGCTCTTGCATTTTGGTTTTCTTTTAAAATGGACTTTAGAATTTGGCTATAGATTTATATTTAGTTGCGCATGGTTTAAGACACAAAGGAGCTTGTAGCTTGGTGGCAAGTGGCGTGTTGAACTATTGAAGGGAGCCTGGGTTCGAATCTCATGAAAAGCAAGGGAGTATTTATTTTGCGAATTGGACGGCAAGAGTTTGAGTTGGATTTAAACTCTACTGATGAAGGGATCCCACATCGAAAAGATACAAAGAAGGAAGGTGAGAAGCTAGCTATATATAGAGCATTCTATGATAGGAGGAAGGATACCTTGGAGGGCGTTTGGGCATAGGAGTGGTCGGAGCGCGGATTAGCACAAGATTCCTATCAGGTGTGTACTTCTCTCTACTCTAGCTGTAGAGCGGCAAATGCCGAAAAGCCGGTCACACGGCAATGGTAGCCACACGAGCGTGCGAGCGCACGTGTGGGAGCTTCGACGCGATAGTCGAGGCCACCATGAGTATTCTTATAGGTTGAGGCTGCTTGGGCCATGATGGGCCAAGGTGGGCCCAATGGGCCCGTGGGCCCATATGAATAAATTGTATGACTGTGTAGTAGAAATTGGACTAGACTATGTGAATCTAATATATGTGGCTAGATTTGGGCTAAATGGGCCACACGAGCGTGTAGGCCCATTTGGGCCGAGAATGGGCCCTAGGCCCAATTGCACCGTTTCGATAAGAAAAGGTATCCGTGTCGCCGAGAAGGCGACGAGAGCGTCGAAAAGGCCATTAAGTGCAAAATTACCAAAATACCCCTGGTTTGTAAAATTACCGAAATACCCCCGGTTTGCAAAATTATCGAAATACCCCTGGTTTGTAAAATTACCGAAATACCCTCGGTTTGCAAAATCACCGAAATACCCCCGGTTTGCGAAATTATTGTTTTACCCCTACACGACAAAATGACCGTTATACCCTCGTGGTAGTACTAGCGTGGTATGTGTTAATTGTATGATTGATTATGTTTGAGATGCGTTGCATACATGGATTGGTTATGAGTAGAATTACCGAAATACCCTTATAGGGTAAAATGACTGGTTTGCCCTTGTAGGTAAATGATCGACTTGTGCAATGAGTGGACTAATTTGTCTGTGGTTGTATGACTAATATGCTTTTATTACATGTTTAAATAATTGTTACTGAGCATGTCCATTTTGCATACACGTGTAATGATTGAGCATGACATACACGACATATTGCATGGGGTAGGGATTATTAATACGGAGGAAGTGCTAATAGGATCGCATGGTCGCTTGACGACTGTGGATCCACCGCAGGCTTTTTAGCCACCGAGCGACCATCTTTGCCGATAATGTTATGCGAGGGTGTGTACCATTAATATGGCTTCGTCGTCGTAATTATGGGCTTTGTGCCAATACCGAAGGCTCTGTGCCGATATTATGGCTTTGTGCCAATCGTATTTACCGTGGCTATGTGCCTAACTTATATATCGATGACTCTGTGTCGATCATATTTACCCAAGGCTGTGTGCCGATTATATTATCGTCGCCGATGGCTATGTGCCAATATAATACAGTCACTGATAGCTTTGTGCCAATTGTAATACCGCTACTGAAGGCTTTTTAGCCACCGAGCGCCTATCTTTGCCTTGATAAGTTAGTCTTTGCAACCGGTGCTACATAAGGAGTGCAGGGATGGGTGGGTCGATTAAATCCCCACAAGAGTTTAGGGTTGGACAGGAGACGGAGTGCAGGGTTGGTATGGGCATTAACACATTGCATATCTGGATTATATTACTGAGATGGGCTTAGGCCCCGATTTATATGTATGACATGTAACATTTGACTTGGGTTAAGGCCCAACCGAGGCTATTTTGGGCTAATTCCCAATTGCTTAGGCCCCGATTTATATGTTTGACATGTGACATTTGACTTGGGTTAAGGCCCAACCGAGGCTATTTTGGCTAATTCCCAATTGCCACCGTTACTTTAATGGGCTTGGGCCTGAACTGTTTTGATGCATGTTCTTACAGATTTTGTTCGTAAGGGAATTACACACTTGAGTTTTCGTAAACTCACCCCCTCTTTTTAATTTTTCTTAGGTAATCCTCAGTAGGCGGTTCGACGTACTGGAGGACTCGGAGGTGGCCACACTACGAGCAGTTTTGGACTTTAGTATTTTACTTATTTTTTTAACTTGGGTTAATATTTTGTAATAAGGCCGCTTTAACTTTAAATTTTGTATTTTATTTGGTTTAGCTTTTAATATGATACTACCTATTATTCTTAAATGTTTAATACGGGATTTTCTTAAACCCTTAATAACCGTTTTCCAAAATGTTAACAAAAGGATAACAAGCGAATAATTAATTAAACTCAAAAATTTTAACAAACGCGCAATTTTTTTTAAACAACCCTTTTATGTGACATTGCCGGATCTGGTCGTAACATTTTGACCGGGTTTGGGGTGTTACATGTGATATGTGATTGAGATAACTTTAGCTATATATGTGGCACTTTGTGTGCGAGTTTCCCATGTATCCGATAGTATTCTGAATGGTTCAACGGGTAAATGAAAGATGTGGATGTGTATAAGATTGATAAGAGATGGTACAGGTATGTACATGAACCATATAAGCTTAAATCGAAGAAGTTGTGAAGTTCATATATACGATTATGATTGAAAATGCGAAAGGTTTGTTAGTTAAATGAATTACATGTTGATATGTTCAAATTGATAATTTGTATATTCATGTAAGATTGAGTTTATTTCATACGAGCTTACTAAGCTATTTAGCTTACTTTGTTTGTTTTTCCATGTTTTATAGTGATTTTAAAGCTAGCTCGGACTCAGGGATCGTCAGAGAAATCATCACACTATCCAACTATCAAATTGGTACTTTTGAGAATGTGTTTTGGTCATATGGCATGTATAGGGACTTTGGTTATTTTGGTTATGTGTTGGTAGTGAATTTAGCCATTTAAGTTGGCTTGTGAATTGTTATGTTTTGGTTTGTATATATATAGCCATGAGATTTGGCTTAATTTGGATGTTTTGGATGTATGTGTATATATGTTCGAATGGCCAATGATGCAGTTCATAATTGATTGCAAATGGTTTGTGGTAGTTTAGCATTTAAGGTAGCTAATGGTTGGAAATGGTGTAACACCCCAAACCTGGCCCAAATGCTACGACCAGATCTGGTATGCTACGGGGTTTATTGTAAAAACTTTGCTTTAACGGTTTTTGAAAATCTCAGTTTCTTTACTTAGGCATTTGTTAAAAAAAAATAGGATATCTGATGAAAACCTTTACTTTTTCTTTGAACATGTTCGGAAAACCTATTTTATTATTTTTTTATGTTTTAAGTCCTTGAACATAAATTTATAAACTGTAAACACTGCCAAATATAAAGCGATAACCTGAACCATAGGGCATTATTACATAAATAGTTCCAAAATTAAAACTTAAAGAAAACCGAAAATAATTCATGAAAATAAATAAAATAAAACTTGATGGCCCCTCGAGTCCGCCTCGACTCCCCTGTCCACGATCTACTGCTCATCTGAAAAGTCAGGGAAAATAAAAGGGTGAGTCACCAAGACTCAGTGTGCAAAACCCGAAAACACATAAAAGGCTTGAGGCCCACAAACACATTATGGGCCTTGGCCCATACACAATGGCAACAAAACATATGTATGCTACATGGCCCACCCCAGCCTATAAATCCATCCTCTACACACCAGCCCGTACCAACCATCACACCTTGGGGATTTCTACAATCAACCCACCAACCGCTACACACCACATCGACAGACATGCTGCCTATTCCTAATAATCAGGAATGAATTTAACGTGGCTTAGCCACCGATCACTATTGTGACCTAACATTTCAATTCGTGGTTTAACCACCGATCACCAAGTGACCTATTATCATGCTCTTCCCCCTTAGTCATATTAATCCCATCCCATGCGTACATTCATGCAAAATCAAACAATATACCACTTAAGTATTTACAATCTAGCACATTCATCGATACACTTAGAGAAGTTTCTATGATCACGCACTGCATCCATTGCCTACCCTTTTTGGGTAACACGATTCATACAGCCTATTTTTCCGACTTTTAGCCCATAACATATGTATATATACAGGTTAAGTAGTGTGATAGAGATCTACACACCTGATTACGGTTAAGACGACACTTTCTATGTCAACGCTATCCGTAGTTGACACAATCGCTATTTGCCTAAGGTGTTGTTCGGCCAGGTCCCACGACCAGTGGCCAATCTCGAACAGCAGACACCGCGTGTTTCTTGAACTTTGGGGCTGGGACTACAGATCCAACTCCTACCTTTGATTTGCTGACATTCGAGTCCATGAGTGATCTTGGTCAGAAGGTACTACGATGATTGCTTAATGAACCATTAGGTTAAGACACGAATAATTAAAAGAAACCGATTTATCAACATAAGGAGAACCAAAAACCTTACCTTGAAATCTCGAAAATAATATGATTCGTATGCTACCAATTTCTGGCTTAGAAACCTAGAAATTAGATCTCCTTCAAATCCCGGAATGCCGCCAAAGAGAAAGAACACAAGATCAGAGAAAACGTCAAACTAAGGATGGCCCTAACTACCAACTAGCCATTCGGCTTTGGCTTCAAAAGCCGAAAAAGATTGCAAAAATACTAGCACAAGTCGATACTCACGTCTACAGAAGATTTCGACTACTTCTAAACGATTCCGGCTTTATGGAGAAATCGGCACAAGAGGAAAAGAATGGAAAAGAGTGTGAAGTGAGAGGTTTCGGATTCTGAAGGAATCAAAAGGAAAGATTGCAGAGAATGGCTGAGGGTTTTGGCATAGAGAATGAGAGAAAAGCTTTAAAATAATGGGGTTCAAATGCCGGAATTGAAGAGATAGCCTCCCTATTTATAGAAAATTTCGGCACTTACCTATCAAAAACTGAAAGTGCCCTTCCTGATAACTAACAACTAATGAAATAGTAGGGGAAATTTCGGCACCCTTATGGCATGTGGAAACCGATTTCTTCCCCCCTCCAAGAGATGGAAATTCGGCCATCACTGCACTCAGCAGATAGCTCCTATCTTTTTCTCCTCTATCTTAATCCATTCACTCCTCCAGAAGAGACCTAGATAACACCACTTCCCCCTATTTTATCAGCACCTTATCCCCATTATCCAAGTCACTAAATCCCTCCAAATTTTAAGCCTCATTGTCGTCCCTCTTTCTCCCCTTTTAAGTGTCGAAAATGGCCCAAAGACATGGGCTCCTTATGGCCAAAGCTTGGGCCTCTTCAACTGCTAATGGCGCCACCTTATAACTCCTTTGCAGCGCCACTTGTTATTGAGCCCCAAGCCCACTTTGTAGTTCAAACCACAGATACTATCTTTTAAACCCTTTAGTGTCCCATCAAAAAATTTAATCAAGGCCTCGACCCCATCCTGAGCCCAATGTGGACCCTTAACACTTAAATTAACACATTAAACATATCCCCACACTAAACGCATAGGCCCATTAATTCGTGGATGTTACGCTTCTACCCCTTAAAGAAATTTCGACCTCGAAATTACATGGTCAAAATAGATGTGGGTACTGCTGCCGCATCGCTTCCTCTGGTTCCCAAGTAGCCTCCTCAGAACTGTGATTCCGCCATAGAACCTTGACCGACAGAACCGTCTTCTTACGCAATACCTTGACATCACGGTCCAAGATTTCCACTGGCTCCTCTTCCGATTTTGAATAAACTAGAATATCATCTATGAATACCACGACAAACCGATCCAAGTAGGGTTGAAATACTCGGTTCATCATATCCATAAATGTTGCTGGTGCGTTAGTCAACCCAAATGGCATCACCATGAATTTGTAGTGTCCATAGCGAGTCTTAAAAGCCGTCTTATGAATATCCGCCTCTTTGACCTTAAGCTGATGGTACTCTGACCTCAAATCTATCTTTGAAAAGACTGAGGCCCCCTTCAGCTGATCGAACAAGCCATCGATCCTTGGCAACGGGTATTTGTTCTTGATGGTCAACTTATTCAACTGACGATAGTCAATGCACATCCGCATCGATCCATCCTTCTTCTTAACGAATAACACCGGCACTCCCCAAAGCGACACACTTGGTCGGATAAACCCTCTATCCAGCAACTCCTGAATCTGTGCTTTCAATTCCACTAACTCCTTTGGCGCTATCCTATATAGAGCAATAGATACTGGCACTTTTCCCGGAAGAAGATCAATACCAAACTCCACCTCACGATCTGGGGGTAATCCTGGAAGCTCCTCTGGGAAAACATCAGGAAATTCCTTCACCGTCTTGACATCTCTGACAGTTAGTTCCTTGGCTTCCAGAGCCCGAACAAACATTAGAATTGCCTCGCATCCTTTCCTTACCATCCTTTCTGCCCTCAAGGCAGATACCACAATTGACAAATAGTTCCCCCTTTCACCTATCACCAACACTTCACCACCATCGGGAGTTTTTACCACCATACGCTTGGCTGCACAGTCCAAGTTCGCTTGATACTTCACTAACCAATCCATTCCTAAGATCAAATCGAACTCCCCAAACGGCAGTTCCATCAGATCGGCCAGCTAGCTACCCCTTGAACTTCTAGGGGTACATTCTTATACAGTTTGTTCACCACTACAGTTTGTCCTAGAGGGCTCACTACAATCATCTCCCTAAAAGAAGTCTCATAATCTAAGTTCAAAGTTCCCGCTATAGCACTAGCAACATAAGAGTGCGTCGAACCAATATCAATCAAGGCAGTGGAAGGCAAACCAAAAATTAAAAACGTACCGGTTATAACATCCGGTGCGTCCACCTCCTCTCGACGTCTGGCAGCATAGACTAACCCCGGCTGTCTCGCCTCAATGTTTCCTGCCCCTTGGCCTGGTGCTCCACGGCCCCGACCGGAACCGTTACCACCTCTGGCTGGACCACGACCTCTCTGTGGCTGCGGACCACCTCTTCCTGGCTGTACATTCCTTATCTCGTGGGCCCTTCATCGCCCGAATTCTCGCGAACGATTTCTAACTTGGTGGTCCGTAGATCCACACCTAAAGCACTTCCCACTTGCACGCCCAACACTCGCCTACATGGAATTTACCACATCGAACACACTACGTATCCGACCAACAATGAGAGGTCTCTCTTCCCGCCTCGGCCCGTCGACCTAGGCCTTTTCGAGTCGCGCCACGCCCCTAACGATCCAAAATTCCTCGTACTTCCACCCCTATCTCTATCCCGATTTAGTTTCTCTGTCCGCTTCACCTCCTCAGCTATCTTAGCTTTTTCCACAAGCACAGCAAATTCCCTCTCCCGCTGTGGAGCTATCAATACACGCAAATCATCCCTCTAACCATCTTCAAATCGAACACGACTTTCATGGTCTGTGGCCACCATTCCTCGAGCATAACAGCTAAGGCGTAAGAATTCCGCTTCATACGCAGCCACCGACCTACTTCCTTGCACCAGATTCAGAAATGCTCTACGCTGCGCATCCACATAACATGTCCCAATGTATTTACTCTGAAATGCCGTTTTGAAGAAATCCCAGGTGATACGGTCAGCCATCGTACTATCCTTAACCGTAAGCCACCATTGATAAGCTTCGTCCCGCAGGAGAGATACAACCCCTTTCAGTTTTTCCTCCTCCGTGAAATCCAGATCATCCATTATACGCTCAACCGCCTCCAACCAAGATTTCCGGTGTACTCGGGGCTATTCTAGAAATTCCCCTAAACACTTCTGCCCCATTAGCTCTAAGTCGCTCCGACATAGATTTTCGGGCTCCTGTGCCCACGCCTGCCCCAGCAACCCTCTCTCAAACCCTTAACATCGCCTGGGACACCGCGTCATCTCCGGCCGTCTGTTCCTGAAATTCCATCTCCGCACTGGTGATGCGGCATCTCATTTCCGGACCCATAACCGGATCCTCACGGTTCGAACACGACCATCCTACCCTACCACGGCCACGCGCAAGACGTCCACGACCCCTTGTACTCATTCTACCGATTCGCGTTTATCTGATTAGAAATTTTATGAATTATTAATTTCTTCCACTGATTAACCACGAACAATCTTATGGACAATAGTTTTAAGAGTAGTTCTTTTGAGTTCGAAATTATATCTACAGGTTTCAGTCTCAAGTGTATATCTCCTAGTTCCACACACATTCAACCATCATACATCAACATACAAGTAACATCCATGAATCCACATTCATCATCTAAAGGTATTTTCGTCATTTCACTACCCAGGGGTCTTTTCGTATTTCTACCCTACAGGGGTATTTTGGTAATTTGGCAAAATAAGGGTATCTTGGAAATTTTGCAAAACAGGGGTATTTCGGTACTTTTACAAAATAAGGTTATTTTAGGAATATTGTAAATCAAGGTATTTCAGTAATTTTACAAATATAAGGGGTATTTTAGCAATTAACTTTGGCCCATAAACAAGTCCTCGCGGTTAAAGTGAACAAACACTATGCACCAGGTAGGATCTCAGAAAAGAAGAGGTGGGTCACTTGGACCGCGTAAGTACCAAGCTCTCACTAGATCCAATCCTAGACATGCATATGTCGGTTACCACACTCTAACCCAGCGACTGGTTTATGGACATGTTTAGTTAGATTAAGTTTTATGAATTTCAAGAGTTTGTTTAAACTAGGCCTAAAGTCCATTAATTCCTAACATGCTAGTCTACATCCATAAAGCCCATCAACCCGACATGCATATCACATCAAGAGTTAGAATACTTACCTGCGTGGATCGAGTGCCGGTAGACTCGAAGGCCATATCTCAACCCAACCATTTTCACCAACTTTATAACCTACTACTGGACCCATTTCACAGCCCGAGTTTTGCAACTGGGCTCTGATACCAAAATGTAACACTCCAAACCCGGCCTAAACGCTACGACCAGATCTGGTATGCTACGGGGTTTATTGTAAAAACTTTGCTTTAACGATTTTTGAAAATCTCAGTTTCTTTACTTAGGCATTTGTTAAAAAAAATAGGATATCTGATGAAAACCTTTACTTTTTCTTTGAACGTGTTCGGAAAACCTTTTTTTTTATGTTTTAAGTCCTTGAACATAAATTTATAAACTGTAAACACTGTCAAATATAAAGCGATAACCTAAACCATAGGGCCTTATTACATAAATAGTTCCAAAATTAAAACTTAAAGAAAACCGAAAATAATTCATGAAAATAAATAAAATAAAACTTGATGGCCCCTCGAGTCTGCCTCGGCTCCCCTGTCCACGATCTACTGCTCATCTAAAAAGTTAGGGAAAATAAAAGGGTGAGTCACCAAGACTCAGTGTGCAAATCCCGAAAACACATAAAAGGCTTGAGGCCCACAAACACATTATGGGCCTTGGCCCATACACAATGGCAACAAAACATATGTATGCTACATGGCCCACCCCAGCCTAGAAATCCATCCTCTACACACCAGCCCGTACCAACCATCACACCTTGGGGATTTCTATAATCAACCCACCAACTGCTACACACCACATCGACAGACATGCTGCCTATTCCTAATAATCAGGAATGAATTTAACGTGGCTTAGCCACCGATCACTATTGTGACCTAACATTTCAATTCGTGGTTTAACCACCGATCACCAAGTTACCTATTATCATGCTCTTCCCCCTTAGTCATATTAATCCCATCCCATGCGTACATTCACGCAAAATCAAATAATATGCCACTTAAGTATTTACAATCTATCACATTCATCGATACACTTAGAGAAGTTTCTATGATCACGTACCTGGCATCCATTGCCTACCCTTTTTGGGTAACGCGACTGTTCATACAGCCTATTTTTCTGGCTTTTAGCCCATAACATATGTATATATACAGGTTAAGTAGTGTGATAGAGATCTACACACCTAATTACGGTTAAGACGACACTTTCTATGTCGACGCTATCCGTAGCCGACACAACCGCTATTTGTCTAAGGTGTTGTTTAGAAGCCGGTCCATAGCCCGGTGGCAAATCTCAAACAGCAGACACCGCTCGTTTCTTGAACTTTGGGGCTGGGACTACAGATCCAACTCCTACCTTTGATTTGCTGACATTCGAGTCCATGAGTGATCTTGGTCAGAAGGTACTACGATGATTTTTTAACGAACCATTAGGTTAAGACACGAATAACGAAAAGAAATCGATTGATCAACTTAAGGAGAACCAAAAACCTTACCTTGAAATCCCAAAAATAATATGATTCGTATGCTACCGATTTCTGGCTTAGAAACCTAGATGATTAGATCTCCTTCAAATCCCGGAATGCCGCCAAAGAGAAAGAACACAAGATCAGAGAAAACGTCAAACTAAGGATGGCCCTAACTACCAACTAGCCATTCGGCTTTGGCTTCAAAAGCCAAAAAAGATTGCAAAAATACTAGCACAAGTCGATACTCACGTCTACAGAAGATTTCGGCTACTTCTAAATGATTTCGGCTTTATGGAGAAATCGGCACAAGAGGAAAAAATGGAAAAGAGTGTGAAGTGAGAGGTTTCGGCTTCTGAAGGAATCAAAAGGAAAGATTGCAGAGAATGGCTGAGGGTTTCGGCGTAGAGAATGAGAGAAAAGCTTCAAAACAATGGGGTTCAAATGCCGGAATTAAAGAGATAGCCTCCCTATTTATAGAAAATTTTGGCACTTACCTATCAAAAACCGAAAGTACCCTTCCTGATAACTAACAACTAATGAAATAGTAAGGGAAATTTCGGCACCCTTATGGCATGTGGAAACCGATTTCTTCCCCCCTTTGCAGCGCCACTTGTTACTGAGTCCCAAGCCCACTTTATAGTTCAAACCATAAATACTATCTTTTAAACCCTTTAGTGTCCCATCAGAAAATTTAATCAAGGCCTCGACCCCATCCTGAGCCCAATTTGGACCCCTAACACTTAAATTAACACATTAAACATATCCCCACACTAAACGCATAGGCCCATTAATTCAGGATGTTACAAATGGTTATTGTATGTTTGAGATTTTAGGTAAGGTAAAATGTTTGGTTGAAATAATGTATATAAGTGTTTTTGAGATAAATGTGTATAGATAATGGGAGTATTGAATGTGCATGAATTATATTTGAATTGGTTGAATTGATATGCCCATTGAAGCTATGTATTGGTTCCTTTTAGTTGATGTAGGTGAGCATAAGTTTGGGTGGAAAAATGGCTTTGTAAATAGCCTATTTTTGTCCACACGGACAGAGACACGGGCGTGTGTCTCAACCATGTGTGAGACACAGTTATGTTACACGGTCGTGTGTCCCCTGGTGTTGAAATTAAAATCAAGTCAGTATGCTCCACACAGCCTCACACATGGGCGTGTGACTTGGCCATGTGGCATAAGTCATTATACCCTACAGGTTTGGCACAGCCTAGCACACAGCTTGGCACACGGGCATGTATGGCCATTTTAGGGCACACGGGCTAGCCACACGGGATTGTGTGTTGGCCATGTGACCCAAGTTAGAGAGTTACACTGGGTCGGACACGGGCTGGGACACGGCCATGTGCTCCCATTTTGAATGTCCACACGGCCTGTGACACAGGCGTGTCTGTTGGCCGTGTGAGACACACTGCGGACTACACGGACGTGCGTCCCCTATTTTTGGGAAAATTTTCTAGGTGTTCAAAAAGTTTCCAAAGTTATCGGTTTAGTTTCGAACCACTCCTAATGCATGTTTAGAGCCTCGTAGGCTCGTATTAGGGATGATATGAATGTGTTGATTAATATTTGAATGAAATTTGGAAATGTATGAGAAAATGCATGTATAATTGTGTTATAAGTTCGGTAATACTCTGAAACACTATTCTTATGTTGAATACAGGTGAGGGGTGTTACACTCTTCCTCATGGAAGACCCAATCTAACATCCTCCTTTCCAGTGTTGAATATGAAATTTGACAGATGATTTAAGTACCCCCTTCCCTTGCGGACTAGCACTTAGTATAGTCCCTTAGGACCTTTCCCCATTTCAGGCCATTTACTAGGAACTCCCATAACAGATAGTTCCTACTGGACTACCTCTTTTCTAGAGTGCCCTGGAAGACTTCCACATTCGTTAATCTTAAGCAGACTTTTCCCCAACTGGATAGTACTAGCGAATAACCTTTTTCTTTGTAATCCCTAATGGTCTTTCACCCAGTTAATCGTTAGCGAAGTCCCTTATTTCTGGCAGCTTCCTTACCTGCAAGCTCTTAGGATTCGAATCTACTTAATTGTCTCACTTTATCACACCCAATGCTGGTTTACTCACCAAACACTAGTGGACTCATAATGGCAGTTACTTAAATTCCTCAAAGAAAATATCCCTTTCATTACATCTATTACGTTGAAACCGCTTATACCAATTCCTCTCACCGTTGCAATTTGGTGGATCCTCTTACTAACATATTTACCTGCATTTTTAGAAGCTTCTACCAGTTTTTCTTATCTTTGTAATTTGGCGGATTCTCTTATCATCCCAATTGCCGCCATTCCTAGACATGCCACGATTGTCCTGTTATGCTACTCACTATGCAAGTCATATAATGACTTTTCCTTTTATGCCCTAGCGAGCTTCCTGGTTCACTTACCTGTCGAACATCATGTTTCCATAACGTATACCTATTTGCCACCGGATCATGCCATGGCTAACCATGGGGTTTCAATTCTAAGAAATCAATAAACCTCTTTCAAGTTGTCACCCTGAAGGACCTATAAACCGTTTACATGTTGTCACCCTGAGGGACCTATATACTATTTACACAATGTCGCCCTTAAGGACCAGTCGATAACCATCATCATGGTGTCCCTCCATAAAGTTGATAAGCCATTCTCACAATGTCGCTCTAGCGAGTCAATAGATAACCATTCCATGATGCCGCTTAAATTTTCGAACCGCATAACAGTACGCCAAACCTTCATTACACCAATATTCCCCATATTCATTTACCCCATCAACCAATTCCCTCCATACTCCATATTTTAAAAACATGCATTTAATACGTAACATTCCAAACACTATTACACTAAGAAGTACGCCACACTTTGATACAACAATATACCGCCCTATCATACATAACATACTTACAGACTTTAATGAATTCATGCTTCCTTAAACACGCAGGTTATGCTCATTCACTGTAAGCATTTACTACCATAAATTTCAAACAGAACTTAGAGCAGATGTAGACTCAGATCACACAAGCAACAATCATCCATCAATCATCCAAAATTAGAGTACAGAAACTCACTTGAACTCCTTCATCCTCATCAGCTTAGCTTTTCCAAATGCCAGAGCCTCCATCATCTTGGAAGCTAAGCATGATAACCATATATTGGTTAAATCAAATGCATTCAAACCTTAAAACCCATAACTTGTAACAACTTATTTTCTAGTGGTGCCGGAAACAGTGATTTCGAAATCACAATACGAGTGAGTCTGTAAATATTATTGTTTAATATTTACGAGTTAAGTATTATGATATAGTGAATTTTTATTTGATAATTTTATTTAACTGGATAATTAGTTAAGTACAAGTGGGTTGTCCCTAAAGTCAAGTGGTTTTGGAAAATAGGGTATTGGGACCGCGTTTCTATAAATCGAGCCTATTAAATATTTACAGAGTTGTTATATAGGTGTATTTAATTTTGGTCTAGAAATTTTAATGTTTGGATAGTTAATTAAGGAAGAAAGACTAAATTGTAAAAGACGTAAAAGTTAATCACTATTGATTTTTATTAGCTAAAATGCATAATTAATGTTTTGTTTAAGATCTAAAGTGGCTTACTACCTTTTTAATGTGGTTGGACAGTCAATGCTTATTGTTTGTTAAATTATATGTTATATTAATGTTAAATTAAATTAACTAGTTAAGTAAAAATTATAAAACATAAAAAAAGGAAAAGACATTATCATCTTTATTTTTCCCCTTTACAACTGATTCTCCATGGATGAGTAAACCAAGCTTTCGGCCAAGCTTTTTCTCTAAATTTGGTAAGCCAATTTTAACACGTTTCTTGTAATTTTTATGTTTTTGAGATCGTCGCAACTAGGTCCAACTAACCCGTAACTCCGATTTCAAAACTATTAAAGATTTCAAAACTTGCCATTGATGAATCTTAAATATTATTTTTATAGAAAATGGTAGATTTGGAAGCTATGTAATGTTTAAGGACTACTTGATAAAGTAAATTTTGTTAATTTTGCATTTAGGGACTAAATTGTGAATATATCAAAAGTGACATTAATTTTTTTGTAGAATTGGATTTTTGAGGGCTGTAGAAGGACATAATTGAAATTATAATGAAAAATGAAGCTCAATTGTGAAAATTATGTTTGTTTCGATTTTAGGGACTAAATTGAATAAAATATAAAAGTTTAGGGAAATTGTGTAAAAAAATTGGAATATTATAAGCCTGAATCTGAATAGTATTATGAGATTGGTATTGATATTTTGAAGCTTAAATATTATTTAGATCAAGTTTTTGACTTAGGTGAAGAAGGAAAAATTGTCGAGTAGGCCATAGTATCTAAAACGTTATCATTTTGTCAGGTAAGTTCATATAGTATAAATAAGTTTAATTTGTTGTGGAATTATATTTGAATTTATATCAATGTTTTGTTAATAGTTTGAATTGTATATGAATTGTTACATAAATTGATGATTTAATTGAATTAAAATAGACTGATACGGAATGGAAATGTTAAGGTTAAATCTCGATGAACTTAGTGAAAGCCTCGTACCTGAGGGTACAAGTTGATTTCTGATGGTACCGAGCTCTAGCATTTGTTGTGGACTCGAAGATACATGTGACATAGATTTAGCCTGGACTGGTAATCTGTTTTCATTTTAAATGTTTAGTTTGGACTGGTAACCTTACATGTATATACAGCTCTGGCCAGGCTATTTATTGTGTCGTTAAAGGTTTAGCCCAAACGAGTAACTTAACATTGATGTATATGATTAGCTCGAACAAGCATCAGACGTTTTCTGCACCTGTGTATTAAGTTCTTTTATAGAGTTTCATCGGGTAAAGTTGTAAATGAAAAGGTGATGATATATCAAATGTTAGCAAAGTAATGTATATGATTTGGATATAAGATATAAGATGATTTGAAATGAAAATGTAAACAATTTTGGTTTTATATGTGATTGAACTCAAAACCTTATTTGTTTAATAATGTTTATTGAATCTTGATAAGGATATATGATGCAAATTAAATGGTGAATGGGAATAATGTAATAAATTCGAATATCAATTCATGTTGTATTTTAAGTTGAATGTGTTGTTTCACCATTTGAGTTTATGTATGTGGATTTGGTTTAAATCTCACTTGATTGATGTTGTTTTTGGATGCTATTGTAACAGCCCGATTCTGGGGCTAGTCAGAACAGTGGTCTCGGGACCACTAATCCGAGGTTGAGGAAAATTATTTTCATATTATTTTATGTGTTATAGCATAATTATATGGATGTATGAAAATTTTGGTGCATTAACTTTGGTGATTTCATGCTCAATTGTGAAAAAGGACTAAATCGTGTTAAGTGCGAAAGTATTATTCTACAAGCAAAAGGTGTCTAATAGTTGTAGATTTTTAATTTGAGGTCCCTAATGTGCAAATAGACCTTACTAAGGTTGATAGCTGATCATAGGGGACAAAGAAATAAATTTTCAAAGCATTAGGTCAGATTTTGGTGGTAATTTGTCTAGTAATATAATAAAATAAGGAGAAGAAAAGATATCATCTTTTCTCCTTCTTCTCTCCACCGAAATTTCCAAAGAAAAACACCATGGGAGCTTGAAAATTTTTAGCAACTCCTCACCTTTACAAGTAAGTGATCTTTTTGGTTTTTATTGAGAATTTTTGTACTTTTGGAGTCCCCAAAGCTTAAGCTAGCTAATGAGGGGACTAATTTTGTAACGCCCCAAATTTGGGCCTAGTAGAATTGGGCCTATTGGGCTTTGGGCTTTGGGTCATAGAAAATTTTTAAGTGAGCAAGAAAATGAAAAACGACATGTTGGCTTTAAGGGTGTAATAAACTTGGAGTGTCTAGGGGTGCTGGAGAAGTTCTAGGTTCGGACTTTGAGGAGAAGGAATTTTTTGTTAATTATTAAAGGAACCAGGGCGATGAGTAGTTGGGCTTTTAAATAAAAATAGGGAAAAATGGCATCAAAGAGTCTTGTGGTGGAGTGGCTAAGTGACGCCACTTAGGGTATAGGAAGGTGGCGTTATGGGCTAGCAAGGGGATCCTAGGTTCGAATCCTATCTTAGTAATTTTTTTAAAAAAGTTTAATTTTGGCCTTCTAGAAGGTTGGAAGTGGTGTGGTAATGGACTCTAAGGAGAGTGATCAGAAGAGAAAATTTAGGAAAAGGATTGGGGAGTTATCAGGGAGAAAAATGAGGAGATGAGATGGGGAAGAGTTGGAGTCGATTGGGACTTTAGGGGGGTAGGCAGAGTTTCAGTTTTGTGTATAAATAGGGGGTGCCGAATTCCCTCTGTGCTATTTCGGCAATTGGAATTTTCTTTGTGCTATTTCGGCAACTATAGTGCTCTGCCGAATTCTCCTTCACTTTTTCTGTTCTAAACCTCGCCTCTTCCTTATGTGTTTTTCTTTTCTTCTCTCCTAAAGCCTTAAATCGAATATCATTCTCTTCTTTCTCCATTGCTTGTGCCGTCCCACCTTCATATCAATTGTTGGGGACCAAATATTCGTGACTTTAAAAGCCAAAAACCTTTGCTCTTGAAGCCGATTTCTTCATCGCCCCAAACCTTGTGCCGAATATTCTAGTGACCAAATCTCTTTCGTGCTATCATCATTCCTTTTATTTTTGGTGGATCGGATCTTGGAAAAAATCGAAATCAAGCTTGGATCTACAAGTCTCTGCCGAAAAGCTACCCATACGTTTCGGCTTTTGGGTAAGTGTTCTTGATTTTGGGATAAGTTGGCCGAATAGTCTATAGTAAGGGAAAGGGTGACTTAAGTGGATACAAGTCACCTATTATTTTGTCTTTAACGATTAAGATTGATGCAGATCTAGGGGATGTTCGTGAGTAGTAGCTAAGAAAGGGCTATTAGGACTGGTGGCACACGGTAAGGTTATGGTAAGGCTTCAGTTTTTGGGTAAATATTATGGTTAAGTGTGTGATTGATTGGAGATTGGTATTGGTTGTAGGTTCAAGGCTGAGGATAGTGTAACACGTTTCATTTACCAGGTGTGTGCATACACTTCACACACGACAAATCGGTAAAAGCTGAAATCCCAAAAACCGGAATACCGAAAAGTCAAAAAGTCGAAAGGTTGGCACCGGCAACCACATGAGCGTGCAAACATTTGTGTGGGAACATCGATACGATTACCGGGGCTGAGAGAGCAATCTCATGGTTTCGGGCGATCGACCGAGCCAGACGGGGCTAAATGGGCCTGCCGAGCTCGTGGGCCCAAAAAGGCAAGAGTTAATATGTGGAATTGAATGATGGATTGCTATGGATGGTTGTATGATTTGATTATGATCGGGCCTAATAGGCTACATAAACATGATTGGGCTTAATGGGCTAGATGGACATGATTGGGCTTAGTGGGCCTTATGGGATTTTAGAAATGCATGCTAGGGTTTTTATGGACTCTAGGCCTAATTCTGATAAATTCTTAAATAGTATAAAAATTAAGTTAATAATCAACCATGTCTGTGGACAAGTCACTAGGTTAGAGTGTGGCAATGGACATGTGCATGTCTAGGATTGGATCTAGGGAGAGCTTGGTACATAAGCAGTCCTAGTGACCCACCTCCTCTTCTCTGGGATCCTACCTGGTGTATAGTGTCTGTTCACTTTAGCCGCAAGGACTTGCTAATGGGCCAAAGTTCATAACTAAAACCCGAGATGAAAGATATTACGAAAATACCCCTGTAGGGTAGATTTACAAAAATACCCCTGGGTAGTGAAATGACTAAAATACCCTTAGGTGCTTAATGTGTGAAAATATGTCTGTTGCATTCATGAGATATATGTTGCACTTGGGTGGGTTTGATGATACAGAGGAAGATATGTGACCGGTGGCTTTAAGCCCATTATATGATTAGCAGCCTTGCTGCAACGTTTGAGTAGTGCCGCTATTGGTGCTACCTTTAGAGTGTAGGGATGGGTGGGTTGATATTTATATCCCCACAGGAGTGTAGGGTAGGAAGGGAAATAGAGTGCATGGTTGGATTTGGGATGGGAGCATTGCATTCATGTGATACTGATGTGATATGAGGTTATTGTGGGCTAAGGCCATGACCACCGATTTTGGTAGGGCTTAGGCCCAATGTGATAATTGCATGTTGGTTGGATTACCAAGGGTCGTACACACTGAGTTTCGAAACTCACACCCTTTTTATTTAATGTTTCAGGTGACTCTCAGTAAACAGCTCGACGTGGAAGAGGACTCGGAGGTGGCCACACTGCAAACTAATTAGAAGTTTTTAATTAGTTTCGAATGACTTTATTTTAATTACTTTATTTTCATTGGGATGTAATAAGGCCTTGTATCTCCAATTTGACTTTACATTTGGGTTTTATTATTGTTTCAACTGCCAAATTATTAAACTTAAATCAATTTTTAAAGTTTAACATGGTTTTCAAAATAACTATAACATATGGACGTTTTCTTAAAACATGAGCTTTCTTCATAACTTAACAAGTTTTTCCTAAGCTATGGCTGTTTTCAATTATTACGTTTCCGCAACTCCATTATTAAATACCAATTTTTATAAATTATTTGTTTTTAAATAAAACTTCCACAACTAAAAAGGGGTTAGTACTCAACATTTTACTCTATGAAGGGTTTTCAATGAAAACAAGGTTTTCACTAAAACACTTCAATGTGACACGCCGGACTCGGGCCTAACTTCTAGGCCGGGTTTGGGGTGTTACAAATTTGCTAAATAGTTGAAAGTTTAGGGACTTTCCATGAGAGTGTTCATGTTGTTTTCTGAGTTTTTATGGAAGAAAATGAATGTTAGTGAGTGAAGGAACAACTTTTGTGAAAAGTGTTACCATGAAAACACCTAAATGGGACTTAGTTGTAAAGATTGTAAATGTGTAATAAATGCATGAAATAAATGTTTTTGTGAGTTGTTGTAAGAGGAATAAATGTTTAGCTAGGCTTGTTTAATGAGGAAATGTGATGAAAACGATATACGAGCCTAGGGGCAAAATCGTAATTTTGCCATAGTATAAGGGCAAAATGGTCATTTTCGCCTAAGTTGAAAATCTGATGTATCATGAGTTTTAAATTGATTGAATGTGTGAATTTTATTATTATAGATCAAGAAGAACGCGAAAACAACCTTGACCGGGGAAAAGGCAAGGTTACGGATTAAGCCGTAGATTAACACATTTTGCATCGAGGTAAGTTTATGTGTAAACGGTACATCTTGAATACTTATGTTGTTACTTATTGCTGTATTGTATGAATGAGATCATTTATGATTGAGATGGATTGAATTCGATAGAAAATGAGTAATTCCCGTATGAACCTTGAAATAGATAAGTAAGTGTAGAATATTATCCGTAATAATTATTGGTGGGTTGTGTGCGATACCACCGTAAATATTCTTGTTGGTGGGCTGTGTGCGATACCATCATTTGTATTATCATTTGGTGGGCTAAGTGTGATATCACCGTAAATATTCTTGTTGGTGGGCTATGTGCGATACCACCCTATCATAGATTAATGGTGGGCTGTGTGCGAAACCACCGAGTGTTTGGTATTATTCCGAATGATTCATTGAGAAAACGTTTAAGTATATGTTTCATATGATGTTGTGGTGATGAGTGCAGGGATTGTATGCAAATAAATAAGAGCATTATATTTGTTATATGGTTGAAATGTGGTAAGAGATGATATGAGTAAGCATGATTATGAAATGTGGATTGTTCTCGCTTGGAATGAAAAGCATTGATTGATATATATATGTGTGTGTGTTATGATGCTATTTGTTTACATGTAAACTTACTAAGCTTAAAGCTTACTCCCTTTCCTTTTTCCCTTGTTTTATAGTGTCAAAGAGCCGGTTTGGGATACGGAGTTATTTGGAAGATCACCCACACTATCAGCTCATCTTGGAATAGTTAGACTTAGCATTTTTGAATATGGCATGTATAGGGGCTAGGCTTAGTGGAGATGTTTTGTTATTTTGGCCAAGTGTGATGGCTCCTTATTGATGAATTATTTTGTATGTGGCCATAGTTAATGGCTCATTATTACTAATTTATGAAAAGATGAGGTTATTCATGAAAGTGTATGTTGCACAATTGGGCTGCTTAGTGAATGAATTTTTGATGTGTGAGATAGGGTGGCAAAAAGATCTTGGCAAATAGCCTTGTTCTTGTCCACACGGGTAGGCACACGAGCGTGTGTCTAGGCCGTGTGTCCCCTGCATGTTAATGTTGCTAGTAAGTGTCGACCACGGGCTAGACACACGGGTGTGTGCCTAAGCCGTGTGACCCTTATGAGGTTGCTGACGTCACAAACAGAATACCCAGGTTTTTACACACGGGCGAGGGCACGGGCATGTCTAGGTCGTGTGAAGTACACGGGCCAAGAACACGGACATGTGTCCAGCCGTGTGAAAACCCCTGTAGGTTCAAAATGAAAATAAATCCCACACGGGCTAGGGACATGGGCATGTGTGACCACACAGCCTGCCCACACGGGCGTGTGGCCCTATTAAGGCAAAATTTTTTTAAGTATACAAAAGTTTCCGGTTTGGTTCCGAGACCCACCGTTTACGTTTAAGGTCTCGTAGGCTCATAATAAGAATGTTTTGGTTGTAAATGGAAGGTTTTAAATCGGAATGAAATTTGTTAGCCAAAGTTGTATGTTCAAACAAGATAAGTCCGGTAATGCCTCGTACCCGGTTTCGGCGTTGAATACGGGTAAGGGGTGTTACAGCTATGGTAGGTGAAATTATTTCATATTAATTCATTTATTTGTTAAATGATTAAGGTAAGTAATTTTCTTATATTGTTATGAGCTTACTAAGCATTTTATAATACTTATCCTGTTATTACTTTAACTGTAGATTGATGCGATCTCGTACTCGTTGGACGAATCGAGCCGTTTGTGTTCCCAATCGTAAAATTAAGTAGTATTTAGACTAGTTTGTCGAAAGGTTAAATTCGTACAAAGATAGGTTTAACAAGGGGTTATTTGGTTGAAATGGAAAATGGGCGAGTTAAGGGTGGGCTTAAAAGCTGAAGAACGAACCAATATTAAGAGAATATCGACCCAATTCTTATAATAGCTCTTAAGGTGGAAATGAGGTTGGTAGATTGAACCGTGACCCACTATATATATGAGATAGGAACCAAACGGTATAGATTTAACGCCACACTCGTTAAAGTGATAAGTTCACAAAGGAATCAGATTGACGCCACTATACTAGCTAGATAAGTCAATTTGAGTCACAAAAGAACAAGGAGAGTTGAACAACTCACAAATAGATTAAAATTCATCAAAGATTCAAAATTCTAAAATACAATATGTAAGCTTAGTATTTATAGGTTGTACAAAGGTCCAGCCGAATGTACTAATTTAAATCAGCTTAATTGAGCTGATGGCCATTGAACTATCCAACAAGGCTCTTGAAGTCTCCTAGGCATAGATGACGCCAACAGCCATGTCAATTTCACTCCCTAAATAGCCAAAACGTGTAGACTTTAATTTGAGCTGATTACTCAAGTAGCTGATCGGTTTTTTTGAAGGTGTGAACATGGGCTGATTCCTTCTAGGGAAGCCAAATGTGCATTCTTCCTTTTAATGCTGCTTAGGGCACACAAATAGCCTTCAAGGGTGAAAAGCCAAAATTGGACGGTAACTTGGTGTGAACTTAGCAACCAGCTGATTGGACTAATGTGAAAGGACTTGTGTCCATTGCATTCCATGAAAGGTTGTGTAACATCCTGAATTTTCGGGCCTGTGCGTTTAATGAGTAGACATGTTTAATGTGTTAATTTAAGTATTAGAGGTGCAAATTGGGCTCGGGAATGGGCCGAGGTCTTGGCTAAATATTTTGTTTAGGGACTATGGGGTTTAAATAAAGTATTGAGAGTGAAATAGGCATAATGGGCTTGTGGCCCAGGAACAAGAGGCGCAGTAGGAGGGAGCTATAAGTGGCGCCAATAGGCAAAAGAAGGGGGCCTCAGTGTGGCCGCTTGGAGCCCAAGAAATTGGGCTAATTTCGGTAGCCCAAGGAGAGCTAGGGGGAACGGAAACAAGGCTAAAATTTAGGGATTTTTAATGTTTTATTTAAGTGGATAATGAGCAGAGAAGAAAGGGGAAGGAGTGGGGTGATGTAGGACTCTTTTGGATGTGAGTTCTAATAAGGATAAGGGAAAAGATGAGAGGCTATCCAGGAGGCTAGAGGTTGCCGAAATTTGGACTCTGTGTGTAAAGGGGGGACGGCTAGTTAGGGGAGGAAAATGCCGAAATTTTGTGAGTTTTTCTGAAAGCTTTCTCTCAGTTTTCTCTATTGCCGAAACTTTTCTATTCTTTTTCTTCTTCTGTCGAAATTACTTCCTAGCCGAAATCTCGAAGGCTCTTTTGTTTTCTTTTCCTAAGCCAAAACCGAAACTCCTCACTCAGTTCTTCTAAAAGCCGAAAATGCATCAGCCTTTTTGTTCATCTTTTTCGGGATTTTCTTAAAAGCCAAAATTCCTAGATCTCTAATCTTCTACGCTTCGATCTTCTTCTGTGATTGCTGAATCTTCCTGCAAGGGGGTAGCCGAAATCTTCTGAAGTGGTAAGTGTCGATTATGTTATTCTTTCAATCTTTTCCGGCTTTTGGAGACCATAGCCGAATGGCTAGATGGTTGACTAATCTCGTATTTTCTTTCATGGGAGGCATTCCGGGATTTGAAGAAGATCTAGTCGCATAGGTTTCTAAATCGGTAGCACTCGAATCATCCTACTTCCGGGATCTAATCGTTTTAGGTAAGGAGATCTATTAATTTAAGCATATAATTCTGGTAAAACACTAACCCTTGGCCGAATATAGGAGAGGCCTTATCTTCGCGTTCTTCCGGCTTTTGAGCAAAGTTGTAGACAAAGGGCAGTAGATCCGATTAGCGAGGGTATCGACATAGAGGGTAGTCCTACGTATTAATCAGGTGTGTAACATTCTCACACCATTTGGTTTGCTTCTTAGTATATGTTTATAAATATGTTATATTCTGCTAAATGCCAAAATCTTGGCATGGTCGTTGAAAACCCGAGGAGGGTAAAGGCGAATCACCAGGTTAGTGATCTCTCATTCTAAAGTGAATGTTTCATCGATTTGGTATGATGAACATGTATGCCGGTTCTCGTGATTGGATGGGGTTGGGTGATTGATGAAAGGGGAAGTGTTATGTTGTAGTGGCTTTTGCCATGATCTCATTGTAGTGGCTTTTGCTATGATCATTGTAGTGGCTAATGCCATGATCTCGATGTAGTGGCTATTGCCATGATCTCGACGATGAGCGACTATCTGCAGCATGACCGCCATCGATGGTGTGTAGCGGTGTGGGTTGATTGTAGAAATCCCCAATGGTGTGATTGATGTGTAAGGGTGGTGTGTAGCGGATGGAAACCTAGGATTGGGTTGGGCTTTGCATATTTTCGATATATTATACTCATTATCTGTTTTTGTGGGGCTAAGGCCCAACTGATGGTGCAGGGTTGCACACTGAGTCTCGCGACTCACCCTATTATTTAACATTGTTTAGGTAAAACCTAGTGCATCGGACCGGGTTGGAGAGGAGCGCAAGGTGGCCATGCGAGGGATTATTTTGATTCAGCAAAAGACTTTACTAGTTTATTTATTTTTAATATTTTTAATTAGTGGGTTTAAATTTTATTGTAATAAGGCCATGGGCCACTAGTTTCATATTTTCGTTTGTTTTGGGCTTTTATTATTATTAGACATTTACATTTTACGTTTTAATTAAGTTAAGGCATGTATCAAATTTCGATTTTTATTCCACTAAGGCATAAATATAAAATGTATATCTTTTACAAATCATCCAACCATTTAGTTTTCTCGAATAAAGTGTTAAACCCAAGAAAAATATTTTCTGAAATTGCGACATCTTTTAAAATCTCCCTAAGTGACATGCCAGATCCGGTCATGGTGTTTGGGCCGGGTTTGGGGTGTTACAAATTGGTATCAGAGCCGGTTCAAAACTCGGCTTTGGGGATTTTGGGCTCAAAACATTTTCTAAGATGGGTTTTGGAAACATGCATGTTTATAAATAACACAGGAGGGTTTTCTCGGCATGGCACCTGCGTCTCCTACCAAGTCCGCTGTAAGTATTCGAACTCACTGTGTGTGTTATATATGAATGTGGGCTTGATGGGCTTTAAGGGAAGTAGATTATTTTAATTAGAACTTGATGGACTTTAGGCTTAGTTTAAACAACTCTCTAAATTCATAAGATTTAATCCAACCAAACAAACCTGTGAACAAGTCGCGAGATTAGGGTGTGGCAACAGGAATACGCATGTCTAGGATTGGATTCAGGGAGAGCTTGGTATTTAAGCTGTCCTAGTGACTCACCTCCTCTTCGCTAGAATCCTACCTGGTGCATAGTGACTGTTCACCTTAGTCATTAGGACTTGTTGACGGGCCAAAATTTATAACTAAAACCCGAAAGGGACTAGCCATTCTATTTTGTAAATTACTAAATTACCCCTAATGGGCTCACGGGCCAAGGGAATGCACAGCCAGGAAGAGGTGGTCAACAACCACCAAGGGGCCGTGGTCAAGTCAATGGTGGCAATGGCACAGGACATGGTCGTGAAGGTGTAGGTTATGCTGAGGCGAGGCAGCCAGCTTTGGTCTATACAGCACGTCGCCAAGGGGATGAGGACGCTCTAGATGCGAATACCGGTGCGTACTCTATCATATTATCCTAAGTGTTTCTTTTGGCTTTAGAATTAGAGTTCCCAGCGAAAGCATAGTGGTGAGACTTGGGTAGTACGATTAATAGTTAGTTGGAAATTTCGAGGACGAAATTTCTTTTAAGGGGGGTAGAACTGTAACATCCTAAATTTTTGGGCCTGTGCGTTTAATGAGTAGACATGTTTAATGTGTTAATTTAAGTATTAGAGGTGCAAATTGGGCTCGGGAATGGGCCGAGGTCTTGGCTAAATATTTTGTTTTGGGACTATGGGGTTTAAATAAAGTATTGAGAGTGAAATAGGCATAATGGGCTTGTGGCCCATGAACAAGAGGGGCAGTAGGAAGGAGTTATAAGTGGCACCAATAGGCAAAAGAAGGGGGCCTCAGTGTGGCCACTTGGAGCCCAAGAAATTGGGCTAATTTCGGCAGCCCAAGGAGAGCTAGGGGGACGGCAACAAGGCTAAAATTTAGGGATTTTTAATGTTTTATTTAAGTGGATAATGAGCAGAGAAGAAAGGGGAAGGAGTGGGGTGATGTAGGACTCTTTTGGATGTGAGTTCGATAAGGATAAGGAAAAGATGAGAGGCTATCCAGAGGCTAGAGGTGGCCAAATTTGGACTCTGTGTGTAAAGGGGGACGGCTAGTTAGGGAGGAAAATGCCAAATTTTGTGAGTTTTCCCGAAAGCTTTCTCTCGATTTTCTCTATTGCCAAACTTTTCAATTCTTTTTCTTCTTCTTCATCAAATTACTTCCCACCAAAATCTCCAAGGCTCTTTTGTTTTCGTTTCCTAAGCCAAAATCAAACTCCTCACTCGATTCTTCTAAAAGTCGAAAACGCATCGACCTTTTTGCTCATCTTTTTCGAGGATTTTCTTAAAAGCCAAAATTCCTAGATCTCTAATCTTCTACGCTTGATCTTCTTACGTGATTGCCAATCTTCCGCAAGGGGGTAGCCAAATCTTCTCAAGTGGTAAGTGTCGATTATGTTATTCTTCCAATCTTTTTCGGCTTTTGGAGACCATAGCCGAATGGCTAGATGGTTGACTAATCTCGTATTTTCTTTCATGGGCGGCATTTCGGGATTTGAAGAAGATCTAGTCGCATAGGTTTCTAAATCGGTAGCACTCGAATCATCCTACTTTCGGGATCTAATCGTTTTAGGTAAGGAGATCTGTTAATTTAAGCATATAATTCGGGTAAAACACTAACCCTTGGCCGAATATGGGAGAGGCCTTATCTTCGCGTTCTTCCGGCTTTTGAGCAAAGTTGTAGACAAAGGGCAGTAGATCCGATTAGCGAGGGTATCGACATAGAGGGTAGTCCTACGTATTAATCAGGTGTGTAACATTCTCACACCATTTGGATTGCTTGTTAGTTTATGTTTATAAATCTGTTATATTCTGCTAAATGCCGAAATACCGGCATGGCTGTTGAAAACCCGATGAGGGTAAAGGCGAATCAACAGGTTAGTGATCTCTGTCATTCTAAAGTGAATGTTTCTGTCGATTTGGTATGATGAACATGTATGCCAGTTTCTGTGATTGCATGGGGTTGGGTGATTGTTGAAAGGGGAAGTGTTCTGCTGTAGTGGCTTTTGCCATGATCTGTTGTAGTGGCTTTTGCTATGATCTGTTGTAGTGGCTAATGCCATGATCTGTTGTAGTGGCTATTGCCATGATCTGACGATGAGCAGCTATCTGCAGCATGACTGCCATCGATGGTGTGTAGCGGTGTGGGTTGATTGTAGAAATCCCCAATGGTGTGATTGGCAGGTAAGGGTGGTGTGTAGCGGATGGAAACCTAGGATTGGGTTGGGCTTTGCATATTTTCTGATATATTATACTCTGTTATCTATTCTGTGGGGCTAAGGCCCAATCTGATGGTGCACGAGAGTTGCACACTGAGTCTCGCGACTCACCCTATTATTTAACATCTTTCAGGTAGCACCTAGTGCATCGGACCGGGTTGGAGAGGAGCGCAAGGTGGCCATGCGAGGGATTATTTTGATTCAGCAAAAGACTTTACTGGTTTATTTATTTTTAATATTTTTAATTAGTGGGTTTAAATTTCATTGTAATAAGGCCATGGGCCACTAGTTTCATATTTTCGTTTGTTTTGGGCTTTTATTATTATTAGACATTTACATTTTACGTTTTAATTAAGTTAAGGCATGTATCAAATTTCGGTTTTTATTCCACTAAGGCATAAATATAAAATGTATATCTTTTACAAATCATCCAACCATTTAGTTTTCTCGAATAAAGTGTTAAACCCAAGAAAAATATTTTCCGAAATTGCGTAAGTGACATGCCAGATCCGGTCATGGTATTTGGGCCGGGTTTTGGGTGTTACAGGTTGCTTGGAAGAGAGCAACCAGCAACTCCCCCATGAATGCACGTCCAAATGCATGCTCCCTTCCTTAAATGCCATCCCTTGAACACCCCATAAGACACATTAAACTCAGCTTAAACACAATTTAATTTGTCTGAACTAAAGACATGTATTAAAGACGTCTAAACTAGGACATATTTAAAACATATATTTAAGATGTCCTAAACTATGACATAATTAAAAATCCTTATTAAAGATGTTCAGATCATGACATAATTAAAGCTCATATTAATGATGTTTAAATTATGACATAATTAAAGACTTAAACTAATTTAACTAAATAACTAGAATCGAATTTAATTCTTTATTCCAGCAAATAAATTCACAAGCAAAAGAAAGCTATAGTTGAGCTTGAAACAAATTGCATGCCACGCAAGGAGTGCATGTCCATGATTGATCAATGAACCCCGCAACAGCTTCACCCTAAATTCAATCAATAAGGCCCGCAATAGCTTCCTTGAAGCTCTTAGCTAGAGCACGAGTAATCGACTCCATTGGTAGCTCCATCGGTTCTTCGACAGCCTTAGTTGGGTCTTGGACCATGATCGCATCATAGATTTCAGACGTATGGAATGTGTCGATTGGATTAGCGAAAAGCTCACATCCACCATCTTTCGAATTGGTAGATTTTTTATGTTTGAAGTTGGTTACTCGTGGCATGTACATAGGTTGAATGAACTTAAGCTAGTTAAAGTCTGTGTGGTATAGTAACCTTGTATATGTAAATCTATGGTTGTGGTTTGATATTGGATATATGGTATTTGCTAAGTATGTTTGAATGTTAAAAAAATAGCAAAGCTTACTTGGTAATATACATGTTAATTGGATTGTGGTATGAAATGGTATAAGAATTGGTTTGAATGGTGTTTGATTTGAGTTATTGATTTGTTGGTGCCAATGAGGGCATATTGGTTGGTCAAATAAAATGATTAGGTGAATTGGTATTTTGGGTTTTTAAATATGCATTTTTTGGTGTTGGTTTGAATAGCATGAAATGGCATTATAGGTTACTTGAGGAAATTGTATGAAAGCTTGCTCAAATAGGTCATTTATGTTGCACACGGGCTACCACACGGCTGTGTGTCACACACAGGTGGTTCAAATGGTTGTGTGTGCTAAACGTTCAGGGTGATTTTTAGTTTACACAACCATAGTGAGTTACATGGCCGTGTAACCCCTATTTTGCCTTTATGCTTGTTATTTTGTAAATGTTTCAGATTGGTCCCGATTTAGTTCCAAACTTGCTTAGAGGCTTTCATAAACTCGATTAAGACTTGGTTTTGATTGTATTGCATGTTTAACATGGAATTAACTTGTATTTATTGATTATTGAGTATTATTGAATAAATTTCTTGTGAATGTTTCGGTTTACTATTGTAGCATCCTATAGCTCGGCTCCGGCGACTGGACCGAGTATAAGGTGTTACTGAACCCATTATACTGAAACTTATTAGGAATCCTTACTCTCACTCTTTCTCTAATCCACTAGTACAAAAAGATAAGAAAGCTTACCAGTTTATCAAATTCTCTACTTTCAGACTTCAAATCACCCGACTACTGCTCCATGCAGAGCTTTGTTAAATTTTCCTCTTCTTTAGAACAATCAAAGAAGACGATGCAGATGAGAAGAAAATTGTAAACAGAATTGAGAAGAATCCCGTATCATAAATTCCCTTCCCATACATATATATATCATTATTTTGCACGGTAACCACAACACCAAATAACTAACCATCTCTAATCATTTTGCCTCCCATTGAGGAACCAACCAGTTCCAATACAACCAAACCAGATTTGGATCTCAAATAATCACTAACCAGCTACTAAACTTCCCTAAGTTTTCTAGTAGAGCTCACCAATTAACCAATTATCCAATTAACTCCTAACTCTCCTTTAATTTTAGAACCGTAAAGAAATCCAGGTGTGACATTATCGTTCATGGTAGTGTGAAAGAAGGAAGAAGCTTGATTCTCTTTATTAATTTCATTCGCATTTTACGAAGGTATACTAGCCAATTTCTTTGAATTTTTTTAGATTTGTAATCTACCAAACTTGATTTAACAAGCCTATACATTAGATTCATCAATTAATAAGTATCTGTTAATTTGCTAGTAATGGGTTTTCTTGAGATTAAGCTCACAAGTATTGAATTGTTGAAGGATGTGAATAGATTATGATAGGTCTATTTTAGAAAGTGGTGAAAATTGTTGAGTTTAAGTAGAATTTTGGTTAAAGTTTACCTTAAGGATTAAATTGAATAAATGGAAAACTATTAGGAAATTATGTTATAGATTAAAAGTACACAGTTCCTAATGAAATAATATTAGATTAGAATTTTATTCGATGCTAAATATCGAAAAATATGAGCATTTCAGATATAAGGACCAAAATGAATAAAATGCAAACTATGTTCAATTGTTTTGTCTTTTATGTGATTAAGTGGAAACTAATACTATTATTATAATCAAATTATCGTACGTAGCTCAAGAGGACATCAAGCCACCTCGAGATAAGGTATAGCGAGGGCTGTAGACGAGTAGCTACTTCGATTTGTGCTTTCATGACTTTTTTAAATTCATAGTTTAACTAAGTATTAAATTGAGTAAGGTGACATTGGTGCTTTGTCTCATGAAAGATAAGTTTTACCTATGACTCGATATTTAATTGAAAATTTTAATTGATGAAAATTGTGATGATAGTATAAATAATGATTTGATTATGATGACTCGGTATGAATATGTGAAATTGAAGGAATTAGCTCATATGTAAATGCATGTAAAAGATAAGAAAAAGCATGAAATTTGATATGTATGTGATATGTGAGATTGCAATTTAGATTTTTTATGAAATCGAAACATAGTAATGATATGTAATCGTATGAATTGATTTGAGGATGAAATAAGTTGGATATGTATTGAACTTTGATATATGAATAACGTAAATATATTTGAAACATTTGATACCCTATTAACAGTCTTGAGCAGAGCCAGATATAGTTGGCATGCCATGGATTAGTGCACGGCATTATACTGATGAGGTGCGGAGCGCAAATTATACTTCAGACGTTCCAATGAGGTGCAGAGCATACTTTACACTGTTTTATACCGATGAGGTGCAGAGCGAGAATTATACTTTGAACATTTTGATAAGGCATTGTGTAACACCCTAGATTTGGGCCTAGTAGGATTGGGCCTTGTGCGTGGGAACCTCTAGGAGACTGCTCATAAAAGTTTAGGTGTGCGAGAAAATATCATAAATTAAGTGTAGCTTTAGTGGCTAAGTATTTGGGCATATTTGGGAGTGCTTGAGAAGCCTGGGTTCAAGTCTGGGTGTTTGCAAAAATTTAATTTGGGCTCTTAAGTGAACCTGGATGTTAGCTTATAGGACTTATAATAATTAGTGTTTGTTTTATGACAAAAAGAGAGAAGGGATCTAGTGGCAAGGTGGCGCTACATGTGTGGCAAGGAGTCTGAGGTTCGAGGCTTGGCGTGTGCAATTGTATGTTTATTTTGCTGCTTGAGCTGGGGAGGTGTTGGAACTGGACTGGAACTCTGTGGTTGAATTGGTCATAAGAATTTGAATTGAATTTGAATGGGGAGTTGGAGTAAATCAAGGAGAAAATTTGGTGGAGGGATTGGTGGAGTTTTTGAAGGATTTTGAAATGGGAGAAGTTGGAGCCGATTGGGGGGGGGGGAGTTTTGTTTAGGCAAATTCGGCTAGGGAGTGCATTTGGTGCATTTTCAGCAATTGCTTTCTTTTATGCCGATTTGTTTTATTTTCTCTCTTCTATCTATAGTGCCAAAGATTGCCATAGACCTTTTTGTGTTTTTCCCGTTTCAATTTTCTTTATTCTCTTCTCCCTGTTTCCTATTCTTCTTAATGTGAGCCGAATTCAACCTCTCTTTCTCTGCCTTCATTCTTTTTCCCTTCTCTATCGATCAAACGTTTCGACCTACAAGCATTTGGACGAATCATTTCTCCGGCATCTGAAGTGACGAATTTGTTCTTCTCTTGTGGGTTGATTGAGTTCAATTTATCGGGTTGGCCGATTGTTAGGGGTAAGTGGTTATGTGCTTTCAAATTCTGGCCGAATGTCTAGTTCTCTTGTTGGCCGTGTGTTTTCCTTAGGATAGTAATTGTTTAACCTTTGTTATTGATATTGATGCTTAATAGATAATGTTGTGGTACAGATAAACCACAAGGAGGTGATATCGATTCATAATCAAACGGCTTGGGAAGTATAAGCCGATCTCACCAAGGTTCTACGCTCGTGGCTCTCGCGTTTCTCTCCATCAAGGTGTGTACAAACACTATTCGCGTTGTAGAACAGCAAATGTCGAAATGCCGGAAAGCCGACGATACGGTAACGGCTACTACAAGGGCGCACGGACACTCATGTGGGGGAGTCGACACATTGACAAAGGCCGCCATGAGTGATCTCGTGGACTTGGCCGTTAATAGGCCTAATGGGCCGATTTAGGTCGAGTGGGCCTGCGTGGGTAAATTTCGCTGTTAAGTGAGATATTGGTAGACTTTTCATTTCGCTGTTAAGTGAGAATTCGATAGACTTATCATGTCGCGCACATGACTTAAGTAGTTCTGGGCCTCGCTGGGCCAAAATGGGCCGTGTGGGCCCAATGGGAACGTGGGCCCCATACGAAGGAAATTTGTGGTAAGTGACTATTAGTGAACTGGGTTATGGTGTACACATAGACGTATCTGATTTTTGGGCTGAATAGGTCACCCGAGTGTGTGGGCCCACTTAGGTCGAGTCATGGGCCTTAGGCCTATTTACATCGTTGTGTCTGTTTGGGTTACTTAAGTCGCTCGAGGCATCGGTGGACCTTCTGTTGGGTCGTTAAGCCCCGATTTGTAAAATTACCAAAATACCCTCAATTTGTAAAATTACCGAAATACCCCAATTGTAAAATTACCGAAATACCCTCAGATTGTGAAATTACCGAAATACCCCCGATTTGTAAAATTACTGAAATACCCTCGATTTGTAAAATTACCGAAATACCTTCGAATTGTAAAATTACTGAAATACCCTTAGATTGTAAAATTATTGAAATACCCCTAATTGTAAAATTACCGAAATACCCTCGAATTATGAAATTACCGAAATACCCCCGATTTGCAAAATTACCTAAATACCCTTGAAGAGTAGGATTACCGAAATAACCTTATAGGGTAAGATGACTATTTTGCCCTTGTGGGTGAATGACTGACTTAGACTATGAATTTGACTGATTTGACTGTGATCGTATGACTGTGTTTTAACTGACTTGACTGTGGTCGTGTGACTGATGTACTTTTAATATGTGTTTAAATGACTTTACTGAGCATGGCCATTTTGCATACACGTGTAATGATTGAGCATGACATACACGACATATTGCATGGGGTTGGGACATTGATACGGAGGAAGTTCTGATAGGGTTGCATGGGTCGCATGAGACGACTGTGGACCGACGGACGGCTTAAAGCCGCGTAATCTGATTATGGCTCTATGCCAACCTAAATATGGCTCTATGCCGTCTTAATTATGGCTTTATGCCAATCGTATTTACCCGTGGCTATGTTCCTAACATATATACTGATGACTTTGTGTCGATCATAATTACCGTGGCTGTGTGCCGATTATATTATCGTCGCTAATGGCTATGTGCCAAACTTATTACAGTTACCGATAGCTTTGTGCCATCCTGATTATGGCTCTGTGCCATCCTGATTATGGTTTATAATCATTTTGATTATGGCTTTTAGTCGTTTCTATCCACAGCCACGAGCCGTTCGTTGACTTCTCGCATGGCGGGTGCTAAGCTTGGTGTGTTGGTGGGTGGGTCGATTTTATCCCCACGTGAGTGTAGGGTTGGTACGGGTGGTGTGTTGGCGGGCCGGGGTGGGATGCATCCTCACACTTGTTACATATCCGCTTATGAGATCTCACATCGCATCGGGCTTAGGCCCACTTGTTCTGTTACTGGTTTGGGCTAGGCCCAATTGATTCTGTTATAGGCTGTGACCCAAATGATATTGTAGTGGGTTTTGGCCCACGTATGCTCTAAACTGGATTGTATCGTTATCTTTGTTAAAGGCTTTGGCCCGCACTATTTTGGTTTCGTTTACATTTCGATCGTTACTCTAGTAAGGGGATTACACACTAAGTTTTCGTAAACTCACCCCGTTTTTAACTGTGCAGGTAATCCCCAGCGTTAGGAGAATTAGTGGTTCGAGGGACTCGGAGGTGACCACACGACTGCGGCTGTTATGCTTTGGACTTTATATATGTTTTAAATTCTATTTTGGGGTTTTAATTTCTGTAATAAGGCCTCTCTGGATTTAATTCTGAATTTGGGATTTTGTTACGTTTTATATCTGTTAGGCATACACGAGTTTTGAACCCAATTACTGTTTTTTAAAAACATATGTTTTAAACTTCTTTACCTTAAATTAGCTTCCGCAACTAAAAGAGATTTTTGATGAAGTTAATAATGTTTTTAAAAGTGATTAACTTTTCATTGAACCACGTTTTGAAATTGAACGAACACAAACTGAGACTTTAGTTTTTAGATATTAAGGAGGGTTTTCAATGAAAACATGGTTTTCGAAAAACACTTCATTGTGGCACGCCAGATTCGGGCCTAACTTCTGGGCTGGGTTTGGGGTGTTACACATTGGGTGCCAGATATAATGGTGTGATGGTTGATGATTCATGTATTCGTCTTGAGCCCATGTCTGATTAATAGGGATAATAAAACATATACCTTGCCAAATGACATACGATATGAAAAGCTGATAATAAATGGTGTGTCTTGTATATAAATATCTAAGTGACAAAATATGTAATGTGATAGACCATATGAAACAATTAAAATGAGCTCTGAGGGCTGATATAGATATATAATGAATCAATAGATTTGATCATGAAATGAAAAATGACTATGGTTCTATGAGATATTATATAGTTTATGTGATTGAGATGTTAAGTTAAATGAAAGTAAATGTTAGTAAGTATGCCGTTACAACATTTATGAAAACACCATCATAAGGCATGAGACAAGAATGGATATATTCTAATAGTTATAAACTACATGTTAGTTGTAATTGGTATTTTGTTTCTATTTGATAATTATTTTAAATCATGTTAGAACCACTAAGTCCTATTGCTTAATGTAAGATTTCGTTTGTTTCTGTGCGCATGTATCGTTAGGTTTCGAGGTTTTGAGGAGTGCAACAACATCCAAGACTCAATTCTTGACTCAGTAAAGTTGGTATGGATTTTGTTTTGTTTATATCAATTGGCTTGTACCTAAAGTATTGAGTTGGTTTTAAGTTTATTTTGGATGACTTGATTCAAATGGTAGGGAATGTTAACATTTGCATGTGTCCATACATGTTTGATATGATACGGAACGTAAATTTGCATTTTTGTCAATGTCCACAATATAATAAGTTGAATCTTTGGGTCACTTTGACCACTTAAGTTTTATACTTGGCAGGTTTGAAATGAATGAAGTAAAATATAGGGAATTGTCTTCTCACTTCACGATAGTCCACTATTAGTGTCACGACATTGAGCTTCTATTCCCGTAGTCGTGACATTTCCTTGTTGATGTTGTGACATCGAGTTCCCTATTCTCCAGGTCATGTCATTCCCTTATTGAGGTCTCGACATCAAGTTTTGTTTTCAAAGTCATGACCCCCTTCGGTTGAAGTCGTGACATCATGCTTCTATTCTCAGAGTCGCGACATGTATCTTTCAATGTTTTGACATTTCCCTGTATTTGGAAATGTTTACATTCTAGTCCCTCATTTGTTATTAGAGTTGAATTAAAGCTTTCGTAAGCTCTATTATAACATGGATTTGATCTAATAATTTTGTTAAAGTTTTGAAACTTAGTTGCTTGTATAATTTCTCTTTTAGATATTGAATGAAAATTGTAGTTGCTTCGGCAACAAATGTGGCATCTCACATCTCAGATTCAACAATTGGGTGGGGTGTGGGGTGTTAAATTAAATGGTATCAAAACTATTAGTTTAGATGATTCTTAGACTTAATCGTGCCTCATATTGAGTCTAAAGGTACTTTCCAAAGTCAAGTCAAGTCTAAGTCGAGATTTGTGCAACATCCTGGATTAGGGGCTATGCATCTTTTATGCTTCTGTGTGTTTGGTTTGCCTTATCTATTGTTTGTGTGTGTTTGGGGTCCCCGGGAAGGCCCGGGATTAAGTCGGAACCTTGGCCAAAATTTCAATTTTGGGCACTTTAGGGGAAAGCTAGTTGGGGCAGGACTTAAGGGTTATTGCTTGTGGTTGTTGACACAAGAATTTAAATGGTAAAGTGACAAGGAGGCGCCACTTAAGGTTCAGGTAAGTGACGCCTCAGGGGGAGCAGTGAGGGAACAGGTTCGACTCGCGTCGTCAGCAATGTGGGATTTTATTTTTGCTTATGCGCCTAAGGAGCTTGGATGATGGACTCGGTTAGGAGCCTTGAAAAGTGGAGGTGGACTTAATCAAATATTTCAAAAGGATGGAGAAGAGTAAAAAGGGGATTTTGAATAATTCAAATTGATTCAAATATGTGACCAAGAGTGAAGTTAGGAGAAAATTTGGGGATTTGGTGTTTGTGAGGTAGGTTGCCGAATTTTTGGATGCTTGATGTAGGGGGAGAAAAGGTCGATTTTGTTTTGTTGGCGGGTGTGCCGAAAGTTAGTAAGGGTTTTAAGTTTTCTTTGTTCTTTTGTAGTGCATTCAGTCACTAGGGAAGTAGATGGTGCCAATGTTGGTAGGTTCTCTTGAAGCTCCTTCGTTCTCTTTGGGTTCTTAGTACCTATATGCCAAATGTGCCTAGACAATTTTCTTTTTTTCTTCTTTTGACCTATAGCCGAAGGTGAGGAGACCATTAGTGCATCTTTTCTTCATCTTCTTTTTCTCCCTACTCATCCTCTTAAACTTCACAACCGAAAGCACTACACCTTTCCCTTACAATCTTTTGTTTTCTCCTTCTTCTTCTCTACTGACCTTATAAAATCGAAACCTGTTGCACTCCATCTTTGTTCTTCTTTCCCTATTTTCCCCTCATTATTCTTTTTTCCAAAACTTTCCTCTCTTCTTATTGTGTTGCCGAAACCCTTGAGCCTTTATTGAATCTCCCTTTCTCTTATTTTGGTTCTTCTATTTCATTCTCTTCCACTCTTGATCATTGCCAAATCTTCTCTGTTATAGTAACTTGTGCCGAATTTTCTTGGGTGTAGTTCAGGTCCTCTGTGTTAAGACGAATATTGTGGGACAAGTGCTAGGCATCTGCTTCGGATCTTTCATCGGTTTGGTTGTGAAGGTAAGGGAGACTCTGCCATCATTATTCTGTTCTTCTTTCGGTATTTGGTAGCCAAAGTCGAATGGCTAATTGGCTTGGGGATGCAATCCTATTGACTTCTCTTATTTTATCATCTTCTCTCTTTGGGGGTGCTTAATCCGGGAAATATCGTTAGCTGAACCTTTTAAGTTCCAAGTCCGAGGAACAGCCAATCTCCGAATCCTATCTCTCTTTTTCGGGATCTTAAGGTAAGGGATTCTCCTATTGTTATGAGATTGGTTTCTCCTTTCGTTATTCACTGCCTTAACCCAACGTTGTTGGTAAACAACCATTGTTTTATTATAGTATCTACTGACCAAGATCTCTTACATGGAATCAAATGCCAGTCAATCAAAGGAGAGGGTTGGACCAGTAGTCCCAGCCCCTAAGTTTAAGCGACGTGCAATATCGGCAGTACGGGACTGGCCACTGGGTTGTGGACCGACGTCAGAACAGAATAGGCAGATCACAGTCGTTCCCTCTTCCGAGAGTGTCGATAGTGTTGAGAGCTTAGTCCTCCTCATGTTTAGGTGTGTAATATTCACACCTCTTTGTTGTTACTTTTAAGTATGTGTATGTACGGTGAGATGCCGAAATAACGGCATTAGTGTTCTTCCATATATGGTAAGTAAAAGCGAGATATCAGGTTAGTGATTTGTATTTGTGATAATTGTGTGATTATTTTGACATGAGTTTATGTTGCATTTGATACATGTTGAGATATGTTGCATGCTCACACCATGATTTCATGTTGCATGGGGGAAAATATGCCATGAATAGAAGGGGAAGTGTATCTGGTGGCTTGTGCCATTTCAGCCTGGTGACTATGTCACAATTCTGATAATATGGTGGCTTGTGCCATTTCAGCCTGGTGACTCTGTCACAACTCGATAATCTGGTGGCTTGTGCCATTTCACCGGCTGACTGTGACCGTCACAATTTACGACGGTGAGCGGCATGACCGCCATCAATGGTGTATAAGCGGATGGAAGTTTAGGTTGGAATGGGTTCGCATCATCATGCATATGTTATTGTGCTATTCTGCATCGTGTGGGGCTAAGGCCAATCTGTTCTAACGGGCTTGAGCCCAATAAGGGTGTTTGGTTATTGCACACCGAGTCTTTTGACTCACTCTGTTTGTTTATCATCCATGCAGGTAACACTTAGTTCAAAGAGACAGGGTAGGAGGGGACTACGAGGTGGCCACGTACGGTTTCTTTCTTTTTAAATAGAACGTTATTTTCTTTAAATTTTCAGGATTTTGGAAATGTAATAAGGCCACTTCTAATTTGGGTAAATTTTAATTTTAATCTTTGGACGTATTTAATATAAATTACTCGACAAAATGTTTTTATAAAATACGAACGAAAGTTTTCTTCTCAATCTGACAAACAACACTTCTTTTAAAAACAAAAAGAGATTTTGCCACCAACTTTGGGTTTAATCTAGTAAACGATAGGTGTTTTCAACTTTCACTTAAAACACAAGGTTTGATTAATTAAAGTTTTATCTTAAATAAATTTTGGGCTTGCAATGGAACCACGGAACTTGAGGCTTTTAAGAAAGTTTAAATTAAAGACCTTCTAAGACTCGTAACTCTTTTAGCAGTCTTTCCTAGTGACATGATAGATCCGGTCGTAGTGTTTGAGCAGGGTTTGGGGTGTTACAATTTGGATGTTGAGTCTGTTTGTAAATTGTTTATATATATTGAAAAGATAGTATAAGTATTACATTAATTAGTCCCTCGAAGACGAGATATGATTGATGAAAAAGCATGTAGCACTATTCCTTAGTGTTTTACAAAGATATGATGCTAGAGATACATAAAAGTAATGGAAACTTAAGAAAGGATAATGTTATCTAACTCTTGATGACTTTTGAAGTATTGTTCCGATCCCTTCCATGTGGTAACCATAGAAGCAATAGAAGTACAATCTGATTTGACAATTGAAGAAGAGTCAATATAGATCTTACTTGAGAAGTGAAAGTGTAACGACCTGAAATTGGGCCTAGTAGGATTGGGCCCATCGGACCTTGAGCGTAGAAGCGTTTTAAAATTTATGGGAATTTGAGAATGGCATTATTTCAAGTTGGACTTATTAGGAGGGTGATTTTGGAAAGTTACGGGGTTCTAGGAAGTTCCGGGTTAAAGTTAGGCTATAGGTAAATTTTTGTATTTGAGCACTTAAGGGGAAAGGCAAGTGGCATCAAGGCTTAAGGTAATAAGTGTGTATTTTGCTAGCATAAGAGAGCATATGGCAAGGAGGTTAAGGCATCAAGTGGAGAGCATGGAGGGAAGGGGTTCAAATCCCATCTTTTACAAATTTTGGATTTATTTTTGTGCTATTCATCCAAAGTGTCGGTCAAGGCTTTAATAAGGTAAGAAAGACTTTTTAATTTGGGAAAGATGGCTAAGGAATATGGTAAGGAGGAAGACTAGGGAAAAAGAGGGAAAGAAATGAAGGAAAAAGGTAAGAGAAGGGAACATGTTGGCCTATTATGTGGAGGATGTTTTGGAAAGATTATTTTGGGTCAACATTCAGTTTTTTGGTAAAGATGATACATGGTTTGGGAGGTGTGTTTAGGGAGGATATTCGGCCATTAGTATGTGAGTGTGCCAAAGTTGTTGGCATTTTTGTGCATTTTGAAGACTTTTACTTCAAGCTTTTTGGGTTATTTTCTCTGAACTTGTGTTGTCAAATTTCTTTGTGATATTTATTTCTATTCTCAACCCTTTCTTGATCTTCTTTTCCTTCAACCCATAACCTAAAACATCAACTTCATCTCATAGCCGAAACTTGGTTTTGTGGTTACCGAAGCTTCTTTGCCTTCTCGGATTTTTAGTGGTTGCAAGGTAGTGTTCTTCCTCTTCTTTTATTTTCTTCTTGTTTCTCTTTTACTCCCTCTTCTATAACAGATTATTCACCCTGTTCTTTTGACCAAGGCCGAATCTATTCTTTACTACTTCCATCTTCTTGGTTCTCTTGGTGTAGGCCGAATCAGTAGAGTGTTAGTTTACACTCTCATCATCTTTCTAGCCTTAAGGAAATCGATAGAAGGGGATCTATTATTGTCAAGGTAAGGGATTCGTCATGGTTCTTTTTTATCTTTTTAGTTGATCAGTTAGTTTGCTAAACGGTATAGAGGTGATGACTTATCGTTTATTTTTAGGGACCAAATCGCTCGATCACCTATCCCTCGTAATAAGAGACTCAGATTGTTGGTAAGTGATATAGATTGTTAATCAATCGCAATACTTGGTTGAAGTTGAAAATTGGGCTTTGGACTAATTGTTAACCGATTGTACCTTTAGGTGCCGCGTAGAGTATTGTGTTACGGATTCCGAATAAGGTGTGTAATCCCGTACCCTTCAGAATACTTGTTTGAAATGGTGTGTAATCTCATACCTCTCTGAAAGTTTGCATGAAATGTTCTATGAGTCGGTCGAAATACCGAAGGAAAACCGGAAACCGGCATCCGTAACCACTCGAGCGTGAGTATATTCGTAGTGGTAACCATATTTTTGCAATGAAACTGTTTGATCAGCAACAGTGACGTGATTTTGAAAAATCACGAAAAATAGGATAAAGGGAGATAGAAAGTGAAAAAGATATCGAAATAAAGCTTACTGTGTCTATTTTTATATGAAAGAAACATAGAAAGAAGAAGAATTGTATATTCTGTGATATCTTAATTTTAGTGAGACTGGTTCTGATTGACTTCGTGGTTCCCTGTTCTGTCTTGGAAAAATCGTTTAAAATTTTACAAAGTAAATTATGAGCTATAAGTTATATGTATAGATTCCTTAGTGAGCCTATTTTTAATAGAAACAAGTGAGAGCAACATATAAACACCGTACAGTGAGATATTTGAATTTTGGGTAAGAAAGGTCAGAACTGTTGGTCAGTGAAACAAGGGAAACTTTAATGAATAAACTGTACTAAATGGCTAAGCCAAAAATTCTGGAAAAACTTTTTTAAGAAGATATATGAGTCTAGTTTCAAGGAAAATTTACGGATCTAAATTTCGAGTTTCCTAGCTCGAGTTATATTCAGTTTATTCAATATGACGCAGATGGACAGTTTCAATTTTTATGCCCCACATTAGTAGTTAAGTCTGGGTTGCAAAATTACCAAAATACCCTTGGAGGGTAAATTACCGAAATACCCCTGGGTTTTGAGATTACCGAGTTACCCTTAGTGGGTAAGATTACCGAATTATGGAAATGCCCTTATGGGCCGAATTACGAAAATGCCCTTATGGGCCGATTTATGAAAATGCCCCTACGGGCCGATTTACGAAAATGCCCCTACAGGCCGATTTACGAAAATGCCCCTATGGGCCGAATTGCTAGAATGCTTTAGTGGGCCAAATTACAAGTTCTACAATTGGCCGATTTACCGTAATAAATTACTGGATTAATGATTGTTGTTTATATATGTGGATATTATGCTTTATTATGTATGTTGCATTTACATATTTTGCATGGGATGGGAAAAATGTTGAAGAGAAGTGTAGCCTGGTGGCTTTGCCACAAATATTATGAAAAGCAGTTTGACTGCAGCGATACATTCTGATTCTGGTGGCTCTGCCACAAATTCTGATAAAGGGTATGTGACAACCTAAATATGGCTTTGTGCCATCGTGATTATGGCTTTGTGCTAAACGTATTTACCCGGGGGGCTATGTGCCTAACATATGAATTAACGACTCTGTGTCGATCATTTTTACCAAGGCTGTATGCCGATTATATTACCGTATATGATATTCTAGTGGCTCTGCCACAATTTGTATAGTGGCTATGCCACGCATAATTATGACTCTGGTGGCTCAGCCACAAATATTATAAATGGCAACTTGCCTGCGATTGGTGTGTTTGGCGGGGTGGGTTGACTTGATCCCCATAGGTGTGATGGGATGGTACGGGTGGTGTGTAGCGGATGGATATCTAGGATGGGTTGGGATGCATACATTCATACATTTACTTCATTTTAGATATTGTTATGTAAATGGGCTTAGGCTCAAGATATTGCTATATGGGTTCAGGCCCAGTGGATGACGGTAAGGGGATTTCACACTGAGTTCTTGTAACTCACTCCCCCTTTTCTTAACCCTTGTAGGTAATGCTCAATGATGTGGACTTGGGCCATGGATGACTCGGTGGAAGCCATACTTCAGAAATGGTGTTTTATTTTGAACTTTAAATTTCTATTTCCGTTCACTTTACTATTTTAGGTTTTTTTTTATGTTGTAATGAGGCCTCTGGAGTATTTTATTATTTGCTTTATGGTTGTTATACTTATTATTTTGCTTAAATTGTTTAAAATGAGAATTTTCTAAAAACTTAAATAAAGGTTTTCCAAAATCGATTAACAAATGGATTTCAAAATAAACTTTTATATATATTTTAACACGGAAGTTTTCACTCGAACTTTCAAACGGTATTTTTAAAAGACACGATTTTATAAGATCATTAGTTCAAATTTTTGATTTCTCAATTAACTTTCGAGGATTAGTAGTATTTTATCAAATATTTCTAATTAAACATGTTTTCTTGATTATAACAAAATAATATCTATTTTAGTACAAATCAAAAGGGATTTAACACGTTTTTCTCATGTGACATGTCAGATCCGGTCATAACGCATGGGTCGGGTTTGGGGTGTTACATTTTATGGTATCAGAGCCCGGTTGCAAAACTCGGCTGTTGTTTGGGTTCAAACACGTTTTCAAAGCCGTTTAAAATTTTAAATTATACATGTATGTTCTAAAGGAAGTATGGCACCACGGGTATCCGGCACCAAGTCAAGTAAGTTTATGTTTTCAATTTATGATTATTGTGGTATGACTGTAGAAATACTTTAGAACTTCTAGCTTTAGGAGCTGAAACTATAGAGATTGAGACCTTAGGATACGTTTTGCGAAAACAACTTTACTTCTTATACTCCATAAAATATTGTTTAATAAACACTGAATAAGCATAATGATTCATAAGACTCTTAGTCAGATTAAATCGACTTAGCAAATATGAGCGCTAGAGGACGTGGACGTAGTGGACGCGACCGTGATAGAGGCCGAGGTGCTAGGGCTGGATTTTCGACACCGAGGCATGTGCCCGAAAGGGAGGCACTGGCATCACCAGTGGCTGAGACGGGATCTCATGATCGAGCTTGGGTTGTTGAGCTGACTGAGATAGTTAAGGAGGTATTGGAGGAGGTTAAAGCAATCAGTGAAGCATTTCGAGTTGGGTGTATGGACTGTAAGAAGAAAAGAGATCGCGGTTCTTTAGGGCCGCAGTCTCGTTCTGTGAAGCGTGTTAAGGCACGTCCAAATTTTCCGGCTTGCGAATATTGTAGAAGGCGTCATCTGGGAGAATGCTGGAGGAGGTCAGGAGCATGCCTGAGATGCGGGTCTAAGGAACATAAGGCTCGGGATTGTTTCATCACTATCAAGTCAAGTATGTTTTGGTTGGACGTGATGATTGAATGTAGAAAATTTTAGGTATAAGTGGTAGATAACTGCTTGCTTCTGTGGTTAGATGTTTGGTTGTGTGAAAAAGGATTCAACATTATGTTAAAAGTACATTAGTGTTATTAAGATCAGAGTGCGCAGCGAAAGCATAGTGGTGTGATTTGAGCGGTGCATTTAGTAGTTGGTTGGAAATTTCGAGGACGAAATTTCTTTAAGGAGGGTAGAATCTTAACGACCCAAAATTGGACCTAGTAGGATTTGGCCCATTGGACCTTGAGCGTAGAAGCGTTTTAAAATTTATGGGAATTTGAGAATAGCATTATTTCAAGTTGGACTTATTAGGAGGGTGATTTTGGAAAGTTACGGGGTTCTAGGAAGTTCCGGGTTCAAGTTAGGCTATAGGTAAATTTTTGTATTTGAGCACTTAAGGGGAAAAGGCAAGTGGCATCAAGGCTTAAGGTAATAAGTGTGTATTTTGCTAGCATAAGAGAGCATATGGCAAGGAGGTTAAGGCATCAAGTGGAGAGCATCGAGGGAAGGGGTTCAAATCCCATCTTTTGCAAATTTTGGATTTATTTTTGTGTTATTCATCCAAAGTGTCGGTCAAGGCTTTAATAAGGTAAGAAAAACTTTTTAATTTGGGAAAGATGGCTAAGGAATATGGTAAGGAGGAAGACTAGGGAAAAAGAGGGAAAGAAATGAAGGAAAAAGGTAAGAGAAGGGAACATGTTGGCCTATTATGTGGAGGATGTTTTGGAAAGATTATTTTGGGTCAACATTCATTTTTTTTGGTAAAGATGGTACATGGTTTGGGAGGTGTGTTTAGGGAGGATATTCGGCCATTAGTATGTGAGTGTGCCGAAAGTTGTTGGCATTTTTGTGCATTTTGAAGACTTTTACTTCAAGCTTTTTGGGTTATTTTCTCTCAACTTGTGTTGTCAAATTTCTTTGTGATATATATTTCTATTCTCAACCCTTTCTTCAGACTTCTTTTTCCTTCAACCCATAACCGAAACATCAATTTCATCTCATAGCCGAAACTTGGTTTTTGTGGTTACCGAAGTTTCTTTGCCTTCTCAGGTTTTCGGTGGTTGCAAGGTAGTGTTCTTCCTCTTCTTTTATTTTCTTCTTGTTTCTCTTTTACTCCCTCTTCTAAAACTAATTATTTACCCTGTTCTTTTGACCAAGGCCGAATCTATTCTTTACTACTTCCATCTTCTTGGTTCTCTTGGTGTGGGACGAATCGGTAGAGTGTTAGCTTAGACTCTCATCATCTTTCTAGCCTTAAGGAAATTGATAGAAGGGGATCTATTATTGTCAAGGTAAGGGATTCGTCCTAGTTCTTTTTTATCTTTTTCGTTGATCGGTTAGTTTGCTAAACGGTATAGAGGTGATGACTAATCGTTTATTTTTAGGGACCAAATCGCTCGATCACCTATCCCTCGTAATAAGAGACTGGATTGTTGGTAAGTGATATAGATTGTTAATCAATCGCAATACTTGGTTGAAGTTGAAAATTGGGCTTTCGACTAATTGTTAGCCGATTGTACCTTTAGGTGCCGCGGAGAGTATCGTGTTACGGATTCCGAATAAGGTGTGTAATCCCGTACCCTTCCGAATACCTATTTGAAATGGTGTGTAATCTCACACCTCTCTTAAAGTTTGCATGAAATGTTCTGTGATTCGGTCAAAATACCAAAGGAAAACTGGAAACCGGCATCCGTGACCACTCGAGCGTGAGTATATTCGTAGTGGTAACCATATTTTTGCAATGAAAAAGTTTGGTCAGCAGCAGTGACGTGATTTTGAAAAATCACGAAAAATAGGATAAAGGAAGATAGAAAGTGAAAAAGATATCAAAATAAAGCTTACTGTATCTATTTTTATATGAAAGAAACAGAGAAGGAAGAAGAATTGTATATTCTTTGATATCTTAATTTTAGTGAGACTGGTTCTGATTGACTTCGTGGTTCCCTGTTCTGTCTTGGAAAAATCGTTTAAAATTGTAAAAAGTGAATTATGAGTTATAAGTTAGATGTATAGATTCCTTAGTGAGCATATTTTCAATAGAAACAAGTGAGAGCAACATATGAAAACCGTACAGTGAGATATTTGAATTTTGGGTAAGAAAGGTCAGAAACGTTGGTCAGTGAAATAAGTGAAATTTTAATGAATAAATTGTACTAAATGGCTAATCCAAAAATTCTGGAAATATTTTTTTAAGAAGATATATGAGTCTAGTTTCAAAGAAAATTTACGGATCTAAATTTTGAGTTTCTTAGCTCGAGTTATAGTCAGTTTAGTCAATATGACGCAGATGGACAGTTTCAATTTTTATGCCCCACATTAGTAGTTAAGTCTGGGTTGCAAAATTACCAAAATACCCTTGGAGGGTAAATTACCGAAATACCCCTGGGTTTAGAGATTATTGAATTACCCTTAGTGGGTAAGATTACCGAATTACGAAAATGCCCTTATGGACCGAATTATGAAAATGCCCTTATGGGCCAAATTACGAAAATGCCCTTACGGGCCAATTTACGAAAATGCCCCTACTGGCCGATTTGAAAAATGCCCTATGGGCGAATTGCTAGAATGCTTTAGTGGGCGAATTACAAGTTCTACTGATTGGCGATTTACTGTAATAAATTCTTGGATTAATGATTGTTGTTTATATATGTGGATATTATGCTTTATTATGTATGTTGCATTTACATATTTTGCATGGGATGGGAAAAATGTTGAAGAGAAGTGTAGCTGGTGGCTTTGCCACAAATATTATGAAAAGCGCTTGATTGCAGCGATACATTCGATTCTGGTGGCTCTGCCACAAATTACGATAAAGGCTATGTGCCAACCTAAATATGGCTTTGTGCCATCATGATTATGGTTGTGTGCTAAACGTATTTACCCTGGCTAAGTGCCTAACATATGAATTAACGATGTGTGTCGATCATTTTTACCAAGGTCATGTGTGCGATTATATTCTGACCGTATATTATATTCGGTGGCTCTGCCACAATCAGATAGTGGCTATGCCACACATAATTATGACTCTGGTGGCTCGATACAAATATTATAAATGGCAACTTGCTGCGATTGGTGTGTTTGGCGGGGTGGGTTGACTTGATCCCCACAGTGTGATGGGATGAGTACGGGTGGTGTGTAGCGGATGGATATCTAGGATGGGTTGGGATGCATACATTCATACATTTGCTTCATTTTAAATATTGTTATGTAAATGGGCTTAGGCCCAAGATATTGCTATATGGGTTCAGGCCCAGTGGATGACAGTAAAGGGATTTCACACTGAGTTCTTGTAACTCACTCCCCCTTTTCTTAACCCTTGTAGGTAATGCTCAATGATGTGGACTTGGGCCATGGATGACTCGGTGGAAGCCATACTTCAGAAATGGTGTTTTATTTTGAACTTTAAATTTTTATTTCCGTTCACTTTACTATTTTGGGTTTTTTTATGTTGTAATAAGGCCTCTGGAGTATTTTATTATTTGCTTTATGGTTGTTATACTTATTATTTTGCTTAAATTGTTTAAAATGAGAATTTTCTAAAAACTTAAATAAAGGTTTTCCAAAATTGATTAACAAATGGATTTCAAAATAAACTTTTATATATATTTTAACACGGAAGTTTTCACTCGAAATTTCAAACGGTATTTTTAAAAGACACGGTTTTATAAGATCATTAGTTCAAATTTTCGATTTCTCAATTAACTTTCGAGGATTAGTAGTATTTTATCAAATATTTCTAATTAAACATGTTTTCTTGATTATAACAAAATAATATCTATTTTAGTACAAATCAAAAGGGATTTAACACATTTTTCTCATGTGACATGTCGAATCCTGGTCATAACGCATGGGCGGGTTTGGGGTGTTACATTTTATGGTATCGAGCCCTAGTTGCAAAACTTGGTCATTGTTTGGTTCAAACACGTTTTCAAAGCAGTTTAAAATTTAAAATTATACATGTATGTTCTAAAGGAAGTACGGCACCACGGGTATCCGGCACCAAGTCAAGTAAGTTTATGTTTTCAATTTATCATTATTGTGGTATGATTGTAGAAATACTTTAGAACTTCTAGCTTTAGGAGCTGAAACTATAGAGATTGAGACCTTAGGATACGTTTTGCGAAAACAACTTTACTTCTTATACTCTATAAAATATTGTTTAATAAACACTGAATAAGCATAATGATTCATAAGACTCTTAGTCAGATTAAATCGACTTAGCAAATATGAGCGCTAGAGGATGTGGACGCGACCGTGATAGAGGCCGAGGTGCTAGGGCTGGATTTTCGGCACCGAGGCATGTGCCCGAAAGGGAGGCGCTGGCATCACCAGTGGCTGAGACGGGATCTCATGATCGAGCTTGGGTTGTTGAGCTGATTGAGATAGTTAAGGAGGTATTGGGAGAGGTTAAAGGAATCAGTGAAGCACTTCGAGTTGGGTGTATGGACTGTAAGAAGAAAAGAGATCGCGGTTCTTTAGGGCCGCAGTCTCGTTCTGTGAAGTGTGTTAAGGCACGTCCAAATTTTTCAGCTTGCGAATATTGCAGAAGGCGTCATCCGGGAGAATGTTGGAGGAGGTCAGGAGCATGCCTGAGATGCGGGTCTAAGGAGCATAAGGCTCGGGATTGTTTCATTACTATCAAGTCAGGTATGTTTTGGTTGGACGTGATGATTGAATGTAGAAAATTTTAGGTATAAGTGGTAGATAACTGCTTGCTTCTGTGGTTAGATGTTTGGTTGTGTGAAAAAGGATTCAACATTATGTTAAAAGTACATTAGTGTTATTAAGATCAGAGTGCGCAGCGAAAGCATAGTGGTGTGATTTGAGCGGTGCGTTTAGTAGTTGGTTGGAAATTTCGAGGATTAAATTTCTTTAAGGAGGGCAGAATTGTAACGACCCGAAATTAGGCCTAGTAGGATTGGGCCCATTGGACCTTGAGCGTAGAAGCGTTTTAAAATTTATGGGAATTTGAGAACGGCATTATTTCAAGTTGGACTTATTAGGAGGGTGATTTTGGAAAGTTACGGGGTTCTAGGAAGTTTCGGGTTCAAGTTAGGCTATAGGTAAATTTTTGTATTTGAGCACTTAAGGGGAAAAGGCAAGTGGCATCAAGGCTTAAGGTAATAAGTGTGTATTTTGCTAGCATAAGAGAGCATATGGCAAGGAGGTTAAGGCATCAAGTGGAGAGCATCGAGGAAGGGTTCAAATCCCATCTTTTGCAAATTTTGGATTTATTTTTGTGCTATTCATCCAAAGTGTCGGTCAAGGCTTTAATAAGGTAAGAAAGACTTTTTAATTTGGGAAAGATGGCTAAGGAATATGGTAAGGAGGAAGACTAGGGAAAAAGAGGGAAAGAAATGAAGGAAAAAGGTAAGAGAAGGGAACATGTTGGCCTATTATGTGGAGGATGTTTTGGAAAGATTATTTTGGGTCAACATTCATTTTTTTGGTAAAGATGGTACATGGTTTGGGAGGTCTGTTTAGGGAGGATATTCAGCCATTAGTATGTGAGTGTGCCAAAAGTTGTTGGCATTTTTGTGCATTTTGAAGACTTTTACTTCAAGCTTTTTGGGTTATTTTCTCTCAACTTGTGTTGTCAAATTTCTTTGTGATATTTATTTCTATTCTCAACCCTTTCTTGAGTCTTCTTTTCCTTCAACCCATAACCAAAAACATCAACTTCATCTCCTAGCTGAAACTTGGTTTTTGTGGTTACCGAAGCTTCTTTGCCTTCTCAGGTTTTCGGTGGTTGCAAGGTAGTGTTCTTCCTCTTCTTTTATTTTCTTCTTGTTTCTCTTTTACTCCCTCTTCTAAAACCGATTATTCACCCTGTTCTTTTGACCAAGGCCGAATCTATTGTTTACTACTTCCATCTTCTTGCTTCTCTTGGTGTGGGACGAATCGGTAGAGTGGTAGCTTACACTCTCATCATCTTTCTAGCCTTAAGGAAATCGATAGAAGGGTATCTATTATTGTCAAGGCAAGGGATTCATCATGGTTCTTTTTTATCTTTTTCGTTGATCGGTTAGTTTGCTAAACGATATAGAGGTGATGACTAATCGTTTATTTTTAGGGACCAAATCGCTCAATCACCTATCCCTCGTAATAAGAGACTCGGATTGTTGGTAAGTGATATAGATTGTTAATCAATTGCAATACTTGGTTGAAGTTGAAAATTGGGCTTTGGACTAATTGTTAACCGATTGTACCTTTAGGTGCCGCAGAGAGTATCGTGTTACGGATTTCGAATAAGGTGTGTAATCCCGTACCCTTCCGAATACCTGTTTGAAATGGTGTGTAATCTCATACCTCTCTGAAAGGTTGCATGAAATGTTCTGTGATTCGGTCGAAATACCGAAGGAAAACTGGAAACCGGCATCCGTGACCACTCGAGCGTGAGTATATTCGTAGTGGTAACCATATTTTTGTAATGAAACAGTTTGGTCAGCAGCAGTGATGTGATTTTGAAAAATCACGAAAAATAGGATAAAGGGAGATAGAAAGTGAAAAATATATAGAAATAAAGCTTACTGTGTCTATTTTTATATGAAAGAAACAGATAATAAGAATTGTATATTCTGTGATATCTTAATTTTAGTGAGACTGGTTCTGATTGACTTCGTGGTTCCCTGTTCTGTCTTGGAAAAAATGGTTAAAATTGTACAAAGTGAATTATGAGTTATAAGTTATATTTATAGATTCCTTAGTGAGCCTACTTTCAATAGAAACAAGTGGGAGCAGCATATGAAAACCGTACAGTGAGATATATGAATTTTGGGTAAGAAAGGTCAGAAACGTTGGTCAGTGAAACAAGGGAAAATTTAATGAATAAACTGTACTAAATGGCTAAGCCAAAAATTCTGGAAATATTTTTGTAAGAAGATATATGAGTCTAGTTTAAAGGAAAATTTACGGATCTAAATTTCGAGTTTCCTAGCTTGAGTTATAGTCAGTTTAGTCAATATGACTCAGATGGACAGTTTATATTTTTATGCCCCACATTAGTAGTTAAGTTTGGGTTGCGAAATTACCAAAATACCCTTGGAGGGTAAATTACCGAAATACCCCTGGGTTTCGAGATTACCGAATTACCCTTAGTGGGTAAGATTATCGAATTACAAAAATGCCCTTATGGGTCGAATTACGAAAATGCCCTTATGGGCCAAATTACAAAAATGCCCCTACGGGCCGATTTACGAAAATGCCCCTATGGGCCGAATTGCTAGAAAACTTTAGTGGGCCGAATTACAAGTTCTATAATTGGCCGATTTACCGTAATAAATTATTGGATTAATGATTGTTGTTTATATATGTGGATAATATGCTTTATTATGTATGTTGCATTTACATATTTTGCATGGGATGGGAAAAATGTTGAAGAGAAGTGTAGCCTGGTGGCTTTGCCACAAATATTATGAAAAGCAGTTTGACTGCAGCGATACATTCTGATTCTGGTGGCTCTGCCACAAATTCTGATAAAGGCTATGTGCCAACCAAAATATGGCTTTGTGCCATCGTGATTATGACTGTGTGCTAAACGTATTTACCCGGGGCTATGTGCCTAACATATGAATTAACGACTCTGTTTCGATCATTTTTACCAAGGCTGTGTGCCGATTATATTACCCTATATGATATTCTGGTGGCTCTGCCACAATCTGTATAGTGGCTATGCCACGCATAATTATGACTCTGGTGGCTCAGCCACAAATATTATAAATGGCAACTTGCTGCGATTGGTGTGTTTGGCGGGGTGGGTTTACTTGATCCCCACAGGGTGTGATGGGATGGTACGGGTGGTGTGTAGCGGATGGATATCTAGGATGGGTTGGGATGCATACATTCATACATTTGCTTCATTTTAAATATTGTTATGTAAATGGGCTTAGGCCCAAGATATTGCTATATGGGTTCAGGCCCAGTGGATGACGGTAAGGGGATTTCACACTGAGTTCTTGTAACTCACTCCACCTTTTCTTAACCCTTGTAGGTAATGCTCAATGATGTGGACTTGGGCCATGGATGACTCGGTGGAAGCCCATACTTGAAATGGTGTTTTATTTTGAACTTTAAATTTCTATTTCCGTTCACTTTACTATTTTGGGTTTTTTTATGTTGTAATAAGGCCTCTGGAGTATTTTATTATTTGCTTTATGGTTGTTATACTTATTATTTTGCTTAAATTGTTTAAAATGAGAATTTTCTAAAAACTTAAATAAAGGTTTTCCAAAATCGATTAACAAATGGATTTCAAAATAAACTTTTATATATTTTTTAACACGGAAGTTTTCACTCGAACTTTCAAACGGTATTTTTAAAAGACACGATTTTATAAGATCATTAGTTCAAATTTTTGATTTCTCAATTAACTTTCGAGGATTAGTAGTATTTTATCAAATATTTCTAATTAAACATGTTTTCTTGATTATAACAAAATAATATCTATTTTAGTACAAATCAAAAGGGATTTAACACGTTTTTCTCATGTGACATGTCAGATCCGGTCATAACGCTTGGGCCGGGTTTGGGTTGTTACAGAAAGAATTAAGAAATAAGCATGTGTCCTTAGTGAAAGTCTTCTAGTGAAGCCATAGAGTGAAAAAGGCTTCTTGGGAGCTGGAAGAGTTGAATTTTCCTCATCTCTTTCCAAATAAAATTTCTGGACAAAATTTCTTAAAGAATGGGAGAATTCTAACGACCCGATTTTAGACATTGTCAAAAACTGCAGTTTCGCAATCCATATTTGTAAACTGAGTCCGTGAAATAATAATAAAAGGATTTATGTAATTGAGATAATATATTAGTTAACTGTCGAGTAATGTAATTGAGAAAATAATTAATTAATGTATAGGGATTAAACTGTAAAAAGTTCCATAACTATTGAATTTTAATTTTGTAAAATGACATTGGACTTGGTTAGAGATCGAGGGACTACAGAATAAATTAACCAATTTCATATGGCATTAGTGGAATGAAATGATGATATTTACAAACTATTAAGTAATAAGGTTAGATTACATATATAATGACTTATATTAAAGGTTAGTTTAGATTTATTAAACTTAATTATTTCATTTAAACATTATATATATAAAAGAAAGTGTGAAAGAGAAGGTAAAAGGCATATAGTTCCTTCATGTTGCCATCCATGGGGGTGTGAAAGAAGGAAGAAGCTTGGTTTTCTTTGTTAATGTAGTTTGCAATTTACTAGGTTATACTATCCAATTTCTTTAAATTTTTATAGATTTATAATCTACCAAACTTGATTTAACAAGCCCATATATTAGATTCATTAATTAATAAGTATATGTTAATTTTCCATTAATGGGTTTCTTGAGATTAAGTTCAAAAGTAGTGAATTGTTGAAGGATGTGAATAGATTTTAATTAGACTATTTTAGAAAGTAGTGAAAAGTGTTGAATTTAACTAGAAATTTAATTGAAATTGACATTAATGAATAATTGAATAAATTGAAAATTGTTAGGAAATTATACTTTAGATTAAAAGTACAAGGTCCCTAATGAAAGAATATGAGGCTAGATTTTTAACGATGCTAAATATCGAAAAATATAATGTAACGCCCCAAATTTGGGCCTAGAAGGAAATAGATCTTGAGCGTGGGAACACAAAAAATTTTATGTGTGCAAGAAAATGACATAATTGATTATTTGCTTTGATGGTTAAGTGATTTAGGAGTGTTTGGGAGTGTCTGAGAAGACCTGGGTTCAAGCCCTGGCTTTTGCAAAATTTTGGTTTTCTCTTAAGTGAACCTTGGTGTAAGGATGTAGGCTTTAAAAGAAATTATGGCAGAATTATGACACAAGTTGAGCTTGTAGTCCAGTGGCAGTCGCGTGTTTAAGGCTGCAAGGGAGCTCAAGTTCCAGTCTCATGATGCGCAAAGGAGTATTTATTTTACATTCTCGATGTATGAGTAGTAGAGTTTGACTGAAACTCCGCAAGGTGGAGTTTGAATAAGTCTTATATGGAGAAAATCAGGGAGGAGATAAATGAGGATTTTTAGGAGGAAATTGTGGAGAAAATCAAGGAATATTGGTTTGGGGAAAAGAGTTGTGCCGTATGGGGAGTGTGGGAACTGAAGAAAACGTTTTGGGATTTGGTGTTCTTTCCATTTCGGTTTTCCATCATACTTTGTTGCCTTTTGTTACTATACCGACTACTGTTAGGGGTTTTGGCCTTCGGTTTTACTTGTTCCTCTAATACCCCGTTTAGCGAATTGTTTTCCTCTCTTTTTTGCTCTCTCCGTTTACTCAATTTTCTTCTCTTTCCATAATACTTTTTTTAAGCCGAATACTGTTGTCTGGTGAGAAGGGAATTCCTTTCCTTGCTAATATTTGTGGTGGCCGATTCTCTACTTTCCTTTTCCTCTACATTTCCTTTTCTTTCATCTTTTCTTCCCTCTTCCAAACTATCTAGCCATCCTCTAAACGCTGATCCTTCGTTCTTCCATATTGGATACTTGGCCGAATTCCATATCCCTCAACTTGGGCCGATTGTCTCCCTTATTTGTTGTGATTTTGGTTCTGCAAGAGTGGTAACAAACCGGTAGGTACTCATATTTTCCCTTTTCTGTTTCCTAGTCTTTCATTATATCTACAATTCTGTTCTCTTTTGTTTTCTGAAAAGCCGAATGTGACTTCTTTTTATGTTCATTGGTTGCGGTTCTGTCCCTTCCTAGCGATTGGAGGTTCACTGGGTTCTAGGTATTCTCGAGAAGTGAAGGAGTGCAAGTGTTGCTCAGGCAATCAAAACCCTTTTTCTTCTATTACTCAATTAAGGTAAATACGCTACCTTATTTTCCTTTGGGTTTAGGCCGAATATGTTCTATTATTCCTTAAGCTGATATTGGTGGTTTTAGGCCACACATATGATCGATCTTGGTTAACAAGACCTGTGTATTGTAATATAGAAAATCAACAAGGGCGTGTGATTGTTTTTGAACAGCGATCTTAGAGGAATAAAGTCACCCTCGTTCAAACAAGGTTTGGTGCTCGTGGATCTCAGCACGGTTTGGCAAAATAGGTGTGTAACCGTACCCTGTAAACGGTAATAGGCGTAAAAGCCGGTAAATTGTGTACACACACACTGATTAGATTGTAGAAAGGCAAAAGCTGAAAAGCCAAAAGGTTGGACGTTGATCGTACAAACGCTCGTATGGTAAATCGAGCCTACGAAACGTGGGCGTACGATGAAAAAGGCCGCCATGAGCGATTTCATGGGCTTAGGCCATAATGTGCTATGGGCCCATTTACCCTGTCTTTATTGTTATGGTCGCTCGAGTCGCTCAAGACGACTGTGGGCTTACTGATGGGCCTAAGTGTACTTAGGCCCAAACTGGTAAAATGACTGTAATGCCCTTGTAGGGTAAAATGACCGTAATGCCCCTGTAGGGTAAAATAACCATAATGCCCCTGTAGAGTAAAATGACCATAATACCCCCAAAGGGTAAAATGACTATTTTGCCCCTTGTGGGTAATTGACTGATTTGTCTGTGATTTAAATGTCTGATTTGTCTGTGATGTAAATGACTAATTTATCTTTGATTTATATGACTGATTTGTCTGTGAATTAAGTGACTGATTCTGAGCATGGCATTCTTCATACACGACATACTGCTTGGGGTGGGGTACTGTTACGGAGGAAGTAAACTGTACTAGTGGCTTTGCCACAAATATCGCATTCTTCGCGACTTTCTTTGCGATATCATTCTCGCGCCTTTGCTACGATATTGGTGTGCTGGCTGGGTGTGTCGATTTTATCTCCACATGCTGTGTTGGTTGGTACGAGTGGTGTGTTGGCTGGATTGGGGTGGGTCGCATATTTTCACCGTACTGATACTATATTAGGCTTAGGCCCACACTGTTACCGAAATGGCCTATGGCCTACACTGCACTGTTACTGAATAGGGCCAAGGCCCAGACTATTACTGCATACATTGTTACTGACTGACTGATAGGGGATTACACACTGAGTTTTCATAAACTTACCCTTTCTTTTGACTGTGCAGGTAATCCCCAGCCTTAGACGATTTGGAGCCGCGAGAGACTTGGAGGTGGCCACATAATCGCTGATGTTCTGCTTTAGACTTATTTATTTAAATTTCTTATTGGGCTATTGATTCTGTAATAAGACCTCTTAAACCTATGTTATGTTATTTTGGCTTTATTTATTTGATACTTAACTCATAGTGGTAGAACGCTGGTTTTCAAAAAGATTAACTGTTTTCAAAGCACTGCATTTTCGCAACACTTTAGATATTGCTTCTGCAACAGACAATGTTTTTAAAGTAAAGACGTTTTAATTGGTTAGTAAATGGTTAAGATGATTTGAGTTTTAACAAAGAGATTTCAACTCAGAAATGAATTTCTACCAACAAGTCCAATTTTTGAAAGACACATCAACGTGACACGCCAGATTCGACCATAGCGTCTAGGCCGAGTTTGGAGTGTTACATTTAGTGGTATCAGAGCTCGGTTGCAAAACTCGACTGTGGAATGGGTTTTCAAATTTTTGGTTTTCAAAATGTTGTTTTGAATATGTGAAGTGTTTTGAGATACTTCTTCTGAAAAGGGTGGCACACCGAGTCTCCGGCGTTGAATCCGTAAGTTTTTTTGAATACTTTTTTCTGTTTAGAAATTGAAATGTGGTAAGTGAGGAAATACTGTGACTACTTTAGAAATTAGACTATACCACTCTAGATAGAGCAAACTGAAGCTAAAAGGGACTAAAGTTGTAGTGAAACTTCAATCTGCTTAAAACTGTTAGTTCTGATAAAATGCGAATACACAATAGGCACAAGAGATACATGCGGACGTGGTTCAAGAGGCTGTAATAATGTTTTGAAATTAGAGTGCGCAGCGGGAGCGTCGTGGTGAAGCCTGTGTGGTGCGACTATTCTGATAATTGAAAATTTCGGGGACGAAATTTCTTAAAGGAGGGGTGAATTCTAACGCCCCGAATTTTGGCCTAGAAGGAAATAGGTCTTGTGTAACACCCCAAACCCGGTCAATACGCCACGACCGAATTTGGTATGTCACAGGGGAAAACGTTTTGAGGAAAAACGAGTTACCGATTAAATTTTAGTGAAAAACTTTTATTATTCTAAATTGTAAAAAAATTAAGTTGAAAACTGATATTTTACTTTGCAATTCCGTAAATAGATTTTTAAAACTTAGTCGCAGCTTAGATTCGTAAACCATTTATAAATTAAAGAGAAACTAAAGCAATTAGGTTAAAAATCGTATCTAATAGAAATTTGGAAACTTAAGTTTTGTAAAATAGTTTGAGTTATCGAAAATACTTAAGTTGTTAAAAATTATCAATTTATTTAGGTTACCCGATGGTAACGTTTTAAAAACCATCGCGCTTTGTATTTTAGAAAACTTTGTTCACATATCATTAAATCAATCATGTAATTTGCCAATTATTCCTAAAACAAATCCAAAGCATATAAATAATCCAAAAAAACATAATTAAAGAGGCCTTATTACAAACCCATAAAATGAAAACCAAATTAAAATCAAGTACCCAAATGGAAGTTCATGTAAAACCAAATTTCATTGCATGGCCTCCTCGAGTTCATCCGGCTCCTCATCTGCGAATTTACGAATTACACGAAAAAGTAAGGAGAAGGTGAGTCACCAAGACTCAGTGCATATTCCTCTCTCCCGTAAATACCACTTACTTACACAAATTATAACCAAGCAATATATATATATTATGCACCCAACCTAGCCATCCGTAACTCCTTTTTCTACCCGTGTGGTACCAAACCACCGGGTGGTGCCAAACCACCAGTGACCAAAGTCACAAATAATCAAGTTGTGGGGCCAACCCACTTGTGATACCAAATCACTGGCGACAATCCCATATCTCAAAAGTGGGGCCAACCCACGGTGGTGTTAATCCACAGGGACGAGTCGCTATGAGGTGCCAAACCTCTGGTGTCCCAAAGACACAAATGTGATACCAAATCACTTGTGACCAAAGTCACAAATAATCAAGTTGTGGGGCCAACCCACGTGTGATACCAAATCACTGGCGACAATCCCATATCTCAAAAGTGGGGCCAATCCACGGTGGTGTTAATCCACAAGGATGAGTCGCTATGAGGTGCCAAACCTCTGGTGTCCCAAAGACACAAATGTGATACCAAATCACTGGAGGTGCCAAACCTCTGGTGTCCGAAGACACGAATATCAATCTTCTCCCTCCTCTCATATTGCCCATACCAATGCAATAGATAAACAAATCATGTCAATAAAGTTTGATATGAACATATAACCAATACATATCGTAGATCGTGATATTAAACAACATATAGCAACATCATATCGAAACGGGCTTACCCGTATCCTTGCTCATACCCATCAAGGTATCATATCAATATCTCATAGTTTCGGCTTTAACAACTTGAATAGTTATTTAACACACACACACATATATATATAAACCAAGTTATAAAGTGTGTAAGATACACACCTTTCACTACCGCAAGTACTAAAATCCGAAGACCCGATCTACCGCACTAGATCACCTTGTCCTACAATCGGCCAATATTTAAATTATAAACAAAGGCCATTCGGCCATACTACTAAATCCCAATGAGTTATCACTTGAAATACCAAGTCTTACCTAAAGCTTACCCAAAATGATTTGACAAAGAAACGAGGCTTAGATTGATTGCTTCCAACGTCCCGAGGAGCCTAAAAGAAATCGATTTCTAAGAATGATTAGAACCTTGCAACAATTGCCCAAAATTCGGCCTTTGTCCACAAGAGGAACAACATAGAAACAATAAAAGACTAAGGAAAACGGCCATAACACTTACCTATCTTCCAAAACCGATTGAAGAAAACCAAATGAAGTCCTACCCTTGAAGAAATTCGGCCAAGACAAATCAAATAGGATATGAGAGTTTCACTATGATTTTGAAAGAAAACAATTGATATTCAGCTCAAAAAGAGATGAAGAATTATTATGGCAAAGAAGAAAAGAAAAAGAAAAAAATGAAAAGGGAAGAAGGATGATTCGGCTTTAGCAACTAATGAAAGAAAAATCAAGGGAAAGGGAAGAAAGAGATTCGGCCAAGAGAAAAGTAAAAGAAATGTTGTGATTTTGAACAATTTTCAAAAGAAAGAAAAGAGAGAAAATGGGATTAAGAGATTCGGCCAACACCTATTTTATCAAAGAAGAAATGTGCACAAAAATGCACAAAGTTCAAATGTAGTTTCGGTTTCAAAAGGAAAAATGAGAGAAAGAGAATGGTATTTGGTTCAACACAAAAATGAGAGCTAAAATCCAAAGCAAATTTGCACAAAAATGCCTAGGTACATTCGGCCAAAGAATGAGTTTTTGGAGAGAAAAGAAACAAATGCCAAAAGGTGCACAAATGCTAAAGTTGGCCAACTATCCTTCCCCAAACCTCCTATCAATATTCTACCACCCCTAGCCATACATGCCGTCCACATACATGCACTAAAGGCCTTGGAATAGTTTCCAAAACATCTTCCTTAAGCCAAGCCTTGAAATCCTATACATTCCCAAAGTTGAAGAAATTTTATCCCCAAAATCTAGCAATTCTATCCCTTATTTCATGCTTACCATAACCTTAAGTCTTCTTGCCAAAAAAGAAAATTGTCCATCTTATCCATATGTATAGTTGACCGACACTTAATGCTAGGATGTACAAAAATAAAATCCTCAATATGCTTTCCATGCTACTCGAACCACTTCCCTCAAGCAACCTTTCAAGCTCCTTATCCACTATGACACTAACTCCTCATGTGCTTTAATTTAACACTTAAATTATCTTAAGTGTCAAGCTCACTTAATCCACTTCATTAAATTTTCCACACTAAAAATTATTCTAGCTTAGCTAATATTTCCAAGCCTTCACACAAATATACTAAGCACACAATAACAATCATATCCGAGCTAACACAAATAACAAGATGATACTCTAATATTTTTAGGATGTTACAATTCTACCCCCCTTAAGAAAATTTCGTCCTCAAAATTACCTGATCAAAAGAGTTGAGGGTACTGCTACCTCATCGCATCCTCCGGTTCCCACGTAGCTTCTTCCACGCCATGATTCCTCCATAAAACCTTCACTAAAGGAACGGACTTCCTACGCAAAACTTTCACATCTCGATCTAGAATCTGCACAGGTTCTTCTTCTACCGTCAGATCTGGACTCACCTCTATTTCCTCTCGCCACAACATGCGATGGATCGAAACGATAGCGTCTAAGCATGGAGACATGGAACACATCGTGAATCGACTCGACTCACCGATGGCAACTCGAGTGATAGGCTCTGGTCCCACTCGTCTCAATACCTTATACGGTCCAATAAACCTTGGACTTAACTTGCCTTTTCTCCCAAATCTTAACACTTTCTTCCATGGCGAGACTTTCAGAAAAACTTTGTCACCCACAGAAAATTCTATATCCTTCCGCTTGAGATCGGCATATGACTTCTGCCTATCTGAAGCTTCCTTCAACCGAGCCTGAATCATCTTAACCTTATCCTCAGTTTCTGCAACCAACTCTGGTCCTAACATCTGACGCTCACCCAACTCGGTCCAGCATGTAGGTGTGCGACACCTCCTACCATACAACGCCTCATATGGTGCCATCTTAATGCTTGCCTGATAACTATTGTTGTACGCGAACTCTGCTAATGGTAAAAACTCTTCCCAGCTACCTCTGAAGTCCAATACACAACCTCTCAACATATCCTCTAAAATCAGATAACTCTTTCGATTGCCCGTCGATCAGTGGATGAAATGCGGTACTAAAATCCAACCGCGTACCCAAAGCCTGATGTAACGCTCTCTAAAACCTCGACGTAAATCTAGGATCTCTGTTTGAGATGATCGACACTGGTACACCGTGCAACCTCACTATTTCCGCCACATACAACTTAGCTAACTTCTGAAGCGAATAATCCACCCTTACCGGAATAAAATGAGCTGACTTAGTCAGACGATCCACAATCACCCAAACTGAGTCCTTCTTACTAGGTGTAAGGGGTAATCCACTGACAAAGTCCATAGTGATCCTTTCCCACTTCCATCAGGGAATCTTCACCTACCGAAGTAACCCACCCGCAACCGATGTTCCGCTTGACACGTTGACACGTCGGACATTTACCCACAAACTCGCTTACCTCACACTTCGACACTGCCACCAAAACTACTCTCTTAAATCCCGATACATCTTGCTACCTCCAGGATGCATAGCGTATGGGCTGCTATGTGCGTCCCGAAGAATCCTTTGTCTCAACTCAACATCCTTTGGCATACAAGCTCTTCCTTTAAAACACAATACTCCATCAACGGACAAACTATAATCCTCTAAACCTCCATTCTGAACCCGCAACCTCCGATCATTTAAACCATCATCCTCTAACTGTTTCTCCTTGATTTGCTCTAACCAAGTCGGCTTGACTTGCAATTCAGCCAAAAGACTCCCATCATCATATAAGCTAAGACGAGCAAACATCGATCTTAAGTCGATCCACAACCTTACGGCTCAACGCGCGCGTGCGCCACCACATTAGCCTTGCCCGGATGATACTCAATCGAACAGTCGTAGTCCTTTAACAACTCAATCCATCTACGCTGCCTCAAGTTCAAATCCTTCTAAGTCAAAAGATACTTAAGACTCTTGTGATCCGTGTAGACTATCGACTTCTCTCCATACAAATAGTGTCTCCATATCTTCAAAGCAAAAACCACTGCAATGATTCCAAGTCATGCGTCGGATAGTTAACTTCATGTGGTCTCAATCTGTCCGAGATGCATAAGCCACTACCTTCCCTTCTGCATCAAAGACACATCCCAAACGATAGATGTGATGCATCACAAGAAACCGTGAATTCCTTTATCCCTTCGGCTATCTTAGTCTTTTCAACTAGCGCGAAGAAACTCTCGCTCCCGATGTGGAGCAATCGGCAATCTCGATTCGTCCTCAATCCATCCTCGAACCGGACACATCGCTCGTGCTCAAAGCCACGATACCTCCAAAGATACCGCTCAATCTTAAAAATTACGCCTCATATTCTAATACGGACTTACTTCCTGGACCAAACTCGAAATGCCTTACGCTGTGCATCAATGTAACTAGACCCAACATATTTCTTCGATCGCCGCCTTAAAATAATCCCAAGTGAGATCCTCCATTGCAAAGACTATTCCGCACGTGAGCCACCACCGATATGACTCATCCCGAAGAAGCGACACTATCCCTTTCACTTTTCCTCGGCATTCGGATCCAAGTCATCCATGATCTCGTTCCATCGCCTCTAACCAATACTCGCCGTCATCGAGCCACACCAAACACCTCGAAATACCTCGGCTCCATTGGCTCAAGTCGCCGAATACGGATTTCCGAATTCCCGCGCCTCCACCTATTCCAAATACCCTCTCAAGAACTCGCGAAATCGCTCGAGACAACTGCGTCATCCCCGCTTTGATCCTCGATGCTCAACTCCAACCGCCGGTGGTGGGGTGGTGGTACCTCATTCTCGGATCCTTGACCGGACCTCACCGGCTCGCACCACGGCCATCCTACCCCGACCGCGCGTCCACGAGTAATACGACCTCGACCACGAGTACTCATGTCTAAAGTCTCGACTTATTTGATTTAAAAGTGTTATGCATTAGTCATTATTCCACTTTCTTTAAAACACGCTTTTATGAATAATTTTAATAAGAAGTTGTTTCATGAGTACATTCAACCTATAGTTTGGGTCTCTAGAGTAGTTCCTACTACTATACAAATCATGCCAACATCATCATATCATATCATCAAAATCAACGCTTGATGTACTTACTAGGGCGGATTGATGTCGGAGACTCGGGCCATGCCTTTCCAACCATACAATTTTCAACAAAATTATTTTAAAACCATACTTTAAAACATTATGGGCCTCGGGCCCACAAACAGCTGAAACTTTTGAACTTGGCTCGATACCAATTTGTAACACCCCAAACCCGGTCAATACGCCATGACCGAATTTGGTATGTCACGAGGGAAAACGTTTTGAGGAAAACGAGTTACCGATTAAATTTTAGTGAAAAACTTTTTATTATTCTAAATTCATAAAAATTAAGTTGAAAAGCGATATTTTACTTTGCAATTCCGTAAATAGATTTTTAAAACTTAGTCGCAGCTTAGATTCGTAAACCATTTATAAATTAAAGAGAAACTAAAGCAATTAGGTTAAAAATCATATCTAATAGAAATTTGGAAACTTAAGTTTTGTAAAATAGTTTGAGTTATCGAAAATACTTAAGTTGTTAAAAATTATCAATTTATTTAGGTTACCTAATGGTAACGTTTTAAAAACCATCGCGCTTTGTATTTTAGAAAACTTTGTTCACATATCATTAAATCAATCATGTAATTTGCCAATTATTCCTAAAACAAATCCAAAGCATATAAATAATCCAAAAAAACATAATTAAAGAGGCCTTATTACAAACCCATAAAATGAAAACCAAATTAAAATCAAGTACCCAAATGGAAGTTCATGTAAAACCAAATTTCATTGCATGGCCTCCTCAAGTTCATCCGGCTCCTCATCCGCGAATTTACGAATTACCTGAAAAAGTAAGGGAGAAGGTGAGTCACCAAGACTCAGTGCATATTCCCTCTCCCGGGTAAATACCACATACTTACACAAATTATAACCAAGCAATATATATATTATGCACCCAACCTAGCCATCCGTAACTCCTTTTTCTACCCCGTGGTACCAAACCACCGGTGGTGCCAAACCACCGTGACCAAAGTCACAAATAATCAAGTTGTGGGGCCAACCCACTTGTGATACCAAATCATCAAGGCGACAATCCCATATCTCAAAAGTGGGGCCAACCCACGGTGGTGTTAATCCACGAGGGACGAGTCGCTATGAGGTGCCAAACCTCCGTGTCCCAAAGACACAAATGTGATACCAAATCACTTGGTGACCAAAGTCACGAATAATCAAGTTGTGGGGCCAACCCACGTGTGATACCAAATCACTGGCGACAATCCCATATCTCAAAAGTGGGGCCAACCCACGGTGGTGTTAATCCACAAGGATGAGTCGCTATGAGGTGCCAAACCTCTGGTGTCCCAAAGACACAAATGTGATACCAAATCACTGGAGGTGCCAAACCTCTGGTGTCCGAAGACACGAATATCAATCTTCTCCCTCCTCTCATATTGCCCATACCAATGCAATAGATAAACAAATCATGTCAATAAAGTTTGATATGAACATATAACCAATACATATCGTAGATCGTGATATTAAACAACATATAGCAACATCATATCGAAACGGACTTACCCGTATCCTTGCTCATACCCATCAAGGTATCATATCAATATCTCATAGTTTCGGCTTTAACAACTTGAATAGTTATTTAACACACACACACATATATATATATAAACCAAGTTATAAAGTGTGTAAGATACACACCTTTCACTACCGCAAGTACTAAAATCAAGACCCGATCTATCAAGCACTAGATCACCTTGTCCTACAATCGCCAATATTTAAATTATAAACAAAGGCCATTCGCCATACTACTAAATCCCAATGATTTATCACTTGAAATACCAAGTCTTACCTAAAGCTTACCCAAAATGATTTGACAAAGAAACGAGGCTTAGATTGATTGCTTCCAACGTCCCGAGGAGCCTAAAAGAAATCGATTTCTAAGAATGATTAGAACCTTGCAACAATTGCCCAAAATTCGGCCTTTGTCCATAAGAGGAACAACATAGAAACAATAAAAAGACTAAGGAAAAACGGCCATAACACTTACCTATCTCCCAAAACCGATTGAAGAAAACCAAATGAAGTCCTACCCTTGAAGAAATTCGGCCAAGACAAATCAAATAGGATATGAGAGTTTCGGCTATGATTTTGAAAGAAAACAATTGATATTCGGCTCAAAAAGAGATGAAGAATTAGTATGGCAAAGAAGAAAAGAAAAGAAAAAAAATGAAAAGGGAAGAAGGATGATTCGGCTTTAGCAACTAATGAAAGAAAAATCTAGGGAAAGGGAAGAAAGAGATTCGGCCAAGAAGAAAGTAAAAGAAATGTTGTGATTTTGAACAATATTCAAAAGAAAGAAAAGAGAGAAAATGGGATTAAGAGATTCGGCCAACACCTATTTTACCAAAGAAGAAAAGTGCACAAAAATGCACAAAGTTCAAATGTAGTTTCGGTTTCAAAAGGAAAAATGAGAGAAAGAGAATGGTCTTTGGTTCAACACAAAAATGAGAGCTAAAATCCAAAGCAAATTTGCACAAAAATGCCTAGGTACATTCGGCCAAAGAAGGAGTTTTTGGAGAGAAAAGAAACAAATGCCAAAAGGTGCACAAATGCTAAAGTTGGCCAACTATCCTTCCCCAAACCTCCTATCAATATTCGGCCACCCCCCTAGCCATACATGCCGTCCACATACATGCACTAAAGGCCTTGGAATAGTTTCCAAAACATCTTCCTTAAGCCAAGCCTTGAAATCCTATACATTCCCAAAGTTGAAGAAATTTTATCCCCAAAATCTAGCAATTCTATCCCTTATTTCATGCTTACCATAACCTTAAGTCTTCTTGCCAAAAAAGAAAATTGTCCATCTTATCCATATGTATAGTTGACCGACACTTAATGCTAGGATGTACAAAAATAAAATCCTCAATATGCTTTCCATGCTACTCGAACCACTTCCCTCAAGCAACCTTTCAAGCTCCTTATCCACTATGCCACTAACTCCTCATGTGCTTTAATTTAACACTTAAATTATCTTAAGTGTCAAGCTTACTTAATCTACTTCATTAAATTTTCCACACTAAAAATTATTCTAGCTTAGCTAATATTTCCAAGCCTTCACACAAATATACTAAGCACACAATAACAATCATATCCGAGCTAACACAAATAACAAGATGATACTCTAATATTTTTAGGATGTTACATCTTGAGCGTGGGAACACATAAAAGTTTATGTGTGCAAGAAAATGACACAATTGATTGTTTGCTTTGATGGTTAAGTGATTTAGGAGTGTTTGGGAGTGTCTGAGAAGTCCTGGGTTCAAGCCCTGGCTTTTGCAAAATTTTGGTTTTCTCTTAAGTGAACCTTGGTGTTAGCATGTAGGCTTTAAAAGAAATTATGGTGGAATTATAACACAAGTTGAGCTTGTAGTCCAGTGGCAGTCGCGTGTTTAAGGCTGCAAGGGAGCTCAAGTTCGAGTCTCATGATGCGCACAGGAGTATTTATTTTACATTCTCGCTGTATGAGTAGTAGAGTTTGACTGAAACTCTACAAGGTGGAGTTTGAATAAGTCTTATATGGAGAAAATCAGGGAGGAGATAAAGGAGGATTTTTAGGAGGAAATTGTGGAGAAAATCAATAAATATTTGTTTGCGGAAAAGAGTTGTGCCATATGGGGAGTGTGGGAACTAAAGAAAACATTTTGGGATTTGGTGTTCTCTCCATTTCGGTTTTCCATCATACTTTGTTGCCTTTTGTTACTATACCGACTACTGTTAGGGGTTTTGGCCTTCGGTTTTACTTGTTCCTCTAATACCCCGTTTAGCGATTTGTTTTCCTCTCTTTTTTGCTCACTCCGTTTACTCAATTTTCTTCTCTTTCCATAATACTTCTTTTTAGGCCGAATACTGTTGTCTGGTGAGAAGGGAATTCCTTTCCTTGCTAATATTTGTGGTGGCCGATTCTCTACTTTCCTTTTCCTCTACATTTCCTTTTCTTTCATCTTTTCTTCCCTCTTCCAAACTATCTAGCCATCCTCTGAACGCTGATCCTTCGTTCTTCCATATTGGATACTTGGCCGAATTCCATATCCCTCAACTTGGGCCGATTGTCTCCCTTATTTGTTGTGATTTCGGTTCTGCAAGAGTGGTAACAAACCGATAGGTACTCATATTTTCCCTTTTCTATTTCCCTAGTCTTTCTTTATATCTACAATTCTGTTCTCTTTTGTTTTCTGAAAAGCCGAATGTGACTTCTTTTTATGTTCATTGGTTGCGGTTCTGTCCCTTCCTCGCGATTGGAGGTTCATTGGGTTCTAGGTATTCTCGAGAAGTGAAGGAGTGCAAGTGTTGCTCAGGCAATCAAAACCCTTTTCTTCTATTACTCAATTAAGGTAAATATGTTACCTTATTTTCCTTTGGGTTTAGGCCGAATATGTTCTATTATTCCTTAAGCTGATATTGGTGGTTTTAGGCCACACATATGATCGATCTTGGTTAACAAGACCTGTGTATTGCAATATAGAAAATAAACAAGGGCGTGTGATCATTTCTGAACAGCGGTCTTAGAGGACTAAAGTCAACCTCGTTCAAACAAGGTTTGGTGCTCGTGGATCATAGCACGGTTTTGCAAAACAGGTGTGTAATCGTACCCTACAAACGGTAATAGGCATAAAAGTCGGTAAAGTGTGTACACACACACTGATTAGACTATAGAAAGGAAAAAGCCGAAAGGTTGGGCGTTGAGCGTGCGAGCGCTCGTATGGTAAATCGAGCCCACGAAACGTGGGCGTACGATGGAAAAGGCCGCCATGAGCGATTTCATGGGCTTAGGCTATAATAGGCTTTGGGCTTCTTTACCCTGTCTGTACCGTTATGGTCGCTCGAGTCACTCAAGACGATTGTGGGCTTATTGATGGGCCTAAGTGTACTTTGGCCCAAACTAGTAAAATGACCGTAATGCCCCTGTAGGGTAAAATGACAGTAATATCCTTGTAGGGTAAAATGACCATAATACCCCCAAAGGGTAAAATGACTATTTTGCCCCTCGTGGGTAAATGACTGATTTGTCTGTGATTTAAATGACTGATTTGTCTATGATTTAAATGACTGATTTGTCTGTGATGTAAATGACTGGTTTATCTGTGATTTATATGACTGATTTGTCTGTGATTTAAATGACTGATTTGTCTATGAATTAAGTAACTGATTCTGAGCATGGCATTCTGCATACACGACGCATGGGGTTGGGGTACTGTTACGTAGGAAGTATATTATACTGGTGGCTTTGCCACATATCTTTCGTCTTCGCGACTTTGCTTTGTGATCTCATTCTTGGCGGCTTAGGCTGCGATATTGGTGTGCTAGCTGTGTGGGTCGATTTTATCCCCACATGGTGTGTTGGTTGGTACGGGTGTTGTGTTGGCTGGATTAGGGTGGGTCGTATATTTGCTCGTCATCGATCATCAGATTGGGCTTAGGCCCACATCATTCTCGAAATGGGCTATGGCCTACACTTCACTATTACTGAATAGGGCCAAGGCCCAGACTGTTACTACTTATATTGTTACTGACTGACTGATAGGGGATTACACACTGAGTTTTCGTAAACTCACCCTTTCTTTTGACTGCGCAGGTAATCCCCAGCCTTAGACAATTTGGAGCCGCGAGAGACTCGAAGGTGGCCATACGATCGCTGATGTTCTGCTTTAGACTTATTTATTTAAATTTCTTATTGGGCTATTGATTCTGTAATAAGGCCTCTTAAACCTAAGTTATGTTATTTCGGCTTTATTTATTTGATACTTAACTGATAGTGGTAGAACATTGGTTTTCAAAAAGATTAACTGTTTTCAAAGCACCGCGTTTTTGCGACACTTTGTATATTACTTTCGCAACAAACAATGTTTTTAAAGTAAAGACGTTTTATTGGTTAGTAAATGGTTAAGATGATTTGAGTTTTAACAAAGAGATTTCAACTCAGAAACGAATTTCTACCAATAAGTCTAATTTTGAAAAGACACATCAACATGACACGCCAGATTCAGCCATAACGTCTAGGACGGGTTTGGGGTGTTACATTTAGTGGTATCAAAGCTCGGTTGCAAAACTCGACTGTGGAATGGGTTTTCAAATTTTTGGATTTCAAAAGGTTGTTTTTGAATATGTGAAGTGTTTTGAGATATTTCTTCTGAAAAGTGTGGCACACCGAGTCTCCAGCGCCGAATCCGTAAATTTTCTGAATACTTTTGTCTGTTTAGAAATTGAAATGTGGTAAGTTAGGAAATACTGTGACTACTTTAGAAATTAGACTATACCACTCTAGATAGAGCAAATTGAAGCTAACGGGGACTAAAATTGTAGTGAAACTTCGATCTGCATAAAACTGTTAGTTCTGATAAAATTCGAATAGACAATGGGCACAAGAGATACACGCAGACTGTAACACCCCTAACCCAAAGCCGTCACCGAAATAGGGTTAAGAGGCGTTACCGAACCATCAGAACGTTTCACATCCATTTCACAACACAAAGTCAATCATCATTAAATCATATCCCAACATAATCATATAGTCCCTTATTAGGGTACACGAGACCTCAAACACATGCTAGAAAGAACTCGGGACTAAACCAAACACATAGAGAAATTCTTGGAAACTTAAAACTTTTTTAACACTGCAGAGGTCACACGCCTGTGCAGTCAGGCCATGTGCCTCCCATGGCTACTAGACACACCTATGTGTCTTGGCCGTGCCGAAATAGGGCATGTATATTGACTTATCCCCACGCCCACTAGGCACGCCTGTGTACCATGGCCGTGTACTCTTAGGCTATATACTGACTAAATCCCACGGTCACTAGGCACGCCCGTGTGCCACGACTATGTATGCATAACAGGCCCTTTGCAAGGCCAATATGCCACCCACACTAGGGTCAATCAACAAGCTTTAAAGCAACACCAATTCATGCTTCTAAATGCATTCAAACATATCATTTCATACACCAATTAGTCATCCACAATATCATCTGCTTCTATACCTAATGACATCACAAATGAGTCCATCCAAGTATCAATTATACATCTCAAAACATTTATAACTCAAACATCATATATTCCATACCAAAACTCATATTCTAATCACCTCTTTCATCACCCATAAAGTCATGAAACATACCACATTCATAGTTCATTCATAATTTCAATATTATTTCACTTCCGAGTCAAATCACATGGCAAGGATTAAACATCACAAATCATACCATAACTTCTAGCCTATACATGCCATATTTAATCTATATACATCTTTCCAAAAGTACCAAAATAGATTGCCGATAGTGTGATTGATATGCTAACGATCCTCGGATTCGAGCTAGCTTAACTGACACTGCAAGGCAGAGAAACAAATCACACAGTAAGCTTTCCAAAGCTTAGTAAGTTCATAACATAATACATGTAATTCACAATTCAAGTCAATATACAAAAATAAGCCATCACTTAGATTAATTTATCAATGATACACCAACTCAACTATGCTCGATGCTCACATAGCACTTCATCCATCTACTTTCAAAACCACCAACACATAGATATCATATATACCTTAGCCAATATATAGTTATCGTACATATCTTGCCAACACATAGTTACCATACATACCTTGCCAACACATAATTACTCACCAACCAAGCTACTCAATTGCTCGACTTTACATTTCGATCAACCATTACTATACTTTTGATTTATTTTCACACTTAGTGCCAATTCGTTAAACCAAACTTGTATTGGTATCGCACACACAGTGCCAATTCGGTAAGCTGAAGTTTAATTAACATCGCACACACAGTGCATCTATATCAAACCGCTCTTCAATCGGTGTCGCACACACAGTGTCAATCACAAAGTCGAAGATTATATTATTTCGTACACATAGTGCTAATCATCTCAATCACGTTTCTGAATATGCGCACTTAGTGCCACATAACTCAAACTCTCACATAGCATCCATATTTCAATATCATTATAACATTCATTTCATAGAATTTAACATAACTAAATATTCGTATTATGTCCGAACTTACCTCGGACGTTGAACTATTAAAACGGTCGGTTAATCGAGCACTTTATCTTTGCCTCGATCTCGATCCGAACCTCTCCTCTCTTGGTCTTAATTTCCTTGTGCAAGTGCCGAAGATATAACAAGCTTTCTCTTTTCTTTTCTTTCTAATTTCGGTGGAACCAAGATGAACATTCCACTATCTATTTTCTTTTGTTTTTATTATAACCTTATAATATAATATATAAATTTTAACTTATAATTTTAACATATAAAAACATATATGTTATCATTTAATGCCGTCCACTATACTCAATTATGACCAAATTTCATCATAAGCCCTCCTCATTATAAAGAAAACAACAATTAAGCACTTAACAATCAGCACATAGCATTTTACACTTTATGCGATTAAGTCCTTTTTACTAACTAAGCACACAATCAATAAAATCTTCACATAGAAATTTCACATAGGCCATAACACATATCGTAAACACATTGAATAATATTAAATTATTATTTCGACCATAGATTTGTGGTCTCAAAACCACTGTTCTGACTAGGGTCTAAACTGGGCTGTTACACAAACGTGGTTCAAGAGGCTGTAATAATGTTTTGAAATCAGATTGCGCAGCGGGAGCGTCATGGTGAAGTCTGTGTGGTGCGACTATTCTGACAGTTGGAAATTTCAGGGACGAAATTTCTTAAAGGAGGGGTGAATTGTAACGCCCCAAATTTGGGCCTTAAAGGAAATAGGTCTTGAGTGTGGGACCACATAAAATTTTATGTGTGTAAGAAAATGACACAATTGATTGTTTGCTTTGATAGTTAAGTGATTTAGGAGTGTTTGGGAGTGTCTGAGAAGTCCTGGGTTCAAGCCCTGGCTTTTGCAAAATTTTGGTTTTCTCTTAAGTGAACCTTGGTGTTAGCATGTAGGCTTTAAAAGAAATTATGGCGGAATTATGACACAAGTTGAGCTTGTAGTCCAGTGGCAGTCGCGTGTTTAAGGCTACAAGGGAGCTCAAGTTCGAGTCTCATGATGCGCACAGGAGTATTTATTTTACATTCTCGCTGTATGAGTAGTAGAGTTTGACTGAAACTCTACAAGGTGGAGTTTGAATAAGTCTTATATGGAGAAAATCAGGGAGGAGATAAAGGAGGATTTTTAGGAGGAAATTGTGAAAAAAATCAAGGAATATTTGTTTGGGGAAAAGAGTTGTGCCGTATAGGGAGTGTGGGAACTTAAGAAAACATTTTGGGATTTGGTGTTCTCTCAATTTCAGTTTTCCATCATACTTTGTTGCCTTTTGTTACTATACCGACTACTGTTAGGGGTTTTGGCCTTCGGTTTTACTTGCTCCTCCAATACACCGTTTAGCGATTTGTTTTCCTCTCTTTTTTACTCTCTCTGTTTACTCAATTTTCTTCTCTTCCCATAATACTCTTTTTAGGCCGAATACTGTTGTCTGGTGAGAAGGGAGTTCCTTTCCTTGCTAATATTTGTGGTGGCCAATTCTCTGCTTTCCTTTTCCTCTCCATTTCCTTTTCTCTCATCTTTTCTTCCGTCTTCCAAACTATCTAGCCATCCTCTGAACGCTGATCCTTCGTTCTTCCATATTGGATACTTGGTCAAATTCCATATCCATCAACTTGGGCCGATTGTCTCCCTTATTTGTTGTGATTTTGGTTCTGCAAGAGTGGTAACAAACCGGTAGGTACTCATATTTTCCCTTCTCTGTTTCCCTAGTCTTTCTTTATGTCTACAATTCTGTTCTCTTTTATTTTCTGAAAAGTCGAATGCGACTTCTTTTTATGTTCGTTGATTGTGGTTCTGTCCCTTCCTCGCGATTGAAGGTTCATTGTGTTCTAGGTATTCTCGAGAAATGAAGGAGTGCAAGTGTTACTCAGGCAATCAAAACCCTTTTCTTCTATTACTCAATTAAGGTAAATACGTTACCTTATTTTCCTTTGGGTTTAGGCCGAATATGTTATATTATTCCTTAAGCTGATATTGGTGGTTTTAGGCCACACATATGATCGATCTTGGTTAATAAGATCTGTGTATTGTAATATAGAAAATCAACAAGGGCGTGTGATCATTTCTGAACAGCAGTCTTAGAGGACTAAAGTCACCCTCGTTCAAACAAGGTTTGGTGCTCGTGGATCATAGCACGATTTCGCAAAACAACTGTGTAACCGTACCCTGTAAATGGTAATAGGCATAAAAGCTGGTAAAGTGTGTACACACACACTGATTAGACTGTAGAAAGGCAAAAGACAAAAAGCTGAAAGGTTGGGCGTTGAGCGTGCGAACGCTCGTATGGTAAACCGAGCCCACAAAACTTGGGCGTACAACGGAAAAGGCCGCCATGAGCGATTGCATGGGCTTAGGCTATAATGGGCTTTGGGCCCATTTACCCTGTCTTTACCATTATGGTCGCTCGAGTAACTCAAGATGACTTTGGGCTTACAGATGGGCCTAAGTGTACTTAGGCCCAAACTGGTAAAATGACCGTAATGCCCCTATAAGGTAAAATGACTGTAATGCCCCTGTAGGGTAAAATGACCGTAATGCCCCTGTAGGGTAAAATGACCGTAATGCCCCTGTAGGGTAAAATGACCGTAATATCCTTGTAGGGTAAAATTACCATAATACCCCTAAAGGGTAAAATGACTATTTTGCCCCTCGTGGGTAAACGACTGATTTGTCTGTGATGTAAATGACTGATTTATCTGTGATTTATATGACTGATTTGTCTGTGTTTTAAATGACTGATTTGTCTGTGAATTAAGTGACTGATTCTAAGCCTGGCATTCTGCATACATGACATACTGCATGGGGTTGGAGTACTGTTACGGAGGAAGTATACTGTACTAGTGGCTTTGCCAAATATACTGTTACTGGCAGCTTGGCTGCGATATTGGTGTGCTGGATGGGTGGGTCGATTTTATCCCCACATGGTGTGTTGGTTGGTACGGGTGGTGTGTTGGCTGGATTGGGGAGGGTTGCATATTTGCACGTCATCGACATCTTGTATTGGGCTTAGGCCCACATCGCTTTTTGAAATGGGCTATGGCCCACACCGCATCATTCTCGAATAGGGCCAAGGCCTAGGATCATTCTTCGCATATATTGTTCTTGATCGACTTATAGGGGATTACACACTGAGTTTCTGTAAACCCACCCTTTCTTTTGACCGTGCAGGTAATCCCCAGACTTAGACGATTTGTAGCCACGAGAGACTCGGAGGTGGCCACACGATCGCTGATGTTCTGCTTTAGACTTATTTTTTTTAAATTTCTTATTGGGCTATTGATTCTGTAATAAGGCCTCTTAAACCTAAGTTATGTTATTTTGGCTTTATTTATTTGATACTTAACTGATAGTGATAGAATGCTGATTTTTAAAAAGATTAACTATTTTCAAAGCACCGCGTTTTCGCAACACTTTGGATTCCGCAACAAACAATGTTTTTAAACTATAGACGTTTTAATTGGTTAGTAAATGGTTAAGATGATTTGAGTTTTAACAAAGAGATTTCAACTCAGAAATGAATTTCTACCAACAAATCCAATTTTTGAAAGACACATCAACGTGACATGCCAGATTCAGCGATAACGTCTAGGCCGGGTTTGGGGTGTTACATATAAGCATTTTGGATAAGGACTAAAATGAATAAAATGAAAACTATGTTCAATTATTGTGTTTTTCATGTGATTGAGTGGAATCTAATATTGTTATTATAATAGAATTATCGTATGTGAGATTGTCTTGAGATAAGGAAAGGCAAGGGCCGTAGATGAGTAACTATCCTGGTTTGTGATTTCATGTGTTGTTTAAATTCATAGTTTAACTTAGTATTAAATTGAGTAAGATGACATTGGTGCTTTGTCTCATGAAAGGTAAGTTTTACCTATGACTCGATATTTAATTGAAATTGTTAATTATTGATAAATGTGATGATAGTATAAATGATGATATGATTGTGATTACTTATTATTAATATGTGAACTTGCAAGTATGAACTTATACGTAAATGACATGTAGAAGATAAGCAAAAGCATGGACTTGGATATGTATAAGATATGTGAGATTGTCATGTAGATTATTTATGAAATCGGAACATAGTAATAATATGTAATAGTATGGATTGATTTGATCTTGGAATGAGTTGGTTAAGTATTGAACTTCAATTTGTGAATCATGTAAATATATTTGGAACATTGGATACCCTATTAATGGTCTTGGGCGGAGTTAGGTATAGTTGGTGTAATAGCCTATTTTTCAATGAAATCAAAATAGTGGTTTTGGGACTACAAATTTGAAGAGTAAATATTTATTTTATTATTATTTTAATGTCTGTGGTATATTAGTAGGGTTGTATAAAAAATTCGTTAAGAAATTTTGACGTTTACATGCTTAATTTCGTGAAAAGGACTAAATTGTAAAATAAGCAAAAGTAGAGTTCTAGTAGATAAAGGTATCAAACAACTATGAAACTTTAAAGTGAAAGGGCTTAGATGGTAAATAGACCATTTAAATTGTTAGTGGACAAAGATGGGCAAGGAATTAATGTTTAATGTAGTTTTAACTAAAGGTTAATAAAGTAATTTAATAAATAAATAAATAAATGTAAAATAGCCTAAAACGAAGATATCATCTTCTTTAGTGAAATGCTCCACTAAAAATAGGAAGAAAACCCTCCATTGTTGCACCTTGAACATTCGACTAGCTCTCTTTTGAATGAAAGTGTGATTTTGTCCCGTTTTTAATGATTTTTATGTTTTCGGGATTGTTGTAGCTTAATCTATCTAGCCCAAGGGCTAATTTGAAAAATTTTAAAGGATTAGGGTTTTTCCATGAGCGTCTTTGTATGGTTTTTGAAGTTTAATGAAAGGTTATGAGTTCTTGTTGTTAAATAAAAAATTTTTGTAAAGTGATTTTTGATGAAAATGTCATTTAGGAATTTATTTGTAAAAGTAGTAAAATATCATGGTTAAATTGTGAAATGATGATTTGTATGAGTTGATATCGGTTCATAATAAGTTCGGCTAGCATGAGTTAGGGATGAAAATGTTTAGATTTCAATTTACGAGTTTAAGGACTAAATTGTAAAAAGTTAAAATGTTAGGGGTAAATTTGTAATTATGTATAAATATGGATTATGGATTGAATTGAATGTTTGAGATTGACTGAAACACTTAATTGAATATGATTATTTAATTAGATCAAGATAAATCTTAACCGGATCTAAACCGAGGAAAGGCGAAAATAATGGATTAGCTCGATCGTACTTTTATGCTCAAGTTGTCAATGTAAGTTCATAGTATTTCAATACGTAATTGAATTTGTACTTGTATATTTTACATTATAGTTATGTAATTAAATGCTTGTAGTTAGTTAACCCCTGAATTGCACATACATGCCCCTGTTTGTACTTCGATACCCCTGAATTGCATATGTGTGCCCATGTTTGTACTTCGGTACCCCTGAATTGCATATACGTGCCCATGTTTGCACTTCAATACCCCTGAATTACACATACGTTCCCTTGCTTGTACTTCGATACCCTTGAATTTCACATACGTGCCCTTATTTGTACTTCGGTACCCCTAACTTGCACATACGTGCACTTGGTTATACTTTGGTACCCCTGATTTGCACATACGTGCCCTTGTTTGTACTTCGTTACCCTTGAATTGCACATACGTGCCCCTGTTTGTACTTCGGTACCCCTGAATAGCACATACGTGCCCCTGTTTACACTCCGGTAACCTTAAATAGAGTAAAATATGTGTAACAACCCATTTTTAATGAAATCAGAATAGTGGCTTCGGGACCACAAATCTGAATCAGAAAGAAAATTTATTTTAATATTATTGCATGGTTTGCATTATGATGGGAATAACATATGAAAAATTTGTTAAGAAAATTTTTACCGATTTCATGCTTAATTGTGGAAAGGACCAAATTGCATAAAATGCAAAAGTTGAGTTCTAGTAGCTATAAGTATCAAATAGATATGGAATTCAAAATTTGAGGTCCTTATATGGTAATTAGACCATTAAATGGAGTTAGTAGATATATATGATGAATCATCCATTGTAACACCCTAGACGCGGCCCAGATGTTATGGCCGAATCTGATGATGTCACATCAAAGGCATAATTCCAAAACGACTTTATTTATGTTGAATAGAAAATTTGCATAGTTAGAAAAAAACTTAAGTTTAAGATTTAAAAATTTATTTAAGTTTAATAATTAAACAGTTGAAACAATAATTAAAACCCAAATGTAAAATCAAGTTGGAGGTACAAGGCCTTATTACATCCCAAGGAAAATAAAGTAATTAAAATAAAGTTATTCGAAACAAATAAAAAAAAAACTTCTAAGTAGCTTGTAGTGTGGCCACCTCCGAGTCCTCTCCCACGTCGAGCCGCCTATTGTGGATCACCTGAAACATTAAATTAAAGGGTGTGAGTTTCGAAACTCAGTGTGTACGACCCTTGGTAATCCAATCATGCAATTATCACATTGGGCCTAAGCCCTAACAAAATCGGTGGTCTTGGGCCTTAGCCCACAAGGACCTCATATCATATCAGTATCACATGAATGCAATGCTCCCATCCCAAATCCAACCCTGCACTCCATTCCCCTTCCAACCCTACACTCCTATAGGGATATAAATATCAACCCACCCATCCCTACACTCCAAAGGTAGCACCAACAGCGGCACTACTCAACGTTGCAGAAAGGCTGCTAAGCATATAATGGGCTTAAAGCCACCGGTGGATCCACGGTCGTCAAGCGACTATGCGATCCTCACATATCTTCCTCCGTATCATCAAACCCACCCAAGTGCAACATATATCTCATGAATGCAACATACACATTTTCACACATTAAGCACCTTGGGGTATTTTAGTCATTTCACTACCCAAGGCAATTTAGTAAATCTACCCTACAGGGGTATTTTCGTCATTCTACTCTACAGGGTATTTCCGTAATTCTACCCTACAGGGGTATTTTCGTAACTTCTTTCACCTCAGGTTTAATTATGAACTTTGGCCGATCAACAAGTCCTCGCGGCTAAAGTCAACAGACACTATGCACCAGGTAGGATCCCAGAGAAGAGGAGGTGGGTTGTAACAGCCCGAAGGTGACCCTCATCGGAATGGTGGTTTCGGGACCACGATTTCAAGTTAAAAAAATAATAATTATTTTATTTTATTTTATATTTACAATATATGTTTAAGCATGTGTTAGAATATCATGAGATAATTTGATTGTTTATATATTTGAATTAGGAAAAAGGGACTAAATTATTGAAGTGGTAAATGTTGCTTTTATAGAAGTATGATGGTTTAATTGAATTGTATTCATCTTGGTGTGGACTTGCATGTCAATTAATCCTAAAACAAGGTAGGTGGACGGCATGATGATGAAACCATATATTAAACTATTTTTTTATTAGTTAGTGGAAGTATATTAGTATTATAATTTGATGAAATAATAATAAAGAAAATAAAAACATATAGAAATTTACTAAGTGGGGGGATGTTCATCTCTTACCTTTGGTCTCATTGCCGAAATAAGAAGGAAAAAAAAAGAGAAGCTTGAGTCTCCATTTTCGGTTCTTGCATGCTTAAATCAGGTTAGCATTTGATCTTAAATTTTGAAAGTCTTTGCATTTTTGAGTTCATTTCCATGAGTAGTGTCGAACCCATGCTAAAATTTTTAGTTTTTAAGCATGCCATAGATTCGGCCATTGTTGAATGAGCTATGAATTGTTATACTTGATGGATAAATATTGAATATATTTTTGGGATTAATATGTTTTGAATAGGAAGTGTGAATGAGATGGAGTATGGTGATTTAAATTATGAAATTAAATAGTTGAGGGTATAAATACAAATAAATGGCTTATATAGACTTGAATAGGAATGGAGAAAATCCGGTTCTTAAGGGGCTAGCCCAAATTTCATGTAATTCGTGTGTTTTATGTTAGGGGACTAAATTGTGAGAAAGCCGAAACTAGAGGGATAAATTTGTGAATTAATAAAATTACATGTTATGAGTTATTTTAATGTATAAAGAGAATTAATTCATCTTGAAGAGTACTCGGCATTAGCTTAAATGTGTATAAATCTTTATATATTCGAATGAATGAAGGAATTGGTATTAAATTGTAAGGATTTCGAAACTATGAATGATCAATTGAGAAAATAGTACAATGATGTGTTTCGAATTGAGATGAATGAAAATTATTTGAATAGACTCTTTTCAAACTTTGCTTAGATCAAGGGAAGAAAGAATTAGAAAATGATCGGGGGAAAGCTAAACTAGACGAGTAGCCGGGACATCCTTACCCTTCAACTAACAAGGTAAGATTTAAGCAATGGAATTAAATTGAAATAATATTTATTTACAAGTTTAAGTTGAATGGAGATTGTTTATTTCAATATATTGCCGAATATACATAGATATATGAAATTGATCAGAGATAGTCGATGATGATGGTACTTGGTTGTTGTAATTAGATGCATGAAATAGGAAATTTTAATAATGACATTATAATGAGATTTAGGCATACTAAATGGAGTTGATGATGGCTTGATGTGGTATAGGCCGAATGCAATATAGTAATTAGGATATTGAATACTTTGATATATACATATATAAGTGTATGTTCTTGTGTGTAAAGTGAATGTGAATTATATATATAAAGTATGCATATCGAATGATAACAAATTAAGAGAAGTATACTGTAACACCCTAAAATTCAAGTATCGATTTATTGCATGTTTTGGTGTTTAGTTTATGAAGGAAAAATTTTCTTATTTCTTTTTGTGCCTATTATAGTCCTGAAGAAGAGTATAGAATTATTCGGGTATGGAATAAAATTTTTTATAGTTTGAGAATTTATTGAAGTGGAGCAAGTGGCATTGACACTTAAGTTAAATTAAGTGTTAAATAGTAGCATAAGATGAGTAAATGGCAAGGTGGTGTTGGCGCATGGGTTATAGCTTGAGGAGAGTGGTTCGAATCCCTTGGATGGCATTTTGACAACTTTTATTTTGCTCTTCTATGGTAAGTGTCGGCCAAGCTTATTTATGGTAAGTGTTGACCTTGTTATTTTTGTTAGTATATCATAGGAATAAGGTAAGAGTGAATTTTTGGTAGGGAATCAAGAAAATATAGAAAGATATGGAGACATAGGGCAAGTATCAAGGAAAGTGTTTGGAAACAAATTCATGGTCATTTGACCAATGAATTTGGACTGCAATATGGCTAGGGGAAGGTTGGCGAATTTTGCTAGTAGTTGGCTAGGATTAGGAGTTTGTTTTGGTCATTCCTAGCATTTTATGCAAAGGTTTGCAATTCTCTTTTCAACCTTTCTCCTTGGCCGAAATTGAGCTTTTGGTAAACCTTAATCTTTTGACCATTTGGTCATTTTTGCATATCACACTAGTACTCTTTTGTTTGCTTTGTCATAGTGCCGAAATTGCTAACACCAAAAGACCATTCTTTTCCTTCTCTTTTTCCCATTGCTGAATGTACCTTGCTTCTTATCACATCTTTTTCTTTCTCTTTTCCTTCTCTTTGAAAACCGAATCCTCATCATCATCTTTTTCTTCCATCTTTTATTTCTTTCTTTTATTTCTTTTCAATCAAAATTTTCTCCATTAATTCTCTCATGGCCGAATGTTGATGTACCCATAGCCGAATCATTTTTCTATTTTCTTTGGTCTTATAGCCAATCCTCCATCTTGCACAAACATCTTTCTCAATCATCTCTTCTCAACCGTGGACAATAGGTAAGGATTCTTTTTAGTTCTTGTTAGTTATAGTTGTCATGGCCGAATCTTGATAAGGGGTATAAAGGCTTCTTAGATCGAAATAAACGTTCGTTCTATTAACATTTTTATTCGTTATACTTTAGTGCAATAGTGGAAGACCGGAACTCAAGTGTTCGTGAGTATCATAAAACGATTTGTTCGATTCTCATTTTTGGAACAAGGATCTTTGTGGTAAGCAAATTTCACCCTTTAACCCTTAGTCATATTTCGATGTAATATTAGATTGGATTAACGATCTTTTGTCTTTGAAGACAATCAAAATAGGGAAGAAAAGGGCGGTGAATAGTGTTCGAAAGAGGGGTGGTTCCGTTATTCCCCCTAAGTATAAACAAAGGACTGTTTCAGCAATCTGGGATTTCCCACCGGGTTGTGGACGTTCATCCGAGGAGAATCAATTGTTTGAAGTAGTTCGTACTCCCGAACCATTATTTGTTCGTGGATTTGATTCGGTTGACGAACCATCAATCGGGGAGAAACCGCAAGTAAAAGTAGTTCGAAAATCCGAGGGTAAAAGTTAGATCGTTAATTTCTAAGATTGATTTCGTTAATAAAATATAGTGATTCTAATTATCGTGATATGTATAGGTGTTGACGAGGCGGGAAAGTCTAGTTCTCACTATAACCAGGTGTGTAACTTCACACTTATCTTTCGGGTTAGATACTAAACATTAAGTATTATGATAAATCGTAAAAATGGCCAAATAAAAAATGTTGTAGTAATAAGTACTTTTGTGTAAATCCATAAAACTGATAGATCGATAAATTGGGCCATAAAACTGCTAGATCGATAAATTGGGCCATAAAACTGCTAGATCGATAAATTGGGCCATAAAACTGCTAGGTCGATAAATCGGGCCATAAAACTGCTAGATCGATAAATTGGGCCATAAAAGTTTGCTAGATCGCTAATGGGCCGGAAACCCTCTAGTTCGAGATATGGGCCAAAGTTTAATACTATATTGTTAATAGGCCCAAATGAAAGGTTTTATTAAAAACTCATTTGTATTATGGGTTACTTGATAAATTATTTATGATTAAAGTTTGTTATTCATACATAAATGCATGGGATGGGATTTGATGAAGAGAAGAAAGGCACATGGCCACGTATCTAGTTCGGTGGCTCTGCCACAAAATTTTGGCTTAATGCCTCTAGTTCGGTGACTATGTCACAATCTAGTTCGATAGAGTGCACTACAATATTATTTAAAAGGCTAAATGCCTACGATTGGTGTGTTTGGCGGGGTGGGTTGACTTGATCCCCACAGTGTGTGCTTGATTGGTACGGGGTGTGTAGCGGATGGAAATTAGGCTTGGTTGGGAAATTCATTTTACATGCATTTTATATATTTTATTTCATTTTATATTGTTAAAATTTGTAATTGGGCTCAAGCCCAAATTAATGCCTTGATGGTCCGGCCCAATAATGGTGGTAAGTGAGTTACACACTGAGTTCTTTGTAACTCACCCCGTTTTATTATCCATCTCGTAATGGAAATTGATGTGGACTTGGGCCGAGATGACATGGTGGAGGCCATACTACAAGCTTGGGTTTCATAAACTATGAACTTATTTAAGTTACTTATTTTAATTACTATTTTGGGTATGATGTAATAAGGCCTCTAATTATGTTTTTATGGATTTTTATGTGTGGATGGATTTAATTTTATTTTAAGACTCTTAATATGGGCTTATGTTAAATCTATAAAGTTTTCTTAAAAATATTGTGTTTTATAAAAATTTTGGACACCTAAATTACTTTTCAATTTCTTTCAAATTCTTTTAAAACTACGTTAAGGTTTTGACTAATATATATATGAGATTTCAAACAAGTATTTTTCTTAATTCATAATCATTGTACTTAGTTTTTATCAAACCTTATTTCTAAAGGTTTTGCATTTCTGTTTTACCTAAGTCATTAGAGAATTTTGGATGTTCGTTCGGTGTGACAAACCAAATCTCGTCTTAACGCATAGACCTGGTTTGGGGTGTTACATATACGTTGAGTGAAATGGTTCAATGAGCATCATATGTGCAAATTGTAAGTAACGACTCTATGTGAGCGCTACATTACGATAAACATGAAGTAACGGCTCTATTTGAGCGATACGTTACGATAAATATGAAGTAACGGCTCTATGTGAGTGATACGTTACGATAAGCATGAAGTAACGGCTCTATGTGAGCGATACGTTACGAGAATTATGAAGTAATGGCTCTATGTGAGCGATACGTTACGAGAAATATTAAGGAATAATATTAAGTGTGAGATGTTGCTAACCATATTGACAATGTGCAGGTGTGAGGTTCGTTTTAAAGACTTCTTTTATAAGTGCAAATAAATATACAAGGATGATTGAGTATATTATCATAAGTATATGCATGCATGATTAAGTTTGGGTCAGTAAGTAAACTAGAGGTAAGTATCATCTCTATAAATTTAAGAGTGATAGGGGTTGAGGTGTAAGTTGAATACTAGTTATATATGTATTATGCATATAAATTAATTAGAATGGGGTTATATATTCAAGTTTTGGAGTTTTGTTGATTCGGTCTAATGGTGATAAATAATTTCTTAATTCTTACTAAGCTATGAAAGCTTACTTTGTGTTTTGGTTATTTTCTAAACGCGTAGGTTACTTTCGGAAGCTCATTTTGTGCTCGGGAATCACTTCAGAAGCTCTCCATACTATCATCTCTTTTGGTACTCTTTGAAGTAGTGAACTTTGACCATTTTGGCATGTATAGGCTAAGGTATATTTTGAATTGTTTTCAATGGCCTGTATATGTATTTATGCCATGCGAAAATGGCTATGCCTTATGTTTGAGTTGGATTGATCATGTTTTAAATATGGAATTTTTATTTGAGTACATTATTATAATTATTAAAAAAAATCCTAGTTGAAAGATATTCCATAAGATGTTATATGCGAATTGTTGGGCTCATAGGTTTGGTTGAACATGGTGTAAGACTTTGAGTCGATAAAACGTTGTGGTATAATTATTGGAATGTGTAAATTTTCTAGATATGAATCGAATAGGTCACATTTCTATGTATGTGATTATCACAAGTAATATATGTTAATAGCAAGGAAATAAATGAATATAAGTACATTACCAATTCGGCTTTTACTTGAGAATGGCCTAGTGGTTAGTAAATTATAAGTTGTTTATAGTTAGTCCTTAGTAAATGTTTAGTATTGATGGGATATGCATGACTTTTCGTGACAGTATAATTGATACATAATTATCGTGGTAATAGCATTTATATGTAAAATGACTTGTGTTTAATTTAGTAATGCCCGTAACCCTAATCTGGCGATAGATACCGGTTAGGGGTGTTACATTTGTTTGGTATCAGAGCTACGGTTTAGTCGGTTCTCGGACTAACGTAGCGTGTGTGAGTCTAGCTATACATGCCATATTTTACAAGGTGATAGTGTGATGACTTCTGACAGTGAAATGTGTTTATTTCTTATATAGCAACGGATCCTGATCCCGAGCGAGCTATAGCCGATGACGTCGAGAGTGTGGCACCCATTTCCGCGCAGGGGACAGAGCCCGAGGAATCTCGACCGGCTACGAGTAATCCTGATGAGGGGGCTAGAAATGCCTTCTATAGTATGATGAACGATTGGTTCAGTCATTACATACGAACCAATCCGGCTGTTCAACCACCCCAAAATCTGAATGTACCCCCTGTAGTACCGGTGGTACCCCCTATTGCCAATCCTGAAAGAATAAATTAGCCTCCTGTTGATCGCATTAGAAAACACAGAGCTCAAGAATTTAGAGCCAAGGATGATGACGATACTGAGAGAGCCGAATTTTGGCTCGATAATACTGTTCGTGTTTTCGACGAGCTGTCCTGCACACCTGATGAGTGTTTGAAGTGTGCCATATCATTGTTACGAGATTCAGCCTACTATTGGTGGAATACACTCGTGTCAGTTGTTCCAAAAAAAAGGGTTACTTGGGACTTTTTTCAGACGGAATTTCGTAAGAAGTATATAAGCCAGCGCTTCATTGACTCTAAGCGTAAAGAATTTCTCGAGCTCAAACAGGGTCATATGACCGTATCTGAATACGAGTGCAAGTTTGTACGACTTAGTCGCTATGCTCGTGAGTGTGTATCGTCAGAGGCTGCTATGTACCGAAGCTTTGAAGACGATTTAAACGAAGACATAAAGCTTCTAGTTGGTATTCTTGAAATCAATGAGTTCGTTGTGTTAGTTGAACGAGCTTGTAAAGCTGAAGAATTGGGAAAACAAAAACGGAAAGCTGAGCTTGAATCTAAAGATTTTCGAAAGAGATCTGCGAGTAAATTTTCGCAGATGGCAACAATGAAGTTCAGAAATGATAGTAGTCGATCCAAACCTAACACCGAGATTTCTATACGAGAACGACCACCAGTGAGTTCTCGGGCTACGTCAGTTGCTAGTGTTGGCAATACAAAATCGAGCAAACCGGAGTGTCAGTAGTGTGGCAGACAACATTTTGGAGAGTGCTGGGGTAAATCTATTTCTCGCACTTGTTATAAGTGTGGCTCGCAGGACCATTTTATTCGGGATTACCCGGAGACTGCTGAAAAGGGTACTGCTCAGAGTGCGAGACCGAGCGGTACTACAACTAGAGGCAGATCATCTCGTTTTGGGGAGATAGGAGTAGTGCACAGAGGGGGGTTTCAAATGTGGTTGTTCGATCGGACACTCGTGTACCGGCTAGAGCTTATGCTGTTCGTACCAGAGAGGAGGCCTCATCTCCAGATGTCATTACTGGTAGTTTCACTCTCTTTAATACTAGTGTAATTGCTTTGATTGATCCTGGCTCAACTCATTCATATGTTTGTGAAACATTAGCAACCAATAAGACTCTACCTGTTGAGTCTACTAAATTTGTGATTCGAGTTTCAAATCCCCTGGGTCGATGTGTATTTGTTGATAAAGTATGCAAGAACTGCCCATTAATGATTCGAGACATGTGTTTTACGGCTGATCTGATACTACTACCTTTCGATGAGTTTGATATTATTCTCGGTATGGATTGGTTGACAGTTCACGATGCAGTAGTTAATTGTAGACGAAAGATCATTGATTTAAGATGCCAGAATAATGAGAGAATCCAAATTGAGTCTACGGATTTGAGTGGACCACCTTCAGTGATATCTTCGATGATGGCCCGACAGTATCTGAGGAAGGGTTGTGAAGCCTACCTTGCATATATGATTGATAGTAATGTAACTGAAAAGAAGATTGAATCGGTACAGGTTGTTAATGAATATTCTGATGTGTTCCCAGAGGAATTACCGGGTTTACCACCCATTCGCGAGGTGGAGTTTGGTATTGAGCTAGTGCCAGGGACCACTCCGATTTCGATAGCCCCGTACAGAATGGCACCGACCGAATTAAAAGAATTGAAGGCTCAGTTGCAAGAATTGACAGATAAAGGTTTCGCTCGATCGAGTTTCTCTCCTTGGGGTGCGCCCATTTTATTTGTGAAAAAGAAAGATGGAACATTGAGAATGTGTATTGACTATCGACAGCTCAATTAGGTGACCGTAAAGAACAAATACCCGTTACCGCGTATCGATGATTTATTTGATCAACTTAAGGGAGCTTCAGTGTTCTTGAAAATTGATTTGAGGTCCGGATATTATCTGCTGCGAGTTAGAGAATCGGATGTACCAAAGACTGCTTTTCGGACAAGATATGGTCACTATGAATTCTTAGTGATGCTGTTTGGGTTCACTAACGCCCCAGCAGTTTTTATGGACTTGATGAATCGGGTATTCAGACAGTATTTAGATCGGTTTGTGGTTGTTTTTATAGATGATATACTGATCTATTAGCGAGATGAAATTGGACATGCTGAGCATTTGAGGTTGGTGTTGCAGATTTTGCGTGATAAGCAATTGTACGTGAAATTTAGCAAGTGTGAGTTCTGGTTGAGTGAAGTTAGTTTTCTCGGACATGTTGTTTCATCGTCGGGTATTAGGGTTGACCCGGGTAAAGTTTCAGCAATACTTGATTGGAAACCTCCGCGGAATGTTTTGGAGGTTCGTAGCTTTTTGGGCTAGCCGGATATTACCGACACGCCGTGAAAGGGTTTTCTATGATAGCATCTCCGATGACAAAACTACTTCAGAAAGATGTAAAATTTGAGTGGTCGAAAAAGTGTCAGAAGAGTTTTGATCAACTGAAGATCTTGTTGACGGAGGCTCCAGTACTCGTTCAGCCAGAATCGGGTAAGGAGTTTGTTGTTTTTAGCGATGCATCTTTAAATTGACAGGGTTGTGTATTGATGCAAGAAGGCAAAGTTGTAGCCTACGCATCGAGACAGTTGAAACCGCACGAGAGGAATTACCCGGTTCATGATCTTGAATTGGCTGCTATAGTCTTTGCTTTGAAAATATGGCGTCACTATTTATTCGGTGAGAAATGTCACATCTATTTAGATCATAAGAGTCTAAAGTATTTAATGACTCAGAGAGACTTGAATTTGAGACAGCGACGATGGTTAGAGTTGTTGAAAGATTATGAGCTCGTGACTGATTATCACCTAGGAAAGGCTAACGTTGTTGCAGATGCTTTAAGCCGGAAATCGTTATTTGCTCTTCGTGCGTTGAACGCACATATGGCTATGTCTAGTGATGGTTCGATAGTAGCCGAATTAAAAGCAAGACCGATGTTTATTCAACAAGTTAGCGATGCCCAGAAAGTTGAAAAAGATTCATTGGCAAGACGAGTTCAGTGTGAAAGTAACGTTGAATAAGAGTTTCGAATTGATGAGAATGACTGTCTGAAATTCAAAGGCAGATTATGTGTTCCGAGGAATGTGGAATTGATTCAGATGATATTGAATGAGGCTCATAATAGTCGATTATCTGTACATCCGGGTAGCACGAAAATGTATAATGATTTGAAACAGTTTTATTGGTGGCCTGGTATGAAACGGGACATAGCTAAATTTGTCTCGAAGTGCTTAGTTTGTCAGCAAGTGAAAGCCGAGCATCAAGTTCCATCAGGACTACTTCAGCCGATTATGATACCTGAATGGAAATGGGATAGAAATGCTATGGATTTTGTAACCGATTTGCCTACGACACCGAGCAAGAAAGATACAATCTGGGTTATAGTGGATAGACTAACCAAATCAGCTCACTTTGTTCCAGTTCGTACGGACTATTCACTCGATAAACTTGCTGAGTTGTATGTATCTCAAATTGTGAGATTACATGGTGTGCTGATTTCCATTGTTTCGAACAGAGACCCGAGATTCACGTCGCGGTTTTGGAAGAAATTGCATGATGCTTTAGGTACCAAACTACACTTAAGTACAGCTTTTCATCCGCAGACAGATGGTCAGTCTGAGCGAACCATTCAGATACTTGAGGATATGTTGAGATGTTGCGTCCTCGAGTTTGAAGGTACGTGGGAAAAATACTTGCCTTTGATTGAATTTGCTTACAATAATAGCTATCAATCTAGTATCAAAATGGCACCTTACAAAGCTTTATACGGCCGCAAGTGTCGTACACCATTGTACTAGACCGAGCTAAGTGAAAACAAGATACACGGGGTTGATTTGATTAAAGAGACTGAACAGAAAGTGGCAGTAATCCGAGATAGTTTGAAAGTTACATCAGATCGCCAAAAGTCATACGCGGATTTGAAACGTAAAGACATTGAGTTTCAAACCGGAGACCGGGTATTTTTGAAAGTTTCTCCATGGAAGAAAGTGCTTCGATTTAGTCGAAAAGGCAAATTAAGTCCGAGGTTCATCGGACCGTATGAGATCATCGAACGTGTTGGGCCTGTTGCTTATAGATTAAAGTTGCCCGCTGAACTAGAAAAGATTCATAATGTCTTCCATGTTTCGATGCTTCGTAAATATCGATCAGATCCGTCACATTTGATTTCTCCATCAGAGATTGAAATCTGGTCCGATATGATGTACGAGGAGGAACCGATCCGTATTTTAGCTCTTGAAATGAAAGAGTTGAGAAACAAGAAAATTCCCTTAGTTAAAGTATTGTGGCAAAAGCACGGAGTTGAAGAAGCAACTTGGGAATCAGAGGATACGATGAAAGAACGTTATCCAAAACTATTTATCGGTAAGATTTTCGGGACGAAAATCCTTGAGGGGGGAGAGTTGTAACTGCCCGAAGGTGACCCTCAACGGAATGGTGGTTTCGGGACCACGATTTTGAGTTAAAAAAAATTATTATATTTTATTTTATATTTACATTATATGTTTATGTGTTAGAATATCATGAGATAATTTGATTGTTTATATATTTGAATTAGGAAAAAGGGACTAAATTATTGAAGTGGTAAATGTGGCTTTTATAGAAGTATGATGGTTTAATTGAATTATATTCATCTTGGTGTGGACTTGCATGTCAATTAATCCTAAAACAAGGTGGGTGGACGGCATGATGATGAAACCATATATTAAACTATTTTTTTATTAGTTAGTGGAAGTATATTAGTATTATAATTTGATGAAATAATAATAAAGAAAAAAAATATAGAAATTTACTAAGTGGGGGGATGTTCATCTCTTACCTTTGGTCTCATTGCCGAAATAAGAAGGAAAAAAAAAAGAAGCTTGAGTCTCCATTTTCGGTTCTTGCATGCTTAAATCAGGTTAGCATTTGATATTAAATTTTGAAAGTCTTTGCATTTTTGAGTTCATTTCCATGAGTAGTGTCGAACCCATGCTAAAATTTTTAGTTTTTAAGCATGCCATAGATTTGGCCATTGTTGAATGAGCTATGAATTGTTATACTTGATGGATAAATATTGAATATATGTTTGGGATTAATATGTTTTGAATAGGAAGTGTGAATGAGATGGAGTATGATGATTTAAATTATGAAATTAAATAGTTGAGGGTATAAATACAAATAAATGGCTTATATAGACTTGAATAGGAATGGAGAAAATTCGATTCTTAAAGGGCTAGCCTGAATTTCATGTAATTCGTGTGTTTTATATTAGGGGGCTAAATTGTGAGAAAGCCGAAACTAGAGGGATAAATTTGTGAATTAATAAAATTACATGTTATGAGTTATTTTAATGTATAAAGAGAATTAATTCATCTTGAGGAGTATTCGGCATTAGCTTAAATGTGTATAAATCTTTATATATTCGAATGAATGAAGGAATTGGTATTAAATCGTATGGATTTCGAAACTATGAATGATCAATTGAGAAAATAGTACAATGGTGTGTTTCGAATTGAGATGAATGAAAATTATTTGAATAGACTCTTTTCGAACTTTGCTTATATCAAGGGAAGAAAGAATTAGAAAAGGATCGGGGGAAAGCTAAACTAGACGAGTAGCCGGGACATCCTTACCCTTCAACTAACAAGGTAAGATTTAAACAATGGAATTAAATTGAAATAATATTTATTTACAAGTTTAAGTTGAATGGAGATTGTTTATTTCAATATATTGCTGAATATACATAGATATATGAAATTGATCAGAGATAGTCGATGATGATGGTACTTGGTTGTTGTAATTAGATGCATGAAATAGGAAATTTTAATAATGACATTATAATGAGATTTAGGCATAATAAATAGAGTTGATGATGGCTTGATGTAGTATAGGCCGAATGCAATATAGTAATTAGGATATTGAATACTTTGATATATACATATATAAGTGTATGTTCTTGTGTGTAAAGTGAATGTGAATTATATATATAAAGTATGCATATCGAATGATAACAAATTAAGAGAAGTATACGTTGAGTGAAATGGTTCAATGAGCATCATATGTGCAAATTGTAAGTAACGGCTCTATGTGAGCGCTACGTTACGGTAAACATGAAGTAACAGCTCTATGTGAGCTATACGTTACGATAAATATGAAGTAAGGGCTCTATGTGAGCGATACGTTACGATAAGCATGAAGTAACGGCTCTATGTGAGCGATACGTTACGAGAATTATGAAGTAACGGCTCTATGTGAGCGATACGTTACGAGAAATATTAAGGAATAATATTAAGTGTGAGATGTTGCTAACCATATTGACAATGTGCAGGTGTGAGGTTCGTTTTAAAGACTTCTTTTATAAATGCAAATAAATATACAAGAATGATTGAGTATATTATCATAAGTATATGCATGCATGATTAAGTTTGGGTCAGTAAGTATACTAGAGGTAAGTATCATCTCTATAAATTTAAGAGTGATAGGGGTTGAGGTGTAAGTTGAATACTAGTTATATATGTATTATGCATATAAATTAATTAGAATGGGGTTATATATTCAACTTTTAGAGTTTTGTTGATTCGGTCTAATGGTGATAAATAATTGCTTAATTCTTACTAAGCTATGAAAGCTTACTTTGTGTTTTGGTTATTTTCTAAACGCGTAGGTTACTTTTGGAAGCTCATTTTGTCCTCGGGAATCACTTCAGAAGCTCTCCATACTATCATCTCTTTTGGTACTCTTTGAAGTAGTGATGTAATATCCTGAATTAATGGGCCTTTGCATTTATGTGTGGTTATGTTTAACGTAAGTGTTAGGGGTCCAGAATGGGCTCAGGGTTGGGCTGAGGCCTTAATTGAATTTTCTGTTTGAACACTCTAGGAGAGAGCTTGATAAGATAGGGCTTAAAAGATATTATCTATGAGTTAGGACACAAAATGGGCTTGTAGCCCAATGGCAAAGTGGCGCCACTTAGAGAGCAGGAAGGTGGCGTTAGCTGAGGAGGTCAAGTTTGAGTCGCATGAAGCTCATTTCCCTTATTTAATTTTAATTATTTCTGGCATTAAAAGGGAGCAGAGTGGGACAGCTAGGATGCTTTAAAATAGGAAGATTTATTTGTTTGGATAATGTAGATAATATGGATATTGTGGCAGATAAAGGGAAGAAGAGGTGGTGTTATTCATGCCACTTGTGGATGAGAGATCAGATGAGGATAAGGGAGAAAATCTAGGAATTTTCTGAAGGGCTAGGTGGTGGTCGAATTTCAAACTCTTGAGGGAGGAGGCAATCGGTTTTGGCTTGGGCAAGGGTGTACTGAATTCTCTTTAGCCATAGGACTCAGTGCTTTCCTTTAGTTGCAAATTTCGGCTTTTGGGGTGATAAGTGCCGAAATATTAAATAGTTAGGTGAGGGTTCTCTTCTTTATTTTCGGCATTTAGGGTTCTTATCTTCTCTCTTTTCCTTCTTTTCTGAATAAGAGCCGAAAACTCCCTTAAGCATTCTTTCTTTTCACATTTGTCTGCCATAGCCGAATCTGCCCTAGCCTTGCCGAAATTCTTTCTTTTCCTATACCGTTCCTATCACTTCTTTACGTTTTATATTACTCTTCTTCTCTCGATTAGTTCTTTCTAAAAGTCGAAATCCTAAACCCCATTCTCATCTCCATTGCTATAGCCGAATGTTCCCTTGTTCATTCTTTTCTCTTTGCCAAATTCTTTAGTAAGCCGAACCCCCATAGATCCCTGTGCACCATCTTTCTTTTGATTCTCGCAGAAGCCGGAATCTGTTAGGAGAAGCCGAATCTGTTGGTGTTAAAGGTGAGTGTCGATTTGTTCTTCTTCCTTTCTCTTCGGTTTTTGAGATCATAGCCGAATGGCTAGATGGTGGTTAGGGCCATCCTTAGTTTGACGCTTTCTCTGATCTTGTGTTCTTTCTCTTTGGCGGCATTCCGGGATTTGAAGGAAATCTAATCGTCTAGGTTTCTAAGCCAGAAATTGGTAGCATACGAATCATATTATTTTCGAGATTTCAAGGTAAGGTTTTTGGTTCTCTTTAAGTTGATCAATCGGTTTCTTTTCGTTATTCGTGTCTTAACCTAATGGTTCGTTAAGCAATCATCGTAGCACCTTCTGACCAAGATCACTCATGGACTCGAATGTCAGCAAATCAAAGGAAGGAGTTGGATCTGTAGTCCCAGTCCCAAAGTTCAAGAAACGCGCGGTGTCTGCTGTCTGAGATTGGCCACAGGGCTGTGGACCAGCTTCTGAACAACACCTTAGGCAAATAGCGGTTGTGTCGGCTAAGGATAGCGTTGACATAGAAAGTGTCGTCTTAACGGTAATCAGGTGTGTAGATCTCTAACACACTAATTAAAACTGTAATATGTATGTTATGGGCTAAAAGCCGGAAAAAGGCTGTGTGGACAGTCGTTTTACCCAAATAGGGTGGGCAAAGGATGCCAGGTACGTAACCATAGAAACTTCTCTATGTGTGTATCGATGTATGTAAAAACCTGAGATCATTTAGGTAGTATATTGTGTGATTTTGTATGGATGTATGCATGGGATAGGGTTAATGTGATGAAGGGGAAAAGCATGCTAATAGGTCACTCAATGATCAGTGGTAAAACGACGATATGTACAGTTAGGTCACATTAGTGATCGGTGGCTCTGCCACACTTGATTATGAGGTCACACAGTGATCGGTGGCTCTGCCACAGTGGATTATAAGGTCATATGGTGATCGGCATTATAACTGACAGCATGACTATCGATATGGTGTGTAGCGATTGGCGGGTTGATTGTAGAAATCCTCGAGGTGTGTTGGCTGGTACGGGCTGGTGTGTAGAGGACGGACTTTTAGGTTGGGTTGGGCCATGTAGCATACATATGTTTTGTTGCCATTGTGTATGGGCCAAGGCCCATAATGTGTTTGTGGGCCTCAAGCCTTTTATGTGTTTTCGGGATTTGCACACTGAGTCTTGGTGACTCACCCTTTTATTTTTCCTGACTTTTTAGATGAGCAGTAGATCGTGGACAGGGGAGTCGAGGCGGACTCGAGGGGCCATCAAGTTTTATTTATTTTCATGAACTATTTTGGGTTTTCCTTTAAGTTTTAATTTTGGAACTATTTATGTAATAAGGCCCTATGGTTTAGGTTATCGCTTTATATTTGACAGTGTTTACAGTTTATAAATTTATGTTCACGGACTTAAGTCATAAAAAGTAATAGAATGGGTTTCTCAAACATGTTCAACGGAAAAGAAAAGGTTTTCAACAAACATCTTATTTTTAACAAATGCCTAAGTAAAGAAACTGAGATTTCCAAAATCCATTTAAGCAAAGTTTTTAACAATAAACCCCGTAGCATACCAGATCTGGTTGTAGCATTTGGGCCAGGTTTGGGGTGTTACATTTTGGTATCAAAGCCCAGTTGCAAAACTCGGGCTGTGAAATGGGTCCAGTAGTAGGTTATAAAGTTGGTGAAAATGCTTGGGTTGAGATATGGCCTTCGAGTCTGCCGGCACCCGATCCACGCAGGTAAGTATTCTAACTCTTGATGTGATATGCATGCTGGGTTGATGGGCTTTATGGACGTAGACTAGTATGATAGGAATTTATTGACTTTAGCCCTATTTTAAACAATTCTTTAAATTCATAAAACTTAATCTAACTAAACATGTCCGTAAACCAGTCGCTAGGTTAAGGTGTGGCAACAGGCATGCGTATGTCTAGGATTGGATTCAGGGAGAGCTTGGTATTTAAGCAGTCCTAGTGACTCACCTCCTCTTCGCTGGAATCCTACCTGGTGCGTAGATACTGTTCACTTTAGCCATAAGGACTTGTTGACGGGCCAAAATTTATAATTAAAACCCGGAAGGGACCAGCCACCCTATTTCGCAAATTACTAAAAATATCCCCTAGGTTTGTAAAATCACCGAAACACCCCCAGTTGGCAAAATTACCAAAATACCCATGTTTTGTAAATTTACCCGAAAACCCCTAGATCTACACAGGTACCCGGTTTGCTAAAATTAAATCTCCTGAAATACCCCTGCTTTACAGAAAAAAAAACCAAAATATCTCAATTTCGAAGATAATCACCAAGATACCCTATTTTGTGTAATTACGAAAAATACCCTGTAGGAAAGAACTACGAAAATACCCCTGGGTAGTGAAATGACGAAAATACCCTTATGTGATGAATGTGGGTTCATGGATGCTACTTTCATGTTGATGTATGATGGTTGAATGTATGTGGAACTAGGAGATATAAACTTGAGACTGAAACCCGTAGATATAATTTCGAAATCGAAAGAACTACTCTTAAAACAACTATCCATAAGATTGTTCGTGGTTAATTAGTGGAAGAAATTAACAATTCATAAAATTTCTAATCAGATAAATGCGAATCGGTAGAATGAGTACAAGGGGTCGTGGACGTCTGCGCGCGGGCCGTGGTAGGGTAGGATGGTCGTGTGCCGAACCAATGGGATCTCGTTATGGGTCCGAACGAGATGCATCACCACCAGTGTGAGGTGGAATTTCAGACCGCATACCGGAGATGATGTGGTATCCCGTGCGATGTTAAGGGTTTTAGAGAGGGTTGCTGGGGCAGGCATGGGCACAGGAGCCCGAAAATCTTTGTCGGAGCGACTTAGAGCTAATGGGGCAGAAGTGTTTAGGGGAATTTCTGGAATAGCCTCGAGTACAGCTGAGTACTGGTTGGAGGCGGTTGAGCGTATAATGGATGATCTAGATTTCACGGAGGAGGAAAAGCTATCAATGGTGGCTTACGATTAAGGATGGTACGGTGGCTGACCGTATCACCTGGGACTTCTTCAAAACGACGTTTCAGAGTAAATACATTGGGACAAGTTATGTGGATGTGCAGCGTAGAGCATTTATGAATCTAGTGCAATGAGGTAGGTCGGTGGCTGCGTACGAAGCGAAATTCTTACGCCTTAGCCGTTATGCTCGAGGAATGGTGGCCACAGACCATGAATGTTGTGTTCAATTTGAAGATGGTCTGAGGGATGATTTACGTGTATTGATAGCTCCACAGCGGGAGAGGGAATTTACTGTGCTTGTGGAAAAAGCTAAGATAGTTGAGGAGGCGAAGCGAATAGAAAAACTAAATCGGGATAGAGATAGGGGTGGAAGTAAGAGGAATTTTGGATCGTCAGGGGCAGCTGGGCGTACCCAGAAAAGGCCTAGGTCAGACGGGCCGAGGTGGGAGGAGAGATCTGCTGCTGCTAGTCAGACACGAAAGTGTGCTCGATGTGGTAAATTCCATGTAGGTGAGTGTTGGGCAGGCAATGAGAAGTGCTTTAGGTGTGGATCTACGGACCACCAAGTTAGAAACTATCCGCAAAGAACGGGCAAAGAAGGTCCCACCGACAAGGGAAGGCACACCGGGAAGGGTGGTCGCACCCACAGAGAGGTCGTGGTCCAAACCAGGAGGTGGTAACGGTTCTGCTCGGGCCGTGGAGCACTGAGCCAAGGGGCGGTGAAACACCGAGGCGAGACAGCCGGGTTAGTCTATGCCGCCAGACGGCGAGAGGAGGTCGATGCCTTCCGATGTCATAACCGGTACGTTTCTAATTTATGGTTTGCCTTATACTGCCTTGATTGATATTGGTTCGACGCACTCTTATGTTGCTAGTGCTATAGCGGGAACTTTGAACTTAGATTATGAGACTTCTTCTAGGGAGATGACTGTAGTGAGCCCTCTAGGACAAACTGTAGTGGTGAACAAACTGTATAAGGATGTACCCCTAGAAGTTCAAGGGGTAGCTTTTTGGGCTGATCTGATGGAACTGTCGTTTGGGGAGTTCGATTTGATCTTAGGAATGGATTGGTTAGTGAAGTATCAAGCGAATTTGGACTGTGCAGCCAAGCGTATGGTGTTAAAGACTCCCGATGGTGGTGAAGTGTTGGTGATAGGTGAAAGGGGGAACTGTTTGTCAAATGTGGTGTCTGCCTTAAGGGCAGAAAGGATGGTGAGGAAAGGATGCGAGGCAATTCTAATGTTTGTTCGGGCTCTGGAAGCCAAGGAACTAACTGTCGGATATGTCAGGACGGTGAAGGAATTTCCTGATGTTTTCCCAGAGGAGCTTCCGGGATTACCCCCGGATCGTGAAGTGGAGTTTGGTATTGATCTTCTTCCGGGAACAGCGCCAGTATCTATTGCTCCGTATAGGATGGCGCCAAAGGAGTTGGTGGAATTGAAAGCGCAGATTCAGGAGTTGCTGGATAGAGGGTTTATCCGACCAAGTGTGTCGCCTTGGGGAGCACCGGTGTTATTCGTTAAGAAGAAGGATGGATCGATGCAGATGTGCATTGACTATCGTTAGTTGAATAAGTTGACCATCAAGAACAAATACCCGTTGCCAAGGATCGATGACTTGTTCAATCAGTTGAAGGGAGCCTCAGTCTTTTCAAAGATAGATCTGAGGTCAGGGTACCATCAGCTTAAGGTCAAAGAGGCGGATATCCATAAGACGGCTTTTAGGACTCACTATGGACACTACGAATTCATGGTAATGCCGTTTGGGTTGACTAATGCACCAGCAGCGTTTATGGATATGATGAACCGAGTATTTCAACCCTACTTGGATCGGTTTGTCGTGGTGTTTATAGATGATATTCTGGTTTATTTAAAATCAAAAGAGGAGCATGATTCACATCTTTGAGTGGTTCTGCAGATTCTGAGGGAGAAGCAGTTATATGCCAAATTTAGTAAGTGCGAATTTTGGCTAAAGGAAGTTACTTTTCTAGGACACGTGGTGTCGGCAGAGGGGATTAGGGTTGACCCCCGGAAAATTGAAGTAGTGTTGGATTGGAAGTCGCCTAGGTCTGTGGCGGAAATTCAGAGTTTCCTTAGTTTGGCTGGGTACTACCGAAGGTTTGTTGAAGGATTTTCTTTAATTGCGGCACCATTGACTAAGTTGTTACGGAAAGGGGTTCCGTTTGTTTGGTCTAATAAGCAGCAAGAGAGTTTCGAGAAGTTAAAAAGGATTTTAACGGAGGCACCGGTGTTGATTCAACCGGAGGCTGGAAAAGAGTTCGTGATTTACTGTGATGCTTCACACACGGGACTAGGATGCGTGTTGATGCAAGGTGGAAAGGTTGTGGCGTACGCATCTCGGCAGTTGAGACCGCACGAAGCAAGATATCCCACACATGATTTGGAATTGGCGGCAGTGGTTTTTACTCTGAAGATCTGGAGACATTATCTATACGGGGAGAAATCTGTGATTTATACCGATCACAAGAGCCTAAAATACCTTTTGACCCAGAAGGAGTTGAATCTAAGGCAAAGGAGGTTGATTGAGTTGTTAAAGGATTATGACTGCTCGATTGAGTTCCATCCAGGAAAAGCTAACGTGGTGGCAGATGCCTTGAGTCGTGAAGTAATCTCTGACTTGAAAGCAATGTTTGCTCACCTTAGTCTATATGATGATGGGAGTTTATTAGCTGAACTTCAAGTGAAACCCTCTTGGGTCGATCGGAGTTAAGGAGAAACAAAGAGATCGATGAGTTGCTAAAGAAGAAGTTTCCGGTAGGATCAAGTGAAGGATCAACAGAATTTAGTGTGAATGAGGAAGGGCTATTATGTTTTCAAGGGAGAGTGTGTATGCCGAAAGATCCTGAGTTGAGGCATAAGATTTTGCAAGAAGTGCATGGTAGTCCATACGCTATGCACCCTAGAGGAAGTAAGATGTATCGAGATTTACGAGATCAGTTCTGGTGGTCGGGTTTAAAATGAGAGGTGACCGAATTTGTAGGGAAGTGTTTGACCTGTCAGCAGGTAATTTCGAGGCCGAAATTTCTTTAAGGGGGTAGAACTGTAATATCCTGAATTAATGGGCCTTTGCATTTATGTGTGGTTATGTTTAACGTAAGTGTTAGGGGTCCAGAATGGGCTCAGGGTTGGGCCGAGGCCTTAATTGAATTTTCTGTTTGAACACTCTAGGAGAGAGCCTGATAAGATAGGGCTTAAAAGATATTATCTGTGAGTTAGGACACAAAATGGGCTTGTAGCCCAGTGGCAAAGTGGCGCCACTTAGAGAGCAGGGAGGTGGCGTCAGCTGAGGAGGCCAAGTTCGAGTCGCATGAAGCCCAATTCCCTTATTTAATTTTAATTATTTCTGGCATTAAAAGGGAGCAGAGTGGGACGGCTAGGATGCTTTAAAATAGGAAGATTTATTTGTTTGGATAATGTAGATCATATGGATATTGTGGCAGATAAAGGGAAGAAGAGGTGGTGTTATTCATGCCACTTGTGGCTGAGAGATCAAATGAGGATAAGGGAGAAAATCTAGGAATTTTCTGAAGGGCTAGGTGGTGGCCGAATTTCAAACTCTTGAGGGAGGAGGCAATCGGTTTTGGCTTGGGCAAGGGTGTGCTGAATTCTCTTTAGCCATAGGACTCAGTGCTTTCCTTTAGTTGCAAATTTCGGCTTTTGGGGTGATAAGTGTCGAAATTTTAAATAGTTAGGTGAGGGTTCTCTTCTTTATTTTTCTGCATTTAGGTTCTTATCTTCTCTCTTTTCCTTCTTTTACGAATAAGAGCCAAAACTCCTTAAGCATTCTTTCTTTTCATATTTGTCCGCCATAGCCGAATCACTCTAGCCTTGCCGAAATTCTTTCTTTTCCTATACCGTTCCTATCACTTCTTTACGTTTTATATTACTCTTCTTCTCTCGATTAGTTCTTTCTAAAAGTCGAAATCCTAAACCCCATTCTCATCTCCATTGCTATAGCCGAATGTTCCCTTGTTCATTCTTTTCTCTTTGCCGAATTCTTGATGGTTTCGAACCCCATAGATCCCTCAGCACCATCTTTCTTTTGATTGTCGCAGAAGCCGAAATCTGTTAGGAGAAGCCGAATCTGTTGGTGTTAAAGGTGAGTGCCGATTTCTTCTGCTTCCTTTCTCTTCAGTTTTTGAGACCCTAGTCGAATGGCTAGATGGTGGTTAGGGCCATCCTTAGTTTGATGTTTTCTCTGATCTTGTGTTCTTTCTCTTTGGCGCCATTCCGGGATTTGAAGGAAATCTAATCGTCTAGGTTTCTAAGCCAAAAATTGGTAGCATACGAATCATATTATTTTTGGGATTTCAAGGTAAGGTATTTGGTTCTCCTTAAGTTGATCAATCGGTTTCTTTTCGTTATTCGTGTCTTAACCTAATGGTTCGTTAAGCAATCATCGTAGCACCTTCTGACCAAGATCACTCATGGACTCGAATGTCAGCAAATCAAAGGAAGGAGTTGGATCTGTAGTCCCAGTCCCAAAGTTCAAGAAACGCGCGGTGTTTGCTGTTCGAGATTGGCCACCGGGTCAGAGACCGGCTTCAAACAAAACTTTAGGAAAATAGCGGTTGTGTTTCACTACGGATAGCATCGACATAGAAAGTGTCGTCTTAACTGTGTCAGTGTGTAGATCTCTAACACACTAATTAAAACTCGTAATATGTATGTTATGGGCTAAAAGCCAAAAAGGGTTGTGTGGATGATCGTTTTACCCAAACGAGGGTGGGCAAAGGATGCAGTGCGTAACCATAGAAACTTCTCTATGTGTGTATCGATGTATGTAAAAACACGAGATCATTTAGGTAGTATATTGTGTGATTTTGCATGGATGTATGCATGGGATAGGGTTAATGTGATGAAGGGGAAGAGCATGCTAATAGGTCACTCAGTGATCGCTGGTAAAACCACGATATGTACAGTTAGGTCACATTAGTGATCGGTGGCTCTACCACACTTGATTATGAGGTCACACAGTGATCGGTGGCTCTGCCACAGTGGATTATAAGGTCACATGGTGATCGGCATTATAACTGACAGCATGACTATCGATATGGTGTGTAGCGGTTGGCGGGTTAATTATAGAAATCCCCGAGGTGTGTTAGCTGGTACGGGCTGGTGTGTAGAGGACAGACTTTTAGGTTGGGTTGGGCCATATAGCATACATATGTTTTGTTTCCATTGTGTATGGGCCAAGGCCCATAATGTGCTTGTGGGCCTCAAGCTTTTTATGTGTTTTCGGGATTTGCACACTGAGTCTTGGTGACTCACCCTTTTATTTTTCCTGACTTTTCAGATGAGCAGTAGATCGTGGACAGGGGAGCCGAGGCGGACTCGAGGGGCCATCAAGTTTTATTTATTTTCATGAACTATTTTGGGTTTTCCTTTAAGTTTTAATTTTGGAACTATTTATGTAATAAGGCCCTATGGTTTAGGTTATCTCTTTATATTTGACAGTGTTTACAGTTTATAAATTTATGTTCACGGACTTAAGTCATAAAAAGTAATAGAATGGGTTTCTCAAACATGTTCAACGGAAAAGCAAAGGTTTTGAACAAACATCTTACTTTTAACAAATGCCTAAGTAAAGAAACTGAGATTTCCAGAAACCATTTAAGCAAAGTTTTTAACAATAAACCCCGTAGCATACCAGATCTGGCCGTAGCGTTTGGGCCGGGTTTGGGGTGTTACAAGTGTACTTTGACCATTATGGCATGTATAGGCTAAGATATATTTTGAATTGTTTTCAATGGCCTGTATGTGTATTTATGCCATGCGAAAATGGCTATGCCTTATGTTTGAGTTGGATTGATCATGTTTTAAATATGGAATTTTTATTTGAGTACATTATTATAATTATTAAAAGAAAATCCTAGTTGAAAGATATTCCATAAGATGTTATATGCGAATTGTTGAGTTCATAGGTTTGGTTGAACATGGTGTAAGACTTTGAGTCGATAAAACATTGTGGTATAATTATTGGAATGTGTAAATTTTCTAGATATGAATCGAATAGGTCACATTTCTATGTATGTGATTATCACAAGTAATATATGTTAATAGCAAGGAAATAAATGAGTATAAGTACATTACCAATTCGACTTTTACTTGAGAATGGCCTAGTGGTTAGTAAATTATAAGTTGTTTATAATTAGTCCTTAGTAAATGTTTAGTATTGATGGGATATGCATGACTTTTCGTGACAGTATAATTGATACATAATTATCGTGGTAATAGCATTTATAAGTAAAATGACTTATGTTTAATTTAGTAATGCCCGTAACCCTAATCCGGTGATGGATACGAGTTAGGGGTGTTACATTTGATTGGTATCAGAGCTACGGTTTAGCCAGTTCTCGGACTAACGTAGCGTGTGTGAGTCTAGCTATACATGCCATATTTTACAAGGTGATAGTGTGATGACTTCTGACAGTGAAATGTGTTTATTTCTTATATAGAAATGGATCCTGATCCCGAGTGAGCTATAGCCGATGACGTCGAGAGTGTGGCGCCCATTTTCGCGCAGGGGACAAATCCCGAGGAATCTCGACCGGCTACAAGTAATCCTAATGAGGGGGCTAGAAATGCCTATTATAGTATGATGAACGATTGGTTCAGTCATTACATATGAACCAATTTGGCTGTTAAACCACCCAAAAATCCAAATGTACCCCCTGTAGTGCCGGTGGTACCCCCTATTGCCAATCCTGAAAGAATAAATAAGCCTCCTGTTGATCGCATTAGAAAACACGGAGCTCAAGAATTTAGAGCCAAGGATGATGACGATGCTGAGAGAGCCGAATTTTGGCTCGATAATACTGTTCGTGTTTTCGACGAGCTATCCCGCACACCTGATGAGTGTTTGAAGTGTGCCATATCATTGTTACGAGATTCGGCCTACTATTGGTGGAATACACTCGTGTCAGTTGTTCCGAAAGAAAGGGTTACTTGGGACTTCTTTCAGACGAAATTTCGTAAGAAGTATATAAGCCAGCGCTTCATTGACTCTAAGTGTAAAGAATTTCTCGAGCTTAAACAGGGTCATATGACCGTATCTAAATACGAGCGCAAGTTTGTGCGACTTAGTCGCTACGCTCGTGAGTGTGTATTGTCAGAGGCTGCTATGTGCCGAAGATTTGAAGATGATTTAAACGAAGACATAAAGCTTCTAGTTGGTATTCTTGAAATCAATGAGTTCGTTGTGTTAGTTGAACGAGCTTGTAAAGCTGAAGAATTGGGAAAAGAAAAATGAAAACCTGAGCTTGAATCTAAAGATTTTCGAAAGAGATCTACGAGTAAATTTTTGCAGATGGCAACAAAGAAGTTCAGAAATGACAGTAGTTGATCCAAACCTAACACCGGGATTTCTATACGAGAACGACCACCAGTGAGTTCTCGGGCTACGTTAGTTGCTAGTGTTGGCAATACAAAATCGAGCAAATCGGAGTGTCAGCGGTGTGGTAGACAACATTTTGGAGAGTGCTGGGGTAAATCTATTTCTCGCACTTGTTATAAGTGTGGCTTGCAGTACCATTTTATTCGGGATTGCCCGGAGATCGCTGAAAAGGGTACTACTCAGAGTGCAAGACCGAGCGGCACTACAACTAGATGCAGATCATCTCGTTTTGGGGGAGATAGGAGTAGTGCACAGAGGGGGGTTTCAAATGTGGTTGTTCGATCGGACACTCGTGTACCGGCTAGAGCTTATGCTGTTCGTACCAGAGAGGAGGCCTCATCTCCAGATGTCATTACTGGTAGTTTCACTCTCTTTAATACTAGTGTAATTGCTTTGATTGATCCTGGCTCAACTCATTCACATGTGTGTGAAACATTAGCAAACAGTAAGACTCTACCTGTTGAGTCTACTAAATTTGTGATTCGGGTTTCAAATCCCCTAGGTCGATGTGTATTAGTTGATAAAGTATGCAAGAACTACCCATTAATGATTTGAGACATGTGTTTTACGGCTGATTTGATGCTACTACCTTTCGATGAGTTTGATATTATTCTCGGTATGGATTGGTTGACAGTTCACGATGCAGTAGTTAATTGCAGACGAAAGATCATTGATTTAAAATGCCAGAATAATGAGAGAATCTGAATTGAGTCTACGGATTTTAGTGGACCACCTTCAGTGATATCTTCGATGATGGCCTGACAGTATCTGAGGAAGGGTTGTGAAGCCTACCTTGCATATATGATTGATAGTAATGTAACTGAAAAGAAGATTGAATCGGTACAGGTTGTTAATGAATATTATGATGTGTTCCCAGAGGAATTACCGGGTTTACCACCCATTCGCGAGGTGGAGTTTGGTATTGAGCTAGTGCCAGGGACCACTCTGATTTCGATAGCCCCGTACAGAATGGCACCGACCGAATTAAAAGAATTGAAGGCTCAGTTGCAAGAATTGACAGATAAAGGTTTCGCTCAACTGAGTTTCTCTCCTTAGGGTGCGCCCGTTTTATTTGTGAAAAAGAAAGACGGAACATTGAGAATGTGTATTGACTATCGACAGCTCAATAAGGTGACCGTAAAGAACAAATACCCATTACCGCGTATCGACGATTTATTTGATCAACTTAAGGGAGCTTCAGTGTTCTCGAAAATTGATTTGAGGTCTGGATATTATCAGTTGCGAGTTAGAGAATCGGATGTACCAAAGACTGCTTTTCGGACAAGATATAGTCACTATGAATTCTTAGTGATGCCGTTTGGGCTCACTAACACCCCAGCAATTTTTATGGACTTGATGAATCGGGTATTCAGGCAGTATCTAGATCGGTTTGTGGTTGTTTTTATAGATGATATACTGATCTATTCGCGAGATGAAATTGAACATGCTGAACATTTGAGGTTGGTGTTGCAGATTTTACGTGATAAGCAATGTACGCGAAATTTAGCAAGTGTGAGTTCTGGTTGAGTGAAGTTAGTTTTCTCGGACATGTAGTTTCATCGTCGGGTATTAGGGTTGACCCGGGTAAAGTTTCAACAATACTTGATTGGAAACCTCCGCGGAATGTTTCGGAGGTTCGTAGCTTTTTGGGGCTAGCCGGATATTACCGACGCTTCGTGAAAGGGTTTTCTATGATAGCATCTCCGATGAAAAAACTACTTCAGAAAGATGTAAAATTTGAGTGGTCGGAAAAGTGTCAGAAGAGTTTTGATCAACTGAAGATCTTGTTGACGGAGGCTCCAGTACTCGTTCAGCCAGAATCGGGTAAGGAGTTTGTTGTTTTTAGCGATGCATCTTTAAATGGACTGGGTTGTGTATTGATGGAAGAAGGCAAAGTTGTGTATTGATGAGAATGACTGTTTGAAATTCATAGGCCGATTATGTGTTCCGAGGAATGTGGAATTGATTCAGATGATATTGATTGAGGCTCATAATAGTCGATTATCTGTACATCCGGGTAGCACGAAAATGTATAATAATTTGAAACAGTTTTATTGGTGGCCTGGTATGAAACAGGACATAGCTGAATTTGTCTCGAAGTGGTTAGTTTGTCAGCAAGTGAAAACCGGGCATCAAGTTCCATCAGGACTACTTCAGCCGATTATGATACCTGAATGGAAATGGGATAGAATTGCTATGGATTTTGTAACCGGTTTGCCTACATCACCGAGCAAGAAAGATACAATCTGGGTTATAGTGGATAGACTAACCAAATCAGCTCACTTTGTTCCAGTTCGTACGGACTATTCACTCGATAAACTTGCTGAGTTTTATGTATCTCAAATTGTGAGATTACATGGTGTGCCGATTTCCATTGTTTCAGACAGAGACCCGAGATTCACGTCGCGGTTTTGGAAGAAATTGCAAGATGCTTTAGGTACCAAACTACACTTTAGCACAGCTTTTCATCCGCAGACAGATGGTCAGTCTGAGCGAACCATTCAGATACTTGAGGATATGTTGAGATGTTGCGTCCTCGAGTTTGAAGGTACGTGGGAAAAATACTTGCCTTTGATTGAATTTGCTTACAATAATAGCTATCAATCTAGTATCAAAATGGCACCTTACGTGTCGTACACCATTGTACTGGACCGAGCTAAGTGAAAACAAGATACACGGGGTTGATTTGATTAAAGAGACTGAATAGAAAGTGGCAGTAATCCGAGATAGTTTGAAAGTTGCATCAGATCGCCAAAAGTCATACGCGGATTTGAAACGTAAAGACATTGAGTTTCAAACCGGAGACCGGGTATTTTTGAAAGTTTCTCCGTGGAAGAAAGTGCTTCGATTTGGTCGAAAAGGCAAATTAAGTTCGAGGTTCATCGGACCGTATGAGATCATCAAACGTGTTGGGCCTGTTGCTTATAGATGAAAGATGCCCGCTGAAATAGAAAAGATTCATAATGTCTTCCATGTTTCGATGCTTCGTAAATATCGATCAGATCCGTCACATGTGATTTCTCCATCTGAGATTGAAATCTGGTCCGATATGACGTACGAGGAGGAACCGATCCGTATTTTAGCTCGTGAAATGAAAGAGTTGAGAAACAAAAAAATTCCCTTAGTTAAAGTACTGTGGCAAAAGCACGGAGTTGAAGAAGCAACTTGGGAATCAGAGGATACGATGAAAGAACGTCATCCGAACCTATTTATCGGTAAGACTTTCGGGACGAAAATCCTTGAGGGGGGGAGAGTTGTAACAGCCCAAAGGTGACCCTCATCGAAATGGTGGTTTCGGGACCACGATTTCGAGTTAAAAAAAATAAATAAAAATAATTATTTTATTTTATTTTATATTTACAATATATGTTTAAGCATGTGTTAGAATATCATGAGATAATTTGATTGTTTATATATTTGAATTAGGAAAAAGGGACTAAATTATTGAAGTGGTAAATGTGGCTTTTATAGAAGTATGATGGTTTAATTGAATTGTATTCATCTTGGTGTGGACTTGCATGTCAATTAATCCTAAAACAAGGTGGGTGGACGGCATGATGATGAAACCATATATTAAACTATTTTTTTATTAGTTAGTGGAAGTATATTAGTATTATAATTTGATGAAATAATAATAAAGAAAAGAAAAACATATAGAAATTTACTAAGTGGGGGGATGTTCATCTCTTACCTTTGGTCTCATTGCCGAAATAAGAAGGGAAAAAAAAAAGAGAAGCTTGAGTCTCCATTTTCGGTTCTTGCATGCTTAAATCAGGTTAGCATTTGATCTTAAATTTTGAAAGTCTTTGCATTTTTTAGTTCATTTCCATGAGTAGTGTCGAACCCATGCTAAAATTTTTAGTTTTTAACCATGCCATAGATTCGGCCATTGTTGAATGAGCTATGAATTGTTATACTTGATGGATAAATATTGAATATATTTTTGGGATTAATATGTTTTGAATAGGAAGTGTGAATGAGATGGAGTATGGTGATTTAAATTATGAAATTAAATAGTTGAGGGTATAAATACAAATAAATGGCTTATATAGACTTGAATAGGAATGGAGAAAATTCGGTTCTTAAGGGGCTAGCCCGAATTTCATGTAATTCGTGTGTTTTATGTTAGGGGACTAAATTGTGAGAAAGCCGAAACTAGAGGGATAAATTTGTGAATTAATAAAATTATATGTTATGAGTTATTTTAATGTATAAAGAGAATTAATTCATCTTGAGGAGTATTCGGCATTAGCTTAAATGTGTATAAATCTTTATATATTCGAATGAATGAAGGAATTGGTATTAAATTGTAAGGATTTCGAAACTATGAATGATCAATTGAGAAAATAGTACAATGATGTGTTTCGAGTTGAGATGAATGAAAATTATTTGAATAGACTCTTTTCGAACTTTGCTTAGATCAAGGGAAGAAAGAATTAGAAAAGGATCGGGGGAAAGCTAAACTAGACGAGTAGCCGAGACATCCTTACCCTTCAACTAACAAGGTAAGATTTAAGCAATGGAATTAAATTGAAATAATATTTATTTACAAGTTTAAGTTGAATGGAGATTGTTTATTTCAATATATTGCCGAATATACATAGATATATGAAATTGATCAGAGATAGTCGATGATGATGGTACTTGGTTGTTGTAATTAGATGCATGAAATAGGAAATTTTAATAATGACATTATAATGAGATTTAGGCATACTAAATGGAGTTGATGATGGCTTGATGTGGTATAGGCCGAATGCAATATAGTAATTGGGATATTGAATACTTTGATATATACATATATAAGTGTATGTTCTTGTGTGTAAAGTGAATGTGAATTATATATATAAAGTATGCATATCGAATGATAACAAGTTAAGAGAAGTATACGTTGAGTGAAATGGTTCAATGAGCATCATATGTGCAATTGTGGCAAACGGCTCTATGTGAGCGCTACGTTACGATAAACATGAAGTAACGGATCTATGTGAGCGATACGTTACGATAAGCATGAAGTAACGGCTCTATGTGAGCGATACGTTACGAGAATTATGAAGTAACAGCTCTATGTGAGCGATACGTTACGAGAAATATTAAGGAATAATATTAAGTGTGAGATGTTGCTAACCATATTGACAATATGCAGGTGTGAGGTTCATTTTAAAGACTTCTTTTATAAGTGCAGAAAAATATACAAGAATGATTGAGTATATTATCATAAGTATATGCATGCATGATTAAGTTTGGGTCAGTAAGTATACTAGAGGTAAGTATCATCTCTATAAATTTAAGAGTGATAGGGGTTGAGGTGTAAGTTGAATACTAGTTATATATGTATTATGCATATAAATTAATTAGAATGGGGTTATATATTCAACTTTTGGAGTTTTGTTGATTCGGTCTAATGGTGTTAAATAATTGCTTAATTCTTACTAAGCTATGAAAGCTTACTTTGTGTTTTGGTTATTTTCTAAACGCGTAGGTTACTTTCGGAAGCTCATTTTGTGCTCGGGAATCACTTCAGAAGCTCTCCATACTATCATCTCTTTTGGTACTCTTTGAAGTAGTGAACTTTGACCATTATGGCATGTATAGGCTAAGATATATTTTGAATTGTTTTCAATGGCCTGTATGTGTATTTATGCCATGCGAAAATGGCTATGCCTTATGTTTGAGTTGGATTGATCATGTTTTAAATATGGAATTTTTATTTGAGTACATTATTATAATTATTAAAAAAAAAATCCTAGTTGAAAGTTATTCCAGAAGATGTTATATGCGAATTGTTGAGTTCATAGGTTTGGTTGAACATGGTGTAAGACTTTGAGTCGATAAAACGTTGTGGTATAATTATTGGAATGTGTAAATTTTCTAGATATAAATCGAATAGGTCATATTTCTATGTATGTGATTATCACAAGTAATATATGTTAATAGCAAGGAAATAAATGAGTATAAGTACATTACCAATTCGGCTTTTACTTGAGAATGGCCTAGTGGTTAGTAAATTATAAGTTGTTTATAGTTAGTCCTTAGTAAATGTTTAGTATTGATGGGATATGCATGACTTTTCATGATAGTATAATTGATACATAATTATCGTGGTAATAGCATTTATAAGTAAAATGACTTGTGTTTAATTTAGTAATGCTCGTAACCCTAATCCGACGATGGATACGGGTTAGGGGTGTTACATGGGTCACTCGGACTGCTTAAGTACCAAGCTCTTCCTAGATCCAATCCTAGACATGCATACGTCCATTACCACACTCTAACCTATCGAATTGTCCACAGACATGTTTGATTATTAAATTAAGTTTTATGCTATTTAAGAATTTATCAGAACTAGGCCTAGAGTCCATTAAAACCCTAGCATACATTTCTAAAATCCCATAAGGCCCACTAAGCCCAATCATGTCCATATAGCCCATTAAGCTCAATCATGTTTATGTAGCCCATTCGGCCCGATCATAATCAGATCATACAACTGTCCATATCAATCCATCATGCAACTTTACATATCAACTTTTACCATTTTGGGCCCACGAGCTCGGCAGGCCCATATAGCCCCGTCTGGCCCGGGCGGCCAAATAGTGACCCGAGACCATGAGATCGCTCTCTTGGCCCCGGTAATCGTATCGGTGTTCCCACACAAGCGTTCGTACGCTCGTGTGGTTGTCAGTGCCAACCTTTCGGCTTTTCGGCATTCCAGCTTTTCGGGATTTCGGCTTTTGCCAATTTGTCGTGTGTGAAGTGTATGTACACACCTGGTTAATGCGACATGCTACACTATCGTCAGCCTTGAACCTACAATCAATACCAATCTCTAATCAACCTCACATTTAACCACAATATTTACTCAAAAATCGAAACCTTACCATAACCTTACCGTGTGCCACCAGTTCTAGTAGCCCTTCCTTAGCTACTATTCACGAATACCCCCTAGATCTACACCCACACATATACTATCAAAAATCAAGTGACTCATATTCCACACAAGTCACCACTATAAGCCACACTTACATTCGGCCACTTACTAAACCACAATCGAGACGAGTACACTTACCACTTGCTAGCGATCCTTACCATGCTTGCGATCTTTGAATCCTACCCTTGTTAATACAGGGTTAACGACAAGAAAGAGTTAGATAACCCTTCGGCTTTTACCAAAACACACCAAATGAGATTGAATAAGTACTTACCGAATCCAACCTTTGATCCTGCGGCCTAGATAGCTACTGAACGAGATCCGGCTTTTAAACTTGACTAAGAGTAGATAACAGCAACAGATTTGTGAAGGAGGGAAGCAACAAAGAAACGACAAAAAGGAATGATGGTTGTCGGCAATTGAGCAATTTGGAAATGGGAGAATTCGACAATGGGAGAAACAGAATGAGGTGGAGAAAAGGAAAAGTAATCGAAACCCTTCAAAGGAATTCGGTACCCCCCCTTTTATAGCCAAAAGCCGAAACTACTTTCCCTAGAGTCCCATTCGGCACCAACACATCCACACTCCTCATCTCCTAACTTTTCTCTATTATCTTTACCTTAAATTTCTCTCCTGAACACTCCCTTCCAGAGTCCATTCTGACGCCACCACCTTCCTTCCATGTGCAAAAATAAAACCCCTAAATTCACCACTCTTAAGCCTCGAACCTTGGACCTCTTCACCTGACAACCACGCCACCTTATAGCTCCCCAAGTGATGCCACCTTGCCACTGGACCACAAGCCCAATTGTGTCCTATTTTCCCCTTAATCTGCTTAAGAGGCCTAATACCTGAGACTAGGGTCCCACTAAGGCAAAAATTAAAATTTTCCCTATAGCCTCCCCTATTCCTAAGACTTCAAATAACCCTGGTAATACCTTAAAAATTAATATTCTAAGTGCTACTTAAACATACCCTCTTCAGTGCACAGAATTTAGAGTTTCGAGATTTTGGGGCGTTACAACTCTACCCCTCTAAAAAAAATTTCGGCCTCGAAATTTACCTGATTGAAACAAGTGAGGGTTTTGTCGTCGCATCGCCTCCTAAGATTCCCAAGTAGCCTCCTCGGCATTATGGTTACGCCAAAGCACTTTGACCAAAGGGACAGACTTCCTTCTAAGCACTATAACATCTTGATCAATTATTTGAACTGGCTCCTCTTCAAAAGTTAGGACTGGTCTAACCTCGATCTCCTTGATTGCCACGATGTGAGAAGGGTCTGAGCGATAACGCCTTAGCATTGACACATGGAACACATTGTGTATTTGGCTCAGTTCAGAAGTCAATTCCAGCTGATAGGCAACTGGTCCAATTTGCTTCAACACCTGGTAAGGCCCAATGAATCTAGGGTGTAACTTTCCCTTCCGACCAAACCTTAACACCTTCTTCCAAGGGGAAATATTGAGAAAAACCAAGTCCCCCACCGCATACTCAATCTCTCTCCGCTTGAGGTCAGCATACGACTTCTACCTATCTGCCACCTCCTTCAACCAATCCCTAATCAACTTTACCTTATCTTCGGTGTCTGCTACCAACTCCGGACCCAAAACTCACCGCTCACCCAACTCTGTAACACCCCAAACCCGGCCTAAGCGTTACGACCGAATCTAGCATGTCACATGAAAGGAATGTCTAAAAACTGTGCATTCGTTAAAAAGCTCATATTCTTTATAGTTGTGGTGAGAAATCGAGTTTAAGAAATTTTGAATAAGAAATGGTTTATTATCATTTTAAGAAAATCCCATATTGATCATTTAATAATAAGCAATAAACAAATTGAAAGCTGAAACCAAATAAAATACCCAAGGCCTTATTACATAACAAAAACTCAAATAAAAATAAGTCCAAATAAAAGAAACAAATTTACGAGTAACCATATGTATGGCCTCCACGAGTCCACCTCACTCCCAAATCCGCGATCTAATGATTACCTGCAAAATTTAACTAAGGGGTGAGTCATCGAGACTCAAAGTGTAAATCCCCATCCAATGTGCCCTTACACAATTTCATATGAAAATATGCATATCATGCACCCAAACCTAGCCATCCAATGCTCCTTTCTCTACCCGTGTGGTACCAAACCACCGGTGGTGCCAAACCACCGTGACCCAAAGTCACGATATCCATAATTGTGGTGCCAAACCACCGGTGACCCAAAGTCACGAATAATCCAATGATGGGGCCAACCCATCGTGTGATACCAAATCACCGGCGTCAATCTCGTATAATCACCGTGGGGCCAACCCACCGTGGTGCTAAGCCACCGACGACGAGACGCTATGAGGTGCCAAACCTCCGTGTGTCCCAAAGACACGAATGTGATACCAAATCACCGGTGACCGAAGTCACGAATCCAATGATGGGGCCAACCCATCGTGTGATACCAAATCACCGGCGTCAATCCCGTATAATCAATCGTGGGGCCAACCCATCGTGGTAAGGCCACCGGGACGAGACGCTGCGAGGTGCCAAACCTCGTGTCCCAAAGACACGAATGTGATACCAAATCACCGTGACCAAAGTCACGAATCCAATGATGGGGCCAACCCATCGTGTGATACCAAATCACCGGGCGCCAATCCCGTATAATCAATCGTGGGGCCAACCCATCGTGGTGCTAAGCCACTGGGGCGAGACGCCGAGGTGCCAAACCTCTGGTGACCCAAAGTCACAATAATCAATCTGTGGTACCAAACCACTTTGGTGGTGCTAAACCACCGGTGTCCTAAAGACACGGATATCATCTTCCCCTCCTCTCATCATACCCATGCAATATGACATAATAATTGCGTGTATGCAGTTATGTCATGTATGCTAGACATATATCAAATATAAGTATAACATGAATTACCATCATAATCAGATAGACATAAAACAACATAATCACCCTAATCAACCTCTAAGGGTATAACCGTAATTTTACCTACCAAGGGCATTTTCGTAATTTACCCACCAAGGGTATATCGGTAATTTACCCTTCAGGGATATTTTGGTAATTTACCCACTAAGGGTATTTCAGTAATTTACCCACTAAGGGTATGTTCGTAATATACCCTTCAGGGGTATTTTGGTAATTTACCCACCAAGGGTATTTTCGTAATATACCCTTCAGGGGTATTTTGGTAATTTACCCACCAAGGGTATTTTCGTAATATACCCTTTAGGGGTATTTTGGTAATTTTGCACCTGCAATGGCCTTTCCCAAAGGCCCAAATGTCGCCCCGAGCGACTCAGCTACCATTTCCGGTCGTACCGGACGATTGGGCCTAAAACTCGATTCTGGCCCATTCGGGCCCACACGCTCGTGTGGCCCACCTAGCACAAATCTAGCCATGTATATAAGTTCCATCTAGTCTAGTTCACTATATACTACACAATCGCACAATTTACTCATAAGGGCCCACGGGCCCATTGGGCCCACTTCGGCCCATCGCGGCCCAAGCAGCCCCAACCCACAAGAATACTACTATGGCCTCAACTATCGCGTCGAAGCCCCACACGTGCGCTTGCACGCTCGTGTGGCTACTATTGCCGTGGCCGCACTTCGGCGAATTGCCGCTCTACAACTAGAGTAGAGAGAGTTACACACCGATAGGACTCGTGTGTAATCCGCGCCCAGACCACTCCTGTGCCCAAACGCCTTCCAAGGTGTGTCAACCCTCCTCTTGGAATGCTCTTTATATAGCTAGCTCTTCACCTTCCTTCTTTGTATCTTTCCGATGTGGGATCCTTCACGTCGAGAGAGTTTAAATTCAATCAAACTCTTCCCGTCCGCATCATAAAATAAATACTCACTTGCTTCTCATGAGATTCGAACCTGTGCTCCCTTGCAACATAATCCACGCTGCTGGCCACTTAGCCACAAGCTCCTCTTGTGTCTTAAACCATGCGCAACTAAATATAAATCTATAGCCAAATTCTGAGGTCCAAGTAAAAAGAAAACCAAAATGCAAAAGCCAAGACTTGAACCTTGGACCTCCTTCCTTCCCTGTGGCGTCATTCCCTTGCTCCCTAAGTGGCGTCACTTTGCCACTACACCACACACTCCACTTGTGTCATTTTTCCCCACATTTTATTCTTAAGGCCTACCTGCCAACTTCCAGGGTTTTTTGCACCTAAAACCAAAATTTCCCCAAAGCTAAAGTTCAATCCCGGGACTTCATAGAAGCCTTCTAACCTTCCAAAATCACTTATCCAATAGGTCCAACTTGCATTTAAGCCGATCTCTTGTTCTCTAAAAATTTTAAATCAAGGCCAATTGGGCCCAATCCTACTAGGCCCAATTTCGGGATGTTACAAACTCAGTCCAACAAGTCGGAGTCCGACATCTTCGTCCATATAGTGCTTCATATGGTGCCATTCCAATACTTTATTTCTTTGTTAAACCGAGCCTACTATAATTCCTAAAAACTTACCTTTCATTCCAAACCATTTTGTTAAGCTTCCGCCTACCTTAACCAAAAAGACCCATTTTCAACGAATCGAACAATCTCCTCGTCGACGATCGGGCAAACAAGTGAATCGACTCGACTAACCCTAGCCGAATCACATCAGTACCCCTGATTATGAGTTGACAGATTACAGTTTTGTACGCTTTCAGTGTACTACGTGTATCCATCAATATTTCAAATAAATTTAATGGGAAGAGTTCTAACATGGTTAAACTGAACTTAAGATGGTTGATTATGGAAATGCACATATTATATGGAAATATGATATGAAAAGCACATGTTTATGAAAGTTATTACATGATGAGCTCATCTTTGATTCTTGATATTTACATGAAATACATGACTAACACATTTCTTGAGATTATATGTGTTTAGGCAAATGGCCATAACGATTTGAATGCATGTTCTATATGCTTATTTTAAATGATTATTATTGGTAAGTTAAATTCTTGTTATACGAACTTACTAAGCATTAAATGCTTACTCTATTTTCTTTCCTCTATTTTATAGTACTCGGAGGCTCGTGAAGGTTGGAACTTGGTCGGATTCACATAACACTATCCCTTGGACTTTCGGTATATGAAACAAGTTAACTTTCGATATAATGGCATGTATAGGCTAAAATAGATCAAATGAGGAATATTTTGGTTGTAACTAGCCATTGGAATGGCTAGTGTTAATCATATTTTGATGTAAATATATAAGGCCTTATTATGTTTGTTGTGTGTATTGAAATGTTTATATGGTGGAGAGTATATAAACTCATTGATGAATGATTTTGAATTAGTATATTTGATAAAATTTTCCTGTGAACATTAGTGTGAAATTGGTAAGTTTAAATACTTGAACATATGAGCTAATATGGCATGCATAAGATTGGTTTTGGTTTAGTTCTAATGTCTTGAATTGGTTGGTAAATATATTCAAATGTTGTTTTAGGTTGATGATTAATTTGGGTGAGAAAAGCGGCTTTGAAAATGACCTATTTTCATCCGTACGGGTAGACACACGGGCTTGTGTCTCAACCATGTTTGACACACGGCCATGCGTACAGGTGTGTGGTTTGGCCGTGTGTCCCCTGCATCTTAAAATTGAGAAACAGAATGCTCCAAATTGCTCACATGGGCAGAGACACGGGCGTTGTCACAGCCGTGTGTAACAGACGGCCTAGCACACGGGCATGTGTCTTGGCCGTGTGAATCCTGCACCTAATTTTTGAAAATTAAATTGTCCACACGGCCTAGCACACGGGCGTGTGGCTAGCTGTGTGACCTAAGTCAGAGAGTTATATGGGTATGGACACGGGCTAGGACACGGCTGTGTGCCTCACATTGAATGCCCACACGGCCTACCCACATGGGCGTGTGACCCCTGTTTTTAATAAAAATTTTGAAATCTTGCGAAAAATTCTCTGAGTTTCCGATATAGTCCCAATTTGTTTCTAACGCATAAGTTGGGCCTCGAGGGTCCATTTAAAGGACTATATGATTATATATGATTGGTTTCGATTATGAATAGTAAATGACATGAATTAACTGTATTTATTCTATAAACTCTGGTAATGCTCTGTAACCCTGTTCCGGCGACGGATATGGGTTAGGGGTGTTACAATATGAGCTGTATTCAATTGTTGATAAGTTTAATGATATACTATGTTCTTACCAAGCTCTATAAGCTTATTTATTATTGTGAATTGTTTTGTAGATCGTTGTTGTTGACACTTTGATAGATCAAATCTACAGCTCACACTATCCTTCAATGCTGGTAGTTCTTGTGTCCCTAGGGTCGTGGCATGTATATGTGGTTGTATAGGTTATAATGATACATTATGGCAAAATACTAAACTAAGTTGTTAGGTACATTACTAAGATTGTAAATAGGTGTCTTTTTGGTTTGGTTAGAATGGTTTGAAAGTAAACACTTGTGGTTTGTTTTGGCTTGTAGGTGACTTAAGTGTAACAACCCGATTTTGACCCTAATCGAAATAGTGGTTTTGGGACCACGAATCCGAGTTCAAAAAATATTTTAAAATTATTTTTAGTGTTTATTATGTGTGAATTTACAAGTGTGAAAGTTTTGTGAATTAATTTTATTGTTTGTGTGCTTAATTTGAAAAGAAGGGCTTAATCGCGTAAAATGAAAATTTGATGGTTAAATAAGAAAGTGCCTAATTGTTGTTGTCTTTATAATTTGGAGGTTTTATGATGCAATTAGCCCACTATATAAGTTAGTGGACGGTAAAGGACTAATATAACCTTATATTATATGTTTTATATATTAATTAAGAAAGGTTAATTAAGTAAAATAATAATAAGTTAATTTATATTACATAAAACATAATAAAATAAAGCCATGCTCATCTTTTTCTTCTTTGACCGAAACTAAAGAAAAGAAAAAGGAAGAAACCTAAGCTAGGTTCGGCCATTGTTGAAGCTTGATTCAAGGGTAGTCTTAGTTCAGTTTTTGATATTTTTTACGTTTTTGTAATCGTTGCTTCGAATACTTCAAGACCCATGCTTGAATTTTTTATTTTGATGAAGATTTTGAAATGTGCCTGTAACGCCCCGAATTTGGGCCTATTGGGCCTTGGGCATGGGAGCGTTTAAAATTTTTGAGAACAAGAGAACGGCACTAATGCAAGTTGGACCTATTAGGTGAGTTATTTTGGAAGGTTAGAGGGCTTCAATGAAGTCCCGAGTTCAAACCTGGGCTTTAGGAAAAATTTTGGTTTTAGGTGAATAAAGCCTTAGGGGTAAGTAAGTAGGCTTTAAGAATAAATTGTGGGAAAAAAAAGACACAAAAGGAGTTGTGGTCTAGTGGCAAATGGTGCCACATGGGAGACAAGGAAGTGACGCCATAGAGGAAGCAAGGGGTCCAAGGTTCAAGCCTTGGCGCTTGCAATTCATTTTGTTTTTCTTTTAAATGAACTTAGACTTTGGCCCATAGGCTTATATTTAGTTGCGCATGTTCTAAGTCACAAAAGAAGCTTGTGTTGTGGTGGCATGTAGTGTCTGGAGCATAGGAGAGGGCAAGGGTTTGAATCTCATGTCAAGCAAGGGAGTGTTTATTTTGCGGATTGGACAGCCAGAGTTTGTGTTGGATTTAAACTCACAAGGGGGATCTCACATCGGGAAGCTAGCATGAGAGTAGGCGAGAAGTCGGCTTTAAATAGAGCAAACCATGAGGAGAGTAAGCATACCTTCCTTGGCTTAACCCTTTCGCTTTGTGGCGTGCTCGTTTGGGTTAGGCGTTGGATCATCCGTTGATCTGTATGCCTTTGGGTCGCGGTGGTGGTGACCGAAGTTGATCGACACAACCCTTGGGGGTCAAGGGTGCGATTAATGTTGGCTTCTGCGCAGAACAGTGTTCAAAGCGCGGATTAACTTCAGATTCCTATCAGGTGTGTATTTCGCACTACTCTAGATGTAGAGCGGCAAATGCCGTAATGCCGGTCACACGGCGATGGTAGCCACACGAGCGTGCGAGCGCACGTGTGGGAGATTCGACGCGATAGTTGAGGCCCCGTGGTCGTTTCTCATGGGTTTAGCCGCCTTGGGCCAAGGGGCCCAATGGGCCCGTGGGCCCATATGAATAAATTGTATGATTGTGTAGTAGATATTGGACTGGTCTATGTGAATCTCATATATGTGGCTAGATTTGGGCTAAATGGGCCACACGAGCGTGTGGGCCCATTTGGGCCGAGAATGGGCCCTAGGCCCATTCACATCGTTATCTCTGTTTAGAATACCTTGGTTTACCCTTGATGGGTAAATTACCGAAATACCCTTGATTGGTAAATTACTAGTTTACCCTTGATTGGTAAATTACCGAAATACCCTTGATGGGTAAATTACCGAAATACCCTTGATGGGTAAATTACTGAAATACCCTTTATGGGTAAATTACCGAAATACCCTGGTGGGTAAAATTATCGAAATACCCTTGATGGGTAAATTACCGAAATACCCTTGGTGGGTAAAATTACCAAAATACCCTCGATGGGTAAAATTACCGAAATACCCTTGGTCGGTAAAATTACCGGAATACCCTTGAGGGGTGAAATTACTGTTTTACCCCTAAATGACAAGATGACCGTTTTACCCTTAGTGGTAGTTTAAGTGATGTTTATGTGATATTTATATAACTATATATGATTGTGATACACCGCATACATGACATATTGCATTGGGTTGGGTTTTTCTGATTTGGAGGAAGTACAGTTATAGTGGCATTGCCACGTGTCGATTCTAGTGGCTCAAACCACGTATATCAATTATTAGCGACTAGGGCCGCACCATTGGAGAGTTTGGCTGGGTGGGTCGACATGGTCCCCACATGGAGAGATTGGTTGGTACGGGTGGAGAGTTTGGTAGTTAAGGGTTGGGTTACATGTCCATTGCATTGTTATGATATAGGGCTTAGGCCCAGATTGTTACCAAATGGGGCTTAGGCCCAGACTGTCACCGTAATAGGGGATTACACACTGAGTTCTTGTAACTCACCCTGACTTTTAACTGTGCAGGTAATCCCTAGCATTAGAAGGATCGGTGCTGCGAGGGACTCGGAGAGGGCCACACACTGCTTATGGTTTCCGTTTTTATTACTTACAACCAAGTAATTTTGAATTGGGTTGTAATTAAGCCTCTTTAAGTTTCTGGATTTTGACTTTGGGTTTTATTTATGTTTGAATTATATCCGTTAGAAGTAAATCACGGTTTTCCAAAATGCTAAAAGTTTTTAAAACAACACCACGTTTCCGCTACATTTTCGGAATGGTTTCGCGACTTAAACTTTTTTGTAAATTGATTACTCTCAAAATTAGCTTCCAAAATTAAAAAGATATTTTGGGAATAAAATTTATAATTTTTCAATGTACCACGTTTTAAATAAACTAACGTAACCAGGATTTTACTTAAGCTTTTAAACAGGAAGGGTTTTCAATGAAAACATGGTTTTCGAAAAACACTTCAATATGACACGCTAGATTCGGGCCTAACTTCTAGGCAGGGTTTGGGCTGTTACAGTGCCATTGATGAGTTTATGAGTTTTATGATGTTAATTGATAAATTATGAAATATATGTGTTAGATTAATATGTTTTGTCTTTGAATTTATGATGAATTTAAGTAATTAGGGCTAAATTGTAAAAATAAAATTTTGAAGGACTAAAATGTGAAATAAATGAAATATATGGACTAGTATGGTGCTTATGAATATTCGGCCCTAGCATAGTATATGCAAATTTTGTATATTTTGTGTTTTATGCAATAGGGACTAAATTGTAAAAAGTGTGAAATGTTAGGGGCAAAATGGTAATTTGCCCATTTATGTGTTTTTGAATTAAATTGAATGAATATGTGGTTAAATTAGTTAAATTTGAATTTATTTAGATCAAGAATGAAAGAAAATGGAATTAGATCAGGGGAAATCGAAAGTAGTTGAATAGTCGATTAAACCGTCCGACAACATCCGAGGTAAGTCTATAAGCATTTAAATGTTGTTAAACTTGAGAATATATATATGTTATGTTATGTAATGAATTATTCAAATATATATTTGTTTGGCCAAATGTGAATATGAGATAGGGAACTATGTTTTGAGTTCGATTCGATCGAGATTCAACGTCCGAAAGTCTCGTACGAACCCTAGGAATAGATAGGATACATATGTCATGACATAGGATTTCTGATATGTGTTATCGTGTAAGACCACGTCTGGGACGTTGGCATCGACTTGTGTTTACGTGTAAGACCATGTCTGGGACATTGGCATCGTATTTGATTCGTGTAGGACCCTGTCTGGGACAGTGGCATCGATATGTGATTACATGTAAGACCACGTTTGGGACGTTGGCATTGTACGAGCTTCCGACTATTCGCGTATCCTTTTTAATTCCGAACGGTTCAACGGGCAATGTGAAGTAAAGACCGAATGTGAAATTGAATTACAGGTTCAGGTATGTGTTAGTTATTTGTTTATATGGAAACAAGGTAAGTTGGTTATTTGAAATGATAAAAGGTTATGTGAACATGAATTATGTGTTAATCTATTTGAACATATAAATGATTTGGCTTATTGATGTGTTTGTAATAATAAAAGTGAAAATTTATATATGTATATGATTGACTACATTCAGCCATATGTTATATGTATATGAGTTTAAAATGTGATCTAGTAGTAAATGATAACTTGTATTTGATATTATGCATATTCGGCCTTGTTAACAAAATGTTAATATGTAATTGTTGTTATATATGTTTTTGCTTAAGACTTACTAAGCTTAAATGGCTTACTCTGTGTGTGTTTTTGTTTACCCCTATTTTCTAGATTTTAGAGTCGTTACAAGCTCGGGGATCGTCAGCAAAGCTTATCACACTATCGACTGTTTCTTTCGGTATTTTACTAAGATGAATTTGGGCATATGGCATGTATAGCATAGATGGAATGTTTGATTTTGGGACATGTATATATATAACCATGCAAAAATGGCTAAATATGATGTTTAAGTTTAATGAGTTTTGGTTATGATATATATGTGGGACATGCTTAGTATGATTTGCTATGGTGGTTTGCTATAATTTGATTCAAGAGAATTAGGTATGAATAAAGAATGAGTGTTATGTATATAGCTATGTGATAAGTCTAGATAAATGGTTGTGATATGAATGAGTAGTTATGTCTTAGAATGCTTAGTTTTGGTATGGTTTGATGGCTAGAGAAATGGTCAAAATTATGGTAAGCTTATTGATGCAAAGTAAGTATATATATATATTTGATGGATGGATGTCATAATGAAATGGTAAATTTGTGATGGGTCATGTTTAGAAATACTTGTGAATAAGTTAAACTAAATAGTATGTAAGATGATATGATTGAAATGTTCTTGAATAGTTAGGAATGATGAATATTTTGTATGTATTGGTTGCCTTGGAAGCTTGGTTGGATGTATAATTGTGCTTATAGGGAAGACTCAAGGTGTGGGTGGCATTTTGGCCTTGAAAATGGCCTATAATTGCCCACATGGTTGAGCACACGGGGGTGTGGCTCGACCGTGTCCTTCGTGGTTGCATTTCAAAACAAGTCAGGCTCGACCACGGGCAAGACACATGGGCGTGTGACTGGCCGTGTGGTGCAAGTCAGTGTCGACCACGGGTGAGGCACACGGGTGTGTCTCAGGCCGTGTGGACAAGTCAGTATGTATGCCCTCTTTTGACACGGCTTAGACACACGGGCATGTCTAAGGCCGTGGGAGGGACACAGCTTGCCCACACGGGCGTGTGACCTCTGTAACTTTGAATTTTTTTTTTAAATTTTTGAGAACTCCCGTATGTGTTTGATTTAGTCCCGGCCTATTTCTATAGCATGTTTAAGGTCTCGTAGACCTATTTAAGGGACACTTTGGTTGTTTTGTTGAATCATGATATGAAATGTCTGTGAATGTTTTTTGTTTGTCTGGTAATACGTCTTAACCCTATTCCGGCGACGGTTACGGGTTAGGGGTGTTACATTAAGTTACTATGCTTTATATTGTCTTAATTACGGTATGCTTCAAGATGATACTGCACTAGATCTATATGTTATAATTATGGTCAATTATGCATAAGTTTTAGTATATTTTCTTGGTTGTGATTGAGGTGCCTTTTGGCATATTGGTTGGATGTATTTTTGGTCCATTGAATTGGTCTTATTATACATTTTTTGGTATGTTTTGATGCTTTGATTATATGTGCATATTGATTGTAGGTACATGCTTGAATGGTTGAAAGAAATGGCTTGATTTTGGCCAATTGCTTGTCCACACGGCCTAAGACACAAGCGTGTGTCTCAGCCGTGTGTGACACACGGGCGTATGGCTTGGCCGTGTGACCCAAGTTAGAGAGCTACACGGGCACAGACATGGGCTGGGACACGGCTGTGTGTCCTTATTTTGAGTGTTACACGGCCTGAGACATGGGCGTGTGTCTCAGCCGTGTGAGTCACATGGCCTGGTCACACTACCGTGTGACCCCTGCAGTTTGACTTTTTCCAACTTTTTATTCAATGTTTCAAATGTTCCCAATTTAGTCCCGGATCATTTTTAAAGTGATTCTAAGGCCTCGAAGGCTCGAATAAGGGATGATATGCATGTACATTAATGGATTATGCTATGTTTATTGAAAAGATTGGAAATGAATGATTTTAGGTTACATTTATTCGGTAATGCTTCGTAACCCTATTTCGGTGACGGATACGAGTTAAGGGTGTTATAGTTGGCATGCCATGGGATTGGTTTAGGGGATTGTACTTTGATCACCTCTAAACATTCCAATGTTCAGTGTATGAATATTGCAACTAAAAGATATGGAATTGAGGCAGTGTTCGCAAGTATACGAGTTAGGTTGTAATATAGTTACAACGAAGCAGGTAAGTACTCCGAGGATCCTACCGAAGGGAGGCGGGTACTAAATTAATGTCAACCTAAACACAAATAAAAGTAATTAGTAGTTTAAATAAATTATAGTTCGATAAAATAAAATGTAACACCCCTCACTCGTATTCACCATCAGAATAGGGTTATGAGGTATTACCGATCAATACACATCATTTAACATCCAATACGCATACATTTATGCATTCATACTCAAATACCATTCAACACAAACACATTGTCCCTTATAAGAGCCTACGAGGCCTTAAACATGCTTTAGAAATGATTCGGGACTAAACCGATAACATACAAAATTTTTGGAAAACTTAGAAATTTTTCATTCATTCAGGGGTCACACTCCCGTGTGAATAGGCCGTGTGCCTCACACGGGTTCAGACACGCCCGTGTCACAGGCCGTGTGGAAACAGGGCATACATACTGACTTGGGTCACACAGCCGACCACACGCCCGTGTGTCTAGCCCGTGTGCCCTTCAAAGTTGCCACACACGCCTGTGTGCCAGGCCGTGTACTAGGCCGTGCCAAACCTGTAGGGTATACTGACTTATGCAACATGGCCAAGTCACATGCCCGTGTGCTAGGCCGTGTGCCATTTAGGGGGTATACTGACTTGTACCACACGGCCAGTCACATGCCCGTGTGTGAGACCGTGTGGAGCATACTGACTTCAATTTAATATCAACACCAGGGGACACACGGACATGTACTTAACCGTGTGTCACACACGGCTGAGACACATGCCCGTGTCTCTACCCGTGTGGACAAAAATAGGCCATTTGCACGGCCAATTTGCCACCCATTATGTACATACCTATTCAATCTCAAATGGCACCATTTCATCAACTAATAAGCAGCAAAAATTATTAACCAAAAAAAAAAAAACACAATTCATACCATATCCATTTCAACCAACTTCAATACTCAATTCAATGCTAATACCGATTCAAATACTTATAAACTCAACTTCTAAAATCATACTTCACCAAAGCATTTCTCAATCATTAAACTCCATAAATCAATTTAACCATTTACATCTATATAACCATCACCATTTTCATTCTAAACATGCCAAAATAAGCCAACACCCATAGCTATATTGTAACATCCTGAAATTCGGGATTTTATGTTTTCCATGATACTATGCGTTAGGCTAGTTAAGAGTGTTAGTTGTGTATGTTTAGGGGCCCTAAGAAGTCTTGGGGTTGAGTTGGGCCTTGGTAGAATTTTTGTATTTAAGCACTTAAGGGGGGAGAAGGTAAATGGTGTCAAGACTTAAAAGAATAAGTGTGTATTTTGCTAGCACAAGTGGAGCTAGTAGCAGAGTGGTATGGCGTTACATGAAGAGGCTTATAGGGTGGAGTTCGAATCCCACCTATTGCAACTTGTGGATTTAAATTTTTTTTTTGCTAATCAGGAGGAAGATGGTAAGTGTCGGCCATGGCTCTAAAGAAGGAAAAGAAGACTTTCAAATGATGGAAAGAACACTAAGGAGAAGAGTAAGGAGGAGATCAAGGAGAAAATAAGGAAAGAAATAAAGGAAAGAGATAAGGGGGGATATGTTGGCCGAATTTTGCGAGGTTCTTGGGGAAAGAATTTTTGGTCAACCATTACCTTTATGGTGTTAGAGGTATACGGTTTTGGTAGGGGAATGTGGGAGCCGAATTTCCTATAGCCTATTTGCAAGTTTGTCCATGAAAGGTTTTTGTTTCTTTTTAACATTTTGGTACTTTCTTTTCCAACCTTTTTCCCTTGCTTTTCCGAAACACTCAAGCCAATTTGTTCACCTTTTTCCTTGTTTTGCCGAAACACTCAAGCCAATTTTTTCACCTTTTTCATTTGTTTTGCCGAAACACTCAAGCCATTTTGCTCTTCTTTTCTTGTTTTTTTTCTCACCGTTCCTCCTATCTTTCTCTCTTCTTTCTTTAGTCGACCATATTTGGAGGACGAATCTTCCTCTTTTCTTTCTCTCAAAGTAGCCGAATACTCTTAGCCATTATCTCTTCTCCATTCTTGCGCGTTGGACATTTCTTTCTTGGTTGAATCGGGTAAGTGGCTTTATTCTATTCCTTTCATCTTCTTTTCTCCCTAGCCGAATGTGTGTCCATCATCATTCGGTTGTTTCACTTTGTTTCTAAACCGAAACACCATTCCCTTCTACTCCCTCATATCGTGATCATCTCATTTTCATAGTGCTCTAATAGGTTGGCCGAATATCACATCCTTGCCGACTCATCTTTAGCCTTAAGTCGAATCGGTGGGAGTCGGGTTCATCATCGATAAGGTAAGGAGTTTCTTCTTGGTTCATTCGATATCTCTCTACTCGGTTATTTTGCAAATCGGATCGAAGGTTATGACTAATCGATTATTTTAGGGACTAAATCACTCATTCTTCTCTACTCGTTGACCCTTCGGAAGTAGTGGTAAGCTGAAATCCTCTCCCTAAACAACTATTTTCTCTCATCGTAGTATTATTCTGATCGAGACTCTTTCAATGGAGGCAAGTGGTAGAATTATTAAGGGAAAATCGATAGGAGGGCAAAAAGGGAGCGGACTTGCAATCTCTACTCCCAAGTTCAAATGTAGGGCGGTATCGGCAGTTCAGGATTTTCCACCAGGTTGTAGACCATCTTCTGGTGAGAGTAGGCAAATCGTGGTCGTTCACGATACTAAAGGTAAGCATTTCTTTAGATCGTTTGATTTAGATTTGGATTAAGACACTATTTTTGTTACTTAATCGAGTTTTATGGTGTCATGGTGCCGACGATCAAGAAGGTTTAGTCCTTACCGTAATCAGGTGTGTAATCTCACACTGAAATCTTGTAAATCTGTGATTCACCATCATGTTGGAAAAATAGATTGATGTTGCTTACGAATCTAATAACCGTAATATGGCATGAATCGAGTAACTTGCTTAAACAACGTTAATTCTAAGATCTATCAAAATTGGTATTAATTTGTAAAATTACCAAAATGCCCTTCTGGGCCGAATTACTAAAAAGCTCTAATGGGCCATTTTTACGAAAATGCCCCTATGGGCCGATTTACCAAAATGCACTAACGGGCCAATTTGCTAGAATGCCTTAGTGGGCAGAATTACCAAAGTGCTTTAATGGACCGATTCACCGAAATATTTCATTAGATTAATGGTTGTTATATATGTGGATATATTTTTATTATGTTGCATCTTTACATATTGCATGGGTTGGGAAAAAATTGTATGGAGAGCAGTGTAGCCTGGTGGCATAGCCAAAATTCGTTTATTATTGTGCTTAATTATGATTTCGATAGCTTGACCAAAAAATATTATACAAATAGCAGCTCGACTGCAAATTGGTGTGAGCGGCGGGGTGGGTTGACTTGATCCCCACAGGTGTGATTGGCTTGTCGGGGGTATGATGGATGGATGGGTTGGGTTACATTCATTTCATTTATTTATTACTATGTAAATGGGCTTAGGCCCAAGATTATGCTATGCGGGTTCAGGCCCAGTGGATGACGGTAAGGGGATTATACACTGAGTTCTTGAAACTCACCCCTTTCTCTTTCTAAATCCTTGCAGTGATGCTCAAAGGATTTGAGGACTTTGGACCATGGATGACTCGGTGGAGGCCATACTTTTGGAATGATATTTTCAAACTTTAGTAAATTTCTTTTCCGCTTTATTTCGTTACTTTTACTATTTTGGGTTTAAAGTTGTAATAAGGCCTCTGGGATTTTTATTTTGTTTTATGTTTGACGTACTTATTCTCTTCCATGAATTGTTTTAAACGGGGATTTTCTGAGATCATAAACTACGGTTTTTCTTAAAATTTATCAACAAACGGATTTTATAACAAATATGTACAAATAATTTAACTTGTATTTTCCTTCGAATTATCAACAATATTTTCAAAAGTCACGGTTTCTAAAAGATCAAAAATTTGAATATTGATTCTTCAATCAACCTCTCTAGATTAGTAGTATTTTTATCGAATATTTCTAATCAAACTTGTTTTCTTAAATATGACCAAATAACGCCTACTTTAGTAAGAATAGCAAATTCTTTAAACGTTTTCTTCATATGACATGTCAGATCCGGTCATACCGTATGGGTCGAGTTTGGGGTGTTACATTTTATGGTATCAGAGCCCGGTTGCAAATCTCGGTTGTGGTTTGGGTTCAAAAATGTTTTCTAAAACTGCTTGAAATTTGAATTATAAATACATGCCTTAGAGGAAGTATGACACCACGAGTATCCGACACCAAGTCAATAAGTTTTTGTTTTCATTTTATGATTATTGTGTTATGACTGTAGTAAGAAAACTTCACAAAATAGAGATACTCTAGAACCTTTAGCTTTAGGAGCTGAAAGTATAGAGATTGATACTTTAGGATACGTTTTACGAAAACAACTTTACTTCCTATAATACATAAAATATTGTTTAATAAAAATTGAATAGCATATTGATTCATAAGACTTTTAATCAGATTAAATCGACTTAGCAAACATGAGCGCTAGAGGACGTGGACGCGGTAGACGTGGACGTGGTAAAGGCCGAGGTGCTAGAGTTGTGTCTGAGGCATTTGGACATATGCCGGAAATGGACGCACCTGCGTCACCGGTAACAGAAGCTGGGTCACATGATCGAATGAGAGAGGACGACGCTCTGTCCTAAGCGATGTTGCGAGTTTTAGAAAGGGTTGTTGGGGCAAGAACTGGGTCGGTAGCTCGTGGGTCGATATCTGAGCGACTTAGATCGAATGGGGCCGAAGTTTTTAGAGGTATTTCGGGTGTAGCCCCTAGTGTAGCGGAGTACTGGCTTGAGGCGGTGGAGCGGATTATGGACGATCTGGATTGCACAGCTGAGCAGAAACTGAAAGGGGTTGTGTCATTGCTAAGAGACAAGGCGTATCAGTGGTGGCTCACTGTTCGGGAAGGCACTCAGGTTGATCGTATTACCTGGGATTTCTTTAAGACAGCATTCCAGGGAAAATATGTCGGGGCTAGCTATATAGATGCCCGAGGAAAGGAATTCCTGAATCTGGTTCAAGGAAGTAGATCTGTGGCAGTATACGAGGTGGAGTTTCTGTGTCTGAGCCAGCATGCCCGAGGAATAGTGCTGACTGATTACGAACGTTGTGTGCATTTTTAGGACGTGTTGCGTGATGAGTTACGGGTATTGATAGCCCCACAGAAAGATAGGAATTTTGCTACAACCGGTGAAAATCCCACTATGGAAATGGGAAAGGATAACGATGGACTTTGTTAGTGGGTTACCTTTAACGCCTACTAAGAAAGATTCAGTATGGGTGATAGTGGATCGGTTAACAAAGTCTGCTCATTTCCTACCTGTTCGTATGGATTATACGTTGTAGAAGTTGGCCAAGTTGTATATAGCAGAAGTCGTGAGGTTGCATGGGGTACCAGTGTCTATTATATCGGACAGGGATCCTAGGTTTACATCACGGTTCTGGAAGGCTTTACATGAAGCATTGGGTACAAGACTAAATTTCAGCACGGCATTTCATCCGCAGACTGATAGTCAGTCAGAAAGAGTAATCCAGATTTTAGAAGACATGTTAAAGGGCTGTGTAATCGATTTCAGGGGAAGTTGGGAAGATTTTCTACCATTGGCAAAGTTTGCATACAACAATAGTTATCAATCCAAAGATCCGGATGGCACCCTATGAGGCGTTGTATGGTCGTAGGTGTCGTACTTTACTTGGCCGGATCGAAATGGGGAGCGGCAGCTTATTGGGTCCGAATTGATCTCTCGAGACGGAGGAAAAAGTTAAGGTAATTCGGGCTTGGTTAAAAGAAGCTTCAGATAGACAGAAATCATACGTGGATCTGAAGCGGAAGGAGATAGAGTTCTCTGTGGGTGATCAGGTCTTTTTGAAGGTCTCACCTTGGAAAAAGATCTTAAGATTTGGTCGGAAGGGCAAGTTGAGCCCTAGATTATCGGACCTTACCGTGTATTGAAACGTGTTGGGCCAGGGGCTTATCAGCTTGAGTTACCTCCGGAGTTAATTCAGATACATAGTGTATTCCATGACTCGATGTTAAGGCGTTATCGTTCAGATCCGTCTCATGTTTTGCCAGTGGAGGAAATCGAAATAAGACCTGACTTGTCTTTTGAAGAAGAGCCAGTGTAGATTTTAGATCGGGATATTAAGGTGCTGGGAAGGAAGTCGGTTCTGTTAGTCAAAGTATTATGGCGTAATCACGGGTCAGAGGAAGCTACATGGGAGCCTGAGGACACGATCCGACAACAATACCCTCATCTCTTTTTATCAGGTAAATTTCGAGGCCGAAATTTCTTTAAGGGGGTAGAATTGTAACATCCTGAAATTCCGAATTTTATGTTTTGCATGATACTATGCGTTAGGCTAGTTAAGAGTGTTAGTTGTGTATGTTTAGGGGCCCTAAGAAGGCTTGGGGTTGAGTTGGGCCTTGGTAGAATTTTTGTATTTAAGCACTTAAGGGGGGAGAAGGTAAATGGTGTCAAGACTTAAAAGAATAAGTGTGTATTTTGCTAGCACAAGTGGAGGTAGTAGCAGAGTGGTGTGGCATTACATGAAGAGCCTTATGGGGTGGAGTTCGAATCCCACCTATTGCAACTTGTGGATTTAATTTTTTTTTGTGCTAATCAGGAGGAAGATGGTAAGTGTCGGCCATGGCTCTAAAGAAGGAAAGGAAGACTTTCAAATGATGGAAAGAACACTAAGGAGAAGAGTAAGGAGGAGATCAAGGAGAAAATAAGGAAAGAAATAAAGGAAAGAGATAAGGAGGATATGTTGGCCGAATTTTGGGAGGTGCTTAGGAAAGAATTTTGGTCAACCATTACCTTTATGGTGTTAGAGGTATACTGTTTTGGTAGGGAAATGTGGGGCCGAATTTCCTATAGCCTATTTGCAAGTTTGTGCATGAAAGGTTTTGTTTCTTTTTAACATTTTGGTACTTTCTTTTCCAACCTTTTTCCCTTGTTTTGTCGAAACACTCAAGCCAATTTGTTCACCTTTTTCCTTTGTTTTGCCGAAACACTCAAGCCATTTTGCTCTTCTTTTCTTGTTTTTTTTCTCACCGTTCCTCCTATCTTTCTCTATTCTTTCTTTAGTCGACCATATTTGGAGGACGAATCTTCCTCTTTTCTTTCTCTCAAAGTAGCTGAATACTCTTAGCCATTATCTCTTCTCCATTCTTGCTCGTTGAACATTTCTTCCTTGGTTGAATCGGGTAAGTGGCTTCATTCTATTCCTTTCATCTTCTTTTCTCCCTAGCCGAATGTGTGTCCATCATCATTCGGTTGTTTCACTTTGTTTCTAAACCAAAACACCATTCCCTTCTACTCCCTCATATCGTGATCATCTCATTTTTGTAGTGCTCTAATAGGTTTGCTGAATATCACATCCTTGCCGACTCATGTTTAGACTTAAGTCGAATCGGTGGGAGTCAGGTTCATCATCTATAAGGTAAGGAGTTTCTTCTTGGTTCATTCGATATCTCTCTTGTAACACCCTGGTTTAGGGGTTATGCGCTTGGAGCATAACTCGAGCAGTTGGTAGGCTTATGGTCATGTTGGAGGAATTTTTAGGGGTTTGGAGAACCCTAGAAGGCAAAAGAATGCTTTAGAAAATTTTTGGATTTTTAAGTAAAAAAGGGGAGCTTGGCGATGGGTGTCTTAAGAGAATTATTTGGGGGAATTAGACATAAGAATTGAGCTAGTAAAGTGGCAAGGGAGACGCCACTAAGAGCTTAAGGAAGTGACGCCTCAGGTGCAAGGGATGGGGCCAGTGTTCGAGCTGCGAAGGCAGCACTTTGGCCTTTATTTTTGGCGTCAGAGAGGTAAGAAGTTGGGTGGCTTTTGGAGGCTTAAAAGGTGGAGAAGACTTGGTCATTTTTTTTAAAATTTTTGCTAGGAAGAGGTTTGACTCATTCAAACTTTTTGAATGAGTGTTGGGGAGGAATTGTAGGAGCTAATAATGGGATTTTTTGTGGGAGGTTGGAGCTAGGCCGTATAGTATAAATAGGGGAGGGTAGAGTACTAGTTATTCATCAAGTCTTTTGCCTCTCCCTCTTGGTGTGCCGATTTCTCCTTTGGCCTCTGTAGTCAATATTTCTTTTGTTTTCTTCTTTCCCTTCCCTATTTGCGCTTTGACCGAACTCCCATTCCTTTCTCAAACTCTTTTCAAAACTCCATAACAAAGACCTTGTGTTGGCCGAATGCTCCAACTTCATTTGGTAGTGAAGCCAAACCTTTTCTCTTTTATTTAGCCAAGCTTGGTGCCGAACTCAGAGGAGTAGTGCTGTCGACATTTAGAGCTTGTAGCCAGCGCCAAGGAGTCTAAAGGAAGGTCTCGAATTGTTTGGACTCATCAAGGGGCAAATCGACAAAAGTACAGAGGAGCCTTTGAGATTTTAGATCGTTTCGGTAAGTAGTTAAATTGTAGTTGTTCGCTTGAGATTTTGTGTTATGACATTTAACCAAAGGGTTCTAATTAAGTGATTACGATGGACGTGGATTCGAGTACCAGTCAAGGTGGGCAAGGGAAAGTCCCCATCCCAAAGTTCAAGAAGAGATCCGTTTACTGGCATGCGAGACTCGCCACCGGGTGTGGACGTGCAACGTAAAACGCAAGCAAATAGCCGTAGTTTCGCTAGACGATAGCGTCGAGGATCGAGAGTCTAGAACTCCTAGTAATAAGGTGTGTAACTAACCCACTATTTCCGGGTTTTATGTGTTATATGTTTTACTAACAAGTGCAGTAATAAGTGTGCCATATATACCCCTAGAGGGTATAGCGTTGACCAGGTTAGTATCGGATCTATTGCAGTGTGATTATTTGTTTATGAGTATGTTTATGGATATTAATAAACATGTGCATGCATTATCACGATTATATTTTATGTGGCATGTGCATGGGTGGGTTATGAAAAGAAGGTGCGGGTGTACTTCGAGTGCGTGGGTTGATGTCGACTTTGTGCTACATCGTGGATTGGCGCCGATCGAGGTCGCGTTGTGGATCTTTGCGATTTAGTTCGCGTGGTTACCTTGATTGATATGGGCTTTATGCCATATCGTGGCTTGATGGATTGCTGTGTGCTCCATCGTGGTTTGATGTTAGCTATACGCTACATCGTGGATGGCATTGGTTGCCTTTTTGGAGGGAAAAGGAGAGGGTGACTCGATAGTCCCCTGGTGTGTGGTAGGCTGGATAAGGGGGTGTGTAGCGGATGGACCCTAGGTTGGGTTGGGAATCATGTTGCATTATTTTGTAATAATATGGAAATGGGCCAAGCCCAATATGACATGTGGTTAGGTATGTTTTGGGAACATACGTGGAAATGGGCCAAGCCCAGATGATATGTGGTTTATTGAGAAATGGGCCTAGCCCAGTATTTGAGTATGACTTGAATGTGGGCCAAGCCCAGATTGTGGTAAATGTTTAAAATGAATATATATATATTACTTGTTGCATTTGATAATTGGGATATTATGTGGCTAGCATGTGGGTGGGTTTCAGTGGTTAACTTACACACTGAGTCTGTATGACTCACCCAACTTTTTAATCATCGCAGGTGAGTCATTGTTAGTGGACGGGTTGGAGTGGATACAAGGTGACCCATGCAGAAGGAGATTTTCATACAGAAGATGTTTTACTTTATTTAAGTATTTTATATGATCAGTATTTTGGAATTTTAGTTGATGTAATAAGGGCCTCTTTGATTTAAAGTACTCTATTTATTAAGGTTGAAGTTTACTCTACACTTAGTAATATTTTCGCAAGAGATTCATATTATAGCAACTTATAATAATGTTTTAATTTGGAAGTTTTCAACAAGCTTATATTATTTATTAAGTTTTAAATGGACATGATTTTCAGAGATAATAAATCTTCAAGTTTAATTCTAAAGTCAAAGATTTCCAACCGTCTTTCCCAGTGACATAACCAGATTCGGTCGTAGTGAATGGGCCGGGTTTGGGGGTGTTACAGTTTGGTATCAGAGCCCGGTTCAAAACTCGGCTTTGAGGGTTTTGGGCCCAAAAACGTTTCAAAATGGGCTTGTCAAAAAAATATGGGTTTTTATGAAATATTTTCAGGTTATTCTGGCATGGCACCTGTACCTTCAACCCGAGTCCACCAGGTAAGTACTTCAGACTTGTGAAGTAATTTGATATATGAACTGTTATGGGCTTAGTTGGGCTCGTAGATTAGTGAACTAGGATCTGTTGAACCCTAGGGCTAGTCTACTCAAACACATGCATAAGACTTAAGATTACTAAACAAACCTGTGATTAAGTCGCCGAGTTAAGGTGTGGCAACCATTGTGCGCATGTCTAGGAGTGGATCCGGAAGAGCCTGGTACTTAAGCAGTCCTCGTGACTCACCTCCTCTTCGCTGGAATTCTACCTGGTGCGTAGCTACGGTTCACCTTAACCAAGAGGACTTGTTCATAGGCTAAACCAATTATTAAAACCCGAAAGGGATTTGCCTCACTGTTTTAAAACCCCTAGTTTTAAAACTACCAAAATTTACCCCTATGTTGAAAATTACTAAAATGCCCCTGACTTTCAAAATTTCTGGTTTAACCCCAAGCTTAATAAAATTTTCTTACTTTGCAAAAGTATCCAATTTTCTCAGATTTCAAAGTAATAACCCGACTATGGAAATTTACTGAAATTACCCCGATTGACAAATTACCAAAATACCCCAGTTACCAAAAATCTCGTTATACCTTCAATTTGTGAAATTTTCAAAATACTCTTCAATTTTGGGAATTTCAAAAAGATCCTGACCTATTAAAGTTTTGAATCGCTTTGGTTTATGACGAAAATGTCCCTGTAGGACAAAATGACGGAAATACCCCTGGGGTAGAAACGGGCAGAAATGTCCGAATAGTGAATGTGGGTGGTAGATACCACTGAATGTGCCTCTATTGAGGAAGGAATGTGTCCTTGTTGATGAACGGATGTGTGTGTGTGAATGTGATTCTTGAACTAGAGTAGTAAACTTGAACTGAGACTTTGTGTGATCGAAAGAACTACTTCTAAATATCTTTCATTCCATAAAATTTGCTCGTGGTTAAATAGTGGAACAATTTCTAATGCATAAAACTTGTTAATCAGATTAAATTGCGACGATAGAGATGAACTCTAGGGGACGCGGTAGAGGTAGAATGGCCGCATCGGAACCGGTGAGGGTCCGCCATGGGTCGAAGTGAAGTGCCGCCACCACAGTGGGCGTGAGGGGCAAGATCGGGACGAGGGAAGATGACGCGAGATCGCGGGCCATGTTGCGAGTGCTCGAGCGAGTAGCGAGAGCTAGTGTAGGAAGCGAGCTCGAAAGTCGATGATCGGAAAGGCTTAGATTGAACGGAGCCGAGATATTTAGAGGAGTATCCGGAGTGGCTCAAATATAGCGTAATATTGGCTAGAAGGAGTTGAAAGAATTATGGACGATTTGGACCGTACACAACGAAGAAAAGCTAAAAGGTCTTTGTTTCGCTTCTTCGGGATGAAGCTTATCGTTGGTGGCTCACCATCAAACAAGGTGTACCGGCAGATCGATTGGATTGGGAGTACTTTAAGGAAAAGTTTGAAGGAAAGTACGTTGGAGCAAGTTACTTAGACGCGCAAAGGAAAGCGTTTCTTAACCTAGTACAAGGGAATAAGTCGATAGCAGAGTATGAAGCTGAGTTTGTGCGACTAAGTCAAGACGCCAAAAGGAATCGTGGCTACCGATTATGAAAGGAGTGTTCGATTCGAAGATGGGTCGAGATGAGTTGCGGGAGCTGATCGCGCCACAAAGAGAAAGGGATTTTGCCATGCTGGTAGAGAAAGCTCGGATTGCCGAGGAGGTTAAAAAGACTATAAGAGAAAACCGAGAGAAGAATAGGAACGAGAATAAGAGAAATATTGGACCGTCAAGATCGTTGGGTAATGCCCGTAAAAGACCTAGGATCGAGAATCACAATGCGTATACTTGCCCCAAAGGATCGGAATCGTTCTTGTGTTCGATGTGGAAGACCTCACACAGAGAGAGTGTTGGGGAAATAGTAAAGAATGTTTTCGGTGCGGATCTAAGGCACATCCGTTAAGGATTGTCCTCGAGCGACGAGGGTCGTGGTTCAAGTCATGGAAGGAATGGTTCTAGTCTGAGTCAACCAAGGATGTGATATTAGGTAAGCTTCTTTGCTTTGGGTACATGCTTTAATTACTTTGTTGCCTATGAGTTAGCCTTTTCACGTGTTGCTAAGGGAGGTGTTTCAATTTTGAGCATGAACCGAGAGATTGTGTAGGTCACGATAGCCTTAGTAAGATCAGAGAGCGCAAAGATAAGCGTAAGGTGGTAAGATAGGTTGTATGGACGTTTGTTAGCAAAGTAATTTCGAGGACGAAATTATTTCTAAGGAGGGTAGAATTGTAACACCACTGTTTTAGGGGTTATGCGCTTGGAGCATAACTCGAGCGATTAGTAGGCTTATGGTCATGTTGGAGGAATTTTTAGGGGTTTGGAGAACCCTAGAAGGCAAAAGAATGCTTTAGAAAATTTTTGGATTTTTAAGTAAAAAGGGGAGCTTAAGCGATGGGTGTCTTAAGAGAATTATTTGGGGAATTAGACATAAGAATTGAGCTAGTAAAGTGGCAAGGGAGACGCCACTAAGAGCTTAAGGAAGTGACGCCTCGTGTGCAAGGGATGGGGCCAGTGTTCGAGTGCGAAGGCAAACACTTTGGCCTTTATTTTTGGCGTCGAGAGGTAAGAAGTTGGGTGGCTTTTGGAGGCTTAAAAGGTGGAGAAGACTTGGTCATTTTTTTAAATTTTTGCTAGGAAGAGGTTTGACTCATTCAAACTTTTGAATGAGTGTTGGGGAGGAATTGTAGGAGCTAATAATGGGATTTTTGTGGGAGGTTGGAGCTAGGCCGTATAGTATAAATAGGGAGGGTAGAGTGCTAGTTATTCATCAAGTCTTTTGCCTCTCCCTCTTGGTGTGCCGATTTCTCCTTTGGCCTCTGTAGTCAATATTTCTTTTGTTTTCTTCTTTCCCTTCCCTATTTGCGCTTTGACCGAACTCCCATTCCTTTCTCAAACTCTTTTAAAAACTCCATAACAAAGACTTGTGTTGGCCGAATGCTCCAACTTCATTTGGTAGTGAAGCCAAAACCTTTTCTCTTTTATTTAGCCAAGCTTGGTGCCGAACTCGTGAGGAGTAGTCTTTGTCGACATTTAGAGCTTGTAGCCGCGCCAAGGAGTCTAAAGGAAGGTCTCGAATTGTTTGGACTCATCAAGGGGCAAATCGACAAAAGTACAGAGGAGCCTTTGAGATTTTAGATCGTTTGGTAAGTAGTTAAATTGTAGTTGTTCGCTTGAGATTTTGTGTTATGACGTTTAACCAAAGGGTTCTAATTAAGTGATTACGATGGACGTGGATTCGAGTACCGGTCCAAGGTGGGCAAGGGAAAGTCCCCATCCCAAAGTTCAAGAAGAGATCCGTTTCTGGCAGATGCGAGACGCCACCGGGTGTGGACGTGCAACGTAAAACGTTAAGCAAATAGCCGTAGTTTCGCTGAGACGATAGCGCCGAGGATCGAGAGTCTAGAACTCCTAGTAATAAGGTGTGTAACTAACCCATCGCTTTAGGGTTTTATGTGTTATATGTTTTACTAACAAGTGCGAGTAATAAGTGTGCCATATATACCCCTAGAGGGTATAGCGTTGACCGAGTTAGTATCGGATCTATTGCGGTGTGATTATTTGTTTATGAGTATGTTTATGGATATTAATAAACATGTGCATGCATTATCACGATTATATTTTATGTGGCATGTGCATGGGTGGGTTATGAAAAGAAGGTACGGGTGTACTTCGAGTACGTGGTAGATGTCAGCTTTGTGCTACATCGTGGATTGGCGCCGATCGAGGTCGCGTTGTGGATCTTTGCGATTTAGTTCGCGTGGTTTACCTTGATTGATATGGGCTTTATGCCATATCGTGGCTTGATGGATTGCCGTGTGCTCCATCGTGGTTTGATGTTAGCTATACGCTACATCGTGGATGGCATTGGTTGCCTTTTTGGAGGGAAAAGGAGAGGGTGACTCGATAGTCCCCTCGTGTGTGGTAGGTCGGGATAAGGGGGTGTGTAGCGGATGGACCCTAGGTTGGGTTGGGAATCATGTTGCATTATTTTGTAATAATATGGAAATGGGCCAAGCCCAATATGACATGTGGTTAGGTATGTTTTGGGAACATACGTGGAAATGGGCCAAGCCTGGATGATATGTGGTTTATTGAGAAATGGGCCTAGCCCAAAGATTTGAGTATGACTTGAATGTGGGCCAAGCCCGCATTGTGGTAAATGTTTAAAATGAATATATATATATTACTTGTTGCATTTGATAATTGGGATATTATGTGGCTAGCATGTGGGTGGGTTTCATGGTTAACTTACACATCGAATCAGTATGACTCACCCAACTTTTTAATCATCGCAGTGAGTCATGGTTAGTGGACGGGTTGGAGTGGATACAAGGTGACCCATGCAGAAGGAGATTTTCATACGAGAAGATGTTTTACTTTATTTAAGTATTTTATATGATCAGTATTTTGGAATTTTAGTTGATGTAATAAGGGCCTCTTTGATTTAAAGTACTCTATTTATTAAGGTTGAAGTTTACTCTACACTTAGTAATATTTTCGCAAGAGATTCATATTATAGCAACTTATAATAATGTTTTAATTCGGAAGTTTTCAACAAGCTTATATTATTTATTAAGTTTTAAATGGACATGATTTTCAGAGATAATAAATCTTCAAGTTTAATTCTAAAGTCAAAGATTTCCAACCGTCTTTCCCAGTGACATAACCAGATTCGGTCGTAGTGAATGGGCCGGGTTTGGGGGTGTTACATCTCTACTCGGTTATTTTGCAAATCGGATCGAAGGTTATGACTAATCGATTATTTTAGGGACTAAATCACTCGTTCTTCTCTACTCGTTGACCCTTCGGAAGTAGTGGTAAGACGAAATCCTCTCCCTAAACAACTACTTTCTCTCATCGTAGTATTATTCTGATCGAGACTCTTTCAATGGAGGCAAGTGGTAGAGTTATTAAGGGAAAATCGATAGGAGGGCAAAAAGGGAGTGAACTTGCAATCTCTACTCCCAAGTTCAAAGGTAGGGCGGTATCGGCAGTTCGGGATTTTCCACCAGGTTGTGGACCATCTTCTGGTGAGAGTAGGCAAATCGTGGTCGTTCACGATACTAAAGGTAAGCATTTCTTTAGATCGTTTGATTTAGATTTGGATTAAGACACTATTTTTGTTAGTTAATCGAGTGTTATGGTGTCATAGGTGCCGACAATCAAGAAGGTTTAGTCCTTACCGTAATCAGGTGTGTAATCTCACACTGAAATCCTGTAAATCCGTGATTCACCATCATGTTGGAAAAATAGATCGATGTTGCTTACGAATCTAATAATCGTAATATGGCATGAATCAAGTAACTTGCTTAAACAACATTAATTCTAAGATCTGTCAAAATCGGTATTAATTCGTAAAATTACCAAAATGCCCTTATGGGCCAAATTACTAAAAAGCTCTAATGGGTCGTTTTTACGAAAATGCCCCTATGGGCCGATTTACCAAAATGCACTAACGGGCCAATTTGCTAGAATGCCTTAGTGGGATGAATTACCAAAGTGCTTTAATGGACCGATTCACCATTAGATTAATGGTTGTTATATATGTGGATATATTTTTATTATGTTGCATCTTTACATATTGCATGGGTTGGGAAAAAATTGTATGGAGAGCAGTGTAGCCTGGTGGCATAGCCACAATTCGTTTATTATTGTGCTTAATTATGATTTCGATGGCTTGACCACAAAATATTATACAAATAGCAGCTCGACTGCAAATTGGTGTGAGCGGCAGGGTGGGTTGACTTGATCCCTACAGGTGTGATTGGCTTGTCGGGGGTGTGATGGATGGATGGGTTGGGTTACATTCATTTCATTTATTTATTACTATGTAAATGGGCTTAGGCCCAAGATTATGCTATGCGGGTTCAGGCCCAGTGGATGACGGTAAGGGGATTATACACTGAGTTCTTGAAACTTACCCCCCTTTCTTTTTCTAAATCCTTGCAGGTGATCCTTAGTGACGAGGACTTGGGACCATGGATGACTCGGTGGAGGCCATACTTTTGGAATGATATTTTCAAACTTTAGTAAATTTCTTTTCCGCTTTATTTCGTTACTTTTACTATTTTGGGTTTAAAGTTGTAAAAGGCCTGCAGGATTTTTATTTTGTTTTATGTTTGACGTACTTATTATCTTCCATGAATTGTTTTAAACGGGGATTTTCTGAGATCATAAACAACGGTTTTTCTTAAAATTTATCAACAAACGGATTTCATAACAAATATGTACGAATAATTTAACTTGTATTTTCCTTCAAATTATCAACAATATTTTCAAAAGTCACGGTTTCTAAAAGATCACTAATTTGAATATTGATTCTTCAATCAACCTCTCTAGATTAGTAGTATTTTTATCGAATATTTCTAATCAAACTAGTTTTCTTAACTATGACGAAATAATGCCTACTTTAGTAAGAATAGCAAATTCTTTATACGTTTTCTTCATTTGACATGTCAGATCCGGTCATACCGCATGGGCCGGGTTTGGGGTGTTACATTTTATGGTATCAGAGCCTGATTGCAAAACTCGGCTGTGGTTTGGGTTCAAAAATGTTTTCTAAAACTGCTTGAAATTTGAATTATAAATACATGCCTTAGAGGAAGTATGACACCACGAGTATCCGGCACCAAGTCAGTAAGTTTTTGTTTTCATTTTATGATTATTGTGGTATGACTGTAGTAAGAAAACTTTACAAAATAGAGATACTCTAGAACTTTTAGCTTTAGGAGCTGAAACTATAGAGATTGAGACTTTAGGATACATTTTGCGAAAACAGCTTTACTTCCTATAATACATAAAACATTGTTTAATAAACATTGAATCGCATATTGATTCATAAGACTTTTTACCAGATTAAATCGACTTAGCAAACATGACCGCTAGAGGACGTGGACGCGGTAGACGTGGATGTGGTAGAGGCCGAGGTGCTAGAGTTGTATCTGAGGCATTTGGACATATGCCGGAAATGGACGCACCTATGTCACCGGTAACTGAAGCTGGGTCACATGATCGAATGAGAGAGGACGATGCTCTGTCCCAAGCGATGTTGCGAGTTCTAGAAAGGTTTGCTGGGGCAAGAACTGGGTCGACAGCTCGTGGGTCGATATCTGAGCGACTTAGATCGAATGGGGTCGAAGTTTTTAGGGGTATTTCGGGTGTAGCCCCTAGTGTAGCGGAGTACTGGCTTAAGGCGGTGGAGCGGATTATGGACGATCTGGATTGCACAGCTGAGCAGAAACTGAAAGGGGTTGTGTCATTGCTAAGAGACGAGGCGTATCAGTGGTGGCTCATTGTTCGGGAAGGCACTCAGGCTGATCGTATTACCTGGGATTTCTTTAAGACAGCATTCCAGGGAAAATATGTCGGGGCTAGCTATGTAGATGTCCGAAGAAAGGAATTCCTGAATCTGGTTCAAGGAAGTAGATCTGTGGCAGTATACGAGGTGGAGTTTCTGTGTCTGAGCCGGTATGCCCAGGGAATAGTGCCGACTGATTACGAATGTTGTGTGCGTTTTGAGGATGGGTTGCGTGATGAGTTACGGGTATTGATAGCCCCAAAAAAGGAGAGGAATTTTGCTACAACCGGTGAAAATCCCACTATGGAAATGGGAAAGGATAACGATGGACTTTGTTAGTGGGTTACCTTTAACGCCTACTAAGAAAGATTCAGTATGGGTGATAGTGGATCGGTTAACGAAGTCTGCTCATTTCCTACTTGTTCATACGGATTATACGTTGCAAAAGTTGGCCAAGTTGTATATAGCAGAACTCGTGAGGTTGCATGGGGTACCAGTGTCTATTATATCGGACAGGGATCCTAGGTTTATAGCACGGTTCTAGAAGGCTTTACATGAAGCGTTGGGTACAAGACTAAATTTCAGCACGACGTTTCATCCGCAGACTTATGGTCAGTCGGAAAGAGTAATCCAGATTTTAGAAGACATGTTAAGGGGCTGTGTAATCGATTTCAGGGGAAGTTGGGAATATTTTCTACCATTGGCAGAGTTTGCATACAACAATAGTTATCAATCCAGCATCCAGATGGCACCCTATGAGGCGTTGTATGGTCGTAGGTGTCGTACTCCTACTTGCTGGACTGAGCTGGGGGAGCGACAGTTATTGGGTCCAGAATTAATCTCGGAGACGGAGGAAAAAGTTAAGGTAATTTGGGCTCGGTTAAAAGAAGCTTCAGATAGACAGAAATCATACGCGGATCTGAAGCGGAAGGAGATAGAGTTCTCTGTGGGTGATCAGGTCTTTTTGAAGGTCTCACCTTGGAAAATTCTGAGATCATAAACGGTCCATGAATTGTTTTAAACGGGGATTTTCTGAGATCATAAACAACGGTTTTTCTTAAAATTTATCAACAAACGGATTTCATAACAAATATGTACGACTAATTTAACTTGTATTTTCCTTCGAATTATCAACAATATTTTCAAAAGTCATGGTTTCTAAAAGATCACTAATTTGAATATTGATTCTTCAATCAACCTCTCTAGATTAGTAGTATTTTTATCGAATATTTCTAATCAAACTTGTTTTCTTAACTATGACCAAATAACGCCTACTTTAGTAAGAATCGCAAATTCTTTATACGTTTTCTTCATGTGACATGTCAGATCCGGTAATACCGCATGGGCCGGGTTTGGGGTGTTACATATATATACAACCAAAACATATGCATTTACAAGTCATTTCTAACAGCTAAACACACAACCATATTAATATCATTTACAAGCCAACTCTCATGGCTATATTCACAACCAAAATACCACAAGTAGCCTATACATGCCATATACCTATATACACAACTCAAAAGTACCAAATAGATGTCCAATAGTGCAATGATGTTCCCGAAGACTTTCGGATCCGAGCTAGCCTTGATTCACTATAAAACATAGAAAGGTACACAAAGTAAGCTTCATACTAAATTTACTCAATAATTCATGAAACACAATTAATCAATTTGAACAAGTTAATGTGTCATTGATGGTAATATCACATCTTTCATAAACTTATTCATATACTAATATGCAAAGTCCTAACAACCTGTACCAATTCATAACGAACTCATAACTTCCCGTAGCACTATCGAATACTTGATGTTTCACACATTAAGTTCCATCGCATAGTCGAAGCTATTATAATTTCGCACATTAAGTGCCTTACTCGATGTTTTGCACACTAAGTGCCAGCGCATAGCTGAAGCTATTGTAACTCCGCACACTAAGTGCTTTACATAGCCGAAGCTATTTCAGTCTCGTACACTAAGTGTCGTATATAGCCGAAGCTATCTCTAATCGCACACTAAGTGCTAAACATTGTCAATTTATCGTCGAACATGACCGTAGTCTCATGTATACAATTTATGCAATATCAAAGCGTTAAAAGCATAATTGTAATATTTTTATCACGTACGAACTTACCTTGGATGCTAGAATGGCGAATCGAGTCGTTTAGTCGATCACTTTCGTTTTCCCCTGATCTAGATCTTAATTCTGCTTTTCTTGATCTAAATGTATTAAAAATTAACTTATTCAATCTCATATTCATTCAATTTATTCCAAATCACACTTTAAATTACTTTTACACTTTTACCCCTAAATTTTTACATTTTCACAATTTAGTCCTTATTTCACAATTACACAAAATTCACATAATTCAACAAGACCCATGCTTGGCTGAATTACCATAATGCCTTTACCAGCCCGAAACTTTCATTTATTTCTCATTTCATCCACTCAATTTGTATATTTCACAATTTAATCCCTTTTTGACATTTTTGTCAAAAATCACTTTACAAAACTAGTTTAACTATTAACTAACTTTCATAATCTATCATAATTCATCAAATTACTCAAGAATTAAACAATGGAAACTTGTTAAACCTTTAACAATTTCGAAATTAAAGGTACGAGCTAGCTAGAACACGAAGCAACGATCACAAAAACATAAAAATCATCAAAAACCGAGCTCAAAACACTTACCAATCAAGCCTTGCAAGTGCCGAATGTAAAAGATTCAAACCCTTCCTTTCTTTTCTAATTTTCGGTTGTAAGTGAGAAAGATGAACATATATTGCATTTGTTTTTATTTTATTAACCTTTATTTGTCTTTTTACTAATTTACCATTAAAATAATTCATATTTACACAAATGCCAAACCAAATGTAACACCCCAAACCCGGCCCAAACGCTACGACTAGATCTGGTAAGCTACGGGTTGAACTTTAAAAACTTTGCTTTGAAGGGACTTGATATCTTGGTTTGTTTATTTAGGTATTCAGTTAGAAAAATGATATTTGATGAAAAACTTTGTTTTTTTTTTATTGAACATGTTTGAAAATCCCATTTTATTACTCCTTATGACTTAAGTCCATGATCATAAATTTATAAATTGTAAACATTAACAAATAGAAAATCGAAACCTAAGCCATGGGCCTTAATACATAAATAATCCAAAAATTTAAACTTAAAAAAAATCAAAAATAGTTTATGAAAATAAAAGACTTGATGGCCCCTCGAGTCCGCTTCGGCTCCCATGTCCACGATCTACCGCTCATCCAAAAGTCGAAAGTAAAGGGTGAGTCACCAAGACTCGATGTGCAAATCCCAAAACACATGAAAGGCTTTAGGCCCACAAACACATTATGGGCTTTGGCCCATACATAACGGCAACAACATATTTACATGCAACATGGCCCAACCCAACCTAAAAGTCCGTCCTCTACACACCACCCGTACCACCAACACACACTCGGGATTTCTACAATCAACCCGCCAACCGCTACACACCATATCGACGATGTCATGCTGTCGCTTATAATGCCGATCACCATGTGACCTTATAATCCATCGTGGGCAGAGCCACCGATCACCGTGGTGACCTCATAATCAAGTGTGGCGAGCCACCGATCACTAATGTGACCTAATCATATATATCGTGGTTTTACCACCGATCATCGAGTGACCTATTAGCATGCTCTTCCCCTTCATCACATTAACCCTATCCCATGCATACATCCATGCAAAATCACACAATACACTACCTAAATGATCTCGTGTTTTTACATACATCGATACACACATAGAGAAGTTTCTATGGTTACGCACTGCATCCTTTGCACGCTTACTGCTTGGGTAAAACGATCGCCCACACACCTTTTCCCGCTTTTTAGCCCATAACATACATATTACGGTTTTAATTAGTGTGTTAGAGATCTACACACTGATTACATATCAAGACGAGACCTTCTATGTCGACACTATCGTAAGCCGATACGACCGCTAACTGTCTAAGATTTTGCTCCGAAGCCGATCCACAACCCGGTGGCCAATCCCGAACTGCTGACATCACTTGTTTCTTAAACTTAGGGATTGGGTTTACAGATCCAATCCCCTCATTCGTCTGAATGACATGTGATTCCATCACAAGACCTTATCAGTTGCTACCATCACAACATAAAGTTAAGATCACAACTAAGATAACGAATCTTAACGAGAATCCAAAGAGAACCCTTACCTTGAAGTCTAAAAATAATAATATGGTTCGTACGTTAACGATTTCTGGCTTAAGAACCTAGGCGATTAGATCTCCTTCAAATCCCGGAATGCCGCCCAAAAAAATGCGAGATTAGTGAAAACGTCAAACTAAAGATGGCCTAACAACCATCTAGCCATTCGGCTATGGTCTTAAAAACCGAAAAAGATCACCATTAATAATAGCACAAGTCGACACTTACCTCTACATAGAATTCGGCAACTCCTAGAAGGTTTCGGCTTTTGAGAAGATCAAGGAGAGAAGATGATAAGAAGAAATCTATGTAGATTTGGCTTTTAGTTGAAGAGTTCGGCAAAAAGGGAATAGGAGGTATTCGGCTATGGAGATGAGAAGAAGGTTCAAAGTTTCAGCTTTTGAAGAAATCGAGAAAAAGGTATAGAGAGAGCTATGAGGTTTCAGCTTTGTAGAAGAAAACAGAAAAAGAATAATGGACTTTCAGCTTTTGCGTAGAAGTGCAGATGAGAGAATAGGCTTAGAGATTTTGACTTTTGCAGAGAATGAGAGAATAGAGAAACCCTATTGTCGAAATTAAAGAAGAGAGAGTGGGAGAATAAGACCCTAATGCCGAAAAATAAAAAGGTATTCCCCTCACTTGAATACAAAATTTCGGCACCTACTTCCTAAATCCCGAAAATGCCATTTTGATGACTTAAAGTTGAGCTACAAATCAAGGGAAATTTTGGCACCCCTTGAGTATACCAAAACCGATTCCCCCTCCTCCTTAGTGTTGGAATTTCGGCCACCACTGTGACCAGCAGATAAAACCTAAATTTTCTCCCTTATCTTCATCTTATCACTCATCCAAAAGAAACCTAGATCACACCACCTCTTCCTCCCTTTATCTGTCACATTATCCACATTATTCATTCAATTAATCTCCCTATTTTTAAGCATGCTAGCCGTCCCCCTCTATCCATTTAAATGCCGAAAATTAGCTAAAATTTAACTAACATAATTGGACTTCATGCGACTCGAACTTGAGCCTCCTCAGCTGACGCCACCTCTCTGTTCCCTAAGTGGCGCCATTTTGCCACTGGGCCACAAGCCCATCTGTGTCTTAAAACTCAGATAACTTCTTTTAAGCCCTATCTTATCAGGCTTTCCACTAGAGTGTCCAAACAAAAAATTCGATTAAGGCCTCGGCCCAACCCTGAGCCCATTCTTAACCCCTTAAACACCCTATCTAGCACATCAAGCATAACATAAACATCACAGCACATTAAACGCAAAGGCCCATTAATTTAGGATGTTACACTAAATATCATCCACTAACTCACAATTGGACTATTTACCTCATAAGGACTTAAACTTTAAGGTTCTATAGATATTTAATACACTTAACTAATAGAACAGCACTTTTGCACTTTACGCGATTTAGTCCTTTTCTCAAATTGAGCAATTAACCAATAAAATTAGTTCACGAAATTTTCACACATACATGCTATCATACTGTAATCAAATAAAATAATATTAAAATAATTTTTTGATGTCAGATTTGTGTAACAGTCCGATTTAGACCCTAATCAGAACATTGGTTTCGGGACCATAAATCCGAGTCAGAAAAATATTTTAATATTATTTTGGATGTCTACAGAATGTGAATTAATATGTGTGAAAATTTTATCGTTTGTGTGCTCGATTTAAGAAAAAGGATTTAATCGCGTAAAATGAAAAATTAGCATGCTATATGTAAAAGTACCTTTTTTGCTATGGTTTCTTAAATTTAAAGCCCTTAAAATGAAGTTTAACCATTGATAAATGGGATGGATGGTATTAGGCTTAAGTTATAATGTTTTCATATTATATTATAAAGGTTAGTATGGTAATTTAGTAAATTAATGTAAGATAATAAAACATAAACTAAAATCAAGCATGTTCATCTTTTATCAAAGTCGAAAATTGTAAGAAAAAGAAAAGAAAAAGAGATTTAAGGGTTCGGCCATGTCTAAGATAAATTAAGGTAAGTGTCTTACTCGGTTTTTGATAATTTTTACGTTTTTGAGATCATTGCTATGTAATCTATCAAGCCCATGTCTCAATTTTTTAATTTGATGATGATTTTGTGTTCTGCCATTGTTGAAAGCTTGTGGCTTTTGTTGTTTGATGATGGAAAATAAAATATATGTGTTTGGTTTTGATGATTTGGTTATGGTATAAATCTATTTGGTATGGATCATAACTTGTATGATTGGTATCTTGATCATATGTCTTGATTGGTTTTGTCGTGAATAACTTATGAATTAGTTCATACTAGTAAGTTTAAAACATAGTATGTATGCTTGTGAGATTTTACTATATGATTCGGCTAAAGAGTATGAAAGAGCATGATGTATATTCGGCCATGATCTAAACTTATTTTGAAGTTGTATTTATGCTATAAATTGGTTGAGGGATAGGTTTTGGTTGTGGTATGATGTTGGCTTAATGGGGATGTATGTTTTGTAATAAGAATTGGTGTGGAAATGATAGATGATATTCCTATATGTTCAGTCATGACATGTTAATTTAAATTATATACATATTTATATATGCGCATATGTCATAGTTGCTAATGTAATGAGTTGGTTGCGTAAAGACAAGTTGGTATGTTATTTAGACTTACTAATATGCTAATAAACTAGGTGTACTATGAATTTATTAATTGTGACCGAAAATGATGATTGGTATAATAGTAAAATAGATGTGAATTAATGGGTGAGTAATGCATTAAATGTTAATATTGGACGTGATTTGTTGTTAGAATTTAGTTGGTGTTTTGGTTATGCGGTTGTAATTTAGATATGGTAATTGATATGTGAATTGAGTACTATTAGTTGGTATGTGTTCTCAAAATGGTTTAAATTAATATGTTCATATGTGCATGGTCTTGTAAATAGGAAAGAGGTATGTTTAGTCTTTAATAAATGTGTCAAGTATGTTTGTTCATAATAACCTTTTCCAATACCGCATATGATATTGGATATTAAACTTTGTGAAATGTTTTGTTTGGTCAATTAAGTGCATGTATATACTTATGAGAATAAGTGACTAATATTTATTAAAATTTTGAATATCATTATAATGATAAGCTCACGATTTATGTATGTATTTTAAGGCATTTTGTGTGGCTTTGAGACATGTATATTGTTTTGTAAATATGGTATATGTTTGAAATGAATTCGATTGAACTTTGAGATATGATTCGTATATTTAGTGTGATTAATAATTTAAGTTTAATATTTAATTAGCAATATGTTATATATATATTTGCGAATATGACCTATGTGATTATGTGAATATACGAAAGCTGTATTTTCTTCGGTAATGCCTCGTAACCCTAATCTGGTGAAAGATACGGGTTAAGTGTGTTACATTTTATTGGTATCAGAGCTACAATTTAGTCGGTTCTAGAACTAACGTAGCGCGTGTGAGTCTAGCTATACATGCCATAATATTATACTACGATAGTGTGATGATTCCTGAAAATTGAAATGTGTTTTCGTATAGTAAATGGATCCCGATCGAGCCATAGCTGATGATGTGGAAAGTAATGCGCCCACTCCTACTCAGGGGGCAGCGCCAGCTAATTCTAGGCCAATTTTGAGTAGTCATGAGAGTGATAAACAAGTCTTCTATCAGATGATGAACAATTGGTTCACACAGTACATTCGTACAAATCTGGCTGTTCAACAACCTTCACCCCCGCCTAATCCTCCTCTAATACCTGTAATACCTCAAGAACTTGATCCGATGAGATCACATAAGCCCCGTGTTGATAAAATTAGAAAATACGGGGCTGAAGAATTCAGAGCCAATGTTTATGATGATGCTGAGCGAGCTGAATTCTGGCTCGATAATACTATCCATGTGTTTGATGAGCTCTTCTGTACACCTGATGAATGTATTAAATGTGATGTATCATTTCTTCGAGATTCTTCGTATCACTGGTGGAATACACTGGTTTCGGTGGTTCCAAAAGAATGGGTTACCTGGGAGTTCTTTCAGACTAAATTCTGTAAGAAATACATCAGTCAGAGATTCATTGATCAAAAGCGCAAAGAATTCATCGAGTTGAAACAGGGTCGTATGACCGTAACAGAATATGAACGGGAATTTGTGAGAATTAGCATATATGCCCGAGAGTGTGTTTCGACAGAAGCAATTATGTGTAAAAGATTCGAAGACGAGCTGGATGAAGACATTAAATTACTCGTTGGGATTCTTGAAATAAAAGAGTTCGTCATACTTGTTGAATGAGCGTGCAAAGCTGAAGAGCTCGGGAAAGGAAAAAAAGCTAATTTTGAAGCTAGAGATTCCCGTAAGAGATCATCGAGTAAGACCTTTCAGTCAACATCAAAGAAATTCCGAGATGACTTTAGCCGTTCAAAGGCTACTACGGGTTATTCTAGACGGGATCGAGATAGACCACCTGCGAGCTCGAGAGCTACCTCAGTAGCTAGTGTTGGTAACATCCAACCGAACCAACCTGAGTGCAAACACTGGAGTAAATGACATCTCGGCAGCTGTAGATTGAATGATTCGACTTGCTTTAAATGTAGATCGATGGATCACTTCATTCGTGAATGCCCTGAGTTGGTTGAGCAAGACATGAAGCAGAATATGAGGCCGAGTAACACGATAGCTCGTGGTAGACCACCCAGAAATACGGGTAATGTGAGTGGCAGTCAGAGAGGAACTAAAGACATAGCTGTTAGATCGAAGGCTCGTGCACCTGCCAGAGCTTATGCTATTCGCGCTCGCGAAGAAGCTTCATCTCCAGATGTGATTCACTACAGCAAAACAGACTTTTAGCGGCGCTTTTCTCACAAACGACGCTAATTTGTACAGATTTGCAATATACAGTTTCTCCAATATCATACCCTTCCTGCATTAAACCCAACCAAAAATAGCAAATGTAGCATATAATTCCAACCCAAAACAACAAATGTAGCATAAAAATCTCACCAAAAGCATTAATTCTAAATGACACTTCAAATTCAATAAAAGACTTACGATATAAATTAATAAATGAAGTATAACTGAAAATATTCTTACAATAATGTTAAATGTAACAATGTTAAAAATAATCTGACAACGAGAAAATAAATGTCTAAGATGGCGGCCTTTGCGACTGCTGAAACATCTTCATCATAGTCTGAAGCTGTAGCTAGAGTTCATCATACTTTCTGTTCTGCTCTGCCTCTCTCGCTGTTGCCTTCGCTTTAAGTTGAGAAATTTGCTCAATCGTGCTCGCTTGTGTCTGAGCTATCTGGTCTTTTAACCTCTGAACTTCAGCTTGAGATTGACTCCCGGAAAGCATGTACTGCTGAGAGCCGGATCAAAATATTGGGTCGGGGTAACACCAGATCCTTGAAATTGAACCCGACCATACCTTTCAGGACCTAAAACATCAGTAATAATTCTGTTATCAATACCCTCAAGATTAACGAACTATCGATCGACCAAAGCGTAGCTTCATACTCGCCTTTTTCTCCTTTAGTTTCTCCTAATAAATCAATGAAAGAGTTAGAAACGAAATATATAATAAGAAGGAATGCAACATAACTTAACATTATTAATTTAAAACTACTAATGACGAATTAAACTATTATAATTAAACATTATAAATATTTATAATAAATCAAATTTTATTAAGTAAATATACCATAATTTCTCCACTTTTCTGATGTTATCGGAGATCCATCTTTCTTCCTATAAGTAATGTCAAAAAGTCAAGGTGTCCAACTTTTTGACCAGACGAGACTTCCTCTGAGTGTAGTAGTAAAAATATAATTTAATAGTATAAAGTCATTAATATTTGTGAATTAATAAATTATAATACCTCGGCCTCATTTACATAAGCAAAACTTCTCGACCTGCCGTGTGCGTGAATTTTTGTTTCACCTCACGCTTGTTCCAACTCGCTCACGGTCCTACATAATGAAATTTTTATTACGTATATAGTAAATATTATAAACCGAAAATTTTATAAGACTTTAGAATTACGTAATACCTCTCATTTCTTTGAATTCCAGAATCTAACCGCATCTTCCCATTGGTACCTCAACATTCCCGGCGGGACATTTCGCAATTTTTCTTCGAGGCTTATGTCTTTCTTAAAATATTCCTTTTTCAAAGTGCTTTTATGGTCTCTCCATTTTTTACCCAATGTCTTCTTGATATAGTCATCGGCAAATCTCTCCTAAAAAAACATAAGTTTAGAAAGTAAATATAAATGAAACTTAAACCAAAGTATTATAAATTACATTCACGTTTTGTTACCTTAATATTATTGAGAGCTTGATTTTTGTTGCCATTAGGCATGTGATGCCATGATTTGTATTTGATGGGCAACATATTGGCATTTCATGCTATAATGACCAAATAGCCTGCTAAAAGTCGAGCTTCAGATCCAACAGGCTGGCCATGACTGTTTCTCCTTACTTTGACACGCTCGACAGGATTTAGGTCGTATAAATCTTTAAGCAGCGTACATCCCCGACCTCTGCGCGTCCCACCACTTTTAGCTAAAAAATGATATATTATTATTATATTAAAACTGAAAAATGAATCAATAATAAAAGTCAACATGCATGTAAAATAAACTTAACATTACTTTAAAATTCTGCAGGCTCGTCATCTATCTCCGGCACATTCAAAGATCCAACAACTGTTTGCTATTCACTATTTCCTTCTTCCGAATTTGTAGTATTCTGGACAATACTTAAATCTCGTAATCTTCTTCTACGCATTTTTCCTGCAATACACATAAAATAGTTGAAATTTTAGTAACAAATAACAACAATAATAGCACATATAAAATAGTTAAATTATATAACATGACCAAGATTAAAATTATAATATTACATATAAATAAAAAATCATAAAATCTTACTACATCGTAATTCGTAAATATCTTCGTTCACATCCTGACGAACCCATTGAAATTGTGTACTAGTACTAGGGATATTTTCATTTAAGTTTTGTTCTGGAAAAGGCAAAGTTTCTGATCTTTCGACGATGTCATCTCTACTTCCATTACCCATGTCAAACAAGTCTCTAAGGGTGTTCCGGAGTACAACGTACCAACTCTCATCAATTGGATCTTTTGAGTAAAAAACTTGTTTCACTTGAGAAGAAAATACATACGGCTCGTCCATCAATTATTCTCCAGTGTGAATCAATCAAGAGAAATTCACCATTGTAAAACCATATTGATCATTTTTAATTCCGCGAGCCGTTTTCACATCAGCCCAATCACCTCAAAATAAGACAACTTTCCATCTTCCATAATAATCCAACTCAATTATGTCAGTAAGAAGTTCGTAATACTCCACATTCCCCTCGACAGGATTACTGTCCCTAGCACTAGCATAACTTGTAATTGAAGAATTAACAACAATTCCACAATTTTTGGTTCTCCTCAATCTCTCGCGATACTTTGTATGAAATCTGAATCCATTGATGAGGAAGGCACTATATCTTTTCACTATTCTATTTGGACCTTGGGAAAGCCATTTAACTTCATCATTTACTTCATTTCGACTCCAAACCTATTGAATCGAAAGTAAATTGTGTAATTATAAATGTTATGAGAAAACATTACTACTTGTCAATGAAAACTTCAATTGCATATCGTTTGGCTTAACCATTCATGAAATGATTATGTGAACAACTTATTAATTTCTTGTTGTTGTAATCTTCGGGACCGTGAACGAGCTCTCAATATTTGTTTGTACTCACTACGTTACAAAAAGGTTTACTTTGTTAGAAGATAAACAAATTATAATTGATGAATATTTATCAAATTCTAGAACTTACTTGCGTAATGGTTCCATTGAATCGTGATGAAAAAGAACATATCGATGTGCACCCACGATCTATCATCTAATTCTGCAATTTCAAATTTGCCGATTGGTTCTCCGAAACTTTAAAATAAATAAGTTTTGGCCAAGTTATGATCTGTGAGCCCAGCATTTCTACTTGGTCTGTTCATTCTTGTTTCAACATCTTCCAAATACCTTGAACAGAAAGTCATACATTCCTCTGCCAAGTAGCCTTGAAAATTGATCCTTCCTGATAACGCTTATTGCGGCAGAGAAGACTTCAATTTGGATAGGAACCTAAACACGATATACAACATTATCAAAAGTTGCAACTAAAGGCATTGAGGTGAATGAAGGAATAATTTACAAATAAATTAAGACCTTTCTATAGGATACATCCATCGATAGAAAATGGGTCCACCAAGTATTGCTTCACGAGGAGATGAATTAACAAGTACACCATAATAGTGAAGAAGAAGAAGGCGGGAAGATCTTCTCCGGTTGCATAAAGTCAATGCGGCTCGATCTTGTAGTGTCTCAAGTTCTTGAACATCCAAAACTTTGCCACAAATGCCTTTCATTATATTGGATAGTTCAATTACACAAGACGTCACCTTTTTCGACATACAACACCGCATAGCAACCGCGGCGATAAAGTCTTGCATCAAGATGTGATAGTCATGTGATTTTAAGGCATATAGTATTCAATCTTTAAGACTCACACATCGAGACATATTTGATGCATACGCATCCGGGACCTTTATATCCTTCAACACCATACATAACACTTCTTTCTCCGTCATCGACATTGAAAAAATAGCAGGCGGCAACCTATATTTCATACTCGAAAGTGCTTGGAAATGAAGCTCACGCCGAACTCCCAGGTGGACTAAATCAAGTCGACTCTGAAGATTGTCTTTCAATTTTCCATCGACATTCAAAATAGTCCCAATGATGTTCTCGCAGACATTTTTCTCAATGTGCATGACATCAAGATTATGTCGTAAAATCTGATGCTCCCAATAAGGCAACTCAAAAAAAATACTTATTTTTTTTCCACAAGTCCACCTCTGTAACATCCTAAAATTGGGGTTATTTGTGATTGATTTATTTTTGTTTGTGATTGGATTGTTATGATGTTGTTGCGGTGTAATAAGGCTTAATCATGGATCTTGGGTAGGCTCGAATAGTAGAAAAATTTTATTTGTAAGCTTTAAGGATAGGGAGCCTTAGTAAGTAGGGGTTACAAGTTAAGTAAGGGGAAATTTGCCACTAAAAAGGCCTTGGAAAAGTGGCAAAAGGGAGGCCACTTAGGAGCTGGAATTGACGCCACAAGGGGAGTAAGGGGAGCCTAGGTTCGAGTTGCGAAACTCCCCTTTTTGCTCTTTATTTTGGACGGCAAAGAGAGAGAGAAATGCTTAATTTAAACACTTCAGGATAATAAGGATATTATTAAGGATTTAATTAGATTTTATGTGAATAATCTTTAATAGTTGGCAAAGAGAAAATATAGGCATTTGATTAATTTAAATTTGTTTGAATTAGTGGCCAGGAGAATTTTTAGGAGGTGGTCGAATTTTGAACTCCTTGTTGAAGAGGAGTGGACGGCAAGGAGACTAGGTTAAGGGGGGGTGCCGAATTTTCTTAAGGCACCTATTCATCTTTTATTTTTTTCTTTTTCTCCATTTGCAAGTAGGCCGAAATTCTCTACTCTTCCATCTTTGATTTTTTCTCTCCTTTCTCATTCCCTCAAAATCGAAAACCATTGATCCTCTTCTCTTTTCTTTGGCTGAATCCTCTACACTCTAATCTCCCACTTATTTCTTTTCTTCCCTTCTCAAACCGAAACCCCCATATTTCTTTCTTTACATCTAGCCGAATATACTCCTTTGGTGTGTCGAAATTCCCTTCTCTTATTTTGAAGCACTTTGGCCGAATGTTAAAGGGGGTATAGATCTCTTCGGATATTCTTTGGCAATCGATTTGAGAAGGTAAGTGTTCTAGCCGAATGCTTACTTTTCTTCTCTCTTATGTTCTGTCGATTTGGGATGAGTAAGAAAGGGCCGAAATACACTGATGATTTGGGCTAATCAGTGTGTTAAAACCGATTCTGTCTAGGTGCTCCGGGATTTCGAGGTATTCAAACCAAGCCTTTATTCATTAGCAATCGGTTGGTAAGTGGTGGTAAGGATCTACTTAAATAGACTATATTTTTAGTGATCGAAAAGCCGAAGGCTATTAATATGGGTGGTTGCCGATTGCAGGGAAGCAGAAACACTTGGTGTGTGGTGGCTAGCATTCAAAGGACGTGTAGGTAAGGTCTCGGGTTTCGAATATTAACTCCTTGGATTTATTTAGTTTGGCCGAATGGTCTAGGACACTAACTTCCATGGTTGGCGAATATAGGAGCAAGAAATCTAGTGTGGCCGATTGACTCTTTGGGGATTTAGGGCTATCGTTGGTAATGTGTGTACATACACACTTTATAACTAATAAGTGTGCTAAAGGCATTGTATGGTGCTAAACCGATTTGATGTAGAATGGGATTTAATACCATCATGGTATAGGCAAGGATTGAGTAAGTCCTTGTTGTTATGAGTTTTCTTTATGATGCTTTTGGGAAGCATGACATATTTGGTATATGTTGTTAAATAAACATGTTGGCATGATTTTTGTTAAATGTATATCGTTGACTCGATGTGGGTTAAACGAGTGGAGGGGGAAGTGATATCCGTGTCTTCGGACACCGGTGGTTTGGTACCACATTTCGTGACTACGGTCACGAGGTTTGGCACCTCATAGCGTCTCGTCCCAAAGTGGTTTGGTACCACAAAGGGTTGGCCCCACGATAATACAATGGGATTGACGCCGGTGATTTGGTATCACACGATGGGTTGGCCCCATCACTACTATTTGTGACTTCGAGTCACCGGTGGTTTGGCACCACAATATTGATGGATATCGTGTCTTTGGACACCGTTGGGTTTGGCACCACCAAAGGGGTTTGGTACCACACGGTAGAGAAAGGAGCATTGGATGGCTAGGTTGGGTGCATGTTAAATTTAGCGCATGTTAACTTAGTTGTAAATTGTGTATGATGTTGCACTAAACCTGGGGAAGGGTTACACATTGAGTCTTTGTGACTCACCTTCTCCTTTAACTTTTTCAGTGACTCGTAGATTGCGGATGAGGAGCCTGGATGGACTCGAGGTGGCCATGCAAAGGGGAATGTGATTTAAACGAACTTTGGGTTATTTTTATTTTATTTTGGATTTATTCGTTCAAGTTGTAATAAGGCCTCCTAAGATTTTTATTTTGCTTATTTTACATGTTTGGATAATTTGTTTAAATTACTTAATGACTTTAAAATGGGTACACACGGTTTCTTAAATTTAACGCCAAATGTTTTATTGTGCCATCGGTACATTCAAAATCGATAACGACTGACTTAATAGATCTTTAAATAAAACTAAGTGAGGTTTCTTCACACACCTCCATAGTTTTAACAAAACCATATAAAATGAAACGTTTTTGACAAAACTTAAGTCGGCTAGAAGGATTTTTACAAAATGTTTTCCTCTCAACATACCAAATTCGGCCTGCATGTTTGGGCCGGGTTTGGGGTGTTACAAAATTGGTATCGAGCCCAGTTCAAAACTCCTACTGTGGGGGCCCAAGGTCCAAAATGTTTTGGTAGGCCTTTTGAAAATATTTTTGTTTTGAACAAAGATGGCCCGAGTCTCCTGCACCAATCCGCCTGTAAGTACTTCCGACTTCAGTATGAATTATTATTGGTAGAAGGGTAGGTATGGAACGTAGATAGTGTGATAGGTGTTTGAACTTTAGGACTAGCCCACTCCAACAAAAGACATAAGACTTTAAATGCTTAATTAAACAAACCTACGACCAAGTCGCCGAGTTAGGGTGTGGTAACCCTTGTGTGCATGTCTAGGACTGGATCCGGAAGAGCTTGGTACTTAAGCAGTCCTCGTGACTCACCTCCTCTTCGCAGGATTCCTACCTGGTGCGTAGCTTCATTCACCCAAACCAAGAGGACTCGGTCATAGGCCAAACACAATAAATAATACCCTGACTTGGGAATTTACAAAAATACCCCTGTAGGAAAAAGACGAAACTACCCCTGGGATGAGTGAATAAGTATGAAAGGTATTAGGGAATGGATGTGCCCTTCTGTGTAAACTAGGATAGAGGACTTAAACCTTTGATTGATCGAAAGAATCTCTATTAAACTCTCCTTATAAAATTTCTTCGCAGGATAACCTAGTGAAACAAGTACTAATCCATGAAAATTTCTTAATCAGATTAAAGCGCAATAGGTAGAATGAACTCTAGAGGACGTGGCCGTCGTGGACGCGGTGGAGGCAGGATCACCGTGTCGGAACCCGTTAGGTTAGGTCAAGGATCGGACAATGAGGCACCACCGCCACCACCACCCCCAGCTGGGGGCGTTGAGCAGCAAGCCCAAACGAGGGATGACGCTATATCGCAGGCTGTGCTGTGAGTTCTAGAGTTGGTGGCTGGTGCGGGAGGAAATTCGGGAACTCGGAAGTCTGTACCCGAGCGACTCCGATCCAACGGAGCGGAGGTATTCCGGGGTGTATCGGGAGTGGCACCCAGTGCGACGGAATATTGGTTAGAATCGACCGAGAGAATCATGGATGATCTAGACCTGACGGATGAGGAAAAGCTGAAAGGAGCGGTGTCGCTTCTAAAGGATGAGTCATATCAATGGTGGCTCACAGTTCGGGATGGTGCTACGGCAGATGATCTTACTTGGGAGTATTTCAAAACTGCTTATCAGAAGAAGTATATGGGCACCAGCTACACTGATGCACAGAGGAAAGCTTTTCTGGGGTTGGTACAAGGAAATAAGTCTGTATCGGAGTATGAAGCAGAATTCTTGAGGCTGAGCCGCTATGCTCGGGGAATTGTGTTAACAGAGCATGATCGTTGTGTCCGCTTTGAAGACGGACTTAAGGATGAGTTAAGGTTGCTGATTGCTCCACAGCAGGAGCGTGAGTTTGCTGTTCTGGTGGAAAAGGCTAAGGTAGCCGAAGGGGTCAAGGAGTCCGTGAGACAGAACTATGATAGGAATAAGCAGAAAAGAGGCTTTGGGTCATCTGGATCGGGTAGTAATACACAGAAGAGGGTTAGGCAGAGTGGGTCGAATCAGGCAGGGAGGCCCATGGCTGCTAATCAGAGACCAGCTTAGTGTAATCGCTATGGGAAATCACATTGGGGAGGTTGTTGGACCGGTGAAAGGGGATGTTTTGAATGTGGATCGTTGGATCACCGTGTAAGGGACTATCCTCGAAAGTTAGCTAAGAATCAGCCGGAGGGTCGAACCGTACTCGTGTTAGAACGAAGGACCACCACGGAGGGTCGTGGTAATGGTAGAGGAGGTAATGGTTCTAGTCGAGGTCGCGGTACACGGCGCAGGTGCGAGCAACACGCGAGGCGCAGACACTGGTTTAGTCTCTATGCGACAAGGCGTCGAGAGGAGGGTGACGCACCGGACGTCCATAACCGGTACGCTTCTAATTTTTGGTCTTCTATATGTTGCATTAATTGATGTGGGTTCGACGCATTCATACGTTGCCGATGGTGTGGTAGAGACTATGAACTTAGACTTTGAGACCGCTTCTAGGAGATGACGAGAATGGCCCTCTAGGTCACTCTGTAGTTGTGGACAAGCTATATAGAGATGTACCCCTAGAACTCCAAGGGTAGTATTTATGGTCGATCCGATGGAACCGCCGTTTGAGGAGTTCGATTTGATTCTTGGAATGGACTGGTTGGTTAAGTATCAGGCAAGGTTGGATTGCGCTGCTAAGCGCATGGTTCTAAAGATGGCTGAGGGTGATGAAGTGGTCATGATAGGCAATAGAAGAGATTACCTATCTAACGTGGTATCTGCTTTGAAGGCTGAGAAGATGGTCAAGAAGGGTTGTGAGGCGTTTCTGGTTCGTATATGTGCCTTGGAGGCTAAGGAGTCAGCAGTTGAGAAGGTTCGAACAGTAAGGGAATTCGCTGATGTATTTCGGAGAAGAACTTTCGTCCGCCTCCGGATCGGGAAGTTGAGTTCGGTATAGACTTGTTGCCCGAACGGCACCTGTGTCTATAGCACCGTACCGAATGGCACCAAAGGAATTGGTGGAGCTGAAGGCTCAAATTCAAGAACTCTTGGACCGAGGGTTTATCCGACCAAGTATATCTCCATGGGAGCACTGTGTTGTTTGTCAAGAAAAAGGACGGTTTAATGCGAATGTGTATCGACTACCGTCGGCTAAACAAGTTAACGATCAAAAACAAGTATCCGCTTGCCCTAATTGATGACTTGTTTGACCAATCAAGGGTGCATCGGTGTTCTCGAAGATAGATCTTAGGTCGGGTTATCATCAACTTAAGGTGAAGGAGGTTGATGTGCACAAGACGACATTCCGTACTCGGTATGGGCATTACGAGTTTTTGGTAATGCCATTTGGGTTGACCAACGCCGGCAAGCGGCATTCATGGACTTAATGAACAGGGTGTTTCAGCGATGCTTGGATCGCTTTGTCGTGGTGTTTATAGACGACATATTGGTCTATTCAAAGACGGAGGAGGAGCATGACGAGCATTTGCGTATAGTCTTACAAGTACTAAGGGAGAAGCGAGCTTATATGCCAAATTCGAGTAGTGCGAATTTTGGCTTAGGGAGGTGGCTTTCTTAGGTCACGTAGTATCACCAAAGGGATTAGAGTGGACCCTCGTAAGGTTGAGGCGGTGTTGGAATGGAAACCGCCTAGGTCGATGGCGTAAATTCGAAGTTTTACGGTCCGGTACTACTATCGAAGATTTGCGGAAGGATTCTCTTTAATCGCAGCGCCGTTGACTAAATTATTACGGAAAGGAGTTCCATTTGTATGGTCGGAGAAGCGGCAGAAAGCTTTGACAAGCTAAGGAAGATTCTGACGGAAGCTCCGGTTCGTTCACCTGAGGTGGAAAGTTGTTCATGGTTTATTGTGATGCATCCCATACCGGTTTGGGGTGTGTGTTAATGCAAGAAGGGAAAGTAGTGGCTTATGCATCCCGTCCGCTAAGACCGCATGAGGTTAACTATCCAACTCACGATTTGGAGTTAGCGGCGTGAGTCTTCGCTTTGAAAATATGGAGGCATTACTTGTATGGGGAGAAGTCGATAGTCTACATGGATCACAAAAGTCTGAGGTATCTTCTGAGCCAGAAGGATTTAAACCTGAGGTAGCGTCGATGGATTGAGCTGTTGAAGGACTCGATCGCTCAATTGAGTACCATCCGGCAAGGCTAACATGGTGGTCGACGCGTTGAGCCGTAAGGTCGTGGACGGACTTAAGAGTGATGTTTACTCACCTCAGTCTATACGACGACGGAAGTCTTTTGGCAGAGCTGCAAGTTAAGCCAACTTGGATCGAGGAGATTAAGGAAAAACAATTGGTAGATGACAGTTTGAGTGTGCGGAGGTTACAAGTTCAAGATGGTGGTTTGGAAGGGTATAGTTTGTCCGTGATGGTGTACTATGTTTTCAAGGACGAGCTCAGTATGCCAAAGGATGTGGAATTGAGGCAAAGAATTCTTCAAGATGCACATAGCAGCCCATACGCTATGCATCCCGGAGGTAGCAAGATGTATGGAGATTTGCGGAAGTAATTCGTGGCCGGGTTGAAGCGTGAGGTAACTCGAATTTGTGGGAAAGTGTGTGACGTGTCGTGAGTTAAGGTGAACACCGATTTGCCATCGTGGTTACTCCAACCGGTGAAGATCCCTCGGTGGAAATGGGAAAGGATCACTATGGACTTTGTCGATGGGCTACCCCTCACGCCCAAAGCGGGAAGGACGCAGCTTTGAGTGATTGTGGACCGTCGACTAAATCAGCTCACTACATACCTAAGGTGGATTACTCACTTGAAGCTAGCTAAAATTTGTATGTGTCGAAATAGTAAGATTGCATGGCGTGCCAGTATCAATTATCTCGGATAGGGATCCGAGGTTCACATCAAGGTTCTGGAAAGCATTGCATCAAGCTTTGGGCACACGATCGATTTCAAGATCTGACATTCCATCCACGATCGGCCGGCGATCGGAAAGGGTCATTCAGATTTTAGAGGATATCTTTGAGAGGATGTGTTTTGGATTTGGTGGTAGTTGGGAGGAGTACCTACCGTTAGCGAGAATTAAGCTTATAACAATAGTTATCAGCGAGTATCCGATGGCACCATATGAGGCACTGTATGGACGAAAGTGCCGTACTCCTACATGTTGGACGGAGTTGGGTGAACGACAAGTTTTGGGTCCAGAGTTGGTGACAGAAACTGAAGATAAGGTTAAGGTAATTCGAGCTCGTCTCAAGGAAGCGTCGGATAGGCAGAAGTCCTACGCTGATCTTAAGCGCAAAGAAATGGAGTACGCAGTAGGGGATAAAGTTTTTCTGAAGGTGTCGCCTTGGAAGAAGGTATTGAGATTTGGGCGAAAAAGGAAGCCGAGCCCAAGGTTCATCGGCCCATATACAGGTGTTAAAGCGAGTGGGACCAGGTAGCTTATCACCGAGTCACCGCAGAGTTGAGTCGATTCATGACGTCTTCCATGTGTCAATGCTTAGGCGATATCGGTCGATCCATCACACGCTGTTGTGCGATGCGCGATATTGAGGTAAACTTCGGACTTATCTTTCGAAGAAGAACCAGTCGAGATCTTGGACCGAGATGTCAAAGTTACGCTCGAAAAAGTCGGTACCTTTGGTGAAAGTCTTTGTGGCGAAACCATGGTGTGGAAGAAGCTACGTGGGAACCCGAGGATGTGATGAGACAAAGAATACCCCCGACTCTTCTAATCGTGTAATTTCGAGGCCGAAATTTATTTTAAGGGGGGTAGAACTGTAACATCCTAAAATTGGGGTTATTTGTGATTGAATTATTTTTTATTGTGATTGGATTGTTATGATGTTGTTGCGGTGTAATAAGGCTTAATCATGGATCTTGGGTAGGCTCGGATAGTAGAAAAATTTTATTTGTAAGCTTTAAGGATAGGGAGCCTTAGTAAGTAGGGGTTACAAGTTAAGTAAGGGGAAATTTGTCACTAAAAGGCCTTGGAAAAGTGGCAAAGGAGGCCACTTAGGAGCTGGAATTGACGCCACAAGGGGAGCAAGGGAGCCTAGGTTCGAGTTGCGAAACTCCTTTTTTGCTCTTTATTTTGGACGGCAAAGAGAGAGAAATGCTCAATTTAAACACTTCAGGATAATAAGGATATTATTAAGGATTTAATTAGATTTTATGTGAATAATCTTTAATAGTTGGCAAAGAGAAAATATAGGCATTTGATTAATTTAAATTTGTTTGAATTAGTGGCCAGGAGAATTTTTAGGAGGTGGCCGAATTTTGAACTCCTTGTTGAAGAGGAGTGGACGGCAAGGAGACTAGGTGAAGGGGGGGTGCCGAATTTTCTTAAGGCACCTATTCATCTTTTATTTTTTTTCTTTTTCTCCATTTGCAAGTAGGCCGAAATTCTCTACTCTTCCATCTTTGATTTTTTCTCTCCTTTCTCATTCTCTCAAAACTGAAAACCAATGATCCTCTTCTCTTTTCTTTGGTCGAATCCCCTACACTCTAATCTCCCACTTATTTCTTTTCTTCCCTTCTCAAACTGAAACCCCCATATTTCTTTCTTTACATCTAGCCGAATATACTCCTTTTGGTGTGTCGAAATTCCCTTCTCCTATTTTGAAGCACTTTGGCCGAATGTTAAAGGGGGTATAGATCTCTTCGGATATTCTTTGGCAATCGATTTGAGAAGGTAAGTGTTCTAGCCGAATGCTTACTATTCTTCTCTCTTATGTTTTGTCGATTTGGGATGAGTAAGAAAGGGCCGAAATACACTAATGATTTGGGCTAATCAGTGTGTTGAAACCGATCCTGTCTAGGTGCTCCGAGATTTCGAGGTATTCAAACCAAGCCTTCATTCGTTAGCAATCGGTTGGTAAGTGGTGGTAAGGATCTACTTAAATAGACTATATGTTTAGTGATCGAAAAGCCGAAGGCTATTAATATGGGTGGTTGCCGATTGTAGGGAAGCAGAAACACTTGGTGTGTGGTGGCTAGCATTCAAAGGACGTGTAGGTAAGGTCTCGGGTTTCGAATATTAACTCCTTGGATTTATTTAGTTTGGCCGAATGGTCTAGGACACTAACTTCCATGGTTGGCCGAATATAGGAGCAAGAAATCTAGTGTGGCCGATTGACTCTTTGGGGATTTAGGGCTATCGTTGGTAACAGGTGTGTACATACACACTTTATAACTAATAACTGTGCTAAAGGCATTGTATGTGCTAAACTGATTTGATGTAGAATGGGATTTAATACCATCATGGTATAGGCAAGGATTCAGGTAAGTCCTTGTTGTTATGAGTTTTCTTTATGATGCTTTTGGGAAGCATGACATATTTGGTATATGTTGTTAAATAAACATGTTGGCATGATTTTTGTTAAATGCATATCGTTGGTGATGTGGGTTAAACGAGTGGAGGGGGAAGTGATATCCGTGTCTTGAGACACCGTGGTTTTAGTACCACATTTCGTGACTCACGGTCACCGGAGGTTTGGCACCTCATAGCGCCTCGTCCCGGTGGTTTGGTACCACGATGGGGTTGGCCCCACGAGATAATACAGCGGGATTGGCGCCGGTGATTTGGTATCACACGATGGGTTGGCCCGTCACTACTATTTGTGACTTCGAGTCACCAGTGGTTTGGCACCACAATATTGATGGATATCGTGTCTTTGGACACCGGTGGTTTAGCACCACCAAAGGTTTGGTACCACACGGTAGAGAAAGGAGCATTGGATGGCTAGGTTGGGTGCATGTTAAATTTAGCGCATGTTAACTTAGTTGTAAATTGTGTATGATGTTGCACTAAACCGGGGAAGGGTTACACATTGAGTCTTGGTGACTCACCTTCTCCTTTAACTTTTTCAGTGACTCGTAGATCGCGGATGAGGAGCCGGATGGACTCGAGGTGGCCATGCAAAGGGGGAATGTGATTTAAACGAACTTTGGGTTATTTTTATTTTATTTTGGATTTATTCGTTCAAGTTGTAATAAGGCCTCCTAAGATTTTTATTTTGCTTATTTTACATGTTTGGATAATTTGTTTAAATTACTTAATGACTTTAAAATGGGTACACACGGTTTCTTAAATTTAACGCCAAATGTTTTATTGTGCCATCGGGTACATTCAAAATCGGTAACAACCTGACTTAATAGATCTTTAAATAAAACTAAGTGAGGTTTCTTCACACACCTCCATAGTTTTAACAAAACCATATAAAATGAAACATTTTCGACAAAACTTAAGTCGGCTAGAAGGGATTTTTACAAAATGTTTTCCTCTGTAACATACCAAATTCGGTCGTACTGTTTGGGCCGGGTTTGGGGTGTTACAGCCTCATTAGGATCATCCTCTTCATCAGATTCATCATCAGATTCATCCCTTGATCTTCTATTTCTTTGCATGTTGGGCGGTTGATTCATCTTCTCATAAATGAAATTCATATCTTTCAACAAGAACAAGATTTCAGATCCACTGGTCTGCGAAGTAGCTTCTCTGAACTCTTCAGTACCGTCAAACTGAGTACTTCGAAATCTAAATCTATGATTTTCCTGTAACCACCGACGATGCCCCATGTAAGAGAACTTCTTCCCATTATATAACCATTGCAAACATGTTTGCGTAGCACAACATGGACAAGCATAATGTCCCTTGGTACTCCAACCAGACAAATTGGCATAAGCCGGTAAGTCATTAATAGTCCACATCAAAGCTGCACGTAAATTAAAGTTCTGCTTTCTCAGTACATCGTATGTCTCAACACCAGCCCATAATTGTTTTAACTCTTCAATAAGGGGCTGCAAATATATGTCAATATCTTTCTCGGGACCTTTCTCTCTAGGGATAATCATAGATAAGATAAAGGATGATTTTTTCATGCAAACCCATGGAGGCAAATTGTAAGGAACAAGCACCACAGGCCAAGTACTATATGCAGTGCTCATGATTTTGTAAGGGTTAAATCCATCAGATTGTAGCCCAAGCCTCACACTCCGAGGATCGCTTGCAAAGCTTGGAAATTTGGAGTCAAATGATTTCCAAGCTAAAGAATCTGCAGGATGCCTTAACAATCCATCATCGATTCGTCCATCTTGGTGCCACGTCATTGACTCGGCTGTCTTCGATGACATGAAAAGCCTTTGAAGCCTTGGTATTAGCGGAAAATACCGCAAAATCTTAACTGGCTTCTTCCTTAACTGTGCATCATTTTCATCCTCGTTACCATCTTCTGTATTTTTACATGGAGACTCACCAATGCCATGCCTTGGCTTGGGCTTATATGGGTCTTCATCTCATAAACTCTTCAATGCCAAGACTTGTCTTGGTCTTACATGATAACTTGCTTGATTGCCGATGCCATGCCTTGGCTTGGTCTTATACGGACTTCCTTGTCTCATATGATAGATCGAGTATCCTAGGTAATTCAACTTCAATCGGAACTTTCTCATACTTAATCTCATTGATTTCTTTTTTTAGCATAGCATAAAAAATCTCATGGAATTAAGATATATTCTACATCATGCTAAGCAATTCAATTATATTAATCATAAAGCTTAGAAATCATACAAACTTACCTCAATGTACAAAATGTATGTAAAAATGCAATTTAGTCCTCGACTTTATTCTTGCCTCGGTTTTGATCCGGGCTTTGTTTTTCTTGATCTATAATAATAATTTAGCTCATTTAATACACACATTGACGAAACTGACTCTTAACTCATACTTCGGCAAAATTGCCATTTTGCCCCTAAACTTCCTCATAACTACACTTTTTCCCATAGGCTCGTAAAGTTATTTTTATTCAACTTTCGTGAACTTTATGCTTAGCTGATTCATTCTCTTAACTATAGCAACAATCAATTCTCACTAGTTTTATCATGTATGACAAATTTCACAACTTTTACAAACTAGTCCTTACTAGCATTTTTCATGAAATTCATTTACGAAAAGATGTTTATCTAACATCAAACTCTCATAATCTTTCATTAAACATCATTTTACAAGCATGTCATACCTGGGTAGATTTATGAACATGAATTCTAGCTCAACTTATAGCTATAAATAGCTAATTCATAATACGAGGACTCCAAAAATACGAAGAATATTAAAAATGGGGCTAGGATGCACTTACTAGCAAGCTTCAAAAAATTGAAGAACCCTAGCTATGGAGTCTCTCAAAATTTCGGCACAAGGGGAAGAAGATGAATAAGATTTTTGTCATCTTTTTCCCTTTTTAATCATTTAATTGATAAATGACCAAAATGCCCTTCTCACTAAACTTTCAAAATTTCTAACTCATGTCCATTTTTGTCCAAAAATTATAATTTGGGCAAATTGCTATTTAAGGACTTCTAATTAATAATCCAAAGCTATTTCATACTAAAAGCTTCTAGAATCTCAAATTTTGCAACTTTTGCAATTTAGTCCTAATGGACCATTCAATGACAATTTAATAAAATCTCTACATGAAACTTTCATACTATAATGCAAACATATCTTAAACCTCAAAACTCATTTCACTACTTCATATTTGTGGTCTCGCACCACTGTTCCGACTAGGCCCTAAATCAGGATGTTATAATTCTCCCCCTTTTAGGAATTTTCGTCCTCGAAAATCTTACCAGCAAATAGGTTTGGGTACTGGTTTCTCATGCTCTCTTCTGGTTCCCACGTAGCTTCCTCTATCCCATGTCTTTGCCATAACACTTTCACTAGGGCAATACTTTTATTTCTTAGCTGTTTGACTTCCCGAGCTAAAATCTTAACTGGTTCTTCACCATAAGTCATGTCGGGATGAATCTCTAACTCTGACGAGGCAATTATATGTGAAGGGTCTGATCGGTAGCGTCGCAACATGGTCACGTGAAACATATCATGTATCTTTTCTAACTCTGATGGCAAAGCCAATCGATAAGCTATCGGCCCAACTCTCTCAGTAATCTCGTATGGTCCGATAAAACGTGGACTCAACTTGCCTTTACGGCCAAATCTGAGAACCTTTCTCCATGGTGACACTTTCAAGAAAACTTTATCCCCGACCTGATACTCTATCTCTTTTCTTTTTAAATCCGAGTAGGATTTTTGTCTGTCAGAAGCAGCCTTTAAACTTTCTTGAATTACTTTCACCTTCTATTCGGTTTCTCTAACCAAATCAACCCCGTGAATCTGGTTTTCCTTGAGTTCACCCAATATAAAGCGCTCGACACTTACACCCATATAAAGCCTCATAGGGCGCCATCTTCAAGCTCGATCGAAAACTATTATTTTAGGCAAATTCTACTAATGGGAGAAACTTTTCCCAACCGCCTTGGAATTCAAGAATACAACACCGGAGCATATCTTTGAGTACTTGTATTAACCTCTCTGATCGACCGTCAGGTTTGAGGATGAAAAGTCAGACTAAAACTCAATTTTGTACCCAAGGCCTCTTGTAACTTCTTCCAAAATCTGGTGGTGAATCTCGGATCTCTATCCGATATGATTGACAAAGGAACTCCATGTAGCCTTACTATTTCTGAAACATACAAGTTTGCCAACTTGTCGAGTGAGTAATCCACTCGTACAAGTATGAAATAGGCCAACTTCGTAAGTCTGTCAACCACAACCCATACAGCATCTTTCTTGCTTGGTGACAACGGTAAACCCGTGTAACATCCTGGAAAGGGCCTATGCATTTTCGGTTTAATTGTATGAAGTAACATGTTTTATGTACTCAGAATAAATTTTGAACATTTTTGGAAACCTGAAAATGTATGGAAATGGATGGAAATGATTTTGAAATTATTCAAAATAGGAAAGTGCACATTTCTGGAAACTTGGAAATGTAAGAAAATGTCAAGTTTACAGAGCCGAACGAAAACTTTTGGAAACTTAGAAATGACCTAGAAATGACGAGTTTTAAGGTTTAAAAGGGGAAATTAAGGCAAGGTGGCCTTAAAAGAAAAAGTTTGTGAAATTTGACACACAAACAAAGGCTTGGAAAAGTGGTCCAAGATGCCACTTAGGGCCTATGGAAATGGCGCCATATGCAAGAGGAATGGGCCTGAGTTCGAGTCACTTGGGAAGCAAATAAAGGAGGTTTTATTTTTGCTTCCGAAGACTGAGGTGGACGACACATGCTTCTAGAAAAGAGGTGTTTTATTTTCATAAATATTCGATTAAAAAGGGTGATAAATAAAGGATTTTTAAATTGGATTATTATGAAGAGATAAATGTTGGATTTAAACTCTTTTATTTATGATAATTAAAGGATAAAGTTATCGATAGAGGAGTGGTGGCCAAGTAAGGAACTCCTTAGATGATAATTTCGGCTATAAAAAGAAGGAGGGCTACTCATCAATTTTTGCTTCCTCCTTTCTCTGCCGAATTCTTAGTGCTCTCTTCTCTTCTTTTCTTTCTTTTCTTTTGTCAAGCCGAAATTAAGTAGTTATTGGAACCTAGCCGAATATTTTCCTCTCCATTAGAAGCCATAGCCGAATCTCCTGTGAATCTAAGCAAGGAAGCAATGATCAAGTATTAAGGGGATCTCTCGGGTTTCTACAACAATCGTCGACTACAAGGAGGAATATTTCGGGATCTAAGGTAAGAAACTATAAGATCCAAAGGTCTTGTTTTAAGTTTTAATGTTAGATTAAACCTAACATGTGATTATAGGAATTTCGACATCCCTAGGAAAGCAAGGATACTTTTCGGATTTGAGATCACAAAGAAGGAATACAACAAAGTGTTGGGACTTGATTCTTAAGTCAATCGGCAACAAGGTAGGTTTTTCAGATATAAATCCTACTAGGATTTGGTTTTAAAGCCAAAAGGTTTATTAATGTGTTTAAATGATTGGCCGAATATAGGAGTTAAGGATCTAAATCGGTAGATTAGTTTTTCGGATTTCAAGGACTTCGTTAACGAATCAGTGTGTACCCCACACTAACTTTTAATAAGATTGATGGTAATATGTAAAATATGCATGTTTTTAAGAATGTGGCTAAGGTACCATAATATGGTACAAAGTACTCAGTCACGCGTTTCCTACTCCTATTAGGATTACGAAAATATGTTATATTTAACATGTGAAATATGATAAAAATGTGAATTTAAGTATGATATGCATGATATGAACAATATGGGTCATTTGGGATATATGAAAAAGGGGGAAGTGAATGTGATGACTACGGTCTCACTATCTCGAATGTGGTGACTTCTACACATTATCCGAATGTGGTAACTTCGGTTACATTATCTGAATATGGTGTCTCATGACACAATTATCTGAGTGGCTATGCCACAAAATTTTTATATGGGCGATGAGCACGTCGATTGCGCAAAATGATCGCCTTCGATGGTGTGTAGCGGATGGAGGGTTGACTTAGTAGTCCCCACTGGTGTGCGAGTTGGTGCGGGGATGTGTAGCGGATTGCACCTAGGTTTGGGTTTGGGTTGCATCATCATTTTTATCTCATTATATGAATAAGTGTTGGATATGAAAAATGTATGCCTGATCTATTGAATTTTAGTGTTGTGTACACATTGAGTCTGTTGACTCACCCCGTTGTGGGACTATTTTTCAGGTGACGATCAATAATGGACTGGGTTCGGTGGAAGCTTAGGGATGGCCATGCTCAGCTTGAAGTTTTATTCAATATGGACATTTAAATTTATTTAAGTATTTTAGTTTTATTTTGGGATTTTATTTGATGTAATAAGGCCATAAGTTACATTTCTTTACTTTTATTTTTAATTACTATGTTACGAATTATTTTCAATTAAAGTTAAGTAAAATTTATTTCTTTAAAAATAAACCCTAATTGTTTTTTTCATCTTAATTAATTGGACTTTAAAATAAGATAAATGGGTTTTAACTCAAGCCCAACCCAAAACAATAGTTTTTAAAAATCGCACAAGTTTTCCTCTGTAATAAAAAGAATTTTGTAACCGATTTACTTAAGGAACATACTGATCCATCCGTGCTCGTGGGCGGGTGTAGGGTGTTTCAGATTTAGTATCGAGTTCGCTTTTAAACTCTCGGCACAGGGCCAAGGCCCAAAACATTTTCAAATCGAGCCAAGTAAGCTTTTTGAAAGAATTTTATGAAATAAACAGTTTTCTAGCATGGCTCCTAAGTCTCCGAATTGATCCACCGGTAAGTACCCCTAACTATTTGTGTGATTATGTGTTATGAAATATGGAAGGGTAGAAAAGGAATGGAACGTAGAATAGCATGATAGGAACTTGAACCCTAGGACTAGTCTACTCAAACACAAACACATAAGACTTAATGCACTAAACAAACCTATGGCTAAGTCACTGAGTTAGGGTGTGCTAACCCACGTGGCGCATGTCTAGGATTGGATCCCAAGAGCCACAGTATTTAAGCGCCCCTAGTGACTCACCTCCTCCTCGCAGAATCCTACAGTGCGTAGCTTCGGTTCACCCTAACCCGCAGGGCTCGGTGAGGTGTGGCAACCTCTCAGGCGCATGTCTAGGAATGGTTTCGGTGGGAGCTTGGTATTTAAGTAGTCCGCGTGACTCACCTCCTCTCTCCACTCGAATCCTGCACTGTGCGTAGCTTTGGTTCACCCAGGACCAAGAGGACTCGGTCATAGGCTAAACACAATAACTAAAACCCGAAAGGGAATTAGCCGTGTTTTTATAAAAACAACAAAACCCTAGTTTTAAAACTCTTAAAAAACTTTCTTTTAAATTTGTGAAAACCATCCTTACAAAATTTTTCGAAAATTTTTCTGATTTGTGAAAAATTACCGAAATACCCCCGGATTTCAAAATTTTTCATAAATACCCCGAGAATTTAAAAATACCAAAATACTTTGTGACAAAAATCACCAAGGAACTTTTTCCTTTTGAAAAATTACGAAAATACCCTTGTAGGACAGAATTACGAAAATACCCAAAGGTAGTGGAGAAACAATAACACTGAAAACTACAACGTTTCTCTGAATGAACAAAAGTTCATAATTGTTTGATGGATGTACGAATGAATGGAAAGACTTTGTGCATGTATGAATACGAAATAACCACTCCTAAATTCTTTTTCATAAAACTTCTTTGCGGGTAAACAAGTGAAAGAAAGACTAATTCATAAAACTTCTTAATCAGATTACGACGTTAGAAATGAGCTCTAGAGGGCATGGTCGTCGTGGACGAGGTAGAGGAAGGATGACGGTGTCAGAACCCGTTAGATCGGGTCAAGGGTCTGACAATGAGATACCACCGCCACCACCACCCCTAGTCAGGTGTTGAGCGCCAAGCTCGGACGGGAGAAGATCTTTGTGTCGCAGTCGCGGCCGCGAGTTTTGGAGTTGGTGGTCGTGCAGTGCGGGAGAAATTCGGAACCCGTAAGTGCGTGGCTCGAGCGGCTTCGAGCTAATGGAGCCGAAATGTTTCGTGAAGTATCGGTGTGGCACCCAATGATACCGAAAGCTCGGTTGGAAGCAACCGAGCGCATCATGGATGAGCTTGATCTCGACCCCGAGGAAAAGTTAAAAGGAATGGTGGCACCGCTACGCGATGAAGCGTATCGATGGTGGTTGACTGTCCGTGATGGTGCCACGGTGAGGATTTGACCGGGAATATGTTAAGGAGGCATTTCGTAAGAAGTATGTGGGAACCGTGTATACCGATGAGCAAAGGAAGGCATTTCTCGGGTGGTTCAAGGAACAAGTCCGTGGCGGAGTATGAGGTCTGAATTCTAAGGTTGAGCCGATATGCTCGAGGAGTAGTGGCAACCGAGCATGAGCGCCATGTCCGCTTTGAGGACGGGCTAAGGGATGATCTCGAGATCATTGATAGCACCGCATCGAGCGGGAGTTTTCGCTTTGGTAGAAAAGGCCAAGGTGGCCGAGGAATCAAAGATTCTACAAAGCGCATCGTGGATCGGAATAGGCCCAAAAGAGGTTTTGGATCGTGCGGAAGGCTCAAAAGAGGACTAGAGTTGATGGGCGCAAAACCGCAAGTCGGTATAGGATGGCGATATCGTCCTTGTGAACATTGTGGGAAGAAGCACTTAGGGAGTCTTTGGAAAAAGACGGGAGGATGTTTTTCGGTGTGGGTCCAAGGACCATATGCTCAAGGATTGTCCTAAGAAACCGGATGAAAGTCGACCACCCGCCGTAATGTTAGTCGTTGGTAGAGGAGGACAAAGAACCTCAACGAGGTCGTGGTTCGAGTAATCGAGGTAACAATCTTTGGTAGAGGACGTGGAGCACGAGGCGGAGGTGTGCCGCTAATCTTGAGGCAAGGCAACCGGGGTTGGTTTATGCGATTCGCCGTAGGGAGGACTGAGACGCACCGGATGTTATAACCGATGCGTTCTTTATTTATGGCAAGCCTTATTATGCCTTAATTGATGTGGGCTCGACCCGCTCATATGTTGCATGTAGTGTAGTGGAAACACTAGGCCTAGACTCGAACTTTCGATAGGAGATAATCGTAGTAAGCCCATTAGGCCAAACTGTAATGGTGGATAAGATCTTTCTCGGAATGTACCCCTAGAGATTCAGGGAGTGAACTTTCGGTGACTTAATGGAACTACCTTTCGGGAGTTTGAACTTATACTTGGAATGGATCGGCTAGTAGAGCACCAAGCCGTGTTGGATTGTGCGGCTAAACGAATGGAACTAAGGACCCCGAGGATGAAGTAGTAGTAATGATCGGAGAGAGAAGAAACTACCGTCCCAACGTAGTTTCGCGTTGAAGGCCGAGAAAATGGTTAAAAAAGGGTGCAAGGCGTTCTTAGCCTTCGTAAGTGCGTTAGGTGGAAAGAAAGAAGGTGTCGATGGAGTTAGAACGGTGAAAGACTTTGAAGATGTATTTCCGGAGGAATTACCAGGAATACCCCCAGATAGGGAGGTTGAGTTTGGAATAGACTTGCGCCAGAATGCGCCTCTGTGTCAATCGCTCCATACCGAATGACGCCAAAGGAGTTAGTTGAGCTCAAGGCTCAAATCCAAGAGTTGTTGGATCGTGGGTTCATACGACCCAGTGTGTCTCCATGGGGAGCACCAGATTACGTTTGTAAAAGAAGAAGGACGAGAACTATGCGTATGTGCATAGATTACCGTCGATTGAATAAGTGACCATCAAGAACAAGTATCCTTTGCCAAGGATCGATGACTTGTTCGATCACCTGAAAGGGCCGCAGATATTCTCAAAGATAGACTTAAGGTCGGGATATCACCGATTGAAGGTGAAGGAGGCGGATATCCATAAGACCGCTTTTAGGACAAGATACGACCATTTTGAGTTTGTGGTGATGCCGTTTGGATTGACAAACGCTCCAAAGCGTTCATGGATATGATGAACCGAGTTTTCCAACCATACTTGGATAGGTTCGCCGTTGTGTTCATCGACGATATTTTGGTGTACTCCAAGTCCGAAGAAGAGCATGATGAACACCTCCGAATTGTCTTTGCAAGTATTAAGGGAGAAGAAGCTCTATGCCAAATTCAAAGAAGTGTGAATTTTGGCTTAAGGAGGTGGCATTCTTAGGGCATGTGGTATCCGTAGAAGGAATAAGAGTGGATCCTAGGAAGATCGAGCGTTGTTGGATTGGAAACCACCTAGGTTCGTGGTCGAGATCCAAAGTTTCTTAGGTTTGGCAAGGCTATTACGTAAGGTTTGTGGAAGGGTTCTCGTCAATAGCCGCGCCTTTGACAAAGTTACTAAGGAAGGAAGTACCCTTTGAATGGTCCGATAAGCAACAGAAGAGCTTTGACAACCTTAAGAAGGTGTTGACGGAGGCTCCAAGTGTTAATTCAAATGAGGTCGGGAAGGATTTTGCGGTGTACTATGACGCCGCATACGGGATTAGGATGTGTGCTAATGCAAGAAGGAAAAGTAGTCGCTTATGCGTCTCGACAACTAAGGCCTCATGAGGTTAACTACCCAACTTATGACTTAGAGTTGGCAGCAGTGGTTTTCGCCCTTAAGGTTTGGAGGCACTACCTCTATGGAGAGAGGTCAGTGATCTACACAGACCACAAGAGCCTTAAGTATCTGTTGACTCAGAAGGAGTTGAACTTGAGGCAAAGCGAAGGTGGGTGGAACTATTAAAGGATTATGACTGCCGATAGAGTACCACCCGCAAGGCGAATGTGGTAGCTGATGCCCTAAGTCGGAAGGTTGTGTCGGATCTAAGGGCTATGTTCGCTCACTTGAGTTTATATGATGATGGAAGCCTGTTGGCAGAATTACAAATCAAGCCCACATGGCTGAATGAGGTAAAAAGGGGACGCTTGGTGATAAGGACCTAAGTGCTAAGTTTCAGCAAGATACGAACGAAGAATTAAAGGACTATGGCGTCAATGATAAAGGAGTATTGTGCTACAAGGGTAAAGTCTGTATGCCGAGAGACGAGGAGTTAAGACAAAGGATTCTTCGGGAGGTGCATAGTAGCCCTTATGCTATGCATCCCGAGGCGTGATAAATCGCTGAGAGATCTAAGGGAACAATTTTGGTGGTCCGATCTTAAACGGAAGTTACTAAATTCGTGGAAAAATGTCCGACGTGTCGCCAAGTTAAGGTGAACACCAAGTTCCATCGGGATTGCTTCAACCAATCGGGATTCCCCAATGGAAGTGGGAGAGAATTACCATGGACTTCGTTAGTGGGCTTCCCCACGCCTACTAAGAAGGACTCGGTATGGGTAATAGTGGACCGTTTGACCAAGTCCGCGCATTTCATTCCTGGTAAGAGTAGACTATTCTATTTAGAAGTTGGCCAAGTTATATGTGGCGAAATTGTGAGGTTACATGGAGTACGGTATCGATCATCTCCGATAGAGACCCAAGGTTCACGCCTCTGCCTTACGGAGGGCACTTCATCAAGCTTTAGGCACTAAGTTGGACTTCACTATGGCTTTTCATCCACAATCGACGGGCGATGCGAGCGAGTTATACAAGTGTTGGAGGATATGTTGAGAGGTCAGTGTGATGGATTTCCGAGGAAGTTGGGAAGACTACTTGCCTTTAGCTGAGTTCGCCTACAACAATAGCTATCAGGCTAGCATTCAGATGGCACCATATGAAGCATTGTATGGTCGGAAGTGTCAAACTCCTACTTGTTGGACTGAGTTAGGAGAACATCGAGTTTTGGGTCTAGAGTTAGTGGTGGAAACTGAAGAGAAGGTTAAGACAATTCGAGCACTGTTAAAGGAAGCCTCTGATAGGCAGAAGTCGTCACGCAGACCTTAAGCGGAAGGAAATAGAGTTTGAAGTGGGAGACCAAGTGTTTACAAGGTCTCGCTTGGAAGAAGGTGATGAGGTTTGGTCGCAAAGGGAAGTTAAGCCCAAGGTTTATAGGGCCCTATAGAATACTGAAGCGAGTTGGGCCAGTGGCATACCAATTGGAGTTGCCACCAGAGTTGCGGCAGATGCACGACGTATTCCATGTATCCATGCTACGTCATTACCAATCGGATCCGTCTCATGTGGTACACAGTCGAAGAAGTAGAGCTAAGGCCGACTTATCGTATGAGGAAGAGCCAATTCAAATATTGGAACGTGATGTGAAAGTGTTACGTAGGAAGTCGCCTCCTCTAGTCAAGGTGTTATGGCGCAATCATGGATCGGAAGAAGCTTCGTGGGAACCGAAGAGGTAATGCGACAACAATACCCTCAATTATTTCATTAGGAAATTTCGAGGACGAAATTATTTTAAGGGGGTAGAACTGTAACATCCCGAAAAGGGCCTATGCATTTTCGGTTTAATTGTGCAGTAACATGTTTTATGTACTAAGAATAAATTTTGAACATTTTTGGAAACTCGAAAATGTATGGAAATGGATGGAAATGATTTGGAAATGATTCAAAATAGGAAAGTGCACATTTCTGAAACTTGGAAATGTAAGAAAATGTCAAGTTTACAGAGAACGAAAATTTTTGGAAACTTAGAAATGACCTAGAAATGACGAGTTTTAAGGTTTAAAAGGGGAAATTAAGGCAAGGTGGCCTTAAAAGAAAAAGTTTGTGAAATTTGACACACAAACAGGCTTGGAAAAGTGGTCTGAAGATGCCACTTAGGGCCTATGGAAATGGCGCCATATGCAAGAGGAATGGGCCTGAGTTCGAGTCACTTGGGAAACAAATAAAGGAGGTTTTATTTTTGCTTCCAGAAGATTGAGGTGGACGGCACATGCTTCTAGAAAGGAGGTGTTTTATTTTCATAAATATTCGATTAAAAAGGGTGATAAATAAAGGATTTTTTAAATTGGATTATTATGAAGAGATAAATGTTGGATTTAAACTCTTTTATTTATGATAATTAAAGGATAAAGTTATCAGATAAAGGAGTGGTGGCCAAGTAAGGGACTCCTTAGATGATAATTTCGACTATAAAAGGAAGGAGGGCTACTCATCAATTTTTGCTTCCTCCTTTCTCTACCGAATTCTTAGTGCTCTCTTCTCTTCTTTTCTTTCTTTTCTTTTGTCAAGCCGAAATTAAGTAGTTGTTGGAACCTAGCCGAATATTTTCCTCTCCATTAGAAGCAATAGCCGAAAGGAAGCAGTCGACTGAAGTATTAAGGGGATCTCTCGGGTTTCTACAACTGTCGACTACAATGAGGAATATTTCGGGATCTAAGGTAAGAAACTATAAGATCCAAAGGTCTTGTTTTAAGTTTTAATGTTAGATTAAACCTAACATGTGATTATAGGAATTTCGACATCCCTAGGAAAGCAAGGATACTTTTCGAGATTTGAGATCACAAAGAAGGAATACAACAAAGTGTTGGGACTTGATTCTTAAGTCAATCGGCAACAAGTTAGGTTTTCAGTATATAAATCCTACTAGGATTTGGTTTTAAAGCCAAAAAGGTTTATTAATGTGTTTAAATGATTGGCCGAATATAGGAGTTAAGGATCTAAATCGGTAGATTAGTTTTTCGGGATTTCAAGGACTTCGTTAAACGAATCAGGTGTGTACCCCACACTAACTTTTAATAAGATTGATGGTAATATGTAAAATATGCATGTTTATAAGAATGTGGCTAAGGTACCATAATATGGTACAAAGTACTCAGGTACGTTTCCTACTCCTATTAGGATTACGAAATATGTTATATTTAACATGTGAAATACGATAAAAATGTGAATTTAAGTATGATATGCATGATATGAACAATATGGGTCATTCGAGATATATGAAAAAGGGGAAGTGAATGTGATGACTACGGTCTCACTATCTGAATGTGGTGACTTCGGTCACATTATCTGAATGTGGTAACTTCGGTTACATTATCTGAATGTGGTGTCTCATGACACAATTATCTGGTGGCTATGCCACAAAATTTTGTATGGGCGATGAGCACGTCGGCTGCAGCGACTGCCTACGATGGTGTGTAGCGGATGGAGGGTTGACTTAGTAGTCCCAACGGTGTGCAGGTTGGTACGGGGATGTGTAGCGGATGGCACCTAGGTTTGGGTTTGGGTTGCATCATTATTTTTATCTGTTATATGAATAAGTGTTGGATATGAAAAATGTATGCCTGATCTATTGAATTTTAGTGTTGTGTACACATTGAGTCTGTTGACTCACCCCGTTGTGGGACTATTTTTCAGGTGACGATCAATAATGGACCGGGTTCGGCGGAAGCTTAGGGATGGCCATGCTCAAACTGAAGTTTTAATCAATATGGACATTTAAATTTATTTAAGTATTTTAATTTTATTTTGGGATTTTACTTGATGTAATAAGGCCATAAGTTACATTTCTTTACTTTTATTTTTAATTACTATGTTACGAATTATTTTCAATTAAAGTTAAGTAAAATTTATTTCTTTAAAAATAAACCCTAATTGTTTTTTTCATCTTAATTAATTGGACTTTAAAATAAGATAAATGGGTTTTTAACTCAAGCCCAACCCAAAACAATAGTTTTTAAAATCGCACAAGTTTTCCTCCGTAATAAAAGAATTTTGTAACCAGTTTACTTAAGGAACATACCAGATCCGGTCCAGGCTCGTGGGCCGGGTGTGGGGTGTTTCAACCCGTTACAAAATCCATGGTGATACGGTCCCATTTCCACTCGGGAATCTAACTGGGTTGAAGCAAACCCGAAGGTACTTGGTGTTCACTTTTTACTACTTGGCGACAAATCATGCATTTGAAACAAACTCTGAAATATCTTTCTTCATTCTTGGCCACCAATACTGTTGCTTCAAGTCATTATACATCTTGGTACTACCCGGATGTACAGATAAACATCTGTTATGTGCCTCATACAAAATTTTTTGAATAAGCTCCTCCTTTCTCGGTACACAAGTTCTATATTTGAACATCAAACTTCCATTGGGACTAATCTGGAAATCGGACTCAACATCTGTCTCGCACTGAGCTCTCTTGACTTGCAATTCACTATCTTCTTTTTGAGCTTCAATGATCTCTTGGAGAAACATTGGTCTAGCTCTCAACTCAGCTAGAATAGAACTATCTTCGGATAAAGTCATCCACGAATTCATTGCCCTTAATGCAAATAGGGACTTTCTACTTAAAGCATCAGCGACCACATTCGCCTTTTAGGGATGGTAGTCAATGACCAACTCATAGTCTTTTATCAACTCTAACCATCTCCGTTGCCTTAAGTTCAACTCTTTCTGCGTCATCAAGTACTTCAAACTTTTGTGATCGGTGAAAATTCGACATCTTTCACCATATAAATGGTGTCTCCAAATCTTCAATGCGAAGACTATGGCAGCCAACTCTAAATCGTGCGTCGGATAATTCTTCTCATGGGGCTTTAGCTGTCTTGAGGCATAAGCAATCACTTTGCCTCCTTGCATAAGTACACAGCCTAATTCGTTTAAGGATGCATCGCTGCATATCACGAACTCTTTCCCTGTCTCAGGTTGTACTAAAACTGGAGCTTTTGTCAATAATGCCTTTAGTTTCTCAAAACTTTGTTGGCATCTTTCTGTCCACTCAAACTTCACATTTTTCTGTAACAATTTCGTCATCAGAGTTGCAATCATGGAAAACCCCTTGACGAATCGTCTATAATAGCCACTAGGCCTAGAAAACTTCTAACCTCGAGACATTCCTCGGTGGATTCCAGGTCCATTATGGCCGAAATCTTACTTGGATCTACTCGGACTCCATCTCCCGAGACAATATGTCCCAGAATTCCTACTTCCTTGAGCCAAAATTCACTTTTACTGAACTTGGCATAAAGCTAATTTTCTCGTAAAGTCTGCAAGACCGTTCGTAGATGCTCAGCATGCTCATTCCCATCTCGGGAAGAAATCAATATGTCGTTGATAAAAATGACTACAAACTTGTCGAGGTATGGCCTGAAAATGCGGTTCATTAAGTCCATGAATACCGCAGGAGCATTGGTCAATCCAAAGGGCATGACTAAAAATTCATAATGCCTATACCTCGTTCAAAAAGCGGTCTTGGATAAATCTAAATCCTTTACTCTCAACTGGTAGTACCCGAATCTCAAGTCTATCTTAGAGAACACAGTGGCCCCCTTCAATTGATCGAACAAATCATTGATCCTTGGCAATGGGTACTTGTTCTTTATTGTCACTTTATTAAGCTGACAGTAATCTATGCACAATCTCATGGTGCCATCTTTCTTTTTCACAAATAAAACTGGAGCACCCCATAGAGAACAACTTGATCTTGCAAAACCTTTATCTGTCAAGTCTTGCAACTGTGAGTTCAACTCTCTCAACTCCGTTGGAGCCATTCTGTAAGGAGTAATAGATATTGGTACAGTACCAGGAGCTAGCTCAATGCTGAACTCAATCTCTCTAACTGGTAGTAGTCTTGGTAATTCCTCGGGAAAAACATCCAAGTACTCACATACTATCGGTACTGACTCAATCTTTAACTCTGTTTCTCTATTATTCATCACAAAGGCCAAATATGCCTCATACCCTTTTCTTATGTATTTCTGTGCCGTCATATGAGAAATCATTACCGGTGATCTACCTTGTTCGTCTGATTCTACATGGAGAGTGTCCCCATTCTCACATCTCATCTCAATATATTTCTTCCCACAATATACTATTACATCATGAGTGGTCAACCAGTCCATACCAAGAATGATGTCAAACTCATCAAATGGTAACAACATAAAGTTTGCTTTAAAATAATGACCTCTAATCATCAATGGGCAATCATTACATACTTTATCGACCAACACACTTTGGCCTAATGGATTAGACACTTTAATCACAAATTCTATAGACTCTATAGGCATACTCATACTGGATACTAGTTTCATGCAAATGTAAGAGTGTGTGGATCCGGGATCTATTAAAGCAATAACTTTAATATCATGAAGAGAAAAGGTACCCGTAATAACATTGGGAGAAGATTCCTCTTCGCGAGCGCGAATGGCATACGCCATTGCAGGTGCCCTACCCTCGGGTCTCGCAACCTGCTCTTTAGGGTTACCTCTACCACTTGCTCCACTACCCGGGTTCTTCTGCGGTCTTCCTCTGACCATACTCCCAGATCTCGGGTTCTGTGCTATCTCTTCCTTCATCGTCTGCAGGCAATCTTTTATAAAGTGGTCTTGGGAACCACATCTGAAACAAGCATTTTCATGCACTCGGCACTCACCCAGATGACGTCTACCTCACTGTGGGCATTCTGGTCTATCAGATCGAATATTCCCCACACTAGCGACTGAAGTAGTCTGTGACTTATTTCCCGAATACTGTTTACCCTTGTTTCTTCTTGAAAACCCTGTGGATGAAGCCGATCGGGTGGAGAAATCTATTGACTTCTTGGAAGAGGGTTGGAATGACTTATTCCACTGTCTCTTTCTCAAGTCACGAGACTCCATTTCATATTTTCTCTCCTCTTTTACTAGCTCTTCGGCTTTACAAGCCCGCTCCACTTTTTCTCTCCTCTTTTACTAGCTCTTCGGCTTTACAAGCCCACTCCACTAACAACAAATTCTTTTAATTCTAGGACAGCAACAAACAATTTAATGTCCTCATTTAGTCCATCTTCGAATCTCTTGCTCATGATGACCTCGGTGGATACACACTCTCGAGCGTATTTACTGAGTCGTAGAAACTCATGCTCATAATCAATTACGGACATCTTGTCTTGCTTCAGTTCTAGAAATTCCTTTCTCTTCTGATCGACAAATCTTTGACTAATATACTTCTTTCTGAACTCTTCTTGAAAGAACTCCCACGTGATCTTTTCCCGTGGTACCACTCGACACTAAGGTGTTCCACCATTGGTGCGCATCTCTTAAAGAGAGACTACACACTTCATGCATTCCTCGACGCGCATGACAATTCATTGAATACCTCGATGGTATTCTCTAACCAGAACTCGGCCTTTTTCGGATCATCATCCTTTTTAGCCCAAAATTCTTCTGCCCCATGTTTCCTGATCCTATCAACCGGAGGCTTCTCTCCTCTTACCACCTCTACTACTTGAGGGGCTACTAGGATAGGTTGAGGAATAGGCAGGGCTGGAGGGGTTTGAGCATTCAGGTTCATACGAACGAACTCCGTATACCACGTGTTCATCATATGGAGGAAGGCTTCTCTGGCCTCTTCTCCTCCTCTCTGACTCACGGTAGTGGGTCTATTCTTATTCTCGTTAGGCACCGTCCCTTCAGCAAGAGCCGGCGTGTTACTTTCTACGTCATCTGCTATAACTCTTTCGGGATCCATTTACTATATATATAAACATAATTTAAGTCGTCAGGAGTCATCACACTATCATTATAAAAACATTCTTACATATGGCATGTATAGCTAGACTCGTGCTCGCGCTACGTTAGTCCTAGAACAGACTAAATCGTGACTCTGATACCACAAAATGTAACACCCATACCCAAGTCCGAGACTGAGAATGGATACGAGACACTACCATACTTGAACTTAAGAAAACATGTACTTACGGGCTGTAAAATTTTGTTTCGAAACAGAAACATCTCTTTTTTAATCAAAACATACGTTTCATGGGCCTACGAGGCCTTAAACACCTATCCGGAAACTTTTGGAACTCAATCGGGAACTTTTCCTCGAAATAGGGGTCACACGCCCATGTGACTTGGGACACTCCCCTGTACCCCTAAGACATGCCCGTGTTTTCCACCCATGGTTGACACTGACTAATTTCACACTGCCTTGACACTCCCGTGGCTTTGGCCTGTGTGCTAAACTTTGGCATTCTGACTTATCCACACGATCTATACACACGCCCGTGTACTTCAGCCGTGTGGTAATTCAATTTACAAGTGCAAGGTGCAGACTTCACACGGCCAGGGCACACGCCCATGTGCTAACCGTGTGTCACATACGGCCTAAACATATGGCCGTGTGATTAGCCCGTGGTCTATTCTGACTTAAAACACTAATGTGCAGAGGACACACGGATTAGACATACGCCCGTGTGCCTATCCGTGTGGGCATCTAGAGGCTATCTTCCAAGCCAATTGCCACCCTGATATCAAGATCAATCCAATACTCAATTCAATAACTCAAGTATTACGTCTAACATGAACAAGGATGCATACTTCATTGATAGATAAAAACATACATACTTAATCATTCATGACCCATCTCTTTGGCCATATACAAAAAGAATACTAAGCTTGATAGCCAACACTTTGGCTAATTCTAAAACATAACTCAAAATGAAATGCTTCCTATACATGCCATACTTAATATAAACAACTTGGCTATACCAAAATAGCGATTGACAGTGTGCTCTGAGCTCCGATGATGATGATCCACGAGATTAGCTTGGCGGGACTACATGGAAAGAAAGAATTAAAGACGTAAGCATTTCGCTTAGTAAGTTTGCATGTAATGCATATAACAACGTATATAAATATATATACTTAACATACTCATTCATCATAAGCAAAGGCATTGCTAAGTTCACATGCTTAAGCTTAGTTACTCTTAATGATTCTTACACTTATCATGGTACTTACTAGTCTTGTGTTTGTAAGGTAAACGAGTTACCTGTATCACTTAATCATATAGATTAGCATACTTTGTTAAGATAAGCATGATCTTAACTTCATCATTCATAACATGAATAATACTCTTAGTTCACTATGACTAACATACTTTGATGATAGCTTTACTTGCTTAACTTTATTGCTTTCTCATTTATTCTTTACTCTTTTGCCCGATGAATTACTATGAATAATCGAGGATACTGAATCTCATCTCACAAATATCTCGATGCCAAAGCCATACCCAAGATATGGTCTTACATGGGATCTCTCAACTTGGTATCGATACCATGTCTTGACATGGACTTGCACGAAGTCTTCCTTGTGTGTTCCATTGGGAACTTACCATTGCCATGTCTTGACATAGTCTTACTTGGTATCTTTACTCATGAACGGGTTAATGCCGAGCCTTGGCTTGGACTTACATGAAATCTTCCTTGTTACTCACCAATGTCGTGCCTTGGCTTGGACTTACATGGGATCTCTATCTCATGATAGCTTTTCAATGCCAAGACTTGTCTTGGACTTACATGACATTTTTACATGGAGACTCACCAATGCCATGCCTTGGCTTGGGCTTATATGGGTCTTCATCTCATAAACTCTTCAATGCCAAGACTTGTCTTGGTCTTACATGATAACTTGCTTGATTGCTGATGCCATGCCTTGGCTTGGTCTTATACGGACTTCCTTGTCTCATATGATAGATCGAGTATCCTAGGTAATTCAACTTCAATCGAGACTTTCTCATACTTAATCTTATTGATTTATTTGTTTAGCATAGCATCAAAAATCTCATGGAATTAAGATATATTCTACATCATACTAAGCAATTCAATGATATTAATCATAAAGCTTAGAAATCATACAAACTTACCTCAATGTACAACATGTATGTAGAAATGCAATTTAGTCCTCGATTTTGTTCTTGCCTCGATTTCGATCCGGGCTTCGTTTTTCTTGATCTATAGTAATAATTTAGCTCATTTAATACACACATTGACTAAATTGACTCTTAACTCATACTTCGGCAAAATTACCATTTTGCCCCTAAACTTCCTCATACTTACACTTTTGCCCCAAGGCTCGTAAAGTGATTTTTATTCAACTTTCGTGAACTTCATGCTTAGCTAATTCATTCTCTTAACTATAGCAACAATCAATTCTCACTATTTTTATCATGTATGACAAATTTCACAACTTTTACAAACTAGTCCTTACTAGCATTTTTCATGAAATTCATTTAGGAAAAGATGTTTACCTAACATCAAACTCTCATAATATTTCATAAAACGTCATTTTACAAGCATGTCATACATGGGTAGATTTATGAACATGAATTCTAGCTCAACTTATAGCTATAAATAGCTAATTCATAATACGAGGACTCCAAAAATACGAAGAATATTAAAAAGGGGCTAGGATGCACTTACTAGCAAGCTTCGAAAAATTGAAGAACCCTAGCTATGGAGTCTCTCAAATTTTTGGCACAAGGGGAAGAAGAGGAATAAGATTTTTGTCATCATTTTCCCTTTTTAATCATTTAATTGATAAATGACCAAAATGCCCTTCTCACTAAACTTTCAAAATTTCTAACTCATGTCCATTTTTGTCCAAAAATTATAATTTGGGCAAATTGCTATTTAAGGACTTCTAATTAATAATCCAAAGCTATTTCATACTAAAAGCTTCTAGAATCTCAAATTTTGCAACTTTTGCAATTTAGTCCTAATGGACCATTCAATGACAATTTCATAAAATCTCTACATGAAACTTTCATACTATCATGCAAACATATCTTAAACCTCAAAACTCATTTCACTACTTCGGATTTATGGTCTCGCACCACTATTTTGACTAGGCCCTAAATCGGGATGTTACATTCCAATTTACCATTCAGTCCAACAAGTTTAAAGTTTAAAAAAAAAGTAAATCAGACAACATTAATTCACTGACTTTTTAGAAAAATAACTTACACTATGGCACAAATGTAGAGTTAAACCGAAATTTTAGCGTTCCTTCATTAGAGATGTCATTTTATACCATTTGAAACAATATAATAAACAGCAATATAATAAACAACCAATATACCAGTTGAAGATGGAGATACAGTAGAGGTCTAACGATTAAAGATGTCATTTTATACCAGTTGAAACAATATAATAAACATCAATATAATATACAACCTATATACCAGTTGAAACAATATAATAAACAGCAATTTGGACAGTAATTTGGACAGAAATTCTTTAAGATTCATCATACATGACATTGTTATACCTAGGGAGGATACATTATATCTTACAATGAGATATAAGGCAACCCATTAGGTTTCCAGCCTATATACTTTGAATCTTTTTTTTTTGGACAACAATATAATAAACAGCCTATATACCAGTTGAAACAATATAATAAACAACAATTTGGACAGCAATTTGGAAAGAATTTTTTTAAGATTCATCATACATAGCATTGTTATACCTAGGGTGGATCCATTATATCTTACAATGAGATATAAGGCAACCCATTAGGTTTCCAGCCTATATACTTTCAATCTTTTTTTTTTTTGGACAGCAATATAATAAACAACCTATATACCAGTTGAAACAATATAATAAACAGCAATTTGGATAGAAATATTTTAAGATTCATCATACATGGCATTTTTATAACTAGGGAGGATCCATTATATCTTACAGTGAGATATAAGGCAACCCATTAGGTTTCCAGCATATACTTTGAATCTTTTTTTTGGGGACAGCAATATAATAAACAACCTATATACCAGTTGAAACAATATCATAAACAGCAATTTGGACAGCAATTTGGACAGAAAATTTTTAAGATTCATCATACATGGCATTGTTATACCTAGGGTGTAACGACCCGAATTTGGGCCTAGTAGAATTGGGCCTATTGGGCCTTGGCCATGGGAGCGTTTAAAATTTTTGAGAATAAGAGAACGACAATAATGCAAGTTAGACCTATTAGGTGAGTGATTTTGGAAGGTTAGGGGGCTTCCATGAAGTCCCGGGATCAAACCTGGGCTTAGGAAAAATTTTGGTTTTAGGTGAATAAAACCCTGGGAGTTAGTAAGTAGGCTTTAAGAATAAAATGTGGAGAAAAATGACACAAAAGGAGTTGTGGTCTAGTGGCAAGTGGCGCCACATGGGAGACAAAGGAATGACGCCATAGAGGAAGCAAGGGGTCCAAGGTTCAAGTCTTGGCACTTGCAATTCTTTTTGTTGTCTTATTAAATGAACTTAGACTTTGACCCATAGGCTTATATTTAGTTGCGCATGTTTTAAGACAACAAGGAGCTAGTTGGTAAAGTGGCTAGCGGCGTGGAGTAAGTTACAGGGGATCCTGAGTTCGAATCCCATCGCAAGCAAAAAGGGATATTTATTTTGCTAAGTTGGGACGGTAAGAGGTTGTGATGGATTTAAACTCTGCTGAAGGAGGGATCCCACATCGGGAAGCTAGCAGGAGGGAAGGTGAGAAGCTGGCTTTAAATAGAGCAAACCATAAGGAGAGTAGGCAAACCTTTCTTGGCTTACCCCTTTCGCTTTGTGGCGTGCTCGTTTGGGTTAGGCGTTGGATCATTCATTGACCTGTATGCCGTTGGGTCGCGGTGGTGGTGACCGAAGTTGATCGACACACCCCTTGGGAGTCAAGTGTACGATAATTGTTGGCTTCTGCGCAGAACAGTGTTTGGAGCGCGGATTAACTTCAGATCCCTATCAAGTGTGTATTTCGCACTACTCTAGCTATAGAGCGGCAAATGCCGAAATGCCGATCACATGGCGATGGTAGCCACATGAGCGTGCGAGCGCACGTGTGGGAGCTTCGACGCAATAATTGAGGCCCTCATGAGTGTTCTCATGGGTTTAGGCTGCCTTGGGCCAAGTGGGCCCATATGAATATATTGTATGACTGTGTAGTAGATATTGGACTGGTCTATGTGAATCACATATTTGTGGCTAGATTTGGGCTAAATGGGCCACACAAGCGTATGGGCCCATTTGGGCCGAGAATGGGCCCTAGGCCCATTCGCATCGTTATCTCTACTTAGAATACTTGAGTCGCTCGAGGCTAATGTAGACCTTTTGAGGGGTTTACAAAATTACCGAAATACCCCTAGAGGGTAAATTACCGAAATACCCTTAGTGGGTAAATTACCGAAATACCTCGATGGGTAACTTACCGAAACACCCCCAAAGGGGGTGAAAATTACCGTTATACCCTTGATTGTGGTTAAATATCGTGTATGTGATTTTTATTTATACTTTTTATACTTGTAATACATTGCATTCATATCATGTTGCATGGGTTGGGTTTGATGATTGGAGGAAGTACAGTTTTTGGTGGCTCTGCCACATACTGTTTTAGTGGCTATGCCACATACCGTTTTTAGTGGCTCAGCCACATATACCGTGATTAGCAACTTGACTACAATATTGGTGTGGATTGGCGGGGTGGGTTGACATGATCCCCACATGGTGTGATTGGTTGGTACGGGTGGAGAGTTAGACGGCTGGTAGGATTGGGGTGGGCACATGTCCATATACATTGATATGATTTTGGGGCTTAGGCCTAGCATGTTACCAAATAGGGCGTAGGCCCAGACCGATTCCGTAAGGGCTCAGGCCTAGATAGTGACCGTTATAGGGGATTACACACTGAGTTCTTGTAACTCATCCCCTTTCTTTTAACCGTGCAGGTAATCCCCAGTGTTAGAGGATTTGAAGATGCGGAGGACTCGGAGGTGGCCATACGCCAGATTAGCCTCTTATGAAACTTAGTAAATTCGATTTTAATTTATTTTATGTTATTATTTTGGGTTAATATTTTGTGTAATAAGGCCATTGGATTTTTCTTTTTAAACTTTCCTTTGGTAATTCTGCTAGTTATAAATTGTTAATCGGTTAATCACGAATTTTTAAAACAATAACATCTGTAACACCCCAAACCTGACCCAACCACTACAACCGGATCTGGTATGTCACTAATGAATTTTATAAATTGTCACACTTTGGAAAACGAGTACCAGGTTTAAACATTTTAACCGAAAAACTTAGTAATTTAATATTCTGTATAAAATGTAAATTTAAATGATACCTTGGTGAATTAGGAAAAAAACTAAGTTGTTACATGCCTTAGCTTAATTTTAACATGAAATTTAAAAGTCTAATAATAAAAACCCAAAATAAATATGAGTCTAGTGGCCCATGGCTTTATTACATTGAAACTTAAAATCCTCTTAATAAAAAAAATATTAAAATAACTAAATAATAAAAATCCTTTTGTTGAATCCAAATACTCTCTCGCATGGCCACCTTGCGCTCCACTCCAGCCCGGTCCGATGCACTAAGTGCTACTGAAAATGTTAAATAATAGGTTGAGTCGCGAGACTCGAGTGTGCAACCCCTCATGCACCATTAGATTTGGGCCTTAGCCCACGAGAACGTAGAATAACAGTTAGTGTATAACAAAAATTATGCAAGCCCAACCCAAATCCTAGGTCTCCATCCGCTACACACCACCCTTACCTCGCTACCACACCATTGGGGATTTCTACAATCAACCCACACCGCTACACACCATCAATGGCGGTCATGTCGCTCATCGTCGGATCATGGCGTAGCCACTACAACAGAGTCATGGCAAAAGCCACTACAACAGTCACGGGCAAAAGCCGCTACAACAGTCACGACAAAAAACGCTACAGAACACTTCCCCTTTTCTTCAAACCCAACCCCATGCAATCACAGTAAATCGGCATACTTATTACATATGTCATCTTAATAGGAACATTCACTTAGGAATGACAGAGATCACTAACTCAGTGATTATTCTTTTACCCTCCTTGGGTTTCAACCGTTATCTTGAGATTTCGGCATTTTACGAATATTTCAGATTAATAAACATATTTTTTTAAACAGGCAATCTAAATGGTGTGGCGATGTTACACACACTGATTACAGGTTAAGATGACACTTTCTATGTCGATGCTATCTCAGAGCCGACACACAACTTATATTTTGCCTAAGGTGTTGTTCGAAGCCGGTCCACAACCCGGTGGCCAATCCCAACAAAGCAGACACCGTGCGCTTTCTTGAACTTTGGGGTGGGACTACAGATCCAACCCCTTCCTTTGTCTTGCTGACATTCGAGTCCATGAGTGATCTTGGTCAGAAGATACTACGATGACTGCTTAACGTAACATTAGGTTAAGGCACGAATAATGAAAAAGAAACCGATTAGACAACCTAGGAAGAGTTTGAACCCTTACCTTAAAATCCCGAAAAGAGATTGAGATCCCAAAACTAGCGTTTCCGGCTTTTAGATCTAAGCGATCTACCTAAATTCCTGAATGTCGTCTCAATAAGAAAATATATAAAACCATTAAACCATTAGCTTTTCGGCTTTGTCTTCCAAAACCCGTAAGAGAAAGTGAAGAGATAGGAAAATCGTCACTTACCCTACACAAAGAGTTTTGGCAACTTCTAAAAGATTTCGGCTTTATGGAGAAATCGGCACAAGAGGAAAAGAATGGAAACAGAAAGTGAAGTGAAAGGTTTCAGCTTTTAAGAAAAGTCCGAAGAAAAGATGAACAAGAAGAGACTTAGGCGTTTTCGGCTTTAAGAAGAAATTAGCGGAAGTTGCAGAGAAAGACTGAGAAATTCGGCCTGAGAGAATGAGAGAAAAGAATAGGGTTCAAATGCCGAATTGAAGAGATACTATCCCTATTTAAAGAGAATTTATTTTGGATATATACTAAAATAAATAAATAAATAAAATAAACCTACACTCCTATTCGACTCAAACTTACCACCAATTAAATTCCTTTATTATCTCCAAAATTTATCTTCATCCTCATCCCAAAGATTCCTTTATTAGCAAAAAAATCCAATTTGAATTACATTCAAATTTCTTTCCCCGTACAGCAACCATCTTTTGGCGTTTTGGTCCACTTCAAATACCTTCCCCACGCCAGCAGAAAAATAGTATATTGTTGTGCACAAGGCAACTCGAAACCAAGACCTCCAAGCACCACCACACGCTACCAGCCACTGCACCACAACCATTCTTGTGATATATTCCAATGTCAACTTCTTTTAAAGCCTATTTTTCCAGCGACCGAATCATTAAAGAAATCTAAATATATTTGCCAACACCCAGCTTCGAACCTCCAACCTCTTCAGATGACACACGCCCCTTGCCACTGCGCCACCCGATTTCTTTGAGACATATTTCATCCCTCATTAATTATAAACCCTTCTGTCGCGCTCCAGGTTTACTACAAAAAAAAAATGCCAACATTTAGCGCATAGCGCGACTAGAACCCTGCACCTCCTCCTTCTCCTAACGCCTTTGCCATTGGGCCAGGCGTTTCTTTTTGTTGTGAATCAGCCCCAACTAATTATAAGGCCTACACTTTGGCCTTCATACTAACATATGCGAAATAAAAACAATTTTTTTGCCAAGTCCAGGAATTGAACGTTTGACCACCAACTTATTCAGAACGCCCTAGGCCACCAGATCACCTACTTCCTTGTGTTATCTTCAACCCAAAAATATTTTAAAAGCCTTTTAACTAAAACACCAACCACTCTTAGGGGTAAAAATAAAATTTTTTCTAAATCCCTAGATAGAGCCTAGGACTTTTCCAACACTACCAACCCTTCCTAAATCACCTAAAAATTAAACTAAACATGTAATCATAATTTTTTTAACCACACTTAATTCATTATTCTTTTTCTTTTTTTTTCCGATCGACAAAATCCATTCTCTCGACACACGAAACCCATTTATTCTAGGCCCAAATTCAGGATGTTACAATTCTACCCTCCTTAAAGAAATTTCGTCCTCGAAATTTCCAACTAACTAGTAATCATACTACCTAAGTCTCACCACTATGCATTCACTGCGCACTCGAATTCTAAAGCCAAAATAAACACTTAGTATACTATGGTAGGGTACGCACCATCATTCACATCTGGAGCGTCTCCGTCCCCTACCACGGCCACGCGGCGGACGTCCTCGACCCCTTGTACTCATTCTTTCGATTGACGTTTATCTGATTAAAAATTTTATGAATTAATAAGTTTCTTCCACTGATTTACCACGAACAGTCTTATGAACAGTAGTTTAAGAGTAGTTCTTTCGAATTCGGAATTACATCCACAAGTTTCAGTCTCAAGTTTGTCCCCTAGTTCTAGGAAACACATACATTCAATCATTACACATCAACATACAGGTAGCATTCACGAACTTACATTTATCACCTAGGGGTATTTTCGTCATATCACTACCCAGGGGTATTTTCGTAATTTATCCTATAGGGGTATTTTCGTAATTTTTTGAAATAGGGTTCCTTGGTGATTTTGTGAAAGAAGGGTATTTTGGTAATTTTTTTTGCAAATCTGGGGTTATTTTGGAAATTCTACAAATCAGGGATATTTTGGTCATTTATAAATCAGGGGTAATTTAGTAGTTTTACAAAATAGAATGGCTGGTCCCTTACGGGTTTTAAATTATTAATTTTGGCCCACAACAAATCCTCGTGGCTAGGGTGAGCAGTCACTCGCACTGTAGGATTCAGCGAAGAGGAGGTGAGTCACCAGGGCTGCTTAAGTACCAGACTCTTCCGGATCCAATCCTAGACATGCGCATGCCTGTTGCCACACCCTAGTCTTGCGACTCGTTCACGGGTTTATTTAGTGAAATTAAGTCTTATGAGATTGAAGGAGTTGTTTCAGCTAAGCATAGAGTCCATCAAGTTCTAATCTAGATAGTCTACGTCCCACAAAGCCCATCAAGCCCACATATATATATATCACACAGCGAGTTCAGAATACTTACCTGGCGGACTTGGGCCGGAGACGCAGGTGCCATGCCGAGAAAACCCTCCTGTATGATTTATAAATATGCATGTTTAAAAAACTATTTTTAGAAAATGTTTTGAGCCCAAAACCCCCAAAGCCGAGTCTTGAACCGGGCTCTGATACCAATTTGTAACACCCCAAACCCGGCCCAAACACTACAACCGGATCTGGTATGTCGCTAAGGAATTTTATAAATTGTCACACTTTGGAAAACGAGTATCAGGTTTAAACATTTTAACCGAAAAAACTTAGTAATTTAATATTCTGTATAAAATGTAAATTTAAATGATACCTTGGTGAATTAGGAAAAAAACTAAGTTGTTACATGCCTTAGCTTAATTTTAACATGAAATTTAAAAGTCTAATAATAAAAACCCAATATGAAACCCAAAATAAATATGAGTCTAGTGGCCCATGGCCTTATTACATTGAAACTTAAAATCCTCTTAATAAAAAAATATTAAAATAACTAAATAATAAAAAACCTTTTGCTGAATCCAAATACTCTCTCGCATGGCCACCTTGCGCTCCACTCCAGCCCAGTCCGATGCACTAGGTGTTACCTGAAAATGTTAAATAATAGGTTGAGTCGTGAGACTCAGTGTGCAACCCTCATGCACCATTAGATTGGGCCTTAGCCCCACAGAACAGAATAACAGATTAGTGTATAACAAAAATTATGCAAGCCCAACCCAAATCCTAGGTCTCCATCCGCTACACACCACCCTTACCTGCCAGTCACACCATTGGGGATTTCTACAATCAACCCACACCGCTACACACCATCGATGGCAGTCATGCTGCTCATCGTCAGATCATGGCCGTAGCCACTACAACAGGTCATGGCAAAAGCCACTACAACAGGTCACGGCAAAAGCCGCTACAACAGGTCACGGCAAAAATCGCTACAACAGAACACTTCCCATTTTCTTCAAACCCAACCCCATGCAATCACAGAAATCGACATACTTATCACATATGTCATCTTAATAGGAACATTCACTTAGGAATGACAGAGATCACTAACCTGGTGATTCACTTTTACCCTCCTTGGGTTTCAACCGTTATGCCGAGATTTCGGCATTTTACAGAATATTTCAGATTAATAAACATATTTTTTTTAAACAGGCAATCTAAATGGCGTGGCAGTGTTACACACCTGATTACGGTTAAGATGACACTTTCTATGTCGACGCTATCTGTAGCCGACACAACCGCTATTTGCCTAAGGTGTTGTTCAGAAGCCGGTCCACAACTCGGTGGCCAATCCCGAACAGCGGACACGCTAGCGTTTCTTGAACTTTGGGGCTGGGACTACAGATCCAACCCCTTCCTTTGTCTTGCTGACATTCGAGTCCATGAGTGATCTTGGTCAGAAGATACTACGATGACTGCTTAACGTAACATTAGGTTAAGGCACGAATAATGAAAAAGAAACCGATTAGACAACCTAGGAAGAGTTTGAACCCTTACCTTAAAATCCCGAAAAGAGATTGAGATCCCAAAACTAGCGTTTCCGGCTTTTAGATCTAAGCGATCTACCTAAATTCCTGAATGTCATCTCAATAAGAAAATATATAAAACCATTAAACCATCAGCTTTTTGGCTTTGTCTTCCAAAACCCGTAAGAGAAAGTGAAGAGATAGGAAAATCGTCACTTACCCCACACAAAGAGTTTCGGTAACTTCTAAAAGATTCCGGCTTTATGGAGAAATTAGCAGAAGAGGAAAAGAATGGAAACAGAAAGTGAAGTGAAAGGTTTCCGCTTTTAAGAAAAGTCCGAAGAAAAGATGAACAAGAAGAGACTTAGGCGTTTTCGGCTTTTAGAAGATATTAGCGGAAGTTGTAGAGAAAGACTGAGAAATTCGGCACAGAGAATGAGAGAAAAGAATAGGGTTCAAATGCCAGAATTGAAGAGATACTATCCCTATTTAAAGAGAATTTCGGCACCCAGATATATACTAAAATAAATAAATAAATAAAATAAACCTACACTCCCTAATCGACTCAAACTTACCACCAATTAAATTCCTTTATTATCTCCAAAATTTATCCTCATCCTCATCCCATAGATTCCTTTATTAGCCAAAAATCCAATTTGAATTACATTCAAATTGCTTTCCCATCTGACAACCATCTTTTGGCATTTTGGTCCATTTCAAATACCTTCCCCACGCCAGCAGCAAAATAGTATATTGTTGTGCACAAGGCAACTCGAAACCAAGACCTCCAAGCACCACCACACGCTACTGTGCTTGCACCACAACAATTCTTGTGATATATTCCATTGTCAACTTCTTTTAAAGCCTATTTTTCCAGCGACCGAATCATCAAAGAAATCTAAAAATATTTGCCAACACCCAGCTTCGAACCTCCAACCTCTTCAGATGACACACGCCCCTTACCATTGCGCCACCCGATTTCTTTGAGACATATTTCATCCCTCATTAATTATAAACCCTTCTATCGCGCTCCAGGTTTACTACAAAAAAAAATGCCAACATTTAGCGCATAGCGCGACTAGAACCCTGCACCTCCTCCTGCTCCTAACGCCTTTGCCACTGGGCCAGGCATTTCTTTTTGTTGTGAATCAGCCCCAACTAATTATAAGGCCTACACTTTGGCCTTCATACTAACATATGCGAAATAAAAACAAATTTTTTGCCAAGTCCAGGACTTGAACCTTTTACCACCAACTTATTCAGAACGCCCTAGGCCACCAGATCACCTACTTCCTTGTGTTATCTTCAACCCAAAAATATTTTAAAAGCCTTTTAACTATAACACTAACCACTCTTAAGGGTAAAAACAAATTTTTTTCTAAATCCCTAGATCGAGCCTAGGACTTTTCCAACACTACCAACCCTTCCTAAATCACCTAAAAATTAAACTAAACATGCAATCATAATTTTTTTAACCACACTTAATTCGTTATTCTTATTCTTTTTTTTTCTTTTTTTTCCGATCGACAAAATCCATTCTCTCGACACATGAAACCCATTTATTCTAGGCCCAAATTCAGGATGTTACAATAACCGTTTTCAAAATATCACGTTTTCATATTTCATTAAGTCAGATTTCTGTAATAAACAAGTTTTCTTCGAAAATAATAATAATAATAATAATAACATCTTTCCAAGAATGCACTTTAAGAAAATCTTGTTTTACAAACAACGAAATTCGGAACTTCAAAAAGGAAACAAAGTTTTTACAAACGCTTAGCTTTTAATCAACCTTTTGATGTGACATTCTAGATCTGACCATAACGTCTAGGCCGGGTTTGGGGTGTTGCATTTAATGGTATCAGAGCCAGGTTACAAAACTCGGCTGTGGAATGGGTTTTGAAATTTTACCTTAAGTGTTTAAATTTTTAACTTGGAAAGTGATAGTGTTACTGAAAGTGTGGCACACCGAGTCTCCGGCACCAAATCCGTAAGTTTCTTGACACTATACTTTGTTATATGCTAAAATGACTGTAGTTTTTGTATTTATTCTGTGTGCGTTTTGTTTGGATTTGGTGTTTGAATATAGATGATGTGGGCACATCTTTTACGCATGATTTGTTTCATTTCAATAGAAATTGTATTCATGTGTGATAAATATCTGTTTGTTTCTGTGGTTAGATGGTTGATTGTGTGTAAGAGGTTTCAAGATTAAGTTAGAAGTGTTGTAGTGTTATTAGGATGAGAGTGCACAGTGGAAGTGTAGTGGTGTAATCTGTGTTGTGCGGCTATTATATAGTTAGAAATTTTGAGGACGAAATTTCTTTAAGGGGGTAGATTTGTAACGACCCGAATTTGGGCCTAGTAGAATTGGGCCTATTAGGCCTTGGCCATGGGAGCGTTTAAAGTTTTTGAGAACAAGAGAACAACATTAATGCAAGTTGGACCTATTAGGTGAGTGATTTTGGAAGGTTAGGGGGCTTCCATGAAGTCCTAGGATCAAACCTGGGCTTAGGAAAAATTTTGGTTTTAGGTGAATAAAACCCTGGGAGTTAGTAAGTAGGCTTTAAGAATAAAATGTGGAGAAAAATGACACAAAAGCAGTTGTGGTATAGTGGCAAGTGGCGCCACATGGGAGACAAGGGAATGACGCCATAGAGGAAGCAAGGGGTCCAAGGTTCAAGTCTTTGCACTTGCAATTTTTTTTGTTGTCTTTTGAAATGAACTTAGACTTTGACCCATAGGCTTATATTTAGTTGCGCATGTTTTAAGACAACAAGGAGCTAGTTGGTAAAGTGCCTAGCAGCGTTGAGTAAGTTACAGGGGATCCTGAGTTCGAATCCCATCGCAAGAAAAAAGGGATATTTATTTTGCTAAGTTGGGACAGCAAGAGGTTGTGATGGATTTAAACTCTACTGAAGGAGGGATCCCACATCGGGAAGCTAGCAGGAGGGAAGGTGAGAAGCTGGCTTCAAAATAAAGCAAACCATGAGGAGAGCAGGCACACCTTTCTTGGCTTACCTCTTTCGCTTTGTGGCGTGCTCGTTTGGGTTAGGCGTTGGATCATTCGTTGATCTGTATGCCATTGGGTTGCGGTGGTGGTGACCAAAGTTGATCGACACACCCCTTGGGGTTGAAGGGTGCGATCATTGTTGGCTTCTGCGCAGAACAGTGTTCAGAGCGCGGATTAACTTTAGATCCCTATCAGGTGTTTATTTTGCACTACTCTAGCTGTAGAGCGGCAAATGCCAAAATGCCGGTCACACAGCGATGGTAGCCACACGAGCGTACGAGCGCACGTGTGGGAGCTTTGACGCGATAGTTGAGGCCCTCATGAGTGTTCTCATGGGTTTAGGCTGCCTTGGGCCAAGTGGGCACAATGGGCCCATAGGCCCATATGAATATATTGTATGACTATGATGTAGATATTGGACTGGTCTATGTGAATCTCATATCTGTTGCTAGATTTGGGCTAAACGGGCCACACGAGCGTGTGGGCCCATTTGGGCCGAGAATGGGCCCCAGGCGCATTCGCATCGTTATCTCTGCTTTGAATACTTGAGTCGCTCGAGGCGACTGTAGACCTTTTGATGGGTTTACAAAATTACCGAAATACCCCTAGAGGGTAAATTACTGAAATACCCTTAGTGGGTAAATTACCGAAATACCCTCGATGGGTAAGTTACTGAAACACCCCCAAAGGGGGTGAAAATTACCGTTATACCCTTGATTTTGGTTAAATATCGTGTATGTGATTTTTATTTATACTGTTTATACTTGTAGTACATTGCATTCATATCATGTTGCATAGGTTGGGTTTGATGATTGGAGGAAGTACAGTTTTTGGTGGCTCTGCCACATACCGTTTTAGTGGCTATGCCACATACCATTTTTAGTGGCTCAGCCACATATACCGTGATTAGCAACTTGACTGCAATATTGGTGTAGATTGGAGGGGTGGGTTGACATGATCCCCACATGGTGCGATTGGTTGGTACGGGTGGAGAGTTAGACGGCTGGTAGGATTGGGGTTGGCACATGTCCATATACATTGATATGATTTTGGGGCTTAGGCCCAGCGTGTTACCGAATAGGGCGTAGGCCCAGACCGATTCCGTAAGGGCTCAGGCGCAGATAGTGATCGTTATAAGGGATTACACACTGAGTTCTCGTAACTCACCCCCTTTCTTTTAACCGTGCAGGTAATCCCTAGCGTTAGAGGATTTGGAGCTGCGGAGGACTCGGAGGTGGCCATACATCGGATTAGCCTCTTACAAAACTTAGTAAATTTAGTTTTAATTTATTTTATGTTATTATTCTAGGTTAATATTTTGTGTAATAAGGCCATTGGATTTTTTTTTAAACTTTCGTTTGGTAATTCTGCTAGTTATAAATTGTTAATCGGTTAATCACGAATTTTTAAAACAATAATAACCGTTCTCAAAATATCACGTTTCCGCAATTCATTAAGTCAGATTTCTGTAATAAACAAGTTTTCTTCAAAAATAATAATAATAATAATAACATCTTTCCAAGAATGTACTTTAAGCAAATCTTATTTTAGAAACAACGAAATTCGGAACTTCAAAAAGGAAACAAAGTTTTTACAAATGCTTAGCTTTTAAACAACCTTTTGATGTGACATGCTAGATTCAGCCATAACGTCTAGGCCGGGTTTGGGGTGTTACATAGGGAGGATCCATTATATCTTACAGTGATATATAAGGCAACCCATTAGGTTTCCAGCCTATATACTTTGAATCTTTTTTTTTGGACAGCAATATAATAAACAGCCTATATACCAGTTGAAACAATATCATAAACAACAATTTGGACAGCAACTTGGACAAATTCATCATGATATAACTGTTATTGATCGGAATTTTGAACTAAAACGTACCTTAATAATTTCAAGAAGCTAGTCTACTCCACTCTCACCAAGAAACAGAGGCTGCAGTCAGAAAAATAGTATTTTTAAGTAATTTATAGGGAAAATGAATATAGATAAGCAAAAATAAAAATAAAAATGAAACATGTACCTGCAAAAAAATGGCGACTTCCAGTTGAACCAACATTCTGGGAGAGCGAGGAAGCGATGGCGAAATACAAACAACATTAACTCACTAATACTTTAAATTTAAAATAAAAAATAGAAAATAAAAATAATATCAAACAACATTATTTTTAAGTTAACATTTTACCAATGGAAGTATAAGTGCTGATATCTGCTGGAATTTTATCTACAAATATCAAGTAAGAGCTTTTTGAACCTCAAGACCAAAAGCGTGGAACCTACAATTGGGGGGGCACACTTTACTACAATAAAAAAAAGTCAAAACAATTAAGATAAAAGGATCCAAAACAAAGTCTCATAAAAATTCAGCAAAGACAATAATCGAACCCTATAGATAATTCCAAGTACCAAAACAACAGTTATATCATCCACTTTCTGTCTCCGTCTCTCTCTCCTCTTACAGTGTTACTGCAAATTTGGAGTAACTTTTTTTTCTAAATATTCTTTGAGGTAAAAAGAAGCAGTTTGAAGCAGAATTATAGCAATGGAAGCCTGCAACCACGAGAAAGATAGACCAGATGCAGAAAAGGGTTATGAAATAATGGTTGTAATTATAATTAGAGAATAATCAAGATACATTCAAACTTGAAATATCATTGAGAGAACAAAAATGCAATAAAAAAAATAAGCCATAGGGTTAAGAAAAATCTTTGTTATTTAAATAAAGAAAGGAAATAATTTATCTCCCTTTCACAGGCAAATCATGTCATAGAAAAACTTAAACTTAGTGCATCAAAAACCCTTAAAGTGGATTAGAAAGACAAAAGAGAGAGAGAGAGAGAGAGAAAGGGTAAGATGAAATCAGAAAAACACAAAGTAGCATTTTCAAATCCCAGAACAGATGGATCTTGAAAATTTAAGTAATTTGTAATTCAAATTATTGATATTTTCTAACTTCAAAGTAGTTAGTTAAAGGATCATATGTCTAATTAATTGTTTTCTATATTATATTCAAAACTTAAAAAAACGCAAGTAAAATATAGCAAAGTTCTATTACAATTAAAAGAGATTCCATAACTGTAACAACAAAAAGAAGAATAAAAATGATTTTATACCTGTTAAGTTATTACCACCAATCCGTATGAGGGAAATAAGGTTCCAAATCACCGATGGAATTTCACCTAAAATATATAATTAAAATCGTCAAAATTTACTAGTGTTTGTTACCATCCCAAGTAACATGGATTCACATGATACATTTTACACATTATTAGCAACATGTTTCTTTCTATCCGTACCAACCAAGCAGGGGATTTTGGGATAGGTCAAAGCAACTACTGTTACTATCATGATCATAATACAAGACTAATAGCAAAATAAAACTCCAAACAGATTTAACTACTATCATTTGGTCGAGACTAAAGTTTCAAATTTTGGAAATTATTGAAACTAAAATTGACCAATTCAAAGAATACATAAACTAAAATTGATCAAATTAAGTACAGGAGTACTGGAAAAATATTTGATTTTGCCATTGCATGTGACTTAGTCTCTCTTGTCTGATGGTTTGGAGACTATTTGATCCTAAATCAGTCATATTGAATCACAATGTCTACCGACTTTTGAGACTACCTAACATAAAACCTTTCCATCAATTTAAATGAAGCACTATGAACGATGGTGAATACTGACCTTCATTACAAACAAAAATTCCTCACTTTAACAGTAATACTTATCTTCATTACAAATAGAGTATCTTCTAGGTAACCAAACAATTATGATGAGATATTTAATGCGAAGTTGTGAGGAAGCAAAAGCAAACAATCAGTAGACAAATAATGTCTAACATGTTCTTCAATGTAGTAGTTTTTGAATCAGAGTTACGAAAATGTTACAGGTTATGTGGTAAGCAAATAAAGCAAGTTGCAACTTTGGATAAACATAAACTATCCCGAATCAGCGTTAAGAAAACATATTGCTCATCCAATGGTAAGCAAATAAACCTATCTTGGCAATTCTTACTACTGATAATGTTTTCCAGAACTATGAAGGTAGAAAAAATATATCGTATACCAAAAACTTACATGTGAAGCCAAAATTTGAGCTTTGAGATCAGTAAATATCTGCGACGCAAAACAGATTACGTGAATTAAACAAATGAGAGGCTTGCATGATTTTTAATATTCTAAATATTTAACAACAAATTCACTTGATAATTTCATTGGTTTCCTAGTATTGGAAAGCACATGCCAATAACATGACATTGGAATAGCATTAAAAGAATCACACACTATTTAACAAGCACGGTAGTAAGGAAAAGATAAACAAAGTTAATCAGAAATCAGAATACCATAGATGATATATAAAATTGATTCATGCTTGACGCTATAACCTATCTTTAACTACAAACATAGAGAGAAAACAACGATGGGTTAAACCCTAACAATTTTCTGAGAGGGAGAGTGAAACAATTTCAAAATTAAGCACAATAGTGCAGCATTCATGTAACATCCGGGATTTAGGGGTTATGCATTTAATGCATAACTCATAAGCTAGTAGGCTTTGAGTGTGTTTGGAGGTGTTTTAGGGGTTTTGAGAACCCTAGGATGTAGGAGAGTGCTTTAGAAAAGTATTGGATTTCAAGCTTAAGATGGGAAGCTAGGCTAAGGAGGCCTTAAGGGAATTTGTGGGGGATTTATGACACAAAGATAGCCTTGGAAAAGTGGCAAGGGACGCCAACTAGGGTGCTGTGGAGTTTGCGTCAATGGGAGCTTCAGGAGGGAGGAGGTTCGAGTCTTGATGGTAGCATAAAGTGTGTTTTATTTTTGCATGTTGGCGTTAAGGGAGAGGGGGAGTGATGGACGGCATTTGGACTTCCAAAGGATGAGATAAGGCTTGATTTTCTTTTTAAAATTCGGCTAAAGGGTAAGGGATAATTGCTGTTTAATTCAATTAATTCTGAATGAGTAGCATGGAGGAAAAATAGGAGAAGAAAGTGGGATTTGATAAGGAAGGATAAAGTGGCCGGCCAAGGGACTCTGTAGGAGAGTATTTTCGGCTATGTAGAGGGGGATTAAGTGCCAAAATTGTTTGTTCATCTTTTAATCTCCAATTGCCAAAATTCTTAGTCAAGAGAATTCTCTCTTTTTCTTCTTTTTCTATTAAAGCCGAACCCTTCTTGTCACCATAGCCAAAATTCTTCAAACTATTCTTGGCCGAACCTATATCTCTTTTCCAACCTTCTTCTTTTATTTTGGTGATAGCCGAATGTTTCATCCCCTATTTTAAGGCCATAGCCAATTGCATCTTTTCCTTGGAGCCGATCCATTCAAAAGCCGAGAGTGGTAGGCTAGTTTCTTCTTCTTTTTATGTCCTTTTGAATCATCTTTTTCCCGAAAACTATTCTTATCTTGTCATTCTCTAAAGCCGAATTTATGGGATGTAGTGATGGTTCGTTTGGCAACCTCTAAGGATAGGGCCGTCGACCACCTTTCCTAGTTTTAATCGTGGTTGGTAAGTAATCTTTTCCTTTAGTAATCGATTGTGGGCTCTTGTGCAATAGTGTGCCAAAAGCAATGGTTAGGCTTTGGTCTAGGGTTGGCCGAATGTCCTTTAAGGCCATAGTGATGTGTTTCTTTTGATTGTAGCCAACGCTAAGGAGCATTGAAGGAGATCTCTCGGGTTTTGAAACATCAAGGTAAGTAATGTGTAGATTCGGCCAAGAGGCCATCTTTATAGGTTTATACATAACCGATTCTAATATGTGGCATATAGGGATTTCGACAGTTTCAAGAGCGAGAAGTGACGGTTTCGGGATTTAGGTAAGCAAGGTAAGGAGGTTTGTAATATTCGGCCATAGGCCATCTTGGTTATTAGTGTTGACCGATTTGGATTATGGATGTATAGGGGTAAATCGACAGTGGTTAAGAGGAACTTCCGGGATTTTGATTCGATTTGGTAAGATTATTCGATAAGTTCTAAGATTTATTATGTTAGACTAAACCGTTATCGATTAACCAGTTGTTCTAATTAAGTATTGTGATGGAGGCGAACACCAGTCAAGAAGGAAGAGGGATAGTCTCTATCCCGAAGTTTAAGAAGAGATCGGTTTCTGCGGTACGAGATTGGCCACCGGGGTGTCGGCCAGCAGCATAGCAAGAGAGTAGGCAGATAGCGGTAGTTTCGCTTAGTGATAGCATCGGGATTGAGAGCGTAGTGCTTCAAGTTATCAGGTGTGTAGTTAGCCTACCGTTTTTCGGGATTTATGTGATACTTGCATGTGTTGTATATGTGTTATATATGTGCTAATAAGTGCAGTGGCAATTATGAAATGGATGCCCTTAAAGGGGTACGTCAATAATCAGGTTAGTACCAAATCTGATGAAATGTGGATTATGAATGTGAATACGATTGAATGCTTGGATAACATGTACATGCATTATTTATCATGACATTATTATATGTTGCATGTGCATGGGATGGGTTATGAATATGAAAGAAGAAGTACGGGTGTACTTCGAGTGCGTGGTTTGATGTTAGCCATGAGCTACATCGTGGATTAGCGCCGATCGAGGTCGCGTTGTGGATTACTTGTGATTAAGTTCACGTGGATTGATGAGTGGCTCTGTGCCTCATCGTGGTTGATATCGGCTATGTGCCATATCGTGGTTGATGAGTGGCTATGTGCCTCATCGTGGTTTGATGTTAGCTACGAGCTACATCGTGGACGGCATTAATTGCCAAATGGTGTGTAGCGGTTGGAGGGTGATTTAGAAATCCCACGTGTGTGTGGTGGCTGGATACGGGGTGTGTAGAGGATGGACCCTAGGTTGGGTTGGGTGCACTTTGCATGATAATGTGTGGCATTGCGGTTATTGATGTGGTTATAAGCCAAGCCCAATATGTGAATGTGGAACAGTGTGGAAATGGGCCAAGCCCAATATGTGGAATCATGTGGTTAATTACATTATGATCCGATATGTGGTATGGATATGGGCCAAGCCCAAATTGTGATATTATGTGAATAAATTGCCTTGTTATATGTTATGTGGGTTGATATGTGGTTTGATATGTGGGTGGAATTCAAAGACTAATTACACACTTGAGTCCAAGTAGACTCACCCAAATTTTTATCAAACATCGCAGTGATACGTGATGCTTGGACCGGGTTGGAGAGGATACGAGGTGGCCATGCGAAGATGTTATATTTATTTTATGCGATTTAATATTAAGTATTTTTGAATAATTATTTGATGTAATAAGGGCCACTTAAAGTATTTGAAGTTTATTGTTATGTTTTAGTTGGATGGATGATTAATTTACTATTTGGAAATGATTTCATTTTTAGCAACTTATATCTTAAAAATATTTATATTAAAGTTTTAATTCCGACAATTGGTAACATCAAAGTTTTACTCAGAATTTTAAACATACAATATTCTACAAACGACAATAAATTTTAAAGTTTTTATCTTTGAGTCAAAATCTTTTCAAACGTTTTTCATGGTGGCATTCTAAATTCGGTTGTGGTGTATGGGCGGGTTTGGGGTGTTACAGATTTGGTATCGAGCCGGTTCAAAACTTCGGCTTTGAGGTTTTGGGCAAAAAACATTTTTCAAAGATGGGCTTTCAAAAATATAGATTTTTATGAATTTTTCAGGTTTATACTGGCATGGCACCTGTATCTCCGGCCCGAAGTCCACCAAGTAAGTATCTCTAACTACTGAAGTGATCTGAATATGTGAACTGTATGGGCATTTATGGGAACGTAGATTAGTAGATTAGGGCTATTGAACCCTAGGACTAGTCTACTCCAAACACAAGATGCATAAGACTTAAGTACAACCAAACAAACCCGTGAGTAAGTCGCCGAGTTAGGGTGTGGCAACAGTTGTGCGCATGTCTAGGAGTGGATTCAGTAAGAGCTTGGTACTTAAGCAGTCCTAGTGGCTCACCTCCTCTTTACTCGAATCCTACCTGGTGCGTAGCTACGGTTCACCCTAACCAAGAGGACTTAGTCACCGGCTAAATTCGATAATTAAAACCCGAAAGGGACTTTGCAATTCTAGTGGAGAAAGCTCAGATAGCTGAAGAAGTTAGGAGAACTAAGAGACATAATCGAGAAAAGGGTAGGAATTGGAACAAGAGGAGTTTTGGACCGTCAGCATCGTCGGGAGATTTTCAGAAAAGACCAAGGATTGAGAATTCTGTACGTACACCTGTGCCAGTTTCTGAGAATCAGAGTCGTACATGTGCTCGGTGTGGAAGAGCTCATGCTGGAGAGTGTTAGGGAAATAGTAAAGAATGTTTCCATTGTGGGTCTAAGGCTCATTTGGTTAAAAATTGTCCTCAGACGATGAAGGGTCGTGGTCCAAACCATGGAGGAAATGGTTCCGGCAGAGGTCGTGGGGCACCAAGCGAGAGTCTTTGAAGGTTCGGATGCAAGACAACCAAGGTTGGCTTAGGCGATCGATTGTCGCGAGGAGGAAGATGTGCGGATGTGATAGCGGGTCGGTTCCTTGTTTCGGAATACCCTTACTTGCTTTGGTTGTTATAGGGTTAGCTCATTCTTGTATTGTTAGTGTAGTGCCCGAAGCCTTGAATGTGAACTTAGAGATCGTGCTGGAAGGTATGATAGTTTTATTAAGATCAGAGTGCGCAGAAGAGCGTAGTGGGTGAGTAGGATTGCACGATCATTAGTTAGTAAGTAATTTTGAGGACAAAATTATTTTTAAGGAGGGTAGAACTGTAACATCCGGGATTTAGGGGTTATGCATTTAATGCATAACTCATAAGCTAGTAGGCTTTGAGTGTGTTTGGAGGTGTTTTAGGGGTTTTGAGAACCCTAGGATGTAGGAGAGTGCTTTAGAAAAGTATTGGATTTCAAGCTTAAGATGGGAAGCTAGGCTAAGGAGGCCTTAAGGGAATTTGTGGGGGATTTATGACACAAAGAAAGCCTTGGAAAAGTGGCAAGGGACGGCACCTAGGGTGCTGTGGAGTTTGCGTCAAAGGGAGCTTCAGGAGGGAGGAGGTTCGAGTCTTGATGGCAGAATAAAGTGTGTTTTATTTTTGCATGTTGGCGTTAAGGGAGAGGGGGAGTGATGGACGGCATTTGGACTTCCAAAGGATGAGATAAGGCTTGATTTTCTTTTTAAAATTCGGCTAAAGGGTAAGGGATAATTGTTGTTTAATTCAATTAATTCTGAATGAGTAGCGTGGAGGAAAAATAGGAGAAGAAAGTGGGATTTGATAAGGAAGGATAAAGTGGCCGACCAAGGGACTCTGTAGGAGAGTATTTTTGGCTATGTAGAGGGGGATTAAGTGCCGAAATTGTTTGTTCATCTTTTAATCTCCAATTGCCAAAATTCTTAGTCAAGAGAATTCTCTCTTTTTCTTCTTTTTCTATTAAAGCCGAACCCTTCTTGTCACCATAGCCAAAATTCTTCAAACTGTTCTTGGCCGAACCTATATCTCTTTCCAACCTTCTTCTTTTATTTTGGTGATAGCCGAATGTTTCATCCCCTATTTTAAGGCCATAGCCGATTGCATCTTTTCCTTGGAGCCGATCCATTCAAAAGCCGAGAGTGGTAGGCTAGTTTCTTCTTCTTCTTTTTATGTCCTTTTGTATCATCTTTTTCCCGAAAACTATTCTTTTCTTGTCATTCTCTAAAGCCAAATCTATGGGATGTAGTGATGGTTCGTTTGGCAACCTCTAAGGAAAGGGTCGTCGACCACCTTTCCTAGTTTTAATCGTGGTTGGTAAGTAATCTTTTCCTTTAGCAATCGATTGTGGGTTCTTGTGCAATAGTGTGCCGAAAGCAATGGTTAGGCTTTGGTCTAGGGTTGGCCGAATGACCTTTAAGGCCATAGTGATGTGTTTCTTTTGATTGTAGCCAACGCTAAGGAGCATTGAAGGAGATCTCTCGGGTTTTGAAACATCAAGGTAAGTAATGTGTAGATTCGGCCAAGAGGCCATCTTCATAGGTTTATACATAACCGATTCTAATATGTGGCATATAGGGATTCCGGCGCAGGTTTCAAGAGCGAGAAGTGACAGTTTCGGGATTTAGGTAAGCAAGGTAAGGAGGTTTGTAATATTCGGCCATAGGCCATCTTGGTTATTAGTGTTGACGATTTGGATTATGGATGTATAGGGGTAAATCGACAGTGGTTAAGAGGAACTTCCGGGATTTTGATTCGATTTGGTAAGATTATTCAATAAGTTCTAAGATTCATTATGTTAGACTAAACCGTTATCGATTAACCAGTTGTTCTGATTAAGTATTGTGATGGAGGCAAACACCAGTCAAGAAGGAAGAGGGATAGTCTCTATCCCGAAGTTTAAGAAGAGATCGGTTTCTGCGGTACGAGATTGGCCACCGGGGTGTGGGCCAGCAGCAGAGCAAGAGAGTAGGCAGATAGTGGTAGTTTCGCTTAGTGATAGCATCAGGATTGAGAGTGTAGTGCTTCAAGTTATCAGGTGTGTAGTTAGCCTACCGTTTTTCGGGATGTATGTGATACTTGCATGTGTTGTATATGTGTTATATTTGTGCTAATAAGTGCAGTGGCAATTATGAAATGGATGCCCTTAAAGGGGTACGTCAATAATCAGGTTAGTACCAAATCTGATGAAATGTGGATTATGAATGTGAATACGATTGAATGCTTGGATAACATGTACATGCATTATTTATCATGACATTATTATATGTTGCATGTGCATTGGATGGGTTATGAATATGAAAGAAGGTGCGGGTGTACTTCAGTGCGTGGTTTGATGTTAGCCATGAGCTACATCGTGGATTGGCGCCGATCGAGGTCGCGTTGTGGATTACTTGTGATTAAGTTCACGTGGATTGATGAGTGGCTCTGTGCCTCATCGTGGTTGATATCGGTACAGTGTGCCATATCGTGGTTGATGAGTGGCTATGTGCCTCATCGTGGTTTGATGTTAGCTACGAGCTACATCGTGGGCGGCATTAATTGCCGAAATGGTGTGTAGCGGTTGGAGGGTGATTTAGAAATCCCACGGTGTGTGGTGGCCGGATACGGGGTGTGTAGAGGATGGACCCTAGGTTGGGTTGGGTGCACTTTGCATGATTATGTGTGGCATTGCGGTTATTGATGTGGTTATGGGCCAAGCCCAATATGTGAATGTGGAACAGTGTGGAAATGGGCCAAGCCCAATATGTGGAATCATGTGGTTAATTACATGAAGATCCGATATGTGGTATGGATATGGGCCAAGCCCAAATTGTGATATTATGTGAATAAATTTCCTTGTTATCTGTTATGTGGGTTGATATGTGGTTTGATATGTGGGTGGAATTCAAAGGGACTAATTACACACTCGAGTGCATAGACTCACCCAAATTTTTATCAAACATCGCAGTGATAGGTGATGCTTGGACCGGGTTGGAGAGGATACGAGGTGGCCATGTAGAAGATGTTTTATTTATTTTATGCAGTTTAATATTAAGTATTTTTGAATAATTATTTGATGTAATAAGGGCCACTTAAAGTATTTGAAGTTTATTGTTATGTTTTAGTTGGATGGATGATTAATTTACTATTTGGAAATGATTTCATTTTTAGCAACTTATATCTTAAAAATATTTATATTAAAGTTTTAATTCCGGACAATTGGTAACATCAAAGTTTTACTCAGAATTGTAAACATACAATATTCTACAAACGACAATAAATTTTAAAGTTTTTATCTTTAAGTCAAAATCTTTTCAAACGTTTTCCGCAGTGGCATTCTAAATTCGGTCGTGGTGTATGGGCTGGGTTTGGGGTGTTACAATTCAGTTTACATTTTTGGTCGAAGACCCTGGAGAAGGAACAAACATCATTTTGTTTCGCAATAAACGAAAGAAAAATACAAAAACAAAAGAAATAAAAAATACAAAATTGCAGAAACTCACGCAGTATTGCAGTAACAAATGTTGGGAAGCTGCTGCTTTGGTGGATGTGGCCGTGGGGGATCAAGAAGTTGGGGATTAGAAATTAGGAGTTAGGGATTGGAAATTGGGGATTAGAAATGAGGAGTTAGGGATTAGAAATCGGGGATTAGAAATGAGGAGTTAGGGATTAGAAATGGGTGAGTCGGCTGAGGAGGGAAAGAAAAGAAAGGGGCACTGGCTAATGTAAAACGGTGATGTTTTGGCTAGTTCAATTTGTGGCGTTTATCAAAAGCGCCACTAGCACAGCCACGGAAGCTTAAAACAGCAATGTTTGAATACAGTCGAAAACATATTTGCGACGTTTTTTTGTAAAAACGCCACTATAGCATATCTTTTTGCGCCGTTTTACTAAAAACGCCACTAAAGTCCTGGATAAAACGGCATCGTTCTGTGGCCTCTGAAAACATAGTTGCGGCATTTTTCCGGCCATAAAAACTATATAAAACGGTGCCGTTTCAGTGGAAAGGTTTTGCGACGCTTTTACAAAAACGCCACTGTTTCTCAATTTCATATTTTTTCTCCTTTTTTAACATACTTTTTTTTCAAAAAACATATTTTTTGGAATTTTTATTTTTTTAAAATTTTGAATATTAATCTTTTTAACTGAAATATTGACTAAAATATTAAAATTTAAAGTTTTAATTTTTAAATTTTAAATTTTTAAATTTTTTATTTTTAACATTTTTAATTTTTTTGAATATTTTTATAATTTTTAAATTAACATATAAAAAAATAACATTTAATTATATGTATACACCTAAATTTTGATAGCGATACATATCATAATTATATATATATGAATTTCAGTTTAATGTGTAATTGTAGACGTGAAATTCTATTTGTGGTTTAAATGTATATTTGAAACTTTAATTTTGATTTAATCATACACAATTTTAAACAATAAATACATCATATATATTTATATATTGAATAAATATAAATATTATGCAATATATAAATATAAAATGATGTTATATCAATAATTGTGTTAATAATTTACAAGAACTAGATCAATTGCACACTAAACCATTGTTGATCATGTATGCTTTTGGGATTTAACCCATTTTGATTTATATTTTTTAAAATAATAATTTATATTTATCTTATTTAGATTTGTATTATAAAAAAATCCAAGATACACAAGTAGTTCACCATATTTACCCCTAAACCTTAAAAATTAAACCCCAAACCCCAAAACCAAACCCCAAACACTAAACTACAAACCTTAAACCATAAGCCCTGAATCATAGACACTACTACTTAATCAAAAAATGGTTTCGACGCCTAAAATAAATTGATTTTTTATCATTTTATCAAAAAACCCCAAAACCTTAAACTGTACTAGCCTAACCCCTAAAACCTTAAACTGCAAATGATTTTCTACGACGTTTTTATCAAAGCCCTAAACCCTAAAACCCTAAGTCCTGAACACAAACCCTATGTAACACCCTGAAAATTTGAGTAATTTATTTTCTATGTGTGCTTTGAGTAATTATTCTAGAAAGTAAAATTTTCTGATTCATTTTCGTGGTTAGTATAGTCCTGAAGAAGGATTTAAAATTTTTTTAGAAGGAATATTATTAATTTTAAGAAATTATTTATGGAAGTGGATTAAGTGACTTTGACACATAAATTAATTTAAGTGTCAAAGTGAGGCATAAGATGAATTATTGGACAAGTGGTGATGGCGCATGAGCTTGTGCATGAGGTTGAAGGTTCGAATCCCATGTTTAGCATCTAGGTGAATTTTATTTTGAATTTTTATGCACCAATATAGCAAGTGTCGGCCAAGAGCTTTTATGGAAGGTGTTGACTTGTTATTTTTGGTTAAAATATCAAAGGAATAAGGAAATTTTGAACTTAAGGAAGGGTATCAAAAGAATAAGGAAAATGTGAAGATATGAGGCATGAATCAAGGAAGAATTTTTGGAAACAATATCTTGGCCTAAAGACCATGTACTTGGACGGCAATATGGCTATAGGGGGAGCCGAATTTTGGTGATAGTTTTGGCTAGGAATTTTAGTCTTGTTTTGGTCATTTTTGTTAGTTTGTGCAAGTTTTGAAAACTCTCTCAACCTTTTCTCCTTTGGCCGAATTTGAGCATTGGTAAGTCCTAAAGTTTTTGACCATTTGGTCATTTTTGCACATCAATTGGTATTCTTTTGTGCCTTATTTCATTTGAGTGCGAAATCACCTACATCAAATGACCATTCCTTTCTTTTCTCTCTTTTCTTCATTGCCGAATGTGTCTTGATTCTAACCTCCTCTCTTTCTTTCTCTTTTATTTTCTTTGAAAACCGAATTCATCATCATCTCCATTTTCTTATTTTTATTCATTATCAATCAATATTTCTCTCCAATATTTCTCTCATGGCCGAATGCTAAGGTGTTCATAAGCCAAATTATTTCCCTTTCTCTTTAATCTTTCATAGCCGAATCCTCCTTAAAACCATACTATTCTCAAATCCTTTCTTTTCGACGTGGAATATAGGTAAGAGTTCTTTTTGTTTCGATTAGTTATTAGTGGTTAGTGCCGAATATTAATGTTGGCTTGAAGGCATTATTTGGATCAAAATAAACGTTTATTTTATTAACGCTTTATTTTGTTAAACTTTAGTGCGATAACGGAAAGTTGGAATCAAGAAGTGGTGGGTGACAAAGCGTAGGAATCGATTCTCGTGGTAAGGAAATCACATCTTTCAAACTTTAGAAATTTTTTCGATATCATTAGATTAATGATCTTTGCCTTTGAAGACATTCAACATAGGGAAGAAACGGCGGTGTTTAGCCTTCTAAGAAGGAGGTTCTGTTATTCCCCTAAGTACAAGCAAAGGACTATTTCGAATCCGGGATTTTCCACCGGTTGCGGACGTTCAACCGAGGAAAATCAATCTGTTCGAAGTCGTTCGTACTCCCGAACCATTATTTGTTCGTGGATTCGATTCGGTTAGCGAACCATCAATCGGAGAGAAATCGCAAGTAGAAGTCTTACGAAAATCCGAGGTAAATTTCTAGATCGCTATATTTAGATCGGTTTTATTATAGATTATAGTGTTTTAATTAACACAATACGTATAGGTGTTGAAGAGCGGGAAAGTTTAGTTCTCTCCATAACCGTGTGTGTAACTTCACACTCATTTTCGTTGGACATCAAGTTGTAAGTTCTGTGATAAAATCGTAAAATAGTAAAAACGGAAAAATACGTAGTAACTCATATTTTTGAGTAAATGCATGAAAACGGTTAAAACGAGAAAAAAAAAATACGATAATACTCTAGTTTGATAAATGGACCGATAATACTCTAGTTCGATAAAATGGGCGATAATACTCTAGTTCGATAAAATGGGCGATAATACTCTAGTTCGATAAAATGGGCGATAAAACTCTAGTTCGATAAAATGGGCGATAATACTCTAGTTCGATTAAATGGGCGAAAATACTGCTTTTCGATAAATTGGGCTAAAATGGGCCAAAGTCACTAAACTACTAAATGGGCTAGTTGTTAAATTGTTTATATGAGCCTAATGAAAGGTTAATTGATAAGCCCACCGATGATATGGATTAATGAAAATCATTTATATGATTATATTTGTTATATACGCATGATTGCATGGGGTGGGTTATATGAAGAGAAGAATGGCCAGTTGCCACAAATTTGGCTCATTGCCTCTAGTTCGGTGGCTCACCACAATATGGCTCAATGCCTCTAGTTCGGTGGCTCTGCCACAAATTCGACTAAATGCCTCTAGTTCGGTGACAATGTCACAATCTAGTTCGATAGTGCACTACAAAATTATTTAAGGGCTTTAAGCCCATGATTGGTGTGTTTGGCGGGGTGGGTTGACTTGATCCCGACAGTGTGTTGGTTGGTTGCACGGGGTGTTAGCGGATGGATACTAGGTTGGTTTGGGAAATTCATATTTCATGCATTCTTCTCTTTAAATTATGTTACTTTACGATGTATGGTTGAAATCATTAATGGGCTCAAGCCCAAAGATGATATCTTGACGATCCGGCCTAAAAATGGTGGTAAGTGAGTTGCACACTCGAGTTCTTTGTAACTCACCCAATTTTTATTAACCATTTCAGTAATGGAAATTGACGTGGACTTGGGCCGAGATGACTTGGTGGAGGCCATACTACGAATTTGGGTTTTTTTATAAACTATGACTTTATTTAAGTTTTTATTTTAATTGCTATTATTGGGTTGATGTAATAAGGCCTCTAAGTATGTTTTATGGATTTTATCGTGTGGATGGTTTTATAGTTTTTATTTTGAGACTTTAATTATGAGTTTATGTTAAATCATTTGGTTTTTCCTAAAAATATCGTTTATTTAATATTTTGACAATTAGACGATTTTCTTTAAAATTTTCCTCCAAATTCTTTTAAGAAGTTTTAAAGTTTCGATAAACATTTTATTTAAGATAAGTTTTAAACAAGTATATTCTTAAATTATTTTCAAAACCTCGTACTACATCTTTAACTCGATTTTCAAAAGTTTTTGCATCATTATTTTATCGTAAATCTTGAAAAGAAACGAAAGTATGTTTGGTGTGACAAACCAAATCTCGTCTAAACGCATAGACCGGGTTTGGGGTGTTACACCCTAAACCTCAAACACGTAAACCCTAAAACCATAGACCTTAAACCTTTAATCATTAAACCCTAAAACCCTAAACGCTTGTCATAACTATAGAATCTAACACTGAAACCTTAAAGTTAAACTTACATCGCATTTTAACCTTAAAGTTAAATTTATTTTAAATAATAGTATTTTAATTTTTTAATTTTTAACATATATTTTTCAATGTTTTTACTTTCAATTTTTTTTAAATATTCAATTAAAAATAATTTTATTTTAATTAATATAAATAGTTAGGGTTTAGGGGTTTCGATAAAGCAAAACTTCTAAATAGTTTACTTATCAATTTCTAACTTTTCATAATTAAGTCAGTTTCAAATAGCAAAATAAAATTAAATTCAAAACAAAAATAAGAAAAAAATGAAAATCAAATCGAAACAAATCGAAACGAGTGTCGGTTACCCTAGATGAAAATGGAACTATTGCTCAACTTTTAGCGGTGTTCCAAAAACGCCGCTATTGATCTATTTTTAGCGGTGTTTGTGCCAAAAAAACCGCTATTACTCTATTTTTCGCGGCATTTATTGCACTAATTTTTAGCGGCGTTTGTGCCAAAAATGCCGCTATTGCTCTATTTTTAGCGGCGTTTTTCACCAAAGCGCCGCTATTGCACTATTTTTTAGCGGCGTTTGTACCAAAAATGCCGCTATTGCTCTATTTTTTAGCGGCGTTTTCATCAAAGCGCCACTATTGCTCTGTTTTTAGCGGCGTTTGCGCCAAAAACACCGTTATTTCTCTCTTTTTAGCGGCGTTTGTGCCAAAAACGCCGCTATTGCTCAGCTTTTTGTGGCATTTTCTTGCAAACGCCGCTAATGTTTAATATTTGTGGCATTTTTTGTTCAAACGCCACTAAAAACGCCGTTAAAACCCTATTTTCCTGTAGTGATTACTGGTACTTTCACTCTCTATGATACTAGTGCAGTTGCATTGATTGATCCAGGATCGACTCACTCTTATGTATATGAAACATTTGTATCCAGTAAGACTTTGCCTGTTGAGTCTACTGAGTTTGTGATTAGAGTATCGAACCCCTTAGGCCGGTGTGTTTTGGTTGATAAGGTGTGCAAGAATTGTCCATTGATGATTCGAGATTCATGTTTTCCGGCTGATTTGATGTTGTTGCCATTCGACGAGTTTGATATAATTCTGGGTATGGATTGGTTAAACTTGCACAATGCTATTGTGAACTGCAAACGGAAGACTATTGATTTGCGATGTTAGAATGATGAGATTATTCGGATTGAGTCAAAAGATCTGAATGGTTTATCGGTTGTGATATCTTCTATGTTAGCTCAGAAATATGTGAGAAGGGGTTGTGAAGCTTACTTTGATTATGTGTTCGACTCTAAAGTGACCGGAAAGAAGATTGAATCAGTACCAATCGTGTGTGAGTATCCGGATGTGTTTCCCAAAGAATTACCGGGTTTACCACCGATCCGAGAGGTACAGTTTGGCATTGAGTTAGTGCCGGAGACGACTCCGATTTTGATAGCTCCGTACAGAATGGCACCGACTGAATTAAAAGAATTGAAAGCTCAGTTGCAAGAATTGACAGATAGAGGCTTCGCACGACCGAGTTTTTCTCCTTGGGGTGCACCGGTTTTGTTTGTGAAAAAGAAAGACAGAACTATAAGAATGTAACACCCCAAACCCGACCTAGAAGTTAGTCCCGAATCTGGTGTGTCACATGGAAGTAAAAACCATCTTTGCGATTATTAAAAACTTGCTTGAGAAATACAGCCTCTTTGTTAAAACCAAAAACACTTAAGCAATTGATGTCTACTTGAAAACGTAATTATCTTTAAAAACCCTTTTCGTTTGCGGAAGCATATTTGAAATAAACAATTTACGAAAATGTGACGTTTATAAATAGAGTTGCAGAAGCATTTTGAAAACGTTGCAGAAACGTAGGTAAAATAAAAGTATTTTTGAGAGGTTGTTTGATAAATCGATAATCGAACTAGTAATCTTTTAAAACCGTGACTTTTGAAAATGTCGTTGATAATTGGAAAGAAAATCCGAGTTAAAATTATTTGTAAAAGTTTGTTATGAAATCCTTTTGTTAATCAATTTTGGAAAATCTTTATTTAAGTTTTTAGAAAAATTCCCATTTAAAAACAATTCAAGCAAAATTAAAGTACGTCAACATAAAGTAAAAATAAATACTCTAGAGGCCTTATTACATCATAAAAACCCCAAAATAGTAAAGTGAACGGAAATAGAAATCTAAAGTTCAAAATAAACACCATTTCTGAAGTATGGCTTCCACCAAGTCATCCATGGCCCAAGTCCACATCACTGAGCATTACCTACAAGGGTTAAGAAAAGGGGGAGTGAGTTACAAGAACTCAGTGTATAATCCCCTTATTGTCATCCACTGGGTCTGAACCCATTTAGCAAAAATTTGGGCCTGAGCCCATAAAGCAATATCTTGGGCCTAAGCCCTTTTATGCATAATAATGTATCAAATAATTCATATGAATGTAATGCAATCCTAAACCAACCTAATAATCCATCTGCTACACACCACCCGTACCAACCAACACACCTGTGGGGATCTTTTGTCAACCCACCCCGCCAACACACCAATCGCAGGCATTTAGCCATTTATATAATTCGCAGGCAAGATGCCATTTAATTTGCAGGCAAGATGCCATTTCATAATATTTGTGGCTGAGCCACCACATTTCACTTCCCCGATCATCAATATCCCAATCCCATGCAACTTATGTAAATGCAACATACATCGTAAATCATAATATTTACAATATAACCACGATAATTAATAACTCAGAGATTTATTACAAACAATTTGGCCCATTAACACTTTACAAAATCGGCCCATTAGTGCATTATATCAAATCGGCCCGTTAAGGCAATATATCAAATCGGCCCGTTAAGGCAATATATCAAATCGGCCCTTTATGGCTATATATCAAATCGGCCCGTTAAGGTAATATATCAAATCAGCCCATTAAAGCAATATAACAAATCAGCCCATTAAGGCAATATAACAAATCGACCCATTAAGGAAATATAACAATTCGGCCCATTAAGGCAATATATCAAATCGGCCCGTTAAGGCAATATAACAAATCAGCCCATTAAGGGAATATAACAAATCGGCCCGTTAAGGCAGTATAACAAATCGGCCCTTTAGGGGCATTTCCGTAATTCAGCCCATAGGGGCATTTTCGTAATTCAGTAATCTTACCCACTAAGGGTAATTTGGTAATCTCGCAATCCAAGGGTATTTTGGTAATTTACCCTCTAAGGGTATTATGGTAATTCTGCAACCTAGACTTAACTACTAATGTGGGGCATAAAAATCTAAACTATCCATCTGCGTCTGACTGACTAAATTGACTATAACTCGAGTTAGGAATCTTGAAATATAAATCCGTAAATTTTCCTTGAAACTAGACTCATATATCTTCTTACTACTATTTTTCCAAAATTTTTTGCTTAACCATTTAGTACAGTTTATTCCTTAAAGTTTCCCTTGTTTTACTGTCCAACGATTCTGACCTCTCTTATCTTAATTTCAAATATCTTACTGTACGGTTTTCATATGCTGCTCCCACTTGTTTCTATTGAAAATAGGTGCACAAAGGAATCCATACATATTATTTATAACTATTAATTCACTTTTTACAATTTTATACGATTTTTCCAAGACAGATCAGGGAACAACGAAGTCATTCAGAACCAGTCTCACTAAAATTAAAATATCACAGACTTTAAAATTTCTTTTCCTTCTCCGCTTATTCCATATAAAAATAGACACAGTAAGATTTAATTCGATATCTTATTCACTTATTAATCCTTTTTGTCATATTTTCTGTGATTTTTCAAAATCACGTCACTGTTGCTGACCAAAAACTGTTTCATTGTAAACTATGGTTACCACTACGGACATACGCACGCCCAAGTGATCACGGATGCCGATTTCCAGTTTTCTTCGGTATTTCGACCGAATCATAGAACATTTCATGCAAACCATCAGAGAGATGTGAGAACACACACCATTTCAACATGTATTCGGAAGGGTACGGGATTACACACCTTATTTGGATTTCTTTAAGAACCACTCTTCTTTGATCCTAGAACAATACCAACCAAAAGTTAGCCTCGGATTTCCAAAAGATTTCATACCCAACCTATTACTTACACTTGCATCACTTACCACTATATCCTAAGGATTAGCAAATAGAATATATCGAGGGATTTCGTCCCTAAAACATCATCGATTAGTCGAACTTCAATCCGATTTGCAACATAGCCAAATAAAGATATAACGAAAAATCCAAAAATGAACCCCTTACCTTAATGATGATAGATCCGACTTCAATCGATTGACTTAAGACTAGAGAGGGATCGGCAAGAATGTGCTTTACGACCACACACTAGAACACGATTCGATTAAAGAAGATGTGTTCAACTCGCAAGATGGAGAAGAGAAGATGATTGAAATTCGGCTATCAAGAGAAATGACCAAGAATGCATTGAAGATTTCGACCAAAACAAAAAGAGAAAAATGGACAAATAGACTAGGAGATTTCGACCAAAGCAAAAAGGGAAAAGAGTTTGGAAAAGAGACACAAATTGCTCAAAGAGAAAAATGCCTCTCATGCACTAAAACTTAGCAAAATGACTATAGAGAAAAGAGAAAATTCTGCTCTCCTTTTTCCCTAACAAACCACGTGGCATTGTAACATCCTAAAATTTGAATTTTTATATGTTGCATTATTTAGGTGCTCAGCTAGTTTATTTATCCTATGTGTGTGTTAAAATAGTCCTGAGAAGGTTCGGGATTTATTTAGATTTGATATAATTTTTTTTGAAAATTATTATTTTAATGAAGTGGAACAAGTGACCTTATAGCTTAAGGTAATTAAGAGGTATAAGTTAACATAAATTTAGCAAGTAGTAAAGGGGATATGGCGCCATGTGTGTTCCTTGAGGGAAGAGGTTCGAATCCCTTGATGTGCATCTGAATTTTATTTTTTTCCTCATAGTGTCGGTCAAGCCTAGTATTTATGGTAGGTTGGACTTTAATTTTTATGGTAAAGGTGGCTAAGAGAAAAGGCAAGTGTAAACTTAAGGAAGGGAATCATATGAATAAGGTATGTAGGGGGAACACAAGGCACATAATAAGGAAGATGTTTTGGAAAGTTTGGAGTGGCCAAACTTTGACTTTGTGGCCATGTACTTGGACGGTTTTAGGGGCTAGGGGGGAGTGACCGAAATTTTGATGGCCTTTGGTAGCTAGTTCGTCACTTTGGCTTTTGGTCATTTTTGTTTTGTTTCTCCAACACTTTTCTCTCCATTTCCTCTATTTAACCGAATGCACTTTGAACAATAGGTAAACATCTTTTGTTATTCTTTAAGTCATTTCATATTTTTGACCATTTCAGTCTTATTGCTCTTTTTCTCTTCAAACCTTTTCCTCCTAAGTGCCGAAATCACCAAAACCTTGGAAGGCCATTTTCTCTTTTCTTTGCTTTTCTTTTTCACCCTTGCCGAATGCACACTAGCCTCAAACCCTTCTCTTTGTTCATCTTCCATTCTTGAAAAGAACCGAAACCTAAGCACCATCCCCTTCAATTTTCCTTCATAGCTGAATCTTCTACCACACTTATCTTCATCTCAATCATTTCTTTCTTTCTACTCACACTTTGATCAATCGGTAAGTGGCTAGTACAATACTTTGGTATTGTTATTTTCTTTTTTTTTTCTTCGTGCCGAATTTACATGTTGGTATGGGATGGCCTTTTTGGATCGAGACCATCATCATACCATATCTTATTCGAATCTTTTCTTTATCATAGAAACTTAGTGGAAGGTCGAAACTTGGAGTGTCTGAAATCATCGTGTATCGCTAGGAATCGGTCCAAAACTTTAAGGTAAGGATTTCTATCAAGGATTCCATATTACTCTCTATTTCGTTAAAGATGGGGTTTATTAACCGATTTTATCTTAGGGACTCTATCGCTTGTTTTCCATCCTTTGAATGTAAGGATTTGTGATAAGCCGACTTCGCTCATTAAGACCAATCGTTTTAATAACGAAGTATTAGTTTGGACTAATATTCTTTTGTCAATGGAGGCAAACAAGATCGAATCAAAAGGAGTGGTGAATAGTGATCGGAAAAGGAGCAGATTCGCTATTCCCAATAAATACAAACGAAGGGCTGTTTCGACAATCCGAGATTTTCCACCGGGTTGTGGACCCTCATCCGGTGAGAATCAACTATTCAAGGTTGTTCGCAGTTCTGACCCATTAGCTATTCGGGATTTTCCAACGGGTTGTGGACCGTCAACCGGGGAAAATCGACAAATCGTAGTTATTCGCGATTTCGAGGGTAAAAATCCTAGACCGTTTATCTTAGAATAAATTACTATAAGTGTTAATGATCTAATCAAGCGTTAAAAATATTCTAGGTGTTGACGATCAAGAAAGTATAGTGCTCACCTTAATCAGGTGTGTAATCTCACACCATATCTCGTGGGTTGGATAACTGTATCGTATTAATCGTTGGATTAAATCACAAGTTAGTGAAATCGGGTAAAATAGTATATTTATCACTTTAATGGTAAAAAAAACTATGAAATCAGTATTAAGACCGTGAAAATTTCAAAATTTGCCCTTAATGGGCTAAATCGATAAAAGTGACTAAATGGGCCATATGTGATATTTGAAAAATGGGCCATATGTGATATTTGAAAAAAATGGGCCATATGTGATATTTGATAAATGGGCCATATGTGATATTTGAAAAAAATGGGCCATATGTGATATTTGATAAATGGGCCATATGTGATATTTGAAAAATGGGCCATATGTGATATTTGATAAATGGGCCAAGTGTGTTATGAGATTATATAGGCCAAAATGTGTAATGGGCCAGATTGCAATAATTTTTTTTTATATAATAGGCCTTATGTTAGAATAATTATATGAATGGATTGTTATGCATATTATATACATGATTGCATGGGTTGGATATTTGACGAAGAGAAGTTCTGGTAGCTTTGCTACAAAATTACGGGGCTCGTCCACGCTTGATATATAACTTACGCCTTGATTTGATATATGGCTTAATGCCCAGTTTGATATATGGCTTAATGCCCAGTTTGGTGTGTTGGCAGGGTGGGTGACTAAAGCTCCCCACAGGTGTGTTGGTTGGTACGGGTGGTGTGTAGCGGATGGAAAGCTAGGTTTGGTTGGGAAATTGCATAACACATGCATGTTATATATATGATGTAATGCTATGATTGTAATGGGCTTTGGCTCAATAAATGCTTAATTGAATTTTGGCCCAGTGAAAGTGGTAAGTGAATTACACACTGAGTTCTAAGTAATTCACCCCTGTTTTCCTTACCCTCCTCAGGTAATGACCAGTGATGGAGACTTGGGCTGGGCACACTCAGTGGAGGCCATACTACGAAAAATGGGTTATTTACATTCCAGATTTCTTTTTAAGTACTTTTATTATTTTTACTATTTAAGTTAAGCTGTAATAAGGCCTCTGGTTAAATTTTTATGGATGTTTTACTTGTGGGTGGATATTATAATACGCTTTAAATACTTATGTGGGGTTTCTTTTCTAAAAATAAAAATAAATGTTTTTCTTAAAATAAATATGCAAAAAGGGTTTTCATTCTTAAATATTTTTACTCGCAAAATTGTCTGTTAACGACGTTCTTCAAAATTTTGTTTTCAAAATTATTTTTGAACTCTTTTAAATTTTCTCGAAATATTATTTTAACTTCTTGTAAGTTTCAATTTATAAATTCTTACGACTCAAATTGTTTGAGTTATCAATCAACCTTAGTTTTCAATAAACTTCACGTCAAGATGTTTTAGAAAATCCAATTTCTTAATTTTTTTTTAAAAGACTAGATGTATATTCCTTTCCGTGTGACATGTCAAATTTGGTCTTAACGTATAGACCAAGTTTGGGGTGTTACATTTTATGGTATCAGAGCCCGGTTCAAAACTCGGCTGTGATTTGGGTTCAAAAACATTTATGGTTCAAAACTGTTTTGAATTATAGAACTTATGTTTTTAAAGGTAGTATGGCACTACGAGTATCCGGCACCAAGTCAAGTAAGTGTATGCAAATTTAATTATTATTATTATTGTGACATGACTATAGGAACACTTTAGAACTTTTAGTTTTAGGTGTTGCAACTATAGAGATTGAGACTATAGGATGCGTTTACGAAAACAACTCTACTTCTTATATATCATAAAACATCATTAATAAACATTGAAATAGTATACTGATTCATAAAACTTGTAATCAGTTAAACCAAAATAGTCAAAATGAGCGCTAGAGGACGTGGGCGTGGTAGACGTGGCCGTGGTAGAGGCCGAGGTGCTAGGGTTGCGTCTGAAGCGTCCGGGACATATACGAAATGGATGCACCGCATCACCCGGATGACAGACCGGATCACATGACCATACGAGAGAGACATTTCCTTGACCCAAGCAATGTTGCGAGTCTTGGAAAAGGGTTGCCGGAGCTAGAATCGGGCGAAATCGTTGATCAATTTCGAAACGACTTAGATCGAGTGGTGCCGAGGTTTTTAGGGGTATCTCGGGAGTAGCCCCAAATGTAGCGGAGTATTGGCTCGAGGCTGTGGAGTGGATCATGGATGATTTGGAGTGCACTACCGAGCAGAAACTGAGAGGAGCTATGTCCTTGTTGAGGGACGAGGCGTATCAATGGTGGCTTACTGTTCGAGAAGGCACTCAGGCTGAACATGTTACTTGGGATTACTTCAAAACTGCATTCCAGGGAAAGTATGTCGGGGCAAGTTATATGGATGCCCGGAGGAAGGAATTCCTGAATCTGGTCTAAGAAAATAAGACGGTGGCAGCTTACGAGGCAGAATTTCTACGTTTGAGCCGTTATGCTCGAACAATAGTGCCAATCCGACCATGAGCGCTGTGGTATGCGTTTTGAGGATGGGTGAATGATGAGTTGCGGTCTTGATAGCCCACACAACAGAAAGGACTTTTGCCAAGCTTGTGGAGAAAGCCAAAATAGTGAAGAGGCTAAGAACTCCGAGTCGTAGCGAGAGAGGTAGGGCAAGGGGACTTTAAGTACTTGGGTCCCGCTAAAAGGTTTCAGAAGAGGCCCGGGAATGAGGAGCCGGCTCCGCTAGGGCACTTGCTTTGCTCTAATCGATTCAACCATGTGTTGATTGTGGAAGACGACACCACGTGAATGCCGGAAGAAACCGGTGGTTGCTTCAAATGTGGTTCTAAGGACCACCGTTTTAAGATTATCCTCGACGGACCGCTCAAAGCAGAAGCTCGTAACCATGATACACAACCAACCAGAGGCGTTCAGCCCCACCAGGAGGCCGTGGGTCGGTCGAGGTGGTAAAGGCGAGAGGACGAGGTCAAGGTGCACCGGTAGAGAAATGGCTTGAGGTAATGCGGGGCGAGAGGCGGCCAGGGGTTAGTGTATGCGGTTAGACGCCGAGAGGATGGTGATGCACTGACGTGATAACTGGTATGTTCTTCATTTCTGATGTACCTGTTATTGCTTTGATAGATATTGGATCTACCCATTCGTATGTTGCTAGTGATATATCTGGAAATTTGAACATTAGATCTAAGATTACTGATAGGAAGATGACGGTAATTAGTCCTTTAGGACAGTCTGTGATAGTGGATAAATTGTTTAGAGATGTGCCCTTAGAAATTCAAAGAGAAATATTTTTGGCGGATTTGATGGAATTGCCTTTCGGAGAGTTCGACCTTATTTTGGGCATGGACTGGTTTATGAAGCACTGTGCGCACTTGGATTGTGCTGCAAAGCGGATGTCGATAAGGATTTTAGAAGATAAGGAAGTTGTGATGATAGGCGAGCGAAGAAATTATTTAGCAAATGTGGTATCTGCTTTAAAGGCAGAAAAGTTGGTGCGAAAAAGGTGTGGAGCATTCCTAGCCTTCATTAGTGCTTTGGATACCAAGGAATTATTGGTGGAAGGTGTTAGAACGGTGAAAGAATTTCCAAATGTCTTTTTCGAGGAACTTCTGGGTTTACCTCCAGACCGGGAAGTAGAGTTTGGCATTGAGCTTTTGCTCGAAACGGCTCCAGTGTCCATTGCTCCTTATAGGATGGCGCCGAATGAGTTAGCGGAGCTTAAGGCTCAAATTTAGGAGTTGTTGGATCGGGGATTCATTCGACCGAGTGTGTCACAATGGAGAGCACCGGTCTTGTTTGTCAAGAAGAAGGATGGGTCGATGCGTATGTGCATCGATTATAGGCAGTTGAATAAGTTGACGATCAAGAATAGGTATCCGTTGCCGAGAATTGATGACCTGTTCGATCAACTGCGAGGAGCTTCGGTTTTCTCGAAAATAGATTTGAGATTGGGTTATCACCAGCTTAAGGTCAAGGAGGCGGATATTTATAAGACAGTGTTTTGAACTCGTTATGGACACTACGAGTTCTTGGTGATGCCGTTTGGGTTAACCAATGCACCAGCTACATTTATAGACATGATGAGCCGGGTCTTCCAACCCTATTTAGACCGATTTTTGGTGGTGTTCATAGATGACATTTTGGTATACTCAAAGAATGAAGAAGAGCATGATTCGCATCTGCGGATAGTATTACAAATATTGCGGGAAAAATAACTTTTTGCTAAATTCAGTAAGTGTGAATTTTTGTTGAAGGAAGTGACTTTCTTAGGACATGTTGTGTCGGTAGGAAGGAATCAGAGTTGATCCTCGAAAGGTAGAGGCTGTGTTGGATTGGAAACCACCGAAGTCAATGGTGAGATTCGAGTTTCCTAGGGTTGGTCGGTTACTATAGGCATTTCGTTGAGGGTTTTCATTGACTCATGCAAGCACCTCTAACTAAAGCATTGCGCAAGGAGTCTTGTTTGTGTGGTCGATCATCGAAGAAGAGAGTTTTGAGAAATTGAAGAAGATTTTGACTGAAGCGCCTGTCTGATTCAACTCCGAGGTGGAAAAGAGTTTATTGTTTATCGCGATCGTCACACACGGGCTTGGGATGTGTGTTAATGCAAGGTGGTAAAGTGGTGGCTTATGCATCTCGTCGTAAGGCCGCATGAAGTCAATTATCCTACTCAAGATTTGGAGTTAGGCTGCGGTGGTTTTGCCTTGAAGATTTGGAGGCACTACATGCGGTGAGAAGTCGATCATTTATACGGATCATAAAAAGTCCAGTACCTCCTCCTTACCCAAAAGGAGTTGAACTTAAGACAATGGAGATGGATAGAGCTGTTGAAGGATTATGACTTTTTAATCGAGTATCATCCTGGAAAGGCTAATGTGGTGGTAGACGCGTTGAGTCGTAAGGTGATATCGGAGTTGAGAGCAATGTTTACTCATCTTAGTTTGTATGAAGATGGTAGTTTGCTAGCGGAACTTCAGGTGAAGCCTATGTGGTTAGAACAGATCAAGGAGAAGCAGTTATCAGATGAAAAGTTGGGACCCTTAATTCAACGAGTTGAAAGTGGTGTAATAGGGGATTTTGGATTGAATAAGGATGGAGTACTGTGTTTTTGCGAAAGAATTTGTATGCCCAAGGATTCGGATTTGAGACTAATGATTCTGCGAGAGGCGCATAGTAGCCCCTATGCTATGCACCCACCGGGAAATAAGATGTATCGAGACCTTCGTGAAATGCATCGTGGCCAAGGTTGAAGCGGGAGGTTACTGATTTCGTGGGTAAGTGCTTGACTTGTCAACAAGTGAAGGCAGAACATCAATTGTCGTCGGGATTGCTACAACCGGTGAAGGTTCCATTATGAAAATGGGAACGGATAACGATGGACTTTGTTAGTGGGTTACCCTTATCGCCTACTAAGAAAGATTCTGTCTGGGTTATAGTGGATCGATTGATGAAGACTGCCCATTTTCTACCTGTTCGTATGGATTTTTCACTACAGAAGTTGGTCAAGTTGTATGTAGCGGAGATCGTGAGGTTACATGGGGTACCAGTGTATATTATTTCGGACAGAGACCCTAGGTTTACATCGCGGTTTTGGAAAGCTTTGCATGAAGCTTTGGGAACAAAGTTAAATTTCAGCACGGCTTTTCATCCTCAGTCAGATGGTTAGTCGGAAAGAGTAATTCAGATTTTGGAAGACATGTTAAGGGGTTGTGTGATTGACTTCAGAGGTAGTTGGGAGGATTTTCTACCATTGGTGGAGTTTGCATATAACAATAGTTATCAATCCAAAGATCCAAATGGCACCTTATGAAGCATTGTATGGTCGTAGGTGTCGTACTCCTACTTGTTGGACTGAATTGGGGGAACGACAGTTATTGGGTCCTGAATTGATATCAGAGATGGAAGAAAAAGTAAGGGTGATTCGAGCACGGTTAAAGGAAGCTTCGGATAGACAAAAGTCGTATGCGGATCCGAGGCGTAAGGATATTGAGTTTGCGGTGGGAGATCGTGTCTTTCTAAAGGTCTCACCTTGGAAGAAGATCTTGATTTGGAAGGAAGGGCAAGTTGAGCCCTAGGTTCATTGGACCGTACCGCGTGTTGAAGCGTGTAGGACTAGTGGCTTATCAGCTTGAGTTACCTCCGGAGTTGAGTCAGATTCATAATGTTTTCCATGTCTCTATGTTGAGGCGTTATCGATCGGATCCGTCTCACATAGTACCGGTAGAGGAAGTTGAGTTAAGGCCTGACTTGTCGTTCGAGAAAGAGCCAGTGAAAATTTTAGATCGAGATGTAAAGGTGCTAAGAAAGAAGTCGATGCATGTTGGTTAAGATTCTATGGCGTAATCACGGAGCGGAGGAAGCTACATGGGAGCCTGAGGAGACAATTCAGCAGCAATATCCTCACCTCTTTTAACCAGGTAAGTTTCGAGGACGAAATTTACTTTAAGGGGGGTAGAATTGTAACATCCTAAAATTTGAATTTTTATATGTTGTATTATTTTGGTGCTCAGCTAGTTTATTTATCCTATGTGTGTGTTAAAATAGTCCTGAGAAGGTTCGGGATTTATTTAGATTTGATATAATTTTTTTTGGGAATTATTATTTTAATGAAGTTGAACAAGTGACATTATAGCATAAGGTAATTAAGAGGTATAAGTTAACATAAGTTGAGCAAGTAGTAAAGGGGATATCGCGCCATGTGTGTTCCTTGAGGGAAGAGGTTCGAATCCCTTGATGTGCATGTGAATTTTATTTTTTTCCTCATAGTGTCGGTCAAGCCTAGTATTTATGGTAGGTTGGACTTTAATTTTTATGGTAAGGTGGATAAGAGAAAAGACAAGTGTAAACTTAAGGAAGGGAATCATATGAATAAGGTATGTAGGGGGAACACAAGGCGCATAATGTAACACCCCAAACCCGGCCCAAACATTACGACCAGATCTGGTATGCTACGGTTTTAAGGTTAAAAACTTTACTTGGAATGATTCTGAAAAACTTAGTCGTTTTTGTAGATAATCTTTAAATAGGTGGCACTGGTAGAAAATCTTTGAAATTTTATTTTTTTCCAAAACAAGTGTTATTTTAAATAATGTGTGAAAATTCCATTTTTATTTGTTTTAATCATAAGTCCTTGATCATGAATGAAAAAAACATAAACATTGACAAGTATCAACTGATAACCTAAGCGATGGAGGCCTTATTACATCAAATAATTCCAAAATTTAAACTTAAAATAAAATGGAAATTTAATAAATAAAAGACTTGTTGGCCCCTGCAGTCCGCCTCGGCTCCCTTGTCCGAGGATCTCTTGCTCATCCGAAAGGTTAGGAAAAATAATAGGGTGAGTCACCAAGAATCGGTGTATAAATCCTTAAAAAAGCGACTGAGGCCCACAAACACATTATGGGCCTTGGCCCATACATAGAGGCAACAATCGTAATTACATGATCAACAATGAAATGATGAATAGCCCAACCCATCCTAGAATTCCATCCTCTACACACCAGCCCGTACCAACCATTACACCTCGGGGATTTCTACAATCAACCCTCCATCCGCTACACACCATAACGACAAACAGATTGCCTATTCTGTTAGTCGAATCATTAAACGCGTGGCATAGCCACCAATCACTATGTGACCTAACATTTATATAACGTGGGATTTCTACCACCGATCACTATTGTGACCTATCATGCACATCCCCTTCATTATCATAATCCCACCCCATGCATACACATAAAAGAAAACATCATACAGGCTTTCATATATTTCGATACACATAGAGATTTCTATGATTACGTGCACTGCATCCTTGCCTAACCCTTTTAGGGTTTTATTCGATTGTCTACACAGACCTATTATCCGGCTTTTAGCCCATAACATAAACATATATATACATTCATACAGATTATTTGTGTGTTAGAGATCTACACACTGATTACCGTTAGAACGACACTCTCTATGTCGACACTATCGTAAGTCGATACAACCGCTACTTGCCTAAGGTGTTGTTCGGAAAGTCGGTCCACAACACGGTGGCCAATCCGTCATCTTGACATAGCTCGTTTCTTAAACTTAGGGATTCTCTCCTTTGCCTGATCCATATTTAATTCCATCACAAGTCCTTGTCAGAACTACTATCACAACATATGATCGTTAATCCACATCATAAAGTTAAGATCTCGCATGCGATGAACGAATCTAGTGAAAATCTAGGGAAAATCACTTTACCTTAAAATCCCAAAATTGGAGACTAGCGATTTCTGGCTTTTAAATCTAGATGATCAGGTTTCCTTCAAATCCCGGAATGCCGCCCAAACACAAAAGAGAGGAAATATTAGCTTCATTCGACAGCCTTAACAACCAAGTGGCCATTCGGCCTTGTCTCTTAAAAATCGAAAGAGAGATTGAAGAGATAGGAAAATCGGCACTCACTTTAACGCAGAGAATTTGACTACCCCTTAGAGATTCTGGCTTTTTGAGAAGATCAGAAGAGAAGATGATTCGAAGAAATCTATAGAGATTCGGCTTTTAGAAGAAAGAAGAGAAAAGAATAATGGAGTTTTCGGCTTTTAGGAGAAAGAAGAGAAAAGAAAAGGTGGAAACCCTAAATGCCGAAAAATAAAGAAGAGAACCCTCCCTATTTATAGAAATTTCGGCACTCACCTATGAAAAACCGAAAGTGCCCTTCCCGATAACTAAAAATTAATCAAATAAAAGGGAAAATTCGGCACCCCTTTGCCATAAAGAAACCGATTTCTTCACTTCTCTAGGTGATGGAATTTCGGCCAACTCTAGCCTTGTAGATAGCTCCTATCTTTTCTCCTTTTTTCCTTCCATATTATCAACTATATTATCTACATTATCCCATTCACATAAATCCTCCTATTTTTTAGCCTTGTTTCCGTCCACTCTACCTAACCCTAATGCCGAAATTTAGCTAACTTAAATTAAAAGAGTTGGGCTCCATGTAACTTAAATTTGGGCCCCTTACTCCCTTGTGTGGCGTCACCTCCTTGCTCCCTAAGTGGCGCCACTGACCACTGGGCCACAAGCCCATTTTAATATTTTAAACTCAGATACCACCTTTTAAACCCTATAGTGCCCAAACAAAAATTTAACTAAGGCTTCAGCCCAATCCTGAGCCCAATTTGGACCTCAAATTCTCAAATTAATACTTTATTCATATCTACACATTAAACACATAAGCCCAAAAATTCAGGATGTTACACATAACAAGGAAGATGTTTTGGAAAGTTTGGAGTGGCCAAACTTTGACTTTTTGGCCATGTACTTGGACGGTTTTAGGGGCTAGGGGGGGAGTGACCGAAATTTTGATGGCCTTTGGTAGCTAGTTGGTCACTTTGGCTTTTGGTCATTTTTGTTTTGTTTCTCCAACACTTTTCTCTCCATTTCCTCTCCTTAGTCGAATGCACTTTGAACAATATGTAAACATCTTTTGTTATTCTTTTAGTCATTTCATATTTTTGACCATTTCGGTCTTATTACTCCTTTTCTCTTCAAACATTTTCCTCCTAAGTGCCGAAATCACCAAAACCTTGGAAGGCCATTTTCTCTTTTCTTTGCTTTTCTTTTTCACCCTTGCCGAATGCACACTAACCTTAAACCCTTCTCTTTGTTCATCTTCCATTCTTGAAAAGAACCGAAACCTAAACACCATCCCCTTCAATTTTCCTTCATAGCCGAATCTTCTACCACACTTATCTCCATCTCAATCATTTCTTTCTTTCTACTCACACTTTGATCAATCGGTAAGTGGCTAGTACAATACTTTGGTATTATTTTTTCTTTTTTTTCTTTGTGCCGAATTTACATGTTGGTATGGGATGGCCTTTTTGGATCGAGACCATCATCATACCATATCTTATTCGAATCTTTTCTTTATCATAGAAACTTAGTGGAAGGCCAAAACTTGGAGTGTCCGAAATCATCTTGTATCGCTAGGATTCGGTCCAAAACTTTAAGGTAAGGATTTCTATCAAGGATTCCATATTACTCTATATTTCATTAATGATGGGGTTTATTAACCGATTTTATCTTAGGGACTCTATCGCTTGTTTTTCATCCTTTGAACGTAAGGATTCGTGGTAAGGCGACTTCGCTCATTAAGACCAATCGTTTTAATAACGAAGTATTAGTTTGGACTAATATTATTTTGTCAATGGAGGCAAACAAGATCGAATCAAAAGGAGTGGTGAATAGTGATCAGAAAAGGAGCGGATTTGCTATTCCCTATAAATTCAAGCGAAGAAATTCGTTTGGCAATCCGAGATTTTCCACGGGTTGTGGACCCTCATGCGGTGAGAATCAACTATTCGAGGTTGTTCGCAGTTCTGAGCCATTAGCTATTTGGGATTTTCCAACGGGTTGTGGACCGTCAATCGGGGAAAATCGACAAATCGTAGTTATTCGCGATTCCGAGGGTAAAAATCCTAGACCATTTATCTTAGAATAAATTACTGTAAGTGTTAATGATCTAATCGAGCGTTAAAAATATTCTAGGTGTTGACGATCAAGAAAGTATAGTGCTCACCGTAATCAGGTGTGTAATCTCACACCATATCTCGTGGGTTGGATAACTATATCGTATTAATCATTGGATTGAATTACAAGTTAGTGAAATCGGGTAAAATAGTATATTTATCACTTTAATGGTAAAAAAAAAAACTATGAAATCGGTATTAAGACCGTGAAAATTTCAAAATTTGCCCTTAATGGGCTAAATCGATAAAAGTGACTAAATGGGCCATATGTGATATTTGAAAAAAATGGGCCATATGTGATATTTGATAAATGGGCCATATGTGATATTTGAAAAATGGGCCATATGTGATATTTGAAAAATGGGCCATATGTGATATTTGAAAAAAATGGGCCATATGTGATATTTGAAAAATGGGCCATATGTGATATTTGACAAATGGGCCAAGTGTGTTATGAGATTATATAGGCCAAAATGTGTAATGGGCCAGATTGCAATAATTTTTTTTATATAATAGGCCTTATGTTAGAATAATTATATGAATGGATTGTTATGCATATTATATACATGATCGCATGGGTTGGGTATTTGATGAAGAGAAGTTACGTAGCTTTGCTACAAAATTACGTGGCTTGTCCACGATTTGATATATGGCTTCTTGCCCGATTTGATATATGGCTTAATGCCCAGTTTGATATATGGCTTAATGCCCAGCTTGATATATGGCTTAATGCCCAGTTTGATATATGGCTTAATGCCCAGTTTGGTGTGTTGGCGGGGTGGGTGACTAAAGCTCCCCACAGGTGTGTTTGTTGGTACGGGTGGTGTGTAGCGGATGGAAAAATAGGTTTGGTTGGGAAATTGCATAACACATGCATGTTATATATATGATATAATGCTATGATTGTAATGGGCTTTGGCCCAATAAATGCTTAATTGAATTTTGGCCCAGTGAAAGTGGTAAGTGAATTACACACTGAGTTCTAAGTAACTCACCCCTGTTTTCCTTACCCTCCTCAGGTAATGATCGATGATGGAGACTCGGCCGGGGGCGACTCGATGGAGGCCATACTACGAATAATGGGTTATTTACATTCTGGATTTCTTTTTAAGTACTTTTATTATTTTTACTATTTAAGTTAAGCTGTAATAAGGCCTCTGGTTATATTTTTATGGATGTTTTACTTGTGGATGGATATTATAATACGCTTTAAATACTTATGTGGGGTTTATTTTCTAAAAATAAAAATAAATGTTTTTCTTAAAATAAATATGCAAAAAGGGTTTTCATTCTTAAATATTTTTACTCGCAAAACTGTCTGTTAACGACGTTCTTCAAAATTTTATTTTCAAAATTATTTTCGAACTCTATTAAATTTTCTTGAAATATTATTTTAACTTCTTGTAAGTTTCAATTTATAAATTCTTACGACTCAAATTGTTTGAGTTATCAATCAACCTTAGTTTTCAATAAACTTCACGTCAAGATGTTTTGGAAAATCCGATTTCTTAAATTTTTTTTAAAAAGACTAGATGTATATTCCTTTCCGTGTGACATGTCAAATTTGGTCTTAACGCATAGACCGGGTTTGGGGTGTTACAGGCATCTTTTGTCCAAAGGATAGATGTTGACCCAATTATCTTTCCAAAACATCACCCACAATATTAGCCAACATGTTCCCTTCTCTTGCCATTTTCTTTTAGTTCTTTCCTTCACTTCTCCTAATTTACCTCCCTACCATATTTCCTTGGCCACCTTCCTATAATTAAAAAGTCTTCCCTTGCCTTAAATATTACCATGACTGACACTTGGAAAGAAAGCACAAAAAAATAAATCCAAAATTGCAATAGATGGGATTCGAACCCTTTCCCTTCATGCTCCTTCAAGTGACACCACATCCTCTTTACCAAATGCTTATTTATGCTAGCAAAATGCTCACTTATTTCCTTAAGTCATAATGCCACTTGCCTTCTCTCCTTAAAGTGCCTAAATATAAAAATTTACTTATAGCCTATATTGAACCCGGAACTTCCTAGAAACCTCGTAACCTTTCAAATTCACTTAACTAATAAGTCTAACTTGAAATAATGCCGTTCTCAAATTCCCATAAATTTCAAAATGCTTCTACGCTCAAGGCACAATGGGCCCAATAGGTCCAATTCTACTAGGCCCAATTTTGGGATGTTACAATTCTACCCCCCTTAAAGAAATTTTGTCCTCGAAATTTCCAACCAACTACTAAACGCATCGCTCAAATCACACCACCATGCTTTCGCTGCGCACTCTGATCTTAATAACACCAATGCACTTTTAACATAATCTTGAATCCTCTTTCACACAACCAAACACCTGACTTGATGGTGATGAAACAATCCCGAGCCTTATGCTTCTTAGACCCGCATCTCAAGCATGCTCTTGACCTCCTCCAACATTCTCCCGGATGACGCCTTCTGCAATAATCGCAAGCCAGAAAGTTTGGACGTGCCTTAACACGCTTTACGAAATGAGACTGCGACCCAAAAGAACCGCGATCTAATTTCTTCTTACAGTCGATACACTCAACTCGAAGTGCTTCGCTGATTCCTTTAACCTCCTCCAATACTTCCTTAACTATCTGAGTTAGCTCATCAACCCCAGCTCGATTATGAGATCCCGTCTCAACCACTGGCGATGCCAGCGCCTCCCTTTCGGAAACATGCCCCGATGCTGAAGATCTAGCCCTAGCACCTCGGCCTCTACCACGTCCATGTCTACCGCGTCTATGTCTACCGCGTCCACGTCTTCTAGCGTTCATGTTCACTGATGTTGACTTAATCTTATTACGAGTTTTATGAATCAGTATGCTATTTCAGTGTTTATTAAACAATGTTTTATGGAGTATAGGAAGTAAAGTTGTTTTCGCAATACGCATCCTAAAGTCTCAATCTCTATAGTTTCAGCTCCTAAAACTAAAAGTTCTAGAGTATTCTATTTTGTGGAATTTTCTTACCACAGTACTAACACAATGATCATAAAATAAAAACACATACTTACTTGACTTGGTGCCGGATACCCGTGGTGCCAAACTTCCTTTAGAACATGTATTTATAAATTAAAATTTTAAATGGCTTTGAAAACACTTTTGAACCCAAACCACAGCTGAGTTTTGCAATCGGGCTCTGATACCATAAAATGTAACACCCCAAACCCGGCCTAGAAGTTAGGCCCGAGTCTGGTGTGTCACATGGATGTAAAAATCATCTTTGCGATTATTAAAAACTTGCTTGAGAAATACAGCCTCTTTGTTAAAACCAAAAACACTTAAGCAATTGATGTCTACTTGAAAACGTAATTATCTTTAAAAACCCTTTTCATTTGCGGAAGCATATTTGAAATAAACAATTTACGAAAATGTGACGTTTATAAATAGAGTTGCAGAAGCATTTTGAAAATGTTGCGGAAACGTAGATAAAATACAAGTATTTTTGAGAGGTTGTTTGATAAATCGATAATCGAACTAGTAATCTTTTAAAACCGTGAATTTTGAAAATGTCGTTGATAATTTGAAAGAAAATCCGAGTTAAAATTATTTGTAAAAGTTTGTTATGAAATCCTTTTGTTAACCAATTTTGGAAAATATATATTTAAGTTTTTAAAAAAATTCTCATTTAAAAACAATTCAAGCAAAATTAAAGTACGTCAACATAAAGCAAAAATAAATACTCTAGAGGCCTTATTACATCATAAAAACCCCAAAATAGTAAAGTGAACGGAAATAGAAATCTAAAGTTCAAAATAAACACCATTTTTAAAGTATGGCTTCCACCGAGTCATCCATGGCCCAAGTCCACATCACTGAGCATTACCTACAAGGGTTAAGAAAAGGGGGAGTGAGTTACAAGAACTCAGTGTATAATCCCCTTACCGTCATCCACTGGGTCTGAACCCATTTAGCAAAAATTTGGGCCTGAGCCCATAAAGCAATATCTTGGGCCTAAGCCCTTTTATGCATAATAATGTATCAAATAATTCATATGAATCTAATGCAATCCCAAACCAACCTAATAGTCCATCTGCTACACACCACCCGTACCAACCAACACACCTGTGGGGATCTTTTGTCAACCCACCCCGCCAACACACCAATCGCAGGCATTTAGCCATTTATATAATTCGCAGGCAAGATGCCATTTAATTCGCAGACAAGATGCCATTTCATAATATTTGTGGCTGAGCCACCACATTTCACTTCCCCGATCATCAATATCCCAATCCCATGCAACTTATGTAAATGCAACATACATCGTAAATCATAATATTTACAATATAACCATGATAATTAATAACTCAGAGATTTATTACAAACAATTTGGCCCATTAACACTTTACAAAATCGGCCCATTAGGGCATTATATCAAATCGGCCCGTTAAGGCAATATATCAAATCGGCCCTTTATGGCTATATATCAAATCGGCCCGTTAAGGCAATATATCAAATCAGCCCATTAAAGTAATATAGCAAATCGGCCCATTAAGGCAATATAACAAATCGGTCCATTAAGGCAATATAAAAATTCGTCCCATTAAGGCAATATATCAAATCGGCCCGTTAAGGCAATATAACAAATCGGCCCGTTAAGGCAGTATAACAAATCGGCCCTTTAGGGGCATTTCTGTAATTCGGCCCAGAGGGGCATTTTCGTAATTCGTTAATCTTACCCACTAAGGGTAAATTGGTAATCTCGCAATCCAGGGGTATTTCGGTAATTTACCCTCTAAGGGTATTATGGTAATTCCGCAACCTAGACTTAACTACTAATGTGGGGCATAAAAATCGAAACTGTCCATCTGCGTCGTACTGACTAAATTGACTATAACTCGAGTTACGAATCTCAAAATCTAAATCCGTAAATTTTTCTTGAAATTAGACTCATATATCTTCTTACTAATATTTTTCCAAAATTTTTTGCTTAACCATTTAGTACATTTTATTCCTTAAAGTTTCCCTTGTTTTACTGTTCAACAATTCTGACCTCTCTTATCTTAATTTCAAATATCTTACTGTACAGTTTTCATATGCTGCTACCACTTGTTTCTATTGAAAATAGGTTCACTAAGGAATCTATACATATTAATTATAACTCTTAATTCACTTTGTAAAATTTTATACGATTTTTCCAAGACAGATCAGAGAACCACAAAGTCATTCAGAACTAGTCTCACTAAAATTAAAATATCACAGAATTTAAAATTTCTTTTCCCTCTCTGCTTCTTCCATATAAAAATAGACACAGTAATCTTTAATTCGATATCTTATTCACTTATTAATCCCTTTTCTAGTATTTTCTGTGATTTTTCAAAATCACGTCACTGTTGCTGACCAAAAATTGTTTACTTGTAAACTATGGTTACCACTACGGACATACGCACGCCCAAGTGATCACGGGTGCCGATTTCCGGTTTTCTTCGGTATTTCGACCGAATCATAGAACATTTCATGCAAACCATCAGAGAGATGTGAGAACACACACCATTTCAACATGTATTCGGAAGGGTACGGGATTACACACCTTATTTGGATTTCCTTAAGAACCACTCTTCTTTGATCCTAGAACAATACCAACCAAAAGTTAGCCTCGGATTTCCAAAAGATTTCATACCCAACCTATTACTTACACTTGCATCACTTACCACTATATCTGAAGGATTAGCAAATAGAATATATCGAGTGATTTCGTCCCTAAAACATCATCGATTAGTCGAACTTCAAACTGATTTGCAACATAGCCAAATAAAGATATAACGAAAAATCCAAAAATGAACCCCTTACCTTAATGATGATAGATCCGACTTCAATCGATTGACTTAAGACTAGAGAGGGATCGGCAAGAATGTGCTTTACGACCACACACTAGAACACGATTCGATTAAAGAAGATGTGTTCAACTCGCAAGATGGAGAAGAGAAGATGATTGAAATTCGGCTATCAAGAGAAATGACCAAGAATGCATTGAAGATTTCAGCCAAAACAAAAAGAGAAAAATGGACAAATGGACTAGGAGATTTCAGCCAAAGCAAAAAGGGAAAAGAGTTTGGAAAAGAGACACAAATTGCTCAAAGAGAAAAATACCTCTCATGCACTAAAACTTAGCAAAATGACTAAAGAGAAAAGAGAAAATTCTGCTCTCCTTTTTCCCTAACAAACCGTGTGGCATCTTTCCAAAACATCACCCACAATATTAGCCAACATGTTCCCTTCTCTTGCCATTTTCTTTTAGTTCTTTCCTTCACTTCTCCTAATTTACCTCCCTACCATATTTCCTTAGCCACCTTCCTATAATTAAAAAGTCTTCCCTTGCCTTAAATATTACCATGACCGACACTTGGAAAGAAAGCACAAAAAAATAAATCAAAAATTGCAATAGATGGGATTCGAACCCTTTCCCTTCATGCTCCTTCAAGTGACACCACATCCTCTTTACCAAATGCTTATTTATGCTAGCAAAATGCTCACTTATTTCCTTAAGTCATAATGCCACTTGCCTTCTCTCCTTAAAGTGCCTAAATATAAAAATTTACTTATAGCCTATCTTGAACCCGGAACTTCCTAGAAACCTCGTAACCTTCCAAATTCACTTAACTAATAAGTCCAACTTGAAATAATGCTGTTCTCAAATTCCCATGAATTTTAAAACGCTTCTACGCTCAAGGCCCAATGGGCCCAATAGGTCCAATTCTACTAGGCCCAATTTTGGGATGTTACAAAGAATGTGCATCGATTACCGACAGCTCAATAAGGTGACTATAAAGAATAAATATCCTTTGCAATGGATTGACGACTTGTTCGATCAATTGAAAGGGGCTATTGTGTTTTCTAAGATAGATATGAGATCGGGTTACTATCAGCTACGAGTTAAAGACTCCAATGTGCCGAAAATTGCTTTCCGAACGAGGTACGGACACTATTGATGTGGGCACACCCGAGGTGACCTTTAATTCGATAACAGATCCTCTCGAGCTTCCTAATGGCCCCATGAATCGAACTCGAGCTAAGCGAATGCAAGAGGCTGTTACGGCTTTAACGAGTCAATTTTGGAGTGAATTTCAACCCGAAGACGAAGGACAAGCTTGGGCTCAAACTTTGAGCAATCCGTGCACCTTGGTACAAGCTGACTTTAGCTCGGTTCAGCTCACATGAGTTTACTTCAGCTCATTTGAGCTTGGTTTAAGTTCATTTCAGCTAAGTTAATTTAATATTTGAATAAATTAAATATTTCATACAGCTTATAAATATGTGTTTATTATTACTTGTTGTTAATATGCTTTGTCTTAGCCGAATTTATTGTGTCCTAGCTTAATTAAATTTGTCTTACTTTATTACATGTTTTTATTATGTCCAGGTCTTAGCCGATTATTAAGTGTCATGTTTAGTATTTATTTAATTTGTCTAAGTGTTAATTTAATATGTCAAATTGTGTTTTAATTATGTCCAACTGAAATTAGCTTAATTTAATTTGGTTCTTTTTGTTAAATAGGTGCAGCCAAATTTTGAAGGCCATTAAGCAAGTTTTATGAATGCAGATTCAATGTATGGAAAGGTGCATGTTCGGTCATCTTCAATGCATAGAGGCTGATCCATTTGACTCCCCAAGGCACCCATTCGGCCAAGAGTCACCAGCCATTAAGCTTTCCAAAGCTTGGCTGATCCTCTCCCCAAAGCAGCACAATTCTTTTCACACCATGCGTTCACACCTAATGACTATTCAGCTTGGTGTTCACATGGAAGAGACCCTTCAAGGCCGGCCATTCACACTTAAATGGCTGCTCAAATTCAACTTAAATTTTGGTAACTTTTCAGTTAAAGATGGAAATTTAATGAGCTTATTTAAGCTCCTTGGCCAAACCTAGCTGCTGCCATGCACCATGCAAGATTTCCAATTTCAAGCAAGATGAATTGCTTAATCTAGAAGCTGCCCCTTGGACTCCATTTAGTCGAATCTTGCTATGGCATTTTAATGGTTTTAATTCTGAAAATTTCTAGCTCATTCTAGCTACATTTACTTAGCCTTTAAGCTTTGTTTGTTGACCATTCGGCTAGCTAGTAGATAGGCTATAAATACTCTGTTGTTTCCATTTGAAAAGGACTTTTGCCAAATTATTGAATGGACATTTTGTTCTTGAGTGAGTTAATCTCCTCTTATATTTTGTACAAGTCTCGTTGACTTATCTAGCGTGCTAGTGGCGTCTTCTGACTTGTTTCCGAACTTATCACCGTATCCTGGTGTGGCGTTCACCAATCTACCATTCCGCAAATCAACCTTAAACGATATAGGAATCGAGGTGACACTTTTTAGTGTTGAACCATTCTTAAAGTTTAAGTTCATTTTTCCATCCCCACCTTTATCCCAAATTATCTATCCTTATCATTCTTGTTAAACCGAGCCCATCAAAATATCCACCTTTCTTGTTTATTTCTTAGCCGAACCTACCACCACCTTAGCCAACTTTATAACCATTTGAAAGCTTCTGCTTTCCTTAGCCTAATTTATCCCTTTTCTGACAACTCAACTACTCCTCGTCGACAATCAGGCAATTTCGTGAAATAACTCAAATTAACCCGGGCCGGATCACATAAACTATGAGTTTCTGGTTATGCCTTTCGGACTTACTAATGCACCTATTGTTTTTATGGATTTAATGAATTTGATCTTCAGACAGTATTTGGATCGATTTGTGGTTGTGTTCATAGATGACATAATGATCTATTCCCGTGATGAATTCGAGCATGCTAAACATTTGAGATTAGTGCTACAGACTTTGCGTGACAAGCAGTTGTATGCAAAGTTCAGTAAATGTGAGTTCTGGTTACGAGAAGTCAGGTTTCTGGGACATGTTGTATCAGCATCGGGTATTCGGGTTGATCCGAACAAGGTTTCGGCTATACTAGATTGGAAGCCTCCTAGAAATGTATCCGAAGTTCGAAGTTTTCTAGGACTAGCTGGTTACTATAGACAGTTCGTAAAAGGTTTCTCTATGATTGCAACCCTGATGACGGGACTACTTCAGAAAGATGTTAAGTTTGAGTGGTCAGAAAAGTGCCAGAAAAGTTTTGATCAGTTGAAAGCTTTGTTGACCGAAGCTCCAGTGCTAGTTCAACCAGAATCGGGTAAAGAATTCGTTATCTATAGTGATGCATCTTTGAACGGTTTAAGCTGTGTTTTGATGCAGGAAGGAAAAGTTATAGCTTATGCCTCAAGACAGTTAAAGCCACACAAAAAGAACTATCCGACACACGATCTGGAATTGGCAGCTATTGTGTTTGCGTTGAAAATTTGACACCACTATTTGTTCGGTGAGAAATGTCACGTTTATTCCAATCACAAAAGCTTAAAATATTTGATGACTCAGAAAGATTTGAATCTACGACAGCGAAGATTGTTAGAGTTTTTAAAAGATTATGAGCTTGTAATTGACTACAATCCGGTGAAAGCCAATGTTGTTGCTGATGCTTTGTGTCAGAAATCGTTGTTTGCCTTACGTGCGATGAATACTTAGTTGGAACTATTAGATGACGATTTGCTAGTAGCTGAGTTGAAAGTGAAACCGCTATTTATTCAACAGATTTGTAAGGCTCAGAAAGTTGATAACGAATTGATAGCAAAACGGGCACAATGTGATGCGAATACTGATTCAGAGTTCCGAGTTGATACTAAAAGTTGTTTGAGGTTCAAAGATCGAATGTGTGTTCTGAGAAATTCAGAGTTGATTCAAATGATTTTGAATGAAGCTCATAGTAGTTGGTTATCTGTTCACCCGGGTAGTACAAAAATGTATAATGATTTGAAACAACTTTACTGTGGCATGGTATGAAACGAGACATCTCTGACTTTGTTTCGAGATGTTTGATCTGTTAGCAAGTCAAAGATGAGCATCAGGTTCCATCTGGGTTACTTCAACCGATTATGATACCCAAGTGGAAATGGGACAGAGTCACGATGGATTTTGTATCAGGTTTGCCTTTGTGACCGAGTAAGAATGATGCAATCTGGGTTATTGTGGATAGACTGACTAAATCGGCTCATTTTGTTTCGGTTTGTACAGATTACTCGCTTGATAAACTTGCTGAATTGTATATTTCTCAGATTGTGAGATTGCACGGAGTACCTATTTCTATTGTTTCGGATAGAGATCCGAGGTTCACATCGCGGTTTTGGAAGAAACTGCAAGATGCACTAGGTACGAAACTACACTTTGGCACTGCTTTCCATCCGTATACAGATGGTTAGTCCGAACGAATTATTCAGATACTCAAGGATATGTTGAGATGTTGCATTCTCGAGTTTGAAGGTACATGGGAATGATACTTGCCACTGATTGAATTTGCGTATAATAATAGCTTTCAATCGAGTATCAAAATGGCACCTTACGAGGCTTTGTACGGTCGCAAATGTCGAACACCTTTGTATTGGACCGAGCTCAGTGAGAATAAGATACACGGGGTCGATTTGATCAAAGAGACTAAACAGAAAGTGAAAGCGATTCGCGATAGTCTGAAAGCCGCGCCAGATCATCAGAAGTCCTATGCAGACTTGAAACGTAAAGATATTGAGTTTCAGATTGGGGACAAAGTGTTTTTGAAAGTCTCACCGTGGAAGAAAATACTCCGATTCGGTCGTAAAGGTAAATTGAGTCCGAGATTCATAGGGCCGTATGAGATTATAGAACGTATCGGGCCGGTTGCTTACAGATTGTTGTTGCCACCTGAGTTACAAAAGATCCATAATGTATTTCATGTTTCGATGCTTCGACGATATCGATCTGACCCATCGCATGTAATTTCCCCTTCTGAGATTAAGATTTGATCCGATATGACATAAGAAGAAGAACCGATCCGAATTTTAGATCGCGAAATGGAGGAATTGAGAAATAAGAAAATTTCTTTAGTAAAAGTCTTATGGCATCGACACGGGGTTGAAAAAGCTACGTGGGAGCCCGAAGATGCTATGAGAGAACGTTACCCAAACCTATTCGCCGGTAAAATTTTTGGGGACGAAAATCCCTAAAGGGGGAGAGTTGTAACAATCTGATTTAGAACCTAATCAGAATAGTGGTTTTGGAACCAAAAATTCGAGTCAAAAAAATATTTTAATATTATTTTTGATGTGTACAGAATGTGAATTAATATGTGTGAAAATTTTGTGTGAAAATTTTATCGTTTGTGTGCTCGATTTAAGAAAAATGATTTAATCGCGTAAAATGAAAAATTAGCATGCTATATGTAAAAGTACCTTTTTGCTATGGTTTCTTAAATTTAAAGCCCTTAAAATGAAGTTTAACCATTGATAAATGGGATGGACGATATTAGGCTGAAGTTATAATGTTTTCATATTATATTATAAAGGTTAGTATGGTAATTTAGTAAATTAATGTAATATAATAAAACATAGACTAAAATCAAGCATGTTCATCTTTTATCAAAGCCGAAACTTGTAAGAAAAAGAAAAGAAAAAGAGCTTTAAGGGTTCGGCCATGTCTAAGCTAAATTAAGGTAAGTGTTTTGCTCGATTTTTTATAAATTTTACGTTTTTGAGATCGTTGCTATGTAATCTATCAAGCCCATGTCTCAATTTTTTTAATTTGATAATGATTTTGTGTTCTGCCATTGTTGAAAGCTTGTGGTTTTTGTTGTTTGATGATGGAAAATAAAATATATGTGATAGATTAATATGTTTTGTCTTTGGATTTTTGATGAATTTGAGTAAATTGGACTAATTTGTGAAAATGTTATTTTGAGGGACTAAAATGTGAAATAAATGAAATATATGGTCTTATATGAACTAGAGGAAAATTCGGCTAGGCACTTGTATAAATAAATTTTGTGAATTTTGTGTTTTGTGAAATAGGGACTAAATTGTGAAAAAAATGTGAAACGTCAGGGGCAAAAGTGTAATTATCCCATTTATGTGTGTTTTGGATGAATTTGATTAAATATGTGAGTAAATAAGTTAAACTTGTATTAATTTAGATCATGAAAAGAAGAAATCGAAATTGGATTGGGGGAAAGCTAAAGTTGTCGAATAGTCGTCCCGGTTCGTCCGTCTTTGCCGAGGTAAGTTCATAAGTAAATAAATGTCGTTAAATTCGATTATATATATTTTAATAGTGCCGAATTGAATTATTACTTGTATATATATATTTTCCGAATTGAATTAAGCATGGGAGCTTTGTTTACGACCTTGAATCGATCGAGTTACGACATCCGAAAGCCCCGTACGAACCTTAGGAATAGTTAGGATACATATGTCATAACAGAGGATTTTTTATATGTGATTTCGTGTAATACCACGTCTGGGACGTTGGCATCGACTTATGATTTACGTGTAAGACCTTGTCTGGGACAGTGGCATCGATGTATGATTACATGTAAGACCACGTCTGGGACGTTGGCATTGTCCGAGCTTTTCGACTATTCGAGTATCCTTTTTAATTTCGAATGGTTCAACGGGCATTAACGAGTTGTGATTGAATGTGAAATTGAGATAAAAGGTTCAGGTACATGCTAAGTTTAATGTTAATGAAAATAAGTTAAGCTTAGTATTTGAAATGATAATATAAATTATGCATGATATAAAGTGACTTATATGTATGTGTGAATGCTCATATTTGGCCAAGTGATGCTATAATGTTAATGTTTATGTATTGATATTTGAATTTACAAGCATGATAAATATAAACTTGATTAAGGTTTGCTTGATTAGGCCTAGTTGATTTTAATGTTCAGGAATATTAAATGTGTAACACCCCAAACTCGGACAAGACACCATGCCCGAATCTGGTATGTTACGGGAAAAACGTCTTGGAGTGATCAGATTTTTTTTTTTCGTTTAAAAGCGGGGTGAAAACATAGTGAATTTGAGGAAGATTGAGTAGGGTTGTTTGATTAGGTTTTGAAAACTTATCCGAAGTATATAGTTAAAACGAGTTGATTTTCATTTAGCATTTCCAATAGTTTCTTAGTACTATTTCGAAACATTTTAGACTTAGTAGAAAATCGAGTTGGTTTGAAGCTCATTTGTGTTTACGTTATAGCAAAGCATAGTGAGATACCCGATGGTATAGTTTAAAACACACTGCGTGATAATTTTGAAAACATTATCTTACCAAATTTTAGTAAAATTTCATACCAAGTTATTTGTTAAGCAGGTTGCGAATCTAATTAAAACATAACCATCAAAAAGCATAATTTAAAGGCCTTTTACAAATCCAAATTAAATCTCAAATCAAAATAAGTAAGCTAAAGTACCCAAAGTGAATAGTCTGGAGCAAAACTTTTATTAAAGCATGGCATGTGCACCCCGAGTCCACCCGGCTCCAAGTCCGCGTCTACGGGTCACCGAAATGTCAAAGGAGAGGTGAGTCGGATGACTCGATGCATAAATCCGCTCTGATGAAACAACATGCTAACACACATCATACATAGCAACATGATTAATGCAACCCGATCCTAACCATCCGTATCGCCTTTTCTACCCCGTGTGGTACCAAACCACTGGTGGTGCCAAACCACTGGTGACATATAGTCACAATGTGTTACCAAAACACTGGTGTCCCAAAGACACAATGTGCTACCCAAGCACTGGTGACCGAAGTCACAAATCCAATGATGGGGCCAACCCATCGTGTGATACCCAATCACTAGCCAGACGATCCCATATCTCATGTGGGGCCAACCCACGGTGGTGTTAACCACAGGGACAAGTCGCAATGAGGTGCCCAACCTCTGGTGTCCCAAAGACACAAATGTGCTACCAAAGCACTGGTGACCGTAGTCACAATAATCGGATGATGGGGCCAACCCATCGTGTGATACCCAATCACTAGCAGACGATCCCATATCTCAAAGTGGGGCCAACCCACGATGGTGTTAACCACGAGGACAAGTCGCAATGAGGTGCCCAACCTCCGGTGTCCCAAAGACACAAATGTGCTACCAAAGCACTTTGGTGACCCAAAGTCACAAAGTGTGTTACCAAAACACTGGTGCTCGTCAAATCGACAAATCATCACTTTGCCCCTCCACTCATATCACCCATCAACAAACCAACTCATGTAATCATGCATATCATACAAATTATGCATATCATGCTAATATGTTTGACTCATGCCCCATATCACATACATACATAGTCATGATACCATATAGATCATCAGTAATCTAGTAACAATACTGACTTACCCGGATACGTACACATACCCCGTTTGGGTATCCAATAATCCATCATCTTGTCATGATTTTAATAGGCAAACAGGTTTAATAACAATATCACTAAATATGGGTGTGTTAGTTACACACCTGGTAATTACGAGTCTAGAAATCCTGACAAAAGCGATCTAAGTCCCTTGATTAATTGGCTCCTATAATCGGCCAACATAGGGGTTAGTACACAAAAACCATTCGGCCGAAGGCTTTATACCAAGAGAAGTCATCTCAAACCCTTACCTTCACTTCTTAACTTGGTTTCCAACCAACCCCGAACCACAATGGTCCTTCTAAGATGATCGGCCACCACCTTGAAAAGAATAACAGTTAATCTTTTGCAACTCGATTTAGTGAAACTAACGGAATAGCCTAATAACATCACTCTTACCACCACTTACCAACGATCAACCAACGATGACTGCTTCACTTGATCGCCACCAAAAATCTGGAGACCCTAAAACGAAATAATTAACTCCTTCCAACCAAAACCAAAATAGACTTTAATCAAATCGAAACCACAAGCACTAGAGAGAAAAGAGAAATGGCCATTCGGCCAGAACTTACCCCAACACCAACCACTAACCGCCAACAAACCACTAGGAGAAAAGGGAGATTCGGCCAATATGAACACTACTAGGATCGGTTTAGCGTGAAAAGAAATAAGAGTAAAGGTGAGAAGAAATAGAGAAATCGGCAATAGAGTTTAGGAGAAGAAAGAAAATAAAAGATAGATGAGGGAGGGTACCTTCGGCTTGAAAGTGAAAGAAAATAAAGGAAGTATTTTTAGGGAATGAAATTTCGGCTAACAAGGTTTTCAAATCAAAGAAAGAAAAATATGGAGAGGAGAGAGTTCCACATTCGGCTTACTCAAATGAGATAGAAGGAAGAAGTGAAAAGAAGCATTCGGCCACACGCATAAAACCAAAGAAACAAAGCAACCTTTCGGCAACTAAAGGGGTTTGATGTTTTCGGTTTCAAGAAGTGAAGAAGATGAGAGAAATTCTCTTGAAGTTTCGGCTACAAAAGACAAAAGAGAGAGAGCTTTTCTTTTTTTACGAAATGTGACCGAAAATGCACCCCAAAACAAAGGTACATTCGGCCTTCCCTTCTCCCACACTAAGTCGTCCACACTCCCCCCAAATCCCCTAAAATTCGGCCACCACTCCTCAAAGTACTCCAAGCCACTAATTCAAAAGCATTTGAATTAGTCCCCTTCCACAATTCACTCCTTGCCGTCCATCTCACCCATAGACTAGGTCAAGGCGAGTTTGAGCGCCTACAAACTCTCCCTTCCTAGGCGTCAAAAGAAAGCCAAAAGGTGGCCACTCATGGCTTGAACACAAGATCTCTCCCTCCTGCAAATGACGCCACACACCCAAGCCTTAGTGGCGCCTATCCTGCCACTCCACCAGCTCCTTTCTTGTTCAACCAAAACACCAAATAAAACTCTTATACCCTAGCTCCAACAGCTCCCCTGACTTGACACCCAAAAATCAAAATTTTCCCATTCACTCGGGCATACACTTAGACTTCAATTAAGCCCCAAAACATAGAAATAGCCACGCAAACACACTAGACACATGCAATATCATGCAACAACAAAACAGACCCCTAACCCGGGATATTCACGGTTCTACCCCCTTAAAAATAATTTCGACCTCGAAATTACACGATCGAAAGAGTTGCGGGTATTGTTGTCTCATCATATCCTCGGGTTCCCACGTAGCTTCTTCTACGCCATGATTCCGCCAAAGAACCTTAACCAAAGGCACAGACTTCTTACGCAGAACCTTCACATCTCGATCAAGAATGCGCACGGTTCCTCCTCCATGGTCAAATCTGGATTTACCTCGATCTCTTCCATTGCTACCACATGCGGCGGATCGGCGATAACGTCGAAGCATCGAAGCGTGGAATCGTCGTGAATCGACTAAGCTCTGCTGGCAACTCAAGGCGTCGCCATGGTCCAACTCGTCTCGGAACCTTATACGGCCCAATGAACCTCGGACTTAGCTTGCCTTTCTTCCCGAATCTCAACTCCTTTTTCCAAGGTGAGACCTTGGAAAACTTCGATCCCCTACAAATGAACTCTATATCTCTCCGCTTAAGATCGGCGCCAAGACTTCTGCTGTAGGTCAGAAAGCTTCCTTCAATTGAGGCCCGAATCAACAACCTTGTCTTCGGTCTCGACCAACCAACTCGGGTCCCAACAAGCGGCGTTCACCCAACTCCGTCAACACGTGGGTGGCGACATTTCCTACCATACAACGCCTCATACGGTGCCATCTTAATGCTCGCTTAGTAATCTGTTGTTGTAGGCAAACTCAGCTAATGGTAGAAACTCCTCCCAACTACCTCTGAAAATCAAGATACAACCTCTCGGCATATCCTCTAAGACACGAATAACCCTTTACGGTGGCCAGTCGATTTGCGAAGTGTGAAAAGCCGTCTTTGAAATCAAACGAGTACCCGAGCACGATGCGGTGCTTTCCGAACCTTGGCGTGAATCTAGGATCCCTATCCGAGATTATCGAAACTGGCACACGTGCAACCTCACTATCTCGACACATACGACCGCTGCTTAGCACGAAGTGAGTAGTCAACCCTCACCGGAATAAAGTGAGTGATTTAGTCGATCGATCCACCACTACCAAACTGAATCTTTCTTGCTTGGCGTGGCGGTAACCAGCGAAAATCCATGGTTATCCTTTCCCACTTCCAGCGAGGAATCTTCACGGTGAAAGCAACCCGACGGCAAGTGATGTTCAGCCTTGACCTGCTGACAAGTCAGACACTTCCCAACAAACTCTGTCACCTCCTTCTTCAAGCCAGGCCACCAAAACTGCTCTCTAAGATCCCTATACATCTTGTTACCTCCAGGATGCATAGCATGAGGACTGCTATGTGCGTCCTGAAGAATCTTTTGCCTCAGCTCAACATCTTTAGGCATACAAGCCTTACCTTGAAAACACAGAACCCCATCATCAGACAAGCTGTAACCCTCCAAACCACCATCCTGCACCCGCAACCTTCGGCGCTTTTCGGAACCTCATCCAATAACTGTTTCTCTCTGATCTTCTCAACCCAAGTAGGCTTAACCTGCAACTCTGCCAGAATACTCCCATCGTCATACAAACTCAAGTGGGCAAACAATGCTCTTAACTCCGAAACAACCTTACGGCTCAACGCGTGCGCCACCACGTTAGCCTTGCGGATGATACTCAATCGAGCGATCGTAATCTTTCAGCAACTCAACCCATCTGCGGTGTCTCAAATTCAAATCCTTACGAGTCGGTAAATACTTGGACTCTTGTGATGCGTGTGAGACTATCGATCTCTCTCGTACAAGTAGTGCCTCCAAATCTTTAAAGCGAAGACTACGGCTGCTAGCTCCAAATCGTGCGTCGGATAGTTGACCTCATGTGGCCTCGGTGCCGAGAAGCGTAAGCCACAACCTTACCTTCTTGCATCGATACACAACCCAAGCCCGTATGTGATGCATCGCAATGAAAGGCGTGAATTCCTTACCACCTCGGGTTGAATTAAAACCGGAGCCTCGGTCAAAATCTTCTTTAACTTATCGAAGCTTTCTGCTTTGCTTCCGATCCATACAAAGCGGAACTTCTTTCCTCGGCAACTTGGTCATCGGTGTTTGCTATCAACGAAAAACCCTCAACAAACCTTGGTAGTATCCGGCCAAACCAGAAAACTCCGAATCTCGACCACGACTTAGGCGGCTTCCATTCCAAAAAGCGCCTCAATCTTACGAGGATCTACTCGAATCCCCTCAGCCGACACTACATGACCCAAGAAAGTCACTTCTCTAAGCCAGAACTCGCACTTACTGAACTTAGCATAGAGTTGCTTTTCCCTCAAAATCTGCAACACCACTCGCAAATGCTTATCATGCTCTTCCTCTGTCCTTGAGTACACTAAGATGTCGTCTATGAAAACCACGACGAACTGATCCGGATCTTCTTTGAAACACCCTATTCATCATATCCATAAAGCGCTGCCGGTCGCGTTAGTCAACCCGACGGCATTACGAGGAGAAATTGTAGTAGTGCCCATACCGAGTCGAAACGCTGTTTTATGGATATTAGCCTCCTTAACCTTTAGCGGTGATACCCGGATCTCAAGTCGATCTTGAAAATACCGCGGCACCCTTGGTGATCAAACAAGTCATCTATCCGTGGCAGCGGATACTTGTTTTTAATCGTCGACTTGTTCAAGCTGGCGGTAGTCTATACACATCCGCATCGTGCCATCTTTCTTCTTGACAAAAGTGCCAGCGCACCACGGCGAAACACTAGGCCTAATAAAACCTCGATCCAATAACTCCTGGATCGAGCCTTAAGCTCCACCAATTCCTTTGGCGCCATCCTATACGGAGCAATAGACAGCGCGGCGCGATTAAGATAACGAGATCAATCCCGAACTCCACCTCGCGATCGGCGGCAAACACGGAAGCTCCTCGGGAAAAACATCGACAAACTCCTTAGCAGTGCGAACCTTCTCCACAATGGACCCCTTAGCCTCCAACGCATGCACATGAACTACATACGCTTCACGGCCTTTCACGACCATCTTCTGCGCCTTGAGCGGATACCACATTTGATAAGTAATCCCTCCTACTACCTATCATAGCCACCTCATCACCCTCAACCGTCTTAAGAACCATGCGCTTGGCGCGCAATCTAACCTCGCCGATACTTGACCAACCAATCCATCCCAGAAATCGGTCGAACTCCCCAAGCGGCGGTTCCATCGGATCGGCGACAAACACTACCCCTTGGAGTTCTAAGGGTACCTCTCTAAACAGTTTATCTACTACTACTGAGTGACCTAGAGGGCTAATCACGGTCATCCGCCTAGAAGATATCTCGAGTCTAAATCCATGGTCTCTACTATGCTACGGGCAACATAAGAGTGCGTTGAACCCACATCAATCAAAGCGGTATAAGGAGAACCAAAAATCAAAAGCGTCACCGGTTATGGCGTCCGGTGCGTCGCCCTCCTCTCGGCGCCTCGCGGCATACACTAATCCGGGTTGTCTAGCATCGAACTAGCGCACCTGCGCGGTGCTCCACGGCCCCAACTAGAACCATTACCACCTCTGCCATTACCACGGCCCCTGCGGTGGCGGTCTATTACCTCTGAGGCCCGATTACGGCCACGACTCTCGGGCCCGAATCTGGCCAACCTACGCGGGCGGTCCCTCACGGTGCTCCAGAGAACCACACTCGAAAGCGACCTTTTCCTCCGATCCGGCAACCACCCCAATGAGATTTTCCACCACGATCACCGCTGCGGCGGTCCACGCCTGGCGACAACAAACCTAGCGGTGGTTATTTTCTTCGGTCTAGCTCTCTTCTGCGAATTACGGCGATCGAGAAGACCCAAAGCTCCTCTTATGCCTATTTACTGTCCATGCCTTGTCTCACGACTCCTTAACACCCTCGGCTACCTTAGCCTTCTCAACTAAGGCGACAAACTCGCGCTCCTGGCGAGGAGCAATCAGCGACCTCAAGTCGTCTCGTAGACCATCCTCGAAAGCGAACACACCTCTCATGCTCGGTGGCCACCATGCCTGGCATACCTACTCGGCCGGGAACTTCGGCCTCGTACTCGAAAGCAGTTTACTCCTGAACAAGCCTCGAAATGCCTTCCATTGGGAGTCAATATAACTAGCTCCGATGTATTTCTTTTGATATGCGACCACGAAATAATCCCATGTCGAGATCCTCTGCGCCACCTTTGTCGAACCGTGAGCCACCATCGATATGACTCATCCGGAGAAGCGATATGATGCCCTTCGCTTCTCTTGGCCAGATCAAATCGGATCATCCATGATCCGCTCGATCGCCTCTGCTTGATGTTCGCGATCTTTGGGAGCAACACCGAAACACCTCGGAAGAATTCGGCCCCATTTGCCCGAAGTCGCTCGAGAGCAATTTCTAACTCTGCACCACCACTTACACGGCTACCCTTTCTAACACTCGCGGCATCGCTTTGTGACATCTTTGCATCGTCCCGTCGATCTTGGAACTCACCACCTCCGGCTAGTGGCGAGCCGGTATCTCATTTTACGACCACGACCAAAACCTACGGGCTCGAAGCGTCATCCTACCACGACCTGCGTCCACGACCACGTCCACCTCTAGCGCTCATGACTAATCTTCCTACGTGTCGATTAAGAATTTTTATGCATCGATATTTATTCCACTTGTTTAAGAGCAAGTCTTATGAATATTATAAGAGGATTTGTTCTCATGAGTTCACAAAATCCTATCGAGTTTCAATCTCTAAAGTAGTATACTATTGCTATTCATCAATTCATATCCAATCAATTCACAAGCAATAGTAAGAAGTACTTACAGGCGGCCCAGTGTAGGAGACTCGGTGCCATGCCTTTCAAACCATACTTTAAGAATAAAGACTAACAAAACAATCTTTTGAAAACCTTTTGGGCCTCGGACCCCAGTAGAGCCTTTGAGCTGGGCTCACGATACCACAATTGTAACACCCCAAACTCGGACAAGACACCACGCTTGAATCTGGTATGTTCTGGGAAAAAGCGTCTTGGGTGATCAGATTTTTTTTTCGTTTAAAAGCGGGGTGAGAACATAGTGAATTTGAGGAAGATTGAGTAGGGTTGTTTGATTAGGTTTTGAAAACTTATCCGAAGTATATAGTTAAAACAAGTTGATTTTCATTTAGCATTTCCAATAGTTTCTTAGTACTATTTCGAAACATTTTAGACTTAGTAGAAAATCGAGTTGGTTTGAAGCTCATTTGTGTTTACGTTATAGCAAAGCATAGTGAGATACCCGATGGTATAGTTTAAAACACAACTGCGTGATAATTTTGAAACATTATCTTACCAAATTTTAGTAAAATTTCATACCAAGTTATTTGTTAAGCAGGTTGCGAATCTAATTAAAACATAACCATCAAAAAGCATAATTTAAAGGCCTTTTACAAATCCAAATTAAATCTCAAATCAAAATAAGTAAGCTAAAGTACCCAAAGTGAATAGTCGAGACAAAACTTTTATTAAAGCATGGCATGTGCACCCAGAGTCACCCGGCTCCAAGTCGCGTCTACGGGTCACTGAAATGTCAAAGGAGAGGGTGAGTCGGATGACTCGATGCATAAATCCCGCTCTGATGAAACAACATGCTAACACACATCATACATAGCAACATGATTAATGCAACCCGATCCTAACCATCCGTATCGCCTTTTCTACCCCGTGTGGTACCAAACCACTTTGGTGGTGCCAAACCACTTGGTGACATATAGTCACAATGTGTTACCAAAACACTTGGTGTCCCAAAGACACAATGTGCTACCCAAGCAACGGTGACCAAAGTCACAAATCCAATGATGGGGCCAACCCATCGTGTGATACCAATCACTAGCAGACGATCCCATATCTCATGTGGGGCCAACCCACGGTGGTGTTAACCACGGGGACAAGTCGCAATGAGGTGCCCAACCTCTCGGTGTCCCAAAGACACAAATGTACTACCAAAGCAGCGGTGACCGTAGTCACAATAATCGGATGATGGGGCCAACCCGCCGTGTGATACCCAATCACTAGCGAGACGATCCCATATCTCAAAGTGGGGCCAACCCACGGTGGTGTTAACCACAGGGGACAAGTCGCAATGAGGTGCCCAACCTCACGGTGTCCCAAAGACACAAATGTGCTACCAAAGCACCGGTGACCCAAAGTCACAAAGTGTGTTACCAAAACAACTTTGGTGCTCGTCGGCACAAATCATCACTTGCCCCTCCACTCATATCACCCATCAACAAACCAACTCATGTAATCATGCATATCATACAAATTATGCATATCATGCTAATATGTTTGACTCATGCCCCATATCACATACATACATAGTCATGATACCATATAGATCATCGGTAATCTAGTAACAATCTTGACTTGCAGATCACGTACACATACCCGTTTGGGTATCCAATAATCCATCATCTTGTCATGATTTTAATAGGCAAAGCGGGTTTAATAACAATATCACTAAATATGGGTGTGTTAGTTACACACACAGTAATTCTGAGTCTAGAAATCCCGACAAAAGCGATCTAAGTCCCTTGATTAATTGGCTCCTATAATCGGCCAACATAGGGGTTAGTACACAAAAACCATTCGGTAGAAGGCTTTATACTAAGAGAAGTCATCTCAAACCCTTACCTTCACTTCTTAACTTGGTTTCCAACCAACCTGAACCACAATGGTCCTTCTAAGATGATCGGCCACCACCTTGAAAAGAATAACGATTAATCTTTTGCAACTCGATTTAGTGAAACTAACGGAATAGCCTAATAACATCACTCTTACCACCACTTACCAACGATCAACCAACGATGATTGCTTCACTTGATCGCCACCAAAAATGCGGAGACCCTAAAACGAAATAATTAACTCCTTCCAACCAAAACCAAAATAGACTTTAATCAAATCGAAACCACAAGCACTAGAGAGAAAGAGAAATGGCCATTCGGCCAAGAACTTACCCCAACACCAACCACTAACAGACCAGCAAACCACTAGGAGAAAAGGGAGATTCGGCCAATATGAACACTACTAGGATCGGTTTAGCGTGAAAAAGAAATAAGAGTAAAGGTGAGAAGAAATAGAGAAATCGGCAATAGAGTTTAGGAGAAGAAAGAAAATAAAAGATAGATGAGGAGGGTACCTTCGGCTTGAAAGTGAAAGAAAATAAAGGAAGTATTTTTAGGGAATGAAATTTACGGCTAACAAGGTTTTCAAATCAAAGAAAGAAAAATATGGAGAGGAGAGAGTTCCACATTAGAAACACTCAAATGAGATAGAAGGAAGAAGTGAAAAGAAGCATTCGACCACACGCATAAAACCAAAGAAACAAAGCAACCTTTCGGCAACTAAAGGGGTTTGATGTTTCAGGTTTCAAGAAGTGAAGAAGATGAGAGAAATTCTCTTGAAGTTTCGGCTACAAAAGACAAAAGAGAGAGCTTTTCTTTTTTATCAAATGTGACCAAAAATGCACCCCAAAACAAAGGTACATTCGGCCTTCCCTTCTCCCACACTAAGCCGTCCACACTCCCCCAAATCCCTAAAATTCGGCCACCACTCCTCAAAGTACTCCAAGCCACTAATTCAAAAGCATTTGAATTAGTCCCCTTCCACAATTCACTCATTGCCGTCCATCTCACCCATAGACTAGGTCAAGGCGAGTTTGAGCGCCTACAAACTCTCCCTTCGTGGCGTCAAAAGAAAGCCAAAAGGTGGCCACTCCATGACTTGAACACAAGATCTCTCCCTCCTGCAAATGACACCACACACCCAAGCCTTAGTGGCGCCTATCCCGCCACTCCACCAGGCTCCTTTCTTGTTCAGCAAAACACCAAATAAAACTCTTATACCCTAGCTCCAACGGCTCCACGACTTGACACCCAAAAATCAAAATTTTCCCATTCACTCGGGCATACACTTAGACTTCAATTAAGCCCCCAAAACATAGAAATAGCCACATGACACACTAGACACATGCAATATCATGCAACAACAAAACAGCCCCTAACCCGGGATATTACAAAATGAATTACTTGTTTATGACTTACTAAGCTATTCAAGCTTATTGTGTATGTGTTTGTTCGTTGTTTTATAGATTTTGGAAGCTAGTTACGAGCTCGGGGATCGTCAGAGAAATCTGTCACACTATCGATGTAACACCCCTAACCCGTAACCGTCGCAAGATTAGGGTTAAGGAGTATTACCGAACAAACCGAAATGTTTACAATCATTTTAAACACAAAGTATTTCATCATTCAAACATATCAAAATATATGCATACAGTCCCTTAACAAGGTCTACGAGACATTAAATAAGCACTAGAAAGGGGTCGAAAATAAACTGGGATCATACAAAATTTTTCTGAAAATTCAAACATTTTCAAAGTTACAGAGGTCACACACCCGTGTGGGCAGGCCGTGTGCCTCACACGGCGTCAGACACGCCCATGTGTCCAAGCCGTGGTAAAATAGGGCATAAATATTGACTTGTGCTGCGGCTGAGACACACCCGTGTGCCTCACCCGTGGTCGAGCGACTTGCATCACACGGCGATCCTGCGCCCGTGTGTCGCCCGTGGTCGAGCCTGACTTGCTTCAATTTGCAAACTCGAATAACACGGTCGAGCCACACGCCCGTGTGCTCAACCATGTGGGCAATTATAGGCCATTTTCAAGGCCAAATTACCATCCACAAATTTTGATCACCTATAAGCATCAAACCAATACAAATTCATGCCTCAAATGCAACAAAAACATACCAATTTATGCATAAATTAATCATCAACTACATCATTTATTTCTATGCTAAAAATTCAACTCAATAAATCCATCCAAATTATCAATTTCACATCCCAAAACTTATAATCTATTCAACATTCATTCTTAATCAAACCTACCATGAAACATACCATTTCCACCTTGTTAGCTTATGCAATAATGATCACTCACTTAGAGTTTTCACATACATTTATAATTCAATCTTTTCACTCATTCAAAACATATATGAATCATCAAACTACCAAGCCAATTCACATGGCAAGGCCTATACACTTCAAAACATGCCATATTAACTAGCCTATACATGCCATATTAAAATATACACATCTTTCAAAAGTACCAAAATAGATAGCTTATAGTGTGATTGAGTCACTGACGATCCCCAGATCCGAGCTAGCTTTATAGACACTGTAAAACAGGGAAACACTTCACACAGTAAGCTTTAGAGCTTAGTAAGTTCGTAATATAATACATATTACTCAATAATGCAATATCAATACATAAATAAACCACCACATAGATTGATTCACAATTAAACACAATATCATCCTCAACCATATGCTTATACATCCATCTATTTAACCTTAAAAACTATCATCAACCACATAGGTTCGGAACATACATTTGCCAACACTTAGTTAACAAACATTCCTGCTATTCAATGCTCGATACCACAATTCATTCACTGTCCGTTATAACTTCAATTCAATCGCACACTTAGTGCCCAAATCATAGCCAAAGCTTAAATAACATCGCACACTTAGTGCCTCGATATAAAAGAAAACTTAATTCGGTATCGCACACACAATGCCAATCAAAAAGTCAAGCTTCTATTATTTCGCACACACAGTGCTAATCATATCTGTCTCATTTCTAATTACGCACACTTAGTGCCACATTACTGAATTCCACACATAGCATTTCTAATCCAATAATCACATAATTATTCATTTCATAGAACTTAAACATAAATTTAACAACACGTATTATATCCGAACTTACCTCGGACGTAGAAATACCGAGACTAGTCGATCAATCAAGCACTTTGTCTTTGCCTCGATCTCGATCCGAATCTCTCCTTTATTGGTCTATATATATTCAAATTTAACTCATTCATTCACCAAATCATTTACACATATTTAGGGCATTTTACAAAATAACCCCTCACATTTTCACATTTCGACACTTAAGTCCCTATTTCATAAAATTATCAAATACACATAATTTCATTTCACCCATGCCTAGCCGAATTCTCCTTATATCCATACAGGCCCACACATTTCATTTATTTCACATTTTAGTCCTCCAATTTCTTATTTTCAAAATTAAGCCCAAAGTACTCAATTTCACTAAAAATTCAAAGACAAAATATGTTCATCTTTCACCTATCTTTCATATTTTATCATCAACTGTCATAAAGCTCAAGCATTCATCAATGGAATATCTCAAAATCACCATCAAATTCTAAAATTAAAGCATGGGCTAGCTAGAACACAAAGCAACGATCACAAAAATGTAGAAATAATCAAAAATCGAGTCAAAAACATACCTCAATTTTGCTTGAGCTTAGCCGAAACCTAGCTAGCCTTTTTCTTTTTCTTTTCTTTGTATTTTCGGTGGATGAAAGATGAGAGAATGGCCATCTAATTTGTTTTGTTTTAATTATATTAACTTAATTAACATTTTACCATTTTACCCTTAATGTATAACATTTAAAATCCACTAATATAAGCCCATTTTTGTCCATCCTATCTATCAATGGTCTAATATCAACATAAGGACTTCTCATTTAATAAGCCATGCCAATTAAGCACTTTAACATTCAGCACACAGCTTTTACATTTTATGCGATTAAGTCCTTTTTCATAATTCGGCACACAATCGATAAATTTTTTACATGAAACTTTCACACATGCTTAATCACAAATTTTAAACACCAAAAATAATTTTAAAATATTTTTCCGACCTCGAATTTGTGGTACCAAAACCACTATTCTGACTAGGGTCTAAACTGGGCTGTTACAACTCTCCCCTCTTAGGGATTTTCGACCCCGAAAATCTTACCAGTGAATAGATTCGGATAATGCTCTCTCAATACATCTTCAGGCTCCCACGTAGCTACTTCAACTCTGTGTTTGTGCCACAACACTTTCACTAAAGAAATTTTTCTTGTTTCTCAACTCTTTGATCTCACGTGCCAGAATTCGAATCGGTTTTTCACTATACGACAAATCTAACTGAATTTCAACCTCAGTAGGAGCAATCACATGAGATGGATCAGATCTGTATCGTCGAAGCATCGATACGTGAAATACATTATGAATCTTTTCTAATTCAGGTGGCAACAACAATCCATAAGCAACTGGCCCAATTCTTTCAATAATCTCATACTGCCCGATGAACCTCGGACTCAATTTGCCTTTTCTGCCAAAACGAAGTATTTTCTTGCACGGAGATACTTTCAAAAACACTTTGTCACCGATCTCAAACTTAATATCTTTCCGTTTCAAATCTGCATCAGACTTCAGACGATCTGAAGCCACTTTCAAACTGTCACGAATCACTTTAACCTTCTGCTCAGTCTCTTTGATTAAATCAACCGCGTGAACCTTATTCTCACTAAGCTCAGTCCAATACAATGGAGTTCGACATTTTCGACAGTGAAGAGCCTCATATGGTGCCATTTTGATGCTAGATTGAAAATAGTTATTGTACGCAAACTCAATTAACGATAAATATTTTTCCCACATACTTTCAAACTCAATGACGCAACATCTCAACATATCCTCAAGAATCTGAATGATCCACTCGGATTGACCATCCGTTTCCAGATGAAATGCGGTACTGAAATGCAATTTAGTACCTAAGGCCTCTTATAGTTTCTTCCAAAACCATGAGGTAAATCTCGGATCTCTGTCGGATACTATAGATAGTGGTACCCCGTGCAATCTCACAATCTCAGAAATATACAATTCAGCTAATTTATCAAGCGAATAATATGTTCTCACCGGAACAAAATAAGCTGATTTCATCAATCTGTCAACTATCACCCAGATTGCATCTTTCTTTCTCGGAGATAAAGGTAGTCCCGACACAAAGTCCATCGTGATTCTCTCCCATTTCCACACAGTATCGTAATCAGTTGTAGCAAACCGGATGAAACCTGATGTTCAGCTTTAACTTGCTGACAAACTAAACATCTTGAAACAAATTCTGAGATATCCTGTTTCATACCATGCCACCAATAAAACTGTTTCAAGTCATTATACATTTTTGTACTCCCCGGATGAACAACCAAACGACTATTGTGAGCTTCATTCAAAATTAACTGAATCAACTCTGAATTCCTCGGAACACAAATCCGGTCTCTGAATCTCAAAAAATCTTCATTATCAACTCGAAATTCTGAATCAGCATTTAAGCCACATTGATCTCATTTTGCCACCATCTCAGTATCACTTTTCTGAGCATCACAAATCTGTCGTATAAACATTGGTCTCACTTTCAACTCAGCCAAAACCACACCATCATCACATAAATCTATATGAGTACTCATTGTTCGCAAGGCAAATAAAGACTTTCTGTAACACCCCAAACCCGGTCAAGACACCACGACCGAATCTGGTATGTTACGAGGAAAACGTATTTGAGAAGTTGGGTTTTCGTTTAAAAACTTGATGAAAATTTTGTGAAAAGTTTTGAACGTGTAGAAATCTTGGGCATGATTGTTGAAAACTTCATGCGTCATTTTGAAAACTTCGAGATTTGGAAACTTAATCAATTAAGAAGTTAAACAAGTTTATTTCATTTAGAAATTCAAGTTGCTTCTTGATGTTACTCAAACATTTAGACTTAGTAGGAAATCGAGTTTAGGTTTGAAAATCATTTGAGTTTCCTTGATACCAAATCATAGTGTGATACCCGATGGTATAGTTTAAAACACATTGCGTTATAGTTTTGAAACCGTTGTCCTTCCAAGTTTTTAGCAAATTTTAACTCAATTAATTTGTTAAGGCATATTAGAAAGCTACTTTACGCATAAACATAGTAAAACCTAATTTAAAGGCCATTTACAACCCAAAATAAAACCAAATAGTAATATATAAGCTAAAGTACCAAATTTTATAAAGTCTGAGCAAATCTTTATTAAAGCATGGCATGAGCACCTCGAGTCCATCCCGGCTCCATGTCCGCATCTAAGTGTCACTGAAATGTCAAAGGAGAGGGTGAGTCGCAAGACTCGGTGCATAAATCCCACTCCAGATAATACAACATGCTAACACACATCATATCATAGCAACATAATCAATGCACCCGATCCTAACCATCCATATCACCTTTCTACCCCGTGTGGTACCAAACCACTTGGTGGTGCCAAACCAACGGTGACCCAAAGTCACGATATCCATAAGTGTGGTGCCAAACCACTTTGGTGACCCAAAGTCACGAATAATCCAATGATGGGGCCAACCCATCGCGTGATACCAAATCACTAGCGACAATCCCGTATCTCATAAGTGGGGCCAACCCACGGTGGTGTTAACCACGGGGGCGAGTCGCAATGAGGTGCCAAACCTCGGTGTCCCAAAGACACGCGAGTGTGATACCAAATCACTTGGTGACCGCGATCCACAAATCCGATGATGGGGCCAACCCATCGTGTGATACCAAATAAAATATAAAAACCCGACTCCTCGGCTCCTCTCACCTAAGGCTTAAAAACTAAAATTTTCCTACCGCTCAGGGCATAGTCCTAGCCTACAATTAAGCCCCTAAGACACCAAAAGCGACAACATAGCAAGCTCCTAACATGCAAATTATGCCATAACAAAAATAGCCCCTAACCCGGATATTACGGTTCTACCCCCTTAAAATAATTTCGACCTCAAAATTACACGATCGAGAAAAGTTGAGGGTATTGCTTGTCTCATCATATCCTCGGGTTCCCACGTAGCTTCTTCTACGCCATGATTCCGCCAAAGTACCTTAACCAAAGGCCACGGACTTCTTACGCACAACCTTCACATCCTCGATCTAGAATGCGCACGGTTCTTCCTCCGTGGTCAAATCTGAATTTACCTCGATCTCTTCCATTTGCTACAACATGCGATGGATCCGAGCGATAACGCCGAGCATCGAAACATGGAAAACGTCGTGGATCGACTTAGCTCATTGGCAACTCAAGGCGTCATACGCCATCGTCCCACTCGTCTCAATACCTTATACGCCCCATAAACCTCGGACTTAGCTTGCCTTTCTTTCCGAACCTCAAAACCTTCTTCCATGGCGAGACCTTGGAAAAACTTGATCCCCACGAGAAAACTCTATGTCTCTCCGCTTAAGATCGGCATAAGACTTCCGCCGGTCCGAAGCTTCCTTCAACCGAGCTGAATCAACTTAACCTTGTCTTGGTCTCGGCAACCAACTCGGGTCCTAACAAGCGGCGTTCACCTAACTCCGTCCAACACGTGGGTGATCGACACTTCCTACCATACAACGCCTCATATGGTGCCATCTTGATGCTCGCTTGTAATCGTTGTTGTAGGCAAACTCACTAATGGTAGAAACTCCTCCCAACTACCTCAAAATCCGAGAACACAACCCCTCGGCATATCCTCCAAGATCTGAATAACCCTTTCCGATTGTCCGTCGATTTGCGGGTGAAAAGCCGTCTTTGAAATCCAACCAGCGTGCCAGAGCACGATGCAACGCTTTCGAGAACCTTGCGTAAATCGGGATCCCTATCCGAGATGATCGATCTTCGTGCACACCGTGCAACCTCACTATCTCCGAAACATACGACCGCCAACCTTTGAAGTGAGTAGTCAACCCTCGCCGGAATGAAATGAGTGATTTAGTCGGTCGATCCACAATTACCCAAATGAATCCTTCTTGCTTGGCGTGTAAGCGGTAACCCACCGCGAAATCCATGGTTATCCTTTCCCACTTCCATCGAGGAATCTTCACGGTGAAGCAACCACGACGGCAGCGATGTTCGGCCTTGACCTGTGACATGTCGGACACTTCCCAACAAACTCTGTCACTTCTTTCTTGAGACCAGGCCACCAAAATCGCTCTCTGAGATCCCTATACATCTTACTACCTCCGGGATGCATAGCATAAGGCTGCTATGTGCGTCTGAAGAATCCTCGCCTCGACTCAACATCCTTGGGCATACAAGCTTTACCTTGAAAACACAACACCCCATCACTAGACAAGTTGTAACCTTCCAAACCACCACTCTGTACACACCGCAACCTCCGCGCTTTCGGAACCTTATCCTCTATCTGTTTCTCTCTAATCTGCTCAACCCAAGTAGGCTTAACCTGTAACTCTGCCAGAATACTTCCGTCGTCATACAAACTCAAGTGGGCAAACATCGCTCTTAAGTCCGAAACAACCTTACGGCTCAACGCGTCTGCCACCACATTAGCCTTGCCCGGATGATACTTAATCGAGCGATCGTAGTCTTTAAGCAACTCAACCCATCTACACGCCTCAAATTCAAATCCTTACGAGTCAAGAGGTACTTGGACTCTTATGATCGGTGTAGACTATTGATCTCTCTCCGTATAAGTAGTGCCTCCAAATCTTCAACGCAAAAGACTACACCGCTAACTCCGGATCGTGCGTCGGATAGTTGACCTCATGTGGCCTCAATTTGCCGAGATCGTAAGCCACAACCTTACCTTCTGCATCAAAGACACAACCCAACCCCGTATGTGATGCATCGCGATGAAGGCCGTGAATTCCTTACCACCTTAGGTTGAATCAAAGCCGGAGCTTCACAAAATCTTTTTAAGCTTATCGAAATTCTCCTGCTTGTTTCTCGGTCCAAACAAATGGAACCTCTTTCCTTAACAACTTGGTCATTGGTGCTGCAATCAACGAGAAACCCTCTACAAACCTTCGGTAGTATCACCGCCAAACCAGAAAACTCCGAATCTCGACCCGACTTAGGCGGTTTCAAATCCAAAAGCGCCTCAATTTTCCGAGGATCCACTCTAATCCCCTCGGTGACACTACATGTCCCAAGAAAGTCACTTCTCTAAGCGAACTCGCACTTGCTTGAACTTAGCATAAAGCGCTTCTCCTCAAAATCTGCGATTACCACACGCAAATGCGCATCATGCTCTTCTTACGTTCTTGAATACACGGGATGTCGTCAATAAAAACTACCACGAATGGTCGGATCGCTAAAACACCCTATTCATCATATCCATGAATCTTTGCCAAGCGGCGTTAGTCAACCCGAGCGGCATTACGTAAATTCGTAGTGCCCATCTGGTCGAAGTCCGCTATTTGTCTTGTGAATATCCGCTTCTTTCACCTTTAATCGGTGATACCTGGACCTCGAGTCAATCTTAGAAAATACCAGTTGCACCCTTGGTGATCAAACAAGTCATCTATCCGTGGCAGCGGATACTTGTTTTGATCGTCGACTTATTCACCGGCGGTAATCTATGCACATCCGCATTGTACCATCTTTCTTCTTAACAAAGAGTACCGGCGCACCCACGGTGAAACACTTGGCACGATAAAACCTCGGTCCAACAACTCTTGGATCCGAGCCTTAAGCTCCACCAATTCCTTTGGCGCCATCCTATACGGAGCAATAGACACCGGCGCGATTCGGAAATGAGATCTATCCCGAACTCTACCTCACGATCGTGCGCAAACCCGGAAGTTCTTACGAAACACATCAGCAAATTCCTTAACTGTTCGGACTTTTCTACAACGGACTCTTTAGCCTCCAAGGCATACACATGAACCACATACGCTTCACGGCCCATTCTCACCATCTTCTGCGCGCTTTAGAGCGGATACCACATTAGATAAGTAATCTCTCCTATTACCTATCATAGCAACTTCATCACCCTCGATCGTCTTTAGAACCATGCGCTTAGCGCGCAATCCAACTTCGCACTGGTACTTAACCAACGATCCATCCCAAGAATCAAATCGAACTCCCCAAATGGCGGTTCCATCGGATCGATGCAAACACTACCCCTTGGAGTTCTAGGGGTACATCTCTAAACAAACTTATCTACTACTACTGAGTGACCTAAAGGGCTAATTACGGTCATCTGCCTAGAAGATATCTCGAGTCTAGATCCATGGTCTCTATTATACTCATCCCATGTAAGAATCGTCGAACCCACATCAATCAAAGCGATAAAAGGAGAACCAAAGATCAAGAACGTCACGGTTATGACGTCCGGTGCGTCGCCCTCCTCTCGGCGCTTGTCTTTGCATACACTAACCCAGCATGCGGCGTCAAAACTACCGCACCCGCCGGTGCTCCACGGCCCGACCAGATCCATTACTACCTCTGCCATTACTACGGCCCCTCTGCGGTGGCGGTACATTATTCTGAACCGAGTACGGCCGACTCTCGGGCCCGAATCTGACAGCCAACTTACGCGGGCGCGACAACCCTCACGCGATGATCCAGAGAACCACACTCAAAACAACCTTTTCCACCGGTCCGGCCTCCCCAATGATATTTCCCACAATGGTTACACCGCGGCGGTCCACGACTAGCGGCAACAACCCTACCCAGGCCGATTCGGCCCACTGTTGTCTAGCCCTTTCTCGAGGTTGCCCGCGACCAGAAGACCCAAAGCTCCTCTTATGCCTGTTCCTATCCATGCCCCGCCTTACGGACTCCTTAACACCCTCGGCTACCTTAGCCTTTTCAACCAAGACAAGAAACTCACGCTCCTGGCGAGGAGCAATCAGCGATCTCAACTCGTCTCTCGGACCATCCTCGAAACGAACACACCTCTCGTGTTCGGTAGCCACAATACCCCTAGCATACCGGCTCGGCTTCAAGAACTCACCTCGTGCTCGGAAACGGACTTACTCCCGGACTAGCCTCAAAAATGCTTTTACATTTGCTTGGCGTCGATGTAGCTAGCTCCAATGTACTTTTTCGGTAGCGACCCTAAAATAATCCCACGTAAGATCCTCTGCACGCCACACTTGTCCCAACCGTGAGCCACCACGGTATGACTCATCCCGAAGGAGCGATACTATGCCCTTCGACTTCTCTTCAGCGAGTCAAGTCGGATCATCCATGATCCGCTCTGTCGCCTCCGGCCAATACTCGGCGATCTTTGGAGCAACACCGAAACACCTCGAAGAATTCGGCCCCGTTTGCCCGCAGTCGCTCAGAACGATTTCCTAACTCCCGCACCACCACCTACACCAGCTACCCTTTCCAACACTCGCAGCATCGCTCAGTGACATCTGCGTCATCGGTCACCCGATCTTGAAACTCACCACCTCCACCGTGGTGGTGGTACCGATATCTCATTTTCGACCCACGACTGGACCCTCATCGTTCGAGATCACCGTCATCCTACCACGGCCACGTCCACGAGTATTACGACCACGTCCACCTCGAGTGCTCATGACTAGAATTCGACTTATCCGATTTAGGAGTTTTATGCATCAAAGCAATTATTCCACTATTTTAAAGCAAAGTCTTATGAATATTTAAGAAGCTTTGTTTTTCGCGAGTTCACGAATCCTATCGATTTGGTTTCTAAAGTAATCCACTATTGCAATCATCCAATCACATCAATAAATCACAAGCAATAGTAAGGGGTACTTACACAGGCGGACCCAGTGCAGGAGACTCGGTGTCATGCCTTTCAAACCATTTATTTCAAACAAAACACTTAAAACAGGACTTTTGAAAACATTTTGGGCCTCGGGCCCACAAACGAAACCTTTGAACTTGTCTCTGATACCACAATTGTAACACCCCAAACCTGGTCAAGACACCACGACCAAGAATACGGTATGTTACGAGGAAAACGTATTTGAGAAGTTGGGTTTCGTTTAAAAACTTGATGAAAATTTTGTGAAAAGTTTTGAGCGTGTAGAAAGCTTGGGCATGATTGTTGAAAACTTCATGCGTCATTTTGAAAACTCGAGAGATTTGAAAACTTAATCAATTAAGAAGTTAAACAAGTTTATTTCATTTAGAAATTCAAGTTGCTTCTTGATGTTACTCAAACATTTAGACTTAGTAGGAAATCGAGTTTAGGTTTGAAAATCATTTGAGTTTCCTTGATACCAAATCATAGTGTGATACCCGATGGTATAGTTTAAAACACATTGCGTTATAGTTTTGAAACCGTTGTCCTTCCAAGTTTTTAGCAAATTTTAACTCAATTAATTTGTTAAGGCATATTAGAAAGCTACTTTACGCATAAACATAGTAAAACCTAATTTAAAGGCCATTTACAACCCAAAATAAAACCAAATAGTAATATATAAGCTAAAGTACCAAATTTTATAAAGTCTGAGCAAATCTTTATTAAAGCATGGCATGAGCACCTCGAGTCCATCCCGACTCCATGTCCGCGTCTAAGTGTCACTGAAATGTCAAAGGAGAGGGTGAGTCGCAAGACTCGAGTGCATAAATCCCACTCCGATAATACAACATGCTAACACACATCATATCATAGCAACATAATCAATGCACCCCGATCCTAACCATCCATATCACCTTTCTACCCCGTGTGGTACCAAACCCACCGGTGGTGCCAAACCACCGGTGACCCAAAGTCACGATATCCATAAGTGTGGTGCCAAACCACCGTGACCCAAAGTCACGAATAATCCAATGATGGGGCCAACCCATCGCGTGATACCAAATCACTAGCGACAATCCCGTATCTCATAAGTGGGGCCAACCCACGGTGGTGTTAACCACGGGGGCCAGTCGCAATGAGGTGCCAAACCTCCGGTGTCCCAAAGACACACGATGTGATACCAAATCACTGGTGACCGCAGTCACAAATCCGATGATGGGGCCAACCCATCGTGTGATACCAAATAAAATATAAAAACCCCAGCTCCCTCAGCTCCTCTCACCTAAGGCTTAAAAACTAAAATTTTCCTACCCGCTCGTGGCATAGTCCTAGCCTACAATTAAGCCCCTAAGACACCAAAAGCAACAACATAGCAAGCTCCTAACATGCAAATTATGCCATAACAAAAATAGCCCCTAACCCGGGATATTACACTTTCGGCTCAAAGCATCAGCAACAACATTAGCTTTACCCGGATGATAATCAATTACTAATTCATAGTCTTTTAGTAATTCTAACCATCTCCGCTGTCTCAAATTCAATTCTTTTTGAGTCATCAGATATTTCAAACTTTTGTGATCTGTATAAATATGACACTTCTCACCAAATAAGTAGTGACGCCAAATCTTCAATGCAAATACAATAGCTACTAATTCAGGATCGTGCGTTGGGTAATTCTTTTCATGCGGCTTTAACTGTCTTGAAACGTAAGCTATAACTTTACCCTCTTGCATTAGCACACAGCCCAAACCATTCAACGATGCATCACTGTATACTATAAATTATTTACCCGATTCAGGTTGAACTAACACTGGCGCCTCTTTCAACAATGTTTTCAACTGTTCAAAACTCTGCTGGCACTTTTTTGACCACTCAAATTTAACATCTTTTTGTAGCAATTTCATCAACGGAGTTACAATCATCGAGAATCCTTTCACAAACCTTCTATAATATCCCGCTAGTCCCAGAAAACTACGGACTTCAGACACATTTTTTGGAGGCTTCCATTCTAAGATAGCTGAGATCTTACTCGGATCAACTCGTATTCCCACAGCTGATACAATATGCCCCAGAAAAGCAACCTCATGCAACCAAAACTCACATTTGCTAAATTTTGCATACAATTGTTTTTCACGCAGAGTCTGTAACACAATTTTCAAATGCTCGGCATGTTGTGTCTCATCACAGGAATAAATCAGAATGTCATCAATAAACACCACGATAAATCGATCCAAATACCATCTGAATATTCGATTCATCAAATCCATAAACACTGCAGGAGCATTCGTTAGTCCAAAAGTCATAACTAAAAATTCATAATGTCCGTACCTCGTTCTGAAAGCAGTCTTCGATTCATCTGATTCTTTAACTCTCAACTGATAGTAGCCCGATCTCAAATCTATCTTAGAAAACACTGTAGCTCCTTTCAGCTGATCAAACAAATCATCAATACGTGGCAAAGAATATTTATTCTTTATCGTCACTTTATTCAAATGTCGGTAATCAATACACATCCTCATAATACCATCTTTCTTTTCCACAAACAACATAGGAGCACCCCAGGGTGAAAAACTCGATTGTGCAAATCCTCTATCAGTCAACTCTTGCAACTTAGACTTCAACTCCTTCAATTCTGTCGGTGCCATTCTATAGGGAGCTATTGAGATAGGAGTTGTCCTCGGCACCAATTCAATACCAAACTCAACTTCTCGTATTAGAGGTAATCCCGGTAATTCTTCAGGAAACACGTCTGGAAACTTGCAAACTATAGGTACAAAGTCAACTTTCTTCTCAATCACTTTTGTATCTATCACATACACGAGATAAGCTTCACTACCCTTTTTCACATATTTCAAAGCTTTAATCGAAGATACAACAGCTCGTAACCCATTTAAATCACTAGATTCAATTCGAATCATCTCACCATTCTGACTTATAAGATTAATACTCTCTCTTTTACAATTCACAATAGCATTATGCAAAGTGATCCAATCAATACCCAGAATTATATCAAATTCATCAAATGGTAGCAGCATCAGATTAGCCGGAAAACATATCTTCCGAAACATCAATGGACAGTTCTTGCACACTTTATCAACTAGAACACACTTGCCTAAGGGGTTCGATACTCTGATTACAAAATCAGTAGACTCAATAGGCAGAGTCTTACTAGATACTAGGTTCACACACACATAGGAATGAGTAGATCCTGGATCTATCAATGTAATTACATCAGTATCAAATAGAGTAAAAGTACCAGTAATGACGTCTAGAGATGACGCTTCTTCTCGTGCGCGAATAGCGTAGGCTCGAGCAGGTGATCTCGCCTTGGATCTCACAGTTGTATCGATAGTTCCTTTCTAACTTCCACTCATATTTCCGGTGTTTCTGGGTGGTCTACCCCTAGCCGTCGTATTACTCGGCCTCGCATTCTGAGCATTATATTTATCAGCTAACTCTGGGCAATCTCGAATGAAATGATCTCGTGATCCACACTTATAACAAGTTCTATTATTGTACTTGCCCCAGCATTCTCCAACATGTCATCTTCCACACTGTCTACACTCAGGCTTATTGCTTTTAACACTACCAACACTTGATTCAATCAGAGTTTGAGTTCTTGGACCAACATTTTGTCTCACACGATCTCTACCTGAATGTCCAAATGAAGCATTTGAATGATTGCTTGTATCTCTAAATCTCTTCGTCGAGGGTTTAGACAACTTACTCATCGATATTTTTCTTTCATCTCTAGCCTCAGAATCTGCTTTCTTCTTTTCTTTGTTAACCTCCTCGGCTTTGCAGGCTCTTTCAACTAACACAACAAATTCATTCAAGTCAAGTATTCCAACCAGCAATTTAATGTCTTCATTCAGCCCTTCAATGAAACATTTACACATAGTAGCTTCGGTGGAAACACATTCTCATGCATACTGACTTAATCTCACAAACTCCCGTTCATACTCTGTAAGTGACATACGGCCCTGTTTCAGCTCTAGAAACTCTTTACGTTTCTGATCTATGAATCGTTGACTAATATGCTTCTTTTAAAATTCAGCTTGAAAGAAATCCCAGGTGATTCTCTCTCTCGGAACCACAGATATTAACGTTTTCCACCAATTATATGCCGTATCTCTCAACAAGGAAATAACTCATTTGATGCATTCATCAGGAGTTAATGACATCTCATCAAACACTTAGGCTGTATTCTCGAGCCAGAACTCAGCTCGCTCGGCATCATCATCGACTGTGGCTCTAAACTCTTCGACCCTATACTTTCGGATTTTATCTACAGGAGGTTTATCCAATCGGATCGGATCTACAACTTGTGGCACAACGGGCACTTGTGAGGGTAGAGGTTGTTGAGTAGTCGGATACGTTCGAACGAACTCCGTAAACCACTCACTCATTATTTGGAAGAAGGCTTGCTTAGCCTCTCCCTCGTGGCTACTAACATTTAACCTAGATGTGGCCGGCGCTGTCCCTTGAGCAAGAGCAGGCACATTGCTCTCTACATCATCAGCAACTGCTCGATTGGGATCCATTTACTATACAAAAACACATTTTTAACTGTTAGGATTCATCACACTATCACAATTATATATATGGCATGTATAGCAACACTCACACGCACTAGGTTAGTCCTAGAATCGACTAAACCGTAGCTCTAATACCAATAAAATGTAACACTCCTAACCCGTAACCATCGACGGATTAGGGTTAAGGAGTATTACCGAACAAACCAGAATGTTTACAATCATTTTCAACACAAAGTATTTCATCATTCAAACATATCAAAATATATGCATACAGTCCCTTAACAAGGTCTACGAGACCTTAAATAAGCACTAGAAAGGGGTCGAAACTAAACTGGGATCATACAAAATTTTTCCAAAAATTCAAACATTTTTCAAAGTCACAGAGGTCACACGCCCGTGTGGGCAGGCCGTGTGCCTCACACGGCCTCAGACAGGCCCATGTTTCCAAGCCGTGGTAAAACAGGGCATACATACTGACTTGTCCACACGGCCTGAGACACGCTCGTGTGCCTCACCTGTGGTCGAGCCTGACTTGCATCACATGGCCAGTCACACGCCCGTGTATCCAGCCTGTGGTCGAGCCTAACTTGCTTCAATTTGCAAACTCGAATAAAACAGTCGAGCCACACGCCCATGTGCTCAACCGTGTGGGCAATTATAGGCTATTTTCAAGGCAAAATTACCATCCACAAATTTTGATCACCTATAAGCATCAAACCAATACCAATTCATGCCTCAAATGCAACAAAAACATACCAATTTATGCATAAATTAATCATCAACTACATCATTTATTTCTATGCTAAAAATTCAACCCAATAAATCCATCCAAATTATCAATTTCACATCCCAAAACTTATAATCTATTCAACGTTCATTCTTAATCAAATCTACCATGAAACATACCATTTCCACCTTGTTAACTTATGCAATAATGATCACTCACTTAGAGTTTTCACATACATTTATAATTCATTCTTTTCACTCATTCAAAACATATACAAATCATCAAACTACCAAGCCAATTCACATGGCAAGGCCTATACACTTCAAAACATGCCATATTAACTAGCCTATACATGCCATATTCAAATATACACATTGTAAATGGCCCAATTTGCTCGGGCCCATAAAACCAAAAAAAAAGCACACTAAAAATACAAAAAAAAAAACAAATAATAATAAACAATCCCTTTTTACAGTTTTTTTTACAAACCCACAAATTAAACCCAAAGCCCAAATGTTATACCTGAACTAACCACTACCCAACCCACAGCCTAATTTACAGACCCAAAATCAACAGGCCCAAGTGGCCCAAATGTCTTAACATTTCCAGAAACCTCTAGGGTTTCTAGAACCACCAGCGCCGCAACTGAGCTCCACGCACGTGTGCGCCATGCGCCAGCTTAACCACGTAGGCCCACCTCCGTACAGCCATGCACACCTTGTACCTGCGAAAACAACAGAAATGACAACAAAAAAAGGGGCCAAACGAAGAAAAACAGACAGAGAAAGTAATAATATTTTTTTATTTCTATTCGGCCATAAATAGGGCAAAAATCGAATGTAAATGGATCTTTTTTTGTATTACGCATACATACGAAGCAAATAGAAATCAACCAAAAAATTTTAGGTGATTTTCATTGTTTTCTTTCACTTTTGATTCCTTTTGATCTATTTAAACATCTGATTCTTTTGCATGCAATTTTAAAAGTAGAAAATAAAGAATCTTACATTTTCGGATGGGCTGCTGGAGTCCTTATTTTATTCGCCGAAATCAGAGATAAAAAAGGGGCTTTTTCTCAGTTTGCAATAACGACATCCCTTTGAATAATCAATATTCAAGAAGGATTTCGGAGTTGAATCATCTGCACATGGTTCCAAATCGGTAAAGGGGGGCTTTATTTGCAGCCTATCGTCGGATTCAATGGCAAATGGTGGCTGTTGATAGCCGATTAGAGAAAAACAGAAAATAGGTTAGGTTTTAGTTATGTTTCATTTGATTTTAGAGGTGATTAAACTTTTTTAAGGGTTAGGTTTTTAAAAAAAAATACAAAATGGTGCCGTTTGTAAACTACCCGATGAACTGACCCATATGCGGCTGAGGTCCGTGCGTTTTGGTCACCGAGGGTATATTTTCGCACTTAGACCTTATATTTTGCGACATCAATTGATTGAGCTCAGCTTTTATTTTCTTTCGTTCTTTAATTTTTCCCTTGAATGTTGCGCGTTTTTTTAATTTAGTCTAGTCTATACGCTTTGTTTTGACTATTCAAATAATTTTCTAGTTTCATCCCTAACTTTTTATGCGCATTTTAATTTGGTCCTTAACTCTGTTTAAATAAGTTTTTTTATAAAATAGCCTGTTAATTTTATTCTTAATTCAATTAGGTATTTTTTAGTTTTTGTTTATAAAACTTATTTATTATTCATTTTTATAAGCTTATTTTAATAGAATTATTTTGAAATAGATTTTACAATGATTTAATTTGTTTTATCTTCTATTTATATATGTTTTTAATCTATTGTATAAATATTTGATTCAAAATATTCTTTTATATGTCTCTTTGTTTTAATAATTTGTACAATTTTTAATTTAAATACTCTTATATATTATTAATTTATAGACATATATATATATAATTTGTACTAAAACTATCTTACTTTATGTATATATATTCTTAATTTCATATAATTTTATGTATGCATTTTCTTTTAAATCTATACATATATTTTATGTTAAATCTATATAAATAGATAATTATTATATCAATTGTAGTTTGTTTTCCAAATTGTTTCATAAATCGTTGGTTTCAAACTCTTTTTTTGTGTTTATTTTTAAACTCACTCGTTGTCATTCTAAATTGGTTTTTATACTGATGTGCCTAAGAAATTTTGAAAGATTACTATATCTTTTATTTTATTAATCTTTGACTGTTGAAATGTGCATTTTGAAATAGAATATGCCATAAAATAATCGCTATTGTGTATTTATATATTTAAATTGTTTATATTATCATTATTCATTTGCATAACGTTGAGTTCACATATTATTTTACGCTTAAAGCTATGGTTGTTTTTCTTGATATTGCTTTGTGGTTTAAATTCCAAAGTATTCAAATTTTCTAATAGATGCTCCGTTTTATTCCGAATAAATTAATGCATTTTGAGATTTGGTTTTATGATTGCATATTTTAAAAACTTCTCAAAATAAGGAAATATTTCGTGTTTGGAAATTCGAGGAATCGTGCCCTATCGTGCTGGGTTTCGGTTTTCCGTTTGACCAAATAACCAAATATCCTTTTAAAATTTTGTCCATGTTTTCTAAAAAAACAAGGCAATGTTCCGTGTTTGGAAATCCGAGAAATCGTACCCTACCGTGCTGGGCTTCGATTTTCTTTTGTTTGTCCAAATAATTGAATATCCTTAAAAAAATCTCAATGCATGGACTTTGGAAATCATGAGAGGATCTTGGCATCGAGGGTTGAAACGTCATATTCTATCGTGTTGCATGTGATATTTTATTCATTCGGAACAAGAGAAACTCAATATCCAATTCGAGTTATTTAAATTATTTTAAAAACAGAATTGTATTCTAAAATCGTTTCAATTTTTTGACATTAGGACATCAATTAATCAATTAGGTACAATTTTGGGTGTTGCGAGGGTGCTAATCCTTCCTCGTGCGTAACCGACTCCCGAACCTGTTTTTCTTGGATTTCGTAGACCAAAATTATTGTTTTAATAAATCAAAATGTTTTATTAAAATAATCCATCTCAAGGTGATCCGATCACACCTTGAATAAAAGATCGGTGGCGACTCAATTTGTCATTTTAAAGTCGATCCCCGTTTTTCACTCTTTAAAAAAATGGTTTCGACAGCTTGACAACTCCACTGGGGACCACGAGAGTCAAGCCATAAAATTAATTATTTTCTGTCCTTTGTCAAAAATTTGAAAATTTGATTTGCAAATTACGATCCTTTTGTTGAATTTGTTTGTGCCATTGCATATGATTGTTATTTTCTTGTGCACATTGCATTGCATGACCGTTGTGGTCGCACCTTTAAGTGGGTGTGAGAAACTATGCCTTCGTGAGGTTTTCACCTCCGCATGGGCTAGTGGATTACTTCTGGGGTACATCCGTACCTATGTCTTTGTGAGATTTTCATCTCCGTATGGCCATAGGGAAATGTATTCCCCTGAATCAAACTCGATCCATATGAGCCTATAATGGGTGAGGATCGAGGAATCTACTGGTTCAGGTACCTCAACATTAGAACCGAACCACTTATAGAAAGCCTTAAGAGCCTACCCTAGGTAGAATCATACCCAAACCCTAGTGGTTACCCTTTTAAGTGTTCTATTATGTTGTTTATTTTTCCTGTGCTAACTTGCTTTGTTTATGACTGCATTGCATTGCATCATCATAGAAAGAAGGTGTTGATTTATATTCGATTGCTAAATAGAAGAGTTTGTTATAGGAAAATAGATTTCTTGATAAAGTGGGTTATAATACGGCCGTCCAAATGTGGTCCAAGTAAACACAACAAGAGAAGGCTGGTAGTGAGCGGAGGAAAATAAGACTTTGTTGCCCGAGGTTTTGAGCCAACAAGGATTATTTGAGAGCCGTCATGCCTCAACTTTCTTAATAAAGCTAATTAACTTTGCAGGGATTAGTGAGCAGCGAACCACGACCCGGATCAAGTCGAGTGGAAATAAGAGAGAAATATTTTGGGAGGATTTGCAGGATTCGACCGTAACATCCGGATATGAAGAAAAGATCAGGGTCTTCACTTGGACTATGAAGACAATGTCGTATATGTAACCTATTTTATGTAAAGAAATTTATTTTCTAGAAAAGTTCTTCTAATGGAATTGAATTCAGAATCAATGCCTCTCTTTCTTTTTGCATTCATTCCATGCATTTGCATTGCATTTCATGCATTTGCATTGCATCACATCATATACATTAAAATTTGTAGAAAGACCCTAATTAGGTAAAATTATTTCAGCAACCTGGGGAATCGACGAAAATCTACTGAACTGAGATCAGGACCTTAGTGCAAGGCCTGATGGATAATAAATTTAAGAGATCAAAGACTCGAAGGAATATTAGGGAATCTGAACATTAATGACATATCCGAAGAGAGAATCGGGGAATAAAAGTTTCCAAGCCCTTACATACTTGGGAAGATTTTAAACAATGGGACTGTGGAAGAGACATGTATTTTTAAGGCTAATCTAGAGTAATATTCAAAACACGCTTATTGCTTTCAGCCTAGAAGTAATAAGAGTCATTTTGTGAAATAGGCTTTTGTTCAGAATCTTTATTTCAATAAAATGCATTTCTTTTAAGTAGATATTCTTTTATTCTATATATTCTTTTGTTCTTTAGACCTTCTTTCAAATATTCTTTCATTCTTCAATCATGATCATATCATATAAATAATCATCCTTAGAATCATTTATTCTTTGGAATTTGCCTTCGTACTTAGGTACCAAGATATCAATGACATGAGCGACGCTGTTATTGACTCCCTTTTTTGTGAGATATGTGTCAGAATGATCTAAGGACTTTGAAGATGATAGAGAGTGTAGCCTATCTTTTGATTTGTTAAGGATGGTAGAACAAGATGAAAATAGACTCTACCTTACAAAGGGTCAGTGTACGTTGCGAGCCAAGGAAAGAGATGAAGATCGAAGCCTAGCTCAATGCAAAAATAAGATTTCTTATATGTGGGGGGCATGGATGTTATCAAGCCAGTCTCATCAAAAGCTTCTGGCCAACATCGATTCATTTTTGTGGATGTCGGTTGCTTCACTAAGATGGTGAAAGTCGTTTCATATACCAATCTTACAATGTCGACAGTCATCAAATCCCACTCTCAATGCAAAAAAAAAAAGGCGCCAACAAAGAATGCCAGGAAGTATCATGTACATAATTGCACAATGTCAAAGATTTATTGTCTATTCAAAGATCAGACACCACATCAGTGCAACGAAGGCAGCCAAAAAAAAAACCATTCAAAAATTTTAAAATAAGGCTGAGATTTGTAAAGATTGGCATAGAGAAGTTATCATTTACCCTTTACGCTTCTTGAACGTTGGTTAGGACCTTCACCGGGGCAACATCTTTCTCATCAGTTTATGAAAGGGAAGCAATTGTTGGAAGTTAAGATTCCTTTCCTCCAAGCTCTGATTGAATTGGATGAATCAGAATGTCGCCAGTAAGCTTGATTGAAAGTATTCATCATGGTCGAATATACCAAAAATGGATGATACAGGCTTATGACAAAAAGGTTCGCTCAAGAGAATTTCAGGATGGGGACCTGGCATAAAGAAGGATTCTGCTCATACAAAAGGACTTCAGAGGAAAGTAAATGCTAAATTTGGAAAAACTTTATGTGATGAAGAAGGATTGTTCTGGAAGATCATTAACTTTGACCAAGATGGATGGCAAGGACATGTTCAGGCCAGTGAATTCAGATTTCATCTTTAAAGGAGAGGCCATGTAACACCCCCAACCCGGCCCAAACGTTACGACCAGATCTGGTATGTTACAGGGTGAAGTAAAAACAAACTTTTGTTTAATTTAGGAAAAACCGTGGATTTGAAAACATTCCGATTAAGGCGATGTTAGGAAACAGTGGTTTAGTAGTGAAGGAAAATTTTCAACTTTTAGTTGTTTTAAACATTCGTTAAAATTTGTGATATTTGAAAGAAAACATGTGTATTGAATTACTCGTATTTTGAAAGCATCATTTCCAATTTGGTGATTAAGTTTGCGTAGTGTCACCTTTTTAATGAAATAATAGGAAAATGAAATAAACCCGAATGTTAATTTAGAAAGGCCTTATTACATAACAAAAATTCCCAAATTAAAATAAAATAAAGCAGGTAATAGTTTTACGAAAGATAAAAATCCTTATGGCCTCCACGAGTCCGCCTCGGCTCCCAATCCACGATCTCTCGATTACCTAAAAAGTTAGAAAAAGGGTGAGTCACAGAGACTCAATGTGTAAAACCACCAAAACTCACGACATGGCCCACGACCCAAAACCCCATACTCACTCATACACAATATTATTTAACAAACATGGATGCATCAGCCCAGCCCATCCTAGCATTTTCCATCCTCTACACGCCACCCGCACCAACCATCACACCGTGGGGATTTCTACAATCAACCCTCCATCCGCTACACGCCGCCTCGACGATCCACGCCGGGGTTATAATAACGATCACTATGTGACACTGAAAATCCACCGTGGCTAGCCACCGATCACCATGTGACCTCGTAAACATATGTGGCGAGCCACCGATCACCATGTGACCTTATATCATATCATCAACGTGGCGAGCCACCGATCACTGTGTGACCTTATCACTTCCCCTTTATCATCATTCCCACACCCCATGCACAACATATGTGTCATAATCAATGTAGCATGCTAATAATAAGGCAAAGATTTTTACATACATCAAAACTCACATCAAATCATTAGAACCCATACCGCACACTCTCGCCTTACCCACAAGGGCATTTCGATTGTACACACACACCTTCTCCCGCTTTTTTAGCCCATATAATTAATAATAATAAAACATGTAACATGAAGTGTGTTAGGGTCTACACACCTGGTAACACGCAAGATAATACTTTCTATATCGACACTATCGATAGCAGAAACGACCGCTATCTGCCTACGACTCTGATCTGAAGCCCGCCTACAACCCGGTGGCCAATCCCGTACTGCTGACACGGCACGTCTCTAAAACTTAGGGGCTGGGTTCATGGGTCCAACCCCCTCCTTAGGATCGCTGGCATTTGAGTCCATAGAACAGATCTTGGTTAGAAGACTGAGTTAAAATAGAGAATAAGATATGAGTTGGATTATACGTTTAGCCGAACAGATCTCCTTACCTAGATCGATAAAAGCTGAAGGTTTTAGGCTTGGATCACTAATCGAGTGAATCCCGAAAGTGTCCCAAAAAGAATGCAAACACAACCCTCACCTTAACTCAGCAGATCCGGTTACACCTAGGAGAATTTGACAAAGACTATGGCAGAGATCAAAGATCGAAGTAAAAGAACCGAAAGTGGAGATAAGAGGGCTTCGAATAGGGACTCAGAGGTTTTTGGCTTTTAGAGAGAAATGAAGAGAGATGCAGGAGAATGGATGGGGAGATTCGGCCAATGAAAGAAAAGGAGAAGAGAATAACGAACACAATGTATTCGGCTTGTAGATGAAATCAGAAAAGAGAGCTATGGACTAGGGGCATTCGGCTATAGCATAGACAAAAAAAATAGAGATTAAAAGGGGTTAGGGGTTTCGGCTTGTATGAATGTGGGGGCAAGAGGATGGTATCGGTTTGAAATGGAACAAGTAAAGAAGAGGAAGAGAGGAGAAGTGATCAAGGAATGGTATTTCGCTTGTAGTTTAAGGCTTAAGAGTTTGAGTGGAGTGGATGAGAGATTCGGCCGAAGAGAAGAAGTGAAGAATGGTGAAATTTCAGCTTTTGATGCAACGAATAAAAAGTGAAACAAATAAGAAAAGATAGAAGGAGGGCTCGGCTAACCTAGAGGGATGGTTCTCAAGTCGACAGAAGAAAGCTCCAAATGCCGAAAAAAGAAGAAGAGAGCTTCCTAGCTTGGCTACTGAATACTTCCACAATTTCGGCACCCTCCCTAAGCATACTAGAATCGATTCCTACACTCCCCCCAAGCATCCTAAATCCGGCCACTACCTTCACCCCTTGCTAAATCCCTTGGTTTTCTCCTCAATTTACTCCTGATCACCCATTCGAGAAAGTTTGAATGAGTCAAACTCCTTTATTTTCTCTCAGCCACACATTCAAATATTTTGACCAAATCAACACTCCATCCTGAAGTGTCCCAGTCGGTTTTTGCCTCTACTCTCCTTGACGCCAAAAAGAAATCCAAGTTGAGCTCCATGCAACTCGAACCTGCTCCCCCTCAGCTCCCTTGAGGCGTCACCTTCCTGGGCTTTAAGTGGCGCCTCCTTGCCACTTTACTAAAGCGCTTCTTGAGTCAGCAATTACTAGCAACAAGCCATAAGTCCTACCCCAGCCAGCTCTCCCTTGAAAATGCCCCAAAACGAAAATTTTTGGCCAAGGTTCCGGGTTATCCCTGGGCCTTCCCGAAGACCCCAAACGCACATAAACAACATACAAAGCATACCAAACACATTGAAGCAAGACAAATGCAGAGCCCCTAAATCCCGGATGTTACAGTTCTACCCCCTTAAAGAAATTTTGGCCTTGAAATTACCTGGTCAAAAGAGATGAGGGTATTGTCGCTGTATCACATGCTCTGGCTCCCACGTAGCTTCCTTCGACCCATGGTTCCACCACAATACCTTAACCAAAGGGACTGATTTGCTACGCAATACTTTGACTTCACGATCCAAGATCTGTACCGGTTCTTCCTCAAAAGATAGATCAGGCCTTACTTCAATCTCTTCTACTGGCACAACATGGGATGGATCCGAACGGTAGCGTCTTAGCATCGAAACGTGGAACACATCATGGATCTGACTCAACTCTGAAGGTAACTCGGTCTGATAGGCTACTGGTCCCACACGCATCAATACCCGATATGGTCCAATGACCCTGGGGCTTAGCTTACCCTTCCGTCCAATCCTTAACACCTTCTTCCACGGTGACACCTTAAGAAAACTTTGTCACCCACTGCAAACTGTATGTCCTTACGCTTCAGGTCTGCATAAGACTTCTGCCTGTCTAATGCTTCTTTCAACCGAGCCCTAATTAGCTTAACCTTCTCCTCTGTCTCAGCAACCAATTCTGGCCCCAACATCTGACGCTCACCCAATTCAGTCCAACAAGTAGGAGTGCGACACTTCTGACCATACAACGCTTCATACGGTGCCATCTAAATACTAGATTGGTAACTATTGTTGTATGCGAACTCTGCTAACGGCAGAAACTCCTCCCAGCTTCCTCTGAAGTCCATAACGCAACCTCTCAACATATCCTCCAATATCTAAATTACCCTCTCCGATTGCCCATCAGACTGTGGATGAAACGCTATGCTGAAGTCTAACTTCGTACCCAGTGCTTGATGCAATGCCTTCCAAAATCTCGACGTAAACCTAGGGTCCCTGTCTGAGATGATAGATGCCGGTACCCCATGCAATCTCACGATCTCTGCTATAAATAACTTAGCCAATTTCTGCAGAGAGTAATCAACCCGGACCGGTATGAAATGAGTAGACTTCGTCAGACGATCCACTATCACCCATATCGAGTCTTTCTTAGTAGGCGTAAGGGGTAGCCCACTAACAAAATCCATCGTGATCCTTTCCCACTTCCACTGCGGAATATTAATAGGCTACAACAACCCCGAAGGCAACTGGTGTTCTGCTTTTACCTGCTGACAGGTCAAGCACTTACTCACAAATTCGGTTACCTCACGCTTCAACCCCGGCCACCAGAATTGCTCTCGCAGGTCTCGATACATCTTACTTCCCCCAGGATGCATAGCGTACGGGCTGCTATGCGATTCCTGTAAAATCTTACCCCTTAACTCAAGATCTCTTGGCATGCAAACCTTCCCTCGAAAGCACACTACCCCATCATTATTCACACTAAATTCTGTGGTCCCCTCACCTGATCCCAACTGAAATTTTGACTTCAACAACTCATCGGCCCACTGCTTCTCTTTAATCTGACCGACCCAAGAAGGTTTCACTTGCAGTTCAGCTAGTATACTTCCATCATCGTATAAGCTGAGGTGAGCAAACATTGCTCTCAAGTCAGAGATCACCCTACGACTTAATGCATCCGCCACCACGTTAGCTTTACCCGATGGTACTCAATCGAGCAATCGTAGTCCTTCAAAGACTCAATCCACCGCCGCGCTCAAGTTCAATTCCTTCCGGGTGAGAAGGTATTTTAAACTCTTGTGGTCTCAGATAAATAACGGACTTCTCCCCATACGAGATAATGCCTCAAACTCTTGAGCAAACACCTCCGCCGCTAATTCCAAATCATGCGTGGGGTAATTTAACTCATGCGGTCTCAATCTGCCGAGATGCATACGCTACCACTTTCCCATCCTGCATCAAAACACATCCTAACCCTGTGTGTGACGCATCGCAATAAACCGCAAACTCTTTCCTAGCCTCAGTCAGATAATCTTTGGAGCCTCCACAAAATCCTTCTCACCTTTCAAAACTCTCCTGCTACTTATCGGACCAAACAAAAGATACCCCTTTCCTCAACAAATTGGTTAGAGAGTGCAAAGAATTAATGAGAACCCTTCCACAAACCTCCTATAGTAACCCAACCACCCCAAGAAAACTCCGGATTCTCGCCACGGACTTAGGGGCTTCCACTCCAACACGGCCTCGATTTTCCGAGGATCAACCCTAATCCCCTCAATGGACACTACATGGCCCAAAAAGGTAACTTCTCTAAGCGAATGCACTTGCTAAATTTGGCGAACAACTGCTTCTCCCTCAGGACTTGTAGAACCACTCGAAGATGCGAATCATGCTCCTCCTCCGACCTCGAATAAACTAGTATATCGTCTATAAATACCACGATGAACCGATCCAGATAGGGTTGGAAGACCCGATTCATCATGTCCATAAACGCTGCTGGTGCATTGGTCAACCCGAACGGCATTACCAGGAATTCGTAATGGCCATAGCGAGTCCTGAAAGCCGTCTTATGGATATTCACCTCTTTGACCTTAAGCTGATGATACCCTGACCTCAAATATATCTTTGAGAAAATCGACGCCCCCTTCAATTGATCAAACAAGTCGTCAATCCTCAGAACGCAGTATTTATTTTTGATTGTCAACTTGTTCAATCGACGATGTCGATGCACATACGCATCGATCCGTCCTTCTTCTTGACGAATAACACCGGCGCTCCCCAAGGTGATACACTTGGTTGAATAAAACCCCGATCTAACAGTTCCTGAATCTGTGCTTTCAACTCTCCTTCAACTCCTTTGGCGCTATACTATATGGTGCGATGGACATAGGCGCTGTTCCCGGTAAAAGATCAATACCAAACTCCACCTCGCGATCAGGAGGCAACCCCGGAAGTTCCTCCAAAAATACATCAGGAAATTTTCTCACTGTTCGAACATCCACCACCGCTGCTTCCTTAGCCTCTAAAGCACAAATATAGGCTATAAATGCCTCACATCCTTTCTTCATCATTCTCTCAGCTTTTAGGACAGATACCACATTAGATAAATAATTCCTCCTCTCACCTACCACCACAACTTCTTCACCCTTGAGGGTTCTTAGCACCATGCGCTTGGTCGCACAATCCAAATTAAACGCTTGATACTCCACCACCACCATACCTAAGATTAGGTCGAATTCCCCGAACGGGAGCTCCATCAAATCAGTCGGAAAAACTACCCCTTGCACTTCTAGAGGTACATTCCTATAAAGTTTATTTACTACTACGGATTGTCTTAGAGGGCTAATTACAGTCATCTCCCTAGAGGAACTCTCAGAGTCTAAGTTCAAAGTTCCCGATATAATACTAGCAACATAAGAGTGGGTCGAACCAATATCAATCAAAGCAGTATAAGGAAACCCATAAATAAGGAACGTACCGGTTATGACGTCCGATGTGTTGCCCTCTTCTCTGCGCCTGGCTGCATAGTATAAACCAGGCTGTCTCGCCTCTGCATTCCCAGTGCCCCTGCCTGGTGTTCCACGGCCCCGACCGAAACCATTACCTCCTCTGGCTGGACCACGACCCCTTTGTGGTTGCTGACCACCTCTACCTGGCTGGGCATAACCCTGACCTCCCGGCCTTGCACCGCCCCGCTCTTGTGGATAGTCCCTAATCTGATGGTCAGTAGACCCACACCTAAAACACTTTCCATTGCTCGTCCAACACTCACCCACATGAAATTTCCCACATCGAGCAAACCTTTGAGACCGATTGTTAGCAACAGGTCTTTTAACCCGACTCGACCCATCCGTCCTATGTCTTTTCTGAAAACACCCAACTGCCCCTGACGGTCCAAAATTCTTTTTATTACTTCCTCTATCTCTATCCCGGTTCTGCCTTTCTGACCGCTTCACTTCCTCGGCTATCTTAGCCTTTTCCACTAAGACATCAAATTCTCTTTCTCGTTGCGGAGCTATCAGCACCCGCAGATCATCCCTCAACCCGTCTTCAAACCGGACACAGCGGTCATGGTCTGTGGCCACTATCCCACGGGCATAACAGCTAAGGCGTAAGAATTCCGCCTCATACTCAGCCATCGACTTGTTCCTCTGCACTGCATTCAAGAATGCTCTTCACTGTGCATCTACATAACTTGACCCAATGTACTTACCTGGAATGACAAATTAAAGAAATCCTGTAATGCGGTCACCACCACAAACACCATCTCGACCAGTAAGCCACCATTGATACGCCTCATCCCGCAGAGAAGAGACACGACTCCCTTCAACTTTTCCTCCTCCGTGAAATCGAGGTCATCCATTATACGTTCGACGGCCTCCAACCAATACTCAGCTGCGTTAGGGGCTACGCCGGAAATGCCCCTAAACATTTCTGCTCCATTAGCTCGAAGTCGTTCTGACACCGATTTCTGAGCCCCTATACCCAAGCCTGCCCCAGCAACTCTCTCCAAAACCCGTAACATCGCCTGGGACACCGTATCGTCTCCACTCGTTTGGTCCTGAAACTCTGCTTCCGCAGCTGGCGTTAGCGGCATCTCATTTCCTGACCCATGACCAGACCCTACTGGTTTCGACACAGCAACCCTGCCTCTACCACGTCCACGTGCATTACGTCCTCATCCCCTAGTACTTATGACTACTGTCGCATTGTAATCTGATTTAGAAGTTTTATGTGTTAGTATCTTTCACTGTTTAATGCCGAGCAGTTTTATGTGAGATATCCTTAAAGGATAGTTTTCGCAGAACACAACACATCCTAGAGGTTTTTCGTCTCTAAAGTTTGAAATTCCTAGAGCTGATCAGGCATATTTCCTCATACTAACAATTATTCCATACATACAACATCAAATGGTTAGAGCACCTGCCTGGGTGGATCAAAGCCAGAGACTCGGATGCCATATCCCCATCAAACCATTTTCTTTGTTTAACCTTAACACTATTTTTGTAAAACACCATTGAGCCCTTTTCACAGCCCGGGTTTTGCAACCTAGGCTCTGATACCAAAATGTAACACCCCAAACCCAGCCCAAACGTTACGACCAGATCTGGTATGTTACAGGGTGAAGTAAAAAAAAACTTTTGTTTAATTTAGGAAAAACTGTGGATTTGAAAACGTTCCGATTAAGGCGATGTTAGGAAACAGTAGTTTAGTAGTGAAGGAAAATATTCAACTTTTAGTTGTTTAAACATTCGTTAAAATTGGTGATATTTGAAAGAAAACATGTGTATTGAATTACTCGTATTTTGAAAGCGTCATTTCTAATTTGGTGATTAAGTTTGCGTAGTGTCACCTTTTTAATGAAATAATAGGAAAATGAAATAAACCCGAATGTTAATTTAGAAAGGCCTTATTACATAACAAAAATTCCCAAATTAAAATAAAATAAAGCAGGTAATAATTTTACGAAAGATAAAAATCCTTATGGCCTCCACGAGTCCGCCTCGGCTCCCAATCCACGATCTCACGATTACACAAAAAAGTTAGAAAGAAGGGTGAGTCACGAGAGACTCGGTGTGTAAAACCACCAAAACTCACGACATGGCCCACGGCCCAAAACCCCATCTGCACTGCAGACACAATATTATTTAACAAACATGGATGCATCAGCCCAGCCCATCCTAGCATTTTCCACCCTCTACACGCCAGCCCGTACCAACCATCACACCGTGGGGATTTCTACAATCAACCCTCCATCCCCTACACGCCGTCTCGACAGTCACGCTACCGGTTATAATAACGATCACTATGTGACCTGAAAATCCACTGTGGCCTAGCCACCGATCACCATGTGACCTCGTAAACATATGTGGCTGAACCACCGATCACCATGTGACCTTATATCATATCATCAACGTGGCAGAGCCACCGATCACTGTGTGACCTTATCACTTCCCCTTTATCATCATTCCCACACCCCATGCACAACATATGTGTCATAATCAATGTAGCATGCTAATAACAAGGCAAAGATTTATTACATACATCAAAACTCACATCAAATCTTTAGAACCCATACTGCACTCTCTCTTTTACCCACAAGGGCATTTCGATTGTACACACGACCTTCTCCGCTTTTCACCCTATATAATTAATAATAATAAAATAGGTAACATGAAGTGTGTTAGGGTCTACACACACGTAACACGCAAGGTAATACTTTCTATATCGACACTATCGACAAAGAAAACGACCGCTATCCGCCTATGACTCGATCCGGCCACCCCACAACCCGGTGGCCAATCCCGTCATCACGCGACACGGCACGTCTCTTAAACTTAGGGGCTGGGTTCACGGGTCCAACCCCCTCCTTAGGATCGCTGGCATTTGAGTCTAGAGAACAGATCTTGGTTAGAAGATCGAGTTAAAATAGAGAATAAGATATGAGTTGGATTATACGTTTAGCCGAACAGATCTCCTTACCTAGATCAATAAAAGCCGCAGGTTTTAGGCTTGGCTCACTAATCGAGTGAATCCCGAAAGTCTCCCAAAAAGAAAGCCAACACAACCCTCACCTTAACTCAGCAGATTCGGTTACACCTAGGAGAATTCAGCAAAGACTATGGCAGAGATCAAAGATCGAAGTAAAAGAATCGAAAATGGAGATAAGAGGGCTTCGAATAGGGACTCAGAGGTTTTCGACTTTTAGAGAGAAATGAAGAGAGATGCAGGAGAATGGATGGGGAGATTCAGCCAATGAAAGAAAAGGAGAAGAGAATAACGAACACAGTGTGTTCGGCTTGTAGATGAAATCGAAAAAGAGAACTATAGACTAGGGGCATTCGGCTATAGCATAGACAAAAAAATAGAGATGAAAAGGGGTTAGGGGTTTCGGCTTGTATGAATATGGGGGCAAGAGGATGGTATCAGTTTGAAATGGAACAAGTAAAGAAGAGGAAGAGAGGAGAAGTGATCAAGGAATGGTATTTCGCTTATAGTTTAAGGCTTAAGAGTTTGAGTGGAGTGGATGAGAGATTCGGCCAAAGAGAAGAAGTGAAGAATGGTGAAATTTTGGCTTTTGATGCAACGAATGAAAAGTGAAACAAATAAGAAAAGATAGAAGGAGGGTTCGGCTAACCTAGAGGGATGGTTCTCAAGTCGACAGAAGAAAGCTCCAAATGCCGAAAAAAAAGAAGAGAGCTTCCTAGCTTGGCTACTAAATACTTTCACAATTTCGACACCCTCCCTAAGCATACTAGAATCGATTCCTACACTCCCCCCAAGCATCCTAAATCCGGTCACTACCTTCACCCCTTACTAAATCCCTTGTTTTTCTCATCAATTTACTCCTGATTACCCATTCGTGAAAGTTTGAATGAGTCAAACTCCTTTATTTTCTCTCAGCCACACATTCAAATATTTTGACCAAATCAACACTCCATCCTGAAGTGTCCCAGTCAATTTCTGCCTCTGCTCTCTTTGACGCCAAAAAGAAATCCAAGTTGAGCTCCACGCAACTCGAACCTGCTCCCCCTCAGCTCCCTTGAGGCGTCACCTTCCTGGGCTTTAAGTGGCGCCTCCTTGCCACTTTACTAAAGCACTTCTTGCATCAGTAATTACTAGCAACAAGCCATAAGTCCTACCCCAGCCAGCTCTCCCTTGAAAATGCCCAAAAGCGAAAATTTTTGGCCAAGGTTCCGGCTTATCCCTGGGCTTTCCCGAAGACCCCAAACGCACATAAACAACATAAAAAGCATACCAAACACATCGAAACAAGACAAATGCAGAGCCCCTAAATTTCGGATGTTACAGGCCAGGGTGAAAACCCATAAAGGGTGCCTTGAGGCCTTTAAAAAAAAGAATAAATAAATCAAAAAAGGAAAAATAAATATTTTCATCAAAAAAGAAGAAAGGAAAAGGAGAGGCCAAGGCGAAAACCCATAAAGGGCGCTTTGAGACTAAGGGGGATTTGAGTTGAAAACCCGAAAAGGGCAGCTCAAATTTTGATCGAAAGTGGTGCATACAGTAGTCTTGCTATACTTGAATTAAAAGTGAAGAAGTATGTTATGACTTGGGCATCGACAAAGTACTCTAGATCCCCTAAACGCATATCGAGCTTAAAATGGTCCTCAAGAAGTTTGAACAGAGAAGCTCAGGCTGCGATATCTGGGGCACCTAGTTTCCATTTTACCAAATTTAAATTTGTTATTTGTGATTATATTATTCTTTTCAAAATATGTTCACAATAAATTTCCTTCTTGATTGTGATTGCTATCATTGCTTAACTTATTTGTTTCGAGCTATGCTCCTAATTAATTTCCTTCTTGTCCATTGTTATGATCTTTTTCAAGCATTCTACATTGAAATAATGATTAGTGGACTAATAATACTTTCATAAAAGGAGTTTTGCATATTACTTTGGAAGCTTCTAAATAATACAAGAACCTAAAACAGAACTGTTGTTTAGAATTTACCAAGCTTAAGGGCTGGAAATGTTTGAGAAGGAAAAGTCTAAATTGAGGCTATCTCCTTGGATATTCTGTCAAAAATAGTTTGTGATACAATCTCGATGAAACACGAGTAATGACAACCCAAGCGTAGAAGGGATCATTCTTAAAAAAAGAAAAATGATATTCCGCATCCATGCGAGTATCGTGCATACACATCTGGTTGGGTCACCCAGGGAGTGATCAGTTGATGGAACAAGTTACAGATCCTATACCCCTGAGTTACAGTGGCATAGATGGAAGTTGATACGAATCCTATACCCTTGAGTTGCAGTGGTATAGATTGAAGATGAAACAAGTTTTTGACCCCTAAATGGCGGTGAGATAGATTGGAAAAGTTTCATCTCCCTGAATCATGGTAAGATGGTTTGAAGATGGTACAAGCCACAGATCCCAGAGGTGTCATGGTGAACTTTTAAGTTATAGTGGGGCAAACCGGTTGAGTGAAGTATGATTGCTTCTACGGGTTTGCTGTCAAAATACCAGCCGAACAAGATGACAACACAATACGTCAACGATAAAGCCCTGATAAACAATGAGCGATGACACCTTAATCATTTAAAAAGGGATCATTCTCATGAAATTCTGCATTCATGCAAAACACATTTAGTTAGGAGCATTTGATTTATTTCGATCATTGCATCCTGATCCTTGTACATTTAACAAAAGACCATTCACATGACATTCTGCATTCATGCAAATTTCGTCCATAATACATTTCGTTAGGAGCATTAGATTCATTCTGATCATTGCATCCTAACCATTTTGCATAAGCATAAACACATAAAACCAATTTTACAGGATAGGTCCCCCAGAGGACGGTGTTGTAACATTGGTGAATTCACAGATCTTGTCTTCCTGAGTTTACAATGAAGTAGATCAAAAACACTAGTCTTATCTCCCTGACCAGCAGTGGAATAGGTCAAAGATTGTAGATCTTGTCACTCTAAGTAATAGTGGAACAAGATCGAACGACCAATCTCGTCTCCCTAAGCAGTAGTGGAACAGATTTAAGCCACCCGTCCTATCTCCCTGACCAGTAGTGGAATAGGTCAAAAATTGTAGATCTTGTCACCCTAAGCAGTAGTGGAACAAGATCAAACGGAAAATCTCATCTCCCTAAGCAGTAGTGGAACAGATTTAAGCCACCAGTCCTATCTCCCTGACCAGCAGTGGAATAGGTAGAAGATTGTAGATCTTGTCACCCTAATCAGTAGTGGAACAAGATCGAATGATAAATCTTGTCTCCTTAAGCAGTAGTGGAACAGATTTAAACCACCCGTCCTATCTCCCTTACCAGCAGTGGAATAGGTCGAAGATTTTAGATCATGTCACCCTAAGTAGTAGTGGAACAAGATCGAATGGCAAATCTCGTCTCTCTAAGAAGTAGTGGAATAGATTTAAGCCACCAGTCCTATCTCCCTGACCAGCAGTGGAATAGGTTGAAGATTGTGGATCTTGTCACCCTAAGCAGTAGTGGAACAAGATCGAACGACAAATATTGTCTCCCTAAGTAGTAGTGGAGCAGATTTAAGCCACCAGTCTTATCTCCCTGACTAGTAGTGGAATAGGTCAAAGATTGTAGATCTTGTCACCCTAAGCAGTAGTGGAACAAGATCGAACGGCAAATCTTGTCTCCCTAAGCAGTAGTGGAATAAATTTAAGCCACCAGCCCTATTTCCCTAACCAGCAGTGGAACATGTCGAAGATTGTAGATCTTGTCACCCTAAGTAGTAGTGGAACAAGATCGAACGACAAATCTTGTCTCCCTAAGTAGTAGTGGAACAGATTTAAGCCACCAGCCCTATCTCCCTGACCAGCAGTGGAATAGGTCAAAGATTGTAGATCTTGTCACCCTAAGCAGTAGTGGACCAAGATCGAATGGCAAATCTTGTCTCCCTAAGTATTAGTGGAACAGATTTAAGCCACCAGTCTGGCATCCCTGAGATTGCAGTGGAGTAGATTGAAGATAGCAGATCTTGCCTTCCTAAGCGAAGCGGATCAAAGATACTAGTCTGGCATCCCTGAGTTTGTAGTGGAGCAGACCGAAGATAGCAGATCTTGCCTTCCTGAGCGAAGCAGATCGAAGATACCAGTCTGGCATCCCTGAGTTTGCAATGGAGCGGATCAAGATAGCAAATCCCATCTCCCGGGTTTGCGGTGGAGCAGATTGAGGCTACAAGTCTAAATTCCTTGAATTGGTCGAGCGCTAGTTCTCATGCCCTCAAGATACAAATGGGATGGAACGGTTACTCGAAGAAGAAAAGCACTGAAAGAGGTCAAGATTTGGCAAGACTGGGCAAAATTGGCCCTTTTGAAGTCTTTACTCTATTCTCGTTACACGAAAATGAGCAAAGAGGGGCAGCCGTAAATGGCCCAATTTGCCCGGGCCCATAAAACCCAAAAAAAAGCAAACAAAAAATACAAAAAAAAAATAATAAACAATCCCTTTTTACAGTTTTTTTTACAAACCCACAAATTAAACCCAAGCCCAAATGTTATACCTAAACTAACCACTACCCAACCCACAGCCTAATTTACAGACCCAAAATCAGCAGGCCCAAGTGGCCCAAATGTCTTAACATTTCCAGAAACCTCTAGGGTTTCTAGAACCACTAGTGCCGTAGCCGAGCTCCACGCACGCGTGCGCCATGCACCCACTCCACCACGTAGGCCCACCTCCGTACAGCCACGCACACCTTGTACCTGCGAAAACAACAGAAATGACAACAAAAAAAGGGGCCAAACGAAGAAAAACAGACAGAGAAAGCAACAATAGTTTTTTATTTCTAATCGGCCATAAATAGGGCAAAAATCGAATGTAAATGGATCTTTTTTTTATTACGCATACATACGAAGCAAATAGAAATCAACCAAAATTTTTTAGGTGATTTTCATTGTTTTATTTCACTTTTGATTCCTTTTGATCCGTTTAAACATCTGATTCTTTTGCATGTAATTTTAAAAGTAGAAAATAGAGAATCTTACCTTTTTGGATGGGCTGCTGGAGTCCTTATTTTCTTTGTCGAAATCAGAGATAAAAAAAGGCTTTTTCTCAGTTTGCAATAATGAGATCCCTTTGAATAATCAATATTCAAGAGGGATTTCGGAGTTGAATCATCTGCGCATGGTTCCAAATCGGTAAAGGGGAGCTTTATTTGCAGCCTATTGTCGGATTCAATGGCAAATGGTGGCTGTTGATAGTCGATTAGAGAAAACTAGAAAATAGGTTAGGTTTTAGTTCTGTTTCATTTGATTTTAGAGGTGATTAAACTTTTTTAAGGGTTAGGTTTTTTTTTAAAATACAAAACGGTGCCGTTTGTAAACTACCCGATGACCCGACCAATATGCGGCTGAGATCCGCGCGTTTTGGTCACCGAGGGTATATTTTCACACTTAGACCCTATATTCTGCGACATCAATTGATTGAGCTCTACTTTTATTTTCTTTCGTTCTTTAATTTTTCCCTTGAATGTTGCGCATTTTTTTAATTTAGTCTAGTCTATACGCTGTGTGTAATATCCTGATTCTGTGGGTCTGTGCATTTGGTATGCTGCATGGCTAAGTTAGTAGGTTAAGCCCTTGAGGTGTGTATTGGGCTCAGGTTTGGGCTTAAAACCTGGGTTAAACTGCTTATAAATAGTGTTAGTTTATAATTTAAGTAAGTACCTGTGTTTAGTAGCAAGCTGGGCTTGTGGCCCAAAAATTTGGGGTGCTTCAGGTGAGCATGAAGGTGGCGTCACAAGGGGGAAGGAGTTGGGCCTGGTGTGGCCGCTTTGGGCCCAAAGGGATGGGTCAAAATTTGGAACATAGGAGGGAAGGGGATGGACGGCACAATGGCTAAAATTTAGGAGCTTTATTTCTTTTTTCTTTAGTAATTAAAAGCTGATAATTAGGAGGGAAGAGTTGGTTCTAAGTTGGCCTCTTCTAAAGGTAAGATAGGGATTGGGTTATCATGCAAGATAAGAGTTATCAGGAGGGAGAGAGTTGGCCGAAACTCCAAATCTGAGTGTGTGCATGTGTATTGCCGAAATTTTGAGGCTTGGTGTTCATATTTTTCATTTGTTTTCTTTCCTTTCTTTCTCACTTACTCTCCTAGCCGAAATTCTTTTCTCCTCTTCTCCCAAATTCTTTTCTTGGCCAGAACTCTCCAACACATTATTCTCGTTATTCTTTTCTTCCAAGGCCGAATACCCTGGTCTTCATCTTCCTCTTCCATAGCCGAATCTACAAGGGTGGTTTCTGTTTCCCGAAGGTGCACCATAAGCCGAATACTCCTTAGTGATCTGGTGAGTTTCGGGATTTTTCCTTCTTTTCATTAAGACCTAACCCAAATCACTTGTTCTAAGGCCTGTCGATTTTCCCTCTCTGCTGCTAGTAGCTGAATCTGTCTCATTAAAAGTCTCCTGTGCCGATTTGGTGGAAAAGCCGAAGATAGGTGGTGGTAGGTTCGGGCGGATGGCCTTTCTTGATTTCTTTTAATTGGCTGAATGTCACATGGGCTGGTTTGGTTGTGATTATTGGTTTGTTTGATATTTTGAGGATGGCCGAATGTAGGTAGGTTGGTGGTGGTGGTTTCTCAAAGACTTTCGGGATTCGATTAATTAGGTAAGAGTTCGTATTAAGTGTTATAGTTGTTTGGGTACTTAGATCTCATCATTTAAATGATTTAGTGACAAGGAGTTATTATGGACAATACTAATACCAAGCAAAGAGGGGGGATTGGATCTATAAACCCAACGCCAAAGTAGCGTAGAAGCGATAAAAGCGGTAGTATTACGAAAACCAGTGTGTAACTCTTACACACTTTCTTTACTTATTATGTTAAATGCTATGTGTTGTTAAAAGCCGGAATGACGGCAATGGTTACCAAATTACCCTTGTGGGTAAAAAGATGAGGATGCCGGGTAAGTTGTTATGTTTCTCGCGTTGATTGTGATCTATGAGAGCATGACATTCTGTATACATAATTATGTATGTTAAGCATGATCATACTAATATTGTTAGCATAACTCTGTGTTATGGGTGATGAGAGGAGGGGAAAGTATGATCTATCAGACTGTCACCAGTGATTTGGCATCACAACAGTGGGTTGGCCCCACATATATTATAAAAATTGTGACTAAGTCTCAATGGTTTGGCACCACCAGTGGTTTGGTACCACAAGGGGTAGATTTGGGAGACATGGATGGATACTTAGGTTGACGGGTTGCATGACATGCATATGTGTAAATGAATTTGTGTAAGAGCATAACTTCTCTTGGGATGGGGATTTATACACTGAGTCTCGGTGACTCACCCCTTCCTTTACATTTTGCAGATCAGACTTAGATCGTGGATATGGAGCCAGAGTGGACTCGAGGTGGCCTTGCTCAGCATTTATTTTATATCAAAGTTTTCTGTTAGGACTTAGCTTTTTTTATTTAAATTTTGGGTTTTCCTCGTTGTAATAAGGCCGCTAACCTTTATTTCTGTGATGTTTTATTTGGTTGTTTTTTTTATAACTTTCGATAAGCATACTTGGTAAATATGAATTGGTTGTTTTTTTAAAACCTCGATAAGAATGTGTTTTTCTCAAATGTTCACCGATTAAGTAATAAGTATGGAGTAACAATTAAGCAACTAAGTTTTTCTAAAACAAGATTCAAATTCGTTTTCTCTAAAATTAATCAACAGTTTCCTCCTTAAATAAAATTGACAAGTCGATCTTCAAACATTCTCTTTCCGTAACACGCCAGACTCGGTTGTAGTGGTTAGACCGGGTTTGGGGTGTTACACTGTGTTTTAACTATTCAAATATTTGCTAGTTTCTTCCCTAACTTTTTATGCGCATGTTAATTTGGTCCTTAACTCTGTTTAAATAAGTTTTTTATAAAATAGCCTATTAATTTTATTCTTAATTCAATTAGGTATTTTTTAGTTTTTGTTTATAAAACTTATTTATTATTCATTTTTATAAGCTTATTTTAATAGAATTATTTTGAAATAGATTTTACAATGATTTAATTTGTTTTATCTTCTATTTATATATGTTTTTAATCTATTGTACAAATATTTGATTTCAAAATATTCTTTTATATGTCTCTTTGTTTTAATAATTTGTACAATTTTTAATTTAAATACTCTTATATATTATTAATTTATACACATATATGTATAATTTGTACTAAAACTATCTTACTTTATGTATATATATTCTTAATTTCATATAATTTTATGTATGTATTTTCTTTTAAATCTATACATATATTTTATGTTAAATCTATATAAATAGATGATTATTATATCAATTGTAGTTTGTTTTCCAAATTGTTTCATAAATCGTTGGTTTCAAACTCTTTTTTTGTCTTTATTTTTAAATTCACTTGTTGTCATTCAAAATTGGTTTTTATACTGATGTGCCTAACAAATTTTGAAAGATTACTATATCTTTTATTTTATTAATCTTTGATTGTTGAAATGTGCCTTTTGAAATAGAATATGCCATAAAATAATCGCTATTGTGTATTTATATATTTAAATTGTTTATATTATTATTATTCATTTGCATAACGTTGAGTTCACATATTATTTTACGCTTAAAGCTATGGTTGTTTTTCTTGATATTGCTTTGTGGTTTAAATTCCAAAGTATTCAAATTTTTTAATAGATGCTCCGATTTATTCCGAATAAATTAATGCATTTTGAGATTTGGTTTTATGATTGCATATTTTAAAAACTTCTCAAAATAAGGCAATATTTCGTGTTTGGAAATTCGAGGAATCGTGCCCTATCGTGCTGGGTTTCAGTTTTCCGTTTGACCAAATAACCAAATATCCTTTTAAAATTTTGTCCATGTTTTCTAAAAAACAAGGCAATGCTCCGTGTTTGGAAATCTGAGAAATCGTACCCTACTGTGCTGGGCTTCGATTTTCTTTCATTTGTCCAAATAATTGAATATCCTGATAAAAATCTCAATGCATGAACTTTGGAAATCATGAGAGGATCTTGGCATCGAGGGTTGAAACGTCATATCCTATCGTGCTGGATGTGATATTTTATTCATTCGGAACAAGAGAATCTCAATATCCAATTCGAGTTATTTAAAATTTTTTAAAAACGGAATTGTATTCTAAAATTGTTTCAAATTTTTGACATTAGGACATCAATTAATCAATTAGGTACCAATTTTGGGCGTTGCGAGGGTGCTAATCCTTCCACGTGCGTAACCGACTCCCAAACCCATTTTTCTTGGAATTCGTAGACCAAAATTATTGTTTTAATAAATCAATTTTTTTTAAAATAATCCATCTCAAGGTGATCCGATCACACCTTGAATAAAAGATCGGTGGCGACTCCATTTGTCATTTTAAAGTCGATCCCCGTTTTTCACTCTTTAAAAAAAATGGTTTCGACACACATCTTTCAAAAGTACCAAAATAGATAGCTGATAGTGTGATTGAGTCACTGACGATCCCCAGATTTGAGCTAGCTTTAAAGACACTGTAAAATAGAGAAACACTTCACCCAATAAGCTTTAGAGCTTAGTAAGTTCGTAATATAATACATATTACTCAATAATGCAATATCAATACATAAATAAACCACCACATAGATTGATTCACAATTAAACACAATATCATTCTCAACCATATGCTCATACATCCATCTATTTAACCTTAAAAACTATCATCAACCACATAGGTTCGGCACATACCTTTGCCAACACTTAGTTAACAAACGTTCCTGCTATTCAATGCTCGATACCACAATTCATTCACTGTCCGTTATATCTTCAATTCAATCGCACACTTAGTTCCCAAATCATAATCGAATCTTAAATAACATCGCACACTTAGTGCCTCGATATAAAACAAAACTTAATTCGGTATCGCACACACAGTGCCAATCAAAAAGTCAAGCTTCTATTATTTCGCACACACAGTGCTAATAATCTCTGTCTCATTTCTAATTACGCACACTTAGTGCCACATTACTCAATTCCATACATAGCATTTCTAATCCAATAATCACATAATTATTCATTTCATAGCACTTAAACATAAATTTAACAATACGTATTATATCTGAACTTACCTCGGACGTAGAAATATCGAAACTAGTCGATCAATCGAGCTTTTTGTCTTTGCCTCGATCTCGATCTGAATCTCTCCTTTCTTAGTCTATACATATTCAAATTTAACTCATTCATTCACCAAATCATTCAATTTAATCCAAATACACATATTTAGGAAATTTTACAAAATAGCCCCTCACATTTTCACATTTTGACACTTAAGTCCCTATTTCATAAAATTATCAAATACACATAATTTCATTTCACCCATGCCTAGCCGAATTCTCCTTATATCTATACAAGCCCACACATTTCATTTATTTCACATTTTAGTCCTCCAATTTCTTATTTTCACAATTAAGCCCAAAGTACTCAAATTCACTAAAAATTCAAAGACAAAATATGTTAATCGTTCACCTATCTTTCATATTTCATCATCAACTATCATAAATCTCAAGAATTCATCAATGGCATATCTCAAAATCACCATCAAATTCTAAAATTAAAGCATGGGCTAGCTAGAACACAAAGCAACGATCACAAAAACGTAGAAATCATCAAAAGCCGAGTAAAAAGCATACCTCAATTTTGCTTGAGCTTAGCCGAAACCTAGCTAGCCTTTTTCTTTTTCTTTCTATTGTATTTTTGATGGATGAAAGATGAGAGAATGGCCATCTAATTTGTTTTGTTTTAATTATATTAACTTAATTAACATTTTACCATTTTACCCTTAATGTATAACATTTAAAATCCATTAATATAAGCCCATTTTTGTCCATCCCATCTATCAATGGTCTAATATCAACATAAGGACTTCTAATTTAATAAGCCATTCCAATTAAGCACTTTAACATTCAGCACACAACTTTTACATTTTATGCGATTAAGTCCTTTTTCATAATTCGACACACGATCGATAAAATTTTTACACGAAACTTTCACACATGCTTAATCACAAATTATAAAAACAAAAAATAATATTAAAATATTTTTTTGACCTCGGATTTGTGGTCCCAAAACCACTATTCTGACTAGGGTTTAAACTGGGCTGTTACAATCGATCTCTATTTTGGTATTTTGTTAAAAGTTGAACTTTGAACCTATGGGATGTATAAGCTAGCTTATGTTTTTGGTTAGTTTTGAAGTTGTATATATATAAAGCCATGCGAAAATGGCTTGATCATTATGTTTAAGCTTGGTTTTATATGTTCTTGGTTAAATGTTCGATGTGTTTGGATTTGATGATTCAGTTATGGTATAAATCTATTTGGTATGGATCATAACTTGTATGATTGGTATCTTGATCATATGTCTTGATTGGTTTTGTCATGAATAACTTATGAATTAGTTCATTCTCGTAAGTTTAAAACATAGTATGTATGCTTGTGAGATTTTACTATATGATTCGGCTAAAGAGTATGAAAGAGCATGATGTATATTCGGCCATGATCTAAACTTATTTTGAAGTTGTGTTTATGCTATAAATTGGTTGAGGGATAGGTTTTGGTTGTGGTATGATGTTGGCTTAATGGGGATGTATGTTTTGTAATAAGAATTTGTGTGGAAATGATAGATGATATTCATATATGTTCAGTCATGACATGTTAACTGAAATTATATGCATATTTATATATGCGCATATGTCATAGTTGCTAATGTATTGAGTTGGTCGAGTAAAGAAAAGTTGGTATATTATTTAGACTTACTAATATGCTAATAAACTAGGTGTACTATGAATTTATTAATTGTGAATGAAAATGATGATTGGTATAATAGTAAAATAGATGTGAATTAATGGGTGAGTAATTCTTACTTTGTTACATAGTTAAATGTTAATATTGGACGTGATTTTTTGTTAAAATTTAGTTGGTGTTTTGGTTATGAGGTTGTAATTTAGGTATGGTAATTGATATGTGAATTGAGTACACTATTAGTTGATATGTGTTCTCAAAATGGTTTAAATTAATATGGTCATATGCGCATGGTCTTGTAAATAGAAAAGAGGTATGTTTAGTCTTTAATAAATGTGTCAAGTATGTTTGTTCATAATAACCATTTCCAATACCGCATATGATATTGGATATTAAACTTTGTGAAATGTTTTGTTTGGTCAATTAAGTGCATGTATATACTTATGAGAATAAGTGACTAATATTTATTAAAAAATCGAATGTCAATATAATGATAAGCTCACGATTTATGTATGTATTTTAAGGCATTTTGTGTGGCTTTGAGACATGTATATTGATTTGTAAATATGGTATATGTTTGAATTGAATTCGATTGAACTTTAAGATATGATTCGTATATTTAGTGTGATTAATAATTTAAGTTTAATATTTAATTAGCAATATGTTATATATATATATTTGTGAATATGACCTATGTGATTATGTGAATGTACGAAAGCTGTATTTTCTTTGGTAATGTCTCGTAACCCTAATCCGGTGACAGATACAGATTAGGGGTGTTACAATTTATGGTTTCAAAACCACTATTCTGATTTAGCTAAAATTAGGCTATTACATAAAAGAAGTATTTTAGGGTTTTTATAAATAATGAAATAAAAATAACAAAAATAAAAGGAACTTTGGAAAAATAAATTCTAACTTAATCAAATCTACGCATGGGTGATTAGCTCGCTTTTGTGATCATAACTAATTCCTATTTTGGGTTTCTATTCAATCAACTAGCCGCTACCTGTAACGCCCCAAAAATTTAAGTCTTTAATTTTTGCATGATATGACATAAGTTGCTTGTTTGCTTTAATGGCTAAGTGATTTGGGTGTGTATGGGAGTGTTTGAGAAGCCTAGGTTCAAGTCTTGGCTTTTATAGAATTTTTAGTTTTGCTCTTAAATGAATCTGGACACTGGCATATAGGCCTTATAAATAATAGTGCTTGTTTTATGACAAAAATAGCTTGTGGGCTAGTGGTAAGATGGCGTGTTGTGTAACTGTGAGGTCTGAGGTTCAAGTCCTGGATTGCGCAATGGAGTATTTATTCTGCTGCTTGAGATGTGTAGGTAGTGGAGTTGGACTGAAACACAGCTAAGGGGAGTTTAAATAGAATTTGAAGGGAGTTGTTGGGGGAGTTGAAGAGAAATCGGTGGAGTAATTCAATGTGGGATAAGGGGAGAGATACTAGGAGAAAATCAGGGAGTTTGATTGAGAGGATGTGTTGTGCCGTTTGGGGGAACTCTAGCTTTGAGAATTTGGCTGGGGAAAATGTTTGTCATTTTCGGCATTGGAGGAACATTTTGGGGTGTTAGCATCTGTTGAATTCTCCTTTTCTTTTCTTTCATTTATCGGCTTTGGTTCTTTTTGGTTTCTATCCTAGCTGAGTCGCTCTTCTCCCTTGTTTTCATTTTCTTTTCTCAAATCTGGCCGAATAGTATATCCCACTTCCTTTCTTTATTTTTCTTTCGGTGTTCTTCTATTTTTTGGTTTGGCCGACTGTTCCCGTACTCTGCTGTAGTGTTGTGGTTTCGGTCTTGCAAGAGTTCTGACGAATCGGTAGGTACTCATAAGTTCCCTCCTTTGATTCTCTGTTATTTCTTTAAGTGTTCAAATCCGTTTTCTTCTATCTTTTCCGATAGCCGAATGCTTCTTCTTACATGTTCTAATTGCAATTCTTGTCTTTTCCTTGTGATGTGGTGGTTTGTTGGGTACTAGGTAATTCAGTGGAGTTAAGGGGTGCAAGCGACTGAAGCAATCAACACCTTTTTCGTTCATCGTTCAGTTAAGGTAAAAGCATTATCTTGGGTTTTTGAGCATAGGCCGAATATCCCTATGTTTTTGCAAGTTTGATATTCATGGATTTAAGCCACTTGTGAATGATTCTACCTGATAAGATCTGTTGTTATTGCAGTAAGCCGGCAATTAGCGTTCGATCGTTTTAGTCAGCAATATAAGAGGAGTAAATCACATTTTACTCAGTCAAGGTTGGGTGCTTGAGAAACTTGGAGCGGTTGCATAAACAGGTGTGTATTCACACTGTTTTGACTGTAGAACGGAAAAAGCGGAAAAGCCGAAAAGCCAGAAGATTGGGCTTAGAGGTCACATGGGCGTGCGAACGCTCGTGTGGTCAAACCGAGCCCATGAATCACAAGGTATGACTGTAGAGGCCTCCATGAGCATTTTCATGGGCTTAGGCCGTAATGGGCCACGTTGGGCCAAAAAGAGGGCCGTGTGGGCCTAATAGGCTCGTGGGTCCCACACGGATGAAATCCACGATTTGTGGAAAATACTATACTGGGCTATGTAGGTCTCATAGCCGTGGCGAAATCTGGGCTGAACAGGCCGCACGAGCGTGTGGGCCCACTTGGGCCGAGTAATGGGCCTTGGGCCCATTTACACTGTTATGACCATTTAGGTTACCGGAGTCACTCGAGGCAACTGCGAACCTCCCGAGAGGTCGACATCTGGATCGAGACCCCAAAGTAGGTAAAATGACCAAAATACCCTTAAAGGGTGAAATGACTAATTTATCCCTAATAGTAAGAAATGACCGTTATACCCCTAAAGGTAGGTTGAATGATGTGTTCATGATTTGTAGATGACTATTACTGAGTATGGCATTCTGCATATACGTATGATTTATGACATGACTTACTGCATGGGGTTGGGATACTATTATGGAGGAAGTATACTGTACTGGTGGCCTTACCACATATACTGTTACTGGCAGCTTTGCTGCAATACTGTTACTGGCAGCTTTGCTGCGATACTGGTGTGTTGGCTGGGTGGGTCGATTTTATCCCCACATGCTGTGTTGATGGTACGAAGTGGTGTGTTGGCTTGTAACACCTCAAACCCGGCCTAGACGCTAGGCCCGAATCTGGCGTGTCATATTGAGGTGTTTTTCGAAAACCGAGATTTCATTGAAAAACCCTTCTTGATAAAAAAAACTAAAGTCTCAGTTTCCGTTTGTTTATTTTTAATCGATGTTTATTAAAAGTTATTAATTTCAAAACCTTGTTGTTGCGGAAGCTTAATTTAAACCAATGATTTACGAAGACGATTTATCCAAAAATTGATTTGCAGAAACGTAGTGTTTTGAAAATAGTTATCGTTTTTGAAAAACTGTGTTCAACTTATAGCAGATTTAAAACATAATAATCTGAAAATCCCAAATTAAAAACCAGAATTTAAGAGAATCCTTATTACAACCCAATAAGAATACGGTTTAAGTAAGTAAAATAGAATACTAAGATTCAAGCTGCTCGTAATGTGGCCACCTCCGAGTACTCTAGTACATCGAACCGCCTACTAAGGATTACCTGAAAAAAATATTAAAAAGAGAGGGATGAGTTTACGAAAACTCAGTGTGCACAACCCTCACCGGTCATAAGGCATGCATCAAATCAATCCGGGGCTAAGCTCATTACAGTAACGGTGGCAAATGGGCCTTAGCCCAAAATAGCCTCGGTTAGGCCATAGCCCATAACAAAAGTCATAGATCACATCTATCTGGGCCTAAGCCCATCTCAATAACAGAACAAGTGAATGCAATGCATTAATGCCCATACCAACCCTACACTCCATCTCCTGTCCAACCCTGCACTCCTGTGGGGATTTAATCGACCCACCCATCCCTACACTCCTTATGTAGCACCGGTTGCGGCACTAACCAATATTGCAGGAGAGCTACCAATCATATAATCGGCTTAAAGCCATCGGTGGATCCACAGTCGTCAAACGACCATGCGATCCTATCAGAACTTCCTCCATAACCAATATCCCAACCCCATGCAACATAATATCACATGAATGCAACATACCATAACTAACATACGATAACAATCATATAACATGTAGAGCATTTTAGTCATTCTGCCCTTCAGGGGCATAACGGTCATCTTACCCTCCAGGGATATTTCGGTAATTTACTCATTTAACGGCCTTTCCGGACGCCTATTGTCGCCTCGAGCGACACGGGACCCCTTTTGGGTCTCTACGGTGCAATTGGGGCTAAAATCCATTTTAGGCCCAAACGGGCCCATACGCTCGTGTGGCCCTTTACGTATGTTTTCGGATCTCAGTTTTGCAGACTTTATAGTCGAATCTGTCATTCGGTAATTTTCTATCGATTTTGCCCATGTGGGCCCGTTAGCCCACTAGGCCCATTTAGCCCGTTTCAGCTCGATCAGGCCCGTTACAGCCTCTATTTTGCGAGAGTGCTCATGACACTCTCAACGATCTATCACCATCATTTGTGTCTCAGTTTACCGCTACGAGCGCTCGCACACTTGAGTGGTCACGGTTGCCAGTTTTTTGGCTTTTCGGCTTTTGGCCGATTCACAGAGCAACACATGCTTTCACAACATTGGTGTGAGATTACACACACCTATTTACGAGTTAAGCTATCCACCGATTCCAACACCTAGAGATAATAGTCAACATGTTAGTCCCCACTTTGATACTCGTAACTAGGAACACTTACTAGGCTTAACTTCACTTACCACAATGAGATCTCCTTCAATGCACTAAAATAGCTCGGCCCTATCCCTTGACTAAAACCAACGGGTTCCTAATATAATTGATGCACAAAAAAAAAAGAGTTATCATCCACCCACATTCGGCAGTAGGGAGAAACCTACCATACGAGTAGTACTACTTACCCTCAGATTCGACAAGGACATATTCTTGAGCAATCAGGAGTTGAACACTCACAACCCTCAAAGATGATAATCAACTTGAAAGAAGAAGAAAATATTAGTTTTGGCTTGACAAAATAGAGAAAAAAAGATGAAGTACTAGGGGAGAATAGATTCGGTCCTACTCAAATACAAAAAAAAAAAAACCAAGATTGTAAGTATTCGGCTTATGCTTTGAATGGAGAGGGGAAAGAACAATAAGAGAAGAAGGATATGTTGTATTCGGCCAGGGGAGAAAAAGTAGTGTAATGAGAAAAGAAGAGAGAAACCAAGAATGGAAATGGAGTCTTACCTATTCGGCCACTACCAAGAGGAAGAAATAATGAAGCAGAATATGATCGGCACTTGACAAGAGAAAGCAAAAGAGATAGAAGGCTGAAGAAGGAAAGATGCACGAGTGGTCAATTCACAAAAACTAGGTAAAGAACACACTTGAGAGAAGAAAAGAAGGGAAAAAGAGTACCCAAAAACACTAATAAAAAATTCGACACCTACTATTCACTAGCCAAAAATGCCTAAACACCACCCCCTAGCCGAATTTCTCCTCCCCACAACACTCCCAAATTCGGCCACTACTACCACTCTCCCCTATCCCACGATTTTCCCCCCTTTTTGCTCGTCAATTTTCTCTCCACCTTCCATTCAAATTGTTTGACTAAGTCTCCAACTCCCATAGTAGAGTTTGATCCTAACTCTGCTTCCTCCTCTCCCAAAGCAAAAAATAAAAGCCACCAGTTGCAGCTTGTGGGATTCGAACTCCCCTCCTCTATGCTTCCCTTGTAACGCCACACCACCTTGCCACTAGCTCATTTATGTTAGCAAACACACTCAACTAAACTTAAGTCCTGATTCTGATAGCCCTCTTCACTAAAGGGCCAAAAACCAAAATTTTTCCAGGGCTTGGACTCGAACCCAGGCCTCTATAGGACCCCAAAATACACTCAAATAACTAGCTATACCAGCCCAACACATGAAATTACACAAAAATCACAAACCTCTAATTTTTGGGATGTTACATGGCTGGATTGGGATGGGTTGCATTATTGCACTGTACTGATATGGTATTGGGCTAAGGCCCACTGCTATTCTTGTATTGGGCTAAGACCCTGTATCTTTATCAGCATCGAATAGGGCTCGTGCCCGCATCATTCTTGCATGTTGTATACGGACTGACTGATAGCGGATTACACACTGAGTTTTTCGTAAACTCACCCTTTCCTTTTTATTGTACATGTAATCCTCAGCCATAGGCGATTTGGTGCTGTTAGGGGCTCGGAGGTGGCCACACAACTACACCTGTTCTACACTTGCTTTCATTTAAATTTAAAGTTTGTGTTGGGTTTTGTTTATGTAATAAGGCCATTTATGTTTGTTTAAATTTTTAATTGGGCTTTTGCTTACTTATTTTAAACTGCTAGTTTAGGAGAAGACAAATTTTCAAAATAATTACTGTTTTCGAAGACACGAAATTTAAACATTAGAGTTTTCAAAAGCTTCCGCGATTTTAAATCAACCTATTATAAGAATAGCAGTTAATAAGGCAAACGTTTTGACTAGATGATTTGTTAAATAATAATAAAGGAGTTCTAAACTTAGAAACGAGTTTTTACCAACAAGTCCAATTTTCCAAAGACACGTCCATGTGACACACCAGATTCGTCCATAACGTCTAGGCCGAGTTTGGGGTGTTACACTAGCCTAGCATGATATCTTGATCTTTCACTAAACTAACGAGTCCGCAAGAACTACTTATCTCTCGACCTCACAGTCCAGACCGGTTCAGGGTTAAAAAAAATGCCTTAGGTCATCCCTAGGTATCTCAATATTCACAACTCTAATCAACCAAACAACCACAAATTCAACTATTTATCATTCATACTAGAATGTCATTTCCTTGTATTCTCTATATCATTTAGTACATTCAATTGCTTTAATGCCTATTTATTGTGTAATATACAGAACTAACTATTCTAAGAATAAAAAAAATTAAAATCACCTATCCTCATGCCAGATTTACTATAAATACAAGCAACCTATGTACATGTTCCTAACCAATCACTTGTATTTCTACAAGCTCAAGCACACAAATGACAAGAAAAATCGAAGAAACACATAAAAAATTTAAAACAAATTTCCTATGTCACCTCCACACTTTAGATAACAGATTGTCCTCAATGCGTAACCCTAAAAAAGATAAGAAAAAAAGTTACCTGATTGATCGTGATAATTCCATAGGCTATTGGTGGGTGATTCCTCCATTGTTCATTGAAAGCTCTAATTATTGTGCCTCTTCCATGTTGGGTTCCTACGTAGAAAGTTAGAACAAAACACAAAAAAACTAATAATACACTATTAATTCTACTCCTAAAAAAACAAAGTAAAATCATTCAAAAGTTTATACAATATTTAAAAACACAACTAAAGAAGGTCAACCATCCTCCTCAAAATCCATTTCATCATCTCCTTCTTCGTCATCCTCTCCCTCTTTTTCACTTTCACGTGGCTCTTCCTCCTGCTCAGGATGTGTCAGCCCAAACATGTTTGGTGTATAATTAGGTACCCTACTATTGTTTTGCTATGCAAATTCTTGAAAAATTGGACCCGATTCCTACATCCAAGGCATCATCCAATCCAGCTTTAGATGACTGCTCTCTCCAACTTCTTGTTGAGCGGTTGATGTTTCTTTCCTTTGACACGAAGTCGAGATTGTTGTCGCCTCCTGTTGGCATTTGTTCCATTCATTTATCTTCTTTGCTTGAAGTTCAAGTATTGTGTAAAAAGAGTGTCGTCGATGATACTTCGGGATGGCTTCATTGATTGTTCTGTGGATGCCATTGGAACACCTACTTTTTTTGCATAAAGACGTCACTAAGTGGGGAAAGAAAACTCCCACTTTCTGGCCATTGACGCATCTATTCATATTTTGGTAAATATATTTCCCTATGCATATATTTTTTTTTTTTGCAAAGTATCATAAAGAAAAATCGCTTAGAAAGTATTGACATTAGACACATTCAAAGCAAGAACAATTTGTGTGCATAAAAATTGAATCCACATTTTAGCTTTAGGAAACATTATAGCTTTATGAAAGGAGGTTGAGATATTGGTACCTAGGCGATATTTCCATTCGCCCCTTCCTTCAATTAATAAGTTTATAATGTTATCAATATCTATGTCTCGAAAATATTCTAAACCAGTTTCATCAATAAAATCTTTTTCATAGTATAGGGCATTATAAAAATCACAAATAATTCAAGGGGTTACTCGCACTTCTTCCCCCCGCGCAGGTACCGTTTCCCACATATGGCCTTTACTATTTCTAGACTCTTAGTCCCATAAAGATGTATAAAATTATTGAATGATAGAGGCCACAACAATTTCTTTCGGGATCGTCCAGAAATGTTCCCACCTATGATATCTAACTAAAGGCCATATTTCCTTGCAAATAATCATCAACGGATCAAATCCCCTTTCTTTAAGGAAGGTTTTCGTTGAAATTCTGCAAATATTTTCCAACATTTGAGTTTGATAAATTAAAGGGATTTGGAACTATTGATGATTCCGATTCATTAGTTCTTCGAACCTTCCTAGGAGGCGTAATGTTTTCAGAATAATGAAATATCAAGCTATAAGTTCAATGGAGCAGTAAAAGTTGAGTTAGGAACCGTTAACCTCGTATAAGTCATTGGATTCCTTTCCACACTCATTTATTCGTCGTTCCTTGCGATTTTCCGGTTCGTTCTTGCACCGAGTAAGATTGAAATAAGAACTAAAAAAAAAAGGAAAAAGTGAGTTTTAGGGTTTATGAAAATTAAGAGGTTTTAAGAGATTAAAGGAGTGTAAGAGATGTTTAAATAAGGGGATAATATGCATTTAGGTTATAAAATAGGTGTTTTAAGGGTTAAAAATTGGGTGAAGTGAGGTTTAAGCCACTGGGTCACGTGAATATGTCGGGTCAACCCTAAAGAAAATTACAGCGATATCATGACATGGGTTTTGTGTCACGACATCCTTATCAGATTACCATTGTTGCGACATCAAGGTTCGATGTCGTGACACACTCTGGACTTTTTGATTTCTGGGTAAACTGGCTTCGATTTCGTGACACACAAAGTTCGTGTCATGACATCGAAGTGCTTTCGTTAATTCCGTCGAATTTGCCTTTAGTGTTGCGACCCAGGGCTACCATGTTGCGGTATTGACTCTATTTTCACCCACAATTTCAATATCTAGAGTGTTACGGTTTTTAGAAAACATAAAATTAATAAAACTTAAAACCTAAACTAAACAGTTATTTAATTATACAATAATTTACAAAAAGTTTAAATATTAATTTAAAAAGTTCAAGTTTTACTACCGAATTCATCTTACAGTATTATTAATTCACAGACGGATGAATCTTCAGTTCTATCAGTATTAGTCCATGGTCCTTTGTGCCACTCCACATTTTCCCGCTTCTCTCTTTCCTTAAACCTATTTTTTTGACCTGCATGCATTAAAGGAAGTTCATCCCTAGATTTGGGATTACCAGAAATAGATGATTTATTACAGCGCTCTCCTGACTCCCTTCTACTTTCCTCGTTTAGTTGGTGACAACACTTAAAAGTTTTAGTCTCACCATTGATGTTCATGGTTAATTTATTTTTCTCTAAGTCAATAGTGGACCTTAAGGTGGCTAAGAAACGTCTTCCTAACATGATTGGCATCTCTCGATCTTCTTCAAAATATAGAACCATAAAGTCTACCGGGATGATAAAGTTGTGTACTTTGACTAACACATCTTCTAGTACTCCTTTCAGATGTATTGAGGATCTGTAGCCAACTGTAGTGTTATTTGGGTATTTTTGAGATCCCCTAATCCGAGTTTTACAAAAATAGATAGAGGCATTAATTTAATACTTGCTCCAAGGTCACATAGAGCTCTACTAAAATGAATGCTCCCTATCTCTATGGGAATAGTAAAACTTCCTGAGTCTTTCAATTTTTGTAGAACCTATCTTTAGATAATCGCACTACAGAAAGCGCTTACATTAATTGGTTTGCCTACCTTAATCATCTTACGACTAGACATAATTTCTTTTAAAAACTTGGCATATTCAGGAACTTTCTCAATTAATTCAATTAAAGGCTGGTTAACATTTAACGTTTTGAACAAGTTTAGGAAACTTACAAATTCATCCTCATCTCGCTTTTGCTTTTCTTCTAGTCTTGAAGGGAAATGTATCTTTGCAACAATAGAATCTTTAGTTGTTTCTTTTTCTGGCTCAACTACCGGTGCAATTACCTCATTTGACTCTGGTTCATCTTCAGCCTCTAGGGGTCTTTCCTGAAGTTCATCGGTATTCTCCATATTTACCTCATGACTTGGGTATTCTATGCTATTTAGTACTTTGCCCTATCAGAGCGCTATTGCTTTCACGTTCTCCTTATCTTACCTGCGAGGATTATTTTCTGTATTGCTAGGAATACCTATGCCAATTTTTCTTTAAATGTCACCCATCATGCTCATCAATTGGCTCATTTGATCTTCAAGTTTAGTCATTGTTCTTGTTGAGCTGGTGTACTTCGACTGCACCTACTTCATGTCCGTCCTTATTGACTGCATCTCCCCCTCGATTCTATCCAGACGTGACCAAATATAGTATGGTCACTTGGGTTTATAGTTAGTGTTTTAAACTTGATTCGAGCTATTACCTCCTCCTTGGTTTCCTCCCCTTCTAAGGTTTGGGTGACCACTCCATCCGAGATTGTATGTATTTGAATAGGGATTTCCACGACTATTTCTGATGTAGTTCACATCCTCGGTAGGATTATTAATATAGTGGAAGAGCAATTTGTCTCCTCCATAGATATCCAGTGCACCCTTTTTAGCTTCTATCCGATTGATTCTTTCCAGTAATTGCTGGTATCTACCATCTTCCTGGACAACCTTCACCGTAGATGGTCTTTGGCCATATGTATGATGTTCAGTTTGCCACTAGTAGGAGTTCATTACCATACTCTCTATTAATCCGTACACATCCTCATACGTTCTGTTCCTCAAGGCTTCTGCTACTGCTCTATCTAATCCTAACCTCGAATGCACATCCAACCCGTTATAAAAAGTTTACCGTCGTAACCACTCAAGTAATCCATGGTGTAGGCACTTTTGAATCAGTATCTTGAAACACTCCCATGCTTCGTAAAGTCTTTCTCCTTCTGACTGCTTGAACATCAAAATTTTCCCTTCTAAACACGAATAGCGTCATCAGTGACCCCATTGTATTTGAAGGTATCACAAAGCTAGAGGAACCATTTTAAAAGCTAACTCGGATCCTCTGTCATTGTTTTGTGAAGCTGCAAGTTGTTCTGGATCATCTGGATCATAGCTGGCTTGATCTCGAAATTATTGTTCGCGATAGTTGTCTTCGTTATGCTCCCTTGAACCATATCCAGATTTGGTAGTGCATATTCTTTCAAAGTCCTCTCATTACGTGTCATGTTTAGATTTATGGGTAACTATGGTGGTGGTGGTGGTAAGAAAATTAAATTCGTAACTATAACCTAAAATTTTCCTAACTATTCTATTAAAATGTAAAAAATTAAAACTAATATAGTGATGTTGCCTCCCTAGCAACGATGCAAACAACTTGACCGCCTCCAGGCGTACCAACGTCCAGAGTAGAAATCCTACACAAAATATATGGAAAAACGATATCCACAATTATATGGGTCAAGTTGTAATATAGTTACAACAGAGTAGGTGAGTACTCCGAAGATCGTACCCAAAGGAGGCAAGCACTAAATTAATCTTAACTTAAACATAAATAGATCTAATTAATACTCTAATGAGTTTATAGTACGAAGAGATAAAATAAGAGTTTTTGGATTATAATAAAATAAATAAAAGTAACTAAATGAATGGAAAGGAAGAAATCAAATAAGGAAGTAAATATCAAATCTGTACATGGGTGATTAGCTCACTTTGGTAATCATAATCAATTGTTGTCTTGGGCTTTCTTATTCAATCAACTAGTCAATGCACCAGTAGGATCTTCCGATACATCCACTAAAATAATGAGTTGGCGTGGACTACTTATCTTCCAACCTCACAGTCCAGACCGGTTTAGGGTTAAGGTGTTCACGGATAGGCCATACCAATTTTGGGTTAATTCCCACCTTGATGACTTTCTAGGGTTGTTAGGCCTAGGGTTTAGGTTCTTCCTCTCCTGAACAACTGACCCGTTAAGGAATCCCTACAAAACAGTTTATTATTCATACCTCCACTTACTAATCCCCCACAAGTGGATTAGTTCCTCATGGATCTAGTAAACCGTATAAACTTGAATGAAAGAATGAACATGAATAGCAATTTCAAGAGTAATAGTTTAGAAGAAGCCTGATTGTATTGACTTTTAAATGCAGATCCTTACAGAGTTTGAGAATAACTTCAGAATCTGATTTCTTCTCGAAAGTACATAACAAGAATGGAAATAAAGTCTAAAATTATAACACTGCTAACCCGAAACCGTCGTCGAAAAAGGGTTAAGAGGCTTTACCGATCAATCAAAACATTTTATATCCATTTCAAGACACAAAGTCAATCATCAATCAAACATATTCAAATATAAACATTTAGTCCCTTATTGAGGTCTACAAGACCTTAAATACATGCTAAAAAGAGGTCGGGACTAAATCGAACACAAACAAAATTCTTGGAAATTTGAACATTTTTCAAAACTGCAGAGATCACACGCCCGTGCAGTCAGGCCATGGGCCTCACACAGCTACCAGACACACCCATGTGTCCAGGCCGTGCCAAAACAGAGCATGCATACTGACTTGTCCACACGGCCACCAAACACGCCCATGTGGCATGGCCGTGTGAAATTAGGCTAGCTACTGACTTGGTTACACGACCACCAGGGACGCCCGTGTGCCACGGCCGTGTAACCTACCCAGGCACACTTCGAAATGGTCCTTGATGTAACATCCCAAAATTAGGGGTTGTGACATTTGGGTAATTGCATGGTATGCTGGTTCTGGGGGTTGTTAAGGGTGTTTAGGGGCTCTAGGGGGCCTGGGGTCAAGTGTGAGCTCTGGCAAAATATTGATTTTTGGGCACTTTAGGGGGGAGGACTGTTGGAAGCAGGACTTATAGTTTATAGAGTGTGTTTATTCAACACAAGGGAGCTTGTGGTGGTGGTGTCACTTGTGAGGAAAGGAGAGAGGGGTTCGAATCCCACAGTTGACAAATCAAGGCTTCTATTTTTCGTGTCAAGAGAGTGGAAGAAGTAGAGTTCAGTTAGAACTCTGCAAGGGAGAGTGGAGACTTAGTCAAATCGGTTTGAAAGGGAGGTGGAGAGCAATTTGGGGAGCAAAAAGAGGAGTGAATCAAGGGATTGAGGGTGAGAGGTAGTAGTGGCCGAATATGGGGAAGTGAATGGGGGAGTTTCGATCAAGACTTGTCTTTTGGAAGAGTGCACATTCGGTTTTGAGTAGGAGGGTGCCGAAATTCCTTTGCATTTGTGCATTTTGGGCATTTATTCTTTAAGCATTTTGGGGTCATTTTCTCTTGGCAATTTCCTGTTTACTGAAATCATTTTCTCCCATCTTTCTTTTTCTCTCTTTGAGACTTGGCCGAACCTGTTGGAAAGTTACCACTCCTGCAACTCTTGTTCAACCTCCCATCTCTTTCAATTATTCTTGTTCTACTCAATAACCGAAACCCCTAACCCTTTCCTTCTAGCTTTCGATCGGCTTACTTCGTTTCTTCTCATCTTTGGGTTCTTCATTTTGGTTAACTTCGTAGCCAAATCTCAGCCCTGTGTATTAGCTGCTTGTGCCAAATCTCTTCTCCCATTTGGCTCATTTTTGGCCTAAGGTATGGAGTGCCTTCCTCTAGTTTTCTTTCTTGTCTTTCCTCTGAAACTGAATCTCTCACTCTGGTTCTTTTTGACTAAGGCCGAATCAAGTCATTCTCTTCTACCTCTCATCATTTTTTTCTAGCCTTGGATTTCGGAAGTTGATTGGTAAGTAAGATTTAGGCCGAATATAGGTGGTGAGATTATACTCATTGGTTGATTCGTACTCAAGCCGAATGGCTCTCTTGAGTTCTTTTGTGGTCATGATTAAGGTGTTGCTAACATTTGTTTTTCGTGCCAAACACTGCTAGGGTCTCGACGTGCTTAATCAAAGGGCCAACTAAACACCTATCCCTGGCGGTGGATCTCTTGGTTGTTGGTAAGTGGTGTGGATTAAGTTGTCGATTTCAACCTATTCGATATGTCTTACTAAGATTAAGACTTATGGTTTAAAGTGTATTGATTTAATAGATGTGTATTATCGAAGGTTTCAATCTACACTTGTAGCAGGTGTGTAATCTCACACTCACCTTGATGGTTGCATGTGATGCTTTGTGAATCGGCCAAAAGCCGAAAAGCCAAAAAGTCGGCAACTGTGACCACTCGAGCATGCGAATGCTCGTGGTGGTAAACAGAGACATGAATGGTGACTATGGATCGTGGAGAGTGTCGCAAGCACTCTCGCGAAGCTAAAGCCGTAACGGGCCTGATAGAATTTAAAACGGGCTAAATGGGCCCAATGGGCTTACGGGCCCACGAGGGCCAAAATCGATGGAGAAATACTGAATGATAGATGTGATTACGAAATCTGCAAAACTGAGAGCGAAACCACGTATAATGGGCCACATGAGCGTGTGGGCCCGTTTGGGCTTGAAGTGGATTTTAGGCCCAATGGTACCGTAGAGACCCAAAAAGGGTCTCGAGTCGCTCGAGGTGACAGTAGGCCTTCGGAAAGGCCATTAAATGCAAAATTACCAAAATACCCTTGGAGGGTAAATTACCGAAATACCCTGGGTTGCGAAAATACCAAAATACCATTGCAGGGTAAATTACTGAAATACCCCTGGGTTGCGAAATTACCAAAATACCCTTGGAGGGTAGAATGACTGTTATACCCTTTATTGTGGTTGAGAATCGTGTCTATGATTTTATTACACTTTTATATGTTGATACATTGCATTTTATCATGTTGCATGGGGCGGGTTAATGACTGAAGAGAAGTGTAGCCTGTTGGCTCTGCCACATACTATTTTAGTGGCTATGCCACATATATATATATATATACTATGACTCTGGTGGCTCAGCCACAAATACTGTGATTAGCAGCTTGTCTGCAATATTAGTGTGATTGGCGGGGTGGGTTGACTTGATCCCCACAGGTGATGATTGGTTGGTACGGGGGTGTGATTGGTTGGATTAGGTTGGGTTGCATTACATTATCTGCACTTTCATGATTATAGGGCTTAAGCCCAGATTGACGTCTTATGGGCTCGGGCCAGTCAGTGATAGTTTAGGTGATTACACACTGAGTTCTTGTAACTCACCCCTTTTTCCTTTAACCTTGTAGGTAATTCCCAGTGATAGAGGATTTGGAGCCGCGGATGACTCGGTGGTGGCCATACATCAGAGTTATTTCTCGCGAACTTCAGTAAATTCAGTTTTTACCTTATTTTAAGATTAATTACTTTGGGTTAATATTTTGTAATAAGGCCTTTGGATTTTATTTTTCTTTTAACTTTCAAATCGGCTATATTTAAATTGTTAGATGTTTGAATACTGAGTTTTCCAAAATGTTAATAACCGATTTTCAAAATATCACGTTTCCGCAACTATTAAAGTTCGACTTTCACAACAAAACAAATTTTCAAAATAATTACAACTTTATAAAAATGGACATTAAGTAAATCGGGTTTTTACAAACAAACATTGAAACTAGCAGTTTTCAAAAAAGATGTAACATTTTCAACGAACGCTTAGCTTTTCAACTACCTTTTGATGTGGCATGCTAGATCCGGCCATAATGTCTAGGCCGAGTTTGGGGTGTTACATTTATGGTATCAGATCCAGGTCGCAAAACTCGGCTGTGGAATGGGTTTGAAATTTTTCCAAAATCTTTTTAAAATGTGGTTTAGAAAAAGTAATAGTGTTATGGGAAGTATGGCACACTGAGTCTCCGGCACCAAATCTGTAAGTCTTCTTACTTTATATCTGGTTATACGATGAAATGATTGTAGGGAGAAAACTACTAGAAGTAGTGGTAGTACACTGAAACTGTTAGCTATAGGAATTAAGACTATAGAGACTGAAACAGTAGGAAATTCGATCCGCGAAAATGACTCTTATAACTGTTTTTCATAAAAAACTTGTTAATAAACATTGGAACTATAGACTGATTCATAAAATTCTTAATCAGATTAACTCGATTCAGCAATATGAGTACAAGAGGACGTGGACGAGGAACACGCGGCCGTGGTAGGGGCCGAGGTGCTAGGGCTGGATCTTCAGCATCGGGGCATATGCCAGAAAGAGAGGCACTGGCATTGCCAGCGACTGAAACAAGGTCTCATGATCGAACTGTAGGGGACGATGATTTGTCCCAAGCAATGCTGCGGGTTTTAGAACTGGTTGCTGGAGCGAGTACTGGATCAGCAGCTCGAGGGTCTATTTCTGAGCGACTCTAATCGAACGGGGCTGAAATGTTTAGGGGCGTATCTGGTATAGCCCCGAATGCAGCAGAATACTGGTTAGAGGCTGTGGAGCGCATCATGGATGATCTGGACTGCACAGTAGAACAAAAATTAAGAGGAGCAGTGTCTCTACTGCGAGATGAGGCGTATCAGTGGTGGCTTACAGTAAGGGAAGGAACACCAGCTGACCAGGTGACTTGGGAGTTCTTCAAAACGGCCTTCCAGGGGAAGTATGTCGGGGCAAGTTATGTAGATGCCCGGAGAAAAGAATTCTTGAATCTGGTCCAGGGGAATAAGTCTGTAGCAGAATATGAGGCGGAGTTTCTACGCTTAAGCCGGTATGCTCGGGGTATAGTTACGACCGATTATGAGCGTTGTGTGTGATTTGAGGATGGATTACGAGATGAGTTACGGGTATTGATAGCCCCGCAGAGAGAAATAAACTTTGCTGCCCTAGTGGAAAAGGCAAAGATTGCTGAGGAAGTGAAATGTTCTGAGAGACAAAATCGTGACAAGGAAAGGGGCAAGAACAAGAGAGATTCTGGGTTTTCAGGTTCTTCAGGGGGAATTCATAAGAGGGCTAGGTTTGATGGGCCAGTTCGAGTTGGAGTTCCAGTTGCTGTGGGTCGACCGCAACCTTGTGTAGAATGTGGGAAATTTCATTCAGGATAGTGCTGGAGAAGAACTGGTGGGTGTTTCAGATGTGGGTCTAGGGATCATCGGTTCAAAGACTGTCCTCGAGAGCCTGTTCAGACGCAGGTAGTAGGTCAGAGATTTGTGCAGCCAGTGAGAGGTGGTCAGCAGCCACCGAGAGGTCGTGGTCTGCCCAGAGGGGGAAATGGGTTAGGACGTGGTCGTGGAGCACCGGGTAGAGGTGCTGGTAATGTGGGTAACATAGAGGCGATGCAGTTGAGTCTGGTTTATACTGCTCGGCGTCGAGAGGATGGCGACGTACCGAACGTCATAACCGATACGTTTTTTTATATATGATGTGCCATTTACAGCCTTAATTTATATTGGGTCTACACACTCATATGTTGCTTTTACTGTGTCTGGAACTCTGGATATACAATTTGAGTTTGCTGATAGATAAATGTCGATAATTAGTCCCTTAGGACAATCTGTGGTAGTGAATAAGCTATTTAGAAATGTGCCTCTAGAAGTTCAAGGAGTGGTATTTCCTGAAGATTTGATAGAACTGCCGTTCGGCGAGTTTGATCTTATACTAGGCATGGACTGGCTAGTTAAACACCGTGCGACCTTGGATTGCGCTGCTAAGCGTATGGTATTAAAAACCTCAGAGGACGGGGAAGTGATTGTTATAGGAGAAAGAATGGACTATCTGTCCAATGTAATCTCAGCGTTAAGGGCTGAGAAGTTAGTGCGTAAAGGTTGTGAGGCGTTTATAAACATATCAACACAAGCGATCTTTGGGTTTGTGCGTGGAGAAGGTCAGGACAGTAAATGAATTTCTTGACGTATTTCCTGAGGAACTTCCGGGGTTGCCTCCGAATCGCGAGGTCAAATTTGGTATTGAGTTGTTACCGGGAACGACTCCGGTGTCTATCGCCCCTTATAGGATGGCACTGAAGGAGCTGGTAGAACTAAAGGCTCAGATCCAAGAGTTGTTGGATCGAGGATTTATCAGACCAAGTGTATCTACATGGGGAGCGCCGGTTTTGTTCGTGAAGAAGAAGGATGGGTCAATACGTATGTGTATTGACTATCGTCAGTTGAACGAGTTAACGATAGAAAAAACACCTGCTACCAAGGATAGATGATCTGTTTAATCAGTTGCGGGGAGCTTCAGTTTTCTCAAAAATAGATCTAAGATCGGGATATCATTAGTTAAGGGTCAAGGAGGTAGATATACACAAGACTGCATTCCGAACTCATTATGGGCATTACGAGTTTTTGGTTATCATTCGGATTAACGAATGCACTAGCCGCTTTCATGGATATGATGAATCGGGTCTTCCAACCCTATCTAGACCGGTTCGTGGTGGTATTCATAGATGACATTTTTGTGTATTTGAGAACTGAGGAGGAGCATGATTCACATCTTCGGGTTGTGCTACAGATATTGAGGGAAAAGCAAGTGCAAGTTTTGGCTAAAGGAAGTGACATTTTTGGGGCATGTGGTGTCTACCGAAGGGATTAGGGTTGATCCTTGAAAGGTTGAAGCCGTATTGGATTGGAAGCCATCGAAATCAGTGTCAGAGATCCGAAGTTTTCTAGGTTTGGCTGGGTACTACAGGCGATTCGATGAGGGGTTTTCTTTGTTTGCCGCACCTCTAACTAAATTGCTGCGTAAGGGGGTACCGTTTGTGTGGGCTGATAAGCAGCAAGAGAGTTTTGAGAAACTGAAGAAGATTACATTGAAGCACGATTAATTCACTGAGGTGGGGAAAAGAATTCGTTGTTTATTGTGATGCGTCGCACACTGGTTTGGGTTGTGTGTTGATGCAAGAAGGGAAGGTGGTGGTGTATGCATCCCGTCAACTTAGGCCACATGAGTTAAACTACCCCACTCATGACTTAGAACTAGTTGCGGTAGTGTTCGCCCTAAAGATATAGAGACACTACTTGTATGGGGAAAAGTCGATTATCTACACTGACCATAAGAGTCTGAAGTATCTCCTTACCCAAAAGGAGTTGAATCTGAGGCAACAGAGATGGATAGAGTTGTTTAAGGACTATGGTTGCTCGATTGAGTATCATCCGGGAAAGGCCAACATGGTGGCAGATGCACTAAGTTGTAAGGTGGTATCTAATTTGAGTGTAATGTTTGCTCATCTCAGTCTTTTTGAGGATGGTAGTTTGTTGGCAGAACTTCAGGTGAAACTGACTCGGGTTGATCAGATTAAAGAAAAGCTGTTATTGGATGAGTCGTTGGGTTCTCGTTTTCAGCAGGTGAAAAGTGGGGAGACGGTGGATTTTGGACTGATAGTGAAAGAGTGTTATATTTCTGTGGAAGAATTTGTGTGCCGAAGGACTCTAAGTTAAGATAGATGATTCTACGGGAGGCACATAGTAGCCCATACGCTATGCATCCCAGTGGAAACAAGATGTACCGAGATCTACGTGAACTGTACTGGTGGCCAGGACTGAAACGTGAGGTTACCGACTTTGTAAGCAAGTGTTTGACATGTCAGCAAGTGAAGGCTGAGCATCAACTCCCTTCAGGATTACTGCAACCTGTAAAGATTCTACTCAGGGAATGAGAGAGGATAACAATGGATTTCGTTAGTGGGCTACCCCTGACGCCTACTAAGAAAGATTCAGTGTGGGTAATTGTTGATCGGTTGACTAAGTCTGCGCACTTCATACCGGTTTGCACTGACTACTCACTACAGAAGTTGGCCACGTTATACGTGGCAGAAATTGTGAGGCTGCATGGGGTACCAGTGTCTATCATCTCAGACAGGGACCCTAGATTCACATCTCGGTTCTGGAAGGTGTTACATGAAGATTTGGGTACAAGACTAGACTTCAGCACAGCGTTCCATCCCCAGACTGATGGTCAGTCGGAGAGGGTAATCTAAATTTTGGAAGACATGTTAAGGGGCTGTGTGATTGACTTCAGGGGCAGTTGGGAAGACTATTGGCCCTTGCCAGAATTTGCATATAACAACAGCTACCAATCCAGCATTCAGATGGCACCCTACGAGGCATTATATGGTCGTAGGTGTCGTACCCCTACTTGTTGGACAGAATTGGGTGAGCGTTGGGTCCGAAAATGATTTCAGAAACTGAGGAGAAGGTTAAGTAGATTCGGGGTTGGTTAAAAGAAGCTTCTGATAGATAGAAGTCTTATGCAGATCTTAAGCGTAAAGAAATCGAGTACTCGGCGGGAGATTATGTTTTCTTGAAGGTCTCACCATGTAAAAATATTTTGAGATTCGGACGGAAGGGCAAGTAAAGCCCTAGATTCATTGGACCTTACCGAGTAATAAAACGTGTTGGACTAGTCGCATATCAGCTTGAGCTGCCCCCTAAATTGAACTGGATTCACGATGTAGTCCACGTCTCTAGGTTGAGACGTTATCACTCGGATCCATCGCATATAGTGCCGGTAGAGGAAATCGAGTTTAGACCTGATCTGTCATTTGAAGAGGAACCCGTGCAGATTTTGGTCGTGATGTTAAAGTGTTGAGGAGAAAATCCATTTCGTTAGTCAAAGTGTTGTGGCGTAATCACGGTTCAAAGGAAGCCACGTTGGAGCCTGAGGAGGCAATGCAACATCAATACCCCCATCTCTTTGGATCAGGTAAATTTCGAGGCTGAAATTTCTTTAAGGGGGGTAGAGTTGTAACATCCCAAAATTAGGGGTTGTGACATTTGGGTAATTGCATGGTATGCTGGTTTTGGGGGTTGTTAAGGGTGTTTAGGGGCTCTAGGGGGCCTGGGGTCAAGTGTGAGCTCTGGCAAAATTTTGATTTTTGGGCACTTTAGGGGGGAGGACTGTAGGAAGTAGGACTTATAGTTAATAGAGTGTGTTTATTCAACACAAGGGAGCTTGTGGTGGAGTGGTGGTGGCGTCACTTGTGAGGTAAGGAGAGAGGGGTTCGAATCCTACAGTTGGCAAATCAAGGCTTCTATTTTTTGTGTCAAGAGAGTGGAAGAAGTAGAGTTCAGTTAGAACTCTGCAAGGGAGAGTGGAGACTTAGTCAAACCGGTTTGAAAGGGAGGTGGAGAGCAATTTTGGGAGCACAAAGAGGAGTGAATCAATGGATTGATGGTGAGAGGTAGTAGTGGCCGAATATGGGGAAGTGAATGGGGGAGTTTCGGTCAAGACTTGTCTTTTGGAAGAGTGCACATTCGGTTTTGAGTAGGAGGGTGCCGAAATTCCTTCGCCTTTGTGCATTTTGGGCATTTATTCTTTAAGCATTTTGGGGTCATTTTCTCTTGGCAATTTCCTGTTTACCGAAATCATTTTCTCCCATCTTTCTTTTTCTCTCTTTGAGACTTGGCCGAACCTGTTGGAAAGTTACCACTCCTGCAACTCTTGTTCAACCTCCCATCTCTTTCAATTATTCTTTTTCTACTCAATAGCCGAAACCCCTAACCCTTTCCTTCTAGCTTTCGATCGGCTTACTTCGTTTCTTCTCATCTTTGGGTTCTTCATTTTGGTTAACTTCGTAGCCGAATCTTAGCCCTGTTTATTTGCTGCTTGTGCCGAATCTCTTCTCCCATTCGGCTCATTTTTGGCCTAAGGTATGGTGTGCCTTCCTCTAGTTTTCTTTCTTGTCTTTCCTCTGAAACCGAATCTCTCACTCTGGTTCTTTTTGACTAAGGCCGAATCAAGTCATTCTCTTCTACCTCTCATCATTTTTTTCTAGCCTTGGATTTCGGAAGCTGGTTGGTAAGTAAGATTTAGGCCGAATATAGGTGGTGAGGTTATACTCATTGGTTGATTCGTACTCAAGCCGAATGGCTATCTTGAGTTCTTTTGTGGTCATGATTAAGGTGTTGCTAACATTTGTTTTACGTGCCAAACACTGCTAGGGTCTCGACGTGCTTAATCAAAGGGCCAACTAAACACCTATCCCTTGCGGTGGATCTCTTGGCTGTTGGTAAGTGGTGTGGATTAAGTTGTCGATTTCAACTTATTGGATATGTCTTACTAAGATTAAGACTAATGGTTTAAAGTATATTGATTTAATAGGTGCGTATTCTCGAATGTTTCAATATACACTTGTAACAGGTGTGTAATCTCACACTCACCTTGATGGTTGCATGTGATGCTTTGTGAATCGGCCAAAAGCTGAAAAGTCGAAAACTCGGCAACTATGACCACTCGAGCATGCGAATGCTCGTGGTGGTAAACTGAGACACGAATAGCGGCGATGGATCGTGGAGAGTGTCGCGAGCACTCTCGCAAAGCTAAGGCTGTAACGGGCCTGATAGAATCTAAAACGTGCTAAATGGGCCCAATGGGCTTACGGGCCCACGAGGGCCAAAATCGATGGAGAAATACTTAATGATAGATGCGGTTGCGAAATTTGCAAAACTAAGAGTGAAACCACGTGTAATGGGCCACACGAACGTGTGTGCCCGTTTGGGCTTGAAGTGGATTTTAGGCCCAATGGTACCATAGAGACCCAAAAAGGGTCCCGAGTCGCTCGAGGCAATAGTAGGCCTTCGGAAAGGCCGTTAAATGCGAAACTACCAAAATACCCTTGGAGGGTAAATTACAGAAATACCCCTAGATTGTAAAATTACCAAAATACCCTTGGAGGGTAAATTACCGAAATACCTCTGGGTTGCGAAATTACCAAAATACCCTTAGAGGGTAAATTACTGACATACCCCTGGGTTGTAAAATTACCAAAATACCCTTGGAGGGTAGAATGACCGTTATACCCTTTATTGTGGTTGAGAATCGTGTCTATGATTTTATTACACTTTTATATGTTGATACATTGCATTTTATCATGTTGCATGGGGCGGGTTAATGGCTGAAGAGAAGTGTAGCCTAGTGGCTCTGCCACATACTGTTTTAGTGGCTATGCCATATATATATATATATACTATGACTCTGGTGGCTCAGCCACAAATACAGTGATTAGCAGCTTGTCTGCAATATTAGTGTGATTGGCGGGGTGGGTTGACTTGATCCCCACAGGTGACGATTGGTTGGTACGGGGGTGTGGCTGGTTGGATTGGGTTGGGTTGCATTACATTATCTGCACTTTCATGATTATAGGGCTTAAGCCCAGATTGACGTCTTATGGGCTCGGGCCAGTCAGTGACTGTTTAGGGGATTACACACTGAGTTCTTGTAACTCACCCCTTTTTCCTTTAACCTTGCAGGTAATCCCCAGCGGTAGAGGATTTGGAGCCGCGGAGGACTCGGTGGTGTCCATACATCGGAGTTATTTCTCGCGAACTTCAGTAATTTCAGTTTTTACCTTATTTTAAGATTAATTACTTTGGGTTAATATTTTGTAATAAGGCCTTTGGATTTTATTTTTCTTTTAACTTTCAAATTGGCTATATTTAAATTGTTAGATGTTTGAATACTGAGTTTTCCAAAATGTTAATAACCGTTTTTCAAAATATCACGTTTCCGTAACTATTAAAGTTCGACTTTCACAACAAAAACAATTTTTCAAAATAATTACAACTTTATAAAAATGGACATTAAGTAAATCGAGTTTTTAAAAACAAACATCGAAACTCGGAGTTTTCAAAAGAGATGCAACATTTTCAACGAACGCTTAGCTTTTCAACTACCTTTCGATGTGACATGCTAGATCCGGCCATAATGTCTAGGCCGGGTTTGGGGTGTTACACTTGATCCACACGGCAGAGACACACGCCCGTGTCCCTTGGCCGTGTATGCAAAATAGACCATTTGCAAGTCCAAAATGCCACCCACACTTGGGTCATACCTACAAGCTTCAAAGCAATACCAATTCATGCCTCAAAATGCATCCAAACATACCTTTTCATGTATCAATTAATCACTTGCTATACCATCTATACTAATATTCAATTTCATCTCACATTGGTTCAATCAAAGTACCAAAATTCACATTTCAAACATATAGACCAAACATCATGTAATCCATGCCATAATTCATCTTCAATCCACATCTTTCATCAGCCACATAAACATGAAATATACCATATTCATGGCTCATTCATAAGTTCAATATCATTCAACTTCCAAGCCAAATCACATGGCAAGGATTAAGCATTTCAAAACATGCCATAACTTCTAGCCTATACATGCCATATTTCAACTATATACATTTTTCCAAAAGTACCAAAAAATAGATTGTCTATAGTGTGATGGAGATGCTGACGATCCCCGGATCCGAGCTAGCTTTACTGACACTATAAAATAGAGAAACAAATCACATAGTAAGCTTTCAAAAGCTCAGTAAGTTCGTAATATAATACATATTACTTAATAATACTACATCAATACATAATTAAACCATCACATAGATAAATGCATAATTAGGCTCATCATCAATCTCAACCATATGCTTAAGTATCTATTACTTAAACTTTTAAGGCTATCATCAACCACATAGGTTCAAACGTACCTTGATCAACACGTAGTTACTCACCATTCATGCTACGCAATTGCTCGATATTACCTCTCGTTCAACCTTTGTTATTCCTTTTATTTATTCGCACACTTAGTGCCAATTTCATAACCGAAACATAATCGTCACCTCACACTTAGTGCCAATATATTAAACCGAACTTATATCGGTATCACACACACAGTGCCAATTCGATAAGTCGAAGCTTCTATCTTTTCGCACACACAGTGCTAATCGTCTCTGTCTCGTTTCTAATTTCGCACACTTAGTGCCCTCTAATTCAATTCCGCACATAGCATTTCTAATCTCATAGTTATATATATATGTATGTATTCATTCAATTCATATCATATAGATATAGTTTACAACTAGTATTATATCCGAACTTACCTCAGACGTCGCAGTACCAAAACAGTCGATTAATCGAGCACTTTGTCTTTGCCTCGATCTCGATCTGAACTTCTCCTTTCTTGGTCTATACACATTTAAATTCAACTCATTCAATCACCAATTCATTCAATTTAGTCCACACACACATTTTTAGGGCATTTTGCAAAATAGCCCTCACATTTTCACACTTCGACACTTTAGTCCCTATTTCACAAAATCACAAAATACACCAAATTTGTTTATACCCATGTTTGGCCGAATGATCATGTATCTCATACAAGTCGATACATTTCATTTATTTCACAATTTAGTCCTCCAATTTACACTTTTCTCAATTAAGCTCAAATTACTCAATTTCACTAAAAATCCCAAGACAAAATATGATAATCTTTCACATATCTTTCATATTCCATTATCAACTAACACAAAGCTCATGAATTCATTCATGGAACATTTCAAATTCATCATCAATTTTTGTAATTTAGGCATGGGTTTGATAGTACACTAAGCAACGATCACAAAAACGTAGAAATCACTAAAAATCGAGCTCAAAACATACCTTGATTTTGCTTAACAATGGCTGAACCCTAGCTTTCTTTTTCTTTTTCCTTGATATTTTCGGCTAAGATGGATGAATATTCCACTATATTCTTTCTTTTATTATCTTATAATAACATATAATATGTTATTAATTATTAACCTTTAAAAATCAATATAAAATACTATATATTTTAGCCTTATGCCGTCCACCACTTTGTAAAATGGACTAATTGCAACATAAATCCTCCAATTTGTAAAGACAACAATAATTAAGCACTTAACAATCAGCACATAGAATTTTACACTTTATGCGATTAAGTCCTTTTCGCAAATTAAACAAACAATCAATAAAATCTTCACACAGAAATTTCACACAGGCTATTTCACATACTGTAAACACAGAGAATAATATTAAAATAAAATTCTGACCTCAGATTTGTGGTCTCAAAACCACTGTTCTGACTAGGGTCTAAACCGGGCTGTTACAAAAACCTAAGAGAAAGGAAAATTTAAAGACTGAAACTATATAGAAAATTATACAATAGAAAGAGGTGTGTATAACATGTGTTAGCTGAGCCTACTTATAGACTTAGGATGGTCGTTTTCCTTAACCATAAGTCAACTGACGTTCTTGAGTTTAAAGTTGGATTGTGTAGACCAAAACATCCCTAGCTCGTACTAATTTCCTATATAGAGGTGATGTCGCGACACATCAGGTCCTGTGTCGTGACATTGAGGGCAGTGTGCTCAGCTTCAGGGTGTCTTCAGGGGTATGTTGCGACATGCTCAGACTGTGTCATGACATTGAAGTTAATCTTGGACTTTTCTTATTCTGCTCCCTATGTTGCGACATCACATGCTCTGTGTTGCAACCTAGCAACCAGTATTGAGTTAATACGCCTTTTAATGGTCTCTTACACACTAACAAAGTATATTAGCTCACCCATAGGCCTCATTCGGCCCTTAAGGTCAATAAAAGACTCGAATAACACATTTTATTACACTTAACTAAACTTTCTGAAATGTAACTAAAACATAACTAAAATGCTTGTGTTCAAGCTCTTAAAGTGCGAAAACAAATTTAATCTGTTACATTGCATTACGGTAGATCAGCATATTGCCCTCACTGTCACGACATAAGGCCTGGTGTGTCACGAAATCATTTTTGTATGGGAAATAATTACGAGCTAGGGTCATTTTGGTCTACATAATAAAACATTAAGCACTAGGATGACAACTAACCTAGGGTTTAGGACAACGAACACCTTAAAGTCTACAAATAGGCTCATTTAGCACACATTACGGACACCATTCATGTTTTATAATTTTATCTTTAGGTTTACTCTTTAGTTTTTTCCTTTTCTTAGGTTTTAGATTTTATTCTCGTTCTTGTTATTTACTTTGGTGAAGAAATTAGACTCTGGAATTATCATCAAACTCTGTGAGGATTCTACGCTTAATTTCAAGAGAAATCGAGCTTATTCTTTACATTTATTCTTTCAATCAAGTTTATATTGTTTACTAGATCTATGAGGAACTAATCCTCCTGCGGGGGATTAGCGAGTGGAGGTATGAATAATTAACTGTTTTGTAGGAATTTCTTAACGGATCAACTATTCAGGAAATGAAAAATCTAAACCCTAGGCTTGAAACCCTAGTAAGTCATCAAGGTGGGAATTAACCCAAATTTGGTATTGTTTATCCGTGAACACCTTAACCATGAACTAATTTAGACTGTGAGGTGGAAACACAAAAATATACACACTTTTTCATGCCATTTTTAACTCAAATTCATGCAATTTTGGTAGAATTCTTGTCCAAAAATATATAATAATTATAAAATAATTAAATTGCACTTAAATTTTTAACATGTTGAATTTTATTTAATTTTTATTTATTTTCGACAGATTCGCACAAAGGGCGAAAAATGGCTCGACAGACACTGCTAGAAGCCAAAATCGAGAAGTGATTTTGAAGCATCGAGGTGAAATTATTTTCACCCTAAGACGGTCCAAATTATGAATATTAATTCATAATTTAATTAATTTTAATTTTAACCAAAATTATTTGGGGCTAAATAATTATTATTAATTAATTATGAAAAGAGGCCCAGTTGAGCTGAACCGAGAAAATCGATCCAACCGAGCACTAGGCTGCCCAAAACCAACCCACATGCTGACCCAATCAGCTTGTTTGGCTGATTATTTGGCTTGCAAAATACCCCTTGAAGACTCCTTGAATTTGCATTCAAACCCCTCCACTTATCATGCCTTCATAGATTTGCCCTTACCTTAAAATAGCAAGTTCGAAACCTTCAAACTTGCCACATGTGTGGCCGACCATGGGTGTAACATCCATAACCCATAACCATCACCAATTTAGGGTTAAGAGGCATTACCAGACAATCAAAAACTTCTACAGACATTTCATAACATAATTAGACAAACCATATCAAAGTGTCCCTATAACAGCCCGGTTTAAACCCTAGTCAGAAATAGTGGTTTCGAGACCACAAATCTGAGGTTAGAATAATATTTTAATATTATTTTCTGAGTTTATAGTATGTGATTTAGCCTGTGTGAAATTTCTGTGTGAAGATTTTATCGATTGTGTGTTCAATTTCCGAAAAAGGACTTAATTGCATAAAGTGTAAAATGTTGTGTGTTGATTGTTATGTGCTTAATTGTTGTTGTCTTTATAATTTAGAGGATTTATGTTTCAATTAGCTCATTTTATAAGTTAGTGGAAGATGATAGCATGGTTTGTTTGTTATGATTAAATTTCATTAAGGGCAAAATGGTAATTGGTGTATTAATGATAATAAAATAAAACAAAACACAAAATTTGTTCATTTCATCATCTTCCTTGCCGAAATTGAAGAATAAAAAGAAAGTTTTAGGGCTTTGAAACATTCGGCCATTTTAAGCTTCAATTGACCAAGAAAGGAGAGGTTCGGATCGAGATCGAGGCAAAGACAAAGTGCTCGATTAATTGACCGTTTCGATATTTTGACGTCCGAGGTAAGTTCGGATATAATACTAGTTGTAAACTATATCTATGTGATGTGAATTGAATGAATATATATATAACTATGAGATTAAAAATGCCATGTACGGAATTGAATTAGAGAGCACTAAGTGTGCGAAATTAGAAATGAGACAGAGATGATTAGCACTGTGTGTGCGAAAAGACAAAAGCTTTAGCTTATCGAATTGGCACTGTGTGTGCGATACCGATATAAGTTTGGTTTAACATATTGGCACTAAGTGTGTGGTGATGATTATGTTTTGGTTATGAAATTGGCACTAAGTGTGCGAATAAATCAAAGGAATAGCAAAGGTTGAACGAGAGGTAATATCGAGAAATTGAGTAGCATGAATGGTGAGTAACTATGTGTTGGTCAAGGTACGTTTGAACCTATGTGGTTGATGATAGCTTTAAAAGTTGAATGGATAGATACTTGAGCATATGGTTGAGATTAATGATGAGCCTAATTGTGTATTTATCTATGTGATGATTTAATTATGTATTGATGTGGTATAATTGGGTAATATGTATTATATTACGAACTTACTAAGCTTTTGAAAGCTTACTGTGTGATTTGTTTCTCTATTTTATAGTGTCAGTAAAGCTAGCTCAGATTCGAGGATCGTCAGCATCTCTACCACACTATCGGTAATCTATTTCTGTACTTTTGAAGATGTGTATATTTGAAAATGGCATGTATAGGCTAGTTGTGTTGAACCATGTTTGAGATGTGTAAATAGCCATGTGATGTGGCTAGATAAATGTTGGTATATGCAAGAATGATTATGGTATATGAAGTATGTTTTGGTATGGCTTGATGGCAATGAAATGATCGTATGAATGGTAAATTTATTGATGGATTGATGCCATAGTGATCTAGTGATATTGTGGATGAATCGTGCTTGGTTATGCATGTGTTTTAGTTGTGCAATTTGGTATATAAGTTGACATGATTAGAAATGAGATTTGATGGGAGGATAAGTTGATCATTTGACTTGTATTTGGTTGCCAAATTGTGTGTGAAAATAGGCTTGTATGTGCTTGTTGGTTTGACCCAAGTGTAGGTGGCATTTTGGCCTTGCAAATGGCCTATTTTGCATACACGGCCAAGGGACACAAGCGTGTGTCTCTGCCGTGTGGCTCAAGGTCCACTTCGAAGTGTTCCTAGGTAGGTTACACGGTCGTGGCACACAGGCGTGCTTGGTGATTGCGTGACCAAGTTAGTAGCTAGCTTAATTTCACACGGCCATGGCAGACGGGCGTATCTGGTGGCCGTGTAGACAAGTCAGTATGTATGCCCTATTTTGGCACGACCTGGACACATGGGCGTGTCTGGTGGACGTGTGAGGCACACGGCCTGACTGCACAGGCGTGTGCCCTCTGCAGTTTTAAAAAATGTTCAAATTTCCAAGAATTTTCGTATGTGTTTGGTTTAGTCCCGACCTCTTTTTAACACGTGTTTAAGGTCTTGTAGACCTCAATAAGGGACTAAAAGTTTATATTTGAATAAGTTTGATTGATGATTGACTTTGTGTCATGAAATGGATGTGAAATGTTCCGATTGATCGGTAATGCCTCTTAACCTTATTCCAGTGACGGTTTCGGGTTAGGGGTGTTACATTTTATTGGTATCAAAGCTACGGTTTAGTCGATTCTCGGACTAACGTAGCGCGTGTGAGTCTAGCTACACATGCCATATAAATATATAATTGCGATAGTATGATGAATCCTGACAGTTGAAAATGTGTTTTCATATAGTATTGGATCCCGATCGAGCAGTTGCTGACGATGTAGAGAGTAACGCACCTGCTCCCGCTCAAGGGACAGCGCCGGCCACATCTAGGTCAAATGATAGTAGTGAGGGAGGAGAGGCTAAGCAAGCCTTCTTCTTAATGATGAATGAGTGGTTTTCGGAGTTCGTTCGAACGAATCTGGCTGCTCCACAACCTCCACCCCCACAAGTACTTGTTGTGCCACAAGTGATAGATCCGATCCGACTGAATAAGCCTCCTGTGGATAAGGTCCGTAAGTACGGGGCCGAAGATTTTAGGGCCACATCTGATAATGATGCCGAGCGAGCTGAGTTTTGGCTCGAGAATACAATTTGGGTATTTGACAAGATGTCGTTGACTTCTGATGAATGTATTAAATGTGTTGTTTCGTTGTTAAGGGATACCGCGTATAACTGGTGGAAGACATTGATATCCGTGGTTCCGAGAGAGAGAATCACCTGGGATTTCTTTCAAGATGAATTTAGAAAGAAGTATATCAGTCAATGATTTATTTATCAGAAATGTAAGGAGTTTCTAGAGTTAAAACAGGGCTGTATGATAGTTACGGAATATGAACGGGAGTTTGTGAGGTTGAGCCAATATGCGTGGAATGTGTTTCGACTGAAGCTACTATGTGTAAACGCTTCATTAAAGGGCTGAATGAGGATATTAAGTTGTTGGTTGGGATACTTGACATAAATGAATTTGTTGTGTTAGTTGAAAGAGCCTGCAAAGGCGAGGAGCTTAGTAAAGAAAAGAAGAAAGCTGATTCTGAAGCTCGAGATGAAAGAAAAAGATTGATGACTAAGACATTTCAACCTTCGACGAAGAGATTTAAAGATGCAAGCAACTAATCAAATGCTTCATTTGGACATCCGAATAGAGACCGCGCAAGACTAAGTGTTGGTCTGAGAACTCAAGCTCCAATTGAACCAAGTGTTGGAAGTGCTAAAAGCAATAAATCTGAGTGTAGACGGTGTAGAAGACGACATGTGGGAGAATGCTGTGGAAAGTATAACAATAGAGTTTGCTATAAGTGTGGATCACGAGATCACTTCATTTGAGATTGCCCAAAGTTAGCTGAAGAATAAAATGTTCAGAGTGTGAGACCGAGTGACACGACGGCAAGGGGTAGACCACTCAGAAACACCGGGAATGTAAGTGGAAGCCAAAAGAGACTCATCGATACAATTTGTGAGATCGGGCGAGAGCACTGCCGAGCCTATGCTATCTGCGCATCGGAGGAAGCATCATCTCCGGGCGTCATTCATGGTACTTTTACTCTATTTGATATTGATGTGATTATATTAATAGATCCAGAATCTACTCATTCGTATATGTGTGTGAATCTAGTATCAAGTAAGACTCTACCTGTTGAGTCTACTAAATTTGTGATTAGAGTATCGAACCCCTTAGGCAAGTGTGTCTTGGTGGATAAGGTGTGCAAGAACTGTCCGTTGATGTTTCGGGATGTTTATTTTCCGACTAATTTAATGTTGTTACCCTTCGATGAATTTGATATAATTATGTGTATGGGTTGGCTCACTTTTCATAATGCCATCGTGAATTGTAAAAGAAAGAGTATTGAATTGAGAAGTCAGAACGGTGAGATAGTTTGAATTGAATCAAGTGATATGAAAGGGTTACCAGCTTTTGTATTTGTGATAAAAGCTTTGAACTATGTGAGAACGGGTTGCGAAGCTTATCTGGCATATGTGATCGATACAAAAGTGACAAAAACGATGTAACACCCCTTACCTGGGTTCTACGCCAGGAACCGTGCCCGAGGCGTTACCGAACTCAAACCGCTTAATCGCCACTTAGGTTCAACGTCATTACTTGCTATAACCTCATTCTCGACTTACGAGGCCTCACTCATACACACGAGGGCTCTCGAGACTAATCCGAAACTTTTACGATCCTTAAAATTTTTCTCTTTTATACAGGTCTCACACGCCCGTGCAAGATTAGACACGCTCGTGCATGAGCACACACGCCCATGTCCCCAGACCATGCTTAAAAACCCAAGCATTCTGCCAAATGGCCCACGGCCATGGCATGCCCGTGCTTCCCAACCGTGGTGAACACTGACTTCTCTCGCACGACCTAGAGTCTAGACACACGCCCGTGTGGCTAGCCCGTGGCCAACACTGATTAATCCCACATGCCCTAGGCACACGCCCGTGTGACTAGTGCGTGGTCTATTCTGTTTTCAAATATTAACATGCGGGGGCGCCTTGCGGCCACAAAGACACGCCCGTGGGCTGACCGTGTGTCACACATGGTCTAGACACACGCCCGTGTGTCTACCTACATGGTCAATAACAAGACTAAGTGTCAAGTTCTTTTCACCCTTCTAACATACACAACATATACTCATCTAACACCATCATAATCAACTCAAATTGAAGTGCATTCTCACATAGAAAACTACATCTTTCTTTCATATAATGTAATAGCCAACAACCATGGCATTATACAAAATAAGCTATCCATCTATAGGCCAACACATCTTAGCCATTTACAACAAAATTTACTAACTTATCTAGCCCCTATACATGCCATATACAAAACATCAAGTTTCATGTACCAAAGTGTGCTGATATGTGGGCTATATTCTGATGATCCTCGTATCTCGATTCAACGCTTTTAATCTATAAGACAAGGGAAAAGAAAGAGAGTAAGCTTTGAGCTTAGTAAGTTTACACATAAAAAATTAAGCATCATAGTATAAGCCCAACCACAATTAGCATTATACCAACATATAATATACAACTATGCTTAGTCTTTCTATCCATTACTATATTACCAACACATCATAAGTCACCTGCTCATAATTATTGAAATGCACCCCTGCATTCAATATCACATTTACAAAATATACAACACGTCATTATTGCTCAATAATACATCCACATAGCTAATCCACACAACTAATCCACATATCTTATCCATACAGCTATTACACACAGCTAATATACACAATTAATCCATACAGCCAATATCTCGGTGGTTTCGCACTTAGCACACCACAATCAATTTATAAGGTGGTATCGCACTTAGCCTACCACAAAGGTAATCATCGTGATCTCGCACATAGCCACTAAATGATATACCTAACGATAGCATCGCACATAGCCAGCTCATCGTCCATATGCATTTGGATGGTATCGCACTTAGCCCACCATCTAGCATTATCACAACACATGCACAAGTCTATTTACCCAATTATTCATCCATTCACATCTATATTACATTCATTCTACTTGAACCACATAGGTTCCCAATCATTCTCATTCATTCTCATTCATGCTACACCCTAGCTAGCATTTACAAATTGTAAGTATGAATGCGTTGTTTATGCATAGACTTACCTCGATACTCAAAAGTATTGAAATGTGCAATTTAGTCCACCACCTTGCTTTTGCCTCGGTTTCGATCTGGGCTTCATCTTTCTTGATCTATAATGAATAAATCAGTTTATTCAATACACACATTGACTAAATTGACCCACATCTCATACTTTAGCAAAATTACTATTTTGCCCCTAAACTTTCTCATATTTACACTTGAGTCCCAAAGGCTCGTAAAGTGATTTTTATTCAACTTTCTAGCCTTTCATGCTTAGCCGAACCACTTACTCAACTAAAGCATTCAACAATTCTCACTAAATCACCCATGTATGACCAAACTTAAGATTTTCACAACTAAGTCCCTACATGCATTTTCATGGAAAATCACTTAGCAAAAGATGTTTCTACTACATCAAGCTTTCATATTCTTCCATAAAACATCAAAATACATGCATGTCATACATATGTACATTTTTGAACATCCATAATAGCTCACCAAATAGCTATAAATAGCTTACTCATGCTACTAGGACTTCAAAAATACGAAGAATATCAAAAACCAGGCTTAGGAGCACTTACTAGCAAGCTTGAAAAATTGAAAGAACCCTAACAATGGCTTCTCAAATTTTCGGCAGCTATGGGAGGAAGATGAATGAATTTCTATCATCTTTTCACCTATTTTAATCACTTAATTGATAAATGACCAAAATGCCCTTTTTGATAAACTTTCAATTTTAACTCATCCATGCCCATTTTTGTCCAAAAATTAGAATTTGGATAAATTGCTATTTAAGGACCTCTAATTAATAATCTAAAGCTATTCCACACATATAGCTTCTAGAAACACACATTTTGTAACTTTTTCAATTTAGTCCTTTTGGACAATTCAACCATAATTTCACAAATTTGCTTCATGAAACTTTCACACTAGCATGCATACATAATATAAGCCTCAAAAACTCATTCATGACCCTCGGATTTGTGGTCTCGAACCACTATTCCGACTAGGCCCTAATCCAGGATGTTACAACTCTCCCCCCTTTAGAGATTTTCGTCCCCGAAAATCTTACCAGTAAAGAGATTTGGATGTTGCTCTCTCATAGCTTCTTCCATTTCCCACGTAGCCTCTTCCACACCATGTTTCTGCCATAACACTTTCACTAGTGCTATGCTCTTATTTCGGATTGCGGATGGAACGCAGTACTGAAATTCAATCTCGTACCCATGGCCTCTTGCAACTTCTTCCAAAATCTCGAAGTAAATCTCGGATCTCTATCCGATATAATGACACAGTACACCATGCAATCTCACTATCTTTGCCACGCATAACTCAACTAACTTATCCAAAGAATAATCAACACGTACTGGAATAAAGTGAGCTGACTTCGTCAATCTATCCATAGCAACCCACACAGCATCTCTCTTTCTCGGAGTCGTCGGCAACCCCATTACAAAATCCATGGTAACCCGATCCCACTTCCATTCGGGAACCATCACTGGCTAAAGCAATCCCGAAGGCACTTGATGCTCGGCTTTCACTTGTTGGCAAATCGGACACTTAGTCACAAACTCAAATATCTCTTTTCATACCCGACCACCAATACAACTTTCTCAAATCGTTGTACATTTTAAATCTTGCCGGATGTCTTGACAAGCATCCACTGTGGGCCTCATACAAAACCTTTCGAATCAACTCCTCATTTTTAGGAACACAAATTGCATCCACGATACATCGGACAACCATTCAAATCCACTCGAAAATCAAAATCACTTTCTGATCCGCATTAGCTATCTTAGCTTGCATCCCCGTGTCATTTCTTCTGAGCCTCACATATTTGTTGAACAAATAGTGGCTTAGCTCTCAACTCTGCCAAAATAGCACCATCATTAGACAATGCTAAACTCGCTCTCATAACTCTTAGAGCATACAGGGATTTCCTACTTAAGGCATCCGCAACCACATTCGCTTTTCCCGGGTGGTAATCAATGACTAACTCATAGTCTTTCAACAATTCAAGCCACCATCTCTGTCTCAGATTTAGATCCTTCTAATCCATCAAATAATTTAAACTCTTGTGATCAGTAAAGATTCGACACTTTTCGCCATACAAATAATGTCGCCAAATCTTTAACGCAAACACAATCGCAGCCAACTCCAAATCGTGAGTCGGATAATTCTTCTCGTGCAGTTTTAACTGCCTCGAGGCGTAAGCAATTACCTTACCCTCTTGCATCAACATGCAACCGAGACCATTAAACGACGCATCACTATAAACCACGAACTCCTTCCCCAATTCTGGTTGAACCAAAACCGGTGCCTCAGTCAACATTGTTTTCAGTCTCTCGAAACTCTGTTGACATGTCTCAGTCCATTCAAACTTGACATCCTTATGCAATAGCTTCGTCATCGGGGTAGCAATCACAGAGAACCCTTTGAAAAACGTCTGTAATATCCCGCTAATCCCAAGAAACTTCAGATTTCTGACACATTCCTCGGCGGTTTCCAGTCCACAACAGCCGCTATCTTACCCGGGTCAACTCTGACACCATCACCTGACACCACGTGTCCTAGGAATCCGACCTCTCGAAGCCAAAACTCACTCTTTCTAAACTTAGCATACAACTTCTTATCTCTCAAAGTTTGCAAGACAATTCTCAAGTGCTCTTCATGATCGTTCTCATCCTGAGAATAGATCAATATGTCGTCAATAAAGACAACCACAAACTTGTCGACATATGGTCTGAAAACACGGTTCATCAGATCCGTAAAAATCGCAGGTGCATTCGTCAAACCAAACGGCATAACCAAAAACTCATAATGGCCATACCTTGTCCGAAAGGTAGTTTTCAACACATCTTGCTTTTTCACTCTGAGCTGATAATAACCAAACCTCAAGTCTATCTTGGAGAACACTGTAGCTCCCTACAGTTGATCGAAAAGGTCATCGATCCTTGGAAAAGGATACTTATTCTTAACCGTCACCTTGTTCAGTTGTTTATAGTCTATACACAACCTCATAGACCCATCTTTCTTCTTCACAAACAATACCGGAGCACCCCACGGCGAGTAGCTCGGTCTTGGAAAACCCTTATCTGTCAACTCTTGTAACTGAACCTTCAATTCTTTCAACTCTACAGGTGCCATTCTATACGGGGCAATCGAAATAGGTGCTGTTCCCGGAACCAACTCAATTCCAAACTCGACCTCTCTCACTGGAGGTAATCTGGGTAACTCTTTCGGAAACACATCTCGGTACTCACATACCACTGGCACTATTTCAAACCCTACTCCAGCCTCTTAAGTATTCAACACAAACGCAAGATAGGACTCACACCCTTTTCTTAAACATTTCTCAGCCACTAAGAAAGAAATAATCACGGGTAGACTGTCTGATCCACCTGATTCAACTTGAACTACATCTCCACTCTCACATTTCAGTTCAATAAACTTACTACCACAGTTCACTAAGACACTATGGGCAGTCAACCAATCCATGCCTAGGATTAAATCGAACTCATCAAACGGCAACAACATAAGGTTTGCCGGAAAATAATGATTCTCAATCAACAAAGGACAATTCTTACACACTTTGTCCACTAACACATGCTTTCCTAACGGGTTTGACACCATTATCACAATGTCCGTAGACTCAACGGTCATACTTAAACTAGATGCTAATCTCATGCAAATATAAGAGTGAATAGACCCTGGATCTATTAAAGCAATAACAGAGGTGTCAAAGAGAGAAAAAGTACCTGTTATCACATCAGGGGAGGATGCCTCTTCGCGAGCGCGAATAGCATACGTCCTCGCAGGTGCCCGACCCTCTGGTCTCACAGCAGAATCTCTAGGCGCACCTCTACCACTAGCCCCACCTCTTGGGTTCCTTGGTGGTCTACCCCTCGTAGACACTTCACTAGGTCTCACTTCTTGCCTCTCTTCCTTATCATCCCTCTCGGATGCGATTCTGAATAAAGTGGTCGGGGAACCACATTTGTAACATTTCCGATTGTTTCCCAACACTCTCCAGTGTGATACCTACCACAACTTGGACACTCCGGTTTACTCTTTGTATTGCCCACACTTTCCATCGAGGGGGCTTGGACTCTCGAACCCTGACGAGTATTGTCCAAGTCTCGATGCGAATAACCCACTAGTGCCGTCGTCCGAGGACTCATTTCCTTGGATCTTTTCGACTGGGCTTGATACGACTTGCCCATCGGTCTCTTTCTAGCATCTTGGGCTTCACTCACAGCCCTTCTCTTTTCTGAACTCAATTCCTCGGCCTTACTTGCCCTCTCAACTAATACCACGAATTCTTTCAACTCCAAAATGCCAACTAGGAGTTTGATATCCTCATTCAGCCCATCTTCGAACCTCTTGCACAAGATGGCCTCTGTCGACACACATTCTTGAGCGGATTTGCTAAGCCTAACAAACTCACACTCATATTCAGCTACTGTCATCCTTCCTTGCTTTAACTCAAGGAATTCTTTCCTCTTTCGGTCAGTAAACCTCTGGCTTATGTACTTCTTCCTGAACTCTTCCAGAAAGAAGTCCCATGTTACCCGCTCTCTCGGGACCACTAATGTCATTTTCCACCAATGGTATGCCGAGTCTCTCAAAGAAAGATACGGCACACTTCAAACTTTCCTCGGTGTACATGAGAGCTCATCGAACACCCTCATCGAGTTCTCCAACCGAACTCGCCCTCTCGTGGTCGTCATCTACCTTAGCTCTAAACTCCTCACCTCGTGTTTCCTAATCTTATCCACCGGGGGTTTCGATATCCTCACTACATCCATACCTTGAGAAGCCACAGGATTTGGCTGAGGTATAGGAGGAGGTGGAGGAGGTTGAGCATTAGGGTTCGCTCGGACATAATCCGAGTACCAATTACTCATCATATGGAGAAAGGCTTCTCGTGCCTCTTCCCCTTGACCCCTCACCTCGGGTCCACTTTGCACTGGCACGGTTCCTTGCGTAGGAGCCGGTGCACTACTAGCTGCTTCATTTGCAGTCAATGGATCGAAATCCATATTCTATATAAAAGAAGATTTAAAATCATCATAAACCACCACACTATCATCGTACACTTATGGCATGTATAGCTAGACTCTTACACCCGCTACGATAGTCCTAGAACCGACTAAACCATAGCTCTGATACCACTAAATGTAACACCTCTTACCCAGGTTCTACGTCGGGAACTGGGCCCGAGGCGTTACCGAACTCAAACCGCTTAATCGCCACTTAGGCTCAACGTCATTACTCGCTATAACCTCATTCTCGACTTACGAGGCCTCACTCATACACACGAGGGCTCTCGAGACTAATCTAGAACTTTTACGATCCTTAAATTTTTTTGTTTTATACAGGTCTCACATGCCCGTGCAAGATTAGACATGCCCGTGCAAGAGCACACACGCCCATGTCCCTAGACCGTGCCTAAAAACCCAAGCATTCTGCCAAATGCCCCACGACCATGGCACGCCCGTGCTCCCCAACCGTGGTGAACACTGACTTCTCTCGCACGGCCTAGAGTCTAGACACACGCCCGTGTGGCTAGCCCGTGGCCAACACTGATTAATCCAACACGCCCTAGGCACACGCCCGTGTGACTAGTCCGCGGTCTATTCTGTTTTCAAATATTAACATGCAGGGGACGCACGGCCACAGCACACGCCCGTGGGCTGACGTGTGTCACACATGGTCTAGGCACACGCCCGTGTGTCTACCCACATGGTCAAAAACAAGACTAAGTGTCAAGTTCTTTTCACCCTTCTAACATACACAACATATACTCATCTAACACCATCATAATCAACTCAAATTGAAGTGCATTCTCACATAGAAAACTACATCTTTCTTTCATATAATGTAATAGCCAACAACCATGGCATTATACAAAATAAGCTATCCATCTATAGGCCAACACATCTTAGCCATTTACAACAAAATTTACTAACTTATCTAGCCCCTATACATGCTATATACAAAACATTAAGTTTCATGTACCAAAGTGTGCTGATATTTGGGCTATCTTCTGATGATCCTCGTATCTCGATTCAATGCTTTTAATCTATAAGACAAGGGAAAAGAAAGAGAGTAAGCTTTGAGCTTAGTAAGTTTACACATACACAATTAAGCATCATAGTATAAGCCCAACCACAATTAGCATTATACCAACATATAATATACAACTATGCTTACTCTTTCTATCCCTTACCATATTACCAACACATCATGAGTCACCTGCTCATAATTATTGAAATGCACCCCTGCATTCAATATCACATTTACATAATATACAACACGTCATTATTACTCAATAATACATCCACATAGCTAACTCACATAGCTAATCCACACAGCTAATCCACATATCTTATCAACACAGCTATTACACACAGCTAATATACACAATTAATCAACACAGCCAATATCTCGGTGGTTTCGCACTTAGCACACCACAATCAATTTATAAGGTGGTATCGCACTTAGCCTACCATAAAGGTAATCATCGTGATCTCACACATAGCCACTAAATGATATACCTAACGATAGCATCGCACATAGCCAGCTCATCGCCAATATGCATTTGGATAGTATCGCACTTAGCCCACCATCTAGCATTACCACAACACATGCACAAGTCTATTTTCCCAATTATTCATCCATTCACATCTATATTACATTCATTCTACTTGAACCACATAGGTTCCCAATCATTCTCATTCATTCTCATTCATGCTACACCCTAGCTAGCATTTACAAATTGTAAGTATGAATGCATTGTTTATGCATAGACTTACCTCGATACTCAAAAGTATTGAAATGTGCAATTTAGTCCACCACCTTGCTTTTGCCTCGGTTTCGATCTGGGCTTTATCTTTCTTGATCTATAATGAGTAAATCAGCTTATTCAATACACACATTGACTAAATTGACCCACATCTCATACTTTAGCAAAATTACTATTTTGCCCCTAAACTTTCTCATATTTACACTTTAGTCCCAAAGGCTCGTAAAGTGATTTTTATTTTACTTTCTAGCCTTTCATGCTTAGCCGAACCACTTACTCAACTAAAGCATTCAACAATTCTCACTAAATCACCCATGTATGACCAAACTTAACATTTTCACAACTAAGTCCCTACATGCATTTTCATGGAAAATCACTTAGCAAAAGATGTTTCTACTACATCAAGCTTTCATATTCTTCCATAAAACATCAAAATACATGCATGTCATACATATGTACATTTTTGAACATCCATAATAGCTCACCAAATAGCTATAAATAGCTTACTCATGCTACTAGGACTTCAAAAATACGAAGAATATCAAAAACCGGGCTTAGGAGCACTTACTAGCAAGCTTGAAAAATTGAAAGAACCCTAACAATGGCTTCTCAAATTTTCGGTAGCTATGGGAAGAAGATGAATGAATTTTTATCATCTTTTCACCTATTTTAATCACTTAATTGATAAATGCCAAAATGCCCTTTTTGATAAACTTTCAATTTTAACTCATCCATGCCCATTTTTGTCCAAAAATTAGAATTTTGATAAATTGCTATTTAAGGACCTCTAATTAATAATCTAAAGCTATTTCACACATATAGCTTCTAGAAACACACATTTTGCAACTTTTGCAATTTAGTCCTTTTGGACAATTCAACCACAATTTCACAAAATTGCTTCATGAAACTTTCACACTAGCATGCATACATAATATAAGCCTCAAAAACTCATTCATGACCCTTATATTTGTGGTCTCAAACCACTGTTCTGACTAGGCCCTAAACCAGGATGTTACAAAAGAAAGTTGAGTCTGTGCCTGTGGTTTGTGAATTCCCTGATGTGTTTCCTGAAGAACTACCGAGATTACCTCTGATTTGGGAAGTTGAATTTGGCATTGAATTGGTACCGAGAACGACTCCTATCTCAATAGCTCCGTATAGAATGGCACCGATAGAATTGAAAGAGTTGAAGTCTCAGTTGCAAGAGTTGACCGATAGAGGATTTGCACGACCGAGTTTCTCGCCCTGGGGTGCTCCTGTGTTGTTCGTGAAAAAGAAAGACGGCACTATGAGGATGTGTATTGATTATCGACAATTGAATAAAGTGACGATAAAGAAAAAATATATGTTGCCTCGTATTGATGATTTGTTAGATCAGCTGAAATGAGCTACAGTGTTTTCTAAAATAGATTTGAGATTGGGCTACTACTAGCAACGAGTCAAAGAGTTAGATGTACCGAAGACTGCTTTCAGAATGAGGTACGGGCATTATGAGTTTTTAGTTATGCCTTTCAGACTAACGAATGATCCTGCAGTGTTTATGGATTTGATGAACAAGATATTCAGACCGTATTTGGATCGTTTTGTTATGGTGTTCATTGATGATATTCTGATTTACTCTTGTGATGAGGCGCAACATGCCGAGCATTTGAGAATTGTACTACAGACCCTACGTGAGAAGCAATTGTATGCAAAGTTTAGCAAATGTGAGTTTTGGTTGTGTGAGGTTGGTTTTCTGGGACATATTGTATCAGCTGCGGGAATACGAGTTGATCCGAGTAAAATCTCAGCTATTCTAGAATGGAAACCTCTGAGAAATGTGCCTGAAGTTCGTAGTTTTTTGGGACTAGCGGGATACTATAGACGGTTTGTGAAAGGTTTCTCGATAATTGCGACTCCGTTGACAAAATTGCTACAGAAAGATGTTAAATTTGAATGGTCTGAAATGTGCCAACAGAGTTTTGAGCAGTTGAAAGTATTGTTGCCAGAGGTGCCAGTGTTAGTTCAACCTGAGTCGGGTAAAGAATTCATAGTTTACAGTGATGCATCGTTGAATGGTTTGGGTTGTGTGCTAATTCAAGAAGGCAAGGTCATTGCTTATGCTTCGAGGCAGTTAAAGTCGCATGAAAAGAACTATCCGACGCATGATCTTGAATTAGACGCGATAGTGTTTGTGTAACACCCAATACCCGAGTCTGAGGCTCAGACCGGATACGAGACATTACTATGCTTGAACTTGCTTAATCATGACATTACGGGCTATAAAATTTCGTTCCGAAATTAAAACTTCTTATTCTTAAAGAATTCGTACATTTCATGGGCCTACGAGGCCTTAAACTTGTACTGGTAAACTTTCAGAACCTTATCGAAAAACTTTTCTTTGAAATAGGGGTTACACGCCCGTGCATAGGCATACACGCCCATGTCCTCAGACCGTGCCCTAAAACTCGATGATTCGCCAATTTCCACCACCACCATAGCACGCGCTGTGGTCCTATCCCGTGAAAAACCTTAGCATTCGACTTATAACACACGACCGGGCACGCCCAAGTTCTAACAGTGTCATGCACGGCCTTAACACACGGCCGTGGGATTAGTCCGTGGCCTATTCTTACTTATAAGACTAAGGTGCAGTTTATGCACGGCCTAGACACATGCCCGTGTGTCTAACCGTGTAGGCACTCAGAGGCTATTTACCAAACCAATTGCCATCCTAAAATTAAGACCAAACTCAAGCTCAATTCAGCAACTCAATTATTACATCTTTCATGAACAATATAACATGCTTCATTGATATTAATAACATACATACTTAGTCAAACTTGGCCAATCACTTAGCCATTTACAAAAGAATAATAAACTTAATAGCCTATACTTTGGCTCTTCTTAAAACATTTATTCAAAATGTAATGCTACCTATACATTCCATACTTAATAAAACAACTTGTCTATACCAAAATAGCGATTGATAGTGTGCTCCGAGCTCCGATGACGATGATCCTCGATATTAGCTTGGCGGGACTACATGGAAAGAAAGAATGAAAGACATAAGCATTTAGCTTAGTAAGTTTGCATAATACACATAGCAACATTCATACTTAATATAGACCATTTGATATAAACAATGGCATCATAAATTATAAAGCTTACTTACTCATACTTGATTCTTACATAACTCATGAAACTTACTAGTCTCATACTTGATAGGCAAACAAAGTACCTGTATCTCTAGATCACATTGATCAGCATACTTGAACATAATACTCATAATTTCTAATTCATCATTCATAACATGAATAATATTCTGTCCCCACTTGATAATGATTTTGCTTACTAAACTTTCTTGTTATCTCTTGTGAGCTTATCTCATTTGCCCGATGAATTCCTATGAATAACCGAGAATACCAAATCTCTTACCATGAACTTGATGCTAAAGCCATATTTTGGATATGGTCTTACATGGGATATCTCATCTTGGTTTCAAGGCCATGTCTTGACATGGACTTATATGAAATCTTCCTCTTGATAACTTGTTCAATGCAAAGCTTGGATCCTTGGACTTACATGATAACTTGTTCAATGCCAAGCTTGGGTCCTTGGACTTACATGATAAACTTGTCAATGCCAAGCTTGGGTCCTTGGACTTACATGATAACTTGCTTGATTGCCGATGCCATGCCTCGGCTTGGTCTTATACGGACTTTCTCATACTTGATCTCATTAATTTCATTGTTTAACTTAACGTTAAACAATTTCATAATAACATTGTATATTATACTAAGCAATTCAATGATATAAATAATAAAGCTTAGAAATCATACAAACTTACCTGAATATACAAAATGTAGCTAGGTATGCAAGTTAGTCCTCGACCTTGTTCTTGCCTCGGTTTCGATCCGGGCTTCATTTTTCTTGATCTATAGTCATAAATAGATCATTTAATACTCACATTGACTAAATTGACTCTTAAATCATACTTTGGCAAATTTACTACTTTGCCCCTAAACTTTCTCATATTTGCACTTTTGCCCCAAGGCTCGTAAAATAATTTTCATTCAACTTTCTTAAACTTCATGCTTAGCTGAATCATTTTCTCTACTATAACAATCATCAATTCTTGCTATTTTTAACATGTATGACCAATTTTCATAACTATTACAAAATGGTCCATACTATCATCTTTCATGAAATTCACTTAGAAAAAGATGTTTATCTAACATCAAACTCTCATAAACTTCCATAAAACATCATTTAACATGCATATAAATCATGGGTAGATTTTTGAACATGCACTTTAGCTCACTTTATAGCTAAAACTAGCTTACTCATGCTACTGGGACTTCAAAAATACGAAAAAAATATAAAAAACGGGGCTAAGATGAACTTACTAGCAAGCTTGAAAGATGAATAAACCCTAGCTATGGGTTATTCAAAATTTCGGCACACACAAGGAAGAAGATGAATGATTTTTATCATCTTTTTCATTTATTAATCATTTAATATGTAAATGACCAAAATGCCCTTCTCTTAAAAATATCACCATTTACTAGCTCATGTCCATTTTTGTCCAAAAATTATGATTTGGGCAAATTGCTATTTAATGACTTATAATTGCTATTCTAGAGCTATTTCATACAAAATGCTTCTAGAAACTCACATTTTACAACTTTTGCAATTTGGTCCTTTTTGACCATTCAACTTCAATTTAGCAAAATTGCTTCATGAAACTTTCACACTAACATGCAAACATGGCATGAACCTTAAAAACTCATAAATTCACCTCGAATTAGTGGTCTCGCACCACTATTCTGACTAGGCCCTAAATCGGGCTATTATAATTCTCCCCCCTTAGGGATTTTCGTCCTCGAAAATCTTACCAGCAAAAAGGTTTAGATCTTTGGTTTCCATATACTCTCTTCTGGTTCCCATGTGGCTTTTTCTATTCCATGTCTTTGCCACAATACTTTCACTAAGGCAATACTTTTCTTTCTTAGCTGCTTCACTTCTCGAGCTAATATCTTGACTGGTTCTTCACCATAATCTTGTCGGGATGAATCTCTACCTCTGACTGGGGAATTACATGCGAATGGTCTAATTGGTAGCATCTTAACATTGACACGTGAAACACATCATGCATCTTTTCTAACTCTGATGGCAAAGCCAATCTGTAAGCTACAGGTCCAACCTTCTCAGTAATCTCATACGGTCTAATAAAGAGGCGTTCGGCACTTACGCCCATATAAAGCCTCATAAGGCGCCATCTTTATGCTCGACTAAAAACTATTATTGTAGGAAAACTCTACTAATGGGAGAAACTTTTCCCAACTGCCTCGGAATTCAAGAATACAACATTTGAGCATATCTTCGAGTACTTGAATTAACCTCTCGAATTGACCGTCAGTTTGAGGATGAAAAGCGGTACTAAAGTTTAACTTTGTACCCAAGGCCTCTTGTAACTTCTTCCAAAATCTGGATGTGAATATCGGATCTCTATCCAATATGATTGACAAGGGAACTCCATGAAGTCTTACTATTTCTGAAACATACAAGTTTGCCAACTTGTCGAGGGAGTAATCCACTCGAACAGGTATAAAATGGGCTAATTTCGTGATTCTATCAACTACGACCCATACGTCATCTTTCTTGCTTGGAGATAGTGGTAAACCCGTTACAAAATCCATAGTAATACGGTCCCACTTCCACTCCAGAACTAAAATGGGTTGAAGCAAACCCGAAGGTACTTGGTGTTCAGCCTTTACTTGCTGACAAATCAAGCATTTGGAAACAAATTCTGAAATATCTTTCTTCATTCTCAGCCACCAATACTGTTGCTTCAAGTCATTATACATATTGGTACTACCCGGATGTACAGATAAACATCCTTTATGAGCCTCATGCAAAATTTTCTGAATAAGCTCTTCTTTTCTCGGTACACAAACTTTGTCTTTGAACATCAGACTTCCATTGGGACTAATTCGGAAGTCAGACTCAACATCTGTCTCGCACTGATCTCTCTGAACTTGCAATTCACTATCCTCTTTTTGGGCTTCAATGATCTCTTGGAGGAAAATTGGTCTAGCTCTCAACTCAGCTAGAATAGAACCATTGTTTGATAAAGTCATCCTTGAATTCATAGCCCTTAATGCAAATAAGGATTTTTTGCTCAAAGCGTCGGCGACCAGATTCGCCTTCCCAGGATGGTAATCAATGACCATCTCATAATCTTTTATCAACTCTAACCATCTCCGTTGTCTTAAGTTTAACTCTTTCTGCGTCATCAAGTACTTCAAACTTTTATGATCAGTGAAAATTTGACATTTCTCACCATATAAGTGATGTCTCCATATCTTCAATGCGAAGACTATGGCAGCCAATTCTAAATCACGCGTCGGATAATTCTTCTCATGAGGCTTCAACTGTCTGGAGGCATAAGCAATAACTTTGCCTTCTTGCATAAGTACACAACCTAATCCATTTAAGGATGCATCGCTGTAAATCACAAATTCTTTCCTGTCTCGAGTTGTACTAAAACTGAGCTTCACAATAATGCTTTCAATTTTTCAAACTTTGTTGGCATATTTACATCCACTCGAACTTCACATTTTTCTCAGAACAACTTCGTCATCGGGGTTGCAATCATGGAAAACCCCTTGACAAATCGTCTATAATAGCCGGCTAGGCCTAGGAAACTTCTAACCTCAGAGATATTCCTCGGTGGTTTCCAATCCGTAATAGCCGAGATCTTACTTGGGTCTACTCGAACCCCTTATCCTGAGATAATATGTCCCAAAAATCCTACTTCATTGAGCCAAAACTCACTTTTACTGAACTTGGCATACAACTGATTTTCTTGAAGAATCTGTAAAACTGTCCATAGGTGCTCAGCATGCTTATTCTCAACTCAGGAATAAATCAGTATGTCGTCAATAAAAACGACTACAAACTTGTTGAGGTATGGTCTGAAGATGCAGTTCATTAAGTCCATGAATACCGCAGGAGCATTGGTCAAACCAAAAGGCATGACTAGAAATTCATAATGCCCATACCTTGTTCGAAAAGCAGTCTTGGATACATTTGATTCCTTTACTCTTAACTGGTAATACCCCGATCTCAAGTCTATCTTAGAGAACACGGTGGCTCCTTTCAATTGATCGAACAAATCATCGATCATTGGCAATGGGTACTTGTTCTTTACTGTCACTTTATTAAGCTGACGGTAATCTATGCACAATCTCATAGTTCCATCCTTCTTTTTCACAAATAAAACTGGAGCACCCCAGGGAGAACAACTTGACCTTGCAAAGCCTTTGTCTGTTAACTCTTGCAACTGTGTCTTCAACTCTTTCAACTCCGTTGGAGCCATTCTGTAAGGAGTAATAGATATTGCTACAGTACCGGGAGCTAGCTCAATGCTGAACTCAACCTCTCTAACTGGTGGTAGTCCTAGAAATTCCTCAGGAAACACATCCATGTACTCACATACTATTGGCACTGACTCAATCCTTATCTCTATTTCTTTTTCATTCATCACAAAAACCCAATATGCTTCATACCCCTTTCTCATGTATCTCTGTGCTGTCACGTGAGAAATCAATTCTGACAATCTACTCTGTTCATCTGATTCTATGTGAAGGGTGTCCCCATCCTCACATCTCATTTTAATGTATTTCTTCCCACAATTAACTATTACACTATGGGCAGTTAACCAGTCCATACCGAGAATGATATCAAACTCGTCAAATGGTAACAACATAAGGTTTGCTTTAAAACAATGACCTCTAATCATTAATGGACATTCTCTACATACTTCATTCACTAACACACTCTTGCCTAAAGGATTAGACACTCTAATCACAACTTCTGTAAACTCTATAGGCATACTCAAATCGGATACCAATTTCATGCATATGTAAGAGTGTGTAGATCTGGGATCTATTAAAGCAATAACTTTAACATCATGAAGAGAAAAGGTACCCGTGATAACATCATGGAAAGATGCCTCTTCACGAGCGCGAATGGCATAAGTCCGTGCAGGCGCCCTACCCTCGGGCCTCACGGCCTGCTCTCTAGGGTTACCTCTTCCACTAGCCCCACTTCCGGGGTTTCTCTGCGGCCTTCCTCTGACCATACTCCCGAATCTCGGGTTCTGAGTTTTGTCCTCTTTCATCATCTCTGGACAATATTTTATGTAGTGGTCCTGGGAACCACATTTGAAACATGCATTTTCGTGTGCTCGGTATTCCCCTAAATGGCGTTTGCCACAATGTGGGCATTCGGGTCTATCAGATCGAACATTCCCCACACTAGCGACTGAAGTACTCAGTGCTTTATTTCCGAATCTCATTTACTCTTGTCCTTCCCGGAAAATCCAGTGGAAGTAGCCGATCGGGCAGGGAAATCTCTTGACTTCTTGAATGGAGATTTGAATGACTTGTTCCACTGTCTCTTTTTCGAGTCACGGGACTCCATTTCAGATTTCTTCTTCTCTTTTACTAGTTCTTCGGCTTTACAAGCCCTCTCGACTAGCATAACAAATTCCTTCAATTCTAGAACAGCAACAAACAGTTTGACGTCCTCATTTAGCCCGTCTTCAAATATCTTACTCATGATGGCTTCGGTGGACACGCATTCTCGAGCGTATTTGCTGAGTCTTACAAACTCACGCTCGTAGTCAGTTACAGACATCTTGCCTTGTTTCAAATCTAGGAATTCCTTCCTTTTCTGGTCGACAAACCTTTGACTGATATACTTTTTCTTGAACTCTTCTTGGAAGAATTCCCATGTGATCTTTTCTCTTGGGACTACTGATACCAAGGTGTTCCACCATTGATAGGCAGAATCTCTTAAAAGAGAAACTACGCACTTCATGCACTCTTCAGGTGTACATGATAGCTCATTAAATACCCTGATGGTATTTTCTAACCAGAATTCAGCTCTTTTCGGATCATCATCTTTTCTAGCCCAGAATTCTTCTGCCCCATGTTTCCTGATTCTATCAACCGGAGGCTTCTCTCCTCTTACCACCTCTACTACTTGAGGGGCTATTGGAATAGGTTGAGGAATAGGTGGGGGTGGAGGGGGTTGTGCATTCGGGTTCGTACGAATGAACTCCGTTTACCATGTGTTCATCATATGGAGGAAGGCTTCTCTAGCCTCTTCTCCTCCTCCTTGACTCACCATAGTGGGTCTATTCTCGTTATCATTTGGCACCGTCCCTTCAGCGGGAGCCGGCGCATTACTTTCTACGTCATCTGCCATATCTCTTTCAGGATCCATTTACTATATATATAAACATAATTTAAGTAGTCAGGAGTCGTCACACTATCATTCTAAAACATTCTTACGTATGGCATGTATAGCTAGACTCGTGCTCATGCTACGTTAGTCCTAGAACTGACTAAACCGTAGCTCTGATACCACTAAATGTAACACCCCATACCCGAGTCCGAGGCTCGGACCGGATACGAGTGACATTACTATGCTTGAACTTGCTTAATCATGACAATACGGGCTATAAAATTTCGTTCAAAATTAAAACTTCTCATTCTTAAACAATTCAGACATTTCATGGGCCTCACGAGGCCTTAAACTTTTACCGTAAACTTTTGGAACCTTATCAAAAACTTTTCTTTGAAACAGGGGTTACACGCCCGTGTAATATAAGACACGCCCGTGCATAGGCATACATGCTCATGTCCTCAGGCCGTGCCCTAAAACTCAGTATTCTACCAATTTCCACACGACCATAGCACGCCCGTGGTCCTAGCCCGTGTGAAAACCTTAGCATTCGACTTATAACACACGACCAAGGGCACGCCCAAGTTCTAACAGTGTGTCATGCACGGCCTTAACACACGGCCGTGGGATTAGTCCGTGGCCTATTCTTACTTATAAGACTAAGGTGCGCTTATGCACGGCCTGACACACGCCTGCAGTGTCTAATCGTGTAGGCACTTAGAGGCTATTTACCAAGCCAATTGCCATCCTAAAATTAAGACCAAACTCAAGCTCAATTCAGCAACTCAATTATTACATCTATCATGAACAATATAACATGCTTCATTGATATTAATAACATACATACTTAGTCAAACTTGGCCAATCACTTAGCCATTTACAAAAGAATAATAAACTTAATAGCCTATACTTTGGCTCTTCTTAAAACATTTATTCAAAATGTAATGCTACCTATACATTCCATACTTAATAAAACAACTTGTCTATACCAAAATAGCGATTGATAGTGTGCTCTGAGCTCCGATGACGGTGATCCTCCATATTAGCTTGGCGGGACTACATGGAAAGAAAGAATGAAAGACATAAGCATTTAGCTTAGTAAGTTTGCATAATACACATAGCAACATTCTTACTTAATATAGACCATTTGATATAAACAATGGCATCATAAATTTAGCTATATAAAGCTTACTTACTCATACTTGATTCTTACATAACTCATGAAACTTACTAGTCTCATACTTGATAGGCAAACAAAGTACCTGTATCTCTAGATCACATTGATCAGCATACTTGAACATAATACTCATAATTTCTAATTCATCATTCATAACATGAATAATATTCTGTCCCCACTTGATAATGATTTTGCTTACTAAACTTTCTTGTTATCTCTTGTGAGCTTATCTCATTCGCCCGATGAATTCCTATGAATAACCGAGAATACCAAATCTCTTACCATGAACTTGATGCTATGCCATATTTTGGATATGGTCTTACATGGGATATCTCATCTTGGTTTCAAGGCCATGTCTTGACATGGAATTATATGAAATCTTCCTCTTGATAACTTGTTCAATGCCAAGCTTGGATCCTTGGACTTACATGATAACTTGTTCAATGCCAAGCTAGGGTCCTTGGACTTACATGATAAACTTGTCAATGCCAAGCTTGGGTCCTTGGACTTAAATGATAAAGTTGTCAATGCCAAGCTTGGGTCCTTGGACTTACATGATAACTTGCTTGATTGCCGATGCCATGCCTCGGCTTGGTCTTATACGGACTTTCTCATACTTGATCTCATTAATTTCATTGTTTAACTTAACGTTAAACAATTTCATAATAACATTGTATATTATACTAAGCAATTCAATGATATAAATAATAAAACTTAGAAATCATACAAACTTACCTCAATATACAAAATGTAGCTAGGTATGCAATTTAGTCCTCGACCTTGTTCTTGCCTCGGTTTCGATCCGGGCTTCCTTTTTCTTGATCTATAGTCATAAATAGATTATTTAATACTCAAATTGACTAAATTGACTCTTAAATCATAATTTGGTAAAATTACTATTTTGCCCCTAAACTTTCTCATATTTGCACTTTTGCCCCAAGGCTCGTAAAATAATTTTCATTCAACTTTCTTAAACTTCATGCTTAGTTGAATCATTTTCTCTACTATAAAAATCATCAATTCTTGCTATTTTTAACATGTATGACCAATTTTCATAACTATTACAAAATGGTCCACACTATCATCTTTCATGAAATTCACTTAGAAAAAGATGTTTATCTAACATCAAACTCTCATAAACTTCCATAAAACATCATTTAACATGCATATAAATCATGGGTAGATTTTTAAACTTGCACTTTAGCTCACTTTATAGCTAAAAATAGCTTACTCATGCTACCAGGACTTCAAAAATACGAAGAATATCAAAAACGGGGCTAAGATGAACTTACTAGCAAGCTTGAAAGATGAGCAAACCCTAGCTATGGGTTCTTCAAAATTTTGGCACACACAAGGAAGAAGATGAATGATTTTTATCATATTTTTCCTTTATTAATCATTTAATATGTAAATGACCAAAATGCCCTTCTCTTAAAAATATCACCATTTACTAGCTCATGTCCATTTTTGTCCAAAAATTATGATTTGGGCAAATTGCTATTTAAGGACTTATAATTGCTATTCTAGAGCTATTTCATACAAAATGCTTCTAGAAACTCACATTTTACAACTTTTGCAATTTGGTCCTTTTTGACCATTCAACTTCAATTTAGCAAAATTGCTTCATGAAACTTTCACACTAACATGCAAACATGGCATGAACCTTAAAAACTCATAAATTCACCTTGGATTAGTGGTCTCGCACCACTATTCTGACTAGGCCCTAAATCGGGCTGTTACAGTTTGCATTGAAGATATGGCGTCACTACCTATTCGGTGAGAAATATCATATTTATACTGATCAGAAGAGCTTGAAGTACTTGATGACTCAGAAAGAATTGAATTTGCGATAGAAAAGATGGTTGGAGCTGTTGAAAGATTACAAACTTGTGATTGATTACCATCATGGCAAAGCTAACGTAGTTGCTGATGCCTTGAGTTGAAAGTCATTATGTGCTTTGTGAGCTATGAGTACTCAGATAAATCTATGTGATGATGACTTAGTTTTGGCTGAGTTGAAAGTGAGACCGATATTTATACGTCAAATTTATGATGCTCAGAAGATTGATGTTGAGATGATGACTAAACCAGCTCAATGTGATTTGAATTCTGATTTAGAATATTTGAGTTAATAGTGATGATTGTTTGTGATTCAAAGATCGGATTTGTATTCCGAAGAATTCAGAGTTGATTCAGTTGATTTTGAACGAAGCTCATAATAGTCGTTTGACTGTGCATTCGGGAAGTACAAAAATGTATAATGATTTGAAACAGTTTTATTGGTGGCATGGTATGAAATGAGATATCTCTGACTTTGTGTCGAAGTGTTTAGTTTGTCAGCAAGTTAAAGCTGAACATCAGGTTCCGTCTAGATTGTTACAACCGATTATGATTCCTGAGTGGAAATGGGAGAGAATCACAATGGAATTTGTGTCGGGTTTGCCTTTATCTCTGGGAAAGAAAGATGCAATCTGGGTGATAGTTGACAGATTGACGAAATCAGCTCATTTTGTTCCGGTGAGAACAGATTATTCACTCGATAAGTTAGCTGAGTTATATATTGCTGAAATTGTGAGATTGCACGGGGTGCCACTATCTATTGTATCTGATAGAGATCTGAGATTTACCTCGCGATTTTGGAAGAAATTACAAGAGGCTTTAGGCACAAAAATGCATTTCAGTACTGCTTTTCATCTGCAAATGGATGGACAATCTGAGCGGATCATTCAGGTTCTCGAAGATATGTTGAGGTGTTGTATTCTTGAATTTGAAAGTACATGGGAAAAGCATTTATCGTTGATTGAGTTTGCGTACAACAACAGTTTTCAATCTAGCATTAAAATTGCACCGTATGAGGCTCTTTACGGTCAAAAATGTCAAACTCAATTGTATTGGACTGAGCTGAGTGAAAATAAGATTCACGGAGTTGATTTGATAAAAGAGACTAAGCAGAAAGTAAACGTGATTCGAGACAGTTTGAAAGCGGCCTCAGATCATCAGAAGTCTTATGCAGACCTGAAACGAAAAGATATTGAATTTGAGGTTGGTGACAAAGTGTTTTTAAAAGTATCTCCGTGGAAAAAGATACTTCAATTTGGCCGAAAGGGCAAGTTGAGTCCGAGGTTCATCGGGTCGTATGAGATCATTGAACGGATTGGACCGGTTGCTTATAGATTGATCTTGCCACTTAAATTAGAGAAAACTTATAATGTGTTTCATGTGTCGATGCTTCGACGGTACAGATCTGATCCGTCTCATGTGATTGCTTCTACTGAGGTTTAAATTCAGTCAGATTTGTCGTATAGTGAAGAACCGATTCAAATTTTGGCATGAGAAATCAAAGAGTTGAGAAACAAAAGAATTTTCTTAGTGAAAGTGTTGTGGCACAAACATGGAGTTGAAGAGGCTACGTGGGAGACTGAGAACGTTATGAGAGAGCAATATCCACATTTATTCACTGGTATGATTTTCGGGGACAAAAATCCCTAAGGGGGGAGAGTTGTAACAGCCCAGTTTAAACCCTAGTCAAAAACAGTGGTTTCGAGACCACAAATCCGAGGTCAGAATAATATTTTAATATTATTTTCTGAGTTTATAGTATGTGATTTAGCCTGTGTGAAATTTCTGTGTGAAGATTTTATCGATTGTGTGTTCAATTTCCAAAAAGGACTTAATCGCATAAAGTGTAAAATGTTGTGTGCTGATTGTTATGTGCTTAATTGTTGTTGTCTTTATAATTTAGAGGATTTATGTTGCAATTAGCTCAATTTATAAGTTAGTGGAAGATGATAGCATGGTTTGTTTGTTATTATTAAATTTCATTAAGGGAAAAATGGTAATTGGTGTATTAATGATAATAAAATAAAACAAAACACAAAATTTGTTCATTTCATCATCTTCCTTGCCGAAATTGAAGAAGAAAAAGAAAGGTTCAGGGCTTTGAAACATTCAGCCATTTCAAGCTTCAATTGACCAAGAAAGAAGAGGTTCGGATCGAGATCGAGGCAAAGACAAAGTGCTCGATTAATCGACCATTTTGATATTTCGACGTCCGAGGTAAGTTTGGATATAATACTAGTTGTAAACTATATCTATGTGATGTGAATTGAATGAATATATATATAACTATGAGATTAGAAATACTATGTGAGGAATTGAATTAGAGAGCACTAAGTGTGCGAAATTAGAAATGAGATAGAGATGATTAGCACTATGTGTGCGAAAAGATAGAAGCTTTGGCTTATCAAATTGGCACTGTGTGTGCGATACCGATATAAGTTCGGTTTAACATATTGGCACTAAGTGTACGGTGACGATTATGTTTTGGTTATGAAATTGGCACTAAGTGTGCGAATAAATCAAAGGAATAGCAAAGGTTGAACGAGAGGTAATATCGAGAAATTGAGTAGCATGAATGGTGAGTAACTATGTGTTGATCAAGGTACGTTTGAACCTATGTGGTTGATGATAGCTTTAAAAGTTGAATGAATAGATACTTGAGCATATGGTTGAGATTGATGATGAGCCTAATTGTGTATTTATCTATGTGATGATTTAGTTATGTATTGATGTGGTATAATTGGGTAATATGTATTATATTACAAACTTACTAAGCTTTTGAAAGCTTACTGTGTGATTTGTTTCTCTGTTTTACAGTGACAGTAAAGCTATCTCGGATCCGGGGATCGTCAGTATCTCTATCACACTATCGGCAATCTATTTTGGTACTTTTGAAGATGTGTATATTTGAATATGGCATGTATAGGCTAGTTGTGTTGAACCATGTTTGAGATGTGTAAATAGCCATGTGATGTGGCTAGATAAATGTTGGTATATGCATGTGTAACACCCCTAATCCCGTATCCGTCGCTAGATTAGAGTTAAAGATATTACCGTACAGATCGGAAACTTTTATAGATAATTCATATTACAAAACATCATTTCACATCAAAGAGTCCCTTCTATAGGTCAATGAGACCTTAAACATACTTTAGAGTAGGGCCGGGACTATACCGAACTGTTACGAAAATTCTCAGAAATTTAAAACTTTTCTAAGTTATGTAGGACACACGCCCGTGTGGGCTAGCCGTGTGCCTCCCACGGACACCAGACACCCCATGGGTCTTGGTCGTGCCAAAACAGGGCATGTATACTAACTTTTGCACACGGCTACTAGGCACGCTCGTGTACCATGGCCGTGTACTCTTAGGCCATATACTGACTAAACCACACGGCTACTCGGCACACCCGTGTGCCATGGTCGTGTGCCCTTAGCTCGCTACTGACTTACTCCCACGGTCATCAGGCACGCCCGTGTGCCACAACCGTGTGGCAAAATAGGCCATTTGCAAGGCCAATATGCCACCCACATTAGGGTCATACCTACAAGCAAATTACCAATACATTTCATGTACATTTGATAACCAAGAACATATCAAAATAATCATCCAATTTCTACATTCCAATCCAATTCCATTCATGCCAATTTACAAGACTAAAACTCATGTACACACAAGCATAATTCATTCATACATTTACCATAAACTTAACCATTTCATATGCTATCAACCATACCAAAAAATGAACCATTTTATCATATTCATTAAAGCATATTACCAACACATAACTAGCCAAATCACATGGCTAAGTTCATACATCAAACTTACACCAAAATACTAGCTTATACATGCCAAATCTAGCTATATAAATTTCCAAAAGATACCAAATTGAGTTTGCGTAGTGTGATGACAATCCTCGACTGTCCCCAAGCCTTCAGTAGCTTTGACGATCTATAAAACAGAGAAAACACACACAGAGTAAGCTTTCCAAAAGCTTAGTAAGTCATATACAAATAAACTTAACTTAAAATATACTTATCATATTTATACAATGACAATAATGGTTCTCATAGCATATACATCTCACATAGAGTTTGGCTCAATTGTTTAGCCATAATTTATCACATACTTCAACTCATTACCACATATACACATAGTTCATCTCAGCATAATTTCACATATCATCTCATCATTCCATTGCACATATTCATTTTAGTAAGTTCATATAGATACTTACCTTTTATACACACCTTGTGTACTTATTAAATGTACCTGAAACGGATTTATAATCCACGTAACCTTTCGTATCACAGACTTGCCCGTTGAACCGTTCGGAATCTAATAGGATGTTCAAAAACCTCGAAATAGTCATACAATGCCAACGTCCCGCATTTGAGGTCTTACATGTACTCAGATATCTTTGCCACTTGTCCCGCATGGGTCTTACACAAATCAATACGATGCCAATGTCCCAGACATGGTCTTACACGTAAATCTCGTATCGATGCCAACGTCCCAGACGTGGTCTTACACGAAATCTCATATCAACGCCGACGTCCCAGACGTGGTCTTACATGATATTTCAGAACAGATACCTATGTCGTGACATAGCTTATCCTATCTATTCCTAGGTTCGTACGGGACTTCTCGGACATTGCCACTATGTCGTTCTTTTATCAAAATTCACGTACACGTCATCTCATAAACAGTCATTGTAAAAAATAGTTATGAGAACATACTCAATTCAATACAAATATTTTTTTTTTTGCATAATAACTTACCTCGGATTTGATTTAACGAAAACGGAAACGACTACTCAGTTACTTTCACTTTCCTGCGATCTAAGTCTGTTTTCGTCGATTCTTGATCTAAACATATTCAAATTTAACCCTTTTATTCACTAACATATTCATTTCAATCCAAGAACACACACATTTGGGGTTATTTGCAACTTAACCCTCACATTTGCACATTTTATCAATTTAGTCCATTTCTCAAAACATCAAATACACAAAATCATCACATGCTCATGCTTAGCCAAATTCTTATGTATATCATACAAGCCCATATTTTCCATCAAATTTGCAATTTAGTCCTTCAAATTGCTATTTTCTCAATTTAGCCTTAATTAGCTAACTTCATCAAAATTTCAAGAACAAAATATGTTTATCTAACACATATCTTTCATTTAACAACTAAACTCATCATAAAGCTTATCAATTCATCTATGGCACAATTCACAAATATCATCAATTCTTCAAATTACAACATGGGCTTGATAGTAGACTAAGCAACAATCTCAAAAACATAAAAATCATCAAAATCTAAAGCCAAAACATACCTAAATTTGAGCTTGAAATGGCCGAAACCCTTGAAGCTTTTGTTCTTTCTTTTTCTTTCAATATATTCGGTGGAAGAATGGATGAATAAATGTCCATTTTCATGCTTTATTTTATTTTAACATAATTTAATACATAAATGACATATTTAACCTTTAATAAAACATATAAAACATATTGATACAAGGTCATTTATGACCTTTGCCGTCCACTTACTAAAATAATGACTAAATTGCCACATAAATCCCTCACACTTATAAAAACATGACAAGTAAGCATCCTTTCATAAAACATGAAAATTTTGCATTTCAATGGAATTCAATCCTTTTATCAAATTAAGCACATAAACAGACAAATTAGCTTACGAAATTTTAGCACATGCTTAATCATATATCATAGGCACGGAAAATAATATTAAAATATTATTCAGACTCAGATTTATGGTTTTGAAACCACTGTTCCGACTAGGGTATAAATCAGACTGTTACAATTCTCCCCCCTTAGGGATTTTTGTCCTCAAAAATCTAAACAGATTAAGATATTGTTGTCTCATTGTATCTTCAGGTTCCCACGTAGCCTCTTCTATTCCGTGTCGATTCCACAATACTTTCACTAACGGAATTTTCTTGTTTCTCAGTTCTTTCACTTCACGAGCTAAGATACGGATCAGTTCTTCCTCATATGTCATATCAGATCGAATTTCAATCTCAGAAGGAGTAATCACATGTGACGGATCGGAATGTTATCTACGGAGCATCGAAACATGAAATACATTATGTATCTTTTCTAGCTCGGATGGCAACAACAATCGGTATGCAACTGGTTTAACTCGTTCAATAATTTCATATGGCCCGATGAATCTCGAACTTAACTTGCCTTTACGTCCGAATCGGAGTACCTTCTTCCACAGAGATACTTTCAAAAACACTTTGTCACCGATTTCAAATTCAATTTCTTTTCGTTTCAAATCCGCATAAGACTTCTGACGATCAGATGCCGATTTCAGACTGTCTCGGATTACTTTTACATTTTGTTCTGCGTCTTTTATTAAATCAACCCCGTGTATCTTATTTTCACTAAGCTCGGTCCAATACAGAGGTGTGCGACATTTACGGCCGTACAAAGCTTCATAAGGTGCCATTTTGATACTCGATTGGAAACTGTTGTTATAAGCAAATTCAATTAATGGCAGATACTGTTCCCACATACCATTAAACTCAAGAATGCAGCATCTTAACATATCCTCGAGAATCTGAATGATTCGTTCAAATTGACCATCCGTTTGCGGATGAAATGTTGTACTGAAATGCAATTTCGTGCCTAAGGCCTCTTGTAACTTATTCCAGAATCTTGATGTAAATCACGGATCTCTATCAGACACAATAGACAATGGCACTCCGTGCATTCTCACAATCTCAGAAATGTAAAGCTCGGCTAACTTTTCAAGTGAGAAATCTGATCGTACCGGAATAAAATGGGTAGATTTCGTCAATCGATCAACTACGACCCAAATCGCATCTTTCTTTCTAAGAGTCAGAGGCAATCCAGATACAAAATCCATCGTCACTCTATCCCATTTCCACTCGGGAATCAGAATCGACTGTAACAAACCAGACGGAACCTGATGTTCTGCTTTCACTTGCTGATAGACTAAGCATTTTGATACGAAATCAGAGATATCTCATTTCATACCAGACCACCAATAATGTTGCTTCAGATCATGGTACATCTTTGTACTTCCCGAATGAACATATAAATGACTGTTATGTACTTCGTTTAAAATTAATTGAATTAACTCATGGTTTCTTAGAACATAGATACGATCTCGAAATCTCAAGTAATCATCAACAACTCGAAAATCAAAATCAGAATTAGAATCGCTCTGAGCTCGTTTTTCTAACATTTCATTATCAACTTTCTGAGTATCACATATCTGTTGTAAGAACAACAATTTTTCTTTCAATTCAGCTATCACTGAACTATCATCAGACGAATATAGTCGGGCATTCAAAGCACGTAATGCAAACAATGATTTCCTACTCAACGCATCAGCAGTGACATTTGCTTTACCTGGGTGATAATCTATCATAAGCTCGTAGTCTTTCAACAACTCTAGCCATCTTCTCTGTCGCGGATTCAAATCTTTCTGAGTCATCAGATATTTCAAACTTTTATGATCTGAAAATACGTGACATTTTTCACCAAACAGATAATGGCGCCAAATCTTTAGTGCGAACACAATCATAGCTAACTCAAGGTCATGTGTCAGATAGTTCTTCTCATGAGGCTTTAACTGTCTTGAGGCATAAGCTATTACTTTGCCTTCCTGCATCAATACACATCCCAGACCGTTCAACGAAGCATCACTGTATATTACAAACTCTTTTCCCGATTTTGACTGGAGCTTCAGTTAACAGAGTTTTCAACTGATCAAAGCTTTTCTGACATTTATCGGACCATTCAAACTTCACATCTTTCTAAAGCAATTTAGTCAACGGAGTAGCTATCGTCGAAAAGCCTTTTAAAAATCTGCGGTAATAACCAGCAAGTCCTAGAAAACTACAAATTTTAGATACATTATTCAGAGGTTTCCAATCTAGTATAACAGAGATCTTGCTTGGGTCGACTCTTATTCCAGAGGCCGATATAACGTGTCCCAGAAAACTGACTTCACGCAACCAGAATTCGCATTTGCTGAATTTCGTATACAATTACTTTTCTCTCAGAGTTTGCAACACAATTCTCAGATGTTCGGCATGTTCAGTCTCATCCCGTGAATAAATCAGAATGTCGTCTATGAATACAACCACAAATCGATCTAGGTACGGTCTGAAAATTCTGCTCATCGATCCATAAAAAGCGAGAGCATTTGTTAGTCCAAATGGCATAACTAAAAATTCATAATGCCCGTACCTCGTTCTGAAAGTAGTTTTCGGAATGTCTGAATCTTTTACTCGCAACTGGTAGTAACCCGATCTCAGATCTATCTTTGAAAACACAGTAGCTCCTTTTAACTGATCAAACAAATCGTCAATCCTGGGCAATGAATATTTGTTCTTTATGGTCACTTTGTTCAACTGACGGTAGTCAATGCACATTCTCATCGTGCCATCTTTCTTTTTCACAAACAGAACGGGAGCACCCCTTGGTGAGAAACTCGGTCTAGTAAACCCTCTGTCAGTCAACTCTTGTAACTGTGACTTTAACTCTTTCAACTCTGTTGGCGCCATTCTATACGGAGCTATCGAAATAGGTGTAGTACCAGGCAATAATTCTATACCGAATTCAACTTCACGTATCGAAGGCAAACCCGGTAGTTCTTCGAGGAATACATCAGAAAACTCACAAATAACTGGCACTAATTCAACTTTCCTTGCAGATACTTTTGAGTCAATTACATAAGCAAAATATGCTTCATAGCCCTTTTTTCACATAATTCTGGGCTTTCAATATAGATATCACAACAGGTAATCCATTCAAGTCATTAGACTCAACTCTGACTATTTCATCATTCGGACATCTCAAATCAATAATCTTTCTTTTACAATTCACAACATCATCATGTAATGTTAACCAGTCCATTGCCAGAATGATATCAAACTCATCAAACGGTAATAGCATCAGATCAGCAGGAAAACAAATATCTCGAAACTTTAACGGACAATTCTTGCATATTTTGTCAACCAGGACACTTTTACATAAGGGGTTCGATACTTTTATAACAAACTCAGTAGACTCTACAGGCAAAGTCTTACTGATTACCAAATTCATGCATATATACGAATGAGTAGAACCGGGGTCTATCAATGCAATCACGTATATCATAAAGTGTAAAAGTACCGCTTATAACATCGAGAGATGAAGCTTCCTCACGAGCTCAGATAGCATATGCTCTGGCAGGCGCTCTAGCTTCAGATCTCACAACAGTGTCTCTATTAGTTCTCTGGCTACCACTGACGTTTCTCACATTTCGCGAAGGTCTACCTCTCGCTGGTGTATTATCAGATCTCGGATTTTGAATAGTCTCTAGCTCAACAGACTCTGGACAATATCGAACAAAATGATCTAACGATCCACATCTAAAGCAAGCCCGATCATTCAATCTACAACTTCCCAGATGCCTTTTTCCACAATGCTTACACTCGGGTCTTTCAGAACGGACATTTCCAATACTTGCTATTGAAGTTGCCAGAGTTTTGGAGCTCAACTGTGATCTAGCTCGATCTCTATTCGATTGTCCCACATTAGCCTTTGAATAACTATGCTCATCTCGAAATTTCTTCGAAGCAGGCTGAAATGATCTACTCTGAAATCTCTTTCTTACATCTCTAGCTTCAGACTCAGCTTTTCTTTTATCTTTCCCGAGTGCTTCAGCTTTGCATGCTCGGTCAACTAGCACAACAAACTCTTTTATCTTTAAAATCCCGACTAATAAGTGGATATCTTCATTAAGGCCATCTTCGAATCTTTTGCACATTGTTGCCTCAGTGGATACACATTCACGAGCATATTGACTCAGTCTTACGAACTCTCGTTCATATTCTGTGATAGACATTCGGCCCTATTTCAGTTCTAGAAATTCCTTTCATTTCTGATAGATGAATCTCTCACTGATATATTTCTTTCGAAACTCAATCTGAAAAAAGTCCCATGTCACCCGTTCTTTCGGAACAACAGAAATTAGGGTTTTCCACCACTGATAGGTTGCATCCCGTAATAGCAAAACAACACATTTAATACTTTCATCTGGAGTTAAAGACATTTCATCAAATACCCGGATTGTGTTTTCTAACCAGAACTCGGCCTTTTCAGCATCATCATCATTAGTAGCCCTGAACTCTCCAGCCCCATATTTACGGATCTTGTCAATAGGAGCTTATTCAACGGATTTGGATACATAACAGGTGGCACAACTGTAGTCTGAGGGCGATTAACCGGGGGCGGAGGTTGCGAAATAGTCGGGTTATTTCTTACGAATTGAGTGGACCATTCACTCATCATCTGGAAGAAAGCTTGTTTAGCTTCTCCCTCTTGACCGCTCGTAACCGGTCTCGGATCAGAGGGCGTTGTCCCTTCAACGGGAGCAGGCGCATTACTTTCTACGTCGTCAGCTACGGCTCTTTCAGGATCCATTACTATACGAAAATCACATTTTATACATTAAGACTCATTACACTAGCACAGTTCAGAAATATGGCATGTATAGCTAGACTCTGACACGCTACGTTAGTCTGAGAATCGACTAAACCATAGCTCTGATACCAACAAATGTAACACCCCTAATCCCGTATCCGTCGCTGAATTAGGGTTAAAGATATTACCGTACAGATCGGAAACTTTTATAGATAATTCATATTACAAAACATCATTTCACATCAAAGAGTCCCTTCTATAGGTCAATGAGACCTTAAACATACTTTAGAGTAGGGCCAGGACTATACCGAACTCTTACGGAAATTCTCAGAATTTTAAAACTTGTCTAAGTTATGCAGGACACACGCTCGTGTGGGCTGGCCGTGTGCCTCCCACGGACACCAGACACCCCATGGGTCTTGGTTGTGCCAAAACAGGACATGTACACTAACTTTTCCACACGGATACTAGGCACGCCCGTGTACCATGGCCGTGTAGTCTTAGGCCATATACTGACTAAAACCACACGGCTACTAGGCACACCCGTGTTCCATGGCCGTGTGCCCTTAGCTCGCTACTGACTTACTCCCACGGTCATCAGGCACGCCCGTGTGCCACAACCGTGTGGCAAAACAAGCCATTTGCAAGGCCAATATGCGACCCACATTAGGGTCATACCTACAAGCAAATTACCAATACATCTCATGTACATTTGATAACCAAGAACATATCAAAATAATCATCCAATTTCTACATTCCAATCCAATTCCATTCATGCCAATTTACAAGACTAAAACTCATGTATACACAAGCATAATTCATTCATACATTTACCATAAACTTAACCATTTCATATGCTATCAACCATACCAAAACATGCACCATTTTATCATATTCATTAAAGCATATTACCAACACATAGCTAGCAAAATCACATGGCTAAGTTCATACATCAAACTTACACCAAAATACTAGCTTATACATGCCATATCTAGCTATATACATTTCCAAAAGATACCAAATTGAGTTTGCGTAGTGTGATGAAAATCCTCGACTGTCCCCGAGCCGTCAGTAGCTTTGACGATCTATAAAATAGAGAAAACACATACAGAGTAAGCTTTCCAAAAGCTTAGTAAGTCATATACAAATAAACTTAACTTAAAATATACTTAGCATATTTATACAATGACAATAATGGTTCTCATAGCATAACATCTCACATAGATTTGGCTCAATTGTTTAGCCATAATTTATCACATACTTCAACTCATTACCACATATACACGTAGTTCATCTCAGTATAATTTCACATATCATCTCATCATTCAATTGCACATATTCATTTTAGTAAGTTCATATAGATACTTACCTTTCATACACACCTTGTGTACTAATTAAACGTACCTGAAACAGATTTATAATCCATGAAACCTTTCGTGTCACAGACTTGCCCGTTGAACCATTCGAAATCTAATAGGGTGTTCAGAAACCTCGGAATAGTCGTACAATGCCAACGTCCCAGACGAGGTCTTACATGTACTCAGATATCATTGCCACTGTCCCAGACAGGGTCTTACACAAATCAATACAATGCCAACGTCTCAGACATGGTCTTACACGTAAATCTCGTATCGATGCCAACGTCCCAGACGTGGTCTTACACGAAATCTCATATCAACGCCGACGTCCCAGACGTGGTCTTACATGATATTTCAGAATAGATACTGTAACACCCCAAACCCGGCCTAGACGTTATGACCGGATCTAGCATGTCACATAGAAAGGTTGTTTAAAAACCACGTACTACTTGAAAACTCCGTATTCTTTCTTTGAAAACTTCAAGCTATGTTGCTTGTGAAACTCAGATTTGCTTTTGTGGTTTTCTTGTAAAAACGTTCTTATTAATATTATTGAAAACTTTGCGTATAACCAAAATCAGACTTAGTGATTTGCTAAAATGTGATATTTTGGAAACCGTTATTGTAATTTTAAGAAAAATCCCGAGTTTAAGCATTTATAGTTTGATAATAACCAAAATGGAAGTTTAAAACAAAAGTTAAGTCCAATGGCCTTATTACAAAATATTAAACCCAAATTAAAAATAATCTTAAAATAAAACTAAACTGAAATTATTAAAGTTCCTGAGAAATACTCCGATGTATGGCCACCATAGAGTCCTCCGCAGCGCCAAATCCTCTAATGCTGGGGATCACCTGCAAGGTTAAAGCAGAGGGGTGAGTTCCGAGAACTCAGTGCGTAATCTCCTAAACGGTCATTAACTGGGCCTGAGCCCATATAGAAGCAAACTGGGCCGAAGCCCATGCAGAAGCAGACTGGGCCTTAGCCCTATATATATAATAATGCAACCAGAGTATGTAGCCCAACCAAATAATCCATCCGCTACACACCACTCGTACCAGCCCAACACACCTGTGGGGATTTCTAAATTGACCCACCCATCCGCTACACACCAATATGGCAGACAAGCTGCTAATCACAGAATTTGTGGCGAAGCCACCAGAATAACAGAATATACGTGGCATAGACACTATACAGATTATGGCAGAGCCACCAGAATGTGTGGCAGAGCCACCAGATTACACTTCCTCCGATCATCAATATCCCAATCCCATGCAGAATTTCATGTATGCAAAGCATATATCAAAAATGATGTATGAAATAAATTACCATCATAACCAGATAAACAGAATACACACAATCATACTAATCAACCCTTGAGGGTATAACAGTAATTTTACCCACCGAGGGTATTTCAGTAATTTCACATCTAACGGCCTTTTCAAAAGCCTACTGTCGCCTCGAACGACACAGGACCCTTTTTAGGTCGCTACGGAACTATTAGGCTTGAAATTCATTTCAGGCCCAAACGGGCCCACACGCTCGGGTGGCCCATAATGCATGTTTCGATTTCAGATTTGCAGGCTTCGCAATCGTACCTATCGTTTGATAATTTTCCAATAATTTCGCCCCGTTGGGTCGGATAGCCCATTGGACCCATTTGGCCCGTTTTGATTCGGTCAGGCCCGTTACAACCTTAGTTTTGCGAGAGTGCTCGTGACACTCTCAATGACCTACCGTCGTTATTCGCATTTCGATTTACCACTACGAGCGTTCGTACTCTCTAGTGGTCACAGATGCCAGTTTCCGGCTTTTCAGCTTTCGGCCGAATCAAAGAACATTTCAAGCATGCATTCGGAGAGGTGTGAGATTACACACCTGTTTACGAGCGTAGGTTGGGACTTCCGAGATAACGCACCTAAGACACCAATACACTCTAACTTGTTAATCTTATCCATAATAAGACCTTTCCAAAAGATTGAAATCGACAGCTCAGTCTACACTACTTACCAATAGCCAAGCGGTCCACAGCAAAAGGGAAGGTGCTTAGTCGGTTGCTTGGTTTAACCACGTCGAGACCCTAGGAGTGTTTGGAACAGAAAGGAGATGTTAGAACACCTTACCCATGGCCACAATAGTACAAAAGACAGCCTTTCAACTTGAGAGAAGAATAACATATTTAGAAAGAGGGGTTCGACGAACCCAAAAACTGACCCTAACCACACTTACCAACCAACAACCAAGATTCAGAGATTGATAGAGCGAAGGAAAATACACTCCTAAACCCCACTAGGTATGGCTTGCATCACAAAGGGAAACACAGTCAAATATTTCGGCTTTCAACTTACAAAGAGAGGGAAAAAAGATAAGAGAACAAGAGAATAATACATTCGGCTTGACTAAAAATCGAATGGAGAGGCGGGGTTCGGTAGCAATTAGTAATAACCTTCAACTAATGAAGAAGTGGTTCGGCACCTAGCAACAACACCACAAAACCAGATTCGGCTAATGAGATTAACCAAAATGAAATACCCAAGATGGGAAGAAATGAAGTAAACCGATTGAGAACTAGAAGAAAAGGGGGTTGAGGTTTGACTATGGTATAGAAAAGAGAGGGTAAAAAAAATGGGAGGAGATGGAAGGTGATTTTCGGCCAAGAGTGATTTGGTAACTAGCAAAAGAGAGCAAAGTATGGAAACCGAGCGAAAAAGAGGAAAGGTGAAGATGACCAAATTCGGCAATAGCAAGAGACACAAAAAGAAAAAGAGGAGAAAAGACCTGAAACCACTTGAGTAGAAAATGCCAAAGAAAGAAAAGAAAAACAATGCAAAAGGTTACTTTGAAAGCCTAAAGAAATTCAACACCTATACCACACAAACCGAAAATGCCAAAACACCCCCTTAGCCGAATTTCTCTTCCCCCAACACCCCCACATTCGGCCACACCTCCTAACACCATCCACTTCCCTGATTTTCTCCTACATTTGCTCCCCAACTTCCTCTCCATCACCCATTCAAAGAATTTGACCAAGTCTCCCCATCGACCATGTAGAGTTCTACTCCAACTCCACTTCTTCTCCTTCTTGAACACAAAAAATAAAACTCCCTTATGCTGCATGTGGGATTCGAACCCCATCACCTTGCTTCCACATGCGATGCCACCACCACTGTGCCACTATCTTGCTTGTGTTAGCAAACACAGTCAATTAAACCTTAAGTCCTACTTCCACTAGCTCTCCCCACTAAAGTGCCCAAAGACCAAAATTTTTCCTATGGCCTAACTTCAACCCGTGACTTCATAGAAACCCCGCAACCTTCCAAAATCACCTTCCTAATAGGTCCAACTTGAAATAATGTCGTTCTCATATTCCCAAAAATTTTAAAATGCTTCTACGCTCGGGGCCCAATAGGCCCAATTCTCTTAGGCCCAATTTCGGGGCGTTACAAATCTACCCCCTTAAAGAAATTTCGTCCTCAAAATTTCCAGCTATCTAACAGTGGTTTTAACACAGACTACTCTACCACGTTGCCGCTGCGCACTCTCATTCCAATAACACTAATACACTTCCAACCTATTCTAGAAACCTCTTCACACAACCAACTATCTAACCACAGATACAAACAGATATATCACACATACATAAAATTTTCTACGTTCAAACACCACATCCAACCAAAACATACCCGACTTAATGGTGATGGAACAATCCCAAGTCCTATGCTCCTGTGACCCGCATCTCAAGCATGCTCCTGACCTCCTCTAGCATTCATCCGAATGACGCCTTTTGCAATATTCACAAGCTGGAAAGTTTGGACGCACCTTAACATGTTTCACAGAATGAGATTGCGACCCTAGAGAACCGCGATCTCTTTTCTTCTTACAGTCCACACACCCAACTCAAAGTGTTTCACCAATTTCCATAACCTCCTCCAATACGCCCCTAACTAGCTAAGTCAGCACACCAGCTCTGACTCGGTCGTGAGACCCCATCTCGATCCATCGGCGATGCTTGTTTCCATTTCGAGCATGTGCCCTCTTTGCACGAGAGATCCACCCCCTAGTACCTCAGCCTCTACCACGGCCGCGTGTACCTTGCCCACATCCTCTCGTACTCATACTGCTGAATCTAGTTAATCTGATTAAGAATTTTATGAATCAGTCTATAGTTCCAATGTTTATTAACAAATGTTTTATGGAAAACAGATATGAGAGTTGTTTTCGCGAATCGAATGTCCTCTTTGTTTGTGCTCTATAGTCTTAACTCCCATAGCTAATAGTTTCAGATGTACTACCACTAACTCTAGTAGTTTTCTCTCTCTACAGTTATCACATCATATCATCAGATAAAGTAAGAAGACTTACGGATTTAGTGTCAGAGACTCAGGGTGCCATACTTCCAATAGAGATATATCTTTTCCAAACCATATTTCAAACAAATTTTGAAAAATGTTTTCGAACCCATTCCACAGCCGAGTTTTACAACCTGGCTCTGATACCATAAAATGTAACACCCTAAACCCGGCCTAGACGTTATGACCGGATCTAGCATGTCACATAGAAAGGTTGTTTAAAAACTGCGTACTCGTTGAAAACTCTGTATTCTTTCTTTGAAAACTTCGAGCTATGTTGTTTGTGAAACTCAGATTTGCTTTTATGGTTTTATTGTAAAAACGTTCTTATTAATATTATTGAAAACTTTGCGTATAACCAAAATCAGATTCAGTGATTTGCTAAAATGTGATATTTTGGAAACCGTTATTGTAATTTTAAGAAAAATCCCGAGTTTAAGCATTTATAGTTTGATAATAACCGAAATAGAAGTTTAAAAGAAAAGTTATGTCCAATGGCCTTATTACAAAATATTAAACCCAAATTAAAAATAATCTTAAAATAAAACTAAACTGAAATTATTAAAGTTCCTAAGAAATACTCTGATGTATGGCCACCATAGAGTCCTCCGCAGTGCCAAATCCTCTAATGTTGGGGATCACCTGCAAGGTTAAAGCAGAGGTGTGAGTTACGAGAACTCAGTGCGTAATCCGCTAAACGGTCATTAACTGGGCCTGAGCCCATACAGAAGCAAACTGGGCCGAAGCCCATACAGAAGCAGACTGGGCCTTAGCCCTATATACATAATAATGCAACCAGAGTATGTAGCCCAACCCAATAATCCATCCGCTACACACCACCCGTACCAGCCCAACACACTTGTGGGGATTTCTAAATAGACCCACCCATCCGCTACACACCAATATGGCAGACAAGATGCTAATCACAGAATTTGTGGCGAAGCCACCAGAATAACAGAATATACGTGGCATAGCCACTATACTGATTAATGGCGAGCCACTGAATGTGTGGCGAGCCACCGATTACACTTCCTCCGATCATCAATATCCCAATCCCATGCAGAATGTCATGTATGCAAAGCATATATCAAAAATGATGTATGAAATAAATTACCATTATAACCAGATAAACAGAATACACACAATCATACTAATCAACCCTTGAGGGTATAACAGTAATTTTACCCACCGAGGGTATTTTAGTAATTTCACAACTAACGTCCTTTTCGAAGGCCTACTGTCGCCTCGAGCGACACCGGACCCTTTTTAGGTCCCTACGGAACTATTGGGCCTAAAATCCATTTCATGCCCAAACGAGCCCACACACTCGTGTGGCCCATAACGCATGTTTCGGTTTTAGATTTGCAGACTTCGCAATCGTACCTATCATTTTATAATCTTCCAACAATTTCACCTCGGTGGGCCGGATAGCCCATTGGGCCCATATGGCCCATTTCGATTCGGTCAGGCCCATTACAGCCTCAGTTTCGCGAGAGTGCTCGTGACACTCTCAACAACTTACCGTCGTTATTCGCATTTCGATTTACCACTACGAGCGTTCGCACACTCTAGTGGTCACAGATGCCAGTTTTTGGCTTTTCGCCTTCCGGCCGAATCACAGAACATTTCAAGCATGCATTCGGAGAGTGTGAGATTACACACCTGTTTACGAGCGTAGGTTGGGATTTCCGAGATAACGCACCAAAGACACCAATAAACTCTAACTCGTTAATCTTATCCATAATAAGACCTTTCCAAAAGATTGAAATCGACAGCTCAGTCTACACTACTTACCAATAGCCAAGCGGTCCACAGCAAAAGGGATGGTGCTTAGTCGGTTGCTTGGTTTAACCATGTCGAGACCCTAGGAATGTTTGGAACAGAAAGGAGATGTTAGAACACCTTACCCATGGCCACAATAGTACACAAGACAGCCTTTCGACTTGAGAGAAGAATAACGTATTTAGAAAGAGGGGTTCGGCCAACTCAAAAACCGACCCTAACCATACTTACCAACCAATAGCCAAGATTCAGAGATTGATAGAGCGAAGGAAAATACACTCCTAAACCCCACTAGGTACGGCTTGCATCACAAAGGGAAACACAGTTAAATATTTCGGCTTTCAACTTACAAAGAGAGGGAAAAAAGATAAGAGAACAAGAGAACAATACCTTCGGCTTGATTAAAAATTGAATGGAGAGGCGGGGTTCGGCAGCAATGAGTAATAACCTTGAACTAATGAAGAAGTGGTTCAGCACCTAGCAACAACACCACAGAACCAGATTCGGCTAATGAGATTAACCAAAATGAAATACCCAAGATGGGAAGAAATGAAGTAAACCGATTGAGAACTAGAAGAAAAGGGGGTTGAGGTTCGGCTATGGTATAGAAAAGAGAGAGTAAAAAAAATGGGAGGAGATGGAAGGTGATTTTCGGCCAAGAGTGATTTGGTAACTAGCAAAAGAGAGCAAAGTATGGAAATCGAGCGAAAAAGAGGAAAGGTGAAGCTAACCAAATTCGGCAATAGCAAGAGACACAAAATGAAAAAGAGGAGAAAAGACCCGAAACCACTTGAATAGGAAATGCCAAAGAAAGAAAAGAAAAACATTGCAAAAGGTTACTTTGAAAGCCTAAAGAAATTCGGCACCTATACCACACTAACAAAAAATGCCAAAACACCCCCTTAGCCGAATTTCTCTTCCCCCAACACCCCCACATTCGGCCACACCTCCCAACACCATCCACTTCCCTGATTTTCTCCTACATTTGCTCCCCAACTTCCTCTCCATCACCCATTCAAAGAATTTGACCAAGTCTCCCCATTCACCATGTAGAGTTCTACTCCAACTCCACTTCTTCTCCTCCTTGAGCACAAAAAATAAAACTCCCTTATGCTGCATGTGGGATTCGAACCCCATCACCTTGCTTCCACATGCGATGCCACCACCACTGTGCCACTATCTTCCTTGTGTTAGCAAACACATTCAATTAAACCTTAAGTCCTGCTTCCACTAGCTCTCCCCACTAAAGTGCCCAAAGACAAAAGTTTTTCCTATGGCCTAACATGAACCCGAGACTTCATAGAAACCCCGCAACCTTCCAAAATCACCTTCCTAACAGGTCCAACTTGAAATAATGCCATTGTCATATTCCTAAAAATTCTAAAATGCTTTTACACTCGGGGCCCAATAGGCCCAATTCTCCTAGGCCCAATTTTGGGGCGTTACAGATACCTATGTCATGACATAGCTAATCCTATCTATTCCTAGGTTCTTACGGGACTTCTCATACATTGCCACTATGTCGTTCTTTTATCGAAATTCACGTACACATCATCTCATAAACATTCATTGTTATCAATAGTTATGAGAACATACTCAATTCAATACAAATATTTTTATTTGCATAATAACTTACCTCGGATTCGATTTAACGGAAACAGAAACGGCTACTCGGTTACTTTCGCTTTCTCGCAATCTAAGTCCGTTTTCCTCGGTTCTTGATCTAAACATATTCAAATTTAACCCTTTTATTCACTAAAATATTCATTTCAATCCAAGAACACACACATTTTGGGTTATTTGCAACTTAACCCTCACATTTTCACATTTTATCAATTTAGTCCATTTTTCTCAAAACATCAAATACACAAAATCATCACATGCTCATGCTTAGCCGAATGCTTATGTATATCATACAAGCCCATATTTTCCATCAAATTTGCAATTTAGTCCTTCAAATTGCTATTTTCTCAATTTAGACCTAATTAGCTAAATTCTTTAAAATTTCAAGAACAAAATATGTTCATCTAACACATATCTTTCATTTAACAACTAAACTCATCATAAAGCTTATCAATTCATCTATGGCACAATTCAAAAATATCATCAATTCTTCAAATTACAACATGGGCTTGATAGTAGACTAAGCAACAATATCAAAAACATAAAAATCATCAAAATCTAAAGCCAAAACATACCTAAATTTGAGCTTGAAATGGCCGAAACCCTTGAAGCTTTTGTTCTTTCTTTTTCTTTCAATATATTCGGTGGAAGAATGGATGAATAAATGTCTGTTTTCATGCTTTATTTTATTTTAACATAATTTAATACATAAATGACATATTTAACCTTTAATCAAACATATAAAACATATTGATACAAGGTCATTTATGACCTTTGCCGTCCACTTACTAAAATAATGGCTAAATTGCCACATAAATCCCTCACACTTATAAAAACATGACAAGTAGGTATCCTTTCATAAAACATGCAAATTTTGCATTTCAATGCAATTCAATCCTTTTATCAAATTAAGCACATAAACGGACAAATTAGCTTACGAAATTTTAGCACATTCTTAATCATATATCATAGGCACAAAAAATAATATTAAAATATTATTAAGACTCGGATTTGTGGTCCCGAAACCACTGTTCCGACTAGGGTACAAAATGGACTGTTACAGCATGAATGATTATGGTATATGAGTATGTTTTGGTAAGGCTTGATGGCAATGAAATGATCTTAAGAATGGTAAATTTATTGATGGATTGATGCCATAGTGGTCTAGTGATATTGTGGATGAATCATGCTTGGTTATGCATGTGTTTTAGTTGTGCAATTTGGTATATAAGTTGACATGATTAGAAATGAGATTTGATGGGAGGATAAGTTGATCATTTGACATGTATTTGGTTGCCAAATTGTGTGTAAAAATAGGCTTGTATGTGCTTGTTGGTTTGACCCAAGTGTAGGTGGCATTTTGGCCTTGCAAATGGCCTATTATGCATACACGGCCAAGGGACATGGGTGTGTGTCTCTGCCGTGTGGCTCAAGGGCCACTTCGAAGTGTGCCTGGGCAGGTTACACGGCCGTGGCACACGGGCGTGCCTGGTGGTCGTGTGACCAAGTCAGTAGCTAGCTTAATTTCACACGACTATGGCACAGGCGTGTCACGGTGGCCGTGTGGACAAGTCGCATGTATGCCCTGTTTGGCACGACCTGGACACATGGGCGTGTCTGGTGGACGTGTGAGGCACACGACCTGACTGCACAGGCGTATGACCTCTGCAGTTTTGAAAAATGTTAAAATTTCCAAGAATTTTCCTATGTGTTTGGTTTAGTCCCGACCTCTTTTTAACACGTGTTTAAGGTCTTGTAGACCTCAGTAAGGGACTAAAAGTTTATATTTGAATAAGTTTGATTAATGATTGACTTTGTGTCGTGAAATGGATGTAAAATGTTCCGATTGATCAGTAACGCCTCTTAACCCTATTTCGACGACGGTTTCGGGTTAGGGGTGTTATAGTCCTTTAAATAGGTCAACGAGACCCTAATCATGCTTAAGAATAGGGACGGAACTAAACCGAACACATACGAAAATTCTCAGAAATTTTAAAAAAAATTCAAAGATACAGAGGTCACACGCCCGTGTGTCGAAGCCATGTCAAAACAGGGCATACATACTGACTTGTCCACACTGCAGTGGACACGCCCGTGTGCCTCACCCATGGTCGAGCCTGACTTGCACCACACGGCCGGTCACACGCCCGTGTGTCCAGCCCGTGGTCGAGTCTGACTTATTATGAAATTCAATCACGAAGGACACGGTCGAGCCACACGCTCGTGTGCTCGACCGTGTGGGCAAATATAGGCCATTTGCAAGGCCAAAATGCCACCCACACTTTGGGTCATCCATACAAGCACCTACAAGCATCATACCAAACACAATTGGCAACCAAAAACATAACAAATGGTCATCCTTTTCAACTCATTCAAGTACATTTCATCACAACATATTATATGCCATTTAATTCAACCAAATCACAAGTATATCTAAGTAATATTCACCCATAAACTTACCAATTCATTATGGCATCATTCCATCAATATTATACAAAATTTTCATCACCAAAGCATAGATCAATATTACCACATGCTCAACCATTAACAAAACACATAACATAGCCTATCTACTTATTCATAACATATCATTTACTAGCCATATCACATGGCTATGTACATATCACAAACATAATTCAAAGTGACTAGCCTATACATGCCATACTTAATATATACACTTTCAAAAGGTACCAAAAATAGAATTGAGTAGTGTGATGATGATCCTCGACGATCCCCAAGCCTTTCGTATCTTTGACGACCTATAAAACAGAGTAAACACAGACAATGTAAGCTTTCCTAAAGCTTAGTAAGCCTTATACAAATAAACTTAACATATAGGCATTCATTAGTCATAACAAATATGAGATTACTACTAGCTCATTTACACATTCATGATTCTTCTTGGCTCATTTATCTAGCCAATTGCTTACCAACATATTTATCTCCATGTACTTCTTTAGATGATAGCTCATTCACACATATAACACATTTTACCTTATCAAATCTATTCACATATCTCATCTAGGTAAGTTCATATAAACACTTACCTTTCATACACTTGCTTAATGTACAATTCAAACGTACCTGATTTGTTTGTACATTTCACGTAGACTTCCATTTCTCGGATTTGCCCGTTGAATCGTTTGGAATCAAATAAGATACTCAAAATTCTCGGAATAGTCGTACAATGCCAACGTCCCAGACGTGGTCTTACAATTAACCAGATATCGATGCCACTATCCCAGACAGGGTCTTACACGAATCAACACGATGCCAATGTCCCAGACATGGTCTTACTCATAAATCTCAAATCGATGCCAACGTCCCAGATGTTGTAACACCCCTAACCCGTATCCGTCGCCGGATTAGGGTTGGGAGGCGTTACCAGACAATCAAAAACCTTTACGGACATTTCATTATACAAATCATCAAATGCAATCAAAGTGTCCCTTAAATAGGTCAACGAGACCTTAAACATGCTTTAGAATAGGGCCGGGACTAAACAAAACACATACAAAAATTCTTGGAAATTTGAACATTTTTCAAATCTGCAGAGGTCATACACCCGTGCAGTCAGGCCGTGTGTTTCACACGGCTACTAGACACACCCATGTGTCCAGGCCGTGCCAAAATAGGGCATACATACTGACTTGTCCACGCGGCCACCAGACACGCCCGTGTGCCATGGCCGTGTGAAATTAAGCTAGCTACTGACTTGGTCACACGGCCACCAGGCACGCCCGTGTGCCACGGCCGTTCATCCTGCCCAGGAACACTTCGAAGTGGCCCTTGAGCCACACGGCAGAGACACACGCCCCTGTCCCTTGGCCGTGTATGCAAGATAGGCCATTTGCAAGGCCAAAATGCCACCCACACTTGGGTCATTCCTACAATCTCAAACAAGCATTATTCCATACACAATTAGCAACCCAAAATCATGTCAAGTGAACAACAAATCATCACATTCAATATCATTTCTATTCATACTAACTTGTATACTAATTTGCACAACCAATTCACATATAACACTAAACATGTATCATCCTCAATTTACCACATACATAGAACCATCTCATTGTTCAAATATATATACTCATATTGCATCCATATGCTTACCACAACCTTGACCATTTCATAGGCATAAGATTATACCAAAACCAACTCATATAGCATAGCATCACATACAAAACAAAGTCACTTATCTAGCCACATCACATGACTACATATATACAAGTCTTGAACATACTCCAAAACAACTAGCCTATAAATTCCATATTTAGCTATTTACACATTCAAAAGTACTAAAGTTGAGTTTGATAGCGTGCTGATGATCCTCGATGGTCCCCGAGCCTCTCGTAGCTTTAACGATCTATAAAATAGAACAAACACACACAAAGTAAGCTTTCAAAAGCTTAGTAACCCATATACAAATAAACTTAGCATAAAATGCACATAACCATATTGATACATTGGCATTAATGTTTCTCAATGCATATTGATCACAAATTCTTTGGCTCATTTACTTAGCCATAGCTTGCCACATTCTTCAACTCAAATATCACATATACACATAGCTCATCCAAGCATATATTCACATATTATCTCATCATTTCTATACACATATTCACCTTTGTAAGTTCATATAAACACTTACCTTTCATAAACACAATGTGTACTTTTCAAACGTACCTGAAACAGATATACAACTCACATAGTCATTCATTTCTCGGACTTGCCCGTTGAACAGTTCGGAACTAAATAGGATACTCAGAGTGCTCAGAATAGTTGTACAATGCCAACGTCCCAGACGTGGTCTTACATGTAACCAAAATATCGATGCCACTGTCCCAGACAGGGTCTTACACGAATCAATACGATGCCAATGTCCTAGACATGGTCTTACACGTAAATCTCATATCGATGCCAACGTCCCAGACGTGGTCTTACACGAAATCTCAAATCAATTCCAACATCCCAGACGTGGTCTTACATGATATTACATATCGGACGCCTATGTCATGACATATGTAATCCTATCTATTCCTAGGTTCGTACGGGACTGTCCAGACATTAACACTATATCGATTCTATCACGGAATTCATGTACACAACATCTCATATACACTCATCATTATAAATAGTCGTATGAACATACATAATTCAATACAAATACATTTATTTGTATATTGACTTACCTCGAATTCGATTTAAAGGAAACAGATACGGCTACTCGATTACTTTCGATTTCCCGCGATCTAAGTCCGTTTTCTTCGGTTCTTGATCTATACATATTCAAATTTAACCCTTTTATTCACTAATTGATCCAATTCAATCCAAATACACATATTTCGGGCAATTTGCAAATTAGCCCTCACATTTACACATTTGGACATTTTAGTCCCTATTTCACAAAATCACAAAATACACCAAATTTGCTTTTACCCATGCTTGGCCGAATACACACTATGCTCATATCAATCTTTACATTTCATTTATTTCACAATTTAGTCCCTCAAATAATCATTTTCTCAATTACACCCAAATTACTCAATTTCACTAAAAATTCAAAGACAAACTATGATAATCAAACACATAACTTTCATATTTCACCATCAAACTTCATAAAACTCATGTGTTCATCAATGGCTCTTTTCAAAAACATCACCAAATCACAAAATTGATACATGGGTTTTGAAGAACACGAAGCAACGATTACAAAAACATATAAATTATCAAAAATCGAATCAAAATCATACCTTGATTTAAGCCTTAAAGTAGCCAAATATGCAAAGCTCGACCTTTGCTTTCTTTTTCTTATTTTAGGTGGATGGATGAGTTAAAAATGATGAAACAAATGTTTAATTTTATGATTTAATTAACATAATATTTCTATTACCAATTTACCCTTCCATTTATCATATAAGACAAATAAACAATAAGGCCATTATGTCATTTAACCATCCACTAACCTTATTATTGGCTTAATTGCATCATAAGGGCTTCACATTATAAAATCATCAACAATTTGATACTTCCACATTTAACCATCAAACTTTCATTTTAGGCGATTAAGCCCTTTTCTCAAATTAAGCACAAAAACAGACGAATTAACTTACGAAACTTTAACACATGCTTAATCACATATCATAGGCACAGAAAATAATATTAAAATATTTTTATGACTCAGATTTGTGGTCTCAAAACCACTGTTCCAACTAGGGTCTAAACCGGACTGTTACAATTCTCCCCCCTTAGGGATTTTCGTCCTTGAAAATCTTACCGTTAAATAGATTCGGATATTGCTGTCTCATTAAATCTTCAGGCTCCCACGTAGCCTATTCAACTCTGTGCCAATGCCACAACACTTTCACTAACGAAATTCTTTTGTTTCTCAACTCTTTTACTTCACGAGCTAAGATACGGATCGATTATTCCTCGTATGTCATATCAGATCAGATTTCAATCTCAGACGAAGTAATCACATGTGACGGATCAGATCTGTACTGTCTAAGCATCGATACATGAAATACATTATGAATCTTTTCTAATTCAGCTGGCAACAATAATCTGTACGCAACTGGCCCAATACGTTCGATAATCTCATACGGTTCAATGAACCTCAAACTCAACTTGCCTTTGCGTCCGAATCGGAGTACTTTCTTCCACGGAGACACTTTCAAAAACACTTTATCACCTATTTCAAATTCTATATCCTTTCGTTTCAAGTTCGCATAGGACTTCTGATGATCAGACGCTGCTTTCAGACTGTCACGGATTACTTTCACTTTCTGTTCAGTGTCTTTTATCAAATCAACCCCGTGTATCTTATTTTCACTGAGCTCAGTCCAATACAGAGGTGTTTGACATTTGCGTCCGTACAAAGCTTCATAAGGTGCCATTTTGATGCTCGACTGAAAACTATTATTATACGTAAATTCAATCAATGGCAGGTACTGTTCCCACGTACCGTCAAACTCAAGAATGCAACATCTTAACATATCCTCAAGTATCTGAATAATCCGTTCAGACCATCCATCTGTGGATGAAATGTTGTACTAAAATTCAATTTAGTACCTAAAGTTTCTTGCAGTTTCTTCCAAAATCGTGACGTAAATCTTGGATCTCTATCAGACACAATAGACAATGGCACTCCGTGCAATCTCACAATATTAGAAATGTAAAGCTCATCTAACTTTTCGAGTGAGTAATCAAATAGTACTGGAATAAAATGGGCAGATTTCGTCAATCGATCAACTACAACTAGATCGCATCTTTCTTTCTCGGAGTCAAAGGCAATCCAGTAACAAAGTCCATCGTCACTCTATCCCATTTCCACTTGGGAATCAGAATCGGTTGTAACAAACCAGACGAAACCTGATGTTCATCTTTAACTTGCTGACAAATAAAACATTTTGAAACAAAGTCAGAAATGTCTCGTTTCATACCTGACCACCAATAGTGTTGCTTCAGATCATGGTACATCTTTGTACTACTCGGATGAACAGATAGATGACTGTTATGTGCTTCATTCAAAATCAACTGAATTAACTTAGGGTTTCTTGGAACACAAATTCGATCTCGGAACCTCAAGCAATCATCAACATCAACTCGAAATTCAGAATCAGAGTTTAAATCACACTGAGCTCATTTCGCTAGCATTTCATTATCAACTTTCTGAGCATCACATATTTTTTGTAAAAACAACGGTTTCGCTTTCAATTCAGCTAAAAATTAACTATCATCGAATAAATCTAAATGAGCATTCATAGCACGCAATGTAAACAATGACTTCCAGCTCAATGCATCAGCAACAACATTTGCTTTACCGGGATGATAATCTATCACGAGCTCAGAGTCTTTCAATAGCTCTAACCATCTTCTCTGACGAAGATTCAAATCTTTCTGGGTCATCAAATACTTCAAACTTTTATGATCTGAAAACATGTGTCGGATAATTCTTTTCATGAGGCTTTAATTGTCTCGAGGCATAAGCTATTACTTTCCCTTCCTGCATCAAAACACATCCCAGACCATTTAACGAAGCATCACTGTAAATCACGAATTCTTTACCCGATTCTGGATGTACTAGCATTGGAGCTTCGGTTAACAGAGTTTTCAACTGATCAAAGCTTTTCTAACATTTATCGGACCATTCAAATCTCACATCTTTCTGAAGCAATTTAGTCAACGGAGTAGCTATCATTGAAAAGCCTTTTAGGAACCTTCGATAATAACCAGCAAGTCCCAGAAAACTGCAAACTTCAAACAAATTCTTTGGAGGTTTCCATTCCGAAATAGCAGAAATCTTATTCGGATCAAATCGTATTCCAGAGGCTGATACAATATGTCCAACAAAACTGACTTCACGCAACCAGAATTCACATTTGCTGAATTTCGCATACAATTTCTTATCTCGCAAAGTTTGTAACACAATTCTCAGATGCTCGACATGCTCGTTTTCATCACGTGAATAAATCAAAATGTCATCAATGAAAACAACAACAAATTGATCTAAATACGGTCTAAAAATTTTGTTCATCAAATCCATAAAAATAGCAGGAGCATTAGTTAATCCGAAAGGCATAACTAAAAACTCATAATGCCCGTACCTCGTTCTGAAAGCTGTTTTCGGTATGTCTGAATCTTTTACTCTCAACTGGTAGTATCCCGATCTCAGATCTATCTTTAAAAATACGATAGCTCCTTTAAGCTGATCAAACAAATCATCGATTCTGGGCAACAAATATTTGTTCTTTATTGTCACTTTGTTCAACTGACGATAATCAATTCACATTCTCATCGTACCATCTTTCTTTTTCACAAACAGAACAGGAGCACCCCAAGGTGAGAAATTCGATCTTGCAAACCCTCTATCTGTCAATTCTTGCAATTGTGACTTCAATTCTTTCAGTTTTGTTGGTGCCATTCTATACGGAGCTATCGAAATAGGAGTTGTACCAGGCAACAGATCAATACCAAATTCAACTTCACGTATCGGTGGCAATCTCAGTAGTTCCTCAGGAAACACATCAGAGAATTCACAGACAATTGGCACTGATTCAACTTTCTTTTCAGATACTTTTGAATCAATTACATAAGCAAAATAAGCTTCATAACCCTTTCTCAAACAAGTCTGAGCTTTCAATACAGATATCACAACAGGTAATCCAGTCAAATCATTAGACTCAACCCGAACTATTTCATCATTTCGACATCTCAAATCAATGGTCTTTCTTTTACAATTCGCAACAGCATCATGTAATGTTAACCAGTCTATACCCAAAATGATATCAAAGTCATCAAAAGGTAATAGCATCAGATCAACCGGAAAACAAATATCTCTGAACATCAACGGACAGTTCTTGGATACTTTGTCAACCAAGACACTTTTACCTAAGGGGTTCGATACTTTTATAACAAACTCAGTAGACTCTACAGGTAAAGTCTTACTAGATACTAAGTTCATGCATATATACGAATGAGTAGAACCAACGTCTATCAATGCAATCACAGAAGTATCATAAAGAGTAAATGTACCCGTTATAACATCTGGAGATGAAGCTTCCTCACGAGCTCGGATGGCATATGCTCTGGCAGGCGCTCTAGCTTCGGATCCCACTACAGTGTCTCTCGTAGTTCTTTGACTACCACTGACATTTCTTGCATTTCGAGAGGGTCTACCTCTAGCTACAACATTATCGGATCTCGGGTTCTGAACAACCTCTTGTTCAACAGACTCTGGGCAATTTCGAATGAAATGATCTAACGATCCACATCTGAAGCAAGCCCAGTCATTCAATCTACAACTTCTCGGATGCCTTTTACCATAATGTTTACATTCAGGTCGGTCGGATCGGACATTTCCAACACTTGCCATTGAAGTTGCGGGAGCTTTGGTATTCGACTGTGATCTAGCTCGATCTCTACTCAATTGTCCCATATTAGCTCTTGAACGGCTATACTCATCTCAGAATTTCTTCGAAGCAGACTAAAATGATTTGCTCAGAAATCTCTTTCTCACATCTCTGGCTTCAAACTCAGCTTTTCTTTTATTTTTCCCCAGTGCCTCAGCTTTGCACGCTCGGTCAACTAATACAACGAACTCTTTTATCTCTAGAATACCAACAAGCAAACGAATATCTTCATTAAGGCCATCTTCAAATCTCTTACACATTATTGCTTCGGTTGACACAGATTCCTGAGCATACTGACTTAGTCTCACGAACTCTCGTTCGTATTCAGTGACAGACATGCGACCCTGTTTCAATTCCAAAAATTCCTTCCATTTCTGATCAATAAATCTCTGACTAATGTATTTCTTCTAGAACTCAATCTAAAAGAAATCCCATGTGACCCGCTCTTTCAAAACAATAGAAATTAAAGTCTTCCACCACTAATAGGCCGCCTCTCGTAACAAAGATACAACACATTTAATAGTTTCTTCCGGAGTCAAAGACATTTCATCAAATACCCGGATTGTGTTCTCTAACCAAAACTCAGCTTTCTCGACATCGTCGTCGTTGGTGGCCCTAAACTCTTCAGCCCCATACTTGCGGATTTTATCAAACGGAGGCTTATTCAACAGATTTGATTCATAACCGGAGGCACAACTGAAGTCTGAGGGGGATTAGGCTGGGGCAGAGGTTGTGAAATAGCCAAATTATTTCTCACAAACTAAGTGAACCACTCACTCATCATCTGGAATAAAGCTTCTTTAGCTTCTCTCTCATGACCGCTCGTAGTGGGTCTCGAATCAGAGGGTGATGTCCCTTAAGCGGGAGAAGGCACATTGCTTTCTACATCGTCAGCTACGGCTCTTTCGGGATCCATTACTATATGTAAAACACATTTTACACATTAGGATTCATCGCACTATCACAGTTTAGAAATATGGCATGTATAGCTATACTCTTACCCGCTACGTTAGTCTGAGAATCGACTAAATCGTAGCTCTGATACCAACAAAATGTAACACCCCTAACCCGTATCTGTCGCTAGATTAGGGTTGAAAGGCGTTACCAGACAATCAGAAACCTTTACGGACATTTCATTATACAAATCATCAAACGCAATCAAAGTGTCCCTTAAATAGGTAAACAAGACCTTAAACATGCTTTAGAATAAGGCCGGGACTAAACCGAACACATACAAAAATTCTTGGAAATTTGAACATTTTTCAAAACTGCAGAGGTCACACGCCCATGCAGTCAGGCCGTGTGTTTCACACGGCTACTAGACACACCCATGTGTCCAGGCCCTGCAAAAACAACGCATACATACTGACTTGTCCACACGGCCACCGACACGCCCGTGTGCCACGGCCGTGTGAAATTAAGCTAGCTACTGACTTGGTCACACGGCCACCAGGCACGCCCATGTGCCACAGCCGTGTAACCTGCCCAGGCACACTTCGAAGTGGCCTTGAGCCACACGGTAGAGACACACGCCCGTATCCCTTGGCCGTGTATGCAAGATAGGCCATTTGCAAGGCCAAAATACCACCCACACTTGGGTCATTCCGACAATCTCAAACAAGCATTATTCCATACACAATTAGCAACCCAAAATCATGTCAAGTGAACAACATATCATCTCATTTAATATCATTTCCATTCATACTAACTTGTATACTAATTTGCACAACCAATTCACATATAACACTAATCATGTATCATCCTCAATTTACCACATTCATAGAACCATCTCATTATTCAAACATATATACTCATATTGCATCCATATGCTTACCATAACCTTGACCATTTCATAGGCATAAGATTATACCAAAACCAACTCATATAGCATAGCATCACATACAAAACAAAGTCACTTATCTAGCCACATCACATGACTACATATATACATGTCTCAAACATACTCCAAAACAACTAGCCTATACATGCCATATTTAGCTATTTACACATTCAAAAGTACCAAAGTTGAGTTTGATAGTGTGGTGATGATCCTCGACGGTCCCCGAGCCTCTTGTAGCTTTAATGATCTATAAAACAGAACAAACACACACAAAGTAAGCTTTCAAAAGCTTAGTAAGCCATATACAAATAAACTTAGCATAAAATGCACATAACCATATTGATACATTGGCATTAATGTTTCTCAATGCATATTGATCACAAATTCTTTGGCTCATTTACTTAGCCATAGCTTGCCACATTCTTCAACTCAAATATCACATATACACATAGCTCATCTGTAACATCCCCAAACCCGGCCCATTCACTACGACCGAATCTGGATATGTCACTGGGAAAGACGGTTGGAAATCTTTGACTTTAGAATTAAACTTGAAAATTTTATTATCTCTGGAAAATTATGTCCACAAAATTTAATACATAATATAAGTTTGTTGAAAATTTCTGAATTAAAACATTGTTATAAATTACTATCATATGAACCTTTTTAATAAAAATATTTACAATATAATGTAAACTTCAACAAAATTAAATAGAGTATTGTAATCATAGTGGCCCTTATTACATCAAATAAATTGAAACCAAGTAATTAAAATGCTTGAAATAAAAATATTCAAAACGTCCAACTTCGCATGAAAATCCGCTTCGCATGGGCCACCTTGTATCCACTCCAACCCGTCCACTAGTCACGACTCACCGCGATGATTAAAAGTTGGGTGAGTCATACTGACTCAAGTGTGTAAGATAACCACTAAAATCCACCCACATGCTTAGCCACATAATATCCCAATTATCAAAGGCAACAAGTATATATATATTCATTTAAACATTTACTACAATGCTGGCTTGGCCCACATTCAAATCATACTCAAATCTTCGGGCTAGGCCCATTTCTCAATAAACCACATATCAACTGGGCTTGGCCCATTTCCACGTATGTTTCCAAAACATACCTATCCACATGTCGTATTGGGCTTGGCCCATTTCCATATTATTACAAAAATAATGCAACATGATTCCCAACCCAACCTAGGGTCCATCCGCTACACACCCCTTATCCACCTACCACACACTGGGGACTATCGAGTCACCCTCTCCTTTTCCTCCAAAAAGGCAACCAATGCCATCCACGATGTAGCGTATAGCTAACATCAAACCACGATGGAGCACACAAAGAATCCATCAAGCCACGATATGGCATAAAGCCCATATCAATCAAGGTAACCACGCGAACTAAATCGCAAAGATCCACAATGCGACCTCAGTCAGCGCCAATCCACGATGTAGCACCAAGCTGACATCAACCACGTACTCGAAGTACACCCGTACCTTCTTTTCATAACCCACCCATGCACATGTAACATAAAATGATGATAAGGTGGTGCATGTACATATTAAACACAATCATAGGCATACTCACATAATAAGATCAGTGATCACATATTTACAAACTTTGCTACTAACCTGATCATCTTCGTACCCCTTAAGGGTACCATTTTCACATCTATCTGCACTGGTTAGCATACATATAAAATAGACATTTATCACGCAAATCCCGGAAACAATGGCTAACTACACACCTTATTACTAGGAGTTCTAGACTCTCGATCCTCGATGCTGCCATCGTCTAGCAAAACTACGGCTATTTGCTTAACGTTTTCGTTGCACGTCCACACCCCGTGTGGCCAATCTCGCATGTGCAAGAAACGGATCTCTTCTTGAACTTTGGGATGGGAGCTTTCCTTGCCCACCTTGGTACCGGTACTCGAACCCACGCCCATCGTAATCACTTAATTAGAACCCTTTGGTTAAACACCATAATACAAAATCTCAAGCGAACAACTACAATTTAACTACTTACCAAACGATCTTAAATCTCAAAGGCTCCTCTGTACTTTTGTCGATTTGCCCTTTGATGAGTCCAAACAATTCGAGACCTTCCTTTAGACTCCTTGGCGCCGGCTACAAGCTCTAAATGTCGACAAAGACTACACCTCACCGGTTCGGCTTCAAACTTGATAAAGTAGAAGAGAGATGGAGGGCTAAGGATTTCGGCTATCAAGAGATTAAAAGAAAATAAAAGAAATACTTGGCTACAAAGGCCAAAGGAGAAATCGGCACACCAAGAGGGAGAGGCAAAAGACTTGATGAATAACTAGCACTCTACCCTCCCCTATTTATAGCATCCGCCAACACCCCTTTGAAGTCTCCAAGATTTGGCCAACACCTCACTAATTCAATTCCATTTGAATACTCTACTAATAATCCAATAATAATTCTTTTAATCTTCATAATATCCTTGATTATCTCCTATAATAATCCTAAAAAAAAACTCATATTATCCTTAATATTAACCAAATAAAAATCCAATAAAAATGCTCATATTATCCCATACTTAATATAACTAAGTAGATAAATAAAATACTAATAAAAACTAACTAAAATAATCCCCCAATAAACAAAGAAAAAAAAAATAAATAAAATAAAGCAAGATTCCCACCAACCGAATTCAAAAAAACTAAACAACATTAATCTAACCTTATCTATTAAAATAAAGTAACAGCAATTCATCTTCTAACTACAGATTTTAAACTAAATAAAATACTCCTACAATTATCCTACCATTATCTAGAATAAAAATAAAAAATAAAAACCCACCCTTATCACTCCTTCTAGCCGAATTCAAGAAGAACTAAACAACTTACCCATGTGCCGTCCAATCTTTACCAAGTCACGTTTTGCAAAAATAAGGGTGAAATAAAAATAAAACTTCAATTGCACAGCCTTGGATTCGAACCTGGGACCAACTGCTGCACGCCTCCCTCCAAAGCCCCAGGCCACTCGGCCACTTTGATTTTTGCCATAAAGCCCCAACATTTATTCTTAAACCCTTTCTACTCCAAATTTCATAACCATCAACAAAAATAAAAACGCCAAATGCTTCTCCGGCCCCTCGAAACCGCGACCTCTCCTCCTCTCCGGCGCCGCTAAGTAGCGCCCAAGAGCCACTTCTCCCAATTGGACTTTCATGTCCATCAACTTGACACATTTATTCTTAAGGCCTACTTAGCCCAGTCTCTTGACGCAAAAATAAAACCAAAATGCTGCCGCTTGGACTCGAACCCTTGCTTACTTAGGCGCCACCTTCCAAAGCCCCCAAGCAGCGCCTCAATCGCCACTTTGCCAAAGTCTTTCTTGTGTCTTAACCTTCCAAATTTTTCTCTTAAGACCTCTAAAGCCAAGCTCCCCTTCTTACACTAAAATTCAAAAATTTCCTAAGTCATCCCTTGCCTTTTAGGGTTCTCCAAACCCCTCAAAATTCCTCCAACATGACCCTAAGCCTACTAAACACTCGGGTTATGCCCCAAACGCATAACCCCTAAACCAGGGTGTTACAATTCTACCCTCCTTAAAAATAATTTCGTCCTCGAAATTACTTTACTAACAAACGTCCATACAACCTATCTTACCACCTTACGCTTATGCTGCGCACTGATCTTACTAAGGCTATCGTACCTACATACTCTCTAAGTTCGCGCTCAAAATTCGAAACACCTTTCTTAGCAACACAGAAAAGGCTAACTCATAAGCAAGCAAAGTAATTAAAGCATGTACCAAAGCAAAGGAGCTTACCTGATATCACATCCTTGGTTGACTCTGACTAGAACCATTCCTTCCATGACTTGAACCACGACCCCTCGTCGCTTGAGGACAATTCTTAACTAAATGTGCCTTAGATCCGCACCAAAGCATTCTTTACTATTTCCCCAACACTCTCCGTGTGAGGTCTTCCACATCGAGCACAAGAACGATTCCGATCCATCGGTACAAGTGCATGCACAGGATTCTCGATCTTTGGTCTTTTCTCGACATTACCAAACGATCATCGACGGTCCAATATTTCTCTTATTCTCACTCCTATTCTTTTCTCGGTTTTCTCTTATAGTCTTCTTAACCTCTTCAAATGATCCGAGCTTTCTCCACTAGCACCGCTGAAGTCTCTCTCCTCTCGCATGAGCAATCACCATTCGAAGTTCATCTCGCAATCCGCCTTCAAACCGGACGCACCTCTCATAATCGGTGGCCACAATTCCCTTAGCATACTCGACTAAGTCGCACGAATTCCGCTTCGTATCACCATCGACTTACTTCCTTGTACTAGATTTAGAAACGCTTTCCTTTGCGAGTCCAAATAACTGCGCTCCTACGTACTTTCCTTCAAACTTAACCTTAAAGAAGTCCCAATCCTGCCGACCACTGGTACACTTTGCTTGACAAAGAGCCACCAACGATAAGCTTCGCGCTAAGCAACGAAACAAAGACCCTTCGCTTTTCTTCATTGGTGCACCCAAATCGCCCATGATTCTTTCGATCGCTTCTTAGCCAATACTCCGCTACGCTCGAGCTACTCCAGATATTCCTCTAAAGATCTCACCCGTTCAATCTAAGCCTTTTCCGACAATCGACTTTCGAGTTCCATTTCCTCTACTAGCTCCTGCTACACGCTCTAAAATTCGTAACATGGCCCGCGACACATGCGCCATCTTCTCCTGTCTGGTCTTGCCCCTCTACGCCCACCGCCGGCGGCACTTCACTTTCTTCGACCCATGGCCGACACTTATCGGCCCGATGCGGCCATTCTACCTCTACCGCGTCCCCCTAGAGTTCATCTCTATTGTCGCGATTTAACTGATTAACAAATTTTATGCATTAGAAATTTTGTTCCACTATTTAATCGCGAGCAAATTTTATGAAAGAAGGGTATTTTAAAGTAGTTCTTTCGAACACACAAAGTCTCGCCCAGCTTTGTTACCCTAATTCAAGGAATCACATTCACACACACATTCATTCATCCACAAGAACACATTCCTTCCTCATTAAAGGAACATTCAGCAGTATCCACCACACACATGCACTATTCTGACCTTTCTCGCCTGCTTTCTACCCTGTGGGTATTTTCGCCATTTTGTCCTGCGCAGGACATTTTCATCATAAACCAGAGCGATTCAAAACTTTAATAAGTCAGGATCTTTTTGAAATTCCCAAAATTGAAGAGTATTTTCAAAATTTCGCAAATTGAAGGTATAACAGATTTTGGTAACTGTGGTATTTTGGTAATTTTGTCAATCGTGGTAATTTTGTGAATTTCCAAAGTCGTATTATTATTTTTGCCATACAGAAAATTGGGTACTTTTGCAAAGTAAGAAAATTAAACTTGGGGTTAAACCGAAATTTTAAAAGTCGTGGCATTTTAGTAATTTTCAACATAGGGTATTTTTGTGAATTTTAAAACTAGGGGTTTTAAAACAAGTGAGGCCAATCCCTTTCGGGTTTTAATATTTGGTTTAGCCTATGAACAAGTCCTCTTGGTTAAGGTGAACCGTAGCTACGCACTGCAGGATTCCAAAAAGAAGAGGAGGTGAGTCACTAGGGACCGCTTAAGTACCGTGCTCTTCCGGATCCACTCCTAGACATGCGCACAATGGTTGCCACACCTTAACTCGGCGACTTAATCATAGGTTTGTTTAGTAATTTCAAGTCTTATGTATATGTTTGAGTAGACTAGTCCTAGGGTTCAATAGATCCTAGTTCACTAATCTACGAGCCCAACTAAGCCCATATCAGTTCACATATAACAAATCACTTCACAAGTCCGAAGTACTTACCTGGTGGACTTCTGGCCTGAGGTACAAAGCATGCCGAATACCAAAACCTTTTAATACAACCCATATCTTTGAAAAGCCCATTTTGAAAATGTTCTTGGGCCCAAAACCCTCAAAGCCGAGTTTTGAACTCGGCTCGATATTCAATTTGTAACATCCCCAAACCCGGCCCATTCACTACGACCGAATCTGGATATGTCACTGGGAAAGACGGTTGGAAATCTTTGACTTTAGAATTAAACTTGAAAATTTTATTATCTCTGGAAAATTATGTCCACAAAATTTAATACATAATATAAGTTTGTTGAAAATTTCTCAATTAAAACATTGTTATAAATTACTATCATATGAACCTTTTAATAAAAATATTTCGAATATAATGTAAACTTCAACAAAATTAAATAGAGTATTGTAATCATAGTGGCCCTTATTACATCAAATAAATTGAAACCAAGTAATTAAAATGCTTGAAATAAAAATATTCAAAACGCCAACTTCTGCATGAAAATCCGCTTCGCATGGGCCACCTTGTATCCACTCCAACCCGCCCACTAGTCACGACTCACCGCGATGATTAAAAAAGTTGGGTGAGTCACACAGCACTCAAAGTGTAAGATAACCACCGAAATCCACCCACATGCTTAGCCACATAATATCCCAATTATCAAAGGCAACAAGTATATATATATTCATTTAAACATTTACTACAATCTGGGCTTGGCCCACATTCAAATCATACTCAAATACCAAGGCTAGGCCCATTTCTCAATAAACCACATATCAACTGGGCTTGGCCCATTTCCACGTATGTTTCCAAAACATACCTATCCACATGTCGTATTGGGCTTGGCCCATTTCCATATTATTACAAAAATAATGCAACATGATTCCCAACCCAACCTAGGGTCCATCCGCTACACACCCCCTTATCCAAATTTACCACACACTAGGGGACTATCGAGTCACCCTCTCCTTTCCCTCCAAAAAGGCAACCAATGCCATCCACGATGTAGCGTATAGCTAACATCAAACCACGATGGAGCACACAAAGAATCCATCAAGCCACGATATGGCATAAAGCCCATATCAATCAAGGTAACCACGCGAACTAAATCGCAAAGATCCACAACGCGACCTCGGCCACACCAAATCCACGATGTAGCACCAAGTCGACATCAACCACGCACTCAAGTACACCGTACCTTCTTTTCATAACCCACCCATGCACATGTAACATAAAATGATGATAAGGTGGTGCATGTACATATTAAACACAATCATAGGCATACTCACATAATAAGATCGGTGATCACATATTTACAAACTTTGCTACTAACTCTGATCATCTTCGCACCCTTAAAGGGTACCATTTTCACATCTATCTGCATCTGGTTAGCAAACATATAAAATAGACATTTATCACGCAAATCCGGAAACAATGGCTAACTACACACCTTATTACTATGAGTTCTAGACTCTCGATCCTCGATGCTATCGTCTAGCGAAACTACGGCTATTTGCTTAACGTTTTCGTTGCACGCCCACACCCCGGTGGCCAATCTCGCATGCCAGAAAACGGATCTCTTCTTGAACTTTGGGATGGGAGCTTTCCCTTGCCCACCTTGGACTGGTACTCGAACCCACGCCCATCGTAATCACTTAATTAGAACCCTTTGGTTAAACACCATAATACAAAATCTCAAGCGAACAACTACAATTTAACTACTTACCGAAACGATCTTAAATCTCAAAGGCTCCTCTGTACTTTTGTCGATTTGCCCCTTGATGAGTCCAAACAATTCGAGACCTTCCTTTAGACTCCTTGGCGCTGGCTACAAGCTCTAAATGTCGACAAAGACTACACCTCACCTGTTCGGCTTCAAACTTGATAAAGTAGAAGAGAGATGGAGGGCTAAGGATTTCGGCTATCAAGAGATTAAAAGAAAACAAAAGAAATACTTGGCTACAAAGGCCAAAGGAGAAATCGGCACACCAAGAGGGAGAGGCAAAAGACTTGATGAATAACTAGCACTCTACCCTCCCCTATTTATAGCATCCGCCAACACCCCTTTGAAGTCTCCAAGATTTGGCCAACACCTCACTAATTCAATTCCATTTGAATACTCTACTAATAATCCAATAATAATTCTTTTAATCTTCATAATATCCTTGATTATCTCCTATAATAATCCTAAAAAAACTCATATTATCCTTAATATTAACCAAATAAAAATCCAATAAAAATGCTCATATTATCCCATACTTAATATAACTAAGTAGATAAATAAAATACTAATAAAAACTAACTAAAATAATCCCCCAATAAACAAAGAAAAAAAAAATAAATAAAATAAAGCAAGATTCCCACCAACCGAATTCAAAAAAACTAAACAACATTAATCTAACCTTATCTATTAAAATAAAGTAATGTTAATTCATCTTCTAACTACAGATTTTAAACTAAATAAAATACTCCTACAATTATCCTACCATTATCTAGAATAAAAAAATAATAAAAACCCACCCTTATCACTCCTTCCAAATTAATTCAAGAAGAACTAAACAACTTACCCATGTGCCGTCCCAATCTTTACCAAGTCACTGCAAAAATAAGGGTGAAATAAAAATAAAACTTCAATTGCACACCTTGGATTCGAACCTGGGACCAATCACGTGCACGCCTCCCTCAAAGCCCCAGTGCCACTCGGCCACTTTGATTTTTGCCATAAAGCCCCAACATTTATTCTTAAACCCTTTCTACTCCAGCCCATAACCATCAACAAAAATAAAACGCCAAATGCTTCTCCTACCCCTCGAAACCGCGACCTCTCCTCCTCTCCAATACCTAAGTAGCGCCCAAGAGCCACTTCTCCCAATTGGACTTTCATGTCCATCAACTTGACATTTATTCTTAAGGCCTACTTAGCCCAGTCTCTTGACGCAAAAATAAAACCAAAATGCTGCCGCTTGGACTCGAACCCTTGCTTACTTAGGCGCCACCTTCCAAAGCCCCCTGCAAATACTCAATCGCCACTTTGCCAAAGTCTTTCTTGTGTCTTAACCTTCCAAATTTTTCTTAAGACCTCTAAAGCCAAGCTCCCTTCTTACACTAAAATTCAAAAATTTCCTAAGTCATCCCTTGCCTTCTAGGGTTCTCCAAACCCCTCAAAATTCCTCCAACATGACCCTAAGCCTATTAAACACTCGGTTATGCCCCAAATGCATAACCCCTAAACAGGGTGTTACAATTCTACCCTCCTTAAAAATAATTTCGTCCTCGAAATTACTTTACTAACAAACGTCCATACAACCTATCTTACCACCTTACGCTTATCTTTGCGCACTCTGATCTTACTAAGGCTATCGTGACCTACATACTCTCTAAGTTCGCACTCAAAATTCAAACACCTTTCTTAGCAACACGTAAAAGGCTAACTCATAAGCAAGCAAAGTAATTAAAGCATGTACCAAAGCAAAGGAGCTTACCCGATATCACATCCTTGGTTGACTCGACTAGAACCATTCCTTCCATGACTTGAACCACGACCCTCGCCGCTTGAGGACAATTCTTAACTAAATGTGCCTTAGATCCGCACCGAAAGAATTCTTTACTATTTCCCCAACACTCTCCCGTGTGAGGTCTTCCACATCGAGCACAAGAACGATTCCGATCCACTCGTACAAGTGCATGCACAGATTCTCGATCTTTGGTCTTTTCTCGACATTACCAAACGATATCGACGGTCCAATATTTCTCTTATTCTCACTCCTATTCTTTTCTCGGTTTTCTCTTATAGTCTTCTTAACCTCTTCAAACGATCCGAGCTTTCTCCACTAGCACCGCGAAGTCTCTCTCCTCTGCGCGAGCAATCACCATTCGGTTCATCTCGCAATCCGCCTTCAAACCGGACGCACTCTCATAATCGGTGGCCACAATTCCTTAGCATACTCGACTAAGTCGCACGAATTCCGCTTCAGACCAGCTATCGACTTACTTCCTTGTACTAGATTTAGAAACGCTTTCCTTTGCGAGTCCAAATAACGGCTCCTACGTGCACTTTCCTTCAAACTTAACCTTAAAGAAGTCCCAATCTCGCCGACCGCTGGTACACTTTGCTTGACAAAGAGCCACCAACGATAAGCTTCGTCGCTAAGCAACGAAACAAAGACCCTTCACTTTTCTTCATTGGTGCGACCCAAATCGCCCATGATTCTTTCGATCGCTTCTAGCCAATACTCCGCTACGTTCGAGCTACTCCAGATATTCCTCTAAAGATCTCACTCCGTTCAATCTAAGCCTTTCCGACACCGACTTTCGAGTTCCATTTCCTCTACTAGCTCCTCGCTACACGCTCTAAAATTCGTAACATGGCCCGCGACATCTGCGTCATCTTCTCCTCGTCTGTCTTGCCCCTCTACGTCCACCTTGGCGACTTCACTTTCGACCCATGGCTGCACTTATCTCGGTTCCGATGCGGCCATTCTACCTCTACCGCGGCCCTAGAGTTCATCTCTATTGTCGCGATTTAATCTGATTAACAAATTTTATGCATTAGAAATTTTGTTCCACTATTTAATCGCGAGCAAATTTTATGAAAGAAGGGTATTTTAAAGTAGTTCTTTCGAACACACAAAGTCTCAGTTCCAGTTTGTTACCCTAATTCAAGGAATCACATTCACACACACATTCATTCATCCACAAGAACACATTCCTTCCTCATTAAAGGAACATTCAGTGGTATCCACCACACACATGCACTATTCGGACCTTTCTCGCCTGCTTTCTACCCTGTGTGGGTATTTTCATTTTGTCCTGCAGGACATTTTCATCATAAACCAGAGCGATTCAAAACTTTAATAAGTCAGATCTTTTGAAATTCCCAAAATTGAAGAGTATTTTCAAAATTTCGCAAATTGAAGGTATAACAGGATTTTGGTAACCAGGGGTATTTTGGTAATTTTGTCAATCAGGGTAATTTTGTGAATTTCCAAAGTCAGGGTTATTATTTTTGCCATACAGAAAATTGGGTACTTTTGCAAAGTAAGAAAATTAAACTTGGGGTTAAACCGGAAATTTTAAAAGTCAGGGGCATTTTAGTAATTTTCAACATAGGGGTATTTTTGTGAATTTTAAAACTAGGGGTTTTAAAACAGTGAGGCCAATCCCTTTCGGGTTTTAATATTTGGTTTAGCCTATGAACAAGTCCTCTTGGTTAAGGTGAACCGTAGCTACGCACCAGGTAGGATTCCAGCGAAGAGGAGGTGAGTCACTAGGACTGCTTAAGTACCAGGCTCTTCCGGATCCACTCCTAGACATGCGCACAATGGTTGCCACACCTTAACTCGGCGACTTAATCATAGGTTTGTTTAGTAATTTCAAGTCTTATGTATATGTTTGAGTAGACTAGTCCTAGGGTTCAATAGATCCTAGTTCACTAATCTACGAGCCCAACTAAGCCCATATCAGTTCACATATAACAAATCACTTCACAAGTCTGAAGTACTTACCTGGTGGACTTCGGGTCGGAGGTACAGGTGCCATGCCAGAATACCTGAAAACCTTTTAATACAACCCATATCTTTGAAAAGCCCATTTTGAAAATGTTCTTGGGCCCAAAACCCTCAAAGCCGAGTTTTGAACCTGCTCGATACCAATTTGTAACATCCCCAAACCCGCCCATTCACTACGCAATCAACTGGATATGTCACTGGGAAAGACGGTTGGAAATCTTTGACTTTAGAATTAAACTTGAAAATTTTATTATCTCTGGAAAATTATGTCCACAAAATTTAATACATAATATAAGTTTGTTGAAAATTTCAATTAAAACATTGTTATAAATTACTATCATATGAACCTTTTTAATAAAAATATTTCAATATAATGTAAACTTCAACAAAATTAAATAGAGTATTGTAATCATAGTGGCCCTTATTACATCAAATAAATTGAAACCAAGTAATTAAAATGCTTGAAATAAAAATATTCAAAACGCCAACTTCGCATGAAAATCCGCTTCGCATGGGCCACCTTGTATCCACTCCAACCCGTCCCACTAGTCACGACTCACCGCGATGATTAAAAGTTGGGTGAGTCATACAGACTCAATGTGTAAGATAACCACCAAATCCACCCACATGCTTAGCCACATAATATCCCAATTATCAAAGGCAACAAGTATATATATATTCATTTAAACATTTACTACAACTGGGCTTGGCCCACATTCAAATCATACTCAAATACCGGGCTAGGCCCATTTCTCAATAAACCACATATCAACCGGCTTGGCCCATTTCCACGTATGTTTCCAAAACATACCTATCCACATGTCGTATTGGGCTTGGCCCATTTCCATATTATTACAAAAATAATGCAACATGATTCCCAACCCAACCTAGGGTCCATCCGCTACACACCCCCTTATCCAAATTACACACACCGGGGACTATCGAGTCACCCTCTCCTTTTCCCTCCAAAAAGGCAACCAATGCCATCCACGATGTAGCGTATAGCTAACATCAAACCACGATGGAGCACACAAAGAATCCATCAAGCCACGATATGGCATAAAGCCCATATCAATCAAGGTAACCACGCGAACTAAATCGCAAAGATCCACAACGCGACCTCGGTCAACGCCAATCCACGATGTAGCACCAAGTCGACATCAACCACGCACTCAAGTACACCCGCATCTTCTTTTCATAACCCACCCATGCACATGTAACATAAAATGATGATAAGGTGGTGCATGTACATATTAAACACAATCATAGGCATACTCACATATTAAGATCGGTGATCACATATTTACAAACTTTGCTACTAACTCTGATCATCTTCGTACTTTTAAGGGTACCATTTTCACATCTATCTGCATCCGGTTAGCATACATATAAAATAGACATTTATCACGCAAATCCGAAACAATGGCTAACTACACACCTTATTACTAGGAGTTCTAGACTCGATCCTCGATGCTATCGCCTAGCGAAACTACGGCTATTTGCTTAATGTTTTTCGTTGCACGTCCACACCCCTGGCCAATCTCGCATGTGCCAGTAAACGGATCTCTTCTTGAACTTTGGGATGGGAGCTTTCCCTTGCCCACCTTGACTGGTACTCGAACCCACGTCCATCGTAATCACTTAATTAGAACCCTTTGGTTAAACACCATAATACAAAATCTCAAGCGAACAACTACAATTTAACTACTTACCGAAACGATCTTAAATCTCAAAGGCTCCTCTGTACTTTTGTCGATTTGCCCCTTGATGAGTCCAAACAATTCGAGACCTTCCTTTAGACTCCTTGGCGCTGGCTACAAGCTCTAAATGTCGACAGCACTACACCTCACCGGTTCGGCTTCAAACTTGATAAAGTAGAAGAGAGATGGAGGGCTAAGGATTTCGGCTATCAAGGGATTAAAAGAAAACAAAAGAAATACTTGGCTACAAAGGCCAAAGGAGAAATCGGCACACCAAGAGGGAGAGGCAAAAGACTTGATGAATAACTAGCACTCTACCCTCCCCTATTTATAGCATTCGGCCAACACCCCCTTTGAAGTCTCCAAGATTTGGCCAACACCTCACTAATTCAATTCCATTTGAATACTCTACTAATAATCCAATAATAATTCTTTTAATCTTCATAATATCCTTGATTATCTCCTATAATAATCCTAAAAAAAAACTCATATTATCCTTAATATTAACCAAATAAAAATCCAATAAAAATGCTCATATTATCCCATACTTAATATAACTAAGTAGATAAATAAAATACTAATAAAAACTAACTAAAATAATCCCCCAATAAACAAAGAAAAAAAAAATAAATAAAATAAAGCAAGATTCCCACCAACCGAATTCAAAAAAACTAAACAACATTAATCTAACCTTATCTATTAAAATAAAGTAACAAAGAATTCATCTTCTAACTACAGATTTTAAACTAAATAAAATACTCCTACAATTATCCTACCATTATCTAGAAAAAAAAAAAAAAACCCACCCTTATCACTCCTTCCAAATTAATTCAAGAAGAACTAAACAACTTACCCATGTGCCGTCCAATCTTTACCAAGTCACTGCAAAAATAAGGGTGAAATAAAAATAAAACTTCAATTGCACACCTTGGATTCAACTCAGGACCAATCACGCACGCCTCCCTCCAAAGCCCCAGGCCACTCGGCCACTTTGATTTTTGCCATAAAGCCCCAACATTTATTCTTAAACCCTTTCTACTCCAGCCCATAACCATCAACAAAAATAAAAACGCCAAATGCTTCTCCTACTCGAAACCGCGACCTCTCCTCCTCTCCAATGCCTAAGTAGCGCCCAAGAGCCACTTCTCCCAATTGGACTTTCATGTCCATCAACTTGACATTTATTCTTAAGGCCTACTTAGCCCAGTCTCTTGACGCAAAAATAAAACCAAAATGCTGCCGCTTGGACTCGAACCCTTGCTTACTTAGGCGCCACCTTCCAAAGCCCCCAAGCAGCGCCTCAATCGCCACTTTGCCAAAGTCTTTCTTGTGTCTTAACCTTCCAAATTTTTCTCTTAAGACCTCTAAAGCCAAGCTCCCCTTCTTACACTAAAATTCAAAAATTTCCTAAGTCATCCCTTGCCTTCTAGGGTTCTCCAAACCCCTCAAAATTCCTCCAACATGACCCTAAGCCTACTAAACACTCGGGTTATGCCCCAAACGCATAACCCCTAAACCAGGGTGTTACATCATCCAAGCATATATTCACATATTATCTCATCATTTCTATACACATATTCACCTTAGTAAGTTCATATAAACACTTACCTTTCAAACACACATTGTGTACTTTTCAAACGTACCTAAAACGGATATACAACTCACATAGTCGTTCATTTCTCGAACTTGCCTGTTGAACCATTCGAAACTAAGTAGGATACTTAGAGTGCTCGGAATAGTCGTACAATGCCAACGTCCCAGACGTGGTCTTACATGTAACCAAAATATCGATGCCAATGTCCAAGACAGGGTCTTACACGAATCAATACGATGCCAATGTCCCAGACATGGTCTTACACGTAAATCTCATATCGATGCCAACGTCCCAGACGTGGTCTTACACAAAATCTCGAATCAATGCCAACGTCCCAGAGGTGGTCTTACCTGATATTACATATCGGACACCTATGTCATGACATATGTAACCCTATCTATTCCTAGGTTCGTACGGGACTTTTCAGACGTTAACACTATGTCGATTCTATCGCGAAATTCATTTACACAACATCTCATATACATTCATCATTATAAATAGTCATATGAACATACATAATTCAATACAAATACATTTATTTGTATATTGACTTACCTCGGATTCGATTTAAAGGAAACGGATATGGCTACTCGATTACTTTCGATTTCCCGCGATCTAAGTCCGTTTTCTTCGGTTCTTGATCTATACATATTCAAATTTAACCCTTTTATTCACTAATTCATCCAATTCAATCCAAATACACATATTTAGGGCAATTTGTAAATTAGCCCTCACATTTACACATTTGGAAACTTTAGTCCCTATTTCACAAAATCACAAAATACACCAAATTTGCTTTTACCCATGCTTGGCCGAATACACACTATGCTCATATCAATCTATACATTTCATTTATTTCACAATTTAGTCCCTCAAATAATTATTTTCTCAATTACACCCAAATTACTTAAATTTCACTAAAAATTCAAAGACAAACTATGATAATCAAACACATGTGTTCATCAATGGCTCATTTCAAAAACATCACCAATTCACAAAATTAAGACATGGGTTTTGAAGAACACGAAGTAACAATTAAAAAAACGTAGAAATTATCAAAAATCGAATAAAAATCATACCTTGATTTAAGCCTTAAAGTAGCCGAATATGCGAAGCTCGACCTTTGCTTTCTTTTTCTTATTTTCGGTGGATGGATAAGTTAAAAATGATGAAACAAATGTTTAATTTTATGATTTAATTAACACAATATTTCTATTACCAATTGACCCTTCCATTTATCATATAAGACAAATAAACAATAAGGCCATTATGTCATTTAACCATCCACTAACCTTATTATTGGCTTAATTGCCTCATAAGGGCTTCACATTATAAAAACATCAACAATTTGATACTTCCACATTTAACCATCAAACTTTCATTTTAGGAGATTAAGCCCTTTTCTCAAATTAAGCACACAAACAGACAAATTAACTTACGAAACTTTAACACATGCTTAATAGCATATCATAGGCACAGAAAATAATATTAAAATATTTTTATGACTCAGATTTGTGGTCCCGAAACCACTGTTCCGACTAGGGTCTAAATCAGACTGTTACAGATATGGTCTTACACGATATCACATATCGGACACCTGTGTCATGACATATGTAATCCTATCTATTCTTAGGTTTATACGGGACTTTTTTGAATGTTGACATTATGTCGATACTATCTCGGATTTCATGTACTCATCATCTCATATACATTCATCATTATAAATTTTCATATGAACATACATATATCAATGTAGATGCATTTATTTGTATATAGACTTACCTCGAATTCGGATAAACGGAAACAAACTCGGCTACTCCATTACTTTCGATTTCCCACGATCTAAGTCTATTTTCTCCGGTTCTTGATCTATACATATTCAGATTTAACGCATTTATTCACTAATTCATTCAATTCAATTAAAAAACATATATTTAGGGCAATTTACAAATTAGCCCCCACATTTTCACATTTTAACATTTTAGTCCTTATTTCACGAAATCACAAAATACACATAATTTTCTTATACCCATGCTTAGCTGAATTTTACTCATACTCATCTAAGTCCATATATTTCATTTATTTCACAATTTAGTCCCTCAAAAACATTATTTTCTCAATTTAGTCCAAATTACTTAAAATCACCAAAACTCCAAAGACAAAACATGTTAATCTAACACATATATTTCATATTTCATCATCAAACATTTCAAAGCTCATAGATTCATCAATGGCACTTTTCAAAATCATCATCAATTCACAAAATTGAAGAACACGAAGTAACGCTTACAAAAAAGCGTAGAAATCATCAAAAAACTGAAGCAAAACATACCTTGAATCAAGCTCAACAATGGCCGAACCTAGCTTAGGTTTTCTTCTTTTCTTTCTCATTAATTTTTGGCACAACAAGATGATATGGCCACTTTCTTTCTTTTTTTTTGTTTTGTTTTATTATAATATCATATAATATGTTATTTATTATTTAACCATTATAATTAATATAATAAACTATATAACATACACATAATGCTGTCCATCACTTATTAAATGGTTAAATTGCAACATAAATCCTCCATATTAAAAAGACAACAACAATTGGGCACTTTCACATTTAACCATCAAATTTTCATTTTACGCGACTAAGCCCTCTTTTTTTTTTAAATTAAGCATACAAACAGCAAAATTAATTCACATAAATTTCACACATGCTTAATCATATAATGCAGACACAAAAAAAATAATAAAATATTTTTCTGACTCGGATCTATGGTCCCAAAACCACTATTTCGACTAGGGTCTAAACCGGACTGTTACAATGGGGGGAGTCTGTAACATCCTGAAAAGGGCCTATGCATTTTTGGTTTAATTGTACGAAATGACATATCTTATGTGTTATGAATATATTTTGAACAGTTTTGGAAACCTGGAAATGTATGGAAATGTTAAGTTTAGAAGAGGAAAGTGAACATTTTTAGAACCTTGGAAATGTAAGGAAATGTCTTGTAAGGAAATGTCATGGAAATGTAAGGAAATGTCAAGTTTACAGAGCCGATCGAAAATTTTTGGAAACTTAGAAATGACCAAGAAATGACGAGTTTTAAGGTTCAAAAGGGGAAATTAAGGCAAGGTGGCCTTAAAAGAAAAAGTTTGTGAAATTTGACACACAAACAGGCTTGGAAAAGTGGTCTGAAGATGCCACTTAGGGCCTATGGAAATGGCGCCATATGCAAGAGGAATGGGCCTAAGTTCGAGTCACATGGGAAGCAAATAAAAGAAATTTTTATTTTGCTACAAGGAGCAGAGAGGTGGATAGCACATGGCTATAAATTAGGAGCTTTTATTATTTTATAAATAGTGGATAAATAAGGGATTTATTTATCATTATTTTCAAGAGATAATTGTTGGATTAAATTCTTTTAATTTGAATAAAGAGATAAAGAGGAAAATAAGGGAGAAGTGATGGCCAAGTAAGGGACTTTGAGTTTAATAATTTCGGCTAAGTAAGGATAGTTGTTGAATTATCTTTTATTTTAAGTGATAATTAAAGAGATAAAGCTATTAAAATAGAGGAGTGGTGGCCAAGTAAGGGACTCCTTAGATGATAATTTCGGCTATAAAAGGAAGGAAGGAGGGCTACTCATCAATTTGTGCTTCCTCCTTTCTCTGCCGAATTCTTAGTGCTCTCTTCTCTTCATTTCTTTCTTTTCTTTTGTCAAGCTGAAATTAAGTAATTGTTGGAACCTAGCCGAATATTTTCCTCTCCATTAGAAGCCATAGCCGAATCCTCCATCTTTATTCTTCATTCTCTTTTCTTTCTAATCCTCCAAAAGCCGAAAGTTGTGAGATCATCATCTAGCCATAGCCGAATCTCTCAAGGTTGAAGTGAAGGTGCAATCGATTTCTTCAAGTAAGGGTAAGATCTCATTCGGTTTCATCCTTTTTCTTAATATTTGCCAAATCTAGGACTAACCCCATTAATATCTTGTTGCCGAAACTTTGAAGAGATCTTTCGGGATTTACTAAGTGTCGACTACAAGGAAGGAGAAGTTCTTTTCCGAAAGGTACACCATAGGCCACGTGTTCCCTAGTTATTCGGTGAGTTTCGGATTTAAAATCCACAAGGTAAGTGTCTATAGCATTCGGCCAAGGCCATGTTTGGTAAATATATGTGTTCATTAATTATTCAAAAGCCGAAAACTAACCAAGTTAATTGATTCAATGCTTGGCGAATGCAAGAAGAGTATAGCGAGATTTCAAGACTTGATTCTTAAGTCAAACGGCAACAAGGTAAGTTTAAGTATACTAATCCTACTAGGATTTGGATTTATGGCGAATGACTTTTTATTAAAGTAGTAGGTGATTAGTCAAATGTAGGGATTAAGGATCTAAGCATTAGATCAAGCTTTTCGGGATTTCAAGACCCTTCCGGTAAGTATGATAAGTTGTGGATATTTGGTTAAGAATTCGTATATTGATGATTAAATCGATTGTTACGATTAAGTGTGTTGATGGAGGCGAATACCATTCAAGAAGGGAAAGGGAAGGTCCCTATCCCGAAGTTTAAGAAGAGATCTGTCTCGGCAGTTAGGGATTGGCCACCGGGTGTGGACCAGCGTCAGAACAAGAAAGTAGGCAAATAGCCGTAGTATCGCCTAGTGATAGCATCGATGCTCGAAAGCATAGTTCTCCAAGTGATCGGTGTGTGATTAACCCACCGCTTTTCCGGTATATGATATGTATGTGAAATGTGTATGTGTTATGAATGTGCTAACTAGTGCAGTGGAAATTGTGATAAGGATACCCTCAAGGGGTATGTCGATAATCTGGTAAGTACCAAACCTGATGATATGTGATTATTAATATGAATATGTGATAATATGCTTGATGAACATGCTCATGCATCATTACATTGTATCATTATTTTATGTAGCACGTGCATGGGTTGGGATATGAAAGAAGGTACGGGTGTACTTCGAGTACGTGGTTTGATGTTAGCCTTGAGCTACATCGTGGATTGACGTTGACTGAGGTCACGTTGTGGATTAATTGCGATTTAGTTCGCGTGGCTTGATGAGTGGCTATGTGCCTCATCGTGGTTGATATCGGCTATGTGCCATATCGTGGTTGATGAGTTAGTCCCATCATGGTTTTTGATGTTAGCCTTGAGCTACATCGTGGATTGACGTTGACTGAGGTCACGTTGTGGATTAATTGCGATTTAGTTCGCATGGCTTGATGAGTTGCTATGTGCCTCATTTGGAAGTGCTTTTAATTCGGATATTTTTGTCAAGCTTATATTGGAAATGTCTTGTAAGGAAATGTCTTGGAAATGTAAGGAAATGTCTTGTAAGGAAATGTCATGGAAATGTAAGGAAATGTCAAGTTTACAGAGCCGATCGGAAATATTTGGAAACTTAGAAATGACCAAGAAATGACGAGTTTTAAGGTTTAAAAGGGGAAATTAAGGCAAGGTGGCCTTAAAAGAAAAAGTTTGTAAAATTTGACACACAAACAGGCTTGGAAAAGTGGTCTGAAGATGCCACTTAGGGCCTATGGAAATGGCGCCATATGCAAGAGGAATGGGCCTAAGTTCGAGTCACATGGGAAGCAAATAAAAGAAATTTTTATTTTGCTACAAGGAGCAGAGAGGTGGACGGCACATGGCTATAAATTAGGAGCTTTTATTATTTTATAAATAGTGGATAAATAAGGGATTTATTTATCATTATTTTCAAGAGATAATTGTTGGATTAAATTCTTTTAATTTGAATAAAGAGAAAAAGAGGAAAATAAGGGAGAAGTGATGGCCAAGTAAGGGACTTTGAGTTTAATAATTTCGGCTAAGTAAGGATAGTTGCTGAATTATCTTTTATTTTAAGTGATAATTAAAGAGATAAAGCTATTAAAATAGAGGAGTGGTGGCCAAGTAAGGGACTCCTTAGATGATAATTTCGGCTATAAAAGGAAGGAAGGAGGGCTACTCATCAATTTGTGCTTCCTCCTTTCTCTGCCGAATTCTTAGTGCTCTCTTCTCTTCTTTTCTTTCTTTTCTTTTGTCAAGCCGAAATTAAGTAATTGTTGGAACCTAGCCAAATATTTTCCTCTCCATTAGAAGCCATAGCCGAATCCTCCATCTTTATTCTTCCTTCTCTTTTCTTTCTAATCCCTCCAAAAGCCGAAAGTTGTGAGATCATCATCTAGCCATAGCCGAATCTCTGAAGGTTGAAGTGAAGGTGCAATCGATTTCTTCAAGTAAGGGTAAGATCTCATTCTTGGTTTCATCCTTTTTCTTAAGATTTGCCAAATCTAGGACTAACCCCATTAATATCTTGTTGCCGAAACTTTGAAGAGATCTTTCTGGATTTACTAAGTGTCGACTACAAGGAAGGAGAAGTTCTTTTCCCGAAGGTACACCATAGGCCACGTGTGCCCTAGTTATTCGGTGAGTTTCGGATTTAAAATCCACAAGGTAAGTGTCTATAGCATTCGGCCAAGGCCATGTTTGGTAAATATATGTGTTCATTAATTATTAAAAAGCCGAAACTAACCAAGTTAATTGATTCAATGCTTGGCCGAATGCAAGAAGAGTATAGCGAGATTTCAAGACTTGATTCTTAAGTCAAACGGCAACAAGGTAAGTTTAAGTATACTAATCCTACTAGGATTTGGATTTATGGCGAATGGCTTTTTATTAAAGTAGTAGGTGATTAATCAAATGTAGGGATTAAGGATCTAAGCATTAGATCAAGCTTTTCGATTTCAAGACCCTTTCGGTAAGTATGATAAGTTGTGGATATTTGGTTAAGAATTCGTATATTGATGATTAAATCGATTGTTCCGATTAAGTGTGTTGATGGAGGCGAATACCATTCAAGAAGGGAAAGGGAAGGTCCCTATCCCGAAGTTTAATAAGAGATCTGTCTCGGCGGTTAGGGATTGGCCATCGGGTGTGGACCAGTGTCGAGAACAAGAAAGTAGGCAAATAGCCGTAGTATCGCCTAGTGATAGCATCGATGTCGAAAGCATAGTTCTCCAAGTGATCGGTGTGTGATTAACCCACCGTTTTCCGGGTATATGATATGTATGTGAAATGTGTATGTGTTATGAATGTGCTAACTAGTGCAGTGGAAATTGTGATAAGGATACCCTCAAGGGGTATGTCGATAATCCGGTAAGTACCAAACCTGATGTTAGCCTTGAGCTACATCGTGGATTGACGTTGACTGAGGTCACGTTGTGGATTAATTGCGATTTAGTTCACGTGGCTTGATGAGTGGCTATGTGCCTCATCGTGGTTGATATCAGCTATGTGCTATATCGTGGTTGATGAGTGACTATGTGTCCCATCGTGGTTTTTGATGTTAGCCTTGAGCTACATCGTGGATTGACGTTGACTGAGGTCACGTTGTGGATTAATTGCGATTTAGTTCGCGTGGCTTGATGAGTGGCTATGTGCCTCATCGTGGTTGATATCGGCTATGTGCCATATCGTGGTTGATGAGTGACTATGTGTCCCATCGTGGTTTTGGTGTTAGCTACGGCTACATCGTGGATTGGCGCCGATCGAGGTCGCGTTGTGGACTATTGTGCTTAATTGCACGTGGACGGCAGGTGATTGCCTTTGGAGTGAAAAGGAGAGGGTGATTTGATAATCCCCGGTGTGTGGTAGGTGGATAAGGGGGTGTGTAGCGGATGGACCCTAGGTTTGGGTTGGGCTTCATAATTGCATGATTTCGTATGTGAACATATGTGGAAATGGGCCAAGCCCAATATGATATGTGGATTAATGTAAAAATGGCAAAAGCCCAAGATATGAATGTGGATCGGTGTGGAAATGGGCTAAGCCCGGTATGTGGAAATTATGTGGTTAACTACCCTATTAGATGAATGTGATATGAATATGGGCCAAGCCCAGAATGTGTTAACATGTGAATATGATATTTGTTATCTGATATATGGGTTAATATCTGGTTAACATGAGGGGGGAATTCAGTGGATTAATTACACACTGAGTCTGTATGACTCACCCAATTTTTATTAAACATCGTAGATGATTCGTGGTGATTGGACCGGGTTGGAGTGGATACGAGGTGGCCCATGCAGAAGACATCTTCTTTATTTTATTCAGTTTATTACTAAGAACTTTTGTTTAATTATTTGTTCTAATAAGGCCCAGTTAAAGTATTTAAGTATTTCTATTTGAGCATTTTTATTATGTTTAAGCTAGACGACCATTAAATTATTATTTGGAAGTGCTTTTAATTTGGATATTTTTGTCAAGCTTATATTATTTAGAATTTTTAATTGGACATGGTTTTCAAATGACAAAATTCTTAATGTTTTTCCCAAAAGTGAAATCAGTCTTCAAATGTTTTTCCGCAGTGGCATCTCAAATTCGGTCGTAACGAATGGGCCGGGTTTGGGGTGTTACAGAGTCTATGGCTGCTGATTTTTGCTATTTTTAGCAGCCATATCAACCTATAAATACCCCCTTTGGCTGCTTATTTCAAAAACACCTCAAAACCTCTCATCCTTTCATTTCTCTCTCACTTTCTCTCTTCAAAACCATTCTTTTGTTCTTCATTTTCCTTCCCATTCCCTTGCCAATTTCAGCTCTTGGAAAAGATTTCTTCAACTACCATTTGAAGCAGTATTCAAGCATTCATGGAAGCCTCGGTTCAACAAGGACAAACAAAGAAGGAGGAGCAAAGCTAGTCAAGCCTCGGATAAACACCATATTTGATTATTATTCCTTATCCTTTAAATTTTATTGTTGTTGTTATGAATATGTCTATGAATACTTGTGATGTTGATATGTTTAATTTAATTAATATGGCTTAAATTTAATTCGTGTTAGGTTGATTGCATTTCGTCCACTTGAGTTATTAAAATTATGTTTGTGTTGTTATAGGTCTTGGTAAAATATTTGATTAAGTAAAACCATGACTAAGTTATTCTTGCACTATAATTGTAAGGTGACTAATGAATTAATTATTTAAACGTGTTGAAATTGTAATTAATTGACACAATACTTAATCAGTGCATGTTTAATCTTCTAAGGTAGTTGAGGGTTAAATTAGCAACGGCATTAGACAATACATTAGTCTTGCATAACTTTCAAGATTATTGTGATTAAACTGTTTCAAGGTAGGAATATATTGTTGCCTCACTTAATCTTTTATATGCTTATGAAGATTGATTAATTGTTTGAATTGGCATTGGAAAATATTCAAGAGATTAGTTAATTTAATAGGTATGTATGAGTAGTAGTTAGCAAACTACCGAGTCGTCGTGAATTTATTCGTAACAACATGAACATGAGTTTAGTAATTCTAAGTTAAGAAATGTAATTACTTTAACACAATTATGTCATCTTGATTAAAATCATCTTTTGAAATTGTGCATTGGAACTTTTATTTTTATTTTATTTTATTTTACTTAGTTAAATTTTAGTTTTTAATCACTTCCTCAAAATCAAAATATTTTTCTTCACCAAAGTGTTTTTAATTGCATTCATAAATAATTCTTTTCACAGTCCCCGTGGTTACGATAACTTGACATTTACTTGTCACTTTATTACTTGTTGCGATGGTATACACTTGCACATTTCTATCGTTCCAAGTTTTTGGCGCCATTGCCAAGGACTATTTTAAAAGTCATTATTTGTGAATTTGTTAATTTTGCATTTTGGATTATTTTTCTGTTCAATTTTAACTTAATTAATTTTTCTGTGTTGTTTCTGGTGTTTATGAGTATTGATTGAATTATCGATTTACTCCCTGTAGACCCTGAAATTGAGAGAACTTTTCGACAACGAAGGAGACAAGCGAGTTAGACAAGGACCAAAGAGATGAACTTTAAAAATCTGAATCAAGGAAATGGAGCAAACCCTGTTCAAAATCCTATCCTTATTGCTGATGATAGGGATAGAGCTCTAAGATAGCATGCCATGCAAGTGTTTCATGATCTTAATTCAGGAATTAGGAAACCCGAAATTGAGGCACAACAATTCGAGCTGAAGCCAGTCATGCTCTAGATGCTTCAGACAGTAGGCCAATTCAGCGGAATGCCTATCGAAGATCCTCACCTTCACTTAAGATTGTTTATGGAGGTGAGCAATTATTTCAAGTTAGTCAGAGTACCCGAAGATGCACTACGATTAAAGCTATTCCCATATTCACTAAGGGATAGAGCTCGAGCCTGGTTGAACTCATTGCCACCAAATTTCATTTCCACATGGCAAGAGTTGGCAGAAAGATTCCTCATGAAGTATTTCCCGCCTAGCAAGAATGCCAAGTTGAAGAACGAGATCATTACTTTCCAACAAATGGATGACGAGTCCTTGTATGAGGCATGGGAAAGGTACAAAGAATTATTATGGAAGTGCCCTCATCATGGAATCCCTCATTGCATCCAACTTGAGACGTTCTATAATGGTCTCAATGCCCACAAGAGGATGGTAGTGGGCACTTCTGCTAATGGTGCTCTCCTTTCTAAGTCTTATAACGAGGCTTATGAAATCATTGAGAGGGTCGCTAGCAATAAATATTAATGGCCAATCAATCAAGTAGCCTTAGGAAGACGAGTCGTTGGAATACATGAAGTGGATCCACTCACTTCACTCGTATCTCAGGTATCTTTGATTTCCTCAATGCCTAAAAATTTTACCACTAATGGGTTCAATAGTTTTGCAGCCCAGCCACCTAATCACTTTGAAAATATAGTTTGTGTTTATTGTGGGGAAGGACATTTGTTCGAAGAATGTCCATCAAACCCAGAATTCGTGTATTACATGGATAATCAAAACCAGAATCGAGGAAGGCAAGGACTGCAATCCAATTTTTATAACCTATCTTGGCGAAACCACCCTAACCTTTCTTGGAGTAACCAAGGGGCTGGACCCAGTAACACTTATGCCCAACCTAGACCGACCCAGCCACCTGTTTTTACCCAACAAGTTCAGAAGCAACAACAAGCTGAAACTTCCAATGGCTTTGAAAACTTGTTGAAGGCATACATAGCAAAAAATGATTCCTTAATCCCAAGCCAAGCAGCCACATTGAAAAATATGGAAAACCAAATGGGCCAGCTTGCCACTGAACTTAAAAACTTTCAACAAGGTGCTTTGCATAGTGATACGGACAATCCAAGAAATCGGGGAAAGAAGCACTGTAAAGCATTGACATTGTAACACCCCAAACTCGGACAAGCCACCACGCCCGAATCTGGTATGTTACGGGAAAAACGTCTTGGAGTGATCAGATTTTTTTTTTTCGTTTAAAAGCGGGGTGAGAACATAGTGAATTTGAGGAAGATTGAGTAGGGTTGTTTGATTAGGTTTTGAAAACTTATCCGAAGTATATAGTTAAAACGAGTTGATTTTCATTTAGCATTTCCAATAGTTTCTTAGTACTATTTCGAAACATTTTAGACTTAGTAGAAAATCGAGTTGGTTTGAAGCTCATTTGTGTTTACGTTATAGCAAAGCATAGTGAGATACCCGATGGTATAGTTTAAAACACACTGCGTGATAATTTTGAAAACATTATCTTACCAAATTTTAGTAAAATTTCATACCAAGTTATTTGTTAAGCAGGTTGCGAATCTAATTAAAACATAACCATCAAAAAGCATAATTTAAAGGCCTTTTACAAATCCAAATTAAATCTCAAATCAAAATAAGTAAGCTAAAGTACCCAAAGTGAATAGTCGGAGCAAAACTTTTATTAAAGCATGGCATGTGCACCCCGAGTCCACCCCAGCTCCATGTCCGCGTCTACGGGTCACCTGAAATGTCAAAGGAGAGGGTGAGTCGGATGACTCAGTGCATAAATCCCGCTCCTGATGAAACAACATGCTAACACACATCATACATAGCAACATGATTAATGCAACCCGATCCTAACCATCCAGACGCCTTTTCTACCCCGTGTGGTACCAAACCACTGGTGGTGCCAAACCACCGGTGACATATAGTCACAACGTGTTACCAAAACACCGGTGTCCCAAAGACACAATGTGCTACCCAAGCACCGTGACCGAAGTCACAAATCCAATGATGGGGCCAACCCATCGTGTGATACCCAATCACTAGCGAGCGATCCCATATCTCATGTGGGGCCAACCCACGGTGGTGTTAACCACGTGGACAAGTCGCAATGAGGTGCCCAACCTCTGGTGTCCCAAAGACACAAATGTGCTACCAAAGCACCGTGACCGTAGTCACAATAATCGGATGATGGGGCCAACCCATCGTGTGATACCCAATCACTAGCGACGATCCCATATCTCAAAGTGGGGCCAACCCACGGTGGTGTTAACCACAGGGGACAAGTCGCAATGAGGTGCCCAACCTCTGGTGTCCCAAAGACACAAATGTGCTACCAAAGCACCGTGACCCAAAGTCACAAAGTGTGTTACCAAAACACTTTGGTGCTCGTCGGCACAAATCATCACCGCCTCCACTCATATCACCCATCAACAAACCAACTCATGTAATCATGCATATCATACAAATTATGCATATCATGCTAATATGTTTGACTCATGCCCCATATCACATACATACATAGTCATGATACCATATAGATCATCAAGAATCTAGTAACAATACTTGACTTACCCGATACGTACACATACCCCGTTTGGGTATCCAATAATCCATCATCTTGTCATGATTTTAATAGGCAAACAGGTTTAATAACAATATCACTAAATATGGGTGTGTTAGTTACACACCTGGTAATTACGAGTCTAGAAATCCTGACAAAAGCGATCTAAGTCCCTTGATTAATTGGCTCCTATAATCGGCCAACATAGGGGTTAGTACACAAAACCATTCGGCCAAAGGCTTTATACCAAGAGAAGTCATCTCAAACCCTTACCTTCACTTCTTAACTTGGTTTCCAACCAACCCCGAACCACAATGGTCCTTCTAAGATGATCGGCCACCACCTTGAAAAGAATAACGAGTTAATCTTTTGCAACTCGATTTAGTGAAACTAACGGAATAGCCTAATAACATCACTCTTACCACCACTTACCAACGATCAACCAACGATGACTGCTTCACTTGATCGCCACCAAAAATCTGGAGACCCTAAAACGAAATAATTAACTCCTTCCAACCAAAACCAAAATAGACTTTAATCAAATCGAAACCACAAGCACTAGAGAGAAAGAGAAATGGCCATTCGGCCAAGAACTTACCCCAACACCAACCACTAACCGCCAACCAAACCACTAGGAGAAAAGGGAGATTCGGCCAATATGAACACTACTAGGATCGGTTTAGCGTGAAAAAGAAATAAGAGTAAAGGTGAGAAGAAATAGAGAAATCGGCAATAGAGTTTAGGAGAAGAAAGAAAATAAAAGATAGATGAGGGAGGGTACCTTCGGCTTGAAAGTGAAAGAAAATAAAGGAAGTATTTTTAGGGAATGAAATTTCGGCTAACAAGGTTTTCAAATCAAAGAAAGAAAAATATGGAGAGGAGAGAGTTCCACATTCGGCTTACTCAAATGAGATAGAAGGAAGAAGTGAAAAGAAGCATTCGGCCACACGCATAAAACCAAAGAAACAAAGCAACCTTTCGGCAACTAAAGGGGTTTGATGTTTTCGGTTTCAAGAAGTGAAGAAGATGAGAGAAATTCTCTTGAAGTTTCGGCTACAAAAGACAAAAGAGAGAGAGCTTTTCTTTTTTTACCAAATGTGACCGAAAATGCACCCCAAAACAAAGGTACATTCGGCCTTCCCTTCTCCCACACTAAGCCGTCCACACTCCCCCCAAATCCCCTAAAATTCGGCCAACACTCCTCAAAGTACTCCAAGCCACTAATTCAAAAGCATTTGAATTAGTCCCCTTCCACAATTCACTCCTTGCCGTCCATCTCACCCATAGACTAGGTCCAAGGCAGAGTTTGAACTGCCTACAAACTCTCCCTTCCTAGGCGTCAAAAAGAAAGCCAAAAGGTGGCCACTCCAGCCTTGAACACAAGATCTCTCCCTCCCGCAAATGACGCCACACACCCAAGCCTTAGTGGCGCCTATCCCGCCACTCCACCAGCTCCTTTCTTGTTCAACCAAAACACCAAATAAAACTCTTATACCCTAGCTCCAACAGCTCCCCTGACTTGACACCCAAAAATCAAAATTTTCCCATTCACTCAGGCATACACTTAGACTTCAATTAAGCCCCCAAAACATAGAAATAGCCACGTAGCACACTAGACACATGCAATATCATGCAACAACAAAACAGCCCCTAACCCGGGATATTACAGTTCTACCCCCCTTAAAAATAATTTCGACCTCGAAATTACACGATCGAAGAGTTGCGGGTATTGCTTTGTCTCATCATATCCTCGGGTTCCCACGTAGCTTCTTCTACGCCATGATTCTCGCCAAAGAACCTTAACCAAAGGCACAGACTTCTTACGCAGAACCTTCACATCTCGATCAAGAATCTGCACAGGTTCCTCCTCCATGGTCAAATCTGGATTTACCTCGATCTCTTCCACTGCTACCACATGTGACGGATCTGAGCGATAACGTCGAAGCATCGATACGTGGAATACGTCGTGAATCTGACTAAGCTCTGCTGGCAACTCAAGCCGATCGCCATCGGTCCAACTCGTCTCGTAACCTTATACGGCCCAATGAACCTCGGACTTAGCTTGCCTTTCTTCCCGAATCTCAACACCTTTTTCCAAGGTGAGACCTTCAGGAAAACTCGATCCCCTACAGCGAACTCTATATCTCTCCGCTTAAGATCGGCATAAGACTTCTGCGGTCCGAAGCTTCCTTCAATCGAGACCCGAATCAACTTAACCTTGTCTTCGGTCTCAAAGAACCAACTCGGGTCCCAACAACCGACGTTCACCCAACTCCGTCCAACACGTAGGTGAGCGACATTTCCTACCATACAACGCCTCATACGGTGCCATCTTAATGCTCGCTTGGTAACTGTTGTTGTAGGCAAACTCAGCTAATGGTAGAAACTCCTCCCAACTACCTCTGAAATCCAAGATACAACCTCTCAAAGATATCCTCTAAGACACGAATAACCCTTTCGATTGACCGTCGATCATGCGGGTGAAAAGTCTTTGAAATCCAAACGAGTACCCGAGCAGCCCGATGCGGTGCTTTCCGAAACCTTGACGTGAATCTAGGATCCCTATCCGAGATTATCGAAACCGCACACACCGTGCAACCTCACTATCTCGACACATACAACTTAGCTAGCTTCAAGTGAGTAGTCAACCCTCACCGAATAAAGTGAGCTGATTTAGTCGATCGATCCACCACTACCCAAATCGAATCTTTCTTGCTTGGCGTAAGCGGTAACCCACCGACGAAATCCATGGTTATCCTTTCCCACTTCCACCGAGGAATCTTCACAGGTGAAGCAACCCAGGACGGCAATCGATGTTCAGCCTTGACTGGCGACAAGTCGAGACACTTCCCAACAAACTCTGTCACCTCCTTCTTCAAGCCGGGCCACCAAAATCGCTCTCTAAGATCCCTATACATCTTGTTACCTCCGGGATGCATAGCATGAGGATCGCTATGTGCGTCTGAAAGAATCTTTCGCCTCACTCAACATCTTTAGGCATACAAGCCTTACCTTGAAAACACGAGAACCCCATCATCGGATTACGCTGTAACCCTCCAAACCACCATCCACACACGCAACCTTCGCGCACTCGTAACCTCATCCAATAATCTGCTTTCTCTCGATCTGCTCAACCCAAGTAGGCTTAACTCGCAACTCTGCGAATACTCCCATTGTCATACAAACTCAAGTGGGCAAACAATGCTCTTAACTCCGAAACAACCTTACGGCTCAACGCGTCGCCACCACGTTAGCCTTGCCGGATGATACTCAATCGAACGATCGTAATCTTTCAAAGAACTCAACCCATCTGCGCTGTCTCAAATTCAAATCCTTCGAGTCGAGAAATACTTGGACTCTTGTGATGCGTGTAGACTATCGATCTCTCTCCGTACAAGTAGTGCCTCCAAATCTTTAAAGCGAAGACTACAGGTACTGCTAGCTCCAAATCGTCGTCGGATAGTTGACCTCATGTGGCCTCACCGCCGAAAGCGTAAGCCACAACCTTACCTTCTTGCATCAAAGACACAACCCAAGCCCGTATGTGATGCATCGCAATAGGCTGTGAATTCCTTACCACCTCGAGTTGAATTAAAACCGGAGCCTCAGTCAAAATCTTCTTTAACTTATCGAAGCTTTCCTGCTGCTTCCCAGTCCATACAAACGGAACTTCTTTCCTCAGCAACTTGGTCATCGGTGCTGCTATCAACGAAAAACCCTCAACAAACCTTCGGTAGTATCCGGCCAAACCAGAAAACTCCGAATCTCGACCACGACTTAGGCGGCTTCCATTCCAAAACTGCCTCAATCTTACGAGGATCTACTCGAATCCCCTCAGCCGACACTACATGACCCAAGAAAGTCACTTCTCTAAGCCAGAACTCGCACTTACTGAACTTAGCATAGAGTTGCTTTTCCCTCAAAATCTGCAACACCACTCGCAAATGCTTATCATGCTCTTCCTCTGTCCTTGAGTACACTAAGATGTCGTCTATGAAAACCACGACAAACTGATCCAGATACTGCTGAAACACCCTATTCATCATATCCATAAACGCTGCCGGTGCGTTAGTCAACCCGAACGGCATTACCAGAAATTCGTAGTGCCCATACCGAGTCCGAAACGCTATTTTATGGATATCAGCCTCCTTAACCTTTAACTGGTGATACCCAGATCTCAAGTCGATCTTCGAAAATACCACAGCACCCTTCAGCTGATCAAACAAGTCATCTATCCGTGGCAACGGATACTTGTTTTTAATCGTCAGCTTGTTCAACTGGTGGTAGTCTATACACATCCGCATCGTGCCATCTTTCTTCTTGACAAAGAGTACCGGCGCACCTCACGGCGAAACACTAGGCCTAATAAAACCTCGATCCAATAACTCCTGGATCTCGAGCCTTAAGCTCCACCAATTCCTTTGGCGCCATCCTATACGGAGCAATAGACACTTTGCGCGATTCCGGCAATGTGATCAATCCCGAACTCCACCTCGCGATCGGCGGCAAACCCGGAAGCTCCTCGGGAAAAACATCGGCAAACTCCTTAACGGTACGAACCTTCTCCACAGCAGACCCCTTAGCCTCCAACGCATGCACATGAACTACATACGCTTCACAGCCTTTCCTCGACCATCTTCTGCGCCTTGAGCGGATACCACATTTGATAAGTAATCCCTCCTACTACCTATCATAGCCACCTCATCACCCTCAACCGTCTTAAGAACCATGCGCTTGGCGCGCAATCCAACCTCGCTGATACTTAACCAACCAATCCATCCCAAGAATCGGATCGAACTCCCCAAACGGCGGTTCCATCGGATCGTGACAAACACTACCCCTTGGAGTTCTAAGGGTACCTCTCTAACAGATTTATCTACTACTACTGAGTGACCTAGAGGGCTAATCACGCTACATCCGCCTAGAAGATATCTCGAGTCTAAATCCATGGTCTCTACTATGCTCACGGCAACATAAGAGTGCGGCCCGAACCCCACATCAATCAAAGCGGTATAAGGAGAACCAAAAATCAAAAACGCGTCGGTTATGACGTCCGGTGCGTCGCCCTCCTCTCGGCGCCTCGCAGCATACACTAATCCGGGTTGTCTAGCATCGTAACTAGCCGCACCTCTCGCGGTGCTCCACGGCCCCAACTAGAACCATTACCACCTCTGCCATTACCACGGCCCCTCTCTGCGGTGGCGGTCTATTACCTCTGAGAATCGACACGGCCCCGACTCTCGGGCAATCTCGCCAACCTACGCGCGGACGGTCCCTCACACTGGTGCTCGAGAGAACCACACTCGGCGACCTTTTCCTCCAGTCCGGCAACCACCCCAATGAGATTTTCCACACCGATCACATCACCGCTGGGCGGTCCCTCGCTGCAACAACAAACCTAGCAGTGGTTCAGCCCACTCGGTCTAGCTCTCTTCTGCGGATTACCCGCGATCCGTAAGACCCAAAGCTCCTCTTATGCCTATTTCTGTCCATGCCTTGTCTCACGGCTCCTTAACACCCTCGGCTACCTTAGCCTTCTCAACTAAGACAACAAACTCGCTCTGGCGGAGAGAGCAATCAGCACCTCAAGTCGTCTCGCAGACCATCCTCGAACGAACACACCTCTCATGCTCGGTGGCCACCATGCCCACGGCATACCTACTCGGCCGGAACTCGGCCTCGTACTCGAAAACAGATTTACTCCTGAACAAGCCTCGAAATGCCTTCATTGGGAGTCAATATAACTAGCTCCGATGTATTTCTTTTGATATGCGACCACAGAAATAATCCCATGTCGGATCCTCTGCTTTGCCACAACGTCCCGAACCGTGAGCCACCACGATATGACTCATCCCGAGAAGCGTCACGATGCCCTTCGCTTCTCTTCAAGAGTCAAATCCGGATCATCCATGATCCGCTCGATCGCCTCTAGCCGATGATTCAGCGATCTTTGAGAGCAACACCGAAACACCTCGGAAGAATTCGCCCCATTTGCCCGAAGTCGCTCAGAACAATTTCCTAACTCCCGCACCACCACCTACACCAGCTACCCTTTCTAACACTCGCGGCATCGCTGTGACACTTTGCATCGTCCCGATCGATCTTGGAACTCACCACCTCCACCGGTGGCGAATCCCGTATCTCATTTTCGACCCACTGTAACCCACCTGCGGGCTCGAAGCGTCATCCTACCACGACCTGCGTCCACGACCACGTCCACCTCTAGCGCTCATGACTAATCTTTCTACGTATCTGATTAAGAATTTTTATGCATCAGTATTTATTCCACTTGTTTAAGAGCAAGTCTTATGAATATTTTAAGAGGATTTGTTCTCGCGAGTTCACAAAATCCTATCAGTTTCAATCTCTAAAGTAGTATACTATTGCTATTCATCAATTCACATCCAATCAATTCACAAGCAATAGTAAGGGTACTTACCTGGGCGAACTGGTGCCGGAGACTCGGTGCCATGCCTTTCAAACCATACTTTAAGAATAAAGACTAACAAAACAATCTTTTGAAAACCTTTTGGGCCTCAGACCCACAGCCGAGCCTTTGAACTGGGCTCTGATACCACAATTGTAACACCCCAAACTCGGACAAGCCACCACGCCCGAATCTGGTATGTTACGGGAAAAACGTCTTGGAGTGATCAGATTTTTTTTTTCGTTTAAAAGCGGGGTGAGAACATAGTGAATTTGAGGAAGATTGAGTAGGGTTGTTTGATTAGGTTTTGAAAACTTATCCGAAGTATATAGTTAAAACGAGTTGATTTTCATTTAGCATTTCCAATAGTTTCTTAGTACTATTTCGAAACATTTTAGACTTAGTAGAAAATCGAGTTGGTTTGAAGCTCATTTGTGTTTACGTTATAGCAAAGCATAGTGAGATACCCGATGGTATAGTTTAAAACACATCAACGTGATAATTTTGAAAACATTATCTTACCAAATTTTAGTAAAATTTCATACCAAGTTATTTGTTAAGCGAGTTGCGAATCTAATTAAAACATAACCATCAAAAGCATAATTTAAAGGCCTTTTACAAATCCAAATTAAATCTCAAATCAAAATAAGTAAGCTAAAGTACCCAAAGTGAATAGTCGGAGCAAAACTTTTATTAAAGCATGGCATGTGCACCCCGAGTCCACCCTCCCATGTCCGCGTCTACACGGTCACCCAAATGTCAAAGGAGAGGGTGAGTCGGATGACTCGATGCATAAATCCCGCTCTGATGAAACAACATGCTAACACACATCATACATAGCAACATGATTAATGCAACCCGATCCTAACCATCCGTATCGCCTTTTCTACCCCGTGTGGTACCAAACCACCGGTGGTGCCAAACCACCGTGACATATAGTCACAATGTGTTACCAAAACACCGTGTGTCCCAAAGACACAATGTGCTACCCAAGCACCGTGACCAGAAGTCACAAATCCAATGATGGGGCCAACCCATCGTGTGATACCCAATCACTAGCGAGATTTATCCCATATCTCATGTGGGGCCAACCCACAGTGGTGTTAACCACGGGGACAAGTCGCAATGAGGTGCCCAACCTCTGGTGTCCCAAAGACACAAATGTGCTACCAAAGCACCGTGACCGTAGTCACAATAATCGGATGATGGGGCCAACCCATCGTGTGATACCCAATCACTAGCGAGACGATCCCATATCTCAAAGTGGGGCCAACCCACGGTGGTGTTAACCACGAGGACAAGTCGCAATGAGGTGCTCAACCTCTGGTGTCCCAAAGACACAAATGTGCTACCAAAGCACTTGGTGACCCAAAGTCATAAAGTGTGTTACCAAAACACCGGTGCTCGTCAGCACAAATCATCACTGCCCCCTCCACTCATATCACCCATCAACAAACCAACTCATGTAATCATGCATATCATACAAATTATGCATATCATGCTAATATGTTTGACTCATGCCCCATATCACATACATACATAGTCATGATACCATATAGATCATCAGTAATCTAGTAACAATACTGACTTACCCGGATACGTACACATACCCCGTTTGGGTATCCAATAATCCATCATACTGTCATGATTTTAATAGGCAAACAGGTTTAATAACAATATCACTAAATATGGGTGTGTTAGTTACACACCTGGTAATTACGAGTCTAGAAATCCTGACAAAAGCGATCTAAGTCCCTTGATTAATTGGCTCCTATAATCGGCCAACATAGGGGTTAGTACACAAAAACCATTCGGCCGAAGGCTTTATACCAAGAGAAGTCATCTCAAACCCTTACCTTCACTTCTTAACTTGGTTTCCAACCAACCCCGAACCACAATGGTCCTTCTAAGATGATCGGCCACCACCTTGAAAAGAATAACAGTTAATCTTTTGCAACTCGATTTAGTGAAACTAACGGAATAGCCTAATAACATCACTCTTACCACCACTTACCAACGATCAACCAACGATGACTGCTTCACTTGATCGCCACCAAAAATCTGGAGACCCTAAAACGAAATAATTAACTCCTTCCAACCAAAACCAAAATAGACTTTAATCAAATCGAAACCACAAGCACTAGAGAGAAAGAGAAATGGCCATTCGGCCAAGAACTTACCCCAACACCAACCACTAACCGCCCACCAAACCACTAGGAGAAAAGGAGATTCGGCCAATATGAACACTACTAGGATCGGTTTAGCGTGAAAAGAAATAAGAGTAAAGGTGAGAAGAAATAGAGAAATCGGCAATAGAGTTTAGGAGAAGAAAGAAAATAAAAGATAGATGAGGAGGGTACCTTCGGCTTGAAAGTGAAAGAAAATAAAGGAAGTATTTTTAGGGAATGAAATTTAAACTAACAAGGTTTTCAAATCAAAGAAAGAAAAATATGGAGAGGAGAGAGTTCCACATTCGGCTTACTCAAATGAGATAGAAGGAAGAAGTGAAAAGAAGCATTCGACCACACGCATAAAACCAAAGAAACAAAGCAACCTTTCGGCAACTAAAGGGGTTTGATGTTTTCAGTTTCAAGAAGTGAAGAAGATGAGAGAAATTCTCTTGAAGTTTCTGGCTACAAAAGACAAAAGAGAGAGAGCTTTTCTTTTTTACCAAATGTGACCGAAAATGCACCCCAAAACAAAGGTACATTCGGCCTTCCCTTCTCCCACACTAAGCCGTCCACACTCCCCAAATCCCCAAAAATTCGCCAACACTCCTCAAAGTACTCCAAGCCACTAATTCAAAAGCATTTGAATTAGTCCCCTTCCACAATTCACTCCTTGCCGTCCATCTCACCCATAGACTAGGTCCAAGGCAGAGTTTGAACTGCCTACAAACTCTCCCTTCCTAGGCGTCAAAAAGAAAGCCAAAAGGTGGCCACTCCGCAGCTTGAACACAAGATCTCTCCCTCCTGCAAATGACGCCACACACCCAAGCCTTAGTGGCGCCTATCCTGCCACTCCACCAGCTCCTTTCTTGTTCAACCAAAACACCAAATAAAACTCTTATACCCTATCTCCAACAGCTCCCCTGACTTGACACCCAAAAATCAAAATTTTCCCATTCACTCAGGCATACACTTAGACTTCAATTAAGCCCCCAAAACATAGAAATAGCCACACATCACACTAGACACATGCAATATCATGCAACAACAAAACAGCCCCTAACCCGGGATATTACAGACATTAAGGAGCGAAAAGACATTAGAGCCAAACAACGTCAAGGTTGAAGAAGGGCCCAGCTGATGCTCAAGACTTAGTGGAAGTTCAACCGAGTGTTTGTAACACCCCTTACCCGTATCCGACACCGGAACAGGGTACGAGGCATTACCGTACTTAACAGACTTTAGCATACATTATCGGGCCATAACTTTTCATTCATACTTAAGAACCCTTCATTTGTATTCATAATGTCCCTATTATAGGTCTACTAGACTCGAAACATACATATAGATTGGTTCGGGACTGAACCGGAAACTTACAAACACTTAGAAAATTTTTACTCAAAATAAGGCCACACGCCCGTGTGAGAGGAGTGACATGCCTGTGTGATGTGTCACACGCTCGTGCTTCAGGCTATGTCCAAAATAAGGGACATTCTGCTTATGACGTCAGTAAACCCTCAGGGGCACAGGGCCAAGCCACACGCCCGTGTACTGGCCCGTGATCCATTCAAGGATGTATCACTATAGACCACAAATTCTTTTCATAGTTTGGGTTGTACTAAAACTGGAGGGCAAAGTAATAGCTTATTCCTCTAGACAGTTAAAGCCGCACGAGAAGAATTACCCGACCCATGATTTAGAACTAGCCGCTATTGTATTTGAATTGAAAATATGGAGGCACCATTTGTATGGTGAGAAATGTCAGATATTCACTGATCATAAAAGTCTAAAGTACTTGATGACTCAAAAAGAATTGAATCTAAGGCAATGAAGATGGTTAGAGTTGATAAAGGATTACGAGTTAGTGATTGACTACCATCCGGGAAAAGCGAACATGGTCGCCGATGCCTTGAGTAGGAAATCCTTATTTGCATTGAGGGTCATGAATACATGAATGGCTTTTTTAGATGATGGTTCTATTCTAGCCGAGTTGAGAGCTAGACCGATGTTTCTTCAAGAGATTTGTGAAGTTCAGAAAGGCGAAAATGATTTGCAAGCTAAAAGAGTTCAATGTGAGTCGAATGTTGAGTCGGACTTTTAGATTAGTCTTGATGGATGTTTGATGTTCCGTGATAGGGTCTGTGTACCCAGAGATGATGAGCTTATTCATAAAATTTTGCACGAAGCACATAGTGGGTGTCTATCTATTCATCAACGCAATACAAAGATGTATAACGATTTTAAGAAGTGGTATTGGTGGCCGAGTATGGAGAAAGATATTTCTAAGTTCGTATCGAGATGCTTGATTTGTCAGCAAGTAAAAGCTGAGCACCAAGTACCTTTAGGTCTACTTCAGCCTATTATGGTTCCCGAGTGGAAGTGGGACCGTATTGCTATGGACTTTGTGACTGGTTTGCCTTTGACACTGAAAAGGAAGGATGTTGTATGGGTTGTTGTTGATAGACTTACAAAGTCAGCCCATTTTATACCGGTACGCATTGACTATTCGCTTGATAAGTTGGCGGATTTGTATGTGTCAGAAATTGTGAGACTTCACGGAGTACCATTGTCGATTATATCGAATAGAGATACGAGATTTACATCCCGATTTCGGAAAAAGTTGCAAGAAGCCTTGGGCACAAAATTGAGCTTTAGTATAGCTTTCCATCCGCAAATCGAAGGACAGTCGAAAAAGATAATTCAGATACTTGAAGACATGCTTCGATGTTGTGTTTTAGAATTTCAAGGTAATTGGGAAAGGTACTTACCATTAGTAGAATTTGCCTACAATAACAGTTTTCAGTCAAGTTTGAAAATGGCGCCTTATGAGGCATTATATGGAAGAAAGTGCCGAACATCTTTGTATTGGACCGAACTCAGAGAGAATCAGATTCACGGGGTCGATCTGGTTAGAGAAACTGAAGAGAAAGTAAAAGTGATTCGTGATTGTTTGAAGGCTGCTTCAGACAGACAAAAGTCCTATGCAGATTTGAAACGGAAAGAGATTGAGTTTCAAGTTGGTGATAAGGTATTTTTGAAAGTGTCACCATGTAAGAAATTTCTCAGATTTGGCCGGAAAGGCAAGTTGAGTCTGCGCTTTATCGGACCGTATGAGATTACTGAGAGGATAGGACCGGTAGCCTATCGTTTGGCATTGCCATCTGAGTTGGAAAAGATTCATGATGTATTCCACGTGTCTGTGTTACGTCGCTATCGATTAGACCCTTCGCATGTGATTATACCGATAGAGGTTGAAATTCAACCGGACATGACTTATGGCGAAGAGCCGATTAAGATTTTGGCACGAGAAGTTAAACAGTTAAGAAATAAAAGTATAGCCCTTGTGAAAGTACTATGGCAAATACATGGGGTAGAAAAGGCTACATGGGAGCCCATGGAGGCCATGAGAAACCAATATCCCAACTTTTTTACCGGTAAGATTTTCGGGGACAAAAATCCCTAAAGGGGAGAATTGTAACAACCTAATTTAGGGCCTAGTCATAATAGTGGTTGCGAGACCACAAATCTGAGGTAGAAATATGTGTTTTATGGTTTTTATGAGGTCTATGACATGTTTGCATGATTATGTGAAAGTTTCATGAAGAAATTTTATAATTTAGTGATCAATTTATTCATTAGGACTAAATTGCAAAGATTGAAAAATATGAGATTCTAGAATATTCATGTAACATCCGGGACTTTGGTCTTGTGCATTATGGTTTAATTATATGAAGTAGCATGCCTTTGTGTGTTATGAATGAGTTTTGTGAACTTTTAGGACTTTGGAATATAGGGAAAATGCCTTAGAAATTATTTGATTTTAAGTTTCAAAGAGGGAGCTAAGCCTGATAGGCCTTAAGAGAAATTGTAAGGGAAATTGGACATAAGATTGGGCTTGGTAAAGTGGCATGGAGGCGCCACTTAAAGCCCTGGTAAGTGACGCCATGTGAAAGGTGCAAGGGCCTAGGTTCGAGCCACAAGAGAAGCAAAATGGGAGTTTTTATTTTGCGGCAAAAAGGAGTAGTAGTGGACGGCATTGGGAGACTGAGGAAGGAGCTTTAGATGTGATTAAATTCTCTTTAAACTTTCGGCTAAGGGCAATGATTGATTTAATAAAATTATTTTGAATGGGTGCTAAAGAGAAAAATAAGGAGAAAAGGATGGAATTTGAGAGGAGAGTGTGTGTTGGCCGGCCAAGGGACTCTTTTGTTGGTCATATTCGGTCATATTGAAGGGAGGAGAAACCAAATGTGCATAGTAGAGTTAGGTATTTTTCCTTGTGCACTTTTCCTCTCTAGTCATCTTCTTCTCTTCTCTTTTATTTTGTTTTGGCAAAATCGAAAACACAAGTAAGTTTAGCCGATTTCTTCATAACATCAAAAGCCGAAATATCCCTTGTGCTAGCCGAATCTTTATCTATCACCGTTGCCGAAATTGCTCAACCTTTCTCTTCTTCTTTTTGCAACTCTCTAAAAGCCAAATCCTTTATTTTGGTGGCCATAGCCGATTATTCTTTTGAGAAGGGAGCCGATTCCTTCACTAGATCAAAAGCTGAAACTTAAGTGATCAACATCTAGCATATAGCCGAATACCTCTGTGGATCTAAGCAAGGGTGCCGTCGAATACAGCAGTAGGGGTAAGATCAAGTGGTATTCGATTTTCTTTCCTTTATCTTTGAGATTAAATCGAAAGTAGGAATCTAATCCCAATAATGTTCTTGGCCGAAACTTTGAAGGAGGCTTGGGATTTGGTTGTTGTCGACTACAAGGAGGAAATCATTCGGGATTTCGTGGATCTAAGGTGTTTAATGGGGTCTTAGGCGAAGCCCACTTATTGTGATTAAATAATAGAATTGGACCTAACATATGCCTATAGTGATTTCGACGGATACCACAACTAGGTATCAATTTTGGGATTTGAGATTCGCAAGGTAAGTGGATAAGCATATTCGGTAGAGGCCATATTTAGTGATTATGTGAGTGGCCGATTCTAACTTTGACTGTTTAGGGAAGAGTACAATCCGATTCGATAGCATTTCGGGATTTCATTGAAAGCGTTAAGTAATCAGGTGTGTAGCCCCACACTAGTTCTTAAAAGATTTATGGTGTCATTTTAACATATGTGATAATGAAATTGTAAGAATGTGGCTAAGGTACCATGCAATGGTACAAAGTACCCAGGTACGCTAACCTACAACAACTGTGGTTATATTATTATGAATATCTGTTATGGCATACATGTGAAATTGTAATGAATGTGAAATAAGAGATATGGCATGATTTATGCATATTTGTATGACATGGGGCATATGGGTGATATTTTGAGGGGAAGTGATTTGGTGGTTTTTACCACAATATCTGGTGACTTAGGTCACATAATCTGAATGTGGTGACTTATGTCACAAATTACTATCTGGTGACTTTGTCACATTATCTGGTGGCTATGCCACAATTTATAAGGGCGATGTGCAAGTCGTCTGCAGCGACTGCCTTTGATGATGTGTAGCGGATGGTGGGTCGATTTAGTAATCCCCACGGTGTGATGGCGTGTACGGGTGATGTGTAGCGGATGGTTATCTAGGTTGGGTTCGGGATTGCATCATTATATGTAATTGCTATATGCATATGTATGAGCCGATATGCCCAATCGTTTGGGACTTAGTGTTGGTTGTTACACATTGAGTTGGTTTGACTCACCCCGCTTGTGGGATATCTTTTCGTGACACTCGAGAGATGGACCGGTCACAGAGACTATATGGTGGCCAGTGAATATTTTCGGGATTTCAAAAGTTGAACTTATTTTCTTATTATTTTATTTTTCGGGATTTATGTGGTATTTTTTTTCAGTTGTAAAAAGGCCATTACTTTTAACTGTTTGAAGCATGCATTCTATTCGGTTTATTATGATTTGTTTATTATTAAATAACTTTTCTTAAAAATATATTTTAAATGTTTCGACACCCAAACACAAACGATTTTCAATTTAATGATAAACTCTAAAAACTCGATATTTCTTTAACTTATGAGTTTTGAAATATTTGAATAAAGTTTTATTAGCACCTAGACTTTTAAAATGACACCGATTTCAATGTAATCACAACTTCAAACGATTTCTCTTCAAAATGACTAAATTTTCCAAAGTAACAAACAAGTTTTGAACTGTTTTACTCCAGGAACATACCAGATCCGGTCAGGATTCGTGGGCCGGGTGTGGGGTGTTTCAACTTGGTATCAGAGCCAGGTTTTAAACTCTCGGCCTTGGGTTTAAAGCCCATAACATTTTCAAAATCGAGCCCAAATAAGTTTTGTGAACATTTTCATGAAATGAGCAGGTTTTTTGGCATGGCACCTAAGTCTCCGACCCGAAGTCCACCAGGTAAGTACCCCTAACCGTTGTGTGAATTAATGTATGATTTGTATATGGGTATAACGGGAACGTAGAGTAGTATATTAAGTTATGGAACCCTAGGATTAGCTTACTTCAATACAGAATTACATAAAACTTTAAGGCCTAATTAAACAAACTCTGTGGATCGAGTCATTTGAAAGTTAGGGTGTGGCAACCATTGTGAGCATGTCTAGGATTGGATTCGGGAAGAGCACAGTATTTAAGCAGGTCCTAGTGACTCACCTCCTCTTCACTCGAATCCTACAGGTGCATGGTAACGGTTCACCCTAACCAAGAGGACTCATTCATCAAGCAAACTCAATAATTAAAACCCAAAAGGGACTAGCCATATTTTTATAAAAACCTTAGTTATAAAAGCACCAAATTACCCCTTTGATTTGTAAAAACTCTTTTACAAAAATTTTTCCGAAATATTCCCAATTTACAAAATTTTACTAAAATACCCCTAGTTTGTAAAATTACTAAAATACCCTTAGTTTAAAAATTACCATACTACCCTCAACCTCTACTAAAATGTTCTTACTTTACCAAAATACTGAAAACCCCTACTTTGCAAAATATTGAGATACACAGATTTTGAAAATTTCCAAAATACCCCTATAGGACAAATTACGAAAATACCCCTGGGATTTAAACGGACAAAAATGTACAAGTGATGAATGTGTGTAGTAGATACTACTGAATGAAGGTGCTTCTTTCTCTGAACTAGGATAGAAGACTTGAAACAAAACTCTGAAATGATCGAAAGAACTACTACTAAACTTCCTTACATAAAACTTGTTCGTGGATAATTAGTGGAACAAAGACTAATGCATAAAACTTTCTAAAATGTTAAATCGCGATCGTAGACATGAGTTCCGGGGGCGTGGTCGTAATGTGCGCAGGACGTGGTAGAGGCGGAATGGCCGTGACGTAACCCGTTAGGTCTGGTCAAGGGTCCGAGAATGAGGTACCACCACCACCACCAGCTGCTGGCGTTGAGCATCAGGATCAAACGGGGGATGATGCATTATCGCAGGCGATGCTGCGGGTTCTTGAGATGGTGGCTGGAGCAGGTAGAGGTGGGGGAGCTCAGAAATCTGTACCCGAGCGACTTTGAGCCAATGGAGCTGAGGTGTTCCGTGGTGTATCCGGGGTGGCGCCCAATACGGCTGAGTATTGGTTGGAGGCGACGGAGCGGATTATAGACGAGTTGGATCTGACTGCTAAGGAGAAACTGAAAGGAGTGGTGTCGCTACTTCGCGATGAGTCATATCAATGGTGGCTCACAGTTCGGGACGGTGCTATAGCTGAGGACCTCACTTGGGAGAATTTTAAGGCAGCATATCAGAAGAAGTATGTTGGGACTAGCTATGTTGATGCGCAGAGAAAGGCATTTCTGGGGTTGGTGCAATGGAATAAGCCCGTAGCGGAGTACGAAGCAGAATTCTTAAGGTTGAGCCAATATGCTCGAGGAATCGTGCCTACAGAGCATGAACGATGTGTCCAGTTTGAGGACGGACTGAGGGATGACCTAAGGTTGTTGATAGCTCCACAGCAGGAGCGGGAGTTTGCCGTGTTAGTGGAAAAGGCTAAGGTAGCCGAAGGGGTTAAAGAATCTGTAAGGCAGAATACGGATCGGAACAGGCATAAGAGAGGGTTTGGATCATTAGGGTCATTCGAGAATGCTCAAAAGAGACAGAGAGTTGATGGGCCGCGAGGTCAGCAGGTTGCTACAAGAGGGCAGTACCGTACTTGTACTCAGTGTGGGAAGATGCACCTAGGAGAGTGTTGGAAGAAGACAGGGGGATGCTTTAAGTGTGGGTCCAAGGAACACATGATTAGGGACTGTCCCATGAAAACAGACGGGGGCCGACCAACAGGTCAGAGTTTCAATCAGGCTGGAAGAGGTGGACCGCAGCCACCACGGGGTCGTGGTCCGAATGGTAGAGGAAATGGTGCTGGAAGAGGATGGGGAACACCAGGCAGAGGTGTTGGTAACGCAGAGGCAAGACAGCCGGGTCTGGTGTATGCAGTTCGCCGGAGGGAGGATGGAGACGCACCGGACGTCATAACCGGTATGTTCCTTATAGCTGATAAGCCTTACTTTGCTTTAATTGATGTTGGCTCGACCCACTCGTATGTTGCATGTAGAGTAGTCGAAACGCTAGGCATAGCATCTGAACTATCTAGTAGGGAGATGACTGTAGTAAGCCCGTTAGGTCAAACTGTAGTGGTGAATAGAATATTTTGCAATGTACCTCTAGAGATTCAGGGAGTGATATTCTCTGCCGACTTGATGGAACTACCTTTCGGAGAATTTGATCTCATACTTGGCATAGATTGGCTAGTGGAACATCGGGCTATATTGGATTGTGCAGCTAAGCGAATGGAGTTAAAGACCCTGGAGGATGATGAGATAATTATGATAGGAGAAAGAAGAAACTACTTGTCTAACATAGTTTCTGCATTAAAGGCTGATAAGATGGTTCGAAAATGGTGCAAGGCGTTTTTGACCTTCGTTAGTGCGTTGGATGCAAAAGAAGAGGGAGTTAGTGGAGTTAGCACAGTAAGGGAATTTGTGGATGTTTTCCCAGAGGAGTTACCTAGAATACCTCCTGACAGGGAGGTGGAGTTCGGAATTGACTTGCTACCTGGAACGGCACCAGTATCTATCGCTCCGTATAGAATGGCACCAAAGGAGTTGGTTGAGCTCAAGGCTCAAATCCAGGAGTTGCTGGATCGTGGATTCATTCGACCCAGTGTGTCTCCGTGGGGAGCACCGGTTCTGTTTGTGAAGAAGAAGGATGGAACTATGCGTATGTGCATAGATTATCGTTAGTTGAATAAGCTGACCATCAAGAACAAGTACCCGTTACCAAGGATAGACGACTTGTTCGATCAGCTTAGGGGGGCCGCGGTATTTTCAAAGATAGATTTACGGTCGGGATATCATCAGCTTAGGGTGAAGGAGGTGGATATCCATAAGATAGCTTTCCGGACAAGATACAGGCATTATGAGTTCATGGTAATGCCGTTCGGATTGACGAACGCCCCAGCCGCGTTCATGGACATGATGAACCGGGTTTTTTAACCTTACTTGGATCGATTCGTCGTTGTGTTCATAGACGACATCCTAGTGTATTCCAAGTCGGAGGAGGAACATGGCGAGCACCTCCGGATAGTGTTGCAAGTGTTAAGGGAGAAGATGCTCTATGCCAAATTCAGCAAGTGTGAATTTTGGCTGAAGGAGGTTGCGTTCTTAGGGCATGTAGTGTCGGCAGAAGGGATAAGGGTGGATCCTAGGAAGATTGAGGCAGTGTTGGATTGGAAACCACCTAAGTCTGTGGCTGAGGTTCGTAGTTTCTTGGGATTGGCAGGTTACTACAGAAGGTTCGTAGAAGGGTTCTCATCAATAGCCGCACCTTTGACAAAATTATTGAGAAAGGAAGTACCTTTCGTATGGACAGATAGGCAACAGGAGAGCTTTGAGAAGCTTAAGAGGATCTTGACTGAAGCTCCAGTCTTGATTCAGCCTGAGGCAAGGAAGGATTTTGTGGTGTACTGTGATGCTTCCCACATAGGGTTGGGATGTGTTTTAATGCAAGATGGGAAAGTAGTTGCTTATGCGTCTAGACAATTAAGGCCACATGAGGTTAACTATCCGACGCACGACTTGGAATTGGCGGCGGTGGTCTTTGCTCTTAAGGTATAGAGGCACTATTTATATGGAGAAAAGTCGGTAATCTACACAGACCACAAGAGCCTTAAGTATCTGCTGACTCAGAAGGAGTTGAATCTGAGACAGCGAAGGTGGGTGGAATTATTGAAAGACTACGATTGTTCCATAGAGTATCACCCGGGCAAGGCGAATGTAGTGGCGGATGCCCTAAGTCGAAAAGTGGTGTCAGATCTGAGGGAAATGTTTGCACATCTGAGCTTGTATGACGATGGAAGTCTGCTGGCAGAGTTGCAAGTTAAGCCGACATGGCTGAATGAGGTGAAGGAAAGTCAGTTAGTGGATGAGGATTTAAGTGCTAAGCTACGGCAAGTGCAGAGTGGAGAGTTGGAAGGTTATGGTGTTAACAGCGATGGAGTATTGTGTTTCAAGGGTAAGGTCTGTATGCCGAAGAACGAGGAGTTAAGACGGAGAATTCTTCAGGAATCACATAGTAGCCCTTATGCTATGCATCCTGGAGGTAGTAAGTTGTATAGAGATCTAAGGGAACAGTTTTGGTGGCCTGGTCTTAAGCGGGAAGTTACAGAATTTGTAGGAAATGCTTAACGTGTCAACAAGTCAAGGCCGAACATCAAGTTCCGTCGAGATTGCTTCAAATAGATAAAGATTTCGCAGATGGAAGTGGGAGAGAATCACCATGGACTTCGTTAGTGGGCTTCCCACGCCTACTAAGAAGGACTCAGTATGGGTGATAGTGGATCGGTTGACAAAGTCCGCGCATTTCATTCCGGTACGGGTTGACTATTCTTTACAGAAGTTGGCGAAGTTATACATGGCATAAATTGTGAGGTTGCATGGAGTGCCAATGTCGATTATCTCAGATAGGGATCCAAGGTTTACGTCTCGGTTCTAGAAAGCACTACATCAGGCTTTAGGCACCAGATTAGATTTTACTACGGCATTTCATCCACAGTCGGACGGTCAATCTGAGCGAGTGATCCAAGTGTTGGAAGATATGTTGAGAGGCTGTGTAATAGACTTTAGAGAAAGTTGGGAAGAATACTTGCCTTTAGCAGAATTTGCATATAATAACAAACTATCAAGCCAAAGATTCGGATGGCACCGTATGAAGCAATCAGATGGATTCGGAGGTGTCGCACTCCTACGTGTTGGACAAAATTAGAGAACGCCAAGTTTTGGGTCCGTAGATTGTGGCGAAATCCGAAGAAAAGGTTAAGTTAATTCGGGCACGGTTAAAGGAGGCATCCGATAGGCGTAAGTCGATGCGGATCTTAAGCGAAAGGAAATAGAATTTGCTGTGGGAGATCAGGTGTTTCTTAAAGTTTCGCCATGGAAGAAGGTGATGAGATTTGGTCGCAAAGGGAAGTTAAGTCCAAGGTTTATAAGACCTTATCGGGTATTGAAGCGGGTTGGACCAGTGGCGTACCAGTTAGAGTTGCCACCAGAGTTGAAGCAGATGCACGATGTATTCCATGTTTCTATGCTACGTCGTTACCGATCGGATCCATCTCATGTAGTGCCGGTTGAAGAGGTGGAGCTAAGGCCAGATTTATCCTACGAGGAGGAGCCGATCCAAATTTTGGAACGAGATGTGAAAGTGCTACGGAGGAAATCAGTTCCTCTGGTCAAAGTGTTATGGCGTAATCATGGATCAGAAGAAGCTTCGTGGGAGCCGGAAGAGGCAATGCGACAACAATACCCTCACTTATTTTAGCCAGGTAATTTCGAGGCCGAAATTATTTTAAGGGGGTAGAATTGTAACATCCGGGACTTTGGTCTTGTGCATTATGGTTTAATTATATGAAGTAGCATGCCTTTGTGTGTTATGAATGAGTTTTGTGAACTTTTAGGACTTTGGAATATAGGGAAAATTCCTTAGAAATTATTTGATTTTAAGTTTCAAAGAGGGAGCTAAGCCTGATAGGCCTTAAGAGAAATTGTAAGGGAAATTGGACATAAGATTGGGCTTGGTAAAGTGGCATGGAGGCGCCACTTAAAGCCCTGGTAAGTGACGCCATGTGAAAGGTGCAAGGGCCTAGGTTCGAGCCACAAGGGAAGCAAAATGGGAGTTTTTATTTTGCGGCAAAAAGGAGTAGTAGTGGACGGCATTGGGAGACTGGGGAAGGAGCTTTAGATGTGATTAAATTCGCTTTAAACTTTCGGCTAAGGGCAAAGATAATGATTGATTTAATAAAATTATTTTGAATGGGTGCTAAAGAGAAAAATAAGGAGAAAAGGATGGAATTTGAGAGGAGAGTGTGTGTTGGCCGGCCAAGGGACTCTTTTGTTGGTCATATTCGGTCATATTGAAGGGAGGAGAAACCGAATGTGCATAGTAGAGTTAGGTATTTTTCCTTGTGCACTTTTCCTCTCTAGTCATCTTCTTCTCTTCTCTTTTATTTTGTTTTGGAAAAACCGAAAACACAAGTAAGTTTAGCCGATTTCTTCATAACATCAAAAGCCGAAATATCCCTTGTGCTAGCCGAATCTTTATCTATCACCGTTGCCGAAATTGCTCAACCTTTCTCTTCTTCTTTTCGCAACTCTCCAAAAGTCGAATCCTCTATTTTGGTGGCCATAGCCGATTGTTCTTTTGAGAAGGGAGTCGATTCCTTCACTAGATCAAAAGCCGAAACTTAAGTGATCAACATCTAGCCTATAGCCGAAAACCTCTGTGGATCTAAGCAAGGGTGCCGTCGAATACAGCAGTAGGGGTAAGATCAAGTGGTACTCAATTTTCTTTCCTTTATCTTTGAGATTAAATCGAAAGTAGGAATCTAATCCCAATAATGTTCTTGGCCGAAACTTTGAAGGAGGCTTCGGGATTTGGTTGTTGTCGACTACAAGGAGGAAATCATTCGGGATTTCAGGATCTAAGGTAAGCGAATGGGGTCTTAGGCCGAAGGCCACTTATTGTGATTAAATAATAGAATTGGACCTAACATATGCCTATAGTGATTTCGACAGATACCACAACTAGGTATCAATTTCGGGATTTGAGATTCGCAAGGTAAGTGGATAAGCATATTCGGCCAAGGCCATATTTAGTGATTATGTGAGTGGCCGATTCTAACTTTGACTGTTTAGGGAAGAGTACAATTCGATTCGATAGAATTTCGGGATTTCATTGAAAGCGTTAAGTAATCAGGTGTGTAGCCCTACACTAGTTCTTAAAAGATTTATGGTGTCATTTTAATATATGTGATAATGAAAGTGTAAGAATGTGGCTAAGGTACCATGCAATGGTACAAAGTACCTGTGCACGCTAACCTACAACAACTGTGGGTTATATTATTATGAATATCATTTATGGCATACATGTGAAATTGTAACGAATGTGAAATAAGAGATATGGCATGATTTATGCATATTTGTATGACATGGGGCATATGGGTGATATTTTGAGGGGAAGTGATCTGGTGGTTTTTACCACAATATCTGGTGACTTAGGTCACATAATCTGAATGTGGTGACTTATGTCACAAATTACTATCTGGTGACTTTGTCACATTATCTGGTGGCTATGCCACAATTTATAAGGGCGATGTGCAAGTCGTCTGCAGCGACTGCCTTCGATGATGTGTAGCGGATGGTGGGTCGATTTAGTAATCCCCACGGTGTGATGGCAGGTACGGGTGATGTGTAGCGGATGGTTATCTAGGTTGGGTTCGGGATTGCATCATTATATGTAATTGCTATATGCATATGTATGAGCTGATATGCCTGAATCGTTTGGGACTTAGTGTTGGTTGTTACACATTGAGTCGGTTTGACTCACCCCGTTGTGGGATATCTTTTCAGGTGACACTCAGTAGATGGACCGGGTCAGCGGAGACTATATGGTGGCCAGGCTAAATATTTTCGGGATTTCAAAAGTTGAACTTGCGTTTTCTTATTATTTTATTTTTCGGGATTTATGTGGTATTTTTTTTTTAGTTGTAAAAAGGCCATTACTTTTAACTGTTTGAAGCATGCATTCTATTCGGTTTATTATGATTTGTTTATTATTAAATAACTTTTCTTAAAAATATATTTTAAATGTTTCGACACCCAAACACAAACGATTTTCAATTTAATGATAAACTCTAAAAACTCGATATTTCTTTAACTTATGAGTTTTGAAATATTTGAATAAAGTTTTATTAGCACCTAGACTTTTAAAATGACACTGATTTCAATGTAATCACAACTTCAAATGATTTCTCTTCAAAATGACCAAATTTTCCAAAGTAACAAACAAGTTTTGAACTATTTTACTCCAGGAACATACCAGATCCGGTCAGGGTTCGTGGGCCGGGTGTGGGGTGTTTCAATTAAAGTATGACATAGCAATAGAAAGTTTATTAGAGGTCCTTATTTAGCAATTAGACCATTATAACTTATGATGGACAAAAATAGACATGGAAAGGAAAAATCTCAAGAAAGAGGCCTTAAGGGCATTTTAGTCATTTGGTTAATAAACTAATAAAAAGGGAAAAAGAAGTCAAAAATGGTGTCCATCTTCTCCATGCTTGGCCGAAATTCTCAAGGACACCATAGCTAGGGTTTCTTCAACTTTCAAGCTTGATTGTAAGTACCTCCTAGCCCTGTTTTTAATGTTCTTCGTATTTTTGAGATCCTCATAGCTCGATTTAGCTATTTCTAGCTATATTTTGAGCTAGGGTTCATGGTAAAAAATTTACCCATGTATGACATACATGTATTTTGATGTTTAATGGAGGAATATGAAAGTTTGATGTATGATAAACATCTTTTCTAAGTGATTTTCATGGAAAATTCATAAAAAGGACCTAATTGTAAAAGTGATAAAATGTCTAGTAAAAATTAGTTTTGAAGGAAAATATGAGCTACTATAAGCTTAAGGTAGGTTCGGCTAGGCTTGGGTAACCAAGGAAATGAGTGTATTTCATTATACGAGCCTAGGGATCATTTGTAAATATGTGAAAGTTTAGGGGCAAAATTGTAATTTTTCAAAAAAGTATGATTCATGGGTTATTATAGTCAATGTGATTATTAAATAAGTGAAATTATCATTATAGATCAAGAAACACGAAGTCTGAACGAAACCGAGGAAAGAACAAGGTGGTGGACTAAACTGGACAACTATACATATTTTGGTACCGAGGTTAGTTTGTGTGTAATAAATCAACGTAATGTTATTATGTTTTGAAATGCTTGATATCATGAGAAATGTATATTATCTCTATGAAATTGATTAATGAGAGGATACCATTGTCAAGACATAAGATTAAGGAGGTCCTGTATAAGACCATGTCTGGGACATGGCTTCGGCACCAAATTGAGATCCCATGTAAGACCATATCTGGGATATGGCATCGGCATCGAACAGAGATTCCATGTAAGACCACGCCTGGGACCTGGCTTCGGTATGAAATTGTATAAGACCATGTCTGGGACATGGCATCGATATACGATCTCGTATAAGACCATATCTGGGGTATGGCATCGACATCGATATGAGATCCCGTATAAGACCATATCTGAGATATGGCATCGGCATCAATATGTGATCCCATGTAAGACCATATCTGGGATATGGCATTGGCATCTTATTAGGAGTATGACAAGTTTGAGTATCATTCAATATTCCAAATGGTTCAACGGGATAGAAAGTTAAGTATATGTTCAAGATGTAAGAGTGCTAAAGTTATGTGATGAAGTGACACAGGTACATATGAGTAATTTACGAGAAATGAGTCGGATATGTGATATGAGATCGATAAGAGTAAGCATGAGTAAATTAAGTCAATGTGCTTTAGAATTTGTGTTATTACTCGATGTAATGTATGGATGTTATCATAAGTCTTTATGTTGCTATTTACTTCATGCAAACTTACCAAGCTTTATGCTTACCCCTCTCTTTTCCTTTTCCTTGTAGTATCGCCAAGCTAGCTCGGGGATCGTAGGAGGTCGGTGCACACTATCAAGCTATTTGTTTGTTATAGTAAAGTTGATTATTTTGGGTATGGCATGTATAGAAACTTGGTCATTTTGTTATATGTTATATTGGTTAGTCAAGGTGTTGGCTATTAATGTTACTCAATTCATTTTGTAAATGGATTATTAATGTTACTCAAAATTATTAATGTTTGGTATAGTAAAGTTGATTATTAATGTTACTCAAAATTAGTTAAGTTATATCTATTCAATTATGATGAATTTCATGAAGTGCAAGTTTATACAATTGAGTGAGTAAAGTACGAACTATGAGCATGATGAATGTAGTGGAATTCAAGGTGTGGATGTCTTGATTGTGGATATTGGAGGTGCATTATTGTTATGTCATGAGTTGCTGGAAACAGTATAAGTGTGGTGGTTTTTCAGGGTGACGAATGGCTTGGCAGATAGCCTTGCATTTGTCCACACGGGTAGACACACGGGCATGTGTCTAGGCCGTGTGTGATACACAGTCAGCCTCATGGGCGTGTAGGATGGCCGTGTGTCCCCTGCATCTAATTTGTGAAAAATTCAGTTCGTCACAGTGTTGAATTTCCAGTTTCACCGAAACCAGAATCTGCAAAATCCGATAAGGTAACTTGTGAACCATTTAATTCTGAAAAACCAACAACTTCGTTAGATGCAGAATTGTCACAGAAGACGAATCAACCATTTCCAGTAAAGAATCCTCCACCACCCTACCCTTAAAGACTTCAGAAGAAGAAGTAGGAAGTCAATTCAAGAAGTTTCTAGACATACTCAGGCAAATTCATATCAACATTCCGTTGGTAGAAGCACTTGAATAGATGTCGAATTAAGTAAAATTCATGAAGGATATCTTGTCTAAGAAACGAAGACTTCGAGAATTTGAGATGGTAGCCCTCACGAAAGAATGCAGTGCATATCTTTAAGACAAACTACCCCCAAAGTTGAAAGATCCTTGATGTTTTAGCATACCTTGCAACATTAGAGCAACATATTGTGGTAAGATACTATGGGATTTGGGTGCAAGCATTAACTTGATGCCCATGTCTGTATTCAGAAAATTAGGGATAGGTGAAGTTAGACCTACTACAGTTACACTTCAATTAGTAGATCGATCTTTAGCACATCCAAAAGGAAAAATCAAGGATGTATTGGTACATGTGGATAAATTTATATTTCCTGCTGACTTTGTTATTCTAGACTTTGAAGCAGATAAAGAGGTGCCAATTATCCTAGGAAGGCCTTTGCCAGCAACTGGAAGGACCCTTATTGATGTGCAGAAAGGCGAGCTTACTATCCGTGTTCAGGACGATCAGGTAACATTTAATGTTTTTAAGTCTATGCAATTTCTTGACACAATTGATGATTGTTCTGCATTATCCGATTTAGAGGAATTAGTCATGAAAGGGAACTCAACTACTTTGAGGACCTGTTGGAGCAAATTTTTACATCAGACCCTCCAAGTGATGGAGAGGGAGATGAATACTTAGCTTTGCTAGAAGCTAATCAAAGGGGATTTAATCAGCAATCTCGCTTTGAATAGTTGGAGTTAGAAAGTAGAGATTACATCCAGCCAAAAGCGTCAATTGAGGAGCCACCTAAATTAGAGCTGAATGTACTTCCCTCACATTTAAAATATGCTTATTTGGGTAACACTTCTACTTTGCCTATGATTGTTTCAGTAGAATTGACCGAAGAGAAAGAAGAGAAACTCATCCTAGTGTTGAAACAATTGAAGAAGGCTATCGGATGGACCATAGCTGATATTCGTGGAATTAGTCCGTCTGTATGCATACATAAGATCATCCTGAAAGATGGCGAGGAAGGGACAATTGATGGACAATGAAGACTGAACCCCATCATGAAGGACGTGGTAAAGAAAGAAATCATTAAGTGGTTAGATGTGAGTATAATTTATCCCATCTGAGATAGTTCGTGGGTAAGTCTGGTCCAGTGCGTGCCAAAGAAAAGAGGTCTTACGGTCATTCAGATTGAGAATAACGAATTAATACCAACTAGAACAGTTACGGGATGGAGAATTTACATCCATTATCAGAAGCTGAACAAGGCAACTAGGAAAGATCACTTTCCTTTACCGTTCTTGGACCAGATGTTGGATAGACTCGCGGGGTGAGACTATTACTATTGTCTCGATGGATACTCAAGGTATAATCAGATTACAATAGCACCGAAGGATCAACACAAAACAATGTTCACATGCCCGTACGATACATTTGCATTTAGATGCATGCCGTTTGGTTTATGTAATGCACCTGCTACACTTTAAAGATGTATAATGCCTATTTTTGCTGACATGGTTGAGAAATACTTGGAAGTCTTTATGGATGATTTTTCAGTATTTGGAGATACATATGATGATTGCCTAGCCAATCTAGACTGGGAAAAGTGTCATTTCATGGTATGAGAAGGTATTGTTCTAGGGCATTGGATAACGAGACATGGAATCGAGTTAGATAAAGCAAAGGTAGATGTTATTGTAAACTAAAAAATATATAGGATTTTTCCTGTGCAATTTATCACCTTTTTACTTAAATTTATTGTTAAAACTAAGTAATTGTTTAATAAATTAATGAAATATGTGAAAATATGAAATTAGGACATAGAAATTATTAAAATCTGATTTTATGCTTTATTATATAGTTTTCATGCATAAAATGGCTTATTTTATATTTATTTGAACATATTATATTTCTAAGACATAAAATGGGTCATGCATGATTAAATTAAATAATAAAATATAAAATTATATTTAATAATTCATTTTAAAATAATTCATTAATAATTTGGGTTTTAATTAATTATTTATTTTATTCTTTGGTCCTTTAATTTATTGAATTATTTTGGACAGGTCTGATAGCTTTGTTGGATTACAAAAAATCGTCCAAATTAAAGACCAAGTCAACCCAATTTCGGCTACACATGGCTGTCCACATAAACCACTTTTTGGTTTAATTACACAAGGTCCTTGCAATGTTGAAGAAATTAGAGATTTGCCTGAATATTTACATTTGACTGAGTCTCAGCCCTGAGTTGTTATGGCATTTAAATTACTTAAAAATCAAGAAAAATTCAACTCAAAATCCACTAATCATGGCCAGCCACTCATTGAAGAAGCTTGAAGAGACTAAACCTCTCTATTTTTAGCAAACTACTCTCCTCTCTTCACCTATAAATAATCCCTCATCCCTCATCATTCTCTCTTTTCTCTCAATTCTCTAGTATTTTCCATTCCCCACGCCTAGCATCATCTCGTCATAGAGATTTTAGCAATTAAGCCTCTTAAAGAGCCATTGGTCGGCCACCTTGGAGAGCCATCAGCAAAGGAAGAAAAGCGAAGGACCAAAGGAGCCTCGTCGGTCAGAGTCTTGGGTGACAGCCACTTTGATTTGGGTTTAATCCTTCTTTTCTTTGATTTAATCTAAAAATGTTTGCTATGCGTTCTTTATTCTTGTTACAACAATGTTAGCTTAATTTTAAGCTAGGATGATTGCTTTGATTAAATAATATTTATTTGATTCATGCTTATAATGATTGTGCCTCAATCGATCATGTTTTCAATTAAAATCAAGTCTGTATTTCGTTCATACGTGATTGAAATGCACCTGAATTAGCTAAGAGATTCTAACCAGACGACGGCTAGTGGACACATAATTGAAATTTGCATGCTCAATTTAGATCCTAACTCGATTAAATTGCAGGTTGCATAACAACTCTAACCAAGCTCTGTTATCTGCATAGTTGTTATATTTATGTGATTAAACTGTTTCAAACCTAACACGTCCCTGTTACCTCGCACGAATGCTAAGAAACCCTTAGTAGATAAGGATCAGTAAAATGCATATTTACTAAGTAAAGGATTCCGAAAGGACCTAATGTGGTTTCCAAACTTATGAAAGATCGAGTTGCCATGGAATGTTTTTCTTAATGTTATTAAGCATGTTGATAATAAATTGAGTTTAATTAAAGTAATTGTCCTAGTTTATTTATGTTATAAGTGTTGCAAATTGTGTTTAATTTTGCTAAAATCTATTTCATTCATATAGTTTGCATATTTAGGATAATTTGCATTGGGGACCATTGCATTTAGTTTAATATATTTAATTTTAATCGCACTTCTCAGTCATATTGTGTTTTTATTTACCAAGTTGTTAATATAATTTTACAATTATGTGATTTAACACAAATACAATCCCTGTGGAGACGATAACTCGATACTTACTTATTACTTGATAACGACTGTGTACACTTGCACAAACCTACGCGTGACAAGTTTTTGGCGCCATTGCTGGGGATTGTTAACTATTGCCATAGTCTTTTTTTTTTTGAAATTATTTACTTCCAATTTGGTTTATTTCTAACATTACTAACTTATTCTTTTTAATTTTGTGACTTTCTTTTCAGGTGTTTATAAGCATAGATCGGATTATCGATTTACTCCCTGTAGACCCTGAAATTGAGCGAGTTTTCAGACAAAGAAGACGTGAACGAACAGCTCAAAGACAAGTCGAGATGGACCTTGGAAATCAGAATCAAGACCAAGGTAATGAAGTCGATCGTGCACGAAATCCCATCCTCATTGCCGATGATAGGGATCGATGCATCAGACAATATGCTGTGCCACTTTTCAGTGAGTTAAATCCAAGAATTAGAAGGCCAGATATTGAGGCAACCTAATTTGAATTAAAACCAGTGATGTTTCAAATGCTCCAAACGGTGGGCCAATTCAGTGGTATGCCTACGAAAGATCCACATTTCCACCTTCGATTGTTTATGGAGGTGAATGATTCATTCAAGATAGCCGATGTGTCTGAAGACGCATTGAGGTTGAAGTTGTTTTTGTACTCATTACGAGATCGAGCTCGAGCATGGCTCAATTCATTGCCACCAAGTTCCATATCTACATGGCAAGAATTAGCAGAGAGATTTTTGGTTAAGTATTTCCCGCCTAGCAAAAACGCTAAGTTGAGGAACGAGATCACAACTTTCTGACAATTGGATGACGAGTCTTCGTATGAGGCTTGGGAGCAATTCGATGAGTTACTTCTAAGTGTCCTCATCATGGGATTCCTTATTGTATCCAGTTGGAGACATTCTATAATGGTCTCCATGCACATACAATATTGATGGTAGATGCTTCTTTGAATGGTGCAATTTTGTCTATGTCTTATAATGAGGCTTATGAGATCATCGAGAGGATAGTGAGTAATAACTATCAATGGCCAACAAATCAAACAACTTTAGGAAGACGTGTAGCCGGAGTTCATGAAGTTGACGCCCTCACTTTGTTATCAGCTCAGGTATCATCTATTTCCTCTATGTTAAAACAGTTTACCGCTAATAGTGCTAATAATTTTGCAGCTTAGCCACCAAGTCCGTTTGAAATAGTTTCCCGTGTGTACTGTGGGGAAGGTCATTCTTTTCACAATTGTCCATCAAATCCTGAGTCAGGGTACTATGTGGGGAACCAACATCAAAATAGGAGTGGACAATGACCCCAGTCCAACTTATTACAGCATAGACCCAACCAATCTCAACGGTTTAATCAGCAAGCTCCAAAACAACCTCAAGCTGAGGCATCTAACAGTTTGGAGAACTTTTTGAAAGTGTACATAGCAAAGAATGACGCTTTGATCCAAAGCCAAGCAGCAACATTAAAAAATTTGGAAAACCAAATGGGTCAGTTAGCTACGAAGCTTCGTAATAGACTGCAAGGAACCTTTCCGAGCGATACTAAGAATCCAAGCAATTTGGGTAAAGAACATATCAAGGCAATTGCATTACGAAGTGGTAAAATTCTAGAACCCCGATTGATTGATATCGAAGATAAGCCCATTGAGAAGAATCAACCAGCTGTTGAAATTCCTACACCAAAAGAGTCAGAATCTACAAAGACTAAGAAGCTAAATCCTAACTTAGTGAATTAAGATACTTTAATATCTTCCTTGGATGCAGATTTACCTACTCAGAAGAGTTATCCAATTCAACCGAAAGTTCCATCACCTCCATATCTGCAAAGATTGCAGCAACACAAGCAGAAGCAAGAGGTACAATTCAAGAAATTTTTGGATGTTCTAAAGTAGTTACACATCAATATTTCGTTGGTGGAGGCTTTAGAACAAATGCCATTATGTGAAGTTTATGAAGGATATACTATCCAAGAAGAAATGACTGAGTGAGTATGAGACTGTTGCCTTGACAAAGGGGTGCAATGCGTTCTTGCAGAACAAATTGCCACCAAAATTTAAGGACCCAGGAAGCTTTACTATACCCTGTAACATTGGTGAATCTTACTGTGGTAAAACTTGGTGTGATTTAGGAGCAAGTATCAACTTGATCCCTAAGCCTATTTTCAAAATGCTAGGGATAGGTGAAGTAAGACCTACAACTGTGACGCTTCAGCTAGTGGGTCGATCTTTAGCATATCCCGAGGGAAAGATTGAGGATATTTTGGTAAGAGTCGATAAATTTATTTTTCATGCTGATTTCATTGTCTTAGATTTTGAAGCAGATAAGGAAGTGTCGATCATCCTTGGGAGACCTTTCTTAGCCACGGGAAGAACATTAATTGATGTGCAGAAAGGTGAACTCGCCATGCGAGTTCAAGACGATCAGGTAACCTTTAACATTCTTAAAGCGATGAAACTTCCCGATCTGACAGAAGAGTGTTCAGTTATGGAAGAGATAGAAACCTTGGTTTCTATGGAAAGAAATTTTAAAGAAGATCCACTGGAGAAAGCCTTAGATCTTGATCCTTTGGAGGATGAAGAAGGTGAAAAAAACATGTCTTTGATGGAAGCCAATCCGAGAAATTTTATTCAATCCACACGGTTTGAACGTTTGAGTTAGAAGTCAGAGAATTTGTGCAACCCAAGTTGTCAATTGAAGAACCACCTAAACTCGAGCTAAAGGCACTTCCTTCCCATTTGAAGTACGCTTATTTAGGTGACTGTTCCACTTTGCCTGTGATTATTTCAGCAGAACTGACGAAAGATCAAGAGAAGCAACTAATTGCTGTTCTAAAGAAATTTAAGAAAGCAATTGGTTGGACCATAGTTGATATTCGCGGTATAAGTCCTTCTTTTTGCATGCATAAAATTATTTTAAAAGAAGGTGAAATAGCTCGAATTGATGGGCAAAAGAGGCTCAATCCTATTATGAAAGATGTTGTGAGAAAGGAAGTGATCAAATGGTTAGATGCAGGAATTATCTATCCTATTTCAGATAGTTCGTGGGTAAGTCCGGTGCAGTGTGTGCCGAAGAAAGGTGGAATCATGATAGTTGAAAATGAGCGAAACGAGTTGATTCCAATCAGAACTGCTACTAGTTAGAGAATTTGTATTGATTACAGAAAGTTGAAAAAAGCCACTCGGAAGGACCATTTTCCGTTGCCTTTTATGGATCAGATGTTAGATCGACTGGCAGGTAATGAATTCTATTATTTTTTAGATGGCTATTCGGGATATAACCAAATAGTTGTAGCTTCGGAGGACCAACATAAAAAAACCTTTACTTGTCCATACGGTACATTTTCTTTTAGGCAATTTCCTTTTGGTTTATGAAATGCACCTGTAACATTTCAACGATGCATGATGGCAATATTCACTAATGTGGTTAAAATTTTTTTTGAGGTTTTCATGGATGATTTTTTTGTTTTTGGTAACACTTATGATATTTTTTTGAGTAATTTGGCTAAGGTACTGAAGAGATGCGAAGAGATGAATCTTGTCCTTAACTGGGAAACATGCCATTTTATGGTTAAGGAGGGGATTATCTTAGGGCATAAAATCTCAAAGAGAGGAATTGAAGTCGATAAAGCAAAGGTGGACATAATTGAAAGAATACTGGCCCCAATTAATGTGAAAGGAGTCAGAAGTTTCTTAGGCCATGCCGGTTTTTACCGAAGGTTTATCATAGATTTCTCGAGAATTTCTAAACCGTTGTGCTTATTGTTAGAGAAAGATATAGTGTTTGATTTCAACAAAGCATGTTTGGAAGCTTTTGAAGATCTAAAAAATGGTTAATCTCAGCCCCAATAATCATTACACCTGATTGGAGCACACCTTTTGAGTTAATGTTCGATGCAAGTGATGATGCTATTAGAGCTGTGATGGGTCAAAAAAGAAACAAAGTGTTTCACCATATTTACTATGCAAGTAGAACTTTGATGGGAGCCCAACTCAATTATATGGTAACTGAAAAGGAACTCTTTGCTATTGTATTTGCTTTTGACAAATTCTGCTCATATCTTATAGGTACCAAAGTTACAATATTTACTGATCATGCGGCCATTAAATACTTGCTCACGAGGAAAGATGCGAAACCGAGGCTAATTTGTTGGATACTTTTACTCCAAGAATTTGACCTTGATATCCAAGACAGAAAAGGTGTCGAAAATCAAATAACTGATCATCTGTCGAGGTTGGAGCAAGATGAGGTAACTCGATCATGTGTGCCTATCAACGAGAATTTCCTAGATGAACACTTATTTGAGGTAAGACGAATTCATGAAAAAACTTGGTTTGTTGATTTTACCAATTATCTTGCATGTGGAAAAATTCCTCGAGAAATGACATACCAACAAAGGAAAAAATTCCTTCATGATAGTCGGTATTACTTTTGGGAGGATCCATTTTTGTTTAAATAGTGTGCAGATAATTTAATCCGAAAGTGTGTAGCTGAAAGTGAGATTGCTGAGATCTTGTACCATTTCCATTCATCTCCAAGTGGGGGACACTTTGGTGGTTCATGTACTGCAACAAAGACTTTACAAGCAAGTTTCTTTTGGCCTACATTATTTAAAGATGCTTATGCTTATGTGAAGAACTGTGATAAATGCCAAAGGATCGAAAATATATGAAGGAGGAATGAGATGCTCCTGACAAACATTTTGGAGATTGAATTATTCGATGTATGGGGCATTGACTTCTTAGGCCCGTTTCCTTCTTTGTATGGGAACAAATACATCTTAGTTGCTGTGGACTATGTTTCCAGGTGGGTTGAAGCTGAAGCAGACCCTACAAATGATGCTAAGGTAGTCATGCGATTCCTACATAAGCATGTGTTTACACAATTTGGGACACCAAGAGCTATTATTAGTGATGAAGGTTCTCACTTTGTGAACAAATGGCTTAAGTGGTTGCTTGACAAATATGATGTGAAGCACAAGATTGCTATTGCCTATCATCCCCAGTCTAATAGGCAAGTTGAAAGAGTGAACCGTGAAATCAAAAGTATCCTTGAAAGGGTAGTACGCCCTAGCAGAAAAGATTGGTCTTGAAGACTCGATGATGCATTATGGGCCTATCGAACATCATTTAAGACACCGTTAGGAATGACTCCTTATCGGTTAGTCTTTGGAAAGGCATGTCATTTGCCATTAGAGTTGGAGAATAGAGCTCACTGGGCTTTGAAGCAGTTCAACTTTGACCTTAAGCAAGCTGGTGAGAGAAGGATGTTACAACTTCATGAGTTGGAAGAGCTTAGGTTGTTTTCCTATGAGAATGCCAAAATGTGTAAAGAAAGATCAAAGATATGACATGATAGTCATATACAACCTTGCGAGTTTAAAGAAGGTCAGGAGGTTTTGTTGTTTAATTCAAGGTTGAAATTATTTCCTGGGAAGCTTAAATCCCGATGGAAAGGACCCTATACCATCTACCGAGTTTATCCTTATAAAGCTATTGAATTATACGACAATTACGGAGGTACGTTTAAAGTTAATGGTCAACGTCTCAAACACTACTGGGATGGTGAAGTTGAGCGAGTTGAATCCTCGTTCAAATTAACAAACCCTTGATTTTTCATGAACTCGTTTTGTAAATAAATAAATAATTAGAACTTATTTTCTGAACTTATTACATTTAATTAATTCTGTCTAAGGAGATTGGAACTTAAGCGGGACCGCTGTGACCCCTCCAACCTTTCCTAGGAATTAATTTAATGTAATTTGTTAAGAAGAAATTTTCTAATTAAGATTTAAAATTTTTAAGTTTCATTTGTTTTGTTTAAATTTTAAATCTTTATGTTAATAAAGGGGGTCAAACTTGGCCCAAGTACTAATCAATTTTTTTCTTGAGTAAGTTTGTAAATATAGTCTGAGTTTGAGGCCCAAGATAGCAAAAAGGAGGGAAAAATACATACTTTGCCGCCACTCCCATTAATTGCCGCCCAAGTAACCCTAATGTAGCTAAATTTTTGCTACATGTTGCCCTAATTCTTCCCTATATAAACTCCTCTTCATTCTACTATTTTTCATATCCCTCAAAGCAAATTGCTTAACCCTAAAAATCCCTAAATCTCCCTATTGTGCCGCTAGCCTCAAATCCCGAAACAAACCCTAGTTTCTCTTCCCTTTTTGCCAAAATCACCTATTGCCACTGTAAGAAGATTGCCAAAGCACCAACGTTGTCACTGCACATGGCTGTTGTCGCTGCCGCACACCACCGTTACTATCGAATGTTGTCGTTGCCGTCGCACCATCCTTGCTTTCGCAAGATTTTCGTCGTAGCAAGTCCTTACCCACCTTGCCGATTTCTCTTTTTCCCCTTGTGCAGAAACTTTGCCAAATTCTCAAGAAAAGATACCATGTCTCGCAAAAGAACTAGATCTTCAAAGACTACTCTTGAAAATCCGATTTTGATCGATGAAGAAGTGAAAGAGAGATTTGATTCAATCTTCAAGCATCAACCTATGATGCCGAAAAAAGGTTTTAACTTGAAGAGTCATGATTTGATGGTTGTTCCTATACTGATTAGAAAGAAAATCATTGCTCTCAAGTGGGAACGATTTTATGATGCTCGTTCACTTCCCGATGATGAACTAGTTCAAGAATTCTATGCTAGTTTGACTATGCTAGATGCTACTGAGGTCATCGTTCGAAACAAAAAGGTACCTCTTACTTCTAAGTCCATCAATGATTTGTTTAACTTACCTGATGTTGAAGAAGATGAGTACTACCCTATGATGAACAATATCAATTGGAATTTTCTTTAACAAGTGCTTAATGTTGTGACAAATCCGGGATCCCAATGGATTATAAGAAAGTTTGGGAGCCATTCTTGTCGAAGGGAATACCTAAAACTAGTAGCGAAGGTATGGTTTTATTTCGTTCGCTACAGTTTTATGCCTACCTCACATAGTTCCACCATCTCGATGGAATGGATGTTCTTGTTATATGCAATTTTGACAGAAAAGTCCATTAATGTTGGGAAAATTGTTCTCAAGGAGATTCATGATTGTGCTAAAAAGAAGACAGGAAGTGCTTATTTCCCATCATTAATCACTTCACTTTACTTAAGGGCCTATGTTAAAACACAAGCAAATCTGAAGGGGCAATATGTTCAAGGGTGCATTACAAATCAGGATCTTGAAAGGTTAGTAGAGAAGGTGCATGACCTGAATCAAGGCGAGAAAGAAGAGCCAATTGAGCCAGATATCGAGGAGTCAAAAAATGAAACTGGAATTGAAGCTAATTCAGTTACAGACACTGAAGAAGAATCTGATAAGGAACTGAACAGTCCTAAACCAGTTGAAGGATCTGCAAACCCTGAACCAAAGGTTGAGCCAGAAGAAAAAATAGTCAAGCTAAGTGTTGAACCTGAATCTACAACCCCAATGCTGACTTCTGTAAGTACTTCAAATAAGTCAGAGTTGTCAATTATGATGGATATGTGCAAGTTCATGCACAATCAATTACAAACTTACTGGAAATATGCAAAAATTAGAGATAACTCAATTTGAAATACTTTTAAGAATATCTCTAATACTTTTGTTCCTGAATTCCCAGATGCTATCCTTGAGACATGGACGAAAGATATTGTGTAACACCCCTAACTCGTAACCGTCGCCGGAATAGGGTTAAGAGGTAATACAAATCATTTCCGAATATTTCGTATCCATTTCACAACACATAGTCAATTATCATTCAATCATATTCAAATATAATCATGTAGTCCCTTAATAAGGTCTACGAGACCATAAACACATGTCAGAAAGAGGTCGTGACTAAACCGAACACATACGAAAATTCTCGAGATTCAAACATTTTTCTAAGTTACAGAGGTCACACGCTCGTGTGGCTAGGCCGTGTGCCTCACACGACCTTGGACACGCCCATGTGTCCAAGCCGTGGCAAAACATGGCATACCTACTGACTTGTTCACACGGCCTGAGACACACTCGTGTGCCTCACCCGTGGTCGAACCTGACTTGCATCAAATTAAAAATTCGAAAGACACGGTCGAGCCACACGCCCATGTGCTCAACTGTGTGGGCAATTATAGGTCATTTTCAAGGCCAAACTTGCCTTTCTCACCTTGAGCTACCTACATGCATCAAAACATTACCATTTCATGCTTCAAATACAACCTAAAACATATCATCATAAACACCAATAATCATTAACTACCTTATCTATTTCCATACTCAATATCATCACAAATAAATCTATCCAAATACTAATTTCACAACCTAAATTATACAAAACAAGCATCATGTAATTCATATCATAACTTCCACATTTCAACCTCATTTCTCAACGACCAATTAAAGCATGAAAGGTACCATATTTATCATACACATATCCCACACATATATTACTACAACATTCAACCTTTGAACCATGTCTCATGGCAATATTTACACAACTCAAAACATACCACATTCAATAGCCTATACATGCCATATACCACTCATACACATATTTCAAAAGTACCAAAATCGATTGCCGATAGTGTGATAGAGCCGCTGACGATCCCCAAATCCGAGCTAGCTTTACTAACACTATAAAACAGAGTAACAAATCACACAGTAAGCTTTCAAAAGCTTAGTAAGTTCGTAATATAATACATACTACTCAATAATACGACATCAATACATAATTAAATCATCACATAGATAGATGCTCAATAGAATACATTATCATTCTCAACCAAATGCTTAAATATCCATTCATTCAACCATTAAAATATCATCAACCACATAGGTTCAAACATACCTTTGCCAACACTTAGTTACTCACCATTCATGCTACTCAAATGCTCGGTTTTACATTTCGATCAACCTTTGCTATTCTTTTGGCTTATTCACACACTTAGTGTCAGTTTCATAGCCGAAACATATTCATTATCGCACACTTAGTGCCGATATGTTAACCCGAACTTATATCGGTATCGCACACACAGTGCCAAATTAATAAGCTGAAGCTTCTATCTTTTTGCACACACAATGCTAATCATCTCTGTCTCGTATCCAATTTCGCACACTTAGTGCCTCATTACTTGATTTCATATGTAATACATTTCTATTTCATTACTATACATTCATTCTTTTCTCATCACATAGATATAAATTTAAGGAATAGTATTATATCCGAACTTACCTCGGTCGTCGAAATACCGAAACAATCGATTAATCGAGCACTTTGTCTTTGCCTCGATCTCGATCCGAATCTCTCCTTTCTTGGTCTATACACATTAAAATTTAGCTCATTCAATCACCAATTCATTCAATTTAGTCCACACACACATATTTAGGGTATTTTACAAAATAGCCCTCACATTGTCACATTTTGACACTTTAGTCCCTATTTCATAAAATCATCAAATTCACAAAATTTCTTTTCACACATGCCTAGCCGAAGTTTCCTTGTGTTCATACAAGCCCACATTTTTCATTTATTTCAAATTTTAGTCCCTCAATTTGCACTTTTCTCAACTGAGCCCAATTACTCAAATTCATCAAAAATTCAAAGACAAAATATGTTAATCTAACACATATCTTTCATAATCCATCACCAAACTTCACAAAGCTCATGAATTCATCCATGGCACATTTCAAATTTATCATCAATTCACAAAATTTAAGCATGGGTTTTGTAGAGCACAAAGCAACGATTACAAAAACATAGAAATTATCAAAAATCGAGCTTGAAACATACATTAATCAAAGACTCAAAGGGCCGAACCCTAAAACTCTTCTCCTTTCTTTTTGTTTAGCAAATTTCGGCAAGGGTGAATAAAAGATGAACAAATTTTTGGTTTTGTTTTATTTAATATTAACTTAATAGGCTTTTTACCATTTTACCCTTAATGAAAATTAATAATAACACCAAAACCATGCTATCATCTTCCACTAACTTATAAAGTGGGCTATTTGCATCATAAAACCTCCAAATTATAAAGACAACAACAATTAGGCACTTAAACAATCAACACACAGCTTTTGCACTTTATGCAATTAAGTCCTTTTTGCAAATTAAACACACAATCGATAAAATCTTCACACAAAACTTTTACACAGGCTAAATCACATATAATAAACACAGAAATTAATATTAAAATATTTTTATGGCCTCGAATTTGTGGTCTCGAAACCACTATTCCGACTAGGGTCTAAACCAGGCTATTACAACTCTCCCCCCTTAGGGATTTTCGTCCCCGAAAATCTTACCAGTGAATAGGTTCGGATATTGCTCTCTCATAACATCTTCAGACTCCCACGTAGCCTCTTCTACTCCGTGTTTGTGCCACAACACTTTCTTTAAAGAAATTCTTTTTTTTCTCAACTCTTTGATCTCTCGTGCCAAAATTCGAATCGGTCATTCACTATACGACAAATCTGACTGAATTTCAACCTCAGTAGGAGCAATTACATGAGATGGATCAGATCTGTACCGTTGAAGTATCGACACATGAAACACATTATGAATCTTTTCTAACTCAGGTGGCAACATCAATCTATAAGCAACCGTCCCAACTCGTTCAATAATCTCATACGGCCCGATGAACCTCGAACTCAGCCTGCCTTTTCGGCCAAATTGAAGTATTTTCTTCCACGGGGATACTTTAAAAAATACTTTGTCACCAATCTCAAATTCAATATCTTTTCGTTTCAAGTCTGCATAAGACTTCTGACGACCTGAGGCCGCTTTCAAACTGTCTCGAATCACTTTTACTTTCTGCTCAGTCTCTTTTATCAAATCAACTCCATGAATTTAATTCTCACTGAGATCAGTCCAATACAATGGAGTTTGACATTTTTTACCGTAAAGAGCTTCATAAGGTGCCATTTTGATACTAGATTGAAAACTATTATTGTATGCGAATTTAATCAACGGTAAATACTTTTCCCACGTACTTTCGAACTCACGAATGCAGCATCTTAACATATCCTCAAGAACTTGAATGTTCCGTTCGAATTGTCCATCCATTTGCGGATGAAATGCAGTGCTGAAATGCAATCTTGTGCCTAAAGCCTCTTGTAATTTCTTCCAAAATCGCGAGGTAAATATCGGATCTCTATCAGATACAATAGATAGTGGCACCCCGTGCAATCTCACAATCTCAGCAATATACAATTCAGCCAATTTATCAAGTGAATAATCTGTTCTCACCAGAACGAAATGAGCTGATTTCGTCAATCTGTCATTTATCACCAAAATTGCATATTTCTTTTCCGGAGACAAAGGCAATCCCGACACAAAGTCCATCGTGATTCTCTCCTATTTCCACTCAAGAATCGTTATCGATTGTAACAAACCAGATGGAACCTGATGTTCTGCTTTAACTTGCTGACAAGCTAAACACTTTGACACAAAGTCGGAAATGTCTCTTTTCATACCATGCCACCAATAAAACTGTTTCAAATCATTGTACATTTTTGTACTCCCTAGGTGAATAGTCAAACGACTATTGTGAGCTTCGTTCAAAATCAACTGAGTCAACTCTGAATTCTTCGAAACACAAATCCGATCTCTGAATCTCAAACAATCATCGCTATCAACATGATATTCTGAATCGGAATTCAATTCACATTGAGCTCGTTTAGTCATCATTTCAACATCACTTTTCTGAGCATCACAAATCTGACGTACGAACATCGGCCTTACTTTCAACTCAGCCAAAACTGAATCATCATCACATAGATCTATCTGAGTTCTCATAGCTCGCAAAGTACATCAAGACTTTCGACTCAAAGCATCAGCAACAACATTAGCTTTACCCGGATGATAATCTATTACAAACTCGTAATCTTTCAACAATTCTAACCATCTTCTCTGTCGCAAATTCAACTCTTTCTGAGTCATCAAGTACTTCAAGCTCTTGTGATCGGTATAAATATGACATTTCTCACCAAATAGATAGTGACGCCAAATCTTCAACGCAAACACAATCGCAGCCAATTCAAGGTCATGCGTCGGATAGTTCTTTTCATGCGGCTTTAACTGCCTCGAAGCATAAGCGATGACTTTGCCTTCTTGCATCAGCACACAGCCCAAACCATTCAACGATGCATCACTGTAAACTATGAATTCTTTGCCCGATTAAGGTTGAACTAACACTGGCGCTTCTGTCAACAATGCTTTCAACTGCTCAAAACTCTGTTGGCACTTTTTCGACCACTCGAATTTAACATCTTTCTGTAGCAACTTTGTCAACGGAGTCGTAATCATCGAGAAGCCTTTCACAAACCGCCTATAATATCTCGCTAGTCCCAGAGAACTACGGACTTTAGACACATTTCTCGGAGGCTTCCATTCTAAAATAGCTGAGATCTTACTCAGATCAACTCGTATTCCCGCAGTTGATACAATATGCCCCAGAAAACCAACCTCATGCAACCAAAGCTCACATTTGCTAAACTTAGCATACAATTGCTTCTCATGCAGAGTCTGTAGTATAGTTCTCAAATGCTCGGCATGTTGCGTCTCATCACAGGAGTAAATCAGAATATCATCAATGAACACCACAACATAACGATCCAAATACAGTCTGAATATCAAATTCATCAAATCCATAAATACTGCAGGAGCATTCGTTAGTCCGAAAGGCATAACTAAGAATTCATAATGTCCGTACCTCGTTCTGAAAGCAGTCTTCGGTACATCTGACTCCTTGACTCGTAGCTGGTAGTAGCCCGATCTCAAATCTATCTTGGAAAACACTGTAGCTCCTTTCAACTGATCGAACAAATCATCAATACGTGGTAGGGGATGCTTATTCTTTATCGTCACTTTGTTCAACTGTCTGTAATCAATACACATCCTTATAGTGCCGTCTTTCTTTTTCACAAACAACACAGGAGCACCCAAGGGCGAGAAACTTGGTCGTGCAAATCCTCTATCTGTCAACTCTTGCAACTGAGACTTCAGCTCTTTCAAATTCGTTGGTGCCATTCTATACGGAGCTATTGAGATAGGAGTAGTCCCCGGTACTAATTCAATTCCAAATTCAACTTCTCATATTGGAGGTAATCCCGGTAGTTCTTCAGGAAACACATCAGGGAATTCACAAACCACAGACACAGATTCAACTTTCTTTTTTGTCATTTTTGTATCAATCACATATGCAAGGTAAGCTTCGCAACCCTTTCTCACATAGTTCAAAGCTTTCATCGCAGATACAACAGCTGGTGACCCATTCAAATCACTGGATTCAATTCGAACTATCTCACCATTCTGACTTCTCAATTCAATACTCTTTCATTTACAATTCACAATAGCATTATGCAAAGTGAGCCAATCCATACCCAGAATTATATCAAATTCATCGAATGGTAGCAACGTCAAATTAGCCGGAAAATAAGCATCTCAAAACATCAATGGACAGTTCTTGCACACTTTGTCCACCAAGACACACTTGCCTAAGGGGTTCGATACTCTAATCACAAATTCAGTAGACTCAATAGGTAGAGTCTTACTTGATACTAGATTCACACAAACATAGGAATGAGTAGATCCTGGGTCTATCAATGCAATCACATCAGTATCAAATAGAGTAAAAGTACCAAGATAATGACGTGCGGAAATGACGCTTCCTCTCGACGCAGATAGCACAAAGCTCGGCAGTGCTCTCGCCTCGATCTCACAACCAGACGGTGGTCCCTTTTTCACTACCACTCACATTCCCGGTGTTTCTGAATGGTCTACCTCTAGCCGTCACATTACTCGGCCTCACACTCTGAACATTTTATTCCTCAGCTAACTTTGGGCAGTCTCGAATGAAATGATCTTGTGATCCACATTTATAGCAAGTTCGATTATTATACTTGCCCCAGCATTCTCCCACATGTCGCCTTCCACACTGTCTACACTCAGGCTCATTGCTTTTAACACTACCAACACTTGATTCAGTCAGGAATTGAGCTTTTGGACCAACACTTTGTCTCGCATGGTCTCTACTCGGATTTCCAAATGAAACATTTGAACGTTTACTTGCATCTCTAAATCTCTTCGTCGAAGGTTGAGACGACTTACTCATCAATCTTTTTTTTCATCTCGAGCTTCAGAGTCAGCTTTCTTCTTTTTTTTACTAAGCTTCTCGGCTTTGCAAGCTCGTTCAACTAACACAACAAATTCATTTATGTCAAGTATTCCAACCAACAATTTAATGTCTTCATTTAACCCTTCAATGAAACATTTACACATAGTAGCTTCGGTCGAACCACATTCCCTAGCACATTGGCTCAATCTTACAAACTCTCGTTCATACTCCGTAACTGTCATACGACCCTGTTTCAACTCCAAAAACTCTTTACGTTTCTAATCTATGAATCATTGACTGATATACTTCTTTCAGAATTCAGCTTGAAAGAAATCCCATGTGATTCTCTCTCTTAGAATCACGGATGTCAACGTTTTCCACCAATTATAAGCCGTATCTCTCAACAAGGAGACTGCACACTTAATGCATTCATCAGGGGTCAACGACATCTCATCGAACACTCGAATTGTATTTTCGAGCCAAAACTCAGCCCGCTCAGCATCATCATCAGCTGTGGCCCTAAACTCTTCGGCCCTGTACTTTCTAATCTTATCCACAAGAGGCTTATTCAATCGAATCGGATCTGCAACTTGTTGCACGATAGGCACTTGTGGGGGTGGAGGTTGTGGAGCAACTGGATTCGTTCGAACGAACTCTGAAAACCACTCACTCATAATTCAGAAAAAGGCTTGATTAGCCTCTCCCTCTTGGCTACCATCATTCGGCCTAGATGTGGCCGTGTAACACCCCAAACCCGGCCCATGCGTTATGAGCGGATTTGGTAGGTCACACGAGCAAAACATGTTAAACCCTTTTTGTTCGTACTAAAATATTACTTTGTTAAAAATCAAGAAAACAAGTTTGATTTGATAAAATACTACTAACCTCAAAGATTTGATTGATAAATCGATAAATTTGAACTAATGATCTTACAAAACTGTGACTCTTGAAAACAACGTTGAAAATTCGAAAGAGAATCCAAGTCTTTTAAAAATATCGTTAATAGTTCGATAGAAAATATCCGTGTTAAAAATATTTATAAAAGTTTATTTTGAAATCCATTTGTTAATCAATTTTGGAAACCATTGTTTAAGTTTTTAGAAAATTCCCCTTTTTAAACAATTTAAGAAAAATAATAAAAACATCCCAACCAAAAAGCAAAAATAAAAATAGTCCAGAGGCCTTATTAAAACATTTAACCCAAAATAGTAAAGTAATAAAATAAACGAGAAAGAAGTCTAAAGTCCAAATAAACCATTTCTGAAGTATGGCCTCCCTCGAGTCATCCATAGCCCAAGTCCATATCATCAAGCATTACCTACAAGGGTTAAGAGAAAGGGGGGTGAGTGTTAATATGGATGAGAAGAACGATAAAGAAGAAATGAAGGGTTCGGTTTTTCCAAAGGAAAATGAGTGAACAATTTGATCTCCAAGGCTTAGGTACTTTCGGCAACAAGGAAGAAAAGAAGAAACAAAAATGCACACTAAAGGCTTGAAAATTCGGCAAAGAGAAGAGGAAATTTGCGAGAGAAAGAGAATGATACAAAAAACTAAAAAGAACAACCTCTCAAGCACTAGCTTTGCCAAAAACTCCTAGCAAAATTCGGCTATAGAATGATACAAAAAACTAAAGAGAACAACCTCTCAAGCACTAGCTTTGCCAAAAACTCCTAGAAAAATTCGGCTATCACCCCCTTTAGCCCCAAAACCGTCCACATTCGTGTCCCTAATAGTCAAAATTTTGCCAACCACCCTTTCCATAATACATCCCTTGAAAAAGGCCACATGTTCCCCCTACTTTCCCCTTTCTCTTGATTTCTTTCCTCACATTCATCCTTGCCTTTTTCTTTTAGCCACCTTACCAAAATAATGAAGTCAATCTTGCCATGAATTCCTCTTGGCCGACACTTAAGGAAAGGGTGCAAAAATATAAGTCAAAATTTGCACACAAAGTGATTCGAACCTCTTCCCTCAAGGTACTACATGTGGCGCCATATCCTTCTTATCAATTGTTCATTTATGCTAGCAATTTACTCTTTTATTTCCATAAGCCTTGATGCCACTTACTATCTCTCCTTAATAGGCTTAAACACAAAATTTTACTAAGGCCCAACTTGAACCCGGAACTTCATAGAAACCTCATAACTTTCCAAAATTACCTTCTTAATAAGTCCAACTTGAAATAATGTCGTTCTCTTGTTCTCAAAATTTTAAAACGCTTCTACGCTCAAGGCCCATTGGGCCCAATCCTACTAGGCCCAATTTTGGGATGTTACAGGCCGACACTGTCCTTTGAGCGGGAGCAAAGCGTTTCTCTACATCGTCGGCGGCGATCGTCGACGGATCCATTACTATATAAAAACACATTTTTAGCTGTCAGGATTCATGACACTATCGCAATTATATATATGGCATGTATAGCTAGACTCACACGCGCTACGTTAGTGCGAGAATCGACTAAACCGTAGCTCTGGTACCAATAAAATGTAACACCCCTAACCCGTAACCGTCGCCAAAATAGGGTTAAGAGGCATTACAAATCATTTCTGAACATTTCATATCCATTTCACAACACATAGTCAATTATCATTCAATCATATTCAACTATAATCATATAGTCCCTTAATAAGGTCTACGAGACCATAAACACATGTTAGAAAGAGGTTGGGACTAAACCGAACACATACAAAAATTTTAGAGACTCAAACATTTTTCTAAGTTACAGAGGTCACACGCCCGTGTGGCTAGGCCGTGTGCCTCACACGGCCTTGGACACGCCCATGTGTCCAAGCCGTGGCAAAACAGGGCATACCTACTGATTTGTTCACACAGCCTGAAACACGCCCGTGCGCCTCACCCGTGGTCGAGCCTGACTTGCATCAAATTACAAATTCAAAAGACACGGTCGAGCCACACGCCTGTGTGCTCAACCGTGTGGGCAATTATAGGCCATTTTCAAGGCCAGACTTTCCTTTCTCACCTTGAGCTAACTACATGCATCAAACCATTACCATTTCATGCCTCAAATACAACCTAAAACATATCATCATAAACACCAATAATCATTAACTACCTTATCTATTTCCATACTAAATATCATCACAAATAAATCTATCCAAATACTAATTTCACAACCTAAATTATACAAAACAAGCATCATGTAATTCATATCATAACTTCCACATTTCAACCTCATTTCTCAACGACAAATTCAACCATGAAAGGTACCATATTTATCATACACATATCCCACACATATATTACTACACCATTCAACCTTTGAACCATGTCTCATGGCAATATTTACACAACTCAAAACATACCACATTCAATAGCCTATACATGCCATATATCACTTATACATATATTTCAAAAGTACCAAAACTGATTGTCAATAGTGTGATAGAGCCGCTGACGATCCCCAAATCTGAGCTAGCTTTACTGACACTGTAAAATAGAGAAACAAATCACACAGTAAGCTTTCAAAAGCTTAGTAAGTTCGTAATATAATACATACTACTCAATAATACGACATCAATACATAATTAAATCATCACATAGATAGATGCTCAATAGAGTACATTATCATTCTCAACCAAATGCTTAAATATCCATTCATTCAACCATTAAAATATCATCAACCACATAGGTTCAAACATACCTTTTCCAACACTTAGTTACTCACCATTCATGCTACTCAAATGCTCGGTTTTAGATTTCGATCAACCTTTGCTATTCTTTTGGCTTATTCGCACACTTAGTGTCGGTTTCATAGCCGAAACATATTCATTATCGCACACTTAGTGCCGATATGTTAAACCAAACTTATATTGGTATCCCACACACAGTGCCAAATTAATAAGCCGAAGCTTCTATCTTTTCACACACACAGTGCTAATCATCTCTGTCTCGTATCCAATTTTGCACACTTAGTGCCTCATTACTTGATTTCATATGTAATACATATCTATTTCATTACTATACATTCATTCTTTTCTCATCACATGGATATAAATTTATGGACTAGTATTATATCCGAACTTACCTCGGACGTCGAAATACTGAATTAGTCGATTAATCGAGCACTTTGTCTTTGCCTCGATCTCGATCCGAATCTCTCCTTTCTTGGTCTATAAACATTCAAATTTAGCTCATTCAATCACCAATTCATTCAATTTAGTCCACACACACACATTTAGGGCATTTTACAAAATAGCCCTCATATTTTCACATTTCGACACTTTAGTCCCTATTTCATAAAATCATCAAATTCACAAAATTTCTTTTCACACATGCCTAGTCAAATTTTCCTTGTGTTCATACAAGCCCACATTTTTCATTTATTTCATATTTTAGTCCCTCAATTTGCACTTTTCTCAACTTAGCCTAATTACTCAAATTCATCAAAAATTCAAAGACAAAATATGTTAATCTAACACATATCTTTCATAATCCATCACCAAACTTCACAAAGCTCATGAATTCATCCATGGCACATTTCAAATTTATCATCAATTCACAAAACTTAAGCATGGGTTTTGTAGAGTGTAAGCAACGATTAAAAAAACATAGAAATTATTAAAAACCGAGCTTGAAACATACCTTAATCAAATACTCAAATGGCCGAACCCTAAAACTCTTCTCCTTTCTTTTTCTTTAGCAAATATCGGCAAGGATGAATAAAAGATGAGTAAATTTTTGGTTTTTTTTATTTAATATTAACTTAATAGGCTTTTTACCATTTTACCCTTAATGAAAATTAATAATACCACCAAAAACATGCTATCATCTTCCACTAACTTATAAAGTGGGCTATTTGCATAATAAAACCTCCAAATTATAAAGAGAACAACAATTAGGCACTTAAACAATCAGCACACAGCTTTTGCACTTTATGCAATTAAGTCCTTTTCGCAAATTAAACACAGAATCGATAAAATCTTCACACAAAACTTTCACACAAGCTAAATCACATATAATAAACACAGAAATTAATATTAAAATATTTTTCTAGCCTCAAATTTGTGGTCTCGAAACCACTATTTTGACTAGGGTCTAAACCGGGCTGTTACATATTGACTATGCAAGCGTAGATGGAGTTGAAGAAGACAAGGGGAATGAGTCAGAAAAATAGAAGGGGGGATTCTTGTCTTGTTATTTATTTAATTATTTTTAGGTCTTTAGGAACTTATTTCTTTCATAATTAGGATTTAATTTCTACCGAATAAAACATAACAAGCATGAATAAACTTAACACTTCTTTAGAAAGAAAAAGACTAAGTGATGTGGTAATGGGGATGAACATGTCTAAAATTGGATTATTAGGAACGACTTGGTATTTAAGCTGTCTTAATGACTCACCTCTCTTTCTTTACAGCCCTACCTGGTGTTTAGTTTTTATTCAATACTTTGTTCTTGCAATGAGGACATTGCTTCTTTTTAAAGGGGGTAAGGCAAATAAATTGCTCATATTTTTAAAAATTTCAAGTATGTTTCAATCATTTCTTTCATAAGTATGTTTTAATAAATGAATGTTTACAGACTTTTTTTTTTGTTAATGAGACAGTTTGTATGCAAGTATGAATGATGATTCTATTTGAGTGAACGTATGTTATCATGAAGAATGGAATGCTTGTATGATCTTAGTCTTAGTAATGTTTGCCATGAAAACTTAGTTTCTCTTGAGATTAGACATGCATGAAGGTTTATATCTTTAGAATTGACTTAGTAGCTTTCTTGAGGCGAAATCCTAGGAGACATAAAAATCTAAAATGATATGGGCACTATATCTTTGGATCGTTTGAGCCTTTTCGAGTCAACCTTATGATATTCGACCCTTGAAACTGTAATTTTGAGCTTAAAGGCCTGTTTATTGCAATGAACCTACATTATAAGCCACATTACCGTCTTTTTAAGTTATCCTAATTTTGTGCACCCATATTAACTAAAGTTGTCTTGGTAATCAACATTTGAGGAAATTTTCAAAAAGATGTATATGCTCATGATTAAAAAAAAAGGAGACGAAGAAAGAGCGAAGAAAAGTTTGCTCAGTCTCAAAAAAGAAAAATGTACGAGCACAAGTTCAAAATAAGTTTGGGGTTGTTCGAAAGGTTCATTTAAAGAAAAAGGCTGTATTTCGAGAAATCCAAGAAAAAGTTAAAGGTTAAGATTTTGAAACTGAAATGTCTCATCTCTTTAAATCCCTACCTTTAATCGAGCCCCATTACAACCTTATAAAAGACCTATTAATTTGATGATTATGACACCTACATTAGTGGAGAGGAAGTACTAAGTTCAACATATGAAGATCATAAATAAGCCTTATGATTGTTAGCTTGATTGATAAGAAATTATGTTTAATGAAGAATGTTATATGTGGCTGTGACATACATACAAACTATGATTCATGTTGACATATTTTGAAACTTAGTATAAGATTCTAAAAATGTTTGCATATGAATTACTTGTTAATAAAGGAGATCTATGAAGATGAAGCTATTAATGAATGATTATGGGACAAAAATTGATGTTGCTTACACAGTTAACAATTTTGCCTTAGCAAGACCTTTTGCTGTGCATAAACAATACTCGGGACGAGCAATGATTTAAGTTTGGGGGTGCGTAAACTGAAAAATATATAGGAATTTTCTTATGCAATTTATCACCTTTTTACTTAAATTCATTGTTAAAACTAAGTAATTGTTTAATTAATTAATGAAATATGTGAAAATGTGAAATTAGGACATAGAAATTATTAAAATGTGATTCTATGCTTTATTATATAGTTTTCATTCATAAAATGGCTTATTTTATATTTATTTGAACATATAATATTTCTAAGACATAAAATGGGCCATGCATGATTAAATTAAATAATAAAATATAAAATTATATTCAATAATTCATTTTAAAATATTTCATTAATAATTTGGGTTTTAATTAATTAATTATTTTATTCTTTGGTCCTTTGATTTATTGAATTATTTTGGACAGGTCTGATAGCTTTGTTGGATTACAAAAAACCGTCCAAATTGAAGAGCAAGTCAACCCAATTTCAGCTACACATGGCTGTCCACATAAACCACCTTTTGGTTTAATTACACAAGGTCCTTACAATGTTGAAGAAATTAGAGATTTGCCCAAAGATTTACATTTGACCGAGTATCAGTCCTGAGTTGTTATGGCATTTAAATTACTTAAAAATCAAGAAAAATTCAACTCAAAATCCACTAATCATGGCCGTCCACTCATTGAAGAAGCTTGAAGAGACTAAACCTCTCTATTTTTGGCAAACTACTCTCCTCTCTTCACCTATAAATAATCCCTCATCCCTCATCATTCTCTCTTTTCTCTCAATTCTCTTTAGCATTTTCCATTCCCCACGCCTAGCATCATCTCTTCATAGAGATTTTAGCAATTAAGCCTCTTAAAGAAAACTTGGTCAGCCACCTTAGAGAGCCATTAGCAAAGGAGTAAAGCGAAGGGGCGAAGGAGCGTCGCCGATCAGAGTCTTGGGTGACAGCCACTTTGATTTGGGTTTAATCCTTCTTTTCTTTGATTTAATCTAAAAATGTTTGTTATGTGTTCTTTGTTCTTGTTACAACAATGTTAGCTTAATTTTATTTAAGCTAGGATGATTGCTTTGATTAAATAATATTTATTTGATTCATGCTTATAATGTTTGTGCCTCAATCGATCATGTTTTCAATTAAAATCAAGTCTGTATTTCGTTCATACGTGATTCAAATGCACCTGAATTAGCTGAGCGATCCTAACCAGACGACGGCTAGTGGACACATAATTGAAATTTGCATGCTCAATTTAGATCCTAACTCGATTAAATTGCAGGTTGCATAACAACTCTAACCAAGCTCTGTTATCTGCATAGTTGTTAGATTTGTCTGATTAAACTGTTTCAAACCTAACACATCACTGTTACCTCGCACGAATGCTAAGAAACCCTTAGTAGATAAGGATCAGTAAAATGCATATTTACTAAGTAAAGGATTCCGAAAGGACCTAATGTGGTTTCCAAACTCATGAAGGATCGAGTTGCCATGGAATGTTTTTCTGAATGTTATTAAGCATGTTGATAATAAATTGAGTTTTATTAAAGTAATTGTCCTAGTTTATTTATGTTATAAGTGTTGCAAATTGTGTTTAATTTTGTTAAAATCTATTTCAATCATATAGTTTGCATATTTAGGATAATATGCATTGGGGATCATTGCATTTAGTTTAATATATTTAATTTTAATCATCACTTCTCAATCATATTGTGTTTTTATTTACCAAGTTGTTAATATAATTTTACAATTAAGTGATTTAACACAAATACAATCCCTGTGGAGACGATAACTCGATACTTACTTATTACTTGATAACGACTGTGTACACTTGCACAAACCTACGCGTTACAGTTATTAAGAAACCCCCACCTCCAACATCTGTAAGGGGTGTAAGGAGCTTTTTTGGCCACGCCGGTTTCAATCGAAGATTTATTAAGGATTTCTCCAAAATTGCTAAACCGTTATGCAGATTATTGGAGAAGGACATGATTTTCAAATTTGATAAGGAGTGTTTAAAAGCATTCAATGATTTGAAAAGCTGATTAGTTTCGACAGCCATCACCGTCACACCAGACTGGGATTTACCATTTGACCTGATGTGTGACGCAGGTGACTTTGCTATAGGAGCTGTGATGGGCTAGCAAAGGAACAAAGTTTTTCATCCCATCTATTATGCTGGTCAGACTTTGACGGGAGCTCAATTAAATTATACGGTAGCAGAGAAAGAGTTACTTGCTATTGTTTTTGCTTTTGACGAGTTTCGATCTTATCTTGTAGGTACCAAAGTGACTGTCTATACGGACCATTTGGTAATTAAGTATTTACTTTCCAAGAATGACGCTAAGCCGAGATTGATCTAGAAATTCAAGATTGAAAAGGGGTAGAAAATCAAGTAGTAGACCACTTGTCCAGATTGGAGCCACAAGAAGGGAATTCTCCACTTATACCCATTCAGGAGACATTCCCAGATGAACACATACTGAAGGTAAATCATGTCCATAATACCCCTTGGTTTGTTGATATTGCTAACTATTTAGCTTGTGGTTTGATGCTGATGTGAGACGCCCCGGGTTGATTCGAGTCGTTTCACTTAATTTGTTCGATCGTCGACGAGGAGAAATATTCGAGTCTTTGAAAATGAGAAAATTTGTTTAAGATAGGTGGAAGCTTACAAAATGGATTAAAGTGAAAGAAGAGTTTATAGAATTAAGTAGGCTTGGTTATAACAAACAAATAAAGGATAGATAAATGATATTCGGGATAGTGATGGAAATGGAACACGAACTTAACTTAAGAAAGATTCAACACTATATAACAGTGTCACCCCGTTTCTTATATCGTTAAGGTGGAAAGATGGTTGTTCGAAGGATAGGTGAACGCCACACCAGTTAAGGTGGTAAGTTCAAAAGAACAAGTCGAAGATGCCACTAGCAAAGCTAGATTAGTCAATCGAAACTTGTACAAAATAGGAGAGGAGGTAAACTCACTCAAGAACACAAAGTTCATAAAATTTGTCAAAAGTCAAAAGTCATTTACAATGGAAAAATGCTAAGTATTTATAGCTAACTACTAGGCTAGCCGAATGGACAAAAACATTGCTTAAAGGCTAAGTATTCAGCTATGGAATAGGCTAGAATAATCTAGAATAAAATCACTAATTAGTGTTGTCTAAATTTGGCTGAATAGTGCATGAATTGGCCGAACCATCATGTTGCTTCACTTGATGCATTCATGCATTCTTGTGGCGTCAATCTGATTCATTTGAACTTATCACTCTTCCGAGTGTGGCGTTCACCCTTATACCGACTGGTTCCTATCTCCATATAGATAGCGGGTCACGGTTTATCTATCCTTCTACCCACCTTTAAGTGTCCTATAAGATTTGGGTTAGTACTCTATTTTAGTACTGGTTCTTTCTTGACCTTAAAGCCATTCGAGCCATCCGCATTTCCATCTTCAAATCACCTTAGTTTCTTTGCTTGAGCGAATTATCAACTTTCCTTTCTTAGCCATTTTGAACCATCTTGATTCACCAAATACTTTCCTTATCCGAAATCACCCCTTAATTTCAAAACCGAATGATACTTCTCCATTTTTATGATCGGGCATCAAACGACTCGAATCATCACCGAGGCGAGTTCGCATCAGATGCCGATTGATAAGACATATCATCAAAAGAAAAAGTTTCTTCACAATGTGAAGTACTATTTCTGGGAAGAGCCATATTTGTTTAAAGGTGTGCAGATCAAATGATCAGAAGATGCGTGGCAGAAGATGAAGTACATAAGATTCTATATCATCGCCAGGCAGATCCAAGTGGGGGACACTTCAGAGGTACACGTATTGCAGCCAAAGTATTACAAGTCGGATTCTTTTGGCCAATGCTATTCAAAGACGCGTATGCTTATGTAAAGAGTTGTGATCGATGTCAAAGGGTTGGAAACATCACCAACAGAAATGAGATGCCCCAAATAAACATCATTGAGGTAGAATTATTCGATGTTTGGGGTATTGACTTTCTCGGTCCTTTCCCTCCGTCTATTGGTCACAAGTACATATTAGTAGTAGTAGGCTACGTATCTAAGTGGGTTGAGGCTGAGGCATATCTGATGAACGATGCTAAGGTTGTGATGAAGTTTTTGTAGAAGCATGTGTTCACAAGGTTTGGAACCATGAGAGCTATCATCAGTAATGAAGGGTCCCATTTTGTGAAAAAATGGTTGAAATGGTTACTCGACAAACATGGAGTGAAGCACAAGGTTGACACAGCTTACCATCCGCAGACAAATGGGCAAGCTGAACTGGCAAACAAAGAGATCAAATGCATACTCGAGAAGGTAGTTTGCCTAGATTGGTCCAAAAGACTGGATGATGCTTTATGGGCCTACAGGACAACATATAGGTTGGTTTTTGGGAAAGCCTGTCATCTGCCCTTAGAGTTAGAACAGAAAGCTTACTGGGCTCTCCAACAACTCAACTTGGATCTTAATTTTGCTAAAGAGAAATGGATTCTTAAACTGAACGAGTTAGAAGAATTTTGAATGCTCTCATACGAGAATGCCAAACTATTCAAGGAAAGACTTAAAAGATGGCATGGCAAGCACATTCGAGTTTGAGAATTTGAAGCAGGTCAGCAAGTCTTGTTATTCAATTCCAGAGTAAGGTTCTTTCCAGGTAAGTTGAAATCATGTTGGTCTGGTCCATTTACGATTCACCAAATTTTTCCATATGGAGTTGTCGAACTTCAAGGTAAGGGAGGTAATTTTCAAGTCAATGCTCAGTGCTTAAAACATTACTGGGGGATAAATTTGAGCGGGATACAGTCTCGTTCGTTTTATCATATATTTAATTTTTCTCATTTTTTGTTTTAAATAAATAATTTAGGGTATACTTTCGGGATTAGTATGTTTAAATAAGTTATGTCTAGGAGATTGGAACTTAAGCGAGACCGCTTGTGACCCCTCCAATCTTTCTTGAGAATTGATTTTAACATAATCTTCTGAGAAATTATTCCCTAAATGGCAAAATAAATTTTTAGTTTTTCAAATAAAAGGGTCAATTTTGATCCAAGTTTTAATTGCAACTCACTTTTCGAATTTTCTTTAAGTATACGTACTTAATTGAATTATTTTAAAATTTTGGTTGCTCTTTTTGTAAATATTAAAAATTAGATGTCTTTTTTTGTAAATATTTTCAAATGCATCTAGAATAAATATTTTTAATTTAATTTTAATAAATAAGATGATAATAATTAATATATAATTATATTTATTATAATTTATATTAATTATTATCAACTTTGCATAGAATTAGGATTAGTTTAAATTTCATTATATTTTACTTAATAGTTTTTCTTTCAATAAATTAACAGCAAATAATATTTTAATATGCATCAGATTAATTATTAATTGTTATTGACTTTGTGTGGAATTAGAACTTAGAATATTTTAATTATTAATTTGTCTAAAGAATTCTAATTGAACTCTTACCCTCTTCACTATAAATTCCAATCACTTTCTACACTTTTTCACATCACCTTAAGGAAACCACACTAATAATCACCTAGTGCCGCAACTCCTAAACCTCTAGCCACAACATCGCCCAGCTCCGCACAGCACACCTGTACCCAGTAGCTCACCCTGCACATTGTTGCTGCCTTCATCACACCAAGCTACACACCACTACTCCCTTGCGTGCCGCTGCTGCCCTTGCCTCTACCCCGTGCACTCCTTGTCACTTGTGCACCTTAATTCCATCTTATTTCACCACCAATCAATTACCCTTCCAACCAACCCTCATGTAACATCCCAAAATTGGGCCTAGTAGAATTGGGCCCAATGGGCCTTGAGCGTAGAAGCGTTTAAAAATTTTTAGAACAAGAGAACGTCATTATTTCAAGTTGGACTTATTAAGAAGGTAATTTTGGAAAGTTACGAGGTTTCTATGAAGTTCCGGGTTCAAGTTGGGCCTTAGTAAAATTTTGTGTTTAAGCCTATTAAGGAGAGATGGTAAGTAGCTTCAAGACTTATAGAAATAAAAGAGTAAATTGCTAGCATAAATGAGCAATTGGTAAAAGGGTTATGGCGCCACATGTAGTACCTTGAGGGAAGAGGTTCGAATCACTTTGTGTGCAAATTTTGACTTATATTTTTACACCCTTTCCTTAAGTGTCGGCCAAGAGGCATTCATGGCAAGGTTGACTTCATTATTTTGGTAAGGTGGCTAAAAGAAAAAGGCAAGGTTGAAGTTGGGGAAAGGAATCAAGAGAAATAGGTAAGTAAGGGGAACAAGTGGCTTATTTAATGGAGAATGTTATGGAAAGTATGGTTGGCAAAATTTTGACTATTAGGGACATGAATGTGGACGATTTTGGGGCTAAAGGGGGTGATAGCCGAATTTTGCTAGGAGTTTTTGGAAAAGCTAGTGCTTGAGAGGTTGTTCTCTTTAGTTTTTTGTATCATTCTCTTTCTCTCCAAATTTCCTCTTCTCTTTGCCGAATTTTCAAGCCTTTAGTGTGCATTTTTGTTTCTTCTTTTCTTCTTTGTTGCCGAAAGTACCTAAGCCTTGGAGATCAAATTGTTCACTCGTTTTCCTTTGGAAAAATCAAACCCTTCATTTCTTCTTTATCGATCTTCTCATCCGTATTAACACTCACTCCTTTGATCAATCAGTAAGTGGTTCTATTCAAACATTTTTTTATTTTTTTTCTTTCTCCTAGCCGAATATATGTCTTGGCATGGGATGGTCCTTTTAACCGAGACTGTCATTTTATTCTGCCCTCTCAAATGAGATTATTTTATCTTTTTCGTAGTGTTTTAAGTGGGAGACCGTGTATTGTTCCAACCGAAGTCAAACGGTGGAAATTGGATCCAATATCGATAAGGTAAGGGGGTTCATTTTGGATTTTTCGTTATATCTCTATTTGGCTATGTTGCAAATCGGATTGAAGTTTCGACTAATCAATTATGTTTTAGGGATGAAACCACTCGATATATCCTATTTGCAAATCCTTCGGATATAGTGGGTCAACGAAGAGTGGTTCTTTAGGGAATCCTAATCAAGGTGTGTAATCCCGTACCTTTCGTATACATATATGAAATGATGTGTAATCTCACACTTCTTTGAAAGTTTGTATGAAATATTATGTGAATCGGTCAAAATACCGAAGAACACCAAAAACCGGAATCCATGATCACTCGGGCGTGCGTATGATCGCAGTGGTAATCGTATTTTGTAATAAAACAGTTTCAGTTAGAAGCAGTGACATGTTTTTGGAAAATCACGAAAAATAGGATAAAGGAAATTAGAAAGTGAATAAGATACCTAATTAAAGCTTACTGTATCTATTTTAATATGGAAGAAACGGAGAAGGAAAAGGATTTTTATATTCTGAGATATGTTAATTTGAGTGAGACTGGTTCTGAATGACTTCGTGGTTCCCTGATCTGTCTTGGAAAAATCGTATAAAATTGTACAAAGTGAATTATAAGTTATAGTTTATATGTACAGATTATTTTGTAAGTCTATTTTCAATAGAAACAAGTGGGACCAACATATGAAAACTGTACAGTGAGATATTTGAATTTTGGGTAAGAGAGGTTAGAATCGTTGGTCAGTGAAACAAGGGAAATTTCGAGGAATAAACTGTACTAAATGGTTAAGACAAATATTCTAGAAAAATTATAGTAAGAAGATATATGAGTCTAGTCTCAAGGAAAATTTACGGAGTTAGATTTCGAGATTCCTAACTCAAGTTATAGTCAATTTAGTTAGTACGACGCAGATGGACAATTTCGATTTTTATGCTCCACATTAGTAGTTAAGTCTAGGTTGCGAAATTTCCAAAATACCCTTAGATTGCGAAATTACCGAATTACCCTTAGTGGGTAAATTATCGAAATTAAGAAAATGCCCCTATGGGTCGAAATGATGAAAATGCCCCTATGGGTCAAAATTACGAAAATGCCCCTAAAGGGCCAAATTACGAAATTGTTATATGGGCCAATCTGATATTTTGATAAATGGGCCGATCTGATATTTTGCTATATGGGCCAATATGATATTTTGATAAATGGGCCAATATGATATTTTGATAAATGGGCCAATCTGATATTTTGATAAATGGGTCGATCTGATATTTTACTATATGGGCCAATCTGATATTTTGCTAAATGGGCCAAATCTGATATTTTGCCTAATGGGCCTTTTGATTAATTGTTATAATAGGCCATAATTTTGTAATAAATATCCGAATAAATTACTGTTATTATATTGTGATTTTTTATACATTATATACATGATTTCCATGGGATGGGATAATGATGAAGAGAAGTTCTGGTAGGTCTGCTACATAAATCTGGTGGCTCTGCCACAAATCTGAAAAATGGCAATGCCATGTAAATTCTGTTAATCTTGTGGCTTGTCCACAAATTTGAAATAATCGGCTTAATGCCTACGTTTGGTGTGTTGGCGGGGTGGGTGACTAAAGCTCCCCACAGGTGTGTTGGTTGGTACGGGTGGTGTGTAGCGGATGGAAAACTAGGTTTGGTTTGGGAATTGCTTATCATATGCATATTATATTTGATATATTATTGTTGTTGTAAATGGGCTTAGGCCCAAAATATTGCTAATTGGGTTCCGGCCCAATGAATAATGGTAAGGGGATTTCACACTGAGTTCTTGTAACTCACCCCCTTTCTCTCAACCCTTGTAGGTAATGCTTGATGATATGGACTTGGGCTATGGATGACTCGAGGGAGGCCATACTTCGGAAATGGTTTATTTGGACTTTAGACTTCTTTCTCGTTTATTTTATTACTTTACTATTTTGGGTTAAATGTTGTAATAAGGCCTCTGAACTATTTTTATTTTTGCTTTTTGGTTGGGATGTTTTATTATTTTTCTTAAATTGTTTAAAAGGGAATTTTCTAAAAACTTAAACAATGGTTTCCAAAATCGATTAACAAATGGATTTCAAAATAAACTTTTACAAATATTTTTAACACGGATATTTTCTCTCGAACTATTAACGATATTTTCAAACGACTTGGATTCTCTTTCGAATTTTCAACGTCGCTTTCAAAAAGTCACGCTTTGCAAGATCATTAGTTCAAATTTATCGATTTATCAATCAAATCTTTGAGGTTAGTAGTATTTTATCAAATCAAACTTGTTTTCTTGATTTTTAACAAAGCAATATTTTAGTACGAACAAAAAGGGTTTAACATGTTTTGCTCGTGTGACATACCAAATCCGCCCATAACGCATGGGCCGGGTTTGGAGTGTTACATTTTATGGTATCAGAGCCCAGTTGCAAAACTCGGCCGTGGTTTTGGTTCAAAAGCATTTTCCAAAGTTGTTTAGAATTTTGATTTATAAATATATGTTCTAAAGGAAGTATGGCACCACGTGTATCCGGCACCAAGTCAAGTAAGTATTTGTTTTCATTTTACGATTATTGTGTTATTACTGTGGTACGAAAATTCTATGAAATAGAATACTCTAGAACTGTTAGCTTTAGGAGTTGAAACTATAGAGATTGAGACTCTAGGATGCGGATTTGACACTCGAAAATAACTTTTCTACTCATACTCCATAAAACATTGTTTAATAAACATCGAATAGTATACTGGTTCATAAAACTCGTAATCAAGATTAAATCGACTTAGTGAACATGAACGCTAGAAGATGTGGACGCAGTAGACGTGGACGTGCTAGAGGCCGAGGTGCTAGGACTAGATCTTCAGCATCGGGCGTGTGCCTGAAAGGGAGGAGTTAGCATCGCCAGTGGCTGAGACGGGATCTTATGATCGAGCTGGGGTTAATGAGCTGACTCAGATAGTTAAGAAGGTATTGAAGGAGGTTAAGGAGATCAGCGAAGCACTTCGAGTTGGGTCTGTGGACTGTAAGAAGAAAAGAGATTGCGGTTCTTTTGGGTCACAGTCTCGTTCCGTGAAGCATGTCAAGGCACGACCAAACTTTTCGGCTTGTGATTATTGTGAAAGGCGTCATCCGGGAGAATGCCGGAGGAGGTTAGGAGCATGCTTGAGATGCGGGTCTAAGGAGCATAAGGCTCGGGATTGTTTCATCACCATCAAGTCAGGTATGTTTTGGTTGGACGTGATGATTAAATGTAGAAAATTTTCAGTATAAGTGGTAGATAACTGCTTGCTTCTGTGACTAGATGTTTGGTTGTGTGAAAAAGGATTCAAGATTTTGTTAAAGGTGCATTGTGGTTATTAAGATCAGAGTGCGCAGCGAAAGCATAGTGGTGTGATTTGAGCAATGCGTTTAGTAGTTGATTGGAAATTTCGAGGACGAAATTTTTTTTAAGGAGGGTAGAATTATAACATCCCAAAATTGGGCCTAGTAGAATTGGGCCCAATGGGCCTTGAGCAAAGAAGCGTTTTAAAATTTTGAGAACAAGAGAACGGCATTATTTCAAGTTGGACTTATTAAGAAGGTAATTTTGGAAAGTTACTAGGTTTCTATGAAGTTCCAGGTTCAAGTTGGGCCTTAGTAAAATTTTGTGTTTAAGCCAATTAAGGAGAGATGGTAAGTAGCTTCAAGACTTATAGAAATAAAAGAGTAAATTGCTAGCATAAATGAGCAATTGGTAAAAGGGTTATGGCGCCACATGTAGTACCTTGAGGGAAGAGGTTCGAATCACTTTGTGTGCAAATTGACTTATATTTTTGCACCCATTCCTTAAGTGTCGGCCAAGAAGCATTCATGGCAAGGTTGGCTTCATTTTTTTGGTAAGGTGGCTAAAAGAAAAAGGCAAGGTTGAAGTTGGGGAAAGGAATCAAGAGAAATAGGTAAGTAAGGGGAACAAGTGGCTTATTTCATGGAGAATGTTATGGAAAGTATGGTTGGCAAAATTTTGACTATTAGGGACATGAATGTGGACGGTTTTGGGGCTAAAGGGGGTGATAGCCGAATTTTGCTAGGAGTTTTTGGCAAAGCTAGTGCTTGAGAGGTTGTTCTCTTTAGTTTTTTGTATCATTCTCTTTCTCTCCAAATTTCCTCTTCTCTTTGCCGAATTTTCAAGCCTTTAGTGTGCATTTTTGTTTCTTCTTTTCTTCCTTGTTGCCGAAAGTACCTAAGCCTTGGAGATCAAATTGTTCACTCATTTTCCTTTGGAAAAATTGAACCCTTCATTTCTTCTTTATCGATCTTCTCATCCGTATTAACACTCACTCCTTTGATCAATCGGTAAGTGGTTCTATTCAAACATTTTTTTTTATTTTTTTCTTTCTCCTAGCCGAATATATGTCTTGGCATGGGATGGTCCTTTTAACCGAGACCATCATTTTATTCTGCCCTCTCAAATGAGATTATTTTCTCTTTTTCGTAGTGTTTTAAGTGGGAGACCGTGTATTGTTCCAGCCGAAGTCAAACGGTGGAAATTGGATCCAATATCGATAAGGAAAGGGGGTTCATTTTGGATTTTTCGTTATATCTCTATTTGGCTATGTTGCAAATCTGATTGAAGTTTCGACTAATCAATTATGTTTTAGGGATGAAACCACTCGATATATCCTATTTGCAAATCCTTCGGATATAGTGGGTCAACGAAGAGTGGTTCTTTAGGGAATCCTAATCAAGGTGTGTGATCCCGTACCTTTCGTATACATATCTGAAATGATGTGTAATCTCAAACTTCTCTGAAAGTTTGTATGAAATATTCTGTGAATCGGTCAAAATACCGAAGAACACCAAAAACCGGCATCCGTGATCATGCGGGCGTGCGTATGATCGCAGTGGTAATCGTATTTTGTAATAAAACAGTTTCGGTTAGAAGCAGTAATGTGTTTTTCGAAAATCACGAAAAATAGGATAAAGGGAATTAGAAAGTGAATAAGATATCGAATTAAAGCTTACTCTGTTTATTTTAATATAGATGAAACGGAGAAGGAAAAGGATTTTTATATTCTGAGATATGTTAATTTGAGTGAGACTGGTTCTGAATGACTTCGTGGTTCCCTGATCTGTATTGGAAAAATCGTATAAAATTGTACAAAGTGAATTATACATTATAGTTTATATGTACAGATTAATTAGTAAGTCTATTTTCAATAGAAACAAGTAGGAGCAACATATGAAAACTGTACAGTGAGATATTTGAATTTTGGGTAAGAAAGGTCAGAATCGTTGGTCAGTGAAACAAGGGAAACTTCAAGGAATAAACTGTACTAAATGGTTAAGCCAAATATTCTGGAAAAATTATAGTAAGAAGATATATGAGTCTAGTCTCAAGGAAAATTTACGGAGTTATATTTCAAGATTCCTAACTCAAGTTATAGTCAATTTAGTTAGTACGACGCAGATGGACAGTTTCGATTTTTATGCTCCACATTAGTAGTTAAGTCTAGGTTACGAAATTTCCAAAATACCCTTAGGTTGCGAAATTACCAAATTACCCTTAGTGGGTAAATTATCGAAATTAAGAAAATGCCCCTATGGGTCGAAATTACAAAAATGCCCCTATGGGTCGAAATTGCGAAAATGCCCCTATGGGTCGAAATTATGAAAATGCCCCTAAAGGGCCGAATTACGAAATTGTTATATGGGCCAATCTGATATTTTGATAAATGGGCCAATTTGATATTTTGATAAATGGGCCAATTTGATATTTTGATAAATGGGCCAATCTGATATTTTGATATATGGGCCAATCTGATATTTTGATAAATGAGCCGATCTGATATTTTGCTATATGGGCCAATCTGATATTTTGATAAATGGGCCAATCTGATATTTTGATAAATGGGCCAATCTGATATTTTGATAAATGGGCCGATCTGATATTTTGCTATATGGGCCGATCTGATATTTTGCTAAATGGGCCAAATCTGATATTTTGCTTAGTGGGCCTTTTGATTAATTGTTATAATGGGCCATAATTTTGTAATAAATATCCGAATAAATTACTGTTATTATATTGTGATTTGTTATACATTATATACATGATTTGCATGGGATGGGATAATGATGAAGAGAAGTTCTGGTAGCTCTGCTACATAAATCTGGTGGCTCTGCCACAAATTTGGAAAATGGCAATGCCATGTAAATTCTGTTAATCTGGTGGCTTGTCCACAAATTTGAAATAATCGGCTTAATGCCTACGTTTGGTGTGTTGGCGGGGTGGGTGACTAAAGCTCCCCACAGGTGTGTTGGTTGGTACGGGTGGTGTGTAGCGGATGGAAAATTAGGTTTGGTTTGGGAATTGCATATCATATGCATATTATATTTGATACATTATTGTTGTTGTAAATGGGCTTAGGCCCAAAATATTGCTAATTGGGTTCCGGCCCAATGAATAACGGTAAGGGGATTTCACACTAAGTTCTTGTAACTCACCCCCCTTTCTCTTAACCCTTGTAGGTAATGCTTGATGTTATGGACTTGGGCTATGGATGACTCGAAGGAGGCCATACTTCGGAAATGGTTTATTTGGACTTTAGACTTCTTTCTCGTTTATTTTATTACTTTACTATTTTAGGTTAAATGTTGTAATAAGGCCTCTGGACTATTTTTATTTTTGCTTTTTGGTTGGGATGTTTTTATTATTTTTCTTAAATTGTTTAAAAAGGGGAATTTTCTAAAAACTTAAACAATGGTTTCCAAAATCGATTAACAAATGGATTTCAAAATAAACTTTTACAAATATTTTTAACACTGATATTTTCTCTCGAACTATTAACGATATTTTCAAAAGACTTGGATTCTCTTTCGAATTTTCAACGCCGTTTTCAAAAGTCACGGTTTTGTAAGATCATTAGTTCAAATTTATCGATTTATCAATCAAATCTTTGAGGTTAGTAGTATTTTATCAAATCAAACTTGTTTTCTTGATTTTTAACAAAGCAATATTTTAGTACGAACAAAAAGGGTTTAACATGTTTTGCTCGTGTGACATACCAAATCCGCCCATAACGCATGGGCCGGGTTTGGGGTGTTACATTTTATGGTATCAGTGAAACACCCCAAACCCGGCCCATTCGTTACGACCGAATTTGAAATGCCACGCATGGAAAACGTTTGAAGACTGATTTCACTTTTGGAAAAAACATTAAAAGTTTGTCATTTGAAAACCATGTCCAATTAAAAATTCTAAATAATATAAGCTTGACAAAAATATCCAAATTAAAAGCACTTCCAAATAATAATTTAATGGTCGTCTAGCTTAAACATAATAAAAATACTCAAATAGAAATACTTAAATACTTTAAATCGGGCCTTATTACAACAAATAATTAAACAAAAGTTCTTAGTAATAAATGAATAAAATAAAGAAGATGCCTTCAGCATGGGCCACCTCGTATCCACTCCAACCCGGTCCAATCACCACGAATCATCTGCGATGTTTAATAAAAATTGGGTGAGTCATATAGACTCAGTGTGTAATTAGTCCACTGAATTCCACCCACATGTTAACCACATATTAACTCATATATCAGATATCAATTATCAAATTCACATGTTATCACATTCTGGGCTTGGCCCATATTCATATCACATTCATCTAATAGGGTAGTTAACCACATAATTTCCACATACTGGGCTTAGCCCATTTCCACACTGATCCACATTCATATACTGGGCTTTGCCCATTTCCACATTAATCCACATATCATATTGGGCTTGGCCCATTTCCACATATGTTCACATACGAAATCATGCAATTATGAAGCCCAACCCAAACCTAGGGTCCATCCGCTACACACCCCCTTATCCAGCCTACCACACACCAGGGGATTATCAAATCACCCTCTCCTTTTCACTCCAAAGGCAATCACTGCCGTCCACGTGCAATTAAGCACAATAGTCCACAACGCGACCTCGGTCAGCGCCAATCCACGATGTAGCCGTAGCTAACACCAAAACCACGATGGGACACATAGTCACTCATCAACCACGATATGGCACATAGCCGATATCAACCACGATGAGTCACATAGCCACTCATCAAGCCACGCGAACTAAATCGCAATTAATCCACAACGTGACCTCAGTCAACATCAATCCACGATGTAGCTCAAGGCTAACATCAAAAACCACGATGGGACACATACTCACTCATCAACCACGATATGGCACATAGCCGATATCAACCACGATGAGGCACATAGCCACTCATCAAGCCACGCGAACTAAATCGCAATTAATCCACAACGTGACCTCGATCCAACGTCAATCCACGATGTAGCTCAAGGCTAACATCAAAAACCACGATGGGACACATAGTCACTCATCAACCACGATATGGCACATAACCGATATCAACCACGATGTGGCACATAGCCACTCATCAAGCCACGCAAACTAAATTGCAATTAATCCATAACGTGACCTCAGTCAACGTCAATCCACGATGTAGCTCAAGGCTAACATCAAAAACCACGATGGGACACATAGTCACTCATCAACCACGATATGGCACATAGCCGATATCAACCACGTACTCGAAGTACACCCGTACCTTTTTCATATCCTAACCCATGCACATGCCACATAAAATAATGATACAATGTAATGATGCATGAGCATGTTCATCAAGCATATTATCACATATTCATATTAATAATCACATATCATCGGGTTTGGTACTTATCGGATTATCGACATACCCCTTGAGGGTATCCTTATCACAATTTCCACTTTGCACTAGTTAGCACATTCATAACACATACACACTTCACATACATATCATATACGAAAAAACGTGGGTTAATCACACACCGATCACTTGGAGAACTATGCTTTCGATCATCGATGCTATCAATAGGCGATACTACGGCTGTTTGCCTACTTTCTTGTTCTCGACGCTTTGGTCCACACCCGGTGGCCAATCCCTAGCTCACTTTGAGACAGATCTCTTCTTAAACTTCGGGATAGGGACCTTCCCTTTCCCTTCTTGAATGGTATTCGCCTCCATCAACACACTTAATCGAACAATCGATTTAATCATCAATATACGAATTCTTAACCAAATATCCACAACTTATCATACTTACCTAAGGGTCTTGAAATCCCGAAAGCTTGATCTAATGCTTAGATCCTTAATCCCTACATTTGATTAATCACCTACTACTTTAATAAAAAGCCATTCGCCATAAATCCAAATCCTAGTAGGATTAGTATACTTAAGCTTACCTTGTTGCCGTTTGACTTAAGAATCAAGTCTTAAAATCTCGCTATACTCTTCTTGCATTCGCCAAGCATTGAATCAATTAACTTAGTTAGTTTTCGCTTTTGAATAATTAATGAACACATATATTTACCAAACATGGCCTTGGCCGAATGCTATAGACACTTACCTTGTGGATTTTAAATCCGAAACTCACCGAATAACTAGGGAACACGTGGCCTATGGTGTACCTTCGAAAAGAACTTCTCCTTCCTTGTAGTCGACACTTAGTAAATCCCGAAAGATCTCTTCAAAGTTTCGGCAACAAGATATTAATGGGGTTAGTCCTAGATTTTGGCAAATCTTAAGAAAAAAGGATGAAACCGAATAAGATCTTACCCTTGCTTGAAGAAATCGATTGCACCTTCACTTCAACCTTCAGAGATTCGGCTATGGCTAGATGATGATCTCACAACTTTCGGCTTTTGGAGGGATTAGAAAGAAAAGAGAAGGAAGAATAAAGATGAAGGATTCGGCTATGGCTTCTAATGGAGAGGAAAATATTCGGCTAGGTTCCAACAATTACTTAATTTCGGCTTGACAAAAGAAAAGAAAGAAAAGAAGAGAAGAGAGCACTAAGAATTCGGCAGAGAAAGGAGGAAGCACAAATTGATGAGTAGCCCTCCTTCCTTCCTTTTATAACCGAAATTATCATCTAAGGAGTCCCTTACTTGGCCACCACTCCTCTATTTTAATAGCTTTATCTCTTTAATTATCACTTAAAATAAAAGATAATTCAAAGAACTATCCTTACTTAGCCGAAATTATTAAACTCAAAGTCCCTTACTTGGCCATCACTTCTCCCTTATTTTCCTCTTTATCTCTTTATTCAAATTAAAAGAATTTAATCCAACAATTATCTCTTGAAAATAATGATAAATAAATCCCTTATTTATCCACTATTTATAAAATAATAAAAGCTCCTAATTTATAGCCATGTGCCGTCCACCTCTCTCTCTCTTTTTTGTAGCAAAATAAAATTTCTTTTATTTGCTTCCCATGTGACTCGAACTTAGGCCCATTCCTCTTGCATATGGCGCCATTTCCATAGGCCCTAAGTGGCATCTTCAGACCACTTTTCCAAGCATGTTTGTTTGTCAAATTTCACAAACTTTTTCTTTTAAGGCCACCTTGCCTTAATTTCCCCTTTTAAACCTTAAAACTCGTCTTTTCTAGGTCATTTCTAAGTTTCCAAAAATTTTCTGTAACATCCCAAATATGGGGTTATTTGGAATTTGATTATTTTCTTATTATGAACTGCTGTGATATTATTAATGGAGTAATAGAGCTTAATTTAAGGCTTTGAGTGTGCCCGGTTTGATAGAAAAATTTCAGTTTTTAATTTTAAAAGAAGGGAGCCTTAGCAAGAGGGGTGTTATAAGAATAAATGGGTGTAATCTGACACTAATTAGGCCTTGGATAAGTGGCAAAGCAAGCCCACTTAAGAGCTAGCATGTGACGCCACCAAGGAGCAAGGGAGAGCCTTGGTTCGAGTCACAAAATCCTCCTTTTTGCTCTTTATTTTGGACGGCAAAAGAGAGAGAGAAATGCTCAATTCAAACACTTCAGATAATAAGAATTTTATTTGGATTTTATTTGAATATTTGTTTAAAAGTTGGCAGAGAGAAAAAGTAGGAACTGATTAATTCAAATTCTTTTGAATGATTTTAAACAATTGGCCAAGAGTAATTCGGGGTGTTGGCGAATCTAGGACTCCTTGTTGGAGAGGAGTAATCGGCAAGGAAACTATGTAGAGGGGAGGCCGAATTCTCTTAGTCTCTTACTTGACAATTTCGGCTAAGCATTTTCTCATCTTCCACCCCTTTTCCTTCTTTTTCATCTTTTCTCAAAACCGAAACTCTCTCTACCCTTTCTTCGTTTAATCCCTACCTTCTTTTCCCCTTCTCTTCTCTTTCTCTATTAGCCGAATCTACTCCCTACCTTGTGCCGAAATTCCCTTCTCCTATCTAGAAGCACTTTGGCCGAATATTAGGAGTAACATAAGTCTCTTCGGGATTTCTTTTTCAAACGATTGGTGAAGGTAAGTATTGCCAAAACCCTCCTCCCACAATCTTTTGTTCTTGGTCGACTTGGATGAATGGGAAGCCAAATTCGCACATGTTGATGGTGTGGCTAACTATTCTTCTCCTTTGAAACCGATTTCTTAGAAGGTGCTCCGGGATTTTGAAGTGCACCATCCTAACCTCTATTCTCTGACAATCGGCTTTGGTAAGGGTGGTAAGGATCCATTTTAAGATCATTAATTCTTTTAAGTAATCGAAAGCCAAGGCTATCATAGTGGCTACTAATAATTGCCGATTGTAGGGTAGTAAAGTAGATTCACCAAAATGTGTCTTGTGGCTAGTATTCAAAGCGAGTAGGTAAGGATTCGGGTTCAAGCAATAACCCTAAAAGGATTATTTGGTTTGGCCGAATGGCCCATATCACTAACACTATTTTGGCCGAATATAGGGGCTAGTGGATCTAAGGTGGCCGACTTCTTCATTCGGGATTTAGATTATTCGTGGGTGACAGTGTGTACATACACACGTATAGCGATTAATGTTGTGTTATATATATATATTCTGTATGTAAATCGCTTGATGTAGATGCGGTTGGTACCTTAACTGTACAAGTGAGGATCCCGTAAGTCTCTGTTAATATGAGATTACTTTAATGCTTTTGGGAAGCATGGCTTATTGATACATGTGATAAATGCATGAGATCTGTTGTTAACTGTTTACCTACTATGGGCTATATGAGAGGAGGGGGCAGTGATGTCTCGTGCTGACGAGCACCAGTGTTTTGGTAACACACTGTGACTATATGTCACCAGAGGTTTGGTACCTCCAGAGGTTTGGTACCTCATAGCGACTTGTCCCTGTGGTTAACACCACCGTGGGTTGGCCCCACTTGAGATATGGGATTGTCTGCCAGTGATTTGGTATCACACGATGGGTTGGCCCCATCACCCGATTTGTGTCTACGGACACCAGTGCTTTGGTAGCACATTGTGACTATACGTCACCAGTGGTTTGGCACCACCAGTGTTTTGGTAACACATCGTGACTACGGTCACCAGTGGTTTGGTACCACATGGGGTAGACAAAGGCATTTGGTTGGCTAGGTTGGGCACACGATACTCTGCATATCAACTGTTATATGTTGTGTATGAGATGTTGTTTTTTTAAACGGGGAAGGGTTACATATCGAGTCTTGGTGACTCACCTTCTCCTTTAACATTTTTCAGTGACCCGTAGATGGCGGTTGAGGAGCCGTTGGACTCGAGGTGGCCATGCAAAGGATTTAAATTTATAGAACTTTAAATTTGGTTATTTTTATTTTGTTTGTAATAAGGCCTCCTAAACTTTATTCGTGTTATTTTTTTATATGTTGGATATTTACTTTAAACTATATTATTAAACTGAGTTGAAATCACATGTTTTCTTAAATCAACACGAAAATGTTTTATCGTGCCATCGGGCACACTTGAAACTTGTATAATAACCGGACTTAATTAAATTTCCGAATTAAATCTAAGTGTAGCTTTGGCAAGATGATCAAAAACGAGAAGTTTTCAATAAAACTTAAATAGGTATTGAAATGGTGTTCACATGGTTTTTCTCCGTAACAAATCAAATTCGGTCGTAATGTTTGGGCCGGGTTTGGGTTGTTACAAAATTGGTATCAGAGCCCAGTTCAAAGCTCGACTGTGGGGGCCCAAGGCCCAAAAATGTTTTAGTAGGCCTTTTGAATTGTTTTTGGGTTTTAAGCAGCATGGCCCGAGTCTCCGGCACCAATCCGCCCAGGTAAGTATATCTAAACCTCTTGGTGAATTATATTCTATAGAAGGGTAGGAAGCATGGAACGTAGATAGACTTATAGGACTTGGACCCTAAGGCTAGATTACTCAAACACACAAACAAGACATAAGACTTAAAGAACTAAACTAACCTATGACTTAGTCAATGAGCTAGGTGTGGTAACCCCCCATGACGCATGTCTAGGATTGGATCCTAAGAGCCTGGTATTTAAGCGATCCTCGTGACTCACCTCCTCTTCGCAGGTATCCTACCTCGTGTGCGTAGCTTCGGTTCACCCTAACTCGCAGGGCTCGGTGGTGTGGTAACCTGCATGCGCATGTCTAGAAAGGTTCAGGTGAGAGCTTGGTATTTAAGCGGTCCGCGTGACCCACCTCCTCTTCACTCGACTCGCCTCAGTGCGTAGCTTTGGTTCACCACGACCGGGAGGGCTCGGTCATAGGCTAAACACAATGATTAAAACCCAAAAGGGAATTAGCCATGGTTTCAAAAAGAATGAAACAACGAACCCTAATGATTTCAAAACTTGTGCAATAACCCTCTCAAATCCTAGAACATTACTTTTACAACGTTTTTTCTCGAAAAACGTAATTTGTGAAAAATTACGAAATACCCTTAGGAGTAAAATTACCAAAATGCCCCGACCCATAAAATATTAATTCAATGGTTTTGCCCAAAAATTTCAACTATTTTACAAATATTCAATAACTTAGCTTTGGAAATCATCAAGAAAATATTTTGGTTCGGAAAATTACGAAAAATACCCTGTAGGAAAAAGACGAAAATACCCCCAGGTTAGAAATGGGCGTAAATGTCCGATGAGCGAATAGGTATGGAAAGTATTAAGGAATGGATGCATGAACTTCCTTGTGTGAACTAGGATAGGAAATCGAGACTTTGTTTGCTCGAAAGAATCTCTCGATTAAACCTTATCCATAAAATTTCGTCATGAGTAAATAAAGTGAAACAAATGCTAACGCATAAAATTTTTCTTAATCGAGTTAAAAGCGCGGTAGATAGAATGAGTTCTAGAGGACGTGGACGCCGTGGACGTGGTAGGGGTAGGATGACGGTGTCCGAACCCGTCAGTCGTGACAAGGTTCGAAAATGAGGTACCACCGCCACCACCACCTCCTACTTTTAGAGTGAGGCCGGATCGGGCCGGTGGCGAGTCGGTATCGCAAGTCGTGTGTTGGCGAAGTTTTGGAGATGGTGGTCGGGCTGGTGGAAATGTAGGAGCTCGGAAATCTATCCCGAGCGACTCCGATCTAACGGAGCGGAGGTATTCCGAGGTGTGTCGAGTGGCACCCGGTCAGCGTGAATATCGGCTAGAGTCAATCGAAAGAATCATGGATGACCTTGACTGACCGAGGAAGAGAAGCTCGAAGGCGATGTTGCTTCTAAAGGATGAAGCGTGTCGGTGGTGGCTTACGGTTCGAGATGGGGCTACAGCAGATGATTTGACTTGGGAGTATTTCGAACCACCTATCGGAAGAAGTATGTGGGTATCACCACACCGACGCTACAGAGAAAGGCTTTTCCGGGATTAGTGCAAGGAACTAAGTCCGTGTCGGAATATGAGGCGGAATTTTAAGGTGAGTAGGCATGCGAGAGGCATCGTGGCTACCGAACATGAGCGCCGTGTCCGCTTTGAGGACGGACTCGAGATGATTTAAGGTTACTGATTGCCCCACAGCAGGTTCGTGAGTTCTCATCCCTAGTGGAGAAGGCTAAGGTGGCCGAAAGGATGGTCAAGAAGGGTTGTGAGGCGTATTTGGTTCAAATCTGTGCTTTGGAAGCTAAGGGGTTAGTAATTGAAAAGGTCCGAACGGTTGGGGAATTTGCCGATGTGTTCCCGGAAGAACTTCCGGTCCGCCTCCGGATCGAAAGTCGACGATATAGACTTGCTACATGGAACGGCACCTGTGTCCATAGCACCATACCGAATGGCACCAAAGGAGTTGGTGGAGCTAAAGGCTCAAATTCAGGAGCTCTTGGATAGAGGGTTTATACGACCAAGTATATCCCCGTGGGGAGCGCCTGTGTTGTTTGTCAAAAAGAAGGACGGTTCTATGCGGATGTGTATCGACTACCGTCAGTTGAACAAGTTAACGATCAAGAACAAGTATCCGTTGCCTCGGATCGATGACTTGTTTGATCAACTGAAAGGTGCGTCGGTATTCTCAAAGATTGACCTTAGGTCAGGTTATCATCAATTAAGGGTGAAGGAGGCTGATGTTCACAAAACGGCATTCCGAACTCGGTATGGGCATTTCGAGTTCTTGGTGATGCCATTCGGGCTGACCAATGCACCGGCGGCATTTATGGACTTGATGAATAGAGTATTCCAACGAAGATTTGGATCGGTTCGTCGTGGTGTTCATAGACGACATATTGGTTTATTCAAAGACGTAAGAGGAGCATGACAAGCATTTACGGTAGTTCTCGCAAGTATTGAGGAGAAGCGATTATATGCCAAATTCGGTAAGTGCGAATTTTGGCTTAGGGAAGTGGCTTTCTTAGGTCATGTAGTATCAGTGGAAGGAATTAGAGTAGACCCTCGCAAGATTGAAGCAAGATTGGAGTGGAAACCACCTAGGACGGTGGTCAAATACTGAAGTTTTCTGGTTTAGCAGGTACTATCGGAGATTCGTGGAAGGATTCTCTCTAATAGCAGCGCCCAGTTGACCAAGTTACTAAGGAAAGGTGTTCCATTTGTATGGACGGAGAAGCAGCAAGAAAGCTTTGATAAGTTAAGGAAAATTTTGACTAAGCTCGGCCGTGCGACCAAGCGTAAAAGTTATTCACAGTCTATTGTGATGCATCTCACACCGGTTTGGGATGTGTGTTGATGCGAGATAGGAAGGTAGTAGCCTATGCATCCCGTCGCTTAAGACCGCATGAGGTTAACTACCCAACGCATCGACTTGGAGTTAGCGGCGGTCGTCTTTCGCTCAAGATATGGAGACATTACCCGTATGGAGAGAAGTCGATGGTCTACACGGATCACAAAAGCTTGAGGTATCTTCTCGACTCGTAAGGATCTCGAATCGAGACAGCGTCGGTGGATTGAACTACTAAAGGACTACGATTGTTCAATCGAGTACCATCCGGTAAGGCTAATGTAGTAGCCGACGCATTGAGCCGGAATGTGGTGACGGACTTAAGAGCAATGTTCGCTCGGTTGAGTTTATATGATGATGGGAGTCTTTTGCGGAACTCCAATTAAAGCCGACTTTGGGTTGAGGAGGTTAAGGAAAAGCGCTTAGTGGATGAGGGCTTGAGCGCTAAGAGGGTACAAGTTCAAGACGGTGGTTTGGAAGGGTACAAATCTGTCTAGTGATGGAGTGCTTTGGTTTCAAGGACGCGCAGTATGCCAAGGGATACCGAATTAAGGCAGAAAATTCTCCAAGATGCACATAGCAGCCCATACGCTATGCATCCTGGGGGAAGCAAGATGTATGGAGATTTGCGAAAACAGTTCTGGTGGCCTGGGTTGAAGCGTGAGATAACGGAGTTCGTAGGGAAGTGTCTGACGTGCCAGCAGGTTAAGGCTGAACATCAGTTACCATCGGGACTACTTCAACCGATAAAGATCCCTCAATGGAAATGGGAGAGGATCACCATGGATTTCGTTAGTGGGCTACCCCTTACGCCCACCAAGAAGGATGCAGTTTGGGTAATTGTGGATCGCCTGACTAAATCAGCTCACTTCATGCCGGTGAGAATGGATTACTCACTCCAGAAGCTAGCGAAGCTGTATGTGGGGGAAATAGTAAGGTTGCATGGTGTGCCAGTATCGATTATCTCGGATAGGGATCCCAGATTCACGTCAAGGTTTTGGAAAGCGTTGCATCAAGCTTTGGGTACACGGTTAGATTTCAGTACGGCTTTCCATCCACAGTCTGACGGACAGTCGGAAAGGGTGATACAGATTTTAGAGGACATGTTAAGAGGTTGTGTCTTGGATTTTAGTGGTAGTTGGGAGGAGTACCTACCATTAGCGGAATTCGCTTATAACAATAGTTATCAAGCGAGTATTCAAATGGCTCCATACGAGGCCCTATATGGACGAAAGTGCCGTACTCCTACATGTTGGACGGAGTTGGGAGAACGACAAGTTATGGGTCCAGAATTGGTAACCGAGACGGAAGACAAAGTCAAGGTGATTCGGTCTCGTCTCAAGGAAGCATCGGATAGGCAGAAGTCTTATGCCGATCTCAAACGCAAGGAAGTGGAGTATCTTTGTGGGAGACAAAGTCTTTCCGAAAGTGTCGCCTTGGAAAAAGGTGTTGAGATTTGGACGGAAAGGAAGCTAAGCCCAAGGTTCATCGGGCCATATACAGTTGTAAAGCGAGTAGGACCGGTAGCTTATCAGCTAGAGCTGCCGGTAGAACTGAATCAGATTCATGACGTATTTCATGTATCAATGCTGAGACGGTATCGGTCAGATCCTTCGCACGTTGTGCCAGTAGCAGAGATTGAGGTGAACTCGGATTTATCTTTTGAAGAAGAACCGGTTCAGATTGTAGACCGAGATGTGAAAGTTCTACGTAGGAAGGCAGTGCCTTTAGTAAAAGTGTTATGGCGGAACCACGGAGTGGAAGAAGCTACGTGGGAGCCCGAGGAGGTGATGCGGCAGCAATACCCCCATCTCTTTTGATCAAGGAATTTCGAGGACGAAATTTATTTTAAGGAGGGTAGAACTGTAACATCCCAAATATGGGGTTATTTGGAATTTGATTATTTTCTTATTATGAACTGCTGTGATATTATTAATGGAGTAATAGAGCTTAATTTAAGGCTTTGAGTGTGCCCGGTTTGATAGAAAAATTTCAGTTTTTAATTTTAAAAGAAGGGAGCCTTAGCAAGAGGGGTGTTATAAGAATAAATGGGTGTAATCTGACACTAATTAGGCCTTGGATAAGTGGCAAAGCAAGCCCACTTAAGAGCTAGCATGTGACGCCACCAAGGAGCAAGGGAGAGCCTTGGTTCGAGTCACAAAATCCTCCTTTTTGCTCTTTATTTTGGACGGCAAAAGAGAGAGAGAAATGCTCAATTCAAACACTTCAGGATAATAAGAATTTTATTTGGATTTTATTTGAATATTTGTTTAAAAGTTGGCAGAGAGAAAAAGTAGGAACCTGATTAATTCAAATTCTTTTGAATGATTTTAAACAATTGGCCAAGAGTAATTCAGGGTGTTGGCCGAATCTAGGACTCCTTGTTGGAAAGGAGTAATCGGCAAGGAACTATGTAGAGGGGGAGGCCGAATTCTCTTAGTCTCTTACTTGACAATTTATTTAAGCATTTTCTCATCTTCCACCCCTTTTCCTTCTTTTTCATCTTTTCTCAAAACCGAAACTCTCTCTACCCTTTCTTCGTCGAATCCCTACCTTCTTTTCCCCTTCTCTTCTCTTTCTCTATTAGCCGAATCTACTCCCTACCTTGTGCCGAAATTCCCTTCTCCTATCTAGAAGCACTTTGGCCGAATATTAGGAGTAACATAAGTCTCTTCGATTTCTTTTTCAAACGATTGGTGAAGGTAAGTATTGCCAAAACCCTCCTCCCACAATCTTTTGTTCTTGGTCGACTTGGATGAATGGGAAGCCAAAATTCGGCACATGTTGATGGTGTGGCTAACTATTCTTCTCCTTTGAAACCGATTTCTTAGAAGGTGCTCCGGATTTTGAAGTGCACCATCCAAACCTCTATTCTCCGACAATCGGCTTTGGTAAGGGTGGTAAGGATCCATTTTAAGATCATTAATTCTTTTAAGTAATCGAAAGTCAAGGCTATCATAGTGGCTACTAATAATTGCCGATTGTAGGGTAGTAAAGTAGATTCACCAAAATGTGTCTTTGTGGCTAGTATTCAAAGCGAGTAGGTAAGGATTCGGTTCAAGCAATAACCCTAAAAGGATTATTTGGTTTGGCCGAATGGCCCATATCACTAACACTATTTTGGCCGAATATAGGGGCTAGTGGATCTAAGGTGGCCGACTTCTTCATTCGGGATTTAGATTATTCGTGGGTGATAGGTGTGTACATACACACGTATAGCGATTAATGTTGTGTTATATATATATCTTCTATATGTAAATCGCTTGATGTAGATGCGATTGGTACCTTAACTGTACAAGTGAGGATCCCGTAAGTCTCTGTTAATATGAGATTACTTTAATGCTTTTGGGAAGCATGGCTTATTGATACATGTGATAAATGCATGAGATCTCATTGTTAATCGTTTACCTACTATGGGCTATATGAGAGGAGGGGGCGGTGATGTGTCTCGTCTTGACGAGCACCGGTGTTTTGGTAACACATCTGTGACTATATGTCACCGTGAGGTTTGGTACCTCCAGAGGTTTGGTACCTCATAGCGACTTGTCCTCGTGGTTAACACCACCGTGGGTTGGCCCCACTTGAGATATGGGATTGTGCGCGGTGATTTGGTATCACACGATGGGTTGGCCCCATCACCCGATTTGTGTCTCACGGACACCGGTGCTTTAGTAGCACATTGTGACTATACGTCACCAGTGGTTTGGCACCACCAGTGTTTTGGTAACACATCGTGACTACACGTCACCAAAGTGGTTTGGTACCACATGGGGTAGACAAAGGCGTTTGGTTGGCTAGGTTGGGCACACGATACTGCATATCAACTGTTATATGTTGTGTATGAGATGTTGTTTTTTTAAACAGGGAAGGGTTACATCTCGAGTCTTGGTGACTCACCTTCTCCTTTAACATTTTTCAGTGACCCGTAGATGGCGGTTGAGGAGCCGGTTGGACTCGAGGTGGCCATGCAAAGGATTTAAATTTATAGAACTTTAAATTTGGTTATTTTTATTTTGGTTGTAATAAGGCCTCCTAAACTTTATTCGTGTTATTTTTTTTTTTTTATATGTTGGATATTTACTTTAAACTATATTATTAAAACGAGTTGAAATCACATGTTTTCTTAAATCAACACGAAAATGTTTTATCGTGCCATCGGGCACACTTGAAACTTGTATAATAACCGGACTTAATTAAATTTCCGAATTAAATCTAAGTGTAGCTTTGGCAAGATGATCAAAAACGAGAAGTTTTCAATAAAACTTAAATAGGTATTGAAATGGTGTTCACAAGGTTTTTCTCCGTAACAAATCAAATTCGGTCGTAATGTTTGGGCCGGGTTTGGGTTGTTACATTTTCGATCGGCTCTGTAAACTTGACATTTCCTTACATTTCCATGACATTTCCTTACAAGACATTTCCTTACATTTCCAAGACATTTCCTTACATTTCCATGACATTTCCTTACAAGACATTTCCTTACATTTCCAAGGTTCTAAAAATGTTCACTTTCCTCTTTTAAACTTAACATTTCCATACATTTCCAGGTTTCCAAAAGTGTTCAAAATATATTCATAACACATAAGATATGTCATTTCGTACAATTAAACCAAAAATGCATAGGCCCTTTTCGGGATGTTACAATCGAGCCCAGCTTGCAAAACTCGGCCGTGGTTTGGGTTCAAAAGCGTTTTCCAAAGTCTGTTTAGAATTTTGATTTATAAATATATGTTCTAAAGGAAGTATGGCACCACGAGTATCCGCACCAAGTCTAGTAAGTATTTGTTTTCATTTTATGATTATTGTGTTATTATCTTGTGGTACTACGAAAATTTCTGCATAAAATAGAATACTCTAGAAGCATTAGCTTTAGGAGTTGAAACTATAGAGATTGAGACTCTAGGATGCGATTTGACACTCGAAAACAACTTTTCTACTCATACTCCATAAAACATCGTTTAATAAACATCGAATAGTATACTTGATTCATAAAACTCGTAATCAAGATTAAATCGACTTAGTGAACATGAACGCTAGAAGATGTGGGCGCGGTGAGACGTGGGCGTGCTAGAGGCCGAGGTGCTAGGACTAGATCTTCAACATCGGGCGTGTGCTCGAAAGGGAGGAGTTGGCATCGCTAGTGGTCGAGATGGGATCTTATGATCGAGTGGGTTAATGAGTGACTCGAGATAGTTAATAAGGTATTGAAGGAGGTTAAGGAGATCAGTGGCTTGCACTTCGAGTTGGGTCTGTGGACCGTAAGAAGAAAAGAGATTGCGCTTCTTTTGGGTCGCAGCTCTCGTTCACAAGCATGTCAAGGCACGACCAAACTTTACGGCTTGTGATTATTGCAGAAGGTGTCATTTGGGAGAATGCCGGAGGAGGTTAGGAGCATGCTTGAGATGCGGGTCTAAGGAGCATAAGGCTAGGGATTGTTTCATCACCATCAAGTCAGGTATGTTTTGGTTGGACGTGATGATTGAATGTAGAAAATTTTCAGTATAAGTGGTAGATAACTGCTTGCTTCTGTGACTAGATGTTTGGTTGTGTGAAAAAGGATTCAAGATTTTGTTAAAGGTACATTGTGGTTATTAAGATCAGAGTGCGCAGCGAAAGCATAGTGGTGTGATTTGAGCAATGCGTTTAGTAGTTGATTGGAAATTTCGAGGACGAAATTTTTTTTAAGGAGGGTAGAATTATAACATCCCAAAATTGGGCCTAGTAGAATTGGGCCCAATGGGCCTTGAGCGCAGAAGCGTTTTAAATTTTTGAGAACAAGAGAACGGCATTATTTCAAGTTGGACTTATTAAGAAGGTAATTTTGAAAAGTTACGAGGTTTCTATGAAGTTCCGGGTTCAAGTTGGGCCTTAGTAATTTTTGTGTTTAAGCCTATTATTGAGAGATGGTAAGTAGCTTCAAGACTTATAGAAATAAAAGAGTAAATTGCTAGCATAAATGAGCAATTGGTAAAAGGATTATGGCACCACATGTAGTACCTTGAGGGAAGAGGTTCGAATCACTTTGTGTGCAAATTTTGACTTATATTTTTGCACCCTTTCCTTAAGTGACGGCCAAGAGGCATTCATGGCAAGGGTGACTTCATTTTTTTGGTAAGGTGGCTAAAAGAAAAAGGCAAGGTTGAAGTTGGGGAAAGGAATCAAGAGAAATAGGTAAGTAAGGGGAACAAGTGGCTTATTTCATGGAGAATGTTATGGAAAGTATGGCTGGCAAAATTTTGACTATTAGAGACATGAATGTGGACGGTTTTGGGGCTAAATGGGGTGATAGCCGAATTTTGCTAGGAGTTTTTGGCAAAGCTAGTGCTTGAGAGGTTGTTCTCTTTATTTTTTTGTATCATTCTCTTTCTCTCCAAATTTCCTCTTCTCTTTGCCGAATTTTCAAGCCTTTAGTGTGCATTTTTGTTTCTTCTTTTCTTCCTTGTTGCCGAAAGTACCTAAGCCTTGGAGATCAAATTGTTCACTCGTTTTCCTTTTGAAAAACCGAACCCTTCATTTCTTCTTTATCGTTCTTCTCATCCGTATTAACACTTACTCTTTTGATCAATCGGTAAGTGGTTCTATTCAAACATTTTATTATTTTTTTCTTTCTCCTCGCCAAATATATGTCTTGGCATGGGATGGTCCTTTTAACCGAGACCATCATTTTATTCTACCCTCTCAAACGAGATTATTTTTACTTTTTCATAGTGTTTTAAGTGGGAGACCGTGTATTGTTCTAGCCGAAGTCAAACGGTGGAAATTGGATCCAATATCGATAAGGTAAGGGGGTTCATTTTGGATTTTTCGTTATATCTCTATTTGGCTATGTTGCAAATTGGGTTGAAGTTTCGACTAATCAATTATGTTTTAGGGACAAAACCACTCGATATATCCTAAATGCAAATACTTCGGATATAGTGGGTCAACGAAGAGTGGTTCTTTAGGGAATCCTAATCAAGGTGTGTAATCCCGTACCTTTCGTATACATATTTGAAATGATGTGTAATCTCACACTTCTCTGAAAGTTTGTATGAAATATTCTGTGAATCGGTCAAACTACCAAAGAACACCAAAAACCGGCATCCGTGATCACTCGGGCGTGCGTATGATCGCAGTGGTAATCGTATTTTGTAATAAAACAGTTTTGGTTAGAAGCAGTGATGTGTTTTTGGAAAATCACGAAAAATAAGATAAAGGGAATTATTGAGTGAATAAGATATCGAATTGAATCTTACTGTGTCTATTTTAATATGGAAGAAACGGAGAAGGAAAAGGATTTTTGTATTCTGAGATATGTTAATTTGAGTGAGACTGGTTCTGAATGACTTCGTGGTTCCCTGATCTGTCTTGGAAAAATCATATAAAATTGTACAAAGTGAATTATAAGTTATAGTTTATATGTACAGATTACTTAGTAAGTCTATTTTCAATAGAAACAAGTGGGAGCAACATATAAAAATTGTACAGTGAGATATTTGAATTTTGGGTAAGAGAGGTAATAATCATTGGTTAGTGAAACAAGGGAAACTTCAAGGAATAAACTGTACTAAATGGTTAGGCCACATATTCTGGAAAAACTATAGTAAGAAGATATATGAGTCTAGTCTCAAGGAAAATTTACGGAGTTAGATTTTGAGATTTATAACTCAAGTTATAGTCAATTTAGTTAGTACGACGCAAATGGACAGTTTCGATTTTTATGCTCCACATTAGTGGTTAAGTCTAGGTTGCGAAATTTTCAAAATACCCTTAGGTTGCGAAATTACCGAATTACCCTTAGTGGGTAAATTATCGAAATTACGAAAATGCCCCTATGGGTCGAAATTACGAAAATGCCCCTATGGGTTGAAATTACGAAAATGCCCCTATGGGTCGAAATTACGAAAATGCCCCTAAAGGGCCGAATTACGAAATTGTTATATGGGCCAATCTGATATTTTGATAAATGGGCCAATTTGATATTTTGATAAATGGGCCAATTTGATATTTTGATAAATGGGCCGATCTGATATTTTGATATATGGGCCAATCTGATATTTTGATAAATGGGCCGATCTGATATTTTGCTATATGGGCCAATCTGATATTTTGATAAATAGGTCGATCTGATATTTTGGTATATGGGCCAATCTGATATTTTGATAAATGGGCCGATCTGATATTTTGCTATATGGGCCAATCTGATATTTTGCTAAATGGGCCAAATCTGATATTTTTCTTAATGGGCCTTTTGATTAATTGTTATAATGGGCCATAATTTTGTAATAAATATCCGAAAAAATTACTGTTATTATATTGTGATTTGTTATGCATTATATACATGATTTGCATGGGATGGGATAATGATGAAGAGAAGTTCTGGTAGCTCTGCTACATAAATTTGGTGGCTCTACCACAAATCTGAAAAATGGCAATGCCATGTAAATTTTGTTAATCTAGTGGCTTGTCCACAAATTTGATATAATCGGCTTAATGCCTACATTTGGTGTGTTGGCGGGGTGGGTGACTAAAGCTCCCCACAGGTGTGTTGGTTGGTACGGGTGGTGTGTAGGGGATGGAAAACTAGGTTTGGTTTGGGAATTGCATATCATATGTGTAATATCCAGAAATTGGGCGTGTGCATTTTGCTTAATTATATGAAATAGCATGCTTTTGTGTGTTATAATGTGTTTTATGAATTTTGAGAACTTTAGAGGGTAGATAAATGCCTTAGAAAATATTAAGTTTTAAGTTTTAAAGAGGGAACTGAAGCAAAGTGGCCTTATGAGAAATTGTAGGGAAAATTAGACACTAAAGAGGGCTTGGTAAAGTGGCTTGAAGGCGCCACTTAGGGCCTCAGGTGGTGACACTATATGCAAGGTGTAAGGGCTTGGGTTCGAGCCACAGGGGAAGCAAAATAAAAGAGTTTTATTTTGGCTGTAGGAGGGAGCAGTAGTGGACGGCATTAAGGCACTAAAGGGATGAGTTTAATCCTTTTTGAAATTCGGCTAGATAAGGGGATAAATGATGGATTAATTTTATTATTTTAAATGGGGTGATAAGAGAAAAATAAGGGATTAGATGAGGGGGAAGGGAGTTGGCCGCATATGGGACTTTAGGGGGGGCAAAAACTCGGCCATTCAAGGGAAGCAAGGTGCCGAATTTATTTAGTGTAGCTATAGGCATCTTTTGTGATTTTTCTCTCCTCCAAAAGCTCCATTCCGTTTCTCTCTTCTTTTGTGAAATAGAAAATTGAAAACCTCTCAAAACTTAGTTTCCTTCTTCTCCGTCTTATCACGATTCAATCATCTTCAAAAACCGAATCTCCTGTTTGGTGCCCATAGCCTATTGCATCTTTTAGAGAAGGGAGCCGATTCTTTCTTTTTCAAAAGTTGGAATTTGGGTGATCAACAAGTACTCCTAGCCGAATATTTCTGTGGGTTTTGGTAAAGGTACCGTCGACTACAACATTAAGGGTAACGATTCGATTGTTGTCATATTATTTCCTTTCCTTAAAGCCGAAATCAAAACTCTAACACCATTAATAATCTTTGGCTGAATCATTGAAGGAGAATCTCGGGATTTCTGTTAAGTCGACTACAATAGAAGATCATTCGGGATTTCAGATCTAAGGTAAGTCATGTATTCGGCCAAGGGCCCTTTATTAAGATTAAATGCTAGAGTTAGATCTAACACATGCCATAGTGACTTCGACAAATACCCAACCAAATAGCACTTTTCGGGATTTGAAATCGCAAGGTAAGTACATATGTGCATTCGGCCAAAGCCATACTTAGAGATTCCGATTTGTTTCTTAAATGTATAAAAGCCGAAACTAACTTATGTAGTGATTGAGTGTTAGCCGATTGCAAGGGAGAAAACACTACAAAATTTTGGGATTTGTTTAGTAATCAATCGGCAGCAAGGTAAGAAGTTGGTTACGTTAATCCTTCGGGATTTGGTCATATAGCCGAATAGGCTTTTGCTAAACATTAAGCGATTGACTAAATGTAGGAACTTGAGATCTAAATCAGTAGATCGGGTTTTCGGGATTTCGGTAAAGCGGTAATACCAAGTGTGTAGCCCTACCCTAAGTTTTAATAGATTTATGGTGTTGTTTTAATGCATGTGTTATTAAGAATGTGAAAATTATTGCTACGGTACCATGCAAGGGTACTAAGTACTCAGGTACGTAAACCTACTCCTTCTATGAGTACGATATGATAAATATTTGTATGGCACATATGTGAAACTATAAGAATGTGAATAAAGAATATGGCATGATATTGCATGTTCTGTATGACATGGGCATATGGGTTATATGGAAAGGGGAAGTGATTGGTGGTTTTATACCCCAATATATGAATGTGGTGACTTCAATCACATAATTTGAATGTGGTGACTTATGTCACAAAGTATATTATCCGGTGGCTATGCCAGAATATATAAGGGCGATGAGCACGCCCGCCTCTGATGTTGCCGCTTCGATGATGTGTAGCGGATGGAGGGTTGACTTAGTAGTCCCCACGGTGTGATGGTTGGTACGGGTGATGTGTAGCGGATGGCATCTAGGTTTGGGTTCGGGAATGCATCATTATTTGTAAATTGTGATATGTATATGTATTATCTGTATGCCTGAATCATTAGGGCTTAGTGTGGTTGCTATACACTGAGTCTGTTTGACTCACCCCGTTGTGGGAATATTTTTCAGGTGACACTCAGTGATGGACTGGGTCGACAGGAGCTTAGTGGTGGCCATGCTCAGCACAAAGATTATTTTCAATTTGGACTCTCCATTTTCTTATAAGTATTTTGAATTTATTCGGTTTTTATTTTGATGTAATAAGGCTATAGTATGAAACTATTTATGCATGCATTTTAATTATTTAGTATGATACGAATTTTATCAATTCAAAGTTTAAGCAACCTTTCTTAAAAATAAAGTTTAAATGTTTAGACACCTAAACAGAAACGATTTTTGAATTAAAGATTAACCCCAAAACAACTCGGTATTTTTATAAAACCACCCCAAATTTTTCCAAAGTAATAAACATGAAATTGAAACGTTTTACTCGAGGAACATACCAGATCCGGTCAAGGCTCGTGGGCTGGGTTTGGGGTGTTTCAGCTTGGTATCAGAGCCCAGTTTTTAAACTCTCGGCCTTGGGTTTAAAGCCAATAACGTTTTCAAAATTAAGCTCAAATGAATTTTGTGAAAGATTTTGTGAAATGAGCAGGTTTTTCTGGCATGGCACCTAAGTCTCCGACCCGAAGTCCACCAGGTAAGTACTCCTAACTGTTGTGTGAATTATAGTATGATTTGTAGAAGGGTATATCGGGAACGTAGATTAGCATATTAAGTACTTGAGCCCTAGGATTAGTTTACCCCAACATAAGAATTACATAAGACTTAATGCCTAACTAAACAAACCTGTGACTAAGTCGCCGAGTTAGGGTGTGGCAACCATTATGCGCATGTCTAGGATTGGATTCAGGAAGAGCCTGGTATTTAAGCCGTCCTAGTGACTCACCTCCTCTTCGATCGAATCCTACCTGGTGCGTAGCTACGGTTCACCCTAACCAAGAGGACTCATTCACAGGGTAAACTCAATAATTAAAACCCGAAAGGGACTAGCCGTATTTTTATAAAAACCCTAGTTTTAAAAATCAACAAATTACCCCTTTGATTCATAGCAAAATTATTTTGAATTTTTTCCAAAATATTCCCAATTTACAAAATTACTTAAATACCCCTAGTTGTAAAATTACTAAAATGCCCTTGGTTTGAAAATTTTAAACTACCATACTACCTTTGACTTTTACTAAGATATTTTTCCAAAATACCAGAAACCCCTATTTTGTAAAACATTAAGATACACTGAATTGGAAAATTTACGAAATTACCCCTGATTTACAAAATTTTCAAATTGACTCCGCTTTATTACCCAAAATACCCCTATAGGAGAAATGACGAAAATACCCCTGGGATAGGAACGAACGAAAATGTTTGAATAGTGGAATGTGTGCGGTAGGTACTACTGAATGATTATGTTTCTCTGAATTAGGATAGAAAACTTGGAATGAAAACTCTGAATGATCGAAAGAACCTCTATTAATCTTCTTTTCATAAAATTTCTTCGCGGGTAATCAGTGGAACAAAGGCTAATACATAAAACTTTGTAATCAGATTAAAGCGCGATCGTAGAAATGAGTTCTAGGGGACGTGGTCGTAATGTACGAGGACGTGGTAGAGGCAGAATGGATGTATCGGAACCTGTTAGATCGGGTCAAGGATCTGAGAATGAGGTACCACCACCCCCACCACCAGCTGTTGGTGGTGAGCAGCAAGATCAGACAGGGGATGATGCAGTATCACAGGCTGTACTGCGAGTTCTTAAAATGGTGGCTGGAGCAGGAGGAAATATGGGAGCTCAGAAATCTGCACCCGAGTGACTCCGAGCCAATAGGGCTGAGGTGTTTCGTGGTGTATCTGGTGTGGCACCCAGTACGGCTGAGTATTGGTTGGAGGCGACGGAACGAATTATGGATGAGTTGGATCTGACCCCTGAAGAGAAACTGAAAGGAATGGTGTCGCTACTACGCGATGGAGCATATCAATGGTGGCTCACAGTTTGGGATGGTGCCATAGCTGAGGATCTTACTTGGGAGTATGTTAAGGTGGCGTACCAGAAGAAGTATGTCGGCACGCGTTACACGGATGCACAGAGGAAGGCATTTCTAGGGCTGGTTCAAGGGAATAAATCCGTAGAAGAGTACAAAGCTAAATTCCTAAGGTTGAGCCGGTATGCTCGAGGAGTAGTGGCTACGGAGCATGAACGATGTGTCCGATTTGAAGACGGACTAAGGGATGACCTGAGGTTGTTAATAGCCCCACACCAGGAGCGAGAGTTTTCTGCATTGGTAGAGAAGGCTAAAGTAGCTGAAGGGATTAAGGACACTGTAAGGCAGAACACTGATCGGGACAGGCAGAAAAGAGGGTTTGGATCAGCAGGGCCAGCTGGGAATGTTCAAAAGAGGCCTAGAGTTGATGGGCCACGAGGTCAAGAAAGTGACGAGAGGGCGATGATCGTGACTTGTACTGAGTGTGGGAAGAGGCACCTAGGAGAATGTTGGAAGAAGACGGGCGGATGTTTCAAGTGTGGATCTAAGGAACATGTGATCAAGGGCTGTCCTATAATGATAGACGGGAGCCGCCCAGCTGGTCAGGGTGTTAATCAGGCCGGAAGAGGTGGACAGCAGCCTCAGCGAGGTCGTGGTCCGAATGGTAGAGGTAACGGCGCTGAAAGAGGACGAGGAACACCGGGCCGAGGTGTTGGCAATGCCGAGGCAAGACAGCCGGGTCTAGTGTATGCGGTTCGCCGGAGGGAGGACGGAGACGCGCCGGACGTCATAACCGGTACGTTCTTTATAGCGAACAAGCCTTATTTTGCTTTGATTGATGTGGGCTAAACCCATTCTTATGTTGCAAGTAGTGTAGTTGAAACACTAGGCATAGCCTCTGAATTATCTGATAGGGAGATGACTGTAGTCAGCCCATTAGGTCAAACCATAGTGGTGAACAAGATCTTTCGGAGTGTACCTCTAGAGATTCAAGGAGTGATTTTCCCTGCTGACTTAATGGAACTACCCTTCGGAGAATTCAATCTCATACTTGGCATGGATTGGCTAGTGGAACACCGGGCTATATTGGATTATGCAGCTAAGCGAATGGAGTTAAGGACGCTGGAGGATGAGGCGATAATTATGATAGGAGAAAGAAGGAACTACTTATCTAACGTAGTCTCTACCTTAAAGGCTGATAAGATGGTTCGAAAAGGGTGCAAGGCATTTCTGACTTTTGTTAGGGCGTTGGATGCCAAAGAAGGGGGAGTTAGTGGAGTTAGAATAGTAAAGGAGTTTGTGGATATTTTTCCGGAGGAGTTACTTGGAATACCCCCGGACAGGGAGGTGGAGTTTGGAATTGACTTGCTGCCTGGAATGGCGCCAGTATCTATCGCTCTGTATAGAATGGCAGTGAAGGAGTTGGTTGAGCTCAAGGCTCAAATCCAAGAGTTGCTTGATCGTGGGTTTATCCGACCCAGTGTGTCTCCATGGGGAGCACCGGTCTTGTTTGTGAAGAAGAAGGATGGAACTATGCGTATGTGCATAGATTATCGTCAGTTGAATAAGCTGACCATTAAGAACAAGTACCCGTTGTCGAGGATAGACGACTTGTTCGATCAGCTTAAGGGGGTAGCGATATTCTCGAAGATAGACCTAAGGTCTGGATATCATCAGCTTAAGGTGAAGGAAGCAGATATCTATAAGACAGCTTTCCAGACAAGGTACGGGCATTATGAGTTCGTAGTAATACCGTTTGGGTTGACGAACGCCCCAGCCGCATTCATGGATATGATGAATCGAGTTTTTCAACCCTACTTGGATCGGTTCGTTGTTGTGTTCATCGACGATATCCTAGTATACTCCAAGTCTAAGGAAGAACATGACGAGCATCTCCGGAAAGTGTTGCAAGTGTTAAGGGAGAAGAAGCTATATGCCAAATTCAGCAAGTGCGATTTTTGGCTTAAGGAGGTTGCATTCTTAGGGCATGTAGTGTCTGCTGAAGGAATAAGGGTGGATCCTAGGAAGATTGAGGCAGTGCTGGATTGGAAACCACCTAAGTCTGTGGCTGAGATTCGAAGTTTCTTGGGATTGGCAGGCTACTACAGAAGGTTTGTGGAAGGATTTTCATCAATAGCCGCACCTTTGACGAAGTTGTTGAGAAAGGAAGTACCTTTCGTCTGGTCAAATAAGCAACAGGAGAGCTTTGAGAAGCTTAAGAGGGTTTTGACTGAAGCTCCGATCTTGATTCAACCGGAGGCAGGAAAGGACTTTGTGGTGTACTGTGACGCTTCTCACACGGGATTAGGATGTGTTCTGATGCAAGACGGGAAGGTTGTTGCTTATGCATCTCGACAATTAAGGCCACATGAGGTTAACTACCCGACGCATGATTTGGAATTGGCGGCAATGGTCTTTGCTCTCAAGGTATGGAGGCATTACCTATATGGAGAAAAGTCAGTGATCTACACGGACCACAAGAGCCTTAAGTATCTGCTGACTCAGAAAGAGCTGAACCTGAGACAGCGAAGGTGGGTGGAGTTATTAAAGGATTACGATTGTTCTATAGAGTATCATCCGGGCAAGGCGAATGTAGTGGCAGATGCCCTAAGTCAGAAAGTAGTGTCGGATCTGAGGGCAATGTTTGCACATCTTAGCTTGTATGATGATGGAAGTTTATTGGCGAGTTGCAAGTCAAACCGACATGGTTGAATGAGGTGAAGGAAAGTCGATTAATGGATGAGGATCTAAGTGCTAAGCTACGACAAGTGCAGAGTGGAGAGTTGGAAGATTATAGTATTAATGATGAGGGAGTATTGTGTTTCAAGGGTAAGGTTTGTATGCCGAAAACTAAGGAGTTGAGGCAGAGAATTCTTCAGGAATCGCATAGTAGCCCTTATGCTATGCATCCCGGAGGTAGTAAGATGTACCGAGATCTAAGGGAACAGCTTTTGGTGGCTTTGGTCTTAAGAGGGAAGTTACCGAATTTGTAGGGAAATGCTTGGCGTGTCGCAAGTTAAGGTTTGAACACCAAGTTCCGCTCGAGATTGCTTCAAAGATAAAGATTCCGCAGATGGAAGTGGGAGAGAATCACCATGGACTTCGTTAGTGGGCTTCCCCTTACGCCTACTAAGAAGGACTCGGTATGGGTGATAGTGGATCGGTTGACAAAGTTCGCGCATTTCATTCCAAAGGCGGGTTGATTATTCTTTGCGAAGTTGGCGAAGTTGTATGTGGCGGAGATTGTGAGGTTGCATGGAGTACCGGTGTCAATTATTTCGTATAGGGATCCAAGGTTTACGTCTCGGTTTTGGAAAGCTCGCATCAAGCTTTAGGCACCAGATTGGATTTCACTCGGCTTTTCATCCGCAATCGGACGGTCGGTCGGAACGAGTGATCCAAGTGTTGGAAGATATGTTGAGGGGCCGTAAATAGACTTTAGAGGAAGTTGGGAAGAATACTTGCCTTTAGCGAATTTGCTTACAATAACAACTATCAAGCTAGTATTCGAATGGCACCGTATAAAGCGCTGTATGGATTGGAAGTGTCGCACAATCGGCGTGTTGGACGAAAATTAGGGGAACGACGAGTTTTGGGTCCGAGATTGTGGCGAGAATCAAGAGAAAGTTGAGGTAATTCGGGCACGCAGTTAAAGGAAGCATCCGATGAGCGCGAAGTCGTCGTGACGCAGATCTTAAGCGGAAGGAAATAGAATTTGATGTGGGGATCAAGTGTTTCTTAAAGTTTCACCTTGGAAGAAGGTGATGAGATTTGGTCGCAAAGGGAAGTTAAGTCCAAGGTTTATAGGACCATATTGGGTATTGAAGCGAGTTGGACCAGTGGCATACCAGCTAGAGTTGCCACCGAAGTTGAAACAGATGCACGACGTATTCCATGTGTCTATGCTACGTCGTTATCGATCGGATCCATCTCACGTAGTTCCGGTTGAAGAGGTGGAGCTAAGGCAAGATTTGTCCTACGAGGAAGAGCCGACTCATATTTTGGAACGAGATGTGAAAGTGCTACGGAGGAAATCAGTTCCTCTAGTTAAAGTATTATGGCGCAATCATGGATCGGAGGAAGCTTCGTGGGAGCTAGAAGAGGCAATGCGACAGCAATACCCTCACTTATTTCAGCCAGGTAATTTCGACGTCAAAATTATTTTAAGGGGGGTAAAACTGTAATATCCAGAAATTGGGCGTATGCATTTTGCTTAATTATATGAAATAGCATGCCTTTGTGTGTTATAATGTGTTTTATGAATTTTGAGAACTTTAGAGGGTAGATAAATGCCTTAAAAAATATTAAGTTTTAAGTTTTAAAGAGGGAACTGAAGCAAAGTGGCCTTATGAGAAATTGTAGGGAAAATTAGACACTAAAGAGGGCTTGGTAAAGTGGCTTGAAGGCGCCACTTTGGGCCTTAGGTGGTGACGCTATATGCAAGGTGTAAGGGCTTGGGTTCGAGCCACAGGGGAAGCAAAATAAAAGAGTTTTATTTTGGCTGCAGGAGGGAGCAGTAGTGGATGGCATTAAGGCACTAAAGGGATGAGTTTAATCCTTTTTGAAATTCGGCTAGATAAGGGGATAAATGATGGATTAATTTTATTATTTTAAATGGGGTGATAAGAGAAAAATAAGGGATTAGATGAGGAGGAAGGGAGTTGGCCGCATATGGGACTTTAGGGGGGGCAAAAATTCGGCCATTCAAGGGAAGCAAGGTTCTGAATTTATTTAGTGTAGCTATAGGCATCTTTTGTGATTTTTCTCTCCTCCAAAAGCTCTATTCCCTTTCTCCCTTCTTTTGTGAAATAGAAAACCGAAAACCTCTCAAAACTTAGTTTCCTTCTTCTCCATCTTATCACGATTCAATCATCTTCAAAAGTCGAATCTCCTGTTTGGTGCCCATAGCCGATTGCATCTTTTAGAGAAGGGAGCCGATTCTTTCTTTTTCAAAAGTTGGAATTTAGGTGATCAACAAGTACTCCTAGCCGAATATTTTTGTGGGTTTTGGTAAAGGTACCGTTGACTACAACATTAAGGGTAATGATTCGATTGTTTTCATATTATTTCCTTTCCTTAAAGCCGAAATCAAAACTCTAACCCCATTAATAATCTTTGGCCGAATCATTGAAGGAGAATCTCAGGATTTCTGTTAAGTCGACTACAATAGAAGATCATTCGGGATTTCAGATCTAAGGTAAGTCATGTATTCGGCCAAGGGCCCTTTATTAAGATTAAATGCTAGAGTTAGATCTAACACATGCCATAGTGACTTCGACAGATACCCAACCAAATAGCACTTTTCGGGATTTGAAATCGCAAGGTAAGTACATATGTGCATTCGACCAAAGCCATACTTAGAGATTCTAATTTGTTTCTTAAATGTATAAAAGCCGAAACTAACTTATGTAGTGATTGAGTGTTAGCCGATTGCAAGGGAGAAAACACTACAAAATTTCGGGATTTGGTTAGTAATCAATCGGCAGCAAGGTAAGAAGTTGGTTACGTTAATCCTTCGAGATTTGGTCATATAGCCGAATAGGCTTTTGCTAAACATTAAGCGATTGACTAAATGTAGGAACTTGAGATCTAAATCGATAGATCGGGTTTTCGATTTCGTAAAGCGGTAATACCAAGTGTGTAGCCCTACCCTAAGTTTTAATATATTTATGGTGTTGTTTTAATGCATGTGTTATTAAGAATGTGAAAATTATGGCTACGGTACCATGCAAGCGTACTAAGTACTCAGGTACGTAAACCTACTCCTTCTATGAGTACGATATGATAAATATCTGTATGGCACATATGTGAAACTATAAGAATGTGAATAAAGAATATGGCATGATATTGCATGTTCTGTATGACATGGGCATATGGGTTATATGGAAAGGGGAAGTGATTGGTGGTTTTATACCCCAATATATGAATGTGGTGACTTCGGTCACATAATTTGAATGTGGTGACTTAAGTCACAAAGTATATTATCCGGTGGCTATGCCACAATATATAAGGGTGATGAGCACGCCGTCTGCAGCGCGAACGCGCCGATGATGTGTAGCGGATGGAGGTTGACTTAGTAGTCCCCACAAAGTGATGGTTGGTACAGTGATGTGTAGCGGATGGCATCTAGGTTTGGGTTCGGGAATGCATCATTATTTGTAAATTGTGATATGTATATATATGATCCGATATGCCCGAATCATTAGGGCTTAGTGTGGTTGCTATACACTCCGAGTCTGTTTGACTCACCCCTGTGGGAATATTTTTCAGGTGACACTCGATGATGGACCTGCCGGCAGGAGCTTAGTGGTGGCCATGCTCAAAGACAAAGATTATTTTCAATTTGGACTCTCCATTTTCTTATAAGTATTTTGAATTTATTCGGTTTTTATTTTGATGTAATAAGGCTATAGTATGAAATCTGTTTATGCATGCATTTTAATTATTTAGTATGATACGAATTTTATCAATTTAAAGTTTAAGCAACCTTTCTTAAAAATAAAGTTTAAATGTTTAGACACCTAAACACAAACGATTTTCGAATTAAAGATTAACCCCAAAACAACTCGGTATTTTTATAAAACCACCCCAAATTTTTCGAAAGTAATAAACATGAAATTGAAACGTTTTACTCGAGGAACATACCAGATTCGGTCAAGGCTCGTGGGCCGGGTTTGGGGTGTTTTAATATGCATATTATATTTGATACATTATTGTTGTTGTAAATGGGCTTAGGCCCAAAATATTGCTAATTGGGTTTCGGCCCAATGAATAACGGTAAGGGGATTTCACACTGAGTTCTTGTAACTCACCCCCCTTTCTCTTAACCCTTGTAGGTAATGCTTGATGATATGGACTTGGGCTATGGATGACTCGAGGGAGGCCATACTTCGGAAATGGTTTATTTGGACTTTAGACTTCTTTCTCGTTTATTTTATTACTTTACTATTTTGGGTTAAATGTTGTAATAAGGGCTCTGGACTATTTTTATTTTTGCTTTTTGGTTGGGATGTTTTTATTATTTTTCTTAAATTGTTTAAAAATGGGAATTTTCTAAAAAATTAAACAATGGTTTCCAAAATCGATTAACAAATGGATTTCAAAATAAACTTTTACAAATATTTTTAACACGGATATTTTCTCTCGAACTATTAACGATATTTTCAAAAGACTTGGATTCTCTTTCGAATTTTCAACGTCGTTTTCAAAAGTCACGATTTTGTAAGATCATTAGTTCAAATTTATCGATTTATCAATCAAATCTTTGAGGTTAGTAGTATTTTATCAAATCAAACTTGTTTCCTTGATTTTTAACAAAGCAATATTTTAGTACGAACAAAAAGGGTTTAACATGTTTTGCTCGTGTGACATACCAAATCCACCCATAACGCATGGGCCGAGTTTGGGGTGTTACACCTCAATTAAAATCTTTTGCTTCTAATTTTATTTGAGTTCTTAATTTTTATATACAAGGTGGTAAGAAAGTTTTCTTCAAATTTTAATTCGTTTTAATTATTTAACCTTTTCAATTTATTTTGAATTGTAAATATATTATTTCTACTAATTAAATTTTTGAGAAAATATTTGTTTCTATCTTATGTTCAGGTTACTCATGACTCATAATAGAACTCGTGCCTTTGTCCAATTTGACGAATCACAAAACAAATTTCACTGTGAAGACGCCAAAGCGAGATACGAAAGCATCTTCAAGAATCAACAAATGCACCCAAAAAAAGGCTTTACACTGAAAGAAAGCAACTATACCGGTTTCATGGCGCGCATTTGACAAATTGCTGAAGCCCTCAATTTGGAATTGCTTTGTGAGAAATAACCTAGTGCAGATGACGAATTAGTTCGTGAATTTTATGCAAATTTGACCTCAAATAAATTAACGGAAGTTTCTGTCCGAGGAATAAAGGTACCAATAACCTAAAACGCTATTAATGAATTCTTTGAATTACTTGATTTTGAAGATGATGAATATTCTTCCTTGATAAGAAACATTGAGACTAAAAATCTGCAAGAAATTCTCGAGGAACTTACAGTTCCAGGTTCTAAGTGGACTGTGTCAAATACACAAATAAGTATGACATCTCATATAAACTTATTTGAGCATGGCCATGCATTTCTAGTCTCACTCAATCAAGTGGCCTAAGATATTACTCCCATTATGTAGGAGGGACTTATCCTATATTGATCACCATATCCTCTACATAGATTGTGGTATATCCAACATCACCTTTATAGAACAACCGATTCTGATTATACGCTTTGATCAGTATTTAAATATACAACTCACGATGTTGGGATAATGATTATCTCAAGTTTGAGGATCATATACATATTAATCACTATGAGTAATGTTGTGACAATTACATAATATCCAAGAAACATACTCATAGTGGGTCAGTCCAATATGTTGTTCTCTAACACACATATTCATTCATTGATTTTGACACTCCATATCAATGACAACTCTTTATCATCAATCAACTACATGTTAGTCTTAATGCATTATTGTTCTCCTCGTCAACAATAATACTTGACTAAGGATCTTTTAAGAATAATCATATTATTCTCAGGATATTATTATAAAACAGTTTATTTGTACACACAGAAAAAAAAACTGAAATAATAATGACAACTCCTTATATTAATAAACATGGTAAATCAAGTATGTTATTACAACCATCTCATGATTGATCTTTGGGCATACTCTTACACCTTGCGTGGGAGCCGGCGCGTTACTAGCAGTGTCATCAGCAGCCGCTCGGTCGAGATCCAGTTACTATATAAAACAAAGTTTAAAATTATCAGAAGTCACCACACTATTAATATACGTTTATGGCATGTATAGCTTGTAACATCCTGAATTTTTGGGCCTATGCATTTAATGGGTGAATATGTGTAATGAGTTAATTTGAGCATAAGGGGTCCAAATTGGGCTCAGGATTGGGCTGAAGCCTTAGTTAAATTTTTTTCTAGGCACTATAGGGTTTAAAAGGTGGTATCTGAGTTTAAAATATCAAAATGGGCTTGTGGCCCAGTGGTCAGTGGCGCCACTTAGGGAGCAAGGAGGTGACGCCACACAAGGGAGTAAGGGGCCCAAATTTAAGTTACATGCAGCCCAACTCTTTTAATTTAAGTTAGCTAAATTTCGGCATTAGGGTTAGGTAGAGTGGACGGCAACAAGGCTCAAAAATAGGAGGATTTATGTGAATGGGATAATGTAGATAATCTAGTTGATAATATGGAAGGAAAAAAAAAGGAGAAAAGATAGGAGCTATCTACAAGGCTAGGAGTTGGCCGAAATTCCATCACCTAGAGAAGTGTAGAAATCAGTTTCTTTATGGCAAAGGGGGTGCCGAATTTTCCTTTTATTTGATTAATTTTTAGTTATCGGAAGGGGCACTTTCGATTTTTCATAGGTGAGTGCCGAAATTTCTATAAATAGGGAGGGTTCTCTTCTTTATTTTTCGGCATTTAGGGTTTCCACCTTTTCTTTCTCTTCTTTCTTCTAAAAGCTGAAAACCCTATTATTCTTTTCTCTTCTTTCTCCTAAAAGCCGAAAACTCCATTATTCTCTTCTTTCTTCTAAAAGCTGAAAACTCCATTATAAACTCCATTATTCTCTTCTATTCTTTCTTCTAAAAAGTTGAAAGCCGAAAACTACATTATTCTTTTCTCTTGTTTCTTTTAAAAATCGAATCTCTATAGATTTCTTCGAATCATCTTCTCTTCTGATCTTCTCAAAAAGCCGGAATCTCTAAGGGGTAGTCAAATTCTCTACATTAAGGTGAGTGCCGGTTTTCCTATCTCTTCAATCTCTCTTTCGGTTTTTAAGAGACAAGGCCGAATGGCCACTTGGTTGTTAAGGCTGCCGAATGAAGCTAATATTTCCTCTCTTTTTCATTTGGGCGACATTCCGGGATTTGAAGGAAACCTGATCATCTTGATTTAAAATCCGGAAATCGCTAGTCTCTAATTTCGAGATTTTAAGGTAAGGTGATTTTCCCTAGATTTTCATTAGATTCGTTCATCGCATGCGAGATCTTAACTTTATGATAACGATCATATGTTGTGATAGTAGTTCTGACAAGGACTTGTGATTGAATTAAATATGGATCAGGCAAAGGAGAGAATCCCTAACTTTAAGAAACGAGCTGTGTCAGCAGCACGGGATTGGCCACCAGGTTATGGACCGGCTTTTGAACAACACCTTAGGCAAGTAGCAGTTGTATCGACTTCTGATAGTGTCGACATAAACAGTGTCATTCTAACGGTAATCAGGTGTGTAGATCTCTAACACACTAATTAATCTGTACTAAATATATGTTATGGGCTAAAAGCCAAAAAAGGTCAGATAGTAATGTACTAAATATATGTTATGGGCTAAAAAGCCTAAAAAGGTCAGTATAGACAATCGGATTACCCAAAAAGGGTAGGCAAGGGATGCCAGTGCGTAATCATAGAAACTTCTCTATGTGTATCGATGTATGTGATAGATCGTGAACTTTTAGGTAGTATATTGTTTTGATTCTCGTATGTATGTATGCATGGGATGGGATTGATATGATGAAGGGGAAGAAGGTCGCATAGCGATCGGTGGCTTTGCCACATAGGTCGCATAGTGATCGGTCTTTATGACAAATGACGACTCACCGTCGAAATGCTACGATGTATTCTTAAGGTCGCATGGCGATCGGTGGCTTTGCCACATAGGTCACACAAAGGATCGGTCTTTAAGACAGCAACACAAATTGTCGATATGGTGTGTAGCGGTTGGAGGGTTGATTGTAAAAATCCCAAGGTGTGATGGTTGGTACGGGTTGGTGTGTAGAGGATGGATTTCTAGGATGGGATGGGCCATGATGCATATATAGTTACCCTTGTATACGGGCCAAGGCCATAATGTGTTTGTGGGCCAAGCCTTTGATGTGTTTTCGGGATTTACACACCGAGTCTTGATGACTCACCCTATTATTTTCCCTAACTTTGCAGATGAGCAGTAGATCGTGGACATGGGAGCAAAGGCAGACTCGAGGGGCCATCAAGTTTTTATTCCTATAGATTATTTCGATTTTTCCTTAAGTTTTTAATTTTGGAAACATTTATGTAATAAGGCCTCCATCGCTTAGGTTATAAGTTGATACTTGTCAATGTTTATGTTTTTTTCCATTCATGATCAAAGACTTATGATTAAAAGAAATAAAAATGGGATTTTCACACATTATGTAAAATAACACTTGTTTTGGAAAAAAAATAATAAAGATTTTCTACCAGTGCCACCTATTTAACGAATATCCACAAAAACAAACTAAGTTTTACAAAGCCTTGCAACGTAAAAGTTTTTAACATTAAACCCGTAGCATACCAGATCCGGTCGTGACGTATGGGTCAAGTTTGGGGTGTTACATAGCTAGACTTTTACACCCGCTACGGTAGTCCGAGAACTGACTAAAATATAGCTCTGATACCACTAAATGTAACACCACTTATCCGTATTCAACTCCGGAATCGAGTGCGAGGCATTACCGGACTCAACTTGCTTGAACTTACAACTTTGGGCTAATAAATTTCATTTCAACTTAAAACTTCATATCCACATTCATAACATCCTTATTATGGGCCTACGAGGCCCTAAACATACATAAAAAGGGTTGCGGAATTTAACCGTAAAACTTCGCGCACTTAGAAAGTTTTTACCTTAACAGGGCCATACGCCCGTGTGAAATGGGACACGCCCGTGTGGGCAGGCCGTGTGTTACACACACCCATGTCCCTAGCCCGTGTGGTATTTATTTTTCATTTCCAACCTATAGGGGTTTTCACACGGCCGGGCACATGCCCGTGACTTTGGCCCGTGTCCTTCACACGGCCTAGACACGCCCGTGTCCTCACCCGTGTGTGAAAACCTGGGTATTCTGTTTATGACGTTAGTAACTTCATATGAGGCACACGGCCTATACACACGCCCGTGTGCTTCACCCATGGTCGACATTGACTTGAATCACTAACATACAGGGGACACACGGTCCAGTTACACACCCATGGGACTGACCGTGTGCCACACACGGCCTAGACACACGCCCGTGTGCCTACCCGTGTGGACGAGAACAAGGCTATTTGCCAAGCTCTTTTTATCACCCAAACTTATAAAACATAAATCACATTTAACCATTAACCAAGTAACCCAATCATGCATCTTCCACATTCATGAATAACCTTATCTTTTAATATATTAATAATAATGAGCTATCAGTTATGGCTATTTACAAAAAGTTCATATTTAAAAGAGCCAACACACTTGGCCAAAACAATAAGACATTTTACTAAGTCTAGCCCCTATACATGCCATACTCAAAAGGCTAAGTCTAAATATACCGAGAAGAGCTGATAGTGTGGGTGATCTTTTGATTATCTTTGTATCCCGAGCTGGCTCTTTGACAATATAAAATAAGGGAAAAAGGATGGGAGTAAGCTTTAAGCTTAGTAAGTTTACATGTAAACAATAAGCATCATAAGATATGCTAATCAATCAATAACATTACATAATAAGCAAGAACAATTCACATTTCCATAATCATGCTTACTCATCTCATCTCTTATCACATTCCATCCATATAACATATATATTTCTCACATTTACTTCCACACATCCCCTGCACTCATCACCACGAAGCCACATGAAACATTTACTTGGTCAATTTGTCGATGAACCCTTCGGAATAATACTAAGCACACGGTGGTTTCGCACACAGCCCACCATTAATCAATAATAGGGTGGTATCGCACATAACCCACCAACAAGAATATTTATAGTGGTTTCGCACATAGCCCACCAAATGATAATATAAACGATGGTATCGCACACAGCCCATCGTGAATAAATAATAAGGTGGTATCGCACACAGCCCACCAACAAGGATAATTGCGGTGGTATCGCACACAGCCCACCAAATAATTTTTACAGATATTTTTTGCATTTACATTTCTATTCCGAGGTTCATACGAGAATTACTCACTATGTATAAATTTTCAATCCATCTCACTAATAAGTAGTTACATTCATACAATGCATCAATAGGTAATATCATAAGCATTAAGGATGTATAGTTTACACGTAAACTTACCTCGGTGCAATATGTATTAGTCGACGGTCTAGTCCGTAACCTTGCCTTTTCCTCGGTCAAGGTTGTTCCCAAGCTCTTCTTGATCTATAATGATAAAATTTACTAATTTAATCACTATATAACTCATGATACATCAAAATTTCTACTTAGGCAAAAATGACCATTTTGCCCTTATACTTTGGCAAAATTACAATTTTGCCCCTAGGCTCGTAAATCATTTTTCATCACATTTTCTCATAAAACAAGCCTAGCTGAACATTTATTTGTCTTATAATAACTCACAAAACCAATTTTTTCATGCATTTATTACTAAACTACAACCTTTATAAATAAGTCCCATTTAGGTGTTTTCATGGTAACACCTTTCACAAAAGTTATTCCTTAACCCACTAACATTCATTTTCTTCCATAAAAACTCAGCAAACAACATGAAAACTCTCATGTTAAGTCCCTAAACTTTCAACCATCTTGCAAGATAATCCCCTCATTAGCTAGCTTAAGCTTTAGGGGTTCCAAAAGTACAAAAATTATCAAGAAAGACCTCTAAAATCACTTACTTTCAAGAGATTGGCTTGGCTGAAAATTTGAACTCCAAAAACCTTATTCTCTCTTCAATTTTCAGTGGAGAAGAAGTGTGAATAGTAAAAGATGACAACTCTTTTATTTATCTTATTTTATTCATTTTTAGTCACCTAATTTCACCCAATTTTTGACCAAAATTAATGCTCTTGTCTCCCTTGTCTCTATGGCCAGCCAACACCCCATTATTGGCCTAATTTCTCTTTAAAGACCTCTAATTTTATATTCCATAGCTATTAGACACCTCTAGCTTATAAAATAGAACTTTTACACTTTATGCGATTTAGTCCTTTTTCATAATTTTGCATGCAATCGCCAAAAGTAATGCACCGAAATTTTCATACATCCATATAATTATGCCATAATACATAAAATTATGTCAAATTAATTTTCTTCAACCTCAGATTAGTGGTTCCAAAACCATGATTCTGACTAGCCCCAAAATTGGGTTGTTACACATCATCTTTCTCCTTTTAATGTTTTGCCAAAATTGAGAAAGAATGAAGCCATGGAAGGGGTTGAACATTCGGTATTCTATTTGAAGTTGCATGGTATGTCATTTTGGTTCCGTTTCTAATAATTTTTATGTTTTTGAGATCGTTACAACTAGGTCCAGCTAGCCCATACCTTTGTTTTTGAAACTGTTAAAGATTTTGAATGTTGCCATTGATGAATCTTTGTGATTTTAGATGTTAAATGATGAATTTGAGGTACTAGTTATTATTTATAAGTATTTTATTAAGTGATTTTGATGAATTTAACAATTAAGGACTAAATTGTTGAAATAGTAAATATACAAGGACTAGATGTGAAATTGTTACAAATGTGGACTGTATTGGATTCTAGTAACACATGGCTGGTATGAAGTTTCAATAAAAATGGTTAATTTGCATGTTTTAGGCTCAGGGACTAAATTAAATAAAAATGAAAAGTTGAGGGTAATTTTGTAAAAATGTCAAAAAGGACTAAATTGCATAAAGTGGAGTGATTTTTCTGTCTAAATTAATGAATTTAATGAAATTATTAATTTAGATCAAGAAATAGTTGAAAATCGAGGAGAAAGGAAAATTATCAAATAGCCCCTATACATTGTCATTTCTGCAATTTAGCCAGGTAAGTTCGTATGAACTATAATCACTTAAATGTTGATTAGATTGAATGTTAATGTGTTATTCTATTGTAAATGAATCAATATATATATTTTATTATGAAATTTATCATGTAAAGAAACGATGGAAATCTGACGACATACGATGACTATCGAGCCCCGTTTGAACCTTAGGAATATATAGGATACAAATGACATGTCATTACGGTTACCATGTTTCAGGTACTGGTCCTGAACGTCCTTCCGACAACTGAGTTCTAGCATTTGTTGCGGATACTCATTAGCTTGTGTGAGTGGCATCGTGTAGCTACATTCTAACCGTCAGCTTGTGTGAGCAGGCCCATTTATGGCTCGTATGAGCATTTACATAAAGGAAAAGGAAATGAATGATTTTGACCATGTTTTAGCACACTTTGTGTGAGCTTCCCATGTATCTGATACTATTCTAAGTGGTTCAACGTGCATGAAAAAGGAAAGAAAGGTATGCATTCAAATGACTTATACCATGAAAACTATGGAAAGAGAATGTGAAATGAAAGTATGTCTATGTTCATGAAATTGATGAATACAAGTGAGGTTATTCATGTTTAATGACTTATCTTATGTTAATTCAAGTGAATTATGATTTGATGCACTAACATGTGTTATTGATGATGCTTAGGCTTGTGCCAAGCTATTGGTTGGATTGTATTATGTTAATTTTAAAGATATGCATTGAAATGGTAAGTGACCAAATAGAAATATGCTTATGTGCATGAAAGAGTCGTAAGAATCAAAGTATGTAATTTCTCATGAAATGGTTTAACATGTAGTTGATTTTAAAAGAGTTATGTTTAAATGCACTAGCTTGTGGCTACAGTTGATGTACATGCTTATGTCTTACGTGTTATGCAAATGAAACAGGTGAGAATAGGTAGTAAAATGGTAAGTTCATAGTAGAGATGTAATATGAGGAAATAAAAGGATAGTTGAGTTAAAGAACTTACTTGTAAGGAAGAATTTTACTTATGCTATATGCGAGTTTACTTATGTCATGAATAAGTACACTAATTCGTGAATTGATAACGTAATTAAGCTTATGTTAAGTAATGGAATAGTAAGTAAATGGGATGGTTCATTGTTTTAAGAAAAGGTTGATGATTATGTAATTCAACTTATAAGACATTATTATGTTATAAATGGAAAGTGTCCGCGATGTTAATTAGCCTGTTCCTTTTTTAGTTAATGATCATGGTCTGATAAATCTAATAGCATTTGGTATAGGTTTATATTCACCTATAAAGTTCATTATTGAAATGAAATTTTATGTTTTATGTTTATGCGAGCTTACCAAGCATTCATTGCTTATGTGGTTATCTTTCTATTACTTTACAGATTATCGGAAGCTCGATCAGTTTGGAAGCTCATCGAAGATCTATCACACTATCCATCGATTATATTGGTAGTTTTGATATGTTGGTTAAGGTTATAATGACATGTATAGGTGGACTTATGGTTGATGATTAGTTGAATGTTAGTTGATGAGTTTGGCATGTATATGTTATTTTGGGTTATGTAACCTTGGTACTTTTGGTGTCGTTTTGATGTGTGTCATTTTGACTATATGTTAATGCATGTCTGAATGGCCAAAGTGGTATTTGATGAATTGACCTCAACATGGTCAAGATATGGTATGATTTGGAAAGGTTTTGAATTATATGTGCATGATGGAAACATGGTATGTATATATGCTGGTTGTTTGGTACCATTTGGAAATTGTTGGTGTCTGTTACTTATGTGATTTTGATGCATGTGAGTAATAGTCCAAACGATAAGTTTATATTGACATGTTATAGGTCAAGTAATGTATGTTCCAAATGGTAGCAATGTGATTAAATATGCTTATGTTTAGGCCTGTTAATTTGATTGTGATTGAGGCGCCTATATGGCATATTGGTTGAATGGAATTAGGTTATTTGAATTGGTCATTTTATGCATGTTTTGGTATGTTTTGATGCATTGGTCAAGGGTGAAAATGGCTTATAGGTACATGTTTGAAATGGGTGAAGGAAATGGTTTGACTTTGGCCAATTTCTTGTCCACACGGCCTAAGACACGGACCTTTGTCTTAGCTGTATGTGACACACAGCCATGCGACACGGTCGTGTGTCCCTTGTAGGTTTTAAAGGTTTCTTTTCGAAAGTTACACGGCCTGGCACACAGGCGAGTGGCGTGGCCATGTGACCCAAGTCAGAGAGTTACACGGGCTTGGAAACTGGTTAGGACACGGTCGTGTGCCCCTAATTCGAATGCCCACACGTCCTAAGACACAGGCGTGTGTCTCGGCCGTGTGACCCCTGCAGTGTGAATTTTTTCAACTTTTTCCTTAAGGTTTCATATGTTCTTGATTTAGTCCTGAATCATTTTTAAAGTGTTTGTAAGGCTTCGAGGGCTCAAATAAGGGACGATATGCATGTGTTTGAGTGAATTATGCTATGCTTTATCTAATGTTTTGAAATGAATGTTTTAAGTTATGATTTTATGGTAATGCTCTGTAACCCTATTCTAGCGACGGATACGGGTTAAGAGTGTTACAAGAATGGCATGAAAGATGCTAGACTAATACCAATAGAAAAAAAATATGAGAGGTGTCCAAACGCACATTAACCGAGCTGACGGATAAGGCCCACAGCAAGACTTGACTTCTTTAGACAACTCTAACTTAATGTATACTAATGTATATTATACTAACAAATTAATTGAAATTTTATTGACAGATTAAATATAGATCTAACACGCACTCGAAGCACCCGGAATATAGAAAAACAGAGGAAGAATCGCAATATGATACCCCCACTTCGCAACATTAAGCCTAGAATTGAAGGAACTATGAAAAATATCTCGAAGTTGCGACACAAAAGGAAGATTTCTCAGAATCACAAAAATTCAAAGTGTGTCGTGACATCCAACCTTGATGGCGCGACATAGAAGATAGTTCCAAAAAAATTCAAAACTTGCAGGAATGTCGTGACACAAAACCTTTGTGTCGCGACATCACTGCAAGTTTCTGCAGGATTAACCTGATCCATCCGCACAACTCGATGGCTTAAGTCCTATTTCATCCGACTTTTATCCTAAAAACTCAAAATTTTAACTTAAAAACACTTTTTCTTACTTCCTAAATCTCTTTCAACTATTAAAATCTCTCTAATCCTCTCTACTCTCCAACCATTCCTTTTCAATTCAAACCCTAACCCCCAATCCTCTATTGTGATTTCTATGCTTATATTTGAGAAATAAACATCATCAAGCATTAGAGGAAAAGCAGAAACAATTGAAAAAAGGACAAGGTTAAGTGTATCTTACTTGTTTTACTATTCTATTGATTATTTTTTCTTCTCTTTGATTACTTAAAAGTTGAATATTAGAAAATGCCTCCTAGAAGAAGTGAGAAAACTTCAGTCCAAGAAACTCCGGTAGTTTTGAAGCCTAAAACTTTTAGAATCCAAACACTGAAAAATATTTTCTCGAGGTACAAGGTAGACCATTCATTCAAGAGCGAGGGTTCAAACCCTCAATGGTTTTGTGTAATGAAATTTGGACCCTAGTTAAGTACCATCGTTGGGAGCGATACTATATCACCCCCAAGGAAACCGTGATGATCTCAATTGTGCGAGAATTTTATGATTCTTTTAGAGATCAGGAAATAAAAAAAAACAAAACTGGGACACGGTAATGGTGAGAGGAGAAGAGGTGTTGGTTACCCCTATGAAGATATGTGAGTTCTATGATGTACCTTACTATAGCAAAGACTTCCTTGATAATGCTGATTTAGATAAATTTGAGGATATAGATATGGAGGATGTCATTAAAAATACTTAACTTGTAGCACCTTAAACCCGGTCTAGACGTCTAGACCAAGTCCAGAGAGTTACATCAACGGTACCAAAACACCACATTTATACACAGTCAGAATGAACCATTTAACACACAATATCCAACATAGCAATTAATTGAGTATACAATCTTTCCAAACATTATAATATCTTAGAATATCGAAATTCCTAATAGTAGTATTTAGAAGAAAGATAAAAGCTTGACCGAGCTCTCGCGGCACCGACCCGCTCAAGTTTGAGAACCACCTGAAATCCAATTAATAACAAAGTGAGTTGTGAACTCAATGTAACACCCCATACCCGAGTCTGAGGCTTAGACCGAATACGAGACATTACTATGCTTGAACTTTCTTAAACATATACTTATGGGCTATAAAATTTCGTTCCAAATTAAAAACTTCTCTTTCTTAATAAAATCAGACATTTCATGGGCCTACGAGGCCTCAGACTTACGTCCCGAAACTTTCGAAACTCATCTGGAAACTTTCTCTAGAAACAGGGGTCAAACGTTCGTGTGACTTGGGACACGCCCGTGCACCCCTAAAACATGCCCGTGTCTTTCACCTGTGGAGGATACTGGCAAATTACACACGGCCTGGACACGCCCGTGGCCCTGGCCCGTGTGTCAAACCTTGGCATTCTGACTTATCCACACGGTCTGTACACACACGCCCGTGTGCGTCAGTCGTGTGACAATTAAATTTCTAAGTGTCAAGTGCAGACTTCACACGGCCTTGGAACACGCCCTTGTGCCAACCGTGTGTATCACACGGCCTGGACAAATGGCCATGTGACCAGTCTGTGGTCTAATCTGACATAAGACACTAAGGTGCAGGAGACACACGGCCTAGACACACGCCCGTGTGTCTATCCGTGTAGGCACTTAGAGGCTATCTACCAAGCCTTTTTACCACTCTCATTTACATAAATTCATACATCATCACATAACTCCACATAGCATCAATTTAACTCTTGAATTAAAGACATTTAATCATTTAAAGAGACAAAGACTTCATCCCATACACTAGGGAGAACTATATCGAATGCAATTATAATTGTAACTTAAGCCATCATCTATGGCTATACACAACCAATCTCTAAGTTCTCTTAGGCCAACACAATTTGGCTACAACAATTAGAACTTAATCAACTCTAAAAGAATCCCTATACATGCCATGACTCATAAGAACTTGAAACACCATACCAAGCGTTTATTCAATAGTGTGAAAACATCTCTGGTGGCCTCTAACCCGAGCTAGTTAAAATAACCTATAAGAGATGGGAAAAGAAAAGGGGTAAGCAATAATGCTTAGTAAGTTCATCTGCATAAACTGACAAATACTGACATTTATTGAATACATATAACCACAAGGTATTATACTGAGTTTTTCTCATTAACTCATGGTAACTTAACCACTCTTGAAGCTTACTCATTCTATCTCTTACCACATTCACCTCATGCCACAAGCCAACTGCTCGTGTTAAATAGCACCCATTCCTGCACTGATCGTCAGGTAATCACATAGAACAAAACATCAAGCAATTTCAATAAGCTACTCATACTACAAATCTCTCGGTGGTTTCGCACTCATCCCACCATTAAATCTCTAATAGGGTGGTATCGCACACAGCCACCAATCATTTATAAGCGATGGTATCGCACACAGCCCATCGATTTCTAATTAATCAGGTGATAACGCACATAGCCACCGATAATAATATAGTTGATGGTATCGCACTCAGCCCGTCACTACCATCAATAAGGTGATACCGCACATAGCTCACTGTTATTTTACATTCGTGGATAGTAATCCGCAAGTATATCTCTATTTCAAATGTTCATTCGAGAACATCCGCACCTACTTTTATTCTTACTTAACTTTCTACGATACTTGTTCGCATTCACACAATGCATCCATAAACCTATCCCATGCAACTAAGGTGCATTAATTACACATATCCCACTAGGAGTTCAGCATATATTGAATTCATCTCCATTCAATTCTAACACATACTTGTGCTTCTCGTGGTACAACCACTTACATTCAACATATCCGTTGAATCATTCAAATTGTTAACTAACTCTCTTGAGTCTCATACACATAGTTCTCATTAACATTATACCCTAATAAGGTCCTACATACATTAACATGTCGATGCCATGTCCCTGACATGGTCTTATACGAACTCTTACACCGAGGCCATATTCCAATATGGTCTTACTCGAGACTTTAACCATCATCATATCATGCTATACACATTTCAATTCTATTGACATTTCATCAAAAGATATTTCATGCATTCATATGGTAAATATACATTCCATATCACATTGGAACGTTAAATTAACTCGTACGTAATTACCAAGTTTGCACGTGAACTTACCTCGATGTCGAAAGGGCCGAAAAGGACCTTTTTGCCCACCTTTCTCTTTTCACCCATTCTAGGTCCGAAACTCGTTTTCTTTGATCTAGAATAATGGAATTTACTGATTTAATCATTTATAAATCATAATACACCATAATCTACACTTTAGGCAAAAATGACTATCTTGCCCCTACATTTTGGCAAAATTACAATTTTGCCCCTAGGCTCGTAAATAAATTTTCATCTCAATTTCTTATTAAGCAAGCCTAGCTGAACATTTAATCCTCTTATAACTATCAACAATTCCATCTATTTCATGCCTTAATGAACAAATTACAACTTTTGCATTTTAGTCCCAAATAGGTGTTTTCATGGCAACACCTTTCATAAAAGTTGTTTCTCATCATCCTATCATTCATTTTCTTCCATAAAAACTCATCAAACAACATAAACTCTCTCATGGCAAGTTTCTAGACTTTCAACCATGTTGCAAATTAATCCTCCCATTAGCTAGCTTAAGCTTTGGGGACTCCAAAAATGTAATTTTCATAAAAAATAAGCATCAAAATCACTTACTTGAATGGAGTAAAGCTTACTGAAATTTGAAGCTTTCAAACCTCTCCCATGGCTGATATTTTTGGTTGAAGAAGAGAAGAAATAAAAAGATGATAGCTTTAGCTTATATCATCTTATTTTATTCAATTTTCCAACTAATATCACCATCTTTCTATCATAATAAATGCTCTTGTCCCCTATATATTATTATGGCTGGCCAACTCACTAAATTAAGGCCAAATTTCACAATTGGGTCCTCCAATTAATAATCCATAGTTATTTGGCACCTCTAGAAAATAAAATAGAACTTTCACACTTTATGCGATTTAGTCCTTTTTCACAATTTAGCTAGAAATCCCTAAAATTAAGGCACCAAAATTTTCATGCACCCTTATAAACATGTTATAATACATAACATATCATGAAAATAATTTTCTATAACCTCGAATTAGTGATTCCGAGATCACTGTTCCGACTAGACCCTAAATCGGGCTGTTACACTCAATGCATAAAAGAAGTTTGTTCAACTTTTCGAACTCAAAGATTCGATTTGCTTATGGAAGCATTTCTAGTTTAGATTCGAGACAGATTAATTACAGATGCAGAAAAAATTTCAGTTTCATATAGAGAACAGATCAGATTTAGATGCAGATATTCCTAACCCCCATCCGCTACACACCATCTTCGGCCATCCTAACACACTGTTAAGGACATTCAATGCCAAGCCAACCCTACACACCATAGAGTGTATGTTTGACACGTTTACAAAAATGCAGCTTAGCTGTTAGATCGTAATGCGACGAAGCGCTAGAATCAAAATTATCCACATAGTGGCTTAGCCACTAATTTAGAGCCACAATATCACAACCCATGCAGATGTAGAGTACAGATATCCACAATATGTATTCAGTTATTCTAAATTGTTTTACAAGTAGATAACAGTTTAACATCAGATTAAGTATCACAGTACACATATATTTATGGTATTCATACGTCTGTCACAGAGTATCAGAGAGTTCTCTTTTAGTCAAATTCAGTTCATTCATACAATGGGGAAGTCAATATCAGTCCTAGGCAACATTTACGACCTAAAAAACGGGTTTTGGGCCTTTTTTACATGCCACACGGCCTGGACACACACCCATGTGGCTAACACGGCCTAGGCACATGCCCATATCCTCTGCCCGTGTGGTTCTAAAATGTAAACAGAGAGTTACACGGCTTGAACACACACTCGTGTGAGTCACACAGCCTGGGCACACGCCCGTGTGCTTGCCCGTGTGGTCTTAAGTCACAAACAGTGAGTTACACGGCCTAGAGACAGACCCGTGTCCTTTACTCGTGTGAACTTTGCACTAACATGGCTACACAGGCCTGGACACATGCCCATGTGCCTTTCCCGTGTGGCTCCAAATCGGTGACCCACATGGCCTGGGCACACGCCCGTGTGCCTGGCCGTGTTGCGTCGACAATCATCTTTTTTGGCGATCGAAATTCGTGAAAAATGAAGTTTTTGGCATGCATTTGAAGAGATTTTGGAGTAGAAATAACACGGAGAAATCCCGGAACCTAATTTAACCATTCAACAACCAATCAAACAACTATAACAATGAATCAATGTATACTTTAACACTTAAGCAAACGTGTTGAAACCTCGATGTTAACTTTCGACGATGAACGCTTACCAACAATTCAACATTGCTAAATCAACACAACACGCGAAGGATCACTTCCCTCTGTACTCATGCCTAAGAAAAAAAAATGACTAATTATCAGAGAGTTTATGTAAAATAGTCAGAGAATTCCCAATTAGCAATGCAACAAAAAACTAATGAAACTTCGTAGAAGTTAAAGGATTCTGATAGAACTTACATAGAAATCTTCCAACAACTTAAGGGTCTCACTAATTCTGATATTCACTTGTCAAACACAATTGAGAAGGAGAAATCAAAGGAGTAAAAAGAAGAAAGAAAAGAAAAGAAAAAATAAAAAGAAAGAAAAGGAAAGAAGAACATGTCAAGAAACCAAGAAAGAAAATGTTCAAAATTTGTCTTAACCACCATCTAGTTTTCCGATAGCATGCAAAAATTTCTCCTAACGCATACGATGGGATTTGAACTCGGGACCAGACAGAATACAAATGCTTAACCAGGAACCAACTAGCTCATTCTTGACATAGATTTACACAGAATTGCACTTAACTACATAACACATGGATAGGGGTTGTTTTAAAAATAACAAAACTTTTAACGATGCAACTTGAACTCCAGACCTTAAACACAATCACAGAGCGAAGAACCAAAGATACAGAGATTAATTATTGTAGATTCTCACAATTAAATTCTCAAAATTTTGGGGTGTTACAACTCACTCCCTCTAAAAGAAATTTACCTGACTCAAACATATATGGGTACCACTACTGGATCGATTCTTCAGGTTCCCACGTGGCTTCCTCAGTACCATGGTTACACCACAGAACTTTTACTAGAGGAACAGTTTTCTTCCTCAGTACCTTAACATCAAGTTCCAAGATCTGGACAGGTTCCTTCTCGAATGTTAAAATCAGACGTAACTCGATCTCGTCGACAGGAACAATATGCGATGAATCAAATCGATACTGTCTCAACATTGAGACATGAAACACATCGTGAGTTTGTTCTAACTTAGACAGTAATTCTAACTGATACGCAACAGGTCTGACACGCTTCAAGATACGATAAGGTCCAATAAACCTCGGGCTCAGCTTGCCCTTGCGTCCAAATAAGAGAACCTTTTTCCACGGTGATACCTTCAAAAACACCTGATCACCTACAGAAAACTCAATATCTTTTCTTTTTAAATCAGCATAAGACTTCTGTCAGTTAGAGGTGACTTTTAGATGATCACGAATCACTTTCACACTGCTTTCAGTTTCAAAAACCAGCTCGAGACCCAATATCTGGCGTTCACTTAATTTGGTCCAACATAGAGGAGTACAGCACCTACGACCATACAAGGCCTCTTAAGGTGCCATCTGAATACTAGACTAGAAGCTGTTATTGTATGCAAACTCAGCCAATGATAGATAATCTTCCCAACTAGCCCGGAAGTCTATGACACAATCCCGGAGCATATCCTCTAAGATTTGAATAACTCGCTCAGACTGTTTGTTGGTCTGAGGGTGATATGCAATGGTAGAATTAAGTCAGGTGCCTAAGGCCTCATGAAGTTTCTTCCAGAACTGAAACGTGAATCGCGGATCTCTATCAGAGATAATTGAGACTGGAATTCCGTGTAGTCTCATAATTTTAGCAATATACAGTTTAGCTAACTTTTGTAGGGAGTAATCTGTTCGGATAGGTATGAAGTGAGTGCACTTGGTCAATCGATCAATGATGACCCAAACCGAATCTTTCTTGGTGGGGGTTAAAGGAAATTAGAAACACAGAAATATACACACTTTTTCATGCCCTTTTTAACTCAAATTCATGCAATTTCGTAGAAATTCTTGTCGAAAAATATATAATAATTATAAAATAATTAAATTGTACTTAAATTATTAACATGTTGAATTTTAGTTAATTTTATAATTAATTTTGATTAATTTTGATTTATTTTTGATAGATTCGTACAAATGACAAAAATTGGCTCGACAGACACTACTGGAAGCACAAAACCGAGAAGCGATTTTGAAGCATCGAGGCAAATTAATTTTTATGCCTAAGATATTCCAAATTGTGAATATTAATTCATAATGTAATTAATTTTAATTTTAATCCAAATTATTTTGGGTTAAATAATTATTATTAATTAATTATGAAAAGAGGCCCAGTTGAGCTGAACCGATCCAACCGAGCACTGGGCTGCCCAAAACCATCCCACATGCTGACCCAATCAGATTTTTTGGCTGATTATTTGGCTTGCAAAAAAGCTCTTGAAGCTTCCTTGAATTTGCATTCAAACCCCTCCACTATTCAAGCCTTCCTAGATTTGCCCCTACTTTAAAATTGCAAGTTTGAAACCTTCAAACTTGCCACATGTGTGTCTGGCCATGGGGGAGTCTATGGCTGCTGATTTTTGCTATTTTTAGCAGCCATCTCAACCTATAAATGCCCCCTTTTCTGCTCATTTCAAACACACCTAAAAAATTCTCATCCTTTCACTTCTCTCTCACTTTCTCTCTTCAAAACCCTTCATTTGTTCTTCATTTTCCTTCCCATTCCCTTGCCGATTTCACCTCTTGGAAAAGAGTCCTTCAACAACCATTTGAAGCAACATTCAAATGTTTGTGAAAACCTCGATTCAATAAGAACAAGAGAGAAGGAGGAGCAGAGCTAGTCAAGCCTCGGAGAAACACCGGATTTGATTCTTGTTCCTTATCCTTTAAATTTTATCATTGTTGTTATGAATATGTCTATGAATACTTGTGATGTTGATATGTTTAATTTAATTAATATGGCTTAAATTTAATTCGTGTTAGTTTGATTGCATTTCATCCACTTGATTTATTAAAATTATGTTTGTGTTGTTATAGGTCTTGGTAAAATATTTGATTAAGTAAAATCATGACTAAGTTATTCTTGCATTATAATTGTAAGGTGACTAATGAATTAATTACAATACTTAATTAGTGCATGTTTAATCTTCTAAGGTAGTTGAGGGTTAAATTAGCGACAGTATTAAACAACACATTGGCCTTGCATAACTTGCAAGATTATTGTGATTAAACTGTTTCAGGGTAGGAATACATTGTTACCTCACTTAATCTTTTTTGTGCTTATGAAGATTGATTAATTATTTGAATTCACATTGGAAAATGTTCAAGAGGTTAGTAATTTAATAAGTATGTATGAGCAATAGTTAGCAAATTACCGAGTTGCCGTGAATTTATTCGTAACAACATGAGCATGAGTTTAATAATTCTAAGTTAAGAAATATAATTAATTTAACACAATTATGTCATCTTGATTAAAATCATTTTTTGAAATCGTGCATTGGAACTTTTACTTTTATTTTATTTTATTTTACTTAGTTAAATTTTAGTTTTAAAATCACTTCTTCAAAATCATAATATTTTTCCTTTACCAAATTGTTTTAATTGCATTCATAAATAAATTCTTTTCACAATCCTGTGGGTACGATAACTGATTGTACTAGAAAGCATATATGTTTTCTCCCCACTTATTGGTTAATTTGTTCCCATTTAGTTGCCCTTAGCATACATTTTAGCATGTTCAGTTTAGTAAATTGTATTTTATAACTCAGCGAATCCTAGCTTATTTTATCTTTAATTTTGCTATCTTTCTGTACTAATGTCGCTGGATGAGTTAATTCCAGATTACGTCCATAATTGTCACTGCAGTTGATAGATGTTCGCAATGTTGCTGCATGAGTTAATTCCAGATTGCGTCCAGAATTGTCACCACAGTTGACAGTTTTCTAATAAGAGCCAACCATGCGTGAGCTGTCCAGTCCGGTGTAACTACCCTGTACGAACAAGGATAGAATAATCTTGAGGGAAGGACAGCTGTACTATTGAAGAAAACATAAAAGGATAACATGAGAAGAATGAAGGGAGGACTTTTTGCTGGACCACCATTCTCTTACCCTATTTTGAAGCTTGCGGCCATGGCAGCTTGAGCCTTCTTTGGGTGAGCCAACTTGAAGACTGATGCAGATCAACTCTTGATGAGGAGATCTAAGTGCAGAACAAGGGGGAATGGAGAGATTCAATCTAGTAGCCTAGGAATAGTATTCTCTATTCAATTCTTTCTTATTTCTTTGAAAACGCTGGTGATTACTCCATGTTTTCTACTGTATGGAAGTATAATGAATGCTTTGTTAAATTTTATCTTATTAGATCTTATTTTTATTGTTTAATCTCGGGGGTTTGAATGTTCTAAACACGGAAGTGTTATTATAATCACTAACACTAGAAGGTGCAGTGACAGTTTGAGCTAATAAGCATTTCAGCGGAAGTTGAGTAAGGACTAAAGGAATTTAGTCCATTTGTTCTTAATAGTGCCATACTGCCATCATCAAAAGGTGAGGTTAATATGCATGGTTAAGTCCTAGATTAATTAAAAGAGTAGCATTTGGTAAGATATATATTAAATTTTATTGCGTCGACAATCACCTATCTTTTATACCTTATGAGTACTTAGTATACTGCTGAAGATTCATGTTGGGGATCCCAGTTTATCCATAGCATACTTTATCTTATTGTTTTCGAGTTATTACTTCGACAACTATCCTCACAATTTATCTCGTTTCTATCTAGTTATTGCACCTACATTAATAGACAAAAGACAACCATCGTTGTGGGATCGATATCCGACAGACTTACATCTGTCAATTATACTTGCATCAATAGTGTACGCTTGCACATTATTGCTGTGACATTTACAGTCGATCAAGTTTTTGGCACCGTTGCCGGGGATGCCATTTGTTTGATGTTTATTTTTGCTCGTGAGTGTCTTTATACTTTGTTTTCCTTATATAATAATTAGGATTCACTAACTTGTTTTCTCTTTGTTTGCTATTTTTTTATTAATTTCATTTTTGGTGTTTTATGACCCGGAGCAATTCGGATTTTCTTGCCGACTTTGATCCAGAAATTGAAAGAAATGTTCAAAGAAGACTTCGAGAACAAAGAAATATGGATTTACTAGGGGATAATACAACCATATCTTTTTCACAGTTCTGGCGCTCTGAGCGCTTTACATCCTCGGTAATTTTTGCCTTCTTAACAAGGGCAGCAAAGTCTCATTCCCTCTGCGGAGCTATCAGCACCCTCAACTCATCTCGGAGGCCATCCTCGAAACGCACATAGCGTTCATACTCAGTTACGACTATACCACGAGCATACCAACTCAGTCGTAGAAACTCTGCCTCATACTCTGCCACAGACCTATTCCCCTAGATCAGACTCAGAAATTCCTTCCTCCGGGCATCCACATAACTCTCCCCAACATATTTTCCTTGAAAGGCCGCCTTAAAAAAGTCCCATGTCAAATGATCAGCCTACGTACCCTCTCTTACAGTGAGCCACCATTGGTATGCCTCGTCTCACAGTAAGGACACTGCTCCTTTTAATTTTTGTTCCACAGTTGTAACACCCAAAACCCGGCCTAGACGTTATGGCCGAATCTGGCATGTCACGTTGATGTGTCTTTCGAAAATTGGACTTGTTGGTAGAAATTCATTTCTGAGTTGAAATCTCTTTGTTAAAACTCAAATCATCTTAACCATTTACTAACCAATTAAAATGTCTTTACTTTAAAAACATTGTTTGTTGCGGAAGCAATATCCAAAATGTTGCGAAAACGCGGTGTTTGAAAATAGTTAATCTTTTTGAAAACCAGCGTTCTATCACTATCAGTTAAGTATCAAATAAATAAAGCTAAAATAACATAACTCAGGTTTACGAGGCCTTATTACAGAATCAATAGCCCAATAAGAAATTTAAATATATAAGTCTAAAACAACCATCAGCAAATGTGTCGCCATCTCAGAGTCCCTCGCGGCTCCATATCGTCTAAGGCTGGGGATTACCTGCACAGTTAAAAGAAAAGGGTGAGTTACGAGAACTCAGTGTGTAATCCCCCTATCACTCAATCAGTGATACATGAAGTAACAATCTGGGCCTGAGCCCTGTTCAGTAACAAAACACTGTGGGCTTGTAACACCCCAAACCCGGCCCATGCGTTATGACCGGATTTGACATGTCACATGAGAAAAACATGTTAAATCCTTTTTATTCATACTAAAATAGGTATTATTTTGTTATAATCAAGAAAATAAGTTTGATTTGATAAAGTATTTCAAACCTCGAAGGTTGATTGATAAATCGATAATTTGAACTAGAGATCTTATAAACCATGACTTTTGAAAATATTATTGAAAATTCGAGAGAAAATTTCCGAGTTAAAATATTTCTAAAAGTTTGTTATGAAATCCCTTTGTTAATCTATTTTGGAAAATCTTTATTTAAGTTTTTAGTAAAATTCCCATTTAAAACAATTCAAGCAAAATAAAAGTACGTCAAACATAAAGCAAAAGTAAAATACTCCAGAGGCCTTATTACATCATAAAAAAAAACCCAAAACAGTAAAGTGAACGGAAATAGAAATCTAAAGTTCAAAATAAAACACCATTTCTGAAGTATGGCCTCCACCGAATCATCCACGGCCCAAGTCCACATTACTGAACATTACCTGCAAGGGTTAAGGAAACGGGTGAGTTACTAGAACTCAGTGTATAATCCCCTTACCGTTGTCCACTGGGCCTGAACCCATTTAGCATCATCTTGGGCCTAATCCCATTTACATAACAGAATATATATATGTGCAATGTATGTAACCCAACCCATCCATCCAACACACCCCTGTACCAACCTATCACACCTGTGGGGATCAAGTTAACCCACCCCGCCAATCACACCAAATCGTAGGCAAATTGCCATTTATAATAATTTATTTTGGCCAAGCCACCGATATCATACGTAAACATTATACTAAACATTTTATTGTGGCAATGCCACCAGGCTACACTTCTTTCCATCATTTTTCGCATCCCATGCAATATATGAAAATGCAGCATACATAATAAGATATTCACATATAAATAGCAACCATTAATCAAGTAATTTATTACAATGACTCGGCCCATTTAAGGCTTTCTAGCAAATCGGCCCTCTAGGGGCATTTTCGTAATTCGGCCCATAAGGGCATTTTCGTAATTCGGCCCAAAAGGGAATTTTCGTAAATTTAACAATTTTAATGTTGATTTTGTCAAATCTTTCAAAATAGTATACTTTAAGCAAATTCCTCATTTTATGCCAATTTTTACGATTTTTAGCCGTATAATAATAACAATCTACTATTCGACATGTTACCGAACCATAATTCTACGGGATTACGGTGTGAGATTACACACCTGATTACGGTAAGTATTAAACTCTCTTGATCGTCGGCACCTATGACAACATAACACTCGATTAATCTAACGGACGAGATTTTTATTAATCCAAAACTAAACCAAGTGATCGATAATACTTAATCTCAAAGTCGTGAACGACCACGATTTGTCAATTCTCACCGGATGATGGTCCACAACCCGGTGGAAAATCCTGAATCGCCGATACCTCAAAATCGTGAACGACCACGATTTGTCGATTCTCACCGGATGATGGTCTACAACCCGGTGGAAAATCCTGAACCACCGATACTGCCCTTCGCTTGAACTTAGGCGTAAGAATCGCAAATCCACTCCTTTTGTGTTCTCCAATCGCTTTCCCTTTCAAATCGGTACCACTAGCCTCTATCGGATAAAATCTTAGTCAAAACGATATTACAACATATATCGATTGTCTAAGGAAAAAGAGTTCGACTTACCACTATTTCCGTAGAATCAACAAGTGAATAACAACAGGCGATTTAGTCCCTATAATAATCGATTAGACAAATCTATCATTCTGTTTTAACATAATAAACAAATATTGAGAGATATCGAGATGAACTTTAAAGGAATCCTTTACCCTAATAATAGTAGATCCAACTTTCACCGATTGGACTTATGACTAGAATTGAATCGTCACTGATGTGGTATTCGGCCACCCACTATAACACTAGGAAAAAGTATTGATCACAACATGAGAGTGATGGAGAGAGTGATGTTTCGATAAGAAACAAAGTAGACTAACCGAATAACGATGAACACACATTTTCGACTAGGAAGAAAAAGAAAAAGAAATGAAAAGAGGGATATAAGATCACTTACTGATTCGATTAAGAAGAGATTATCCAACACGAAAGGAAAAGAAATGAAGAAGAAGTAGGGTGGTAATGGGTTCGGCTATGGAGAGAATTGAACAAGAAAGTTTGATCACAAGTTAATTTCAATTTAAGAAAAGAGAAAAAGGTTGATGAAATGATCAAAAGAAATGGATGGAGGAAGAGTGCCTTGGTAGTTTCGGCTATCAAAAGAAAATAGGCAAAAGTAGGTTAAGGGTTACGGCAAAGCAAGGGAGAAAAATGAACAATTTTGGACTAGGAAGTTTCGGCCAAAGCAAGGGAGAAAAATGAATAATTTTTTTTTTTGGTCTTGAGTGATTCGGCAAGAAAGGAAAAAAAAGTTTGGAAAAGAAACACAAAGTGTTCAAACAAAAGAAGAAAAAAAAATACCTCTCAAGCACCAAAACTAGCAAAATGACTTGCAAAATTCGGCTCTCCCTTCCCCCTAACAAAACCGTGTGAAACTCTTGCCAAAAGGATAGATGTTGACCATAAACTTCTTTCCAAAACATCTTCCCTAAAACCGGGCAACATATCCCCCTTCTTGCTCCTTTCTTTTACTCCTTTCCATACACTCCTCCTTACCATATTTCCTTAGCCACCTTTCCATAATTAAAAAGTCCACCTTACCAAAAATACAACCATGGCCGACACTATGGATGGATAGCACAAAAATTAATCAAAATTTTGCACTAGGTGGGATTCAAACCCCACCCCTCAAGCCCATATATGCAATGCCACACCACTCCTCTTCTAGCTTCACTTGTGCTAGAAAAATGCACACTTATTTCCATAAGCTTGGATGCTACTTACCTTCTCTCCTTAAAGTGCTTAAACACCAAAATTTTACTAAGGCCCAACTCAACCCCGAGCCTTCTTAGGACCTTAAAACCTACACAATTAATACTTTTAACTAGCCTATCGCAAGATATAATGCAACACATAAAATTCTAAATTTTAGGATGTTACAATTCTACCCCCTTAAAGAAAATTTCGGCCTCGAAATTTACCTGATTAAAAGAGATGAGGATATTGTCACTGAATCGCGTCCTCAGACTCCCATGTAGCTTCCTCCGATCCGTGATTACACCATAATACTTTGACTAACGGTACCGACTTCCTTCTCAGCACCTTAACGTCCTGATCTAAAATCTGTACTGGCTCCTCTTTAAAAGACAAGTCAGGTCTTAACTCAACTTCCTCCACTGGCACTACATGAGATGGATCCGAACGATAACGCCATAACATCGATACATGGAATACACTATGTATCTGATTTAACTCCAGAGGTAACTCAAGTTGATAAGCCACTGGTCCAACATGCTTCAGTACCCGGTAAGGTCCGATGACTCTAGGGCTCAACTTGCCCATCCGTCCAAATCTAAAGATCTTTTTCCAAGGTGAGACCTTCAGAAAGACCTGATCACCCACCGCGAATTCTATATCCTTACGCTTCAGGTCCGCGTACGATTTCTGTCTGTCCGAAGCTTCTTTTAACCGTGCTCGAATTACCTTAACTTTTTCCTCCGTCTCTCGAGATCAAATCAGACCCAACAAGCTGCCGCTCCCCATTTCGATCCAACAAGTAGAGTCACGACACCTATGACCATACAACGCCGTAGGGTGCCATCCGGATCTTTGGATTGGTAGTTTGTTGTTGTAAGCAAACTCTGCCAACGGTAGGAAATCTTCCCAACTACCCCTGAAATCGATCATACAACCTCTTAACATATCTTCTAGAATCTGGATTCTCTCCAACTGACCATCTGATTACGGATGAAACACCGTGCTGAAATTTAACCTTGTACCCAAAGCGTCATGTAAAGCCTTCCAAAACCGTGATGTAAACCTAGGGTCCCTGTCCGATATAATAGACACTGGTACCCCATGTAACCTCACGATCTCTGCTACATACAACTTGGCCAACTTCTACAATGAATAATCCGTACGACCAGGTAGGAAATGAGCAGTCTTCGTTAACCGATCCACTATTACCCATACAGAATATTTTTTAGTAGGCGTTAAGGGTAACCCACTAACAAAGTCCATCGTTATCCTTTCCCATTTCCATAATGGAATTTTCACCGGTTGTAGCAACCCTGACGGTAATTGATGTTCTGCCTTCACCTGCTGACATGTTAAGCACTTACTCACGAAATGAGTAACCTCCCGTTTCAACCCTGGCCACCAATACTGCTCACGGAAGTCTCGGTACATCTTATTTTCCCCGGGGTGCATAGCGTATGGACTACTATGCGCCTAACGCAGAATCATTTTCCTTATTTCCTAATCCTTGGGCATACAAATTCTTCCGCGGAAACACAATACTCCGTCACTATTCAATTCAAAATCCCCTATCTCACCACCTTCCACTTGCTGAAGTAAAGAACCCAACCTTTCATCTAATAACTGCTTTTCCTTAATCTGACTTACCCACACAGGCTTCACCTAAAGTTCGGCTAACAGACTACCATCTTCATAAAGGCTGAGATGAGCGAACATCGCTCTCAAATCTGATATCACCTTACGACTCAACGCATCTGCCACTACGTTAGCCTTTCCTAGATGATACTCGATTGAGAAGTCGTAATCTTTCAACAGTTCTATCCACCTCCGCTGTCTTAAGTTCAAATCCTTCTGGGTAAGGAGGTACTTCAGACTCTTATGATCCGTATAGATAATCGACTTTTCCCCGTACAAATAGTGTCTCCAAATCTTCAGAGCAAACACCACTGTGGCTAACTCCAAATCATGAGTGGGATAGTTCACCTCATGCGGCCTTAATTAACGAGATGCATAATCCACCACCTTTCCACCTTGCATCAACACACATCCCAAGCCCGTGTGTGACGCATCACAATAAACAATAAACTCCTTACCAGCCTCAGGTTGAATCAATACTGGTGCTTCTGTCAGAATCTTCTTCAATTTCTCAAAGCTCTCTTGCTGCTTATCTGACCACACAAACGGTACTCCCTTACGCAACAGCTTAGTTAGGGGTGTAGCAATCAACGAAAACCCTTCAACGAACCGCCTGTAATATCCAGCCAACCCTAGAAAACTCTGAATTTTGACCACTGTCTTTGGTGGTTTCCAGTCCAACACAGCCTCGACTTTCCGAGGATCAACTCTAATTCCTTTGGCAGACACAACATGCCCCAAAAAGGTCACTTTCTTCAGCCAAAATTCACACTTGCTGAATTTGGCATACAGTTGCTTCTCCCTTAATGTCTGCAATACTACCAGCAGATACGAATCATGCTCTTCTTCATTCTTTGAGTACACCAATATATCATCTATGAACATCACCACAAACCGGTTTAAGTAGGGTTGGAAGACTCGGTTCATCATGTCCATAAATACAGCTGGTGCATTTGTCAACCCGAACGACATTACCAAGAACTCATAATGCCCATAACGAGTTCGAAATGCAGTCTTATGAATATTAGCCTCCTTGACCTTAAGCTGGTGATATCCCGATCTCAAGTCTATCTTCGAGAACACCGAAGCTCCTTGCAGCTGATCGAAGAGATCGTTGATCCTCGGTAACGGATACTTGTTCTTGATCGTTAACTTATTCAATTGTCTATAATCGATGCACATATGCATCAACCCATCCTTCTTTTTAACGAATAAAACTGGCGCTCCCCACGGTGACACACTTGGTCGAATGAATCCGCTATCAAACAACTTCTAAATTTGAGCTTTAAGCTCTGCTAACTCCTTCGGCGCCATTCTATAAGGAGCAATAGACACCGGAGCCGTTCCTGGCAATAGCTCAATGCCAAACTCTACCTCCCGATTCGGAGGCAATCCTGGAAGCTCCTCGGGAGAGACGTCCGAAAACTCTTTCACCATTCTGACACTTTCTATCATCAACTCTTTGGCATCCAAATCACTGATAAAGGCTAAGAACGCTCCACACCCCTTTCGCACCAACTTTTCTGCCTTTAAAGCAGATACCACATTAGACAGATAGTTTCTTCTTTCACCTATCATCATCACTTCATTATCCTCTGAAGTTCTTAGCACCATCTGTTTTGCAGCACAATCTAAGTTCGCACGGTGCTTCACCAACCAGTCCATGCCCAAAATAAGGTCGAACTCACCGAATGGCAGTTCCATCAAATTCGTTAGAAATATTTCCCCCTGAATCTCTAAGGGCACATCCCTAAACAACTTATTTACTATCACCGACTGTCCTAAAGGGCTAATTACAGTGGTTTCTCTAGTAGCAATCTCAGATCTAATATTCAGATTTCCAGATATCGCACAAGCAACATATGAATGGGTGGATCCAATATCTATCAAAGCAGTAACAGGTACATCAGATATGAAGAACGTACCGGTTATTACATCAGGTGCATCGCCATCCTCTCGACGTCGACCGCATAGACCAACCCCGGTTTGCATCTCGCCTCCGCGTTACCCCTATTACCCGGCACCTCTACCCGTGCACCCGACCTCGCCCCACGCCATTACCATTCGACGACTGCCCCATGGCCTCTCGGTGGCTGCTGAGCAACATCGTTATGAACACCCTGAGCCTGAGAAGGCTGTCGAGGACAATCCTTAAATCGATGATCTTTGGAACCACATCTGTAACAACCACCGATTCTCTTCCAGCATTCACTCGGGTGAAGTTTTCCACAATCCACACATGGCTGTAACTGATTAGTAGCAGCTGGTACTCTCGCTCGAGCTGGCTCCTCATTCCTGAGCCTCTTCTGAAACCCTCTAGCAGGACCTGAGTACCCAGAGTCTCTCTTGTTCCTGCCCCTATCCTTGTCTCGGTTTTCCCTCTCCGAGTGTTTAACCTCTTCAGCTATCTTGGCTTTCTCCACCTGTGTGTAAAAATTCCTCTACTTTTATGGGGCTATCAGTACCCGTAACTCATCACGCAACCCGTCCTCAAAATGCACACAATGTTCGTAGTCAGTCAGCACTATTCCTCGGGCATACCGACTCAGACGTAGAAATTTCGCCTCGTATGCTGCCACAGATTTACCTCTTTGGACAAAATTCAGGAACTCCTTCCTTCAGGCATCCACATAGCTAGCCCCGATATATTTTTCTTGAAATGAGGTTTTAAAGAATTCCCAGGTAATGCGATCAGCCTGAGTGCCTTCCCGAACAGTGAGCCACCACTGATACGCCTCGTCTCTCAACAATGACACAGCTCCTTTCAGTTTCTGCTCATCTGTGCAATCCAGGTTGTCCATAATCCGCTCCACTACCTCAAGCCAGTATTCTGCTACACTTGGGGCTACACCCGAAATACCCCTAAAGATTTCAGCCCCATTCGATCTGAGTCACTCAGATACCGATCCACGAGCTACCGACCCAGTTCTTGCCCCAGCGACCCTTTCCAGAACTCGCAACATCGCTTGGGACAGTGCGTCGTCCTCTCCCATTCAATCGTGTGACCCAACTTCAGTCGCAGGTGACGCAGGTGCGTCCATTTCAGGCATATGTCCCGATGCCTCAGACACAACTCTAGCACCTCGGCCTCTACCACGGCCACGTCTACTGCGTCCACGTCCTCTAGTGCTCATATTTGCTAATTCGATTTAATCTGATTAAGAGTCTTATGAATCAGTATGCTATTTCAGTGTTTATTAAACAATATTTTATGAAGTATAGGAAGTAAAGTCATTTTCGCAAAACGCATCCTATAGTCTCAATCTCTATAGTTTCAGCTCCTAAAACTAAAATATCTAGAGTGTTTCTACAGTCATACCACAATAATCATAATCATAAAATGATAACATATACTTACTTGACTTGGTGCTGGATACCCGTGGTGCCATACTTCATTTAAAACATGCATTTATAATTTAAAAAAATTAAACATCTTTGGAAAATGTTTTTGAACCCAAACCACAGCCGAGTTTTGCAACCGGGCTCTGATACCATTAAATGTAACACCCCAAACCCGGCCCATGCGTTATGACCGGATTTGACATGTCACATGAGAAAAACATGTTAAATCCTTTTTATTCGTACTAAAATAGGTATTATTTTGTTATAATCAAGAAAATAAGTTTGATTTGATAAAGTATTTCAAACCTCAAAGGTTGATTGATAAATCAATAATTTGAACTAGAGATCTTATAAACCATGACTTTTGAAAATATTATTGATAATTCGAGAGAAAATTTCCGAGTTAAAATATTTGTAAAAGTTTGTTATGAAATCCCTTTGTTAATCTATTTTGGAAAATCTTTATTTAAGTTTTTAGTAAAATTCCCATTTAAAACAATTCAAGCAAAATAAAAGTACGTCAAACATAAAGCAAAAGTAAAATACTCCAGAGGCCTTATTACATCATAAAAAAACCCAAAACAGTAAAATGAACAGAAATAGAAATCTAAAGTTCAAAATAAAACACCATTTCTGAAGTATGGCCTCCACCGAATCATCCACGGCCCAAGTCCACATTACTGCACATTACCTGCAAGGGTTAAGGAAACGGGGTGAGTTACTAGAACCCAGTGTATAATCCCCTTACTGTTGTCCACTGGGCCTGAACCCATTTAGCATCATCTTGGGCCTAAGCCCATTTACATAACAGAATATATATATGTGCAATGTATGTAACCCAACCCATCCATCCAACACACCGCCGTACCAGCCTATCACACCTATGGGGATCAAGTCAACCCACCCCGCCAATCACACCAAATCGCAGGCAAATTGCCATTTATAATAATTTATTGTGGCCAAGCCATCGATTCATATGTAAACATTATAATAAACATTTTATTGTGGCAATGCCACCAGGCTACACTTCTCTCCATCATTTTTCCCATCCCATGCAATATATGAAAATGCAGCATACATAATAAGATATTCACATATAAATAGCAACCATTAATCAAGTAATTTATTACAATGACTCGGCCTATTTAAGGCATTCTAGCAAATCGACCCTCTAGGGGCATTTTCGTAATTTAGCCCATAAGGGTATTTTCATAATTTGGCCCAAAAGGGCATTTTTGTAAATTTAGCAATTTTAATGTCGATTTTGTCAAATCTTTCAAAATAGTATACTTTAAGCAAATTCCTTGTTTTATGCCAATTTTTACGATTTTTAGCCGTATAATAATAACAATCTACTATTCGACATGTTACCGAACCATAATTCTACGGGATTACGGTGTGAGATTACACACCTGATTACGGTAAGTATTAAACACTCTTGATTGTCGGCACCTATGACAACATAACACTCAATAAATCTAACGGACGAGATTTTTATTAATCCAAAACTAAACCAAGTGATCGATAATACTTACTCTCAAAATCGTGAACGACCACGATTTGTCGATTCTCACCGGATGATGTCCACAACCCGGTGGAAAATCTTGAACCGCCGATACCTCAAAATCGTGAACGACCACAATTTTTTGATTCCCACCGGATGATGGTCCACAACTCGGTGGAAAATCCTGAACCGCTGATACTGCCTTTCGCTTGAACTTAGGAGTAGGAATCGCAAATCCGCTCCTTTTGTGTTCTCCAATCGCTTTCCCTTTCAAATCGGTACCACTAGCCTCCATCGGATAAAATCTTAGTCAAAACGATATTACGACATATATCGATTGTCTAAGGAAAAAGGGTTCGGCTTACAACTATTTCCATAGAATCAATAAGTGAATAACAACAAGTGATTTAGTCCCTATAATAACTGATTAGACAAATCTATCATTCCGTTTTAACGAAATAAACAAATATTAAGAGATATCGGGATGAACTTTAAAGGAATCCTTTACCCTAATAATAGTAGATCCAACTTTCACCGATTGGACTTATGACTAGAATTGAATCGTCACTGATGTGGTATTCGGCCACCCACTATAACACTACGAAAAAGTATTGATCACAACATGAGAGTGATGGAGAGAGTGATGTTTCGATAAGAAACAAAGTAGACTAACCGAATAACGATGAACACACATTTTCGGCTAGGAAGAAAAAGAAAATGAAATGAAAAGAGGGATATAAGATCACTTACCGATTCGATTAAGAAGAGATTGTCCAACACGAAAGGAAAAGAAATGGTTAAGAAGTAGGGTGGTAATGGTTTCAGCTATGGAGAGAATCGAACAAGAAAGTTTGATCACAAGTTAATTTCAATTTAAGAAAAGAGAAAAAGGTTGATGAAATGATCAAAAGAAATGGATGGAGGAAGAGTGCCTTGGTAGTTTCGGATATCAAAAGAAAATGGGCAAAAGTAGGTTAAGGGTTACGGCAAAGCAAGGGAGAAAAATAAATAATTTTGGACTAGGAAGTTTCGGCCAAAGCAAGGGAGAAAAATGAACAATTTTGGACTAGGAAGTTTCGGCCAAAGCAAGGGAGAAAAATGAATACTTTTTTTTTTTGGTCTTGAGTGATTCGGCAAGAAAGGAAAAAAAAGTTTGGAAAAGAAACACAAAGTGTTCAAACAAAAGAAGAAGAAAAAATACATCTAAAGCACCAAAACTAGCAAAATGACTTGCAAAATTCGGCTCTCCCTTCCCCCTAACAAAACCGTGTGAAACTCTTGCCAAAAGGATAGATGTTGACCATAAACTTCTTTCCAAAACATATTCCCTAAAACCGGCCAACATATCCTCCTTCTTGCTCCTTTCTTTTACTCCTTTCCATACACTCCTCCTTACCATATTTCCTTAGCCACCTTTCCATAATTAAAAAGTCCACCTTACCAAAAATACAACCATGGCCGACACTATGGATGGATAGCACAAAAATTAATCAAAATTTTGCACTAGGTGGGATTCGAACCCCACCCCTCAAGCCCATACATGCAACGCCACACCACTCCTCTTTTAGCTTCACCTGTGCTAGCAAAATGCACACTTATTTCCATAAGCTTGGATGCTACTTACCTTCTCTCCTTAAAATGCTTAAACACCAAAATTTTACTAAAGCCCAACTCAACCCCGAGCCTTCTTAGGACCTTAAAACCTACACAATTAATACTTTTAACTAGCCTATCGCAAGATATAATGCAACACATGAAATTCTAAATTTTAGGATGTTACAGGGCTTTAACCCAAAACAATAACAGTGTAGTGTGGGCCTTAGCCCATTACGGTATCAGAATAAAAAACAGAATATATGTGGGCCTAAGCCCAATACAGTGACAGTATCAGTAACAGAAATGCAACAATGTAATCATGCAACCCATCCCAATCCAGCCAATACACCACCCGTACCAACCAACACACCATGTGGGGATAAAAGCGACCCACCTAACCATCACACCAATATTAGCACCAGTTGCGGCACTAATCAGTATCGCTGCAAAGCTTCCAGTAATAAATAGAATGGCTACAAGCCATAAACAGAATGGCACAACGCCATGAGTACGATAATATGATTGGCAAAAAGCCATCAGTGGTAGTAATATGATCAGCACACAGCCATCAGTAACGGTAATATGATCGGCATAGAGCCATCAGTAGCAGTGATATGATCGACACAGAGCCATCAGTAACGGTAGTATGACCGGCACAAAGCCATTAATAGCATCACAGCAAAGCTACCAGCAATGGTATCGTAGCAAAGCTACCAAGAGATAAAGATATCAAAGAAAGCTACAAGTAACGATTATATGTGGCAAAGCGCGCAAGAATGATATATGTGGCAAAGCCACCAAGATGCGATGATTGTGGCGAGCCACCATCAATACTTCCTCCATAACAGTATCCCAACCCCATGCAGTATGTCGTGTATGCAAAATGCCATGCTCAGAATCAGTCATACAAATCACAGACAAATCAGTCATTTACGTCACAGATAAATCAATCATTTACATCGCAAACAAATCCATCATTTACCCCCGAGGGGCAAAATAGTCATTTTACCCTTTGGGGTATATCGATCAATTCACCTAACAGAGGTATTACAGTCATTTTACCCTATAGGGCCATTACAGTCATTTTACCCTACAGGGGTATTACGGTCATTTTACCCTACAGGGGTATTACAGTCATTTTACCCTACAAGGGTATTACGGTCATTTTACCTTACAAGGGTATTACGATCATTTTACCCTACAGGGGTATTACGGTCATTTTATCCTACAGGGGTATTACGGTCATTTTACCTTGCAGGGGTATTACGATTATTTTACCCTACAGGGGTATTACGGTAATTCTACCCTACAGGGGTATTTCGGTAGTTCTACCCTACAAGGGTATTTTAGTAATTCTACCCTACAGGGGTATTTCGATAATTCTACCCTACTGGGGTATTTCGATAATCTTACCTTAACAGTCAACAGTGTAAATGGGCTCAAAGCCCAACATTCGGCCCAAATGGGCCCACACACTCGTGTGGCCCATTTGGCCCAAATTCAACCACGGCTATGCGAACTACATAGCCCAGTCCAGTTTCTACTACTTTTCGTAAATTTTATCCGTGTGGGGCCCACGAGCCCATTCGGCCCACACGGCCCATTTTGGCCCAACGAGGCCCATAACGGCCCAAGTGCACGAGGACACTCGTAGTGGCCTCTTCGGTCTATCGCCCTCGGTTGTGGGCTCAGTTTTTCAACATGAGCGATCGCACGCTCGTGAGGCCTTAAATGCCGGAGTTTCGACTTTTTGGCTTTTGCTGATTCATAGCAGAGATAGTGTGATTACACACCTTTTTACGGAGTCGTTCCAAGATCTACGGGCATCCAACCTTGATTGAACGAACTACGGCCTGTTCTTTTTAGCTCGTGGGCTAAAACTGATCACACTTTTCTTGCCGATAAACTGCGATAACAAAAGATTTTAACAGATGGGACCGATCATAAATGTGGCTTAAATCCATGAATATTAGTCTTACAGAAATATATAAAGATATTCGACCTATTCAAAAGGTAAGGTAATGTCTTTACCTTAATTGAATAATGGAAGACAGGGTTTGACGACTTGAGTAACTTCTGCACTTCTCCACTCCTCTGGAATACCTAAAACCCAACGATCACCACACCAAGAGGAGGGGATCCCAATCAAAGACCATGAGTAGCAGAAACATTCAGCTTTTAGAGGAAAGATAGAAGGAAACGGATTCGCACACATATCACAATAATAGAGAACAAGAGAGGGAACTTTTGAATACCTATCGATTTTTCAGGATCGCTTGTAGATATCAACTCAATATACCACCGGTAGAGTATGGAAACAATCAGGATTTAGAGAGAAAATAACCAGAGTATGCGACCACCCCACGGATTAGAAGAAGAAGAAACTCGGTTTAAACACAATAAAGAAGTCAAAAAATAGAAAGAGAAGGGATGGTATGGTGAGTTCGGCCAATAAGAACTAATCAATGAAACCAAAGATGTGAGCAGGACATTCGGCTGACAGTGTGAAGTGATTGAAGAAAACAAAAGGGGTATTCGGCTAATAGAGAAAAAAAAACATATTGCCTAGAGTACCCGAATGGTAAAAGAAGGTTCAGCTTTCACATAATAGACCAAAAGAGCAACTCACGTTGCACCAAAAAGCAAAGAAGAGAGTTCCCGGAAACGCAGCATTCGGCCACTAAACAAAAGAAAAGAATACCAACCCTCAAGAAATGACCAAAACCGAATACTCTATTTTTCCCTTAGCAAATTTGGCAACAACCTTCAACAACTCAAACTCCCCTTTTTCCTGCTAAAATCTCTCCCCCAATCCTCTCCTTGAAATCCTCCACATATCACTCCAACATATCATCAATTAGAATTTTACTGCAACACAAACTCCAGCCGTGCAAGGTATCAAAAATTGATCCCTTTATTACGCAAACCAAGACTCGAACTCAAGTCCCCTAGCATTAGAAACACGCCACCTACCACTAGACCACAAGCTTCTTTGTGACATAATTTCACCAAAAATATTTATAAAGCCTTCAAGCTAAGGCAAAGATTCACTTAAGAGCAAAAGCAAAATTTTGCTAAAGCCCAGGTTTGAACCCAGGACTTCTCCAACACTCCCAAATCTTCCTAAATCACTTAGCCACTAAGGCAAACAAGCAATTTGTGACATTTTCTTGCACACATAAATTTTTATGTGCAGTCTCCTAGCTGATCCCACGCTTAAGGCCCAATTCTTTCTAGGCCCAAATTCGGGGTGTTACAACAGTACAGTCGAGGTCATCCATTATCCGCTCGGTAGCCTCTAACCAATACTCTGCTACATTCGGGGCTACACTAGAAACACCCCTGAAGATTTCCGCTCCATTAGACCGGAGTCGCTCAGAAATTGACCCTCGACCCACTGATCCAGTACTTTCCCCAGTAACCCTTTCAAGAACCCGCAACGTCGCTTGGGATAGAGCATCATCCCCAAGTGCTCTATCATGAGACCCTATCTTAGTTACTGGTGAGGCTGGTGCGTCCCTAGCAGGCATGTGACCTGATGCTGGAGACCCAGCCCTAGGACCTCCTCGGCCCCTACCGTGGCCACTTGTACCCCTTCCGCGACCTCTTGTGCTCATATCGATATAGCGTATTTATCTGTTTTAAGAGTTTTATGTATCAGCTTATAATTCAAATAATTAGTAACGGATGTTTTATGATAAACAGTAATAAGAGTTGTTTTCGCAGATCGAGACCTCACTATAGTTTTCAGTCTTCTGTAGTCTCAGTTTACTCTAACTAAAGAGTTTCAGTACAATACTACTATCTATAGTAGTTTCTCAGTATAATATTTCAGTATATAATAGAAAACAGTGTCATAGAACTTATAGATTTAGCGTCGGAGACTCGGTGTGCCACACTTTCAATAACCAACCTTTTAATTTTCTTTCAAAAACCAGAATTCAGACAATTTTAAAAAATTTTCAGGAACCCATTCCACAGTCGAGTTTTGCCACTAGGCTCTGATACCACTAAATGTAACACCCCAAACCCGGCCTAGACGTTACGATCGGATATGACGTGTCACATCGAAGTGTTGTTTGAAAGCCGGGCTTATCGATAAAAGTTCGTCACTAAATTTTAAATCCCATTTTATCAATTGTTGTTGAAAACGTTAGTGTTGTAAAATCAAATCATGTTGTCCAATTATAGGTCACATCAATTGTTATAAGTTTTATCAATCTGAAATAAAACCGCGGAAGCCTTTCCTAGTTGTAACCTTTAAGATTTGAAAGACGTGATTTTCTTTAGAAACAATTATATTTTGAAAACCCATGTTTCCTAATCTAGCAGATTAACGTGAAAAGTTAAAACCAAATAAAAGTTAAAAACCTCAAATGGCCTTATTACATAATTATTTCCCCAAAATAAAAAATTAAAAGAAAACTAGGTATAAATCAAAATACTCGTGAACGTGTGGCCACCTCCGAGTCCCTCGCGGCTCCAAATCCTCTAAGGCTGGGGATTACCTGTACAGTTAAGAGAAAAGGGTGAGTTTGGGTAAACTCAGTGTGTAATCCCCTAACTGACAAACAGTAAACAATATATGCAGTGCAGACTAGGCCAGAGCCCTATTCAGTAGTAATCCAGTCTAGGCCTTAGCCCTATACAGTAACAGTGTGGGCCTAAGCCCATATAATATCAGTACAGAGTAAAAATGCAACCCGACCCAATCCAGCCAACACACCACCCGTACCATCCAACACACCATGTGGGGACTAAGTCGACCCACCCAGCCAACACACCAATATCGCAAAGATAGCGCTAATAGTAACGCAGCAAGCCAGTCACTAATAACAGTAAACATGGGCCAAACCACTAAAATCAGAATACGTGGCGAAGCCACTAGAATAGTAAAAATGTGGCATCGACACTAGTACAGTACTTCCTCCAAGTCAGAAACCCAACCCCAATGCAGAATGTCGTGTCATAAATATTACGTGTAAGCAGTATGTGATATTCATAAACAGTCATTTAGATAGCATACACACATCAACTAACCTACCACTAGAGGTATAATGGTCATTTTGTCGGTTAGGGGTAAAATGGTAATTTATCCCCTTGGGGGTATTTCGGTAATTTTACCCTTCGAGGGTATTTCTGTAATTTTATGGCCTTTCCAAAGGCCTACTATCATCTCGAATGACTCGGCCAACTTATATGGCCAAAACAGTGCAATTGGGCCCAAGACCCGTTACTTGGCCCGGGTGGGCCCACACGCTCGTGTGGCCCGTTCAGCCCATATTCTGTCACGGCTATGCAAACCTCGCAGCCCAATCCCTTATTAGTCACTTACTGTGGATTTCATCCCTGTGGGGCCCATGAGCCCATTGGGCCCACATGGCCTATTTCGGCCCAACGAGGCCCACTACGACCTAAGCCAACGAGAACGTTTGTGGCGGCCCCTACGGTCTATCGCCAACGATTGTGGCTTGATTTGTCCCTACGAGCGTTCGCACGTGTAATGACCCGATACCCGAGTCCGAAACTAAGACTGGATACGAGACATTACTATACTTGAACTTTCTAAAACATGTACTTCCTGGTTGTAAAATTCCGTTTCGAATTAGAACTTCTATTTCTTAGTAAAATCATACATTTCATGGGCCTACGAGGCATTAGACTCACGTCCGGAAACTTTCGGAGATCAACCGAAAACTTTTACTCACTTTGTAAACTTTTTCTCAAAACAGGGGTCACACGCCCGTGTGACTTGGGACACACCTGTGTGCCCCTAAGACATGCCCGTGTCTTCCACCCGTGGTCGACACTGACTAATTTCACACGGCCTTGACACGCCCGTGGCCCTGGCCCGTGTGCCAAACCTTGGCATTCTGACTTATCCACACGGTCCATACACACTCCCGTGTGCTTCAGCCGTGTGGCGATTCAAATTCCTAGTGCAAGGTGCAGACTTCACACGGCCTGAGCACACGCCTATGTTCTAGCCGTGCCTCCCACACGGTCTAGACACACGCCCGTGTCTCTACCCCGTGGGAGATTAGAAGGCTATCTACCAAGCCTTTTTCCACTCAGAAATCAAGATCAATTTAGTACCCTATTCAACAACTCAAGTACTACATGAAAACATGAACAATGATGCATAATCATCAACATTGGTATAAATAAACTTGGCAAATATTGGCCAATCTCTTTAGCCATATACAAAAGAATACTAAACTTGATAGTCAACACTTTGGCTCTTCTTAAAACATAACTCAAAATGAAATTCTTCCTATACATGCCATACTTAATATAAACAACTTGGCTATACCAAAATAGCGATTGATAGTGTGCTCCGAGCTCCGACGTCAATGATCCAAATGTTAGCTTGGCGGGACTACATGGAAAGAAAGAATTAAAGACGTAAGCATTTAGCTTAGTAAGTTTGCATGTACTGCATATAGCAACATTTTTGCTTAACATAACTCATTCATCATAAACAAAGGCATTGCCAAACTCATATGCTTGAGCTCACTTACTCTTAATAATTCTTACATATCTCATGGTACTTACTAGTCTCATGCTTGTAAGGTAAACAAGGTACCTATATCACTTAATCACATAGATTAGCATACTTTGCTATGGTAAGCATAACCTTAACTTCATCATTCATAACATGAATAATACTTTTAGTTAACTTTAACTAGCATATTTTGATGATAGCTTTACTTGCTTAACTTTCTTGCTTTCTCATTTATTCTTTACTCTTTTGCCCGATGAATTACTATGAATAACCGAGGATACTAAATCTCCTCTCACATATATCTCGATGCCAAAGCCATATCCTAGATATGGTCTTACATGGGATCTCTCAACTTGGTATCGATGCCATGTCTTGACATGGACTTACACAAAGTCTTCCTTGTGTGTTCCCTTGGGAACTTACCATTGCCATGTCTTGACATGGTCTTACTTGGTATCTTTACTCAGAAACTGGTCAATGGCGAGCCTTGGTTTGGACTTACATGAAATCTTTCTTGTTACTCACCAATGCCATGCCTTGGCTTGGACTTACATGGGATCTCTATCTCATGATAACTTTCCAATGTTACGACTTGTCTTGGTCTTACATGATAACTTGCTTGATTGCCGATGCCTTGCCTTGGCTTGGTCTTATACGGGCTTTCTTGTCTCATGTGATAGATCGAGTATCCTAAGTAATTCAACTTCAATCGGGACTTTCTCATGCTTAATCTCATTGATTTCTTTGTTTAACAAAGCATAAAAAAATATCATGGAATTAAGATATACTCAACATCATACTAAGCAATTCAATGATATTAATCATAAAGCTTAGAAATCATACAAACTTACCTCAATATACAAAATGTATGTAGATATGCAATTTAGTCGTCGACTTTGTTCTTGCCTCAGTTTCGATTTGGGCTTCGTTTTTCTTGATCTATAATAATAATTTAGCTCATTTAATACTCATATTGACTAAATTGACTCATAACTCATACTTTAGCAAAATTACCATTTTGCCTCTAAACATTCTCATAATTACACTTTTTCCCCTAGGCTCGTAAAGTGATTTCTATTCAACTTTCATGAACTTCATGCTTAGCTGATTCATTCTCTCAACTATAGCAACAATTAATTCCCACTATTTCTATTATGTATGACCAATTTCATAACTATTACAAATTAGTCCATACTAACATTTTTCATGAAATTCACTTAGGAAATGTAACACCCCATACCCAAGTCCTAGACTGAGACTGGATACGAGACATTACCATACTTGAACTTAAGTAAACATGTACTTATGGGCTGTAAAACTTTGTTTCGAAATAGAAAATTCTCTTTCTTAATCAAAACATACGTTTCATGGGCCTACGAGGCCTTAAACATCTATCCGAAAACTTTCGGAACTCAATCGGGAACTTTTCCTCGAAACAGGGGTCACACGTCCATGTGACTTGGGACACGCCCGTGTACCCCTAAAACATGCCCGTGTCTTCCACCCTTGGTCGACACTGACTAATATCACACGGCCTTGACACGCCCGTGGCTTTGGCCCGTGTGCTAAACTTTGGCATTCTGACTTATCCACACGGTCCATACACAAGCCCGTGTACTTCAGCCGTGTAGCAATTCAAATTACAACTGCAAGGTGCAGACTTCACACGGCCAGGGCACACGCCTATGTGCTAACCGTGTGTCACACACGGCCTAAACATACGGCCGTGTGATTAGCCCGTGGTCTATTTTGACTTAAAATACTAATGTGTAGGGGACACACAGCCTAGACACACACCCGTGTGTCTATCCGTGTGGGCACCTAGAGGCTATTTTCCAAGCCAATTGCCACCCTGAGATCAAGATCAATCCAATACTCAATTCAATAACTCAAGTATTACATCTAACATGAACAAGGATGCATACTTCATTGATAGATAAAAACATACATACTTAATCATTCATGACCCATCTCTTTGGCCATATACAAAAAGAATACTAAGTTTGATAGCCAACACTTTGGCTAATTCTAAAACATAACTCAAAATGAAATGCTTCCTATACATTCCATACTTAATATAAACAACTTGGCTATACCAAAATAGCGATTGATAGTGTGCTCCGAGCTCCGATGACGATGATCCACGAGATTAGCTTGGCAGGACTACATGGAAAGAAAGAATTAAAGACGTAATCATTTCGCTTAGTAAGTTTGCATGTAATGCATATATCAACGTATATATATGTACTTAAGATACTCATTCATCATAAGTAAAGGCATTGCTAAGTTCACATGCTTGAGCTTACTTACTCTTAATGATTCTTGCACATATCATGGTACTTACTAGTCTCGTGCTTTTAAGGTAAACAAGGTACTTGTATCACTTAATCATATTGATTAGCATACTTTGTTAAGGTAAGCATAATCTTAACTTCATCATTCATAACATGAATAATACCCTTAGTTAACTTTGACTAGCATACTTTGATGATAGCTTTACTTGCTTAACTTTCTTGCTTTCTCATTTATTCTTTACTCTTTTGCCCGATGAATTACTATGAATAACCGAGGATACTGAATCTCGTCTCACATATATCTCGATGCCAAAGCCATATCTTAGATATGGTCTTACATGGGATCTCTCAACTTGGTATCGATGCCATGTCTTGACATGGACTTACACGAAGTCTTCCTTGTGTGTTCCATTGGGAACTTACCATTTCCATGTCTTGACATGGTCTTACTTGGTAACTTTACTCATGAACGGGTCAATGCCGAGCCTTGGCTTGGACTTATATGAAATCTTCCTTGTTACTCACCAACGCCGAGCCTTTGCTTGGACTTACACGGGATCTCTATCTCATGATAGCTTTTCAATGCCAAGACTTGTCTTGGACTTACATGACATCTTTACATGGAGACTCTCCAATGCCATGCCTCGGCTTGGGCTTTTATGGGTCTTCATCTCATAATAACTCTTCAATGCCAAGACTTGTCTTGGTCTTACATGATAACTTGCTTGATTGCCGATGCCATGCCTTGGCTTGGTCTTATACGGACTTCCTTGTCTCGTGTGATAGATCGAGTATCCTAAGTAATTCAACTTCAATCGGGACTTTCTCATACTTAATCTCATTGATTTCTTTGTTTAACATAGCATAAAAATCTCATGGAATTAAGATATATTCTACCTCATACTAAACAATTCAATGATATTAATCGCAAAGCTTAGAAATCATACAAACTTACCTCTATGTACAAAATGTATGTAAAAATGCAATTTAGTCCTCGACTTTGTTCTTGCCTCTGTTTCGATCCGGGCTTCATTTTTCTTGATCTATAAGAATAATTTAGCTCATTTAATATACACATTGACTAAATTGACTCTTAACTCATACTTCGGCAAAATTACCATTTTGCCCCTAAACATTCTCATAATTACACTTTTGCCCCAAGGCTCGTAAAGTGATTTTTTTTCAACTTTCGTGAACTTCATGCTTAGCTGATTCATTCTCTTAACTATAGCAACAATCAATTCTCACTATTTCTATCATGTATGACAAATTTCACAATTTTTACAAACTAGTCCTTACTAGCATTTTTCATGAAATTCATTTAGAAAAAGATGTTTATCTAACATCAAACTCTCATAATCTTTCATAATATATCATTTTACAAGCATGTCATACATGGGTAGATTTATGAACATGAATTCTAGCTCAACTTATAGCTATAAATAGCTAATTCATAATACGAGGACTCCAAAAATTCAAAGAATATTAAAAACGGGGCTAGGATGCACTTACTAGTAAGCTTCAAAAATCGAAGAACCCTAGCAATGGAGTCTCTCAAATTTTCGACACAAGGGGAAGAAGATGAATAAGATTTTTGTCATCTTTTTCCCTTTTTAATCATTTAATTGATAAATGACCAAGATGCCCTTCTCACTAAACTTTCAAATTTTCTAACTCATGTCCATTTTTGTCCAAAAATTATAATTTGGGAAAATTGCTATTTAAGGACTTCTAATTAATATTCCAAAGCTATTTCATACTAAAAGCTTCTAGAATCTCAAATTTTGCAACTTTTGCAATTTAGTCCTAATAGACCATTCGATGACAATTTCATAAAATTTCTACATGAAACTTTCATACTATCATGCAAACATCACTTAAACCTTAAAAACTCAAATTTACTAACTCGAATTTGTGGTCTCGCACCACTATTCCGACTAGGCCCTAAATCGGGCTGTTACAGGAAAAGATGTTTATCTAACATCAAATTCTCATAATCTTCCATAAAACATCATTTTACATGCATTTCATACATGGGTATATTTATGGACATGAATTCTAGCTCAACTTATAGCTAAAAATAGCTAATTCATGCTACGAGGACTCCAAAAATACGAAGAATATTAAAAATGGGGCTAGGATGCACTTACTAGCAAGCTTCAAAAATTGAAGAACCCTAGCTATGGAGTCTCTCTAGTTTTCGGCACAAGGGGAAGAAGATGAATAAGATTTTTGTCATCTTTTTCCCTTTTTAATCATTTAATTGATAAATGACCAAAATGCCCTTCTCACTAAACTTTCAACAATTTCTAACTCATGTCCATTTTTGTCCAAAAATTATAATTTGGGAAAATTGCTATTTAAGGACTTCTAATTAATATTCCAAAGCTATTTCATACTAAAAGCTTCTAGAATATCATATTTTGCAACTTTTGCAATTTAGTCCTAATGGACCATTCAATGACAATTTCATAAAATTTCTACATGAAACTTTCATACTATCATGCAAACATATATTAAACCTCAAAACTCATTTTACTACTTCGGATTTGTGGTCTCGCACCACTGTTCCGACTAGGCCCTAAATCGGGATGTTACAATTCTCCCCCCTTTGGGATTTTCGTCCTCGAAAATCTTACCAGCAAATAGGTTTGGGTACTCGTTTCTCATGGTTTATTTTGGTTCCCATGTAGCTTCCTCTATCCCATGTCTTTGCCATAAAACTTTAACAAGGGAGATATTCTTATTCCTCAGCTGTTTGACTTTCCGAGCTAAAATCTTAACTGGTTCTTCACCATAAGTCATGTCGGGTTAAATCTCTACCTCTGACGGAGTAATTATATGCGAAGGGTCTGATCGGTAGCGTCGCAACATAGACACGTGAAACACATCATGTATCTTTTCTAACTCAGATGGTAAAGGCAATCGATAGGCTACCGGCCCAACTCTCTCAGTAAACTCATATAGTCCAATAAAACGTGGACTCAACTTGCCTTTCCGGCCAAATCTAAGAACCTTTCTCCATGGTGACACTTTCAAGAAAACTTTATCCCCGACTTGATACTCTATCTCTTTTCTTTTTAAATCCGAGTAGGATTTTTATCTGTCAGAAGTAGCCTTTAAACTTTCTCGAATTACTTTTACCTTCTGTTCAGTTTCTCTAACCAAATCAACCCTGTGAATCTGGTTTTCCTCGAGTTCAGTCCAATATAAAGGCATTCGACACTTATGACCATATAAAGCCTCGTAAGGCACCATCTTCAAGCTCGACTGAAAACTATTATTGTAGGCAAATTCTACTAATGGGAGGAGCTTTTCCCAACTACCTTGGAATTCAAGAATACAACACCGAAGCATATCCTCGAGTACTTGAATTAACCTCTCTGACTGACCTTCAGTTTGAGGATGAAAAGCTGTACTAAAACTCAATTTTGTACCCAAGGCCTCTTGCAACTTCTTCCAAAATCTGGAGGTGAATCTCGGATCTCTATCCGATATGATTGACAAAGGAACTCCATGAAGCCTTACTATTTCTGAAACATACAAGTTTGCCAACTTGTCGAGTGAGTAGTCCACTCGTATGGGTATGAAATGGGCCGACTTCGTGATTCTATGGACTACCACCCATAAAGCATCTTTCTTGCTTGGGGACAATGGTAAACCCGTTACAAAGTCCATAGTGATACGGTACCATTTCCATTAGGGAACCATAATTTGTTGAAGCAAACCTGAAGGTACATGGTGTTTAGCCTTTACTTGCTGACAAATCAAGCATCTTGAAACGAACTCTGAAATATCTTTCTTCATTCTCGGCCACCAATACCGTTGCTTCAAATCATTATACATCTTGGTACTACCCAGATGTACAGATAGACATCCATTATGTGCCTCATGCAACATTTTCTTAATAAGCTCTTCTTTTCTCGGTACACAAACTCTATCTTTGAACATCAGACTTCCATTGAACTAATCCAGAAATCAGACTCAACATCTGACTCGCACTGAGTTCTCTTTGCTTGAAATTCACTATCCTCTTTCTGAGCCTCAAAGATCTCTTGGAGGAACATTGGTCTAGCTCTCAACTCAGCTAGAATAGAACCATCGTCGGATAAGGTCATCCACGAATTCATTGCCCTTAATGCAAATAGGGACTTTCTACTCAAAGCATCAGCGACCACATTCGCCTTTCCGGGATGGTAGTCAATGACCAACTCATAGTCTTTTATCAACTCTAGCCATCTCCGTTGCCTTAAGTTCAACTCTTTCTGCATCATCAAGTACTTCAAACTTTTGTGATCGGTGAAAATCTGACATCTTTTACCATATAAATGGTGTCTCCAAATCTTCAATGCAAAGACTATGGCATCCAACTCTAAATCGTGCGTCGGATAATTCTTCTCATGGGGCTTTAGCTGTCTTGAGGCATAAGTAGTCACTTTGCCTTCTTGTATAAGTACACAGCCTAATCCGTTTAAGGATGCATCGCTGTATATCACGAACTCTTTCCCCGACTCGAGTTGTACTAAAACTGGAGCTTCTGTCAACAATGCCTTCAGTTTCTCAAAACTTTGTTGGCATCTTTCTGTCCACTCAAACTTCACATTTTTCAGTAACAATTTCGTCATCGGAGTTGCAATCATGGAAAACCCCTTGACGAATCATCTATAATAGCCAGCTAGGCCTATAAAACTTCTAATCTCAGAGATATTCCTCGGTGGTTTCCAGTCAACAATAGTTGAAATTTTACTTGGGTCCACTCGTACTCCATCTCCCGAGACAATATGTCTTAGAAATCCTACTTCTTTAAGCCAAAATTCACTTTTACTGAACTTGGCAAACAACTGATTTTCTCGTAGAATCTGTAAAACTGTCCGTAGGTGCTCAGCATGCTCAGGCTCATCACAGGAATAAATCAATATGTCGTCAATAAAAGCGACTACAAACTTATCGAGGTATGGCCTAAAAATACGGTTCATTAGATCCATGAATACTGCAGGAGCATTGGTCAAACCAAAGGGCATGACTAAAAATTCATAATGCCCATACCTCTTTCGAAAAGCGGTCTTCGACACATTTGAGTCCCTTACTCTCAACTGGTAGTATCCCGATCTCAAGTCTATTTTGGAGAACAAAGGGCCCCCTTCAATTGGTCGAACAAATCATCGATCCTTGGCAATGGATACTTGTTCTTCACTATCACTTTATTAAGCTGACGGTAATCTATGCACAATCTCATGGTGCCATCTTTCTTTTTCACAAATAAAACTGGAGCACCCCATGGAGAACAACTTGATCTTGTAAAGCCTTTATCTGTCAACTATTGCAACTGTGACTTCAACTCTCTCAACTCTATTGGAGCCATTCTGTAAGGAGTAATAGATATTGGTACAGTACCGGGAGCTAGCTCAATGTTGAACTCAACCTCTCTTACCGGAGGCAGTCCTGGTAATTCCTCAGGAAAAAGGTCCAAGTACTAACATACTATGGGCACTGACTCAATCTTTAGCTATGTTCCTCTAGCATTCATCACAAAGGCAAGATACGCCTCATACCCTTTTCTTATATATCTCTGCGCCATCATATGAGAAATTATTACCGGCGATTTATCTTGTTCATCTGATTCTACATGAAGAGTGTCCCCATTCTCACATCTCATCTCAATATATTTCTTCCCACAATTTACTATTACATCATGAGTGGTCAACCAGTCCATACCAAGAATGATGTCAAACTCATCAAATGGTAACAACATAAGGTTTGCTTTAAAATAATGACCTCTAATCATCAATGGGCAATCATTACATACTTTATTGATCAGCACACTTTGCCCTAATGGATTAGGCACTTTAATCACAAATTCTGTAGACTCTATAGGGATACTCATACTGGATACTAGTTTCATGCAAATGTAAGAGTGTGTGGATCCGGGATCTATTAAAGCAATAACTTTAATATCATGAAGAGAAAAGGTACCCGTAATAACATCAGGAGAACATGCCTTTTCGCGAGCGTGAATGGCATACGTCCTTGCAGGTGCCCTACCCTCGGGTCTCGCAACCTGCTCTCTAGGGTTACCTCTACCACTTGCTCCACTACTCGGGTTCTTCTGCGGTCTTCCTCTGACCATACTCCTGGATCTCGGTGTAACAGACCAATTTTGACCCAAATCGGAACGGTGGTTTCGGGACCACAAATCCGAGCCTGAGAAATATTTTAATATTATATTTTGTGTTTATTATATGTGATTTAGTGAGTGTGAAAGTTTCGTAGAAAAAAATTTAGTCGTTTAAGTGCTCAATTTGATAAAAAGGATTTAAACGAGAAAAGTGCAAAAGTTGCATGCTAAAGTGAGGAGTACTAAATTGATTGTGGCTTTTTAAGTGGGTGTACCAAAAGGGCAATTAGCCCATTAACCATATTAAGGGACGGCAATGGGACTTTATAAGTCCAAATTATATGTTAATTTAGTTTATTATATAGTTATATTAATGTGTTAAAATAATGTTAATAATATGTGTTTGTTTTATCATTAAATAATAAAAACAAGTGGGGAGAAAGAGAACATACCTTGTTCTCTTCTTCTTGGCCGAATGTAGAAAGTAGAAACTCCATTGTTGAAGCTTGATTTTCGGCAAGATAAGGAGCTTGATTGAGGTATGGTCGGTTTTTGGTTTTGATAATTTTACGTTTTTGAGATCGTTGCCAGTATATTATCCGACCCATGTCTAAATTTTTGAAAATACCATGTATATAAGATTCGGCCATTAACATGTTTAGATAGTTTTGATGTTTAATGGTTCTAGATTAAAGGTATGTTAAGGATTTACAAGTTTTGTATTGGAGTTTTTGGTGATTTTGAGTATACAGGGGCTAAATTGAAAAGAATAAATTTGTGAAAAATTAAAATGTTAAATAGATGAAATGCATGGACACCCATGGTTATGGGGAAGATTCGGCCTAGCCATGGTGTTAGAAAATTTTGCATATTTTGAGTTTTGTGTAAATTGGACCAATTTGTAAAATGGGAAACATTAGGGGCAAAATAGTAAATTGCCCATTTGTGTGTTTTGGGACTAAATTGAGATGAAATGCGATTAAATGAGCTAAATTCTAATGTGTTTTAGATTAAGAGCAAAGAAAAACGGAATTAGACAGGGGAAGATGAAGGTTCTCGAATAGCCGAGGTTCGCACGGGCTATCGACAACCGAGGTAAGTCCTTTAGCTAAAATATGTCAATAAATTAATTATGAACTTAGTGAATGATGAATTGTGGAAATTTAGAGTATAAATTCATGATATAGCCGAATGTGAATGTATAGTATTGAAGTGAATTTATTTTGGTTAATGCAAGGTGTATAAGTAAGTTCTTGAGCTACCTTATGTTTAAAGGTTAATTACAAATCTAATGAATGATAGAATTTGTATAAGTTTGGTGTAAAACCATGAGTTGGCGAATGTGATGATGATGGATTGGATTGATTTCAAATATATTTTATGCAATGTGAATAAATGCATATGGTTCGATATGTGATAGTGAAATGTGAAAAGCATGTAAAATTATTCGACATTCGGGCTTCGAGCCTAGCGAGCCTCGTGTCAAGTGACAAAATCGGGCTTTATGCCTAGCGTGCCTTGTGCCGTGTTATTTTTCGAGCTTTTATGCCTAGCGGGCCTTGTGCCTGTGTTATTTATCGGGCTTTACGCCTAGCGTGCCTTGTGCCTGTTACTACTTTTCGAGCTTTTACGCCTAGCGGGCTTGATGCCGGTGATGTAATTTATAAAAGAGAAATTGAATCTTTGTTCAAGACAACTTAAAGCTAATTTATTGAGTATACGGTTCAGTAAGCATGTAAGGTATGCTATGCTTAATATTACTTGGGTCAAATTAATATTATGAGAATTATGTTATATGTGTTCAAGTTAATATTGATGGATGTAATATAATGGAATTCGAGCTTAGAATGTGCTATTATGGAACAATTGGTTTTCAAGTTTAAATGTTAAGAAAGGAGATTTTCATGCGATATGCTTATATGAACTACAAAGAAATGTAGGTTGAAGGAAATGATTCCTAATTTACTTGGGTTAATGAATTACTAGTATCTGGCTTTGTATAAATAATTTACTTAATTGCCTATGTGAAATGCCATAAGTTGATTGCTTTCATTTCGTAAATAATTAAATGTTTTATTATCATGAGTTAGGACTTACTAAGCTAGTAAGCTTAATTATGTGAAATGTTCTCCTTTGTTTTATAGATTTTGGTCACGTCGCGGGCTCGTAAAGGATCTTCAAGAAGTCAACCACACTATCGCCTTCCTTTGGTATTTTGAATTTTGGTTCACGAATTAGAAGGCATGTATAGGCTAGATGAAGTTTTAGAAACATATGATGTTTGACCTTGTTTATAATAGCCATGCGAATATGGCTAAATTTTTTTAGTTAAGTGCGCTGTTGTGTCTTGATGTGTACGTTGGTTCATGATGGCAATGTTTATGCATTCTTAATCAAAGTTTAATCGTTTTTGTTAAGGAAATGTTTGTATACTGAAATGAATCCTTGAATTAGGGATGTAGGTAGGTTCGGTTAGAAGTTAGTCTTTCATAAAATGCAACAAAACAGCTTGTAGTAGCAGCAGTGATGTGAGTTAGAAAAATCACCAAAAATAGGTTATATTGAATTAGAAGGTGAATGAGATATGTAATTAAACCTCATTGTGTCTATTTTTGCATGAAAGAAACAGGGTAGGCAAAAGATATATATATTATGAGATAATTAAGTTCCAGTGAGACCTGCCCTGAACGAATTCGGGAGTCACTGTTCTGTTTTAGAAAAATTGTCAAAAAATTGTAAAAAAATAATTAAGAAGCATGGTCTATATGTGTAGAACCCTTAATGAGTCTATTTTTCATTGGTATAAACAATAACATTATAGGAAATTTGTGTAATGAGATAACTGTATTTTTGTAGAGACAGGTCAGAATTGTCAAGCAGTGTATAAGGGTAATTTTGATGAATAAACTGTACTAATTGGCCACATGAAAAATTCTAGAAAAATTATGGTGAAAATTTATGTGAGTCTAGTTTCAAGGAAAATTTACGGATCTAAATTTCAAGTTTTGAAACTCGAGTTATGGTCGATTTAGTCAGCATGACGCAGTTGGACAGCTTTAAAATCTTACACCCCGAGTTAATAGTCAAGTCTTGTAATGCCACGTACTCGATTCCGGCAAGGGTTTCGGGTAAGGGGTGTTACATTTGATTTATATATATATATTATGAGATAATTAAGTTCCAGTGAGACCTGCCCTGAACGAATTCGGGAGTCACTGTTCTGTTTTAGAAAAATTGTCAAAAAATTGTACAAAAATAATTAAGAAGCATGGTCTATATGTGTAGAACCCTTAATGAGTCTATTTTTCATTGGTATAAACAATAACATTATAGGAAATTTGTGTAATGAGATAACTGTATTTTTGTAGAGACAGGTCAGAATTGTCAAGCAGTGTATAAGGGTAATTTTGATGAATAAACTGTACTAATTGGCCACATGAAAAATTCTGGAAAAATTATGGTGAAAAGTTATGTGAGTCTAGTTTCAAGGAAAATTTACGGATCTAAATTTCAAGTTTTGAAACTCGAGTTATGGTCGATTTAGTCAGCATGACGCAGTTGGACAGCTTTAAAATCTTACACCCCGAGTTAATAGTCAAGTCTTGTAATGCCACGTACTCGATTCCGGAAAGGGTTTCGGGTAAGGGGTGTTACATTTGATTAATATCGAGCTTACGGTTTAGCCGATTCTAGGACTACCGTATGCGCGTGTGAGTCTAGCTATACATGCCTTTAATATATATATTGATAGTGTGGTGACTTCGACTGAACTTTGTTTTATATAGTAAATGGACACCGATCTGAAAGAGCCGTAGCTGATGAAGTAGAGTGCGGCGCTACCGACCGTGCACGCGGATCAGCGCCGGTCGACTCTCGACTGTGTTTGGGTAGCCACGAAGGAGAAACTAAACAAGCCTTTTATCGGATGATGAATGAGTGGTTTGCCCAATTTATTCGAATAACCCGAATGTACATCAACCTCCACCACCGAATAATTCAACTCCGATTCCTTCAAGACTTCCCCAGATGATAGATCCGATGAGATCTAGTAGGCCCCCAGTTGATAAAATTCGAAAATTTGGGGCTGAAGAATTTAAAGCCAATGATGATGACGACGCAGAGAGAGCCGAAATGTGGCTTGATAACACTATTCGGTACTTGATGAGCTATCTTGTACTCGGATGAATGCCTCAAGTGCGCTATATCTTTCTTGCGGGACATTTGATATCACCGTGGAACACACTAGTATCGAGTGGTTCCGAAAGAAAAAGTGACATGGGATTTCTTCCAAATTGAATTTTGCAAGAAGTATATTAGCCAAAGATTCATTGATCAAAAACGAAAGGAGTTCCTCGAGTTGAAACAGGGGCGAATGACCGTAACGGAATATGAAAGAAAATTTGTCAAGCTCACCGATATGCTAGAGAGTGTGTTTCTCTGAAGCAATTATGTGTAAAAGATTTGAAGACGGCCTAAATGAAGATATAAAGATGTTTGTTGGCATTCTTGAAATTCAAGAGTTTGTAACTTTAGTTGAGAGAGCTTGCAAAGTCAAGAGCTCGGGAAAGAGAAAAGAAAGGTGAGACAGAAGCTAGAGACATCCGAAAAGGTCTTGGGTAAAGTCTTTCATTCCATGACCAAGAAGCCCGGAGATGACTACACCATACGTGAAGCTACTACAGATCCACCTAGACGGATCGACCCCTATGAGCTCCCGAGCTACCTCGATAGCTTGATGTTGGTAACGTTCCACAAAATAGAGTTGAATGCAAGCACCGTGGGAATGGCACTCGTGAGTTGTAGATTTCATGATCGGTCTTGCTATAAATGTGGATCATCGGATCATTTTATTAGAGAGTGTCCGAAATTAGGTGAAAGAGAATACGATTCGTAACACTAAGCCGAACAACGTGTCAATGCGAGGTAGACCACCCGCACATTCGTGAAATGTAGGTGGTAGTCGAAGAAAGGAACGAAGAACACTACAGATCGATCTAAGGCTAGAGCTCCGGCTAGAGCATATGCTGCACGAGCTAGAGAGGATGCTTCCTCCCCCGACGTCATTACCGGTATTTTCACTCTTTATGATACTACTGTAATTGCACTAATCGATCCTGGTTCGACTCATTCTTATATGTGTGAAACTTTAAAATTTGGCAAGACTCTGCTAGTTGAGTCTACCGAGTTTGTGATTCGTGTGTCCAACCCTTTGGGTAAATGTGTGCTTGTTAATAAAGTGTGTAGAGGTTGCCCGTTGACGATTCGAGATTATTGCTTCCCAGCTGATTTAATGTTGTTGCCCTTTGATGAATTTGATATAATCTTGGGTATGGATTGGTTAACTTCGCACGAGGCAGTAGTGGATTGTAAAAGAAAGCTTATCGATTTGAAATGTCGAAACGGTGAGACCATCAGAATTAAATCCTGTGACATAAATGGGTTGCCTACAAAGAATATCTTCAATGTTAGCCCAAAAGTATGTGAGAAAAGGGTGTGAAGCTTATTTGGCCTATGTACTGGATAATAAAATGTCCGAGAAACAAATTGAATCTGTATCAGTTGTATGTGAATACCCCGATGTGTTTCCTGAAGAACTACCGGGTTTACCCCTAGTGCGAGAGATTGAGTTCGGCATTGAGTTAGTGCCGGGTGCGACTCCGATTTCGATAGCTCCGTACCGAATGGCGCCTACTGAATTAAAAGAGTTGAAAGCATAGTTGCAAGAGTTGACAGATAGAGGCTTCGCATGACCGAGTTTCTCTCCTTGGGGTGCACCAATTTTATTTGTGAAAAAGAAAGATGGAACTATGCGAATGTGCATCGACTACCGACAACTAAATAAGGTAACCATAAAGAATAAGTACTCGTTACCTCGGATTGATGATTTATTTGATCAATTGAAGGGGGCTTGGTGTTTTGAAAATAGATTTGAGATCGGGCTATTATCGATTCTAGTCGAGATTCGGATGTGCCAAAGACTCGCATTCCGAGCGAGGTACGGACACTATGAGTTTTTGGTTATGCCTTTTGGACTTACTAATGCACTCTTTGTTTTTATGGATCTAATGAACCGGTCTCTTCCGACGCTTTTGGATCGGTTTGTAGTAGTGTTTATTGATGATATACCGATCTACTCCAAAAATGAAACGGAACATGCCGAGCATTTGAGATTAGTACTACAAACTTTGAGGATCAACGATTGTATGCAAAGTTTAGTAAGTCACGAGTTCGGATGAATGAAGTTAATTTCTTGGGTCATGTTGTTTGATTATGCAGTATTCGGTGGATCCAAACAAGATAGCAGCTATACTCGATTGGAAACCACCAAAGAATGTTTCGAGATCCAAAGTTTCCTAGGCCTTGCGGGATATTATAGACGATTTGTAAAAGGTTTTTCCGTAATAGCTACACCTTTGACGAGACTACTACGAAAGATGTCAAATTTGAGTGGTCGAGAAAAGTGTCGAAAAAGTTTCAACAGTTGAAAGCCCTTTTGACCAGAAGCCCCAGTGTTAACTCACTGAATCGGGTAAAGAATTCACTATTTTTAGTGATGCTTCCTTGAATGGGTTCGGTTGTGTTTTAATGCAAGAAGGCAAGGTGATAGCCTACGCTTGAGACAATTGAAGCCGCATGAGAAAAATTATCCAACTCACGATCCGGAGTTAGCGACCATTGTGTTCGCATTAAAAATTTAAGCGTCACTACTTATTTGGTGAAAAATGTCATATTTATTCGGATCACAAAAGTTTGAAGTATTTGATGACTCGTAAAGACTTAAACTTGAGACAACGCAGATGGTTAGAAGCTCACTGAAAGACTATGAATTAGTGATTGACTACCATCCGGGAAAGCTAATGTAGTTGCGGATGCGTTAAGTCGAAAATCATTATTTGCTCTTCGTGCATTGAACGCACGGGTGGCTATGTCTGATGATGGTTCAGTCATAGCCGAGTTACAAGCAAGACCGATGTTTATTCAACAGATTTGTGATGCACAGAAAGTTGACATGTAACACCCTAGTTTTAGGGGTTAGGCATTTGGTGCTTAGCTCGAGTGTTGGCACACTTCAGTGTGTGGTTGGGTAAGTTTTAGGGGTCCTGAGAACCCTAGGTGGTGGTAGGTTGCCTTAGAAAATTTTTAGTTTTAGGGGCTAAAAAGGAGAACTTGGATAGAGGGGGTCTTAAGAGAATTTTTGGTAGAGTTTTGGCATAAGGAGTGGCTTGGCAGAGTGGCAAGGAGGCGCCACTTAGAGCATGGAGAAGTGACGCCATTTGCAGGGGGAAGGGGGCTCAGGTTCGATTCGCAAGGGTAGCATTTGGGGCCTTGTTTTTGCGTCAAGGAGGATAGAAGCTGGGCGGTTTTTGGATGCTTGAAAGGTGGAGAAGACTTGGTCTTTTTTTTTAAATTTTGCTAGGTAAAAGTTTGACTTATTCAAACTTTTAAAATGGATGGTAGGGAGGGGTTTTAGGAGAAATTTTAGGATTTGTTTTTGGGGGCTTGGGGCTTGGCCGAATATTATAAATAGGGGAGGGAGGTGCTTGTTTCATTCATCATTTGTTTCTCACCCTTACCAAAAAGTTCTTTCCTTCGTTTGTATTTATTTTTCCCTTGTCCATTGCCGAAAGTTAGTCCAAGCAAACCCCTTTTTCATGCCATTTCTTTGTAGCCGAAAGTAGCAGAGGGCTTAACCTTTTATGAACCTATATCCCTCTCCTTCTCACCTTTTTCTTTTAAACCTTGCTTAAACCGTAACCATCCATAGAAAACTACCATTGCTAAATATCCCAAACACTATCTAAGAGCCTTGCCGAATCATCCATTCTCACATTCTCTTCACTTTGGTTACAAGTCCCTGAGCCGAACCTTACTTCCTTGGTGGTGGTCGTTTCTAGCTGGAGCAATAGGGAGTGGTTAGCAAGGTCGTTTAGTCAGCAGTTGCAGTGGCATAGAGTAGCGTTCGGAATTCAAGTTGAGTTGGTAAGAGATATTTATTAAGGTTAAATGCTTAAGTGGTGTTTTGGGGGTTAACCTGTTTACCTGATTAAGCTTTTTGATAGAGGCCACAACCAGTCAAGAAGGGAAAGGGAAGGCCCCTGTCCCAAAGTTCAAGAAAAGGGCCGTCTCGACAGTACGTGATTGGCCACCGGGGTGTGGGCCAGCAACAGGGAGCGTTAAGCAAATAGCCGTAGTTTCGCTAGACGATAGCGTCGAGGATCGAGAGTCTAGAACTCCTAGTAATAAGGTGTGTAATTAACCATTGTTTCCGGGATTTGAGTATATCCGCTTATGTTGTATGATGCTAATAAGTGCAGTTAAATGTGAAAATGGTACCCTTAAGGGGTATGAAGATGATCAGGTTAGTAGCAAAGTTTGTAATTATGTGAACACTGATTTTATTGTGTGAGTATGCCTATGATTGTGAATAGCATGCACATGCATCATCTACGCATTATATGTTACATGTGCATGGGTGGGTTTATGAAAAGAAGGTGCGGGTGTACTTGAGTGCGTGGTTGATGTCGACTTTGTGCTACATCGTGGATTGGCGCCGATCGAGGTCGCGTTGTGGATCTTTGCGATTTAGTTCGCGTGGTTACCTTGATTGATATCGGCTTGTGCCATATCGTGGCTTGATGGATTGCTGTGTGCTCCATCGTGGTTTGATGTTAGCTATATGCTACATCGTGGATGGCATTGGTTGCCTTTTTGGAGGAAAAAGGAGAGGGTGACTCGATAGTCCCCTGGTGTGTGGTAGGCTGGATAAGGGGGTGTGTAGCGGATGGACCCTAGGTTTGGGTGGGTTTCATGACTGCATTATTCCGTTTATTGAATAATATGAAAGTGGGCCAAGCCCAATGAATAGGTATGTTTGGGGGACATACGTGGACATGGGCCAAACCCAGTGATCAGTGGACTAATGTGAAAAGGGCATAGTCCAGTATTTGTAATAATTTGAAGGTGGGCCAAGCCCAGATTGTGGTAATGTCTAGATAATTATACTTGCATGTTGCATTTGATAATTGAGATGTTATGTGGTTAGCATGAGGGTGGATTTCGATGGATTAGTTACACACCGAAATCATTCTCGACTCACCCAATCTCTTATCCAATATCGCAGTGGAAGGATGATCGGACCGGGTTGGAGTGGATACAAGGTGGCCCATGCAAAGGACGTTTAATATTTTCTTTATGCACTTTATTACCAAGTACTTGGAATCATTATGTTGTAATAAGAGCCTCTTAAGTTATTTGGTTTTCTTTTGGTAACTTATGTCTAAAGAGACTTGGGAATAATGTTACTTTTATGAACTAAGCTTAAGCCACTTGAGCCTGATGTTTTAAACGTTTTCCAACCTAAGCAAATTGACAACTAAGAGTTTTAAAAACGAAACCCCGAGATTTCAAAGTAACCTAACGGTTTGCAAACAAACATGCCCAAGATTTCTGCAAGTAAAACTACTCTAAAGGAGTTTAGACAAAAAGTTAAATGGCAACCTGTTTTCGCCAATAAGTTTTTCCCATAACATAACCAGATTCGGTCGTAGTGAATGGGCCGGGTTTGGGGATGTTACAGTTTGGTATCAGAGCCCGGTTCAAAACTCGGCTTTGAGGGTTTTGGGTCCAAAAACCTTTTCAAAATGGGCTTTTCAAAAATATGGGCTTTTAAGAAATTTTTCAGGTTATTCTGGCATGGCACCTGTACCTCAGGCCAAGTCCACTGTAAGTACTTGGACTTTTGAAGTGATTTGTTTGTATGAATGGTTATGGGTTTATTTGGGCACGTAGATTAGAATATTAGGGCTATTGGACCCTAGGAATAATCTACTCAAACATATGCATAAAACTTAAGGTTACTAAACAAACCTGTGAAGTAAGTCGCGAGGTTATGGTGTGGCAACCATTGTGCGCATGTCTAGGAGTGGATCCTAAGAGCACAGTACTTAAGCGATCCTCGCGACTCACCTCCTCTTCGCAGAATCCTACCAGTGCGTAGCTACGGTTCACCTTAACCAAGAGGACTTGTTCATAGGCTAAACCAGCTTATTAAAACCCGAAAGGGAATTAGTCTTGTTTTTTTTTAAAAAAATTCCTGCTTCAAAATTTTCAACTCTACTCCTTGGGTTTGTAAGCTCTAAATCTGTTTTTGAAAGATGTTTTCTCGATTTACAAAATTTCCAAAAATACCCCTCAGTAGGAGAATGACGAAATTACCTGGGGTAGGAAAAGGAAACTTGATTGCTCGAAAGAACTACTCTTGGAACCTTCATTGCATAAAATTGCTCGTGAATAAAACAAAGAAACAATAATTTCTAATTCATAAAACTTTCTAAACAGATTAAGTCGAAACGCTAGAGATGAGTTCTAGGGCCTTGGTAGAGGAAGAATGACAACTTGGAACCGGGAGGTCCGCTATGGGTCGAAAGCGAAGTGGCGCCGCCAAGAAGGTGGATGTAGAGGAACAAGATCCGATAAGTGAAGAGAACGCAGTCGTCGCAGCTATGTTACGCGTGCTTCAAGAAGTGGCAAGAGCTAGTAAGGGAAATGGAGCTCGGAAGTCGCTGCCCGAGAGGCTTAGGTCTAACGGGTGAAGTTTTTAGGGAGTATCCGGAGTAGCTCGAACGTAGCGAGTATTGGCTAGAAGGAGTCGAGAGAATTATGGACGACTTGGATTGTGCCCCGAGGAAAAAAGCTAAAGGTCTTTGTTTAACTTCTTCGGGATGAAGCTTATCGTTGGTGGCTCACCACAAACAAGGTGTGCCGGCAGATCGATTGGATTGGGACTACTTTAAGGAAAAGTTTGAAGGAAAATACGTTGGAGCAAGCTACTTAGATGCGCAAAGGAAGGCGTTTCTAACCGGGTGCAAGGAAATAAGTCGATAGCGGAATACGGCGTAGTTTGTACCAGCTAAGTCGGTATGCTAAGGGAATTGTGGCCACCGACTATGAGAGGTGCGTCCGGTTTGAAGACGGATTGCGAGATGAGCTTCGAGTGCTGATCGCTCCGCAGAGGGAAAGAGACTTCGCGGTGCTAGTGGAGAAAGCTCGTATAGCCGAAGAAGTTAAGAGGACGGTAAGGGAAAACCGAGAAAAGAAGAGGAACGAGAATAAGAGAAATATTAGGTCGTCAAGATCGTTTGGTAATGTCCGTAAAAGACCAAAGATCGAGAATCTCGTAAGTGCACTTGTACCAAAGGATCGGAATCGTTCTTGTGCTCGATGTGGAAGACCTCACACGTGAGAGTGTCTTTGGGAAATAGTAAAGAATGTTTTCGATGTGGATCTAAGGCACATCCGTTAAGAATTGTCCTCAAGCGACGAGGGGTCGTGGTTCAAGTCTTGGAAGGAATGGTTCTAGTCGGAGTCAACCAAGGATGTGATGCTAGGTAAGCTCCTTTGCTTTGGTGCATACTCTAATTGCTTTGTTTGTTTATGAGTTAGCCTTTCCGGTGTTGCTAAGAGAGGCGTTTCGAATTTTGAGCGCGAATTTGGAGATTGTGTAGGTACGATAGCCTTAGTAAGATCAGAGTGCGCAGCATAAGCGTAAGGTGGTAAGATAGGTTGTACGGACGTTTGTTAGTAAAGTAATTTCGAGGACGAAATTATTTTAAGGAGGGTAGAATTGTAACACCCTAGTTTTAGGGGTTAGGCATTTGGTGCTTAGCTCGAGTGTTGGCACACTTCAGTGTGTGGTTGGGTAAGTTTTAGGGGTCCTGAGAACCCTAGGTGGTGGTAGGTTGCCTTAGAAAATTTTTAGTTTTAGGGGCTAAAAAGGAGAACTTGGATAGAGGGGGTCTTAAGAGAATTTTTGGTAGAGTTTTGGCATAAGGAGTGGCTTGGCAGAGTGGCAAGGAGGCGCCACTTAGAGCATGGAGAAGTGACGCCATTTGCAGGGGGAAGGGGGCTCAGGTTCGATTCGCAAGGGTAGCATTTGGGGCCTTGTTTTTGCGTCAAGGAGGATAGAAGTCAAGCGGTTTTGGATGCTTGAAAGGTGGAGAAGACTTGGTCTTTTTTTAATTTTTGCTAGGTAAAAGTTTGACTTATTCAAACTTTTAAAATGGATGGTAGGGACGGGTTTTAGGAGAAATTTTAGGATTTGTTTTTGGGGGCTTGGGGCTTGGCCGAATATTATAAATAGGGGGGAGGGAGGTGCTTGTTTCATTCATCATTTGTTTCTCACCCTTACCAAAAAGTTCTTTCCTTCGTTTGTATTTATTTTTCCCTTGTCCATTGCCGAAAGTTAGTCCAAGCAAACCCCTTTTTCATGCCATTTCTTTGTAGCCGAAAGTAGCAGAGGGCTTAACCTTTTATGAACCTATATCCCTCTCCCTTCTCACCTTTTTCTTTTTAAACCTTGCTTAAACCGTAACCATCCATAGAAAACTACCATTGCTAAATATCCCAAACACTATCTAAGAGCCTTGCCGAATCATCCATTCTCACATTCTCTTCACTTTGGTTACAAGTCCCCGAGCCAGAACCTTACTTCCTTGGTGGTGGTCGCTTTCTAGCTGGAGCAATAGGGAGTGGTTAGCAAGGTCGTTTAGTCAGCAGTTGCAGTGGCATAGAGTAGCGTTTGGAATTCAAGTTGAGTTGGTAAGAGATATTTATTAAGGTTAAATGCTTAAGTGGTGTTTTGGGGGTTAACCTGTTTACCTGATTAAGCTTTTTGATGGAGGCCACAACCACCAAGAAGGGAAAGGAAGGCCCTGTCCCCAAAGTTCAAGAAAAGGGCCGTCTCGGCGATGACGTGATTGGCCACCGGTGTGGGCCAAAGAACAGGAGCGTTAAGCAAATAGCCGTAGTTTCGCTAGACGATAGCGTCGAGGATCGAGAGTCTAGAACTCCTAGTAATAAGGTGTGTAATTAACCATTGTTTTCGGATTTGAGTATATCCGCTTATGTTGTATGATGCTAATAAGTGCGCTTAAATGTGAAAATGGTACCCTTAAGGGGTATGAAGATGATCGTGTTAGTAGCAAAGTTTGTAATTATGTGAACACCGATTTTATTGTGTGAGTATGCCTATGATTGTGAATAGCATGCACATGCATCATCTACGCATTATATGTTACATGTGCATGGGTGGGTTTATGAAAAGAAGGTACGGGTGTACTTCGAGTACGTGGTTGATGTCGACTTTGTGCTACATCGTGGATTGGCGCCGATCGAGGTCGGCGTTGTGGATCTTTGCGATTTAGTTCGCGTGGTTACCTTGATTGATATCGGCTTGTGCCATATCGTGGCTTGATGGATTGCCGTGTGCTCCATCGTGGTTTGATGTTAGCTATATGCTACATCGTGGATGGCATTGGTTGCCTTTTTGGAGGAAAAAGGAGAGGTGACTCGATAGTCCCTTGGTGTGTGGTAGGTCGGATAAGGGGTGTGTAAGCGGATGGACCCGTGTTTGGGTGGGTTTCATGACCGCATTATTCCGCTTATTGAATAATATGAAAGTGGGCCAAGCCCAATGAATAGGTATGTTTGGGGACATACGTGGACATGGGCCAAACCAGGTGATCGATGGACTAATGTGAAAAGGGCATAGTCCAAAGATTTGTAATAATTTGAAGGTGGGCCAAGCCCAGATTGTGGTAATGTCTAGATAATTATACTTGCATGTTGCATTTGATAATTGAGATGTTATGTGGTTAGCATGAGGGTGGATTTCGATGGATTAGTTACACACTGAGTCATTGTGACTCACCCAATCTCTTATCCAATATCGCAGGTGGAAGGATGATCAGACCGGGTTGGAGTGGATACAAGGTGGCCCATGCAAAGGACGTTTTAATATTTTCTTTATGCACTTTATTACCAAGTACTTGGAATCATTATGTTGTAATAAGAGCCTCTTAAGTTATTTGGTTTTCTTTTGGTAACTTATGTCTAAAGAGACTTGGGAATAATGTTACTTTTATGAACTAAGCTTAAGCCACTTGAGCCTGATGTTTTAAACGTTTTCCAACCTAAGCAAATTGACAACTAAGAGTTTTAAAAACGAAACCCCGAGATTTCAAAGTAACCTAACAGTTTGCAAACAAACATGCCCAAGATTTCTGCAAGTAAAACTACTCTAAAGGAGTTTAGACAAAGAGTTAAATGGCAACCTATTTTTGCCAATAAGTTTTTCCCATAACATAACCAGATTCGGTCGTAGTGAATGGGCCGGGTTTGGGGATGTTACATGACAAAAATTTGATTGCTATCCGGATTTAGTGTGAAAACGGTACGGAATCAGATTTTCAGATTGATGCAAATGATTGTTTAAATTATAAAAGTCGATTGTGTGTTCCTAAGAACTCAGATTTAATACAGATGATTCTGAGTGAGGCCCATAATGGTCGAATGTCGATACACCCGGTAGCACAAAATGTATAACAATTTGAAGCGCTTTTATTGGTGGCTGGCATGAAACGGGACATATCCGAGTTTGTTTCCAAGTGCTTAATCATCAACAAGTGAAAGTCGAGCATCAGTACCGTCCGGATTACTTCAACCAATCATGATACCCGAATGGAAATGGGATAGAATTACAATGGATTTTGTATCCGGTCTCCCTATGACACCGAGTAAGAAAGATGCCGTATGGGTTATTGTTGATAGATCGATTAAATCAGCTCATTTTGCGCCAGACGTCTTCGACTATTCACTTGATAAGCTTGCCGAATTGTATGTGTCACAGATTGTAAGGTTGCACGGTGTCACCGAGTTCCATTGTTTCGGATAGGGACCCAAGATTCACATCGCGGTTCGGAAGAAATTGCAAGATGCTCTAGGTACTAAACTTCATTTTAGTACAGACCTTCCATCCGCAAATGGATGGTCGATCGAGCGAACTATTTTGATACTTGAGGACATGTTGAGGTGTTGCGTTCTCGAGTTTGAAGGTGCGTGGGAACGATACCTACCTTTGATTGAATTTGCTTACAATAATAGCTTTCAATCTAGCATTAAAATGGCGCCTTATGAAGCCTTATATGGTCAAAAATGTCGCACACCGTTGTATTGGGCTGAGCTCAGTGAGAATAAGATACACGGGGTTGATTGGATTAAAGAAACAGAGCAGAAAGTGGTTGTTATTAGGAGTAATTTGAAAGTCGCCGGATCGTCAAAAGTCCTATGCCGATTTAAAACGTAAGGACATTGAATTTCAGGTTGGAGATCGGGTGTTCTTAAAAGTTTCTCCATGGAAGAAAATACTCCGATTCGGTCAGAAAGGCAAGTTGAGTCCTAGATTTATCGGACCGTATGAAATCATAGAGCGTATAGGGCTGTTGCTTATAGATTGAAATTGCCCCTTGACTTAGAAAAGATACACAATGTATTTCATGTTTCGATGCTTCGCAAATATAGATCGGATCCGTCCCATGTGATTGCACCGTCAGGGATTGAAATTAGATCTGATTTGACATATGATGAGGAACCGATCCGTATCTTAGCTCGGGAAATAAAAGAGTTGAGAAATAAAAGAATTCCATTAGTAAAGGTTTTATGGAATCGTCACGGAGTTGAAGAGGCTACGTGGGAGCCTGAGGAGTCAATGAGGCAACAATATCCGAACTTATTTAACGGTAAGATTTTCGGGGACGAAAATCCTTAAGGGGGGGAGAGTTGTAACAGACCAATTTTGACCCAAATCGGAACGGTGGTTTCGGGACCACGAATCCGAGCCTGAGAAATATTTTAATATTATATTTTGTGTTTATTATATGTGATTTAGTGAGTGTGAAAGTTTCGTAGAAAAAAATTAGTCGTTTAAGTGCTCAATTTGATAAAAAGGATTTAATCGAGAAAAGTGCAAAAGTTGCATGCTAAAGTGAGGAGTACTAAATTGATTGTGGCTTTTTAAGTGGGTGTACCAAAAAGGCAATTAGCCCATTAACCATATTAAGGGACTGCAAATGGGCCTTTATAAGTCCAAATTATATGTTAATTTAGTTTATTATATAGTTATATTAATGTGTTAAATTAATGTTAATAATATGTGTTTGTTTTATCATTAAATAATAAAAACAAGTGGGGAGAAAGAGAACATACCTTGTTCTCTTCTTCTTGGCCGAATGTAGAAAGTAGAAACTCCATTGTTGAAGCTTGATTTTCGGCAAGATAAGGAGCTTGATTGAGGTATGGTCGGTTTTTGGTTTTGATAATTTTTACGTTTTTGAGATCGTTGCTTCAGTATATTATCCGACCCATGTCTAAATTTTTGAAAATACCATGTATATAAGATTCGACCATTAACATGTTTAGATAGTTTTGATGTTTAATGGTTCTAGATTAAAGGTATGTTAAGGATTTACAAGTTTTGTATTGGAGTTTTTGGTGATTTTGAGTATATAGGGCTAAATTGAAAAGAATAAATTTGTGAAAAATTAAAATGTTAAATAGATGAAATGCATGGACACCCATGGTTATGGGGAAGATTCGGCCTAGCCATGGTGTTAGAAAATTTTGCATATTTTGAGTTTTGTGTAAATTGGACCAATTTGTAAAATGGGAAACATTAGGGGCAAAATAGTAAATTGCCCATTTGTGTGTTTTGGGACTAAATTGAGATGAAATGCGATTAAATGAGCTAAATTCTAATGTGTTTTAGATCAAGAGCAAAGAAAAACGGAATTAGACAGGGGAAGACGAAGGTTCTCGAATAGCCCATTCGCACGGACTATCGACAACCGAGGTAAGTCCTTTAGCTAAAATATGTCAATAAATTAATTATGAACTTAGTGAATGATGAATAGTGGAAATTTAGAGTATAAATTCATGATATAGCCGAATGTGAATGTATAGTATTGAAGTGAATTTATTTTGGTTAATGCAAGGTGTATAAGTAAGTTCTTGAGCTACCTTATGTTTAAAGGTTAATTACAAATCTAATGAATGATAGAATTTGTATAAGTTTGGTGTAAAACCATGAGTTGGCCGAATGTGATGATGGTGGATTGGATTGATTTCAAATATATTTTATGCAATGTGAATAAATGCATATGGTTCGATATGTGATAGTGAAATGTGAAAAGCATGTAAAATTATTCGACATTCAGGCTTGAGCCTAGCGGCCTCGTGCCGGTGACAAAATCGGGCTTTATGCCTAGCGGCCCTCGTGCCGGTGACAAAATCGGGCTTTATGCCCAGCGTGCCTTGTCTTGCCTGTTATTATTTCGTGCTTTTATGCCTAGCGTGCCTTGTGCCTGTTATTTATCGGGCTTTACGCCTAGCGTGCCTTGTGCCTGTTACTTTTACTTTTCGAGCTTTACGCCTAGCGAGCTTGATGCCTGTGATGTAATTTATAAAAGAGAAATTGAATCTTTGTTCAAGACAACTTAAAGCTAATTTATTGAGTATACGGTTGTAAGCATGTAAGGTATGCTATGCTTAATATTACTTAGGTCAAATTAATATAATGAGAATTATGTTATATGTGTTCAAGTTAATATTGATGGATGTAATATAATGGAATTCGAGCTTAGAATGTGCTATTATGGAACAATTGGTTTTCAAGTTTAAATGTTAAGAAAGGAGATTTTCATGCGATATGCTTATATGAACTACAAAGAAATGTAGGTTGAAGGAAATGATTCCTAATTTACTTGGGTTAATGAATTACTAGTATCTGGCTTTGTATAAATAATTTACTTAATTGCCTATGTGAAATGCCATAAGTTGATTGCTTTCATTTCGTAAATAATTAAATGTTTTATTATCATGAGTTAGGACTTACTAAGCTAGTAAGCTTAATTATGTGAAATGTTCTCCTTTGTTTTATAGATTTTGGTCACGTCGCGGGCTCGTAAAGGATCTTCAAGAAGTCAACCACACTATCGCCTTCCTTTGGTATTTTGAATTTTGGTTCACGAATTAGAAGGCATGTATAGGCTAGATGAAGTTTTAGAAACATATGATGTTTGACCTTGTTTATAATAGCCATGCGAATATGGCTAAATTTTTAGTTAAATCTGCTTGTTGTGTCTTGATGTGTACGTTGGTTCATGATGGCAATGTTTATGCATTCTTAATCAAAGTTTAATCGTTTTTGTTAAGGAAATGTTTGTATACGAAATGAATCCTTGAATTAGGGATGTAGGTAGGTTCGGTTAGAAGCTAGTCTTTCATAAAATGCAACAAAACAGCTTGTAGTAGCAGCAGTGATGTGAGTTAGAAAAATCACCAAAAATAGGGTATATTGAATTAGAAGGTGAATGAGATATGTAATTAAACCTCATTGTGTCTATTTTTACATGAAAGAAACAGGGTAGGCAAATCCGTCCCATGTGATTGCACCGTCAGGGATTGAAATTAGATCTGATTTGACATATGATGAGGAACCGATCCGTATCTTAGCTCGGGAAATAAAAGAGTTGAGAAATAAAAGAATTCCATTAGTAAAGGTTTTATGGAATCGTCACGGAGTTGAAGAGGCTACGTGGGAGCCTGAGGAGTCAATGAGGCAACAATATCCGAACTTATTTAACGGTAAGATTTTCGGGGACGAAAATCCTTAAGGGGGGGAGAGTTGTAATAGACCAATTTTGACCCAAATCGGAACGGTGGTTTCGGGACCACGAATCCGAGCCTGAGAAATATTTTAATATTATATTTTGTGTTTATTATATGTGATTTAGTGAGTGTGAAAGTTTCAGAGAAAAAATTTAGTCGTTTAAGTGCTCAATTTGATAAAAAGGATTTAATCGAGAAAAGTGCAAAAGTTGCATGCTAAAGTGAGGAGTACTAAATTGATTGTGGCTTTTTAAGTGGGTGTACCAAAAGGGTAATTAGCCCATTAACCATATTAAGGGACGGCAATGGGCCTTTATAAGTCCAAATTATATGTTAATTTAGTTTATTATATAGTTATATTAATGTGTTAAAATAATGTTAATAATATGTGTTTGTTTTATCATTAAATAATAAAAACAAGTGGGGAGAAAGAGAACATACCTTGTTCTCTTCTTCTTGGCCGAATGTAGAAAGTAGAAACTCCATTGTTGAAGCTTGATTTTCGGCAAGATAAGGAGCTTGATTGAGGTATGGTCGGTTTTTGGTTTTGATAATTTTTACGTTTTTGAGATCGTTGCTTCAGTATATTATCCGACCCATGTCTAAATTTTTGAAAATACCATGTATATAAGATTCGCCATTAACATGTTTAGATAGTTTTGATGTTTAATGGTTCTAGATTAAAGGTATGTTAAGGATTTACAAGTTTTGTATTGGAGTTTTTGGTGATTTTGAGTATATAGGGCTAAATTGAAAAGAATAAATTTGTGAAAAATTAAAATGTTAAATAGATGAAATGCATGGACACCCATGGTTATGGGGAAGATTCGGCCTAGCCATGGTGTTAGAAAATTTTGCATATTTTGAGTTTTGTGTAAATTGGACCAATTTGTAAAAATGGGAAACATTAGGGGCAAAATAGTAAATTGCCCATTTGTGTGTTTTGGGACTAAATTGAGATGAAATGCGATTAAATGAGCTAAATTCTAATGTGTTTTAGATCAAGAGCAAAGAAAAACGGAATTAGACAGGGGGAAGACGAAGGTTCTCGAATAGCCGATTCGCACGGACTATCGACAACCGAGGTAAGTCCTTTAGCTAAAATATGTCAATAAATTAATTATGAACTTAGTGAATGATGAATTGTGGAAATTTAGAGTATAAATTCATGATATAGCCGAATGTGAATGTATAGTATTGAAGTGAATTTATTTTGGTTAATTCAAGGTGTATAAGTAAGTTCTTGAGCTACCTTATGTTTAAAGGTTAATTACAAATCTAATGAATGATAGAATTTGTATAAGTTTGGTGTAAAACCATGAGTTGGCCGAATGTGATGATGATGGATTGGATTGATTTCAAATATATTTTATGCAATGTGAATAAATGCATATGGTTCGATATGTGATAGTGAAATGTGAAAAGCATGTAAAATTATTCGACATTCGGCTTCGAGCCTAGCGGCCTCGTGCCGGTGACAAAATCGGGCTTTATGCCTAGCAGGCCTTGTGCCGGTGACAAAATCGGGCTTTATGCCTAGCAGGCCTTGTGCCGGTGTTATTTTTTAGGCTTTTATGCCTAGCAGGCCTTGTGCCGGTGTTACTTTTCAGGCTTTTACGCCTAGCAGGCTTGATGCCGGTGATGTAATTTATAAAAGAGAAATTGAATCTTTGTTCAAGACAACTTAAAGCTAATTTATTGAGTATACGGTTCAGGTAAGCATGTAAGGTATGCTATGTTTAATATTACTTAGGTCAAATTAATATTATGAGAATTATGTTATATGTGTTCGAAGTTAATATTGATGGATGTAATATAATGGAATTCGAGCTTAGAATGTGCTATTATGGAACAATTGGTTTTCAAGTTTAAATGTTAAGAAAGGAGATTTTCATGCGATATGCTTATATGAACTACAAAGAAATGTAGGTTGAAGGAAATGATTCCTAATTTACTTGGGTTAATGAATTACTAGTATCTGGCTTTGTATAAATAATTTACTTAATTGCCTATGTGAAATGCCATAAGTTGATTGCTTTCATTTCGTAAATAATTAAATGTTTTATTATCATGAGTTAGGACTTACTAAGCTAGTAAGCTTAATTATGTGAAATGTTCTCCTTTGTTTTATAGATTTTGGTCACGTCGCGGGCTCGTAAAGGATCTTCAAGAAGTTAACCACACTATCGCCTTCCTTTGGTATTTTGAATTTTGGTTACGAATTAGAAGGCATGTATAGGCTAGATGAAGTTTTAGAAACATATGATGTTTGACCTTGTTTATAATAGCCATGCGAATATGGCTAAATTTTTAGTTAAGTATGCTGTTGTGTCTTGATGTGTACGTTGGTTCATGATGGCAATGTTTATGCATTCTTAATCAAAGTTTAATCGTTTTTGTTAAGGAAATGTTTGTATACGAAATGAATCCTTGAATTAGGGATGTAGGTAGGTTCGGTTAGAAGCTAGTCTTTCATAAAATGCAACAAAACAGCTTGTAGTAGCAGCAGTGATGTGAGTTAGAAAAATCACCAAAAATAGGGTATATTGAATTAGAAGGTGAATGAGATATGTAATTAAACCTCATTGTGTCTATTTTTACATGAAAGAAACAGGGTAGGCAAAAGATTTATATATTATGAGATAATTAAGTTCCAGTGAGACCTGCCCTGAACGAATTCGGGAGTCACTGTTCTGTTTTAGAAAAATTGTCAAAAAATTGTACAAAAATAATTAAGAAGCATGGTCTATATGTGTAGAACCCTTAATGAGTCTATTTTTCATTGGTATAAACAAGAACATTATAGGAAATTTTTGTAATGAGGTAACTGTATTTTTGTAGAGACAGGTCAGAATTGTCAAGCAGTGTATAAGGGTAATTTTGATGAATAAACTGTACTAATTGGCCACATGAAAAATTCTGGAAAAATTATGGTGAAAATTTATGTGAGTCTAGTTTCATGGAAAATTTACGGATCTAAATTTCAAGTTTTGAAACTCGAGTTATGGTCGATTTAGTCAGCATGACGCAGTTGGACAGCTTTAAAATCTTACACCCCGAGTTAATAGTCAAGTCTTGTAATGCCACGTACTCGATTCCGGCAAGGGTTTCGGGTAAGGGGTGTTACACTCGGGTTCTGAGTTCTCTCTTCTTTTATCATCTCAGGACAATCTTTTATAAAGTGATCCTGAGAACCACATCTGAAACAAGCATTTTCATGCGCTCGGGACTCACCAAGATGACGTCTACCGCATTGTGGGCATTCCAGTCTATCAGATCGAGTGTTCCCCACACTAGCGACTGAAGTAGTCTATGCCTTATTTCCCGAATACTGTTTACCCTTGTTTCTACTTGAAACCCTGTGGATGAAGCCGGTCGGGTGGAGAAATCTCTTGACTTCTTGGAAGAGGGTTGGAATGACTTATTCCACTATCTCTTTCTCGAGTCACGAGACTTCATTTCAGATTTTCTCTTCTCTTTTACTAGCTCTTAGGCTTTACAAGCCCGCTCCACTAACACAACAAATTCTTTTAATTCTAGGATAGCAACAAACAACTTAATGTCCTCATTTAGTCCATCTTTGAATCTCTTGCTCATGATGGCCTCGGTGGATACACACTCTCGAGCATATTTACTGAGTCGTACAAACTCGTGCACATAATCAGTCACAGACATCTTGCCTTGCTTCAGTTCTAGGAATTCCTTTCTTTTCTAATCGATAAATCTTTGACTGATGTACTTCTTCCTAAACTCTTCTTGAAAGAATTCCCATGTGATCTTTTCTCTTGGTACTACCAACACCAAGGTGTTCCACCATTGATAGGCAGAATCTCTTAAAAGAGAAACTACACACTTCATGCATTCCTCAGAAGTGTATTACAACTCATTAAATACCCTGATTGTATTTTCTAACCAGAACTCGGCCTTTTCTTGATCATCATCCTTTCTAGCCCAGAATTCTTCTGCCCCATTTTTCCTGATCCTATCAACCGAAGGTTTGTCTCCTCTTACCACCTCTACTACTTGAGGGGCTACTGGGATAGGTTGAGGAATAGGCAGGGGTGGAGGGGGTTGTGCATTCGGGTTCGTACGAACGAACTCCGTATACCATGTGTTCATCATGTGGAGGAAGGCTTCTCTAGCTTCTTCTCCTCCGGCTTGACTCACCGTAGTGGGTCTATTCTCATTCTCGTTCGACACCATCCCTTCAGTGGGAGCCGGCGCGTTACTTTCTACATCATCCGCAACAACTCTTTCGGGATCCATTTACTATATGTATAAACATAATTTAAGTCGTCAGGAGTCATCACACTATCATTATAAAAACATTCTTACGTATGGCATGTATAGCTAGACTCGTGCTCATGCTATGATAGTCCTAGAACCGACTAAACCGTAGCTCTAATACCACTAAATGTAACGACTCGATACCCGAGTCTAAAACTGAGACTGGATACGAGACATTACTATACTTGAACTTACTACAACATGTACTTTCGGGCTGTAAAATTTTGTTTCGAATTAGAACTTCTCTATCTTAGTCAAATCATACATTTCATGGGCCTACGAGGCCTTAGACTCATGTCTGGAAACTTTCAAAAATCAACCAGAAACTTTTACTCACTTTGTAAACTTTTACTCAAAACAGGGGTCACACGCCCGTGTGACTTGGGACACGCCCGTGTGCCCCTAAGACATGCCCGTGTCTTCCACCTGTGGTCGACACTAACTAATTTCACACGGCCTTGACACGCCCATGGCCTGGCCCGTGTGCCAAACCTTGGCATTTTGGCTTATCCACATGGTCCATACACACGCCCGTATGCTTCAATCATGTGGCGATTCAAATTCCAAGTGCAAGGTGCAGACTTCACACGTCATGAGCACACGCTCATGTTCTAGTCGTGCCTCTCACACGGTCTACACACACGCCTGTGTCTCTACCCCATGGGAGATTAGAAGGCTATCTACCAAGCCTTTTTCCACTCTGAAATCAAGATCAATTTAGTACCCTATTCAATAACTCAAGTACTACATGAAAACATGAACAATGATGCATAATCATCAACATTGGTATAAATAAACTTGGCAAATATTGGCCAATCTCTTTAGCCATATACAAAATAATACTAAACTTGATAGTCAACACTTTGGATCTTCTTAAAACATAACTCAAAATGAAATGCTTCCTATACATGCCATACTTAATATAAACAACTTGGCTATACCAAAATAGCGATTGATAGTGTGCTCCGAGCTCCGACGTCAATGATCCACGAGTTAGCTTGGCGGGACTACATGGAAAGAAAGAATTAAAGACGTAAGCATTTAGCTTAGTAAGTTTGCATGTACTGCATATAGCAACCTTTTTGCTTAACATAACTCATTCATCATAAATAAAGGCATTGCCGAACTCATATGCTTGAGCTCACTTACTCTTAATAATTCTTACATATCTCATGGTACTTACTAGTCTCATGCTTGTAAGGTAAACAAGGTACCTGTATCACTTAATCACATAGATTAGCATACTTTGCTATGGTAAGCATAATCTTAACTTCATCATTCATAACATGAATAATACTTTTAGTTAACTTTAACTAGCATATTTTGATGATAGCTTTACTTGCTTAACTTTCTTGCTTTTTCATTTATTCTTTACTCTTTTGCCCGATGAATTACTATGAATAACCGAGGATACTGAATCTCATCTCACATATATCTCGATGCCAAAGCCATATCCTAGATATGGTCTTACATGGGATCTCTCAACTTGGTATCGATGCCATGTCTTGACATGGACTTACACGAAGTCTTCCTTGTGTGTTCCCTTGGATGTAACAACCCGATTTTGACCCTAATCAGAATAGTGGTTTTGAAACCACAAATCTGAGTTTGTAAAATATTTTAATATTATATTCGGTGCCTATGATATATGATTGAGCATGTTTTAAAATTTTGTGAGTTAATTTGTCCGTTTGTGTGTTTAATTTAAGAAAAATGACTAAATCGCATAAATGGTAAAAGTAGCCTTTTATTTGATGGAATGATTAAATTGATGTACCTTTATAAAGATGAGGCCTTATGTTGTAAATTACCCTTTTTGCAAGAGTAGTGGACGGCAACATGCATATATATTATGCATTTATATGTTTATTGTATATGTTAAGTTAATAATAATAATAAAATCATTTTATAAGTTATATTATAATAAAACATTAAAGAAAAAGAAAACATGCATGTGTTCATCCATTTTGACCGAAAACAAAATAAAAGAGAAAGAAAAAGACCTAGCTCCATTCGGCCTTGATTAAGCCTGATTAAGGTATGTGTTTAGCTCGATTTTTGATAATTTTTACGTTTTTGAGATTGTTGCTTTGTGTTTTAGCTAGCCCATGCTTGAATTTTAGAATTGGTTGTGTGTTTCGTGAGTTGCCATTGAAGGAAGCTTGTTGTTTTTGTTGTTTGATGATGAAATATTAATTATATGTGTTAGATTAACAAGTTTTGTCTTTGAATTTTTGATGAAATTGAGTAGTTAGGACTAAATTAAAAAAAAATTGAAGGACTAAAATGCAAAATAAATGAAATGTATGAGCTTGTATTAGGACTATGAATATTTGGCCCTAAAGAAGTGTGGTCAAATTTTTAATATTTTGTGTTTTGTGCAATAGGGACTAAATTGTGAAAATGTGAAATATTAAGGGTAAAAATGTAATTTGCCCATTTATGCATTTTTGTACTAAATTGAATGAAAATATGTTTGAATGAGCTTAATTTGAAATTATTTAGATCAAGAACAAAAATGATCGGGATTGGATCGGGGAAAGGAGAAGTTAATCGAATAGTCGGAAAACGTAGCCCGTAAATACTCGAGGTAAGTTTATTAAGCAATTGGGTTGAATTGAATTTTTATCTATATTGATGTACATGTATTAATAGAGGTAAGTATGTATAATGTCATAATGCCGAATGTGATGTTGATTGAGAGATGTATTTAGCCGAATGAGAGGTATATATATATGTTGATGATATAGCTATGTGAGACATTGATTTAAGAGATGAATATGGTTGAATGTGATGAATATTTGTATATCAATGGTATAGCCGAATGTGAATTGATATAGAAATGAAATAAATTAATTTGTATATATATATATGTAAATGTGATTGAGGTTCAACTTTTTTTTTATAAATATATATATGTGCTTATTTAGACAAGTATTAAGTTCAAGTAATGCACCAAGTGAGTGAAATTAGATACCGAGCACTGTGTGTGTGAAATCGGTCATGTGGCACTAAGTGTGCGAATTTGGAGAATGAGCACTAAGTGTGCGAATTGAACTTCCAAGTACTAAGTGTACCAAATCGGATAATAAGCACTAAGTGTGCGAGATCAGATAAAGAACTTTAAGTGTATGAATTGAACTTTAGGACATTTTGGGTACGAAATTCGGTTGATGAACATTAAAGGTAAGAGTAAATATAATTTTAATGATTGAATTCGGTAAGTTTCGATACTATGAGAGGTTATCATTTGAATGGTAAGTATTAATTTTCGTAAGTAGTATATGTATAGGAAATCGATTGTTAAATGTATGTATATTCGGTTTTTGGAACTATGAAAGGTGATAGTTTAGTATGCATTTGTATTAAAGTGAGGAATGGATTAAAGACCTATGTGAAGTCTATTTTTAAATCTTGGGATATTCGGTCTAGGGGTCATGAAATGTGTAAATTTTCTATTATAATGTTTTAAGGCCTTGTTATGTAATTGCTTATAACTTACTAAGCTATGATAGCTTACTTTATGTGGTTGTTGTATTGTTTTATTAGATTTTGGAGTCGATATTCGAGCTCGGGGATCATCGTCAAGTCTATCACACTATCAACTAATTTTGGTATTTTGTAAGCTGAATTTCTTTTGAAACTATGGCATGTATAGGCTATATTACTCTTTTGAGTTCACTATGAATGAGATGAATATAAATGCCATGCGAAAATGGCTAGATTTCTAAGCTTGGGTTTAGTTATGTTTGATCATGGTGCTAATGTTTGTGTATATCTGGTCATGTTATAAGCTTATTTTGGAAGTACATTTCATGGTATTTATATATGTGATAATTGAGTACATGAAATTGGCTTTGAGTAAGGATATGTATGATGTATAATTGGCCTTGTAAGTAGCTCATTTTGGAAGTATGATATGTAGTATATTTTAGTTGATGGATGTTCTTTTGTTTTAATGTATATGTTCCTATAAGTTAAGTTATGAGATGACTATGCTATGCCTTATGAATGTGACTATTTGGTGTGGCTTATTAATGGTTAAATTGTGGTATTATGGTTTTATATAGATTCGGTCATAGTATTAACTTATTTTGGAGTATAAATCCTAATGTGTTTATATTTGGTAGTTAGTTATGGGGTTTGAATGAATTGAGTTAAATCATAGTTGTGCATATTCGAACATGATATATATATGATTATGTATGGAGCTTGATTTTATACGATTAGGTTATTGTAAGATATGTACGAATTTGATAATTATAGGAAATATGATCTATAGTATAGTTGAAATGTTTTTGGTAATTGGTATGATTTTGGGTACATCCTAGTTTCGGTTAGGTAAGGTTTTGGTATATAGGTATATTTGGTCTTTAATAATTGAAAAATTGTTTAGCAAAGTGATTATAAACATGAGCATATTCGGCTAATGAAATTTAAATGACCAAATGAATAGTGACCTTTGCTAAGTGTTGTAAAATGTTTATATATATGTATATTTGGTTGAATAGAGTTAAGCTAAGTGCATAAATGTTTAAGCATTCTTTGAAAGTATATTATTATTTACTATGTATTCGGTTATGACTATTTAAATAGTAATTATTTTGCTATGATCTGTGCTAAGTCTAGTAATGCCCTGTAACCCTAATCTGGCGACGGATATGGGTTAAAGGTGTTATATTTTGATTGGTATCAGAGCTACGGTTTAGTCGGTTCTCGGACTAACGTAGCGCGTGTGAGTCTAGCTATCATGCCATAGTTTTTACTGTGATAGTGTGATGACTTTTGACCGTGAAATGTGTTTTTCTTCTTTCATATAGTAAATGGATCCTGATCCCAAGCGAGTCGTAGCTGGTGATGTTGAGAGTGTGGCACCTGCTCCCGCGCAAGGGACCGTGTCGGTTGAATCTCGACCAGCTACGAATAACCAAGATGAGGGGGCTAAACAAGCCTTCTTTAGTATAATGAATGATTGGTTTAATCAGTGTATCTGGACCAATCCGGCTATTCATCAAACCCTGAACCCTGATAATCCACCAGTAATACCTGTGATACCCCTGATCATTAATCCTGAGAGGTTAAATAAGCCTCCTATTGACAAAATCAAAAAATATGGAGCTCAAAAGTTTAGAGCTGTAGCGGATGACGATGCTGAGCGAGCCGAATTTTGGCTTGATAATACAGTTCGTGTTTTTGATGAATTATCCTGTACACCTGATGAGTGCCTGAAATGTGCTATATCTTTATTACGGGATTCTTCCTACTATTGGTGGAACACTCTAGTTTCGATTGTTCCGAAGGAGCGGGTCACTTAGGATTTTTTTCAGCCAGAGTTTCGCAAAAAGTATATTAGTCAGCGATTCATCGATCAAAAGCGCAAAGAATTTCTTGAGCTTAAACAAGGTCGTATGACCATATCTGAGTATGAACGCGAGTTTGTGAGACTCAGCTGATATGCCCGCGAGTGTGTTTCATCTGAGACTGCTATGTGTAGAAGATTTGAAGAAGGGTTGAACGAACACATAAAATTGCTCGTTGGTATACTTGAAATAAATGAGTTCGTGGTACTAGTTGAGCGAGCCTGCAAAGTCGAAGAGCTAGGAAAAGAGAAACGAAAAGCTGAGTTTGAAGCTAGAGATTTTCGTAAGAGATCAGCAGGAAAAACTTCTCAATCGACTTCGAAGAAGTTCAGAAATGACAGTAACCGATCCAAGACTGATACTGGATTTTCTATACGAGAGCAACCACCAGTGAGTTCACGAACCACCTCTATAGCTAGTGTTAGCAATACTCAACCGAATAAACCCGAGTGTCAGCAGTGTGGTAGGCGACATTTTGGTGAATGTTGGGGCAAGTTCAACAACCGAGTTTGCTACAAGTGTGGTTCACAGGATCATTTCATTCAGGATTGCCCGGAGTTAGCTGAGAAGGATAATGCCCAGAGTGTGAGACCGAGCGGTGTTGTAGCTAGAGGTAGACCACCCCGAAACGTGAGAGGTAGAAGCGGTACTCAGAGAGGGACTTCAGATACAGCTGTTCGATTCGAGGCTCATGCGCCTGCCAGAGCCTATGCCATCCGTGCCCGAGAGGAAGTATCATCTCCAGATGTTATCACTGGTATATTTACTCTCTTTAATACTAGTGTAATTGCTTTGATTGACCCCAGTTCAACTCATTCCTATGTGTGTGAAACATTGGTATTTACCTGTTGAGTCTACTGAATTTGTGATTCGGGTTTCGAACCCCCTGGGCTGGTGTGTGCTAGTTGATAAGATGTGCAAGAATTGCCCTTTGATGATTTGAGATTCATGCTTTCCGGCTGTTTTGATGTTACTACTAGTTGATGAGTTCGATATCATCCTCGGTATGGACTGGTTAACTGTGCATGATGTCGTAGTGAATTGCAGACAAAAGACTATTGATCTGCGGTGCCAGAATAATGAGATAATTCGGATTGAATCTGCTGATTTAAATGGGCTACCAGCAGTGATATCTTCGATGTTGGCTCGAAATTATATGAGAAAGGGTTGTGAAGCTTACTTTGCTTACGTGATTGATAATAAAGTGACTGAAAAGAAGATTGAATCTATACCTGTTGTATGTGAGTACCCGGATGTGTTTCCGGAAGAATTGTCGGGATTGCCACCTGTTCGGGAGGTAGAGTTTGGTGTCGAGTTAGTGCCAGGTATGACTCCGATTTTGATAGCTCCGTATAGAATGGCACCGACTTAATTAAAAGAGTTGAAAGCTCAGTTGCAAGAGTTAACAGATAGAGGTTTTGCTCGGTCGAGTTTCTCTCCCTAGGCTGCGCCAGTATTATTTGTGAAGAAGAAAGACGGAACTTTGAGAATGTGCATTGACTACCGACAGCTCAATAAAGTGACCATAAAGAAAAAAACCCGTTGCCGCGCATTGATGATTTATTTGATCAACTAAAGGGAGCCTCAGTATTTTCGAAGATCGATTTAAGATCGGGTTATTATCAGCTGCGAGTTAGAGCCTCTGATGTGCCTAAGACCGCTTTCCGAACGAGATACGGCCACTACGAGTTTTTGGTGATGCCATTCGGACTCACTAATGCCCCTGCTATTTTTGTGCATTTGATGAATCGGGTATTCGGACAGTATCTGGATCGGTTTGTAGTTGTGTTTATAGATGACACTCTGATCTATTCGTGCGACGAAATCGAGCATGCCGAACACTTGAGACTTGTGTTACAGATTTTTCGTGATAAGCAGTTGTACGCAAAATTTAGTAAATGTGAGTTTTGGTAACGTGAAGTTAGCTTCTTGGGGCATGTTGTTTCAGCATCAAGTATTCGGGTTGATCCGAGTAAGATCACAGCTATACTTGATTGGAGACCTCCGCGGAATGTTTCTGAAGTTCAGAGTTTTCTGGGACTTGCTGATTATTATAGACGTTTCGTGAAAGGCTTCTCGATGATTGCAACTCCAATGACAAAGTTACTTCAGAAAGATGTTAGATTTCAGTGGACAGAAAGATGTCAGGAGAGTTTTGATCGGCTAAAAACCTTGTTAACCGAAGCTCCAGTGCTTGTTCAACCAGAGTCGGGTAAAGAGTTCGTTATCTTCAGTGATGCATCCTTGAATGGTTTGGGTTGTGTTTTGATGCAGGAGGGTAAAGTTATAGCCTACGCCTCGAGACAACTAAAGCCTCACAAAAAGAACTATCCGACGCACGATCTCGAATTAGTCGCTATAGTTTTTGCTCTGAAAATATGGCATCACTATCTGTTCGGTGAAAAATGCCATGTCTATTCCGATCATAAAAGCTTAAAGTACTTAATGACTCAGAAGGATCTGAATCTGAGACAACGACGACAGTTGGAATTATTAAAAGATTATGAGCTTGTGATTGATTATCACCCGGGAAAGGCTAATATAGTTGTTGATGCTTTAAGCCGAAAATCATTGTTTACTTTACGTACGATGAATGCAGATATGGCTATAACTGACAAAGGTACAATTATAGTAGAATTAAAAGCGAGACCGTTATTTGTTCAACAGATTTATGAAGTTCAAAGAGTTGATGATAATTTGATGGCGAAAAGAAAGCACTGTGGTTCGAATGCTGACTCAGAATTTTAGGTTGACACTGAGGGATATTTGCGGTTTAGAAACTGAATATGTGTACCAAAGGATCCTGAGTTGATTCGGATGATTTGTAATGAAGCTCATAATAGTAGATTGTCTGTTCACCCGGGTAGCACGAAGATGTATAATTATTTGAAACAGCATTACTGGTGGCACGGTATGAAACGAGATATTTCAGATTTTGTGTCGAAATGTTTGATATGTTAGCAAGTAAAAGTCGAGCATCAGGTGCCATTGGGATTACTTCAGCCGATTATGATACCCGAGTGGAAATGGGATCGAGTCACGATGGATTTCATATCTGGATTACCGTTGACACCGAGCAAGAAAGATGCAATCTGGGTTATTGTTGATAGACTAACGAAGTCGGCTCACTTTATTTCGGTCCGTACAGATTACTCGCTTGATAAGCTAGCGGAATTGCACATTTCTCAAATTGTACGATTACACGGAGTACCTACTTCTATTATTTTGGATAGAGATCCAAGGTTTACATCGCGGTTTTGGAAGAAACTGCAAGATGCATTAGGTACTAAATTGCATTTTAGCACCGCTTTCCACCCTCAAACGGATGGTCAATCAGAGAGAATTATTCAAATACTTGAGGATATGTTGAGATGTTGTGTTCTCGAGTTCGAGGGTACGTGGGAACGATACTTGCCTTTGATTGAATTTGCGAGGCTTTGTACGGTCGTAAATGCCGTACACCTTTGTATTGGACCGAGCTAAGTGAAAGCAAGATACACGGGGTTGATCTAATCAAAGAGACTGAACAAAAAGTAAAAGTGATCCGCAAAAGTTTGAAAGCAGCGCCAGACCATCAGAAATCTTATGCGGATTTAAAACGTAAAGATATAGAGTTTCAGATTGGTGACCGAGTATTTTTAAAAGTCTCGCCGTGGAAGAAAATACTTAGATTTGGTCGCAAGGGAAAGCTGAGTCCGAGGTTTATTGGGCCGTACAAGATTATTGAGCGTATCGAGCCGGTTGCGTACAGGTTGATGTTGCCACCTGAGTTAGAAAAGATCCATAATGTTTTCCATGTTTCGATGCTACGAAGATATAGATCCGATCCTTCTCATGTGATTAGTCCGTCAGAGATTGAGATTCAGTCTAATATGACCTATGAGGAAGAACCGATTCGTATTTTGGCTCGTGAAGTGAAAGAGTTGTGTAATATGAAAATCTTGTTGGTGAAAATACTGTGGCATAAGCATGGGGTTGAGGAAGCAACTTGTGAGCTTGAAGATTCAATGAAAGAACGTTATCCTAACCTATTCACCGATAAGATTTTCGGGGATGAAAATCCTTAAAGGGTGAGAGTTGTAACAGCCCGATTTTGACCCTAATCGAAATAGTGGTTTTGAAACAAAAAATCCGAGTCAGTAAAATATTTTAATATTATATTCGATGCCTATGATATATGATTGAGCATGTGTTAAAATTTCGTGAGTTAATTTGTCCGTTTGTGTGTTTAATTTAAGAAAAAGGACTAAATCGCATAAATGGTAAAAGTAGCCTTTTATTTGATTGAATGATTAAATTGATGCGCCTTTATAAAGATGAGGCCTTATGTTGTAAATTACCCTTTTTGCAAGAGTAGTGGACGGCAACATGCATATATATTATGCATTTATATGTTTATTGTATATGTTAAGTTAATAATAATAATAAAATCATTTTATAAGTTATATTATAATAAAAAATAAAAGAAAAAGAAAACATGCATGTGTTCATCCATTTTGACCGAAAACAAAATAAAAGAGAAAGAAAAAGACCTAGCTCCATTCGGCCTTGATTAAGGTATGTGTTTAGCTCAGTTTTTGATAATTTTTATGTTTTTGAGATCGTTGCTTTGTGTTTTAGCTAGCCCATGCTTGAATTTTGGAATTGGTTGTGTGCTTCGTGAGTTGCCATTGAAGGAAGCTTGTTGTTTTGTTGTTTGATGATGAAATATTAATTATATGTGTTAGATTAACAATTTTTATCTTTGAATTTCTGATGAAATTGAGTAGTTAGGACTAAGTTGAAAAAAATAATTTTTTGAGGGACTAAAATGCAAAATAAATGAAATGTATGAGCTTGTATTAGGACTATGAACATTCGGCCCTAAAGAAGTGTGGTCAAATTTTGAATATTTTGTGTTTTGTGCAATAGGGACTAAATTGTGAAAATGTGAAATATTAAGGGTAAAAATGTAATTTGCCCATTTATGCGTTTTTGGACTAAATTTTGTTAATAATCATGGGAACTATAAATTGATTCATAAAACTCTTAAACAGATTAATACGTTGCGTCGATATGAGCGTAAGAGGTCGTGGAAGGGGTACACGTGGCCGTGGTAGAGGCCGAGGTGCTAGGGCTGGGTCCTCAACATCGGGACATATGCCTGAAAGGGAAGCACCAACATCACCAATGACTGAAACAGGATCTCATGACCGAGCTGGTGGGGATGATGCTTTGTCCCAAGCAATGCTACGGGTCCTAGAACGGATTGCTGGAGCGAGTACTAGGTCGGTAGCCCGAGGATCAATTTCTGAGCGACTCTGGTCAAACGGGGCCGAAATCTTCAGGGGCATCTCTGGTGTAGCCTCGAATGTAGTAGAATACTGGTTGGAGGCGGTCGAGCGGATCATGGATGACCTGGACTGCACAGTGGAGCAAAAGCTGAAAGGGGCAGTGTCCCTACTGCGAGATGAGGCATACTAGTGGTGGCTCACTGTGAGGGAAGGCACACAGGCGGACCGATTAACATGGGATTTCTTTAAAATGGCCTTCAGAAGGAAGTATGTCGGGGCTAGTTATGTGGACGCCCGAAGAAAGGAATTCTTGAATCTGGTTCAGGGGAATAAGTCTGTGGCGGAGTATGAGGTAGAGTTCCTGCGCTTGAGCCGGTACGCTCGGGGTATAGTTGCAACAGAATATGAGCATTGCGTGCGGTTTGAGGATGGTCTTCGAGATGAGTTTTGGGTACTGATAGCCCCGCAGAGGGAAAGAGATTTCGCTGCTTTGGTGGAGAATGCAAAGATTGCAGAGGATGTGAAACGCTCTGAGCGTCAAAACCGTGAAAAGGAGAGGGGCAGGAACAAGAGAGAGTTTAGGCCTTCCAGTTCTTCAGATAGATTTCATAAGAGGCCTAGGTTTGATGGGCCAGTCCGAACTGGAGTTTCATTTGTTGCTGGCGGACCGCAGCCTTGCGCAGTGTGCGGGTTATCTCATCAGGGTGAATGTTGGAAGAGAACTGGGGCGTGCTTTAGATGTGGATCAAGAGACCACAGGGTTAAAGACTGTACGCAGAAGTCGAGTCTGATGATAGTTGCGGGTCAGGGATATGTTCAGCCAAGGAGAGGTAGTCAACAACCACCGAGAGGTCGTGGTCCAGCCCGAGGGGGAAATGGGTTTGGACGGGGTCGTGGAGCACCGGGCAGAGGTACTAGTAATATAGATGCAAGACGACCAAGGTTGGTGTATGCTGCTCGACATCGAGAGGATGGCGACGCACCTGACGTTATAACTGGTACGTTCCTCATTCATGATGTACCATTTATAGCTTTGATTGATATTGGATCTACGCACTCGTATGTTGCATGTACTGTGTCTGGAACTTTGGGTTTACAGTATAAACTTGCTGATAGAGAAATGTCAGTGATTAGTCCTTTAGGATAGTCGGTTATAGTAAATAAGCTATTTAGAGATGTACCTCTAGAGGTTCAAGGGGTGGTCTTTTCGGCAGATTTGATGGAATTACCGTTTGGCAAATTTGATCTCATTCTGGGCATGGATTGGTTAGTGAAACATCGTGTGAATTTGGATTGCGCGGCTAAGTGGATGGTATTGAAGTCTTCAGAGGATGAGGAAGTGATTGTGATAGGGGAGCGAAGGGATTATCTATCTAACGTAATCTCAGTGCTAAGGGCCGAGAAGCTGGTTCGCAAGTGTTGCGAGGCGTTCCTAGCTTATGTCAACACGACTGATGCTAAGGGTTTGTCTATTGGGGATGTCAGGACTGTAAAGGAATTCTTGGATGTATTCCCTGAAGAGCTTTCGGGGTTGCCACCGAATCATGAGGTCGAGTTCGGTATTGATCTCTTACAGGGAACGACTCTAGTGTCCATCGCCCCTTACAGGATGGCATCGAAGGAGCTGGTAGAATTAAAGGCTCAGATCCAAGAGCTTCTTGATCGGGGGTTTATCCGACCGAGTGTGTCTACGTGGGGAGCACCGGTATTGTTTGTAAAGAAGAAGGATGGGTCAATGCGTATGTGTATTGACTACCGTCAGTTGAACAAGTTAACGATTAAGAACAAATACCCGCTACCAAGGATAGACGATCTGTTTGATCAGTTGCGAGGAGCTTCAGTTTTCTCTAAAATAGATCTAAGATCAGGGTATCATCAGCTAAGGGTCAAGGAGGAAGATATATACAAGATGGCATTTCGAACTCGTTATGGGCATTACAAGTTTCTGGTTATGCCGTTCGGATTAACGAATGCACCAGCTACTTTCATGGATATGATGAACCGGGTCTTCCAACCCTACTTAGACCGGTTCGTAGTGGTATTTATAGATGACATTCTGGTGTATTCAAGAACTGAAGAGGAGCATGATTCACATCTTCGGGTTATTCTGTAGATATTGAGAGAAAAGCAACTTTATGCCAAATTCAGCAAGTGCGAGTTTTGGCTGCGAGAGGTGACATTTTTGGGACATGTCGTGTCTGCCGAGGGAATTAGGGTTGATCCTAGGAAAGTTGAGGCCGTATTGGATTGGAAGCCACCAAAGACAGTATCGGAGATTCGAAGTTTTTTGGGTCTGGCCGGGTACTAAAGACGGTTCGTTGAGGGGTTTTCATTGATTGCTGCACCCTTAACTTAGTTACTTCGCAAGGGGGTACCGTTTGTTTGGACGGATAAAAAACAAGAGAGTTTTGAAAAGTTGAAGAAGATTCTGATCGAAGCCCCGGTATTAATTCAGCCAGAGGCGGGAAAATAATTTGTTGTCTATTGTGATGCGTCACACACGGGTTTGGGTTGTGTGCTATGCAAGAAGGGAAAGTCATGGCTTATGCATCCCGTTAGCTTAGGGCGCACGAGGTGAACTACCCCACTCATGACTTGGAATTAGCTGCAGTAGTGTTCTCACTGAAGATATGGAGACATTATTTGTATGGGGAAAAGTCGATCATTTACACCGACGATAAGAGTCTTAAGTATCTCCTTACCCAAAAGGAGTTGAATCTTAGGCAACGAAGATGGATAGAGTTGCTGAATGATTATGACTGCTCGATTAAGTACCATCTGGGGAAAGCCAACATGGTAGCAGATGCACTGAGTCGCAAGGTGGTATCTGATCTAAGAGCAATGTTTGCTCATCTCAGCCTATTTGAGGGTGGTAGTTTGTTGGCAGAACTTCAGGTAAAACTGACTTGGGTTGATCAGATTAAAGAAAAGCAGTTATTGGATGAGTCGTTGGGTTCTCGTTTTCAGCAAGTGAAAAACGAAGAGACGGTGGATTTTGGGCTGAATAGTGAAGGAGTATTATGTTTCCGTGGAAGAGTTTGTGTGTCGTAGGACTCTGAGTTAAGGCAGTTGATTCTACGGGAAGCGCATAGTAGCCCATAAGCTATGCATCCTTGTGGAAACAAATTATACCGAGATCTAGGAGAACTGTATTGGTGGCCAGGACTTAAGTGTGAGGTGACTGATTTCGTAAGTAAGTGTTTGACATGCCAGCAAGTGAAGGCTGAGCATCAACTGCCTTCGGGACTGCTGCAACCTGTAAAGATTCCACTCTGGAAGTGGGAGAGGATAACAATGGATTTTGTTAGTGGGCTACCCCTGACGCCTACTAAGAAAGATTCAGTATGGGTAATTGTTGAACGGCTGACTAAATCTTCCCACTTCATACCGGTTCGCACCGATTACCCGTTACAGAAATTGGCCAAGTTGTAGTGGCAGAAATTGTGAGGCTACATTGGGTACCAGTGCCTATCATCTCAGACAGGGACCCTAGATTCATATCTCGGTTCTGGAGAGTGTTACATGAAGCTCTGGGTACAAGGTTAGATTTCAGCACAGCGTTTCATCCGCAGACTGAAGGTCAGTCGGAGAGGGTAATCCAGATTCTAGAAGACATGTTAAGAAGCTGTGTGATTGACTTCAAAGGTAGTTGGGAAGACTATTTACCATTGGCAGAATTTGCCTACAACAATAGCTACCAATCTAGCATTCAAATGGCACCATCGAGGCGTTATATGGTCGTAGGTGTCGTACCCCCACTTGTTGGACAGAATTGGGTGAGCGGCGACTGTTGGGTCCAGAGTTAATTTCTGAAACTGAGGAGAAAGTGAAATTGATTCGAGGTCGTTTAAAGGAAGCATCGGATAGGCAGAAGTCATACGCTGATTTGAAGCGCAAAGAGATTGAATACTCTATGGGAGATTTTGTCTTTTTGAAATTCTCACCTTGGAAGAAGATTCTGAGATTTGGACGGAAGGGCAAGTTAAGCCCCAGATTCATCGGACCGTACCAGGTGTCAAAACATGTTGGACCGGTTTCCTATCAGCTTGAGTTGCCCCCTGAGTTAAACCGAATACATAATGCGTTCCATGTTTCTATGCTGAGACGCTAACATTCGGATCCTTCTCATATAGTGCCGGTGGAAGAAATTAAGGTAAGATCTGATCTTACATTTAAGGAGGAACTGGTGCATATTTTGGATCGTGATGTTAAAGTGCTGAGAAAGAAATCTGTTCCATTAGTTAAGGTACTGTGGCGTAATCACGGTTCAGAGGAAGCCACATGGGAGCCTGAGGAGGCAATGCGACATCAATACCCTCATCTCTTTTGATTAGGTAAATTTTGAGGCCAAAATTTATTTAAGGAAGGTAGAATTGTAACATCCCAAAAATTAGGGGTTTGTGATTTTTGCATAATTGCATGTTGTGCTTGCTCAGCGGGTTGTTTGAGAGTGTTTAGGGGTTCTAGGGAGGCCTGGGTTCGAGTCCAAGCCCTGGAAAAATGTTGGTTTTTCGCCCTTTAGTGGAGAGGGCTGTTGGAAGCAAGACTTAAGGGAATTTGCATGTGTTTTACTAACACAAGTGAGCTGGTGTTGTGGTGGCAAGTGGCGTGTTGGGCATGCAAGGAGGTATGGGGTTCGAATCCCTCAAGCTGCACTGATAGCTTTTATTTTGTGCTTTGGGAGAGGAGGAAGCAGAGTTGGGATCAAACTCTGCTATGGGAGTTGAAGAATGGGTCAAATCATTTGAATGGATGAAGGAGAGGGTTTGTGGGAGGAAAAAGGGGAGGAAATCGTGGGATAGGGGAGAGTGGTAGTGGTGGCCGAATTTGGGAGTGTTGTGGGGAGGAGAAATTCGGCTAAGGAGTTGTGTTAGGCATTTTTGGCTAGTGAAGAGTGTAGGTGTCGAATCCTTGTTTTTTTTTTCCTCTAAAAGTGCCGAATTTCCTTTAGCTTTCTTTTGTAAGTTTTACATTTTGGGTCACATTTTCTGGTGCATTTCGGGTCATCTTCTTTCAATTCTTCTTGCCGAATTCTTAATCTCTCTCTTTTCTTCTCCGACTTCTTTCCTACTCTTTTCTCTCCATAGCCAAATTTGGTTCTTTTGTTTTACTTCTAAGTGCCGAATTGTTCCATCATTAACTCATAGTGCTACTCTTTGCTACCGAATCTTTCTTACCCATTCGGCTCATCCCTGGTCAAAAGGTAATGTTTCCTCTTCTTATACTTTCTTTCTTTCCTCTCTTGGCTCTGCTTAAGCCGAAACTCTTACCCTTGATTTTTATGGTCTAGGCCGAATCTACTTACTCCACTTCATCTCGAATCCTTTTGTTTCTGTGGTGGGGGCCGGAATTTCCTGTGGGCATCTACCGTTTTCGTGGTGTTTTGGTAAGGGGGTGATAAGACTAATAGTTCTTGTAACCCGTTTATGGTTAGATAGTTTATGTTTATTCAAGCAGGCCTCGGTCTCTCCTCTGTGTGGGTGGGGGTCGAATGTTAGATGTCTTCTGACACTCTTTTTGTTCATCAAAATAATGTTAGGGTCTTGTTTTCCGTAGTCAAGGGGTAAGGCCAACGACTTGGTGCACGGAAGGAGATCGCACTGTGGTAAGTGGGGTTAACCTAGTAAGTGTTTCTAGTTACGTTTATCAAAGTGGAGACTAACCTGTTGTCAACTATCACTATAGGTGTTTTGGAAAGCGTTAGAAAGCACAACTCGTATCAGGTGTGTAATCTTACACTGTTGTTTGTAATAATATGATGTTCTGTGATTTGGGCGTAAATCAAAATGCCGAAAAGCCAGAGTATCGACAACCGAGGCACTCGAGCGTGCGAACGCTCATAGTGACAAACCGAGCCACTAGTGATGGCGGTAGATCGTTGAGAGTATCACGAACACTCTCGTGAATCTGAGGCCGTAATGGGCCTTGTTGAGCCGAAACGGGCTAAGTGGGCCCAATAGGCTAACCGACCCAGACGGGCAAAATCGATGGAAAAGTGATCGAATAATTGATGTGACTACAAAGTCCACAAAATCGAGACTGGAAACGAACAAAGTGGGCCACACAAGCGTGTGGGCCCGAATGGGCCGAAATCAGGTTTTAGGCCCAATAGCCCTGTAACGACTGGAAATGGTAACCGAGTCGCTCGAGGCGACATTAGGCCTTCGGAAAGGCCATTGCAGGTGAAAATTACTGAAATACCCTTGGTGGGTATATTACTGAAATACCCCTAGAGGGTATATTACTGAAATACCCTCTGTGGGTAAACTACTGAAATGCCCTCGTTGGGTGAAATTACTGTATACCCCTAGGGGTAGATTTAGTATGTTTATGTGTAATTTGTTTAGTTACTATGATGGTAAATTGTTGCATACACTGGATTAATATGTCACGGCATGTTGCATTGGGGTGGGTTATGTATGTGGAGGAAGTACTGTACTGGTGACTATGCCACGTTATACTGATTCAGTGGCTCTGCCACGATATACTGATTTTAGTGGCTCAGCCACGTATACTGTTACTGGCAGCTTTGCTGCGTTGATATTGGCAGCTCGGTTGCGTTCTTGGTGTGTAGGGCTGGGTGGGTTGACTTGGTCCCCACAGGTGTGTAGGGTTGGTACGGGTGGTGTGTTGGTTGGTTTGGGTTGCGCTGCATTCTCTGTTAGCATTACCATGATTTTGGGGCTTAGGCCCGAACTGATACTGCATGGGCTTGGGCCCGCATCGTGGATCATGGCGGGGATTATACACTGAGTTCTTATAACTCACCCTTTTCCTTAACTGTGCACGTAATCCCCAACCTTAGAGGATTTGGAGCCGCGAGGGACTCGGAGGTGGCCACACGTACCGCATGTTTCGAGGGTGCACTTAATATTTTAATTTGGGATTACTTTGCTTTTAATTATTGGGTTTATAATTGTTGTAATAAGGCCATTGGAACTGTTTTAACTTTTATTTGGGTTTTCTCTAAACACTGCAAAGTTAATCAACACGAGGTTTTCAAACCAATAAACAACTGATTTTTAAATATCACGCTTTCGTAATATTAAGACCAAACTTCTGTAACTGACAAGGTTTTTAATAAACAAGATAATACGTGCATTTTTTAAAGGGTATTAAATTGAGTAAACTTCTTTTGTGAATAAGCAACAAGAAACGAAATTTTGAACGTTTAAGTTAGAATTTGACAATGTGTTTTTCAAACATCCATGAGGTTTTAAACATCACCTGATGTGGCACGCTAGATCCAGCCGTAATGTTTAGGCCGGGTTTGGGGTGTTACAATACGAAATACATTTAAGAATATCTCTAACTGTTTTGTTCCTGAGTTTCCAAATCATATCTTCGTGACATGGCAATAAGAGATTGTGGGATCAAGTGTGACCAAGAAGGGAAAAGAGAGACATAGACGAGGAAACGAATTAAAAGGGGGAAATTTCTTTTTCTTAAGTATTTATTTTTAGGCACTTATATTTCTTTTCTTAGTTAGTATTTTTCTTTTGCACAATAAGTAGGAAATTGCAAGCATGAAAAAGTTAAGCTTAGTGCCTCTTCTTTAATAAAAAGCAAAGTATTGTGGTAATGTGAATGAACATGTCTAGGATTGGATTGTTAAGAAAGACTTGGTACTTAAACAATCTTCATGACTCACCTCTCTTTTCTACCAACCCTACTTGGTGTTAAGTTTTCATTCACTACTTTGTTTCCACAATGAGGACATTATTTCTTTTTAAAGGGGGTAGCAATATTTGCATGAATTTTAAATTTTTCTTAAGTGTGATTCAATGTTTACACATAAGTATGCTGAAATAAAATGATGTTCAAAAAAAAAATTTGTTCATAAGTTAGTTCAAATGCAAGTATGATTTCTGGTTTTATCTAAGCTTTTTTATGTTATCTTAAGTTTTTGGATGCTTGTATGTTCTTAGGTCTTATGTAGTATTTTGCTAATTTCCCTAGAAATAGATATGCATGAAGGTTTAAGTCCTTAGAATTGACTTAGTAACTTTCTTGAGGCAAAATCCTAGGAGACATAAGAATCTACACATGATATAGAGACATTTTCTTTGGATCGTTTGAGCCTATGTTCTTCATATGTTTTCCATACGTTTAAAAAAAAATAGAGAGAGACAAACCTCTGTTCAAATGTTAAAGCAAAAAGAATAAAATAAATACTCAAATTATTGAGAATTATTGTTGGGCATAAAGCTTCAAATTAAGTTTGGGGTGGTAAAACCTGTTAGTAGGAAGGGTGTACCTCAAAATGATTCAAGGCAAAGTTAGGGTTGAGATTATTGAACCTAAAAATTCACTTCTCTTTATTCCTACCTTAAGCCTAGCCCTATTACAACCCTATAAAAGACATATTGATTTTGATAAGTATGCCGACTACATTAGTGGAGAGGAATTGCTACCACTAATTAAACCATGTGATTGATTGTCTAATTGATAAGGAAACTTTGATTGAATGGTGAATGTTATGTATGACCTTGAAAAGCATGCACTCTATGACTTATACTAGCATTTTTCTGCACTTAGTATAAAATATTGAAATAATGTTTGCATATGAGCAACTTATCAACAAAAAGAGTTTGTAAGCATGACATTGTTGATGTGTGTTTATGTACAAAAGTTTATTCTACTTAATGATTCTACTTAAATTTACAAGATTGCCTTATCTAAATTTTTGCTTTGCATTACTCGGGACAAGCAATGGATTAAGTTTGGGGGTGTGTAAGCTCTAAAATATATAGATTATTTCTAGTAATTTATGACACATTTTTACTTAAAAATAATGTTAATCCCAAGTATTTGATAGTTAATTGGGTACATTTTGTTCATATTACGATAATGGGCATGATTTAATAAAGTATGCAATTTTATGATTTTATGTATTAATTTTTTGCATAATTTAATTAATTCATGCTACATATAAATTTCATCTATTTAAATGTTCTAGTAGGGACATGGAATTGATAATTTATGAAGCTTATTCTACCTATTTGGATGACAAAGGCTTGCAATTTGGGTCATGAAAAGGTCACCTTGATCCAGTTAATGATGATTAAATTGAACGACAAGTCTGAAAACTAAATGGGTCACAAAACCGTCCAAACAAAGGGGGAAGAAGCCCAAATCGGCAAGGGAATTTAAATAACCCAAAATTAGCTTTTGGAGGCATACTTGCAAAATAAATAAAAATCAGCTTTTAACAATCACCCATGAAACCGTCCACCACTTTGCTTGATTCAAGCATGATTTTATGCATGAATGTCGCTTGTGAATATGATATGGGAATTGTGCAAGTATACTTTGTCGAAACCAATTTTTTGTAAAAGGCGCCGACTTTATATTTTAAAAATGAAAACGAAAAGCGGGAGTCGCCATCAATCTTTTTTTGATGAGGTGTGATCGGGTCACCTCGTAATTCGGTCATTTTAATAATAGATTTGATTTACTAAAACAGCGATTTTGGTCTACGAAATTCAGAAAAAAATGGGTTCGGGAGTCGGTTACGCACGAGGAAGGATTAGTACCCTGTAACGCCCGAAATTGGTACCTAAATGATTAATTAGTGTCTTAGTGTCGAAAATCAAAGATTTGAAGAGGTTTTAAAAATACGATCCTTTGTTAAAACATTGCTTAATAGAAAAATTTTCCGGAAAGAGGGCATATTTTACGTTGATCGAGAATGAAGAATTACGTCCCGTAAGTTAGGACACAATATCTTAAAACCCGAAACGAGAATAAATATAAAAAATTTTGTTTATTTTGAAAGACATTCGATTATCTTGATTTTAGAAAGAAATCACATTCTGTAAGTTAGAACACGATTTTTCCTAATTCCCAAGAATGTTTAAGAATTTATGCTTTAAAAAAACATTCGTTTATTCGGATTTATTGAGAAAATCGAAACCCCGTAAGTTAGGGAGTGATTTTTTGAATCTCGAATTACGAAAGATTGTTTTAAAAAAACGAAATTTTATGTATCTGGCAAAGATTAATGTGACGCGAATTTATAATAATAATGACGTAATATGCTTGATAAGGTATAAAAAAAACCATGGTACTAGCATGCATAACAGAATAATAATGAACATGATAACATAAATAACAATAATAAGAGTAAAAATAAATAAAAAGGTAAATAATAATAAAATAATAAAACAAACCAGTGGTATATAAAATAAAATAATAAGAAAGGTAAATGAACAAATAAAGACTAAAATTTAATTTAAAATTTAATAATAACTACTAATGAATAAAGAAATAGAGAAATATTGGGTAGTTTAAAAATACTAATAATGATGAAAATAATATTAATAATAATAATACAAATAATAAATGATCTAAAGTTGGAAATTATTTAAGAGGATATAAATATAATAAATAATAATGTGATAAATGTATTTACAAATACTAGGTAAATAAATATTAAAGAAAAAATAGTAATGAAAACAAAATTAATTAATAATGATACATAAATAATAATGATAATATGTTAATAATAAAAATAAATAAAAAATAGTAATAAATAAGATAATACTAGTAACAATAACGACAAAAAGAAAAAAATAAAATAAATATTCGATAAAAGAAAAAAATAAAATAAATATTCGATAAAAGAAAAATAAAGACAATTTTAAAATTTAAGAAAACAAGAAGTTATAAATAAATACATAAGTAAATAAATAAATAAAATATGAAATATGAAAAAAAATTGAAGTTAAGTAACTAAGGATCGAATTGAAATCGAAATAAAATTAGGGGGCTAAAATCGCAATAAAATAAAATAAAAAAGGCGAACAGGGATTAAAATGACAAGCGTGAAAACACGCGAGGACCAAATGGGCAAAAAAGCCCAATCCCTGGACACGTGTCCACTTCCAGTGCATCAATGGGCCAGGGACTAAATTGAAACATGCAACAAAATATGCGGTCAAATTTAAAAATAAGAAAAAGTAGCAAAAGGACTAAATTAAAACAAATTTAAAAAGCGGAAGGACCGGGGTTGTAAATAACCCATTTACTGAAAACATGCGGATCCCCCCTGGAGCGGGTCAGGTCGAGTGCGGGTCGGCTTAAAACGACGCCGTTTTGGCGTCTGTGTATTGGCCCAAAATGACGCCGTTTCAAATAGGCTATAAAAGTTTTTTTTTTAACAAAAAATTTCATTTCTCTTCTTTTTTTTTAAAAAAAAAAACTAAAAATTTTCTCTCAACTTCTTTCTGCCCCTCCGAGCTCCGGTCAAGGGTCCGACCACCGGACCACCGTGGCAGCCGCCTACCGCCAGCGACGGCGCCGCCGTCCACGGTGGCTGGAAAATGAAAAGTCGCCGTTTTTCTTTTTTTCGACTCCCTAGCCCGAAAAATGCCCTCTTTCATCGGAGAGGGCGGTCCTCGGCCACCCACGGCGGCGAAACGCGAGAAAGGTAAGATTTTTCTTCCCTTTTTTATTTGTTTGTTTATTATTCCTTTTTTAAAAAAAAGAAACGAATCAAGTAAAAGAATAGAAAATATAAAAGGATGGGAAGAAAAAGAACACCTTTCGAAATTTGTTTTTTTTTTATTCTATTCGTGTGTCCGTAAAAATTACACTAATAATTCATGGCTTTTATAGCTAAAAATACAACGTTTTTGCTACTATTTTTTTGTTTTTGCCTCTATTTTTTTTTGTTTTCTTCTGTGTTTATTTGTCCTTCTTTTTTACAGGTACGGAGGCCAGCTGGTGGCTGACGTAGAGGTACGGCGGGAGTGGCGGTAGCGGCTGAAGAGGGTTAGGGAGGCTAGGGTTATCTTTCTTAGTTTAGGTTATGGGCTGATTTGGGTTAGGCTTAGAATTGGGCTCGGTTTTTTTTCAATGGAGTATTTGGACTTTTTATTTTTGTTTCTATTTGGTTTTATTTATTTTATGAACTGGGCCAGGCCAAAGTTGGCCTATTACAGCTGCACCTCTTTGCTAGTTGTCGTGTAACGAGAATGTAGCAAAGACTTTAAAAGGGCCAATTTTCCCTGGTCTTGCCGGGTTTTGACTTCTTTTGGTGCCATTCTTCTTCAAGTAGCTTCATTCCAACCCACTGCAATTTCAGGGGATAAGATTCACTGTCTTCAGTCCGCTCCGCTGCAACTTCAGGGTGATAAAGCTGGTGGCTTCAATCGCTCCACTGCAACTTCAGGAAGATAAGATCCGCCATAATTTGTAGCTTCAATCTGTTTCACTGTATCTTCTGGGAAATAAGATTCGTTGTCTTCAGTCTGCTCCACTGCATCTTCAGGGAGATAAGGCTGGTGGCTTCAATCTGCTCCACTACAACTTCAAGAATATAAGATCCGCCATAATTTGTAGCTTCAATCTGTTCGACTGCATCTTCAAAGAAATAAGATTCACTGTCTTTAGTCTACTCCGCTGCAACTTTAGGGAGATAAGGCTGGTGGCTTCAATCTGCTCCACTGCAACTTCAGGAAGATAAGATCCATCACAATTTGTAGCTTTAATCTGTTCCACTGCATCTTCAGGGAAATAAGATTCGCTATCTTCAGTCTGCTCTGCTGCAACTTTAGGGAGATAAGGATGATGGCTTCAATCTGCTCCACTACAACTTCAGGAAGATAAGATCCGTCATAATTTGTAGCTTCAATCTGTTCCACTGCATCTTCAGGGAAATAAGATTCACTGTCTTCGATCTGCTCCGCTGCAACTTCAGGGAGATAAGGCAGGTGGCTTCAATCTGTTCCACTGCAACTTTAGAAAGATAAGATCCGCCATAATTTGTAGCTTTAATCTGTTCCGCTGCAACGCCACAAAAATAAGATTCGCTGTCTTCAGTCAGCTCTGCTGCAACTTCAGGGAGATAAGGCTGGTGGCTTCAACCTGCTCCACTGCAACTTCAGGAAGATAAGATTTGCCATCTTCGATCTATTCCACTGAAACTTCAAGGAGATAAGATCTACAACTTCAATCTGCACCACTCCTACTTCAGGGAGATAAGGCTGGTGGCTTCAATCTGCTCCACTGGAACTTCAGGAAGATAAGATCCGTCATAATTTGTAGCTTCAATCTGTTCCACTATATCTTCAGGGAAATAAGATTCGCTGTCTTCAGTCTGCTCCGCTGCAACTTCAGGGAGATAAGGCTGGTGGCTTCAATCTGTTCCACTGCAACTTCAGGAAGATAAGATTCGCCATAATTTGTAGCTTTAATCTATTCCGCTACAACGCCAAGGAAATAAGATTCGCTGTCTTCAGTCTGCTCCGCTGCAACTTTAGGGAGATAAGGCTGGTGGCTTCAATCTGCTCCACTGTAACTTTAGGAAGATAAGATTCGCCATCTTCGATCTACTCCACTGAAACTTAAAGGAGATAAGATCTACAACTTCAATCTACTCCACTGCTACTTCAGGGAGATGAGATTTGTGGATTCACTAATCTTGCTATGCCGTCCTCTGGGGACATGATCTGTAGAATCGATTTCATGGGCCTATGCTTATGCCAAATGATTAGGATGTCATGATCAGAATGAATCAAATGCTCCTAATTGGATGTGTATGAATGATATTTGCATGAAAGCAGAACATCTTGAGAATGATCCCTTTTTAATGTCTGGGTTGTCATTGCTCGTTGTTCATCAAGGTTGTATCACTGAGGTGTTATCATGCCCTCTTCGCTCAGCTGGTGTCTTTGACAAAAAATTCGAAGAAGTAGTCACAATTTAGACTCTTCTTTCTCAAATATTTCCAACCCTTAGGTTTGGTGAGTTCTAAATAATAGTCCTGTTTCAGGTTCTTGTACTATTTAGAAGCTTCTAGAGTAATATAAAGAACTCCTTTAATGAAAGTATTATTAGTCCGTTAATCACTATTTCAATGCAAAATTCTTGAAAAAGATTATAATGATGGTCAAAACTGAAATTCATCAGGAACAAAATTTGGAAAAAAATAGATTAATCCAAGAAAGCAAACATTGCTGAAATACAAAATAAGTGAGAGGAAGTAGGTGCCCTAGATATCGCAGCATGAACTTCTCTGCACAAACTTCTTAGGGACCCTTTTTTAGCTCAATATGTGTTTAGGGGATCTAGAGTACTCTGTTGATGCCCCAAGACGTAACATCTCTCCTTCTTGTTAATTCGAAGAAAGTGAGACTACCGAATGCCCTATTTTTTATTAAAATTTGAATTGCCCTGTACGGGTTTTCAATTCAAAACCCCTTTGGTCTCAAAGCGCCCTTTGCGGGTTTTCGCCTTGGCCTCTCCTTTTTTTCATTTTCTTTTCCTTATTTCTTTTCTTTCATTTTTTTCGAATGAAGTACTTCTTGACTGAATCTGAATTCACTGGATTAGGCAGGCTCTTGCCGTCTACTTTAGTCAAAGTCAATGCTCCTTCAGAAAAGGCATTCTTTACCAATTTGGCATCCATTTCCTTCTGAATTCCTTTTGTATGGGAAGAATCTTCTTTAATACCAAGTCCCCCTCATGGTACTTCTTGGGGCGAACCTTTTTATTATGAGCTCACAACATCCCTTTTTGGTATATTTGACCATGACGGATAACTTTCAACCTCTTCTCTTTGATCAGATTTAGTTGATCATACCGAGATTTGGATTCATTCTGCTTCATCCAACTCTATCTCTGACAAGACTTGAAGAGAAGGAATTTTAACTTTGATGAGAAAGGCATTGCCTCGGTGGAGGTCCTGACAGACGTTTGATGAGCATAGATGGTAATTTCTCAGGCTAATCTTTATGAGTTCCTCACGATTTGTTTTTTTAGAAAGTTGCCTCCACTGTTCCGTTCATTTTGGGACGATGTGATGTTAATCTTGAACAGACTGCAAACTTCTGATATCATGTTGTTGTTCAAATTTAGTGCATTGTTAGATATGATCCTTTTTGGCATTCTATACTGACATATGATCTCTTTTTTCAAGAATTTGTTGACTGTCGACCTTGTGACATTGGCATACGAAGCAGCTTCCACCTACTTAGTGAAATAATGGACGACCATAAATATGAATCGATGCCCGCTAGAAGCCTTTGGTGAGATTGGCCCACTGACATCCATGCCCCACATAGAGAAAGTTCATGGAGATGACATACATGAAGGGATGAAGGAGGCAAAGGAATCTTGTCTCCATAAATTTGGCACTTATAGCATTTCTTGATATAACTGATGCAATCCCCTTCCATAGTGGACTAGCAGTAACCGAACCTCATGATTTGTCTGGCCATTGTAAAACCATTAGCATGTGTTCTTCAAACACCCTTATGGCCCTCTTCTAATATTTTCTTAGCCTTAACAGCTTCCACACGTCTTAGTAGCCCAGGTATCTCTTGATACGATCACGCGAAAACATCTTTGAATTTCTGGAATAACTCAATGACGTCTCGCTTTGTCTTTGTGGTGATACAGGCTCAGATCTTCACCTCTTTCTCTTCTCCTAGGCTCACAATTTCCAATGACTCTTCGTAAGGTAGGATCTATTTTTCATCTTGTTCTACCATCCTTAACAAATCAGGAGAGAGGTTACAATCTCTGTCGTATTCAAAGTCCTGAGATCCCTCTAGACACATTTCTTGCTCAAAAGGAGATTCTGAGTCAGTAGCAGCGTCGCTCATGCTATTGATATCTGGAGACCTGTTGTAGGTACAAAGGAATATTCAAAGAACAAATGAATCTAAGAATAATTATTTATTTGGTATGAACATGAATGAAATGAAGGAATAAAAGAATATTTGCTCAAAGTGAGACACAAAAATGCATTTTTCATTGAAAATAAAGGTGTTGGACATGAGCCTATTTCACGAAAGGATTCTTATTACTTCTAGGCTTAATGTAACACCCTTTACCCGTGTCCAACACCAGAACCAGATACGAGGCATTACCATGCTTGACCTTGCTTGAACATGTAATTACGGGTAATAAAATTTCATTTCGACTTAAAGCCTTTCTTTATTAATCATAACATTCGTATTATAGGCTTACGAGGCCTTAAACATTTTCCCGGAAGGTTTCGTAGTTCAACTGGGAACTTTCACTTTCTTGGAGAATTTTTGTCTAAACAGGGGCCACACGCCCGTGTGGTCCAATGGACACGCCCGTGTTCCCTTGAGACATGCCCGTGCTCGACACCTGTGGTCGACACTGACTTATTTCACACGGCTGAGTACACGCCGTGTCTAAAACCCGTGTCCTTCACGCGGCCTAGACACGGCCGTGTCTCCTGCCGATGGAGCTCTCTGACTATGACGTTACCAAATTTTTAATAACACATGGCCAGGGCACACACCCGTGTGATGGCCCATGTGACGAAGTAAATTCTCGTAAATTAGTGCAGGGGACACACGGCCTACCAACATGCCCATAGGGCTGGCCGTGTGTCACACGGCCTTGACACACACCCGTGTCTCTACCCGTGTGGACATCTATAGGCTATTTTCCAAGCCTTTTGTCACCCTAAAATGTAAACTCACTCATGTATTCACAAATAGTGCATATCATAGCAACATTAATCTATGATTCATCCTTAAATTATCCAACATTCCAACCACAATCATACTCGACAACTTGCATAAACATTCATTTCATTATGCTCATTAACTTTAAAACATGAACTTGAAAATTTTAACCAATTCATCATGACCCTTTTACAAAATGGGTGCAAAACATTGATAACCAACCCCTTTTGGCCCTTAAACATGACATGACACAAAATGGTCAAATCCCTATACATGTCATACTCAAATTGAATTAACTTTACAATACCAAAAGAGCGGTTGATAGTGTGTTTCTGAGCTCTGACGTTCCGTGATTCCCGAGCTAACTTGGCGAAACTACAAGGAAAAGAGAAAAGAGAGGGGTAAGCATATAGCTTAGTAAGTTTGCATGAAACTCTAGAACAACATAATAACTTATTCATCTCATTCATAACATTAATCAATGGCAATATAAGCCTCAATGATTGAGCATACTTACTCGTACTTACTCGCATTTAATTATGATTATTCTTACCTGTCTCATGACACTATGGTTTCTTAACTTGTACTTACTCATGCTACCTGTATCACTTAATCACGTGGCTTAGCACGTATGCTGACATGAACATAAATTCCAATCTTGATCATTCGTATCATGATTTAGACTCAAGACCATCCAAAAATTAGATTTAACTCTATACCGTTTAACATGCTTAACTCTTTTAACCATGAACTAATCAATGTATCGTAAGATATTTAATTTCATCGTGTATGAACTTTGATGCCAACGCCATATCCGGATATGGTCTTATATGGGATCACCTCTTGATGCTGATGCCATATCCCAGATATGGTCTTATACGGGATTTCACAACTCAATCTTGATGCCATGTCCCAGACATGGTCTTATACGAGATAGTATATAGATGTCGAAGCCATATCCTAGATATGGTCTTACACGAGATCATTCTTGGGTGCCAAAGCCATGTCCCAGACATGGTCTTATACGGGACCTTTCTCACCTCATATGAATACATAATTTTATCCTTAATCCGAGACTTAAATTTAACTTATTCTCATCATTTTCTTATCGAGACGTCATCGCTTGATTTTAATAATAATAACATACATTCCCATAATATTGAACAATTTCAAACGTTGAAGCATTATGAAACTTTAATTTCATACTAACTTACCTTGAATCTCAAAATGTGTCTCGAAGCTCGATTTAGTCTTCGATTTTGTTCTTGCCTCGGTTTCGATCCGGGCTTCGCGTTTCTTGATCTATAATAACAATTTCACTTTTTAAATACTCACATTGACTAAATCGACTAATAATTCACATTTCAGCAAAATTAAGATTTTTGCCCCTAAACTTTTGCATAATTACACTTTTTCCCCTAGGCTCGTAAAATGATTTTCATTCAACTTTCTTGCATTTCAAGCCTAGCCAAATCTTTTTCTCAACTATAGAAAAATTAAATTTCCACTATTTCACTCATGTATGACCATTTCTATAACTTTTACAATTTGGTCCTTTTCATGCATCTTTCATGAAAATCACTTAGAAAAAGATGTTTATCCTACATCAAACTTTCATAGTCTTACCTAAAACATAAAAATACATGCATGTCACACATGGGTAAAATTTTGAACATAAACCCTAGCTCAAAATATAGCTAAAAATAGCTAAACCGAGCTACTAGGGTTTCAAAAATACGAAAACATTAAAAAAAGGGCTAGGATGCACTTACTTTCAAGCTTGAGAGTTGAACAAAACCTAGCTATGGTGCTCCTTGAAATTTTCGGCCAAGGGAGGAAGATGGACATGTTTTTGGTCTTGTTTTCTCTTTTAATTCTTTTATTTACCAAATGACTAAAATGCCCTTAATGACCCTTTCTTGAGATTTTTCCTTCCCATGTCCATTTTTGTCCATCATTAAATATAATGGTCTAATTGCTAAATAATGACCTCTAGAAATTTTCATAATTCAATTTCATACATGAATCTTCTAGAATCTCATATTTTCTATTCCTTGCAATTTAGTCCTACTGGACAATTTAATCACTAATTAATAAAATTTCTTCATGATATTTTCACACAATTATATAATCACCTCATAAGCCTTATGAAATCATTTAAACTCATATTTCTACTTCGGATTTGTGGTCTCGCACCACTATTCTGACTAGGCCCTAAGTCGGGCTATTACAATTCTCCCCCTTTAGGGATTTTATCCCCGAAAATCTTACCAGTGAAAAGGTTTGGGTACTGATTCCTCATAGCTCCTTCGGGCTCCCATGTAGCTTCTTCTACCCCATGTCTTTGCCACAATACTTTCACAAGGGCTATACTTTTATTTCTCAACTGTTTGACTTCCCGTGCTAAGATCTTAACTGGTTCCTCACCATATGTCATGTCGGGTTGAATCTCAACCTCAGTCGGTGTGATTACATGTGATGGGTCTGATCAGTAGCGTTGTAACTTTGACACGTGAAACACATCATGAATCTTTTCTAACTCAGCCAGCAAAGGCAACCGATAGGCTACCGGCCCAATCCTCTCGGTGATCTCATATGGTTCGATGAAATGCGGACTCAACTTGCCTTTCCGGCCAAATCTAAGAACTTTCCTCCATGGCGACACTTTTAAGAATACTCTATCGCTGACTTGATACTCAATCTCTTTCCTTTTTGAATCCGAGTAAGATTTACATGCATCGAAGCGACCTTTAAAACAGTCTCGAATCACCTTTACTTTTCTTGATTTCTCTAACCAAGTCGACCCCGTGAATCTGGTTTTCCTTAAGCTCAGTCCAGTATAAAGGCGTTCGGCACTTACACCCATATAAAGCCTCATAAGGTGCCATTTTTAAACTTGACTAAAAACTATTTTTATAAGCAAACTCTACCAACGGTAGATACTTTTCCCAACTGCCGTGAAATTCAATAATACAGCACCGAAGCATGTCCTCAAGTACTTGTATTAACCTTTTTGTCTGTCCGTCGGTTAGAGGGTGAAAGGCTGTACTAAAACTCAACTTGGTGCCCAAGGCCTCTTGCAACTTTTTCCAAAACCTGGAGGTGAATCTCGGATCTCTATCTGATATTATCGATAAGGGCACTCCGTGAAGTCTCACAATCTCAGAGATGTACAAGTTTTGCCAACTTATCCAGTGAATAGTCAACATACACTGGTATGAAATGGGCTGACTTCGTAAGTCTATCGACTATGACCCATGCAACATCTTTCTTACTCGGTGTCAACGGTAAACCTGTTACAAAGTCCATAGTAACTCGGTCCCACTTCCACTCGGGCACCATAATAGGTTTAAGTAAACCCGAGGGTATTTGATATTCGGCCTTTACCTGCTGACAAATCAAGCATCTTGAGACAAACTCAGAAATATCTTTCTTCATACTCAGCCACCAGTAGCATTTCTTCAGATCATTATACATCTTGGTACTACCTGGATGTATAGATAAACATCCGCTATGTGCCTCATGCAAAACTTTACGAATAAGCTCATCGTTCCTCGATACACATACTCGGTCCCTAAACATTAAACATCCGTCTGGATTAATCCGAAAATCAGACTCAACACCTGACTCGCATTGAGCTTTTCTAGCTTACAGGTCGCTGTCATATTTCTGAGCCTCACAGATTTCTTAAAGAAACATTGGTCTAGCCCTCAACTCCGCTAGAATAGAACCACCATCTGATAAACTCATCCGTGTATTCATAGCCCTTAAGGAAAATAAGGATTTTCTACTTAAAGCATCGGTGACTACATTCGTCTTCCTCGGGTGGTAGTCAATGACTAGCTCATAATCTTTTATCAACTCCAACCACCTTCGTTGCCTTAAGTTCAATTCTTTCTGAGTCATCAAATACTTTAGACTTTTGTGATCGGTGAATATCCGACATCTCTCACCATATAAATGGTGTCTCCATATCTTTAAGGTAAACACGATAGCAGCCAATTCTAAATCGTGTGTAGGGTAATTCTTCTCATGTGGCTTTAACTGTCTGGAGGCATATGCTATCACTTTGCCTTCTTGCATAAGTACACAGCCCAATCCGTTTAAAGATGCATCGCTGTAGATCATAAATTCCTTTCCCGGCTCAGGTTGCACTAGAACTGGAGCCTCTGTCAACATTGTCTTTAATCTCTCAAAACTGTGTTGGCACTTTTCCATCCACTCAAATTTACATTTTTCTGTAATAATCTCGTCATCGGTGTAGCTATCATAGATAATATCCAGCTAGGCCCAGAAAACTTCTAACCTCAGATACATTTTTTGGCGGTTTCCAATCAACAATAGCCGAAATTTTACTTGGGTCAACTCGGACTCCATCTCCTAAGACAATGTGTCCCAAGAATCCAACTTCCTTGAGCCAAAACTCACTTTTACTAAACTTGGCGTACAATTGATTATCTCGAAGAATCTGTAAAACTATCCTTAGATGTTCGGCATGCTCTCCCTCATCACGAGAGTATATCAATATATCATCAATAAAGACGACCACAAACTTATCTAAGTATGGCCGAAAGATGCGGTTCATTAAGTCCATAAACATCGCTGGAGCGTTTGTTAAACCAAAAGGCATGACTAGAAATTCATAGTGCCCATACCTCGTTCGAAAAGCCGTCTTAGGCACATCTGAGTCTTTTACTCTCAACTGGTAATACCCCGATCTCAAATCTATTTTAGAGAACACAGTGGCTCCCTTCAATTGATCAAAAAAATCGTCGATCCTTGGCAATAGATACTTGTTTTTCACTGTTACCTTATTAAGCTACAGGTAATCTATACATAGCCTCATGGAACCGTCTTTCTTTTTCACAAATAGCACTGGAGCACCTCATGGAGAACTACTCGGTCTTGCAAAACCTTTATCCGTTAACTCTTGTAACTGTGCCTTTAATTCATTTAACTCCGTTGGAGCCATTCTATATGGTGCAATTGATATGGGTACAGCGCCGGGAGCTAACTCAATGCTGAACTCGACCTCTCTAATCGGGGGTAATCCTGACAGTTCCTCTAGAAAAACATCTCGGTACTCACATACTACCGGAACTGATTCAATCTTTAACTCGATTTCTTTAGCATTCAACATAAAAGCAAGATATGCCTCATATCCCTTTCTTACGCACCTCTGAGCGGTCATATGAGAGATCACAACCGGCAATCTATCTTGTACATCTGATTCAACACGAAGAGTGTCCCTATTTTCACATCTCAACTCAATATATTACTTTCCACAGTTTACAGTCACACCATGAGTGGTTAGCCAGTCCATACCAAGAATTATATCAAATTCATCAAATGGCAATGACATAAGATTTACCTTAAAATAATGACCTCTAATCATTAATGGGCAATCTTTGCATACTTTATCAATTAGTACACTTTTGCCTAAAGGACTAGACACCTTTATCACAAATTCTGTAGACTCTACGGGCATACTCATTCTAGATACTAATTTCATGCATATATAAGAATGGGTAGATCTTGGATCTATTAAAGTAATAACTTTAGTATCATAGAGAGAAAAGGTACCCGTGATCACATCAGGAGATGACGCCTCTTCGCGAGCGCGAATGGCATAGGTCCTCGCAGGCGTTCTGCCCTCAGGTCTCGTAGCCTGCTCTTTGTGAGTATTCTTACTACTTGCCCCGCTTTCCAAGTTTCTCTGTGGTCTCTCTCTAGCAGTGCCTCTGGGTCTAGCATCCTGGGGCTTCTCTTTCTCATCCCCCTATGAGCAATCTCTAATAAAATGGTCTAGAGACCCACATCTGAAACAGGCCTTTTCATTTGCTCGACATTCACGAACGACGTCTGCCACACTGCGGGCATTCCGGTCTACTCGATCGGGCATTGTCGACACTAGCAACCGAGGTGGTCTGGGCTTTAGACCCTGAGTACTGCTTACTCTTACCTTTGTTTGAAAACCCGGCTGAAGTAGCTGATTGAGTAGGGAAGTCTCTTGACTTCTTAGATGAAGATTGAAATGACTTGCTCATCTGCCTTTTTCTCGAGTCACGAGACTCCATCTCAGCTTTCCTTTTCTCTTTCACTAATTCTACGGACTTACAAGCCCGATCCACTAACACCACAAATTCTTTCAACTCGAGAACACCAACAAACAACTTGATATCTTCATTTAAACCGTCCTCAAACCTCTTACACATAATGGCTTCAGAGGACACACATTCTTGAGCATACTTGCTGAGCCTCACAAACTCGCGCTCGTATTCAGTTAATGTCATCTTGCCTTGCTTCAGTTCAAGGAATTCCTTTCTCTTCTAGTCTATAAATCTTTGGCTTATGTATTTCTTCCAGAATTCCTCTTGGAAAAACTCCCACGTAATTCTTTCCCTCGGTACAACCGACACAAGGGTATTCCACCACTGGTAAGCGAAATCTCTCAGAAGAAAAACCACACACTTCATGTACTCTTCGGGTGTGCAGGATAACTCATCAAATACCCTAATGGTATTTTCAAGCCAAAATTCGGCTGTTTCCGGATCATCATCTTTACTAGCCCTGAATTCCTTGGCTCATTGCTTCTGGATCCTATCAACCGAAGGCTTTTCTCTTCTTACAACCTCTACCACTTGAGGAGCTATAGGGGTAGGTTGAGGAATAGGAGGGGGTGGGGGTGGAGCATTCGGATTTGCTTGTATATCCTCTGTATACCAATTACTCATCATTCAGAGAGAGGCTTCTCGGGCCTCTACTCCCTGACCTAAAGTCTCGGGTCTACTCTTTACTGGCGCGGTCCCTTGCGCAGGAGTCGGCGCATTACTTGCAGCATCATCAGCTGCAGCTCGGTCAGGATCAATATCCATCAACTATATAAAAAAATATACATTTCAAATTGTCAGGAGTCGTCACCCTATCATTACACAAGTACTCTTACGTATGGCATGTATAGCTAGACTCATACCCAAGCTAGGTTATTCCGAGAATCGACTAATCCATAGCTCTGATACCACTAAATGTAACACCACTTACCCGTGTCCAACAATGAAACCGGATACGAGGCATTACCATGCTTGACCTTACTTGAACATGTAATTACGGGTAATAAAATTTCATTTCGACTTAAAACCTTTCTTTCTTAATCATAACATTCGTATTATGGGTTTACGAGGCCTTAACCATTTTCTCGAAAGGTTTCGTAGTTCAACTGGGAACTTTCGCTTTCTTTGAGAATTTTTGTCTAAACACGGGCCACACGCCCGTGTGGTCCAAGGGACACGCCCGTGTGCCCTTGAGACATGCCCGTGCTCGACACTGACTTATTTCACACGGCTGAGCACACGCTCGTGTCTAAAACCCGTGTCCTTCACACGGCCTAGACACGGTCGTGTCTCCTGCCCGTGGAGCTCTTTTACTATGACGTCACCAAATATTTAGTAACACACGGCCAAGGCACACGCCCGTGTGATGGCCCGTGTGACGAATTAAATTCTTGTAAATTACCTACCAACATGCCCATAGGGCTGGCCGTGTCACACACGGCCTTGACACAAGCCCGTGTGTCTTCCCGTGTGGACATCTATAGGCTATTTTCCAAGCCTTTTGCCACCCTGAGACGTAAACTCACTCTTGTATTCACAAATAGTGCATATCATAGCAACATTAATCTATGATTCATCCTTAAATTATCCAACATTCCAACCACAATCATACTCGACAACTTGCATAAACATTCATTTCATTATGCTTATTAACTTTAAAACATGAACTTGCAATTTTGACCAATTCATCATGACCCTTTTACAAAATGAGTGCAAAACATTGATAACCAACCCTTTTTGGCCCTTAAACATGACATGACACAAAATGGTCAAATCCCTATACATGCCATACTCAAATTTGATTAAATTTACAATACCAAAAGAGCGGTTGATAGTGTGTTTTCGAGCTCCGATGTTCCGTGATTCCCGAGCTAACTTGGCGAAACTACAAGGAAAAGGGAAAAGAGAGGGGTAAGCATATAGCTTAGTAAGTTTGCATGAAACTCTAGAACAACATAATAACTTATTAATCTCATTCATAACATGAACTAATGGCAATATAAACCTCAATGATTGAGCATACTTACTCGTACTTACTCGCAATTAATTATGCTTATTCTTACCCGTCTCATGACACTATGGTTTCCTAACTTGTACTTACTCATGCTACCTGTATCACTTAATCACGTGGCTTAGCACGTATGCTGACATGAACATAAATTCCAATCTTGATCATTCGTATCATGATTTAGACTCAAGATCATCCAAAAATTAGATTTAACTCTATACCGTTTAACATGCTTAACTCTTTTAACCATGAACTAATCAATGTATCGTAAGATATTTAATTTCATCGTGTATGAACTTTGATGCCAACGCCATATCCCGGATATGGTCTTATATGGGATCACCTCTTGATGCCGATGCCATATCCCAGATATGGTCTTATACGGGATCTCACAACTCAATGTTGATGCCATGTCCCAGACATGGTCTTATACGAGATAGTATATAGATGTCGAAGCCATATCCTATATATGGTCTTACACGAGATCATTCTTGGGTGCCGAAGCCATGTCCCAGACATGGTCTTATACGGGACCTTTCACACCTCATATGAATACATAATTTCATCCTTATTCCGAAACTTAATCCGGGACTTAAATTTAACTTATTCTCATCATTTTCTTATCGAGACTTCATCGCTCGATTTTAATAATAATAACATACATTCCCATAATATTGAACAATTTCAAACATTGAAGCATTATGAAACTTTAATTTCATACAAACTTACCTCGAATCTCAAAATGTGTCTCGAAGCTCGATTTAGTCTTCGATTTTGTTCTTGCCTCAGTTTCTATCCGGGCTTCACGTTTCTTGATCTATAATAACAATTTCACTTGTTAAATACTCACATTGACTAAATCGACTCATAATTCACATTTTAGAAAAATTACGATTTTTGCCCCTAATCTTTTGCATAATTACACTTTTTTCCCCTAGGCTCGTAAAATGATTTTCATTCAACTTTCTTGCATTTCAAGCCTAGCCGAATATTTTTCTCAACTATAGAAAAATTCAATTTCCACTATTTCACTCATGTATGACCATTTCTATAACTTTTACAATTTGGTCCTTTTCATGCATCTTTCATGAAAATCACTTAGAAAAAGATGTTTATCCTACATCAAGCTTTCATAGTCTTACCTAAAACATCAAAATACATGCATGTCACACATGGGTAAATTTTTGAACATAAAACCTAGCTCAAAATATAGCTAAAAATAGCTAAACCGAGCTACTAGGGTTTCAAAAATACGAAAAACATTAAAAACGGGGCTAGGATGCACATACTATCAAGCTTGGAAGTTGAACAAACCCTAGTTATGGTGCTCCTTGAAATTTTCGGCCAAGGGAGGAAGATGGACATGTTTTTGGCCTTGTTTTCCCTTTTAATTCTTTTATTTACCAAATGACTAAAATGCCCTTAATGACCCTTTCTTGAGATTTTTCCTTCCCATGTCCATTTTTTTCCATCACCAAATATAATGGTCTAATTGCTAAATATGGACCTCTAGAAATTTTCATAATTCAATTTCATACATGAATCTTCTAGAATCTCATATTTTCTATTCCTTGCAATTTAGTCCTAATGGACAATTTAATCACTAATTAATAAAATTTCTTCATGATATTTTCACACAATTATATAATCACCTCATAAGCCTTATGAAATCATTTAAACTCATATTTCTACTTCAGATTTGTGGTCTCGCACCACTATTCTGACTAGGCCCTAAGTCGGGCTATTACACTTAAAGCAACAAGCGTGTTTTGAATATTATTCTAATTTAGCTCTAAAAAATACAAGGATCTCTTCCATAGTCCCATTGTTCAAAACACTCCAAATATGTAAGGGCAGATGCTTGGAAAATTCTATTCCCAGGTTCCTTTTTCAGATACGACGTTAATGTTCAGATTCCCCGATATTCCTTCCGGGCTTTTGACTTCTTCAAGGAATTCTAGTTCCTTATTATCCATCAGGCCTTGCACCAAGGCCCTCAATTCACTGCACTTTTGAATCTCGTGACCTTCTTCATCGTGGAACTCACAGTAGTTCCTTGCTTCTCCAAGTTCCTCCTCTAAGTCCTGTGTGATTAATCCACTTTCTAGCATTTTCTTCCAAACCTCTCTCAGTGGGGTTTTCACTTCTGCTACATTCATCTTGATTCTTTTCCCCGTATTCTCGATTATCGCATTTTTCCCTTTGCCAGAATGTTTGGGTAACCAATTTTCTACACCAAATGGATCATCAAATTTCACAGTAACCATTTTGATGACTCTTTCGATTATCTTTTTGAAAGTGGTATAGTTCTCGATCGAGTGTCCTGTGATTCCCGCGTGATACTCGCATTGGGCGTTCGCATCGTACCATTTCGGGAACAGAGGCTGCATAGGTTTTAGGTAGAAAGGGGATACTATATGTACATCAAACAAACTTTGGTACAACTCCCCAAACGTGATTAGGATGGGCGTGAACCGGAGTTTTTCTAAGTTCAGTCTTGGATTGGAATCTTGCCTTGGGGGAACTTGATGGCTGGTAGTTGCTGTCCATGAATAGCCCTTGTTATACATACTCGTATTATTCACCTCATTTTTCCTTTTCCTCAGGGCCTTTAAAGTATTGATTTGGGAGCTCCTATCTTGCTTTTTTCGTTTGTAACGATCTTCAAATTGTTTTGGGAGCTCCACTCTTGCCTTTTTTGTTTCCCCTAGATCATCCAGATCAAGGACAACAGGATTGATTGGATCATCCCCTGGATTAGACCTGAACCTGTCAGGAAGTTCACCGGTGTCGAGGTACCAGTCTGGTATTGTGGTCTAATATTAACAGACACCCTTTGTGGATACGCATCTGGTTGTGCTTGGGTGTTTGTTGGGGTAAATTCTGAATGATAAGCAGAGTCCTCGTTATCATCCCCGGAATCAACCATAGGGCTTTTCCCTTTTTCTAACCCTCCAGCTAGCATCTGGGTTAACTGGCTCATCATGTTTCTTTGAAATTCTAGCATCTGATTCCTCATATCTTGTTGAATTTTGGCCAATTGCTCTTGCATCTGTATTTGCATTTGCTCTAATCTCTTCAACCTTTGGTCCATTGCTTCAGTTTTTTTCTCGTGTACTGTAACGATATTCCAGGGTAAGGGTCTTTCGTGAATTTTATTGCATATAATGCGATGCAATGCTAATGCATGAAATGAATGCAGAAAAAAAGAAGCGTTGATTGTGATTCAATTCTATTAGAACAACTTTTCTAGAAAACAAATTTCTTTACATAAAATAGATTACATATACGGCCTTGCCCTCATACTCTAGGCGAAGACATTGGTCCTTTTCTTCATATTAAGATGTTAAGATCAAATCTCGCGAACTTTCCAATGGATGCCTTTACCAGCTCATTTTTGCTTGATCCAGGCTGTGACCCATTGCTCATTCACCCCCGTGAGGCTTGTTAGCTTCTTTAAAAAGTCGGGATGTTGACGGCTCTTTAATAATCTTTGTCAGCTTGAATTTTTGGGCAACGAAGCAAATTCGCATACTCATCCGTCAGACTATCATCATTCTCTCATGTTTTCTCAGACCATATTCAGACGGCCGTATTGTCTTCCACATTATCAAGAAATCCATTTTCCATGACAAGCTCTCTATTTAGCAACTGAACATGAATCAACACTTATTTTCTATGATGAAAATGCAATGCAATCATAACCAAAACAAAAGAAACACGTCAGTACAAAAAACATAAATGACAAACAGAGCACCTATTTGGGTGACCACTAGGGTTTGGAGTGGTTCTACCTAGGGTGGGCCCTTAAAGCTCGCTATATGTGGTTTGGTTCTAAAGTAAAGGTACTCGAACCAATAGATTCCTCGATCCACACCCATTATAGGCTCATATGGACTGAGTTCAGTTCAGGGGAATACATTTCCGTATGGCTGAAGGGAGATGAAAATCTCACGAAGACATAGGTACGGATGTATCCCGAAAGCGATCCACTATTCTACACGGAGGTGAAGACCTCACGAAGGAATAGTTTCTCACTCCCACTTAAAAGGGTAAGATCAACCGTTCATACGATGCAATGTGCAGAAAGATACCAAAACTTAAACCAACACAACAATTATAAACCACAATGATGAAGATCGTAACAAAGACGAATGAAATGCAACGAAAGGATCGTACATTTAAACCAAGTTTTCAATTTTCGACAAAAAGACAAAAAGTAATCAACTTGTGGCTTGACTCTCTTATCTTGGGTCCCCAGTGGAGTCGCCAAGCTATCGAAACCATTTTTTTGTAAAAGGCGCCAACTTTATATTTTAAGAATGAAACGAAAAACGGGAGTCGCCACCAATCTTTTTTTTGATCAGGTGTGATCAGGTCACCTCGTAGTTCGATCATTTTAATAATTGATTTGATTTATTAAAACAACGGTTTTGGTCTACGAAATTCAAAAAAAAAGGGTTCGGGAGTCGGTTACGCACGAGGAAGGATTAGCACCCTCGTAACGCCTAAAATTGGTACCTAGTTGATTAATTAATGTCTAAGTGTCGAAAATCGAAGATTTGAAGAGGTTTCAAAAACATGATCCTTTGTTAAAACATTGCTTAATAGAAAATTTTTCTGAAAAGAGGGCATATTTTACGTTGATCGAGAATAAAGAATTACGTCCCGTACGTTAGGACACAATATCTTAAAACTCGAAACGAGAATAAATATCGAAAGTTTAGTTTATTTTGAAAGACATTTGATTATCTCAGTTTTAGAAAGAAATCTTATTCCGTAAGTTAGAACACGATTTTTCCTAATTCCCGAGAATGTTTAAGAATTTATGCTTTAAAAAAACATTCGTTTATTCGAATTTATCGAGAAAATTAAAACCTCGTAAGTTAGGGAGCAAATTTTTGAATCTCGAATTACGAAAGATTACTTATTAAAAAAACAAAATTTTATGTATCGGGCAAAGATTAATGTGACGCGAATTTATAGTAATAATGACGTAATATGCTTGATAAGGTATAAAAAAATCATGGTACTAGCATGCATAACAGAATAATAATGAACGCGATAACATAAATAACAATAATAAAAGCAAAAATAAATAAAAAGGTAAATAATAATTAAATAATAAAACAAACCAGTGGTATATAAAATAAAATAATAAGAAAAGTAAATGAACAAATAAAGACTAAAATTTAATTTAAAATTTAATAATAACTACTAATGAATAAAGAAATAGAGAAATATTGGGTAGTTTAAAAATACTAATAATGATGAAAATAATATTAATAATAATACAAATAATAAATGATCTAAAGTTGGAAATTATTTAAGAGGATATAAATATAATAAATAATAATATGATAAATGTATTTACAAATACTAGGTGAATAAATATTAAAGAAATAATAGTAATGAAAAAAAGATAATTTAATAATGATAAATAAATAATAATGATAATATGTTAATAATAAAAATAAATAAAAAATAGTAATAAATAAGATAATACTAATAACAATAACGACAAAAAGAAAAAAATTGTAACATGCTTAAATCGGGGTCTCTGCATTTTGTATGTGTTTGCATGTGATGATATGCCTACTGTGCTAGTGTAGCATGTTTTGGGGTCTAGGCATGACCTCGGGTTAGGCCTGGGTCATGGCCAAAAAATTTGTTTTAGTGCTTAGGAAGAGGGAGCTAGGAGAGTTAGGGGGTTAAAAGAATGTATTGAAGGGTTGGGACACAAACAACCTAGTGGCAAAGTGGCAAAGGAGGCGCCACTAAGGTACCAGGAAGGTGACGCTACATGCAAGGAAGGGGGAGCTCAGGTTCGAGCAGCAGAAATCTCATTTTCTGCTTATTATTTTGACGCCAAGCTGAGGAAGTGGTGTGCTCAGGATGGACTCTGGAAGATAAGGATGGAAGGGGTCAAACAGATTTGAACAGATAAAGGTGAGGAAATTTAGGAGTTTGAACCTTTCAAACTCATTTGAATGAGGGGTTAGGAGGATTTTGAGGAATCGGCTAAGGGAGACTTAGTGTTGGCCGAAAGTTGGACTGTGGGGAGGAGGAGTAATCGGTTTTGGTGCTTGGGAAGGGGGTGTGTCGAATGTCTATGGTGGTTTTAGGGAATATTTCGGCAAGTGGGGACAGTCCTTTTCTCTTGAGCTTGAGTCATAAGCCGAAACCCCTCTTGCTTTCCTTCTCACTTTGGTTTTCTCTTTTCGGCATTCTTGGTGCTTGGCCGAACCACCCTTGCCATTTCCTTGAAAAGCTGAAACCATATATCCATCATCTTCTCTTCTTTGGTTCAAACATTGCTAGCCGAAAACCATATCCCCATCCCTTCTTTTCTTCTATCTCTTCATTCTTTGGTTAGCCGAAACTCCCTAACCTTTTTTCTGAGTTGCGTTTTCTCTTCTTTGCCAAATCTTGGTTCTATTTTCTTCTCCATCTCTTCCATCTTCAAAAGCCGAAAGCCTTGTTGTTATTCTCTTTCGTTTTCATCAAGTATTTTGGCCGAATACCGTTAGCCTCATTTTCTTCTCTTCTCACGTGTTCTAATCCTCTTTGAAGGGCTGAATCTATCTCTTTCTTATGGGGTTATAGCTGAATCTCCTGGTAAGTAACTTCTTCTTCTTTTCTTGATTGATTTGGTTAATGTCGAATCCCACTTCTCTTCTATTTCTCCATTCGTTATAGATCCAAATCTTAAACTCTTCTTGTTCTATATTGGTAGCCGAAATCCCTAACATCATTAGGGGGTGCCGAACTTTGGAGATTGGTGGTCGAATCTATCAGTAAGGTAAGGGGGTAAGTGTTCTACGGGTTCGACATTTCTTGTTGTGATTAATAACGAAGGCTTAGGCCAATGATAGTGGTACTTGGCCGATTGTAGGGAGGAGTACAACCTGAGTCAGTGGATCTTCGGGATTTGATTACCGATCTAGGTAAGGGTTCTAACATTTCGGATTTGTTTCCTATTCTTTCAAAAGCCGGAGGCTAATTATCTTTGTGCTAGTGCTTGGCCGATTGTAAAGGGAGGTTCATCACGTAGCTTCGAGATTTGGTTGGAAACCAAATTGGCGTTAAGGAAAGGGGGGAAGGCAAACATTTTGGGATCTCGTTAGTTTTGCGTAGTTTTAGGATTTTGCTTAGATCTACGAATAGTCAGGTGTGTAACGCTTACACACTTCATTAGTATGATATGTTTATTATGTTACTGTTAATAGCCATTGAAACCGGTAGTTATGCTTTGTGGCATGGCGTGGACTCGGGTAAGTCCCCGATTATGGATCTCGATATATGTTATCATGTCATTGTTTACTGCTATGCCATGTGTTATTTGCATCATCATACGTTATTATGCCACGATTGATATGGACATGATGGTGGGATTGTTGAGAGGAGGGGGAAGAATTACTTGGACTGTCACCAGTGGTTTTGACCACACGACGAGTTGGGCCCGTCTTGATACTATTATTTGTGACTAAGTCCCAGTGGTTTTGACCACCAGTGGTTTTGACCACATATATGATATTGTGACTACGATCACCAGTGGTTTTGACCACATATGGATATTGTGACTTGTCCCAGTGGTTTGGTACCACAGTGGGTTGGCCCCACATGTTGATTACGGGATTGTCATTAGTGGTTTTGACCACACGATGGGTTGGCCCCATCACTTGATTTGTGACTACGGTCACCAGTGGTTTTGGCCACACTTATATATTTGTGACTTTGGTCACCAGTGGTTTTGACCACCAGTGGTTTTGACCACACGGGGTAGATAAAGGAGATCGGATGGTTAGGTTATGGGGTTGCATGATTTGCATGTTTTATTAATGACTTGTGTGAGTGCTATTCTATCGGGTTGGGGATTTATACACTGAGTCTCGGTGGCTCACCCCTTCCCCTATATTTTGCAGATGAGGCTTAGATCGCGGATTTGGAGCCGGGGAGGACTCGAGGTGGCCATGCTACTTATTTTCGAATTTTGACTTTAAATTAAAATTCCGGTTTTCATTTATTTACTTTAAATTTGGTTTTGGTTTTGTAATAAGGCCGTTAAGTATTATTTTGGGTTTTTTTTAATTACTTGCTTTTATTTGATTTATATTATGCATGTGCTTAATAATTTGATTTGCTTAAATAACCGGTAAAAAGCAACGTTTTCAAATTTAATTTCTTAAAAAACTCCAAACACAAATGGTTCTTAACTCGACTATGCATAACTCACTTGGTTTTTAATAAGTATCGGAAGGTTTTCCAAAACTATAAACAACAAATTGATTTCCAACAAAAGAGGGTTTTTCCGAGTTTTAAAGCAACCAAAAACGATTTCAACTATACTCTACACGGGGTTTTCTAATCTTTTAAACGGTAAAGGAGTTTTCAATAGAAATAAATCGGCAAACTTGTTTTACTCAAAACGTTTTCACTCCGTAAGACGCCAGGTTCGGTCGTGGTATGTTGACCGGGTTTGGGGTGTTACAAAAATAAAATAAATATTCGATAAAAGAAAAAAATAAAATAAATATTCGATAAAAGAAAAATAAAGACAATTTTAAAATTTAAGAAAACAAGAAGTTATAAATAAATACATAAGTAAATAAATATATAAAATAAGAAATATGAAAAAAATTGAAGTTAAGTAACTAAGGATTGAATTGAAATTGAAATAAAATTATGGGGCTAAAATTGCAATAAATTAAAATAAAAAAGGCGAACAAGGACTAAAATGACAAGCGCGAAAACACGTGAGGACCAAATGGGCAAAAGAGCCCAGTCCCTAGACACGTGTCCACTTCAAGTGCATCAATGGGCCAGGGACTAAATTGAAACATGCAACAAATTATGCGATCAAATTTAAAAATAAGAAAAAGTAGCAAAAGGACTAAATTAAAACAAATTTAAAAAGTGAAAGGACCGGGTTATAAATAACCCATTTAATGATAACACGCGGATCCCCCTAGAGCGGGTCGGGTCTAGCGCGGGTCGGCTTAAAACGACGCCGTTTTGGCATCTGTGTATTGGCCCAAAACGGCGCCGTTTCACATAGGCTATAAAAGTTATTTTTTTTAACAAAAAATTTCATTTCTCTTCTTTTTTAAAAAAAAAACCTAAAAATTTTCTCTCAACTTCTCTCCGCCCCTCCGAGCTTTGGTCAAGGGTCCGGCCACCGGACAACCGTGGCGGCTGCCGGTCGCTGGCGATGGCGCCACCGTCCACGGTGGCCGAAAAATGAAAAGTCACCATTTTTTTCAACTCCCTAGCCTGAAAAATGCCCTCTTTCATCGGAGAGGACGGTCCTCGGCCACCCACGGCGGCGAAACGCGAGAAAGGTAAGATTTTTATTCCCTTTTTTATTTGTTTGTTTATTATTCCTTAAAAAAAAGAAATGAATCAAATAAAAGAATAGAAAATATAAAAGGATGGAAAGAAAAAGAACACCTTTCGAATTTTTTTTTTATTCTATTCGTGTGTCTGTAAAAATTACACTGATGATTCATGGCTTTTATAGCCGAAAATACAATGTTTTTGCTACTATTTTTTGTGTTTTTGCCTCTGTTTTTTTTTTTGTTTTCTTCTGTGTTTGTTTGTCCTTCTTTTTTGCAGGTACGGAGGCCAGCTGGTTGCTGACGTGGAGGTACGGCGGGAGCAGCGACGGCTGAAGAGGGTTAGGAAGGCTAGGGTTTTCTTTCTTAGTTTAGGTTATGGGCTAATTTGGGCTAGGGTTAGAATTGTGCTAGGTTTTTTTGTAATGGACTATTTGGACTTTTTATTTTTGTTTCTATTTGGTTTTATTTATTTTATGAACTGGGCCAGGCAAAAATTGGCCTATTACATACTTGTCGAACAAGTAATAAAGTGGTGAGTGAAATCATTTCCACAGGGATTAGAACGGTATAATTTGGTCGAGTTATTAAAGTGAGGTATGATTAATGTTATGACAAAAGTAATGAAAAAACTGTAGTGGTAATTCGAAGGAATAATGATGTATGCAATATGTGTAACTTGTAAATAATGAAAAATGCTATGACAAGACATGAGTAAGAATGCAATGGCAAATTCGAGAATAATTACGTGAATAATATGCGGACAAATAAACAACTAAGAATGCCATGGAAAAGATACTACGATAAAGGATAGAGGGTCTACGATGTTGATTTGGAAGGTTGAGATTACTAAGAATCTGCCTTTACTAATAGTAATGCCTTGGCAAAACCATACTCAATCTACTGCTCAGAAGAGTTCTAAAATGTCTGCTTCTTTCGAGAACAAGACCTCAAGTTACCTTTCCTTAAGCGATATATGTCTATTGGCCTTTAGCACGGTACAATGCACTATTTTGTTTTCTTTCTGTATGAACGTTGCTCTAAGTCTAAAGGCTGTTACAAGTATTCGGCCGATCACTTGCTCATATAATTCAATTTCGATCTCATTAACCTAACCTTGTCAGAATTAGATTAATTTAATGAACATGTTGTACATCCATCTATGTCTAGAGTTTTCAAACATTTAATTTTGTAAAAAACCATTGAATGAAACAGTGTATTAAAGAAGATCTATGCTCCAAAGAAAATAAGGGTTTCATCAAGTAATCCCAACCCTATGAGATTTAGCTCATGGCTTGGCAATTAAAATTAAAATCCAAAGTATCATTCAACATCATTTTCATCAATTCACAAAGAGTAATCAGGAAATAACGGAAGAACTTCGGGAAGATAGCTTTTTATTATCCAACCCATGCTCTAGCGATGCAGTGTCCTGTGGTGGCTGAGAGGGACTGCCTTCATCTTCCTCTTCTTGTCTCTACTAAGCTACTACCCTCTATTTTGCCTAAGGATCTCCTTTTTTCCCTCTTTTTTGTTTCTCCGCCATTTTTAGGATTTCCTCTTTCGACTTTTTTAATAGTTTTCCCTAGGGCAAATCCAATAGCCCATGATTTTTTCCCTTTTTTTATGTAGATATATCCCGTACAAGTTCAGCTGGGCCTAAGACCAGTACGCTTTGAGCGCGAACTGGACATCTTCTCAGAATTGCCACGACATTCGTGTTGACAAACTGTCTAACCCTTTGCCCCCGCAAACCTTCATTCCTTTACTTGTTGTTCATCATCCTGCATCTAACAATGCAGCACCACCCACAACCCTTCCACAAGTAATTAAAAATAACTAGCATTTAAGTATAGTCCAAGCTCTTAATGTAATGCTGAAACAAGAAAAGTACTCATGGAATGTCCTATAATGCAATTAAATGTACCTAAGTACAAGTAATTAGATAGATCTAAAGACATAAAATATAGCTCTTTTTAAGAGTTATCACACCCCCAAACCTAAGTTATTGTTTGCCCTCAAGAAAAATATACATGAATGCATGAATGCAACAATGTTTGCCTACACACATAACCACCTTGTACTGCCAATCCATTCAAAGAACAATATATACTTCATTTCTCAACAATCTTCTATCTCTCAAAACTTGTTCGAGTTTCAAAGGTTTCCTCAACAAAGGTGGTACAAAAAATTGCTCCCTAAAATTAAAATTTCCTAAGTACTCATGTGTGTCTTCTGGCCATAGCAAACATCTCCTAATTTACTTAGTTCATTTGTTACCTAAACTCAAGTTACTTTGCAACCCTTGCTCTAAGTATTTATTTGTATTTGTATTTTTTTTCTATTTTTTCATATTTAAAGCATATTAGAGGATTTAACATGTCACAAAATTCTTTGACTTGATAATCACAATGGACCATACACTGAATTACCTCCTACTCAATCATGTCACAATTTGAATAAAAATCACTCTTGAAGCTAAGGACTTTAACTTGATGGAGAAAACAACTACCCCCTTAGCTACTCAACCTATTACTACAGTGGAGTGCCCCTAATTTTATTTTCTCTTACATGGACTCACCTTTCTAGTCAACAGCATGATGGAGCAAACAAAGTGGTGTTGACTTACTTGGCAATTTTAAGCATTGGAGTGTTTACTATCCTTTATTTAAGTAATGTTGTGGCAATGTGATTGAGTTTTGCTTCAAAAGTCTCTAAGCTATTTAAAAGATACTTGCCATAGTCCAAAAATAATTGAGGTTAGGACATCTCATTTTTAGGAGGTAATCTTCAAGCAACCTAACCTAAGCTAAATTCACCTAATCCTCTGCCACATGTTCTAAGTGTATTGAAGAATTTAAGCTCATCATTGAACATCATAAGTAAAGATTGTACTCCGGATAGGAAAAATAGTACTTAGTACTTACGTGGTAGTGGCAGAACAAATTTAACGAGACTAGAATGAGCATACATACTAGATATATAATGCAGCCTAAATTCACAATACACCCCCAAACCTAAAGGATGCATTGTCCTCAATGTATGTGCAGATATGGAATAGAAAAACAAAAATATAAATATGTACAGAAACTATCATGACAAAATAAATAAAATGCATGAGGTAGAGAAAAAAAACTTCACTGGCTTGGACCAGAGTGTAGTTACTTCATTTGACCCTACAAGTGGATTTACAACCACTGACTTTATGCCGCACCTTCCTGTTCATGGGGTTCATTTCATCCCCCTCCTTATCAGTTTCCGTGAGCTCGTCAATAAGATGATCGATGTCACGGTCTTGTGCAGTCGTAGAAGCTGGTGGGGTGGGTGGACCAGGGTCCTTACCTTTCGTGATGGTAGTAGTGGCAGTGGCAGTTTCATCTTTCTCTTCTTCTTCTTCTTTCTCAATATTTAATGATGCCATCCTTTCAGGCTCCTCAGCAACAGTTTCCCCTTCATCAGTAGTGGTTCCCAAATTGGTGGATTCTACTCTGGCAGCAGGAGTTTGAGCTGGCTCCTCTGCAACTTCAAGCATTGGGAGCAAAGAGATGGGGAAGGCAAGGAATTCTTGCATCGGCTTTGTAAAGTTCTTCTACAGGGGTCTTTTAAAACCCAAATCTCTACTCCTCACATAAGTCTAATATTAAGCCTGTTACTATTGGGCCTTGACCATCTCCTCAGCTAGTTGAAACTGCTGAATCTCAAAAAGGGAAATCCTTTACTCTAGTTGCTTTAATGAGTGCAACACTTGCTGTTTGAAGGACTTGTGTGATGCTGGGGGTGCTGCCGTGGGAAAATGTGTAGTAGTAGAAGTGGTAGCCTGACTATACTGAGTTGATTTTGCAGCATCAATGCCTTGGACTTTGGAAAAAATGGCTCGAGACAATCCACCCTTGTTGGGGGTGACATCCTCATCAACATTAAGAGGGACTTTAGCAGTGCGGCACAAAGCAGTATTGAAGGAGGGGAAGTTTAAGCTGCTAGCATTTTTCTTGGCACACTGGTGTACCTCCTGAAAAATGATCTGACCAATATGGATTCTTCTCCCCATGATGATGGAGTGTAATAAGAGCATCATCTCCTTTGAAACAGTCGTATTGTGAGTTGATGGCATGAGGCGACTCTTCAGAAAATGGTACCACACTTTCCCAATAGGCTTTAAAGAAGCCTTCTCAACAATATATCAATCTTGATTGGAAATAATCCAATGCATACCGTTGACAAATAAATCATTCAAGACTTGAGTCAATCCATCAGAAGTGACATTGTCAGTGAAGGTTGTGTGTTCATCTTGCACATCAATGATCCCAAATTAGGCATTAATATGATCTTCATCGAATGAAACTGAAGTGCCACAAACATAAATAAAAGGAGAATCAAGTGAATTAACACGTGCATAAAATTCACGAACAACCTTTTCGAAAATGTCCTCAAGGTGTGAATAGAAAATACGCCACCCGTGCTTCTCTACAATGGAGGACACGGACTCGTCATAGCCTATGTGTGGTTCATCCTTGAACAAGAACCCCTGTTCGAAACAAAAAGTGTGTTTTGAGATGTTATTGTTGTATTTTGTGGTCGTGTCACTATTAAAAAAGGTTTTAGGCCGGGTAGTGCTGGCCTACGATGATTCAGTAGCCTTTGAAGCAGTTTTTACTCGTTCCATTGAAGAGGATAAAAAGAAATCTCAGAAAATGTGGTTAGAGGAAATGTAGGTGTAACACCCCAAACTCGACGTAGAAGTTAGGCCCGAATCTGGCGTGTCACATTGAAGTGTTTTTGCGAAAACCTTGTTTTCATTGAAAACCCTTCTAGAGAAAAGTAAAATCTAGTTTGCTTTCAAAACGAGGTGTAGCCAAAAACCATTTCCTTGTTACTAAGTAAAAATTTCCTTTGACAACGGAAGCTCGTTCTTAAAACACAATTATTTTCAAAAACCTTGAAATACGTTTAAAAGAAATAAATCCAGGTTCCGTTTCAAAATTTCAATGCATAGTGGAAGCAATGGAATAATAACTAGAGGTATACGATCCGAAATAAATTAACCTAAAATAAATAACTTAAAATCCAGAATTTAGATATTAAGAAAACAAGTCTAATCGTCTTGCTAGTTGGCCACCTCTGAGTCCCTCCATCCGTCAAACCGCCTACTGAGGATCACCTAAGAAAAATAAAAGAGAGAGTGAGTTTTCGAAAACTCAGTGTGCACGACCCTCGTCAAACAAATAGCATACATATCATATTATTAACATCATAACATCATACATGCAATGCTGTGCAAACCCTCCCCAAATAATCCATCTGGTACACTTCGTCTCCGTCCAACCGAAACACATTTGTGGGGATTTCTAAATCGACCCACCCATCCGATACACTTCAAGGGTAGCCCGGTTGCGATACTACCTAACGTTGTAGCAAAGCTGCCAATCATGTAATGGGCTTAGAAAGCCATCAGTGGATCCACAGTTGTCAAGCAACCATGCGATCCTCATATACTTCCTTCGTTCCATAATTCCCAACCCATATGCAACCTAAACAGAATATCATATGAATGCAGCAAATGTACATGTAACATCCATAAGTCTTACATTCAACACATAAGGGCATTTTAGTCATTTCCGCCCTCAGGGGCATTTCAGTCATTTCTCAGTGTTATGGGTCTATTACTTACCTTAGCCCGTTATCAAGTCCTCGTTGGCTAAAGTGAACAGATACTATGCACCAGGTAGGATTCAAGAGAAGAGGAGGTGAGTCATTAAGACCGCTTAAGTACTAAGCTCTCCCTAGATCCAATCCTACACATGCATATACCCATTGCCACACCTTAACCTTATGACTTGTCCACGGTCACAATTAGTTAGTTATTTAAGTTTTATGCAAGGTCAAACAACTTACCAAATACTAAGCCCAAGACCCCTTTCAAAGCCCAAACAAATTCATATACGTTCATATGTCCCACCAGGCCCAATCTCATTCGTATGGCCCATTAGGCCCAAATCTCATTCGTATAGCCTATTAGGCCCAAATCACATTCATATGGCCCATTTGGCCCAAATCAATTCCAAGCCATGTAACCAGCATGACTAGTTCATCACTTATTACCAACTCATCAAATTCGCCTATTTTGAGCCTACGGCCCATCAAGCCCATTTTGCCCATCCTGGCCCGATTGGCCAAAACATGACCCAAGTCCATGAGATCGCTCATGGGGTCTCTGTTAACGTATCGATTCCATTTCCCCCATACGAGTGTTCGCACACTCGCAAGACTACCGAAGCCAAACTTTCGAGATTTTCGGATTTCCCAATCCATTGTGTGTGTATAGTGTATGTACACACCTGAAACGCGTTGCGATCTCCTTAGCCATGATCCTACAAATGATGTCACTCAATGATTAATCACATATACTTATCGAATACTTTACCAAAAACCGAAGTCTCACCTTAACCTTATCTGATACACCAAGCCTTAATAGCTTTTCCTCGACCACTAATCACGAGTACTTCCTAAATCTGCATCAATCTTAATTATTAAAAACTGAACCATAAGTGACTTATATCCATCTTAAATCACCCTTACACTACTTACGACCATTCGGCCAACCTTCAAAACCAAAAGTGAAGAATACTTACCCAAATCCCAAAACGCGTAAAGAGTAATTCGGCAGAGATTTGAAGAACAGAGATTCGATATCAATCCCCTACCAAAATTGATTTAGAAAGAGTGAGGGAGAGGAGAAGTCGGTTCTAGCAAGATCAATTGAAAGAGTAAAGTACTTACACAAGAATCGGCTAGGTTGAAGAAATAGTGATGGCACAAAAAGAATTTCGGCAAGGGTGGGTGGAATTATTCTGCTTTAGAGGGCTTGGATAAGGTAACAAGAAGAAAAGAAAAAGATCAAATGTGCTTGTGTGAGGATAACTACAGGATATTCGGTAAAGAAAAGAAAGACTGACTTATTTGCAAAACACTCCAAATGCCGAAAGCCACAACGAAAATTCGTAATACCCCTTAAAAGACCCAAAAACGACACTCATTCACCCTTCTAAGCCTAATTTATACACTTCCCACTTCCAAAAACCTCACCAACTCTTCACACTTCTTAGCTCCTAACTTTTCTCCCTGATAACTCCTCAATCTCATCCTAAATTTCCTCCACAACCATCTCACAAGACCAATTCAAACTCTCCAAAGCTAGAGTTCAAATCCAACACAAACTCTGGCCGTCCAACCTACAAAATAAATACCCCAGTAAAATACCATGCCACTACTCGAACCTTGGACACCCTTGGCTGCTAATGACGCCACCTCCCTGCTTCCTAAGTGGCACCAATTTGCCACTACACCACAAGATCTTTAGTGTCATTCTCTTCTTCATTTTTCTAAAAGGCCTACTAACTGAAGTCACAATTCCCTTGGGGCTAAAACAAAAATTTTTCCTATACCCTTACTTGATCCCAGGACATCTCCAACACCCCTAGACATTCCAAATTTATTAATCCTCAAAGCCTACATGCCAATTTTCATTTTCTCGCTCACATAAAAATTTTTTGAGACCCAAAGCCCAAAGCCCACTTCATCTGGGCCCAAAAATTCGGGGCGTTACAACTCTTCCCCCTTTAAAAAAAATCGTCCTCGAAATTTGTAACTAACTATTAATCGCACCGCTCAAGTCACACCATTATGCTTTCGCTGCGCACTCTGATTTTAATAAGACTAACACACTTTAACTCTGATTGAACCCTCTTACACTTACCCAAAAAAAACTACCCACTGGAGCAGATAAACATTACACGCATACAGTTTCTATACCCAAAATATCGCATCCACACAAAACATACCCGTTATCACATTTGGGCATCCCCGTCTTCCCGATGAATTAGGAATTTTATGAAATTTTAGTTAGTTTCAGTAATTAAGCCGATGTTTTATGATAGTATTAAGTAAAGAGGTTATTTTCGTAAATCCTCTACAGTTTCAAGTTCCTACGGGCTTTAGTTTCACTCTAACTAAAAAGCTTTAGTATAGTTATACAATGTAGCCGACTAACTATCTACAGTATATCAAGTTAAACAATCTTAATAATAAGAGAACTTACTTGGTTCGACGTAGGAGACTCGGTGTGCCACATCACAAAAATTTCCAATCTTTTTGATCCAATCCAAAAATAGTTTTTTTTTTAAAACCCAAGTAATAAGGCCCATTTCACAACCCGAGCTTTGCAATCGGGCTATGATACCACTAACTGTAACACCCCAAACCCGGCCTAGAAGTTTGGCCCAAATCCGGCGTGTCACATTGAAGTGTTTTTGCGAAAACCTTATTTTCATTGAAAACCCTTCTATAGAAAAGTTAAGTAAAATCCAGTTTGCTTTCAAAACGAGGTGTAGCCAAAAACCATTTCCTTGTTACTAAGTAAAAATTTCCTTTGACAGCGGAAGCTCGTTCTTAAAACACAATTATTTTCAAAAACCTTGAAATACGTTTAAAAGAAATAAATCCAGGTTTCGTTTCAAAATTTCAATGCATAGTGGAAGTAATGGAATAATAACTAGAGGGAAAGCCTTATACAATCCGAAATAAATTAACCTAAAATAAATAACTTAAAATCCATAATTTAGATATTAAGAAAACAAGTCTAATCGTCTTGCTAGTTGGCCACCTCTGAGTCCCTCCATCCGTCGAACCGCCTACTGAGGATCACCTGAGAAAAATAAAAGAGGGAGTGAGTTTTTGAAAACTCAGTGTGTACGAACCTCATCAAACAAATAGCATACATATCATATTATTAACATCATAACATCATACATGCAATGTGTAACATCCCGAAATTGGGCCTAGGAGAATTGGGCCTATTGGGCCCCGAGTAAAGAAGCATTTCAGAATCTTTAGGAATAGGAGAACGGCATTAGTTTAAGATGGACCTATCAGGAAGGTGATTTGGAAGGTTACGGGGTTTCTATGAAGTCTTGGGTTCAAGTTAGGCCATAGGAAAAGTTTTGGTTTTTGGCTCTTTAAGGGAGTGGGCTAGCGGAAGCAGGACTTAAGAAATTTTGGTTATATCTTGTTAACACAAGTTGGGCATGTGGCCTAGTGGAGTGGCGTCACAAGGGAAGGAGAGAGGGAGAGTGTTCGAGTCCCACAGGTAGCATTTGATAGTTTTATTTTGTGCTCAAGGTGGTGAAGAGGTGGAGTTGGAGTGGAACTCTATTTGGTGGAAGTTTGAATTGGTCAAACGGTTTGAATGGGTGATGGAGAGTGAATTGGGGAGAGAATTATGGAGGAAATCGTGGGGTTGATGAGTGTAGGGAGTTGGCCGAATGTGGGGTTTGTTTAGGGGGAGTTTCGGCCAAAGTTTTCGGAGGGTCTTAGGAAAGTACACATTCGGTCAAGTGGGGTAGTGCCGATTTTTTTTATTATTTCTAAAGGGAATTTGGAGTGTTGTTTTGGAATTTTTTAGCTAGATCAGTTTAGGGTTCTCTTCTTTTGGCATTTCTTTTCTTTGCCTTCTCGTTGTACACTTTTCTCCCCTCTTTCTTTCTTCCAGTTGTGGCTGGCTGAATTTGCTTGTTAGATTGACCACTCGCGCATTTGTCTTCTTTAGCTTTTCTTCTCCTTTCTTTAAACCGAATTGCCCATCTCCTTCTATTTGTTTTCTTCACCATAGTCGAACCCTCTCCTATTCATTTATTTTTTCACTACATTCACTTCTTCTCTCTTCTTAGAACAATAGCCATCCTACCTCTACTTGGTATCCTTTAGCCGATTGTTTGGTAGCTTGAAACGTGGTGTTCTTCTTTGTTTTTGGGTGTCGAATTTATTCTTTCCATCTGGCTTCTCTCTGACCAAAGGTAATGCTTCTTTTCCCTTTAGTCCTTTACCCTTCTTTTCTGCTCTCTTTTTCTCTCATGTAAGCCGAATCACTCACTCTACTTCTTCTTGTCTAGGGTCGAACCTGAATACTCCTTTCCACCTTGAGTATCATATGTTCTTTCTTTTGTGTGGAAGCTGAAACTCAGAGCATTGCCGAATTTGTGGCACTTTGGTAAGTATTTCTTTGGCCGAATGTTGGTGAAGGAGTTTTATTATTTGGCTGATTTTTACTCAAGCCGAATAGGCTGCTTGAGTTCTTTTATGGCCAAGAGTAAGGTGCATTAACATCTCTTTTTGTTCCAAACAACACTAGGGTCTCGACGTGCTTAACCAAACAGCCGATTAAACATCTTCCTTTGCAGTGGATCGCTTGGCTATTGGTAGGTGGTGTAGTTGAGTTGTTGATGTCGATCTATTGAATATGCCCTATTCTGGTTAAGACTAACGGGTTAGAATATATTGATGTTTAGGTGCGTAATCTCGAGGGTTCTTCATGGAGACAGGAAATAGCCAGTCTGGGGGGATTAAGAAGTGGGCCTAATGGAAGTGGACTCGTGACCTCCGCACCCAAGTTCAAGCGGCGTAGGGTGTTAGTGGTTCGAGACTTTTCGCTTGGATACGGAAGGGCGTCGTCATCCGATTTAGATGGACAAATCACGGTTGCTCGCACTAGTGAGGGTGACGACGATCGTGAGTGTGTAGTTCTCTACGTAATCAGGTGTGTAATCTCACACCTCTCTGAATGTTTGCGTGAGACGTTTTGTGAATCGGCCAAATGTCAAAAAGCCAGAAAATTAGCATCTGTGACCCCTCAAGTGTACGAACGCTCATAGGGGTAAATCAATATACGAATCGTGACGATAAGTCTTTAAGGGTGTCACAAAAACTCTCGCGATACTGAGGGTGTAACAGGCCTAACCAGGCCAAAACGGGCCAAATGGGCCCAATGGGCTATCCGGCCCATTTAGGCCAAACTGTTTGAAAACTAGTAAATGATAGGCCCGAATGCGAAATCTGCAAATCCGAAACCGAAACCATGCTAAATGGGCCACACGAGCGCGTGGGCCCATTTGGACCTAAATAGGATTTTTGGCCCAATAGCTCCGTAGAGACCCAAAAAGGGTTCCGTGTCGCTCGAGGCGACACTAGGCCTTCGGAAAGGCCATTAAATGTATAATTACCAAAATACCCTTGGAAAAGTAAATTACCGAAATACCCCTGGAGGGTAAATGACTATTATACCCCTAGTGGTAGTTTAAGTGATATGTATGAAATATTTACATGATTGATTATGATTATGACATACTGCATACACGAATTATTATGCCACGACATTCTGCATGGGATTGGGATATTGATGATTGGAGGAGGTGTTAATCTGGTGGCTCTGCCACATAATCTGGTGGCTCTGCCACAATTCTGTATAGTGGCTATGCCACGTATATTCTGTTAATCTGGTGGCTTCGCCACAAATTCTGTGATGAGCAGCTTGACTGCCATCGAGGTGTGTAGCGGATGGACGGGTTGATTTAGAAATCCGCACAGGTGTGTTGGGCTGGTACGGGTAGTGTGTAGCGGTGGATTATTAGGCTGGGTTGCATGCATTATCTGCTTTACCATGCTAATAGGGCTAGGGCCCAGTCTGTTTCTGTATGGGCTTCAGCCCAGTTTGTTTCCGTATGGGCTAAGGACCAATTTGTATCTGTATGGGCTTGGGCCCAGTTAATGTCCGATTAGTGGATTACACACTGAGTTCTCGTAACTCACCCCTCTGCTTAATCTTACAGGTGATCCCCAGCACTGAGGATTTGGAGCTGTGGAGTACTTCGTGGTGGCCATACCTCGGAACCTTAGTAAACTTCTGTTTTACTTTAATTTGAGACTTACTTTAATTTGGGTTTTATGTTTTGTAATAAGGGCTCTAGAATTTATTTTTCTTTTAACTTTCAATTCGGTTATTTTAAAACTGTTAGACGTTTGAATACAGGGTTTTCCAAAATGTTAACGAACGATTTTCAAAACGTCACATTCCCACAACTCACTGAATCTGATTTCTGTTATAAACTAGTTTTGGAAACAATAAGAATAAAAACAACAATAATGATTTTACAAGAGGACTATAAAAACAAATTTGATTTTTCTCAAACAACAAAGCTCAATGTTATAAAAAGGAAATCCGAACTTTTTAACACACGCGCAAGTTTTTAAACAACCCTTCTATGTGACATACCAGATCCGGTCATAAAATCTAGGCCGGGCCTGGGGTGTTACACAATGGTGTGCAAAACCCTTCCCAAATAATCCATCGGGTACAATTCGTCTCCATCCAACCGAAACACATTTGTGGGGATTTCTAAATCGACCCACCCACCCGATACAATTCAAGGGTAGCCCGGTTGCAGTACTACCTAACGTTGCAGCAAACCTGTCAATCATATAATGGGCTTAGAAAGCCATCGGTGGATCCACAGTTGTGAAGCAACCATGCGATCCTCATATAGTTCCTCCGTTCCATAATTCCCAACCCATATGCAACCTAAACAGAATATCATATGAATGCAGCAAATGTACATGTAACATCCATAAGTCTTATATTCAACACATAGGGGCATTTTAATCATTTCCGCCCTTAGGGGCATTTCAGTCATTTCTCAGTGTTATAGGTCTATTACTTACCTTAGCCCGTTATCAAGTCCTCGTTGGCTAAAGTGAAAAGATACTATGCACCAGGTAGGATTCAAGAGAAGAGGAGGTGAGTCATTAAGACCGCTTAAGTACCAAGCTCTCCCTAGATCCAATCCTAGACATGCATATACCCATTGCCACACCTTAACCTTATGACTTGTCCACGGTCACAATTAGTTAGTTATTTAAGTTTTATGCAAGGTCAAGCAACTTACCAAATACTAAGCCCAAGACCCCTTTCAAAGCCCAAACAAATTCATATACGTTCATATGGCCCACCAGGCCCAATCTCATTCGTATGGCCCATTAGGCCTAAATCTCATTCGTACGGCCCATTAGGCCCAAATCACATTCATATGGCCCATCTGGCCCAAATCAATTCCAAGCCATGTAACCAGCATGACTAGTTCATCACTTATTACCAACTCATCAAATTCGCCTATTTTGAGCCTACAGCCAATCGAGCCCATTTTGCCCATCCTGGCCCGACTGGCCAAAACACGACCCAAGTCCATGAGATCGCTCATGGGGTCTCTGTTAACGTATCCATTCCATTTCCCCTATACAAGTGTTCGCACACTTGCAAGACTACCAAAGCCAAACTTTTGGGATTTCGGGATTTCCCAATCCATTGTGTGTGTATAGTGTATGTACACACCTGATAACAAAACGCGCTGCGATCTCCTTAGCCACGATCCTACAAATGATGTCACTCAATGATTAATCACATATACTTATCGAATACTTTACCAAAAACCGAAGTCTCACCTTAACCTTACCTGAAACACCAAGCCTTAATAGCTTTTCCTCGATCACTAATCACGAGTACTTCCTAAATCTGCATCAATCTTAATTATTAAAAACTGAACCATAAGTGACTTATATCCATCTTAAGTCACCCTTACACTACTTACGACCATTCGGCCAACCTTCAAAACCAAAAGTGAAGAATACTTACACAAATCCCGAAACGCGTAAAGGGTAATTCGGCATAGATCTGAAGAACAGAGATTCGATATCAATCCCCTACCAAAATTGATTTAGAAAGAGTGAGGGAGAGGAGAAGTCGGTTCTAGCAAGATCAATTGAAAGAGTAAAGTTTTTACACAAGAATCGGCTAGGTTGAAGAAATAGTGACGGCACAAAAAGAATTTCGACAAGGGTGGGTGGAATTATTCAGCTTTAGAGGGTTTGGATAAGGTAACAAGAAGAAAAGAAAAAAGATCAAATGTTCTTGTGTGAGGGTAACTACAGGATATTCGGTAAAGAAAAGAAAGACTGACTTATTTGCAAAACTCTCCAAATGCGGAAAGCCATAATGAAAATTTGTAATACCCCCTAAAAGACCCAAAAATGACACTCATTCACCCTTCTAAGCCTAATTTATACACTTCCCACTTCCCAAAACCTCACCAACTCTTCACACTACTCAGCTCCTAACTTTTCTCCCTGATAACTCCTCAATCTCATCCTAAATTTCCTCCACAACCATCTCACAAGACCAATTCAAACTCTCCAAAGCTAGAGTTCAAATCCAACACAAACTCTGGCCGTCCAACCTAAAAAATAAATACCCCAGTAAAATACCATGACACTACTCGAACCTTGGACTCCCTTGGCTGCTAATGACGCCACCTCCCTGCTCTCTAAGTGGCGCCAATTTGCCACTACACCACAAGATCTTTTGTGTCATTCTCTTCTTCATATTTCTAAAAGGCCTACTAACTGAAGTCACAATTCCCTTGGGGCTAAAACCAAAATTTTTCCTATACCCTTACTTGATCCCAACACATCTCCAACACCCCTAGACACTCCAAATTCATTAACCCTCAAAGCCCCCATTCCAATTGTCATTTTCTCACTCACATAAAAATTTTTTGAGACCCAAATCTCAAAGCCCACTTCATCTAGGCCCACAAATTTGGGGCGTTACAACTCTACCCCCCTTAAAAAAATTTCGTCCTCGAAATTTCTAACTAACTATTAATCGCACCACTCAAGTCACACCACTATGCTTTCGCTGCGCACTCTGATTTTAATAACACTAACACACTTTAACTCTAATTGAACCCTCTTACATTTACCCAAAAAAAACTACCCACTGGAGCAGATAAACATTGCACGCATACAGTTTCTATACCCAAAATATCGCATCCACACAAAGCATACCCGTTATCACATTTGGGCATCCCCGTCTTCCCGGCGAATTAGGAATTTTATGAAATTTTAGTTAGTTTCAATAATTAAGCAAATGTTTTATGATATTATTAAGTAAAGAGGTTGTTTTCGTAAATCCTCTACAGTTTCAAGTTCCTACAGGCTTTAGTTTCACTCTAACTAAAAAGCTTTAGCATAATTATCTAAAGTAGCCCACTAACTATCTACAGTATATGAAGTTAAACAAGCTTAATAATAAGAGAACTTACTTGGTTCGACGTCAGAGACTCGGTGTGCCACATCACAAAAATTTCCAAACATTTCGATCCAATCCAAAAATAGTTTTTTTTAAAACCCAAGTAATAAGGCCTATTTCACAGCCCGAGCTTTGCAGTCGGGCTCTGATATCACTAACTGTAACACCTCAAACCCGACCTAGAAGTTAGGCCCAAATCTGGCGTGTCACATTGAAGTGTTTTTGCGAAAACCTTGTTTTCATTGAAAACCATTCAAGAGAAAAGTTAAGTAAAATCTAGTTTGCTTTCAAAACGAGGTGTAGCCAAAAACCATTTCCTTGTTACTAAGTAAAAATTTCCTTTGATAGCGGAAGCTCGTTCTTAAAACACAATTATTTTCAAAAACTTTGAAATACGTTTAAAAGAAATAAATCCAGGTTTCGTTTCAAAATTTCATTGCATAGTGGAAGTAATGGAATAATAACTAGAGAGAAAGCCTTATACAATCCGAAATAAATTAACCTAAAATAAATAACTTAAAATCTATAATTTAGATATTAAGAAAACAAGTCTAATCATCTTGCTAGTTGGTCACCTCTGAGTCCCTCCATCCGTCGAACCGCCTACTGAGGATCACCTGAGAAAAATAAAAGAGAGAGTGAGTTTTCGAAAACTCAGTGTGTACAACCCTCGTCAAACAAATACATACATATCATATTATTAACATCATAACATCATACATGCAATGCTGTGGAAGTAATGGAATAATAACTAGAGAGAAAGCCTTATACAATCCGAAATAAATTAACCTAAAATAAATAACTTAAAATCCAGAATTTAGATATTAAGAAAACAAGTCTAATCGTCTTGCTAGTTGGCCACCTCTGAGTCCCTCCATCTGTCGAACCGCCTACTGAGGATCGCCTGAGAAAAATAAAAGAGAGAGTGAGTTTTCGAAAACTCAGTGTGTACGACCCTCGTCAAACAAATAACATACATATCATACTATTAACATCATAACATCATACATGCAATGCTGTGCAAACCCTCCCCAAATAATCCATCCGGTACACTTCGTCTCCGTCCAACCGAAACACATTTGTGGGGATTTCTAAATCGACCCACCCATTCGATACACTTCAAGAGTAGCCCGGTTGCGATACTACCTAACGTTGTAGCAAAGCTGCCAATCATGTAATGGGCTTAGAAAGCCATCAGTGGATCCACAGTTGTCAAGCAACCATGCGATCCTCATATACTTCCTTCGTTCCATAATTCCCAACCCATATGCAACCTAAACAGAATATCATATGAATGCAACAAATGTACATGTAACATCCATAAGTCTTACATTCAACACATAAGGGCATTTTAGTCATTTCCGCCCTCAGGGGCATTTCAGTCATTTCTCAGTGTTATGGGTCTATTACTTACCTTAGCCCGTTATCAAGTCCTCGTTGGCTAAAGTGAACAGATACTATGCACCAGGTAGGATTCAAGAGAAGAGGAGGTGAGTCATTAAGACCGCTTAAGTACCAAGCTCTCCCTAGATCCAATCCTAGACATGCATATTGTAACACCCCAAACCCGGCCCAAACATTACGACCGAATTTGGTTTGCTACAGAGAAAAGATTTTGAAAATCATTTTAAAACCGATTTTGAAATTAATCGAATGCCTTTAAATTTAAATTTTCTTTGTTAAAAACCAAACTTAAGATATTTGCATAGTCGAGTTGTTTACAAATTTCGAATGTACCCGATGGTACTTTAAAACATTTTATGTTTAATTTGAGAAAACATGTGCATCCGTTTAACATCATCAAATAGTTTAAACAAAACATGCAAAGAATAATAATATAATCCTAGGAGGCCTTATTACAATTAAGCAACATAAACCCAACAGAAAAATAGATAAAATCCAAAATTTAATTATTAAAAATCTCTCTTGCATGGCCACCTCGAGTCCATCCGCTCCTCATCCGCGATCTACGGAGTCACTGAAAAATTAAAGGAGAAGGTGAGTCACCAAGACTCAATGTGTAACCCTTCCCCAATTTAATGCAATCACATACACAAATTATAACCAATTAACATGCATAAGTTTAAATGCACCCAACCTAACCATCCATACGCCTTTTTCTACCCCTTGTGGTACCAAACCACTGGTGGTGCCAAACCACCGTGACGTATAGTCAAAAATGTGATACCAAATCACTTTGGAGATACCAAATCTCTGGTGTCCAAGACACAATTGTGTTACCAAAACACTTTGGTGACCGGAAGTCACAAATAGATGATGGGGCCAACCCATCGTGTGATACCAAATCACTGGCAGACAATCCCATATCTCAAAGTGGGGCCAACCCACGGTGGAATTAACCACAGGGACAAGTCGCTATGAGGTGCCAAACCTCTGGAGGTACCAAACCTCTGGTGACCGTAGTCACGATGTGTTACCAAAACACTGGTGTCCGTCGACACGAATATCACTGCCCCCTCCTCTCATCAACCCATAACAATCATTTTTATATGCATGTACCACAAATCATGTTGATAGATTTATTTAACAACATCCAATCGATTTATCATAAGCCATATATCAAATAATACACATACCAAATGTGTCATGCTTCCCAAAAGCATCAAATAATAATCACATAGTAATAAGAACTTACCCAAATCCTTGTTAATACCATGAAGGTATTTCATCCATGTCTACACAAAACGTTAGGCATAACATAACACTTAGCATATTAAAAAGTTATAAGATGTGTATGTATACACACCTTTCACCAACGCAAGAAATAACTCCCGAATCCGATTTACCACTAGATCCTTGTCCTACAATCGGCCAACACTTAAAATATAAACAAAGGCCATTCGGCCATAACACTAAATCCAAAGAGTTATCGCTTCAAAATACCAATCTTACCTAAAAGCTTACCCAAGACGATCGATGAATATACGAGGCTTAGAAAGATTGTTTCCACGTCCGTAGAGCCTAAAATAAATCGATTCCTAAATGATTAGAACCTTGCAAACCAATGCCCATAGATTCGGCCTTAGTCCACAAGAAAATAACGTAGAGACAAGAAAAGAATTGAAGGAGAAACGACCAAGAACACTTACCCTTTTCCAAAATCAATTGAAGAAAAACTAAGAGAGTTTCCCCTTGAATATTCGGCCAAATATAATACTAAAAAGAAGGATATGAGAGTTTCGGCTATGGTGAAATGAACAAGAAAATAGAAATCGAATGGTAATGGATGTTTAAACTATGAGTGAATGAAAAAGAAATGGAGTTTGAGATGGTTAAAGATTCGGCCAAGAGAGAGGATGGGAGAAAATGTGGTTGAACAAAAGTCAAATGAAGAAAAGAGAGATGTGAGAGAGAGATTTTGCCAACACCTATATTGCCTAAAAGAAATGTGTACTCAATGCCCAAAATCAAATGTTGTTTTGGTTTCAAAAGAGCAAATGAAAGAAAAGGGAAATGGTATGGTTTGGTTCAACAAAAGATGCTAAAATCAAAAGCAAAAGTGCACCAAAATGCACAATACACATTCGGCCAAAGAGAGTTTTTTGGAGAGGGAAAACAAAGATGCCAAAAAGATGATCAAAGGAGAAATTGGCCAACTATTTCTTTCCCCCAAGCTACCTATCAAAATTCGGTCACCCCCTAGCCATACATGCCGTCCACATTCATCCACTAAAGGCTTAGGAAACTTTCCAAAACATCCTCCATCCTTCATGCCTTTTGTCCCCTCATCATACCATAACTTCAAGATTCTTATCCCTACTATCAAGCCTTCCTTAATCATATATTCAACTTACCAAAAGAAATAGTCCAACCTATCATAAATAAGTTTGACCGTCCATCAAAGCAAGGATATAAAAATAAACCTTCAAATTGCTAAACATGCTACTCAAACCTCTAACCTCAAGCCAAACTCCATGCGCCATTACCAACTTGCCATGCACTCATCTTGTCACTTATTGCTACTTAAATTAACTTAAGTGCTAAGCTCATTTAATCCTCTTCTTTAAAGAAGCCATACTAAGAATTATTCTACTAAACCGAGCTTACTCAAGACCCCTAATTAAGCCTTATATCATCACGAATAATATCACAGAAATTCAAATACAAGAAAAATAATTCAATCACAAATAACCCCTATTTTGGGATGTTACGCTTCTACCCCCTTAAAAAATTTTCGACCTCGAAATTACGATCGATCGAAAAGATGGGGAAATTGATGCCGCATCACCTCCTCAGGTTCCCACGTCGCTTCCTCCGTACCATGGTTTCGCCATAGCACTTTCACTAAGGGTACTGACTTTCTACGCAACACCTTGACATCACGATCTAAAATCTGAATCGGTTCCTCCTCGAATGATAAGTCGGAGTTAACCTCAATCTCGCTCATCGCACGATGTGCGATGGATCTCGACCTATACCGTCTAAGCATCGACACATGGAAGACATCGTGAATCGACTCAACTCTGCGGCGATTCGGTGATAAGCTACCGGTCCTACTCGCTTCAACACGATTATACGGGCCGATGAACCTTGGACTTAATTTCCTTTTTGCCCAAAGCGCAACACCTTTTTCCAAGCGACACCTTGAGAAAGACTTTATCTCCTACCTCGTATTCCATCTCCTTGCGCTTGAGATCGGCGTAAGACTTTTGCCTATCCGATGCTTCCTTGAGACGAGCCCGAATTACCTTAACTTTGTCCTCGGTTTAGTCACCAAATCTGGACCCAAGACATGACGTTCACCTAGTTCCGTCCAACACGTAGGAGTACGGCATCTTCGTCCATCTGATTAACTTCATATGGAGCCATTTGGATACTCGCTGATAACTATTGTTATAAGCGAATTCCGCCAACGATAGATACTCCTCCCAGCCGCCATCAAGTCCGAACACAACCTCGAGCATATCTTCTAAGATCTGAATCACTCTCTCCGATTGTCCGTCGGATTGCGGATGAAAAGCTGTGCTGAAGTCCAATCTCGTACCCAAAGCTTGATGCAACGCTCTCCAAAACCTCGATGTAAACCTCGGATCCCTATCCGAGATAATCGATACTGGCACACCATGCAATCTCACTATCTCGGCTACATATAACTTAGCTAACCTCAGGCGAATAATCTACCCTTACAGGTATGAAATGCGCTGATTTAGTCAGACGATCCACAATCACCCAAACTGAATTCTTCTTGCTAGGCGTAAGAGGTAATCCACTGACAAAGTCCATGGTGATCCTCTCCCACTTCCACTGAGGAATCTTCACCTACTGAAGTAAACCGAGATGGCAACCGATGTTCAGCCTTGACTTGTTGACACGTCGGACACTTACCCACGAACTCGCCACTTCCCGTTTGGACTGCCACCAAAATTGCTCTCTCAAATCCCGATACATCTTGCTACCTCCGGGATGCATAGCATATGGGTCTGCTATGAGCGTCGAAGAATCCTTTGTCTCAACTCCACATCCTTGGCATACAAGCTCTTCCTTTAAAGCACAAAACTCCATCACCGGACGGAGACTAAAATCCTCTAATCCACCATTACGGACTTGCAACCTCCGATCATTCAAACCATCATCCTCTAAACCGCTTCTCCTTAATCAGATCTAACCAAGTCGAACGACTTGCAATTACGCCAAAAGGCTCCCATCATCGAACGGACTAAGTCGAGCAAACATCGATCTTAAATCCGATACAACCTTACGACTCAACGCATACGCCACCACGTTAGCCTTACCGGGATGATACTCGATCGAGCGATCGTAGTCCTTCAACGACTCAATCCATCTACGCCGCCTCAAATTCAAATCCTTCGAGTCAAGAGATACTTAAGACTCTTGTGATCCGTATAAACTATCGACTTCTCTCCGTACAAATAGTGCCTCCATATTTTCAAGCGAAGACTACGGCGCTAACTCCAAGTCATGAGTCGGATAATTAGCCTCATGTGGTCTCAATCTGCGAGATGCATAAGCCACTACCTTCCCTTCTTGCATCGTACGCATCCCAAACCAATATGTGATGCATCGCAATAAACCGTGTGAATTCCTTGCACGCCTCGAGTTGAATCAAAGCCGGAGCTTCATCGAGAATCTTCTTCAATTTGTCGAAACTTTCTTGCTGCTTCTCGGTCTATACAAATGGAACTCCTTTCCTCAACAACTTGGTCATCGGTGCGGCAATCAAAGAAAATCCTTCCACAAATCTTCGGTAATACCCCGCCAGACCTAGAAAACTCTGAATTTCAGCCACAGATTTAGGTGGCTTCCAATCCAACACTGCCTCAATCTTTCGAGGATCCACTCTAATCCCCATGAAAACAACGTGACCCAAGAAAGTCACCTCCTTAAGCCGAGTCGCACTTACTAAATTTCGCATACAGCTGCTTTTCCCTCAGAATCTGCAACACCACTCGCAAATGCGCATCATGCTCCTCTTCTGACTTCGAATACACCAAAATATCATCTATAAAGACCACAACAAACTGATCCAAAAACTGTTGAAATACCCTATTCATCATGTCCATGAAAGGCTGGTGGTGCATTAGTCAAACCAAGCGGCATCACCAGGGAACTCGTAGTGTCCATACCGAGTACGAAATGCCGTCTTATGGATATCGACCTCTTTCACCTTCGATTGATGATATCCGGACCTTAAATCAATCTTAGAAAACGCGCACTTTTTCAAATGATCAAACAAGTCATCTATCCTCGGCAAAGGATACTTGTTTTTAATCGTCGACTTATTCAATCGGCGGTAGTCTATACACATCCGCATCGTACCATCCTTCTTCTTGACAAAAATACCGGCGCTCACCAAGGTGAAACACTTGGTCGAATGAAACCTCGATCCAACAACTCTTGTATCCGAGCCTTCAATTCCAACAATTCCTTGGTGCCATCCTATATGGAGCTATAGACACCGGCGCCGTTCGAAATGTGATCTATACCAAATTCGACTTCACGATCCGGAGGTAATCCCTAAGTTCTTCAGAAATCGTCGAAGAAATTCCTTTACAGTTTGAACATTTCCCACGAGAAGACTCCTTAGCTTCCAAAGCACACACATGAACTACGAACGCCTCACGACCCTTCGACCATCTTTCTTTGCTTTCAACGCGGATACCACATTGGATAGATAATCTCTCCTATTACCTATCATGACCACTTCTTCACCTTCAACCGTCTTCAAAACCATGCGCTTAGCGGCACAATCCAAACTTGCTTGGTACTTGACCAACCAATCCATCCCAAGAATCGGATCGAACTCCTCAAACGGCGGTTCCATCGGATCGGCTACAAACACTACCCCTTGGAGTTCTAGGGTATATCTCTATACGACTTATCTACTTCTACTGAGTGACCTAAAGGACTAAGTATGCAGTCATCCTCTTAGAAGCGATCTAGGGAACTAAACTCATGGTCTCAACTATACTACTAGCAACGTAAGAGTGCGTCGAACCCACATCTATCAAGGCGTTATATGGAACACCAAAAATTAAAAACGTCACGGTTATGACGTCGGTGCGTCTCCTCTCTCCTCACGACGCCTCGCCTCGCGACATACACCAAACCAGTCGCCTAGCCTCCGTGTTGCCAATACCTCTGCCCGGTGCTCGCGACCTCCACTAGAGCCATAACCACCTCTACCATAACCACGACCTCTCTGCGGTCTTTGGTCCTCCTTTCGAACTAGGCACGACCTTGACCTTCGGTGATTCCTAGCTTGCTTACGCGGACAATCCCTTACACGATGTTCTAGCGAACCACACTCGAAACATCCTTTCCCTCCGGTCCAACATTCACCCCAATGAGACTTTCCACAACGGTTACACTGGGCGGTCTTTGATTAGCAATTTGTGGACCTCCTGTGCGATTTGACCCACTCTGCCTAAATCTTTTACGAACATTACCACACGACCCAGCACGATCCAAAGCCTCTCTTGACTTGCTCCTATCATAACTTTGCCTTGCGGACTCCTTGATTCCTTCGGCTACCTTGGCCTTCTCCACCAAGACAAAAACTCACGTTCTTCTGCGTGTAGCAATCAGCGATCTTAACTTTCGTCTCTAAGTCCGTCTTCAAAACGAACACAACGATCATGTTCCGATGCCACTATTCCTGAGCATAACGACTCAACCTTAGGAATTCCGCTTCATACTCCGAGACGGACTTATTCCCTTGCACTAACCCCGAAAAGCTTTCCTTTGAGCGTCAATGTAGCTTGATCCAACATACTTCTTCCGGTATGCGACTTTGAAGTACTCCCAAGTGAGATCATCTGCCGTAGCACCATCTCGGACCGTGAGCCACCATCGATATGACTCATCCTTGAGAAGCGACACCGCTCCTTTCGGTTCTCCTCATTTGTCAAATCTATCTCATCCATGATTCTTTCTGGTCGATTCCGGTAATACTCGGTAGTGTTGGGCGCTACACCGAACACACCTCGGAAAAATTCAGCTCAGTTAGCTCGAAGTCTCTCAGAACCGACTTCCGAGCTCCTCCACTTCCACCAATTCCAGCTACCCTTTCCAAAACTCGTAGCATCGCTTGTGACCTGCGTGTCGTCACCCGTCCGATCCTGCTCTTGACTCCAAAGGTTGGGGGTGGTGGTGGCGGTATCTCATTCTCGAGATCCTTGACCCGACCCGCGCGAGGTTCGATCGGCCATCCTTCCCTTCCGCGTCCACGGCGGCCACGTCCTCTAAAGCTCATTCTAACTATCGCGCTTTAATCAGTTAGGAAATTTTTATGAATTAGTACATGTTTCACTTAATTATCCGAAGAAATTTTATGAAAAAGAGTTTAATAGAGATTCTTTCGATCAAACAAGGTTTTAAGTCTTCTATCTTGGTTTACACAGAATAATACATCCATTTCCTATACCTTTCATACCTATGCACTCTTCAGGCATTACTGTCCGTTTCTAACCCAGGGGTATTTTCGTCATTTTTCCTAAAGGGTATTTTTGTAATTTTGTCAATCAAGAATATTTTGAAAATTTTCGAAGATAAATTTGTCCTACCATCTAAAAATAAATTAATGATTTTAAAACCGAAGTTTTCCTTAAAACATGGCTAATCCCTTTCGGGTTTTATTTAGGATTTCGCCTATGACCGAGTCCTCTTGGTTAGGGTGAACCGAAGCTACGCACTGGTAGGAATCCCGCGAAGAGGAGGTGAGTCACGAGGATCGCTTAAGTACCAAGCTCTTAGGATCCAATCCTAGACATGCGCACCAAGGTTACCACACCTAACTCGCGACTTGGTCGTAGGTTGGTTTAGTTAGGCTCTTAAAGTCTTATGTCTTTGTTTGGAGTAAACTAGTCCTAAAGTTTAAAATACTATCACTATCTACGTCCCATGCTTTCTACCCTTCTACAAGAAATAATTCATACCAAAAACTTAGTGGTACTTACAGGGCGGATCGGTCTTAGGAGACTCATGTGCCATGCTTATTCAAAACCATAATATTTCAAATAGACCTACCAAAACATTTTTGGGCCTTGGGCCCTACACAAGAAAGCTTTGAACTGGGCTCGATACCAATTTTGTAACACCCCAAACCCGCCCAAACATTACGGCCGAATTTGGTTTGCTACAGAGAAAAGATTTTGAAAATCATTTTAAAACCGATTTTGAAATTAATCGAATGCCTTTAAATTTAAATTTTCTTTGTTAAAAACCAAACTTAAGATATTTGCATAGTCGAGTTGTTTACAAATTTGAATGTACCCGATGGTACTTTAAAACATTTTATGTTTAATTTGAGAAAACATGTGCATCCGTTTTAACATCATCAAATAGTTTAAACAAAACATGCGAAAGAATAATAATATAATCCTAGGAGGCCTTATTACAATTAAGCAACATAAACCCAACGAGAAAAATAGATAAAATCCAAAATTTAATTATTAAAAATCTCTCTTTGCATGGCCACCTCGAGTCCATCCGGCTCCTCATCCGCGATCTACGAGTCACTGAAAAATTAAAGGAGAAGGTGAGTCACCAAGACTCAATGTGTAACCCTTCCCCAATTTAATGCAATCACATACACAAATTATAACCAATTAACATGCATAAGTTTAAATGCACCCAACCTAACCATCCATACGCCTTTTTCTACCCCTTGTGGTACCAAACCACCGGTGGTGCTAAACCACCGGTGACGTATAGTCACAAATGTGATACCAAATCACCGAGAGATACCAAATCTCTCGGTGTCCAAAGACACAATTGTGTTACCAAAACACTTTGACCGAAGTCACAAATAGATGATGGGGCCAACCCATCGTGTGATACCAAATCACCGCGACAATCCCATATCTCAAAGTGGGGCCAACCCACGGTGGGAATTAACCACGAGGACAAGTCGCTATGAGGTGCCAAACCTCTGGAGGTACCAAACCTCTGGTGACCGTAGTCACGATGTGTTACCAAAACACCGGTGTCCGCTGACACGAATATCACTGCCCTCCTCTTATCAACCCATAACAATCATTTTTATATGCATGTACCACAAATCATGTTGATAGATTTATTTAACAACATCCAATCGATTTATCATAAGCCATATATCAAATAATACACATACCAAATATGTCATGCTTCCCAAAAGCATCAAATAATAATCACATAGAAATAAGAACTTACCCAAATCCTTGTTAATACCATGAAGGTATTTCATCCATGTCTACACAAAACGTTAGGCATAACATAACACTTAGCATATTAAAAAGTTATAAGATGTGTATGTATACACACCTTTCACCAACGCAAGAAATAACTCCCGAATCCGATTTACCACTAGATCCTTGTCCTACAATCGGCCAACACTTAAAATATAAACAAAGGCCATTCGGCCATAACACTAAATCCAAAGAGTTATCGCTTCAAAATACCAATCTTACCTAAAAGCTTACCCAAGACGATCGATGAATATACGAGGCTTAGAAAGATTGTTTCCACGTCCGTAGAGCCTAAAATAAATCGATTCCTAAATGATTAGAACCTTGCAAACCAATGCCCATAGATTCGGCCTTAGTCCACAAGAAAATAACGTAGAGACAAGAAAAGAATTGAAGGAGAAACGACCAAGAACACTTACCCTTTTCCAAAATCAATTGAAGAAAAACTAAGAGAGTTTCCCTTGAATATTCGGCCAAATATAATACTAAAAAGAAGGATATGAGAGTTTCTGGCTATGGTGAAATGAACAAGAAAATAGAAATCGAATGGTAATGGATGTTTAAACTATGAGTGAATGAAAAGAAATGGAGTTTGAGATGGTTAAAGATTCGGCCAAGAGAGAGATGGGAGAAAATGTGGTTGAACAAAAGTCAAATGAAGAAAAGAGAGATGTGAGAGAGATTTTGCCAACACCTATATTGCCTAAAAGAAATGTGTACTCAATGCCCAAAATCAAATGTTGTTTTGGTTTCAAAAGAGCAAATGAAAGAAAAGGGAAATGGTATGGTTTGGTTCAACAAAAGATGCTAAAATCAAAAGCAAAAGTGCACCAAAATGCACAATACACATTCGGCCAAAGAGAGTTTTTGGAGAGGGAAAACAAAGATGCCAAAAGATGATCAAAGGAGAAATTGGCCAACTATTTCTTTCCCCAAGCTACCTATCAAAATTCGGTCACCCCCTAGCCATACATGCCGTCCACATTCATCCACTAAAGGCTTAGGAAACTTTCCAAAACATCCTCCATCCTTCATGCCTTTTGTCCCCTCATCATACCATAACTTCAAGATTCTTATCCCTACTATCAAGCCTTCCTTAATCATATATTCAACTTACCAAAAGAAATAGTCCAACCTATCATAAATAAGTTTGACCGTCCATCAAAGCAAGGATATAAAAATAAACCTTCAAATTGCTAAACATGCTACTCGAACCTCTAACCTCAAGCCAAACTCCATGCGCCATTACCAACTTGCCATGCACTCATCTTGTCACTTATTGCTACTTAAATTAACTTAAGTGCTAAGCTCATTTAATCCTCTTCTTTAAAGAAGCCATACTAAGAATTATTCTACTAAACCGAGCTTACTCAAGACCCCTAATTAAGCCTTATATCATCACGAATAATATCACAGAAATTCAAATACAAGAAAAATAATTCAATCACAAATAACCCCTATTTTGGGATGTTACACATATACCCATTGCCACACCTTAACCTTATGACTTGTCCACGGTCACAGTTAGTTAGTTATTTAAGTTTTATGCAAGGTCAAACAACTTACCAAATACTAAGCCCAAGACCCCTTTCAAATCCCAAACAAATTCATATACGTTCATATGTCCCACCAGGCCCAATCTCATTCGTATGGCCCATTAGGCCCAAATCTCATTCGTATAGCCTATTAGGCCCAAATCACATTCATATGGCCCATCTGGCCCAAATCAATTCCAAGCCATGTAACCAGCATGACTAGTTCATCACTTATTACCAACTCATCAAATTCGCCTATTTTGAGCCTACGGCCCATCAAGCCCATTTTGCCCATCCTGGCCCGATTGGCCAAAACATGACCCAAGTCCATGAGATCGCTCATGGGGTCTCTGTTAACGTATCGATTCCATTTCCCCCATACGAGTGTTCACACACTCGCAAGACTACCGAAGCCAAACTTTTGAGATTTTCGGATTTCCCAATCCATTGTGTGTGTATAGTGTATGTACACACCTGATAACAAAACGCATTGCGATCTACTTAGCCACGATCCTACAAATGATTTCACTCAATGATTAATCACATATACTTATCGAATACTTTACCAAAAATCGAAGTCTCACCTTAACCTTATCTGATACACCAAGCCTTAATAGCTTTTCCTCGACCACTAATCACGAGTACTTCCTAAATCTGCATCAATCTTAATTATTAAAAACTGAACCATAAGTGACTTATATCCATCTTAAGTCACCCTTACACTATTTACGACCATTCGACCAACCTTCAAAACCAAAAGTGAAGAATACATACCCAAATCTCGAAACGCGTAAAGAGTAATTCGGCAGAGATCTGAAGAACAGAGATTCGATATCAATCCCCTACCAAAATTGATTTAGAAAGAGTGAGGGAGAGGAGAAGTCGGTTCTAGCAAGATCAATTGAAAGAGTAAAGTACTTACACAAGAATCGGCTAGGTTGAAGAAATAGTGATGGCACAAAAAGAATTTCGGCAAGGGTGGGTGGAATTATTCAGCTTTAGAGGGTTTGGATAAGGTAACAAGAAGAAAAGAAAAAGATCAAATGTGCTTGTGTGAGGATAACTACAGGATATTCGGTAAAGAAAATAAAGACTGACTTATTTGCAAAACTCCCCAAATGCCGAAAGCCACAACAAAAATTCGTAATACCCCTTAAAAGACCCAAAAATGACACTCATTCACCATTCTAAGCCTAATTTATACACTTCCCACTTCCCAAAACCTCACCAACTCTTCACACTTCTTAGCTCCTAACTTTTCTCCCTGATAACTCCTCAATCTCATCCTAGATTTCCTCCACAACCATCTCACAAGACTAATTCAAACTCTCCAAAGCTAGAGTTCAAATCCAACACAAACTCTGGCCGTCCAACCTACAAAATAAATACCCTAGTAAAATACCATGCCACTACTCGAACCTTGGACACCCTTGGCTGCTAATGACGCCACCTCTCTGCTTCCTAAGTGGCACCAATTTGCCACTACACCACAAGATCTTTAGTGTCATTCTCTTCTTCATTTTTCTAAAAGGCCTACTAACTGAAGTCACAATTCCCTTGGGGCTAAAACAAAAATTTTTCCTATACCCTTACTTGATCCCAGGACATCTCCAACACCCCTAGACACTCCAAATTTATTAATCCTCAAAGCCTACATGCCAATTGTCATTTTCTCGCTCACATAAAAAATTTTTGAGACCCAAAGCCCAAAGCCCACTTCATCTGAGCCCAAAAATTTGGGGCGTTACAACTCTTCCCCCTTAAAAAAAATTTCGTCCTCGAAATTTGCAACTAACTATTAATTGCACCGCTCAAGTCACACCATTATGCTTTCGTTGCGCACTCTGGTTTTAATAAGACTAACACACTTTAACTCTAATTGAACCCTCTTACACTTACCCAAAAAAAAACTACCCACTGGAGCAGATAAACATTACACGCATACAGTTTCTATACCCAAAATATCGCATCCACACAAAACATACCCGTTATCACATTTGGGCATCCCCGTCTTCCCGGTGAATTAGGAATTTTATGAAATTTTAGTTATTTTCAGTAATTAAGCCGATGTTTTATGATAGTATTAAGTAAAGAGGTTATTTTCGTAAATCCTCTACAGTTTAAAGTTCCTACGGGCTTTAGTTTCACTCTAACTAAAAAGCTTTAGTATAATTATCTAAAGTAGCCGACTAACTATCTACAGTATATCAAGTTAAACAATCTTAATAATAAGAGAACTTACTTGGTTCGACGTCGGAGACTCGGTGTTCCACATCACAAAAATTTCCAAACTTTTTGATCCAATCCATAAATAGTTTTTTTTTTAAAACCCAAGTAATAAGGCCCATTTCACAGCCCGAGCTTTGCAATTGGGCTATGATACCACTAACTGTAACACCCCAAACCCGGCCTAGAAGTTTGGCCCAAATCCGGCGTGTCACATTGAAGTGTTTTTGCGAAAACCTTATTTTCATTGAAAACCCTTCTATAGAAAAGTTAAGTAAAATCCAGTTTGCTTTCAAAACGAGGTGTAGCCAAAAACCATTTCCATGTTACTAAGTAAAAATTCCCTTTGACAGCGGAAGCTCGTTCTTAAAACACAATTATTTTCAAAAACCTTGAAATACGTTTAAAAGAAATAAATCCAGGTTTCGTTTCAAAATTTCAATGCATAGTGGAAGTAATGGAATAATAACTAGAGGGAAAGCCTTATACAATCCGAAATAAATTAACCTAAAATAAATAACTTAAAATCCATAATTTAGATATTAAGAAAACAAGTCTAATCGTCTTGCTAGTTGGCCACCTCTGAGTCCCTCCATCCGTCGAACCGCCTACTGAGGATCACCTGAGAAAAATAAAAGAGAGAGTGAGTTTTCGAAAACTCAGTGTGTACGACCCTCGTCAAACAAATAGCATACATATCATATTATTAACATCATAACATCGTACATGCAATGCTGTGCAAACCCTCCCCAAATAATCCATCCGGTACACTTCGTCTCCGTCCAACCGAAACACATTTGTGGGGATTTCTTAATCGACCCACCCATCCGATACACTTCAAGGGTAGCCCGATTGCGATACTACCTAACGTTGTAGCAAAGCTGCCAATCATGTAATGGGCTTAAAAAGCCATCAGTGGATCCACAGTTGTCAAGCAACCATGCGATCCTCATATACTTCCTTCGTTCCATAATTCCCAACCCATATGCAACCTAAACAGAATATCATATGAATGCAGCAAATGTACATGTAACATCCATAAGTCTTACATTCAACACATAAGGGCATTTTAGTCATTTCCGCCCTCAGGGGCATTTCAGTCATTTCTCAGTGTTATGGGTCTATTACTTACCTTAGCCCGTTATCAAGTCCTCGTTGGCTAAAGTGAACAGATACTATGCACCAGGTAGGATTCAAGAGAAGAGGAGGTTTGTCATTAAGACCGCTTAAGTACTAAGCTCTCCCTAGATCCAATCCTAGACATGCATATACCCATTGCCACACCTTAACCTTATGACTTGTCCACGGTCACAATTAGTTAGTTATTTAAGTTTTATGCAAGGTCAAACAACTTACCAAATACTAAGCCCAAGACCCCTTTCAAATCCCAAACAAATTCATATACGTTCATATGTCCCACCAGGCCCAATCTCATTCGTATGGCCCATTAGGCCCAAATCTCATTCGTATAGCCTATTAGGCCCAAATCACATTCATATGGCCCATCTGGCCCAAATCAATTCCAAGCCATGTAACCAGCATGACTAGTTCATCACTTATTACCAACTCATCAAATTCGCCTATTTTCAGCCTACGGCCCATTGAGCCCATTTTGCCCATCCTGGCCCGACTGGCCAAAACACGACCCAATTCCATGAGATCGCTCATGGGGTCTCTATTAACGTATCGGTTCCATTTCCCCCATACGAGTGTTCGCACACTCGCAAGACTATCGAAGCCAAACTTTCGAGATTTCTGGATTTCCCAATCCATTGTGTGTGTGTAGTGTATGTACACACCTGATAACAAAACGTGCTGTGATCTCATTAGCCACGATCCTACAAATGATGTAACTCAATGATTAATCACATATAATTTTCAAATACTTTACCAAAAACTGAAGTCTCACCTTAACCTTACCTGAAACACCAAGCCTTAATAGCTTTTCATCGATCACTAATCACGAGTACTTCCTAAATCTTCATCAATCTTAATTATTAAAAACTGAACCATAAGTGACTTATATCCATCTTAAGTCACCCTTACACTACTTACGACCATTCGGCCAACCTTCAAAACCAAAAGTGAAGAATACTTACCCAAATCTCGAAACGCGTAAAGAGTAATTCGGCTGAGATCTGAAGAATAGAGATTCGATATCAATCCCCTACCAAAATCGATTTAGAAAGAGTGAGGGAGAGGAGAATTTGGTTCTAGCAAGATCAATTGAAAGAGTAAAGTACTTACACAAGAATCGGCTAGGTTGAAGAAATAGTGACGGCATAAAAAGAATTTCGGCAAAGGGGGTGGAATTATTTAGCTTTAGAGGGTTTGAAAAAGGTAACAAGAAGAAAAGAAAAAGATCAAATGTGCTTGTGTGAGGGTAACTACAGGATATTCGGTAAAGAAAAGAAAGACTAACTTATTTGTAAAACTCTCCAAATGCCGAAAGCCACAATGAAAATTCGTAATACCCCCTAAAAGACCCAAAAACGACACTCATTCACCCTCCTAAGCCGAATTTATACACTTCCCACTTCCCAAAACGGCACCAACTCTTCACACTTCTCAGCTCCGAACTTTTCTCCCTGATAACTCTTCAATCTCATCCTAAATTTCCTCCACAACCATCTCACAAGACCAATTCAAACTCTCCAAAGCTAGAGTTCAAATCCAACACAAACTCTGGCCGTCCAACCTATAAAATAAATACCCTAGTAAATACCATGCCACTACTCGAACCTTGGACTCCCTTGCCTACTAATGAGGCCACCTCCCTGCTCCCTAAGTGGCACCACTTTGCGACTACACCACAAGATCTTTTGTGTCATTCTCTTTTTCATTTTTCTAAAAGGCCTACTAACTGAAGTAACAATTCCCTTGGGGCTAAAACCAAAATTTTTCCTATATCCTTACTTGATCCCATGACATCTCCAACACCCCTAGACACTCTGAATTCATTAATCCTCAAAGCCCACATGCCAATTGTCATTTTCTCGCTCACCTAAAAATTTTCTAAGACCCAAAGCCCAAAGGCCACTTCATCTAGGCCCAAAAATTTGGGGCGTTACAGTAGGAGAATTTTAAGAGAAAGAAACAGTAAAGATGGAAACTTTGTGGGAAACGTAAGAGACATAAGTAGTTGAAAAGAGGTGAGTAGAGGAGATAATGTTGAGAGCTCAGAAAAACAAAACCTGCAGAGTAATGTTTATAGCATACAGGAGGGAAAAATAAAGGGATTTTTTGGGCGGGGGGGAAATGTGAGGTGACCTAGAACTAAAAGTTTTGGCTTTTCCTCCTTGGGCTACCCAAGTAAAAGAATGGGCCCAGTTATCAAAAAAATCTCTCTCTTCGACTTTTCTGTTGGGTCAACCCATGTTACCTCCTACCTCGACATTTATTCACTCAGTTTGTCGCGGCTTAATTTCCTTTTAAGATGCTGCGGCAAAGTCCTCTTAGTATCACAACTGATAATCCCACACTTTTATTCTTTCTCTGGAAATCTAGAAAAATTGTTCATAGAAATGAAACAATATTAAATAATTAATGATAGCAGGTAATAAAAACGAAATGAAAGTAAATCAATAAATAAAATAAAATAAAAACTACTAACTGAAACATCTCAGAGGTCAATGGATTGCTTGTCACGATCCACATGAGCTGTAATGCCCCAAAAATATAGGGTCTTTAATTTTGCATGTTCTGACACAAAAAGCTTGTTTGCTTTAATGGCTAAGTGATTTGGGTGTGTATGGGGGTGTGTGAGAAGCCTGGGTTCAAGTCTTGGCTCTTGTCTTGGGTCTACACTAAAATACCCCTAAAGAGTAAAATGACTGAAACACCCCTAAAGAGTAAAATGATTGAAATACCCCTAAAGAGTAAAATGACCGAAATACCCCCATAAGGTAAGATGACTGAAATACCCCCATAGGGTAAAATGACTGAAATACCCCCATAGGATAAAATGACCACTGTACCCCTAAAGGGTTGACTGATGTGTTCATGATTTGTATATGATTGTTACTGAGTATGACATTCTGCATATACGTATGATTTATGACATGAGAAACTGCATGGGGTTAGGATACTGTTATGGAGGAAGTATATTGTACTGGTGGCTCTTCCACATATCATGAATCGCGCTTTCTTTGTATTATCATTCTTGGCGGCTCTACTGCGTTATTATCTTGGAAGCTATCTTTGCGATATTGGTGTCTGGATGGGTGTGTCGATTTTATCCCCACATGGTGTTTGGTTGGTACGGGTGGTGTGTTGGCTGGATTGGGGTCGGTTGCATATTTGCACCGTATTGATTCTGTATTCTGCTTAGGCCACATCATTCTCAGTAATGGGCTAAGGCCCATCTTTGCATCATTCTTGAATAGGGCTCAAGCCAGACTATTACTGCATATTGTTATTGACTGACTGATAGGGGATTACACACTGAGTTATAAACTCACCTTTTATTTTTAAAATGTACAGGTAATCCCCAGCCTTAGGTGATTTGGTGCTGCGAGGGACTCGGAGGTGGCCACACGATCACTGATATTCTGTTTTAAACTTAGTTATTTAATTTCAATTTTCATATTGGGTTATTGATTATGTAATAAGGCCATTGGTGGGTTTAATTTTTAATTGAGCTTTGATTTCTTGTTTTAAACTGCCAAACGGATACAAAAGAGGTTCTCAAAATAACAACGGTTTTCAAGAAAAACACGCATTTTAAACTTCAAGGTTTTAATTAGAGAAGCTTCCGCGATTTTATTCTGTTTAAGGAAATCAACATTAATAAATATGGCAATCATTTTGATAACCTGGTTTTAGATTGTAATAACTTAATTTTCCAAATTTTCTCAAGCAATAAAAACTAAATGGGTTTTAACCTAAATACGAAGTTTTATCAACAAGTCCAAATTTTGAAAATCACTTCGATGTGACACGTCAGATTTGGTCGTAACGTCTAGGCCGAGTTTGGGGAGTTACATTTAGTGGTATCAGAGCCATGTTATAAAACTCGGCTGTGGAATGGGTTTTTGAAAAGTTTTTCTGAAAGTGGATTTTAAAGATTTGAAACGTTTTGGAATATTCACAAGTGTGGCACACCGAGTCTCCGGCGCCAAATTTGTAAGTTCTCGAATACTGTTTACTGTTATAGACTGACACGTTATATTGAAAAACTACTGTGGATAGTAGGACTATACTATGAAACTCTAGATAGAGGAAACTGAGACCCTAGAAGACTTAAAACTGTAGTGAGATCTCGATCTGCCAAAACAAACCCCTAATGACTGTCTCTCATAACACATTTTGTTAATAATTACTGAAATTATAATCTGATGAATAAGACTTTTAAAATAGATAAAGCGTATATCGAAATGAGCACAAGAAGTACTCGCGGAAGGGGTACACGGGGCTGCGGTAGAGGCCAAAGAAATGCTCAGGCTGGGTCTTCGGCATCGGGCCACATGCCTGCTAGGGAAGCACCAACTTCAACGGTGACTGAGACGGGGTCTTACGATTGAGCAGCGGGGATGATGCCTTGTCCCAAGCTATGCTCCGCATTTTAGAGAGGGTTGCTGGATCTAATTGTAACAGCCCAGTTTAGACCCTAGTCGGAACAGTGGTTTCGAGACCATAAATTCAAGGTCAGAAAAATATTTTAATATTATTTTTGGTGTTTATAATATGTGATTGAGCATGTACGAAAGTCCTGTGTGAAAATTTTATCGATTGTGTGCTTAATTAGCAAAAAAGACTTAATCGCATAAAATGTAAAAGCTGTGTGTTGAATGTTGAACTGTTTATTTTGCATGGCTTATTAAATGAGAAGTCCTTATGTGGTAATTAGCCCTTTGGTAGTGGAGATGGACATAAATGGCCATTAAATAAATGAAATTATAATATTTTAAACTAAGGGTAAAATGGTAAAATTTGTATTAATGTTAATATAATTAAAACAAAACAAAATGTAAGCCATTTTGTTCATCTTTCCACCGAATTTGAAGAACAAAAAGAAAAAACTAGGGCTTGAAACATTCGACCATTATTATTCTTAATTGAGGTATGTTTTGAGCTCGGTTTTTGATTATTTCTACGTTTTTTTTGTGATCATTGCTTAGTGTTCTAGCTAGCCCATGCTTTAATTTTTCAATTTGATGAAGATTTTGAGATATGCCATTGATGAATGCTTAAGCTTTGTGATAGTTTATGATGAAATATGAAAGATAGGTGAAAGATTAACATGTTTTGTCTTTGAATTTTTGGTGAAATTGACTAATTTGGACTAAATTGTGAAAATAATATTTTGAAGGACTAAAATGTGAAATAAATGAAATATATGGGCTTGTATGAGCATAGGGAAAATTTGGCTAAGCATATGTGAATGGAGATTTTATGTATTTTGTGATTTGTTGAATTAGGGACTAAAGTGTCGAAATGTGAAAATGTGAGGGCTATTTTGTAAAATGCCATAAATATGTGTGTGTGGACTAAATTGAATGAATTGGTGATTGAGTGAGCTAAATTTGAATATGTATAGACTGAGAAAGGAGAGATTCGGATCGAGATCGAGGCAAAGACAAAGTACTCGATTGATCGGCTAGTCTCGGTATTTCGACGTCTGAGGTAAGTTCAGATATAATACGTGTTATTAAGCTTATGTTTAAGTGCTATGAAATGAATAATTATGTGATTACTGGATTAGAAATGTTATATGTAAAATTGAGAAAAGGTGGCACTAAGTGTGCCTAATTGAAATTAAGACAGAGGTGATTAGCACTGTGTGTGTGAAATAATAGAAGCTTCGGCTTTACTGATTGGCACTGTGTGTGCGATACCAAGTTAGAATCGGTTTAAAGTAAAGGCACTAATTGTGTGATGATATTTAAGCTTCGGCTATGAATTTAGCACTAAGTGTGCGAATAAATCGAATGAATAACAAAGGTTGATCGAAATGATGTATTGAGCATTGAGTAGCATGAATGGTGATTAACTAAGTGTTGACCAAGGTACGCATTGAACCTATGTGGTTGATGAAATTGTAAATGGATTTATAAATGGTTGAATGAGTATATTAGCTATGGATGATATGGTACATATTGTGAGTTGATCTATTTGATGGGTTAACTTTGTATATCGTAATTGTATTATTGTATTAAATGTATTATATTACGAACTTACTAAGCTCTAAAGCTTACTGTGTTAAGTGTTTCTCTGTTTTACAGTGTCTTCAAAGCTAGCTCGGATTCAGGGATCGTCAGCGACTCAATCTCACAAACTCCCGTTCATACTCAGTAATGGACATGCGGCCTTGTTTCAGCTCTAGAAACTCTTTACGTTTCTGATCTATGAATCGTTGACTGATATACTTCTTTCGAAATTCAGCTTGAAAGAAGTCCCAGGTGATTCTCTCTCTCAAAACCACTGATATCAACGTTTTCCACCAATTATATGCCGTATCTCTCAACAAGGAAACTACACATTTAATGCATTCATCAGGAGTCAACGACATCTCATCAAACACTCGAATGGTATTCTCGAGCCAGAACTCAGCTCTATCAGCATCATCATCAACTGTGGCTCTAAACTCTTCGCCCAATACTTTCGGATTTTATCTACAGGAGACTCATTCAATCGAATCGGATCGGCAACTTGTGGCACAACAGGTATTTGTGGGGGTGGAGGTTGTGGAGCAGCAAGATTCATTCGAACGAACTCTGAAAACCACTCACTCATCATTTGGAAGAAGGCTTACTTAGCCTCTCCCTCTTGGCTACTAGCAATCAGCCTAGACTCGACCGGAAATGTCCCTTGAGCGGGAGCAGGCGCATTGCTCTCTACATAATCAGCAACTACTCGATCGGATCCATTTGCTATATGAAAACACATTTTTAACTGTCACGATTTATCACACTATCACAATTATATATATGGCGTGTATAGCTAGACTCACACGCGCTATGTTAGTCCTAGAATTGACTAAACCGTAGCTCTGATACCAATAAAATGTAACACCCCTAACCCGTAACCGTCACTAGACTAGGGTTAAGAGGCGTTACTAATCATTTCCGAGCATTCCATATCATTTTCAACTCAAAGTCAATCAAGCAAAATAATTCACAATCATATAGTCCCTTAAATAGGTCAATGAGACCTTAAACATGTGTTAGAAAGGGGTCGAGACTAAACCGAACACATACGAAAATTTATGAAATTTAAACATTTTTCTAAGTTACAGAGGTCACACGCCCGTGTGGGTAGGCCGTGTGCCTCATACGGCCTCGGACACGCCATTACGTCAAAGCCATGGCAAAATAGGGCATACATACTGACTTGTTCACACGGCCTGAGACACGCCCGTGTGCCTCACCCGTGGTCGACACTGACTTGCACCACACGGCCAGTCACACACCCGTGTGTCCAGCCCGTGGTCGAGTCTGACTTGCATCAATTCACTAACCTGAATGACACGGTCAAGCCACACACCCGTGTGCTCAACCGTGTGGGTAATTATAGGCCATTTTCAAGGCCAAATTACCATCCACACTTTGAGATCACCTATAAGCATCAAACCAATACCAAATCAAACCTCAAATGCAGCCAAAACATACCAATACAAGCACCAATTTATCATTTACTATACCATCTATAATCATACTCAATTCCATCTCAAATAATTTTATCCAAAATACCAAATTTCACATCCCAAATCATATTGGTCAAGCATCATATAAACCTTACGACATTTCACATTTAAACCACAATTTTCATCAATCATCTAAGCATGGAACATACCATATTCATCATTCACCTAACCCACACATAAACACACTAACATCATTCAACTTTTAAGCTTAAACCATATCTCATGGCAAGATTTATACATCTCAAAACATGCCACATTCAATAGCCTATACATTCCATATACCACATATGTATATATACACATCTTTTCAGAAGTACCAAAATAGATAGCTGATAGTGTGATTTAGTCGCTGACGATCCCCGAATCTGAGCTAGCTTTAAAGACACTGTAAAACAGAGAAACACTTCACACAGTAAGCTTTAGAGCTTAGTAAGTTCGTAATATAATACATTTAATACAATAATACAATTACGATATACAAAGTTAACCCATCACATAGATCAACTCACAATATATACTCATTCAACCATTTATAAATCCATTTACAATTTCATCAACCACATAGGTTCAATACGTACCTTGCCCAACTCTTAGTTAATCACCATTCATGCTACTCAATGCTCACTACATCATTTCGATCAACCTTTGTTATTCATTCGATTTATTCGCACACTTAGTGTAACACCCCTAACGCGTAACCATCGCCGGTTTAGGGTTAAAGGCATTACCGGACAATCAAAAACTTTTACAGACATTTCATAACATAATTTGACAAATCACATCAAAGTGTCCCTTAAATAGGTCTACGAGACATTAATCATGCTTTAGTAAGGGGCCAGGACTAAACCGAACACATACGGAAATTCTCAGAAATTTAAATTCTTTTCTAAGTTACAGAGGTCACACGCCCGTGTGGGCAGGCCGTGTGCTTCCCACGGCCTTAGACACGCCCATGTGCCTGAGCTGTGTCAAAACAGGGCATACATACTGACTTGTCCACAACGCCATAGACACGCCCGTATGCCTCACCTGTGGTCGAGCCTGACTTGCATCACACGGCCAGTCACACGCCCGTGTGTTAAGCCCGTGGTCGAGCCTGACTTGATTTTGAAATGCAACCATGAGGTACACGGTCGAGCCACACGCCCGTGTGCTCAATCGTGTGGGCAAATATAGGCCATTTGGAAGGCCAAAATGCCACCCACATTTTGGGTCATTCATACAAATACCTACAAGCATCATACCAAACACAATTGGCAACCAAAAACATACCAAATGGTCATCCTTCTCAACTCATTCAAGTACATTTCATCACAACATATTATATGCCAATTAATTCAACAAAATCACAAGTATATCTAAGTAATATTCACCCATAAACTTACCAATTCATTATAGCATCTCTCCATCAATATTATACCAAATTTTCATCACCAAAACATAGATCGATATTACCTTATGCTCAACCTTTAACAAAACACATAACATAGCTTATCTACTTATTCATAACATATCATCAACTAGCCATATCACATGGCTATGTACATATCAAAAATATAATTCAAAGTGACTAGCCTATACATGCCATACTTTTTATTTACACTTTCAAAAGGTACCAAAATTAGGATTGAGTAGTGTGATGACGATCCTTGATGATCCCCGAGCCTTTAGTAGCTTAGACGATCTATAAAACAGAGCAAACACACACAAAGTAAGCTTTCAAAATCTTAGTAAGCCATATACAAATAAACTTAGCATAAAATGCATATAGCCATATTTATACAAGGACATTAATGTTACTCATAGCAAATTCATCTCATATCCTTTGGCTCATTTGTTTAGCCATTACTCACCCACATTTCATAGCTCATAATATCACTTTACTCATAACTCATTCAAGCATATATCACATATTATCTCATCATTGCAATACACATATTCACCTTAGTAAGTTCATATATATACTTACCTTTTCTACACATAGATAGTGTACTTTTCAAACATACCTGAATCATTATACATTTCACTCAGCCATTCACATCTCACACTTGCCCGTTGAACCGTTCGGAACTTAATAGGATACTCGGAATGCTTGGAATAGTTGTACAATGCCAACGTCCCAGATGAGGTCTTACATGTACTCAGATATCGATGCCACTGTCCCAGACAGGGTCTTACACGAATCAAATACGATGCCACTGTCCTAGATAGGGTCTTACTGAATCAAATATGATGCCAATGTCCCAGACATGGTCTTACACGTAAGTCTCAAATCGAAGCCAACGTCCTAGACGTGGTCTTACACGATGTCTCATTTCGATGCCAATGTCCCAGACGTGGTCCTACACGATATTCCATATCAGATACCTATGTCATGACATATATAATCCTATCTATTCCTAGGTTCATACGGGACTTCTCGGACGTTGTTACTTTGTCGATACTTCCTCGGATTGCATGTACATACATCTCAAGCATTATTCATTGCAATCTAAATATCATAGATGCATAAATGACTCAATTCAAATACATTTATTTGTATATCGACTTACCTCGTACGGAAAGAACAGAACAAACGGCTATTCAATTACTTTTGACTTCCCTCGATCTAAGTCTGTTTTCTTCGATTCTTGATCTATACATATTCAAATTTAACCCATTTATTCACCAAATCATTCAATTCAATCCAAAAACACATATTTAGGGCAATTCATAATTTATCCCTCACATTTTCACATTTTGACATTTTAGTCCTTATTTCACAAAATCACAAAATTCGCATAATTTGCTTATACTCATGCTTAGCCGAATATTACCCATGCTCATACAAGTCCACACATTTCATTTATTTCACAATTTAGTCCCTCAAAATATTATTTTCTCAATTAAGTCCAAATTACTCAAAATCACTAAAACTCCAAAGACAAAACATGTTAATCTAACACATATATTTCATATTTCATCATCAAACATTTCAAAGCTCATGAATTCATCAATGGCCTTTTTCAAAATCTTCATCAATTCATAAAATTGAAACATGGGTTTTGAAGAACACGAAGCAACGATTACAAAAATGTAGAAATTATCAAAAATCGATCAAAAAAGACATACCCGATTTATGCTTAGACCATGGCCGAATGAAACTAAGCTCAAGCTTTTTCTTTCCTTTCAATATTCGGTGGAAAAGATGAACATCGCACTTTCATGCTTCATTTGTTTTATTATAATAACATATATTATTAATTTACATATTTTAACCTTTAATAGAACATTATAAATTCCCACTAACTTATGGCATTAATGTCCATCCATTTCAAATGGTCCAATTGCATTATAAGGACCCCCATATTTATAAAGCCATGTCAAATAGGTATCTTTTCATAAAGCATGCAAATTTTGCATCTTTCACAATTTAATCCTTATGTCAAATTAAGCACACAAACGGACAAATTATTTTACAGAAATTTCACACATGCTTAATCACATATCATAGGCACGGAAAATAATATTAAAATATTTTTCTAACTCAGATTTGTGGTACCGAAACCACTGTTCCAACTAGGGTCTAAACTGGACTGTTACAATTCTCCCCCTTAGAAATTTTCGTCCCCGAAAATCATACCATTAAACAAGTTCGGATATTTCTATCTCATAGAATCTTCAAGCTCCCACGTAGCCTCTTCAACCCCGTGTCGATGCCACAGTACTTTTACTAACAGAATTTTCTTATTTCACAATTCTTTCACTTCACGAGCTAAGATACGGATCGGTTCCTCTTCATAAGTCATATCGGATCGAATTTCAATCTCAGACGGAGTAATCACATGTTATGGATCGGATCTGTATCGACGAAGCATAGACACATGAAATACATTATGAATCTCTTCTAATTCCGGTGGCAACAACAATTGATATGCAACAGGTCCAATTCGTTCAATGGTTTCATACGGTCCGATGAACCTCGGACTCAACTTGCCTTTACGTCTGAATCTGAGTACTTTCTTCCACGGAGATACTTTTAAAAATACATTATCACCGATTTCAAATTCAATGTCTTTTCTTTTCAAGTCTGCATAGGACTTCTGAAGATCAGACACTACTTTTAGGCTATCAAGGATTACTTTCACTTTCTGTTCAATGTCTTTTATCAAATCAACCCCGTGTATCTTAGTTTCACTGAGTTCTGACCAGTACAAATGAAACACCCCAAACCCGGCCCACGAGTCCTGACCGGATCTGGTATGTTCCTCGAGTAAACATTTGAAAGTCTGTTTGTTACTTAGGAAAAATTCGTGTGGTTTGAAGATGGATTTGCTTGTGTTGGGTTCAATTGAAAACCTTGTATATATTTTTTTTAAGAAAAACCATTTAACCTTGATTTAAACTTAATCGTATAGTAATAAACTCCAATAAAAAGCATGCATAAAACAGTTCATATTAACGGCCTTATTACATCAAAATAAACCCAAATAATTTAAAGTACTTAAATGAAATAAAATAAATTCCTTGCTTTGAGCATGGCCATCCCTAAGCTTCTACCGACCCTACCCATCACATCCATCACCTAAAAAGTAATCCCACAAGGGGTGAGTCAACGCACTCAATGTGTAACCACAACACTAAGTCCTAACAAACTCAGGCATACAAGTCATACATGTACATATAACATTTAAATAATATGATGCAAACCCGACCCCAAACCTAGTTACCATCCGCTACACATCACCCGTACCAATCTGCACACCGTGGGGACTATTAAGTCGACCCTCCATCCGCTACACACCATCGAAGGCGATCATTTGCAGTCGACGTGCTCATCGCCTCTTATAAATATTTGTGGTCTTAGGTCACCACATTCAGATATCGTGGTCTTAGGTCACCACATTCAGATATCGTGGTCTTAGGTCACCACATTCAAATACCGTGGTCTTAGGTCACCACATTCAAATATTGTGGTCTTAGGTCACCACATTCACTTCCCCTTTTCAATAACCCATATGCCCCATATCATACTTATTATGCATTAATCATGCCAACTTTCACATTCTTATAACTTATCACATGTTAAATATAAAATATTTCATAATCCTAGTAGGAGTAGGAAACGTACCTGAGTACTTTGTACCATAACATGGTACCTTAGCCACATTCTTACACTTCCATATTAACACGTATATCAAGTTAAAGCCATAAATCTATTAAGATTAGTGTGGGGTACACACCTGATATGCTTAACGAATTCCTTGAAATCCCGAAAACCGATCTACTATTTTAGATCTTAAGTTCCTACATTTGATTAATCATTTACTATTTAGTAAAAGCTTATTCGGCCATAAGACTAAATCCCGAAGGATTATTGTAACCAAAACTTACCTTGTGCCGATTGGACTAAGAATCAAATCCCGAAAAGAATCACTTGCTTAGGGAGTTGTCGAAATACCTATAGGCTTATATTAGATTCGATTTCATCCTTAAACATAATAAATGGCCTTTGGCCGAATATTCACATATCTTACCTTGAATCTTTAAATCCCGAAAAGTAGTCTCTTCTTCCTGGTAGTTGACACTATACAAAATCCCGAAAGATCTGTTGTAGTTTTGGCCAAGAGATACAAATGGCATTAGAATCTTAATCTTGGGCTTGAAGAAAAGAAATATAAGGATAGATCCTAACCCTTACTACGTGTTGACCCACTCTTGCTTGAAGCTCCACAAAGATTCGGCTATGGAGACTAGATAGTGATCAAAGAGGTTTCGCTTTTGATGGATTAGAAAGAAAAGAAATCGGCTATGGTGGTATCTTGAATTTTCTGGCTTTGGCTAACAAAAAGAAGAAGAACGAGGCTCTAGGGAATTTCACAGAGAGAGAGGAGAATTTGCTTAGGAAATTCGGCAAAGGAAGAGTGAATGGATGAATGGCCTCTTTTCCTCTAGTAGCCGAAATTACTAGCTAGAGTCCCTTACTTGGCCACCACTCTCCCTTATTTTGATAGCTTTATCTCTTAAATTTTTAAAATTAAAGAATAAATCCTCATTTATCTCTCTTAAAAATAATCTAAAATAAATCCATTATTTATCCCCTATTTAGCCAAATTTAAAGAGAATAAAACTCCTCTTTAAGAGCCTTAATGCCGCCCACCTCTCTGCTCCTTGTAGCAAAATAAAAATTCTTTTATTTGCTTCCCATGTGACTCGAACTCAAGACCCTTTTGCTCCTGCATGTGGCGTCACTTGCTAGGCCCTTAAGTGGTGCCTTGTAGCCATTTTACCAAGGCTATTTGTATGTCATATTTCCTCTATAAATTTTCTTAAGGCCACCTTGTCTTAGTTTCCCCTTTTAAACTTTAAACTTAACACTTTCTATGACATTTCCTTACATTTCCAAGTTTCTAAAAATGTTCGCTTCCTCTTTAAACTTAACATTTCTAAATCATTTCCTTGCATTTCCAAGTTTCCAAAATGTTCACTTTCCTCTTTTAAACTTAAAATTTCCAAAGCATTTCCTTACATTTCCAAGTTTCCAAAAATGTTCACAATACATTCATAACACATAAGACATGCCATTTCGTATAATTAAATAAAAATGCATAGGCCCATTTTCAGGATGTTACAGCTTCTACCCCTCTTAAAATAATTTCGACCTCAAAATTACCCGCTAAAACAAATGAGGTATTGTTGCTGTGCATTGCCTCTTCTAGCTCCCACGGCTTCCTCCACTCCATGATTGCGCCATAACACTTTAACTAGAGGAACCGATTTCCTTCGTAGCACTTTCACGCCTCGCTCCAAGATCCGAATCGGCTCTTCTTCGTAGGATAAGTCCGGCCTTAGCTCCACCTCTTCAACCGGGTACTACGTGAGATGGATCTCGATCGATATCGACGTAGCATGGAAACATGGAATACGCCATGCATCTGCTTCAACTTCGTGGCAGCTCTAATCGATACGCCATCGGTCCAACTCGCTTCAACACTGATAGGGCCCTATAAACCTTGGGCTTAACTTCCTTTTGCGACCAAACCTTATCACCTTCTTCCAAGGCGAGACTTTCGTAAACACTTGATCCCCACTTCAAACTCTATCTCCTTTCGCTTGAGGTCCGCGTGCATTTACTTTTGTCTATCGATGCTTCCTTCAACCGTGCCCAAATTGTCTCAACCTTCTCTTCGATTCTCGCCACTAACTCGGACCCAAAACTCGAGGTTCTCCTAACTCACCCAACACGTAGGAGTTCGACACTTCGACCGCACAACACTTCATACGGTGCCATCCGAATGTCGGGCTTGATAGCCGTTGTTGTATGCAAACTCGCTAAAGGCAAATACTCCTCCCAACTTCCTCTAAAGTCCATCACACAGCCCCTCAATATATCCTCTAACACTTGGATTACTCGTTCGGACTGCCCGTCCGACTGTGGATGAAAGGCCGTAGTGAAATCCAACTTAGTGCCTAAAGCTTGATGAAGTGCCCTCCAAAACCAAGACGTAAATCTTGGGTCTCTATCCGAAATAATTGACACTGGCACTCCATGCAACCTTACAATTTCCACCACGTACAATCTTGCCAACTTTTGAAGAGAATAGTCGACTCTCACCGGAATGAAGTGTGCAGACTTGGTCAAACGGTCCACTATTACCCATACCGAGTCCTTCTTAGTAGGCGTAAGGGGAAGCCCACTAACAAAGTCCATGGTGATTCTCTCCCACTTCCACTGTGGAATCTCGGTTGGCTGAAGTAATCCCGATGGAACTTGGTGTTCAGCTTTAACTTACTGACATGTCAGACATTTTCCCATGAATTCAGTAACTTCCCGCTTAAGATCAGGCCACCAAAACTGTTCCCTTAGATCCCTGTACAACTTAGTGCCTCTAGGATGCATCCCGAAGAATCCTCCGTCTTAGGTCCTTGTCCTTAGGCATACATACCTTTCCCTTGAAGCACAATACTCCCTCATCATTAACACCATAATCCTCTAACTCTCTGTCTGCACTTGTTGTAACTTAACACTTAGATCCTCATCCACCAACCGACTTTCCTTTACCTCATTTAACCATGTTGGTTTGACTTGCAATTCCGCCAATAGGTCGCCATCATCATACATACTCAAGTGTGCGAACAACGCCTCTCGCATCCGACACTACCTTCCGACTCAGGGGCATCCGCCACTACATTTGCCTTGCCTCGGATGATACTCTAACGAACAATCATAGTCCTTCAATAATTCTACCCACCTTCATCGCTCTCTAGTTTAACTCCTTTCGAGTCAACAAGTACTTGAGGCTCTTGTGGTCCGTAGATCACCGACTTTTCTCCATAAAGGTAGTGCCTCCACACCTTAAGAGCAAAGACCACCGCCACCGGTTCCAAGTCATGCGTCGGGTAGTTAACCTCGTGAGGCCTTAGTTGTCGAGACGCATAAGCTACCACCTTTCCATCTTGCATTAGAACACACCCTAAATCCGTGTGCGGCGCCACAAGACACCACAAAATCCTTTCCGCCTCAGTCGAATCGTAATCGGTGCCTCGGTCAAAACCCTCTTAAGCTTCTCGAAGCTCTCCTGTTGCTTATCCATCCATACAAAGGGTACTTCTTTCCTTAACAACTTTGTCAAAGGCGCGGCTATTGTCGAGAACCCTTCCACGAACCTTCTCGTAATAGCCTCGCCAAACCTAAGAAACTACGAATCTCACCACGGACCTAGGTGGTTTCCAATCCAACACCGCTCGATCTTCCTAGGATCCACCCTTATTCCTTCCGCAGACACCACATGCCCTAAGAATGCAACCTCCTTAAGCCAAAACTCGCACTTACTGAATTTGGCATATAGCTTCTTCTCCCTTAACACTTGTAACACTTTCCTGAGATGCTCGTCATGTTCTTCCTCGCACTTGGAGTATACTAGGATATCGTCAATGAACACAACAACAAACCAATCCAAGTAGGGTTGAAAAACCCGGTTCATCATATCCATGAACGCGACTGGGGTGTTCGTCAACCCAAACGGCATTACCACAAACTCAAAATGGTCGCATTCTTTGTCCTAAAGGCCGCTTTTATGGATATCCGCCTCCTTCACCTTCAATCGATGATATCCGCACCTTAGATTGGTCTTTGAAAATACGGCGCCCCTTTAAGCCGATCGAACAAGTCGCCTATCCGTGGCAAAGGATACTTGTTCTTGATGGTCACTTTATTTAATCGACGATAATCTATGCACATTCGCATAGTTCCGCCCTTCTTCTTCACAAACAGACCGGTGCTCCTACTGAGACACATTGGGTCGAATAAACCCACGATCCAACAACTCTTGATCTCGAGCCTTGAGCTCCACCAACTCCTTTGGCGCCATTCGGTATGGAGCGATTGACACCGAGAGCTGTTCTCGGCAAGTCTATTCCAAATTCCACCTCCCTATCTCGGGGTATTCCCGGTAGCTCCTCCGGAAAAACATCCACGAAGTCCTTACCGCTCTAACTCCACTAATTCCCCCTTCTTTTGCATCCACAAAGACTAACGAAGGCGAAATGCCTTGCACCCTTTTTGGACCATTTTCTCGCTTTAACACCGAAACTACATTAGATGTAAATTTCTCCTTTCTCCTATAATAATGACCACCTCATCCTCTGGGTCCTTAACTCCATTCGCTTAGCCGCACAATCCAACACGGCTCGATGCTCTACTAGCCGCCCATGCCAAGTATGAGATCGAATTCTCTCAAGGGTAGTTCCATTAAGTCAATAGAAATACTACGCCTTGGATTTCCAAGGGTACACTCCAAAGATCTCATTCACTACTATAGTTTGACCTAGTGGGCTTACTACAGCTCATCTCCCTATCGTAACGTTCGAGTCTAGGCCTAGTGTTTCCACTACACTACATGCAACATAGGAGTGAGTCGAGCCCACATCAATCGAGCATAATAAGGTTTTCCAAATACAAGGAACGACGCTTATAATGTTTGGCGCGTCTCCATCCTCCCTCCGGCGAACTGCATAAACCAAACCCGGTTGCCTTGCCTCAATATTAGAAGCACCTTTTCCTGTTCCACGCCCTCTGCCAAAGACCATTACCTCTATTATTCGGACCACGACTCTCGCCGAGGTCGCTGTCCATCTCTACCGCTTGATTAACATTCTCGAGCTACGGCCGATTTCCATCCGGTTTCAGAGGACAATCCTTGATCATATGGTCCTTGGACCCACACTTGAAACATCCCCGCCCTCTTCCCACACCGATCACAAGTACGACATCGCCTCTCCTCATACTGGGCCATCGACCTCGCGCCCATCAACTCTAGGCCTCTTATTCCCGCATGATCCCGATGATCCAAAGCCTCTTTTCTCGCTGCTTTGGCCGAAGTTCTCGCTTTGTAGAGTCCTTAATCCCTTCAGCTACCTTAGCTTTCTCAACTAGAGCAGAAAACTCCTGCTCTCGATGCGAGCTATGAACAACCTCAGATCATCCCTTAGTCCGTCCTCAAACCGAACACACCGCTCATGCTCCGTAGCCACTATCCCTCGAGCATACCGACTCACCCTTAAAAATTCAGCCTCAGACTCCGCTACGGACTTGTTCCTTGAACCACCCAAAAATGCTTTCCTCACAAGATCAACATAATGAGTACCAACATACTTCTTCCTCGATACGCCGCCTTGACATACTCCCAAGTAAGATCCTCCGCTATGGCACTATCCCGAATCAGAGCCACCATTGATAGGCTTCGTCGCGAGTAATGCAACCATCCCTTTTAGTTTCTCCTCGTGGGTCGATCCAACTCATCCATAATTCGCTCGGTTGCCTCCAACCAATACTCACCAGATCTGGTGCCACACCGTGATACACCACGAACACATCACCCCATTGGCTCGAGTCGCCGCATGCATTTACGAGCTCCCATATTTCCTCTTGCTCCAGCCACCATTTCAAGAACTCGCAGCATTGCCTGCGACACTGCATCATCCCCCGTCTGATCTTGCTGCTCAACGCCAACAGCTGGGGTGGTGGTGGCGGTGGGATCTCATTGTCAGACCCTTGACCCGATCTAACGGGTTCTGACACGGTTGTTCTACCTTTACCGCATCCTCGTACGTTACGTCCACGTCCTCTAAAACTCATTTCTATCGTCGTGATCTTATTAAAAAGTTTTATGAATTAGTCCTTGTTTCACTTATTATTCGCAAAGAAATTTTATGAAAGAAGTTTAATAGTGGTTCTTTCGATCAATCAAAGTTCAAATCTTCTATCCTAATTTAAAGTAGCACATTCATTCAACACACATTCATCATTCAAACATTTTCGCCTTATTCCTATCCTAGGGTATTTTTGTCATTTCACCTACAGGGTATTTTGGTAATAAATCGGTCAATTTAAGAATTTTGTAAATTAGGGGTAATTTCGCAAATTTTTCAATTCAGGGTTCCTTAGTGATTTTATGAAATAAGGGTATTTCGGTAATTTTGAAATCCGGGGGTATTTTGGTAAAATTCAAACTAGGGTGGCAGTCCCTTTCGGGTTTTAATTATAGGGTTTAGCCCATCAACGAGTCCTCATAACTAGGGTGAATAGTCACCACGCACTGCAGGATTCCAAATGAAGAGGAGGTGAGTCGCTAGGATCGCTTAAATACCAAGCTCTCCCCGAATCCACTCCTAGGCATGCGTCGCCTATTGCCACACCCTATCTCGACTAAGGTGAATAAATACTACGCACTGCAGGATTCCAAAGAAAGAGGAGGTGAGTCACTAGGATCGCTTAAATACCAAGCTCTTCCTGGATCCAATCCTAGACATGCATACGACTGCTACCACACCCTAGTCTTGTGGCTCGTTAACGGGTTTGTTTAGTGAAATTAAGTCTTATGAAAGTTTAAGAAGTGGTTTAAACTAAGCCTATAGTCCATCGTAGTCTATTTAAACTAGTCTACATCCCATAAAGCCCATAAAGCCCACATGTATATTACACAATGGTTTAGGTACTTACCGCGGACTTCTGCCTGAGACTTAGGTGCCATGGCCGAGCTAATGCACTGCTATCCTTTAAAGAGCCCATTTTTAGAAAATTTTTGGAGCCCAAAACCCCAGAGCCGAAGTTTTGAACTCCGGCTTTGATACTGTCAAAACACCCCAAACCCTACCCACGAGTCCCGACGGATCTGTATGTTCCTCGAGTAAACATTTGAAAGTCCGCTTGTTACTTGGGAAAAATTCGTGTGGTTTGAAGATGGATTCGCTTGTGTTGGGTTCAATTGAAAACCTTGTATATATATTTTTTAAGAAAACCATTTAACCTTGATTTAAACTTAATCGCTTAGTAATAAACTCCAATAAAAAGCATGCATAAAATAGCTCATATTAACGGCCTTATTACATCAAAACAAACCCAAATAATTTAAAGTACTTAAATGAAATAAAATAAATTCCTTGCTGAGCATGGCCATCCCTAAGCTTCACGACCCGGTCCATCACCGCCCATCACCTCAAAAGTAATCCCACAACGGGGTGAGTCAATGCACTCAATGTGTAACCACAACACTAAGTCCTAACAAACTCAGCATACAAGTCATACATGTACATATAACATTTAAATAATATGATGCAAACCCGAGCCCAAACCTAGTTACCATCCGCTACACATCACCCGTACTCAACCTCGCACACCGTGGGGACTACTAAGTCGACCCTCCATCCGCTACACACCATCGGCGCGGCCACAGCAATGACGTGCTCATCGCCTCTTATAAATATTTGTGGTCTTAGGTCACCACATTCGTATATCGTGGTCTTAGGTCACCACATTCGGATATCGTGGTCTTAGGTCACCACATTCAAATACCGTGGTCTTAGGTCACCACATTCAAATATCGTGGTCTTAGGTCACCACATTCACTTCCCCTTTTCAATAACCCATATGCCCTATATCATACTTATTATGCATTAATCATGCCAACTTTCACATTCTTATAACTTATCACATGTTAAATATAACATATTTCATAATCCTAGTAGGAGTAGGAAACGTGCTGAGTACTTTGTACCATAACATGGTACCTTAGCCACATTCTTACACTTCCATATTAACACGTATATCAAGTTAAAGCCATAAATCTATTAAGATTAGTGTGGGGTACACACCTGATATGCTTATCGAATTCCTTGAAACTCAAAACCGATCTACTGCTTTTGGATCTTAAGTTCCTACATTTGATCACTACTTGCTATTTAGTAAAAGCTTATTCGGCCATAAGACTAAATCCCAAGGATTATTGTAACCAAAACTTACCTTGTGCCGATTGGATTAAGAATCAAATCCCAAAAGAATCACTTGCTTAGGAGTTGTCGAAATACCTATAGGCTTATATTAGATTCGATTTCATCCTTAAACATAATAAATGGCCTTTGGCCGAATATTCACATATCTTACCTTGAATCTTTAAATCCCAAAAGTAGTCTCTTCTTCCCGGTAGTCGACACTATACAAAATCTCGAAAGATCTCATGTAGTTTCGCCAAGAGATACAAATGGCATTAGAATCTTAATCTTGGGCTTGAAGAAAAGAAATATAAGGATAGATCCTTACCCTTACTACGTAAGTCCACCAACTCTTGCTTAAAGCTCCACAAAGATTCTGGCTATGGAGACTAGATAGTGATCAAAGAGGTTTCACTTTTGATGGATTGTAAAGAAAAGAAATCGCTATGGTGGTATCTTGAATTTTCTGGCTTTGGCTAACAAAAAGAAGAAGAATGAGGCTCTAGGAAATTCGCAGAGAGAGAGAATTTGCTTAGAAATTCGGCAAAGGAAGAGTGAATGGATGAATGGCCTCTTTTCCTCTAGTAGCCGAAATTACTAGCTAGAGTCCCTTACTTGGCCACCACTCTCCCTTATTTTGATAGCTTTATCTCTTAAATTTTTAAAATTAAAGAATAAATCCTCATTCATCTCTCTTAAAAATAATCTAAAATAAATCCATTATTTATCCTCTATTTAGCCGAAATTTAAAGAGAATAAAACTCCTCTTTTAAGAGCCTTAATGCCGCCCACCTCTCTGCTCCTTGTAGCAAAATAAAAATTCTTTTATTTGCTTCCCATGTGACTCGAACTCAAGACCCTTTTGCTCCTCGCATGTGGCGTCACTTGCTAGGCCCTTAAGTGGTGCCTTGTAGCCATTTTACCAAGGCTATTTGTATGTCATATTTCCTCTATAAATTTTCTTAAGGCCACCTTGTCTTAGTTTCCTTTTAAACTTTAAACTTAACACTTTCTATGAAATTTCCTTACATTTCCAAGTTTCCAAAATGTTCGCTTCCTTTTTAAACTTAACATTTCTAAATCATTTCCTTGCATTTCCAAGTTTCCAAAAATGTTCACTTTCCTCTTTTAAACTTAACATTTCCAAAGCATTTCCTTACATTTCCAAGTTTCCAAAAATGTTCACAATACATTCATAACACATAAGACATGCCATTTCGTATAATTAAATCAAAAATGCATAGGCCCATTTTCAGGATGTTACAACAAAGGTGTTCGACATTTGCGTCCATGCAAAGCCTCATAGGGTGCCATTTTGATGCTCGACTGAAAACTATTATTATAAGAAAATTCAATCAATGGCAAATACTGTTCCCACATACCATTAAATTTAAGGATGCAACATCTCAACATATCCTCGAGAATCTAAATAATCTGTTCGGACTGACCATCCGTCTGCTGGTGAAAAGTCGTACTGCAAAGCAATTTTATACCTAAAGCTTCTTGCAATTTCTTCCAGAATTGTGATGTAAATCTCGGATCTCTATCAGATACAATAGACAGTGGCACTCTGTGCAATCTCACGATATCAGAAATATAAAGCTCAGCTAACTTATCAAGTGAGTAACCAGATCGTACCGGAATAAAATGGGTAGATTTCGTCAATCGATCAACTACGACTCAGATTGCATCTTTCTTTCTCGGAGTCAATAGCAAACCTGTAACAAAATCCATTGTCACTCTGTCGCATTTTCATTCGGGAATCAAAATCAGTTGTAGCAAACCAGTTAGAACCTGATGTTCAGCTTTAACTTGCTGACAGACTAAACATTTTGACATAAAGTAAAAAATATCCCTTTTCATACCAGACCACCAATAGTGTTGCTTCAAATCATGATACATTTTTGTACTTCCCCGATGAACAGATAGACGACTATTATGAGCTTCATTCAAAATTAGCTGAATCAACTCTGGATTTCTCGAAACACAAATTCGATCTCGAAATCTCAAGCAATCATCATCATCAACTCGAAACTCAGAATCGGAATTCGAATTATGCTGAAATCGTTTCATTAGCAATTCATTATCAACTTTCTGAGCATCACATATTTGTTTTAAAAATAATGGTTTCGCTTTTAATTCAGCTAAAACTAAAATATCATTAGATAAGTCTAAATGAGCATTCATCGCTCGCAGTGCAAAAAATGATTTCTGACTTAGAGCATCAGCAACAACATTTTCCTTACCCGGATGATAATCTATCATAAGCTCGTAATCTTTCAACAACTCTAACCATCTTTTCTGCCGCGGATTCAAATCTTTTTGAGTCATTAGGTACTTCAAACTTTTATGATCTGAAAACACGTGGCATTTCTCACCGAAAAGATAATGACGCCAAATCTTTAATGGAAACACAATCGCAGCTAGTTCAAGATCATGTGTCAGATAGTTCTTTTTGTAACAGTCTGATTTAGACCCTAATCAAAATGGTGGTTTCGGGACCATGAATTCGAGTCAGAAAGATATTTAAACATTACTTTCTATGTTCATTATGTGTGAATTTATGTGTGTGAAATTTTCGTATAAAAATTTGATTGTTTTGGTGCTTAATTATGAAAAAGGGCTTGATTGCATAAAAAGAAAATTTGGTGGTTAAATGTGTAAGTATCGAATTGATGATGGTTTTATAAATTGACGTGTTGATAGTGCAATTTAGCCATAAATTAATATAGTGGCCGGTTTTGGTATGCATGTAATAGTAATTAGATTATTAAATTATTTTAGTAATGGCAATTTTGTAATTTTGTTAACTTATAATAATATAATAAAACATAAACAAAAGTGGATGTTCATTTTTTATTATTCATTTTCATTCCTCTACTGCCGAAATGAGAGAAGGAAGAAATGGTTTTAGCTTTTGAAACTTTCGACCCTTGCATGCTTGATTAAGGTATGTAATTGAGTTCGGTTTTTGTTAATTTTTACGTTTTTGAGATCGTTGCATTAAATACTAGCTAACCCAACTTTGAATTTTTGAATTTGGTGATATATTCATGAAATGCCATTGTTGATAGCTTGATGAAATTGGTGCTTAGTGATGGAAAATAAATATAGGTTATTAGATTTTTAAATTTAATTAAGGTATTTTTTTGGTAAAAATACCTAAATAGGATTAAATTGCAAAATTTATAAATTGAGGGGTCAAAATGTGAAATAAATGAAAGAAATGGGCTGCTAGGGACCTTAGTGAAATTCGGCCAAGCTAGGGTGAAGTCAAATTTTAAATATTTTGTGATTTGTGCAATAGGGACTAAATTGTGAAAATGTGAAATATTAGGGGTAAAAATGTAATTTGCCCATTTATGTGTTTTTGGACTAAATTGAGTGAAAATATGTTTGAATGAACTTAATTTGAATATGTTTAGATCAAGAACAAAAGAAATCGGACTTGGATCTGGGAAAAACAAAAATAGTCGAATAGCCGATTTACATCGTTCGTCGATAACCGAGGTAAGTCTTTAAGTAATTAAACATCGTTAATTTTGAATGTAACTTAGTAATATGCTGATTTGGAATTTGTGGAATTGTTGTTGAGTTAGCCGAATGTGAATAAGCATAGAAAAAATGTGTTTGAGTTTAATTCGATTGAGCTATAATGTTTGAAAGTCCGTATAAACTATATGGAATATCTGAAATGTTCGATGTATTAATTTTTTTTATGAGTCAGCTCTATAATAATGATATTCGGGCTTTGAGCCTAGTAAGCCTTGTGCTGGTGAATTAAATCGGGCTTTATGCCTAGCAGGCTTATCGGCGGTGTATAAAATCAAACTTTAAGTCTAGCAGGCTTTGTGCAGGTGTGTGATACAGGCTTAGGCCTAGCAGGTTTTATGCCGGTGATTACGTTTAAGCTTATGCCTAAAATATTTCATGCTGATGTGGTATTTGAGTATGTTAATCAATCTAAATGGCCAGATACAAATTAACTTCTTACCAATTTAAAATAAGGTAAGCAAGTAACTCAGTTATTTATTACAAATTGTATGTGATACAAAAGAAGTTTATATATATGATTATAATATGTGCTCTCGGTTTTATAAATGAATGATATGAATATTGTGGTTTTGGTCTTTTAATATGTGTATACAAGACCAGGTATATTCGGCTACATGGATAGTTTGTGTATGTGATGCTATATTATAATAATTGAGCTTGAGTATATGAATGTTTATACATTTGGTTATATAACGACATTTTGATTTTGGAAGGTTGGATTTTTTTTATATTTTGATTATATAAGCATTCGGTTAAAGAGAAATTGTTCTATGAATTTATATGTTATATAGGTATGGATTTGAAAGCTTGAAATTAATTGATATTACAAATGTACAAGTTGAATTATTTGATTTAAATGATTAAATATTGAAATGATGTTAAGCATTAATTGTTTAATTTGCTTAAGGCTTACTAAGCTAAAGTAGCTTACTTTGTGTGTTATGTTTATTCTATTTTATAGATTTTTGGACTCAAGTTACAGTGCTCGAGGATCACAAAGAAAGTTCACCACACTATCGATCGTTTTCGCACTTTTATAAATTGAAATCGGACTTATGGCATGAATAGGCTAGCCTTGGAATTAGATTATTTTGAAAGTGTTTTTATATAAAGCCATGCGAAAATGGCGTAACATATTAGTTTGAATTTGGTTTTGTTTAGTTGAGTTTGAGTATGTTTGATTATGATGTTTTGTGCTATGGATAAATGATGTTTATGTTAGGTACATATATAGATTTTAATATGGTGAATGAGTATAGATTAAAATGAGTATGGTTCGGCTATCATATGTCAAGGAAAGTATAAATGCGAATTTGAGTAATATTGTTATATGTTAAGTTACGGATAAGTTTTGGTTTATGAAATATACTTGAAATGTTTTAACTTGAATTGATTAAAGTATAACAAAAGTTGGCATTAAATAGAGTATAATTATTAACCTTGTTTAATATTAAGTTTAAGCTTCTGAAATGACCATATAAATAGTGATTTTTATTTTAATAAATAAAATAGTTAGATAGGAGTTAGCTTGTGACTTTGTTAATGTGTTTTAATTATTAAATAATCTTTGTATTATATTTGATGTTTATTATAGGAGTATCAAATAGTAATTTTGGGTTATTTTAATATTTAATGAATTTTTGAATGATTTAATTTCTATATATATATTCATAAATATCCAGAAGTTGTGTTTTGTTCGGTAATACTCCGTAACCCCATTCTGGCAATGGATACGGGTTAGGGGTGTTACATTTTATTGGTATCAGAGCTACGATTTAGTCGATTCTAGGACTAAAGTAGCGCGTATGAGTCTAGCTATACATGCCATATTTTATACTGTGATAGTGTGATGACTTCTGATGTAACATCCTGAACTTTGGGATTTTATGTTTTTCCTTATACCTCACGATAGGATAGTTTAGAATGTTAATTGTGTATGTTTAGGGGTCCTAAGAAGGTTTGGGGTTAAGTTGGGCCTTAGTAAAAATTTTGTGTTTAAGCACTTTAAGTAGAGAAGGTAAGTGGCATCATGACTTAAGGAAATAAGTTTGTATTTTGCTAGCATAAGATGAGCTAGTAGTAGAGTGGTGTGGCGTCAAATGAAGAGGCTTAAGGGGTGGAGTTCGAATCCCACCTTTTGCAAAATTTTTGGATTATTTTTGTGCTCTTATTCCAAAGTGTCGGCCATGGTTCTAAATATGGTAAGGGAGACTTTTTATTGATGGAAAGATGACTAAGGAATATGGTAAGAAGGAAGACAAGGGAAAAAGAAGGAAAGAAATCAAAGAAAGGGATAAGGGAGGGGGACATGTTGGCCGAATATTAGGAGTTGCCTAAGGAAAGTGTAATATCCCGGGTTGGGGGGCTATTTTGTTGTTGCATGATATTGCACGTGTTGGTGTGCTATGTTGCTATTTCTATGTTTTAGGGGCTTAGTTGTAGGCTAGAGTATGCCCGAGGGAATGGGAAAAATTTAGTTTTTGAGCTTTAGGTGTAGGGAGTCGATGGAGCCGAGGATATGTATTTTATTTGGTGCTTGTTGCACAAGTGAGGAGCTGGCAAAGTGGCAAGGCATGCGCTACTTGGGAGCTAGGTGTGGCGTCAACTGCATGAGGTGGAGGTCTTGTGTTCAAGCCGCAAAGACCTCACATTTTGGCTTCCATTTTGGACGGCATGGAGGAAGAGGTAGAAGGCAATTCAATTCTTCCTTGGACTTGGTCTACACATTCAAATGGAGGGTGGAGAGGAAGTTTAGGAGGAAGACTTGGTCAAGCAAGTTTGAAGGAGTGGTGGTGAGTGAATGGGGAGACTTGGCCGAATTTTTAGGAGGAGTTTGGGGGAGGACGGCTTGGTGTGAGAAGTGACTATGCCGAAAATGCTTTTGGCATTTCTAGTGTTTTTCTTTCATTTTCGGTCTTGGTATGTCTAGCTAAAATTCTCCCTTTTGGTCAAGTTGTTAGCCGAATGTCGAGAGTTTCTTCTTTGTTACCAATATTCAAGTAAGTCTTCCATTTCTCCTTGAAACCGAAAGTGTAAGCAACATACACCTTAGCCGAAACTTGCCTTTGTTTCTCTTAATTCCAATATAGCCGAATGCTCTCTTCTCTCCCTCTCATAATTTCTTTATTTTCATAAGAGCCGAAACTTACCATTTCCTTCTCAATCGAATTCTCCATTCATCTTCTCCATTCTTTTTATGTCCGGAACTTACCTTGTCCCTAAAACCGAAATCTTCATTCATCTATTCCATTTCTTTTTCTCCAAAACCGAAAAGCACCTATCTCTCTTTTCCATTTTCTTCTCTTCTCAAGACCTTGGCCGATTCTCTTTTTCTTTTGGACACAAAATTCTTTTGCTTATTCTAGCCGAATCTCTTTTCTCTTCTATTAGTCTTTAACTTAGCCGAATATCTCCCTTCTCCTGGTGGTTGTGTAGGCCGAATACTGGTTGGTGTTGGGTAAGTGCTAGGCCGAATGGCCATTTCTTCCTCTCTTATGATTTATCGGTTTTGGTTGGGTTAATAGCCGATTTTGGGCATATGTTGAAAGGAGTTAACCTCTTATGTGGAATCGAATTCATGATAGGGCCTTCGGATTTTGGAAGTAATCAAGAGGAGTCTTCCTTCTTTGTAAACCGATTAGTAAGTAGAGGGTAAGTGATTGGTATATTATTGTTAGTTCAATCTTTTGATTTCGATTAAGTCAAAGGTGATTGGAGATTAACTACTTGTTTCATTAGGGTGCCGATTGTTAAAGGAGAATCATCGTTGATTTGAGATTTGGTAGGAAACCAAATCAAGTGCAAAGGTAAGGGTTGATAATGACTCATGTTGGCTTAAAAGTCCTTGGCCGAATGGTTTTGAGTATCTAACCCCTATGTTTGGCCGATTCTAGGAGCAAGGAGTTTAAAGATTGTAGATCTTTTCTTTGGGATTAGGGCCCTCGTTATTCCGTGTGTAACTAACACACCCATACTTAGTAATATTATTAATAACTCGATTGCTTTGTAAAACCAAAACAAGATGATGGATTAATTGGTACCTAAGTGGGGTATATGTACGGATCCAAGTAGTCCGTAGCATTACGAGTTCTACTGATGTATACTCAATATTATGATCTATGTTATGTATGCTATGAGATATAATGCTTGGCATGTTGGCATGATATGCATGACTTGTATGAGATGCATGATCACATGAGTATGGCATGATGATGGGTGATATGAGTGGAGGGAGGATGATGATATCCGTGTCTTTGGGACACTGTGTCTTTGGGACACCAGAGGTTTGGCACCTCCAGTGGTTTGGTACCACAGTGATAATTTGTGACTTTGGGTCACCAGAGGTTTGGCACCTCAGCGTCTCGTCCCAGTGGCTTAGTACCACAGTGGGTTGGCCCCACAGTTGATTATACGGGATTGACGCCAGTGATTTGGTATCACACGATGGGTTGGCCCCATCATCGGATTTGTGACTGCGGTCACCAGTGATTTGGTATCACATTGTGTCTTTGGGACACCAGAGGTTTGGCACCTCATTGCGACTCGTCCCTGTGGTTAACACCACCGTGGGTTGGCCCCACTTTGAGATATGGGATCGTCTGCTAGTGATTTGGTATCACGCGATGGGTTGGCCCCATCATCGGATTATTCGTGACTTTGGGTCACCAGTGGTTTGGCACCACACTTATGGATATCGTGACTTTGGGTCACCAGTGGTTTGGCACCACCAAAGGTTTTGGTACCACACGGGTAGAAAAGGCGATATGGATGGTTAGGATCGGGTTGCATTAATCATGTTGCTATGTATGATGTGTGTTAGCATGTTGTTTTATCGAGCAGATTTATGCACCGAGTCATTCGACTCACCCTCTCCTTTGACATCTCAGTGACACTTAGACGCGGACATGGAGCCGGGATGGACTCGGGTGCTCATGCCACGCTTAATAAAGTTTTACTCAGACTTTATAATTTGGGTACTTTAGCTTGCTTTTTATTATTTGGGTTTTGTTTTGGATTGTAAAAGGCCTTTAAATTATGTTTTATGATGTTTATGCTTTAAATAGACTTTAATATGCCTTAACAAAATAAGTGGGTTGGAATTTTACTAAAATTTGGAAAGACAATGATTTAAAAACTATAACGCAAAGTGTTTTAAACTATACCATCGGGTATCTCACCATGACTTGCATTAGAAACTCAAACGATTTCCAAATCAGAACTCGATTTTCTACCAGGTTAAAATGTCTTAAGTAACACTAAGAAACTATTTGAATAATGAAATGGAATAAACTCGTTTTAACTACATCTTTTGGTTAAGCTTTCAAAATTTTTGGGTTTGCTAAATACACCACCTGATTTCAAACAAGCCTACTCAAATTTTCTTCAAATACACTATATAGTGAAGTGTTTACATCCTGCTTTTAAACGAAAAACCTAAACCTCCCAAGTACGTTTTCCCCGTAACATACCAGATTCGGTCATGGTGTATTGACCGGGTTTGGGGTGTTACAATTGTGGTATCAGAGCCAAGTTCAAAAGCTCGGCTGTGGGCCCAAGGCCCAAAAACGTTTTAAAAGTTTGTTTGATAGACTTTGTTTTTAAATATATGGTTTGTAAGGCATGACACCGAGTCTCCTGCACTCACCCGCCTGTAAGTACCCTTACTATTTCTTGTGATTTATTGATGTGATTGGATGATTGCAATAGTGGATTACTTTAGAAATGAAATCGATAGGATTCTCGTGAACTCGCGAAACAAAGCTTCTTTACTATTCATAAGACTTTGCTTTAAAATGTGGAATAAATATCGATGCATAAAACTCCTAAATCGATACGTAGAGAATTTAGTCATGAGCGCTAGAGGTGGACGTGGTCGTGGTAGGATGATCGCTTCAACCCGTAGGGTCCGGTCCGTGGGTCGAAAATGAGATACTTTGCATCGCCACCACCGGAGGTGGTGAGTTTCAAGATCGACCGGGATGACGCAGCGTCACAAAGCGATGCCGCAAGTGTTGGAAAGGGTAGTTGGAGTAGGTGGTGGTGCAGAGCTAGGAAATTGCGGCTCGAGCGACTTCGCAAATGGGGCCAATTCTTTCGAGGGTATCCGTGTTGCTCCTAGCATCGCTGAATATTGGCCGAGGCAACCGAGCGGATCATGGATGATCCGACTTAATCACAAGAGAAGTCAAGGGCATAGTATCGCTTCTTCGGGAAGAGTCATACCAGCGGTGGCTCACGGCTCGAGACAAAGGTGGCGCAGAGAGGATCCGACATGGGATTATTTCAGTACGCATTTCGAAAAAGTACATTGGAGCTAGCTACATCGACGCGCAAAATGAAAGGCATTTCCGAGGCTTGTTCAGGAGTAAGTCTGCTTTCGAGTACGAGGCCGAGTTCTTGAAGCCGAGTAGGTATGCCAGTGGGTATTGTAGCCACCGAACATGAGAGGTGTGTTCGCTTTCGAGGATGGTCTGTGAGACGAGTTGAGATCGCTGATTGCTCCTCGCCAGGAGCGCGAGTTTGTTTCGCCTTAGTTGAAAAGGCTAAGGTAGCCGAGGGTGTTAAAGAGTCGCGAGGCGAGCATGGATAGAAATAGGCATAAGAGGAGCTTTGGGTCTTCTCGGATCGCCGGGTAATCCACGTAGAAAGGGCTAGACCGAGTGGGTCAAATCAGCCGTAGGTTTGTTGTCGCTAGGCGGACCGCCGCAGTGTAACCAAAGCAGGGAAATCCCATTGGGGTGGTTGTTGGACCGGAGGAAAAGGTTGTTTTGGCGTGTGGTTCTCTCGATCATCGCGTGAGGGACCGTCCCGCGAGGTTGGCTAGGATTCAGCCCGAGAGTCGGGCCGTGTCGGTTCAGAGTAGTGGACCGCCACCGCAGAGGGGCCGTGGTAATGGCGCAGGTGGTAATGGTTCTGTCGGGGCCGTGGAGCACCGGGTAGAGGTGCGGGTAGTTCTGATGCCGCATACCGGATTAGTGTATGCGCATGAGGCGCCGAGAGAGGGCGACGCACCGGACGCCATAACCGGACGCTTCGATCTTTGGTTCTCCTTATACTGCTTTGATTGATGTGGGTTCAACGCACTCTTATGTTGCCAGTAGTATAGTAGAGACCATGGATTTAGACTCTGAGATATCTTCTAGGCAGATGACTGTAATTAGCCCTTTAGGTCACTCTGTGGTAGTAGATAAGCTGTTTAGAGATGTACCCCTAGAACTCCAAGGGGTAGTGTTTGCTGCTGATCTGATGGAACTGCCGTTTGGGGAGTTCGATCTGATTCTTGGGATGAACTGGTTGGTCAAGTACCAGGCGAGGTTGGATTGCGCGGCCAAGCGCATGGTTCTTAAGACAGTTGAGGGAGATGAAGTGGCTATGATAGGTAATAGGAGAGATTACTTATCTAATGTGGTATCTGCTCTAAAGGCAAAGAAGATGGTGAGAAAGGGCTATGAAGCGTATGTGGTTCATGTGTATGCCTTGGAGGCTAAAGGGTCTGCTGTAGAAAAAGTCCTAACAGTTAAGGAATTTGCTGATGTGTTTCCAGAAGAACTTCCGGTTTGCCACGGATCGTGAGGTAGAGTTCGGATAGATCTGCATCCGAATCTGCGCTGGTGTCTATTGCTCCATATAGGATGGCGCCAAAGGAATTGGTGGAGCTTAAGGCTCGCATCCGTGGAGTTATTGGATCGGGTTTTATTAGGCCAAGTGTTTCGCCGTAAGTGCGCCGGTACTTTTGTTAAGAAGAAAGATGGTACGATGCGCGATGTGTATAGACTACCGCCAGCTTGAATAAGTCGACGATTAAGAATGCATCCGCTGCCACGGATAGATGATTTGTTTGATCGGCTGAAGGGTGCTTTGCGGTATTTTCAAGATCGACTTGAGGTCCGGGTATCATCGCTAAAGGTTAAGGAGGCCGATATCCATAAAACAAATAAGCTTTCGGACTCGGTATGGGCACTACGACTCCTCGTAATGCCGCTCGGGTTGACTAACGCACCGGCAAAGATTTATGGATATGATGAATAGGTGTTTCAAAGAAGATCTCGGATCAGCTTCATTGTGGTTTTCATAGACGACATCTTAGTGTACTCAAGCGACGTAAGAAGAGCATGATGCGCATTTGCGAGTGGTGCCGCAGATTTTGAGGGAAAAGCAAATATGCTAAGTTCAAGAAATGCGAGTTCGCTTAGAGAAGTGACTTTCTTGGGGCATGTAGTGTCACCGAGGGGATTCGGGTAGACCCTCGAAAGATTGAGGCGCTTTTAGATTGAGGCCGCTAAGTCGGTCGAGATTCGAGTTTTCTGGTTTGGCCGATACTCACCGAAGGTTTGTTGAGGGTTTCTCGCTGATAGCAAATACCATGACCAAGTTGTTAAGGAAAGAAGTTCCGCTTTGTTTGGACCGAAAAAGCAGGAAAGCTTCGTTAAGTTAAAGAAGATTTTGACCGAGGCTCCGGTTTTGATTCAACCCGAGGCCGTAAGGAATTCACAGCCTATTGTGATGCATCACATACGGATTGGGATGTGTGCCGATGCAAGAAGGTAAGGTTGTGGCTTACGCTTCTCGACACCGAGGCCACATGAGGTCAACTATCCGACGCACGATTTGGAGCTAGCGGCTGTATTCTTCGCCTTAAAGATTTGGAGGCACTACTTGTACGGAGAGAGATCGATAGTCTACACGGATCATAAGAGTTTGAAGTATCTACTGACTCAGAAGGATTTGAATTTGAGGCGCCGCAGATGGGTTGAGTTGTCGAAAGATTACGATCGCTCGATTGAGTATCATCCGGCAAGGCTAACGTGGTGGCGCACGCGCTGAGCCGTAAGGTTGTTTCGGACTTAAGAGCGATGTTTGCCCATTTGAGCTTGTATGACGATGGGAGTATTCTGGCAGAGTTGCAGGTTAAGCCTACTTGGGTTGAGCAGATCAGAGAGAAACAGTTAGAGGATGAGATTCTGAGTGCGCGAAGGTTACAAGTGCAGGATGGTGGTTTGGAGGGTTACAAACTTGTCTAGTGATGAGGTTCTGTGTTTCCAAGGTAAGGCTTGTATGCCTAAAGATATTGAGCTGAGGCAGAAGATTCTTCAGGACGCACATAGCAGTCCTTATGCTATGCATCCTGGTTGTAGCAAGATGTATAGGGATCTTAGAGAGCGCTTTTGGTGGCGGGCTTGAAGAAAGAGGTGACAGAGTTTGTTAGGAAGTGTCCGACATGTCGCAGTCAAGGTCGAACATCGCTTCTGCCGTGGGTTTGCTTCACCGTGAAGATTCCTCGAAGGAAGTGGGAAAGGATAACCATGGATTTCGCCGCTGATTACCGCTACGCCAAGCAAGAAGGATTCAGCTTGGGTAGTGGTGGATCGTCTGACTAAATCAGCTCATTTCATTCCGTAAGAGTTGACTACTCACTTCGTGAGGTTGACGGCCGTATGTTTCGAGATAGTGAGGTTGCACGGTGTGCCAAGATCGATCATCTCGGATAGGGATCCCGATTTACGCCAAGGTTCTGAAAGCGCTGCATCGTGCTCGGGTACGCTGGTTGGATTTCAAAGACGGCTTTTCACCCGCAATCGACGGACAATCGGAAAGGGTTATTCAGATCTTGGAGGATATGCCGAGGGGTTGTGTTCTGATTTTAGAGGTAGTTGGGAGGAGTTTCTACCATTAGTCGAGTTTGCCTACAACAACGAGCTACTAAGCGAGCATCAAGATGGCACCATATGAGGCGTTGTATGGTAGGAAGTGTCGATCACCTACGTGTTGGACGAAATTAGGTGAACGCCAGCTTGTTGGGACCCGAGTTGGTTGGTCGAGACCGAAGACAAGGTTAAGTTGATTCAGTGCTCTGGTTGAAGGAAGCTTCGGACCGGCAGTAAGTCTTATGCCGATCTTAAGCGGAGAGACATAGAGTTTTCTGTGGGGATCAAGTTTTTCCAAGGTCTCGCCATGGAAGAAGGTTTTGAGGTTCGGAAAGAAAGGCAAGCTAAGTCCGAGGTTTATTGGGCCGTATAAGGTTTTGAGACGAGTGGGACCAGTGGCGTATCACCGGAGTTGCCGCAGAGCTTAGTCGATTCACGACGTATTTCACGCTTTGATGCTTCGACGTTATCGCTCGGATCCGTCGCATGTGGTAGCAAAGGGAAGAGATCGAGGTAAATCTAGATTTGACTTTGGAAGAAGAACCCGTGCGATTCTTGATCGGGATGTGAAGGTTCTGCGTAGAAAGTCCGTGCCTTTGGTTAAGGTTCTTTGGCGGAATCATGGCGTGGAAGAAGCCACGGGGAACCCGAGGATATGATGAGACAAAGAGCACCGCAACTCTTTTGATCGTGTAATTTCGAGGCCGAAATTATTTTAAGGGGGTAGAACTGTAATATCCCGGTTGGGGGCTATTTTGTTGTTGCATGATATTGCACGTGTTGGTGTGCTATGTTGCTATTTCTATGTTTTAGGGGCTTAGTTGTAGGCTAGGAGTATGCCCGAGGGAATGGGAAAAATTTAGTTTTTGAGCTTTAGGTGTAGGGAGTCGATGGAGCCGAGGGATATGTATTTTATTTGGTGCTTGTTGCACAAGTGAGGAGCTGGCAAAGTGGCAAGGCATGCGCTACTTGGGAGCTAGGTGTGGCGTCAACTGCATGAGGTGGAGGTCTTGTGTTCAAGCCGCAAAGACCTCACATTTTGGCTTCCATTTTGGACGGCATGGAGGAAGAGGTAGAAGGCAATTCGAATTCTTCCTTGGACTTGGTCTACACATTCAAATGGAGGGTGGAGAGGAAGTTTAGGAGGAAGACTTGGTCAAGCAAGTTTGAAGGAGTGGTGGTGAGTGAATGGGGAGACTTGGCTGAATTTTTAGGAGGAGTTTGGGGGGAGGACGGCTTGGTGTGAGAAGTGACTATGCCGAAAATGCTTTTGGCATTTCTAGTGTTTTTCTTTCATTTTCTGGTCTTGGTATGTCTAGCTAAAATTCTCCCTTTTGGTCAAGTTGTTAGCCGAATGTCGAGAGTTTCTTCTTTGTTACCAATATTCAAGTAAGTCTTCCATTTCTTCCTTGAAACCGAAAGTGTAAGCAACATACACCTTAGCCAAACTTGCCTTTGTTTCTCTTAATTCCAATATAGCCGAATGCTCTCTTCTCTCCCTCTCATAATTTCTTTATTTTCATAAGAGCCTAAACTTACCATTTCCTTCTCAATCGAATTCTCCATTCATCTTCTCCATTCTTTTTATGTCTCTGAACTTACCTTGTCCCTAAAACCAAAATCTCCATTCATCTATTCCATTTCTTTTTCTCCAAAACCTAAAAGCACCTATCTCTCTTTTCCATTTTCTTCTCTTCTCAAGACCTTGGCCGATTCTCTTTTCTTTTGGACACAAAATTCTTTTGCTTATTCTAGCCGAATCTCTTTTCTCTTCTATTAGTCTTTAACTTAGCCGAATATCTCCCTTCTCCCGGTGGTTGTGTAGGCCGATATCGGTTGGTGTTGGGTAAGTGCTAGGCCGAATGGCCATTTCTTCCTCTCTTATGATTTATCGGTTTTGGTTGGGTTAATAGTCGATTTTGGGCATATGTTGAAAGGAGTTAATCTCTTATGTGGAATCGAATTCATGATAGGGCCTTCGGATTTTGGAAGTAATCAAGAGGAGTCTTCCTTCTTTGTAAACCGATTAGTAAGTAGAGGGTAAGTGATTGGTATATTATTGTTAGTTCAATCTTTTGATTTCGATTAAGTCAAAGGTGATTGGAGATTAACTACTTGTTTCATTAGGGTGCCGATTGTTAAAGGAGAATCATCGTTGATTCGAGATTTGGTAGGAAACCAAATCAAGTGCAAAGGTAAGGGTTGATAATGACTCCTGTTGGCTTAAAAGTCCTTGGCCGAATGGTCTTGAGTATCTAACCCCTATGTTTGGCCGATTCTAGGAGCAAGGAGTTTAAAGATTGTAGATCTTTTCTTTGGGATTAGGGCCCTCGTTATTCCAGGTGTGTAACTAACACACCCATACTTAGTAATATTATTAATAACTCTGATTGCTTTGTAAAACCAAAACAGTATGATGGATTAATTGGTACCCAAGTGGGGTATATGTACGGATCCGGGTAAGTCCGTAGCATTACGAGTTCTACTGATGTATACTCAATATTATGATCTATGTTATGTATGCTATGAGATATAATGCTTGGCATGTTGGCATGATATGCATGACTTGTATGAGATGCATGATCACATGAGTATGGCATGATGATGGGTGATATGAGTGGAGGGAGGATGATGATATCCGTGTCTTTGGGACACTGTGTCTTTGGGACACCAGAGGTTTGGCACCTCCAGTGGTTTGGTACCACAGTGATATTTTGTGACTTTGGGTCACCAGAGGTTTGGCACCTCGTCTCGTCCCAGTGGCTTAGTACCACAAAGGGGTTGGCCCCACGCTGATTATACGGGATTGACGCCAGTGATTTGGTATCACACGATGGGTTGGCCCCATCATCGGATTTGTGGATCATGCGGTCACGCGATTTGGTATCACATTGTGTCTTTGGGACACCGAGGTTTGGCACCTCATTGCGACTCGTCCTCGTGGTTAACACCACCGTGGGTTGGCCCCACTTTGAGATATGGGATCGTCTGCGCTAGTGATTTGGTATCACGCGATGGGTTGGCCCCATCATCGGATTATTCGTGACTTTGGGTCACCAAAGTGGTTTGGCACCACACTTATGGATATCGTGACTTTGGGTCACCAAGGTTTGGCACCACCAAAGGTTTGGTACCACACCAGGGGTAGAAAAGGCGATATGGATGGTTAGGATCGGGTTGCATTAATCATGTTGCTATGTATGATGTGTGTTAGCATGTTGTTTTATCGGGAGCAGATTTATGCACCGAGTCATTCGACTCACCCTCTCCTTTGACATCTCAGTGACACTTAGACGCGGACATGGAGCCGGGATGGACTCGGGTGCTCATGCCACGCTTAATAAAGTTTTACTCGGACTTTATAATTTGGGTACTTTAGCTTGCTTTTTATTATTTGGGTTTTGTTTTGGATTGTAAAAGGCCTTTAAATTATGTTTTATGATGTTTATGCTTTAAATAGACTTTAATATGCCTTAACAAAATAAGTGGGTTGGAATTTTACTAAAATTTGGAAAGACAATGATTTAAAAACTATAACGCAAAGTGTTTTAAACTATACCATCTGGTATCTCACCATGACTTGCATTAGAAACTCAAACGATTTCCAAATCGAACTCGATTTTCTACCAAAGTTAAAATGTCTTAAGTAACACTAAGAAACTATTTGAATAATGAAATGGAATAAACTCGTTTTAACTACATCTTTTGGTTAAGCTTTCAAAATTTTTGGGTTTGCTAAATACACCACCTGATTTCAAACAAGCCTACTCAAATTTTCTTCAAATACACTATATAGTGAAGTGTTTACATCCTCGCTTTTAAACGAAAAACCTAAACCTCCCAAGTACGTTTTCCCCGTAACATACCAGATTCGGTCGTGGTGTATTGACCGGGTTTGGGGTGTTACAGAAAGAGTTTCGGTCAACACTCATCTTTTTGGTAAAGATGATACACGGTTCTGGTAGGGGGATTTTGGGAGCCAATTTGCTATAGCCTTTTTGCAAAATTGTGCATGAGAGGTAGTTTCTTTTTGAACATTTTTTTTGGTGTCTCTTTTCCAATTTTTTTCCCTTGGCCGAAACACTCAAATTATTTTGGTTCTTTTTCCTTTGTTTTACCGAATTACTCAAGACAATTTGGTCATCTTCTCCTTGGTGATTAGCCGAAACCCCCTAACACTATTTTTCCATCTTTCTTTTTTTTCTCACCATTTCTTCAACCTCTCTTTTCTTCTTCTCAGTTGACAACTTTGATTGGTCGAATCTTCCTTGCCCTTTTCTCTTCAATAGCCGAATCTTTAACATCTTCTCTCTTCTCCATTCTTGCGTGTTGGACATTTCTCCTTGGTTGAATCGGGTAAGGGTTTCATTTCTATTTCTTCCATTTTCTTTTCTTCCTAGCCGAATGTGTGTCCATCACTATTCGGTTGTTCTACTTTGTTTCTAAATCGAAACATCACTCTCTCCTACACTCTCATATTGTGATCAATTCTTTTTTGTAGTGTTATAGTGGGTGGCCGAATACCACATCATTGTCGATTCATCTCTAGTCATAAGTCTAATCGGTGGGAATCAGGTTCATCATCGATTAAGGTAAGGAGTCTCTTCATAGTCCATTCGATATCGCTACTCGGTTATTGTGTTAATCGGATTGAAAGTTTGACTAATTGATTATTATAGGGACTAGATCGTTCATTCTTATCTACTCATTGACCCTTCAAAAGTAGTGGTAAGCCGAAACCTTTTCCTTAGACAATCATTTTCAATCATCGTAATATCGTTCTGACAAAGACTTTTCCAATGGAGGCAAGTGGTAGCGATTTGAAAAGAAAATCGATAGGAGAGCAAAAAGGGAGTGGATTTGCGATTCCTACTCCTAAGTTCAAGCGTAGGGCGGTATCGGCGGTTCGGGATTTTCCACCAGGTTGTGGACCATTATCCGGTGAGAATAGGCAAATCGTGGTCGTTCACGATACTAAGGGTAAGCATTTTAGATCGCCTGATTTAGTTTTGGATTAATAAAATCTTGTTTGTTGGTTAATCGAGTGTAATGGTGATTTAGGTGCCGACGATCAAGAAGGGTTATTCCTCACCGTAATCAGGTGTGTAATCTCACACCGAAATTCCGTAGATTCGTGATTCACTACAATGATTGTATGAATAGATCGTTGTCATTTACAAGTCTAAAAAAATGTATAATAGCATAAAACGAGTAATTGGCTTAAACGACATTAATTCTAAGATCTATCAAAATCGGTGTTAATCGGTCCAATTTACCAAAATGCCCTTATGGGTCGATTTACCAAAATGCCCCTATGGGCCGATTTACCAAAATGCCCCTACGGGCTGATTTGCTAGAATGCCTTAGTGGGCCGAATTTCCAAAGAACTATAATGGGTCGATTCACCTTAATAAATTACTTGATTAGTGGTTGATATTTATATGTGGATGTTTTATGTTATATTATTATGTAAGTAGCATTTTTTCATATTGCATGGGATGGGAAAATTGTATGGAGGGCAGTGTAGCCTGGTGGCATTGCCACAATTTGTATATTATTGTGCTTAAATATTATTTCGGTGGCTTGACCACAAAATACTATATGATAGCAGTTTGACTACAAATTTTGGTGTGAGCGGGCGGGTGGGTTGACTTGATCCCCACAGTGTGATTGGTCGGTCGGGGTGTGATGGATGGATGGGTTGGGTTGCATACATATACTTCATTTTAATTATTACTATGTAAATGGGCTTAGGCCCAAGATTATGCTATGCGGGTTCAGGACCAGTGGATGACGGTAAGGGGATTATACACTGAGGTCTTATGACTCACCCCTTTCTTTCTTAACCCTTGCAGGTAATGCTCCGTAATGAGGACTTGGGCCCATGGATGACTCGGTGGAGGCCATACTTTGGAAATAATATTTTCAAATATTAGTAAACTACTTTCCCGCTTTATTTCACTATTATTACTATTTTGGATTTTAAGTTGTAATAAGGCCTCTGGAATATTTTTATCTTGCTTTATGTTTAGTCGTACTTATTATCTTGCTTGAATTGTTTTAAAATGGGGATTTTTCTAAAATCATAAATAACGGTTTCCAAAATTGATTAACAAATGGTTTTCATAATAAATATGCACTAATAATTTAACTCGGATTCTATTTCAAATTATCAACGTCATTTCTCAAAAGTCACGGTTTTAAAGTTCACTAGTTCGATTTTTGATTCATCAATCAACCTCTCAAAATTGGTAGTGTTTTATCAAATATTTATAACCAAACTTGTTTTCTTGACCATGACTAAATAACGCCTATTTTAGTAAGAATCACATGTTCTTTATACGTTTTCTTCATGTGGCATGTTAGATCCGGTCATACCGCATGGGCTGAGTTTGAGGTGTTACATTTTATGGTATCAGAGCCGGTTACAAAACTTAGCTGTGGTTTGGGTTCAAAAGCGTTTTCCAAAGCTGTTTGAATTTTTAATTTATAAACACATGTTTTAGAAGAAGTATGGCACCACGGAGATCCGGCACCAAGTTAGTAAGTTTTGTTTTCATTTTATGATTATTAAGGTATGACTGTAGTAAGAAAACTTCAAAAAATAGAAATACTCTAGAACTTTTAGCTTTAGGAGCTGAAACCATAGAGATTGAGACTTTAGGATATGTTTTGCGAAAACAAATTTACTTCTTATACTCCATAAAACATTATTTAATAAACACTGAATAAGCATACTGATTCATAAGACTCTTAATCAGATTAAATCGACTTAGCAAACATGAGCCCTAGAGGATGTGGACGCGGTAGACGTGGCCGTGGTAGAGGCCGAGGTGCTAGAGTTGTATTTGAGGCATTGGGACATATGCCGGAAATGGACGTATGTGCATCACCTGTGACTGAAACTGGGTCACACGATCGAATGAGAGAGGACGACGCTCTGTCCCAAGCGATGTTGCGGGTACTGGAAAGGGTCGTTGGGGAAAGAACTGGGTCGACAGCTCGTGGGTCGATATCGAAGCGACTCAGATCGAATGGGGCCAAAGTCTTTAGGGGTATTTTGGGTGTAGCCCCAAGTGTAGCGGAGTACTGGCTTGAGGTGGTGGAGCAGATTATAGACGATCTGGATTGCACAACTGAGCAGAAACTGAAAGGGGTTGTGTCATTGCTGAGAGATGAGGCGTATCAGTGGTGGCTCACTGTTCGGGAAGGCACTCAGTGATCAGATTACAGGGATTTCTTTAAGACAAAGATTCCAGGAAAATATGTCGGGGCTAGTTATGTGGATGCCAGAAGGAAGGAATTCCTGAATCTGGTACAAGAAGGTAGGTTTGTGGCATCTTACGAGGCAGAGTTTCTGCGTCTGAGTCGGTATGCCCAGGGTATAGTGCCGACTGATCATGAACGCTGTGTGCGTTTTGAGGATGGATTGCGTGATAAGTTGCGTGCACCGATAGCCCCACGTAAGGAGAGAATTTTGCCACACTGGTGGAAAAAGCTAAGATTGCTGAAGAAGTAAAGCATTCGGAACGGCAAAATTGAGACAAGGATAGGGGCAGGAACAAGAGAGACTCTGGGTATTCAGGTCCTGCTAGAGGATTTTAGAAAAGGCCTAAGAATCTGGAGCCAGCTTGAGTGAAAGTTCCATCTACTACCAATCAGTTACAGCCTTGCGTGGATTGTGGGAAACATCACTCCGGTGAATGCTGGAAGAGAACTGGTGGTTGTTTTAGATGTGGATCCAAGGACCATCGGTTTAGGGATTGCCCTCGAAAGCCAGATCAAACTCAGGCAGTTCATAATAGATTTGCGCAATGATCAAGGCGCCAAAGAAACACCGAAAGGCCATGGGCCAGGTCGAGGTGGTAATGGTGTAGGACGAGGTCAAGGTGCACTGGGTAGAGGTACCGGTAATAGGGGTAACACGGAGGCGATACAGCCAGGGTTGGTCTATGCGGTCAGGTGCCGAGAGGATGGCAATGCACCGGACATCATAACCGGTAAGTTCTTCATATCTGATGTACCTATTACCGCTTTGATAGACATTGGATCCACCCATTCGTATGTTGCATGTGCTGTGTCTGGAACTCTGAATATTCAATCTGAGATTACTGCTAGAGAAACAACTGTAATTATCCATTTAGGACAGTCGGTGGTAGTAAATAAGTTGTTTAGGGATGTGCCCTTAGAGGTTCAGGGGGTAATATTTCTTACGGATTTGATGGAACTGCCGTTCGGGGAGTTCGATCTTATTTTGGGCATGGACTAGCTGGTTAAACATCGTGCGAACTTGGACCGTACTTTGCCGCAGCGTATGGTACTAAGAACTTCGGAGGATAAAGAAGTGATGATGATAGGTGAAAGAAGAAATTATCTATCTAATGTGGTATCTGCTTTAAAGGCAGAAAGGTTGGTTCGAAAGGGGTGTGGAGCGTTCATAGCCTTTATCAGTGCTTTGGATGCCAAAGAGTTGTCAAGTGAGAGTGTTAGAATGGTGAAATAGTTTTCGACGCCTTTCCCGAGGAGCTTCCGTGATTGCCTCCAGATCGGAGGTAGAATTTGGTATTGAGTCGCTGCCGTGAATGGCTCCGGTGTCCATTGCTCCTTACAGAATGGCACCGAAGGAGCTTGTGGAACTTAAGGCTCAAATTCAGGAGTTGATGGATCGTGGATTTATTCGACCAAGTGTGTCACCGTGGGGAGCACCAGTTTTATTCGTTATGAAAAAGGATGGATCGATGCGTATGTGCATCAATTATAGATAACTGAATAAGTTGACGATCAAGAAGAAGTATCCGTTACCGAGGATCGATGATCTGTTCGATCAGTTGCGAGGAGCTTCAGTTTTCTTGAAGATAGACTTGAGATCGGGGTATCACCAGCTTAGGGTTAAGGAGGCAGATATTCACAAGACTACGTTTCGAACCAGATATGGGCATTATGAGTTCTTAGTGATGCCGTTCGGGTTGACTAATGCACCACCGCATTTATGGACATGATGAACCGAGTCTTCCAACCTTACCTAGACCGATTTGTGGTTGTGTTCATAGATGACATCCTGGTGTACTCAAAGACCAAGAAGAGCATGATTCGCATCTACGGGTAGTATTGCGATTTTGAGGAGAAGCAACATATGCCAAATTCGGTAAGTGTGAATTTTGGTTGAAGGAGGTGACCTTTTTGGGGCATGTTGTGTCCGCCAAGGAATTAGAGTTGATCCCCTAAGGTCGAGGTCGTGTTGGATTGGAAGCCACCAAGTCGCGGGCGTAAATTCGAGTTTTCTAGGTTTGGCCGGGGTATTACAGCAATTTGTTGAGGGTTTTTGTTGATTGCTACACCCTTAACTAAGCTGCATTGCGTAAAGGAGTACCGCTTGTGTGGTCGGATAAGCGTGAAAGAGAGCTTTGAGAAATTGAAGAAGATTCTCGGCGAGCGCGCATATTGATTCAACCCGAGGTCGGGTAAAGAGTTTATTGTGTATTGTGATGCGTCACACACGGGCTTAGGATGTGTGTTGATGCAAGGGTGAAAAGTGGTAGCTTATGCATCTCGTCCAATTAAGGCCGCATGAGGTAAACTATCCCACTCATGATTTGGAGTTAGTGCAGTGGTGTTTGCTCAAAGATTTAGAGACACTATCTGCATGCGGGAGAAGTCGATTATCTACACGGATCATAAGAGTCTCAAGTACCTCTTTAAAAGGAGTTGAACTTAAGACAATGGAGGTGGATAGAATTGTTGAAGGATTATGACTTCTCAATCGAGTATCACCTGTAAAGCTAACGTAAGTTGCGGATGCGCTGAGTCGTATGGTGGTATCGAATTTGAGAGCGATGGTCGCTCATCTCACCTTTTTATGAAGATGGTAGTCCATTAGCCGAACTTCAAGTAAAGCCAGCATGGGTAAGCCGAGATTAAGGAAAAGCAAAGTTGTTAGATGAAAGGTTGGGTTCTCGACTTCAAAGAAGTGGAAAGTGGTGAGATAGGGGATTTTGGATTAAATAGTGATGGAGTATTGTGTTTCCGTGGAAGAGTTTGTATGCCCAGGGATTCAGAATTGAGACAAATGATTCTGCGTGAGGCACATAGTAGCCTATATGCTATGCACCCCAGAGGAAATAAGATGTACCGAGACCTCCGTGAGCAGTATTGGTGGCCACGGTTGAAACGAGAGGTTACTGACTTCGTGAGCAAGTACTTGACATGTCAGCAGGTGAAGGCGGAGCATCAACTGCCTTCAGCGTTATTGCAACCGATGAAAATTCCACTATGGAAATGGGAAAGGATAACGATGGATTTTGTTAGTGGGTTACCCTTAACGCCTACTAAGAAAGATTCAGTATGGGTGATAGTGGATCGGTTAACGAAGTCTGCCCATTTCCTACCTGTTCGTACAGATTATACGTTGCAGAATTTGGCCAAGATGTATATAGCAGAAGTCGTGAGGTTGCATGGGGTACCAGTGTCGATTATATTTGACAGGGATCCTAGGTTTACATCACGGTTCTGGAAGGCTCTACATGAAGCTTTGGGTAGAAGGCTAAATTTCAGCACGACGTTTCATCCGCAGACTTATGGTCAGTTGGAGAGAGTAATCCAGATTCTAGAAGACATGTTAAGAGGCTGTGTGATCGACTTCAGGGGTAGCTGGGAAGATTTTCTACCATTGGAAGAGTTTGCATACAACAACAAACTATCAATCCAAAGATCCGGATGGCACCCTACGAGGCGTTGTATGGTCGTGAGGTGTCGACTCCTACTTGCTGGACTAAGTTGGGGGAGCGACAGTTATTGGGTCCAGAGTTGATCTCAGAGACGGAGGAAAAAGTTAAGATAATTCGGGCACGGTTAAAAGAAGCTTTGGACAGATAGAAATCATACGCAGATCTGAAGCGAAAGGAGATAGAGTTCTCTGTGGGTGATCAGGTCTTTTTGAAGGTCTCACCTTGGAAGAAGATCCTAAGATTTGGACGGAAAGGCAAGTTGAGCCCTAGGTTCATCGGACCATACCGTGTATTGAAGCGTGTTGGGCCAGTGGCTTATCAGCTTGAGTTACCTCCGGAGTTAGGTCAGATACATAGTGTATTCCATGTCTCTATGTTAAGGCATTATCGTTCGGATCCGTCTCATGTTGTTCCAGTGGAGGAAGTTGAGATAAGACCTGACTTTTCTTTTGAAGAAGAACCAGTGCAGATTTTAGATCGGGATATTAAGGTGCTGAGAAGGAAGTCGGTTCCGTTAGTAAAAGTATTATGGCGTAATCACGGGACAGAGGAAGCTACATGGGAGCCAGATGACACAATACGGTAGCAATATCCTCATCTATTTTAATCAGGTAAATTTCGAGGCTGAAATTTTCTTTAAGGGGGTAGAATTGTAACATCCTGAACTTCGAGATTTTATGTTTTGCCTTATACCTCGTGAAAGGCTAGTTTAGAATGTTAATTGTGTATGTTTAGGGGTCCTAAGAAGGTTTGGGGTTAAGTTGGGCCTTAGTAAAATTTTTGTGTTTAAGCACTTTAAGTAGAGAAGGTAAGTGGCATCATGACTTAAGGAAATAAGTGTGTATTTTGCTAGCATAAGATGAGCTAGTAGTAGAGTGGTGTGGCGTCACATGAAGAGGCTTAAGGGGTGGAGTTCGAATCCCACCTTTTGCAAAATTTTTGGATTAATTTTGTGCTCCTATTCCAAAGTGTCGGCCATGGTTCTAAATATGGTAAGGGAGACTTTTTATTGATTGAAAGATGACTAAGGAATATGGTAAGGAGGAAGACAAGGGAAAAAGAAGGAAAGAAATCAAAGGAAGGGATAAGGGAGGGGGACATGTTGTCCGAATATTAGGAGTTGCCTAAGGAAAGAGTTTTGGTCAACACTCATCTTTTTGGTAAAGATGATACACGATTTTGGTAGGGGGATTTTGGGAGCCAATTTCATATAGCCTTTTTGCAAAATTGTGCATGAGAGGTAGTTTCTTTTTGAACATTTTTTTTGGTGTCTCTTTTCCATTTTTTTTCCCTTGGCCGAAACACTCAAATTATTTTGGTTCTTTTTCTTTTGTTTTGCCGAATTACTCAAGACAATTTGGTCATCTTCTCCTTGGTGATTAGCCAAAACCCCCTAACACTATTTTTCCATCTTTCTTTCTTTTTCTCACCATTTCTTCAACCTCTCTTTTCTTCTTCTTAGTTGACAACTTTGATTGGTCGAATCTTTCTTGCCCTTTTCTCTTCAATAGCTGAATCTTTAACATCTTCTCTATTCTCCATTCTTGCGTGTTGGACATTTCTCCTTGGTTGAATCGGGTAAGGGTTTCATTTCTACTTCTTCCATTTTCTTTTCTTCCTAGCCGAATGTGTGTCCATCACTATTCGGTTGTTCTACTTTGTTTCTAAATCGAAACGTCAGTCTCTCCTACACTCTCATATTGTGATCAATTCTTTTTCGTAGTGTTATAGTGGGTGGTCAAATACTACATCATTGCCGATTCATCTCTAGTCATAAGTCCAATCGCTGGGAATCGGGTTCATCATCGATTAAGGTAAGGAGTCTCTTCATATTCCATTCGATATCGCTACTCGGTTATTGTGTTAATCGGATTGAAAGTTTGACTAATCGATTATTATAGGGACTAGATCATTCGTTCTTATCTACTCGTTGACCCTTCGGAAGTAGTGGTAAGCCGAAACCTTTTCCTTAGACAATCGTTTTCAATCATCGTAATATCGTTCTGACTAAGACTTTTTCAATGGAGGCAAGTAGTAGCAATTTGAAAAGAAAATCGATAGGAGAGCAAAAAGGGAGTGGATTTGTGATTCCTACTCCTAAGTTCAAGCGTAGGACGGTATCGACGGTTCGGGATTTTCCACCGGGTTGTGGACCATCATCCGGTGAGAATAGGCAAATCGTGGTCATTCACGATACTAAGGGTAAGCATTTTAGATCGTCTGATTTAGTTTTAGATTAATAAAATCTTGTTTGTTAGTTAATCGAGTGTAATGGTGATTTAGGTGCCGACGATCAAGAAGGGTTAGTCCTCACCGTAATTAGGTGTGTAATCTCACACCAAAATTCCGTATATTCGTGATTCACTACAATGATTGTATGAATAGATCGTTGTAATTTACAAGTCTAAAAAAACGTAAAATAGCATAAAACGAATTGGCTTAAACGACGTTAATTCTAAGATCTATCAAAATCGGTGTTAATCGGTACAATTTACCAAAATCTCCCTATGGGCCGATTTACCAAAATGCCCTTATGGGCCGATTTACCAAAATGCCCCTACGGGCCTATTTGCTAGAATGCCTTAGTGGGCCGAATTTCCAAAGAACTATAATGGGTCGATTAACCTTAATAAATTACTTGATTAATGGTTGATATTTATATGTGGATGTTTTATGTTATATTATTATATACTAGCATTTTTACATATTACATGGGATGGGAAAATTGTATGGAGAGCAGTGTAGCCTGGTGGCATTGCCACAATTTGTATATTATTGTGCTTAAATATGATTTCGATGGCTTGACCACAAAATACTATATGATAGCAGTTTGACTGCAAATTTTGGTGTGAGCGGCGGGGTGGGTTGACTTGATCCCCACAGGTGTGATTGGCTGGTCGGGGGTGTGATGGATGGATGGGTTAGGTTGCATATATATACTTCATTTTAATTATTACTATGTAAATGGGCTTAGGCCCAAGATTATGCTATGCGGGTTCAGGCTCAGTGGATGATGGTAAGGGGATTATACACTGAGTTCTTGTGACTCACCCCCCTTCTTTCTTAACCCTTGCAGGTAATGCTCCGTAATGAGGACTTGAGCCCATGGATGACTCGGTGGAGGCCATACTTTGGAAATAATATTTTCAAATATTATTACTATTTTGGGTTTAAAGTTGTAATAAGGCCTCTGGAATATTTTTATCTTGCTTTATGTTTAGTCGTACTTATTATCTTGCTTGAATTGTTTTAAAATAGGGATTTTCCTAAAATAATAAATAACAGTTTCCAAAATTGATTAACAAATGGTTTTCATAATAAATATGCACTAATAATTTAACTCGGATTCTATTTCAAATTATCAACGTCATTTCTCAAAAGTCACGGTTTTAAAGTTCACTAGTTCGATTTTTGATTCATCAATCAACCTCTCGAAATTAGTAGTGTTTTATCAAATATTTATAACCAAACTTGTTTTCTTGACCATGACCAAATAACGCCTATTTTAGTAAGAATCACATGTTCTTTATAAGTTTTCTTCATGTGACATGTCAGATCCGGTCATACCGCATGGGCCGGGTTTGGGGTGTTACATCTGACATCTAAAAATGTGTTTTCATATAGTAATGGATCCCGATCGAGCCGTAGCTGATGACGTCGAGAGTGTAGCACCTGCTCCCGCGCCAGGGACAGCGCCGATAGATTCTCGACCTACTTCGAGTAATCCAGAGGGGGAGGCTAGACAAGCCTTCTACCAAATGATGAATGATTGGTTTACACAGTATATCCAGACTAATCCGACTGCACAACAAACTCCACCCCCAAATAATCCATCTCTGATACCTGTGGTACCTCCGATGATTGATCCGATGAGATTTTATAAGCCTCCTGTTGGTAAAATCAGAAAGCACGGGGCTAAGGAATTCAGAGCTACTGATGATGATGATGCTGAGCGAGCTGAATTCTGGCTTGATAATACTATCTGTATGTTTGATGAGTTATCTTTTACCCTGGATGAGTGTTTAAAATGTGCTATATCCTTGCTACGAGACACCGCATATCACTGGTGGAATACACTAGTATCGGTGGTCCCAAAAGAGATAGTGACGTGGGAATTCTTTCAGATTGAGTTCCGTAAGAAATACATCAGCCAGAGATTTATCGACCAGAAACGTAAAGAATTTCTGGAATTGAAACTGAGTCGTATGACTGTAACTGAGTATGAACGGAAATTTGTGATACTAAGTCGATATGCTTGTGAATGTGTTTCAACCGAAGCTATCATGTCTAAAAGATTCGAAGACGGTTTGAACGAAGACATTAAATCGTTGGTTGGTATACTTGAAATTAAAGAGTTCGTTGTACTTGTTGAGCGAGCCTGCAAAGACGAAGAGCTTGGGAAAGAGAAAAGAAAAGTTGATTTTGAAGCCAGAGATTCCCGTAAAAGATCATCGAGTAAGACTTTTCACTCAGCATTAAAGAAGTTCAGAGATGATTCATGAACACCCCGTACCCGGGTTCTATGCCAGAACCGGGCCCGAGGTGTCACCATACAAAAATCCTCATAATCGCCACTCAGGCTCATCGTGACTACTCTCTTAAGTCACCCCAACGACCACAGTCTCGACTTACGAGGCCTCTCTCATACACTCGAGGGCTCTCGAGACTAATCTGGAACTTTTACAATTCTTAAAATTTTTCTCTTTTGTACAGGTCTCACACGCCCATGTCTTCAACCTGTGCATAAAAACCCAAGCATTCTGCCAATGCCCCCTACGGCTAGGAAACGCCCGTGATCCTCAACCATGGTGAATACTGATTACTCTCACACGGCCTCAAAGCCTAGTCACATGCCCGTGTGGCTAGCCTGTGGCCAACACTGATTAAACTCACATGGCCATGGCACGCCCGTGGCCTTAGCCCGTGTGTAAAACCTTGACATACTGACTTGCATTACACGGCCTGGGGCACACGCCCGTTTTCTAATCGTGTGTCTTGCACGGCTTCAACATACGGCCGTGGGATTTGCCCATGGCCTATCCTGACTTATGGAACAAAGGTGCAAGGTACGCACGGCCTAGACACACGCCCGTGTGTCTGTCCGTGTGGGCACTTAGAGGCTATCTACCAAGCCTTTTACCACTCTCAATTTCATGCATTCTTATGCCATTTCAAAACATTTTCAGATCATCAATTAAAACACATGAATTAAAGACATTTAATCATTAAAGAGATAAAGTCTTCATCCCATACACTAGGGAGAACTATTCCCAATACAATTACAAGCAACTTAAGCCATCATCTATGGCTATACATAACCAAACTCTAAGTTCTCTTATAGGCCAACACAATTGGGCTACATCAATTAGGACTTAATCAACTTTAAAGGAATCCCTATACATGCCATGACTCATAAGAACTCAATACACCATACCTAGAGTCTACTCGATAGTGTGAAAATATCTCCGGCGGCCTTCAACCCGAGCTAGTTAATGTAACCTATAAGAGATGAGAAAAGTAAAGGAGTAAGCAATAATGCTTAGTAAGCTCATCTGCATAATATATCAAATATTGATATTCATTGAATATACAAAATTACAAAGTCTCCTGAAGAGTGTCTCTCATAAACTCATGGTTACTTACTCGACCATTCTCGAAACTTACTCATTCAATCTCTTACCACCTTCTTACCATATCACAAGCCAATTCGCTCGTTTAATCAGCATACGTTCCTGCACTGATCATCACAAGATCATACAAAACAACACATCATGCATTCTCCATAAACCACTCATACTACAAATCTCTCGGTGGTTACACTTAGCCCGTCATTGAATCTCTTATAGGGTGGTATCGCACACAGCCCACCAATCATTTATAGGTGATGGTATCACACATAGCCCATCGATTAATAATCAATAAGATGATATCGCACATAGCTCACCGTTATTTACGTTCATGGATAATAATTCACAAATATATCTCTATTTCAAATGTTCATTCAAGAACATCCTCACATGTTTCCGTTTTTACTTAACTTTCTACGATACTTGTTCTCATTCACACAGTGCATCCACTACACATACCCCACTAGGGGTTCATCATTTATTGAATTCATCTCAATTCAGTTCCACACATACTTGTGCTACTCATGGTACAACCACATACATTGAATCATTCGAATAGCTAATTAACTCTCTTGAGTCTCATGCACATAGTTCTCATTGTTATCATACCCCAATAGGGTCTTACATACATTAACATATCGATGCCATGTACCTGACATGGTCTTATGTGAATTCTTACACCGAGGCCATATTCCAATATGGTCTTACTCGAGACTTTAACCATCATCCTAGCATACTATACACCTTTCCCATTACTCTAAATTCAATTCCATTGACATCTCATCGAGAGACATTTCATACATTCATATAGTAATATACATTCCATACAACATTTGAATACTAAATAAGCTCATACGTGATTGCAACTTCACAAATGAACTTACCTCGATGTCAAAAGAGCCAAAAAGGACTTTTTGCCCACATTTCTCTTTTCATCCGTTCTAGGTCTGAAACTCATTTTTCTTTGATCTAGAACAATGAAATTTACTCATTTAATCACTTAATGATCGTATTACAACATAATCTCTACTTAGGCAAAAATGACCATTTTGCCCCTATACTTTGGCAAAATTACAATTTTGCCCCTAGGCTCGTAAATAAATTTTCATCACAATTTCTTGTTAAACAAGCCTAGCTGAACATTTAATCCTCTTACAACTATTCTCAATTCCATCAATTTCATGCCTTAATGAACAAATTACAACTTTTGCATTTTAGTTCCAAATAGGTGTTTTCATAACAACACCTTTCACAAAAGTTGTTTCTCATCATCCTATCATTCATTTTCTTTCATAAAAACTCATCAAACAACATAAACTCTCTCATGGCAAGTCCCTAGACTTTCAACCATATTGCAAACTAGTCCCCTCTTTAGAGAGCTTAAGCTTTGGGGACTCCAAAAGTACAAAAATTATCAACTAAAGCCATCAAAATCACTTACTTGTGAGGAGGATTGCTTGCTGAAATTTTAAGCTTCAAAAACCCCTCCCATGGCTGGTACTTTCGGTTGGAGAAGAAAAATAAATAAAAAAGATGACAACTTTTACTTATCTCCTCTTATTTTATTCATTTTCTCCAACTCATAACACTAACTTTTAATCACAATAAATGCAGTTGTCCCCTTTAACTTCTTTGACCGGCCAAGCCACTTTACAAGGCCAAATTAACATTTGGGACCCCCACCTTATAATCCATAGCTACTTGGCACCTTTGGCAAAAAAATGGAACTTTTGTACTTTATGCGATTTAGTCCTTTTTCGCAATTAAGTTAGAAATCGCTAAAATTAAGGCACCAAAATTTTCATGCATCCTTAAAAACATGTAACACATAACATATCATGAAAATAATTTTCTCTAACCTCAAATTAGTGATTCCGAGATCACTGTTCTGACTAGCTCCTAAATCAGGCTATTACAATTCTCCCCCCTTAGGGATTTTCGTCCCCGAAAATCTAATCAGGAGGAGTTGCTACCGACATTCTTAAAATGTTTCCATCTAATCTTCAAAATCACAAATGCACTTATCCTCAAATTCCTCTTGCCGATAACTCTTAAGCTGTGATACATAAGATCGAAACTTAACTTGAGACCTAGGTTATTCTTCCTTTGGGGCTTATACTATATCCAGAAATCCACTAATTTGGAACTCCGTACATGCCCAAATGATCGTTCGGATCTTCACTGGTTGATTCACTACAATTTGAATGACATTCCCCTCCTTGGGAATTTTGTCAAACCAAATTTGAAATCTATAAGGTTTCATCTCACTTTCTCATTAAAGCATTCACCGACTGTAATAGTCCTGACTTGTACGCTTTGAAAACTTAGCTTTTAGTGATCAACTACTTCTGACCATAAACTCAATCATATCATGAAATATACTCTATTGTCAAAACATTTATGCACATAACTGCATTTCCTTATTCTTGCATTAACAGATATGCCGCTACTAAATCTCATACCAAAACTTCTGTATAAGTTCTGGATTCATCATCGTTCAAATCCTATCTCAAGGAATCATCGACAATAGAAAACTTATACAACTTGTATTTTATCATCTCAATAAACTCGTTCAGAGCTTATTTAAAATACCACTTACTATCTCATTTCTGAACCCTTTTGTTCTGAAAAGAAAGCTCGCTCTTGTCATTAACTTTGCTGAAACTGGGATATTACCAACTAAGATCAACCGAGTAACCAGCTCGCATTGCTTAACATGGATCTTTTGTAACATCTAACTTACAACAAGGACACAGAAGCGATCGTCTCGGGATCACTAACCTGTCAACTCTTTCTCTCGATTTAGACTGATTTCAGTACTAGAACTTTCAAATAAATAGTTCTTTTTATAGCTTTCAACTCAACTATCATGGCTTGAACGTTTCAATGAGCATACTCTTGTATCATGCTCCCTACTCAAGTATACACAGAATTTGAATCATATCTCGATACATTAACCTACTCTTTTCTCCACACAGAGAACATATTTCTAGCACACTCTCGTCGAAGTTTCTCTTGCTGTGCTAATCTAAAGCCTTTACTAGCATCATATCCTACGATAGTAGGGACATCCTAATCGAATTCATTAATTCTATTCAGCTTACTCAAAACTCATCATACAACGTGAAACTTGTGGTTTCACTTCTTATAAAAGAATCATCACTAACTTCCTCCCCAAAGTACCCCATTTAAGGTTACGAGGAGATAGAGGAAATCTCGATTTCAAATAACTAAATCGACAACTGTTTAGTCTATTTTTTCCGTCAGTTAACATTCTCACACAATCACAATTTCATGAAAAGAACGACCACATTATCCCTGAAGGGAAACATGTATTAGTACATAATACAAAAGGTGATCATTATAATCCCATCCCTGGCATTAACTAACCATGCACAAACAATAGGCTTCTAGCCACTTACTCAAACTTGCCATTTTTTAGCACATACCGTGCCTCACATCGTACTCGATTCTTCTTGACTCATTCATGAGTGCCTATATTTTTACCAATTCACATGGCTTTAGTACTAGTCTCATTTCTATTTCTAACTCATCTACCCGTCCCTTCAATCACTAGGGATAATCAGAGATGTATATTCATCGTCATACATATAGGTACGACACCAATGTCACATCCCCAAGGTGGTCTTATATGAAGTCACCTCTAAATGCCAATGCCATTTCCCGGATAAGGTCTTATATGGGCTTCCACATCAAGTATCGATGCCATATTCTGAATATGGTCTTATACAGAATCATAACTTGGTGCCGAGGCCGTGCCTCGAACATGGTCTTATACAAGACCTTATCTATTTCATATCTCAATAATAGCCTTTTCATTATAGTCCCCAAGGACTTCAACCTCATTTTCAAAAACAATTATTCTATATAGTAGAGTATCATGTATCAATGTTATACAAAGTATTCTCAATTATACTAACATAATTATTGCATTAATCGAATGCAAACTTACTCAACTTAACTCTCATAACAATTCATCATAATTCAACAGTGGTAAGGAGGGTGAGGTCACAGAGCCTCTTAACTTGACCCTCGTGACTACATACATATCATTTAATATTCATCATCAATGAAATATCATCATAGTCACATAACTCATCTCAAGTGAGTTTTCACGTTTATCACGTTACAATTATCTCTATCACTCATACTTTCGATCTGTGACTTTAATAACTCAAGTTTCACATTAATATCTACTCGAGTGCTTAACATTTAACTCTACTTTTTCTTACTATTGCTTATTAATCTAGAGAATGTCTTACAGTTTTTTAGTACGTCATTTACTTGATCGCCATAGTCCAGCTATGGTCTTACTCGTATCACAACATCATAGTCCAACTATTGTTTTACATGTCGTCACGATGCCATAGCCTCGCTATGGTCTTACACAAAATCTTATCTCGATATCGACGCCATATCCCAGATATGGTCTTACACGATCTCATACCGAAGCTAGGTCCTAGACGTGGTCTCACACGGGATTACTATTTGATGTCGATGTCATATCCCAGATATGGTCTTGTACGGGATCTCACAACAAATATCGATGCCATATCCTAGATATAGTCTTATCCACTTAACTTTTTCAATATCGAAGCCATATCCCTGATATGGTCTTATACGGGATCTTGTAACTCGATGTCGATGCCATATCCCAGATATGGTCTTATACGAGATCATACTTAGATGTCGATGCCATGTCCCGGACATGGTCTTATACGAGATCTTTCTTTGGTGCTGAAGCCATGTCCCAGACATGGTTTTACACTAGCACACGTATCAACGCCGATGCCATGTTCCAAACATGGTCTTACACTGGCCCTCATAATGTGGCCAATGCCATGTCCCAGACATGGTCTTACACTAGCACACGTATCATCACCAATGCCATGTCCCAGACATGGTCTTATATGGGATTTCCTCTAGGTGCCAACGCCATATCCCAGATATGGTCTTACATGGGATGACATGTACCGTCATGGTCTTATTCATCATTTTATCATTGGACGACCGTACTCATATCCTGCATTTTACTCTTACTGCTTTTCACATACATCATGGCACTTACTAATCTCATGCTTGTAAGGTAAACAAGGTACCTGTAACACTTGATAACATAGATCAGTATACCTTACTATAATAAACATAATCTCAGCATCATTATTCATAACATGTATTATACTTGTTAGTCAGCCTTAACTAGCATGGCATAATATCAACTTTGCTACTAACTTTCTTGCTATCTCATTTAAGCTTTACTTGTGTGCCCGATGAATTTCCATGAATAACCGAGGATACTGAATTTCATATCACATGTCGGATGCCAAAGCCATATCCTAGATACGGTCTTACGTGGAATCTCTCTTCTTGGTTTTGAGGCCATGTCTTGACATGGGCTTATACGAAGTCTTTCTCGTTCTCACCAATGCCATGCCTTGGCCTGGACTTACATGATAACTTGTTCAATGCCAAGCTTGCCTTGGACTTACATGATAACTTACTCAATGCCAAGCTTGCCTTGGACTTACATGATAACTTATTCAATGCCAAGCTTGCCTTGGATTTACATGATATCTTGCTTGCTTGCCGATGTCATGCCTCAGCTTGGTCTTATACGGACTTTCTTGTTACATGTGGTAGATTGAGTATCCTAAGTTATTCAACTTCAATCGAGGCTTTCTCATGCTTGATCTCATTAATTTCTTTGTTTAACATAGCATTAAACATTTTCATGGTAATAGTGTACCTTATACTAAGCAATTCAATGATAGAAATCATAAAGCTTAGAAATCGTACAAACTTACTGAAATTAGCTCGGTTGGGAATCATCTCTGTCTTAACAAAACAATTTCATTAGAGCCGGGAGACATCACACTATCACGGTCCACTTATGGCATGTATAACTAGACTCTTACTCGCACTAGGTTAGTCCTAGAACTGACTAAACCATAGCTCTGATACCACTAAATGTAACACCCCTTACCCGGGTTCTACACCGGAACCGGGCCCGAGGCGTCACCATACTAAAATCCTTATGATCGCCACTCAGGCTCATCGTGACTACTCTCTTAAGTCACCCCAACGACCACATTCTCGACTTACAAGGCCTCTCTCATACACTCGAGGGCTCTCGAGACTAATCTGGAACTATTATGATTCTTAAATTTTTTCTCTTGTACAGGTCTCACACGCCCGTGCAAGATTAGACACGCCCATGTGTAGACACACACGCCCATGTCTTCAACCCGTGCATAAAAACCTAAGCATTCTGCCAATGCCCCCACGACTAGGACACGCCCGTGCTCCTCAACCGTGGTGAATACTGATTACTCTCACACGGCCTCAAAGCCTAGTCACACGCCTGTGTGGCTAGCCCGTGGCCAACACTGATTAAACTCACATGGCCATGGCACGCCCGTGGCCTTAGCCCGTGTGTAAAACCCTGACATACTGACTTGCATTACACGGCCTGGGGCACACGCCCATTTTCTAACCATGTGTCTTGCACGGCTTCAACATACGGCCGTGGGATTTGCCCATGGCCTATCCTGACTTATGGAACAAAGGTACAGGGTACGCACGGCCTAGACACATGCCTGTGTGTCTGTCCGTGTGGGCACTTAGAGGCTATCTACCAAGCCTTTTACCACTCTCAATTTCATGTATTCTTATGCCATTTCAAAACATTTTCAGGTCATCAATTAAAACACATGAATTAAAGACATTTAATCATTAAAAAGATAAAGCCTTCATCCCATACACTAGGGAGAACTATTCCCAATACAATTACAAGCAACTTAAGCCATCATCTATGGCTATACATAACCAAACTCTAATTTCTCTTATAGGCCAACACAATTGGGCTACATCAATTAGGACTTAATCAACTTTAAAGGAATCCCTATACATGCCATGACTCATAAGAACTTAATGCACCATACCAAGAGTCTACTCGATAGTGTGAAAACATCTCCGGCGGCCTCCAACCCGAGCTAGTTAATGTAACCTATAAGAGATGAGAAAAGTAAAGGAGTAAGCAATAATGCTTAGTAAGCCCATCTGCATAATATATCAAATATTGATATTCATTGAATATACAAAATTACAAAGTCTCGTGAAGAGTGTCTCTCATAAACTCATGGTTACTTACTCGACCATTCTTGAAACTTACTCATTCAATCTCTTACCACCTTCTTACCATATCACAAGCCAATTCGCTGCTTAATCAATCATATACGTTTCATCTCGGTCATCACAAGATCATACAAAACAACTCATCATGCATTCTCAATAAACCACTCATACTACAAATCTTTCGGTGGTTACACTTAGTCCGTCATTGAATCTCTTATAGGGTGGTATCGCACACAGCCCACCAATCATTTATAGGTGATGGTATCACACATAGCCCATCGATTAATAATCAATAAGATGATATCGCACATAGCTCACCGTTATTTACGTTCATGGATAATAATTCACAAATATATCTCTATTTCAAATGTTCATTCAAGAACATCCTCACATGTTTCCGTTTTTACTTAACTTTCTACGATACTCGTTCTCATTCACACAAAGTGCATCCACTACACATACCCCACTAGGGGTTCATCATTTATTGAATTCATCTCAATTCAGTTCCACACATACTTGTGCTACTCATGGTACAACCACATACATTGAATCATTCGAATTGCTAATTAACTCTCTTGAGTCTCATGCACATAGTTCTCATTATCATCATACCCCAATAGGGTCTTACATACATTAACATATTGATGCCATGTACCTGACATGGTCTTATGCGAATTCTTACATCGAGGCCATATTCCAATATGGTCTTGCTCGAGACTTAAACCATCATCCTAGCATACTATACACCTTTCCCATTACTCTAAATTCAATTCCATTGACATCTCATCGAGAGACATTTCATACATTCATATAGTAATATACATTCCATAAAACATTGGAATACTAAATAAGCTCATACGTGATTGCAACTTCGCAAATGAACTTTCCTCGATGTCGAAAGAGCCGAAAAGGACTTTTTGCCCACATTTCTCTTTTCATCCGTTCTAGGTCCGAAACTCATTTTTCTTTGATCTAGAACAATGAAATTTACTCATTTAATCACTTAATGATCGTATTACAACATAATCTCTACTTATGCAAAAATGACCATTTTGGCCCTATACTTTGGAAAAATCACGATTTTGCCCCTAGGCTCGTAAATAAATTTTCATCACAATTTCTTGTTAAACGAGCCTAGCTAAACATTTAATCCTCTTACAACTATTATCAATTCCATCAATTTCATGCCTTAATGAACAAATTACAACTTTTGCATTTTAGTCCCAAATAGGTGTTTTCATGACAACACCTTTCACAAAAGTTGTTTCTCATCAGCCTATCATTCATTTTATTTCATAAAAACTCATCAAACAACATAAACTCTCTCATGGCAAGTCCCTATACTTTCAACCATATTGCAAACTAGTCCCCTCTTTAGAGAGCTTAAGCTTTGGGGACTCCAAAAGTACAAAATTTATCAACTAAAGCCATCAAAATCACTTACTAGTGAGGAGGATTGCTTGCTAAAATTTTAAGCTTCAAAAACCCCTCCCATGGCTGCTATTTTTGGTTGGAGAAGAAAAATAAATAAAAAAGATGGCAACTTTTACTTATCTCCTCTTATTTTATTCATTTTCTCCAACTCATAACACTAACTTTTAATCACAATAAATGCACTTGTCCCCTTTAACTTATTTGACCGGACAAGCCACTTAACAAGGCCAAATTGCACATTTGGGACCCCCAACTTATAATCTATAGCTACTTGGCACCTTTGGCAAATAAAATGGAACTTTCGCACTTTATGCGATTTAGTCCTTTTTCGCAATTAAGCTAGAAATCGCTAAAATTAAGGCACCAAAATTTTCATGCATCCTTAAAAACATGTTATAACACATAACATATCATGAAAATAATTTTATCTAACCTCGAATTAGTGATTCTGAGATCACTGTTCCGACTAGCCCGTAAATCGGGCTGTTACAATTCAGGTCGATCTAAAGCTACTTCAGACTTTTCTAGACGAGATCGAGACCGACCTCCTGTGAGTTCACGAGCCACTTCGATTGCTAGTGTTGGCAGCGATCGACAGAACAGACTCGAGTGTAAGTATTATGGTAAATGGCATTCTTGAAATTGTAGATTGCGTGGTCGGTCTTGTTTTAAATGTGGATCAATGGATCATTTTATCCGAGATTGCCCGATGTTAGTCGAGCAAAACACTGTTAAGAATACGAGACCGAGTAACATGTCATTGCAAGGTAGACCACCCAGACATTCGACTAATGTAGGTGGCAGTCAAAGAGGGACGAAAGATACAGCAGTTCGATCTGAGGCTCATGCACCTGCCAGAGCATATGCTATACGCACTCGTGAGGATGCTTCTTCCCTAGATGTTATTACCGGTACTTTCACTCTTGGCACATTTGGGACCCCCAACTTATAATCCATAGCTACTTGGCACCTTTGGCAAATAAAATGGAACTTTCGCACTTTATGCGATTTAGTCCTTTTTCGCAATTAAGCTAGAAATCGCTAAAATTAAGGCACCAAAATTTTCATGCATCCTTAAAAACATGTTATAACACATAACATATCATGAAAATAATTTTCTCTAACCTCAAATTAGTGATTCCGAGATCACTGTTCCGACTAGCCCCTAAATCGAGCTGTTACAATTCAGGTCGATCTAAAGCTACTTCAGACTTTTCTAGATGAGATCGAGACCGACCTCCTGTGAGTTCACGAGCCACTTCGATTGCTAGTGTTGGCAGTGATCGATAGAACAGACTCGAGTGTAAGCATTATGGTAAATGGCATTCTGGAAATTGTAGATTGCATGGTCGGTCTTATTTTAAATGTGGATCAATGGATCATTTTATCCGAGATTGACTGATGTTAGCCGAGTAAAACACTGTTAAGAATGCGAGACCGAGTAACATGTCAGTGCGAGGTACACCACCCAGACATTCGAGTAATGTAGGTGGCAGTCAAAGAGGGACAAAAGATACAGCAGTTCGATCTAAGGCTCGTGCACCTACCAGAGCATATGCTATACGCGCTCGTGAGGATGCTTCTTCCCTAGATGTTATTACCGGTACTTTCACTCTTTATGATACTAGTGTTATTGCATTGATTAATCCTGGTTTGACTCATTCTTATGTGTGTAAAACATCAGTATCTAGTAAGACTTTGCCTGTTGAGTCCACTGAGTTTGTGATTCGAATATCAAACCCCCTGGGCCAGTGTGTTTTGGTTGACAAAATGTGTAAAAATTGCCCGTTGATGATTCGAGATTCATGCTTTCCAGCCGATTTGATGTTGTTACCTTTCGACGAGTTTGATATAATTTTGGGTATGGATTGGTTGACTTTTCACGATGCCGTTGTTAATTGCAAAAGAAAGACCATTGATTTGAGATGTCAGAACAATGAGATTATTCGAATTGAATCTAGTGATCTGAATGGTTTACCGGCAGTGATATATTCAATGTTGGCTCAAAAATATGTGAGAAAAGGTTGTGAAACTTATTTTGCCTATGTGCTTGATAGTAAAGTGGATGAAAGAAAGATTAAATTAGTACCTGTTGTGTGCGAATATCCAGACGTGTTTCCTGAAGAATTGTCGGGTTTGCCACCTATCCAAGAGGTAGAGTTTGGTATTGAGTTAGTACCGGGGACGACTCTGATTTCTATAGCTCCGTACAGAATGGCACCCACAGAATTAAAAGAATTGAAAGCACAGTTGCAAGAATTGACAGATAGAGGTTTTGCACGACCGAGTTCTTCTCCCTGGGGTACGCCAGTTCTATTTGTGAAAAAGAAAGATGGAACTATGAGAATGTGTATTGATGACCGCCAGCTAAATAAGGTGACTATAAAGAATAAATTCCCGTTGCCACGGATTGACGACTTGTTTGATCAGCTGAAAGGGGCTTCAGTGTTTTCAAAGATAGATTTGAGATCGGGTTACTATTAGTTGCGAGTCAGAGACTCAGATGTGCCAAAGACTGCTTTCTGGACGAGGTACGGACACTACGAGTTTCTGGTTATGCCTTTCAGACTTACTAATGCACCTGTTGTTTTCATGGATCTAATGAATCAAATTTTCATATAGTATTTGGATCGGTTTGTGGTAGTGTTTATAGATGATATTCTGATCTACTCCAAAAATGAAACCGAGCATGCCGAGCATCTGAGACTTGTGCTACAAACTTTCCAAGATAAATAGTTGTATGCAAAGTTTAGTAAGTGTGAGTTCTGGTTACGTGAAGTCATTTTTCTGGGCCATGTTGTTTCAGCATCAGGTATTTGGGTTGATCCGAGCAAAATTTCAGCAATACTTGACTGGAAACCTCCGAGAAACGTTTCTGAAGTCAGAAGTTTTCTGGGACTTGCTGGTTACTATAGACGGTTTCTGAAAGGTTTCTCTATGATTGCAACCCCAATGACGAAGCTGCTGCAGAAAAATGTTAAGTTCGAGTGGTCAGAGAAGTGTCAGAAAAGTTTCGACCAGTTGAAAGCTCTTTATACTGAAGCTCCAGTGTTAGTTCAGCCTGAATCGGGTAAAGAATTTGTCATTTATAGTGATGCATCTTTGAATGGTTTGGGTTGCGTTTTGATGCAGGAAGGCAGAGTCATAGCTTATGCCTCGAGACAATTAAAACCACATGAAAAGAACTATCCGACACATGATTTGGAACTAGCAGCCATTGTGTTTGCATTAAAAATTTGGCTCCACTATTTGTTCGGTGAAAAATGTCATGTTTATTCTGATCATAAAAGTTTGAAGTACTTGATGATTCAGAAAGATCTGAATTTGAGACAGCGTCGATGGTTAGAGTTTTTAAAAGATTACGAGTTAGTGATTGACTATCACCCGAGAAAGGCTAATGTTGTTGCTGATGCTTTAAGCTAAAAATCACTATTTTCTTTGCGTGCAATAAATGCACATATGGTTATGTCAGATGATGGTGCGATTATAGCTGAGTTAAATGCAACAACATTATTTATTCAGTAGATTTGTAAAGCTCAAAAAATTGACAATGATTTGATAGTAAAACGGGTTCAATGTGATACAAATGCGGATTCAGAGTTTCGAGTTGATATTGATGACTGTTTGAGATTCAGAAATCGAATATGTGTTTTGAGAAATACAGAGTTGATTCAGATGATCTTGAATGAAGCTCACAACATTCGACTATCTGTTCATCCGGGTAGTACAAAGATGTATAATGCTCTGAAACAACACTATTAGTGGCAAGGTATGAAACGAGACATTTCTGACTTTGTATCGATATGTTTAGTCTGTCAACAAGTAAAAGCCTAACATCAGGTACCTTCTGGTTTACTTCAGCCGATCATGATACCTGAATGGAAATGGGACAGAGTCATGATGGATTTTGTATCCGGTTTACCATTGAAACCGAGCAAGAAAGATGCAATCTGGGTTATTGTAGATAGATTGACTAAATCTGCTCACTTTGTTCCGGTTCGTACAGATTACTCGCATGATAAATTGGCTGAATTGTATGTTTCTCAGATCGTGAGGTTACATGGTGTGCCTATATCTATTGTTTCAGATATAGATTCGAGATTTACATCGCGGTTTTGAAAGAAACTGCAAGATGCATTAGGTACTAAACTGCATTTTAGTACTGCCTTTCATCCCAGACAGACGGTCAGTCCGAACGAACTATTCAGATACTTGAGGATATGTTGAGATGTTGCATTCTTGAGTTTGAAGGCACGTGGGAACGATACTTACCTTTGATTGAATTTGCTTATAATAATAGCTTTCAGTCTAGTATCAAGATGGCACCTTACGAGGCTTTGTACGGTCGTAAATGACATACACCATTGTTGTAACAGCCTGATTTAGGGCCTAGTCAAAATAGTGGTGCGAGATCACGAATCCGAGGTGAATTTATGAGTTTTTAAGGTTCATGCCATGTTTGCATGTTAGTGTGAAAGTTTCATGAAACAATTTTGCTAAATTGAAGTTGAATGGTCAAAAAGGACCAAATTACAAAAGTTGTAAAATGTGAGTTTCTAGAAGCAATTTGTACGAAATAGCTCTAGAATAGCAATTATAAGTCCTTAAATAGCAATTTGCCCAAATCATAATTTTTGGACAAAATTGGACATGAGTTAGTAAATGGTGATATTTTTAAGAGAATGACATTTTGGTCATTTACCTATTAAATGATTAATAAAGGAAAAAGATGACAAAAATCATTATCATCTTCTTCCTCATTGCTGAAATTTTCAAAGAAACCATAGCTAGGGTTTGCTCATCTTTCAAGCTTGCTAGTAAGTTCATCTTAGTCCCGATTTTAATATTCTTCGTGTTTTTGAAGTCCCCGTATTATGAATTAGCTATTTTTAGCTATAAAATAAGCTAAGATGCATGTTCAAAAATCTACCCATGAATGACATGCATGCTAAATGATGTTTTATGGAAGTTTATGAGAGTTTGATTTTAGATAAACATTTTTTTCTAAGTGAATTTCATGAAAAATGAGCATAGGGACTAGTTTGTAAAAGTTTTGAAATTAGTCATACCTATTAGAAATAATGAGAATTGATAATGGCTATAGTAGAGAAAATGAATCAGCTAAGCATGTAGTTTAAGAAACTTGAATGAAAATTATTTTACGAGCCTTGGGGCAAAAGTGCAAATATGAGAAAGTATAGGGGCAAAATAGTAATTTTGCCCAAGTATGAGTAAAGGGTCAATTTAGTCAATGTGAATATTAAATGATCTATTTATGACTATAGATCAAGAAAAACGAAGCCCGGATCGAAACCGAGGCAAGAACAAGGTCGAGGACTAAATTGCATACCTAGCTACATTTTGTATATTAAGGTAAGTTTATATGATTTCTAAGCTTTATGATTTTTATCATTGAATTTCTTAGTATAATGTACACTATTTTCATGAATTGTTTAATGTTATGTTCAACCAAGAAATCAATGAGATTAAGTATGAGCAAGTCCCGATTGAAAATGAATTTCCCAGGATACTCGATCTACCACATTATGAGAGCCAGTGTAAGACCATGTTTGGAACATGGCATCGGCAAATCGAACAAGTTATCATGTAAGTCCAAGGCAAGCTTGGCATTGAGCAAGTTATCATGTAAGTCCAAGGCAAGATTGGCATTGAGCAAGTTATCATGTAAGTCCAATGAAAGCTTGGCATGGAGCAAGTTATCATGAAAGTCCAAGGCAAGCTTGGCATTGAACAAGTTATCATGTAAGTCCAAGGAAAGCTTGGCATTGAACAAGTTATCATGTAAGTCAAAGGCAAGCTTGGCATTGAGCAAGTTATCATGTAAGTCCAAGGCAAGCTTGGCATTGAGCAAGTTATCATGTAAGTCCAAGGCAAGCTTGGCATTGAACAAGTTATCAAGAGAAAGACTTCATATAAGTCCATTTCAAGACATGGTCTTGAAACCAAGATGAGATATTCCATGTAAGACCATATCTAGGATATGGCTTTGGCATCATGTTACGTGGGAAGAGATTTAGTATCCTCGGTTATTCGCAGAAATTCATCGGGCAAACGAGTAAAGTTAAAATGAGATAACAAGAAAGCTAAGAAAGCAAAACTAGCATCAAGATGAAAGTGAGCATTATTTGCATTATGAATGATGAATGATAGATAATGATTATTATGTTAAAGTATGCTGATCAATGTGATCAAGTGATACAGGTACCCTGGTTACCTCTCAAGCATGAGATTTGTAAGTTTCATGAGATATGTATGAATCAAGTATGAGTAAGTAAGCTTTATAGATGAAATCTATGATACCATTATTTATGTTAAATGGTTTATATCAAGCAAGAATTTACATTATATGCAAACTTACTAAGCTAATTGCTTACGCCTTTGATTCTTTCTTTCTAAGTAGTCCCGCCAAGCTAACTTGTGGATCGTTGAAGTCGGAGCTCGTAGCACACTATCAATCGCCATTTTGGTATAGCAAAGTTGTTTTATTAAGTATGGCATGTATAAGAGGCACTTCATTTTGAGTATATGTTTTAAGAAGAGCCATAGTATAGGCTATCTTGTTCATTATTCTTTTTGTATATGGCTAGAGAAATTGGCCAAATCGACTAAGTATGCTTTTCGATATCAACGAAAGATGTAGTAATTTGAGTAATTGGATTGAGTATGAATGTGATCTTAGTTTCAGGGTGGTAAATGGCTTGGTAAATAGCCTCTAAGTGCCCACACGGTTGGACACACGGACGTGTGTCTAGGCCGTGCGTAAACTGCACCTTAGTCTTATAAGTAAGAATAGGCCACGGACTAATCCCACGGCCGTGTGTTAAGGCCGTGCATGACACACGGTTAGAACATGGGCGTGCGCCCGGTCGTGTGAAATAAGTCAGTATATCAAGATGTAGTACACGGTCTGAGTCCACGGGCATGCCATGGCCGTGTGAAATTTGGCAGTAAGCTTGAGTTTTAAGCACGGTTGGGAGACATGAGCGTGTCTCAGGGTTACACGGGCGTGTCCCAACTCACATGGGCGTGTGACCCCTGTTTCAATGAAAAGTTTTTGATTGAGTTTCGAAAGTTTACGGACATAAGTTTTAGGCCTCGTAGGCCCATGAATTGTACAAGTTGATTAAGAAAGAGAAGTTTTTAATTCAGAACGAAATTTTATAGCCCGTAAGTACATGATTAAGCAAGTTCAAGCATAGTAATGTCTCATATCTGGCCTAAGCCCCGGACTCGGGTATGGGATGTTACATTTAGTGGTATCAGAGCTACGGTTTAGTCAGTTCTAGGACTAACGTAGCATGAGCACGAGTCTAGCTATACATGCCATACGTGAGAATGTTTTTATAATGATAGTGTGACGACTCCTGACGACTTAAATTATGTTTATACATTTAGTAAATGGATCCCGAAAGAGCTGTGGCGGACGATGTAGAAAGTAACGCGTCGGATCCCGCTGAAGGGACGGTGCCGAACGAGAATGAGAATAGACCCACTACGGTGAGTCAAGAAGGAGGAGAAGGGGCTAGAGAAGCCTTCCTCCATATGATGAATACGTGGTATTCGAGTTCGTTCTCAGACGAACCCAAATGTACAACCCCTCCACCCCACCTATTCCACAACCTATTCTAGTAGCCCCTCAAGTAGTAGAGGTGGCAAGAGGAGTTAAGCCTCCAGGTTGATAGGATCAGAAACATGGGGCCAGAATAATTTCGGGCTAGAAAAGATGACGATCCGAAAGAGCTCGGCTCAAGTTAGAAAATACCATCGTGGTATTTAATGATTTATCATGCACACCGAGGAAAGCATGAAGTGTGTAGTCTCCCTTTTAAGAGATTCGCTATCAATGGTGGAACTCCCTTGTATCAGTTGGTACCAAAGGAGAAGATCACATGGGAATTCTTCCAATAAGAGTTCAAGAAAAAGTATATCAGTCAAAGGTTTGTGGACCGGAAAAGGAAAGAATTCCTAGAATCAAACAAGGTAAGATGTCTCAGTGATCGACTATGAGCGTGAGTTTGTAAGACTCAAAGAAATACGCTCGAGAATGTGTGTCCACCAAGCCATCATGAGTAAAAGATTTGAAGATGGATCAATGAGGACATCAAACTGCTTGTTGCTTTGTCCTAGAACCAAAGGAATTTGTGGTGCTAGTCGAGAGGGCTTGTAAAGCCAAGAACTAGTAAAAGAGAAGAAGAAATCAAAATGGAGTCTCGTGACTCTAGAAAGAGACAATGGAATAAGTCATTCCAATCTTCATCCAAGAAGTCAAGAGATTTCCCTACCCGATCGGCTACTTCCATTGAGTTTTCAAAGAAAGACAAGATCAAGCAATATTCAGGGAATAAAGCACAGACTACTTCAGTTGCAAGTGTTGGGAACATTAGATTTGACAGACCCGAATGCCCACAGTGTGGCAAATGTCATCTTGGAGAATGTCGAGCACATGAAAATGCATGCTTTAGATGTGGTTCTTAAGACCACTACATAAAAGATTGCCCAGAGATGATGAAAGAGGACAGAACTCAAAACCCAAGATCTGGGAGTATGGTCAGAGGAAGGCCGCAGAGAAACCCCGGAAGTGGGGCAAGTGGAAGAGGTAACCCTAGAGAGCAGGCCGCGAGACCCGAGGGTAGGGCACCTGCACGGACTTATGCCATTCGCGCTCACGAAGAGGCATCTTCCCATGATGTTATTACGGGTACCTTTTCTCTTCACGATATCAAAGTTATTGCTTTAATAGATCCCGGATCCACACACTCTTACATTTGCATGAAATTAGTATCCAATTTGAGTATGCCTATAGACTCTACAAAATTTATGATTAAGGTGTCTATTTTTTTAGGCAAGAGTGTGTTAGTTGGTGAAGTATGTAAAGATTGTCCATTAATGATTAGAGGACATTGTTTTAAAGCAAACCTTATGTTGTTACCATTTGATGAGTTTGACCTCATTCTCGGTATGGACTGGTTGACTGCCCATAATGCAATAGTTAATTGTGGGAAGAAATACATTGAGATGAGATGTGAGAATGGGGACACCCTTCACATAGAATCAGATGAACAGAGTAGGTTGCTGGTTGTGATTTCCCATATGACGGCACAAAAATACATGAGAAAAGGGTATGAGGCATATCTGGCCTTTGTGATGAATGATAGAGAAACCGGGTCAAAGATTGAGTCAGTGCCGATAGTATGTGAGTACTTGGATGTCTTTCCTGAGGAATTACCAGGATTACCTCCAGTCAGAGAGGTTGAGTTCAACATTGAGCTAGTTCCCGGTACTGTACAAATATCTATCACTCTTTACAGAATGGCTCCAACAGAGTTAAGAGAGTTGAAGTTACAATTGCAAGTGTTGACAGATAAAGGCTTTGCAAGATCAAGTTGTTCACCATAGGGTGCTCCAGTTTTATTTGTGAAAAAGAAAGATGGCACTATGAGATTATGCATAGATTACCGTCAGCTTAATAAGGTGACAGTAAAGAACAAGTACCCATTGCCTAGGATTGATGATTTGTTCAATCAATTGAAAGGAGTCACGGTGTTCTCCAAAATAGACTTGAGATCAGGGTACTACCAGCTGAGAGTAAAAGAATCAGATGTGTCTAAGACAACCTTTCGAACAAGGTATGGGCATTATGAATTTTTAGTCATGCCCTTTGGTTTGACTAATGCTCCTGCGGTATTCATGGACTTAATGAACCGCATCTTCAGACCATACCTTGACAAGTTTGTAGTCATTTTTATTGACGACATAATGATTTATTCTCGAGATGAGAATGAGCATACTGAGCACCTACGGACAGTTTTACAGATTCTTCGAGAAAATTAGTTGTATGCCAAGTCCAGTAAAAGTGAGTTTTGGCTCAATGAAGTAGGATTTCTGGGACATATTGTCTCAGGAGAAGGGGTTCGAGTAGACCTAAGTAAGATCTCGGCCATTATGGACTGGAAACCACCAAAGAATGTCTCTGAGATTAGAAGTTTCCTAGGCTTAGCCGATTATTACAGACGATTCGTCAAGGGGTTTTCTATGATTGCAACCCCGATAATGAAATTGTTACAGAAAAATGTGAAGTTTGAGTGGACAGAAAAGATGCCAAAGACGCTTTGAGAAACTCAAAGCATTATTGATGTGAAGCTCCAGTCTTCGTACAACCCGAGATGGGGAAAGAGTTCATAGTTTACAAAATGATGCATCCTTAAATGGATTAGGTCAGTGTGCTTATGGAAGAAGGCAAAGTGATTGCTTATGCCTCCAGACAGTTGAAGCCTCATGAGAAAAATTATCCGACGCATGATTTAGAATTGGCTGCCATAGTCTTCGCATTGAAGATATGGAGACATCATTTATATGGTGAGAGATGTCGGATATACACTGATCACAAAAGTTTGAAGTATTTGATGATGCGGAAAGAATTAAACTTGAGGCAAAGAAGATGGTTAGAGTTGATAAAATACTATGAGTTAGTTATTGACTACCATCCTGGCAAGGCGAATATGGTCGCCGATGCTTTGAGCAGGAAGTCCCTTTTTGCATTAAGGACAATGAATCCATGGATAACTTTATCCGATGATGGTTCTATTCTAGCTGAGTTGAGAGCTAGACCAGTATTCCTCGAAGAGATCATTGAGGCTCAGAAAGAAGATAGCAAATTGCAAGTCAAGAGAGTTCAGTGAGAGTCAGATGTTGAATCCGACTTTCGGATTAATTCTGATGGATACATGTTGTTTAAAGACAGAGTTTGTGTACCGAGAAAAGAAGAACTTATTCAGAGAATTTTGCATGAGGCCCATAATGGATGTTTATCTGTACATCTGGGTAGTACCAAGATGTATAATGACTTGAAGCAACAGTATTGGTGGCCGAGAATGAAGAAAGATATTTTAGAATTTGTTTCCAAATGCTTGATTTTTCAGTAAGTAAAGGCTGAACACCAGGTACCTTCGGGTTTACTTCAACCTATTTTAGTTCTGGAGTGGAAATGGGACCGTATTACTATGGATTTTGTAACAGATTTACCACTATCTCCGAGCAAGAAAGATGCCGTATGGGTTGTAGTTGATAGACTCACGAAATTAGCCTATTTTATACCTATTCGAGTGGATTACTCCCTCGACAAGTTGGCAAACTTGTATGTTTCAGAAATAGTAAGACTTCATGGAGTTCCTTTGTCAATCATATCGGATAGAGATCCGAGGTTCACATCTAGATTTTGGAAAAAGTTACAAGAGGCCCTGGGTACAAAGTTGAACTTTAGTACGGCCTTTCATCCTCAAACTGACGGCCAGTCGAAGAGGGTAATTCAAGTGCTTGAGGATATGCTCAGATGTTGCATTCTAGAATTCCAAGGCAGTTGGGAAAAGTTCCTCCCATTGGCAGAATTTGCCTATAACAATAGTTTTCAGTCAAGTTTAAAGATGGCACCTTATGAGGCTCTATATGGGCGTAAGTGCAGAACGCCTTTATTTTGGACTGAACTCAAGGAAAACCAAATTCAAGGGGGTTGATTTGGTTAGAGAAGTTGAAGAGAAAGTGAGAGTGATACGAGAAAGTTTAAGAGCTGAATCAGACAGATAGAAGTATTATTCGGACTTAAAGAGAACGGAGATAGAGTATCAAGTCGGAGATAAAGTTTTCTTGAAAGTGTCACCTTGGAGAAAAGTTCTCAAATTTGGCCGGAAAGGCAAGTTAAGCCCACGTTTCATCGGACCTTACGAGATTACTGAGAGAGTTGGGTCGGTAGCTTACCGTTTGACTTTGCCATCAGAATTAGAAAAGATACATGATGTGTTTCACGTGTCTATGTTGCGACGCTACCGATCAGACCCTTCACATGTAATTACCCCGTCAGAGGTAGAAATTCATCCCGACATGACTTATGGTGAGGAACCAGTCAAGATTTTGGCTCGGGAAGTCAAGCAGCTAAGAAATAAAAGTATTGCCTTAGTGAAAGTATTGTGGCAAAGACATGGAATAGAAGAAGCCACATGGGAACCAGAAGAGGGTATGAGAAACCAGTATCCAAACCTTTTTGCTGGTAAGATTTTTGAGGACGAAAATCCCTTAGGGGGGAGAATTGTAACAGCTCGATTTAGGGCCTAGTTAGAATAGTGGTGCGAGACCACGAATCCGAGGTGAATTTATGAGTTTTTAAGGTTCATGCCATGCTTGCATGTTAGTGTGAAAGTTTCATGAAGCAATTTTGCTAAATTGAAGTTGAATGGTCAAAAAGGACCAAATTGCAAAAGTTGTAAAATATGAGTTTCTAGAAGCATTTTGTATGAAATAGCTCTAGAATAGCAATTATAAGTCCTTAAATAGCAATTTGCCCAAATCATAATTTTTGGACAAAATTGGACATGAGTTAGTAAATGGTGATATTTTTAAGAGAATGGCATTTTGGTCATTTACCTATTAAATGATTAATAAAGGAAAAAGATGACAAAAATCATTATCATCTTCTTCCTCATTGCCGAAATTTTCAAAGAAACCATAGCTAGGGTTTGCTCATCTTTCAAGCTTGCTAGTAAGTTCATCTTAGTCCCGATTTTAATATTCTTCGTGTTTTTGAAGTCCTCGTATTATGAATTAGCTATTTTTAGCTATAAAATGAGCTAAGATGCATGTTCAAAAATCTACCCATGAATGACATGCATGCTAAATGATGTTTTATGGAAGTTTATGAGAGTTTGATGTTAGATAAACATTTTTTCTAAGTGAATTTCTTGAAAAATGAGCATAGGGACTAGTTTGTAAAAGTTTTGAAATTAGTCATACCTATTAGAAATAATGAGAATTGATAATGGCTATAGTAGAGAAAATGAATCAGCTAAGCATGTAGTCTAAGAAATTTGAATGAAAATTATTTTACGAGCCTTGGGGCGAAAGTGCAAATATGAGAAAGTATAGGGGCAAAATAGTAATTTTGCCCAAGTATGAGTAAAGGGTCAATTTAGTTAATGTGAATATTAAATGATCTATTTATGACTATAGATCAAGAAAAATGAAGCTCGGATCGAAACCGAGGCAAGAACAAGGTCGAGGACTAAATTGCATACCTAGCTACATTTTGTATATTGAGGTAAGTTTGTATGATTTCTAAGCTTTATGATTTTTATCATTGAATTGCTTAGTATAATGTACACTATTTTCATGAATTGTTTAATGTTATGTTCAACCAAGAAATCAATGAGATTAAGTATGAAAAAGTCCCGATTGAAAATGAATTTCCCAGGATACTCGATCTACCACATTATGAGATCCAGTGTAAGACCATGTTTGGAACATGGCATCGGCAAATCGAACAAGTTATCATGTAAGTCTAAGGAAAGCTTGGCATTGAGCAAGTTATCATGTAAGTCCAAGGCAAGCTTGGCATTGAGCAAGTTATCATGTAAGTCCAAGGCAAGCTTGGCATTGAACAAGTTATCATGTAAGTCCAAGGCAAGCTTGGCATTGAACAAGTTATCATGTAAGTCCAAGGCAAGCTTGGCATTGAGCAAGTTATCATGTAAGTCCAAGGCAAGCATGGCATTGAGCAAGTTATCATGTAAGTCAAGGGCAAGCTTAGCATTGAACAAGTTATCATGAGAAAGACTTCATATAAGTCCATTTCAAGACATGGCCTTGAAACCAAGATGAGATATTCCATATAAGACCATATCTAGGATATGGCTTTGGCATCATGTTACGTGGGAAGAGATTTAGTATCCTCGGTTATTCTCAGAAATTCATCGGGCAAACGAGTAAAGTTAAAATGAGATAACAAGAAAGCTAAGAAAGCAAAACTAGCATCAAGATGAAAGTGAGCATTATTTGCATTATGAATGATGAATGATAGATAATGATTATTATGTTAAAGTATGCTGATCAATGTGATCAAGTGATACAGTACCACGTTACCTCTCAAGCATGAGATTTGTAAGTTTCATGATATATGTATGAATCAAGTATGAGTAAGTAAGCTTTATAGCTGAAATCTATGAAACCATTATTTATGTTAAATGGTTTATATCAAGCAAGAATGTACATTATATGCAAACTTACTAAGCTAATTGCTTACGCCTTTGATTCTTTCTTTCTATGTAGTCCCGCCAAGCTAACTTGTGGATCATTGAATTCGGAGCTCGTAGCACACTATCAATCGCCATTTTGGTATAGCAAAGTTGTTTTATTAAGTATGGCATGTATAGGAGGCACTTCATTTTGAGTATATGTTTTAAGAAGAGCCATAGTATAGGCTATCTTGTTCATTATTCTTTTTGTATATGGCTAGAGAAATTGGCCAAATCGACTAAGTAAGTATGCTTTTTGATATCAATGAAAGATGTAGTAATTTGAGTAATTGGATTGAGTATGAATGTCATCTTAGTTTCAGGGTGGTAAATGGCTTGGTAAATAGCCTCTAAGTGCCCACACGGTTGGACACATGGGCGTGTGTCTAGGCCGTGCGTAAACTGCACCTTAGTCTTATAAGTAAGAATAGGCCACGGACTAATCCCACGGCCGTGTGTTAAGGCCGTGCATGACACACGGTTAGAACATGGGCGTGTGCCCGGTCGTGTGAAATAAGTCAGTATATAAAGATGTAGTACACGGTCTGAGTCCACGGGCATGCCATGGCCGTGTGTTATAAGTCAGAATGCTAAGGTTTTTCACACGGGCTAGGACCACGGGTGTGCCATGGCCGTGTGAAATTTGGCAGTAAGCTTGAGTTTTAAGCACGATTGGGAGACATGGGCGTGTCTCAGGGTTACACGGGCGTGTCCCAACTCACATGGGCGTGTAGCCCCTGTTTCAATGAAAAGTTTTTGATTGAGTTCTGAAAGTTTACGGACATGAGTTTAAGGCCTCGTAGGCCCATAAATAGTACAAGTTGATTAAGAAAGAGAAGTTTTTTATTCAGAATGAAATTTTATAGCCCGTAAGTACATGATTAAGCAAGTTCAAGCATAGTAATATCTCGTATCCGACCTAAGCCCCAGACTCGGGTATGGGGTGTTATAATTGTATTAACTGAGCTCAGTGAAAATAAGATACACGGGGTCGATCTGATTAAAGAAACTGAATAGAAAGTAAAAGTGATCCGTGAAAGTTTGAAAGCAGCATTAGATCGTCAGAAATCGTATGCAGACTTGAAACGTAAAGACATAGAGTTTCAGATCGGGGATAAAGTATTTTTGAAAGTCTCACCGTGGAAGAAAATACTCAGATTTGGTCGTAAAGGCAAATTGAGACTGAGATTTATTGGACCGTACGAGATTATAGAGAGGATTGGACCGGTTGTGTATAGACTGCTGTTCCACCTAAGTTAGAAAAGATCCATAATGTATTTCATGTTTCGATGCTTCGACGATATAGATCCGACCCCTCGCATGTGATTTGTCAATTAGCGATTGAGATTCATTCAGATATGTCGTACAAGGAAGAACCGATTCGTATTCTGGCTCATGAGATTAAAGAGTTAAGAAATAAGAAAATTCTGTTGGTTAAAGTACTGTGGCATAGGCATGGAGTTGAGGAAGCATCGTGGGAGCCAGAAGATGCAATGAAAGAACGTTATCCGAACCTATTCACCGGTAAGATTTTCGGGGACGAAAAACCCGTAAGGGGGAGAGTTGTAACAGTCTGATTTAGACCCTAATTGGAACAGTGGTTTTGGGACCACGAATTCGAGTCAGAAAGATATTTAAACATTACTTTCTATGTTCATTATGTGTGAATTTATGTGTGTGAAATTTTCGTATAAAAATTTGATTGTTTTGGTGCTTAATTACGAAAAAGGGCTTGATTGCATAAAAAGAAAATTTGGTGGTTAAATGTGTAAGTACCGAACTGATGATGGTTTTATAAATTGAAGTGTTGATAGTGCAATTTAGCCATAAATTAATATAGTGGCCGGTTTTGGTATGCATGTAATAGTAATTAGAATATTAAATTATTTTAGTAATGGCAATTTTGTAATTTTGTTAACTTATAATAATATAATAATAATAAAACATAAACAAAAGTGGATGTTCATTTTTTTATTCATTTTCATTCCTCTACCGCCGAAATGAGAGAAGGAAGAAATGGTTTTAGCTTTTGAAACTTTTGACCCTTGCATGCTTGATTAAGGTATGTAATTGAGTTCAATTTTTGATAATTTTTATGTTTTTGAGATCGTTGCATTAAATACTGGCTAACCCAAGCTTGAATTTTTTAATTTGGTGATATATTCATGAAATGTCATTGTTGATAGCTTGATGAAATTGGTGCTTAGTGATGGAAAATAAATTTAGGTTGTTAGATTTTTAAATTTAATTAAGGTATTTTTTGGTAAAAATGCCTAAATAGGATTAAATTGAGAAAATTATAAATTGAGGGGTCAAAATGTGAAATAAATGAAAGAAATGGGCTGCTAGGGACCTTAGTGAAATTCAGCCAAGCTAGGGTGAAGTCAAATTTTGAATATTTTGTGATTTGTGCAATAGGGACTAAATTGTGAAAATGTGAAATATTAGGGGTAAAAATGTAATTTTCCCATTTATGTGTTTTTGGACTAAATTGAGTGAAAATATGTTTGAATGAACTTAATTTGAATATGTTTAGATCAAGAACCAAAGAAATCGGACTTGGATCGGGGAAAAACAAAAATAGTCGAATAGCCGATTTACATCGTTCGTCGATATCCGAGGTAAGTCTTTAAGCAATTAAACATCGTTAATTTTGAATGTAACTTAGTAATATGCTGATTTGGAATTTGTGGAATTATTGTTGAGTTAGCCGAATGTGAATAAGCATAGAAATAATGTGTTTGAGTTTAATTCGATTGAGCTATAATGTTTGAAAGTCCGTATAAACTATATGGAATATCTGAAATGTTCGATGTATTAATTTTTTTATGAGTCAACTCTATAATAATGATTTTCAGGCTTTGAGCCTAGCAAGCCTTGTGCTGGTGAATTAAATCGGGCTTTATGCCTAGCACGCTTATTGTCGGTGTATAAAATCAGACTTTAAGTCTAGCAGGCTTTGTGCCGGTATGTGATACAGGCTTAGGCCTAGCAGGCTTTATGCCGGTGATTACATATAAGCTTATGCCTAAAAGATTTCATGCTGATGTGGTATTTGAGTATGTTAATCAATCTAAATGGCCAGGTACGAATTAACTTCTTACCAATTTAAAATAAGGTAAGCAAGTAACTCAATTATTTATTACAAATTGTATGTGATACAAAAGAAGTTTATATATATGATTATAATATGTGTTCTCGGTTTTATAAATGAATGATATGAATATTGTGGTTTTGGTCTTTTAATATGTGTATACAAGACCAGGTATATTCGGCTACATGGATAGTTTGTATATGTGATGCTATATTATAATAATTGAGCTTGAGTATATGAATGTTTATACATTTGGTTATATAATGACATTTTGATTTTGGAAGGTTGGATTATGAGTTTATATTTTTATTATATAAGCATTCGGTTAAATAGAAATTGTTCTATGAATTTATATGTTATATAGGTATGGAATTGAAAGCTTGAAATTAAATGTGATTACAAATGTACAAGTTGAATTATTTGATTTAAATGATTAAATATTGAAATGATGTTAAGCATTAATTGTTTAATTTGCTTAAGGCTTACTAAGCTAAAGTAGCTTACTTTGTGTGTTATGTTTATCCTGTTTTATAGATTTTTGGACTCAAGTTACAGGCTCGGGGATCGTCAGCAAAGTTCACCGCACTATCGACTGTTTCGGTACTTTTATAAATTGAAATCAGAATTATGGCATGTATAGGCTAGCCTTGGAATTAGATTATTTTGAAAGTGTTTGTATATAAAGCCATGCAAAAATGGCGTAACATATTAGTTTGAATTTGGTTTTGTTTAGTTGAGTTTGAGTATGTTTGATTATGATGTTTTGTGCTATGGATAAATGATGTTTATGTTAGGTATATATATATATTTGAATATGGTGAATGAGTATAGATTAAAATGAGTATGGTTCGGCTATCATATGTCAAGGAAAGTATAAATGCGAATTTGAGTAATATTGTTATATGTTAAGTTATGGATAAGTTGTGGTTTATGAAATAGACTTGAAATGTTTTAACTTGAATTGATTAAAGTATAACAAAAGTTGACATTAAATAGAGTATAATTATTAAGCTTGTTTAATATTAAGTTTAAGTTTCTGAAATGACCATATGAATAGTGATTTTTATTTTAATAAATAAAATAGTTAGATATGAGTTAGCTTGTGACTTTGTTAATGTGTTTTAATTATTAAATAATCTTTATATTAGATTTGGTGTTTATTATAGGAGTATCAAATAGTAACTTCGAGTTATTTTAATATTTGATGAATTTTTGAATGATTTAATTTATATATATATATTCATAAATATCCAGAAGTTGTGTTTTGTTCGGTAATACTCCGTAACCCTATTCTGGCGACGGATACGGGTTAGGGGTGTTACACTTTTCATGCGACTTTAGTTGTCTCGAGGCATAAGCTATAACTTTGCCTTCCTGTATCAAAACATAGCCCAGACCATTCAATGAAGCATCACTGTAAATCACAAATTCTTTACCCGATTCTGGTTGTACCAAAACTGGAGCTTCAGTTAACATAGCTTTCAACTGATCAAAGCTTTTCTGACATTTATCAGACAATTCAAACCTCACATCTTTCTGAAGCAATCTAGTAAACGGAGTAGCTATCATCGAGAATCCTTTAACAAACCGACGATAATAACCAGCTAATCCCAGAAAACTACGGACTTCAGACACATTCTTCGGAGGTTTCCATTCCAGAATAGCAGAAATCTTACTCGGATCAACTCGTATTCTAGAGGCTGATACAACATGTCCCAGAAAACCAACTTCTCGCAACCAGAATTCACATTTACTAAATTTTGCATACAATTGCTTATCTCGCAGAGTTTGCAACTCAATTCTAAGATGTTCAGCATGTTCAGTTTCATCTCGATAATAAATCAAAATGTCGTCAATAAATACAACAACAAATCGATCTAGGTACGGTCTGAAAGTTCTGTTCATCAGATCCATAAAAACAGCAGGAGCATTGGTTAGTCCGAAAGGCATAACTAAAAACTCATAATGCCCGTACCCCGTTCTGAAAGCAATTTTTGAAATGTCTGAATCTTTTACTCGCAACTGGTAGTATCCCAATCTCAAATCTATCTTTGAAAACACTGTGGCTCCTTTCATCTGATCGAACAAATCATCAATTCTAAGCAGAGGATATTTGTTCTTTATAGTCACCTTGTTCAACTGACGATAATCAATACACATTAGCATCGTGCCATATTTCTTTTTCACAAACAGAACAGGAGCACCCCAAGGTGAGAAACTCGGTCTTGCAAACCCTCTGTCAGTCAACTCTTGCAACTCTAACTTTAACTCTTTCAACTCTGTTGGTGCAATTCTATACGGAGCTATCGAAATAGGGGTCGTTCTCGGCAACAAATTAATACCAAATTCCACTTCACGTATCGGAGGTAATCCCAGTAATTCTTCACGAAATACATCAGGGAATTCACAGACAACTGGCATTGATTCAACTTTCTTTTCAGTTACTTTCGAGTCAATCACATAAGCAAAATAAGCTTCATAACCCTTTCTCAAGTAATTCTGAGCTTTTAACATAGATATCATAGCAGGTAACCCATTCAAATCATTAGACTCAACCTGAACTATTTCATCATTCTGACATCTCAAATCAATGGTCTTTCTTTTGCAATTCACAACACCATCATGTAGTGTCAACCCGTCCATACCCAAAATGATATCAAACTCATCAAATGGTAATAGCATCAAATCAGCCGAAAAGCAAACATATCTAAACATCAAAAGACAGTTCTTGCATACTTTATCAACCAGGACACTTTTACCTAAGAGGTTCGATACTCTAATAACAAATTCAGTAGACTCTACAGGAAAAGTCTTACTGGATACTAAGTTCATATATATATACGAATGTGTAGAACCTGGGTCTATCAATGCAATCACAGAAGTATCATAAAGAGTAAATGTACCCGTTATAACATCCGGAGATGAAGCTTCCTCACGAGCTCGGATGGCATATGCTCTGGCAGGCGCTCTAGCTTCAGATCTCGCAATAGTGTCTTTCGTAGTTCTCTGACTACCACTGACATTTCTTGCATTTCGGGAAGGTCTGCCTCTCACTGAAACATTATCAGATCTCGGGTTCTGAACAATCTCTTACTCAACAGACTCTAGGCAATCTCGGATGAAATGATCTAACGATCCACATCTGAAACAAGCTCAATCATTCAATCTACAACTACCTGGATGTCTTTTACTACAGTGCTTACATTCAGGTCGTTCGGATCGGATATTTCCAACACTAGCCATCGAAGTTGCTGGAGCTTTAGAATTCGGCTGTGATCTTGCACGATCTCTATTCGAATGTCCCACATTAGCCTTGGAACGGCTATATTCATCTCTGAATTTCTTTGATGCAGACTGAAATGATTTACTTGGAAATCTCTTTCTCACATCTCTAGCTTCAGACTCAGCTTTCCTTTTATCTTTCCCAAGAGCCTCAGCCTTGCATGCTCGATCAACAAGCACAACAAACTCTTTTATCTCCAGAATCCCTACTAGCAATCGGATATCTTCATTTAGGCCGTCTTCAAATCTTTTGCACATTAATGCCTCGGTAGATACACATTCCCAAGCATACTGACTTAGTCTCATGAACTCTCGTTCGTATTCGGTGACAGACATGCGACCCTATTTCAATTCTAGGAATTCCTTTCGTTTCTAATCTATGAATTTCTGACTGATGTATTTCTTCTGAAACTCAAACTGGAAGAAATCCCAAGTAACCCGTTCCTTTGGAACCACAGAAATCAAAGTCTTCCACCATTGATAGGCTGCATCTCGTAACAAAGAAACAACACATTTTATGCATTCTTCAGGATTCAGTGACATTTCATCAAATACCCAGATTTTGTTCTCGAGCCAAAACTCAGCTTTTTCAGCATCGTCATCACTGGTGGCCCTGAACTCTTCAGCCCCATATTTACGAATTTTGTCAACCGGAGGCTTATTCAACAAATTCAGATTCATGGTCGGAGGTATAGCAGAAGTGTGAGGAGGATTAAGCGGGGGCGGAGGTTATGAAACAGCCGAATTATTCCTTACAAATTGAGTGAACCACTCACTCATCATTTGGAAGAAAGCTTGTTTAGCTTCTCCCTGTTGACCACTAGTAGCCGGTCTCAAATCAGATGGCACTGTCCCTTGAGCGGGAGCAGGCGCATTGCTTTCTACATCGTTAGCTATGGCTCTTTCGGGATCCATACTATACGAAGAACACATTTTACACGTTAGGATTCATCACACTATCACATTTCATATATATGGCATGTATAGCTAGACTCTAACACGCTACGTTAGTCCGAGAATCGACTAAACCGTAGCTCTGATACCAATCCAATGTAACACCCCTAACCCGTAACCATCGCCAGTTTAGGGTTAAAGGCGTTACCAGACAATCGGAAACTTTTACAGACATTTCATAATATAATTTGACAAATCACATCAAAGTGTCCCTTAAATAGGTCTACGAGACCTTAATAATGCTTTAGTAAGGGGCCGGGACTAAACCGAACATATACGGAAATTCTCAAAAATTTAAAAATTTTTCTAAGTCACAGAGGTCACACGCCCGTATGGGCAGGCCGTGTGCCTCCCACGGCCTCAGACACACCCATGTGCCTGAGCCGTGTTAAAACAGGGCATGCATACTGACTTGTCCACACGGCCATGGACATGCCCGTGTACCTCACCCGTGGTCGAGCCTAACTTGCCTCACACGGCCAGTCACACGCCCGTGTGTTTAGCCCGTGGTTGAGCCTGACTTGATTTTGAAATGCAACCACGAGGTACACGGTCGAGCCACACGCCCGTGTGCTCAACCGTGTGGGAAAATATAGGCCATTTGCAAGGCCAAAATGCCACCCACACTTTGGGTCATTCATACAAACACCTACAAGCATCATACCAAACACAATTGGCAACCAAAAACATATCAAATGGTCATCCTTCTCAACTCATTCAAGTACATTTCATCACAACATATTATATGCCATTTAATTCAAACAAATCACAAGTATATCTAAGTAATATTCACCCATAAACTTACCAATTCATTATAGCATCTCTCCATCAATATTATACCAACTTTTCATCACCAAAACATAGGTCAATATTACCATATGCTCAACCTTTAACAAAACACATAACATAGCTTATCTACTTATTCATAACATATCATCAACTAGCCATATCACATGGCTATGTACATATCACAAACATAATTCAAAGTGACTAGCCTATACATGCCATACTTTATATTTAAACTTTCAAAAGGTACCAAAATTAGGATTGAGTAGTGTGATGACGATCCTTGACGATCCCCGAGCCTTCAGTAACTTAGACGATCTATAAAACAGAGCAAACACACACAAAGTAAGCTTTCAAAAGCTTAGTAAGCCATATACAAATAAACTTAGCATAAAATGCATATAGCCATATTTATACAAGGACATTAATGTTACTCATAGCAAATTCATCTCATATCCTTTGGCTCATTTGTTTAGCCATTACTCACCACATTTCATAGCTCATAATATCACTTTACTCATAACTCATTCAAGCATATATCACATATTATCTCATCATTGCAATACACATATTCACCTTAGTAAGTTTATATATATACTTACCTTTTGTACACATAGATAGTGTACTTTTCAAACATACCTGAATCATTATACATTTCACTCAGCCATTCACATCTCAGAATTGCCCGTTGAACTATTCAGAACTTAATAGGATACTCGGAATGCTCGGAATAGTCGTACAATGCCAATGTCCCAGACGAGGTCTTACATGTACTCAGATATCGATGCCACTGTCCCAGACTGGGTCTTACATGAATCAAATACGATGCCAATGTCCCAGACATGGTCGTACACGTAAGTCTCAAATCGAAGCCAACGTCCCAGACGTGGTCTTACACGATGTCTCATTTGAATGAAAACGTCCCAGACGTGGTCTTACACGATATTCCATATCAGATACATATGTCATGACATATATAATCCTATCTATTCCTAGGTTCATACGGGACTTCTCGAACGTTGTTACTTTGTCTATACTTCCTCGGATTTCATGTACATACATCTCGAGCATTATTCATTGCAATCTAAACATTATAGATGCATAAATGACTCAATTCAAATACATTTATTTGTATATTGACTTACCTCGTACGGGAAGAACGGAACAAATGGCTATTTAATTACTTTTGACTTCCCTCGATCTAAGTCCATTTTCTTCGGTTCTTGATCTATACATATTCAAATTTAACCCATTTATTCACCAAATCATTCAATTCAATCCAAAAACACATATTTAGGGTAATTCATAATTTAGCCCTCACATTTTCACATTTTGACATTTTAGTCCTTATTTCACAAAATCACAAAATTCGCATAATTTGCTTATACTCATGCTTAGCCGAATATTACCCATGCTCATACAAGTCCACACATTTCATTTATTTCACAATTTAGTCCCTCAAAATATTATTTTCTCAATTAAGTCCAAATTACTCAAAATCACTAAAACTCCAAAGACAAAACATGTTAATCTAACACATATATTTCATATTTCATCATCAAACATTTCAAAGCTCATGAATTCATCAATGGCCTTTTTCAAAATCTTCATCAATTAACCAAATTGAAACATGGGTTTTGAAGAGCACGAAGCAACGATTACAAAAACATAGAAATTATCAAAAACTGATCAAAAACACATACTCGATTTATGCTTAGACCATGGCCGAATGAAATAAAGCTCAATCTCTTTCTTTCCTTTCAATATTCGGTGGAAAAGATGAACATCCCACTTTCATGCTTCATTTGTTTTATTATAATAACATATATTATTAATTTACATATTTTAACCTTTAATATTACATTATAAATTCCCACTAACTTATGGCATTAATGTCCATCCATTTCAAATGGTCCAATTGCATTATAAGGACCCCATATTTATAAAGCCATGTCAAATAGGTATCTATTCATAAAGCATGCAAATTTTGCATCTTTCACAATTTAATCCTTATGTCAAATTAAGCACACAAACGGACAAATTAATTCACAGAAATTTCACACATGCTTAATCACATATCATAGGCACGAAAAATAATATTAAAATATTTTTCTGACTCAGATTTGTGGTCTTGAAACCACTGTTCCGACTTAGGGTCTAAATCAGACTGTTATAAATAGTGCCAAATTCATAGCCGAAGCTTAAATATCATCGCACACTTAGTGCCTTTACTTTAAACCGATTATAACTCGGTATCGCACACACAGTGCCAATCAGTAAAGCCAAAGCTTCTATTATTTCGCACACACAGTGCTAATCACCTCTGTCTTAATTTCAGGCTCCGTTTGTTTGGCAGTAAAATGTTTTCCGGAAAATGATTTCTGGAAAATGATTTACTTTTCTGGAAAATGATTTACAGAAAATATTTTCTAGTGTTTGGATGAATCTGTGTAAAATATTTTTACAGTGTTTGGCGCTTTTCCTGAAAATATTTTCCGGAAAAAATTTGTTTTTACATATATTAATAAATTTTATATACATATTAATAATTTTTTATATTTTAAATTGTTTTTATATATATTGCAATGATTTATTTATAAATAAATAAATTAAATTAAATATATAATAATTCTCAATTATTAAGCTACATTATTAACCATCATAAAATAAAAACAACCAAAGTCAAACTTCACTCGTATCTTATATCAAGGTTTGATCTTTTAAGTTTTGTCAATATGGTAATGTAAGTGTATGAGTGTGAGTTTGAAATTATATTGTATAAAAAAAAAAAAAATGTTTTAAATATTCTAAATATATCTATGATTTAGTGATAATTTACTGACTTGATTAATAAATTGTGAATGTTTCCAGATATTATTGACACAAATAGAAAAGTAGGAGTAATGGGGTAACTAAAACAAGTGTCGATGAAGTGAACCTATAGCAATTCGAATGCAGAGAACAGAGAATGAAAGGCACGAAAAAGGAAGAAGATTACCATTACAAATAGCAAAACCATGTACCATACTTTATTTATTTCCTTAATCACTCTTTGCACATGTGCATATACAAAAGGAAAAACTCAAGCTCAAAGTATGTAAAATCTCGACAACTTTTTAGCCACTTAAATTTTTAAGGGTAATTGATTAAACAAGAAACAATGACTTTTAAAAATATTAAATATGTGGTGTATATTGTGTCCGTAACCTATGAGGAAATCCAAACCCTACAGAGAAGCCCTTCATCCATGGATGATCAATCCAAACTATCCATTCCTTATGCATCCATGCGAATCACACATCTCAGGTCCCTCACCCGCAAGCATTAACTCAAATGCCTTGTTGATCTCTCGAGAAAGGCACAAGGTGTGTGTGATGAATTTATCCACTCAAGTTCCCGCAACATCAAAGATACCACAATGTTTATCGTCTGTTAGTATATTTGTATGGAAGAGAAAATGTACTCGTGTCAATACATATTCCAACCAAAGCATTTACATATTCATGCATAAATATCGAACACATTCTGCTTTTGGTATTCAACACTCACTCCTGGTTCCAATAAACAGGAAGATAAACTCACCTTGTTCATATATTTCTCCACAACAATAGGAATGTCGGATCGAGGTTTGTAGTTTCCAAAGAAAGTACCCTTGAGAGTCTTCTCATTCAAATAGATTCATTGGGTGAGTTTCAATGCATCGTCTTTGTTTGGAACACCCACAAGCACCGCAACTCCCCACCCCAAAAAATCAAGTCATTTCAAATAAACATGAAAAATGATATAATCTAGCATTATTGATGAAGAGGAAAATGTTGTGAAGCTATTTACATCGTGGACGCATTCAAATGCGAAATCATGGCTGGATACTCCCGTACATTCAACACTGCGATCGACTCCTCCACCATCATCTCAACAATGACTGATCATTAGAACCATTTCTTAATAAGGATCCCATAACAAGTTGGCATGGTTTTACGCAAGGTGACCCTAGTAACTAATGGTTATGTTCCAATCGTAATCCAAAGAGGATGCATATAGAAATGAATTTTCAAGTGGGAAACAACCTCTTGGACAGGGTTTGTTGTAATCTTTTGGATTCACAAACTCAGTATAATCGAATTTCTTGGCTGCAACAAGTAATAAGAATAAACATGATCGAGCTTTGTAATTTCGCTTAACCGGAAACATAACTGATCTTGGAATGTTTTGTTCAAGTAACTACAACACCAATGCTACCTTGTTCGAATCTGCTGGGGTTCAAATCAATGCAAGCATTTATGCTTTAGAATGTTCCAACTTGCATGTGGTATTTTGCATATTTTGCATTTATCCTTCTTCTATCTTTTTTTACTTGCAAACCAACTTTACTTTGTTACCGCTACTCATACATGGGGCACTAGTTTCTTTGTTTTCATTTCTTGCACTAATCAAGCTCATAAAATCCCTAATCAAGCTCTATTACATACAATACCTCTACCTGATTCAGAAGTCTATGCTAAAACTATTTTGCCTTTTTTTGGGGGGGGGGAATATATTTGATTTGAGAAAGTGATGAGGTTGCTGATAAATCTGCAATTTTTCGAGGTCGCATACGCAGTTCATTTGTAGCTACGTGACTCTTCCTCTTTATGCTTTGGTGACTTAGGTAATAACATTGCTCGAATCAAGCAGGAAAACTGAATGCAAATCAAAGAAAAATTAATTCAACTATTGACTAGATCTTATCTGAGATGTTATATCACCCCTGCTAGTCCCCTATATGTGTTTCTAACAAGCGAATCTCTTCCAAGTGAACCTTAAACCACTATCAATACCGTGACAAACTCTTGTTAGATCACATTACCTTTGCTAAACGCATAATTATCCTAAAATACCATATCCTTGATTTAAAACATTACATCAGCATCATTGTGAAAGGACAAGATATAACCCCATTGTCAATAAACTCAAGATACGTGAACTCTTTTATTCTCCACAACACCTGAGAGAAAAAGAGAGCAAGACACTTTAATACCTTGACTTCTTATCAACCTAACCCAATACTTCTTCCATCCATCTCCGTTCTTACCAAAAACATGCAGCTTCTCGCCCTAATCCCTAGTGAATCTGAATCACCACAATTGTCTCCTCGTCGATGTTACTTTTCAACAAGAGACTATCCTTTAAATTTAATTACAAAATGTATAGATATTATTCTTGAGAATATGATCTGAACTCAAAATAAAAATAATATGAAATCCAAGAACATGGATTACTAACAATGAAATGTATACGTAAAGTGGTAAGCACTTAGCGAGTCCAAACGTTCCTTAGGACGTCAATCCTTGAAAAACACAGACACAGACATCAGAAACATATAGATTTAACTTTAAATTTTTTTCTACAGATGGGATACAACATGAGACCGACGATCTTTAACGAAAGGGTCGCCACTACACTGAGAAACTAGCATCAAAAAGCGAAGAAACAAACTAAACAAAACATACAGTCACATTCTCAAAACACCACACCATCGAATCGGCAGCAGAAAAATCTAACAAAAATTCGATTCAAAAACAGAAGAATTACCTGAAATAACAGCAAAATCATGATGAACCGCAACAAGAAGGTGAATCTGAAGAGAGATCAAAAGAAAAAAAAATGGGTTAAAATTTCAGTCGGCTAAAGAACAAGAATAAAAAAAAAACAAACAGAAGAAAAAAATTGTGGACAAGAAGGAAGGCATAAAATTTCAAGAATATCTGTTAAAATGTAGAAAAGTAAAGAACAAGAAGAAAAAAATAAATCTTTACCTTAAGCCAAGACCCAAAAAAAAGAGCTTTATGCAGGAACGAAATACCTGCGAAAGAGAGAGAGAGAGATTGCATGAGAAAGAGAGAAAGAGAGGAAACGAAATACCTGAGAAAAGAAGATATGGGATTGATGAGTAGAAGATGAAGAAAGGAAATTGAACAGCAGCAAGAGAAGGGGCCTTACCTGGATGAAGGAGAAGCACGGGAAATTGTCTTACGGAAATTGAAACGGTAATACATTTTCCGAAGAATGTAAAGGATTTTACCCGTGATTTGGAAAATGTTTTCCAAATGGAAAAGATTTTCAGGCTACCAAACACTGGAAAAGAGGAAAATATTTTCCGGAAAATCAATTACAGCCAAACAAACGCACCCTCAATTACGCACACTTAGTGCCACCTTTTCTCAATTTTACATATAACATTTCTAATCCAATAATCACATAATTATTCAAACAGCCCAGTTTAGACCCTAGTCGGAACAGTGGTTTCAGGACCACAAATCCGAGGTCGAAAAATATTTTAATATTATTTTTAGTGTTTATAGTATGTGATTGAGCATGTGTGAAAGTTCTGTGTGAAAATTTTATCGATTGTGTGCTTAATTAGCAAAAAGGACTTAATCGCATAAAATGTAAAAGCTGTGTGTTGATTGTTGAAGTGTTTATTTGGCCTGGCTTATTAAATGAGAAGTCCTTATGTGGTAATTAGCCCTTTGGTAGTGGAGATGGGCATAAATGGCCATTAAATGAATGAAATTATAATGTTTTAAACTAAGGGTAAAATGGTAAAATTTGTATTAATGTTAATATAATTAAAACAAAACAAATGTAAGCCATTTTGTTCATCTTTCCACCGAATTTGAAGAAGAAAAAGAAAGAACTAGGGCTTGAAACATTCGGCCATTGTTATTCTTGATTGAGGTATGTTTTGAGCTCGGTTTTTGATGATTTCTACGTTTTTGTGATTGTTGCTTAGTGTTCTAGCTAGCCCATGCTTTAATTTTTGAATTTGATGAAGATTTTGAGATATGCCATTGATGAATGCTTAAGCTTTGTGATAGGTGATGATGAAATATGAAAGATAGGTGAAAGGTTAACATGTTTTGTCTTTGAATTTTTGGTGAAATTGAGTAATTTGGACTAAATTGTGAAAATAATATTTTGAAGGACTAAAATCTAAAATAAATGAAATATATGGGCTTGTATGAGCATAGAGAAAATTTGGCTAAGCATGTAACACCCCCAAACCCGGCCCAGACGTTATGGTCGGATCCGGGAATGTCACATTAAAGGCACAACTCAAACGATTTTGCTAAGTGAAAATTTAATACCCAAAAGCCCAAAATCCTTAAGTCTTGTTAAGTAATGATAAAAGCCCATTATAATATTTTAAGTATTTCGGAACCCAAGTTTAAACATAAGAAATTTGCTTAAGTTTAGTAATTAAGTAAACAGTTGGAACAATAAAACACCAAAATTTCTAAAGTCAAATCGGAGTACAAGGCCTTATTACATCCAACCAAATTAAAGCAATTAAAACCATGTCTTTTGAAAAAAATAATTAAAAATTTAAACATCTTGTAGTGTGGCCATCTCCGAGTCATCTCTCACGTCGAGCCGTTTACTGAGGATCACCTAAAACATTTAATAAAAAGGGTGTGAGTTTCAAAACTCAGTGCGTACAACCCTTGGCATTCAATTCAATTTAAAATTATCACATTGGGCCTAAGCCCTATCAAAATCAGTGGACTTGGGCCTTAGCCCACAATGTCCTCATATCATATCATATTATGTCATACCACACAGAAATAAGATTATGCAAACCCTCCCCAAAAATCCATTCGCTACACACCATTTCCCTTCCAACCCTACACACCTGTGGGGATATAAGTATCAACCCACCCATCCCTACACACCAAAGGTAGCACCATCAGCGGTACTACTCAATCATTGCAGCAAAGCTGCCAATCATAAAATAGGCTTAAAGCCACTGGTGGATCCACGGTCATCAAGCGACTATGCGATCCTAAAATTCTTCCTCCGTACCATAATTCCCACCCATATGCATCCTAAACAGAATATCGTATGAATGCAACATACACATTTCCACACATTCAGCACTTAGGGGTATTTTAGTCATTTCACTACCCAAGGGTATTTTCGTAAATCTACTCTACAGGGGTATTTAGATAATTTTGCAACACATGGGTATTTGGGTAATTTTTTAAGTCAGGGATATTTTGGTGATTCCGCAAATCAAGGGTATTCTGGGAATTTTACAATCATGGGTATTTTAGTAATTTTGCAAATCTAAGGATATTTTGGTAATTTTCAAACTTAGTGTATTTTGGTAATTTTCAAATCAGGGGTATTTGGTCCCTCTCGGGTTTTAGTTATGAACTTTGGCCCATAAACAAGTCCTTGCGGCTAAAGTGAACAGACACTATGCACCAGGTAGGATTCCAGAAAAGAGGAGGTAGGCCACTAGGACCGCTTAAGTACCAAGCTCTCCCTAGATCCACTCCTAGACATGTATATGTCGGTTGTCACACTCCAACCCAGCGACTTGTCCACGGACATGTTTAATTATTAGATTAAGTCTTATGTTGTTTAAGAGTTGTTCAGAACTAGGCCTAAAGTCCATTAAGCCCTAGCATACTTGTCTACGTCCTCATAAAACCCATCAAGCCCAAATCACATCCTTACGGCCCATTAGACCCAAATCTCATTCATATGGCCTACTAGGCCCAAAACAATTACAGATCATGTAATATGCATGCCTAACTCAGTTCATATAATCAAATCAATCCATTTCATCAAACTTAGCCTCAGGGCCCACCGGGCTCGTTTAGCCACTTTCAGCTTTTCAACTTTTCCGGTATTACCGATATCGTGTTTGTAGTGTTTGTACACACCTGGTTACTACGACATGCTATACTATCCTTGGTCTTGAACCTACAACCAACCAACCTTCAATCAATCACCCATACTTAAAAAAATATCTACCAAAAGTCGAAACCTTACCGTGTGCCACCGGGTTCTAATAGCCCTTCCTAAGATACTAATCTGGAGTATCCCCTAGATCTGTACTCACACACACACCATCAAGATTCGAGTGACTCATAATCCACACAAGTCACCCCTATAAGTCAAACTCAAATTCGGCCATTCACTTAAACCACAATCGAGTTGAGTACACTTACCCTTACTAACGATCCTACCACGCTTGCGATCTTTGAACCTTATCCTTGTTATCACAGAGTTAACGACAGGACAGTTAGATAGCCTTTCGGCTTTTAGCAAAACGTACAAAAGAGTTTAACCGAATACTTACCAAATCCCCTTTCGATCCTGCGGCCTAAATAGCTATTAACTAGATTCGGCTTTCAACACTTGACTGAGAGTAGGTAACAATAGATTTGTGATGGAGGAACAACCACCAAGATTCAGCACTATTAGGAATTTCGGCAAGAGAAAAGATGGTGGTAATTCGGCTATAGAAGAGTTTGGCTATGAGAGAATTCGACACAAAGGAATTCGACTTTAGGAGATTTCGGGAATGGGAGAGTTTGGCTATGGGAGGAACCAATTGAGGGGAAGAAAAGAAAGAAAAAGAATGGAAAATTCGGCATTACCTAGGACCCCAGATTCGGCACACACACATTTATATAGCTTATAGCCAAAACTTAGCCACCCCTAAAGTCCAATTCGGCACCACATCATCTAGTGCTCATCTCCTAATTTTTCTCCATGATATCTCCATTATCCTTCTCCTAAATTCTCTCTACTGATCACTTCTCCTTAGAGTCCCTCTACACGCCACTTCCAGCCTTCTAGAAGCCTAAAATTAAATTCCAAAATAAAACTAAGCTAGCACTCGAACCTCAGACCTCCCTGCATGCATATGTCGCCACCTCTCTACATCCTAGTGGCGTCACTTAGCTACTTCACCATAGGCTTCTTTGTTCCATTTTTCACTTATTTTTATTTAAAAGCCCACTACTCACAACCCTGATTCCTTAATTAATTAAATTAAGAATCCTCCACCACGTAACTTCAACCCGGCTTCTCCAACACACCTACACACTCCAAATTCATTAAACCTTTAAAGCCATCATGTCATTTGTCATTTTCTTGCTCACTTAAAAAAAATTTATGAAACCCAAAGCCCAATGGGCCCAACTCTACTAGGCCCAAAATTCAGGGCGTTACAATTCTACCCCCTTAAAGAAATTTCGTCCTCAAAATTTCCAACTAGCTATTAAACGCACCGCTCAAGTCACACCACTATGCTTTCGCTGCGCACTCTGATTTTAATAACACTCACACACTGTAACTCTAATTGGACCCTCTTGCACCTCTTCTAGCGCTCATCGTTGCGTGCGTATTTCTGGATTAGAATTTTATGAAATTAGTTCATAGTTCCACTGTTTAAAACACATGTCTTATGCAAGTAACAATTTTAAAGTTGTTTCACGGTCGAAGATCCACTACAGGCTTAAGTTTCCTACGGGCTTTAGTCTCTAAAAACCTATTTTAAAGTAGCCCACATCTAGATATAGTTCCGTAATTTAAACAAAGGTAAACACAGAAAACTTACTTGGCTCGATGTCGAGGGCTCGGTGAACCACATTTCAAGAATCCTGCAAAAACATTTTTTTTAAAACAAAAAATCTAAGGCCCATTTCACAGCCCGAGCTTTGCAACCAGCTCTGATACCACTAAATGTAACAACCCCAAACCCAGCCCAGACGTTATGGCCGAATCCGAGAATGTCACATTAAAGGTACAACTCAAACGATTTTGCTAAGGAAAAATTTAAAACCCACAAGCCCAAAATCCTTAAGTCTTATTAAGTAATGATAAAAGCCCATTATAATATTTTAAGTATTTCGAAACCCAAGTTTAAACATAAGAAAATTGCTTAAGTTTAGTAATTAAGTAAACAGTTGGAACGATAAAACCCAAAATTTCTAAAGTCAAATCGGAGTACAAGGCCTTATTACATCCAACAAAATTAAAGCAATTAAAACCATGTCTTTTGAAACAAATAATTAAAAATTTAAACATCTTGTAGTGTGGCAATCTCCGAGTTCTTTCTCACGTCGAGCCATTTACTAAGGATCACCTAAAACATTTAATAAAAAGGGTATGAGTTTCGAAACTTAGTGCGTACAACCCTTGGCATTCAATTCAATATACAATTATCACATTGGGCCTAATCCCTATCAAAATCAGTGGTCTTGGGCCTTAGCCCATAATGACCTCATATCATATCATATTATGTCATGCCACACAGAAACAAGATTATGCAAACCCTCCCCAAAAATCCATCCGCTACACACCATTTCCCTTCCAACCCTACACACCTGTGGGGATATAAGTATCAACCCACCCATCCCTACACACCAAAGGTAGCACCACCAGCGGCACTACTCAATCATTGCAGCAAAGCTGCTAATCATAAAATGGGCTTAAAGCCACTGGTGGATCCACGGTCGTCAAGCGACTATGCGATCCTAAAATTCTTCCTTCGTACCATAATTCCCACCCATATGCATCCTAAACAGAATATCGTATGAATGCAACATACACATTTCCACACATTCGGCACTTAGGGGTATTTTAGTCATTTCACTACCCAAGGGTATTTTCGTAAATCTACTCTACAGGGGTATTTAGATAATTTTCCAAAACAGGGGTATTTTGGTAAATTTTTAAGTCAGGGATATTTTGGTGATTCCACAAATCAAGGGTATTCTGGGAATTTTACAATCAGGGGTATTTTAGTAATTTTGCAAATCTAAGGATATTTTGGTAATTTTCAAACTAAGTGTATTTTGGTAATTTTCAAATCAGGGGTATTTGGTCCCTTTCGGGTTTTAGTTATGAACTTTGGCCCATAAACAAGTCCTTGCAGCTAAAGTGAACAGACACTATGCACCAGGTAGGATTCCAGAAAAGAGGAGGTGGGCCACTAGGACCGCTTAAGTACCAAGCTCTCCCTAGATCCACTCCTAGATATGCATATGTCGGTTGCCACACTCCAACCCAGCGACTTGTCCACGGACATGTTTAATTATTAGATTAAGTCTTATGTGGTTTAAGAGTTGTTCAGAACTAGGCCTAAAGTCCATTAAGCCCTAGCATACTTGTCTACATCCCCATAAAGACCATCAAGCCCAAATTACAACCTTACGACCCATTAGGCCCAAATCTCATTCATATGGCCTACTAGGCCCAAAAAATTACAGGTCATGTAATATGCATGCCTAACTCAGTTCATATATTCAAATCAATCCATTTCAACAAACTTAGCCTCAGGGCCCACAGGGCCCATTTCGCCACCTTCAGCTTTTCAGCTTTTTCGGCATTATCGATATCGTGTGTGTAGTGTTTGTACACACCTGGTTACTGCGACGTGCTATACTATCCTTGGTCTTGAACCTACAACCAACCAACCTTCAATCAATCACCCATACTTAAATAAAATATCTACCAAAAGCTGAAACTTTACCGTAACCTTACCGTATGCCAGCGGGTTCTAATAGCCCTTCCTTAGCTACTAATCATAAGTATCCCCTAGATCTGCACTAACACACACACCATCAAGATTCGAGTGACTCATAATCCACACAAGTCACCCCTATAGATCAAACTCACATTTGGCCATTCACTTAAACCACAATCGAGTTGAGTGCACTTACTATTGCTAACGATCCTACCACGCTTGCAATCTTTGAACCTTATCCTTGTTATCATAGAGTTAACGATAGGACAGTTAGATAGCCTTTCGGCTTTTAGCAAAATGTACAAAAGAGGTTAACTGAATACTTACCAAATCCCCTTTCGATCCTATGGCCTAGATAGCTATTAACTAGATTCGGCTTTCAACACTTGACTGGGAGTAGGTAACAATCGATTTTTGATTGAGGAACAACCACCAAGATTCAACACTATTAGGAATTTTGGCAAGAGAAAAGATGGTGGTAATTCGGCTATAGAAAAGTTTTGCTATGAGAGAATTCGACACAAAGGAATTCGGCTTTAGGAGATTTCGGCAATGGGAGAGTTTGGCTATGGGAGGAACTGATTGAGGGGAAGAAAAGAATGAAAAAGAATGGAAAAGTCAGTATTACCTAGGACCCCAGATTCGGCACACATACATTTTTATAGCTTATAGCCGAAACATAGCCACCCCTAAAGTCCAATTCGACACCACATCATCCACTGCTCATCTCCTAATTTTTCTCCATGATATCCCCCTTATCCTTCTCCTAAATTCTCTCTACTGATCACTTCTCCTTAGAGTCCCTCTACACGCCACTTTCAGCCTTCTAGAAGCCTAAAATTAAATTCCAAAATAAAACTAAGCTAGCACTCGAACCTCAGACGTCCCTGCATGCATATGTCGCCACCTCTCTACACCCTAGTGGCGTCACTTAGCCACTTCACCACAGGCTTCTTTTTGCCATTTTCACTTATTTTTATTTAAAAGCCCACTACTCACAACCCTAATTCCTTAATTAATTAAATTAAGAATCCTCCACAACAAAACTCGAACCCAGAGCTTCTCCAACACACCTACACACTCCAAATTCATTAAACCTTTAAAGTTGTTATGACATTTGTCATTTTCTTACTCACTTAAAAAAAATTTATGAAACCCAAAGCCCAATGGGCCCAACTCTACTAGGCCCAAAATTCGGGGCATTACAAAGCATATGTGAATGGAGATTTTATGTATTTTGTGATTTGATGAATTAGGGACTAAAGTGTCGAAATGTGAAAATGTGAGGGCTATTTTATAAAATGCCCTAAATATGTGTGTGGAATAAATTGAATGAATTGGTGATTGAATGAGCTAAATTTGAATATGTATAGACCGATAAAGGAGAGATTTGGATCGAGATTGAGGCAAAGACAAAGTACTCGATTGATCGGCTAGTCTCGGTATTTCAACGTCTGAGGTAAGTTCGGATATAATACGTGTTATTAAGTTTATGTTTAAGTGCTATGAAATGAATAATTATGTGATTATTGGATTAGAAATGTTATATGTAAAATTGAGAAAAGGTGGAACTAAGTGTGCGTAATTGAAATTAAGACAGAGGTGATTAGCATTGTGTGTGCGAAATAATAGAAGCTTCAGCTTTACTGATTGGCACTGTGTGTGCGATACCGAGTTAGAATCAGTTTAAAGTAAAGGCACTAAGTGTGCGATGATATTTAAGCTTCGGCTATGAATTTGGCACTAAGTGTGCGAATAAATCAAATGAATAACAAAGGTTGATCGAAATGATGTATTGAGCATTGAGTAGCATGAATGGTGATTAACTAAGTGTTGGCCAAGGTATGTATTGAACCTAAGTAGTTGATGAAATTGTAAATGGATTTATAAATGGTTGAATGAGTATATTAGCTATGGATGATATGGTACATATTGTGAGTTGATCTATGTGATGGGTTAACTTTGTATATCGTAATTATATTATTGTATTAAATCTATTATATTACGAACTTACTAAGCTCTAAAGCTTATCGTGTGAAGTGTTTCTCTATTTTACAGTGTCTTTAAAGCTAGCTCAGATTCGGGGATCGACAGCGACTCAATCTCACAAACTCCTGTTCATACTCAGTAACGGACATGCGGCCTTGTTTCAGCTCTAGAAACTCTTTACATTTTTGATCTATGAATCGTTGACTGATATACTTCTTTCAAAATTTAGCTTGAAAGAAATCCCAGGTGATTCTCTCTCTCGGAACCACTGATATCAATGTTTTCCACCAATTATATGCCGTATCTCTCAACAAGGAAACTGCACATTTAATGCATTCATCAGGAGTCAACGACATCTCATAAAACACTCGAATGGTATTCTCGAGCCAGAACTCAGCTCGTTCAGCATCATCATCGACTGTGGCTCTAAACTCTTCGGCCCCATACTTTCAGATTTTATGTAATACCCCTAACCCGTATCCATCACCGGACTAGGGTTACGAGGCATTACCGAAGAAGACACAACTCATAATAGGCATATTATTATTATTATTTTAAAACATATCACATTACATCTAAAATAAGTATAACAATGATATTAATATATATCTCACACATGTCACATGTTTCTGTAACCACATTTTACATCTATGAATGAAAGTGATCAATACATAACATATCAAATTCACATACCTAGTATTCAAATCAAAATTCGTATATGTATCCTGAATCATCCAAATAAAATAAAGTTGTATATTTTTATGTTACAACCGAATCATAATAATCTATATATGTTCGAACATATAATCATCTTATACCTATCATGCAATAAGACATCCAATAATTCAAGTTCATTTACTAAACAAATACAAAACTTACCAAATGCTTAATCATCTTAATTCATCCCAAGTCTCTACTCATAAACTTTATTAATCCATACATACCTAATTCACTTGCCATGGTTTTGTTTAAACATTATTTCTATAATCTCATAACTATCTCATAAAGAACAAATCATTAACAAAAATTATATATTTTAATCCAGTATAACCGAATACATTTATACATACATACATGATTTCTTATTCAAATTCTTACCATTTACCAATACCAAATTTCATAACCTAAACATAAAACCAAATCCATTTGCATCACAATTAATTATCTATCACAAGTACATACCATAACCGAATATGCATAGTTAACATCATCAATTTAAACCAACTTATTAAAGACTTAATGACTAAACAAATCCTCATACCTATTTATTATATTCGAACATTTATATCACCAAAACCAAATCACGCCATACAAGTATATATATACTTACTAAAATTGTATGCACATACATTTCACTTAACATCAACAAAAATATATATAAGTATACATTCGGTTTTAGTTCATTTCATAACTAAATCAATCCATCACACAAAGCATAATAAGTATACATGTAACGCCCTAAATTTGGGCCTAGTAGAATTGCGCTTATTGGGTTTTGGGCTTTGGGTCTCAGGAAATTTTTAAGTAAGCGAGAAAATGGCAATTGTCATGTGGGCTTTGAGGGTTAATGAATTTGGAGTGTCTAGGGGTGTTGGATGTAACATCCTGAAATATTGGGCCTTTGCGTTTAGTATGTGGTTATGTTAGTATGAGTGTTAGGGGTCCAGTATGGGCTCAGGATCGGGCCGAGGTCTTGGTTAAATTTTCTGTTTGGACACTATAGGGTTTAAAAGATGGTATCTGTGGGTTAAATTACAAAGTGGGCTTGTGGTCCAAAGAGCGGGGCGCAAAGGAGCTATAAGGTGGCGTCATTAGCAGTGAAGAGGCTCAAGTTTTTGGCGCTTGGGGCCATGTATTTGGGCCATTTTTGGCACTTAAAAGAGGAGCAGTTGGGACGGCAATAGGGCTTAAAAATAGGAAATTTAATGAATGGGATAATGTAGATAATATGGCGGATAAGGAGGTTGATGAAGGGAGGAGTGTGAGAGGTGGTTTCGGCTGGGATTCTGCATGAGTGAGTGTGGATTAAGTCAGAAGATAGGATGATAAAGATAAGAGAAAAACGTGGGTTAAGGATTTGAGAGTAGGTGGTGGCCAAAAGTTGGACTCTAGGGACAAGGGGGAGAAATCGGTTTTGATAAGGCTAAGGGGTGCCGAATTTTCATTATTTCCTAGGGCATAGTTTTATTTTTATTTTCCTTCTCTTCTTTTCTCCTTCTAATTTTGGCAACTAAGGGTTCTTCTTCTTCTTCTTCTCTTTTCCTGCCAAAAGCCGAAAATTCCCTTAAGCATTCTTTCTTTTCACACTTGTCTGCCATAGCCGAATCTGCCCTAGCCTTGGCGAAATCCTTCTTATACTGTTCCTATCACTTCTTTACGTTTGATATTATTCTTCCCCCTCGATTAGTTCTTTCTAAAGGCCGAAATCATAAACCCCATTTGATCTCTACATAAAGCCGAACCCCCTCTGTTAGGAGAAACCGAATCTATTGGTGTTAAAGGTGATTGTCGATTTCTTCTGCTTCCTTTCTTTTTTGGTTTTGAGACCATAGCCGAATGGCTAGATGGTGGTTAGGGCCATCCTTAGTTTGACGTTTTCCCTGATCTCATGTTTTTTCTTTGGCGGCATTCCGGGATTTGAAGGAGATCTAGTTGCCTAGGTTTCTAAGCCATAAATCGGTAGCATTCAAACCATATTATTTTTGAGATTTCAAGTTAAGGATTTCGATTCTCCTTAAGTTGATCAATCGGGTTCTTTTTCGTTATTCGTGCCTTAACCTAATGTTTCGTTAAGCAATCATCATAGTACCTTCTGACCAAGGTCATTCATGGACTCGAATGTCATCAAATTAAAGGAAGGGGTTGGATCTGTGGTCCTAGCCCCAAAGTTCAAGAAACGAGCGGTGTCGGCAGTTCGGGATTGGCCGCCAGGTTGTGGACTGGCTTCAGAACAAAATCTTAGACAGTTAGCAGTCGTATCGGCTTCTGATAGTGTCGACATAGAAGGTCTCGTCTTGACTGTAATCAGGTGTTTAGATCTCTATCACACTACCTAACTTGTTTATATACATAAGTTATGGGCTAAAAGCCAAAAAAATAGGCTGTATGAATAGTCGTGTTACCCAAAAAGGGTAGGCAATGGATGCCAGATACGTGATCATAGAAACTTCTCTATGTGTATCGATGAATGTGCTAGATTGTAAATCCTTAAGCGGTATATTGTTTGATTTTGCATGAATGTACGCATGGGATGGGATTAATATGACTAAGGGGGAAGAGCATGATAATAGGTCACTTGGTGATCGGTGGTTAAACCATGAATTGAAATGTTAGGTCACAATAGTGATCGGTGGCTAAGCCACGTTAAATTCATTCCTGATTATTAGGAATAGGCAGCATGTCTATCGATGTGGTGTGTAGCGGTTGGTGGGTTGATTGTAGAAATCCCCAAGGTGTGATGGTTGGTACGGTGGTGTGTAGAAGATGGATTTCTAGGTCGATGGGCCATGTAGCATACATATGTTTTGTTGCCATTGTGTATGGGCCAAGGCCCATAATGTGTTTGTGGGCCTCAAGCCTTCTATGTGTTTTCAGGATTTGCACACTGAGTCTTGTTGACTCACCCTTTTATTTTCCCTGACTTTTCAGATGAGCAGTAGATCGTGGACAGGGGAGCCGAGGCGGACTCGAGGGGCCATCAAGTTGTATTTTATTTATTTTCATGAATTATTTTCGGTTTTCTTTAAGTTTTAATTTTGGAACTATTTATGTAATAACGCCCTATGGTTTAGGTTATCACTTTATATTTGACAGTGTTTACAGTTTATAAATTTATGTTCAAGGACTTAAAATATAAAAAGTAATAAAATAGGTTTTCCAAACACGTTCAAAGAAAAACCAAAGGTTTTCATCAGATATCCTATTTTTAACAAATGCCTAAGTAAAGAAACTGAGATTTTCAAAAACCGTTAAAGCAAAGTTTTTACAATAAACCCCGTAGCATACCAGATCTGGTCGTAGCGTTTGGGCCGGGTTTGGGTTGTTACATTGGAGGTGTCCTGGGATCAAGTAAGGGTATAGGAAAAATTTTGGTTTTAGCCCCAAGGGAACTATGACTTCAGTTAGTAGGCCTTTTTGATAAATGAAGAAGAAAAATGACACAAAGCAGCTTGTGGTGAAGTGGCGCCACTTAGGGAACAGGGAGGTGATGTCATTAGCAGGCAAGGGAGTCCAAGGTTTGAGTAGTGGCATAGTATTTTATTGAGGTATTTAGTTTGCTGTCAGGACGGCTAGAGTTTATGTTGCAGTGAAAGTCTGATGGATGAGAGGTTTGAAATGGTCATGGAGAGATTGTAGGAGCTTATCTTGGAGAAAAGTTAGGAGCTGAGAAGTGTGAAGAGTTGGTGTCGTTTTGGGAAGTGGAAAGTGTATAAATTCGGCTTAGGAGGGTGAATGAGTGCCGTTTTTGGGTCTTTTAGGAGGTATTACGAATTTTCATTGTGGCTTTCGGTATTTGGAGAGTTTTGCAAATCAGTCAGTCTTTATTTTCTTTACCGAATATCCTGTAGTTACCCTCATACAAGCACATTTGATCTTTTTCTTTCTTCTTGCTACCTTTTCCAAACCCTCTAAAGCTGAATAATTCCACCCTCCTTTTTCCGAAATTCTTTTTGTGTCGTCACTATTTCTTCAACCTAGCCGATTCTTGAGTAAGTACTTTACTCTTTCAATTGATCTTGCTAGAACCGACTTCTCCTCTCCCTCACTCTTTCTAAATTGATTTTGGTAGGGGATTGGTATCGAATCTCTGTTCTTCAGATCTCTTCCAAATTACTCTTTACACATTTCAGATTTGGGTAAGTATTCTTCACTTTTGGTTTTCAAGGTTGGCCGAATGGTCGTAAGTAATTTAAGGGTGACTTAAAATGGATATAAGTCACTTATGGTTCAGTTTTTAATAATTAAGATTGATGCAGATTTAGGATGTATTCGTGATTAGTGATCGAGGAAAAGCTATTAAGGCTTGGTGTTTCATGTAAGGTTAAGGTGAGACTTTAAGTTTTTGGTAAAGTATTCGATAAGTATATGTGATTAATCATTGAGTGACATCATTTGTAGGATCGTGGCTAAGGAGATCGCAGCGCATTTTGTTATCAGGTGTGTACATACACTATACTCACACAATGGATTGGGAAATCCCGAAGTCTAGAAAGTTTGGCTTTGGTAGTCTTGCGAGTGTGCGAAAACTCGTATGGGGAAATGGAATCGATAAAAGAGACCCCATGAGCGATCTCATGGACTTGGGTCGTGTTTTGGCCAATCGAGCCAGGATGGGCAAAATGGGCTCGATGGGCCGTAGGCTCAAAATGGGCGAATTTGATGAGTTGGTAATAAGTGATGAACTTGTCATGCTGGTTACATGGCTTGGAATTGATTTGGCCAAGATGGGCCATATGAATGTGATTGGGCCAGATTGGCCATACGAATGATATTTGGGCCTAATGGGCCATACGAATGAGATTTTGGCCTAATGGGCTGTAACATCCTTAAATCGGGGTCTCTGCATTTTTGCTTGTGTTGCATGTGATGAATTGTTTATAATGTTGATTTAACATGTTTTGGGGTCTAGTTATAACCCTAGGTTAGGCCTGAGTTAGGGCTAAGAATTTTGTTTTAGCACTTAAGGAAATGGAGCTAAGGGAAATAGGGGTTAAAAGAATTTATTGGAGGTTTTAGACACAAGAGGAGCTTGTGGCTAAGTGGCAAGCAGGCGCCACTTAAAGCTTGGAGGGGGTGACGCCACAGGGAGCAAGGGGGCCTTGGTTCGAGCTGCAGAAATCCCCCTTTGTGTCTTTATTTTTGACGCCACAAGCAGGAAGTGGAGTGTTCAGGAGGGACTCTTGAAGATGAGGATGGAAGGGGTCAAACAAATTTGAATTGGTGGAGGGGAGGAAATTTAGGAGTTTGAATTATTTCAAACTCACTTGGGAAGAGTTTGCCGAATGGTGGACTGTGGGCAAGGAGGCTATCGATTTTGGGGAGCTTTTGGTGGCCGAATGTCAATAGGGGTTTTAGGGAGTGTTTCGGCTAGCACACCAAAGTACTTTTTCTTTTCTTCTTTTTCGGTAACTCTAACTGCTGGCCGAATTACCCCTTTTGCAAGTTTTGCCAAAGTGCTGAAACTCAATGCTCACACTTCCTTTCTTTACCTTTTTGGTCATTCATTGTTAGCCATATTGCCAAATTCACCTTTCTCCTTCTTCTTCCTATTGTGTTCAAAACCGAAACCACCATTGCTCATCTTCTCTTCCTCCTATTTTTGATCATAGCCAAAACTTTATCCACTCTTCCTTGCCGAAATCGATCCCATTCCATCTTCTTCCATCTTTTCCTTGTTTTGAAAACCCGAAGCCAATACCCTCTACTCCATTCGACTTCTTCTTTTAGTCCCCTTGTGCCGAAATACTCAACCTTCTTCTCTTCTACCATTCGGCATCATCACTCTTCTTCTTTTACGTTTCATTTTTCTTTTCTTCTCTTTTGGACTCATAGCTGAATCCTCCTGGTGAGTATAGATTCTTTATTTTCTCTTTCTCAGTTGCTTTGGGTTAAGCCGAAATCTCTTTTATCATGCTTCTTTTATTTTCCATTCGTTGTAGATTGAGATCTCTTTGTTTTGTGGAGTAGCCGAAACCCCTAACATCACTTAGGGGTGTCGAATGTTGGTGCTTGGTAGCCGAAATTGTCATTAAGGTAAGGGGCGTCAACTCATGTGGTTTCGGGATTTGTTAATCATGGCCGAATGGCCTATGGATTCTAAGCGTTGTGTAAAATCGATTGTAGGGAGGAGTAAAGCCAAACGCAGTGAATCTCCAGGATTGGTGGTCGATCTAGGTAAGGGTTTTAACATCTCAAGATCTATTTCTTGATTGATCAAAAGCCGAAGGCTAATTGTTTCTATGTGTTAGTGATTGGCCAATTGTGAAGGAGATCAGCACGTAGCTTTGGGATTTGGTTGGAAACCAAATCGGCTTTAAGGTGAGTACAATATTGGGTGACATATCCCTTGGGTTTCTAATAGAGCCGAATGGGCTTTTGGATTACTAACTAATGTTGGCAGGATGTAGGAGGGAGCAACGTTCGGGATTCTTACTTAGATCTGCGATTAGTCAGGTGTGTAAACTCTTACACACTTTATTAGTATAATGATGCTTATTACGTTACTGTATAATCGTTGGTATTAGTCACTGGCCTTGTGGGCACGAACTTGGATTCCGGGTAAGTCCCCTGTTATGTGATTTATGATATACATCGTCATGTTTTGTTAAATGCTATGCTATGCCTTAAATGCATGATACATGATATTATGACACGTATGATATGAGCATGATGATGATGGGATTGATGAGAGGAGGGGATGATTTATATGGAACTGTCACCAGTGGTTTTGACCCCAAGATGGGTTGGCCCCATCATTTGATTTGTGACTACGGTCACCAGTGGTTTTGACCACACTACTATTATTATTTGTGACTAAGTCCCAGTGGTTTTGACCACCAATGGTTTTGACCACACTATTGATATTTGTGACTACGGTCACTAGTGGTTTTGACCACACATGGATTATTGTGACTCGTCCAAGTGGTTTGGTACCACAGTGGGTTGGCCCCACATGATATATTACGGGATTGTCATCAGTGGTTTTGACCACACGATGGGTTGGCCCCATCATTTCATCTGTGACTACGGTCACCAGTGGTTTTGACCACAACGATATATATATTTGTGACTTCGGTCACCAGTGGTTTTGACCACCAGTGGTTTTGACCACACGGGGTAGTTAAAGGAGATTGGATGGCTAGGTTATGGGTTGCATAATCTGCATGTTTTGCTGATGATCTGTGTAAGTTCTTGAATTATCGGGTTGGGGATTTATACACTGAGTCTTGGTGACTCACCCCTTCCCTTATATTTTGCAGATGAGGCATAGATCGCGGATATGGAGCCGGGGAGGACTCGAGGTGGCCATGCATCTTAGTTTGGTTTTGATTTTAAACTGCTATTTCAATTTTATTAATTTTTCTTAAATTGGTTTTGGTTTTGTAATAAGGCCGCTAAGTTTATTTTGGGTTTTTATTATTACTTGCTTTTATTCTGCTTATATTTTACATATGTCAGATTTATGGACTTGATAAAATTAACCGGTAAAAAGTAATGGTTTCAAAACTATATCTCTTCGGGTTTTCAAGCGTTACCATCGGGTAACAAAGTTCACAAAATAATAAGGTAACTTGGATGTTTTTACAACTCTAATTTTCAAACCACTTTAAAGGCAAATGGTTCTAAACTTGATTTTACTTATCGCGTTCAGTTTTAATAAGTATCCAATGTTTTCTAATATCGGCAATCACAAATGGGTTTTAATCACGAGTTTTCCAAGTATTACGACAACTACTAAAACAACCTCAACATCAATTATTACTGAGTTTTCTAAACCCTGAAACAAAATAAGAGTCTTCTTTAAAAAAATTATTCGACAAACTTATGATTTTAAAATGTTTTCACTCCGTAACATATCAGATTCAGTCGTGGTGTGTTGATCGAGTTTGGGGTGTTACAATTATGGTATCAGAGCCAGGTTCAACAGCTTGGCTGTGGGCCCGAGGCCCAAAAATGTTTTAAAAAGGATTATGGAAGGCTTTTATAGAAAAAGTACAATGGTGAAAGCATGGCACCGAGTCTCCCAGATCAATCCGCCTGTAAAGTACCCGAACTATTGCTTGTGATGATATGATTGTATGGTTATGATGATGACATGATTGAGTAGTAATAGGAACTACTTTAGAGACATAAACTATAGGATGATGTGTACTCCTGAAACAACCCCTTATTAAAACTTCTCTCAAAAGCGTGCTCTAAAAAGACAAGTGGAACAAAAGTCTAACGCACAAAACTTTTAAACAGCTTGAATATATCGGTAGATATGAGTGCACGTGGACGTGGGCATAACACTCGTGGACGAGGTAGGGGTAGGATGATAGTCTCGGAACCAGTAGGGTCCGAATATGGGTCGAAAAATGAGGTACCACCGCCGCCAACTATGGGCGCGGAATATCAGGATCAGACGGGTGGTAATGATGCGATGTCACAGTCACATCTTTGCGAGTCTTTGGAGAGGGTTGCGAGTGCAGGAGTAGGAACTAGAGCTCGGAAATCTGTGACCGAGCGACTCAAGGCTAATGGTGCAGAAGTATTTAGAGGTGTATCTGGTGTGGCACCTAGTACAGCGGAATATTAGTTGGAGGCGACAAAATGCATCATGGATGATCTGGATTTTTCAGCTGAGGAAAAGCTGAAGGGCATAGTATCTCTGCTGCGAGATGAGTCGTATCAGTGGTGGCTCACAGTTAGGGATGGAGCGATAGCAGATGACCTCACTTGGGAGTTCTTCAGGGCAGCCTATCAGAGGAAGTACATAGGGGCTAGTTATGTTGATGCGCAACGCAGAGCTTTCTTGAACTTGGTCCAGGGTAATAAGACTGTAGCAGAATATGAGGCGGAATTCGTTCGATTGAGTCGGTATGCTTGGGGTATTGTGGGTACCGAGCATGAGCGCTGTGTCAGATTTGAGGATGGGCTGAGAGACGAGCTACGGATGATAATTGCCCCACAGCAGGAACGAGAATTTGCCGTTCTAGTGGAGAAAGCTAAGGTTGCTGAAGGGGTAAAACAGTCTGTAAGGCGGAATCAGGATAGGGGTTGGAATAAGAGGAGTTCTGGATCATCTTGGTTTCCTGGGAACCAGCAGAAAAGGGTTAGATATAGTGGGCCGAATCAAGCTGCTAGGCCTGCTGCTGCCAACACTTAGTGGCTGCCGCGGTGTGCTCGATGCGGGAAGTCTCACACGGGAGAATGTTGGACTGCTAACAGGGGATGCTTTGAGTGTGGATCGATGGGGCATCGAGTTAGGGATTGTCCACAGAGATCAGCTGGGCTGCAGTCTGAGGATCAGAACCATGCACAGTTTAGGAGGGATAATCAGCAGCTATAGAGAGGCCGTGGTTCAGTCAGGGGAGGTAATGGCTCTGGTAGGGGTCGTGGAGCATCGGGCAGAGGTGCAGGTGGTACAGAGGCGAGACAGCCTGGGTTGGTCTACGCAGCGAGGCATCGAGAGGAGGGCGACGCACCGGACGTCATAACCGGTACGTTTTTAATTTTTGGAGTACCTTATAATGCTTTAATTGATGTTGGTTCGATGCACTCGTATGTTGCTAGTAGCATAGTGGAAACCATGAACTTAGACTCTGAGATTACTTCTTGGAAGATGACTATGATAAGCCCTCTAGGTCACTCTGTAGTAGTAAGTAAACTATATAGGGATGTACCCCTAGAACTTCAAGGGGTCGTGCTTCTGGCTGACTTGATGGAACTACCGTTTGGGGAGTTTGATCTAATTCTCGGGATGGATTGGCTAGTTAAGTATCAAGCTAGTTTGGATTGCGTGTCTAAGCGCATGGTGTTGAAGACCATGGAAGGTGTTGAGGTGGTGATGATAGGTAATAGGAGAGATTACTTATCTAATGTTATCTCTGCACTAAAGGCTGAGAAAATGGTTAGAAAGGGTTGTGAATCATTTTTAGTGCATGTTTGTGCGTTGGAAGTTAAAGATCCAGCTGTGAAGAATGTCCGAACTGTAGGGGAATTTGCTGATGTTTTTCCAGAGGAACTCCCGGGTATACCCCCTGACCGCGAGGTTGAGTTCGGTATAGACTTGTTACCCGAAACAGCGCCAGTATCTATTGCTCCATATAGGATGGCGCTAAAGGAATTGGGGGAGTTGAAGGCCCAGATTCAGGAATTGTTGGATAGAGGTTTCATCCGACCGAGTGTATCACCTTGGGGAGCTCCAGTGCTTTTTGTTAAGAAGAAGGATGGTACGATGCGGATGTGTATAGACTACCGCCAGCTGAACAAGTTGACAATCAAGAACAAGTATCCGTTGCCTAGGATTGACGACTTGTTTGATCAACTCAGGGATGCATCGGTTTTCTCTAAGATCGACCTTAGTTCGGGGTATCATCAGCTTAAAGTGAAGGAGGCTGATATTCATAAGACGGCATTCCGTACTCGGTATGGGCACTACGAGTTTCTGGTAATGCCTTTTGGTTTGACCAACGCTCCGGCAGCATTCATGGACATGATGAATCGGGTGTTCCAGCCGTATCTGGACCGATTTGTCGTAGTATTTATAGACGACATTTTGGTGTACTCGAAATCTGAGGAGGAGCATGACGCGCATCTTCGAGTGGTTCTGCAGGTTCTAAGGGAGAAGCAGTTGTACGCCAAGTTTAGTAAGTGCGAGTTTTGGCTTAAGGAGGTAACTTTCTTGGGTCATGTGGTATCAGCTGAGGGAATTAGGGTGGATCCTCGTAAGATCGAGGCAGTATTGGATTGGAAACCACCTAAGTCGATTGCGCGAGATTCAAGTTTTCTGGGTTTGGCAGGATACTACAGAAGGTTTGTAGAAGGGTTTTCCTTGATTGCAGCACCGTTGACTAAGCTGTTGAGAAAAGGGATTTCGTTTGTGTGGACTGAGAAACAGCAAGAGAGTTTTGGCAAGTTGAAGAAGATTCTAACTGAAGCTCCAGTCTTGATTCAACCTGAGGCAGGAAAGGAATTTACGGTTTATTGTGATGCATCACATACTGGTTTAGGGTGTGTGCTGATGCAAGATGGAAAAGTGGTAGCGTATGCATCTAGGCAGTTGAGGCCTCATGAAGGTAACTATCCGACGCATGACTTAGAATTAGCTGCAGTGGTTTTCGCCTTGAAGATTTGGAGGCATTACTTGTATAGGGAGAAGTCGATAGTGTATACGGATCATAAGAGTCTGAAGTACCTCTTGACTCAGAAGGATTTAAACTTGAGGCAGCGAAGGTGGATTGAATTGTTGAAAGATTACGACTGTTCGATTGAGTACCATCCGGGTAAGGCTAACGTAATAGCTGATGCGTTGAGCCGTAAGGTGGTAGCGGACTTGCGAGCGATGTTTGCTCACCTTAGCCTTTATGATGATGGGAGTCTTTTGGCGGAATTGCAGGTTAAGCCATCTTGGATTGATCAGGTTAAGGAGAGGCAGCTGACAGATGAGGTGTTGAGTGCTCGAAGGTTGCAAGTGTAAAATGGTGAATCTGAGGGTTACAACTTGGATAGTGGTGGAGTACTGTGTTTTCAAGGGAAGGTATGTATGCCTAAGGACGCCGAGTTGAGACAGCCGATTCTTCAGGAAGCTCATAGCAGCCCATACGCTATGCATCCCGGAGGCGATAAGATGTATCGTGATTTGAGGAAACGATTCGTGGCGGTGTCTTAAGCGGGAAGTGGCGAGTTTGTAAGCAAGTGTTTGACATGCCAGCAGGTTAAGGCTGAGCATCAGTTGCCATCAGGGTTGTTGCAACCGATAAAGATTCCACAATGGAAGTGGGAAAGGATTACGATGGATTTTGTCAGTGGGCTCCCCCTTACGCCTAGCAAGAAGGACTCAGTCTGGGTTATAGTGGATCGTTTGACTAAGGCTTAGTTTGGATGGGCGGTGTGTTTACCTCCGGTGAGATTAAAAACAGCGGTAGCGGTGAGATTAGTTACTGTAGCGGTGAGATTAGTTACTGTAGCGGTGAGATTGGATACTGTAGCAGTGAGATTAGAAACAATGGTGGAGTATGTGTTTGGATTCAAACGCAGCTGTAGCGGTGAGGTGAGAATATAAAATGACTATTAAAGACATCAGATTAGAATTGGTATATAAACTTTTACAAAATTATTAAAAATATGTTAATTTATAAATTTATTTAATAAAATATTAAAATGTATCTTATAATATTTTATTATAAATTTATAAATTCATATTTTATATATTTTTCAAAAATAATAATAACTAAAAAAATTAAAATAATTTAAAATATGTAAAATTACTAAAAACACATATTTTATACATAACAAGTGATTGTCTAGGCAATTATATATTAAAGTTGATTTTTGATGTAAAAAGATTCTTTATATATAGTTTTAAAGATTTTTTTTTATTGGGAGTTCAATTGGGAATGAAACAAAATTATTATAAATATTAAATTGAATAGTTAAATAAATTATAAGATACAAAATGAAAATTTCAGGTAAAACTAATAGATAAATTAATAGATAAAATACTAGAGTCTTCTCTTTAAGATAGAACATTCAAAGTTGTTGGTGGATCAATTTCATTGACCACATCCTTAATATATAAAATTAAAGGACACAATGTTAATATTTTAAACATGAATATTAGTTGTCAAAAATGTTTGCCGTTTAATAAATAGATAAATTTATGCACCAAGATAAAAAATAGAAAAGGTAAAGTAGAGGGAAGGGGAAATGGGCATCATCCCCCACACAAAAAAGAAAAGGTGGTGGCAAAAAAGTTCTTTTTGTACACGCAATGATGGTGAATTTTGGTGATGATGAATTGATGCCTGCTGCCTCCAATCTCCAGCACCTTCACCTCCCTTTCCTTTTCTTTTCCTTCTCTCTTTACTCAACTCACTTCTCTTCTTCTTCTTCTTTTCCTTTCTACCCATGCGGCTGTTGGGCTGTCTTGAAACTTGGCGTTTGCAAGTCCTCTGCTTCTCGTGACTCTGCTAACACCATTCCTCGTACCAGTCTCGTTTATGACACTGATATTTTCTTACTTTCCGCTTTCTCTTCAGCTTTTGGCCTTTTGTTTTTCTTTTTCTCTTGTGTGCTTGCTATCTCTTCTTTCTCTTCTTTTGTTTTATGTTTTCTATTTCTTCTTTTAGTTTCTAAATTGGGAGTTCAATTGAAGGAATGAAACAAAAAAAATAAACTGTAAATTTCCTTTTTAATATCTTCTCGTGAGGATATTACAATTTATGATGTTCACTTGTTTGTCTTCATTGGGGGTCGGTGGTGAAAGAGGAAAGATGATTTCGTTGCAAGGACCGGTGATTTGCCCAGCCGTTTGGAGCAAACAATTTGGGGTTTACATGCCACCGGCGAACCGGCCTTTTCCGAGAGAAAAATTGTATAGGCATAGGTATTTTTGAAGAAGAAGAAGAAAAAGATGTGGAAATTACAAAGATGGCTTCCACCATTAACAACTGAACGAAGAACAAAAAAAGAAGGAAGCTTACCCATATCTTGAAGGTAAGCAAAATGGGTATTTTTGTCTGTGAAAATTACCTATTGCCCCAATTGCCTTCAACTGCTGCTGAATTCTCGATCCGTTTGAAAGACACCAAATGAGTTTGAAACTAATTTTCATCGCACTGAAATGTCAACCAAACAGTAGTACAGTGAGATTGGTAGCCTAATCTCACCACATTTGGAGGAAAAGCGGGCATCCAAATGAGCCTAAGTCGGCTCATTTCATACCGGTGAGGGTTGATTACTCGCTTCAGAAATTAGCCAAGTTGTATGTGGCAGAGATAGTGCGGTTGCATGGGGTGCCAGTGTCCATTATCTCGGACAGGGATCCCAGGTTCACGTCGAGGTTTTGGAAAGCGTTGCATCAGGCTTTGGGTACCAGATTGGATTTCAGCACGGCTTTTCATCCATGATCGATGGATGCGAAAGGGTAATTCAGATTTTGGAAGATATGTTAAGGGGCTGTGTTCTGGATTTCGATGGTAGTTGGGAGGAGTATCTACCATTGGCGAGTTAAACATAACAATAGTTATCAAGCGAGTATTCAGATGGCACCGTATGAGGCACTATATGGACGGAAATGTCGTACTCCTACGTGTTGGACAGAATTGGGTGAACGGCAGATGTTGGGTCCGGAGTTGGTGACAGAAACAGAGGATAAGGTTAAGGCGATTCGGGCTCATCTTAAGGAAGCGTCAGACAGGCAGAAGTCTTACGCCGATCTTAAGCGCAGAGATATTGAGTATACAGTGGGTGATAAGGTCTTTCTGAAGGTATCGCCTTGGAAGAAAGTATTGAGATTTGGTCGAAAGGGCAAGCTAAGCCCTAGGTTCATCGGGCCATATAAAGTGTTGAAGCAAGTGGGACAGGTAGCTTATCAGCTTGAGTTGCCAGCAGAATTGAGTCAGATGCATGACGTCTTTCACGTTTCAATGCTTAGGCGCTATCGGTTAGATCCGTCACATGTGGTACCAGTTGAGGAGATAGAGGTGAGCCCTGATTTGTCTTTCGAGGAGGAACCAGTACGGATTTTGGATCGGGATGTCAAGGTTCTGGGACGAAAGTCAGTTCCCTTGGTGAAATTATTATGGCAAAACCATGGTACGGAGGAGGCCACGTGGGAACCAAAGGATGTGATGCGGCAGCAATACCCTCAACTCTTCTGACCAGGTAATTTCGAGGCCAAAATTATTTTTAAGGGGGGTAGAGCTGTAACATCCTTAAATCGGGGTCTCTGCATTTTTGCTTGTGTTGCATGTGATGAATTGTTTATAATGTTGATTTAACATGTTTTGGGGTCTAGTTATAACCCTAGGTTAGGCCTGAGTTAGGGCTAAGAATTTTGTTTTAGCACTTAAGGAAATGGAGCTAAGGGAAATAGGGGTTAAAAGAATTTATTGGAGGTTTTAGACACAAGAGGAGCTTGTGGCTAAGTGGCAAGCAGGCGCCACTTAAAGCTTGGAGGAGGTGACGCCACAGGGAGCAAGGGGGCCTTGGTTCGAGCTGCAGAAATCCCCCTTTGTGTCTTTATTTTTGATGCCACAAGCAGGAAGTGGAGTGTTCAGGAGGGACTCTTGAAGATGAGGATGGAAGGGGTCAAACAAATTTGAATTGGTGGAGGGGAGGAAATTTAGGAGTTTGAATTATTTCAAACTCACTTGGGAAGAGTTGGCCGAATGGTGGACTGTGGGCAAGGAGGCTATCGGTTTTGGGGAGCTTTTGGTGGCCGAATGTCAATAGGGGTTTTAGGGAGTGTTTCGGCTAGCACACCAAAGTACTTTTTCTTTTCTTCTTTTTCGGCAACTCTAACTGCTGGCCGAATTACCCCTTTTGCAAGTTTTGCCAAAGTGCCGAAACTCAATGCTCACACTTCCTTTCTTTACCTTTTTGGTCATTCATTGTTAGCCATATTGCCGAATTCACCTTTCTCCTTCTTCTTCCTATTGTGTTCAAAATCGAAACCACCATTGCTCATCTTCTCTTCCTCCTATTTTTGATCATAGCCGAAACTTTATCCACTCTTCCTTGCCGAAATCGATCCCATTCCATCTTCTTCCATCTTTTCCTTGTTTTGAAAACCTGAAGCCAGTACCCTCTACTCCATTCGACTTCTTCTTTTAGTCCCCTTGTGCCGAAATAATCAACCTTATTCTCTTCTACCATTCGGCATCATCACTCTTCTTCTTTTACGTTTCATTTTTCTTTTCTTCTCTTTTGGACTCATAGCCGAATCCTCCTGGTGAGTATAGATTCTTTATTTTCTCTTTCTCAGTTGCTTTGGGTTAAGCCGAAATCTCTTTTATCATGCTTCTTTTATTTTCCATTCGTTGTAGATTGAGATCTCTTTGTTTTGTGGAGTAGCCGAAACCCCTAACATCACTTAGGGGTGCCGAATGTTGGTGCTTGGTAGCCGAACTTGTCATTAAGGTAAGGGGCGTCAACTCCTGTGGTTTCGGGATTTGTTAATCATGGCCGAATGGCCTATGGATTCTAAGCGTTGTGTAAAACCGATTGTAGGAAGGAGTAAAACAAAACGCAGTGAATCTCCGGGATTGGTGGTCGATCTAGGTAAGGGTTTTAACATCTCAAGATCTATTTCTTGATTGATCAAAAGCCGAAGGCTAATTATTTCTATGTGTTAGTGATTGGCCGATTGTGAAGGAGATCAGCACGTAGCATCGGGATTTGGTTGGAAACCAAATCGGCTTTAAGGTGAGTACAATATTGGGCGACATATCCCTTGGGTTTCTAATAGAGCCGAATGGGCTTTTGGATTACTAACTAATGTTGGCCGGATGTAGGAGGGAGCAACGTTCGGGATTCTTACTTAGATCTGCGATTAGTCAGGTGTGTAAACTCTTACACACTTTATTAGTATAATGATGCTTACTATGTTACTTTGTATAACCGTTGGTATTAGTGGCGCCCTTGTGGGCACGAGCTTGGATTCCGGTAAGTCCCCTGTTATGTGATTTATGATATACATCGTCATGTTTTGTTAAATGCTATGCTATGCCTTAAATGCATGATACATGATATTATGACACGTATGATATGAGCATGATGATGATGGGATTGATGAGAGGAGGGGGATGATTTATATGGACTGTCACCAGTGGTTTTGACCACACTACTATTGTTATTTGTGACTAAGTCCCAGTGGTTTTGACCACAAGTGGTTTTGACCACACTATTGATATTTGTGACTACGGTCACCAGTGGTTTTGACCACACATGGATTATTGTGACTCGTCCCAGTGGTTTGGTACCACAGTGGGTTGGCCCCACATGATATATTACGGGATTGTCATCAGTGGTTTTGACCACACGATGGGTTGGCCCCATCATTTCATCTGTGACTACGGTCACCAGTGGTTTTGACCACAATGATATATATATTTGTGACTTCGGTCACCAGTGGTTTTGACCACCAGTGGTTTTGACCACATGGGGTAGTTAAAGGAGATTGGATGGCTAGGTTATGGGTTGCATAATCTGCATGTTTTACTGATGATCTGTGTAAGTGCTTGAATTATCGGGTTGGGGATTTATACACTGAGTCTTGGTGACTCACCCCTTCCCTTATATTTTGTAGATGAGGCATAGATCGCGGATATGAAGCCGGGGAGGACTCGAGGTGGCCATGCATCTTAGTTTGGTTTTTATTTTAAACTGCTATTTCAATTTTATTAATTTTTCTTAAATTGGTTTTGGTTTTGTAATAAGGCCGCTAAGTTTATTTTGGGTTTTTATTATTACTTGCTTTTATTCTGCTTATATTTTACATATGTCGGATTTATGGACTTGATAAAATTAACCGGTAAAAAGCAATGGTTTCAAAACTATATCTCTTCGGGTTTTCAAGCGTTACCATCGGGTAACAAAGTTCACAAAATAATAAGGTAACTTGGATGTTTTTACAACTCTAATTTTCAAACCACTTTAAAGGCAAATGGTTCTAAACTTGATTTTACTTATCGCGTTCAGTTTTAATAAGTATCCAATGTTTTCTAATATCGGCAATCACAAATGGGTTTTAATCACGAGTTTTCCAAGTATTACGACAACTACTAAAACAACCTCAACATCAATTATTACTGAGTTTTCTAAACCCTGAAACAAAATAAGAGTCTTCTTTAAAAAAATTATTCGACAAACTTATGATTTTAAAATGTTTTCACTCCGTAACATATCAGATTCGGTCGTGGTGTGTTGACCGAGTTTGGGGTGTTCCAAAGTGTTACATGGGCCATACGAATGAGACTGGGCCTGGTGGGCCATATGAACGTATGTGAATTTGTTTGGGATTTGAAAGGGGTCTTGGGCTTAGTATTTGGTAAGTTGCTTGACCTTGCATAAAACTTAATTTATTAACTAATTGTGACCGTGGACAAGTCATAAGGTTAAGGTGTGGCAATGGGTATATGCATGTCTAGGATTTGATCTAGGGAGAGCTTGGTACTTAAGCGGTCTTAATAACTCACTTCCTGTTCTCTGGAATCCTACCTGGTGCATAGTATCTGTTCACTTTAGCCAACGAGGACTTGATAACGGGCTAAGGTAAGTAATAGACCCATAACACTGAGAAATGACTGAAATGCCCCTAAGGGCGAAAATGACTAAAATGCCCCTATGTGTTGAATGTAAGATTTATAGGTGTTACATGTACACTTGCTGCATTCATATGATATCCTGTTTAGGTTGCATATGGGTTGGGAATTATGGAATGGACGAAGTATATGAGGATCGCATGGTTGCTTGACAACTGTGGATCCACCGATGGCTTCTTAAGCCCGTTATATGATTAGCAGCTTTTCTGCAATGTTAGGTAGTACCGCAATCGGGCTACCCTAGAAGTGTATTAGATGGGTGGGTCGATTTAGAAATCCCCACAGATGTGTTTTGATTGGACGGAGACGAAGTGTACCGGATGGATTATTTGGGGAGGGTTTGCACAACATTGAATGTATGATATTATTATGTTGATAATATGATGTGTATGCTATTTGTTTGTCGAGGGTCGTACATATTGAGTTTTCGAAAACTCACTCCCTCTTTTATTTTTCTCAGGTGATCCTCAGGAGACGGTTCGACGGATGGAGGGACTCAAAGGTGGCCAACTAGCAAGACGATTAAACCTGTTTTTCTCAATATCTATATTCTAAGTTTTAAGTGATTTATTTTATGAAACACCCCAAACCCGGCCACGAGCCCAGACCGGATCTGGTATGTTCCTCGAGTAAAACGTTTTATTTTCATGTTTATTACTTTGGAAAATTTGGGTGGTTTTATAAAAATACCGAGTTGTTTTGGGGTTAATCTTTAAATCGAAAATCGTTTGTGTTTAGGTGTCTAAACATTTAAAATTTATTTTTTTTTAGAAAAGTTGCTTAAACTTTAAATTGATAAAATTCGTATCATACTAAATAATTAAAATGCATGCATAAACAGTTTCATACTAGTGGCCTTATTACATCAAAGAAAAACCCGAAATAAATCCAAAATACTTGAAAATAGAAAGTCCAAGATAAAATAAATTTTGAGCTGAGCATGGCCACCACTGAGCTCCTGCCGACCCGGTCCATCACTGAGTGTCACCTGAAAAGATATCCCACAACGGGGTGAGTCAAACAGACTCAGTGTGTACAACCAACACTAAATCCCAACGATTTAGGCATATCAATTCATACATGTACAAATAGCAGTTAAATATAATGATGCAGTCCCGAACCTAAACCTAGATGCCATCCGCTACACATCACCCGTACCAACCATCACACCGTGGGGATTACTAAATCGACCCACCCATCCCCTACACATCATCGAAGGCAGTCGCTGCAGACGACGTGCTCATCGCCCTTATATATTGTGGCATAGCCACTGGATAATATATTTTGCGACATAAGTCCCCACATTCAAATTATGTGACCGAAGTCACCACATTCATATATTGGGGTATAAAACCACCAATCACTTCCCCTTTCCATATAACCCATATGCCCATGTCATACAAAACATGCAATATCATGCCATATTCTTTATTCCCATTCTTATAGTTTCACATGTGTGCCATAACAGATCATATTATACTCATAGTAGGAGTGGGTAAACGTACCTGAGTACTTTGTACCATTGCATGGTACCTTAGCCATATCTTTCACATTCTTATTAACACATGCATTAAAACATTACCATAAATCTATTAAGAGATAGTGTGGGGTACACACCTGGTTTACTTAACGCTTCCACTGAAATCCCGAAAATCCCGATCTAACGCTTTAGATCTCAAATTCCTACATTTGGGTCAACCACTTAATGTTTAGCAAAAGCCTATTCGGCTATATGATCAAATCCCGAAGGATTATTGAACCCAAAGCTCCTACCTTGTTGCCGATTTGATTATTAATCAAATCCTGAAACGTTGTAGTGTTTCTTCCCTAAAATCGGCTAACACTAGATCAATTGACTTGGTTAGTTTTCGGCTTTTGAATAAGTAAGAAATAGATCTAGGTTGCTAAATAGGGTCTTGGCCGAATGGGTATGTGCACTCACCTTGCGATTTTGAATCCTGAAATCCTTGTATACCACTGTCGGCTGCCCCTAAATAACCATGGTCAGATTCGGCTAACATAATAATCAATATGGCCGAATATTACATAACTTACCTTGAATATTGAAATCCTGAAACCTCCTTGTAGTTGACAACACCCAAATCCCGAAACCTTTTCCATAGTTTCGGCCAAGGAACAATAATAGGGATTAGTTCTTAGATTTCGACAAGCCTAAAAGAAAGAGAATGGAAATCGAATTTGATCTTACCTCAAGAAATCGGGAGAGAGAGCTTGCGGGAGAAATCGATTCAAAGAGTGGCAATTTTTGGCTTTTGATGATCACTTGGAAAGATTCGGTTTTAATCAAGAAAAGAAAAGAAAGTATAGGACTTAGGGAAAATCGGCAAGGGCTAGGGGAGTCCTATTTTCGGCTTTTGGAGAAACTATGAGAAGAAGAGAAAGTTGATGATGGAGATTCGGCTAGGACACAGGTTATTTCGGCTTGGCAAAATAAAAGAGAAAAGAGAAGGTTTCCTAGAGAATTCGACAGAGACACAGAAGAAGAGAAAAGAATGAATTTCGGCACACCCTTCCTACTATACCAAAGCCGAAAATACCATCCTCCAATGCCCCATATTCGGCCAACTCTTCCTCCCCTATCAACTCCTTCTTTTCCTCCTAAAATTTCTCTTCTTTACCCATTCAAAAATAATAAAAATTAATCCAACATTTATCTCTTATCCCAGCCGAATTTTAAAAAGATAATCCCCTTCTAAAAGGAGTCCCCATGCCGTCCACCTCTCTCCCTTTTTGCCGAAAATAAAAGCCCCCTTTTTGCTTCCCTTATGATTCGAACCTAGGCCCTTTTAACTGCTTGTGGCGTCACTTATAGAGGCTTTAAGTGGCGCCTCCAAGCCACTTTACCAAGCCCATTTTTATGTCCAATTTCCCCTTTAAATTTTCTTAAGGCCTATCAAGCTTAGCTCCCCCTTTTTAGACTTAAAGTCAAATAATTTCTAAGGCATTTGACTACACACTAAGGTTCACAAAATTCATAAAACATACTTATAATACACATAGGCATGCTTTCACATAAAATTCAGCAATAATTCATAAGCCCAAAATCCCAGATATTACAGTTCTACCCCCTTAAAATAATTTTGACCAGAAATTACCTGGCTAAAATAAGTGAGGGTATTGCTGTCGCATTGCTTCCTCTGGCTCCCACGAAGCTTCCTCCGATCCATGATTACGCCATAACACTTTGACTAAAGGAACTGACTTCCTCCGTAACACTTTCACATCTCGTTCCAAAATCTGAATCGGCTCTTCCTCGTAGGAAAAATCTGGCCTTAGTTCCACCTCCTCAACTGGTACTACATGAGATGGATCCGATCGATAACGACGTAACATAGAAACATGGAATACGTCGTGCATCCGCTTTCAACTCCAAGGCAACTCTAATCGGTATGCCACTTTCCAACTCGCTTTAATACCGGATAAGGTCCTATAAACCTTGGACTTAGCTTCCCTTTGCGACCAAATCTCATCACCTTCTTCCAAGGCGATACCTTCAGAAACACTTGATCCCTCACATCAAATTCTATCTCCTTACGCTTAAGATCTGCGTATGCCTTCTGCCTGTCAGATGCTTCCTTTAACCGTGCCGGAATTACCTCAACCTTCTCCTCAGATTCTGCCACAATCTTTGGACCCAAAACTCGTCGTTCCCCCAATTTCGTCCAACACGTAGGTGTGCGACACTTCTGTCCATACAACGCTTCATACGGTGCCATCCGAATACTGGCTTGATAGCTGTTGTTGTATGCAAATTCCGCTAACGGCAAATATTCTTCCAACTCTCTGCTCTGTACTTGCCGTAGCTTAACATTTAGATCCTCATCCATTAACTGACTTTCTTTCACCTCATTCAACCATGACGACTTAACCTGCAACTCTGCCAGCAGACTTCCATTGTCATACAAGCTCAGATGTACAAACATCGCCCTCAGATCCGATACTACTTTCCGACTTAGAGCATCTGCTACCACATTTGCCTTGCCCGGGTGATACTCTATAGAACAATCATAATCCTTCAGTAATTCCACCCACTTTCGCTGTCTGAAGTTCAACTCCTTCTGAGTCAGCAGATACTTAAGGCTCTTGTGGTCTGTGTAGATCACTGACTTTTCTCCATATAAATAATGCCTCCACACCTTAAGAGCAAAGACCACTACCGCCAATTCCAAATCATGCGTCGGGTAGTTAACCTCGTGTGGCCTTAATTGTCGAGACGCATAGGCGACTACCTTCCCGTCTTGCATCAGGACACATCCTAATCCTGTGTGAGAAGCATCACAGTACACCACAAAGTCCTTCCCTGCCTCCGGCTGAATCAAAACCGGAGCTTCAGTCAAAACCCTCTTAAGCTTCTCAAAGCTCTCCTGTTGCTTATCTGTCCAAACGAAAGGTACCTCCTTTCTCAACAGCTTTGTCAAAGGTGTGGCTATTGATGAAAACCCTTCTACAAACCTTCTATAGTAGCCGGCTAATCCCAAGAAACTGCGAACCTCAGCCACGGACTTAGGTGGTTTCCAATCTAATACTGCCTCAATCTTTCGAGGATCCACACTTATTCCTTCAGCCGACACCACATGCCCTAAGAATGTGACCTCTTTCAGCCAAAATTCACACTTACTGAATTTGGCATAGAGCTTCTTCTCCCTTAATACTTGCAACACAATCCGGAGATGCTCATCATGTTCCTCCTCAAACTTGGAGTATACTAGGATATCGTCTATGAACACAACGAAGAACCTATCCAAGTAAGGTTGAAAAACCCGGTTCATCATATCCATGAACGCGGCTGGAGCGTTCGTCAATCCAAACGGCATTACTACGAACTCATAATGCCCGTATCTTGTTCGGAAGGCTGTCTTATGGATATCTGCTTCCTTCACCTTAAGTTGATGGTATCCAGACCTTAGATCTATCTTCGAGAATACTGCTGCCCCCTTTAGTTGATCGAACAAGTCGTCTATCCTTGGCAATGGGTACTTGTTCTTGATGGTCAGCTTATTCAACTGACGGTAATCTATGCACATACGCATAGTCCCATCTTTCTTCTTCACAAACAAGACCGGTGCTCCCCATGGAGACACACTGGGTCGAATGAACCCACGGTCAAGCAACTCCTGAATTTGAGCTTTGAGCTCCACCAACTCCTTTGGTGCCATTCTATACGGAGCGATAGATACTGGCGCCGTTCCAGGCAGCAAGTCAATTCCAAACTCCACCTCCTGTCCGGGGTATTCTGTAACTCATCCTAAAAATATCCACAAACTCCTTTACTGTTCTAACTCCACTAACTCCCCCTTCTTTGGCATCCAACGCCCAAACAAAAGTCAGAAATGCCTTGCACCCTTTCCGAACCATCTTATCAGCCTTTAAGGCAAAGACTACGTTAGATAAGTAGTTCCTTCTTTCTCCTATCATAATTATCGCCTCATCATCCTCCGTCCTTAACTCCATTAAACTTAGCTGCACAATCCAATATAGCCCGGTGTTCTACTAGCCAGTCCATGCCAAGTATGAGGTCAAATTCTCCGAAGGGAAGTTCCATTAAGTCTGCAGAAAATATCACTCCCTGAATTTCTAAGGGTACACTCCGAAAGATCTTATTCACCACTACGCTTTGGCCTAATGGGCTTACTACAGATCATCTCCCTATCGAGATAGTTCGAGTCTATGCCTCTCTGCTTCAACTACACTACATGCAACATAGGAATGGGTCGAGCCCACATCAATCAAAGCAAAATAAGGCTTGTTCGCTATAAGGAACGTCTCGGTTATGATGTCCGCGCGTCTTCGTCCTCCCTCCAAATGACTGCATACACTAGACCACGTTGTCTTGCCTCAAAGATTGCCAACACCTCGGCACAGGGTGCCACGTCCTCTTTCAGCACCATTACCTCTGTTATTCGGACCACGACCCCGCTGAGGCTGCTGTCCCCCTCTTCCAGCCTGATTAGAACCTTGACTTGTTGGTCGGCCCCCGTCTATTTTTATAGGACAGTCCTTAATCATGTGGTCCTTGGACCCACACTTGAAACATCCCCCTGTCTTCTTCCAACACTCTCCTAGGTGCCTCTTCCCACACTGATCACAAGTACGATCATCGCCTCTCTGTGTCACAACTCACGACCTCGTGGCCCATCAACTCTAGGCCTCTTCTGCGCATTCCTAGATGACCCTGACGACCCAAAACCTCTTTTTTGCCTATTCCAGTCGGTATTCTGCCTCACAGAGTCCTTAATTCCTTCGGCTACTTTAGCCTTCTCTACTAACACGGTAAACTCCCGCTCCTGCTGCGGAGCTAACAACAACCTTAGGTCATCCCTCAGGCCGTCCTCAAACCGGACACATCGCTCATGCTTCGTAGCCGCGATACCTCGAGCATACCGGCTCAACCTTAAGAATTCACCTCGTACTCGCTACGGACTTGTTCCCTTGAACCACCCGAAAATGCCTTCCTCTCTGTGCATCGGTATAACTAGTTCCAACATACTTCTTCTCCGTACGCCACTTTAACATACTCCCAAGTGAGATCCTCAGCTGTGGCACCATCCCGAACTGTGAGCCACCATTGATATGCCTCATCGCGAAGTAGCGACACCATTCCTTTCAGTTTCTCCTCAGCGGTCAGATCCAGCTCATCCATAATTTGTTCTGTCACTTCCAACCAATACTCAGCCATACTGGGTGCCACACCAGATACGCCACGGAATACTTCAGCTCTATTGGCTCGGAGTCGCTCGGGTACAGATTTCTGAGCTCCCATACCTCCACCTGCTCCAGCCACCATCTCCGAACTTCGCAGCATTGCTCGCGATCATCGCATCCTCCCGTCTGATCTTACTGCTCAACACCAACAGCTGGTGGTGGGGGTGGTGGTACCTCATTTTCGGACCCTTGTCCAGACCTAATGGGTTCCGATACGGTCATTCTGCCTCTACCACATCCTCGCACATTACGATTGCGCCCCCTAGAACTCATTCCTACGATCGCGCTTTAATCTGTTTTAAGGAATTTTATGCATTAGTCTTTGTTCCACTGATTATCCGCGAAGAAATTTTATGAAAAGAAGTTTAGAAGTAGTTCTTTCAATCGATCAAAGTTTCAAATCTTCTATCCTAATTTATAGGAGCACATTCATTCAACACACATTCATCATTCAAACATTTTCGTCTTATTCCTATCCCAGGGGTATTTTCGTCATTTCACCTACAAGGGTATTTTGGTAATAAATCGGGGTCAATTTAAAAATTTGTAAATCAGGGGTAATTTCGTAAAATTTTCCAATTCAGGGTTCCTTGGTGATTTTATGAAATAAGGGTATTTCGGTAATTTTTGAAATCTAGGGGTATTTTAGAAATTTTGAAATCCGGGGTATTTCGGTAATTTTTGAAATCCGGGGGTATTTCAGATTTTTTTTTTCAAACTAGGGTGGTTGGTCCCTTTCGGGTTTTAATTATAGGATTTAGCCCATCAACAAGTCCTCATAACTAGGGTGAATAGTCACCACGCACCAGGTAGGATTCCAGCGAAGAGGAGGCGAGTCGCTAGGATTGCTTAAATACAAGGCTCTCCCTGAATCCACTCCTAGGCATGTGTCTGCCTATTGCCACACCCTAACTCGACTAAGGTGAACAGTCACTACGCACTAGGTAGGATTCCAGCAAAGAGGAGGTGAGTCACTAGGACTGCTTAAATACCAGGCTCTTCCGGATCCAATCCTAGACATGCGTATGACAGTTACCACACCCTAGTATTGTGGCTCGTTAACGGGTTTGTTTAGTGAAATTAAGTCTTATGAAAATTTAAGAAGTAGTTTAAACTAAGCCTATAGTCCATCAGAGTCTATTTAAACTAGTCTACGCCCCATAAAGCCCATAAAGCCCACATGTAGATCACACAATGGTTTAGGGTACTTACCTGGCGGACTTGGGCCGGAGACGCAGGTGCCATGCCGAGCTAACAGACCTGTTATCCTTTAAAAACATATATGTTTCAAAAGCCCATTTTTAGAAAATGTTTTGAGCCCAAAAACCCCAGAGCTGAGTTTTGAACCGGGCTCTGATACCAATTTGAAACACCCCAAACCCGGCCCACGAGCCCAGACTGGATCTGGTATGTTCCTCGAGTAAAACGTTTTAATTTCATGTTTATTACTTTGGAAAATTTGGGTGGTTTTATAAAAATACCGAGTTGTTTTGGGGTTAATCTTTAATTCGAAAATCGTTTGTGTTTAGGTGTCTAAACATTTAAAATTTATTTTTTTAAGAAAAGTTGCTTAAACTTTAAATTGATAAAATTCGTATCATCCTAAATAATTAAAATGCATGCATAAACAGTTTCATACTAGTGGCCTTATTACATCAAAGAAAAACCCAAATAAATCCAAAATACTTGAAAATAGAAAGTCCAAGATAAAATAAATTTTAAAGTGAGCATGGCCACCATCGAGCTCCCTAGGCCGACCGGTCCATCACCGAGTGTCACTGAAAAGATATCCCACAACGGGGTGAGTCAAATGAGACTCGAGTGTATACAGCCAACACTAAATCCCAACGATTTAGGCATATCAATTCATACATGTACAAATAGCGATTAAATATAATGATGCGATCCGACCCAAACCTAGATGCCATCCGCTACACATCACCCGTACCAACCATCACACCGTGGGATTACTAAATCGACCCACCCATCCGCTACACATCATCGGCGATCGCACAGCAAACGACGTGCTCATCGCCTCTTATATATTATGGCATAGCCACCGAATAATATATTTTGCGACATAAGTCACCACATTCAAATTATGTGACCGAACTCACCACATTCATATATTGGGGTATAAAACCACCAATCACTTCCCCTTTCCATATAACCCATATGCCCATGTCATACAAAACATGCAATATCATGCCATATTCTTTATTCCCATTCTTATAGTTTCACATGTGTGCCATAACAGATCATATTATACTCATAGTAGGAGTGGGTAAACGTACCTGAGTACTTTGTACCATTGCATGGTACCTTAGCCATATCTTTCACATTCTTATTAACACATGCATTAAAACATCACCATAAATCTATTAAGAGATAGTGTGGGGTACATACCTGGTTTACTTAACGCTTCCACTGAAATCCCGAAAATCCCGACCTAACGCTTTAGATCTCAAATTCCTACATTTGGTCAACCACTTAATGTTTAGCAAAAGCCTATTCGGCTATATGATCAAATCCCGAAGGATTATTGAACCCAAAGCTCCTACCTTGTTGCCGATTTGATTATTAATCAAATCCTGAAACGTTGTAGTGTTTCTTCCCTAAAATCGGCTAACACTAGATCAATTGACTTGGTTAGTTTTCGGCTTTTGAATAAGTAAGAAATAGATCTAGGTTGCTAAATAGGGTCTTGGTCGAATGTGTATGTGCACTCACCTTGCGATTTTGAATCCCAAAATCCTTGTATACCACTGTCGACTTCCCCTAAATAACCATGGTCAGATTCGGCTAACATAATAATCAATATGGCCGAATATTACATAACTTACCTTGAATATTGAAATCCTGAAACCTCCTTGTAGTTGACAACACCCAAATCCCGAAACCTTTTCCATAGTTTCGGCCAAGGAACAATAATAGGGATTAGTTCTTAGATTTCGACAAGCCTAAAAGAAAGATAATGGAAATCGAATTTGATCTTACCCTGAAGAAATCGACAGAGAGAGAGAGAGCTTGCAGGAGAAATCGATTCAAAGAGTGGCAATTTTTGGCTTTTGATGATCACTTGGAAAGAATCAATTTTAATCAAGAAAAGAAAAAGAAAGTATAGGACTTAGGGAAAATCGACAAGGGCTAGGGGAATCCTATTTTCGGCTTTTGGAGAAACTATGAGAAGAAGAGAAAGTTGATGATAGAGACTCGGCTAGGACACAGGTTATTTCGGCTTGGCAAAATAAAAGAGAAAAGAGAAGGTTTCCTAGAGAATTCGGCAGAGACACAGAAGAAGAGAAAAGAATGAATTTCGGCACACCCTTCCTACTATACCAAAGCCGAAAATACCATCCTCCAATGCCCCATATTCGGCCAACTCTGCCTCCCCTATCAACTCCTTCTTTTCCTCCTAAAATTTCTCTTCTTTACCCATTCAAAAATAATAAAAATTAATCCAACATTTATCTCTTATCCCAAATTAATTTTAAAAAGATAATCCCTTCTAAAAGGAGCCCCCATGCCGTCCACCTCTCTCCCTTTTTGCCGAAAATAAAAGCCCCCTTTTTGCTTCCCTTATGATTCAAACCTAGGCCCTTTTAACTGCTTGTGGCGTCACTTATAGAGGCTTTAAGTGGTGCCTCCAAGCCACTTTACCAAGCCCATTTTTATGTCCAATTACCCCTTTAAATTTTCTTAAGGCCTATCAAGCTTAGCTCCCCCTTTTTAGACTTAAAGTCAAATAATTTCTAAGGCATTTGACTACACACTAGGGTTCACAAAATTCATAAAACATACTTATATTACACATAGGCATGCTTTCACATAAAATTCAGCAATAATTCATAAGCCCAAAATCCCGGATATTACATTTTAAGTTAATTTATCTCGGATTGTATTAGGCTTTCCCTCTAGTTATTATTCCATTACTTTCACTATGCATTGAAATTTTGAAATGGAACCTTGATTTATTTCTTTAAAGCATAATTCAAGTTTTTGAAAGTAATTGTGTTTTAAGAACGAGCTTCCGCTGTCAAAGGAAATTTTTACTTAGTAACAAGGAAATGGTTTTTGGCTACACCTCGTTTTGAAAGCAAACTGGATTTTACTTAACTTTTCTCTAGAAGGGTTTTTAATGAAAACAAGGTTTTCACAAAAACACTTCAATGTGACACGCCAGATTCGGGCCTAACTTCTAGGCCGGGTTTGGGATGTTACATTTAGTGGTATTAGAGCCCGATTGTAAAGCTCGGGCTGTGAAATGGGCCTTATTACTTGGGTTTTTAAAAAAAAAACTATTTTTGGATTGGATCGAAATGTTTTTGAAATTTTTGTGATGTGGCACACCGAGTCTCCGACGTCGAACCAAGTAAGTTCTCTTATTATTAAGCTTTTTTAACTTGATATACTGTAGATAGTTAGTGGGCTACTTTAGATGATTATATTAAAGCTTTTTAGTTAGAGTGAAACTAAAGCCCGTAGGAACTTGAAACTGTAGAGGATTTGCAAAAATAACCTCTTTACTTAATACTATCATAAAACATCGGCTTAATTACTGAAACTAACTAAAATTTCATAAAATTCCTAATTCGCCGGGAAGACGGGGATGCCCAAATTTGATAACGGGTATGTTTTGTGTGGATGCAATGTTTTGGGTATAGAAACTGTATGCCTGCAATGTTTATCTGCTCCAGTGGGTAGGTTTTTTTTTTTGGGTAAGTGTAAAAGGGTTCAATTAGAGTTAAAGTGTGTTAGTGTTATTAACATCAGAGTGCGCAGTGAAAGCATTGTGGTGTGACTTGAGCGGTGCGATTAATAGTTAGTTAGAAATTTCGAGGACGAAATTTCTTTAAGGGGGTAGAGTTGTAATGCCCCGAATTTGGGCCTAGTAGAATGGGCTTATTGGGCTTTGGGCTTTGGGTCTCAGGATATTTTTAAGTGAGCGAGAAAATGACAATTGGCATGTGGGCTTTGAGGGTTAATGAATTTGGAGTGTCTAGGGGTGTTGGAGGTGTCCTGGGATCAAGTAAGGGTATAGGAAAAATTTTGGTTTTCGCCCCAAGGGAACTATGACTTCAGTTAGTAGGCCTTTCAGATAAATGAAGAAGAAAATGACACAAAGGATCTTGTGGTGAAGTGGCAAAGTGGCGCCACTTAGGGAGCAGAGAGGTGGCGTCATTAGCAGGCAAGGGAGTCCAAGGTTTGAGTTGTGGCATAGTATTTTAGTGGGGTATTTATTTTGCTGTCAGGACGGCTAGAGTTTGTGTTGCAGTGAAAGTCTGATGGATGAGAGGTTTGAAATGTTCATGGAGAGATTGTAGGAGCTTATCATGGAGAAAATTTAGGAGCTGAGAAGTGTGAAGAGTTGGTGCCGTTTTGGGAAGTGGAAAGTGTATAAATTCGGCTTAGGAGGGTGAATAAGTGCCGTTTTTGGGTCTTTTAGGGGGTATTACGAATTTTCATTGTGGCTTTCGGCATTTGGAGAGTTTTGCAAATATGTAAGTCTTTCTTTTCTTTACTGAATATCCTGTAGTTACCCTCATACAAGCACATTTTATCTTTTTCTTTTCTTCTTGTTACCTTTTCCAAACCCTCTAAAGCTGAATAATTCCACTCTCCTTTTGTCGAAATTCTTTTTGTGCCGTAACTATTTCTTCAACCTAGCTGATTCTTGTGTAAGTACTGTACTCTTTCAATTGATCTTGCTAGAACCGACTTCTCCTCTCCCTCACTCTTTCTAAATCGATTTTGGTAGGGGATTGATATCGAATCTCTGTTCTTCAGATCTCTGCCGAATTACTCTTTACATGTTTCAGATTTGGGTAAGTATTCTTCACTTTTGGTTTTCAAGGTTGGTCTAATGGTCGTAAGTAATGTAAGGGTGACTTAAGATGGATATAAGTCACTTATGGTTTAGTTTTTAATAATTAAGATTGATGCAGATTTAGGAAGTACTCGTGATTAGTGATTGAGGAAAACCTATTAAGGCTTGGTGTTTCAGGTAACGTTAAGGTGAGACTTCGGGTTTTTGGTAAAGTATTCGATAAGTATATATGATTAATCATTGAGTGACATTGTTTGAAGGATCGTGGCTAAGGAGATCACAGCGTGTTTTGTTATCAGGTGTGTACATACACTATACTCACACAATGGATTGGGAAATCCCGAAATCCAGAAAGTTTGGCTTCGGTAGTCTTACGAGTGTGCGAAAACTCATATGGGGGAAATGGAATCGATAACAGAGACCCCATGAGCGATCTCATGGGCTTGGGTCGTGTTTTGGCCAACCGGGCCAGGATGGACAAAATAGGCTCGATGGGTCGTAGGCTCAAAATGGGCGAATTTGATGAGTTGGTAATAAGTGATGAACTTGTCATGCTGGTTACATGGCTTGGAATTGATTTGGGCCAGATAGGCCATATGAATGTGATTGGGCCATATGGGCCATACGAATGAGATTTGGGCCTAATGGGCCATACGAATGAGACTAAGCCTGGTGGGCCATATGAATGTATGCGAATTTGTTTGGGATTTGAAAGGGGTCTTGGGCTTAGTATTTGGTAAGTTGCTTGACCTTGCATAAAACTTAATTTATTAACTAATTGTGACCGTGGACAAGTCATAAGGTTAAGGTGTGGCAATGGGTATATGCATGTCTAGGATTGGATCTAGGGAGAGCTTGGTACTTAAGCGGTCTTAATGACTCACCTCCTCTTCTCTGGAATCATACCTGGTGCATAGTATCTGTTCACTTTAGCCAACGAGGACTTGATAACGAGCTAAGGTAAGTAATAGACCCATAACACTGAGAAATGACTGAAATGACCCTAAGGGCGAAAATGACTAAAATGCCCCTATGTGTTTAATGTAAGATTTATGGGTGTTACATGTACACTTGCTGCATTCATATGATATCCTATTTAGGTTGCATATGGGTTGGGAATTATGGAACGGAGGAAGTATATAAGGATCGCATGGTTGCTTGACAACTGTGGATCCACCGATGGCTTCTTAAGCCCATTATATGATTAGCAGCTTTGCTACAATGTTAGGTAGTGCCGCAACCGGGCTACCCTAGAAGTGTATCGGATGGGTGGGTCGATTTAGAAATCCTCACAGATGTGTTTTGGTTGGACGGAGACGAAGTGTACCGGATGGATTATTTGGGGAGGGTTTGCATAGCATTGCATGTATGATATTATTATGTTGATAATATGATATGTATGCTATTTGTTTGTCGAGGGTCGTACACACTGAGTTTTCGAAAACTCACTCCCTCTTTTATTTTTCTCATGTGATCCTCAATAGGCGGTTCGACGGATGGAGGGACTCAAAGGTGGCCAACTAGCAAGACGATTAGACTTGTTTTTCTCAATATCTAAATTCTAGATTTTAAGTGATTTATTTTAAGTTAATTTATCTCGGATTGTATAAGGCTTTCCCTCTAGTTATTATTCCATTACTTTCACTATGCATTGAAATTTTGAAACGGAACCTGTATTTATTTCTTTAAAGCATAATTCAAGTTTTTGAAGGTAATTGTGTTTTAAGAACGAGCTTCCGCTGTCAAAGGAAATTTTTACTTAGTAACAAGGAAATGGTTTTTGGCTACACCTCGTTTTAAAAGCAAACTGGATTTTACTTAACTTTTCTATAGAAGGGTTTTCAATTAAAACAAGGTTTTCGCAAAACCACTTCAATGTGACACGCCAGATTCGGGCCTAACTTCTAGGCCGGGTTTGGGGTGTTACAATACATGTACTAATCACCCAACCAAATTCAATATGTCCAAGATATAAACATCACAATTACTTACCTATTATAAACTTATGCCATACCAAATATGCATAAATATCAACTCATCTTTAATGACCATTACAAACCATAAACATAGATACCAAACTAAATCAAAAGAAGATATGCCATTTTCACATGGCAATTATTTACATTCAAAAGTACTTTATCCACAATCCACTTTCTATTATGCTATACATGCCATATATTCAAAATCAACTTAGTAAAATACCAGAGGAAATTGTCGATAGTGTGATAAGTCTTGCTGACGATCCCCGAGCTCGTAACTTGTATCCAAAATCTATAAAACAGAGATAGACAAAAATACACAGAGTAAGCTATTTAAGCTTATTAAGTCATAAGCAAACTAAATATCAACTATTACATATTTAGCACCAAGTTAACAATACAAAATATACATATCCACAGATATAAGCTTATCATTTAAATCTTGTATACTCATATCATATGCTATTTGTACAAATTCACCTGATTATATATCATTTTCATTGTTAAGATCACATAAAACACATTTGGACGAATATACATAATTAGTATGCTTATGCATAAATTATATTTAATACTTTAGCATTTATTTGATCAAATAAACAATCAACTTACCTTATTTCATAACACAGTTTAAATACATACCTGAGCCCTTTTATTTTGATTTTCACATTGAATCTTCACTTAACAATGCCCGTTGAACTGTTCGGAATTAAAAAGGATACGCGGATAGTAGGAAGCTTGTACAATGCCAACGTCCCAGACGTGGTCTTACATGTAATCACATATCAATGCCACTGTCCCAGACAGGGTCTTACACGAATCAAATACGATGCCAATGTCCCAGACATGGTCTTACACGTAAACACAAGTCGATGCCAACGTCCCAGACTTGGTCTTACACGATAACACATATCGGATATCCTATGTCATGACATATGTATCCTAACTATTCCTAGGGTTCGTACAGGGCTTTCGGACATCGGATCTCGATCGAATCAAACTCGGAACATAGTCATTCTCAATTTCACATTCGGCTAAGGCGTATTTTTAATCAAATAATTCAAGTTATCACATAGCAATATATATTCATAATTGTAACAACATTTAAATGCTTATTGACTTACCTAGGACGTCGACGGACGGTAAAATCGACTAATCGACTACTTTCGTTTTTCCCCGGTCCAAATCTGTTTTCTTTGGTTCTTGATCTAAACATATTCAAATTAAACTTATTTAAACACCATTCTATTCAATTTATTCTAAAAGACATAAATGGACAAATTACAATTTTCCCCTAACATTTCACACTTTTACAATTTAGTCCTTTTTGCACAAAACACAAAATACACAAAATTTGAACACACTATGCTAGGGCCGAATATTCATAGTCTTCATACAAGTCCACACATTTCATTTATTTCACATTTTAGTCCCTTAAAAATTTATTTTTGCAATTTAGTCCAAATTACTCAAATTCATCAAAAAGATGATAACATGACTTGTTTTTGTTTTATTTTAACATATATTAGTTTATTATTAATTTACTTATTTAACCTTTTATATTTAATAATTATAACGTATAAATTAAGGTCATTTTAGACCATATGCCATCCACTATAGCTAGAATGGGCTATTTGCCCTTTAAGGACCTAATATTAAAAAGCCATTAGCAAATTAGCACTTACACATTAATTAGCAAATTTCACATTTTACGCAATTAAGTCCTTTTATTTTAATCAGACACTTAAACGACGAAATTAAAACACGAAAATTTAACACAAGCAAATTCACACATAATAAACACTGAAAAAAAATTTAAATTATTTTTTGAACTCGAATTTGTGGTCCCGAAATCACTATTCCGATTAGGGTCAAAATTGGGCTATTACATTTTATCTACAGGAGACTTATTCAATCGAATCAGATCTGTAACTTGTGGCACAACAGGTATTTCTAGGGGTGGAGGTTGTGGAGTAGCCGGATTCATTCGAACGAACTCCGAAAACTACTCACTAATCATTCGGAAGAAGGCTTCCTTAGCCTCTCCCTCTTGGCTACTAGCAATCGGCCTAGACTCGGCCAGCGCTATCCCTTGAGTGGGAGCAGGCGCATTGCTCTCTACATCATCAGCAACTACTCGATCGGGATCCATTTGCTATATGAAAACACATTTTTAACTGTCAGGATTCATCACACTATCGAAATTATATATATGGCATGTATAGCTAGACTCACACGCGCTACGTTAGTCCTAGAGTCGACTAAACCGTAGCTCTAATACCAATAAAATGTAACACCCCTAACCGGTAACTGTCGTCGGGCTAGGGTTAAGAGGCGTTACTAATCATTTCCGAACATTCCATATCATTTTCAACTCAAAGTCAATCAAAAAAAAATTCACAATCATATAGTCCCTTAAATAGGTCAATGAGACCTTAAACATGTGTTAGAAAGGGGTCGGGACTAAACCAAACACATACAAAAATTTATGAAATTTAAACACTTTTCTAAGTTACAAAGGTCACACACCCGTGTGGGTAGGCCGTGTGGCTCAAACGGCATCGGACACGCCCGTGCATCCAAGCCGTGGCAAAACAGGGCATACATACTGACTTGTTCATACGGCCTGAGACATGCCTGTGTGCCTCACCCGTGGTCGACACTGACTTGCACCACACGGCCAGTCACACACCCGTGTGTCTAGCCCGTGGTCGAGTCTGACTTGCATCAATTCACCAACCTGAATGACACGGTCGAGCCACACGCCCGTGTGCTCAACCGTATGGGTAATTATAGGCCATTTTCAAGGCCAAATTACCATCCACACTTTGAGATCACCTATAAGCATCAAACCAATACCAAATCAAACCTTAAATGCAGCCAAAACATACCAATACAAGCACCAATTTATCATTTACTATACCATCTATAATCATACTCAATTCCATCTCAAATAAGTTTATCCACAATACCAAATTTCACATCCCAAATCATATAGGTCAACATCATATAAACCTTACCACATTTCACATTTAAACCACAATTTTCATCAATCATCTAAGCATGGAACATACCATATTCATCATTCACCTAAACCACACATAAACACACTAACATCATTCAACTTTTAAGCTTAAACCATATCTCATGGCAAGATTTATACATCTCAAAACATGCCACATTCAATAGCCTATACATGCCATATACCACATATGTATATATACATATCTTTCCAAAAGTACCAAAATAGATAGCCGTTAGTGTGATTGAGTCGCTGACGATCCTCGAATCCGAGCTAGCTTTAAAGACACTGTAAAACAGGGAAACACTTCACACAGTAAGCTTTAGAGCTTAGTAAGTTCATAATATAATACATTTAATACAATAATACAATTACGATATACAAAGTTAACCCATCACATAGATCAACTCACAATATGTACCATATCATCCATAGCTAATATACTCATTCAACCATTTATAAATCCATTTACAATTTCATCAACCACATAGGTTCAATACGTACCTTGGCCAACACTTAGTAAATCACCATTCATGCTACTCAATGCTCAATACATCATTTCGATCAGCCTTTGTTATTCATTCGATTTATTCGCACACTTAGTGCAAAATTCATAGCTGAAGCTTAAATATCATCGCACACTTAGTGCCTTTACTTTAAACCGATTCTAACTCGGTATCGCACACACAATGACAATCAGTAAAGCCGAAGCTTCTATTATTTTGCACACACAGTGCTAATCACCTCTGTCTTAATTTCAATTACGCACACTTAGGGCCACCTTTTCTCAATTTTACATATAACATTTCTAATCCAATAATCACATAATTATTCATTTCATAGCAATTAAACATAAACTTAATAACATGAATTATATCCGAACTTACCTCGGACGTCGAAATACCGAGACTAGCCGATCAATCGAGTACATATCTTAATCACTGCAAAATCCAATCAAACACATGCATAACTTCCCTTTTTCGAGCCCTCGAGGCCTTAGAAACACTTTAGAAACTAATCAAGACTAAATAAAAAACATTTAGAATTTCATGGAAAAAGATAGAAAAATTCATACTACAGGGGTCACACGGTTGAGACATACGCTCGTGTCTTAGGCCGTGTGAACATTCGAACTAGGGACACATAGTCGTGTCCCAGCCTGTGTCCATGCTCATGTAAAACTCTGACTTGGTTCACATGACCAAGCCATACGCCCGTGTGCCAGGTCGTGTAACTCTCGGAATGCAACCTTTAAAAAAAATACGGGGAACACACGGTCGTGTGACTCATACTGCTGAGACACACGCTCGTGTCTCAAGCCGTGTAGACAAGAAATAGGTCATTTTTAAGCCATTTCTCTCACCCAAAACATGCTCATACATACAAGCCATTTGCACCTATTTCAAACATTAAAAAATGTTCCTAAAACATGCATAATAAAACTAGATCAATATTACATTTTTGCATGCAACCAATATGCCCAAAAGGCACCTCAAACATAAATCTTAAAATCAACCTAAACACATACCTGTTTTGGCATAAATCAATATACACAAGCACAAATCATCATGCCAAGACATAGTGGAAACACGAAAATATACACACTTTTTCATGCCCTTTTTAACTCAAATTCATACAGTTTTGGTAAAATTCTTGTCGAAAAATATTTAATTATTATAAAATAATTAAATTATATTTAAATTATTAACATGTTAAATTTTACTTAATTTTATGATAAATTTTGATTAATTTTGATCATTTTTGACAGATTTGCACAAAGCGCAAAAAACGGCTCGGTAGACACTGCTAGACGCACAAAACAGAGAAGCAATTTTGAAGCATCAAGGAAAATTAATTTTTCAGCCTAAGATGGTCAAAATTATGTGTATTAATTCATAGTATAATTAATTTTAATTTTAGTCCAATTTAATTTGGGTTAAATAAATTATTATTAATTAATTATGCTACCGAAGCTCACACAAGCGTGCTAAACGATGGTCGAAACCATCTCTTTTCTTTAATCGATGGTCGAAACCATCCCTTATCATATTCGATGAACACTGTAAAGATGATTAAAACCCCTGTACACGTTTCATATTGTGCCATAGTCCAACTATGGTCTTACATGTGCACTACCATGGTGCCATGGTCTTACGCTCATAGTGCCATAACCCGATTATGGTCTTATCATTAAAATGCCATAGCCCAGCTATGGACCTACATATATATATACACTGCCATGGTCCAACCATGGTCTTACGTCTGAAAAACTACCATAGCCTCGCTATGGTCTTACGTAAACATTGCCATGGTCCAACCATGGTCTTGTACATTTTTATGTTGTGTTGCCATAGTGTCTTTCAACCCTGGTTTTATTCGTTTCCTTCAAGCTGACAAATTTGACTCACATATATAAAAAAATAGATAATAATTTATCAAAACAGTAATTAATTGTACTAACCCAGTTACGAACTTACCTGGCTAAATTGTAGAAATGACAAAGTTTAGGGGCATTTTGGTAATTTTACATTCTCCTCGACTTTCCACTCGATCTTGATCTACATTAATAATTTTATTCAATCTATTAATTTGGACTGTAAAACAATTTATTTTATGCAATTTAGTCATTTTGGCATTTTTACAATATTACCCTTAAAATTTTATTTTATTCAATTTTGTCCCTGAGCCTAAAGCATGCAAATTAACCATTTTTATTGAAATTTTACACTAGAAAATATTCATAGCCTCCCTTTTAGCCAATTTTTACAACAATTGAAATCAAATCCTTGTACTTTTATTATTTTAGCAATTTAGTCCCTGATCAATAAATTCATCAAAAGTCACTTAACAAACTACTTTTAAATAACAACTAATATTTCAAATTCATCATTTAACATAAAAAATCACTAGATTCATCAATGGAAACATTTAAAATCCTTAACAGTTTCAAAATTGAAGGTACAAGCTAGTTGAACCTAGTTGTAACGATCTCAAAAACATCAAAATTACTAAAAACTGGGTAAGAATCACTTACCATGCAAGAGAAAATCACCATGGCCTAAAAGCTTCATCCATAACTCCGTGGTATTCTATTCCAATATAGAAGAAAGATGATGAATATTCACTTATGTTTTATTTTTATTATGTTTTCATTATTATATTAATATTTTATTTTATTTTATTAATAAAATAACATATAAAACATTATAATTAAAATAAATTAAAGCATCCAACCATCCCACTATATTTAGGATGGCTAACCTACTTAATAAGACCATCCAATTATAATTCTTTAATCAATTAACACCTTTAAACTAATAGCGATTGATTTTTTCAACTTTTACGATTTAGTCCTTTTCGCTTAATTAACTATCAAAACGTTCAAATTTTTCAACGAAACTTTAACACTACCTTAATTACATTCCTTAAATATTTATAAAAATATTTACCACTCGGTTTATAGAAACGAGGTCCCGATACCTTATTTTCTAAAACCACTTGACCTTAAGGTCTTACCACTTGAACTTAATTAATCGCTTAAATAACATAAATTATCAAATCAAAAATCCTTTTTTAAAATCATTTTTGACTCGTAAGTATGAAATAATAATATTTATGAACTTACTCGTCAAATTTGGTGGCCCCGAAACCGCTGTTTCTGACACCACTGAAAAATGGGTTGTTACACATGACTTTCCATAAACAAGCTTAAAAGGTTACATCCCCAATGGTGTTTTAAATGTAGTACAATAGGCCTACAAAGATTCATCCAGTCTGGAGGACCAATCCTTACGAGTTGTGTAACAGCCCGTTTTTAGTCAAATCAGAATAGTGGTTTTGGGACCACAAATTTGAGGTCAAGATAATTATTTTATTATTATTTTAATGTCTATAGCATGATAATATTACTGTGTGAAAATTTCGTTAAGAAATGTTATCATTTGAATGTTTAATTTGATAAAAAGGACTAAATCGCGTAAGGTGTAAAACTTGTGTTCTATTAGCTAAAGAGGTCTAATAGCTATGGAATCTTAAAGTAGAGGTACTTATGTGGTAATTAGACCATTTATAAATTTCTTGGACATTCTTGGACATCATTTAAATGAATTTTAATGTTTTAACTTAAGGTTAAATAAGTAATTTGGTTATTAAAGGTAAATTAAATAAAAACAAATGAAAATTTTATTCATTCATCTTCTTCCTAGCCAAAAATTTAGGTTGAAAAAGCCATTGAAATAGCTTGAAGCATTCGGCACCTTCCTTAGCTTGCTTGTAAGTGATTTTGAATCAGTTTTTAATGATTTCTATCTTTTCGGAGTCGTTGTAGCTTAATCTAGCTAGCCCAGGGACTATTTTGCAAAACTATTAAAGGTTTAGGGTTTTACCATTGATGAATGTATATTTATTTTGATGTTTGATGATAGAAAATATATGGTTGTTGTTAGATAAACAACATTTGTAAAGTGATTTTTAGTAAAATTGTCAATTAGGGATTTATTTGTGAAATGTGAAAACTTTGTGGTTAAATTGTGAAATAAATGAAAAATATGGGTTGCTATGGTAATAAAAGAAAGTCGGCTAGCATGGGTAAGGACTTAATTGCATGAATTTGTGTTTTTGTGAGTTAAGGACTAAATTGTAAAAATGTTGAAATAATAGGGGAAAAGTGTAAAGTTGCCATAAAAAATTCATTTTGGGCTAAATTGAATATAATGAAAATTAAATAAGCTAAATTTTATTACATATAGATCAAGAAAAGCGAAGTTCGGATCTAGATCGGGGGGGAAACAAAGTTTTAGACTAGTCAATCTATTTCATCGTTTTTGCATTCGAGGTAAGTTCGTATGTTAATAAGCATTAATATAATTGTGTTTTAAATGCTTTATTATTGATTTTTTTTAATACAACCTTGCGGATATGTTCGACGACGATTCGACAAATGTGAAATCCTGGTTGAACCTTAGGAATAAATTAGGATACAAATGACATGTCATTAGGGGTTATGTGATTTGGGTGCTGGTTCGTACGTCCTACCGGTGGCTGAGTTATACAGCATGTGTTACGAATTCTCGTAAGCTTGTGTGAGCAGCACCATGGAGCTACGTCATGACCGCCAGCTTGTGTGAGCAGACCCGTTGATAGCTCGAGAGTGAGCATTATATGTGATATCAGATTGAGTTAGCTTTAGCTATGTATTTAGCACTTATGGTGTGAGTTTCCTGAGTATCCGATAGTATTCAAATGGTTCAACGGGTATATCAAGGATATGGATGAGTATGAGATTGATACAAGCTTGTACAGGTATGTACGTAAACTATACAATCATCAAATCAAATAAGTTGATTGAAATTGTGTTTAATCTTTGGATTGAATATATGTGCTAAGTTATTCTTTAAATTTGAATTGCATTATATGATGTATATGTTATTGAATTGTTAGTTGGTAAGTTTTACTTAGCATACGAGCTTACTAAGCTTCAAAGCTTACTCTATTTATTTTTTCGTGTTTTATAGTGTAATCGAAGCTTGCTCGGATTTGGGAGTCGTCGGAGATCTCATCACACTATGAAGCTATCACTTTGGTCCTTTTGAGCTTATGTATTTGGTTATATGACATGTATAGGAGTTATGGTCATTTTAGTATATGTTAGAAATGGATTTTAGCCATTTGAGTTGGCTTGTAAATGATAAGTGTTTGGTTTTGTGTATAGCCATGAGAGTTGGCTTTTTTTGGTATATTTGGTGATGTATATATTTGTACAAATGGCCTTTTGTTGTGTGGTTGATAAATGCCATTTTACATGCTTATTGGGAATTGGTATTTGAAGTACCTTATGGTTGAAATATGAAGAATTGGTATGCATGTGATTAAGTGTAATAAAGTACATATATGAAGTTAACTAGTTAAGTGAACTGAGAATGTGATTTTGGTATGAAATTGAATAGCATATTGTGGTACTTGTATGCCTTGTAGTTGATGGTATTAAAGTAGCATGAATTATGCTTGGTTGAGATTGGTTTGAATGTCTATCGATGCTATGCTATATGCCAATTTATGTTTTTAGGTGGTTGCATTTTGGGTGAGAAAGATGGCTTGGAAAATAGCCTATTTTTGTCCACATGGGCAGAGACACGGGCGTGTGTCTCAACCGTGTGTGACACACAGTCAAGTGACACGGCCGTGTGTCCCCTGGTGTTTAATTAGAAACCAAGTCAGTATGCTCCACACGGCCTAGCACATGGGCATGTGACTTGGCCGTGTGGCATAAGTCAGTATACCCTACAGGTTTGGCAGAATTTAGCACACGGCCTGGCACACGAGCGTGTGAGGCCATTTCGAAGGGCATACAGGCTGGTCACACGGGCGTGTGGTTGGCCGTGTGACCCAAGTCAGGGAGTTACAGGGGTCAGACACGGCCATGTGATCCCTTTTCGAATGTCCACACGGCCTGTGACACGGACGTGTCTTTAGCCGTGTGAGTCATACAGCCGGGCCACACGGGTGTGTATTTGAAAAAAAATGTAAGTTTTCTAAAAATTTCCTGAGTTATCAGTTTAGTCCTGAAGCACTTCTAAATCATGTTTTGGACCTCCTAGGCTCGTATTAGGGACTTGATGAATGATCGTGAATGACTTGTATTTGAATTTGATAATTGTATGAGAAATGTATGTTCGATTATATAATAAGTCCGGTAATGCTCCGTAACCCTATTCCAGCGATGGATACATGTGAGGGGTGTTACAGTTATTGGTATCAGAGCTATGATTTAATCGATTCTAGGACTAACGTAGAGTATGTGAGAGTCTAGATATACATGCCATATATAACCTGTGATAGTGTGATATCTCCTGACAGTTTAAATCGTATTTTCATGTAACACCCCAAACCCGACCTAGAAGTTAGGCCCGAATCTGATGTGTCACATTGAAGTATTTTTCGAAAACCTTGTTTTCATTAAAAACCCTTCTTGTTTAAAAGCTTAAGTAAACTCTCAGTTATGTTAGTTTATTTAACGCGGTACATTGAAAAATTATTAATTTTATTCCCAAAATATCTTTTTAGTTGCGGAAGCAAATTTTGAAAGAAATTGATTTACGAAAAAGGTTAAGTCGCGAAACCATTTCGAAAATGTTGCGAAAACGTAGTGTTGTTTAAAAACAGTTAACATTTAGGAAAATCGTGATTTACTTCTAACGAATATAATTCAAACATAAATAAAACCCAAAGTTAAAATCCAGAAACTTAAAAGGCCTTATTACGAAAATTAAAACCCAAAATAGAATCTAAAGCATAAATGAAATCCAAAGGCAGTCTTGTGGCCATCTCCGAGTCTCTCGCAGCACCAATACTCCTAAAGATGGGGATTACCTGCACAGTTAAAAACGGGGTGAGTTTACAAAAACTCAGTGTGTAATCCCCTCCTAACTAAAACAGATTAGTAAAATGCATGTAAATCATAATTAGTCTGGGCCGGAGCCCAATTACAAAGATGTGAGAACAATGCAGTGTGGGTCTAAGCCCAGTACAATTTCACTTGGGTCTCAGCCCTTATCAGAATCAATTGGGCCTAGCCCATTCTCCATATCAGTAACAGTTGGGCCTAGCCCATATCATAATCAATTCTATATGCATAATGTGTGATGCATGCTAACCCATCCCATCCAACCCTACAGTTGCCTCCGTCCAACCCTGCACTACCTGCGGGGAATAAATCACCCACGCCATCCCTACACTCCCAATGTTAGCACCGGTTACGGCACTAACCAAAATCGCAGCATAGCTGCTAGTATTTATACGGCTTTAAGCCTTTAGTAATGGTCTCATGATTGGCACATAGCCATCAATAACTGTAATAAGATTGGCACATATCCATCAGCTACGGTAATATAATCGGCACACAGCCTTGGGTAAAGATGATCGACACAGAGTCATCGATACATATGTTAGGCACATAGACACGGGTAAATACGATTGGCACAAAGCCAAAATCAAGATGGCATAGAGCCATATTTAGGTTGGCACAGAGCCATAATCAGATTACGCGACTTTAAGCCGTCCGTCATCCCACGATCGTCATGCGACACGTCGCGACCTTAACATATCAATCACCGGATCCACGATGCGTCATGCGACCCGATGCGACCCTATCAGAACTTCCTCCGTATCAAAGTCCCAACCCCATGCAATATGCCGTGTATTTCATGCTCAATCATTACATGTGTATGCAAAATGGCCATGCCCATAAACAATCATACATACACAGTCACAACAGTCAATTACAGTCAAATCAGTCCAATCATACCTTAAGTGAGTCAATTACCCTCGAGGGGCAAAACGGTCATTTTACCCTTAAAAGGGAATTACGACAATCCTACCCTACAGAGGTATTTCAGTAATTCTACCCTACAGGGGTATTTCGATAATTCTACCCTACAGGGGTATTTAGATAATTTTACAAATCAAGGGTATTTCGGTAATTTCACAAATTGAGGGTATTTCAGTAATTTCATAAATTGGGGGTATTTTTGTAATTTTACAAATCAGGGGTGTTCCGGTAATTTTGCAAATCAGGGGTACTTTGGTAATTTTACAAACTGAGGGTATTTTGGTAATTTTGCAAATCGGAGGTATTTCGATAATTTTACAAGTTGAGGGTGTTTCAGTAATTTTATAAACCAAGGGTATTTCAGTAATTTTGTAAACCAAGGGTATTCTAAACAGAGATAACGATGCGAATGGGCCTAGGGCCCATTCTCGGCCCAAATGGGCTCACACGCTCGTCTGGCCCATTTAGCCCAAATCTAGCCACAGATATGAGATTCACATAGTCCAGTCTAATATCTACTACACAATCATACAACTTATCCGATTGGGCCCACGGGCCCATCGTCCCCATATGGCCTCTTTTGACCCATCGTGGCCTAAACAACCTAAACCCACAAGACCACTCATGACGGCCTCAACTATCGCGTCGAAGCTCCCACACGTGCGCACGCACGCTCGTGTGGCTACCATCGCCGTGTGACCGGCATGTCGGCATTTGCCGCTCTATAGCTAGAGTAGTGCGAAATACACACCTGATAGGAATCTGGAGTTAATCCACGCTCCGAACACTCCTATGCCCGAACGCCAACCAAGGTATGCTTACTCTATTCATAGATCGCTCTATTTAAAGCCAGCTTCTCGCCTACTCTCATGCTACCTTCCCGATGTGGGATCCCTCCATCAATCCTCCAAAACTGTCCAAACTGCAAGATAAATATCCTTTTTGCTTGCAATGGATTCGAACCCTTGCCCTCTCCAATGCTCCAAACGCTACATGCCACCACAACACAAGCTCCTTTTGTGACTTAAAACATGCGCAAATATTTATAAAACCTATGTGCCAGTGTCAGATTCTTATAAGTGCCAAAAATTAAAGAAATTCTGCAAGAGCCAAGATTTGAACCCAAGCTCCCTTATACCCTTAATGATGCCACAACCACTAGGCCACATGCTTCCTTGTGTCATTTTTTATCAAAATAATTTAAAAGGCCTACATCTAAGCATCCAGGGTTTTATTCACTTAAAACCAAAATTTTTGCTAGAGCCCAGGTTTGAACCTAGGACTTTTCCAACACTTCTCAGGACCCTTAACCACTTGAGTAGGCATTTAATTGTGTTATATCCTTGCACAATTAAATACCTATTTGCAGCCTCCTTATGGACCCATACTCAAGGCCCAATACTTCTAGGCCCAAATTCAGGGCGTTACATTTCATATAGTAAATGGATCCCAATCGAGCAGTGGCTGATGATGTTGAGAGTAATGCACCAGCCTCCATTCACGAGGTAGCACAATCTGAGTTGAGACCCGTATCGGGTAGTCAAGGAGGAGAGGCCAAGGAAGCTTTCTTCCAAATGATGAACGAGTGGTTCACTGAGTTTGTCCAAACTAATCCAGCTGCTCACCAACCTCTTCCCCCACCTATTCCCCAACCGGTTCCCGTAGCTCCTCATGGTTTAGAACCTTTACGATTGAGTAAGCCACCAGTTGATAAAATCTAAAAATACGGGGCTGAAGAGTTTAAATCTACCATTGATGACGATCCTGAGAGAGCTGAGTTTTGGCTTGAGAATATGATCTGGGTATTTGATGAACTTTCTTGCACGCCAGCTGAATATGTTAAATGCGCGTTATCACTTCTGAGAGAACTGCATATCAGTGGTGGAATGTAACAACTCGGTTTTAGCTAAATTGGAAAAGTGGTTTTAGAACCACAAATTTGAGGTCAAAAAATTATTTTAATATTATTTTTGGTGTTTATAGCATGTGATTATATATGTGTGAAAGTTTCGTGAAATAATTTTAGCGTTTGAATGCTTAATTTGATAAAAGGACTAAATCGCGTTATATGTGAAAGTTGCATTCTAATTGTTAAAAGTGTTTACTTGCTATGATTCATTAAACCAAAGGTCCTTATGATGATATTAGACCATTGATAGTGGAATTTGACATAAATGGGCATTAAAAGGATGTTTTTAATGGTTTTTAACTAAGGTTAATTTGGTAATTAAATAAAACAATGTATATTAATTAAAACAAAACCAAAATTAAGCTTCATTTCATCTTTCTTTGGCTGAATATGGTGGAAGAAGAAAACATTTAGTTCATTTTAGGGTTTGGTCAATTGGGAGCTTAATTGGTAAGTGTTTTGAGCTCAGTTTTTTTATTATTTTTACGTTTTTGAGATCGTTGCTTTGTATTCTAGCTAGCCCATGCCTTAATTTTTGAAGTTGTCAATGTTTTGGTGAAGTGCCATTGATGAATGCTTGAGCTTTTGAATGTTTGATGATGAAAAATGAATATTTGTTGATAGTTACACAAGTTTTGTAAAGTGATTTTAGATAAAAATGTCAAATAGGGATTTAATTGTGAAAAGTGTAAATTGAGCGGTTAAATGTGTGAATAAATGATAAATATGACCTGATATGTACATTAGGAAAATTCTGCTAGCATGTATTTGGATTAAATTGTGTGAAATTTGTGTATTTATGAAATAGGGACTAAATTGTAAAAATATGGAACTTTATGGGCTAAATTGTAAAAAGGCCCAAATATGTGTTTGTGGACTGAATTGAGTGATTTTTGATGAATAAATGAGTTAATTTTGAATGTATATAGATCAAGAATGAAAGAAATCAGATTTAGATCGGGGAAAATCAAAAGTTATCGAATAGTCGATCCAGTCGTTTATCCCGAATACAAGGTAAGTTCATATGCAAATAAATGTTGTTAAATTGAATTATATATGTTTAATTGTCATTGAACTGCTATGAATGTTGAATGATCAAATACGATCAAGAATTGACAGGGTTACAATATCCGAAAGTCTCGTATGAACCTTAGGAATAGTATAGGATACAAATGTCATGACATTAGGATTATCGAGATGTGATTATGTGTAAGACCATGTCTGGAACATTGGCATCATTATTTGATTTCGTATAAGACCCTGTCTAGGACAGTGGCATCGATATGTGATAACATGTAAGACCATATCTGGGATATGGCATTGTATGAGTTATATGTGATTTTCGAGTATCCTTAATGATTCTGACTGGTTCAACGGGAAAAGTCAAGTCGAGAAAGAATGTGTGAATGAGTAAAGTGACTCAGGTACGTACGAGATTCATACGAGTATTGAAAAGGGAAGTAATTGATGAATTCACTTATGATTTTGAGTATGTGTTCAATGGGAAAGGTTTGTGATATTTTATATGCTTATTCATGATTTGCCTATTAATGAAAATGATATTGATTCATGTGGTAATTTTATTTGTATATGGCTTACTAAGCTTTTAAAGCTTACTTTGTGTGTTCTTTCCCTATTTTATAGATAATCGAAGCTAGCTCGGACTCGGGGATCATTAGGAACATCGTCACACTATCGATCAACTTGTTGGTACTTTTGATGTTATGTATATATGGTATATGGCATGTAAAGGCTAGTGTTAAGATGATATGTTTTGTGTTGTGATTTTAGCCATGAGAGTTGGCTTGTAAAAGATGTAAATGTGGGTGTATATTTGGCTAATTGAGTTGGCTAAATTTATGAATTTGGTAAGTGATATGTGATGTATATATGGCCTTGTGTTTTGGCATGTTTGGTATGGTTGAAGATGAAATGGCAGGTTGTGGCTTGATTTTAAGATGATGATTTGGTATGTTTTATGACATGAATTAGTTGATAAGGTGATGAGAAAAATGCATAGAAAAGATAGGTGAAATTGATGGTAATGGCATATTGTTTTAGTATGTTTTGGATTATGATTTGAGTAGTGAAATGGATGGATTTTAAATGGCATGATTTGTATATGAAATAGCATGTTTTGGTTGCCTATAAATGTGTTGAAATGGTATTATTTGGTTGTTTAGGTGAGCATGAGAAAAGGTGGCAAAATTGGCCTTGCAAATGGCCTATTCTTGTCCACACGGGCAGCGACACGAGCGCGTGTCTCAGTCGTGTGCAACACACAGTCATGATACACGGCCGTGTGTCCCCTGGTGTTGAAATTGAATTGAAGTCAGTATGCTCCACACGGCCTCACACACGGGCATGTGACTGGCTATGTGGCACAAGTCAGTATACCCCTTAAATGGCACATGGCTTAGCAAACGGGCGTGTGACTTGGCCGTGTTGCAAAAGTTAGTATACCCTACAGGATTGGCACGGCCTAGTACACGGCCCTGCACACGAGCGTGTGGTCAGTCGTGTGACCCAAGTTAGTATGTATGCCTTGTTTTCACACGGCCAGGGACACAGGCGTGTCTGGAGCCGTGTGAGGCACACAGCCTGTTCACACGGGCATGTGAACCCTGTAATGCATGAAAATTTTATAAGTTTCCCAAATATTTCAAATGTTATCGGTTTAGTCCCGAACCTCTTCCAAGCATGTTTTGAGGTCTCGTAGAGCCTTATAAGGGACAATGTGATTATGTTTGATTGATGTGTATGTGATAATGGATTTATGTTATGATCTGATCGGTAATGCCTCGTAACCTTGTTCTGACAACAGATATGGGTTTGGGGTGTTACATTTATTTGTATCAGAGCTACGGTTTAATCGATTCTAGGAATAACGTAGTGTGTGATGCGATCCGGGTCGCATCATGTTTCGATACTCTTCGACGATATTGGAATTGGCCCAAGCACGAGGGGCCCAAGTGCAAAATGAAACTAAATTTCAGATTAATGAGCTCAATATTAGTTTTCCTCAGCTTACTTAGCTCGGTCCTAGCTCATTGAGGTAAATTCTATTTCATTTTACTTTATTTATTTTAGTTGCTGGAATAAAACATTAATTAAGATTTAGTTATTTTTAGTTAATTATAGTTTGAGTCTTAAATATGTCTTAAGTCTATTTATGCATGTTAATTAGTACATCATTTTAGTGTGTCTTAAGTCTAATTAATATGTTATAATAAGTACAGCTTTTTAATGTGTCTTAGATTAAGACATCTTAATTGTGTCTAAAGCTTAGACAAATTAAATGGTGTTTAGAATATGTATTAATGTTGCATTTAATCGAGCTTTAATATTTCTTTCAGGATGTTCACATTGGCTACTGCTAGGAAGCTTCTTCAAGCTGTTCATATGGAACATTTAAAGAGCTGAATACATCCTCCCAAGAGCCATTTCGTGGCTAGCAAAGCATCAAGTGCTTTCACACTAGATTGACCGATTGGCTGCCATGTTCACACCTTAGTTTGACTAATCAGCTTCTATACATGCATGGATAAAAGCATGAACGTCCAAGGGGGGAAATGAGACATTAATTCAACACATTAAATGAACAACATGCATGCACAAAGGGGAGAACGAATTTACAAGATACATGCTGTTGTTCATGAACCTACATGCCATTAAAGCACCTATTTATGAGAATGCATGTTCCATGCAAGTGCATGAACGAACCAAGGAGATGAATGAGACTTTTGGTGATCATAAAAATCACTTGAAGCTTTCTTCTATGCTAAGAATTCATGCACAGCAAAGGGAGGACGAATCTGACTTTTCAAGCTAAAGTACATGCATGAATATCATTCAATGAGGTGCATGAACGTCTAAATACATGTCAATACAAGGAAGAACGTCCATGAACCATCTTTAGTGTTAACTGTGAACATTTTTATTATTGTGTGAACAAATAGATGCCGAATTGAGTAGTCATCTTTGTGTCTATAAATAGATCTCTTGTAAACATTTTTGGGTTAGACAATTAAGACTTTTTGATACTTTTTGAATGTTTATAACATTTGTGAGTTATTCAACTCTCTTATTTCGTTTAAGACTCAAGATAGACTTATCTAGCTTGCTAGTGGTGTCATCCTTGTTTCTTTGAACTTATCACTCCTAAACCGAGTGTGGCTTTCGCCTTTGATACCTTTGGTTCCTAACTTTCTAGTTAGTGGGTCAAGGTCCTATCCTTCAACACCCATCCTTCTTAAGTGCCTTATAAGGTCCGGGTCAGTACTCCCTTTAGTATTGGTTCTTCCTTGGCCTTAAGTCATTCCATCCATTCTAACTTTTCCATTTCCAAGTTATCCTATTTTCTTTGTTAGCCGAATCCTTAACTTCATTCACTTAACCATTTTCCATCATCATTTTACTTAACCGAACCATCCTCAAACATTCCTAACCTTTGAACCATCTTGTCAACCCTTATTTTTCCTTCACTTAGCCGAATTACCAACTACTTCAAGTAAGAATGATACTCCTTAGATTTAATGATCGAGCAACTACACGACTCGACTCGCATCACCGAGGCGGGATCGCATCATTTGGTATCAGAGCTAGCTAAAATCGATGAGTACGGACATTCATAAAGTTTTGAAGTAAGTGTTTGAAAAAAAATTCAAAAAAATTCAAAAAAAATTCAAAAAAATAATTTGTGAATCAAAGTATTCCATTTGTATTTATCATTTGTAATTGAAAAAAAATGGAAGGAAATTCGAAGTTATAAAAAAAACGAAAGTGTTGAAAAGTTGCATTTTGTATTCCCGATCAGCAAATTCCCTTCTACTATCATCCAACCTTTTCACGCCACACTTAATAACCAAATATCTTTCTTTTCAGCCTACCTACACCCATTTTATCATTACCTTTGCAAAACCTTCTTTTAAGCCGACCCCTAGATTCGCTTGTAAGTCTAAACGAGTCTCCTACGAACTTCGAGAGGAGAATCAAGTGGTAAAAGGCACGAGAGTTTGTGAGAGCATTAGAGTGCAGAAAAAGCCAATAAATAGTGCAAACACGAATGGAGTGTCATATACATTTTTTTTCTTGTGAGTGAAACGTGAGGTTTGTGCTTGTTAAGTATCTATTTTTCTATTTTAATTCATTTCTTTTCCATCCATAAAATCATGTTTCAAGAAGAGCTTTCAGAATCAGATTTTCAATATGTGATGAGAGAAATGTGACGAATCGTGAACTCTAAATTTGACAAATTACATGAACGATTGGACCGATTGGAGGAAAGAGACCAACGGGAACGACTTTTTCCAAGTCAAAAGACGAAGACAAGATCATCATGGAAACACACATCTAATGACTATTCGAGAAGAGATTATTATCGTGATTCCTATCCATCAAGGAATTCGAGACGAGATAAAGCGAGCTACGGGCTTGAAACCTTTCAAAACAACAAACGAAAAAGTAGAAATCTCTTTTCAAGTGTATCAAGGCAATCACCCACTGAGAAACATTCGCGAAGAGTTGATCGTTTTCCTTATGTAGATGCTTTTCCTTCTATCCAAAGAAAAGCTTTCCATTCTATTGTCTTCATCTTGTAATGAAAAGAAAAGAGAACAAGAAATAAAAAGAAAAAAGAGACAAGAAATGATAATGAGAGATAACGAGCAAATATGGAATGAAATCGAGAGATGAAAAAAATAAAATGAAAGAAAAAGGGAATGAAAAAGTGCAAAAAAAGAATGAGAGCGGAAAAGAATGTGAGAAAGAAAAGAAAATTGAAAAAGAGATTGCGAATGAAGAGATAAAAGAAAGTGTGGAAGAAACGAGTGTTGTTGAAAAAGAAATGAGAGTCGTTGAGTTTTCAAAAATAAAAGAAACTATGGAAAAAGAAAGAGCGCTTGAAGAAACGACGGAAAAAAATGCAAGAGAATAAGAAAAAGTGAGGAATGTATTCACTAACCAACATGGGGATTTTTCTCGTGATGTTTCTTTTCAGGTTTCTAAAGATTTGATTAATAAGTTCCAGCTTCATTACCTTCCCGATGAGAGGCGGTTTTGATTGATCAAGAAAGGTAAGAACGAAAATGACCCAGCCCATCAGCGCTTAAAGGTAAGCACGGTAAGGGTTCTATGTTAGTTGAGTCTCAACAATTTCATGTGTATGTTAATGGAGAGCTTGTCGAAGACTTAGTGAGTAAAAGAACTTCCCATCTTGGTTTGTCTAAGTATCAATTTCTGATTGATGATGACTTTGATTGGGATGATGGTTTGAAGAGTTTTTCTCATGACTTGTATGATGTTGGCAAGTTCGATGATGAAGCAAGATTAAAACAACACAAACAAAATTTGGACTTGTGTGATAAAAAGTTGACATCTCATCTGTTTGCTTGTACTGATTATGTGAATTCTCTAATTTCTAGTGTGAAATTCCCATGTTTACGTGAATCTGTTCGAATGAAATTTAAAGGGTTTGCTTGTTTGAGTATGAGTATGCTAAAACCCTCGTTGTTTAACTTGTGTAAATTATTGGAGATAAAGAGACTCGTTTTGCCTTTTGAATCGAGTAATCAAACTCGTGTGTTCAAACCTGGAGTTCGATATTCTGGTTCGTTATTAGGGAAAATTGAGCATCGTAAATCCTATGTGAATAATCTTTGCTTGTTTGATGATTTATCATTTTATTCGAAAACAAAGTCTGTGAATGTTGTTGGCTTGCAAAGTCAAATTCAAGTTTTTGATTCTAGAAATTATTTTAAATTTTGGTTTAAAAGATTCAAGCATGCTTTGTTTGGTAATGACTTCAAATTGCTCCATGATCTTTCTATGATTCCGGTCAAGGAACTTTCAAGTCAGATTGAGAAGGTAAGAGGAAATTTTGTTTTTGATTCTGGCATTGGATTACGTGCTAAATTTTTGATTCGTTGTGAAAAGGTAAAACCAACTTCTGTTTTTGACCCTGGCATTGCTTCATTTGCTCAATTTTTTGAATGAGATTTCAGGAACTTCTTTTAAGCATATAATTCATCATGTCACTAATTGTAACAGCCCGGTTTAGACCTAGTCGGAATAGTGGTTTTGAAACCACAAATCTGAGGTCGTAAAATTATTTTAATATTATTTTTGGTAATTACAGTATGTTATTTGATATGTGTGAAAATTTCATGATTTAATTTTACCGATTGGTTATCTAATTTGATAAAAAGGACTTAATCGCGTAAAATGTAAAATTAGCATGCTATAAGTTAAAGTGCTTAATTGCTATGGTTTCTTAATTTTGAAGTACTTAAAGTGAAATTTGGCCATTGAATAATGGCATGGACAGTAATGGACAACCATTATAAAGTTTTCATATTAATTTATAAAGGTTAAAAAGGTAAATGATGTATTATTATATAATTAAATAAAACATAAAGTAATTATGCATGTTCATCTTTCTTGTTGGCCGAATGTAAGGATGAAAAGAAGCCATTTTCTTGTTTAAAGGTTCGGCAATCTCCAAGCAAGATTGAGGTATGTTTTGAGCTCGGTTTTTGATAATTTTTATGTTTTTGAGATCGTTGCTTCGTATATTACCTAGCCCATGCTTTAATTTTTAGAATTGATGATGAATTTGAGATTTGCCATTGTTGATAATGTGATGAATTTGTTGGTTGATGATGAAAAATGAATCTTTGATGTTTGATTATCATGTTTAATTAAGTGATTTATGATAAAAAATCCAAATTAGGGATTTATTTATGAAATTTGAAAATTTAGGGGCTTAAATGTGAAATAAATTTAATAAATGGGCTACTAAGGACCTAGGGAGCATTCGGCCTAATATGGGCTTATTGAAATTTTGGGTATTTTGTGTTGTTTTGAATTAGGGACTAAATTGAGAAAATATGAAATGTCAGGGGCTGAAATGCAAAATACCCAAATTATGTATTTTTGGATGAAATTGAATGAATATGTTATTAAACAAGCCAAATTTGTATTGAATTAGATCAAGAAAAGAGGAAATCGAATTTGGATCGAGAAAAGTCGAAAGTTGTCAAATAGTCGTTCCGGTCCGTTCGTGTCCGTACGAGGTAAGTTCATAAGTAAATAAATGTTATTAATTCGATTGTATATGTACTATATGTGCCAAATTGAATTATAATAAATATATGTGTATATGCCAAAATGAATTAAGCATTGGAGAACTAGTTACGAGCTTGAATCGATCGAATTACGACGTCTGAAAGCCTTGTACGAACCATAGGAATAGTATAGGATACATATGCCATGACATAGGATTCTGATATGTGATTTCGTGTAAGACCACGTCTGGGAAGTTGGCATCGATTTGAGATTTACGTGTAAGACCATGTTTGGGACAATAGCATTGTATATGATTTCGTGTAAGACCCTGTCTGGGACAGTGGCATCGATATTTGATTACATGTAATACCACGTCTGGGACGGTGGCATTGTACGAGCTTTTTGAGTTATCCAAGTATCCTTATTGATTCCGAATGGTTCGACGGGTAATATCGAGAAGTGAATGATTATGTAAAAAATGTATCCGATTAAGGTACGTGTGGTTTGTTTATGTAATTCAGAAATGAAAAGTGAGTATGTTTCAATTGACTATATGTGAAATACATGACAATGAATGATGAATGTATGCAAATGAATTGCGAGTAAGTGAAATAGATGTAATTTATGAGATTGAGATGTGTTTTTGTGCAAGTGAGTATGAACAAATGAGCTAGATGAATTAAGTATGTATGAGATTTATATGTTCATTGAGAAATGAGGTAAGTGAGGTTACTTAATGTAATCATATGAATTTATGAGTACGATGAATGTATATGTGGTTGAGATTTGTTAAATTCGGCCTAGTTAAATTGAATTATGCATGTCATTGAGTTGATGTATTTGCTTATGGCTTACTAAGCTTTTAAAGCTTACTCTATTTGTTTTTCCTATGTTTATAGAGTTTCAGAGACTTGCTCGAGTTGGAAGTCATAGGAGACATCATCACACTATCCAGTTTTCGCTTCGATAAACAAATGCATTGAGATTCGATTATGTGGAATGTATAGGCTAGTTTTGATATATTTGGTTTTGAAATTTATATATATATAGCCATGCAAAAATGGCTTGATCATGATGCTAATGTTGGTATATATATTCGGTCATGTTATAAGCTTAAATTGGGAGGTATGTTTCATGGTAAATATGTTGTGATGTTGGTTATATGATTCGGCAATGAGGAATGGTAAGTACGATGTTTATTCAGCTTATTAGTTAGCTCATTTTGGAAGAATGAAAAGTGGTATAATTTGGCTTGGTAATAAGGTAAAATGATGATTATATTTTGGGTATGTTTGATGGTCATTTGAATAACTATAAATGATTTATTCTTTTTGATGTTAAGTTATGAAATAGCATGTTTAGCTTAAAATTTGAATGATGAAAATGTTAGAACCTATTGAGGTTAAATTTGATAATTGAATGGTTGTCTATTTGAATTGTTGGACATATGAGTTATAAATACATATGCCTATGACATGTTTTCTTGTGGTTCGGTTTAAAAAAAATGTCAAATTGTTGGTTCAATGAGTGATCATAAAATGTGATGTATATATGTGGTAGTAAATTTGGCTTCGGTATGTGGTTCATGTGTGTGGTTGATTATATTATTTAGCTTGCGAATTAGGTATGGTATGACTTGACATTGTGTTCAAAAATGGTTCAATTTGATTTGGTAAAATGCGCATAATGTTATAATGTTTAAAATGCTATGATTTGGTAATTATATTTAGAAATGGTTTTTGGTTTTAGGGTGTTATGCGCATGGTATGATAATGTGAAAAGTTCAGTTGGTTATGTTATATAGTTACCTAATGTTTTATGTGCAAATGAATATTAAGTCGTGAGATATGGCCAAATTGGTTTAACATGCGCATGTATAAAGATTATAAAATGTTTTGGTTATTATTTAGCTAAGGATATGGGTTGAAATGGCTTAGTATGCGTTTGTATATAGGTTTATAAAATGGTATGATCAGTAATTCGTTATGAAATAGATGTATATCGATGGATGTCTTGTTATATGCTCGGTACATGAAATGAATTATGGTTGATTATGACTTGGGTATTCGAATGATATGGAAATGGTGGCCATATGGTTCGAATTTTGTAATTATGAAACATGTACAAATTGGTTTTGATATTTGATAGCTTGGTTCGGAATTTTTGAATAGACAAACGGAATTGAAATGGTTAAATATTGAAACATAGTAAGTATAAGAGAATGTTCGATAAAGCATGATTTGTGTGGTTGGCTATGTGATTCAAATATACGACTTTGACTTGTGTGAAAAAGAGGTTGGTTATTAATTTATTTCGGAAATAAAAAAATAAAAAAAATGGGTTAAGTTTTCGGAAAAAAATTTCATGTGTTTTGTAACACCCCAAACCCGTATCCGTCACTGGACTAGGGTTAACGGCGTTACCAGACAGATCGGAAACATTTACAGAAATGTCATACAATTTTATATCAACCTCAAACATAATATCCCTTTAGTAGGTCACCGAGACCTAAAACATACTTATAAACCGGGTCGAGACTAAACCGGAACACATACAAAATTTCATGGAAATTTAAAACTTTTCTAAGTTTCAGGGGTTACACGCCCGTGTAGGCAGGCCGTGTGCCTCCCACGGCTATTAGACACCCCCGTGTGTCCTCCCGTGGTCGAATCGACCTCACATCCACGGCCACGAGCACGCCCGTGTGCCTTGGCAGCGTGGTCGAATCGACCTCACATCCACGGCCACCCAAAGACCCCATGTGCTAAGGTGTGTACTCTTAGGCCATATCTTGACTTTCTCACACGGCTACTAGACACGCCCATGTGTCTTGGCGTGTGTGCTATTAGGCTAGCTCTCGACTTAGCCCCTACGGTCACTAGGCACGCCTGCAGTGTGCCATAACCGTGTGATAAAATAGACCATTTACAAGGCCAATTTGCCACCCACACAAGGGTCAAACCTACAAGCACATTTAAGCATACTTCCACACACAAATTGGCAACCAATTTTCATGTCAAATGATCAACATATCATCTCATTTCTAACATGTCAACTTAGGAACTAAATTACACAACTTGAATGCATTCAATATCAATCATGATTCATCCCCAAATTTACTAAATCATACTTGCATCATACCATCACTTAGATTACCATTCATAAGACATTTTCTTTACTCACAAGCTATACCAAAATATGCACCATATATCAAAGCCACACATGCATTTTACCAACATTTATCTAGCCACATCACATGGCTATTTACACATCTCAAACATGTCTTACAAAACTAGCCTATACATGCAATATTTCAACTATGTACATCTTTCCCAAAAGTACCAAAATAGATTGCCAATAGTGTGATAGAGAATGCTGACGATCCCCGGATCCGAGCTAGCTTTACTGACACTGCAAAGCAGAGAAACAAATCACACAGTAAGCTTTCCAAAGCTTAGTAAGTTCGTACCATAACACATTTAAATCAAACAAACCACTACATAGATTATTTCACATATGCATATATATCATACCATCCAACACTAAATTGCTCATTTAACATTTCGTAATCTCATTCATAGATTCATCAACCACTTAGTTTCCGAGCGTACCTTAGCCAACACCTAGTAGTTAATTATATTTGCTACTCAATCTCACTTTTCTCTTTCGATCAACTTCCGTCTCTTCTTTGATTCAATCGCACACTTAGTGCCCCGATATTTAGACAAAGCTTAATTATCAACGCACATGTAACAACCCAAACCCGGCCCAAACACTATGGCCGAATCTAGTTTGCTACAGTGAAAAAATATTTTGGAAAACACTTTTGGGAAGTAAAAATCCTTAGTTGCCGAAAACCTTTTCAAATAGATTGTTTTGTTAAACCTTACTTAGAATTTATTTAAAATTAATTCAACCAAATTATTATAAAATATCGAGTGTGCCCGATGGCACGGTGAAAACATTTTCGTGTTAATTTGGAAAAACATGTGACTTTAGTTTAATATTAATAATCGTAGTTTAAAGCAATTATTCGACATAACAATAATAAAATATCAGGAGGCCTTATTACATCCAAATAAGCTAAAAACCGGAAATGAAATTTATCATAACTAAAATTAAAGTTCATTTAATTTAAATCCACCGCATGGCCACCTCGAGTCAACCGGCTCCACATCCGCGATCTACGTGTCACCCGAAAAAATGTAAAGGAGAAGGTGAGTCACCAAGACTCGATGATGTAACCCTTCCCCGTTTTAAAAAACATTTTCATACACAACATATAACAATTAATATGCGAGAATATTATGTACCCCAACCTAGCCAACCAAACGCCATCTTTGTCTACCCCGTTGTGGTACCAAACCACCGGTGGTGCCAAACCACTTTGGTGACATATAGTCACGATGTGTTACCAAAACACCGGTGTCCGTAGACACGAATCGATTGATGGGGCCAACCCATCGTGTGATACCAAATCACCGCGGACAATCCCATATCTCAAGTGGGGCCAACCCACGGTGGTGTTAACCACGTGGACGAGTCGCTATGAGGTGCCAAACCTCTGGAGGTACCAAACCTCTGGTGACCGTAGTCACGGTGTGTTACCAAAACACTCGGTGCCCGTCGGCACGATTAATCTGCCCCTCCACTCATCAATCCCACATCACCACATATGTATATGTTTCATGTCATCACATACTTAAATCTCATGTATCAATACATCATGCTTCCCAAAAGCATCGAATAACAAATTCATATTAACAGGTACTTACCTGAATCACCATCTATACCGATATGGTATATTATCCAATGCTACATAAAATCAAGATAGCATTCACAACAATCAGCACATTTAATAAGTTATACGTGTGTATGTACACACCTGTTACTCTTGAAGGCTCTAAATCCCGAAAAGAAGAGTCGGCCACCCTAGATCTACTTGTCCCTATATTCGGTCATAATAGTGTTAGTGATATGGGCCATTCGGCCAAACCAAATAATTCTTTTAAGCTATTGCTTGAACCCGAATCTTTACCTTTATTCTTTCGGTTACTAACCACAGTACTCAATTTCCCGAATCACTTTACTTCCAAAACCGATTGCTAGAGATTGGGGCTTAGATTGCCTGTTTCCAAATATCCCGGGGTTCCTAGGAAAAATCGTTTACAAGAACGTTTAGAAGCCTTATTAACCATTGCCGAAATCGGCACTTACCCCTTCCCCTAATGGAAATCGGCTAAGAACAGGGAGGGAAAAACCATGAAGTTTCGGCACACTTACCTTCTCTCAGGACCGATTGAAGAAGAAGTTGAAGGAGATCTCCCCTTGCTTAAGATTCGGCTAAAGTTTAACAAAGGAGGAAAAAAGAGTTCGGCTAGTGTGGAAAAAGAAGAAAAGATGGTGAAAGTGGGAGAGGGATTCGGCAAAGAAGAGAGTAGAGAAGAGTTTTGATTCAAGGAAAAGAAAAGAAAGAAAATAGGTTGAAGGTGGTGTAGGAGATTCGGCCAAAAGTGTGAGAGAAAGAAAAATAAAAGGTGAAATAGGGATTAATGAGGCTAGCCGAAAATTATGAGAAGAACTAAGGGGAATTCGGCACTAGACTCCCTTTACTTGCCGTCCACTCCACTTGAGGAGTTCCAATTTCGGCAAACACCTATCTCTTCTCCTTGCCACTAATTTAAAACTCATTCAAAATAATTTGAATTGTTCCCATAATAATCAATTAATAATCCAATTAATAATATCCCTTATTATCTCCAGTTTAAGCAAATTAAAACCAATTTAAAGTGCTCAAATTATCCCTTAATAATAATTAATAAAAGAGTTTAAACTGAGGAAAAACTCCCCCTTGTGCCGTCCCATTAATGAGCAAAATGAGGATTTCCATGACTCGAACACAAGCTCCCTTGTTCCCCCTTGTGGCGCCATCTATAGCCCTTAAGTGGCCTTCTTTTTGCCACTTTTCCAAGCTGATTTTTGTGTCAAATTATCCACATTTATTCTTATAACACCCTCCTGCTAAGGCTCCCTGCCTTTAAAGTTAAAAAAACTGAAATTTTCTACCAAGCCGTGCCAACTCAAAGCCTTAATTAAGCTCTATTATTCCATAAATAATATCACAGTAGTTCATACATAAGGAAAAATAATTAAATTCCAAATAACCCCATTTCTAGGATGTTACGGTTCTACCCCCTTAAAATAAATTTCGTCCTCGAAATTACGATTAGAAAAGGTGGGGTATTGCTGCCGTATCACATCCTCAGATTCCCACGTAGCTTCTTCCACACCATGGTTCCGCCAAAGCACTTTCACTAAGGGCACTGACTTTCTACGTAGAACCTTCACATCTCGATCTAAGATCTGAACCGGTTCTTCTTCAAAAGATAAATCCGAGTTCACCTCAATCTACGCTCTCGGCACAACGCGTGCGAAGGATCGGACCGATACCGTCTCAAAGATCGATACATGAAATACGTCATGGATCGACTCGATTCCGCCGCAACTCTAGCGATAAGCTCTTTGGTCTATTCGCTTTACCACTGTATATGGCCCGATGAACCTTGGGCTCAGCTTCCCCTTTCGGCCAAATCTCAACACCTTTTTCCAAGGCGACACTTTCAGAAAAACCTTGTCTCCTACAGCATACTCCATTTCCTTGCGTTTTAAATCCGCATAGGATTTCTGTCTATCCGACGCTTCCTTGAGACGAGACCGGATCACTCTGACTTTGTCTTCAGTCTCTGTTACCAATTCTGGACCCAGAACTTGTCGTTCCCCCAACTCTGTCCAACATGTAGGAGTACGGCATTTTCGTCCATATAGGGCTTCATATGGAGCCATCTGAATACTCGCTTGATAACTATTGTTATAAGCGAATTCCGCTAATGGCAGGTACTCCTCCCAACTACCACTAAAATCCAAGACACATCCTCTTAACATGTCCTCTAGGATCTGTATCACCCTTTCCGATTGTCCGTCAGACTGTGGATGGAAAGCCGTACTGAAATCTAACCGTGTACCCAAAGCTTGATGCAACGCTTTCCAAAACCTTGACGTGAATCTGGGATCCCTATCCGAGATAATCGATACTGGCACACCATGCAACCTCACTATTTCACCCACATACAACCGCTAGCTTCCAGAGTGAGTAATCCATTCTCACCGGCATGAAGTGAGCTGATTTAGTCAGGCGATCCACAATTACCCAAACTGCATCCTTCTTGTTGGGCGTAAGGGGTAGCCCACTAACGAAATCCATGGTGATCCTCTCCCATTTCCATTGAGGAATCTTTACCGGTTGAAGTAGTCCCGATGGTAACTGATGTTCGACCTTAACTCCGCTTTGGCATGTCGGACACTTTCCTACGAACTCGGTTATCTCACGCTTCAACCCCGCCACGAATCTGTTTTTAAAATCTCCATACATCTTGCTTCCTCTCGGATGCATAGCGTATGGGCTGCTATGTGCATCTTAGAGAATTTTCCGCCTTAATTCTGTATCCTTTGGCATACAAGCTCGCCCTTGAAGACATAGCACTCCATCATTAGACAGACTGTACCCTTCCAAACCACCATCCTGAACTTGTACCCTCTTAGCGTTCAAGCCTTCATCCACTAACTTTGCTTTTCCTTAATCTCCTCAATCCATGTTGGCTTAACTTGGAGTTCCGCCAAAAGACTCCCATCATCATATAGACTCAACTGAGCGAACATTGCTCTTAAGTCCGTCACAACCTTCCGGCTCAACGCGTCAGCTACCACGTTAGCCTTACCCGGATGGTACTCGATTGAAAAATCGTAGTCCTTTAGTAGTTCAATCCACCGATCTTTGTCTCGATTCGGATCCTTCGAGTCGGAAGATACCTCAAGCTTTTGTGATCCGTGTAGACTATCGACTTCTCCCCATACGGTAATGTCTCCATATCTTGAGCAAAGGCATTGCCGCTAACTCCAAGTCGTGCGTTGGGTAATTAACCTCATGCGGTCTTAATCGACGGGATGCATAGGCTACTACCTTCCCATCTGCATCAACACACATCCCAAACCGGTGTAAAATGCATCACAATAGACTGTGAATAACTTTCTGCTTCAGTGTACCAAAGCCGAGCTTAGTCGAAATTTTCCTCAACTTATCAAAACTTTCTTGTTGCTTCTCCGACCATACAAATGGAACTCCTTTCCTCAATAACCGTCAATGGCGCTGCGATCGAGAGAGAACCCTTCCACAAACCTTCGATAATACCCGCTAAACCCGAAAAACTCCGTATTTCACCACCCGACCTAGGCGGTTTCCAATCCAACACCGCTTCAATCTTGCGAGGGTCTACTCTAATTCCTTCCGCCGACACTACGTGCCCTAAGAAAGCCACTTCCTCACCCAAAATTCGCACTTCATCGAATTTGGCATATAATCTACTTCTCCTCAATACTTGCGAACTATCCGTAAATGCTTGTCATGCTCCTCCTCCGTCTTTGAATAAACCAATATGTCGCCTATAAACACCACGACAAATTGATCTAAATCTTCTTTGAAACACCCTATTCATCAAGTCCATGAATGCCGCCGGTGCATTGGTCAACCCGAATGGCATCATCAGAAATTCGTAATGCCCATACCGAGTTCTGAATGCCGTCTTGTGAACATCCGCCTCCTTCACCCTTAATTGATGATAACCCGACCTAAGGTCAATCTTTGAGAATACCGACGCACCCTTCAGTTGGTCAAACAAGTCATCGATCCGAGGCAACGGGTACTTGTTTTTGATCGTTAACTTGTTTAATCGGCGGTGGTCGATGCACATCCGCATAGAACCGTCCTTCTTCCTGACAAACAACACAGGTGCTCCCCACGGAGATATGCTTGGTCGAGTAAACCCTCTATCCAAGAGCTCCTGAATTTGAGCCTTTAACTCCACCAATTCCTTTGGTGCCATTCGGTATGGTGCTATAGACACAAAGCCGTTCCGGGTAGCAAGTCTATACCGAATTCAACTTCCCGATCCGGAGGCAAACCGGGAAGCTCTTCTGGAAACACATCAGCGAATTTCCCAACCGTTCGAACCTTTCCAACTACTGACTCCTTAGCTTCCAAAGCACAGATTCGAACCAAATACGCCTCACAACCCTTCTTGACCATCTTTTCAGCCTTCAAGGCGGACACTACGTTGGATAGGTAATTCCTCCTATCACCTATCATAACTACTTCATCACCTTCCGCCGTCTTAAGAACCATGCGCTTAGCCGCAAGAATCCAAATTCGCTGATACTTAACCACCACCCATTCCAAGGATCAAATCGAACTCCCCAAGCGGTAGTTCCATCGGATCGACCACAAATACTACCCCTTGGAGTTCTAGGGGTGCGTCTCTATAAAGTTTGTCTACCACTACTGAGTGACCTAAAGGGCTAACTACGGTCATCTCCTAGAAGCGGTTTCAAAGTTTAGGTCCATAGTTCCTACCACACTACTAGCAATATGCGAGTGCGTCGAACCCACATCAATTAATGCAACATAAGGAAGATCAAAAATTAGAAAAGTACCGATTATGACATCCGGTGCGTCACCCTCCTCGCGACGCCTCGCTACGTAAACTAAGCTAGGCTGCCTAGCCTCTGTGTTGCCTGAACCTCGGCCCTGAGTTCCACGACCTCGGTTAGGACCGTTGTTTCCTCTGCCATTACCACGACCCTCTGTGGTCCCACATTTCTATCCCGAGTGCGATTCGCGCTTTGGCTGATTCTTGGCTAGTTTCCGAGGACAATTTCTGACACGATGCTCCAAAGACCCACACTCAAAACATCCTCTATCACTGGTCCAACAACCTCCCCAATGGGTCTTTCCACAGCGATTACAACGAGTCGACCTCGATTAGTAGTCGTGGGCCTTGCCGCCGATTTGGCCCACTAGGCCTAGCCTTTTTCTGGACACTACCACTGGATCCAAATTGACCCAAATCCTCTCTTCGATTACTCCTATTATAATTTTGCCTCACGACCTCCTTGATCCCTTCGCCACCTTGGCCTTCTCCACTAGGGATGAGAACTCGCAGACTGGCTGCGGTGCAATCGGTAACCTCAAATCATCTCGAGTCCGTCCTCAAAGCGGACCACGGTGCTCATGCTCGAAGAAGACACGATGCCTCTAGCATACCTACTCACCTTAAAAACTCCGCCTCATACTCCGACACCGACTTAGTTCCTTGCACTAATCCTGAAAAAGCCTTTCTCTGCTGCGTCGGTATAGCCGGTACCCACATACTTCTTCCGATAGGTGGTTTTGAAATACTCCCAAGTTAGATCATTTGTCGTAGTAGCCCTGTCTCGAACCGTAAGCCACCACCGATCGCGCTTCATCCTTTAGAAGCGACACGCCTCTTTCGACTTTTCTTCCTCGGTCGGTCAAGATCATCCATGATCCTTTCGGTTGACTCTAGCGATGATTCTCATCGCCTTTGGGTGCCACTCGACACACCACCGGAATACCTCCGCTCCGTTAGATCGGAGTCGCTGGAACAGATTTCCGAGCTCCCAAATTTCCACCAGCCCCACCACCATCTCTAAGACTCACGAAAGCGACTTGCGATACCGCCTCCACCCGGCCCGATCCTCGCTCCTCGGCTCTAAAAGTAGGAGGTGGTGGTGGCGGTGGTACCTCATTTTCAGAACCTTGTCCCGACCTGACGGGTTCAGACACCGTCATCCTACCCCTACCGCGTCCACGGCGTCCACGTCCTCTAGAACTCATCCTATCTACCGAGCTTTAATCTGTTTAAGAAAAATTTTATGCGTTAGCATTTGTTCCACTTTCTTATTCACGAAGAAATTTTATGGATAGAGTTTTAATCAGAGATTCTTTCGAGCAAACAAGGTTTCAGTTTCCTATCCTAGTTCACACAAAGAAGTTCATGCATCCATTCCTTAATACTTTCCATACCTATTCGCTCTTCGGACATTTCTGCCCATTTTTAACCCAGGGGTATTTTCGTCATTTTCCTACAGGGGTATTTTCGTAATAGAAGAAATTTTTTTTTTAAACTTTAGTAAAGTAGGTCGTTTTGCAATCCCCAACACTGGAGGGTTTTTCTGAAAACTCTGTAAAATTTAGAGATACTGGCATAGTTTTGAAACCAGGGTATTTTGGTAATTTTGTCATTCGGGGGCAATTTGAAATTTTAATAAGTCAGGGATATTTTTAACAGTTTAAAACTCCGAGGGTTCTTTTTTGAAAATGTTCCTTTTCAAATAGTGATGTTTGTAAAGATTTCCAAAACTAGGGTCATTTCGGTAATTTTGCAACTTGAGGACGTTTTCGTAATTTTCCAAGACCAAAATATTTTGTTGATGATTTTCAAAGCTAAGTTGTTGAATATTTGTAAAATAGTTGAAATTTTGAGCAAAACCTTTGAACTGGTATTTTATGATCCGAGGGCATTTTAGTAATCTTACCCCTAAGGGCATTTTTGTAATTTTCCACAAATCAAGTTTTTCGAGGAAAACGTTTGTAAGAACGACGTTCTCGGATTTGAAAGAGTTATTGCAAAAGTTTTGAAAACATTCGGGTTGTCGTTGCTCATTCTTTTTCAAAACATGGCTAATTCCCTTTTCGGGTTTTAATCATTATGGTTAGCCTATGACCGAGCCCTCTTGGTCGTAGTGAACCGCTTACGCACTGTGCAGGATTCGAGTGAAGAGGAGGTGGGTCACGCGGACCGCTTAAATACCAAGCTCTCACCGAACCTTTCTAGACATGCGCACGAGGTTACCACACCACCGAGCCCTCTCGAGTTAGGGTGAACCGAAGCTACGCACTGGTAGGATACTGCGCGAAGAGGAGGTGACTCACGAGGACTGCTTAAATACCGTGCTCTTCCGATCCACTCCTAGACATGCGTCATGTGGGTTACCACACCCCTAGCTCAGCCTGACTAAGTCATAGGTTGGTTTAGTTCCTTAAGTCTTATGCTTCGTTTGTGTGTTTGAGTAGCCTAATCCTAGGGTTCAAGTTCCTATAAGTCTATCTACGTTCCATGCTTCCTACCCTTCTACAGAATATAATTCACCAAGAGGTTTAGATGTACTTACCTGGGCGGATAGTTGCCGGAGACTCGGGCCATGCCGTTCAAAAACCCAAAAACATTTCAAATTCTTTAATAAGGCCTACAAATCATAAAACCAAAACTTTTTGGGCCTTGGGCCCCCACAGCCGAGCTTTGAACTTGGCTCTGATACCAATTTTGTAACAACCCAAACCCGGCCCAAACACTATGGCCGAATCTAGTTTGCTACAGTGAAAAATTATTTTGGAAAACACTTTTGGGAAGTAAAAATCCTTAGTTGCCGAAAACCTTTTCAAATAGATTGTTTTGTTAAACCTTACTTAGAATTTATTTAAAATTAATTCAACCAAGTTATTATAAAATATCGAGTGTGCCCGATGGCACGGTGAAAACATTTTCGTGTTAATTTGGGAAAACATGTGACTTTAGTTTAATATTAATAATCGTAGTTTAAAGCAATTATTCGACATAACAACAATAAAATATCAGGAGGCCTTATTACATCCAAATAAGCTAAAAACCGGAAATGAAATTTATCATAACTAAAATTAAAGTTCATTTAATTTAAATCCACCGCATGGCCACCTCGAGTCAACCCGGCTCCACATCCGCGATCTACGTGTCACCGAAAAAAATGTAAAGGAGAAGGTGAGTCACCAAGACTCGATGATGTAACCCTTCCCCGCTTTAAAAAAACATTTTTCATACACAACATATAACAAATATGCGAGAATATTATGTACCCCAACCTAGCCAACCAAACGCCATCGCTGTCTACCCCGCTTGTGGTACCAAACCACCGGTGGTGCCAAACCACTGTGACATATAGTCACGATGTGTTACCAAAACACCGGTGTCCGTGAGACACGAATCGATTGATGGGGCCAACCCATCGTGTGATACCAAATCACCGCGCATTTATCCCATATCTCAAGTGGGGCCAACCCACGGTGGTGTTAACCACGGGGACGAAGTCGCTATGAGGTGCCAAACCTCTGGAGGTACCAAACCTCGTGACCGTAGTCACGGTGTGTTACCAAAACACTGTGCCCGTCGGCACGATTAATCGCCCCTCCACTCATCAATCCCACATCACTCACATATGTATATGTTTCATGTCATCACATACTTAAATCTCATGTATCAATACATCATGCTTCCCAAAAGCATCGAATAACAAATTCATATTAACAGTACTTACCTCAATCACCATCTATACGGATATGGTATATTATCCAATGCTACATAAAATCAAGATAGCATTCACAACAATCAGCACATTTAATAAGTTATACGTGTGTATGTACACACTGTTACTCTTGAAGGCTCTAAATCCCGAAAGAAGAGTCGGCCACCCTAGATCTACTTGTCCCTATATTCGGTCATAATAGTGTTAGTGATATGGGCCATTCGGCCAAACCAAATAATTCTTTTAAGCTATTGCTTGAACCCGAATCTTTACCTTTATTCTTTCGGTTACTAACCACAGTACTCAATTTCCCGAATCACTTTACTTCCAAAACCGATTGCTAGAGATTGGGGCTTAGATTGCTCTGTTTCCAAATATCCCGGGTTCCTAGGAAAAATCGTTTACAAGAACGTTTAGAAGCCTTATTAACCATTGCCGAAATCGGCACTTACCCCTTCCCTAATGGAAATCGTCTAAGAACAGGAGGAAAAACCATGAAGTTTCGGCACACTTACCTTCTCTCAGGACCGATTGAAGAAGAAGTTGAAGGAGATCTCCCTTGCTTAAGATTCGGCTAAAGTTTAACAAAGGAGGAAAAAGAGTTCGGCTAGTGTGGAAAAAGAAGAAAAGATGGTGAAAGTGGGAGAGGGATTCGGCAAAGAAGAGAGTAGAGAAGAGTTTTGATTCAAGGAAAAGAAAAGAAAGAAAATAGGTTGAAGGTGGTGTAGGAGATTCGGCCAAAAGTGTGAGAGAAAGAAAAATAAAAGGTGAAATAGGGATTAATGAGGCTAGCCAATAAAATTATGAGAAGAACTAAGGGGAATTCGGCACTAGACTCCCTTTACTTGCCGTCCACTCCACTTGAGGAGTTCCAATTTCGGCAAACACCTATCTCTTCTCCTTGCCACTAATTTAAAACTCATTCAAAATAATTTGAATTGTTCCCATAATAATCAATTAATAATCCATTTAATAATATCCCTTATTATCTCCATATTTAAGCAAATTAAAACCAATTTAAAGTGCTCAAATTATCCCTTAATAATAATTAATAAAAGAGTTTAAACTGAGGAAAAACTCCCCCCCTTGTGCCGTCCCATTAATGAGCAAAATGAGGGATTTCCGCGACTCGAACACAAGCTCCCTTGTTCCCCCTTGTGGCGTCATCTATAGCCCTTAAGTGGCCTTCTTTTTGCCACTTTTCCAAGCTGATTTTTGTGTCAAATTATCCACATTTATTCTTATAACACCCTCCTGCTAAGGCTCCCTGCCTTTAAAGTTAAAAAAATTGAAATTTTCTACCAAGCCGTGCCAACTCAATGCCTTAATTAAGCTCTATTATTCCATAAATAATATCACAGCAGTTCATACATAAGGAAAAATAATTAAATTCCAAATAACCCCATTTCTAGGATGTTACAGCACACATAGTGCATTTACATCAAACCATTCTTCAATCGGTATCGCACACACAGTGCCAACCACGAAGTCGAAGCTTATATTATTTCGCACACACAGTGCTGATCAATTTCGATCGTGTTTCTGAATACGCACACTTAGTTCCACATAACTCAAACTCAACTCTCAAATAGCATCCACATTTCAATATCATTATAACATTCATTTCATAGCATTTAACATAACTAGATGTTCGTATTATGTCCGAACTTACCTCGGACATTGAACTATCGCAACGGTCGATCAATCGAGCACTTTATCTTTGCCTCGATCTCGATCCGAACCTCTCCTTTCTTGGTCTATACACATTCAAATTCAATCCATTCAATCACCAAATCATTCATTTTAGTCCAAACACACATATTTAGGGCATTTTACAAAATAGCCCTCACATTTTCACATTTCGACACTTTAGTCCTTAATTCATAAAATCATCAAATTAACATAATTTCTCCTCACACAAGCCTAGCCAAATTTTCCTTGTGTTCATACAAGCCCACACATTTCATTTATTTCACATTTTTGTCCTTAAATTTATCATTTTCACAATTTAACCCAAATTACTCAATTTCATCAAAAATCCAAACATAAACTATGTTAACCCAACACTAAGTTTTCATTTTCCACCATCAAACATTCAAGAACTCACATGTCCATCAATGGTACATTTCAAAGACATCATCGATTCACAAAATTTAAACATGGGTTTGGAAGAGCACAAAGCAACGATTACGAACACGTAGAAATTATCAAAAACCAAGCTTAAAGCATACCTCAATCAAGGACAATTTAACATCCTGAATTTATGGGCTTGTACATTTTGTGTGCTTAAAATATTAATTTGAGAGTTTGAGGTACAAATGGGGCTCAAATTGGGCTGAGGCCTTGTTTTAAATATTTTGTCCAGACACTCTAGGGGTTTAAATTCAAGTTTTAGTAGTTTAATAAGCATTTTGGGCTTGTGGCCCAGAGGAAATGGTGCTACTAGGAGGAAGAGGAGTTGGCGTCACTTGTGCATGAGGAAGGCCCAAATTATGGTTGCTTGAAGCCCAAGTTTTAGGGCTAAAATTTGGCATTTAAATGAGCAAGGGGGGACGGCACAAGGCTAAAATTTAGGGATTTTATTGTGTGGATAATAAGCAGATAAAGGCTATTTTTGAGGAGATAATATATCAAAGATAGGAGCCATCTTTAAGTGTTTAATGCTAGCTGAAACTTTGAAGAATTTGAAAAGAAAGGGGCATTCGGTTTTGGCTTAAGGTGTATGTGCCGAAATTGCTAGCAAGTTCTCATTATTCTTGCTCTTCTCTCTTTTCTTTTTCTGATAGAAATCAAAGCTCTTGAAGTCTCAATTGCCGAAACCCTATTATTTTTAACAAATTTCAGGTAGCACTTAGTGTATCGGACCGGGCTGGAGAGGAGAGCAAGGTGGCCATGCAAAAGAACATTTGGATTCGGCAAAAAGGCTTTAATTTATTATTTTATATTTTTATTTAATGGGTTTTAAATCTCGTTGTAATAAGGCCACGGGCCACTAGACTATTATACTCTGTTTTGGGTTTTAGTTTGGGCTTTTATTACTGATAGACATTTAAATTTTAATTAAACTAAGGCATGTATTAAGGTTTTGGTTTTTAATTCACGAAAACAACAAATGAACTTTAAATCTTACTTAAACTTATCAAGTTATTCAGTTTTGCCCAAATTTCGACATCTTTTACAAAAATCTTGTAACACCCCAAACCCGGTCAACACACCACGACCGAATCTAGCATGTTACAGAGTAAAAACGTTTTGAATTAAATCAATTTGACAATTTATTTCTACCAAAAACATGAGTTTAAAAAGAAACCCGTGTAGAGTACTGTTGAAATCGTTTTAGCATTGCTTTAAAACCCGGAGAATCTCTTTTTGTTGGAATTCCATTTGTTGTTTATAGTTTTGGAAAACCTTTTGATACTTATTAAAAACCAAGTGAGTTAAGCATAGTCGAGTTAAGAACCATTTGTGTTTGGAGTTGTTTAAGAAATTAAATTTGAAAACGTTGCTTTTTACCGGTTATTTAAGCAAATCAAATTATTAAGCACATGCATAATATAAATCAAATAAAAGCAAGTAAAAAAAAACCCAAAATAATACTTAGCAGCCTTATTACAAAACCAAAACCAAATTTAAAGTAAATAAATAAAAAACTGGAATTTTAAAGTAAGATACCCAAATCAAATGTCCATGTAAAACCGGAACAATTATCGCATGGTCACCTCGAGTCCACCCGGCTCCTCATCCGCAATCTACGAATCACCTGAAAAGATAAGGGAGAAGGTGAGTCACAAAGACTCAGTGCATAATCCCCCTCCCGATTATTGCAATATGCTTACACAAATCATAATCAAGCAAACATATCATGCACCCAAACCTAGCCATCCACAACTCCTTTTTCTACCCCGTGTGGTACCAAACCACTGGTGGTGCCAAACCACTGGTGACCCAAAGTCATGAATAATCCAATTGTGGGGCCAACCCACATTGTGATACCAAATCACTGGCGATAATCTTGTTTTATCAAATGTGGGGCCAACCTACTGTGGTGCTAAGCCACTGGGACAAGTCGCTATAAGGTGCCAAACCTCTGGTGACCCAAAGTCACGAAATCAACTGTGGTACCAAACCACTGGTGGTGCCAAACCACTAGTGACCCAAAGTCACAGATATCAATCTTCCCCCTCCTCTCATATTACCCACAATAATGCAATGCACATACAAATCATGCCATCATGCTTAATCATTAGACGTATATTGAACATACATAGATAACATCATCAGAAATCATGTACCGTAATCTCAACAAAACGGACTTACCCGAAATCCTTGCTCATACCCATAAAGGTATCATATCGAAATCTACACAGTTTCGGCTTTTAACATAGTTTAGGTTATTAACAAGTTTACAACGATTATGAAGTATGTAAGTTACACACCTGGTTACTAATGAGACTACCGAACCCCGTAGATCACGATCTAACGCACAAGTTCCCCCTTCCTACATTCGGCCAATATCACACTATTAGCAAAAAGCCATTCGGCTTCACTTGTAAATCCCGAAGAGTTAACACACAGAACCACAATCCCTACCTTAACGCCTTTCGAGCACTAGTCACAACCCGAGGTATGCGAGATTAAGCCTTTCCCTACAATCGGCCAACACTAAACAACATAAACTTAATAGCCTTCGGCTTTTCAAATGAATAAGGGAATGGTCAAATTGACATGTAACCTTACCACGGTCTTTAACGAAACCGATTGATAGAGAGTAGATGACCACGATCCACTGCTTCAAAATCCCGAAGAACCTAGGAGAAACCGATTCCATAGGTGAGTAAGAATCATGAAAAATGCTGAAATTCGGCTTTTGTTCCATATGAGTGAATAGAGAAAGAAAAGAAGATAGAAGAGATTCGGCCATGATAACTTACCTACTCTAATACCGATTAGAGAAGAAGACAAGAGAGATCTACCCTTGATTGATGTTCGGCCAAAATGTTAGAATAAGGAGAGGAGAGTAAAGGGAGATTTCGGCAATGGTGATGGAACAATCAAGGTGATTTCGGCTATGGCCTAAGAAAAGAAATCAGAGGAGATTCGGCCAAAACGAAATGAGAGAATGGAAGGGAAGTATTCGGTTTGAATGATGGTGAGAAGGAGACGAGAGAAACAATGAAAAAGAGTGGCTTGAGAAAGAAGAAGATTCGGTCAAACCAAATGAGAGTAGAGAGCAAATGAAATGAGGTTTAGGGAGAATAGTGTTTCGGCTTCAAAGAAAATAAGAGAGGAGTTCAAATGGGGATTCGGCTCAATGCCTAAGAGAGAAATCGACAAGAGCCTAAAGTGCTTTCGGCTTTTGCTTCAACAACGTGCACCAAGGGAAAATCGGCAAGGCTAAAGGATTTCGGCTTTTGGTTCACAACCGAATGCACTAGAGCATGCCTAGCCGAAAATGTCTACCTAGCCTGACTAAGGAATTTCGGCACTCCCCCTAAGTCTTTCAGCCGAACACTCCAACTCACACAATTCAAAATTCGGCCAACTACTCAAATTTCTCCTGGCCACTCGTTCAAACGAGTTTGAATTGCTCAAATCCTAAATTCTCTCTTCTCCACCCGTTTGAATCATTGACTTGTTCAACAGCTTATCCATCGAGTTTGAGCGGAGCACAACTTTTCCCTCTCAAGCGTCAAAAGAATTAGCGACAAGGATTTCTGCAGCTCAGACCCAAGCTCTCCTTCCCCGCTTGTGGTGTCACTTTGCTTAAGGCCCTAAGTGGCGCCTCCTTGCCACTTTACCAAGGAAATTCTTGTGCTAAAGTTTACCACAAAATATTCTTAACCCCTAGCTCCTTGACTCCCCTTAACCAAAGCTTAAAAATAAAAATTTTCCTATAGTCCGAGCTTAACCTTGGCTTATACCTAGACCCTAAAACATCCCAATTAACATCACAACCAAGCCATACACATGCAAACAGTTCAAACATCATAGCCCCTATTTAAGGATGTTACAGTTCTACCCCCCTAAAAAAATAATTTCGGCCTCGAAATTACCTGGTCAAAAGAGTTGAGGGTATTGCTGTCTCATCACATCCTCTGGTTCCCACATAGCTTCTTCCACGCCATGGTTTCGCCACAACACCTTCACTAATGGAACTGACTTCTTGCGCAAAACTTTCACATCTCGATCTAGAATCTGCACTGGTTCCTCTTCCATGGTCAAATCTGGGCTCACCTCAATTTCCTCCACCGATACAACATGCGATGGGTCGGAACGGTAGCGTCTAAGCATGGAGACGTGGAACACGTCATGTATCTGACTCAGCTCTGCTGGCAACTCGAGCTGATAAGCTACTGGTCCCACTCGTCTCAACACCTTATATGGGCCAATAAACCTTGGACTTAACTTGCCTTTCCTTCCAAATCTCAGCACTTTCTTCCACGGTGAGACCTTCAAAAAGACCTTGTCTCCCACGGCAAACTCCATATCTCTCCGCTTAAGATCGGCATATGACTTCTGCCTATCCGAAGCTTCCTTCAAACGAGCCCGAATCAACTTGACCTTATCCTCAGTTTCCGTAACCAACTCTGGACCCAACATCTGACGCTCACCTAACTTTGTCCATCATGTAGGTGTACGACACTTCCTACCATACAACGCCTCATATGGTGCCATCTTAATTCTTGCCTGGTAACTATTATTGTATGCGAATCCAGCTAACGGTAGAAATTCTTCCCACCGCCTCTCAAGTCCAAAACACGACCTCTCAAAGATATCTTCCAAGATTTGTATAACCCTTTCTGACTGTCCATCTGACTGCAGATGAAATGCCGTACTAAAATCTAACCGCGTACCCAACGCCTGATGCAAGGCTTTCCAGAACCTCGACATGAATCTGGGATCCCTATCCGAGATAATCGACACCGCACACCGTGCAACCTCACTATCTCTCCACATACGACTTTAGCTAACTTCTCGAGCGAGTAATCAACCCGGACCGGTATAAAATGAGCTGATTTCGTCAAGCGATCCATAATCACCCAGATTGAGTCCTTCTTACTAGGCGTAAGGGGTAGCCCATCGACAAAGTCCATGGTAATCCTTTCCCACTTCCATCGTGGAATCTTCACGGATGAAGTAAACCCGACGGCAATCGATGTTCACCTTGACTTGTCGACACGTCGGACATTTACCCACAAACTCGCCATTACTTCCGTTTGCACTGCCACCAAAACTGCTCTCGCAAATCCTGATACATCTTGCTACCTCTAGGATGCATAGCGTATGGGCTGCTATGTGCATCCTGAAGAATCCTCTGCCTTAACTCGACATCCTTCGGCATACAAGCTTTCCCTTGAAAACACAGTACTCCGTCACTGGACAAGCTGTAACCTTCCAACCCACCATTCTGAACTTGCAACCTCCGAGCATTCAAACCCTCATCCACTAACTGTTTCTCCTTAATCTGCTCTACCCAAGTCGGCTTTACCTGTAATTCTGCCAATAAACTCACGTCGTCATACAAGCTAAGATGAACAAACATCGCTCTCAAGTCCGATACTACCTTACGGCTCAACACGTCTGCCACCACGTTAGACTTGCCCGAATGATACTCAATTGAACAGTCGTAGTCCTTCAACAGCTCAATCCATCTGCGCTGTCTCAAGTTCAAATCCTTTTGAGTCAAAAGGTACTTCAGACTCTTGTGATCCGTGTAGACATCGACTTCTCTCCGTACAAATAGTGCCTCCATACTTTCAGGGCGAAAACCACTGCAGCTAATTCCAAGTCATGCGTCGGATAGTTAACCTCATGCGGTCTCAGCTGTCGAGATGCATATGCCACTACCTTCCCTTCCTGCATCAGCACACATCCCAAACCAGTATGTGATGCATCACAGTAGACCGTGAATTCCTTCCCTGCCTCAGGGTGGATCAAAACCGGAGCTTCGGTCAGAATCTTCTTTAACTTGTCAAAACTTTCCTGTTGCTTCTCAGACCAGACAAATGGAACTCCTTTCCTCAGCAACTTGGTCAACGGTGCTGCGATCAGAGAAAATCCCTTACAAATCTTCGGTAATATCCTACCAGACCTAGAAAACTCCGAACTTCTGCCACTGACTTAGGCGGTTTCCAGTCCAATACTACCTCAATCTTGCGAGGATCCACTCTAATCCCTTCAGCTGACACCACGTGACCCAAGAAAGTCACCTCCCTAAGCAAGAATTCGCACTTACTAAACTTGACAAATAACTGCTTCTCCCTCAGAATCTACAAAATTATCCGCAAATGCGCATCATGATCCTCCTCAGACCTTGAGTACACCAAAATGTCGTCTATAAACACCACGACAAACTGGTCCAAAAACTACTAGAACACTCGATTCATCATGTCCATGAATGCTGCCGGCGAGTTAGTCAACCCAAATGGCATTACCAGAAACTCGTAGTGCCCATACCGAAGTCTGGAAACGTCGTCTTGTGGATATCGGCCTCTTTCACCTTTAACGATGATACCCTCGACCTTAGATCGATCTTTGAGAAAACCGATGCCCCTTAAGCCGATCAAACAAGTCGCCTATCCTCGACAGCGGATACTTGTTCTTGATCGTCGACTTATTCAATTGGCGGTAGTCTATACACATCCGCATTGTACCATCCTTCTTCTTAACAAAGAGCACAGTGCTCCCAAGGCGAAACACTTGGCGGATAAAACCTCGGTCCAATAACTCCACGAATCGAGCCTTCACTCTACCAATTCTTTCGACGCCATCCTATACGGGACGATAGACACCGCGCGCGATTCGGACAATGAGATCTATACCAAATTCAACTTCTCGATCTGGAGGCAGACCCGAAATTTCTTCTGGAAATACGTCGACAAATTCCTTCACCGTTCGAACATTCTCTACAGCTGACTCCTTGGCCTCCAAGGCACACACATGAACCATAAACACCTCACAACCCTTTCTGACTATTTTCTCAGCTTTCAAAGCGGACACCACATTGGATAGATAATCTCTTCTATTACCTATCATCACCACCTCTTCACCCTCAACCATTTTCAAAACCATGCGCTTAGCCGCGCAGTCCAAACTCGCTTGGTACTTCACCATCCAGTCCATCCCAAGAATCAGATCGAACTCCCCAAACGGCAGTTCCATCAGATCAGCCACAAACACTACCCCTTGGAGTTCTAGGGGTACATCCCTATACAGCTTATTTACTTCTACAGAGTGACCTAGAGGGCTAATTACTATCATCTCCCTAGAAGTAGTCTCAAAGTCTAGGTTCATGGTCTCTACTATGCTACTAGCAACATACGAATGCGTCGAACCCACATCTATCAAAGCAGTATATGGTAATCCAAAGATTAAGAACGTACCAGTTATGACGTCCGGTGCGTCGCCCTCCTCTCGATGCCTCGCTACATATACCAATCCAGGCTGTCTCGCCTCGGTGTTGCCTACACTTCTGCCCGGTGCTCCGCGGCCCCAACCAGAACCATTACCTCCTCTACTGTAACCACGACCCTCTCATGGTTGCGGTCCTCATTCCTAAACCGAGCATGACCACGGCCTCGATCGAATCTGGCTAACATTCGTGACAATCCCTCACACGGTGATCCAAAGAGCCACATTCAAAGCATCCTTTTCCACCAATCCAACATTCTCCCCAATGAGATTTCCCACACCGACATAATGCGCTACCGACCCCGATTAGCGATGAATGCCTCCTCCTGATAGATTTGGCCCACCATGCCTAGCCCTTTTCTGAGAATTATCGACCGACCCAGATGATCCAAAACCTCTCTTATGTCTATTCCTGTCCTGATTCTGCCTCACAGATTCCTTTACCCCTTCGGCTATCTTACCCTTTTCTACTAACACGGCAAACTCTCGCTCCTGTTGTGGAGCAATCAGCAATCTCAGCTCATCCCTCAATCCGTCCTCGAACCTGACACATCACTCGTGCTCTGTAGCCACGATACCTCGAGCATACCGGCTCAACCTTAAGAATTCTACCTGCATCTCCGATCACGGACTTACTCCCGAACCGGTCTCGAACGCCACGCATTTGCGCATCAATGTAACTGGACCCAATATACTTCTTTTGGTACGCTACCTTAAAATAGTCCCACGTGAGATCATCCGCTGCAGCACCATCCCAAATCGTGAGCCACCACTGGTATGATTCATCCCGAAGAAGCGACACTATCCCTTTCAGTTTCTCCTCGCAGTCAGATCCAAGTCGTCCATGATACGCTCTGTCGCCTCTAACCAATACTCAGCCGTATTGGGCGCCACACCAGAAACACCTCAGAAAACCTTGGCTCTATTGGCTCGGAGTCGCTCAGATACAGACTTGCGAGCTCCCATGCCTCCACCTGCTCCAGCCACCCTCTCAAGAACTCGCAAAGATCGCCGCGAGCGTCGCATCATCCCCGCCTAATCCTCGGTACTCAACACCAAGGCCGGTGGTGGTGGTGGTATCTCATTCTCGACCCCACTGCCGGATCCACCGGTTCGCATACGCGATCATCCTACCCCGACCGCGTCCACGCGTAATACGACCCCGACCTCGAGTGCTCATGTCTAACGTCTCGACTTATCTGATTTAAAAGTTTTATGCGTCAGTCTTTATTCCACTATTATTAAGGCACGGTCTTATGAACAGTTTCTATCACAGATTTTTGTTTTTGCGAGTCACAGAGTCATATAGGTTTCAGTCTCTAGGATAGTCCACTATCATTAGCCGTTCATAGCATATATAATCAAAAATCATAATCATATGCAAACATCAATAGGGGTACTTAACTGGGCGGATTGGTGCCGGAGACTCGGTGCCATGCTTTACAGACCATACATTCTCCAGTAAAACTCTTTGAAACCTTATCTTAAAACATTTTGGGCCTCGGGCCCACAGTCGAGCTTTTGAACTTGGCTCTGATACCATGATTGTAACACCCCAAACTCGGTCAACACACCACGACCGAATCTAGTATGTTACAGAGTAAAAACATTTTGAATTAAATCAATTTGATAGTTTATTTCTACCGAAAACATGAGTTTAAAAAGAAACCCGTGTAGAGTAGTGTTGAAATCGTTTTAGCATTGCTTTAAAACCCGGAGAATCTCTTTTTGTTGGAATTCCATTTGTTGTTTATAGTTTTGGAAAACCTTTCGATACTTATTAAAAACCAAGTGAGTTAAGCATAGTCGAGTTAAGAACCATTTGTGTTTGGAGTTGTTTAAGAAATTAAATTTGAAAACGTTGCTTTTTACCGGTTATTTAAGCAAATCAAATTATTAAGCACATGCATAATATAAATCAAATAAAAGCAAGTAAAAAAAACCCAAAATAATACTTAGCGGCCTTATTACAAAACCAAAACCAAATTTAAAGTAAATAAATAAAAAACTGGAATTTTAAAGTAAGATACCCAAATCAAATGTCCATGTAAACCGGAACAATTATCGCATGGTCACCTCGAGTCCACCCGGCTCATCATCCGCGATCTACGAATCACCTGAAAAGATAAGGGAGAAGGTGAGTCACAAAGACTCAGTGCATAATCCCCCTCCCGATTATTGCAACATGCTTACACAAATCATAATCAAGCAAACATATCACGCACCCAAACCTAGCCATCCACAACTCCTTTTTCTACCCCGTGTGGTACCAAACCACCGGTGGTGCCAAACCACCGTGACCCAAAGTCACCGATATCAATAATAATGTGGTGCCAAACCACCGGTGACCCAAAGTCACGAATAATCCAATTGTGGGGCCAACCCACGTTGTGATACCAAATCACCGCGACAATCCCGCTTTATCAAATGTGGGGCCAACCCACCGTGGTGCTAAGCCACTGACGAGTCGCTATGAGGTGCCAAACCTCTGGTGACCCAAAGTCACGAAATCAACTGTGGTACCAAACCACTGGTGGTGCCAAACCACTGGTGACCCAAAGTCACAAATATCAATCTTCCCCCTCCTCTCATATCACCCACAATAATTTCCTCAAACTTTTTGCATTATTCTCAAATCCTTGAATTATGTCTTGTTCTTAAGTAATTTCCTCATATTATGATTAGAATGAAACTTCCTTTGATTTATGATTTTTATTGATATGCTTTAGATTAAGTCATAGTTAATTATGCATTGATGATTTAAACTTTAGGGAACTAGAGAATCAAGCATGATAAGTCTATTTTTCAAAAGTAAAAATTTTGTTAGGTTGTCTAACCGAATGTAATGATTATTTTGAAGTTTGAAATTTACAAGGTTGATATAAAAAAGCCCATAATTTTTGTGAGATTTTGAGCCTTTTAGAGCATATTCTTTTTCTTGCTCACTTTATTGATTATGAGTGTGTCAACATTGATTTGTTATTCTAGAACTTGCTTCGATTATACATGTCGAGACCACACCTTTGATTTGATATACTAAGATGATAAAGGCACCTAGGTTTTAACCCACTTACTCCCAAAAAGCCTACCTCCATAATTAACCCTAGTGAACTCCTTTGATCTTAACAACCCTTTTATTGACTCATCCACTAATATTAACTCAAAACCCATCTTGTATTTGTTATCACCATTTCTCTTGACTACCCCTATATCGAGATTTGATTTGATCGGTTACTTAACTATTTGCTTTATATCAGTTGTTAAATTCTATCTTATTATTATTGTATGTGACTTGATTTGTTCTTAAAAAAAATGAAGTATATTCATTATTAGTTCTAAGTTATTTGAGCTCAAACTGTTAATTTCATTATCTTTAGAAGAAACTCATGTTATTAGTATTAAGTTCCAGTGATGTAATTATTAAGTACAACTTTTTAGTTAGGTAATTTGTCAATTCAGTCTCGATACTAACCCTTTAATTCAAGCCTTTATCCACACCTTTAACCCAAGCCCCGTTACAACCCATAAAAGACCTTTTGATTTGTGTATTATATCATTTTACAATGGTGGAGATTTGATTTTCATGCAAGCCTATGGGATTAACTTTTCATGTTCGACTTCTGAGTGCTTAATTTTGAACCTTAAACACTTTGAGTGATTTGAGTGAACCTTTAGTGAGGATGTCAATTTTTTTCGATTTTGAATTAAAGGTAATTATTTAGGTAAGGGGAAACACCTATGTGTCATACTATAAAAACTATGACTTTGATTGTTTGAATCTTTAGGAACTTTCTGGTTAAGTTATCAATGTATGAATTACCTATGAATTATGATGAAACACTGTTGATGAAGGTTATGAATTGAGGAAGTTCGTTTTAATTGCAAATTGAGAATTTTGCTTGAGGACAAGCAAAATCTTAAGTGTGGGGGAATTTGATAAACTGTAATAGTAACATATTTTATCTCCACATTTAGCATGCTTTTGGATGATTTATCCCTTGAATTATGGAATTTGGTGCTCTTACTCCTTTAATTTCATGTTTTATACTAAGGAGAGCATAGGAGGATGAAAAGAATGGAAAACGAGCTTAAAACGGGCCAAATGGGCCAAAGTAGGAAATCAACACGGCTTGGGCCCAAAGCACACGGCCGTGCCCCTTTAGCAGGCTCAAACACGGCTTGAAGTCGATTTATACGGGCGTGCCACACGGGCATGTCCCTGCCGTGACAAAGAGGAATTTCACTCGGATTAGGATACTTAGAGGCGAAGGAACACATTCTGAAGCCTATATAAACACCCTAAGTATAACCTATAAGGTGCTTTTGCCAGGGGGTGTCCAGCTAGGCCAAGGAGCCGAGCCAGAGAGGTCAGAATCGTGGGATTTACTCGAAGAAAGCCAGTTGATTCATCTCAAGAAGCTGAAATCATACTCAAGACGGCGGATCTCTCATTCAATTCCTTCAGGGGGTTTTAGGGTTTTCTTATGTTTTGTTTTATCTTTTCTTCTGAGATGTATTCTTTTATAATTATGAACTAAACCCTCAGATACTTGAGGGGGATGAAACCTAAGACGGATCTTGTTATTGTTTTCTGAACTATATGATAAATACTTGATTTGTTCTTAATTATGTGTTCTTAATTGTTGTTTTGATATTTCAGGATATTGATTCAATTAGTGATGTGCTTAGGCAGTGGAGCAAAAGTCCCTGTCTAAGAGTAGATCTAGCATAGTTAAGCGGAGTTGATCGCAACCCTAGACATAGGATGACGAAAATCTGCCGGATTAGGGTCAAACCTAATATGGGAGTCCATAGATCGAGTTAATGCAATTCTAGGGGTTTTAATTAGAAAGAGATTTCAATTAATCAACCTAGGGTTAGACGTTAGTAGCCTCAACGGAGGTAATATACATTAGGGAATCCTACGGATCAAGTCAAGTGAATAAATCGTCTGGTTCAGAGTTAGATAACAAGTGAAGTCTAGGTGGATTCTTCCTTGGGTATTGTCTTAATCAATTGGTTTTTCCCACAGGTATTTTCCCCAATTCATTCTCTTTGTCTTAGCGTCTTTAGCTTAGTAGTTAGTTAATTTTAAATTAAACAATAATTCACTTCAATTCTTAGGGTAAATAATAGAAAGAAAGTTAGTATTAGTACTTTTGGTTCCTTTGGGTTCGACATTCTGGTCTTGCCACTAAACTATACTACTGTTCGATAGGTGCGCTTGCCTCAATCGTTGTCACAGTTAGTTTCTAGGCTAGATCATTCATTATATAAAATTTTAAGACTCTAACATAACGATCAGTGGTTAGAAAAGTGGATGAATCAGCAAATGAAGACAATATTAAAAGAGATATTGGATAGTTCTAAAGACTATTCAGATTTTGCAAAGTCACTGTTACAGAAGAAGTTAACTCCGATTAAATGACCTATTCAGGTATGATATCTAAAGAAAGGTATTAACTTGAAGTTCTTTTGAATTGATTTTTGTTATTGATGGGATAATATGAACTTAATGATGACAGAATTAGTTAGTTGTATAATGGTTGAATTGTATTGATAGCTGAGTGCAGTAGTTATAGTCGGGCAGTTACAGTGACTTCTTCTGGGCATTCTATGTGTACATTTATCCTCAGAAATATATGTGACTATTTAATTTCAGAAGGAATTCTTATCGTATGAGAACATTAGTTAAACATACTAATAGACAAAAGTATCGTTGGTCTGTTTTGATTATGTTCGACATTGCTATGTCTTTCTCTGGTATTTATATCCTTGTGTGAATATGAAAATCGACGGTAGAATCTGTATGAGGCTAATGTTATGTTTGTACTGGTTATTGTTCTGTTGAATATACGTGAAGATTATATTGCTTTTATTACTTTAGATTTCAATATTTATGAGTGACATTGTTCTTTCTGGACATTTTCTGGGATATCATCGGAAATTGTTGTCATTCTATAAGTGTTGTAATTTTCAGATATCCTGTGTGACTTCATATGTTGAAATTTCGCTATCCTGGTTTTCTTCTGATTCTATGTAATTATCTGTAAGAGATATCCATTTGATGGAAATGGCTATATCTATTATAATTATAATTTCTGTTTTGAAATATGGGAGTACTGCAGTACCATTATCAGAGTTATAGAAGTTGTATTTCAGCATTGGTTGCTATTTAAAACATATTTGATTTTCTTTTCTATTCAAATGCTTTATTAATAGCCAGGATAATATTTAATTATAGGGTTGAGACATCATTTTCATTAAGGCCCAATGATTTCTATCTAATTAAGGTGACTTCAGTATAACTCAGAACTTCGATGATTAATATATGAGACTGCTTTATTATAAACTCTTTTCTAGTTCTTGTGAAAGGTTCAACATTGGTAAAAGTGAAAATGATAGAAGATCAAGATCAAATTTGTATAATAATATGTCTGGGGTTATCCTTCTAAAGAGAAGAAAAGAGTTCTTCGAAAAGACCGATTCAATAGTTTAGTCTAATCTGAATTATTTGATTGAACAGTTAATTCCACATCATTACTTTTCAAAAACGTACACGTGTGAACTGAGGGATGGTCTGGAAGAAGAATTTGTATTCTTGAAGACTTGACACAGAATTATATCTATCGGAACAACTCTAACAGAGAAATGTTGTGATAAATTAAAGTTAGTTCGATTGTTGAAGTTTCTTTTGCACAAAGATATTGTCAACCGAAACATCAGCTCTGGTTCAGCCTAAGTTGAAGAAAAAGTTTATGATTTTTAGTCATGCGCCAATGAACGGTTTTAAGTGTGTTCTAATAATAGAATGTACAGAGATATCTTGTGATTCCATACAGTTAAATCTGCATGAAAAGAGTTATGTGACATATTTAATGATTACAAGAGTTTAAAATGTTTGATGTTGCAGAGCAAGATCCGAACTGGCACAGCAAAGCTAGCTCGAATCGTCGAAAAACTTTTGAGTCTATAAGTAAATATTATTATCCGAGGGAAATGATTATAGTTTTGAATGATCTGAATAAGAAAATTTTGTGTGGTTTACGAGTGATGTATACGTGATTGATCTTATCAGATGATGATAATATGTTAGCTGGATTAGAAATTAAATTGATGCTTACTAAGTGAATTCTGTGAAACTTAGAAATGTGTTATCAAATTATAAGTTAAAAAGGGGTTCAACATAAATTGATTTCTGATTCAAAACTTGAGATGTGGAATCGATGATTATTTGTTGCTTCGAGATAGAGTGTGTATACCAAGAAGCTCTGAGATTGTATAACCATTGTTGCAGGTGGCTCATAGTGTCAATTAGCCTGTTCATACAAGAGTAACAAGATGCATGATAATCTAAGAAAGTGGTATTGATAAATGAGTATAAAACATAATAATTTTGACCTTCTGTTTAAATGTCTGAGCTATCAATAGGTTAAAGTTAATTATTAAGCGTCTTCAGGACTATTTCATCATGTTTTGATATCTGAGCAATGATGAAATAGAATTTTGATGAATTTTGTATCGGGATTATCTCTTATCATTGAAAAAGATAGATGTTATCTGAATTATTGAGCAAAAGATTGAGCAAAAGATGAAAGTAATTCAATACAGTAATTCAATACAGTTAGAAGCAGTTTCAGCTTGATATGACGTATAGAGAAAGATAGATCGAAATTTCGGTCGTGAGATTAAAGAGATTGAAATCCGAAGCTATGTGTGAATTTGAAATGTACTGTGTGGAAGCAAATCCTTAATCTACTTTTTGGTAAGATTTTCGAAGACGAAAATACCTAAGGGGGAGAGTTGTAACATCTCGGTTTAGACCTAGTCGAAATAGTGGTTTCGGAACCACAAATCTGAGGTCATAAAATTATTTTAATATTATTTTTGATAATTACAGTATGTTATTTGATATGTGTGAAAATTTCGTGATTTAATTTTACCGATTGGTTGTCTAATTTGATAAAAAGGACTTAATTGCGTAAAATGCAAAATTAGCATGCTATAAGTTAAAGTGCTTAATTGCTATGGTTTCTTAATTTTGAAGTACTTGAAGTGAAATTTGGCCATTGAATAATGGCATGGACGGTAATGGACAACCATTATAAAGTTTTCATATTAATTTATAAAGGTTAAAAAGGTAAATGATGTATTATTATATAATTAAATAAAACATAAAGTAATTATGCATGTTCATCTTTCATGTTGGCCGAATGTAAGGATGAAAAGAATCCATTTTTCTTATTTAAAGGTTCAAAATCTCCAAGATAGATTGAGGTATGTTTTGAGCTCGTTTTTCGATAATTTTTACGTTTTTGAGATCGTTCATTCGTATATTACCTAGCCCATGCTTTAATTTTTGAAATTGATGATGAATTTGAGATTTGCCATTGTTGACAATGTGATGAATTTGTTGTTTGATGATGAAAAATGAATATTTTATGTTTGATTATCATGTTTAATTAAGTGATTTATGATAAAAAAAAATCCAAATTAGGGATTTATTTGTGAAATTTGAAAATTTAGGGGCTTAAATGTGAAATAAATTGAATAAATGGGCTACTAAGGACCTAGGGAGCATTCGGCCTAATATGGGCTTATTGAAATTTTGGGTATTTTGTGTTGTTTTGAATTAGGGACTAAATTGAGAAAATGTGAAATGTCAGGGGCTGAAATGCAAAATGCCCAAATTATGTATTTTTGAATGAAATTGAATGAATATGTTATTAAACAAGCCAAATTTGTATTGAATTAGATCAAGAAAAGAGGAAATCGAATTTGGATCGGGAAAAGTCGAAATTTGTCGAATAGTCGTTCCGGTCCGTTCGTGTCCGTACGAGGTAAGTTCATAAGTAAATAAATGTTATTAATTCGATTGTATATGTACTATATGTGCCAAATTGAATTATAATAAATATATGTGTATATGCCAAAATGAATTAAGCATTGGAGAACTAGTTACGAGCTTGAATCGATCGAATTACGACGTCCGAAAGCCCTGTACGAACCATAGGAATAGTATAGGATACATGTAACACCCCTAGACCCGGCCCAGATGTACTGGCCGAATTCGGGAATGTCACATCAAAGGCATAACTCAAAACAATTTTGCTAAGTAAAAATTTAAGGCCTAAAAGCCCAAAATCCTTGACACCTTGTTGAGTAGCGATAAAAGCCCATTTAATTATTTTAAGTATCCTGAAAACCATGTTTAAACATAAGAATTTACTTAGGGTTAATAATTGAGTAAACAGTTGAAACAACAAAACTCAAAATCTAAAGTCAAAACGGAGTACAAGGCCTTATTACATCTAATGAAAATAAAGCAATTAAAATCATGTCTTTTGAAACAAATAAAAAAAACTTCTAAATGTCTTGTAGTGTGGCCATCTCCGAGTCCTCTCCCACGTCGAGCCATTTACTGAGGATCACCTGAAACATTTAATAAAAAGGGTGTGAGTTTCGAAACTCAATGTGTACGACCCTTGGCAACCAAATCAACATACAAATATCACATTGGGCCTAAGCCCTATCAAAATCAGTGGTCTTGGGCCTTAGCGCATAATGACCTCACATCACATCAGTATCACATGAATGCAATGCACCCATCCCAAATCCAACCCTGCACACCATTTCCCTTCCAACCCTACACACCTGTGGGGATATAAATATCAACCCACCCATCCCTACACACCAAAGGTAGCACCAGCAGGCACTACTCAAACGTTGCGGCAAAGAGGCTATAATGGGCTTAAAGCCACTCTGGTGGATCCACGGTCGTCAAGCGACTATGCGATCCTCAAATCTTCCTCCGTATCATCAAAACCCACCCAAGTGCAACATATATTTCATGAATGCAACATACACATTCTCACACATTCGGCACTTAGGGGTATTTTAGTCATTTTACTACCCAAGGGTATTTTTGTAAATCTACTCTACAGGGGTATTTAGTTAATTTTGTAAATCAGGGATATTTTGGTGATTCCACAAGTCAAGGGTATTCTGGTAATTTTACGATCAGGGGTATTTAGTAATTTTTCAAATCTAAGGATATTTTGGTAAATTTCAAATCGTGGTATTTGGTCCCTCTCGGGTTTAGTTATGAACTTTGGCCCATAAACAAGTCCTCGCGGCTAAAGTGAGCATGACACTATGCACCGTAGGATTCGGAGAAGAGGAGGTGGGCCACTAGGAACGCTTAAGTACCAAGCTCTCCCTAGATCCACTCCTAGACATGCATATGTCCGTTTCCACACTCTAACCCAGCGAGTTGTCCACGGACATGTTTAATTATTAGAATTAAGTTTTATGCAGTTTGAGAGTTGTTCAGAACTAGGCCTAAAGTCCATTAAACCCTAGCATACTTGTCTACGTCTTCATAAAGCCCATCACGCCCATTTCAAGTTCATAAAACCCATTATGCCCAATTCACATCCTTATGGCCCATTAGACCCAAATCTCATTCATATGGCCCGTTAGGCCCAAAACAATTCCAGATCATGTAACATGCATGCCTAACTCAATTCATATAATCAAACCAATCAATTTCATCCAACTTAGCCTCAGGGCCCACCAGGCCCATTTAGCCACTTTCGGCTTTTCGGCTTTCTGGCATTGCCGATATAATGTGTGTGTAGTGTTTGTACACACCTGGCTACTGCAACGTGCTATACTATCCTTGGTCTTGAACCTACAACCAACCAACCTTCAATCAATCACCCATACTTAAACAAAATATCTACCAAAAGCCGAAACCTTACCGTAATCTTACTGCAGTGCCACCAGGTTCTAATAGCCCTTCCTTAGATACTAATCAGGAGTATCCCCTAGAACTGCACTCACACACACACCATCAAGATTTGAGTGACTCATAATCTACACAAGTCACCCCTATAGATCAAACTCACATTCGGCCATTCACTTAAACCACAATCGAGTTGAGTACACTTACCCTTGCTAACGATCCTACCACGCTTGCGATCTTTGAACCTTATCCTTGTTATCACAGAGTTAATGATAGGACAGTTAGATAGCCTTTCAGCTTTTAGCAAAACGTACAAAAGAGGTTAACCGAATACTTACAAAATCCCCTTTCGATCCTGCGGCCTAGATAGCTATTAACTAGATTCGGCTTTCAACACTTGACTGAGAGTAGGTAACAATCAATTTGTGATGGAGGAACAGCCACCAAGATTCGGCACTATTAGGAATTTTGGCAAGAGAAAATATGGTGGTAATTCGGCTATAGAAAAGTTTTGCTATGAGAGAAGTCGGCACAAAGGAATTCGGCTTTAGGAGATTTCGGCAATGGGAGAGTTTGGCTATGGGAGGAACCGATTGAGGGGAAGAAAAGAAAGAAAAAGAATGGAAAATTCGGCATTACCTAGGACCCCAGATTCGGCACCCACACATTTATATAGCCTATAGCCAAAACTTAGCCACCCCTAAAGTCCAATTCGGCACCACTTCATCCACTACTCATCTCCTAATTTTTCTCCATGATATCTCCCTTATCCTTCTCCTAAATTCTCTCTACTGATCACTTCTCCTTAGAGTCCCTCTACACGCCACTTCCAACCTTCTAGAAGCCTAAAATTAAATTCCAAAATAAAACTAAGCTAGCACTCAAACCTCATACCTCCCTGCATGCATATGTCGCCACCATTCTACACCCTAGTGGCGTCACTTAGCCACTTCACCACAGGCTTCTTTGTGCCATTTTTCACTTATTTTTATTTAAAAGCCTACTACTCACAACCCTGATTCCTTAATTAATTAAATTAAGAATCCTCCACCACAAAACTCGAATCCAGAGCTTCTCCAACACACCTACACACTCCAAATTCATTAAACCTTTAAAGCCGTCATGCCAATTGTCATTTTCTCGCTCACTTAAAATTTTTCTGAGACCCAAAGCCCAAAGCCCAATTCTTCTAGGCCCAAATTCGGGGCGTTACAATACATATCTCATGTCATAGGATTTCGATATGTGATTTTATGTAAGACCACGTCTAGGACGTTGGCATTGATTTGAGATTTACGTGTAAGACCATGTTTGGGACATTGGCATCGTATATGATTTCGTGTAAGACCCTGTCTGGGACAGTGGCATCGATATTTGATTACATGTAATACCACGTCTGGGACGTTGGCATTGTACAAGCTTTTCGAGTTATCTGAGTATCCTTATTGATTCTGAACGGTTCGACGGGCAATATCGATAAGTGAATGATTATGTAAAAATGTATCCGATTCAAGTACGTGTAGTTTGTTTATGTAACACCCTAAATTTGGGCCAAGTAGAATTGGGCCTATTGGGCCTTGGGCATGGGAGCGTTTCAAATTTTTAGAACAAGAGAACGGCACTAATACAAGTTGGACCTACTAGGTGAGTGATTTTGGAAGGTTAGGGGCTTCCATGAAGTCTTGGGTTCAAATCTGGGCTTTAGGAAAAATTTTGGTTTAGGTGAATAAAACCCTTGATGTAAGTGAGTAGGCTTTAAGAATATTGTTGGGGAAATCATGATGCAAGGAAGCATGTGGCCTAGTGGTTGTGGCGTCATTAAGGTTGTAAGGGAGCCTGGGTTCAAGTCTTGGCCCTTGCAGAATTTTTAAATTTTGCTCTTAAAAGAATCTGGGCACTAGCACTTACGCTTTATTAATAATAACGCTGGGTTAATGACACAAGAGGAGCTTGTGGCCTAGTGGCAAGTGGCGTGTGGAGTAACAGAAAGGTCTAAGGTTCAAGTCCTGGGATAATCAAGGGAGTGTTTATTTTGCAGTTTGGACGGCCATAGTTTGTGTTGCAGTGAAAGTCTGATGGATGAGAGGTTTGAATTGGTCATAGAGGGATTTTAGGAGTAAATCGTGGAGAGAATCAAGGATTTTCAAAGGTAGGTGTGCTGTAGCCGAATTAGGGGACTTGTTTGTGCAAATTCGGCTAGGGGTTTCCTGAAGGCTTTTCTCTGCTGTAGGTCAGTTTTGGCATTTTTTTCTGGGTGTTTTAGGTGTGCCGATCTTTCAATATACCATTCGTGCATTTTTTCTCCCAGCTATTAGCCATTCATACACTTCTTTTTTTCGGTTTAGCACTTCTTCTACAAGCACTTGGTTGGTCGAATCTCTGCTTCTCTTCCCCTTTTCTCTTCATTCATTGTTTTTCTTCTTTTCCTTTTTTCCCCTAAGCCGAATATCATCACTGCTCTTTTTGTTTCAGTTTCCTTTTAGCTTATGAACTGAACCTTTCCTCTTAATTAGTTCTGTGGTGACCGAATTCTCCAATCTCTTTCCCTCGCCGTTGCTATCCTGGAAGTATTCCTGATATCGGTAAGCGATTATATTCTTCCCTTTTTGGTTTAAAATTGTTCTCTCCTGTCCCCCTTCTCTCTAAAAACCGAATATGTCTTTCTTTCATGCTCTTTGATGGCCGAATGGTGATCCCTTCCTCTTGGTGTGATGATCATTGGATTTAGGTTTTCCTGAGGAGTGGAGAAGCACAGAGGTTTTTCAGTCATCAAACTCTGTCTCTCATTAAGGGTAAGATCAATACCCTACTCTTAGATTAGGCCGAATATCCCGGCAATTGGTAAGTATCAATTGTGGATTAAGGCCACACATTGGATCACTTTTTTGATTAATAAGAACTGATTTGCCACAGATATTCGGTGTAGGCGTATGATCAATCCTGATCTGTGGCCCTAAGAGATTAAAGTCTGTCGTCAAGCAAGGTTGGCGCTCGAAGGCAGTGCGCAAGTGTTCACAAGCAGGTGTGTAACGGTACCCTGTATTCGTTAGTCGGCGAGAAGGCCGATAGAGTGTGTGTAACCACACTCCTTCAGTTCGTAGATCGACATAATGCCGAAAAGCCGGAATACCGGTGAATGATGCCACACGAGCATGCGGTTGCACATGTGGTGGACCGAGCCCAGGATTATGGGCGTAAGATGGTTGAGGCCTCCATGAACGTTCTCATGGGCTCAGGTCGCTTTGGGCCGTGTGTGGGCCCCACACAAATTAAATTTGCATATTGTGGTAATTATTAGACCGAGCCGTGTAGTCCACATGGCTAGGGTCATTTTTGGGCAATGGGCCGTGTGGGCCCACTGGGTCGGTGGCCCCACACAGATAAAATGCATGTTATAAGGTTTCTATTGGTTTGAACTGAGCTTGTTGTATGGCTGAGGCAATTTTTGGGTTAATTGGGCCACCCGAGCATGTGGGCCCACTTAGGACGAATAATGGGCCTTAGGCCCATTTACACTGTTGTGACTGAAATACCCCATTTGCAAAATTACTGAAATACCCCAATCTGCAAAATTACCAAAACACCTCAGATTGCAAAATTACCGAAATACCCCCGATTTGCAAAATTATCAAAATACCCTCGGTTTGCAAAATTATCGAAATACCCTCGGTTTGCAAAATTACTAAAATACCCTCAGTTTGCAAAATTACTAAAATACCCTCAATTTGTAAAATTATCGAAATACCCTCAGTTTGTAAAATTACCGAAATACCTTGAGTTTGTAAAATTATCAAAATACCCTTGATTTGCAAAATCACTAAAATACCCTCAATTTGCAAAATTACTAAAATACCCTCAGTTTGTAAAATTATTGAAATACCCTCGGTTTGTAAAATTACTAAAATACCCTCGATTTGCAAAATTATCAGAATACCCTCGGTTTGCAAAATTACCAAAATACCCTCAGTTTGCAGAATTACTGAAATACCCTCGATTTGAAAAATTACCGAAATACCCTCGATTTGCAAAATTACCGAAATACCCTCAGTTTGCAAAATTATTGAAATACCCTCGGTTTGCAAAATTACTAAAATACCCCTGTAGGGTAGAATTACCGAATTACCCCTGAAGGGTAGGATTACCTAAATACCCTTATAGGGTAAAATGACTATTTTGCCCTTGTGGGTAAATGACTGACTTAGTCTATGAATTGGACTAATTTGACTGTGATCGTATGAATGTGTTTAACTGACTTGGCTGTGGGTGTATGACTGATATGCTTTTAATACATGTCTAAATGTTTGTTACTGAGCATGGCCATTTTGCATACACGTGTAATGATTGAGCATGACATACACGACATATTGCATGGGGTTGGGACATTACACGGAGGAAGTTCTGATAGGGTCGCACGGGTCGCATGACAACTGTGGATCTAGTATTGATCTGTTAAGGTCGCACGGGTCGCCCGAGACGACTGTGGACCGACGGACGGCTTAAAGCTACGTAATCTGATTATAGCTCTGTGCCAACCTAAATATGGCTCTGTGCCATCTTGATTATGGCTTTGTGCCAATCGTATTTACCCGTGGCTATGTACCGATTATATTACCATCGCTGATGGCTATGTGCCAAACATAATACAGTTACTGATGGCTTTGTGCGAATTATAATACCGCTGCTGAAGGCTTAGAGCCATATATATATACTAGCAGCTTTGCTGCGATTTCGGTTAGGGCTGCAACTAGTTCTAACATTGGTGTGCTGGCTGGGTGGGTCGATTTTATCCCCACGTAAGTGTAGGGTTGGTACGGGTGGTGTGTTGGCTGGATCGGGGTGGGATGCATCCTCATACTGTTGCATACTTGTTTATGAGATCTGTCACTGTACTGGGCTTAGGCCCACTTGTTCTGTTATTGGTTTGGGCTAGGCCCAATTGCTTCTGTATGGGCTGTGACCCAAATGATATGGTAGTGGGCTATGGCCCACGTATGCTCTCTAATCGGATCGCATCATTATCATTAAGGGCTTTGGCCCAGCATCGCTTTCGATTCTATTTCTATATACTGACTGTTACTCTAGTAAGGGGAGTACACACTGAGTTTTCGTAAACTCACCCCGATTTTAACTGTGCAGGTAATCCCCAGCCTTAGACGGATTGGTGCTGCGAGGGACTCGGAGAAGGCCACACACTGCTTATGTTTTTCGTTTTGATTGCTTACATTCAAGTATTTTGATTTGGGTTGTAATAAGGCCTCTTTACGTTTCTGGATTTTAACTTTGGGTTTTTATTTACTTTGAATTATATCCGTTAGAAGTAAATCACGGTTTTCCAAAATTTTAACTGTTTTTAAAACAACACTACGTTTTTCCAACATTTTTTAAATTGTTTTGCGACTTAATCTTCTTCGTAAATCGATTACTCTCAAAATTAGCTTCCGCAACTAAAAAGATATTTTGGGAATAAATTTAATAATTTTTCAATGTACCACGTTTTACAGATAAACTAACGTAACTGGGATTTTACTTAAGCTTTTAAACAAGAAGGGTTTTCAATGAAAACATGGTTTTCGAAAAACACTTCAATGTGACACGCTAGATTTGGGCCTAACTTCTAGGTCGGGTTTGTGGTGTTATATTTAGTGGTATCGGAGCCAGGTTTGCAAAACTTGGCTGTGGATTGGGTTTTAAAATTGAATTTTTGAAAGAATTGTTTCAAAGGATTTGAAAAGATTTGGGGTATTCAAAATTTTTTCTGAATGTTTTTCTGAAAGTATGGTTGACCGAGTCTCCGGCGCCGAATCTGTAAGTTTCCTTTATACTATTTTCTGTTTAAAACTGAGACACTTGAATTTAGACTTTGTATTCTGTGTATGTTTGGAAATGTTTGGATGTGCCGTTGGATATAGAAATTGGTTGCGTGTGAGATATTTGTCTGCTTCAATGGTTAGGTGTTTTGAGTATGTGTAGGGAGTTCCAAGTTCTATTTAAAATATGATAGGGATATTAGAATCAGAGTGCGCAGCGGTAGCGTAGTGGTGTAACCTGTGTTGTGCTGCTAGTATATTTCGAGGATGAAATTTCTTTAAGGGGTGTAGAATTGTAACACCCTGAATTTGGGCCTAGTAGAATTGGGCCTATTGGGCCTTGGGCATGGGAGCGTTTAAAATTTTTGAGAACAAGAGAACGGCACTAAAACAAGTTGGACCTATTAGTTGAGTGATTTTGGAAGGTTAGGGGGCTTCCATGAAGTCTTGGGTTCAAACCTAGGCTTTAGGAAAAATTTTGGTTTAGATGAATAAAACCCTGGATGTAACTGAGTAGGCTTTAAGAATATTGTTGGGGAAATCATGACGCAAGAAAGCATGTGGCCTAGTGGTTGTGGCGTCATTAAGGTTGTAAGGGAGCCTGGGTTCAAGTCTTGGCCCTTGCAGAATTTTTAAATTTTGCTCTTAAAAGAATCTGGGCACTGGCACTTAGGCTTTATTAATAATAACGCTGGGTTAATGACAAAAGAGGAGCTTGTGGCCTAGTGGCAAGTGGTATGTGGAGTAACAGAAAGGTCTGAGGTTCAAGTCTTGGGATAAGCAAGGGAGTGTTTATTTTGCAGTTTGGACAACCAAAGTTTGTGTTGCAGTGAAAGTCTGATGGATGAGAGGTTTGAATTGGTCATAGAGAGATTTTAGGAGCAAATCGTGGAGAGAATCAAGGATTTTCATGTAATATCCCGGGTTAGGGGCTGTTTTGTTGTTGCATGTTATTGCATGTGTTTAGTGTGCTGTGTGGCTATTTCGGTGTTTTAGGGGCTTAATTGTGGGCAAGGAGTATGCCTGAGTGTATGGGAAAATTTTGGTTTTTGGGTGTTAAGTGAAGGGAGTTGAGGAAGCTGGGGTTTTTAATTTATTTTTGGTATTTCTTAGCACAAATGAAGAGCTGGCAAAGTGGCAAGGCATGCGTCACTTGGGAGCTTGGTGTGGCGTCATCTTCAGGTGAGGGAGGTCCAGTGTTCGAGCTGTAGAGTCCCCATTTTGTCACTTATTTTTGGACGGCATGGAGGAAGAGGTTGAGAGCAATTTGGATTCTACCTTGGACCAAGTCTTCACATTCAAATGGTGGGTGGAGAGTGGATTGAGGAGGAAGACTTGTTCAACTCATTTGAAATGGGTGGAGAGGAGTGTTTGGGGGGATATGGCCGAATGTTGGGGGAGGTGGGGAGTGTATGGCCGGTTTTGGGAAGTGGGGAGTGAGTAGTGCCGAATTTCTTTTGGCAATTTTCTTAGTATTTTCGGTCACCATTTTGGGTAAACCGAATTCTCTCCTTTGATAATAGCCAACCGAAACTTCATTTGTTTTCTCTCATTTTTCTTCTTGGAAACCGAAAGTGCAAGCAGCATGTGCTGAATTAGTTTTTTTTCTTTTAGTTCTCTTAATAACCGAATGCCCTTTTGTGCCACCATTTCCACTTTGCTTTTATTTCTTTTCTTCTTGTGATTCCTTGGCCGAACCATACATCCTCCCCATCATTTCTTTTTCTTTATCATTTAGGTAAGCCGAAGCCATCATCCTTTTCCTCTCATACATTCTCTTATTTCTTGAAAACATTTGAGCCGAATCTTCCCTGCGCAACTTGTGGCCGATTTCTCTTCTTTTCTTGAACCACACTTCTTTGTTTTGCTTTCAAGTTTATAGCCGAATCCCTTGGTATTGCCGAAATTGCCTTCTATCACTTGTTCTTATTTTGGCGAATATCAACCTCCCTTTTTCATTCTTTTCTTGCGCTTTCTTTCTTGGGTTAGCCGAATCTCTCCTCTCTCTTAGTAGATCTCTTTTGGCCGAATATCGCTGAAGGGTTGATCTCGGTTGGTTGTTCAATCATTGAACAAGGTAAGTGGGTGGCCGAATGGCCATTTTCCCCTCTCTTGTTCTCTATTGATTATGGTTTGGTTATAGCCGATCTTGGGCATGTGTTGAAGGGGTTAATCTTTTGTGTTGCACCGCTTTCTGCTAGGGCCTTGGATTGTGGTGGTGATCGGGTGTAGCAACAATTGAAGCCTTGATCGTGAGTGACCGATTGGTAAGTTAGGGGTAAGTAATTGGTATATTATTGTGAGTTCAATCCTTAGATTTCGGTTAAGTTAAAGGTGTTTGGTGATTAACTATTTGTCTTAATAGGGTGTGCCGATTGTTAAAGAATAACCACTGTTGGTTCGAGGTTTGGTAGGAAACCAAACCATCTGCAAGGTAAGGATTAAGCGATACACCCTTTGGTTTAATTGGTCATAGCCGAATGATCTTGGTTACTAACCCCTGGTTTGGCCGATTCTAGGAGCAAGTTGATCGAGGGTTTTAGACGGGGTCTTTGGGATTTAGACTTGCGATTTACCAGGTGTGTAAACTAACACACTATACCTAGTAATATTGTTATTAAACCTGTTTGCCTATTAAAAGCTATGACAGTATGATGGATTATTGGATACCCCAAGCGGGGTATGTGTACGTATCCGGGTAAGTCAGTATTGTTACCAGATTACTGATGATCTATATGGTATCATGACTATGTATGTATGTGATATGGGGCATGAGTCAAACATATTAGCATGATATGCATGACTTGTATGATATGCATGATTACATGAGTATGGTATGTTGATGGGTGATATGAGTGGAGGGAGCATGATATTTTGTGCTGACGAGCACCAAAGTGTTTTGGTAACACACCTTGTGACTTTGGGTCACCAAAGCTTTGGTAGCACATTTGTGTCTTTGGGACACCGTGAGGTTGGGCACCTCATTGCGACTTGTCCCCGTGGTTAACACCACCGTGGGTTGGCCCCACATGAGATATGGGATCGTCTGCTAGTGATTGGGTATCACACGATGGGTTGGCCCCATCATTCGATTATTGTGACTACTGGTCACCAGTGCTTTGGTAGCACATTTGTGTCTTTGGGACACCGCAGGTTGGGCACCTCATTGCGACTTGTCCCCGTGGTTAACACCACCGTGGGTTGGCCCCACTTTGAGATATGGGATCGTCTGCTAGTGATTGGGTATCACATGATGGGTTGGCCCCATCATTCGATTATCGTGACTACGGTCACCAAAGCTTAGGTAGCACATTGTGTCTTTGGGACACCAGTGTTTTGGTAACACATTGTGACTATATGTCACCAAGTGGTTTAGCACCACCAAAGGTTTGGTACCACATGGGGTAGAAAAAGGAGATACGGATGGTTAGGATCGGGTTGCATTAATTATGTTGCTATGTATGATGTGTGTTAGCATGTTGTTTCATCGGGAGCGGGATTTATGCATCGAGTCACTCGACTCACCCTCTCCTTTGACATTTCAGGGTGACTCGTGAGACGCGACATGGAGCCGGGATGGACTCGGGTGCTCATGCCATGCTTGATAAAGTTTTACCTCAACACTAACATTTGGGTACTTTAGTTAAATTATCATTATTTGGTTTTTAATTTGGATTTGTAAAAGGCCTTTAAATTTTGTTTTATGATGGGTATGTTTTAATTAGATTCTCAACCTGCTTAACAAATAACTTGGCATGAAATTTTACTAAAACTTGGAAAGACAACGTTTTCAAAATTATATCGCAATGTGTTTTAAATTATACCATCGGGTATCTCGCTATGTTTCGTTATTCAATAAACTCAAATGATTTTTAAATCAAAACTCGATTTGCTACTAAGTCTAAAAGGTTTCAAAATGGCACTAAGAAACTATTGGAAGTACTAAATGAAATCAACTCGTTTTAACTTTATACTTGGATAAGTTTTCAAAAAATCTAACCAAACAAGCCTACTCAACTTTCCTCAAATTCACTATGTTTTCACCCCACTTCTAAACGAAAAAAAAATCTGGTCACTCAAAGACGTTCTTCCCCGTAACATACCAGATTCGGGCGTGGTGTCTTGTCCGAGTTTGGGGTGTTACATTTCAAAGGTGGGTGTGTTGTAGCCGAATTGGGGGACTTGTTTGTGCAAATTCGGCTAGGGGGTTTCCTGAAGGCTTTTCTCTTCTGTAGGTCGGTTTTGGCATTTTTTCTAGGTGTTTTAGGTGTGCCGAACTTTCAATATACCATTCGTGCATTTTTTCTCCCTGCTATTAGTCATTCATACACTTCTTTTGTTCAGTTTAGCACTTCTTCTACAAGCACTTGGTTGACCGAATCTCTGCTTCTCTTCCCCTTTCTCTTCATTCATTATTTTTCTTCTTTTCCCCTTTTCCCCTAAGCCGAATATCATCACTTCTCTTTTTGTTTCGGTTTCCTTTTAGCTTATGAACCGAACCTTTCCTCTTAATTAGTTCTGTGGTGACCGAATTCTCTGATCTCTTTCCCTCGTTGTTGCTGTCCAGCAAGTATTCCTGATATCGGTAAGCGATTATATTCTTCCCTTTTTGGTTTAAAACTATTCTCTCCTATCCCCTTTCTCTCTAAAAACCGAATATGTCTTTCTTTCATGCTCTTTGATGGCCGAATGGTGATCCCTTCCTCTTGGTGTGGTGATCGTTGGATTTAGGTTTTCCCGAGGAGTGGAGAAGCACAGAGGTTTTTCAGTCATCAAACTCTGTCACTCGTTAAGGGTAAGATCAATACCCTACTCTTAGATTAGGCCGAATATCCAGGCAATTGGTAAGTAGCAATTGTGGATTAAGGCCACACATTGGATCACTTTTTTGATTAATAAGAACGATTTGCCACAGATATTCGGTGTAGGCTTATGATCATTCCTGATCTGTGGCCTTAAGAGGTTAAAGTCTGTCGTCAAGCAAGGTTGGCACTTAAAGGCATTGCGCGAGTGTTCACAAGCAGGTGTGTAACGGTACCCTGTATTCGTTAGTCAGCGAGAAGGCCGATAGAGTGTGTGTAACCACACTCCTTCAGTTCGTAGATCGACATAATGCCGAAAAGCTGAAATACCGGCGAATGATACCACACGAGCGTGCGATCGCACGTGTGGTCGACCGAGCCTAGGAATATGGGCGTAAGATGGTTGAGGCCACCATGAGCGTTCTCATGGGCTTAAGTCTCTTTGGGCCGTGTGTGGGCCCCACACGAATTAAATTTGCATATTGTGGTAAATGTTAGACCGAGCCGTGTAGTCCACATGGCTAGGGTAGTTTTTGGGCAATGGGTCGTGTTGGCCCACTGGGCCGGTGGGCCCCACACTGATAAAATGCATGTTATAAGGTTTCTATTGGTTTGAACTGTGCTGCTCGTATGGCTGAGGCTAATTCTGGGCTAATTGGGCCACACGAGCGTGTGGGCCCACTTAGGCTGAATAATGGGTCTTAGGCCCATTTACACCGTTGTGACTGAAATACCCCGATTTGTGAAATTACTGAAATACCCCCAATTTGCAAAATTATCGAAATACCCCCGGATTACAAAATTATCGAAATACCCTCGATTTGCAAAATTACTGAAATACCCTCGGTTCGCAAAATTACTAAAATACCCTTGGTTTGTAAAATTAATGAAATACCCTCGATTTGCAAAATTATTAAAATACCCTCAGTTTGTAAAATTACCGAAATACCCTCAGTTTGTAAAATTACCGAAATACCCTCGATTTGCAAAATTATCGAAATACAATCGGTTTGAAAAATTACTAAAATACCCTCGGTTTGCAAAATTACTAAAATACCCTCGGTTTGCAAAATTACTAAAATGCCCTCAATTTGTAAAATTACCAAAATACCCTCGGTTTGTAAATTTACTGAAATACCCTTAGTTTGCAAAATTACTGAAATACCCTCGATTTACAAAATTATCGAAATACCCTCGGTTTGTAAAATTATTGAAATACCATTAGTTTGCAAAATTACTAAAATACCCCTATAGGGTAGAATTACTGAATTACCCCTGAAGGGTAGTATTATCGAAATACCCTTATAGGGTAAAATGACTGACTTATACTATGAATTGGACTAATTTGACTGTGATCGTATGATTGTGTTTAACTGACTTGGCTGTGGGTGTATGACTGATATGCTTTTAATACATGTCTAAATGTTTGTTACTGAGCATGGCCATTTTGCATACACGTGTAATGATTGAGGTTGAAGATTCGGAATAACAGGGATACCTATGTCACGACATGAGATAAGGATGGTCCCATATAAGACCATGTCTGGGACATGGCATCGGCACCAAATGAAGGAGGTCCCGTATAAGACCATGTTTGGGACATGGCATCGACACCAAATGAAGGAGGTCCCGTATAAGACCATGTCTGGGACATAGCCTCGGCACCAAAGGAAGATCTCGTGTAAGACCATGTCTGGGACATGGCATCAACATCTATGTACGATCTCGTGTAAGACTATGTCTGGGACATGGCATCGACATCGGGTTAAGAGATCCCGTATAAGATCATATTTGGGATATGGCATCGGCATCATAAGGTGATCCCATGTAAGACTATATCTGGGATATGGCATTGGCATCATAATACCAGTATGACGAGATTGAGTATCCTCCGATATTCCGAGTAATTCAATGGGAAAAAAGGGCTAAGTATGCAAGATGGTTAAGAGAATAGTATGTAAAAATTGAAAGAGCTAAGCTATACAAAAAAAAAGAGATTATATTTAAGTGAAAGATGATTACGATTTAAGTTTATATTTATGAAAGCATAAGTGCTAAATTATGTGATGAAGTGATACAGGTACCATGAGTAAAACACGAGTTATGATACCCTAATGTGATATGTAATGGGTAAGCTTAAGTATGAGTAAGTATGTCAAAGTACTTGAGAACTTATGTTATTATTGTTCTATGAGATGAATGAATTTTACCATGAGCATTTATGTTGCTATTTTAATTCATGCAAACTTTCTAAGCTATATGCTTACCCCTCTCTTTTCCTTTTTCCTTGTAGTATCGCCAAGCTAGCTCGGGGATTGTAAGACATCGGAGCTCAGATCAGTCTATCAACTAATCTTTGGTATAGTAAAGTTAATTCATTTTGAGTATGGCATGTATAGGAACTTGGTTATTTTGTGTTATGTCATATCTGAAAGCCAAAGTGTTGGCTACTAATGTTATACAGTCATTTTGTAAATGGCCATAGAGAATTGGCCAATATTTATCAAGTTTCATATTTTAATGATGATGAGTTCATGCAATGAAAGTTCATGAAATTGATGGTTTAAAGTGTAAAGTGTATGAATGATGATTGGTAATTCTTCATAGTATATTATTGCCATGTTATATGTTGCTTGAGTTGGTATATGTGTGATTATGTTTTAGGGTGGCAATTGGCTTGGTAAATAGCCTTATAATTTTCCACACGGATAGACAAACGGGCGTGTTTCTAGGCCGTGTGTGACACACGGCCAACCCCATGGGTGTGTTGATAGGCCGTGTGTCCCCTGCATCAAATTTTCGAGAATTTGATTCCCCACACGGGCCAGCACACGGGGGTGTGCCGAGGCCGTGTGCACTTAAGAGATTGCTAACATCATAAACAAAATGCAAGGGTTTTCTCACACGGGTGAGGACACGGACGTGTCTAGGCCGTGTGGAGGACACGGGCCATAGACACGGGCGTGTGTCCGGCCGTGTGAAAACCCCTGTAGGTTCAAAATGAAAAATAAATTCCCCACAGGCTAGGAACTTGGGCGTGTGTGACCACACGGGCTGCCCACACGGGCATGTCCCATTCCACACGGGCGTGTGGCCCTGTTTTAGGTAAAAAATTTCTAAGTGTACCAAAGTTTCCGATTTGATTTCGAACTATTCCAATTGTATGTTTAGGGCCTTGTAGGCCCACAATAAGGATGTTATGTTTATGAATGAGAAGTTTTAAATTGAAATGAAATTTTACAACACAAATATTTTATGTTTAAGCAAGTAAAGTACGATAATGTCCCGCATCCGGTTCTGGTGTGGAATACGGGTAAGGGGTGTTACATTTAGTGGTATTAGAGCTACGGTTTAGTCGATTCTCGGACTAACGTAGCGTATGCATGAGTCTAGCTATACATGTCATACGTATGAGTAATTGTATTATGATAGTGTGACGACTCCTGACGATTTAAATTGTGTTTTTATATAGTAAATGGATCCCGAAAGAGCTGTGGCGGATGATGTAGAAAGTAACGCGCCAGCTCCTGCGGAAAGGACGGCACCGACTGAAAATGAAAATAGACCGGCTACTATAAGCTAGAGAGGAGGAGAAGAGGCTAGGGAAGCCATTCTCCACATGATGAACGCATGGTATACGGAGTTCGTTCGTACGAACCCAAATGCACAACCCCCTCCTCCCCCACCTATTCCTCAGCCTACCCCTGTAGCTCCCCAAGTGGTGGAAGTAGTGATACAGTCTGCCTCGGGAAGAGTTGAAATGTATGCGAGTTGCCCAATCGTCTACGAGGAGGAGATAAGCCTTTCGGGAAATTATGGGAAAATATGGATGAGTTGCGGAAGCTTTTAATGAATTGGTTTTTAAAAGAGAATTAAGTTAGGAATGGAGGTTTGAGAAATGATTGAAACAGTTTTAGTAAATAATAGGATAGGTTCGGGAATAATGGAAGTAAAGGGAATGATGTTTGATGGTTCGGTTTAAGGATGAAAGAAGATGGATAAAAGATAGGTGATATTTTGGTGGAAATGGATTAAAGAACTTAAACAAAGAATCGATTCAACACTATGTCAGTGTCACCCCGGGTTGTATGATGTTTAAGGTGAAAGGATGGAGATCGATGATGGACCATGACCCGTTATCTAGGTAGATAAGAACCGATGGTATAGTTTGATGGAAGAGATACGTTTGACGCCACAAGCGAACTTGATAAGTCAAGACGAAACCCGTACAAAAGTTAGAGAGGAGAAAATCTCACTCGATGAAAATCGTTCATAAAATATAATTAAAGTTCAAAAAGTTATAAACTTTACAAATGAAGATAACAACTATTTATAGGCTAATGAGAACTAGCCGAATAGTCACTAGAAAACCTTAAAAACTAAGTAAATTTAAAGCTTGAAGATGCTAGAGAAATCTAGAAGAAAATAACTTAATTTGCTTGGCTAGGTTCGGATGGAAGTGGTCTTAATTTGGGATGGCTGAATTCAGCTCATGGAAGTGCATGGGACGTCCTTCTAGAAGTGGCTATTGAGCAAACCGAACATGCCTTTAATGTCGTTTCATTGCTTCTCACGAAATTGCTCCTTGAAAGGCACAAATATCAGCTCCCTTTTGAGCTCCACAAAGAAGCAACAACCATTTAATCTCTTGACCTTTGGTCTCCACGAAATGAGCACATAAATTAAGAAGTCTTCAGCCATTAAGTTCGCCCACCAGCAAGTCATTAAATGATGTTCCCTCCATGAATAATTCCAGCAGCACAATTAAATGAAATTCACGCATGCTAACACCCTTGAATCCGTGCCTTGCTTTGTCCCACAACTCAATAAATTCGGCCAAGCCCTTCACACGCACCAACACATCATTAAATAGATGTTCAAGCATGGAAAAAAAACACCCCAGCAACTCTTTTAATTTTGGTGGCCGAATGGAGACATCAATAGCACCTTGGAGAACGCCAATCAGCCTCTTTTGATATTCGCGAAATGACTCCATGAGTGCATGCTGAACAACCCATTTAATTCCATCTACTAGCATGCCCAACATCCATTAAATTTGGCACTTGCTTTGGAGAAAAGGAAGCTACTACAATGGACTTTAATTGCCGCCCATACAAGCTCCAACATCACATTAATTGTTGTTCCTAGAATGTTGCACATTAAAGGTGCCGCCCAATTAATTTCGGCAAGACATGCAATTAATTTGTCTTCAATGTTGGTTGCTTATTCTGGCCAAAAATGTGCCTTGAGAAACCAAAATTCAGCAGCATTTAATCCATGCTTCCAACCGTCCATGTCCCCCCCAAAGTCCATTGGTGTATTCGACCAAATAAATGCACCTAAGTGCATGGATCTTCCTTTAATGTACTCCAAAGGTCGGCTGAACCTTCAAAGACCATGATTCCACATTAAATCATTCCAAATCAGATGTATAACATTAAATACATGATATGGACACATCAATGGACACTTATGACACATTAAAGACACCATTATGCCTCATTGAAAATTCGACAGCCCCTTTAAATAGACAAAAATTCTGCACATTAAATTTAGTTTTAAATCAACTTAAAATCATGCAATTAAAATGTGATCAATTAATTTTAGGCCTACACAAATTAATTTAGACACTAAATAAAATATTTAGACACATTAATGGACTGTAGAAAAATAGATAAAATAAATGTTGCAATTTATTTAAAACATTAAATTAAAAGCAATCAGCTCAATGAGCTGGAACGAGCTCGAGTGAGCTCAAATTGAGCTAGAATGAGCTAATCCAGCTCAATTTGGAAGTGCATAAAGATGCACATGAACTCTACGGCACTTGGAACTTCGGGCTTGAGCTCCATAAGTTTGAAATTTGATGGTCCCCCGGGCGTGCTCGTATCGTCCCTCCCCTCTTCAAGACGATTCGTCCTCGAATCGACCCATTGGTTGTCCAAACAAAACTCCTTTTAGCTCGATTTACCTCGGTCAAATGGGGCAGATAATAATTGTAGTACCTGAAGAAGATAACCACAAGTTAGCAAACATTCTTGCAAACCAAATATAAGCAATACAAGATAAATAGATGGCACGCAAACGGGCATAAACATATTATCATACAAGAGTAACAAAGCCTTATCAAATTTTTGAAACATGATGGAATTAGCTTCAGAACGTGCATACGATTTAAATGAATTCCACAAGTCAAAAATTTCATGCGCATAACACATCAAATGATGGACATACTCGTCACAGGCAAGTAGTGGAGAAAATGCATAAGGCACTCGAAATGGAACAATCAAACCTTGCTTTGAACGATACATTAGTTCACTCGCACATGAATTATTGAACACAAGAATCTTTTCATCAATCATTAAAGCAGATAGAACACTCTAAGTCAAAATAGAATGGCTAAGCATTTCATGATCTAAGTGTTTTACAGAAACAAAATCAACACCATGTGTCCTATCAACTTCTGAAGAGAGTACAAATGTATCAACAAATGCTTCATGACACTTATCGAAAACAACTATCTTTTTGTCAAGATCCAAAACAGAGAGTTTATTATCGAACAAGATAGAACAATTAAGAGCATCACGTTTTAAGGGTTTTACAAGAATAAAATCAGCAACGTGACTCTTGTCAACATCTGAAGATAACAAAATGGAATCATAGGTGTCTAGTGTCTTACCTTCGAGAGCAAAAATAAAAAAAATTGACTTTATCTTTCTCCTATAGTACAAACCTTTGCTCTTCGAAAATGTAGTGTAGTCGTGGCTTCGCATTCGATTCAATCCTTTTCGAATGAAACGTAAATTTCAAGTATAAACACATAATTTGTTTATAGAGCGAATAAAAATTGAAAACAAAATGAGCAAATCTCGCCAACTTACTCAAAAACCAAGTATCGAAACAAGAGAAATTCTTCAAACATACCAGATGATACTTGAGTTTTCCATAGAACAATTCAGAATGTATTCCCGGTTTAAAAACTTGATTTTGATTATTTGAGTCAAAATGAATCAATGGTTTCGATGATTCAAACATATTAAACCAATATGAATAATGCATACTCAAGATCGAGCGACCAAAGCTCTTGACGTGCTTCAAAACAGATTTACAAAAACTCAAAGATTTTGTTTTAGACAACGAACGAATCTCGTAATACCCGCAATCAGACAAATGAGGATTAAAAGAAAAGTCATCGTCATACCTGATGGAGTCTTGCTTTTGCCAAATAGATGTTACTCCACCGTCACACTTTGCATCAAAATGATTGTCATGAGATAGGCTTGTCTTACCATCACAATTATTCGAGGAATGGCAAATGACATAATCATCCACATAACCACAAGCAGAAGAAAAATTTGGTGGAGATTGAATTTCATAATACTTACCTTCCGTTCATGTGGTTCAACTTCGTTTTCAATTTTACCGTAATTGATCACACGAAAACGTCGCTCGTCGGAAAGGTATTGAAGTTGGCTTTCGAAACTCGGTCTCTCGTAAACCTGAAAAGTAGAAACAGAAGAGGAGAAAACTTCAAATGGGTTAGTTGAAAAATCACTCTCTTTTTCTCGCTCTTCCCGTTCTCTCGTTTCTTTTTCAAGACCTTTTTCTTTTTCAATCTCTTTTTCAATTTTTTTCTCAATCTCAATTTCTTTTCTTTCTTTCTCAACTGCCTTCGTTTCGCTCTCATTTTCATTTTTATTTTTCTCGATTTCTTTTTCAATCTTGTTTTCACTTTTATTTTCTTTTTCTTTTTCTTCTTTTTCACATTCTTTTTCATTACAACAAGGGGATATTTAAAAAGAATTGAAAAGAGAGGGATTTGACTCAAGGATCGAAGAAATATTTTCATAGATGTCTCGATTGATTCCTCGTGAAAGAACCTTTAAGCGTGACATCTTTGAATCGTTCGAAGAGTGGCTAGTACTTTCACGTTCGTCTTCGTAAAAGGTTTCAAAATCGTAACTCGCTTTACTTTGTCTTGAATACGATTCATAATATGTACCACGTCAAGAATAATCTTTTATGGATGAGTACTCGTAGCTTTCTTCTCGATGTCTCGGAGGTCTTGACGAATACGAATCTCGATGATAATCCTTTCTCTCATCATCATCGAATAATGAACTTATTGATCAAGAGGAATCTTGGTAAAAGTCTCTTAACCTTGAAGTCGATGATGAATGAGAGTCATATCGAAATTCGTTTGTCGAATAATCATCGAAGGTGGGTCTCTGAGATGGTCGTCGCTCCGTTTCTCGACTCGTTGTAGTGTGCTTTCGTCGAACCTTTTCCTCCGCTCGGTCCAAACGCTTTTGAATTAGACTTAGCTTTTTCTCGAGCATTCGGTCCATTTCGTTCACCAAAAATTGGAAGTCATCGGTGGAGAGTTCTTCTTAAAACATGTCTATTGCTGAAAAGAAAGAACGCTATAAAGAAAAAAATAAATACAAAATTTAAAATGCCTTACCACAAAAACCTCACAAGTCACTGGCAAAGAAAAATCGCTCACACTCGTGTTTCACTCGTATTAAGGCTTTTTCTTTGATGAATTCTCTCGTGCCTTTTACCACTCAGTCTCGTCTCACAATTTCGTACTTTGTCTTGAAAAACTCATCACGGCTTGAGGGTCAGCTTCAAAGGGGTTCCAAGGGTAAAAGTTAGGTGTACGGGTTGGCTAAAACAAAAGAAAAGACAAATGGATTAAGGGTGGGTGGCGTTGGGTGAAAAGGGGAAATACCAAATGATGGTAGAAGAAAAATTTTGAAGGTCGGGGTAGAAAGTTGAGGAGGGGAGAAATGAGAGTCTTGAGATCGGGATCAGAAGAGATGAAAAACAAAGCAAAAACTTTCAAACTTCACACACTTCTTTTCTTTTCTTTTTTACTCGAATTTTTTTTTCAATTTTCGTAATTCTTTTTTTTATATCACAAAATGCACTATATGATAATTACAAAGAAAAATTAAAATTACAACTCTGAATTTTTTTTGGGATTTTTTTTAATTTCTTCACGAACCTATTCCAGCTTCACGTACATCATCAAAAATCCTCGTTTGGTAGCTCTGATACCAGATGATACAGTCTGCCTCGGGAAGAGTCAAAATGTATGCGAGTTGCCTAATCGTCTACGAGGAGGAGATAAGCCTTTCGGGAAATTATGGGAAAATATGGATGAGTTGCGAAGCTTTTAATGAATTGGTTTTTAAAAGAGAATTAAGTTAGGAATGGAGGTTTGAGAAATGATGGAAACAGTTTTAGTAAATAATAGGATAGGTTCGGGAATAATGGAAGTAAAGGGAATAATGTTTGATGGTTCGGTTTAAGGATAAAAGAAGATGGATAAAAGATAGGTGATATTTTGGTAGAAATAGATTAAAGAACTTAAACAAAGAATCGATTTAACACTATGTTAGTGTCACCCCGGGTTCTATGATGTTTAAGGTGAAAGGATAGAGATCGATGATGGACCATGACCCGTTATCTAGGTAGATAAGAACCGATGGTATAGTTTGATGGAAGAGATACGTTTGACGCCACAAGCAAACTTGATAAGTCAAGACGAAACCCGTACGAAAGTTAGAGAGGAGAAAATCTCACTCGATGAACATCGTTCATAAAATATAATTAAAGTTCAGAGAGTTCTAACCTTTACAAATGAAGATAACAACTATTTATAGGCTAATGAGAACTAGCTGAATAGTCACTAGAAAACCTTAAAAACTAAGTAAATTTAAAGCTTGAAGATGCTAGAGAAATCTAGAAGAAAATCACTTAATTTGCTTGGCTAGGTTCGGATGGAAGTGGTCTTGATTTGGGATGGCTGAATTTAGCTCATGGAAGTGCATGGGACGTCCTTCTAGAAGTGGCTATTGAGCAAACCGAACATGCCTTTAATGATGTTCATTGCTTCTCACGAAATTGCTCCTTGGAAAGGCACAAGTATCAGCTCTCTTTTAAGCTCCACAAAGAAGCAACAACCATTTAATCTCATGACCTTTGGTCTCCACGAAATGAGCACATAAATTAAGAAGTCTTCAGCCATTAAGTTCGCCCACCAGCAAGTCATTAAATGATGTTCCCTCCATGCATTATTCCAGCAGCACAATTAAATGAAATTCACGCATGCTAACACCCTTGAATCCGTGCCTTGCTTTGTCCCACAACTCAATAAATTCGGCCAACTTGCAACTCATTAAATTGCTGCCGTCCCAAGCCCTTCACACGCACCAACACATCATTAAATAGATGTTCAAGCATGAAAAAAAAAACACCCCAGCAACTCTTTTAATTTTGGTGGCCGAATGGAGACATCAATAGCACCTTGGAGAATGCCAATCAGCCTCTTTTGATATTCACGAGGTACCTATTTCTATTGTTTCGGATAGAGATTCGAGGTTCACTTCGTGATTTTGGAAGAAATTGCAAGAAGCTTTAGGTACAAAGCTACATTTTAGCATTGCATTTCATCCGTAAATGGATGGTCAATCGGAGCGAGTTATACAGATACTCGAGGATATGTTACGATGTTGCATTCTTGAGTTTGAAGGTAGCTGGGAGAAATACCTACTATTGATTGAATTTACATACAATAATAGCTTTCAATTGAGTATAAAGATGGCACCATACGAAGTTCTATACGGTCGTAAATGTCGAACACCATTTTATTGGACGAAGCTCAGTGAGAGTAAGATTCACGGGGTTGATCTGATTAGAGAGACTGAAGAAAAAGTGAAAGTAATTCGTGATGGTTTGAAAGCAGTATCGGATCGACAAAAATCTTACGTAGATTTGAAACGAAAAGATATTGAGTTTCAGATCAGGGATAAAGTATTCTTGAAAGTTTCATCGTGGAAAAAGATATTTCGGTTTGGTCAAAGAGGAAAATTGAGTCCGCGATTCATCGGGCCGTATAAGATTATCGAGCGATTCAGACCAGTTCCTTATCTACTATATCTACCATATGAGTTAGAGAAAATACATAATGTGTTTCATGTGTCGATGCTTCGATGATACCGATCCGACCCTTCACATGTTATTTCCCCGATCGAGGTTGAAATTCACTCTGATATGTCATATGCTGAAGAACCAATTCGAATTTTAGCTCGTGAGATCAAAGAATTGAGAAATAAGTAAATTTCATTAGTGAAAGTATTATGGCATCGAAACGGGGTTGAAGAAGCTATGTCGGAACCTGAGGATGCTATGAGAAAACAATACCCAAACCAATAGACTGGTAAGATTTTTGGGGACGAAAATCCCTAAGGGGGAGAGTTGTAACAACCCGATTTTAGCTAAATCGAAACAATGGTTTCGGAACCACAAATATGAGGTCAAAAAATTATTTTAATATTATTTTTGGTGTTTATAGCATGTGATTATATATGTGTGAAAGTTTCATGAAATAATTTTAGCGTTTGAATGCTTAATTTGATAAAAGGACTAAATCGCATTAAATGTAAAAGTTGCATTCTAATTGTTAAAAGTGTTTAATTGCTATGATTCATTAAAACAAAGGACCTTATGATGATATTAGACCATTAATAGTGGAATTTTACATAAATGGGCATTAAGTGGATGTTTTTAATGGTTTTTAACTAAGGTTAATTTGGTAATTAAATAAAATAATGTATATTAATTAAAACAAAACAAAAATTAAGCTTCATTTCATCTTTCTTTGGCCGAATATGGTGGAAGAAGAAAAAATTTAGTTCATTTTAGGGTTCGGTCAATTGGGAGCTTAATTGGTAAGTGTTTTGAGCTCGATTTTTTATATTTTTTACGTTTTTGAGATCGTTGCTTTGTATTCTAGCTAGCCCACACCTTAATTTTTGAAGTTGTCAATGTTTTTGTGAAGTGCCATTGATGAATGATTGAGCTTTTGAATATTTGATGATGAAAAATGAATATTTGTTGATAGTTACACAAGTTTTGTAAAGTGATTTTTGATAAAAATGTCATATAGGGATTTAATTGTTAAAAGTGTAAATTGAGGGGTTAAATGTGTGAATAAATGATAAATATGAGCTGATATGTACATTAGGAAAATTCAGCTAGCATGTATTTGGATTAAATTGTGTGAATTTTGTGTATTTATGAAATAGGGACTAAATTGTAAAAATATGGAACTTTAGGGGCTAAAGTGTAAAAAGGCCCAAATATGTGTTTGTGGACTGAATTGAGTGATTTGATGAATAAATGAGTTAATTTCGAATGTATATAGATCAAGAACAAAAGAAATCAGATTTAGATCGGGGAAAATCAAAAGTTATCGAATAGTCGATCCAGTCCATTTATCCCGAATACAAGGTAAGTTCATATGCAAATAAATGTTGTTAATATATATGTTTAATTGTCATTGAACTGCTATGAATGTTGAATGATCAAATACGAGCAAGAATCGACAGGGTTACAATATTCGAAAGTCCCGTACGAACCTTAGGAATAGTATAGGATACAAATGTCATGACATTAGGATTATCCAGATGTGATTACATGTAAGACCATGTCTGGGACATTGGCATCATTATATGATTTCATATAAGACCCTGTCTGGGACAGTGGCATCGATATGTGATAACATGTAAGACCATATCTGGGATATGGCATTATATGAGTTATATGTGATTTTCGAGTATCCTTAACGGTTTTGACTGGTTCAACGGGCAAAGTCAAGTCAAGAAAGAATGTGTGAATGAGTTAAGTGACTCAGGTACGTACGAGATTCATACGAGTATTATAAAGGGAAGTAATTGATGAACTCACTTATGATTTTGAATATGTGTTCAATGGGAAAGGTTTGTGAGATTTTATATGCTTATTCATGATTTGCCTATTAATGAAAATGATATTGATTCATGTGGTAATTTTATTTGTATATGGCTTACTAAGCTTTTAAAGCTTAATTTGTCTGTTCTTTTCCTATTTTATAGATAATCGAAGCTAGCTCGGACTCGGGGATCATCAAGAACATCGTCACACTATCGATCAACTTGTTGGTATTTTTGATGTTATGTATATATGGTATATGGCATGTATAGGATAGTGTTAAGATGATATGCTTTGAGTTTTGATTTTAGCCATGAGAGTTAGCTTATAAAAGATGTAAATGTGGGTGTATATTTAGCCATTTGAGTTGGCTAAATTTATGAATTTGGTAAGTGATATGTGATGTATATATGGCCTTGTGTTTTGGCATGTTTGGTATGGTTGAAGATGAAATGGCATGTTGTGGCTTGATTTTAAGATGATGATTTGGTATGTTTTATGACATGAATTAGTTGATAAGATGATGAGAAAAATGCATAGAGAAGATAGGTAAAATTGATGGTAATGGCATATTGTTTTAGTATGTTTTGGATTATGATTTGAGTAGTGAAATGGATGGATTTTAAATTGCATGATTTGTATATGAAATAGCATGTTTTGGTTGCCTATAAATGTGTTGAAATGGTATTATTTGGTTGTTTAGGCGAGCATGAGAAAGGGTGGCAAAATTGGCCTTACAAATGGCCTATTCTTGTCCACACGGGCAGAGACACGGGCGTGTGTCTCAGCCGTGTGTGACACATGGTCATGATACACGGCCGTGTGTCCCCTGGTGTTGAAATTGAATTGAAGTCAGTATGCTCCACACGGCCTCACACACGGGCGTGTGACCAGTCGTGTGGCACAAGTCAGTATACCCCCCTAAATGGCACACGGCCTAGCACACGGGTGTGTGACTTGGCCGTATTGCATAAGTTAGTATACCATACAGAATTGGCATGGCCTAGTACGCGGTCTGGCACACAGGCGTGTGTGGCCATTTCGAAGGGCACACGGGCGTGTGGTCAGCCGTGTGACCCAAGTCAGTATGTATGCCCTGTTTTCACACGGCCAGGGATACAGGTGTGTCTGGAGCTGTGTGAGGCACACGGCCTATTCACACGGGCGTGTGAACCCTGTAATGCATGAAAATTTTATAAGTTTCCCAAAGATTTCAAATGTTATCGGTTTAGTCTCGAACCTCTTCCAAGCATGTTTTGAGGTCTCGTAGAGCCTTATAAGGGACAATGTGATTATGTTTGATTGATGTTTATGTGATAATAAATTTATGTTGTGATCTGATCGGTAATGCCTCGTAACCCTATTCTGACAACGGATACGGGTGAGGGGTGTTACCTAGAATACTTTAATATTTGTGGTGCCGAGAGAATGGGTCACGTGGGAATTCTTTCAAGTCGAGTTCAGAAAGAAATACATAAGCCAGCGGTTTATCGACCAAAAGTGCAAAGAGTTTCTGGAGCTGAAAGAGGGTCGAATGTCTGTGTCCGAGTACGAGAGAGACTTTGTGAGACTGAATAAATATGCTTGAGAATGTGTTTCCACTGAGGCAATTATGTGTAAGAGATTCAAAGACGGATTGAACGAAGACATTAGACTACTAGTTGGGATTCTGGAATTGAAGGAATTTGTGGTGTTAGTCGACAAAGCCTGGAAAGCCGAAGAACTTGGCAAAGAAAAGAGAAAAGCTGATTTTGAGGTTAGAGATTCGAGAAAGAGACTGATGAGTAAACCCTATCACTCTTCGTCAAAAAAATCACGGGATTCGTATAGTCGTCTGAATGCTTCAGTGGGATATTCTAACAGAGATCGTGGGAAGCAATATACAAGTCCTAAAGCTCAAGCTACTTCAGTATCGAGTGTGGGTAGTGTGAGAAACAACAATCCCAAGTGTCAACAGTATGGATGATGACATTTTGGAGGATGCTGGATGAAAAATAAAGGTTGTTTTAAATGTGGTTCGCAAGATCACTTCATTCGGGATTGTCTTGAGTTACCCTAGTAAGATATATATTAGAATGCAAGACCGAGTAACATAGCTGCTAGAGGGATACCATCTAGAAATACGGGGAATGTGATTGTAGCAAAGGTGCAACAAAGGATTCTGCTGTGAGATCTGAGGCTAGAGCACCAGCCAGAGCATACGCTATTCGCGCTCGCGAAGATGCATCATCACCAGATGTTATCACCGGTACATTTTCTCTCTATGACACTAATGTAATTGCCTTGATTGATTCTGGATTGGCACATTCATATATCTGTATGAATTTAGTATCTCGTAAGAGTTTGCCTGTTGAGTCTGTTGAATTTGTGATTAAAGAATTGAACCCTTTAGGCAAGTATGTCCTAATTGATAAAGTTTGCAAGAATTGTCCTTTGATGACTCAGGGTTACTATTTTTCAGAAAATTTGATGCTTTTACCATTTGATGAATTTGACGTGATTCTGGGTATGGATTGGTTGACTCTGCATCATACTGTTTTGAATTGTAGATGAAAGACTATTGAACTGAAATGGCAGAATAATGAAACTCTTCAAATTGAATCTGATGAGTCGAGTGAGTTGCTTGTTGTGATATCGTCGATGTTAGCTCAGAAATATGTGAGAAAAGGTTGTGATGCTTACCTTGAGTTTGTACTGGATACAGAAGTGTCTGAATCGAAGATTGAATAGTTCCAGTAGTCTGTGAATATTCAAATGTGTTTCCAGAAGAGTTGTCTGGGTTGCCACCGATTAGAGAGGTCGAGTTTGCTATTGAGTCAGTACCAGGAACATCACCGATATCAATAGCTCCATACAGAATGGCTCCGACAGAATTGAAAGATTTGAAATCTTAGTTGCAAGAGTTAACAGATAGAGGTTTTGCACGACCTAGTTTTTCGCCCTGGGGTGCACCAGTGTTGTTTGTAAAGAAGAAAGACGGATCGATGAGATTGTGTTTCGACTATTGTCAACTCAACAAGGCTACAATTAAGAATAAGTATCCTTTATCGAGAATTAATGATTTTTTTTATTAGTTCAAAGGAGCAACAGTATTTTCGAAGATTGATCTAAGATCTGGCTACTATCAATTGAGAGTTAAAGATTTAGATGTGCCGAAAACTGTATTTAGAACAAGGTACGAGCATTATGAATTTCTTGCTATGCCTTTTGGGTTAACTAACGCTCCTACAATTTTTATGGATTTGATGAATCAAATTTTTTGACCGTATTTAGACAGATTTATTATTGTATTCATTGATGACATTCTGATCTATTCCTGAGATGAGTCTGAGCATGCCGAGCATTTGAGAATTGTGTTACAAACTTTGAGAGATAAACAATTATATGCCAAATTCGGCAAATGTGAGTTTTGGCTCCGAGAGGTTGGATTTTTGGGGCATATTGTTTCAGCGAAAGGTACCCGAGTTGATCTGAGCAAGATTTCAATAGTTGTTGACTGCAAACCACCAAGAAACGTATCTGAAGTCAAAAGTTTTATGGGATTAGCTGGCTACTATCGGTATTTTGTAAAAGGATTCTCGATGATTGCTACACCGATGACTCGATTACTACAGAAAGATGTGAAGTTCGGGTGGTCTGAGGAATGCCAACAGAGTTTTGAAAAGTTGAAAGCACTGTTAACTGAGGCACCAGTTTTAGTTCAACCTGAGTCAGGTAAAGAGTTTGTGATTTTTAGTGACGCGTCATTGAATGATTTGGGATGTGTTTTGATGCAAGAGGGCAAAGTTATAGCTTATGCTTCAAGACAATTAAAGCCACATGAAAAGAATTATCCGATGCACGATTTAGAATTGGCTGCTATTGTTTTTACATTGAAAATTTGGCGACATCATTTATTTGGTGAGAAGTGCCATATCTTTACTGATCACAAGAGTTTGAAGTATTTAATGTCTCAAAAATATTTGAATTTGTGACAATGACGATGGCTTGAGTTACTGAAAAATTATGAGTTAGTGATTGATTATCATCCGGGGAAAGCGAATGTAGTCGTGGATGCAATGAGTAGAAAATTTTTATTTGCTTTGTGAGCGATGAATACGCAGTTAACTTTCTCTGATGATGGTTCGATTTTAGCTGAGTTAAAAGCTAAACTGTTATTTATTAAGTTAATTGGTGAAGCTCAGAAATGTGACGATGAGTTGCAAGCTAAAAGAGTGCAATGTGAGTCGACTACTGATTCAAAGTATCAGATCGGATCTGATGATTGTTTAATGTTTCGAAATATAATTTGTGTACCGAAGAATTCAGAACTTATTCAAAAAATTCTACACGAAGCACATAGTGGTTGTTTATCTGTTCATCCGGGAAGTACTAAAATGTATAATGATTTGAAACAGTTGTACTGGTGGTCGGGCATGAAACGAGACATTTCAGAGTTTGTGTCGAGATGCTTGATTTGCCAATAAGTCAAAGCTAAACATCAAGTGCCTTCGGGATTATTACAGTCTGTGATGATACCAGAGTGGAAATGGGATAGAGTTACGATGGATTTTATATCGGGATTACCCCTATCTCCGAAAAAGAAAGATGCTATTTGGGTTATCGTTGATCAACTGACGAAATCTACACATTTTATTCCAGTACATACAGATTTTTTGCTTAATAGACTAGCTGAGTTGTACATCTTTGAGATCGTTAGATTGCACAAGGTACCAGTTTCTGTTATTTTGGATAGAGATCCGAGATTTATGTCGCGATCTTGGAAGAAATTGCAAGAAGCTTTAGGTACGCGGTTACACTTTAGTACTGCTTTTCATCCTCAAACCGACGGTCAGTCTGAGAGAGTAATTCAGATTCTCGAAGATATGCTTCGTTGCTGTGTTTTAGAGTTTGAAGGCAATTGGGAGAAATATTTACCGTTGGTTGAATTCGCGTATAACAACAATTTTCAATCGAGCATAAAGATGGCACCATATGAAGTACTGTATGTTCGTAAATGCAAAACTCTGTTGTATTGGACCGGGCTTCGTGAGAAAAAGATTCACGGGGTTGATTTGGTCAGAGAGACTTAAGATAAAGTGAAAGTAATTCGTGATAGTTTGAAAACAGCTTCTGATCGACATAAATCGTATGCGGATTTAAAACGTAAAGACATTGAATTTCAAATTGGCGACAAAGTATTTTTGAAGGTATCTCCGTGGAAGAAGATTCTTCGATTTGGTCACAAAGGCAAATTGAGTCCGCGATTTATCGGGCCGTATGAGATTATTGAAAGAATAGGGCCAATGGCATATCGACTAGCTTTACCTTCAGAATTAGAAAAGATTCACAACATATTTCATGTTTTGATGTTGCATCGATATAGATCAGATCCGTCACACGTAATTTCTCCGGCAGAGATTGAAATTCAACCTGATATGACGTGTAGCAAAGAATCGGTCAGAATTTTAGCTCAAGAAGTGAAAGAGTTGAGAAAACAAAAAACATAGATTTGGTGAAGGTTTTGTGGCAACATCAAGTATCGGAGAGGCTACGTGGGAACCCGAGGAAGCTATGAGAAAATAGTACCCTAACCTCTTTTCTAGTAAGATTTTCTGGGACGAAAATTCCTCAGGGGGAGAGTTGTAACAGCCCGTTTTTAGTCAAATCAAAACAGTGGTTTTGGGACCACAAATCTGAGATCAAAATAATTATTTTATTAGTATTTTAATGTCTACAGCATGATAATATGATTGTGTGAAAATTATGTTAAGAAATTTTATCATTTGAATGTTTAATTTGATAAAAAGGACTAAATTGCGTAAGGTGTAAAACTTGTGTTCTATCAGCTAAAGGTGTCTAATAGCTATGGAATATTAAAGTGGAGGTCCTTATGTTGTAATTAGGCAATTTATAAAGTTAGTGGACATTCTTGGACATCATTTAAGTGAATTTAAATGTTTTAACTTAAGGTTAAATAGGTAATTTGGTTATTAAAGGTAAATAAAATAAAAAATGAAAATTTTATTCATTCATCTTCTTCCTAGCCGAAAATTTGGGTTGAAAAAGCCATTGAAATAGCTTGAAGCATTCGACACCTTCCCTAGCTTGAATGTAAGTGATTTTGACTCGATTTTTAATGATTTATATGTTTTCAGAGTCGTTGCAGCTTAATCTAGCTAGCCCGGTTTTGCAAAACTATTAAAGGTTTAGGGTTTTTCCATTAATGAATGTATATGCATTTTGATGTTTGATGATAGAAAATATATGGTTGTTTTAGATAAACAACATTTGTAAAGTGATTTTTAGTAAAATTGTCAATTAGGGATTTATTTGTGAAATGTGAAAACTTTGTGGTTAAATTGTGAAATAAATGAAAAATATGGGTTGCTATGGTAATAAGAGAAATTCGGCTAGCATAGGTAAGGCTTAATTGCATGAATTTTTTTTTTTAGTTAAAGACTAAATTGTAAAAATGTTAAAATATTAGGGGCAAAAGTGTAAAGTTTCCATAATATGCATTTTGGGCTAAATTGAATAGAATGAAAATTAAATAAGCTAAATTTGATTACATATAGATCAATAAAAGTGAAGTTCGGATCTAGATCGGGGGAAAAATAAAGTTTCAGACTAGTCGATCTATTTCATCGTTTTTGCATTCGAGGTAAGTTTGTATGTTAATAAGCATTAATATAATTTTGTTTTAAATGCTTTATTATTAAATTATTTGTTAATACAACCTTGCAGATATGTTCGACGATGATTTGACAAATGTGAAATCCCGGTTGAACCTTAGGAATAAATTAGGATACAAATGACATGTCATTAGGGGTTATATGATTTGGGTGCTGGTCCGTACGTCCTACTGGTGGCTGAGTTATCCGAAATGTGTTGCGGATTCTCGTCAGCTTGTGTGACCAGCACCGTGTAGCTACGTCATGGCCGTCAGCTTGTGTGAGCAGACCCGTTGATAGCTCGAGAGTGAGCATTATATGTGATATGAGATTGAGTTAGCTTCAACTATGTATTTGGCACTTAGGGTGCGAGTTTCTCGAGTATCCGATAGTATTCCAAATAGTTCAACGGATATATCAAGGATATGGATGAGTATGAGATTGATATGAGCTTGTACAGGTATGTACGTAAACTATACAATCATCAAATCGAAGAAGTTGATGGAAATTGTGTTTATTCTTTGGATTGAATATATGCGCTAAGTTATGCTTTAAATTTGAATTGCATTATATGAGGTATATGTTATTGAATTGTTGGTTGGTAAGTTTCACTTACTTAGCATACGAGCTTACTAAGCTTTAAAGCTTACTCTGTTTATTTTTTTTTGTGTTTTATAGTGTAATCGAAGCTTGCTCGAATTTGGGAGTCGTCAGAGATCTCATCACACTACCAAGCTATCACTTTGGTACTTTTGAGCTTATGTATTTGGTTATATGGCATGTATAGGAGTTATGGTCATTTTGGTATATGTTAGTAATGGATTTTATCCATTTGAGTTGGCTTGTAAATGATAAGTGTTTGGTTTTGTGTATAGCCTTGAAAGTTGGCTTATTTTTGTATATTTGGTGATGTATATATTTGTGCAAATGGCCTTTTGTTGTTTGGTTGATAAATTCCATTTTATATGCTTATTGTGAATTGGTATTTGAAGTACCATATGGTTGAAATTTGAAGAATTGGTATGCATGTGATTAAAAGTAAGAAAGTACATATATGAAGTTAACTAGTTAAGTGAATTGAGAATGTGATTTTGGTATGAAATTGAATAGCATATTGTGGTACTTGTGTGCCTTGTAGTTGATGGTATTGAAATGGCATGAATTATACTTGATTGAGATTGGTTTGAATGTCTATCGATGCTATGCTATTTGCCAATTGATGTTTTTAGGTGGTTGCATTTTGGGTGATAAATATGACTTGGAAAATTGACATGACCATGCCACGGAGCTCGATGAGAGCTCAATGAGTTCTAATCCCGACCCCATCGAGCTCCCTAAAGGTCCCATGACTCGAGCTCGAGCTAAGCGACTTCAAGAAGCTATTTTTGTAACAGTCCAGTTTAGACCCTAGTCAAAACAGTGATTTCAGGACCACAAATCCGAGTTAGAAAATGTAACACCCTGGTTTTAGGGGTTAGATTTTTGGTGCTTAGCTCGGGTGTTGGCACACTCTAGTGTGTGGTTGGGTAAGTTTTAGGGGTCCTGAGAACCCTAGGTGGTGGTAGATTGCTTTGGCAAATTTTTAGTTTTAGGGGCTAAAAGGGGGAGTTTGGATGGAGAGGGCTTTAAGAGAATTTTTGGTGGGGTTTTGGCATAAGAATTGGGCTGGTGGAGTGGCAAGGGAGACGCCACTAAGAGCTTGGGGAAGTGACGCCTCAGGTGCAAGGGAAGGGGGGGCCAGTGTTCGAGCTGCGAAGGCAGCACTTTGGCCTTTGTTTTTGCGTCAATGAGGTAAGGAGTTGGGCAGCTTTTGGATGCTTAAAAGATGGAGAAAGACTTGGTCTTTCTTTTTAAATTTTGGCTAGTTAGGTTTGACTCATTCAAATTTTTTTGAATGGGTGGAAGGGAGGTATTTTAGGAGAATCTTGAGGATTTTTTTTGGGGGGTTGGAGCTAGGCCGTGTAGTATAAATAGGGGGAGGGGAGATGCTCATTTCATTCACCATCTGCTCATCATTTCTTGTAGCCTAAGCCGAATATCCACAGCCTTTTCTCCTTTTCTCTTCTTTATGTTTTAGCCGAATCTCCTCTCACCCTTGTCGAAATATCCTCTCAAGTAGCTTAGGGTGGTTGGCCGAATATCGCCAAGGGCGACTTCTCCCGCCCTGCTCCACTCGATTTAAGGAAGCCGAAAGAAGGAAGCATTGAGGAAGTCTCTTGGGTTCGACCATCTAAGGGGCATATCGACAAGAGCAAGGGAAGCCTTCTGGATCTCGGATTATTTTGGTAAGGATATTAGTAAGTGACTTAGAATTAGTTGTTTATGACTTCGTGGATTAATCGTGTGGTTACGATTAAGTGACTTTCGATGGACGTGGATGCGAGTACCAGTCAAGAAGGGAAAGGAAGGTCCTGTCCCCAAAGTTTAAGAAAAGATCCGTTCTGGCACATGACGAGATTGGCCACCAGGGTGTGGGCCAGCAACAGGAAACGTTAAGCAAATAGCCGTAGTTTCGCTAGACGATAGCGTCGAGGATCGAGAGTCTAGTAATAAGGTGTGTAACTAACCCACTGTTTCCGGGTTTATGTGTTATATGTTTTACTAACAAGTGCAGTAATAAGTGCACCATATATACCCCTAAAGGGTATAGCGATGATCAGGTTAGTATCGAACCTGTCACAATGTGTTTATTTGCTTGTATATGAGTATGTTTATGGACATTAATAAGCATGTGCATGCATTATCACGATTATATTTTATGTGGCATGTGCATGGGTGGGATATGAAAAGAAGGTACGGGTGTACTTCGAGTACGTGGTTGATGTCGACTTGTGCTACATCGTGGATTGGCGCTGACTGAGGTCGCGTTGTGGATCTTTGCGATTTAGTTCGCGTGGTTACCTTGGTTGATATCGGCTTATGCCATATCGTGGCTTGATGGATTGCTGTGTGCTCCATCATGGTTTGATGTTAGCTATACGCTACATCGTGGATGGCATTGGTTGCCTTTTTGGAGGGAAAAGGAGAGGGTGACTCGATAGTCCCCTGGTGTGTGGTAGGCTGGATAAGGGGGTGTGTAGCGGATGGACCCTAGGTTGGGTTGGGAATCATGTTGCATTATTTTTGTAATAATATGGTAATGGGCCAAGCCCAATATGACATGAGGGTAGGTATGTTTTGGAAACATACGTGGAATTGGGCCAAGCCCAGTTGATATGTGGTTTATTGAGAAATGGGCCTAGCCCAGTATTTGAGTATGATTTGAATGTGGGCCAAGCCAGATTGTGGAAATTGTTAAATGAATATATATATATTACTTGTTGCAATTGATAATTGGGATATTATGTGGCTAGCGTGTGGGTGGATTTCAGTGGTTAACTTACACACTGAGTCTATATGACTCACCCAACTTTTTAATCATCGCAGGTGAGTCATGATTAGTGGACGGGTTGGAGTGGATACGAGGTGGCCCATGCAGAAGGGGATTTTCATACAGAAGATGTTTTACTTAAGTATTTTATATTATCAGTATTTTGGAATCTTATTTGATGTAATAAGGGCCTCCTTGATTTAAAGTACTTTATTTATTAAGGTCGAAATTTACTCTACACTTAGTAAAATTTTCGCAAGAGATTCATATTATAGCAACTTACAATAACATTTTAATTCGGAAGTTTTCAACAAACTTATAATATTTATCAAATGTTAAATGGACATGATTTTCAGAGATAATAAGTTTTCAAGTTTAATTCTAAAGTCAAAGATTTCCAACCGTCTTTCCCAGTGACATAACCAGATTCGGTCGTAGTGAATGGGCCGGGTTTGGGGATGTTACAGTTTGGTATCAGAGCCAAGTTCAAAACTCGGCTTTGAGGGTTTTTGGCCCGAAATAGTTTTTGAAAAATGGGCTTTTACAAAAAGTTTTTCAGGTAATCTGGCATGGCACCTGTACCTCAGAATTCAAGTCCACTGTAAGTACTTGGACTTTTGAAGTGATTTGTTTGTATGAATGGTTATGGGTTTATTTGGGCTCGTAGATTAGAATATTAGGGCTATTGGACCCTAGGAATAGTCTACTCAAACATATGCATAAAACTTAAGGTTTCTAAAACAAACCTGTGATTAAGTCGCGAGTTAAGGTGTGGCAACCATTGTGCGCATGTCTAGGAGTGGATCCGTAAGAGCACAGGTACTTAAGCGATCCACGTGACTCACCTCCTCTTCGCTGGAATCCTACCTGGTGCGTAGCTACGGTTCACCTTAACCAAGAGGACTTGTTCATAGGCTAAACCAATTATAAAAACCCGAAAGGGAATTAGTCTTGCTATTTTTTTAAAATTCCTGTTTTAAAATTTTCAACTCTACTCCTTGGGTTTGTAAGCTCTAAATCAGATTTTGAAAGATGTTTTCTCGATTTGCAAAATTACCAAAAATACCCTCAGAGGAAAATGACGAAATTACCACAGGTAGGAAGGAAACTTTGATTGATCGAAAGAACTACTTTCTAAACTTCATTGCATAAAATTGCTCGTGGATAAAACAGTGAAACAATAATTTCTAATGCATAAAACTTTCTAAACAGATTAAATCAAGCGCTAGAGATGAGTTCTAGGGGACGCGGTAGAGGAAGGATGACACCTGGAACCAGTAGGGGTCCGCTATGGGTCGAAAGCGGCGTGCCGCCAAAGCAAGTGGATGTAGAGGAACAAGATCCGATAAGTGAAGAGGACGCAGATGTCGCAGCTATGTTACGCGCGGCTTGAAAGCAAGTGGCAAGAGCTAGTAGGGGAAATGGAGCTCGGAAGTCGGTGTCCGAGAGACTTAGGTCGAACGGGGTGAAGTTTTTAGGGAGTATCCGGAGTGCCCCCAATGTAGCGGAATATTGGTTGGAGAAGAGTCGAAAGAATTATGGATGACTTAGATTGTACCCCAGAGGAAAAGCTAAAGGTCTTTGTTTAAGCTAACCTTCTGGATGAAGCTTATCGTTGGTGGCTCACCACAAACAAGGTGTACCGGCAGATCGATTGGATTGGGACTACTTTAAGGAAAAGTTTGAAGGAAAATACGTTGGAGCAAGCTACTTAGATGCGCAAAGGAAGGCGTTTCTAAATCCGTGCAAGGAAATAAGTCGATAGCGAATACTGACGAGTTTGTACGGCTAAAGTCGGTATGCTAAGGGAATTGTGGCCACCGATTATGAGAGGTGCGTCCGGTTTGAAGACGGATTACGAGATGAACTTCGAGTGCTGATCGCTCCATGAGAGGAAAGAGACTTCGCAGTGCTAGTGGAAAAAGCTCGTATAGCCAAGAAGTTAAGAGGACGGTAAGGGAAAACCGAGAGAAGAATAGGAACGAAGATAAGAGAAATATTGGACCGTCAGCATCATGTGGAAATGTCCAGAAAAGACCAAGGATCGAGAATCCTGTGAGTGCACTTATACCAGTGGATCGGAATCGTTCTTGTGCTCGATGTGGAAGACCTCACACAGGAGAGTGCTGGGGAAATAGTAAAGAATGTTTTCGGTGTGGGTCTAAGGCACATTTGGTTAAGAATTGCCCTCAAGCGACGAGGGGTCGTGGTTCAAGTTTTGGAAGGAATGGTTCTAGTCGGAGTCAACCAAGGATGTGATGCTAGGTAAGCTCCTTTGCTTTGGTGCATGCTTTAATTGCTTTGTTTGCTTATGAGTTAGCCTTTTCCGTGTTGCTAAGAGAGGCGTTTCGAATTTTGAGCGCGAATTTGGAGATTGTGTAGGTACGATAGCCTTAGTAAGATCAGAGTGCGCAGCATAAGCGTAAGGTGGTAAAATAGGTGGTATGGACGTTTGTTAGTAAAGTAATTTCGAGGACGAAATTATTTCAAGGAGGGTAGAATTGTAACACCCTGGTTTTAGGGGTTAGATTTTTGGTGCTTAGCTCGGGTGTTGGCACACTCTAGTGTGTGGTTGGGTAAGTTTTAGGGGTCCTGAGAACCCTAGGTGGTGGTAGATTGCTTTGGCAAATTTTTAGTTTTAGGGGCTAAAAGGGGGAGTTTGGATGGAGAGGGCTTTAAGAGAATTTTTGGTGGGGTTTTGGCATAAGAATTGGGCTGGTGGAGTGGCAAGGGAGACGCCACTAAGAGCTTGGGGAAGTGACGCCTCAGGTGCAAGGGAAGGGGGGGGTGTTCGAGAGCCACGAAGGCAGCACTTTGGCCTTTGTTTTTGCGTCAATGAGGTAAGGAGTTGGGCAGCTTTTGGATGCTTAAAAGATGGAGAAAGACTTGGTCTTTCTTTTTAAATTTTGGCTAGTTAGGTTTGACTCATTCAAATTTTTTTGAATGGGTGGAAGGGAGGTATTTTAGGAGAATCTTGAGGATTTTTTTTGGGGGGTTGGAGCTAGGCCGTGTAGTATAAATAGGGGGAGGGGAGATGCTCATTTCATTCACCATCTGCTCATCATTTCTTGTAGCCTAAGCCGAATATCCACAGCCTTTTCTCCTTTTCTCTTCTTTATGTTTTAGCCGAATCTCCTCTCACCCTTGTCGAAATATCCTCTCAGTAGCTTAGGGTGGTTGGCCGAATATCAGCAAGGGCGACTTCTCCCAGTTCTGCTCCACTCGATTTAAGGGAAGCCGAAAGAAGGAAGCATTGAGGAAGTCTCTTGGGTTCGACCATCTAAGGGGCATATCGACAAGAGCAAGGGAAGCCTTCGGGATCTCAGATTATTTTGGTAAGGATATTAGTAAGTGACTTAGAATTAGTTGTTTATGACTTCGTGGATTAATCGTGTGGTTCTGATTAAGTGACTTTCGATGGACGTGGATGCGAGTACCAGTCAAGAAGGGAAAGGGAAGGTCCCTGTCCCAAAGTTTAAGAAAAGATCCGTTTCATTGACGAGATTGGCCACCGGGTGTGGGCCAAGAACGAGAAACGTTAAGCAAATAGCCGTAGTTTCGCTGAGACGATAGCGCGTCGAGGATCGAGAGTCTAGTAATAAGGTGTGTAACTAACCCACTGTTTCCGGGTTTTATGTGTTATATGTTTTACTAACAAGTGCAGTAATAAGTGCGCCATATATACCCCTAAAGGGTATAGCGATGATCAGGTTAGTATCGAACCTGTCACAATGTGTTTATTTGCTTGTATATGAGTATGTTTATGGACATTAATAAGCATGTGCATGCATTATCACGATTATATTTTATGTGGCATGTGCATGGGTGGGATATGAAAAGAAGGTACGGGTGTACTTCGAGTACGTGGTTGATGTCAGCTTTGTGCTACATCGTGGATTGGCGCTGACTGAGGTCGCGTTGTGGATCTTTGCGATTTAGTTCGCGTGGTTACCTTGGTTGATATCGGCTTATGCCATATCGTGGCTTGATGGATTGCTGTGTGCTCCATCGTGGTTTGATGTTAGCTATACGCTACATCGTGGATGGCATTGGTTGCCTTTTGGAGGGAAAAGGAGAGGGTGACTCGATAGTCCCCTGGTGTGTGGTAGGCTGGATAAGGGGGTGTGTAGCGGATGGACCCTAGGTTGGGTTGGGAATCATGTTGCATTATTTTTGAAATAATATGGTAATGGGCCAATCCCAATATGACATGAGGGTAGGTATGTTTTGGAAACATACGTGGAATTGGGCCAAGCCCAGTTGATATGTGGTTTATTGAGAAATGGGCCTAGCCCAAAGATTTGAGTATGATTTGAATGTGGGCCAAGCCGATTGTGGAAATTGTTAAATGAATATATATATATTACTTGTTGCAATTGATAATTGGGATATTATGTGGCTAGCGTGTGTGGGTGGATTTCAAAGGGTTAACTTACACACTGAGTCCTGTATGACTCACCCAACTTTTTAATCATCGCAGGTGAGTCATGATTAGTGGACGGGTTGGAGTGGATACGAGGTGGCCCATGCAGAAGGGGATTTTTATACAGAAGATGTTTTACTTAAGTATTTTATATTATCAGTATTTTGGAATCTTATTTGATGTAATAAGGGCCTCCTTGATTTAAAGTACTCTATTTATTAAGGTCGAAATTTACTCTACACTTAGTAAAATTTTCGCAAGAGATTCATATTATAGCAACTTACAATAACATTTTAATTCGGAAGTTTTCAACAAACTTATAATATTTATCAAATGTTAAATGGACATGATTTTCAGAGATAATAAGTTTTCAAGTTTAATTCTAAAGTCAAAGATTTCCAACCGTCTTTCCCAGTGACATAACCAGATTCGGTCGTAGTGAATGGGCCGGGTTTGGGGATGTTACAGAAAAATATTTTAATATTATTTTTCGTGCCTATGATATGTGTTTAAGCATGTGTTAAAGTTTCGTGAATTAATTTGTCCGTTTGTGTGTTTAATTTGATAAAAGGACTAAATTGTATAAAAGGTAAAAGTAGCATTCCATTTGATTGTGTGGCTTAATTGGTGTGTCTTCATATTTATGAGGATTTATGATGCAATTTGACCTTTTAGCAATGATAGTGGACGGCAAGGCTAATAAATGTATATGTTTTATAAGTTAAAATTTATATTAATATATATTATAATGTTATATTATAATAAAAACAAAGACATAAAATAAAGTCATTGTTATCATCTTCCACCGAAAACACAAAAGAAAGAAAGAGTTTGAAGCTTTCTAACATTCAGCTCTTTTTCTTCTTGATTAAGGTAAGTTTTGACTTCTGTTTTTGATAATTTCTACGTTTCTGTAATCGCTGCTTCATCTACTTCAAGACCCATGTTTTTAATTTTGAGAATTGATGAATATTGTGTAAAGTGCCATTGATGAGTTCATAAGCTTTGTGAGGTTTTATGATGAAATAAGATGTATTTGTAAGTGATTAACATGTTTTTTATTTGAAGTTTTGTTAAATTTTAGTATTTTGGACTCAATTGAGAAAATATTATTTTGGAGGACTAAATTGTGAATTTGATGAAAAGTATGGACTTGTATAGTCCCTTGGGAGATTCGGCTACGCATGTGTGTGAATAAATTGTGTACATTTGATGTCTTGAGAAAAATGGACTAAATTGATAAAATGTACAAATATGATGACTAAATTGCAAATTGCCCTAAATGTATGTTTTTGGATTGAATTGAGTGAATTAGTGAATAAATGAATTACATTTGAATATGTATAGATCAAGAATTGAAGAAATCGGATTTAGATTGCGGGAAAGTGAAAGTAGTCGAATAATCGAGCCCGAATGAATATCCGAATCCGAGGTAAGTCGATATACAATTAAATGTATTGAATTGAATTATTTGTGTAAATATGAAGTTTGGATTGCTATGAATATCAATTGTAATGGAATGTATGCGAAATCCGAATATGTTTATATAGATCAACAAGTTGACAATGTCCGAGAAGTTTCGTTTGAACCTAGGAGGAGATAGAGTTGTATATATCATGGCATAGGTGTCTGTTATGAGATTTACGTGTAAGACCACGTCTGGGACGTTGGCATCAATATGAGATTACGTGTAAGACCACGTCTGGGACGTTGGAATCGATATGGGATTTACGTATAAGACTACGTCTGGGATGTTGGCATCGATATGAGATTTACGTGTAAAACCACGTCTGGGACGTTGGCATCGATATGAGATTTACGTGTAAGACCACGTCAAGGACGTTGGCATCGATATGAGATTTACGTGTAAGACCAGGTCTGGGATGTTGGCATCGATATGAGATTTACGTGTAAGACCACGTCTGGGACGTTGGCATCGATATGAGATTTACGTGTACGACCACGTCTGGGACGTTGGCATCGTTATGAGATTTACGTGTAAGACCACGTCTGGGACGTTGGCATCGATATTAGATTTACGTGTAAGACCACGTCTGGGACGTTGGCATTGATATGAGATTTACGTGTAAGACCACGTCTGGGACGTTGTCATCAATATGAGATTTACATGTAAGACCATGTCTGGGACAGTGGCATCGATATTTGATTGCATGCAAGACCACGTCTGGGGCATAGGCGTTGTATGACTATTCCGAGCATTTCGAGCACCCTATTAGATTCCGAACGGTTCAACGGGTAAGTCCGAGATGTGAATGACTGAGTGAACTATATAATGATTCAGGTACGTTGAAAGGTACACTATGTATGTGTATGAAAGGTAGGTATACATATATGAATTTACCAAAAACAATGTGAATATGGATTTGTTGAGATAATATGTTATATTTAAGCTTGAATGAGCTATGTGCATAAGTGATGCTTGATTGAGAAATGAGGTAAGTGATGGCTAAACAAACGAACAAAAAGATATGTGGTGAATTTTGCACATGAGAGGTATTAATGTCGATGTAAAAATGTAGCTATGTGTATTGCTAAGTTTAGTTGTATATGGCTTACTAAGCTTTTGGAAAGCTTACCCTGTGTGTGTGTTTACTCTGTTTTATAGGTCGTCAAAGCTACGAAAGGCTCGGGAATCGTCAAGGATCGTCATCACACTATCAAACTCAACCTTGGGTATCTTTTGAAAATGTATATACTAAGTATGGCATGTATAGGCTAGTTATTTGGTATATGTTTGAGATGTAAATAGCCATGTGATTTGGCTAGTTAATGTTGGTGATATGCTTGAGTGAATATGATATATGATGCTTGTTTGATATGGAAAATTAGCTATTGAAGTGGCCAAGATTATAGTAAGTTTATGAATGCATTATGAGAATGTATGTTTGATCATTGATATGGTTACATGGTAGGTAAAAGTTGATGAATCATGCTTGGATGTATATGTGATTTAGTTTTGCAAATTAGCATGATAAGAAATGAGTTGAGAGGTGAAGAATTATTGATCATTTGACATGTCTTTGGTTGCTATTTGTGCATATAATGAATTGGTAAGTAGCTTGTAGGATAATTTCAAATGTAGGTGGCATATTGACCTTGCAAAGGGCCTGTTAAGCAGACACGATTGTGGCACACGGGTGTGCCTAGTGACCATGGGATTAAGTCAGTATATAGCATAAGAGTACACGGCCGGGTACACACGGGCGTGTCCGTGGCCGTGGGGTTAAGTCGAGATACATGCCCCTGCTTTTGGCACGGCCAGACACACATGGGTGTGTCTAGTAGCCGTGGAAGGCACACGGCCCGACTTTGTTGCGCGCGTGTGACCTCTGCGATGTTCAAAAAGTTTTAAATTTCGAGAATTTCGTATGTGTTCGGTTTAGTCCCGACCCTTTTCTAAACCATGCTTAAGGTCTCGGTGACCTATCTAAGGGACATAGTGATTGTAATTAATGACTTACATTATGAAATGTCTGTAAACGTTTCTGATCTGTCTGGTAATGCCTTTAACCCTAATCCGGTGACATATATGGGTTAGGGGTGTTACATTTGGTTAGTATCAGAGTTACGGTTTAGTCGATTCTCGGACTAACGTAGCATGTCAGAGTCTAGCTATACATGCCATATATCTGAATTGTGATAGTGTGATGAATCCTGACGTATAAAATGTGAATTTCATATAGAAATGGATCCCGAAAGAGCCGTAGCTGATGATGTAGAAAGCAATGCGCCTACTCTTGCTGAAGGGACAGGGCCCTCTGATCCGAGACCGGTTATGAGCGGTCAAGAGGAAGAAGCTAAACAAGCTTTCTTCCAGATGATGAGTGAGTGGTTCACTCAATTTGTTAGAAATAACCCGACTGTCTCACAACCTCCGTCCCCGCTTAGTCACCCTCAGACATCTGCTATGCCTCCAACTATGAATCTGAATCTGTTGAACAAGCCTCCGATTGACAAAATTCGTAAATATGGGGCTGAAGAGTTTAGGGCTACCACTGATGACGATGCCGAGAAAGCCAAATTCTGGTTAGAAAACACAATCCGGGTGATGAGATGTCATTGACTCTTGAAAAATGTATAAAGTGTGTTGTTTCTTTGTTACGAGATGCAGCCTATCGGTGGTGGAAGACTTTGATTTCTGTGGTTCCAAAGGAACGGGTTACTTGGGATTTCTTCCAGTATGAGTTCCAGAAGAAATACATCATTCAGAGATTCATTGATCAAAAATGGAAAGAATTTCTAGAATTAAAACATTGTCGTATGTCCGTTACTGAATATGAATGAGAATTTATGAGATTGAGTCAGTATGCTTGAGAATGTGTATCAACCGAGGCAATAATGTGTAAACGGTTTGAAGATGGCTTAAATGAATATATTCGTTTGCTTTTGGGATTTTGAAAATAAAAGAGTTTGTTTTTCTTGTTAATCGAGCGTGCAAAGCTGAGGCACTTGGAAAAGATAAAAGAAAAGCTGAGTTTGAAGCTAGAGATGTGAGAAAGAGATTTTCGAGCAAACCATTTCAGTCTGCTTCAAAGAAATTTAGAGATGAGCACAGACGTTCAAAGGCTAGTGTGGGACAATCGAATAGAGATCGAGCTAGGTTACAGTTGAGCTCTAAAGCTCCAGTAACATTGATGGCTAGTGTAGGAAATGTCTGATCTGGTCGACCTGAATGTAAGCATTGTGGTAAAAGACATACGGGAAGTTTTAGATTGAATGATCGAGCTTGTTTCAGATGTGGATCGTTAGATCATTTCATTCGCAATTGCCCAGAGTCTATAGAGTAAAAGATTGTTCCGAATCCGAGATCTAAAAATGCTCCAGTGAGAAGTAGACCTTTCCGAAATGCAAGAACTGTTAGTTAAAATCAGAGAACCTCGAAAGACGCTGTTGTGAGATCTGCAGCTAGAGCTCCTGCCAGAGCGTATGCCATTCGAGCTCATGAGGAAGCTTCATCGCCAGATGTTATTACTGGAACATTTACTCTTTACGATACTTCTGTGATTGCATTGATAGACCCTGGTTTTACTCATTCGTATATATGCATGAATTTAGTATCCAGTAAGACTTTGCATGTAGAGTTTACTGAATTTGTTATTAGAGTATCGAACCCCTTAGGTAAAAGCGTTTTGGTTGACAAAGTATGCAAGAATTGTCCGTTAATGGTTTGAGATATCTGTTTTCCTGCTGATCTGATGCTATTATCGTTTGTTGAATTTGATATAATTCTGGGTATGGACTGGTTAACATTGCATGATGCTATTATAAATTGTAAAAGAAATACCATTGATTTGAGATGTCAGAATGATGAAATAATTCTGGTTGTGTGAAGTCGGTTTCTGGGACATATTGTATCAGCCCCTGGAATACGAGTCGGTCCGAGTAAGATTTCAGCTATTCTGGAATGGAAACCTCCGAAGAATGTGTCTAAAGTTCATAGTTTTCTGGGACTTGCGGGATATTATCGAAGGTTCGTAAAAAGGCTTTTCATTGATAGCTACTCCGTTGACTAGATTACTTCAGAAAGATGTGAAGTATGAATAGTCTAAAATATCATATGACCCAGAAAGATTTGAATCTGCGTCAGAGAAGGTGGTTAGAGCTGTTAAAAGACTATGAACTTGTACTAGATTATCACCTAGGTAAAGCAAATGTTGTCGCTGATGCATTGAGTTGGAAATCACTGTTTACATTACATGCAATGAATGCTCATTTAGATCTGTCTGATGATGATTCAATGTTAGCTAAAAAAAACCGTTGTTTTTACAGCAGATTTGTGATGCTCAGAAAGTTGATAATGAAATGATAGCGAAATGAGCTCAGTGTGATTTGAACTCTAATTCTGAATTTTGAGTTGATGTTGACAACTGCTTGAGGTTCCGAGATCGAATTTATGTTCTAAGAAACCCAGAATTGATTTAGTTGATTTTGAAAGAAGCACATAATAGTCACCTATCTGTTCATCCGGGAAGTACTAAGATGTACCATGATCTGAAGCAACATTATTGGTGGTCTGGTATGAAACGATACATATCTAATTTTGTGTCAAAATGTTTAGTCCACCAAAAGTTAAGTTATTGAACATCGAGTTCCATCTGGTTTGCTTCAACCGATTCTGATTCCTGAGTGGAAATAGGATAGAGTGACGATAGAATTTGTTTCTGGATTGCCTCTGACTCCAAGAAAGAAGATGCAAATGGGGTCGTAGTTGATCGATTGACAAAATCAACCCATTTTATTCTGATGAAATCTGATTACTCACTTGATAAATTAACTGAGCTTTATATTTCTGATATTGTGAGATTACACGGGGTACCATTGTCTATTGTATCAGACAGAGATCCGAGGTTTACATTGCGGTTTTGGAAGAAATTTCAAGAAGCTTTAAGCACGAAATTGCATTTCAGTACAGCTTTTCACCCGCAAATGGATGGTCAGTCTGAACAAATTATTCAGATACTCGAGGATATAATAAGATGTTGCATCCTTGAGTTTAATGGTTTGTGAGATCAGTAACGCCATTGATTGAATTTGCGTATAATAATAGTTTTCAGTCGAGCATCAGAATGGCACCTTATGAAGCTCTGTATGGATGAAAATGTCGAACACCCTTAAATTGGTCAAAATTCAGTGAAAATAAGCAACACAGGGTTGATTTGATAAAAGACACTGAACAGAAAGTGAAAGTAATCCGAGATAGTCTGAAAGTAGCTTCTGATCATCAGAAATCCTACGCAGACTTGGAAAGAAAAGACATTGTGTTTAATATCGATGACAAAGTGTTTTTGAAAGTATCTCCATGGAAGAAAGTACTCAGATTTGGACGTAAAAGCAAATTGAGTCCGAGGTTCCTCAGACTGTATGAGATCATTGAGCGTGTTGGACCTGTTGCGTACAGATTTTTGTTGCCATCTGTGCTAGAAAAGATTAATAATGTATTTCACGTGTTAATGCTTCGTCGATACAGATCCGATCCGTCACATCTGATTACTTCGTCTGAGTTTGAAATCTGATCCGATATGACATGTGAGGAGGAACCGATCCGTATTTTAGCTCGTGAAGTGAAAGAGTTGATAAGCAAGAAAATACCGTTAGTTCAAGTATTGTGGCATCGGCACGAAGTGGAAGAGGCTACATGGGAGCCTGAAGATTCTATAAGACAGCAATATCCAAACCTATTCAACTGTAAGATTTTCGGGGACGAAAATCCCTAAGGGGGGAGAATTGTAACAGTCCGGTTTAGACCCTAGTCGGAACAGTGATTTTAGGACCACAAATCCGAGTTAGAAAAATATTTTAATATTATTTTCCGTGCCTATTATACGTGTTTAAGCATGTGTTAAAGTTCCGTGAATTAATTTGTCCGTTTGTGTGTTTAATTTGATAAAAGGACTAAATTGTATAAAAGGTAAAAGTAGCCTTCCATTTGATTGAGTGGCTTAATTGGTGTGTCTTCATATTTATGAGGATTTATGATGCAATTTGACCTTTTAGCAATGATAGTGGACGGTAAGGCTAATAAATGTATATGTTTTATAAGTTAAAATTTATGTTAATATATATTATAATGTTATATTATAATAAAAACAAAGGCATAAAATAAAGTCATTGTTATCATCTTCCACCAAAAACACAAAAGAAAGAAAGAGTTTGAAGCTTTCTAACATTCGACTCTTTGTCTTCTTGATTAAGGTAAGTTTTGACTTCTGTTTTTGATAATTTCTACGTTTCTATAATCGTTGCTTCATCTACTTCAAGACCCATGTTTTTAATTTTAAGAATTGATGAATATTGTGTAAAGTGCCATTGATGAGTTCATAAGCTTTGTGAGGTTTTATGATGAAATAAGATGTATTTGTAAGTGATTAACATGTTTTGTATTTGAAGTTTTGTTAAATTTGAGTATTTTGGACTTAATTGAGAAAATATTATTTTGGAGGACTAAATTGTGAATTTGATGAAAAGTATGGACTTGTATAGTCCCTAGGGAGATTCGGCTATGCATGTGTGTGAATAAATTGTGTACATTTGATGTCTTGAGAAAAATGGACTAAATTGATAAAATGTACAAATATGAGGACTAAATTGCAAATTTCCCTAAATGTATGTTTTTGGATTGAATTGAGTGAGTTAGTGAATAAATGAATTACATTTGAATATGTATAGATCAAGAATTGAAGAAATCAGATTTAGATCGCAGGAAAGCGAAAGTAGTCGAATAATCGAGTCCGAACGAATATCCGAATCTGAGGTAAGTCGATATACAATTAAATGTATTGAATTGAATTATTTGTGTAAATATGAAGTTTGGATTGCTATGAATATCAATTGTAATGGAATGTATACGAAATCTGAATATGTATATATAGATCAACAAGTTGACAATGTCTGAGAAGTTTCGTTTGAACCTAGGAGGAGATAGAGTTGTATATGTCATGGCATATGTGTCTGTTATGAGATTTACGTGTAAGACCACCTTTGGGATGTTGGAATCGATATGAGATTTACGTGTAAGACCACATCTGGGATGTTGGCATCGATATGAAATTTACGTATAAGACCACGTTAGGGACGTTGGCATCGATATGAGATTTACGTGTAAGACCACGTCTGAGACGTTGGCATCGATATGAGATTTACATGTAAGACCACGTCTGGGACGTTGGCATCGATATGAGATTTACGTGTAAGACCACGTCTAGGATGTTGGCATCGATATGAGATTTACGTGTAAGACCACGTCTGGGACGTTGGCATCGATTTGTGATTTACGTGTAAGACCACGTCTGGGACGTTGGCATCGATAAGAGATTTACGTGTAAGACCACGTCTGGGACGTTGGCATCGATATGAGATTTACGTTTAAGACCACGTCTGGGACGTTGGCATCAATATGAGTTTACATGTAAGACCCTGTCTGGGACAGTGGCATCGATATCTGATTGCATGTAAGACCACGTCTAGGGCGTAGGTGTTGTATGACTATTCCGAGCATTCCGAGCACCCTATTAGATTCCGAATGGTTCAACGGGTAAGTCTGAGATGTGAATGACTGAGTGAACTATATAATGATTCAGGTACGTTGAAAGGTACACTATGTATTTGTATGAAAGGTAAGTATACATCTATGAATTTACCAAAAAGAATGTGAATATGGATTTGTTGAGATAATATGTTATATACAAGCTTGAATGAGCTATGTGCATAAGTGATGCTTGATTGAGAAATGAGGTAAGTGATGGCTAAACAAACGAACCAAAAGATATGTGATGAATTTTGCACATGAGAGGTATTAATGTCGATGTATAAATGTAGCTATGTGTATTACATGCTAAGTTTAGTTGTATATGGCTTACTAAGCTTTTGGAAAGCTTAGCCTGTGTGTCTGTTTATTCTGTTTTATAGGTCGTCAAAGCTACGAAAGGCTCGGGAATCGTCAAGGATCGTCATCACACTATCAAACTCAACCTTGGGTATCTTTTGAAAATGTATATACTAAGTATGGCATGTATAGGCTAGTTATTTGGTATATTTTTGAGATGTAAATAGCCATGTGATTTGGCTAGTTAATGTTGGTGATATGCTTGAGTGAATATGATATATGATACATGTTTGATATGGCAAATTAGCTATTGAAGTGGCCAAGATTATAGTAAGTTTATGAATGCATTATGAGAATGTATGTTTGATCATTGATATGGTTACATGGTAGGTAAAAGTGGATGAATCATGCTTGGATGTATATGTGATTTAGTTGTGCAAATTAGCATGATTAGAAATGAGTTGAGAGGTGAAGAATTGTTGATCATTTGACATGTCTTTGGTTGCTATTTGTGCATATAATGAATTGGTAAGTAGCTTGTAGGGTAATTTCAAATGTAGGTGGCATATTGACCTTGCAAAGGGCCTGTTAAGCAGACACGGTTGTGGCACACGGGCGTGCCTAGTGACCGTGGGATTAAGTCAGTGTATAGCATAAGAGTACATGGCCAGGGTACACCGGCGTGCCTGGTGGCCGTAGGGTTAAGTCAGTATACATTCCCTGTTTTGGCACGGCCAGGACACATGGGTGTGCCTAATAGCCGTGGGAGGCACACGGCCTGACTGCACGGGCGTGTGACCTCTACAGTGTTCAAAAAGTTTTAAATTTTCGAGAATTTCCGTATGTGTTCGGTTTAGTCCCGACCCTCTTCTAAAGCATGCTTAAGGTCTCGGTGACCTATCTAAGGGACATAGTGATTGTAATTAATGACTTACATTATGGAATGTCTGTAAATGTTTCCGATCTGTCTGGTAATGCCTTTAACCCTAATCCGACGACGGATACGGGTTAGGAGTGTTACAGTTTTAACTTTATTCATTCAACTTTGGAGTGAAAACCAGCTCGATGTTGATGGAGAAGCTCGGGCCAGCACCATAAAGACTCCTTCCACCCTAGTGCAAGCTGATTTTAGCTCATCTTCAGCTCCCCGAGCTCTATTCAGCTCGAATCAGCTCACTTGAGCTTATTTAAGCTCGTTTGAGCTCAACCTAGCTTAGTTTCAGCTCATTTCTTTTATCATTATAATAAACTAAGTATTAGTTTTATTTTATTTAATTTTTTACAGCTCATGACCGAATACCCTAGTTCAATTTAGTTCATTAATTATTTTCACTTGTTTTGAGCTAGTCGAATTTAATATACTAGCTAGTCCATAATTAAAGGTGTTTTAATTTATTTAACATGTTAATCAATATGTCTAGATGATGTTTTTATTAAGGTTCAGCGGAATTCTTATTTTATTTAGTGTGTTTAATATGTGTTTAGGTTCAGCCGAATGTAAGAAGAGGAATTAATACAAGGTGCATGCATGGCTGGGTTCAACTCATGGAAGGATTCATGCATGGTTAGCTACAACGAATGGTGTGCTGATTGTTGGCTTTCCCCAAGCACTCATTCGTCCAAGGAGTAGCTGCAAATTAAATCTTCAAGCTGGCCGAACATCTTCCCAAGACAACCATAAAGGTTTTCACACTAGCCAAACTTTTCGTTCACACTTGGTATCCATTCGGCTATGTGCTTTCACATTTTAAGAGACTCTTCAAGGTTGATGTTCATACTCCAAGTGACCATTTAAGTTGCCCCTTTATTGCTCACACCTATTCAGCCAAGCATTACAAATTGAATGACTTGTTTAAGCTCATTGCCGAATCTAGACAAGGCCATTTAGCTCCCTTGCATCCAAGTTCATCTAGCCGAATTTCCTTCATCATGAAGCATGTCCATTGGTGTCTGAAGCAGCTGAATATAGACATAGCACTTCAATAGTTTTATTCTAGAATATCATAGCTCTTTAATGGCTGAATACTTAGTCTTTAAGCAATGTAATTTGTCCATTCGGCTAGCATAGTTAGATAGCTATAAATACTTAGCTATTTTCATTTTGTATAGACTTTTGGCCATTTCATTGAATGAAACTCTGTTTCTGTGAGGTTAACTTCCTCTCTATTTTTGTACGAGTCTCGAGTGACTTATCTAGCGTGCTAGTGGCGTCAACCCGAACTTGTTTCTAAACTTATGACCAACCTTTTGGTGTGGCATTCATCTATCCTTCTACCGAACCATCTTTCCACCTTAAACAATATAAGAGCCGGGGTGACACTCGTTATAGTGTTGAATCGCTCTTGACGTTTAAGTTCATTTTTTTTCCATTTCCATTTACTATCTCTATCTATCTTATTTGTTAAACCGAACCTATCTCATTCATACCTAACTTATATTTTAATTCTTTGTCAACTTCCGCTTTTACTTAGCCAAAATCCATCCTTTGTTCAAACCGAACGATACTTCCTCGACGACGATCGGGCAATTACATCGACTTGACTCAACCTACCGAGCTGGATCACGTCATTTGGTATCAGAGCTACTAAATTGAGAAGTACCGATGTTCGTAGCAATCCTGAAATAGGTTCATAAAATAAAAAAAAAGAATTTCAAAGAAAAAAATTGTATTTTGTATTCAAGTGTTCATATTGTATTCAGCAAGTTAGTAGTGAAAAAAAAATGAAGTATAAAAAAATATTCGAAGTCAAAAAAAAGTTGTGTTGAAAGTTTTTTATGTTCATTGTTCTTGTTATCCCGATCAGCAAGTATGTTATTTTTTTAAACTCCATTTACCACCCTACACGCCACACCCTAAAATCAAATTTTATTTTCTTCAGCCTACCTCACACCTACTACAATATATCCCTTGTAACCACTTTAAAACCAACCCCAAAAGCAGCAAATAAGTTTAAATGAGACGAAGTACAAAATTACGAGAGAAAGATCGAGTGGTAAAAGGCAAAGAGTGAGTGAGTGCATTAGAGTGTTAGAAAAAGCCTAAAAGAGTGTAAACACGAGCGTGAGCGAAAATCAATCATTTATTTTCTTTCCGAGTGAAATAATAAGGTTTTTGGTGAGGACTATACATTTTTCTTTGACAAAAGGCATGGAACGAAGCATGAGTGGGAATGAGGCCGAAACAACATACCACGAAGAGGAGGAATCAATGCCCGTGTGTGTAAGAAAGCTCCTTGTTGTCAAAAGAAGTCTAAGTATCCAAAGTCTCAAAAACGAGCAGCAACGGGAAAACATCTTCTATTCTCGGTGTCAAGTTCAAGGAAAGGTTTGTAGCTTGATTATCGATGGTGGAAGCTGTACCAACGTGGCAAGTACCCTCATGGTGGAGAGACTAGGCCTAGCGACCACCAAACATCCGAGCCCCTACAAACTCCAATGGCTCAACGACGGTGGTGAAATCAAGGTAACCAAACAGGTGCTCGTTACTTTTTCAATTGGCAAGTACGAGGACGAAGTGCTTTGTGACGTAGTTCTCATGCACGCAGGACACTTGTTGCTTGGAAGACCGTGGCAATATGATCGAAGAGTCATCCATGATGGGTATACCAATCGGTATACGTTCAAGTATTTGGGAAAGAATATTACTTTGGCCCGTTGACACCAAAACAAGTTTTCGAGGATCAAATGAGAATGAAATCTTCTGTAAATCTATCGAAAGAAAACGAAAAAAAAGAAAAATGATAAAAAGAAAGCAAAAATAGCAAAAGAAAGTGAAAAGAAAACGAGAAAAGAAAAAGAAGAAAATGAAAATGAAAATGAAAAGAAAAGTTTGATTGCAAAAGAAAGAGAAGTCTGGAAAGCGTTTTTGTCAAGACAAACCATTCTTGTACTCATGTACAAGGAAAATATTTTTAACACTAACGAATTACCCGAGGATTTTCCTTCCTCTGTTTTGGCTCTCTTGCAGGATTTCCACGACGTATTCCAGGAAGAAACTCCGAGTGGGCTACCACCCCTTCGCGGAATCGAGCACCAAATTGATTACATGCCCGGAGCTGTTATTCCAAATCGTCCCACCTATAGAACGAATCCCAAAGAGACCAAAGAATTACAAAGGCAAGTTAACGAATTGATGGAAAAGGGCTATATTCGGGAAAGCCTTAGCCCTTGTGCCGTTCTATTTCTATTGGTGCCCAAGAAAGATGGTACTTGGCGGATGTGTGTAGATTGTCATGCCGTGAATAAAATCACTATAAAATATCGACATCCAATCCCTCGACTAGACGATATGTTAGATGAACTAAGTGGAGCCAATCTGTTCTCAAAAATTGATTTGAAAAACGGCTACCACCAGATCCGTATGCGAGAAGGCGACGAGTGGAAAACTGCCTTCAAAACGAAACACGGTTTGTATGAGTGGTTGATCATGCCGTTTGGCTTAACCAACGCTCCTAGAACTTTTATGAGATTGATGAACTATGTTTTGAGACCCTTCATTGGTAAGTTTTGCGTTGTCTATTTTGATGATGTTCTCATCTATAGCGAAACGTTGGAAGAGCATGTGTTGCATCTCAAGTCTGTTTTTGAAACTTTACGTAAGGAAACTATATATGCTAACCATAAGAAATGTACTTTCTATTCTGATAAAGTTATTTTCCTTGGTTTTGTAGTTAGTTCACAAGGCTTGGAAGTGGACCAAGAGAAAATAAAAGCCATACAAGAATGGCCGAAACCCACAACCATCACCCAAGTCTGGAGTTTCCATGGCTTAGCCAGTTTTTATTGACGGTTTGTTCCCAATTTCAGCACCATAGCTGCCCCATTGACAAGTGTGATAAAAAAGAACTCCGCATTCCATTGGAACGGTGAGCAAGAGAAATCTTTTGTTGATATTAAAAACTGCCTTACTAACGCACCTTTACTTGCTTTGCCTAATTTTACTAAGACTTTTGAACTCGAGTGTGATGCATCAGGTGTTGGAATAGGTGCCATTCTAACTCAAGATGGTCGACCCATTGCCTACTTTAGCGAGAAGCTTAATGAAGCCCCACATAATTATCCGGTTTATGATAAGGAGATGTACGCACTAGTTCGGGCTCTCGAGATGTGGCAACACTATTTGTGGCCAAAAGAGTTTGTGATCCATTCCAATCACAAAGCACTGAAACATATCAAAGGCCAGCACAAGTTGAATAAGTGGCATGCTAAATGGGTCGAGTATCTCGAGTCTTTTCCCTATTTAGTTAAGTACAAAAAAGGTAAAGATAATCTTGTAGCCGATTCCCTATCGAGGAGGTATACATTATTGTCTTCACTTGAATTGAAATTGCTTGGCTTTTATTTCTTAAAGGATTTGTATGCCAATGATGCTGATTTTGGTGAGATTTACTCTGCTTGTGAGAATATTGCCTTTGAGAATTTCTATAGGTATGGCGGGTTCTTATTCATGGAAGGAAAGCTATGTGTTCCACAAAGCTCTGTCCGAGATTTACTTGTCCATGAAGCGCATAGTGGAGGCCTCATGGGACACTTTGGTGTTCGCAAAACCTTAGCAACACTTAACGAACACTTCTATTGGCCTAGGATGAAGCGAGACGTGGAACGAGTATGTGAGAGGTGTTTGACATGTAAAAGGCTAAATCAAAGGTTCAGCCGCATGGTTTGTATGCTCCCCTGCCCGTACCCAAAGCACATTGGATGGATATATCCATGAATTTCGTTCTTGGATTACCTAAGACGAAAATGGGGATGTAACATCCCGGTTTAGGGCCTAGTTAGAATAGTGGTGCGAGACCACAAATCTGAGGGTTATAAATGAGTTTTTGAGGTTTATGCCTTGTATGCATGCTAGTGTGAAAGTTTCATGAAGCAATTTTGTGAAATTATGGTTGAATTGTCCAAAAGGACTAAATTGCAAAAGTTGCAAAATGTGTGTTTCTAGAAGCTATATGTGTGAAATAGCTTTAGATTATTAATTAGAGGTCCTTAAATAGCAATTTATCCAAATTCTAATTTTTGGACAAAATTGGGCATGAATGAGTTAAAATTTAAAGTTTATCAAAAAGGGCATTTTGGTCATTTATAAAATAAGTGATTAAAATAGGAGAAAAGATGACAAAATTCATTCATCTTCTTCTCCAAGGCTATCGAAAATTCCAAAGAGCCATTGTTAGGGTTCTTCAAATTTTCAAGCTTGCTAGTACGTGGATCTAGCCTCGTTTTTTATATTCTTTGTATTTTTGAAGTCTCGGTAGCATGAGTAAGCTATTTTTAGCTATTTGATGAGCTATGAAGGATGTTCAAAAATGTGGTCATGTATGACATACATGTATTTTGTTGTTTTATGGAAGATTATGAAAGCTTGATGTAGTAGAAACATCTTTTGTTAAGTGATTTTCCATGAAAATGCATGTATGGACTTGATTGTGAAAATCTTAAGTTTGGTCATACATGTGTGTTTTAGTGAGAATTGATGATAGCTTTAGTTGAATAAGTGGTTCGACTAAGCATGAAAGACTAGAAAGTTGAATAAAAATCACTTTACGAGCCTTTGGGGCTAAAGTGTAAATATGAGAAAGTTTAGGGGCAAAATAGTAATTTTGCTAAAGTATGAGATGTGGGTCAATTTAGTCAATGTATGTATTGAATAAGCTGATTTATTCATTATAGATCAAGAAAGACGAAGCTCGAATCGAAACCGAGGCAAAAGCAAGGTGGTGGACTAAATTGCAAGTCTCAATACTTTTGAGTATCGAGGTAAGTCTATGCATAAATAATGCATTTTTACTTACAATTTGTGAAAGCTAAATAGTGTGTAGCATGATTGAGAATGATTGAGAACCTATGTGATTCAAGTAGAATATGTGAATGGATGAATGATAGAGTAAGTAAATATGTTGATGTGTTGTAATAGTGCAAAAAGGTGGGCTAAGTGCGATACCATCCTAATGCATATTAACGATGAGCTAGCTATGTGCGATGCTATCGTTAGGTATGTTATTTAGTGGGCTATGTGCAAAACCACTATGAATACCTTGTTGGTAGGCTAACTGCGATACTACCTTACTAATTGAATAGGGTGGGCTTAGTGCGGAAGCACCGAGAGATTTGCTGTGTGGATGTGATAGGGAGTAAATTAGCTGTGTGGATTAGGTGTGTGGATTAGTTGTGTGGACTAGCTGTGTGGATTAGCTGTGTGGATGTATTATCGAGAAATAATGATGTGTTGTATATTGTGTAAATGTGATGTTGAATGCAGGGGTATATGTCAATAGTTATGATTAAGTGACTCATGATGTGTTGGAAATGTAGTAAGGGATAGAAAGAGTAAGCATAGTCGTGAATTACTTATGTTAGTATAATGCTAATTGTTGCTTAGCTTATACTATGTTGCTTAATTATTTATGTGTAAACTTACTAAGCTCAAAGCTTACTCTCTTTCTTTTCCCTTGTCTTATAGAGTAAAAGTGTTGAATCGAGATACGAGGATCAATTGGAAGATCGCCCGCACTATCAGCACACTTTGGTACATTAGACTCAATGTTTTGTATATGGCATGTATAGGGGCTAGACAAATTAGTGAATTTTTGGTGTAAATGGCTAAGATGTGTTGGCCTTTAGATGGATAGTGTATTTTGTATAATGCCATGGTTGTTGGCTATTACATTATATGAAAGAAAGATGTAGTTTTCTATGTGAGATTGCACTTCAATTTGAGTTGATTATGGATGTGTTGTATGAGTGCATGTTGTGTAAGCTATAAGGGTGAGAAGAGCTTAGCAAATAGCTTTGTTCTTAGCCATGTGGATAGACACACGGGCGTGTGTCTAGGCCATGTGTGACACACGGTCAGCCCACGGGCATGTGATTTGGTCGTACGTCCCCTGCAGGTTGACATATTAAGTCAGAATTGGCCACGAGCTAGACACACGGGCGTGTGTCTATACTCCAGGCCGTGTGAGGGAAGTCAGTGTTTACCACGGTTGGGAAGCACGGGCGTGTGCCTTGGCCGTGGGGCATTGGCAGAATGCTGGGTTTTTAAGCATGATTTGGGAACATGGGCGTGTGTGACTTCACACGGGCGTGTTGTACCTTGCATGGGCGTGTGAGCCCTGTTCAAAAGAGAAAATTTTCAAGATTGGAAAAAGTTTCAGTTTAGTCTCGAGAGCCCTCGTGTGTATGAGTGAGGCCTCGTAAGTCGAGAATGAGGTTGTTGAGATGACTTCAGAGAGTAGTTACGACGAGCCTAAGTGGCGATCAAGTGGTTTGAGTTCGGTAACGCCTTGGGCCCATTTCCGGCGTAGAACCTGGGTAAGGGGTGTTATATTTAGTGGTATCAGAGCTATGATTTAGTTGATTCTAGGACTACCGTAGCGGGTGTAAGAGTCTAGCTATACATTCCATAAGTGTACAATGATAGTGTGTGGCTTCTAATGATTTTAAATCTTGTTTTATATAGTATATGGATTTCGATCCATCGACTGCTGATGAAGCAGCTAGTAATGCACCGACTCCTGCGCAAGGAACCGCGCCTGTTGAGAGTGGACCCGAGGTCAGGTGTCAAGGGGAAGAGGCACGGGAAGCCTTTCTCCAGATGATGAGTAATTGGTACTCGGACTATGTTCGAGCAAACCCAACTGCTCAACCTCCTCCACCTCCTCCTATACCTCACCCAAATCCAAAGGTGGCTCCTCAAGGTATGGATGTAGTGAGGATATCGAAACCCACAGTGGATAAGATTAGGAAACACGGGTGAGGAGTTTAGAGCTAAGGTAGATGATGACCTGAGAGGGCGGAGTTCGGTTGGAGAACTCGGTGAGGGTGTTCGATGAACTCTCATGTGCGCTGAGGAGAGCTTGAAGTGTGTCGTATCCTTGCCGAGAGATTCGGCATACCATTAGTGGAAAACACTAACGTTGGTAGTCCCGAGAGAGCGAGTTACGTGGGACTTCTTTCTGGAAGAGTTCCGGAAGAAGTATATAAGCCAGCGATTTACTGATCGAAAAATGAAGGAATTCCTTGAGTTGAAGCAAGAAAGGATGTCAGTAGCAGAGTATGAGCGTGAGTTTGTTAGGCTTAGCAAATACGCTTAAGAATGTGTATCGACTGAGACCATCTTGTGTAAGAGGTTCGAAGATGGGCTGAATGAGGACATCAAACTTCTAGTGGGGATTTTGGAGTTGAAAGAATTTGTGGTATTAGTTGAGAGGGCAAGTAAGGCCGAAGAGCTGAGTTCAAAAAAGAGGAGGGCTGTGAGTGAAGCCCGAAATGCTAGAAAGAGGCCGATGGGCAAGTCGTACCAAGCTCAGTCAAAAAGATCCAAGGAAGTGAATCCTCGGACGACAGCACCAGTGGGTTATTCGCATCGAGACTTGGGCAATACTCGTTCAGGTTCGAGAGTCCAAGCTACCTCGATGGAAAGTGTGGGCAATCCGAAGAGTAAACCAGAGTGTCCAAGTTGTGGTAGATATCACACTGGAGAGTGTTGGGGTAACAGTCGAAACTGTTATAAGTGTGGTTCCCCCGACCATTTTATCCGAAATTGTCCCGAGAGGGATGATAAGGAAGAGAGGCAAGAGATGAGACCTAGCAATGTGTCTGCAAGGGGTAGACCACCAAAGAACCCGAGAGGCGAGAATAGTGGTAGAGGTGCGCCCGGAGATTCTCTCGCCAGTGAGACCAGAGGGTCGGGCACCGGGAGGGCGTATGTTATTCAAGCTCATGAAGAAGCATCCTCCCCGGATGTGATAACAGGTACATTTTCTCTCTATGACACCTTTGTTATTGCTTTAATATATCCAGGGTCTACTCATTCTTATATTTGCATGAGACTAGAATCTAGTTTGAGTATGACCGTTGAGTCTACGGATGTAGTGGTTAAGGTGTCAAACTCGTTATTAGGAAAATATGTGTTAGTGGACAAAGTGTGTAAGAATTGTCCTTTATTGTTTGAGAATCATTGTTTTTCGGCAAACCTTATGTTGTTGTCGTTTGATGAGTTTGATTTAATCCTAGGCATGGATTGGTTGACTACCCATAGTGTTTTAGTGAACTGTGGTAGTAAGTTTAATGAATTGAAAGGTGAGAGTGGAGATGTGGTTCGGGTTGAATCAGGTGGATCGGATAGTCTACCAGTGATGATTTCTTCCCTAGTGGCTGAGAAATGTTTGAGAAAAGGATGTGAGTCCTATCTTGCTTTTGTGTTGAATACTCGAGAGGTTGGAGTAGAGTTTGAAACAGTGCCAGTGGTATGTGAGTATCCAGATGTATTTCTGGAAGTGTTACCCAGATTACCTCCTGTGAGAGAGGTCGAGTTTGGAATTGAGTTGGTTCAGGGAACGGCACCTATTTCAATTGCTCCATACAGAATGGCACCTGTAGAGTTGAAAGAACTGAAGGTTTAGTTGCAAGAGTTGACAGATAAGGGTTTTGCAAGACCGAGCTACTCGCCGTGGGGTGCTCCGTATTATTCGTGAAGAAGAAAGATAGGTCTATGAGGTTGTGTATAGACTAAGACAAACTGAACAAGGTGACGGTGAAGAATAAGTATCCTTTACCAAGGATTGATGATCTTTTGATCAACCAAGGGAGCTACTACTGATGTTCTCCAAGATAGACTTGAGGTCTGCAGTTATTATCACTCGTCAGTGAAAGAGCAAGATGTGTTGAAAACGCATTTCGCACAAGGTATGGCCATTATGAGTTTTTGGTTATGCCATTTGGTTTGACGAATGCACCTGCGATTTTTATGGATCTGATGAACCGTGTTTTTAGACCATATGTGGACAAGTTTGTAGTTGTCTTTATTGACGATATATTGATCTATTCTCGGGATGAGAACGATCATGAAGAGCATTTGAGAATTGTCTTGCAAACTTTGAGAGATAAGTAGTTGTATGCTATGTTTAGCAATAGTGAGTTTTGGCTCCGAGAGGTCGGATTCCTAGGACACATGGTGTCAGGTGATGGTGTCAGAGTTGACCCGAGTAAGATATCGGTTGTTGTGGATTGGAAACCGCTAAGGAACGTGTCTGAAATCAAAAGTTTCTTGGGATTAGCAGGATATTACAGACGTTTCGTAAAGGGGTTCTCCGTGATTGCTACTCCAATGACGAAGTTGTTCCATAAAGATGTCAAGTTTGAATGGACTGAGACAAGTCAACAGAGCTTCGAGAGACTGAAAACAATGTTGACTGAGGCACCAGTTTTGGTTCAACCAGAATCAGGGAAGGAGTTCGTGGTTTATAGTGATACGTCTTTTAATGGTCTCAGTTGCATGTTGATGCAAGAGGGTAAGGTAGTCGCTTACGCCTCGAGGCAGCTAAAACCGCACGAGAAGAATTATCTGACTCATGATTTGGAGTTAGCGGCGATTATTTTTGCATTAAAGATTTGGCGACATTACTTGTATGGTGAGAAGTGTCAAATCTTTACGGATCACAAGAGTTTGAAGTATTTGATGGATCAGAAGGATCTGAATTTACGACAGAGACGGTGGCTTGAGTTGTTGAAAGACTATGAGTTAGTCATTAACTACCACCCGGGAAAAGCAAGTGTGGTTGCAGATGCCCTTAGTAGGAAATCCTTGTATGCTCTAAGAGTTATAAGCACGAGTTTAGCATTGTCTGAGGATGGTGCTATTTTGGCAGAATTGAGAGCTAAGCCGCTATTTGTTCAACAAATATGTGAGGCTCAGAGAAATGACAGTGAGATGCAAGCTAAGATAGCTAAGTGCAGATCATAAAGTGATTCTGATTTTCGAGTGGATTTGAATGGTTGTCTGAAGTATCGTGACAAAATTTGTGTTCCTAAAGATGAGGAGTTGATCCGAAAGGTTTTGCATGAGGCCCACAGTGGATGTTTGTAAGTACATCCGGGCAGTACGAAAATGTACAACGACTTGAGGAAGTTGTATTGGTGGACGGGTATGAAAAGAGATATTTCAGAGTTTGTGACAAAGATATTTCAGAGTTTGTGACAAAGTGTCTGATTTGCCAATAGGTGAAGGCTGAGCATCAAGTGCCTTTGGGATTGCTTCAGCCAGTAATGGTACCCGAATGGAAGTGGGATCGGATTACCATGGATTTTGTAACGGGGTTGCCGATGACTCAGAGAAAGAGAGATGCTTTGTGTGGGTAGTTGTGGATAGATTGATTTAGTCGGCTCACTTTATTCGAAAGACGTGTTGATTATTCACCGGACAAGTTAGCCGAGTTGTATGTGGCGAGAGATAGTGAGGTTGCATGGTGTGCCCGTGTCTATTATATCGGATAGAGATCCGAGGTTTACTTGAGATTTTGGAAGAAGTTGCAAGAGGCCATGGGTACGAGATTAAATTTGATCTTGCGATCGCCCATCCGCAAATCGATGGTCAGTCTGAAAGAGTGATTCAAGTTCTTGAAGATATGCTTCGATGCTGTGTGTTAGAATTCGAAGGTAGTTGGGAGAGATATCTACCTTTGGTCGAATTTACCTACAACAATAGTTATCAGTCGAGTATACGGATGGCTCCGTATGAGGCTTTGTATGGTCGGAAGTGTCGGACTCCCTTGTATTGGACCGAGCTTAGTGAGAAGCGGATCCATGGAGTTGATCTAGTAAAAGAGGCCGAAGAGAAAGTGAGAGTAATCTATAATAGTCTGAAAGCTGCTTCGGACCGACAAAAGTCGTATGTGGATTTGAAAAGAAAAGAAATTGAGTTTAAAGTGGGCGACAAAGTGTTTTTGAAGGTGTCCCCGTGGAAGAAGATTATGAGATTTAGACAAAAAGGGAAATTGAGTCCAAGGTTCATAGGGCCGTATGAGATTACAAATAGAATTGGGCTTGTAGCATACCGGTTGGCTTTGCCGATAGAGTTGGAAAAGATTCATAATGTGTTCCATGTGTCGATGTTGCGACGGTATCGCTCCGATCCTTCACATGTGATTCCTTCGACGAAAATTGAGATAAGACCGGATATGTCTTATGAAGAGGAGCCGATTAAGATCTTGGCTCGGGAAGTGAAACAGTTGAGAAATAAGAGCATAGCACTAGTGAAAGTGTTATGGCAGAAACTTGGTGTGGAAGAGGCTACATGGGAAACGAAAGAAGCTATGAGATAGCAACATCCAAACCTCTTTACTGGTAAGATTTTCGGGGGCGAAAATCTCTAAAGGGGGAGAGTTGTAACATCCTGGTTTAGGGCCTAGTCGGAATAGTGGTGCGAGACCACAAATCCGAGGGTTATAAATGAGTTTTTGAGGTTTATGCCTTGTATGCATGCTAGTGTGAAAGTTTCATGAAGCAATTTTGTGAAATTGTGGTTGAATTGTCCAAAAGGACTAAATTGCAAAAGTTGCAAAATGTGTGTTTCTAGAAGCTATATGTGTGAAATAGCTTTAGATTATTAATTAGAGGTCCTTAAATAGCAATTTATCCAAATTCTAATTTTTGGACAAAATTGGGCATGAATGAGTTAAAATTTAAAGTTTATCAAAAAGGGCATTTTGGTCATTTATAAAATAAGTGATTAAAATAGGAGAAAAGATGACAAAATTCATTCATCTTCTTCTCCAAGGCTGCCGAAAATTCTAAAGAGCCATTGTTAGGGTTCTTCAAAATTTTAAGCTTGCTAGTAAGTGCATCTAGCCTCGTTTTTTATATTCTTTGTATTTTTGAAGTCCCGGTAGCATGAGTAAGCTATTTTTAGCTATTTGATGAGCTATGAAGGATGTTCAAAAATGTGGTCATGCATGACATGCATGTATTTTGTTGTTTTATGGAAGATTATGAAAGCTTGATGTAGTAAAAACATCTTTTGTTAAGTGATTTTACATGAAAATGCATGTAGGGACTTAATTGTGAAAATCTTAAGTTTGGTCATACATGTGTGTTTTAGTGAGAATTGATGATAGCTTTAGTCGAATAAGTGGTTCGACTAAGCATGAAAGACTAGAAAGTTGAATAAAAATCACTTTACGAGCCTTTGGGGCTAAAGTGTAAATATGAGAAAGTTTAGGGGCAAAATAGTAAATTTGCTAAAGTATGAGATGTGGGTCAATTTAGTCAATGTATGTATTGAATAAGCTGATTTATTCATTTTAGATCAAGAAAGACGAAGCCCGGATCGAAACCGAGGCAAAAGCAAGGTGGTGGACTAAATTGCAAGTCTCAATACTTTTGAGTATCGAGGTCAGTCTATGCATAAATAATGCATTTTTACTTACAATTTGTGAATGCTAAATAGTGTGTAGAATGATCGAGAATGATTGAGAACCTATGTGGTTCAAGTAGAATATGTGAATGGATGAATGATAGAGTAAGTAAATATGTTGATGTGTTGTAATAGTGCAAAAAGGTGGGGTAAGTGCGATACCATCCTAATGCATATTGACGATGAGCTGGCTATGTGCGATGCTATCGTTAGGTATGTTATTTAGTTGGCTATGTGCGAAACCGCTATGAATACCTTGTTTGTAGGCTAAGTGCGATACTACCTTACTAATTGGGGTGGGCTTAGTGCGGAACCACCGAGATATTTGCTGTGTGGATGTGATAGTGAGTAGATTCGCTGTGCGGATTAGCTGTGTGGATTAGCTGTGTGGACTAACTGTGTGGATTAGCTGTGTGGATGTATTATCGAGAAATAATGATGTGTTGTATATTGTGTAAATGTGATGTTGAATGCAGGGGTGTATGTCAATAGTTATGAGTAAGTGACTCATGATGTGTTGGAAATGTGGTAAGGGATAGAAAGAGTAAGCATAGTCGTGAATTACTTATGTTAGTATAATGCTAATTGTTGCTTACTTATACTATGTTGCTTAATTGTTTATGTGTAAAGTTACTAAGCTCAAAGCTTACTCTCTTTCTTTTCCCTTGTCTTATAGAGTAAAAGTGTTGAATCGAGATACGAGGATCAATTGGAAGATCGCCCACACTATCAGCACACTCTAGTACATTAGACTCAATGTTTTGTATATGGCATGTATAGGGGCTAGACAAATTAGTGAATTTTTGGTGTAAATGGCTAAGATGTGTTGGCCTTTAGATGGATAGTGTATTTTGTATAATGCCATGGTTGTTGGCTATTACATTATATGAAAGAAAGATGTAGTTTTCTATGTGAGATTGCACTTCAATTTGAGTTGATTATGGATGTGTTGTATGAGTGAATGTTGTGTAAGCTATAAGGGTGAGAAGAGCATAGCAAATAGCTTTGTTCTTGGCCATGTGGATAGACACACGGGCGTGTGTCTAGGCCATGTGTGACACACGGTCAGCCCACGGGCATGTGCTTTGGTCGTGCGTCCCCTACAGGTTGACATATTAAGTCAGAATTGGCCACGAGCTAGACACACGGGCGTGTGTCTAGACTCCAGGCCGTGTGAGGGAAGTCAGTGTTTACCACGGTTGGGAAGCACGGGCGTGTGCCTTGGCCGTGGGGCATTGGCAGAATGCTGGGTTTTTAAGCACGGTTTGGGAACATGGGCATGTGTGACTTCACACGAGCGTGTTGTACCTTGCACGAGCGTGTGAGCCCTGTTCAAAAGAGAAAATTTTTAAGATTGGAAAAAGTTTCGGTTTAGTCTCGAGAGCCCTCGTGTGTATGAGTGAGGCCTCGTAAGTCGAGAATGAGGTTGTTGAGATGACTTCAGAGAGTAGTTACGACGAGCTTAAGTGGCGATCAAGTGGTTTGAGTTCGGTAACACCTCGGGCTCGGTTCCGGCGTAGAACCTGGGTAAGGGGTGTTACAAGGGAAGGATTCTATTTTTGTTGTAGTTGATCGCTTTTCTAAAATGTCCCATTTTGTTGCTTGTACAAAGACTGATGATGCCGTTCATATTTCTAATCTTTTCTTTAGGGACATTGTTCGCTTGCATGGAATTCTGCGAACCATCGTGTCCGATCATGACGCAAAATTTCTTAGTCACTTTTGGAGATCTTTGTGGAGTAAACTTGAAACTAAACTACTATTCTCAACTACCTGCCATCCTCAAACGGATGGACAAACGGAGGTGGTCAACCGAGTCCTATCCACCTTACTACGAGCTGTCATTCAAAAGAATTTAAAATCATGGGAGGACTGTCTGTCTCATCTGGAATTCCCCTACAATCGATCTGTTCATACGACGACCAAACATACACCTTTTGAAGTAGTTTACGGCTTTAATCCATTAACGCCCCTAGATTTAATTCCTTTACCTAACGCTCAACTAATTCATTTTGATGCTAGGAAGAAGGCCGATTTTGTGAAAAGCCTACATCAAAAGGTACGAGCCAATATAGAGGCAAAGGCCGAGTAATATGCACAACAAGCCAATAAGGGGCGCAAAAGAATGGTTTTCGAACCCAAAGATTGGGTTTGGTTCATATGCGTAAGGAGCGCTTTCTAGCCCAACGAAGGTCCAAGTTGTTACCTCGAGGAGATGGACCTTTCCAAGTCATAGAATGCATAAATGAAAATTCATATCGACTTGATTTGTCGAGTGATTACAACATAAGTGCCAGTTTTAACGTGTCTAATCTGTCTCCCTTTGATGTAGATTTCAACTTGAGGACAAGTCACTTCGAAGAAGAGAGATGACATGACCACGCCCCGGAGCTCATCGAGTTCTAATCCCGATCCCGTCGAGCTCCCTAAAGGTCCCATGACTCGAGCTCGAGCTAAGTGACTTCAAGAAGCTGTTTCAGCTTTATTCATTCAACTTTGGAGTGAAAACCAGCTCAATGTTGATGGAAAAGCTCGGGCCAGCACCTTAAAGACTCCTTGCACCCTAGTGCAAGCTGATTTTAGCTCATCTTCAGCTCCCCGAGCTCCATTCAGCTTGAATCAGCTCACTTGAGCTCATTTAAGCTTTTTTAAGCTCAACCTAGCTTAGTTTCAGCTCATTTCTTTTATCATTATAATAAACTAAGTATTAGTTTTATTTTATTTAATTTGTTACAGCTCATGACCGAATATCCTAGCTCAATTTAGTTCATTAATTGTTTTCACTTATTTTGAGCTAGCCGAATTTAATATACTAGCTAGTCCATAATTAAATGTGTTTTACTTTATTTAACATGTTAATCAATATGTCTATATGATGTTTTTATTAAGGTTCGGGCGAATTCATGTTTGATTTAGTGTTTTTAATATGTGTTTAGGTTCAACCGAATGTAAGAAGAGGAATTAATATAAGGTGCATGCATGGTTGGGTACAACGCATGGAAGGATTCATGCATGGTTAGATACAACTAATGGTGTGCTGATTGTTGGCTTTGCCCAAGCACTAATTCAGCCAAGGAGCAGCTGCAAATTAAATATTCAAGTTGGCCGAAATCTTCCCAAGACAACCATTAAGGTGTTCACACTAGCTAAGCTTTCCGTTCACACTTGGTGTCCGTTTGGCTATGCGCTTTCACATTTCAAGAGACTCTTCAAGGTTGATGTTCACACTCCAAGTGACCATTTAATCTGCCCCTTTATTGCTCACACCTATTCGGCCAAGCATGACAAATTGAATGACTCATTTAAGCTCATTGCCGAATCTAGACAAGGCCATTTAGCTCCCTTGCATCCAAGTTCATCCAGCCGAATTTCCTTCATCATGAAGCTATCCATTGGCGTCTGAAGTAGCTGAATATAGACATAGCACTTCAATAGTTTTATTCTAGAATATCCTAGCTCTTTTATGGCCGAATACTTAGTCTTTAAGCAATGTAATTTGTCTATTCGGCTAGCATAGTTAGATAGCTATAAATACTTTTGGCCATTTTATTGAATGAAAATCTGTTTCTGTGAGGTTAACTTCCTCTCTGTTTTCGTATGAGTCTCAAGTGACTTATCTAGCATGCTAGTGGCGTCAACCCGAACTTTTTTTTGAACTTATCACCAACCTTTTAGTGTGGCGTTCATCTATCCTTCTACCAAACCATCCTTCCACCTTAAACAATATAAGAGCCGGGGTGACACTCGTTATAGTGTTGAATCGCTCCTGATGTTTAATTTCATTTTTTTTCCATTTCCATTTACTATCTCTATCTATCTATCTTATTTGTTAAACCGAACCTATCTCATTCATACCTAACTTATCTTTTAATTCTTTGTCAACTTCCGCTTTTACTTAGCCAAAATCCACCCTTTGTTCAAACCAAACGATACTTCCTCAATGAAGATTGGGCAATTACGTCGACTCGACTCAACCTACCAAGTCGAATCACGTCAAAAATGGCCTATTTTTATCCACGCGAGCAGAGACACTAGCGTGTGTCTCAGCTGTGTGTGACACACGGTCAAGTGACACGGTCGTGTGTCCCGTGTTTAATTAAAAACCAAGTCAGTATGCTCTACACGGCCCAGCACACGAGCGTGTGACTTGGCCGTGTGGCATAAGTCAGTATACCCTATAGATTTGGCACGGCCTAGCACACGGCCTGGAACACGGGCGTGTGATGCCATTTCGAAGGGCACACAGGCTGGTCACACGGGCGTGTGGTTGGCCGTGTGACCCAAGTCAGGGAGTTACACGGGGTCGGACATGGGCTGGGACACGACCATGTGATCCCATTTCGAATGTCCACACGGCCTGTGACACGGGCATGTCTTTAGTCGTGTTAGACACACGGCCGAGCCACACGGGTGTGCATATTTAAAAAAATATTCTAAGTTTTTTGAAAATTTCTTGAGTTATCGGTTTAGTCCCGAACCACTTCTAAAGCTTGTTTTGGGCCTCGTAGGCTCGTATTAGGGACTTGCTGAATGATTTTTAATGACTTGTATTTGAATTTGATAATTGTATGAGAAATGTATGTTCGATAATATAATAAGTTTGGTAATGCTCCGTAACCCTATTCTGGCGACGGATACGGTGATGAGTGTTACATGTTGGGTTCACCAGTTTTTCTAGAATCTTCTTAATCTCTCTGTTAGAAACCTCTGCTTGTCCATTTGTTTGGGGATGATATGTTGTGGCAATCTTATGTTTCACCCCGTACCAATGCAAGGCATTAGCCACTAGCTTGCAATCAAAATTAGATCCTTCATCACTAATAATGGCTGTAGGCATACCGAATGTTGTGAAAATGTTCTTCTGCAAGAACTTCATTACTAACTTTGCATCATTAGTAGGAAGCGCAATAGCTTTGACCCACTTATAGACATAGTGTAAGGCCCTGAAAATAGGTCTAGTAAGTTTACCAGGTTCCGAGTGAAAATTAGGAGTTAATTGAGTTTATTAGTATTTTTTTTAATTTAGTTAGCTTAATTTCATTTAAAAAATCGGTAAATAATTATAAGACACCTAACTCGTAACCATCGCCGGTCTAGTGTTAAGAAGCGTTACCATACATAACGGAACTTTTACGATCATTTCTCAAATATAAATACATCATCATCGTACCATAGCAAATCATATACATAGAGTCCCTTTAAAAGGTCTACGAGACCTTAAACATGCATTAGGAAGGGGACGGGACTAAACCGAGCACATACAAATTTTTTTTCAAAAATCAAACAATTTTCAAACTTACAGAGGTCACACGCCCGTGTGGGTAGGCCGTGTGCCTCACACGGCATCAGACACACCCGTGCGTCCAAGCCGTGGCAAAACAGGGCATACATACTGACTTGTCCACACGGCCGAAGACACGCCCGTGTGTCTGGACCGTATGCGAGTCTGACTTGTTTCGAACTACAATCTAAGGGACACGCTCGAGACACACGCCCGTGTGCTCAATCGTGTGGGAAAATATAGGCCATTTGCAAGGCAAAATTGCCGCCCAAACTTTGAGTCATCTACATCCTTAATTACCAAATCACAAACCATAGATTTTAAACACCATTCCCATCAACCAATTCAAGCATGAAACATACCACTTACATATTACCGAAACATACCAATATAATCATTCACATAACTTCACATATACATCATGTAACATCCCGATTTAGGGCCTAGTCGGAACAGTGGTGCGAGACCACAAATCTAAAGTAGTAAAATTAGTTTTGAGGTTTAAGATATGTTTGCATGATAGTATGAAAGTTTCATATAGAAATTTTATGAAATTGTCATTGAATGGTCCATTAGGACTAAATTACAAAAGTTGCAAAATTTGAGATTCTAGAAGCTTTTCGTATGAAATAGCTTTGGAATATTAATTAGAAGTCCTTAAATAGCAATTTGCCCAAATTATAATTTTTGGACAAAAATGGACATGAGTTAGAAATTTTGAAAGTTTAGTGAGAAGGGCATTTTGGTCATTTATCAATTAAATGATTAAAAAGGGAAAAAGATGACAAAAATATTATTCATCTTCTTCCCCTTGTGCCGAAAATTTGAGAGACTCCATAGCTAGGGTTCTTCAATTTTTGAAGCTTGCTAGTAAGTGCATCGTAGCCCCGTTTTTAATATTCTTCGTATTTTTAGAGTCCTCGTATTATGAATTAGCTATTTATAGCTATAAGTTGAGCTAGAATTCATGTTCATAAATCTACCCATGTATGACATGCTTGTAAAATGATGTTTTATGAAAGATTATGAGAGTTTGATGTTAGATAAACATCTTTTCCTAAATGAATTTCATGAAAAATGCTAGTAAGGACTAGTTTGTAAAAGTTGTGAAATTTGTCATACATGATAGAAATAGTGAGAATTGATTGTTGCTATAGTTCAGAGAATGAATCAGCTAAGCATGAAGTTCACGAAAGTTGAATAAAAATCACTTTACGAGCCTTGGGGCAAAAGTGTAATTATGAGAAAGTTTAAGAGTAAAATGGTAATTTTGCCGAAGTATGAGTTAAGAGTCAATTTAGTCAATGTGTGTATTAAATGAACTAAATTATTATTATAGATCAAGAAAAATGAATCCCGGATCGAAACCGAGGCAAGAACAAAGTCGAGGACTAAATTTCATTTCTACATACATTTTGTACATTGAGGTAAGTTTGTATGATTTCTAAGCTTTATGATTAATATCATTGAATTGCTTAGTATGATGTAGAATATATCTTAATTCCATGAAATTTTTGATGCAATGTTAAACAAAGAAATTAATGAGATTAAGTATGAGAAAGTCCCGATTGAAGTTGAATTACTTAGGATACTCGATCTATCACATGAGACAAGGAAGTCCGTATAAGACCAAGCCAAGGCATGGCATCGGCAATCAAGCAAGTTATCATGTAAGACCAAGACAAGTCTTGGCATTGAAGAGTTATTATGAGATGAAGACCCATATAAGCCCAAGCCAAGGCATGGCATTGGTGAGTCTCCATGTAACGATGTCATGTAAGTCCAAGACAAGTCTTGGCATTGAAAAGCTATCATGAGATAGAGATCCCATGTCAGGCCAAGCCAAGGCATGGCATTGGTGAGTAACAAGGAAGATTTCATGTAAGTCCAAGCCAAGGCTCGGCATTAACCCGTTCATGAGTAAAGATACCAAGTAAGACCATGTCAAGACATGGCAATGGTAAGTTCCCAATGGAACACACAGGGAAGACTTCGTGTAAGTCCATGTCAAGACATGGCATCGATACCAAGTTGAGAGATCCCATGTAAGACCATATCTAGGGTATGGTTTTGGCATCGAGATATTTGTGAGATGAAATTCAGTATCCTCGATTATTCATAGTAATTCATCGGGCAAAAGAGTAACGAATAAATGAGAAAGCAAGAAAGTTAAGCAAGTAAAGCTATCATCAAAGTATGCTAGTCAAAGTTAACTAAGAGTATTATTCATGTTATGAATGATGAAGTTAAGATTATGCTTACCTTAACAAAGTATGCTAATCTGTATGATTAAGTGATACAGGTACCTTGTTTACCTTACAAGCCCGAGACTAGTAAGTACCATGATAAGTGTAAGAATCATTAAGCGTAAGTAAGCTCAAGCATGTGAACTTAGTAATGCCTTTGCTTATGATGAATGAGTATGTTAAGTATATATATATATATACGTTGTTATATACATTACATGCAAACTTACTAAGCGAAATGCTTACGTCTTTAATTCTTTCTTTCCATGTAGTCCTGCCAAGCTAATCTTATGGATCATCGTCATCGGAGCTTGGAGCACACTATCAATCACTATTTTGGTATAGCCAAGTTGTTTATATTAAGTATGGCATGTATAGGAAGCATTTCATTTTGAGTTATGTTTTAGAATTAGCCAAAGTGTTGGCTATCAAGCTTAGTATTCTTTTTGTATATGGCCAAAGAGATGGGTCATGAATGATTAAGTATGTATGTTTTTATCTATAAATGAAGTATGCATCCTTGTTCATGTTAGATAATACTTGAGTTATTAAATTGAGTATTGGGTTGATGTTGATCTCAGGGTGGCAATTGGCTTGGAAAATAGCCTCTAGGTGCCCATTACGGATGAGACACGCAGCGCAGTGTCTAGGTCGTGTGTCCCCGCATTATTAGTGTTTTAAGTCGAATAGACCACGGGCTAATCACACGACCGTTTGTTTAGGCCGTGTGTGACACACGGTTAACACATGGGCGTGTGCCCTGGCCGTGTGAAGTCTGCACCTTGCACTTGTAATTTGAATTGCCACACGGCTGAAGTACACGGGCGTGTGTATGGACCGTGTGGATAAGTCAGAATGCCAAAGTTTAACACACGGGCCAAAGCCACGGGCGTGTCAAGGCCGTGTGAAATTAGTCAGTGTCGACCACGGGTGGAAGACACGGGCATGTCTTAGGGGTACACAGGCGTGTCCCAAGTCACATGGGCGTGTGACCCCTGTTTCGAGGAAAAGTTCGCAACTGAGTTTTGAAAGTTTCCGGATAGTTGTTTAAGGCCTCGTAGGCCCATGAAACGTATGTTTTGATTAAGAAAGAGAAGTTTCTATTTCGAAACAAAATTTTACAGCCCGTAAGTACATGTTTACTTAAGTTCACGTATGGTAATGTCTCATATCCAGTCTCAGTCTAGGACTTGGGTATGGGGTGTTACATTTAGTGGTATCAGAGCTACGATTTAGTCAGTTCTAGGACTAATGTAGCACAAGCATGAGTCTTGCTATACATGCCATAAGTAAGAATGTTTTTATAATGATAGTGTGACGACTCCTGACGACTTAAATTATGTTTATACATATAGTAAATGGATCCCGAAAGAGCTGTAGCGGATGACGTAGAAAGTAACGCATCGACTCCCACTGAAGGGACGGTGCCTAACGAGAATGAGAATAGACCCACTACGGTGAGTCAGAGAGGAGGAGAAGAGGCTAGAGAAGCCTTCCTCCATATGATGAACACGTGGTATACGGAGTTCGTTCGTACGAACCCAATGCTCAAACCCCTCCACCCTCGCCTATTCCTCAACCTATCCTGGTAGCCCCTCAAGTAGTGGAGGTGGTAAGAGGAGAGAAGCCACTGGTTGATAGGATCAGGAAACATGGGGCAGAAGAATTCTGGGCTAGAAAGAATGATGATCCGGAAAAGGCCGAGTTTTGGTTAGAAAATACCATTAGGGTATTTAATGAGTTGTCATGCACTTCTGAGGAATGCATGAAGTGTGTAGTTTCTCTTTTAAGAGATTCTGCCTATCAATGGTGGAACACCTTGGTGTCGATAGTACCAAGAGAAAAGATTACATGGGAATTCTTTCAAGAAGAGTTCAGAAAGAAGTACATCACCAAAGATTTATCGATCGAAAGAAAGGAATTCCTAGAATGAAAACAAGGCAAGATGTCTCATGGATCGATTATGAGCGCGAGTTTGTACGACTCAGTAAATACGCTCGAGAGTGTCTATCCACCGAGGCCATCATGAGCAAGAGATTCGAAGATGGACTAAATGAGGACATTAAGTTGTTTGTTGCTGTCCTAGAATTAAAAGAATTTGTTGTGTTAGTGGAGCGGGCTTGTAAAGCCGAAGAGCTAGTAAAAGAGAAGAGAAAATCTGAAATAGAGTCTCGTGACTCGAGAAAGAGACAGTGGAATAAGTCATTCCAACCCTCTTCAGAGAAGTCAAGAGATTTCTCCACCCGATCGACTTCATCCACAGGGTTTTCAAATAGAAACAAGGGTAAACAGTATTCGGGAAATAAGGCACAGACTATTTCAGTCGCTAGTGTGGGGAACATTCGATCTGATAGACTGGAATGCCCACAGTGCGGTAGACGTCATCTTAGTGAGTGCCCAGTGCATGAAAATGCTTGTTTCAGATGTGGTTCTCAGGATCATTTTATAAAAGATTTTCCTAAGATGATGAAAGAAGAGAGAACTCAAAACCCGAGATCTGGGAGTATGGTTAGAGGAAAACTGCAGAAGAACCCAGGTAGTGGAGCAAGTGGTAGAGGTAACCCTAAAGAGCAGGTTCCGAGACCCGAGGGTAGGGCACCTACAAGGACGTATGCCATTCACGCTCGCAAAGAGGCATCTTCTCCTTATGTTATTACGGGTACCTTTTCTCTTCATGATATTAAAGTTATTGCTTTAATAAATCCCGGATCCACATACTCTTACATTTGCATGAAACTAGTATCCAGTATGAGTATGCCTATAGAGTCTATAGAATTTGTGATTAAAGTGTCTAATCCATTAGGCCAAAGTGTGCTTGTCGATAAAGTATGTAATGGTTGCCCATTGATGATTAGAGGTCATTATTTTAAAGCAAACCTTATGTTGTTACCATTTGATGAGTTTGACATCATTCTTGGTATGGACTGGTTGACCACTCATGATGTAATAGTAAATTGTGGGAATAAATATATTGAGATGAGATGTGAGAATGGGGACACTCTCCATGTAGAATCAGACGAACAAGGTAGATCGCCGGTAATGATTTCTCATATGACGACACAGAAATACATAAGAAAAGGGTATGAGGCATATTTGGCCTTTGTGATGAATGATAGAGAAACAGAGTTAAAGGTTGAGTCGATCTGCATCGATAGTATGTGAGTACTTGGATGTTTTTCCCGAGGAATTACCAGGATTACCACCAGTTAGAGAGGTTGAGTTCAAATTGAGCTAGCTCTCTGCATCGTACCAATATCTATTACTCCTTACAGAATGGCTCCAATGGACTTGAGAGAGTTGAAGTCACAGTTGCAAGACTTGGTAGATAAAGGTTTTACAAGATCAAGTTGTTCTCCATGGGGTGCTCCAGTTTTATTTGTGAAAAAGAAAGATGGCACCATGAGATTGTGCATAGATTATCGACAGCTTAATAAAGTGACAGTAAAGCACAAGTACCCATTGCCAAGGATCGATGATTTGTTCGATCAATTGAAGGGGGCCACTGTGTTCTCTAAGATAGACTTGAGATCTGGGTACTACCAGTTGAGAGTAAAGGATTCAGATGTATCCAAGACCACTTTTCGAACAGGGTATGGGCATTATGAATTTTTAGTCATGCCCTTTGGTTTGACCAATGCTCCTGCGGTATTCATGGACTTAATGAACCGCATCTTCAGGCCATACCTCGAAAAGTTTGTAGTTGTTTTTATTGACGACATATTGATTTATTTCCAAGATGAGAATGAGCATGCTGAGCATCTAGGAACAGTCTTGCAGACTCTACGAGAAAATCAGCTTTATGCCAAGTCTAGTAAAAGTGAATTTTGGCTCAAGGAAGTAGGATTTTTGGGACATCTTGTCTCAGGAGATGGAGTCCGAGTAGATCCAAGTAAGATTTCGACCATAATGGACTGGAATCCACCGAGGAATATCTCTGAGATTAGAAGTTTTCTAGGCCTAGCTGGCTATTATAGACGATTCGTCAAGGGGTTTTCCATGATTACAACTCCGATGACAAAATTGTTACAGAAAAATGTGAAGTTTGAGTGGACAGAAAGATGCCGACAAAGTTTCGAGAAAATAAAGGCATTATTGATAGAATCTTCGGTTTTAGTACAACCCGAGATAGGGAAAAAGTTCGTGATATACAGCAATGCATCCTTAAACGGATTAGGCTGTGTACTTATGCAAGAAGGCAAAGTGATTGCTTATGCCTCAAGACAGCTAAAGCCCCATGAGAAGAATTATTCGATGCACAATTTAGAGTTGGCTGCCATAGTCTTCATATTGAAGATTTGGAGACACCATTTATATGTTGAAAGATGTCAGATTTTTACCGATCACAAAAGTTTGAAGTACTTGATGACGCAGAAAGAGTTGAACTTAAGGCAACAGAGATGGTTAGAGTTGATAAAAGACTATGAGTTGGTCATTGACTACCATCCCGGAAAGGCAAATGTGGCCGCTGATGCTTTGAGTAGAAAGTCCCTATTTGCATTAAGGGTAATGAATTTGTGGATGACCTTATCTGACGATGGTTCTATTCTAGCTGAGTTGAGAGCTAGACCAATGTTCCTCCAAGAGATCTTTGAGGTGAGAGAAAGAGGATAGTGAATTGCAAGCAAAGAGAGTTCGGTCATGAGTCGATGTTGAGTCCGATTTCCGATTAGTTCCAATGGAAGTCTGATGTTCAAAGATAGAGTTTGTGTACCGAGAAAAGAAGAGCTTATTCAGAAAATGTTGCATGAGGAACATAACGGATGTTTATCTGTACATCCGGGAAGTACCAAGATGTATAATGACTTGAAGCAACAGTATTGGTGGCCAAGAATGAAGAAAGATATTTCAGAGTTTGTTTCCAAATGCATGATTTGTCGGCAAGTAAAGGCTGAACACCAAGTACCTTCGGGTTTGCTTCAACCCATTTCGGTTCCCGAGTGGAAATGGGACCGTATCACCATGGATTTTGTAACGGGTTTACCGTTGTCACCAAGTAAGAAAGATGCTGTATGGGTTGTGGTTGACATACTTATGAAGTCGGCCCACTTCATACCTATACGAGTGGATTACTCACTCGACAAGTTGGCAAACTTGTATGTTTCAGAAATAGTAAGGCTGCATGGAGTTCCTTTGTCAATCATATCGGATAGAGATCCGAGATTCACCTCCAGATTTTGGAAGAAGTTACAAGAGGCCTTGGGTACAAAATTGAGTTTTAGTACAGCTTTTCATCCTTAAACTGACGGTCAGTCAGAGAGGTTAATACAAGTACTCGAAGATATGCTCCGGTGTTGTATTCTTGAATTCCAAGGCAGTTGGGAAAAGTTTCTCCCATTAGTAGAATTTTCCTACAATAATAGTTTTCAGTCGAGCTTGAAGATGGCACCTTATGAGGCTTTATATGGGCGTAAGTGTTGAACGCCTTTATATTGGACTGAACTCAAGGAAAACCAGATTCACGGGGTTGATTTGGTTAGAGAAATCGAGCAGAAGGTGAAAGTAATTCGAGAAAGTTTAAAGGTCGTCGCGGATAAAAATCCTACTCTGGATTTAAAAAGAAAAGAGATAGAGTATCGTGCTCGGGATAAAGTTTTCTTGAAAGTGTCACCATAGAGAAAGGTTCTTAGATTTGGCCAGAAAGGCAAGTTGAGTCCACGCTTTATCGGACCATATGAGATTACCGAGAGAGTTGGGCCAGAGCTTATCGATTGGCTTTGCCATCAGAGTTAGAAAAGATACATGATGTGTTTCACGTGTCCATGTTGCGACGCTACCGATCAGACCCTTCACATATAATTGCCCCGTCAGAGATAGAGATTCATCCCGACATGACTTATGGTGAAGAACCAGTTAAGATTTTAGCTCGGGAAGTCAAACAGCTAAGAAATAAAAGTATTTCCCTAGTGAAAGTGTTGTGGTAAAGACATGGGATAGAGGAAGCTACGTGGGAACTAGAATAGAGCATGAGAAACCAGTACCCAAACCTATTTGCTGGTAAGATTTTTGAGGATGAAAATTCCTTAGAGGGGGAGAATTGTAACATCCCGATTTAGGGCCTAGTCAGAACAGTGGTGCGAGACCACAAATCCGAAGTAGTAAAATGAGTTTTGAGGTTTAAGATATGTTTGCATGATAGTATGAAAGTTTCATGTAGAAATTTTATGAAATTGTCATTGAATGGTCTATTAGGACTAAATTGCAAAAGTTGCAAAATTTGAGATTCTAGACGCTTTTAGTATGAAATAGCTTTGGAATATTAATTAGAAGTCCTTAAATAGCAATTTGGCCAAATTATAATTTTTAGACAAAAATGGACATGAGTTAGAAATTTTGAAAGTTTAGTGAGAAGGGCATTTTGGTCATTTATCAATTAAATGATTAAAAAGGGAAAAAGATGACAAAAACCTTATTCATCTTCTTCCACTTGTGCCAAAAATTTGAGAGACTCCATAGCTAGGGTTCTTCAATTTTTGAAGCTTGCTAGTAAGTGCATCGTAGCCCCGTTTTTAATATTCTTCGTATTTTTAGAGTCCTCGTATTATGAATTAGCTATTTATAGCTATACGTTGAGCTAGAATTCATGTTCATAAATCTACCCATGTATGACATGCTTGTAAAATGATGTTTTATGAAATATTATGAGAGTTTGATGTTAGATAAACATCTTTTCCTAAATGAATTTCATGAAAAATGCTAGTAAGGACTAGTTTGTAAAAGTTGTGAAATTTGTCATACAATGATAGAAATAGTGAGAATTGATTGTTTCTATAGTTCAGATAATGAATCAGCTAAGCATGAAGTTCACGAAAGTTGAATAAAAATCACTTTACGATCCTTGGGGCAAAAGTGTAATTATGAGAAAGTTTAGGGGCAAAATGGTAATTTTTTCAAAGTATGAGTTAAGAGTCAATTTAGTCAATGTGTGTATTAAATGAGCTAAATTATTATTATAGATCAAGAAAAACGAAGCCCGGATCAAAACCGAGGCAAGAACAAAGTCGAGGACTAAATTTCATTTCTACATATATTTTGTACATTGAGGTAAGTTTGTATTATTTCTAAGCTTTATGATTAATATCATTGAATTGCTTATTAATATCATTGAATTGCTTAGTATGATGTAGAATATATCTTAATTCCATGAAATTTATGATGCTATGTTAAACAAAGAAATCAATGAGATTAAGTATGAGAAAGTCCCGATTGAAGTTGAATTACTTAGGATACTCGATCTATCACATGAGACAAGGAAGTCCGTATAAGACCAAGCCAAGGCATGGCATCGGCAATCAAGCAAGTTATCATGTAAGACCAAGACAAGTCTTGGCATTGAAGAGTTATTATGAGATGAAGACCCATATAAGCCCAAGCCAAGGCATGGCATTAGTGAGTCTCCATGTAAACATGTCATGTAAGTCCAAGACAAGTCTTGGAATTGAAAAGCTATCATGAGATAGAGATCCCATGTAAGTCGAAGCCAAGGCATGGCATTGGTGAGTAATAAGGAAGATTTCATGTAAGTCCAAGCCAAGGCTCGGCATTAACCCATTCATGAGTAAAGATACCAAGTAAGACCATGTCAAGACATGGCAATGGTAAGTCCCCAATGGAACACACAAGGAAGACTTCGTGTAAGTCCGTGTCAAGACATGGCATTGATACCAAGTTGAGAGATCCCATGTAAGACCATATCTAGGGTATAGCTTTGTCATCGAGATATTTGTGAGATGAGATTCAGTATCCTCAGTTATTCATAGTAATTCATCGGGCAAAAGAGTAAAGAATAAATGGGAAAGCAAGAAAGTTAAGCAAGTAAAGCTATTATCAAAGTATGCTAGTCAAAGTTGACTAAGAGTATTATTCATGTTATGAATGATGAAGTTAAGATTATGCTTACCTTAACAGAGTATGCTAATCTATATGATTAAGTGATACAGGTACCTTGTTTACCTTACAAGCACGAGACTAGTAAGTACCATGATAAGTGTCAAAATCATTAAGAGTAAGTAAGCTCAAGCATGTGAACTTAGCAATGCCTTTGCTTATGATGAATGAGTATGTTAAGTATATATATATATACATTGTTATATGCATTACTTGCAAACTTACTAAGCGGAATGCTTACGTCTTTAATTCATTCTTTCCATGTAGTCCTGCCAAGCTAATCTTTTGGATCATCGTCATCGGAGCTCGGAGCACACTATCAATCGCTATTTTGGTATAGCCAAGTTGTTTATATTAAGTATGGCATGTATAGGAAGCATTTCATTTTGAGTTATGTTTTAGAATTAGCCAAAGTGTTGGCTATCAAGCTTAGTGTTCTTTTTGTATATGGCCAAAGAGAAGGGTCATGAATGATTAAGTATGTATGTTTTTATCTATCAATGAAGTATGCATCCTTGTTCATGTTAGATGTAATACTTGAGTTATTGAATTGAGTATTGGGTTGATCTTGATCTCAGGGTGGCAATTGGCTTGGAAAATAGCCTCTAGGTGCCCACACGGATAGACACACGGGCGTGTGTCTAGGTCGTGTGTCCCTTGCACATTAGTGTTTTAAGTCAGAATAGACCACGAGCTAATCACACGGCCGTTTGTTTAGGCCGTGTGTGACACACGATTAACACATGAGCGTGTGCCCTGGCCGTGTGAAGTCTGCACCTTGCCCTTGTAATTTGAATTGCCACACGGCTGAAGTACACGGGCGTGTGTATGGACCGTGTGGATAAGTCAGAATGCCAAAGTTTAATACACACGCCAAAGCCACGGGCGTGTCAAGGCCATGTGAAATTAGTCAGTGTCGACCACGGGTGGAAGACACGGGCATGTCTTAGGGGTACACGGGCGTGTCCCAAGTCACATGGGCGTATGATGTAACACCCCTAACCCGTGTCCGTCGCCGGATTAGGGTTACGGGTATTACCATGTAAGTTAAAACTTCAGTTCACTCGATTAAATCTTAGTTGATCATCTTTATCAAATAATTTAATTATAGACAGACAAATCACACATGTGTAACACATACTTAATACATTAATCCAAGTCATATACGATATAATCATCGATGAACATAAAATGACCATGCAATGTATATTACGACATGACGTTATCACATAACAATATAGATTTCATGCACCACATTTATCAAAACGATCTTGATCTATAAAATTTATAACAACTAAACTATTAGTAACTAATTAATTAAGTAAGTATACTTCGAATGTCAATGCATAATACTTCCTATTAAGACCAATTTCATATGGCATAAAACCTATTTCCACATAACCGAATATATGCAACTTATTACACATCACATACATACTTATGTATTTGGCCGAATATACAAGGTCTCATTTATAACATTTCATGTTCATTACTCCAAAGACAAACCGAGTTTGGTAGTTTCATGCACTCAATTAAATTAAGCAATCTCACAAGCCAAATATATATATATACATGTATACATCATAGTTATGCACATTTTCCATATTTGACTATGAGCCTAAACAATTAATTCTTTAAACATGTTAACTACATTTGCAACTATCACCTAGGTTTGGCCGAATACACATACACGTATTACTCAATATAATTCATACTTAGAAATCGACTAAAGTTGACACACATACATAAATTCGAATGATGCTCAACTAACACATACCCACCTTGACTTATACATGCAAAGATTAACTTAAATGCCAAACGCTTTGACTAATTTAACACAAACAAAGTGGCATTACAAACAAGCAATCATATAGAACGCATAATACATAAGCTTGAAGTAAAGAAACAACCCATAGACGAATTGTTGAAACCAAACACTTTAATCACATAATCAAGAACAAATAAAACCGAACTTATAATGAATGTTTAAGCCATTTTCGCATGGCTATTATATATATATAAACATAACATCATTCCAACATTTAGCTAGCCTATACATGCCTTTGATTCAAAATAACTAGCTTAAAAGTACCAAAAGGGATGATAGTGTGGTTGACTTCACCAACGATCCTTCGAGCCCGTAGCTTGACCAAAATCTATAAAACGAACAATGAACACACACAAAGTAAGCTCACTAGCTTAGTAAGTCTCAAGCAACTATAAATGTAATGATCATACACTTAAATATTTTAAATCTTCAGCTTATAGAATTGAACATAAATATTTTAATATGTAAAAACAATGTACATAGCCGAATACTAGTAATACCCTTGATTTAAATATTATCACTATATCACCATGAACATATACATTATCAAATCTCATGAATATCATATTTAATCGTATATTCCGAGTCACATGAACACATCTTAGGTATCGATCTCCTATATCTACTTATACATATATGCAAACACTTTCAAACTCTTTCACCATTGATCTTTCCATTTGTAACTGAATCTTCAATGTAATAAGCATGTATATATCTCAATTTCACACACATATAATGTTCATACACATTAATGATAAGCTCAACATTATAAAATAAAATACTTGTAGAATCATCCACTTCATCACATCGTACTTAACTAAAACGATAATAAATTAACTTACTTCATTCCTTACTAATATAGTAGGGTAACTCTTACCCAAGCTTTTAGCACATAGCACTATATATGTGTCACCTTGTTTGATTTTCGGATTCTCCGTTTATAGCATATCACCGGCATTAAGCCTGCTAGACCTGAAGTCTGAAGTTCGAACACCGGCATTAAGCCTACTAGGTAATAAGCCCGAAATAATTCACCGGCACAAGGCCTGTGTAATATCCCGGGTTAGGGGGCTATTTTGTTGTTGCATGTTTTTGCATGTGTTTAGTGTGCTGTGTTGCTATTTCGGTGTTTTAGGGGCTTAATTGTGGGTTAGGAGTGTGCCGGGTAGGTAGGAAAATTTTGGTTTTTGGGTGCTAGGTGAAGGGAGCCGAGGAAGTCAGGGTTTAAGAAAATAAATTGTTGTTTTGTTGCACAAGTAAGGAGCTAGCTTAGTGGCAAAGCATGCGCTACATGGGGAGCTTGGTGTGGCGTCATCTACATGAGGTGGAGGTCCGTGTTCGAGCTGCAGAGTTCCCATTTTGGCTTCTTTTTGGGACGGCATGGAGGAAGAGGTTGAGAGCAATTTGAATTCCTCCTTGGACTTGGTCAAGTGGTGACTTGGATGGTGGAGAGCAAAAAGTGGAGTGTGACTTGGTAAACACATTTGAAATGTGTGGATGTGAGTGCATGGAGGGATATGGCCGAATTTGAGGGAGTGGGGAGTGGGGAAGTGACGGCTTGGTGTGGGAGAGGGGAAGGCCGAATGTACCTTTGCATTTTGGTACATTTTCGGTTTTCTTTTTGGTAAGCAAAAGTGTTCATTTTGGTTTTGTTAGCCGAAATTTTACCAAGGTTTTCTCTCAATTTTCTTCATTTGTTAAAACCGAAATTCCAAGTGAGTTCTCCATCATTTCCTTCACAAACCGAAAGTCCAGGCAACTTTGCTGATTTTGTGCTTTGTTTTTCTCAATTATTTTTGGTAGCCATATGCTCTCTCTCTCCCTTTTCTTTTCATGTAGGTAAGCCGAAACTAGTTTCTTCCTTACTCAAATTCTCTTTTTCTTCTTTAAGCCGTAATAGCCGAATTACTCATTTGTTCCCCTCATTTCTTTGTGCCGAAACCACAACCACTTGCATCTCAAACCTTTGCTTTCTTTTCTTATTCATTATTGCCAAACTTCATCCTCATTTCCTATTTTCTTTTCCTTCCTTCTCCATTTAAAACTGAATATAAATGTGTGTTAAACACTTAGGCCGAATCTCTCCTCTCCTAGTAGTCTCCCTTGGCCGAATCTTTGTGGCTCTCTCTCTATTGTAGTCTTGGCCGAATATCGTAAGTATTGGGGTCTTGCTTCGATCATTTGGGATTGGTAAGTGTTGGACCGAATGGCCATTTCCCTTCTTCTTTTGCTTTGCCGATGTTGGTTAATTAAGAGCCGAATGTGGCCTTGAGGTGGAGAGTTAATCTTTAGTTTTGGAACCGATTTCATTATAGGTCATTCGGATTTTGGATACAATCAAGTGGAGCCTTCGTCCTTTGGTTAACCATTTGGGGTAAGTATTGGTAAGGGCCAGTTCTTCTATTAGTTGATTCTTTTATCTTGTTAAGCCAAGTTAATTAGGGATTAATGGTTCTTCTTATTAGGTGGTGGCCGATTATCAAAAGAACCACTCGTTGGTTCGAGGTTTGGTTGAAACCAAATCATCTTCAAGGTAAGGGATGGATATTGACCCCTTTGGTTAAGTGATGATGGCCGAATGTTATAGATGCCTAACCCCTATGTGTTGGCCGAGTGTAGGAGCTAGTAATCGAGGGACTTAGATCGTTTTCGTTGGGTTTCGAACTCGTATTTACTGTGTGTAAACTAACACACCCATACTTAGTGATATTGTTATTAAACCTGTTTGCCTATTAAAATCATGACAAGATGATGGATTATTGATACCCAAACGGGGTATGTGTACATATCCGGTAAGTCAAGATTGTTATTAGATTACCGATGATCTATATGGTATCATGACTATGTATGTATGTGATATGGGGCATGAGTCAAACATATTAGCATGATATGCATAATTTGTATGATATGCATGATTACATGAGTTGGTTTGTTGATGGGTGATATGAGTGGAGGGGGCAAGTGATGATTTGTGCCGATTTAGCACCAAAGTGTTTTTTGTAACACACTTTGTGACTTTGGGTCACCAAAGGCTTTGGTAGCACATTTGTGTCTTTGGGACACCGCAGGTTGGGCACCTCATTGCGACTTGTCCCCGTGGTTAACACCACCGTGGGTTGGCCCCACTTTGAGATATGGGATCGTCTGCTAGTGATTGGGTATCACACGCGATGGGTTGGCCCCATCATTCGATTATTGTGACTACGGTCACCAGTGCTTTGGTAGCACATTTGTGTCTTTGGGACACCGTGAGGTTGGGCACCTCATTGCGACTTGTCCCCGTGGTTAACACCACCGTGGGTTGGCCCCACTTGAGATATGGGATCGTCTCACTAGTGATTGGGTATCACACGATGGGTTGGCACCATCAATTGATTTGTGACTACGGTCACGGTGCTTTGGTAGCACATTTGTGTCTTTGGGACACCAAAGTTGTTTTGGTAACACATTGTGACTATACGTCACCGGTGGTTTGGCACCACCAAAGTGGTTTGGTACCACACGGGGTAGAAAAAGGAGATACGGATGGTTAGGATCGGGTTGCATTAATTATGTTGCTATGTATGATGTGTGTTAGCATGTTGTTTCATCGGGAGCGGGATTTATGCATCGAGTCACTCGACTCACCCTCTCCTTTGACATTTCAGTGACCCGTAGACGCGACATGGAGTGGGTGGACTCGGGTGCACATGCCATGCTTTAATAAAAGTTTTGTCTCGACTATTCACTTTGGGTACTTTAGCTTACTTATTTTGATTTGAGATTTAATTTGGATTTGTAAAAGGCCTTTAAATTATGCTTTTTGATGGTTATGTTTTAATTAGATTCGCAACCTGCTTAACAAATAACTTGGTATGAAATTTTACTAAAATTTGGTAAGATAATGTTTTCAAAATTATCACGCAGTGTGTTTTAAACTATACCATCGGGTATCTCACTATGCTTTGCTATAACGTAAACACAAATGAGCTTCAAACCAACTCGATTTTCTACTAAGTCTAAAATGTTTCGAAATAGTACTAAGAAACTATTGGAAATGCTAAAGGAAATCAACTCGTTTTTAACAATATACTTAGGATAAGTTTTCAAAATCTAATCAAACAGGCCTACTCAAATTTTCTTCAAGTTCACTATGTTTTCGCCCGCTTTTAAACGAAAAAAAAAATCTGATCACTCCAAGACGTTTTTCCCGTAACATACCAGATTCGGGCGTGGTGGCTTGTCCCAGCTTTGGGGTGTTACAATTGTGGTATCGAGCTAAGTTCAAAGGCTTCTACTGTGGGCCCGAGGCCCAAAATGTTTTCAAAAAGGTTGTTTTGTTAGTCTTTATTCTTAAAGTATGGTTTGAAAGGCATGGCACCGAGTCTCCTGCACCAGGTCGCCTGTAAGTACCCCTGTACTATTGCTTGTGAATTGATTGGATGTGATATGATTTAATGAATAGCAATATTATACTACTTTAGAGATTGAAATCGATAGGATTCTCGTGAACTCATGAGAACAAATCCTCTTAAAATATTCATAAGACTTGCTTTTAAACAAGTGGAATAAATATCGATGCATAAAAAATTCTTAATCGATACGTAGAAAGATTAGTCATGAGCGCTAGAGGTGGACGTGGTCGTGGACGAGGTCGTGGTAGGATGACGCTTTACGAGCCCGTAGGATCCGGGTCGTGGTTCGTAAAATGAGATACCGGCCCGCCGCCACCGGAGGTGGTGAGTTCCAAGATCGATCGGGACGACGCAGCGTCACAGCGCGATCTTTGCGAGTGTTAGAAAGGGTAGCGAGGAGTTGGTGGTGGCGCGGGAGTTAGGAAATTGCATTCTGGCGACTTCGGGCAAATGGGGCCAATTCTTCCGAGGTGTTTCGGTGTTGCTCCCAAAGACTCTGAATATTGGCTGGAGGCAACCGAGCGGATCATGGATGATCCGGACTTGACACCAAGAGAAGTCAAGGGCATCGTGACGCTTCTCCGTGATGAGTCATATCGGTGGTGGCTCACGGTTCGAGACAAAGTGGCGGCAGAGAGGATCTAACATGGGATTATTTCAGTATAAAGCATATCAAAGGAAATACATCGGAGCTAGTTATATCGACTCCCAGCGAAAGGCTTTTCTGAGGCTTGTTCAGGGGAGTAAATCGGTTGCTGAGTACGAGGCTGAGTTCCTGAAGCTGAGTAGGTATGCCAGGGGCATTGTGGCCACTGAGCATGAGAGGTGTGTTCGTTTCGAGGATGGTCTGCGAGACGACTTGAGGCTGCTGATTGCTCCTCAGCAGGAGCGCGAGTTTGCTGTCTTAGTTGAGAAGGCTAAGGTAGCCGAGGGTGTTAAGGAGTCAGTGAGACAGGGCATGGATAGAAATAGGCATAAGAGGAGCTTTGGGTCTTCTGGATCGTCGGGTAATCCGCAGAAGAGGGCTAGACCGAGTGGGCCGAACCAGCCTGCTAGGTTTGTTGTTTGCTAGGCGTGGACCGTCGCAGCAGTGTGATCGGTCATGGAAAATCTCATTGGGGTGGTTGCTGGACTGGAGGAAAAGGTTGCTTCGAGTGTGGTTCTCTGGAGCACCGGGTGAGGGACTGTCCGCGTAGGTTGGCCGTGATTCATCCGAGAGTCGTGGCCGTAATCGGGCCTCGTTCGGTAATGGACCGCCACCGCAGAGGGGCCGTGGTAATGGCGCAGGTGGTAATGGTTCTGGTCGGGCCGTGGAGCACCGCGCAGAGGTGCGGTAGTTCGATGCTAGACGGCTGGATTAGTGTATCTTTGCGGCGCGCCGGAGGAGGGCGACGCACCGGACGTCATAACCGTGACGTTTGATTTTTGGTTCTCCTTATACCGCTTTGATTGATGTGGGTTCAACGCACTCTTATGTTGCCGTGAGTATAGTAGAGACCATGGATTTAGACTCGAGATATCTTTTAGGCGTATGACCGTGATTAGCCCTCTAGGTCACTCAGTAGTAGTAGATAAACCGTTTAGAGAGGTACCCTTAGAACTCCAAGGGGTAGTGTTCACGCCGATCCGATGGAGCCGCCGTTTGGGGAGTTCGATCCGATTCTTGGGATGGATTGGTTGGTCAAGTACCAAAGCGAGGTTGGATTGCGCGCCAAGCGCATGGTTCTTAAGACGGTTGAGGGTGAAGAGGTGGCTATGATAGGTAATAGGAGAGATTACTTATCTAATGTGGTATCCGCTCTGAAAGCGGAGAAGATGGTCGAAGGGTCATGTGAAGCATATGTAGTTCATGTGTATGCCTTGGAGGCTAAAGAGGCTCATTGTGGAGAAGGTTCGCATCTTTAAGGATTTTGCCGATGTGTTTCCCGAGAAGCTTAGGGTTTGCCGCCGATCGCGAGGTAGAGTTCGGAATAGATCTATTACCGGATCTGCGCCAAATGTCTATTGCTCCGTATAGGATGGCGCCAAAGGAGTTGGTGGAGCTTAAGGCTCGATCCGTGGAGTTATTGGATAGAGGTTTCATCAGGCCAAGTGTTTCGCCATGGGGCGCGCCGGTACTCTTTGTCAAGAAGAAAGATGGCACGATGCGGATGTGTATAGACTACCGCCAGTTGAATAAGCTGACGATTAAAAACAAGTATCCGCTGCCCGCGGATAGACGATTTGTTTGATCACCGAGGGGTGCCGCGCGGTATTCTCGAAGATCGACTTGAGGTCCGGTATCACCGCTTAAGAGTTAAGGAGGCTGATATCCATAAAACAGCGTTTCGGACTCGGTATGGGCACTACGAATTCTGGTAATGCCATTCGGGTTGACTAACGCACCGGCAGCATTTATGGATATGATGAATAGGGTGTTTCAACAATTATCTGGATCAGTTCGTCGTGGTTTTCATAGACGACATCTTGGTGTACTCTGGCGACGTATGAGAGCATGATAAGCATTTGCAGTGGTGTTGCGATTTTGAGGAAAAGCGAATTCTATGCTAAGTTCGGTAAGTGCGAGTTCGCTTAGAGAAGTGACTTTCTTGGGTCATGTAGTGTCGGTGAGGGATTCGAGTAGATCCTCGTAAGATTGAGGCGCTTTTGGATTGAAGCCGCCTAGGTCGCTGGTCGAGATTCGAGTTTTCTGGTTTGGCCGGATACTACCAAAGGTTTGTTGAGGGTTTCTCGTTGATAGCAGCTACCGATGACCAAGTTGCTGAGGAAAGAAGTTCCGTTTGTATGGACTGAGAAACAGCAGGAAAGCTTCGATAAGTTAAAGAAGATTTTGACTGAGGCTCCGGTTCTAATTCAACCTGAGGCTGGTAAGGAATTCACAGTCTATTGCGATGCATCACATACGGGCTTGGGTTGTGTGCTGATGCAAGAAGGTAAGGTTGTGGCTTACGCTTCTCGACAGCTGAGGCCACATGAGGTCAACTATCCGACGCACGATTTGGAGCTAGCGGCTGTGGTCTTCGCTTTAAAGATTTGGAGGCACTACTTATACGGGAGAGATCGATAGTCTACACGCATCATAAGAGTCCGAAGTATCTACCGACTCGTAAGGATTTGAATTTGAGGCGCCGCAGATGGGTTGAGTTGTTTGAAAGATTATGACTGCTCGATTGAGTATCATCCGGCAAGGCTAACGTGGTGGCGAACGCGTTGAGCCGTAAGGTCGCTTTCGGACTTAAGAGCATTGTTTGCCCATTTGAGTTTGTATGACGACGGGAGTATTCTCGCAGAGTTGCGTGTTGCCTACTTGGGTTGAGCGGATCGAGAGAAACAGTTAGAGGATGTGATTCTAAGTGCGCGAAGGTTGCAAGTGCGAGAATGGTGGTGTGGATGGTTACACCGTCTAGTGACGAGGTTCTGTGGTTTTCGTGGTAAGGCTTGTATGCCTAAAGATGTTGAGTCGAGGCAGAAAGATTCTTCAGGGCGCACATAGCGCCTCCTTATGCTATGCATCCCGGAGGTAGTAAGATGTATAGGGATCTTAGAGAGCGCTTTTGGTGGCCTCGCTTGAAGAAAGAGGTGACAGAGTTTGTTGGGAAGTGTCGACTTGTCGCAGGTCAAGGCCGAACATCGCTTGCCGTCGGGTTGCTTCACTGTGAAGATTCCTCGATGGAAGTGGGAAAGGATAACCATGGATTTCGCCGGTGGGTTACCGCTTACGCCAAGCAAGAAGGATTCGGTTGGGTAGTGGTGGATCGACCGACTAAATCACCTCACTTTATTCCGGTGAGGGTTGACTACTTACTTGAAGCTAGCGAAGCTATATGTGTCGAGATAGTGAGGTTGCACGGCGTGCGCCTCGATCATCTCGGATAGGGATCCCGATTCACGCCAAGGTTCGGAAAGCGTTGCATCAAGCTCGAGTACTCGTTTGAATTTCAAAGACAGCCTTTTCACCCGCAAATCGACGGTCAATCGTAAAGGGTCATTCGTGTCTTAGAGGATATGCTTTGAGAGGTTGTATCTTGGATTTGAGAGGTAGTTGGGAGGAGTTTTTGCCATTAGTGAGTTTGCCTACAACAACAGCTTACTGCGAGCATCGAGGATGGCACCGTATGAGGCGTTGTATGGTAGGAAGTGTCGCTCACCTACGTGTTGGACGGAGTTAGGTGAACGTCGCTTGTTGGGACCCGAGTTGGTTGCTGAGACCGAAGACAAGGTTAAGTTGATTCAGTCTAGATTGAAGGAAGCTTGGACCGGCAGAAGTCTTATGCCGATCTTAAGCGAAGAGATATAGAGTTCGCCGTGGGGATCGAGTGTTCTGAAGGTCTCGCCTGGAAGAAGGTGTTGAGGTTCGGGAAGAAAGGCAAGCTAAGTCCGAGGTTCATTGGGCCGTATAAGGTTCCGAGATGAGTTGGACCAGCGGGCGTGATCGCCTTGAGTTGCCGCCAGAGCTTAGTCGATTCACGACGTATTCCACGCTTCGATGCTTCGACGTTATCGCCGATCCGTCGCATGTGGTAGCAAAGGAAGAGATCGAGGTAAATCCAGATTTGACCATGGAGGAGGAACCCGTGCGATTCTTGATCGGGATGTGAAGGTTCTGCGTAAGAAGTCTGTGCCTTTGGTTAAGGTTCTTTGGCGGAATCATGGCGTAGAAGAAGCTACGTGGGAACCCGAGGATATGATGAGACAAAGAATACCCGCAACTCTTTTGATCGTAATTTCGAGGTCGAAATTATTTTTAAGGGGGTAGAACCGTAATATCCCTGTTAGGGGCTATTTTGTTGTTGCATGTTTTTGCATGTGTTTAGTGTGTTTGTGTTGCTATTTCGGTGTTTTAGGGGCTTAATTGTGGGTTAGGAGTGTGCACAGGTAGGTAGGAAAATTTTGGTTTTTGGGTGCTAGGTGAAGGGAGCCGAGGAAGCTGGGGTTTAAGAAAATAAATTGTTGTTTTGTTGCACAAGTAAGGAGCTAGCTTAGTGGCAAAGCATGCGCTACATGGGGAGCTTGGTGTGGCGTCATCTACATGAGGTGGAGGTCCGTGTTCGAGTCACAGAGTTCCCATTTTGGCTTCTTTTTGGGACGGCATGGAGGAAGAGGTTGAGAGCAATTTGAATTCCTCCTTGGACTTGGTCAAGTGGTGACTTGGATGGTGGAGAGCAAAAAGTGGAGTGTGACTTGGTAAACACATTTGAAATGTGTGGATGTGAGTGCATGGAGGATATGGCCGAATTTGAGGGAGTGGGGAGTGGGAAGTGACGGCTTGGTGTGGGAGAGGGAAGGCCGAATGTACCTTTGCATTTTGGTACATTTTCGGTTTTCTTTTTGGTAAGCAAAAGTGTTCATTTTGGTTTTGTTAGCCAAATTTTACCAAGGTTTTCTCTCAATTTTCTTCATTTGTTAAAACCGAAATTCCAAGTGAGTTCTCCATCATTTCCTTCACAAACCGAAAGTCCAGCAACTTTGCTGATTTTGTGCTTTGTTTTTTCTCAATTATTTTTGGTAGCCATATGCTCTCTCTCTCCTTTTCTTTTCATGTAGGTAAGCCAAAACTAGTTTCTTCCTTACTCAAATTCTCTTTTTCTTCTTTAAGCCGTAATAGCCGAATTACTCATTTGTTCCCCTCATTTCTTTGTGCCGAAACCACAACCACTTGCATCTCAAACCTTTGCTTTCTTTTCTTATTCATTATTGCCGAAACTTCATCCTCATTTCCTATTTTCTTTTCCTTCCTTCTCCATTTAAAACCGAATATAAATGTGTGTTAAACACTTAGGCCGAATCTCTCCTCTCCTAGTAGTCTCCCTTGGCCGAATCTTTTGTGGCTCTCTCCTATTGTAGTCTTGGCCGAATATCAGTAAGTATTGGGGTCTTGCTTCGATCATTTGGGATTGGTAAGTGTTGGACCGAATGGCCATTTCCCTTCTTCTTTTGCTTTGCCGATGTTGGTTAATTAAGAGCCGAATGTGGCCTTGAGGTGGAGAGTTAATCTTTAGTTTTGGAACCGATTTCATTATAGGTCATTCGGATTTTGGATACAATCAAGTGGAGCCTTCGTCCTTTGGTTAACCATTTGGGGTAAGTATTGGTAAGGGCCAGTTCTATTAGTTGATTCTTTTATCTTGTTAAGCCAAGTTAATTAGGGATTAATGGTTCTTCTTATTAGGTGGTGGCCGATTATCAAAAGAACCATTGTTGGTTCGAGGTTTGGTTGGAAACCAAATCATCTTCAAGGTAAGGGATGGATATTGACCCCCTTTGTTAAGTGATGATGGCCGAATGTTATAGATGCCTAACCCTATGTGTTGGCCGAGTGTAGGAGCTAGTAATCGAGGGACTTAGATCGTTTTCGTTGGGTTTCTGAACTCGTATTTACCAGGTGTGTAACTAACACACCCATACTTAGTGATATTGTTATTAAACCTGTTTGCCTATTAAAATCATGACAAGATGATGGATTGTTGGATACCCAAACGGGGTATGTGTACGTATCCGGTAAGTCAAGATTGTTATTAGATTACTTGATGATCTATATGGTATCATGACTATGTATGTATGTGATATGGGGCATGAGTCAAACATATTAGCATGATATGCATAATTTGTATGATATGCATGATTACATGAGTTGGTTTGTTGATGGGTGATATGAGTGGAGGGGCAAAGTGATGATTTGTGCCGACGTGAGCACCAGTGTTTTGGTAACACACTTTGTGACTTTGGGTCACCGAAAGCTTTGGTAGCACATTTGTGTCTTTGGGACACCGGAGGTTGGGCACCTCATTGCGACTTGTCCTCGTGGTTAACACCACCGTGGGTTGGCCCCACTTTGAGATATGGGATCGTCACTAGTGATTGGGTATCACACGATGGGTTGGCCCCATCATTCGATTATTGTGACTACGGTCACCAGTGCTTTGGTAGCACATTTGTGTCTTTGGGACACCAGAGGTTGGGCACCTCATTGCGACTTGTCCCCGTGGTTAACACCACCGTGGGTTGGCCCCACTTGAGATATGGGATCGTCTCGCTAGTGATTGGGTATCACACGATGGGTTGGCACCATCAATTGATTTGTGACTACGGTCACGGTGCTTTAGTAGCACATTTGTGTCTTTGGGACACCAGTGTTTTGGTAACACATTGTGACTATACGTCACCGTGGTTTGGCACCACCAAAGTGGTTTGGTACCACACGGGTAGAAAAAGGAGATACGGATGGTTAGGATCGGGTTGCATTAATTATGTTGCTATGTATGATGTGTGTTAGCATGTTGTTTCATCGGGAGCGGGATTTATGCATCGAGTCACTCGACTCACCCTCTCCTTTGACATTTCAGTGACCCGTAGAGCGCGGACATGGAGCTCGGGTGGACTCGGGGTGCACATGCCATGCTTTAATAAAAGTTTTGCTCCGACTATTCACTTTGGGTACTTTAGCTTACTTATTTTGATTTGAGATTTAATTTGGATTTGTAAAAGGCCTTTAAATTATGCTTTTTGATGGTTATGTTTTAATTAGATTCGCAACCTGCTTAACAAATAACTTGGTATGAAATTTTACTAAAATTTGGTAAGATAATGTTTTCAAAATTATCACGCATGATGTGTTTTAAACTATACCATCGGGTATCTCACTATGCTTTGCTATAACGTAAACACAAATGAGCTTCAAACCAACTCGATTTTCTACTAAGTCTAAAATGTTTCGAAATAGTACTAAGAAACTATTGGAAATGCTAAAGGAAATCAACTCGTTTTTAACAATATACTTAGGATAAGTTTTCAAAATCTAATCAAACAGGCCTACTCAAATTTTCTCCAAGTTCACTATGTTTTCGCCCGCTTTTAAACGAAAAAAAAAATCTGATCACTCCAAGACGTTTTTCCCGTAACATACCAGATTCGGGCGTGGTGGCTTGTCCGAGTTTGGGGTGTTACAGCCTGCTAGGCTCGAAGCTCGAATATCAACACTATTAACCATTCAATTCGCATTACTTAGTGCTAAATTCACAAACATTTCGTATACTTCATATTTCTTTCACATATCAGATCGAACTTACTTATTCACATTACATTAAACAACATAAAGTCAATCCAATAATATACCACCACATTCGGCCATCACATAGATTTATACTCAAAATTATCAAATATCATCATTTACCATGTTCATAATTAATTCTTTAACATATATTTGCTTAAGGACTTACTTCGACTATCGGCGGACAACGTAGACCGGCTATTCGATAACCTTCGCCTTTCCCCGATCCAAATCCGTTTTTCTTTGTTCTTGATCTAAACACATTAAAATTTAGCTCATTCAAGCACATTTCATCTCAATTTAGTCCCAAAACACATAAACAGGCAAATTACCATTTTACCCCTAATGTTTCACATTTTTACAATTTAGTCCTATTTGCATAAAACACAAAATACACAAAATTCCACTATACTACTCAAGGGCCGAATATTCATAGGGACTATACAAGTCTATTTCTTTCATTTATTTTGCATTTTAGCCCCTCAAAAATTTACTCTTTGTAATTTAGTCCTAAATACTCAAATTCACTAAAATTTCCAACACAAAACATGCTAATCCTTAACATAACTTTAATATAACATCATCAAACATCAAAAACTACAATAACATGACAATGGCCGAACATCAAACATGCTCAAATTTAAAAATTCTAACATGGGTCAACTAATGTTCTAAGCAACGATCTCAAAAACATAAAAATTAACAAAAACCAAAATCAAACTAACCTTGAATTTGAGCTTATATGTGCCGAAAATAAAAAGAAATCAGGTTCTTCTTCTTCCTCCAATATTCGGCCAAGAGAAATAAGATGATAATGGCCATTTCATTTGTTTTATTTTAACATATAATATGATTTTACTTAATTACTAATATAACCTTTCAAATAAAATAAAACTAATATATAACTTAAGGTTACTTATGTCATATACCACCCACTAACTTAAAAATGGGCTAATTACCTTTTTAATACCCCATATTAGAAAGCCATCATCATTTAAGCACTTTCCACTATAGTATGCAACTTTTACACTTTACGCGATTTAGTCCTTTTTGTTAAATTAAACACTCAAACGATAAAATTTTTATACTGAAACTTTCACACATCATAAATCACATATAATTAGCACCAAAAATAATATTTAAAAATTTTTCTGACTCAGATTAAGTGGTCCCTAACCACCGTTCGATTAGGGTCAAATTCGATCATTACAACTCTCCCCTTTAAGGATTTTTGTCCCCGAAAATCTTACCGTTAAACAAAGTCGGATATTGTTGCCTCATTGAATTCTCAGGCTCCCACGTAGCCTCTTCAACTCCCTGCCGATTCCATAGCACTTTCACTAACGGAATTTTCTTGTTTCTCAACTCTTTCATTTCCCGAGCTAAAATACAAATCGATTCTTCCTCATACGTCATATCGGATCAGATTTCAATCTCAGACGGAACGATCACATGTGACGGATCTGATCTATATCTATGAAGCATCGAAACGTGAAATACGTTGTGTATCTTTTCTAATTCAGAGGGCAACTTCAATCTATAAGCAACAGGCCCAATACGTTCGATGATCTCGTATGGTCCGATGAATCTCGGACTTAGTTTGCCTTTCCGACCAAATCGGAGTACTTTCTTCCACGGGGAAACTTTCAAGAATACCCGGTCTCTGACCTGGAACTCAATGTCTTTACGTTTTAAATTAGCGTATGACTTTTGATGATCAGAGGTAGCTTTCAAACTATCTCTGATTATAGCCACTTTCTGTTTCGTCTCTTTAATTAAATCAACCCCGTGTATCTTATTTTCATTGAGCTCGGTCCAGTACAACAGTGTACGACACTTGCGGCCATATAGAGCTTCGTAAGGTGCCATTTTGATACTAGATTGAAAACTATTATTATAAGCAAATTCAATCAAAGGTAAGTATCTTTCCCATGTACCTTCAAACTCAAGGACGCAACATCTCAACATGTCCTCAAGTATCTGAATGGTTCGTTCAGACTGACCATCTGTCTGCGGATGAAAGGTTGTGCTAAAGTGGAGTTTAGTACCTAAAGCATCTTGCAACTTCTTCCAAAATCGCGATGTGAATCTCGGATCTCTGTCTAAAATAATGGAACTCAGCACACCATGTAATCTCACAATTTGAGATACATACAACTCAACAAGTTTATCGAGCGAATAGTCTGCATGCGACCCAGGCACAAAGTGAGCCGGTTTGGTCGATCTATCCACTATAACCTGATCGCATCTTTCTTGCTCTTTCGGTGTCGTAGGCAAACCGGATACAAAATCCATAGTGATTCTATCTCATTTCCATTCGTATCATGATCGGTGAAGTAACCTGAAGGCACTTGATGCTCGGCTTTTACTTGCGACAAATTAAACACTTTGAAACAAATTCGGATATATCCCGTTTCATGCCGTGCCACCAATAGAACTGCTTTTAAATCATTATACATTTTCGTATACCCGGATGTACCAATAGTCGACTATTATGAGCCTCGTTCAAAATCATCTGAATCAAATCCACATTCCTCGGAATACATATTCGGCCTTTGAAGTTCTAACAATCATTTGCATCAATTCAAACTCGACTGCATCATTTTCTGCCATCGAACTCGTTTAGCAATCATATCTTTGTCAATTTTCTGTGCATCACAAATTTGTTTGAATAAACATCGGTCTTGCTTTCATCTCGCTATGATCGAACCATCCCCGCACATAACCATATGTGCGCTCAATGCACGGAGAGCAAACAATGATTTTCGACTTAAGGCATCCGCAAATAACGTTAGCTTTCCTGGATGGTAGTCAATCACTAATTCATAGTCCTTCAACAGCTCTAACCATCTGCGTTGTCTCAAGTTCAAATCTTTTTGGGTCATCAAGTACTCAGACTTTTGTGATCTGAATAAACATGACATTTCTCACCGAATAAGTAATGACACCAAATTTTCAATGCGAAAACAATGGCTGCTAATTCCAGATCATGAGTCGGATAATTTCTTTCATGAGGCTTCAATTGTCTCGAAGCATAGGCTATGACTTTGCCTTCCTGCATCAAAATGCAACCCAAACCATTCAAAGAAGCATCACTAAAAAAATAAATTCTTTATCCGATTCAGGCTGAGCTAGCACTGGAGCTTCGGTCAAAAGGACTTTCAACTGATCGAAGCTTTTCTGACACTTTTCTGACCATTCAAATTTAACGCCTTTCTGTAATAGATTTGTCAATGGGGTAGATATTATAGAAAAACCTTTCACAAATCGTCTGTGGTAACCCGCAAGTCCTAGAAAACTTCGAATTTTAGAAACATTCTTCGGTGGTTTCCAATCAAGTATAGCCGATATTTTATTCGGATCAACCCGAATGCCTGATGCTGAAACGACATGCCCCAAAAAGCTGACTTCCTTCATCCAAAATTCACGCTTACTAAACTTTGTATACAACTGTCGATCTCGCAAAGTTTGTAGCACCAATCTCAAATGCTAGGCATGCTCAGTTTCATCTCTAGAGTAGATCAGGATATCATCTATAAACACTACCACAAACAGATCCAAATACTGTCTGAAAATTCGATTCATCAAATCCATAAAAACTGCAGGTGCACTAGTAAGTCCAAAAGGCATAACCAGAACTCAAAATGTCGAGACCTCGTCCGAAATGCGCTCTTTGACACATCGTAATCTCGACTCATGAATCGATAATAACCCGATCTCAGATCTATTTTCGAAAACACTGAAGCCCCTTTCAACTGATCAAATAATTCATCAATCCGAGGCAACGGGTATTTATTCTTTATTGTCACCTTATTTAATCGCCAATAATCAATACACATTCACATAGTCCCATCTTTCTTTTTCACAAATAGAATCGGGTGCACCCTAAGGAGAAAAGCTCGATCGTGCAAAGCCCCTATCATCACAACTCTTGCAATCGTGCTTTCAACTTTTTAATTCGATGAGGTGCCATCGATGCGGAGCTATTGAAATCGGAGTCGTCCCAAGACTAACTCAATACCAAACTCTATTTCTCGAATCAAGCAGAAACCTAGTAATTCTTCAGAAACACATCCGGGTATTCACACACAACCGATGCGGATTCAATGCGCTTTCAGACACTTTATTATCCAACACATAGGCCAAGTAAGCTTCACATCCTTTTCTCACATACTTACGAGCTAACATCGAGGATATTACTACCGGTAACCCACTCAGATCATTAGATTCAACCTGGATGATCTCACCGTCCTGGCATCTCAAATCAATAACCTTTCTTTTGCAATTCACCACTGCGTCATGCAAAGTTAACCAGTCCATTCCTAAAATTATGTCGAACTCGTCGAAAGGTAACAACATTAAATCAGCTGGAAAGCAGAAATCCCGAATCATCAGCGGGCAACCTTTACACACTTTATCAACGAGTACACATCGACCCAAGGGGTTGGACACACGAATCACAAACTCAGTAGACTCCACAGGCATAGTCTTACTGGATACTAGAGTTTCACACACATACAAATGAGTCGAACCAGGATCAATCAATGCAATCACAGTAGTATCATAAAGTGTGAAAGTACCGGTAATGACTTCTGGGGAAGAAGCATCCTCTCTGGCACGTATAGCATAAGCTCTAGCTGGTGCTCAAGCCTCTAATCGAACTGCAGTGTCCTTCGTTCCTCTCTCGATCGCCACCTACATTCCACAGATATGCGGGTGGTCTGCCTCGTGCTAACGCGTTGCTCGGTTTAGTATTCTGAGCCGTATTTTACTTGGCTAGCATCGGCCACTCTCTAATAAAATAGACCGACGGTCCACATTTAAAGCAGGACCGATCATGGAATCTACAACTCCCACAATGCCATTTTCCACAATGCTTGCACTCAGCCCGGTTCTGCTGAACATTGCCAACACTAGCCATCGAAGTGGCTCGGGAACCACCAGTAGGTCGATCTCGTCTAGACAGTGCAGAAGTAGCTTTATGTCGGCCAAGTCATCTTTGAACTTCTTAGGCGCGGTATGGAAAGTCTTACTCGATGATCTTTTACGAGTGTCTCTAGCTTCTATTTCAGCCTTTCTTTTCTCTCTTCCAAGCTCTTCAGCTTTGCAAGCTCGCTCGACAAGTACCACGAACTCTTTGATCTCAAGAATGCCCACAAGCAACTTTATGTCTTCATTCGACCGTCTTCAAATCTTTTGCACATAATGGCTTCAGTTGATACACACTCTAGGGCATATCGGCTCAATCTGACAAACTTCCGCTCATATTCTATCACAGTCATACGACCACTTTTAGTTCCGTAAATTCTTTTCGCTTCGATCGATGAATCTCTCGATCGATATATTTCTTACGAAACTCGATCCGGAAGAAATCCCAAGTCACTTTTTCTTCGGAACCACCGATACTAGTGTATTCCACCACTGATGATATGCAAGTGTCCCAAGTAGAGATATAGCACACTTCGCATTCATCCGGAGTACGGATAGCTCATCAAGTACCCGAATAGTGTTATCAAGCCACATCTCAGCTCGCTCTGCATCATCATCATCATTAGCTTTGAATTCTTCGGCCCCATATTTCCTAATTTTAACAACGTGAGGCCTACTAGATCTCATCGGATCTATCATCGGAGGTGCGGAAGGTGTCGGAGTTGGATTATTCGGAGGTGGAGGTTGTTGTACAGCCAAATTAGTCTTAATGAACTGGGTGAACCATTCATTCATCATCTGGTAGAAGGCTTGCTTAGCCTGCCCTTCATGGCTACCTGAAACAGGTCGAGAGTCTACCACACGATCCATGTGTACGATCAGCGCTACACTCTCTACATCATCCGCTACTGCTCTGTCAGATCCATTTACTATATAAAACATAGTTTGAAATGTCAGAAGTCACCACACTATCGTATATATAATAAAGGCATGTATAGCTAGACTCACACGCGCTACGGTAGTCCTAGAATCGACTAAACTGTAAGCTCTGATACTAATCAAATGTAACATCCCTAACCCGTGTCCGTCGCCGGATTAGGGTTACGGGTATTACCATGTAAGTTAAAACTTCAGTTCACTCGATTAAATCTTAGTTGATCATCTTTATCAAATAATTTAATTATGAACAGACAAATCACACATGTGTAACACATACTTAATACATTAATCCAAGTCATATACGATATAATCATCGATGAACATAAAATGACCATGCAATGTATATTACGACATGACATTATCACATAACAATACAGATTTCATGCACCACATTTATCAAAACGATCTTGATCTATAAAATTTATAACAACTAAACTATTAGTAACTAACTAATTAAGTATACTTCGAATGTCAATGCATAATACTTCCTATTAAGACCAATTTCATATGGCATAAAACCTATTTCCACATAACCGAATATATGCAACTTATTACACATCACATACATACTTATGTATTTGGCCGAATATACAAGGTCTCATTTATAACATTTCATGTTCGTTACCTAGCACAAACCGAGTTTGGTAGTTTCATGCACTCAATTAAATTAAGCAATCTCACAAGCCAAATATATATATACATGTATACATCATAGTTATGCACATTTTCCATATTCGACTATGAGCCTAAACAATTAATTCTTTAAACATGTTAACTACATTTGCAACTATCACCTAGGTTTGGCCGAATACACATACACGCATTACTCAATATAATTCATACTTCAGAAATCGACTAAAGTTGACACACATACATAAATTCGAATGATGCTCAACTAACACATACCTACCTTGACTTATACATGCAAAGATTAACTTAAATGCCAAAACACCTGACTAATTTAACACAAACATTGGCATTACAAACAAGCAATCATATAGAACGCATAATACATAAGCTTGAAGTAAAGAAACAACCCATAGAAGAATTGTTGAAACCAGACACTTTAATCACATAGTCAAGAATAAATAAAACCGAACTTATAATGAATGTTTAAGCCATTTTCGCATGGCTATTATATATATATATAAACATAACATCATTCCAACATTTAGCTAGCCTATACATGCCTTTGATTCAAAATAACTATCTTAAAAGTACCAAAAAGGGATGATAGTGTGGTTGACTTCACCAACGATCCTTCGAGCCCGTAGCTTGACCAAAATCTATAAAACGAACAATGAACACACACAAAGTAAGCTCACTAGCTTAGTAAGTCTCAAGCAACTATAAATGTAATGATCATACACTTAAATATTTTAAATCTTCAGGCTTATAGAATTGAACATAAATATTTTAATATGTAAAAACAATGTACATAGCCGAATACTAGTAATACCCTTGATTTAAATATTATCACTATATCACTATGAACATATACATTATCAAATCTCATGAATATCATATTTAATCATATATTCCGAGTCACATGAACACATCTTAGGTATCGATCTTCTATATCTACTTATACATCTATGCAAACACTTTCAAACTCTTTCACCATTGATCTTTCCATTTGTAACTGAATCTTCAATGTAATAAGCATGTATATATCTCAATTTCACACACATATAATGTTCATACACATTAATGATAAGCTCAACATTATAAAATAAAATACTTGTAGAATCATCCACTTCATCACATCGTACTTAACTAAAACGATATTAAATTAACTTACTTCATTCCTTACTAATATAATAGGCTAACTCTTACCCGAGCTTTTAGCACATAGCACTATATATGTGTCACCTTGTTTGATTTTTGGATTCTCCGTTTATAGCATATCACCGGCATTAAGCCTGCTAGACCCGAAGTCTAAAGTTCGAACACCGGCATTAAGCTTGCTAGGCAATAAGCCCGAAGTAATTCACCAGCACAAGGCCTGCTAGGCAATAAGCCCGAAATAATTCACCGGCACAAGGCCTGCTAGGCTCGAAGCCCGAATATCAACACTATTAATCCATTCAATTCGCATTACTTAGTGCTAAATTCACAAACATTTCATATACTTCATATTTCTTTCACATATCAAACCGAACTTACTTACTCACATTACATTAAACAACATAAAGTCAATCCAATAATATACCACCACATTCGGCCATCACATAGATTTATACTCAAAATTATCAAATATCATCATTTACCATGTTCATAATTAATTCTTTAACATATATTTGCTTAAGGACTTACTTCGACTATCGACGAACAACGTGAGACCATTTATTCGATAACCTTCGCCTTTCCCGATCCAAATCCGTTTTTCTTTGTTCTTGATCTAAACACATTAAAATTTAGCTCATTCAAGCACATTTCATCTCAATTTAGTCCCAAAACACATAAACAAGCAAATTACCATTTTACCCCTAATGTTTCACATTTTTACAATTTAGTCCTATTTGCATAAAACACAAAATACACAAAATTCCACTATACCACTCAAGGGCCGAATACTCATAGGGACTATACAAGTCTATTTCTTTCATTTATTTTGCATTTTAGCCCCTCAAAAATTTATTCTTTGTAATTTAGTTCAAAATACTCAAATTCACTAAAATTTCCAACACAAAACATGCTAATCCTTAACATAACTTTAACATAACATCATCAAACATCAAAAACTACAAGAACATGACAATGGCCGAACAACAACCATGTTCAAATTTAAAAATTCTAACATGGGTCAACTAATGTTCTAAGCAACGATCTCACAAACGTAAAAATTAACAAAAACCGAAATCAAACTAACCTTGATTTGAGCTTATATGTGCCGAAAATAAAAAGAAATCAAGTTCTTGTTCTTCCTCCAATATTCAGCCAAGAGAAATAAGATGATAATGGCCATTTCATTTGTTTTATTTTAACATATAATATGATTTTACTTAATTACTAATATAACCTTTCAAATAAAATAAAACTAATATATAACTTAAGGTTACTTATGTCATATACCACCCACTAACTTAAAAATGGGCTAACTACCTTTTTAATACCCCATATTAGAAAGCCATCATCATTTAAGCACTTTCCACTATAGTATGCAACTTTTACACTTTACGCGATTTAGTCCTTTTTGTTAAATTAAACACTCAAACGATAAAATTTTTATACGAAACTTTCACACATCTTAATTCACATATAATTAGCACCAAAAATAATATTTAAAAATTTTTTAGACTCGAATTTGTGGTCCCAAAACCACCGTTCCGATTAGGGTCAAATTCAGACTGTTACATGTGACCCCTGTTTCGAGGAAAAGTTCCCGATTGAGTTCTGAAAGTTTTCAGATAGGTGCTTAAGGCCTCGTAGGCCCATGAAACGTATGTTTTGATTAATAAAGAGAAGTTTCTATTTTGAAACAAAATTTTACAGCCCGTAAGTACATGTTTACTTAAGTTCACGTATGGTAATGTCTCGTATCCAGTCTCAGTCTAGGACTTGGGTATGGGGTGTTACACACCATATAGCTATCATTTTCACATATCCAAAACACATACTAAAGTCATTCAACTATCAAGCCATATCACATAGCAAGATCTATACATCTCAAAACATCCCAATATTTGCTAGCCTATACATGCCATATTCCAAAAATACAGCTTCCAAAAGTACCAAAATAGATGTCCGATAGTGTGATTGAGTCGCTGACGATCCCCAGATCCGAGATAGCTTTAATAACTCTGTAAAATAGAGGAAAGTTTCACACAGTAAGCTTTAAAGCTTAGTAAGTTCGTAATATAACACAAATAATTCAACAATTCAAATTCAATATGCAAAATTACCAACACCTAGTTAAATTCACCTCAATACTCAATTTTCACCCATACCAAATCCTCACTTTCACACATAATTATATGTTCAATGTAAAAGCATTTACTAAACTACTCAATCTAACTCTTTCCATCATTTATTCACATAACTATCCATTTATCTCATACACAACTTCATCAACCACATAGGTTCTGTACGTACCTGTACCATCACGTATTTAACTACCACATTTATCATTCATTGCTCCAAACCATTACTCATTCAATCTTCTTTAAACATTCGATGAATTCGCACACTCAGTGCCATATAATTAGCCAAAGCCAAAATATTATCGCACACTTAGTTCCATCACATTAAACAGAAAATGTCTCAATATCGCACACACAGTGCCAACTAATATAGTCGATGCTTTCTTTATCTCGCACACTTAGTGCCGATCATCATTGTATCATTTCTATTTACGCACACTTAGTTCCATATAACTTAAAATCACATCTCACATTTTCCAAATTACCTACTCACATTTCCATTCATTTCAATACATAAAAACATCGTTTAAACCACATGTATTATACACGAACTTACCTCGAACGTAGAAACACAATACAAGTCGATCAATCGAGCACCTTGTTCTTGCCTTGATCTAAGTCCAAATTTCTCTTTTCTTGATCTATACATATTCAAAGTTAGCTCATTCATTCACCAAATCATTCAATTTAATCCAAATATACATATTTAGGGCATTTTACAAAATAGCCCTCACATTTTGACATTTTAGTCCCTTGTAACATCCCGGTTTGGACCCTAGTCGTAACAGTGGTTTGAGACAACAAATCCGAGGTCATAATGATAATTTAATATTATTTTCTGTGTGAATGGTATGTGACTTAGTCTATGTGAAAATTCTGTGTGATAATTTGATCGTTTGTGTGCCGAATTAAGAGAAAGGGCATAATTGCATAGAGTGTAAAATGTTGTGTGCTGATTTGTGAGTACTTAAGTGCTGTGGCTTTGTAAAGGTGGAGGCCTTATATGGCAAATAAGCCATCATTGAGTTAGTGGATGGTGGAATGTCATGATAACCATTATATATGTTTGTCTTATATGATTATTAAATGGGTAAATGGGTAATTAAATAATTATGTTATTAGTTAAAAAAACAAACAAGTATGATAGTGGATTTTATTCATCCATCTATCACCGAAAATTTTAAAGAAAAGAAAGAACAAAAGCTTTCAAATTTTCGGCACATACAAGCTTAAATTCAAGGTTAGTTTTTGATCTATTTTTGATAATTTCTACATTTTCGTAATCGTTGCTTCGTGCTCTAGCTAACCCATGTTGTAATTTTGTGAATTGATGACGTTTTTGTGATGAGTCAATGATGAACATTTGAGCTATGTGCTAGTTGATAGTAAAATATGAGAACTTGGTGTTGGATTAACATGTGTTGTTTTTAAATTTTTGGTGAATTTAACTAATTAGGGCTAAATTGAGAAAATAGCATTTTGAAGGACTAAAGTGTGATATAAATGAAATGTGTGGGTTTGTATGGACTTTAGTAAAATTTGGCTAAGCTTGTGCTAAGAGAAATCAAGTGAATTTGATGATTTTGTGAAATAAGGACTAAAGTGTTGAAATGTGAAAATGTGAGGGTTATTTTGTAAAATGCTTTAAATATATGTGTTGGGACTAAAATGAATGAATTGGTGATTGAATGAGCTGAATTTGAATGTATATAGACCAAGAGAGAAGAGGTTCGGATCGAGATCAAGGCAAAGAGAAAGTGCTCGATTAATAGACCATTTCGATATTTTGACATCCGAGGTAAGTTCAGACATATTACATGTAATATATATATAGTTATGTTTAATGCTTGAAATGAGTGGCATGGTATAAATGAATTATGAATGCTATGTGAGAGCTCGATGTTACGTGGCCCTAAGTGTGCGTGATCAGAGATGTAATCGAGATGATTAGGACTGTGTGTGTGAAAGAATATAAGCTTTAGTTTATGGTGGGCACTGTGTGTGCGATACCGATATATAATCAGTTTTGATATAGATGCACTAAGTGTGCGATGTTTACTAAACTTCGGTTAATGATTTGGAGCACTGAGTGTGCAAAATAACCAAAAAAGTTATGAAAATTGATCAAAAAGAAATCAGTGAGTATTTAGTAGCACGAGATCGAAAACTTAGTGTTGGCTAAGGTACGTTCGGAACCTATGTGGTTGATGAAATTATGGTTAAGATCATGAAATGTAAATTGAACATATTAGCTTATATGGTATGGTACATATGTGTTCATGAGATAATCTATGTGATTGTTGGTATAGTATAATGTTTTATGTTACGAACTTACTAAGCTTTAGTAAGCTTATTGTGTGATTTGTTTCTCTACTTTGCAGTGTCAGTAAAGCTAGCTCGGATCTGGGAATCGTCAGCATCTCAGTCACACTATCGGCAATCTATTTTGGGGTATTTTGGAAAGTTGTACATAGTTAAAATATGGCATGTATAGGCTAGTTATTTGAATCATGTTTGGGACTTGTAAGTAGCCATGAGATGTGGCTAAATATGTGCTAGTTTTAGCATGAATGACTTTGATACATATATATATGATGCATCTTTTGGTATGGAATGTGAGTTGAGAAATTGACTTATGAATGGTAACTTTGTGTTGGTAAATGATAGTATGATTTAATAAAATTGAGAATGAATGATGTTTAGTATTGAATGTGTTCAAGTTGTATATGTTAGCTTATAAGTTGGTATGTTTGAAAATGAGATTGTATGAGTTGATAGATTTATCACATGATAGGAAATGGTTGCCAAATTGTGTGTATAAACATGCTTAAGGGTGCTTGTTGTGATTGACCATAGTGGGTGGCATTTTGGCCTTGAAAATGGCCTATAATGTCACACGGCCATGGCACACGGGCGTGCCTAGTGACCGTGGGAACTAAGTCAGGATAGTACACGGCCTTGGCACACGGACGTGCCTACTGCTTAGTAACCGTGTGATTTTTAGCAGATTCGACCACGGCCTGAACACACGGGCGTGCTTAGTGGCCATGGAAGATAAGTCAGTATAGACCACAGGGAGGACACACGGGTGTGTCTAGCAGCCGTGGGAGGCACACAGTCTACCTCCACGGGCGTGTATCCCTTGAAACTTAGAAAAATTTTATATTTTCATGAAGTTTCTGTATGTGTTTCGGTTTAGTCCCGACCCCTCTCTAGCATGTGTTTAAGGTCTTATACGCCTTAATAAGGGACTATTTGATTATGTTTGATGTATTATGATGATGATTGACTTTGTGTCGTAATTGGGTTGTGAAATGATCTTATTGTTTGGTAATGCCTCTTAACCCTATTTCGGCGGTGGTTTTGGGTTAGGGGTGTTACATTTTATTGGTATCAGAGTTACAGTTTAGTCGATTCTCAGATTAACGTAGTGCGTGTGAGTCTAGCTATACATGCCATATATGAAATTGCGATAGTGTGATGAATACTGACAGTTGAAAATGTGTTTTCTTATAGTAATGGATCCCGATCGAGCAGTTGCTGATGACGTAGAGAGTAATGTGCCTGCTCCCACTCAAGGGACAGCACCGGCCACATCTTGGCCAAATGATAGTGGTGAGAGAGGAGAGGCTAAGCAAGCCTTCTTCCATATGATGAATGAATGGTTTACGGAGTTCGTTCGAACGAATCCGACTACTCCACAACCTCCACCCCCACAAGTACCTGTTGTGCCGCAAGTTGTAGATCCAATCAGATTGAATAAACCACCTGTAGACAAGATTCAGAAATACGGGGTCGAGGAGTTTAGGGCCACATCTGATGACGATGCTGAAAAGGCCGAGTTTTGGCTTGAGAATACAATCAGAGTATTCGATGAGATGTCATTGAACCCTGATGAGTGCATTAAGTGTGCAGTTTCCTTGTTGAGAGATACGGCATATAACTGGTGGAAAACATTGATATCTGTGGTTCCAAGAGAGAGAATCACTTGGGACTTCTTTCAAGTTGAGTTCAGAAAGAAGTATATCAGTCAGCGTTTCATTGATCAGAAACATAAAGAGTTTCTAGAATTGAAACAGGGCCGTTTGACTGTTACTGAGTACGAGCGGAAATTCGTAAGATTGAGCCAATACGCGAGAGAATGTGTTTCGACCGAAGCTACTATGTGAAAACGTTTCATAGAAGGATTGAATGAAGACATTAAGTTGTTGGTTGGAATACTTGATATAAACGAATTTGTTGTATTAGTTGAAAGAGCATGCAAAGCCGAGGAACTCAATAAAGAAAAGAAGAAAGCTGATTCAGAAGCTCGTGATGAAAGAAAGAGATCGATGAATAAGTGCTCTCAACCTTCAGCAAAGAGATATAGAGATGAAAGAAATCGTTCAAATGTTTTGATTGGACATCCAAGTAGAGATCGTTCAAGACAAAGTACTGGTTTACAAATTCAAGCTCCGAATGAAGCAAGTGTTGGTAGTGTTAAGAGTAATAAGCCCAAGTGTAGACAATGTGGGAGACGACATGTGGGAGAGTGTTGGGGCAAGTATAAAAATAGAGTTTTTTTATAAATGTGGATCTCGAGACCATTTTATTTGAGATTGCCCGAAGATGGTGGAAGAGGAAAATGTTCAAAATGAAAGACCGAGTAATGTGACGGCTAGAGGTAGACCACCCAGAAACACCAGAAATATGAGCGATAGCCTGAGAGGGACAACTGATATAGCTGTGAGGTCGAAGGCGAGAGCTCCTGCCCGGGCCTATGCTATACGTGCACGAGAGGAAGCATCATCTCTAGACGTTATCATCGGTACTTTCACTTTATTTGATACTGATGTCATTGCATTGATAGATCTAGGATCAACTCATTCCTATGTGTGTATGAATTTAGTATTGAATAAGACTCTACCTGTTGAGTCTACTGAATTTGTTATTAGAGTATCGAACCCCTTAGGCAAGTGTGTTTTGGTGGATAAGGTATGCAAGAGTTGCCCATTGATGTTTCGTGATTTATGTTTTCCGGTCAATTTGATGTTGCTACCATTTGATGAATTTGACATAATTTTGGGTATGGATTGGCTTACTTTGCATAATGCCATCGTGAACTGTAAGAGGAAGAGTATTAAATTGAAGAGTCAGAACGGTGAGTTAGTTCGAATTGAATCCAGTGATATGAAAGGATTACCAGCTATTGTATATACGATGAAAGCTATGAACTATGTGAGAAAGGGTTGTGAAGCTTATTTTGCATACGTGATAGATACAAAAGTGTCGGAAAAGAAAGTTGAATCTGTGCCTGTGGTATGTGAGTTTCCAGATGTGTTTCCTGAAGAGTTGCCGGGATTACCTCCGATTCGGGAAGTGGAATTTGGTATCGAATTAGTGTCGGGAACAACTCCTATTTCGATAGCTCCACACAGAATGGCCCCAACCGAATTGAAAGAGTTGAAATCTCGGTTGCAAGAATTGACCGACAGAGGATTTGCACGACCGAAGTTTCTCACCACAGGAGCTCTGTGTTATTTGTGAAAAAGAAAGATGGAACTATGAGAATGTGTATTGATTATCGACAGTTGAATAAAGTGACGATAAAGAATAAATATTCGTTGCCTCGTATCGATGATTTGTTTGATCAATTGAAAGGAGCTACCGTGTTTTCAAAGATAGACTTGAGATCTCGTTACTATCAGTTGAGAGTTAAAGAATCTGATGTGCCGAAAACTGCTTTCAGAACGAGGTATGGACATTACGAATTCTTAGTGATGCCTTTTGGACTAACCAATGCTCCTGCAGTGTTTATGGATCTGATGAATCGGATATTCAGACCGTATTTGGATCGCTTTGTCGTGGTGTTTATTGATGATATTTTGATCTATTCGCGTGATGAGACGCAGCATGCTGAGCATTTGAGAATCGTGCTACAAACTCTGCGTGAGAAACAGTTATATGCGAAGTTTAGCAAATGTGAATTTTGGTTGCATGAGGTTAGTTTTAGGGGCATATTGTATCACCATGGGAATACGAGTTGACCCGAGTAAAATCTCTGCTATTTTGGAATGGAAGCCTCCGAGAAACGTGTCTGAAGTCCGTAGTTTTTTGGGACTAGTGGGATATTATAGGCGATTTGTGAAAGGCTTCTCGCTGATTGTGACAACATTGACAAAGTTGTTACAGAAGGATACTAGATTTGAGTGGCCAGAAAAATGCCAACAGAGTTTTGAGCGGTTGAAAGTGTTGTTAACGGAAGCACCAGTTTTGATTCAACCCGAATCAGGCAAAAAGTTCATAGTTTACAGTGATGCATCGTTGAATGGCTTGGGCTGTGTGCTGATGCAAGAAGGGAAAGTCATTGCTTATGCTTCGAGATAGTTAAAGCCGCATGAGAAGAATTATTCGACGCATGACCTTGAGTTAGCTGCAATTGTGTTTGCGTTAAAGATTTGGCGTCACTACTTATTCGGTGAAAAATGTCATATTTATACTGATCATAAGAGTTTAAAGTATTTGATGACTCAAAAAGATTTGAATTTGCGACAAAGAAGATGGTTAGAATTATTGAAAGACTATGAACTTGTGATAGATTACCACCCAGGTAAGGCTAATGTTGTAGCTGATGCCTTGAGTCAAAAATCATTATATGCTTTGCGAGCCATGAGCAATCAGATAGATCTGTGTGATAATGATGCGGTTGTAGCTGAATTGAAAGTAAAACTGTTGTTTTTCCAACAAATATGTAATGCTCAGAAGTTTGATAATGAGTTGTTAGCAAAAAGAGTTCGATGTGACTTTCGGATCTTTGTATCAAATTTCAAGTTGATGGTGATAGTTGTTTGAGATTCAGAGATCAGATTTGTGTCCCAAGAAATTCAGAGTTGATTCAAATGATTTTGAATGAAGCTCACAATAGTCATTTGACTGTACATCCGGGGAGTACAAAAATGTATAATGATCTGAAACAGTTCTATTGGTGGTATGGTATGAAAATAGATATTTTTGACTTTGTGTCGAAGTGTTTAGCTTGTCAGCAAGTTAAGGTTGAACATCAAGTTCCGTCTGGTTTATTACAACCGATTATGATTCCTGAGTGGAAATGGGAGAGAATCACGATGGACTTTGTGTCGGGTTTGCCTTTATCTCCAAGCAAGAAAGATGCGATCTGGGTAATAGTTGGTAGATTAACGAAATCAGCTCACTTTATTCCAGTAAGAATAAATTATTCACTTGATAGATTAGCTGAATTATATATTGATGAGATCGTGAGATTGCACGGGGTACCTCTATCTATTGTGTCTGACAGAGATCCGAGATTTACCTCGTGATTCTGGAAGAAATTGCAAGATGCTTTAGGCACGAAATTGCATTTCAGTACTGCTTTTCATCCGCAAACAGATGGTCAATCCGAGCGAATCATTCAGATTCTCGAAGACATGCTGGGATGTTGCATACTTGAATTTGAAAGTACGTGGGAAAAGCAGTTATCATTGATTGAGTTCGCGTATAACAACAGTTTTCAATCTAGCATTAAAATGGCACCATATGAAGCTCTCTATGGTCGAAAGTGTCGAACTCCATTGTATTGGTATCTTTGAGTGAGAACAAGATTCACGGGGTTGATCTTATAAAAGAGACTGAACAGAAAGTGAAAGTAATTCGTGATAGTTTGAAAGCAGCCTCAGATCGTCAGAAGTCTTATGCAGATCTGAAACGAAGAGATATCAAATTTGAGGTCGGTGATAAAGTGTTTTTGAAAGTGTCTCCGTGGAAGAAAATACTTCGATTTGGCCGAAAGGGCAAGCTAAGTCCGAGGTTTATTGGACCGTATGAGATTATTGAACGAGTTGGGCCGGTTGCTTATAGATTGAAATTGCCATCTAAGTTAGAAAAGATTCATAACGTGTTTCATGTGTCAATGCTTCGACGGTACAGATCAGACCCGTCTCATGTAATTGCTCCTACTGAGGTTGAGATTCAGTCAGACTTGTCGTATAGTGAAGAACCGATCCGAATCTTGGCACGAGAGACTAAAGAGTTAAGAAATAAGAAAATTTCCTTAGTGAAAGTATTATGGCACAAACACAGAATTGAAGAGGCTACGTGGGAGCCCGAGAACGTTATGAGAGAGCAACATCCACAACTATTCACTGGTAAGATTTTCGGGGACGAAAATCCCTTAAGGGGGGAGAGTTGTAACATCCCAGTTTGGACCCTAGTCGGAACAGTGGTTTGAGACCACAAATCTGAGGTCGTAATGATAATTTAATATTATTTTCTATGTGAAAATTCTGTGTGATAATTTGATCGTTTGTGTGCCGAATTAAGAGAAAGGGCTTAATTGCATAGAGTGTAAAATGATGTGTGCTGATTTGTGAGTATTTAAGTGTTGTGGCTTGGTAAAGGTGGAGGCCTTATATGGAAAATAAGCCATCATTGAGTTAGTGGATGGTGGAATGTCATTATAACCATTATATGTGTTTGTCTTATATGATTATTAAATGGGTAAATGGGTAATTAAATAATTATGTTATTAGTTAAAAAAACAAACAAGTATGATAGTGGATTTTATTCATCCATCTATCACCGAAAATTTTAAAGAAAAGAAAGAACAAAAGCTTTCAAATTTTATTTTATACAAGCTTAAATTCAAGGTTAGTTTTTGATCCGTTTTTGATAATTTCTACGTTTTAATCGTTGCTTCGTGCTCTAGCTAACCCATGTTGTAATTTTGTGAATTGATGACGTTTTTGTGATGAGTCAATGATGAACATTTGAGCTATGTGCTAGTTGATAGTAAAATATGAGAACTTGGTGTCGGATTAACATGTGTTGTTTTTGAATTTTTGGTGAATTTAACTTATTAGGGCTAAATTGAGAAAATAGCATTTTGAAGGACTAAAGTGTGAAATAAATGAAATGTGTGGGTTTGTATGGACTTTAGTAAAATTCGGCTAAGCTTGTGCTAGGAGAAATCAAGTGAATTTGATGATTTTGTGAAATAAGGACTAAAGTGTCGAAATGTGAAAATGTGAGGGTTATTTTGTAAAATGCTTTAAATATATGCGTTGGGACTAAAATGAATGAATTGGTGATTGAATGAGCTGAATTTGAATGTATATAGACCAAGAGAGAAGAGGTTCGGATCGAGATCGAGACAAAGAGAAAGTGCTCGATTAATAGACCGTTTCGGTATTTTAACATCCGAGGTAAGTTCGGACATATTACATGTAATATATATATAGTTATGTTAAATGCTTGAAATGAGTGGCATGGTATAAATGAATTATGAATGCTATGTGAGAGCTCGATGTTACGTGGCACTAAGTGTGCGTGATCAGAGATGTAATCGAGATGATTAGCACTGTGTGTGCGAAAGAATATAAGCTTTAGTTTATGGTGGGCACTGTGTGTGCGATACCGATATATAATCAGTTTTGATATAGATGCACTAAGTGTGCGATGTTTACTAAACTTCGGTTAATGATTTGGAGCACTGAGTGTGCAAAATAACCAAAGAAGTTATGAAAATTGATCAAAAAGAAATCAGTGAGTATTTAGTAGCACAAGATTGAAAACTAAGTGTTGGCTAAGGTACGTTCGGAACCTATGTGGTTGATGAAATTATGGTTAAGATCATGAAATGTAAATTGAACATATTAGCTTGTATGGTATGGTACATATGTGTTCATGAGATAATCTATGTGATTGTTGGTATAGTATAATGTTTTATGTTACGAACTTACTAAGCTTTAGTAAGCTTATTGTGTGATTTGTTTCTCTGCTTTGCGAAGTCGTAAGAAAGCTAGCTCGGATCTGGGAATTGTCAAAGATCTCACCACACTATCGGCAATCTATTTTGGGGTATTTTGGAAAGTTGTACATAGTTAAAATATGGCATGTATAGGCTAGTTATTTGAATCATGTTTGGGACTTGTAAGTAGCCATGAGATGTGGCTAAATATGTGCTAGTTTTAGCATAAATGACTTTGATACATATATATATGATGCATCTTTTGGTATGGAATGTGAGTTGAGAAATTGACTTATGAATGGTAACTTTGTGTTGGTAAATGATAGTATGATTTAGTGAAATTGAGAATGAGTGATGTTTAGTATTGAATGTGTTCAAGTTGTATATGTTAGCTTATAAGTTGGTATGTTTGAAAATGAGATTGTATGAGTTGATAGATTTATCATATGATAGGAAATGGTTGCCAAATTGTGTGTATAAACATGCTTAAGGGTGCTTGTTGTGATTGACCATAGTGGGTGGCATTTTGGCCTTGAAAATGGCCTATAATGTCACACCGCGGCCATGGCACACTGGGCGTGCCTAGTGACCGTGGGAACTAAGTCGAGGATAGTACACGGCCTTGGCACACGGACGTGCCTCTTTGCTTAGTAACCGTGTGATTTTTAGCGATTCGACCACAACCCGAACACACGGGCGTGCTTAGTGGCCGTGGAAGATAAGTCGAGATAGACCACGGGAGGACACACGGGTGTGTCTAGCGGCCGTGGGAGGCACACGGTCTACCTCCACGGCGTGTATCCTGAAACTTAGAAAAATTTTATATTTTCATGAAGTTTCACGTATGTGTTTTCAGCTTTAGTCCCGACCCCTCTCTAGCAAGTGTTTAAGGTCTTATACGCCTTAATAAGGGACTATTTGATTATGTTTGATGTATTATGATCATGATTGACTTTGTGTCGTAATTAGGTTGTGAAATGATCTTATTGTCTGGTAATGCCTCTTAACCCTATTCCGGCGACGGTTTTGGGTTAGGGGTGTTACATCCCTATTTCATAAAATCACAAAATACTCATAATTTTAATTACACACATGCCTAGCCGAATTTTTCCCTAACTCATATAAGCCCACATATTTCATTTATTTCACATTTTAATACCTCAATTTCTCATTTCCACAATTTAGCCCAAAATAGTCAAATTCATCAAAAATTCAAAGACAAAATATGTTAATCTATCACTTATCTTTCATATTTCATCATCAACTATCACAAAACTCAAGCATTCATTAATGGCATTTTATAAAATCACCAACAAACTCAAAAATTAAGACATAGGCTAGCTAGAACACGAAGCAACGATCACAAAAACGTAAAAGTTATCAAAAACGAACCAAAACACATGCCTTAATCAAAGAACATCAAGGCCGAATGTAACCAAAGCTTAAAAACCCTCTTTTGTTTTCTTATTTCGGTGGAAACAACAAAGTTGAGCATTATTTCATCTATTTGTTTTATTTTATTAAGCTTATTAACTTAATTACCTTTTTATCCTTAATGAATACATTATAAAATCTTAAAAATGAAAGTCCACTACCGTCCATACCATAATACAATGGCCTAATTTCCTTTTAAGGACTTCATATTAAAAGAACATGGCAATAAAGCACTTTAACAAATAGAAAGCCACTTATGCATTCTCTACAATTTAGTCCCTTTTCTCAAATCAAATACTCAAACGATAAAATTTTCATACGAACTTTCTCACATGCTTAATCACATACTGTAAACACTAAAAAATAATATTAAAATATTTTTCTGACCTCAAATTTGTGGTCTCGAAACCACTACTTCGACTAGGGTTTAAATCGGGCTGTTACAATTCTTCCCCCCTTAGGGATTTTCGTCCCCGAAAATCTTACCAGTGAATAGATTCGGATATTGCTCTCTCATAACATCTTTAGGCTCCCACGTAGCCTCTTCAACTCCATGTTTGTGCCACAACACTTTCACTAAAGAAATTTTATTATTTCCTAATTCTTTGATCTCACATGCCAGAATTTGAATCGATTTTTCATTATAAGATAAATCTGACTGAATCTCAACCTCCGTAGGGGCAATCACATGTGATGGATCGGATATGTATCGTCTAAGCATCAATACTTGAAACACATTATGGATCTTCTCTAGCTCAGATGGAAACAACAATCTATAAGCAACCGGTTTGATACGTTCGATTATCTCATACGGCCCGATAACCTCGGACTCAATTTTCCTTTTCTGCCAAATCAAAGTATTTTCTTCCACAGAGACACTTTCAAAAACACTTTATCACCGATCTCAAATTCAATATCTTTCCGTTTCAAATCTGCATAAGACTTCTGACGATCTGACGCTGCTTTCAAACTATCACGAATCACTTTCACTTTCTGCTCAGTTTCTTTAATTAAATCAACCCCGTGAATCTTATTCTCACTAAGCTCAGTCCAATACAATGGAGTTCTGCATTTACGACCGTAAAGAGCCTATATGGTGCCATTTTAATGCTTGATTGAAAACTATTATTATACGCGAATTCAATCAATGGCAGATGCTTTTCCCATGTACTTTCAAACTCAAGAATACAACATCTCAACATATCCTCGAGAATCTAAATGATCCGCTCGGATTGACCATCCATTTGCGGATGAAATGCAGTACTAAAATGCAGCTTCGTACCTAGAGCCTCTTGCAGTTTCTTCCAAAACCGCGAAGTAAACCTCGAATCTCTGTCAGACACAATAGATAATGGTACCCCGTGCAATCTCACAATCTCGAAAATATATAATTCGGCTAACTTATCAAACGAATAATTTGTTCTTACCGGAATAAAATGAGTTGATTTCGTTAATCTGTCAACTATCACCCAGATTGCATCTTTCTTTCTCGGAGATAAAGGCAATCCTGACACAAAGTCCATTATGATTTTCTCCCATTTCCACTCAAGAATCATGATTGGTTGTAACAAACCAGATGGAACCTGGTGTTCAGCTTTGACTTGCTGACAAACTAAACATCTCGAAACAAACTCTGAGATATCCCGTTTCATACCATGCCACCAATAAAACTGTTTCAGGTCATTGTACATTTTCGTACTTCCGGGATGAACAGAGAAACGACTATTGTGAGCTTCGTTCAAAATTGACTGAATCAACTCTGAATTTCTCGGAATACAAATCCGATCTCGGAATCTCAAACAACCATCACCATCAACTCAAAATTCTGAATCAGAATTCAAACCGCACTGAACTCATTTTTCCATCATCTCAGTATCAATTTTCTAGGCATCACAAATCTGACGTATAAACATTAGCCTCACTTTCAACTCAGCTGTAACAGCCCGGTTTAGACCCTAGTCAGAATAGTGGTTTTGGGACCACAAATCTGAGGTTAAAATATTTTAATATTATTTTTCGTGTTTACAGTATGTGATTGACCATGTGTGAAAATTTTGTGTGTAAATTTTATCGATTGTGTGCTTAATTAGCAAAAAAAGACTTAATCGCATAAAATGCAAAAGACGTGTGCTGATTGTTAAAGTGCTACATTACTATTGTCTTTACAATGCGGAGTCCTTAAATTGAAATTTTACCCTTGGGAGCATGCATAGACGGTAATGGATATAAGTTAGTGGGATTTTAATGTTAATATTAAGGATAGAATTGGAAATTGATTATTAATGTTATTTTAATTATAATAAAAACAAATTTGATGGCCATTATCATCCTTATTTCACCGAAATTGAAGAAAGAAAAAGGGGTTTAGAAACTTTCTCATATTCGGCTATTAGTTGTCTCAATCAAGGTATGTTTTGAGCTCGGTTCTTAGTGATTTTATGTTTTTGTGATCGTTGCTTCGTGTTCTCTTAATCCCATGTTTTAATTTTTGAAATTGATGAAGATTTCAAGTTATGCCATTAATGATATTGTGAGCTTTGTGTTGTTAAATGGTGAAATATGGAAGCTTGATGTTAGATTAATATGTTTTGTCTTTGATTTTTTTGTGAATTTGAGTAATTTGGGCTAAATTGAGAAAAGTGTAAATTGAAGGATTAAAATGTGAAATAAATGAAATATGTGGGTGTGTATGGACATAAGGAAAATTCGGCTAGGCATGTGTGAAATGAAATTATGTGTATTTGGTGATTTTATGAAATAGGGACTTAAGTGTCAAAATGTGAAAATGTGAGGGCTATTTTGTAAAATGTCCTAAATATGTGTGTTTGGACTAAATTGAATGATTGGGTGATTGAATGAGCTAAATTTAAATATGTATAGATCAAGAAAAGAGGGATTTGGATCGAGATTGAGGCAAAGATAAAGTGCTCGATTAATCGACTCGTTTTGTTACTTTGACATCCGAGGTAAGTTCAGGTATAATACGAATTGTTAAATTCATATCTATGTGTTATGAAATGAATAAATATGTGGTTATTGAATTAGAATTGCTATATGTGGAATTGAGAAATGAGGCACTAAATGTGCGTAGTTGGAATAGAGACAGAGGTGAATAGCACTGTGTGTGCGAAGTAAAAGAAGTCTCGGCTATGTTGGTTGGCACTGTGTGTGCGATACCAAATTAAATTTGGTTTAAAGTAAAGGCACTAAGTGTGCGAGATATTTAAGCTTCGACTAGGAATTGGGCACTAAGTGTGCGAATAAATCAAACAAATAACAAAGATTTATCGGAACGTGGTATCGAACATTGAGTAGCAAGAATGAATGTTAACTAAGTGTTGGCAAAGGTATGTTCGAAACCTATGTGGTTGATGATATCATTTATGGACAAATGGTTCGTTGTGTAAGCATATGGCTAAGGATGAGATTGTGTATTCTTGTAATATAATCTATGTGATGGTTTATTTTGTATATTGATTTTGAATTATAGAGTTAAATGTATTATATTACGAACTTACTAAGCTTTAAAGCTTACTTTGTGAAATGTTTCCCTGTTTTACAGTGTATTTAAAGATAGCTCAGATCTAGGGATCGTCAGTGACTCAATCACACTATCAGCTATCTATTTTGGAACTTTTGGAAGTTGTATATATTTGGTATATGGCATGTATAGGCTAGTGATTATGGCATGTTTTGAAATGTATAAGCCTTGCCATGTGATTTGGCTTGGTAATTTGATGGTTGGTATATGTTTTGAACATGTGAAAAGAATGACTTATAAGTGTATGTGTATACTCTATGTGAGTGATCATTATTGCATAAATTAGCAAGATGGAAATGGTATGTTTCATGATAGAATTGGTAAGGAATAAATGTTGAATAGATTACAAGTTTTGGGATGTGAAATTGATATTTTAGATGGACTTAATTGAGTTGAATTTGAGCATGGAAGTAAATGGTGTGGTTGATGATTATTTGGTGCATATATTGGTATGTTTTGGTTGCCATTTGAGGTATAAATGTATATGGATTGATGATTGTAGGTGATTCCAAAGTGTGGTTGGCAAATTGGCCTTGCAAATGGCCTATAATTGCCCACACGGTTGAGCACACGGGCATGTGGTTCGACTTCTTCTTTCAAGTTTGCAAATTGAATCAAGTCAGACTCGACCACGGGCTAGACACACGGGCGTGTCTCAAGCCGTGTGGTGCAAGTTAGACTCGACCACGGGCTAGGCACACGGGAGTGTCTCAGGCCGTGTGGAAAAGTCAATATGTATGCCCTGTTTTGCCACGGCTTAGACACATGGGCATGTTCGAGGCTGTGTGATGCACACGGCCTGCCCAAACGGGCGTGTGACCTCTGTAGCTTTGAAAAATATTTTATTTTTGAAAAAAAATTGTATGATCCCGATTTAGTCCCGACCTCTTTCTAGTGCATGTTCAAGGTCTCGTAGACCTTGTTAAGGTACTATAGGTATATATCTTGATATGTTTGAATGATGAAATACTTTGTGTTGTAAAAGGGTTGTAAATGTTTCAGTTTGTTCGGTAATACTCCTTAACCCTAATCCGGCGATGGTTACGGGTTAGGGGTGTTACATTTTATTTGTATCAGAGCTACAGTTTGGTCGATTCTATGACTAACGTAGCGCGTGTGAGTCTAGCTATACATGCCATATATATAATTGCGATAGTGTGATTAATCTTGACAGTTAAAAATGTGTTTTCGTATAGTAAATGGATCCCGAACGAGCAGTTGCTGATGATGTTGAGAGCAATGCGCCTGCTCCCGCTCAAGGGACAGCGCCGACCGAATCTAGGCCGATTGTGTAACACCCCTAACCCGTATCCGTCACAGGATTAGGGTTAAAGGCGTTACCGGACAGATCAGAAACTTTTACAGATGTTTCATAATATAAGTCATCATTCACAATCAAAGTGTCCCTTTTATAGGTTAACGAGACCTTAATCATGCTTTAGAATAGGGTCGAGACTAATCCGAACACATATGGAATTTCTCAAAAATTTAAAAACTTTTCTAAGTTACAGAGGTCACACGCCCGTGTGGGCAGGTCGTGTGCCTCCCACATCTACTAGACACACCCATGTGTCCTGGCCGTGCCAAAACAGAGCATATATACTGACTTATCCATACGGCCACCAGACATGCCCGTGTGCCATGGCCGTGTAAAATTAGACTAGCTACTGACTTATTCACACGGCCACCAAGCATGCCCGTGTGCCACGACCGTGTAACCTACTCAGGCACACTTTGAAGTGGCCCTTGAGCGACACGGCAGAGACACACGCCCGTGTCCCTATGTTGTGTATGCAAAACAGGTCATTTGCAAGGTCAAAATGCCATCCACACTAGGGTCAACCCTACAAGCAATATACCAATTCACTTCATGTACAATTGACAACCAAGGATATGTCAAATAATCATAAAATCTCCATATTCAATTTCATTTCCATTCATGCCAATTTGCACAACTAAAACACACATATATATATATATATTCAAGCATGATTCATTCACATTTACCTTTCATATAACCATTTCTTTGATCAAACATACATACTCAAATTTCATCCATGGGCTTACAATAAACTTGACCATTTCATAGTTATGGAATCATAACAAAACCAACATCATATACCACATTCACAAATGCATATTATCAACATTTAACTAGCCACATCACATGGCTAATTTCATATCTCAACTTGCCAAAATGACTAGCCTATACATGCCATATTTAGCTAAATACATATTTTCAAATTACCAAAACGAGTTTGAGTAGTGTGATGAAAATCCTCGACGGTCCCCGAGCCTTCAGTAGCTTTGACGATCTATAAAACAGAACAAACACACACAGAGTAAGCTTTCAAAAGCTTAGTAAGCCATATACAAAAAAACTTAGCATAAAATGAATATAACCATATTGATACAATGACATTATTGATTCTCATAGCAATTTCATCACATTTATTCTTTGGCTCATTTGCTTAGCCATATCTTACCATATTCTTCAACTCAAATATCATAAATACACATGGCTCATTCAAGCATATCTTCACATATTATCTCATCATTTCAATCCACATATTCATCCTAGTAAATTCGTATAGATACTTACCTTTCATACACACATAGTGCACTTTCAAACGTACCTGAAATAGATATACAACTCACATAGTCGTTCATTTCTCGGACTAGCCCGTTGAACCATTCAGAACTAAATAGGATACTCAGAGTGCTCGGAATAGTCGTACAATGCCAACGTCCCAGACGTCGTCTTACATGTAATCAGATATCGATGCCACTGTCCCAGACAGTGTCTTACACGAATCAATACGATGTCAATGTCTCAGACATGGTCTTACATGTAAATCTCATATCGATGCCAACATCCCGATTGTGGTCTTACACGAAAACTCGAATCAATGCCAACGTCCCAGATGTGGTCTTACATGATATCACATAACGGACACCTATGTCATGACATGTACTATCCTATCTATTCCTAGGTTCAGACGGGGCTTCTCGGACATCAATATTTAGTCGATACCAATTCTTGGATTTTACATATATCCCATCTCGAGCAGATTCATAGCAATTCAAATTTCATATATGCACAATTAAGTCAATTCAAATAAATTTATTTGTAAATTGTGTAACACCCCTAACCCGTATCTGTCGTCGAATTAGGGTTAAAGGCGTTATCGGGCTGATCGGAAACGTTTACAGACATTTCATATTACAAGTCATCGACTGCAATCACTGTGTCCCTTAGACAGGTCACCGAGACCTTAAGCATGCTTTAAAGAAGGGTCGGGACTAAACCGAACACATACAAAAATTCTCAGAAATTTAAAACTTTTTGAACACTGCAGAGGAAACATGTCCGTGCAGTCAGGCCGTGTGCCTCCTACGGCTACTAGACACACCCATGTGTCCTGGTCGTGCCAAAACAGGGCATGTATACTAACTTATCCCCACGGCCACCAGGCACGCCCGTGTACCATGGCTGTGTACTCTTAGGCTAGATACTGACTTAATCCCACGGTCACTAGGCACGCCCGTGTGCCACAACCGTGTATGCATAACAGGCCCTTTGCAAGGCCAATATGCCACCCACACTTGGGTTTACCCTACAAGCAACATACCAATTCATTTTATGCACAATTGACATCCAAAAACATATCATCTATTCAACAAAGCTTTGTATCTAATCTCATTTTAAAACATGTCAATTTGCACAACTAAAACACTTATACATCCAAGCATGATTCATCCACTTTTACCTACCATGTAACCATATCAATGATCAAACATACATTCTGATAATGCATTCATAAACTTACCATAACCTTGGCCATTTCAACAGCTAATTTTCCATATCAATCATGCATATCACCAACATTAACTAGCCAAATCACATAGCTATTTACATCTCAAACATATACCAAATCACTAGCCTATACATGCCATACTTAGTATATACATTTCCAAAAGATACCAAAATGAGCTTAAGTAGTGTGATGACGAACCTCAACGGTCTCGAGCCTTCAGTAGCTTTGATGATCTATAAAACAGAGCAAACACACACAGAGTAAGCTTTCAAAAGCTTAGTAAGCCATATACAAATAAACTTAGCATAAAAATACATATAACCAAATTGAAACAATAACATCATTGATTCTCATAACAATTTCATCACATATATTCTTTGGCTCATTTGCTTAGCCATATCTTACCATATTCCTCAACTCAAATATCACATATACACATAACTCTTTCAAGCATAACTTCTCATATAATCTCATCATTTCATATACATAATCATCTTAGTAAGTTCATATAGGTACTTACCTTTCATACACACTTAGTGTACATACCAAACGTACCTGAAACGGATATAAAATTCACATAGTCATTTGTATCTCGGATTTACCCGTTGAACCGTTCAGAATCTAATAGGATACTCAGTGTGCTCAGAATGGTCATACAATGCCAATGTCCCAGATGTGGTCTTACATGTAATCAGATATTGATGCCACTGTCCCAGACAGGATCTTACACGAATCAAATACGATGCCGATGTCCCAGACATGGTCTTACACGTAAATCTCATATCGATGCAAACGTCCCAGACGTGGTCTTACACGAAATCTCATATCGATGCCAATGTCCCAGATGTGGTCTTACACGAAATCTCGAATCAACGCCAATGTCCCAGACGTGGTCTTACATGATATCACAGAACAGACACCTATGTCATGACATGTACTATCCTATCTATTCCTAGGTTCAAACGGGACTTCTCGGATGTTGACACTAAGTCGATTCTGTCTCAGAATTCACATACACACCATCTCATATGCATTCATCCTTAACAATAGTCATATGAACATATATAATTCAATACCAATACATTTATTTGTATATCGACTTACCTCGGATTCAGATATTCGTTCGGACTAGGTTACTCGACTACTTTCGCTTTCCCGCGATCAAAGTCTGTTTTCTTCGGTTCTTGATCTATACATATTCAAATTCAATCTATTTATTCATCGAATCATTCAATTCAATCCAAAAACATACATTTAGGGCTATTTGCAACTTAGCCCTCACATTTGCACATTTTATCAATTTAGTCCATTTTTCTCAAAACATCAAATATACACAATTTGTTCACACACATGCATAGCCGAATCTCCCTAGGGACTATACAAGTCCATACTTTTCATCAAATTCACAATTTAGTCCTTCAAAGTAATATTTTCACAATTTAGCCCTAATTAGCTAAATTCACCAAAAATTTAAGAACAAAACATGTTCATTAAACACATATCTTTCATTTAACACCAATACTCATCTCAAAGCTCACCATTTCATCAATGGCACATCTCATAAACATCATCAATTCATAAAATTAATACATGGGTTTTAAAGTATTCGAAGCAACAATTACAAAAACGTAACAATTATCAAATACCGATCAAAAACATACCTTGAATTAAAGACTTTAATAGCCGAACCCTAACTTGTTTATTTTCTTCTTTTCTTTGCTAGAATTCAGCACTAAAAGATGATAACTATCATCTTTCTTATGTTTGTTTTATTTAATATACATATTAATGCCAATTTAAAATATTAACCTTTCAATTAATCATATAAAACATTTAAACTATGGACATGCTTGTCCATCTACCGTCCACTATCCTTAAGAGTGGCCAAATTTCTATTTAAGGGCTCCAAATTATAAAGACATCTACTATTTGATACTTTCACATTTTACCAACAAATTTTCATTATATTCTATTAAGCCTTCTTTTTCAAATTAAACATACAGATAAACAAATTAACTTACGGAAATTTGACACATGCTTAGTTATATATCAACGGCACAGAAAATAATATTAAAATAATTTACTGACTCGGATTTGTGGTCACGAAACCACTGTTCCGACTAGGGAATAAACCAAACGGTTACAATTCTCCCCCCTTAGGGACTTTCATCCCCGAAAATCTTACCGTTAAACAAATTCAGATATTGCTGTTTCATTGAACTTTCAGGCTCCCACGTAGCCTCTTCAATTCCGTGTCGATGCCATAACACTTTAACTAACAGAATTCTTTTGTTTCTCAATTCTTTCACTTCACGAGCTAAGATACGGATCGGCTCTTCTTCGTAAGTCATATCGGATCGGATTTCAATTTCAGACGGAGCAATCACATGTGATGGATCGGATCGGTATCTACGGAGCATCGAAACATGGAATACATTGTGTATCTTTTCTAGCTCGGAGGGCAACAACAATCTATACGCAGTAGGTCCAACACGCTCAATGATCTCATACGGTCCAATGAATCTTGGACTCAACTTGCCTTTACGTCCGAATCAAAGTACTTTCTTCCATGGAGATACTTTCAAAAACACTTTGTCTTCGATTTCAAATTCAATATCTTTACGTTTCAAATCTGCATAGGATTTCTGACGATCAGACGCTGCTTTCAGACTATCAGGGATTACTTTTACTTTCTGTTCAGTGTCTTTTATCAGATCAACCCCGTGTATCTTATTTTCACAGAGCTTGGTCCAATACAGAGGTGTACAACATTTGCATCCATATAAAGCTTCATAAGGTGCCATTTTGATGCTCGACTGAAAACTGTTATTATATGCAAATTTAAGCAGTGATAAGTATTGTTCCCACGTACCATTAAACTCAAGAATGCAGCATCTCAACATATCCTCGAGACTCTGAATGATTCGCTCGGATTGACCATCCGTTTGCGGATGAAATGCTGTACTGAAATGCAATTTTGTGCCTAAAGCTTCTTTCAATTTCTTCCAAAACCTTGATGTAAATCGCGGATCTCTATCAGACACAATGGATAGTGGTACCCCGTGCAATCTCACAATCTCATAAATATAAAGCTCCGCTAACTTATCAAGCAAGAAATCAGATCGTATCGGAATAAAATGGGCAGATTTTGTCAAACGATCAACTACTACCCAAATCGCATCTTTCTTTCTCGGATTCAAAGGCAATCCCAAAACAAAATCCATGGTCACTCTATCCCATTTCCACTTAGGAATTAGAATCGACTGTAACAACCCAAACGGAACCTGATGTTCTGCTTTCACTTGCTGACAGACTAGACATTTCGAAACAAAGTCAGAAATATCTCGTTTCATACCAGACCACCAATAGTGTTGCTTCAGATCATGGTACATTTTAGTGCTTCCCAGATGAACATATAGACGACTACTATGAGCCTCACATAGAATTAGCAGTAATAACTTAGAGTTTCTCGGAACACAAATACGATCTCGAAATCTCAAGCAATCATCAATAACTCAAAATTTAGAATCAGAATTCAAATCACATAAAGCTCGTTTCGCTAACATTTCATTATCAACTTTCTGAGCATCATTTATTTGTTGTAAAAACAACGGTTTCGCTTTCAATTCAGCTATCACTGAACTATCATCAGGCAGATCTAATTGAGCATTCATAGCACGTAATGCACACAATGACTTTCGACTCAATGCATCGGCAACTACATTAGCTTTACCCGGATAATAATCTATCACAAGTTTGTAGTCTTTTAACAGTTCTAGCCATCTTCTCTGTCGCAGATTCAAATCTTTCTGAGTCATCAGATATTTCAAACTTTTATGATCTGAAAACATGTGACATTTCTCTCAAAAAAGATAATGGCGCCAAATCTTTAGTGCGAACACAATCGCAGCTAACTTGAGGTCATGTGTCGGATAGTTCTTCTCATGAGGCTTAAGTTGTCTCGAGGCGTAAGCTATTACTTTGCCTTCCTACATCAATACGCATCCCAGACCATTCAACGAAGCATCACTGTAAATTACAAACTCCTTGCCCCATTCTGGCTGTACTAACACTGGAGCTTCAGTTAACAGAGTTTTCAACTGATCAAAGCTTTTCTGACATTTATCGGACCATTCAAATCTCGCATCTTTTTGAAGCAATTTAGTTAACAGAGTAGTTATCGTCGAAAAACCTTTTACGAATCTGCGGTAATAACCAGCAAGTCCCAAAAAACTATGAACTTCAGACACATTCTTCGGAGGTTTCCAATCCAGAATAGCAAAAATTTTACTCGGATCAACTCATATTCCAAAGGCCGATACAATATGTCCCAGAAAACTGACTCACGCAACCAGAATTCACATTTACTGAATTTCACATACAATTGCTTTTCTCGCAGAGTTTGCAACACAATTCTCAGATGTTCAACATGTTCAGTTTCATCCCGTGAATAAATCAGAATGTCGTCTATGAATACAATAACAAATCGATCTAGGTACGGTCAGAAAATTTTGTTCATCAGATCCATAAAAATAGCAGGAGCATTCGTTAGTCCGAAAGGCATAACTAAAACTCATAATGCCCGTACCTTGTTGTGAAAGCAGTTTTCAGAATGTCTGAATCTTTTACTCGCAACTGGTAGTAACCCAATCTCAGATCTATCTTCGAAAACACAGTAGCTCCTTTTAGCTGATCAAACAAATCGTCAATTCTGGGTAACAGATATTTATTCTTTATGGTCACTTTATTCAACTGACGATAATCTATGCACATTCTCATCGTGCCATCTTTGTTTTTCACAAACAGAACGGGAGCACCCCACGGTGAAAAACTCGGTCTCGCAAACCCTCTATCAGTTAACTCTTACAACGGTGACTTTAACTCTTTCAACTTTGTTGGTGCCATTCTATACGGAGCTATCGAAATAGGTGTTGTACTAGGCAATAAATCAATACCAAATTCAACTTCACGTATCGGAGGCAATCCCGGTAATTCTTCAGGAAATACATTAGAAAACTCACAAACAACTGGCACTGATTCAACATTCTTTTCAGACACTTTCGAATCAATCACATAAGCGAAATCTATAACACAGATATCACAGCAGGAAATCCATTTAAATCATTCGACTCAATACGAACTATTTCATCATTCTGACGGCTCAAATCTATAGTCTTTCTTTTACAGTTTACAACAGCATCATGCAATGTCAACTAGTCCATACCCAGTATTATATCAAACTCATCAAACGGTAATAGCATCAGATCAGTAGAAAAACAGATATCTCGAAACATTAACGGACAGTTCTTGCATATTTTGTCAACCAGAACACTTTTACCTAAGGGGTTTGATACTTTTATAACAAACTCAGTAGACTCTACAGGCAAAGTCTTACTGGATACTAAATTCATGCATACATATGAGTGAGTAGAATCAGGGTCTATCAATGCAATCACAAAAGTCTCATAAAGTGTAAATGTACCCGTTATATTATCCGGAGATGAAGCATCCTCACGAGATCGGATGGCAAACGCTCTGGCAGGCGCTCTAGCTTCAGATCTCGCAACAGTATCTCTCGTAGTTCTCTGACTACCACTGACATTTCTTGTATTTCATGAAGGTTTACCTCTCACTGAAGCATTATCTGATCTCGGATTCTGAATAGTCTCTAGCTCAACAGACTCTGGGCAATCACGAATGAAATGATCTAACGATCCACATTTGAAACAAGCCCGGTCATTCAATCTACAACTTCCTGGATGTCTTTTACCACAATTCTTACACTCAGGTCGTTCGGATCGAACATTTCCAACACTTGCTACTGAAGTTGCCAGAGTTTTGGAGCTCATTTGTGATCTAGCTCGATCTCTATTCAAATGTCCCACATTAACTCTTGAACGGCTTTGTTCATCTCTGAATTTCTTTGATGCAGACTGAAATGATCTACTCTGAAATCTCTTTCTCACATCTTTAGCTTCAAACTCAGCTTTCCTTTTATCTTTCCCGAGGGCTTCGGCTTTGCACGATCGATCAACAAGTACCACAAACTCTTTTATTTCCAGAATTCCAACAAGTAAACAGATGTCTTTGTTAAGACCATCTTCAAATCTTTTGCACATTATTGCCTCAGTGGATACACATTCACGAGCATACTGACTCAATCTCATGAACTCTTGTTCGCATTCAGTAACAGACATACGGCCCTGCTTCAAGTCCAGAAATTCCTTCCATTTCTGATTAATGAATCTCTCACTGATGTATTTCTTCTGAAATTCAATCTGAAAGAAGTCCCATGTCACCCGTTCTTTCGGAACAACAGAAATCAAAGTTTTCCACCACTGGTAGGCCGCATCTCATAGCAAAGAAACTACACACTTTATGCATTCCTCGGGACTCAGTGACATTTCATCAAATACCCGGATTGTGTTTTCTAACTAGAATTCATCTTTCTCGGCATCGTCATCACTGGTAGCCCTAAACTCTTCAGCCCCATATTTACGAATTTTGTCAACTGGAGGTTTGTTCAACAGATTCAGATTCATAGTCGGAGGCATAGCAGATGTCTGAGGGGGATTAACCGGGGGCGGAGGTTGCGAAATAGTCGGGTTATTTCTCACAAACTGAGTGATCCACTCAGTCATCATCTGGAAGAAAGCTTGTTTAGCTTCTCCCTCTTGACCGCTCGTAGCCGGTCTTGAATCAGATGGCGTTGTCCCTTGCACGGGAGCAGGCACATTGCTTTCTACATCATCAGTTGTGGCTCTTTCGGGATCCATTGCTATACGAAAGTCACATTTTATACGTCAGGATTCATCACACTATCACAATTCAGATATATGGCATGTATAGCTAGACTTTGACATGCTACGTTAGTCCAAGAATCGACTAAACCGTAGCTCTGATACAAACCAAATGTAACACCCCTAACCCGTATCCGTTACCGAATTAGGGTTAAAGGCATTACCGGACCTATCGAAAACGTTTACAGACATTTCATATTACAAGTCATCGACTGCAATCACTGTGTCCCTTAGATAGGTCACCGAGACCTTAAGCATGCTTTAGAGAAGGGTTGGGACTAAACAAAACACATACGGAAATTCTCAGAAATTTAAAACTTTTTGAACACTGCAGAGGTCACACGCCTGTGCAGTCAGGCCGTGTGCCTCCCACGGCTACTAGACACACCAATGTGTCCTGGCCGTGCCAAAATAGGGCACGTATACTGACTTATCTCCACGGCCACCAGGCACGCCCGTGTACCATGTCCGTGTACTCTTAGGCTAGATACTGACTTAATCCCACGGTCATTAGGCACGCCCGTGTGCCACAACCGTGTATGCATAACAGGCCCTTTGCAAGGCCAATATGCCACCCACACTTGGGTTCACCCTACAAGCAACATACCAATTCATTTTATGCACAATTGACATCCAGAAACATATCATCTATTCAACAAATCTTTGTATCTAATCTCATTCTCAAACATGTCAATTTGTACAACTAAAACACTTATACATCCAAGCATAATTCATCCACTTTTACCTACCATGTAACCATATCAATAATCAAACATACATTCTGAGAATGCATTCATAAACTTACCATAACCTTGGCCATTTCAATAGCTAATTTTCCATATCAAACATGCATATCACCAACATTAACTAGCCAAATCACATGGCTATATACATCTCAAACATATACCAAATCACTAGCCTATACATGCCATACTTAGTATATACATTTCCAAAAGATACCAAAATGAGCTTAAGTAGTGTGATGATGAACCCGACGGTTCTGAGCCTTCAATAGCTTTGACGATCTATAAAACAGAGCAAACACACACGGAGTAAGCTTTCAAAAGCTTAGTAAGCCATATACAAATAAACTTAGCATAAAAATACATATAACCAAATTGAAACAATAACATCATTGATTCTCATAACAATTTCATCACATATATTCTTTGGCTCATTTGCTTAGCCATATCTTACCATATTCCTCAACTCAAATATCACATATACACATAGCTCTTTCAAGCATAACTTCTCATATAATCTCATCATTTCGTATACATAATCATCTTAGTAAGTTCATATAGATACTTACCTTTCATACACACTTAGTGTACATACCAAACGTTCCTGAAACGGATATACAATTCACATAGTCATTCGTATCTCGAATTTTCCCGTTGAACCATTCAAAATCTAATAGGATACTCAGTGTGCTCGGAATGGTCGTACAATGCCAACATCCCAGACGTGGTCTTACATGTAATCAGATATCGATGCCACTGTCCCAGACAGTGTCTTACATGAATCAAATGTGATGCCAATGTCCCAGACATGGTCTTACACGTAAATCTCATATTGATGCCAACGTTCTAGACGTGGTCTTACACGAAAACTCATATCGATGCCAACGTCCCAGACGTGGTCTTACACGAAATCTCGAATCAACGCCAACGTCCCAGACGTGGCCTTACATGATATCAGATAACAAACACCTATGTCATGTCATATACTATCCTATCTATTACTAGGTTCAAATGGGACTTCTCGGATGTTGACACTAAGTCGATTCTATCTCAGAATTCACGTACACACCATCTGATATGCATTCATCCTTAACAATAGTCATATGAACATATATAATTCAATACCAATACATTTATTTGTATTTCGACTTACCTCGGATTCGGATGTTCGTTCGAACTCGGTTACTCGACTACTTTCGCTTTCCCGCGATCATAGTCTGTTTTCTTCGGTTCTTGATCTATACATATTCAAATTCAATCTATTTATTCACCGAATCATTCAATTCAATTCAAAAACATACATTTAGGGCTATTTGCAACTTAGCCCTCACATTTGCACATTTTATCAATTCAGTCTATTTTTTCTCAAAACATCAAATATACACAATTTGTTCACATACATGCATAGCCGAATCTCCCTAGGGACTATACAAGTCCATACTTTTCATCAAATTCACAATTTAGTTCTTCAAAATAATATTTTTACAATTTAGCCCTAATTAGCTAAATTCACCAAAAATTCAAGAACAAAACATGTTCATTAAACACATATCTTTCATTTATCACCAATACTCATCTCAATGCTCACCATTTCATCTATGGCACATCTCATAAACATCATCAATTCATAAAATTAAGACATGGGTTTCAAAGTATTCGAAGCAACGATTACAGAAACTTAGAAATTATCAAAAATCGATTAAAAACATACCTTGAATCAAAGACTTTAATAGCCGAACCCTAAATTGTTTATTTTCTTCTTTTTTTGCTAGATTTCGGCACTAAAAGATGATAACTATCATCTTTCTTATGTTTGTTTTATTTAATATACGTATTAATGCCAATTTACAATATTAACCTTTCAATTAATCATATAAAACATTTAAACTATAGACATGCTTGTCCATCTACCGTCCATTATCCTTAAGAGTGGCCAAATTTCTATTTAAGGGCTCCAAATTATAAAGACATCTACTATTTGATACTTTCAAATTTTACCAACAAATTTTCATTTTATTCTATTAAGCCCTTTTTTTCAAATTAAACATACAGACGGACAAATTAACTAACGAAAATTTAACACATGCTTAGTCATATATCAACGGCACAAAAAATAATATTAAAATAATTTACTGACTCAAATTTATGGTCCCAAAACCACTGTTCCGACTAGGGTATAAATCGTACTGTTACAATTCTCCCCCTTAGGGATTTTCGTCCCCAAAAATCTTACCGTTAAACAAATTCGGATATTGCTGTTCCATTGAACTTTCAGTCTCCCACGTAGCCTCTTCAATTCCGAGTCGATGCCATAACACTTTAACTAACGAAATTCTTTTGTTTCTCAATTCTTTCACTTCACGAGCTAAGATATGGATCGGCTCTTCTTCGTAAGTCATATCGGATCAGATTTCAATTTCAGACAGAGTAATCACATGTGGTGGATCAGATAGGTATCTACGGAGCATCAAAACATGGAATACATTGTGTATCTTTTCTAGCTCGGAGGGCAACAACAATCTATACGCAACAGGTCCAACACGCTCAATGATCTCATACGGTCCAATGAATCTTGGACTCAACTTGCCTTTACGTCCGAATCGGAGTACTTTCTTCCATGGAGATACTTTCAAAAACACTTTGTCACCGATTTCAAATTCAATATCTTTACGTTTCAAATCCGCATAGGATTTACGGCGATCGACATTGTTTTTGGACTATCGAGGATTACTTTTACTTTACATTCGGTGTCTTTTATCGGATCAACCCGTGTATCTTATTTTCACTCATTTCGGTCCAATACTGAGGTGTCGACATTTGCGTCCGTATAAAGCTTCATAAGGTGCCATTTTGATGCTCGACTGAAAACTGTTATTATATGCAAATTCAAGCAGTGATAAGTACTGTTCCCACGTACCATTAAACTCAAGAATGCAACATCTCAACATATCCACGAGAATCTGAATGATCCGCTCGGATTGACCATCCCTTTGTGGATGAAATGTTGTACTGAAATGCAATTTTTTGCCTAAAGCTTCTTGCAATTTCTTCCAAAACCTTAATGTAAATCGCGGATCTCTATCAGACACAATGGATAGTGGTACCCCACGCAATCTCACAATCTCAGAAATATAAAGCTCTGCTAACTTATCAAGCCAGAAATCAGATCGTACCAAAATAAAATGGGCATATTTCGTCAAATGATCAACTACTACCCAAATCGCATCTTTCTTTCTCAGATTCAAAGGCAATCCCAAAATAAAATCCATGGTCACTCTATCCCATTTCCACTCGGGAATCAGAATCGGCTGTAACAACCCAGACGGAACCTGATGTTCTGCTTTCACTTGCTGACAGACTAGACATTTTGAAACAAAGTTAGAAATATCTCGTTTCATACCAGACCACCAGTAGTGTTGCTTCAGATCATGGTACATTTTAGTTCTTCTCGGATGAACAGATAGACGACTACTATGAGCCTCACACAGAATTAGCTGTAATAACTCAGAGTTTCTCGGAACACAAATATGATCTCGAAATCTCAAGCAATCATCAACAACTCAAAATTCAAAATCAGAATTCAAATCACATAAAGCTCGTTTCGCTAACATTTCATTATCAACTTTCTGAGAATCAATTATTTGTTGTAAAAACAACAGTTTCGCTTTCAATTCAGCTATCACTGAACTATCATCAGATAGATCTAATTGAGCATTCATAGCACGTAATGCACACAGTGACTTTCGACTCAATGCATCGGCAACTACATTAGCTTTACCCGGATGATAATCTATCACAAGTTCCTAGTCTTTTAACAGTTCTAGCCATCTTCTCTGTCGCAGATTCAAATCTTTCTGAGTCATCAAATATTTCAAACTTTTATGATCTGAAAACACGTGACATTTCTCTTCAAAAAGATAATGGCACAAAATCTATAGTGTCTCTCGTAGTTCTCTGACTACCACTAACATTTCTTACATTTTGAGTAGGTCTACCTCTCACTGAAACATTATCAGATCTCGGATTCTGAATAGTCTCTGGCTCAGCTGACTCTGGGTAGTCACGAATAAAATGATCTAATGATCCACATCTGAAGCAAGCCCGGTCATTCAATCTATAACTTTCCGGATGTCTTTTACCACCATGCTTACACTCAGGTCGTTCGGATCAAACATTTCCAACACTTGACATTGATGTTGCCGGAGCTTTGGAACTTAAATGTGATCTAGCTCGATCTCTATTAGAATGTCCCACAATAACTCTTGAACGACTTTGTTCATCTCTGAATTTCTTTGTAGCAGACTGAAATGATTTGCTCGGAAATCTCTTTCTCGCATCTCTGACTTCTGACTCAACTTTTCTTTTATCTTTTCCAAGTGCCTCAGCTTTGCATGCTCGATCAACAAGCACAACGAACTCTTTTATCTCCAGAATACCAACTGGCAAATGGATATCTTCATTTAGGCCATCTTCAAATCTCTTACACATTATCGCTTCCGTTGATACACATTCCCGAGCATACTGGCTCAGCCTCATGAACTCTCGTTCGTATTCAGTGACAGACATACGGCCGTGTTTCAAGTCCAAAAATTCCTTTCATTTCTCATCTGTGAATCTCAGACTAATGTATTTCTTCTGGAACTCAATCTGAAAGAAATCCCATGTGACCCGCTCTTTCGGAACAACATAAATCAAAGTTTTCCACCACTGATAGGCTGCATCTCGTAGTAGTGAAACAACACATTTAATACTTTCTTCCAGAGTCAATGACATTTCATCAAGTACCCGGATTTTGTTTTCTAACCTGAACTCAGATTTCTCGGCATCGTCGTCACTGGTGGCCCTGAACTCTTCAGCCCCATAGTTGGGAATTTTGTCGACCGGAGGCTTATTCAACAGATTCAGATTCATAGTCGGAGGCATAACAGATGTCTGAGGGGGATTAGGCAGGGGCGGAGGTTGCGAAATAGCTGGATTATTTCTAACAAACTGAGTGAACCACTCACTCATCATCTTGAAGAAAGCTTGTTTAGCTTCTCCCTCTTGATCGCTCGTAGCCAGTCTCGAATCAGAGGGCGTTGTCCCTTGAGCGGGAGCAGGCGCATTGCTTTAAACATCGTCAGCTACGGCTCTTTCGGGATCCATTACTATACGAAAGTCACATTTTACACGTTAGGATTCATCACACAATCACAGTTCAGATATATGGCATGTATAGCTAGACTCTCACACGCTACGTTAGTCCGACAATCGACTAAACCGTAGCTTTGATACCAACCAAATGTAACACCCCTAACCCGTATCCGTCGCAGGATTAGGGTTAAAGGCATTACCGGACAGATCGGAAACTTTTACAGACATTTCATAATATAAGTCATCACTTACAATCAAAGTGTCCCTTTTATAGGTTAACGAGACCTTAATCATGCTTTAGAATAGGGTCGGGACTAGACCGAACACATATGGAATTTCTCAAAAGTTGAAAAACTTTTCTAAGTTACAGAGGTCACACGCCCGTGTGGGCAGGTCGTGTGCCTCCCACGGCTACTAGACACACCCATGTGTCCTGGCCGTGCCAAAACAAAGCATATATACTGACTTATCCACACGGCCACCAGACATGCCCGTGTGCCATGGCCGTGTAAAATTAGACTAGCTACTGACTTATTCACACGGCCACCAAGCACGCCCGTGTGCCACGACCGTGTAACGTACTCAGGCACACTTTGAAGTGGCCCTTGAGCCACACGGCAGAGACACACGCCCGTGTCCCTTTGTTGTGTATGCAAAACAGGCCATTTGCAAGGCCAAAATGCCACCCACACTAGGGTCAACCCTACAAGCAATATACCAATTCATTTCATGTACAATTGACAACCAAGGATATGTCAAATAATCATCAAATCTCCACATTCAATTTCATTTCCATTCATGCCAATTTACACAACTAAAACACACATATATATATATTCAAGCATGATTCATTCACATTTACCTTTCATATAACCATTTCTTTGATCAAACATACATACTCAAATTTCATCCATGGGCTTACCATAAACTTGATCATTTCATAGTTATGGAATCATACCAAAACCAACATCATATACCAAATTCACAAATGCATATTATCAACATTTAACTAGCCACATCACATGGCTAATTTCATATCTCAACTTGCCAAAATGACTAGCCTATACATGCCATATTTAGCTAAATACATATTTTCAAAGTACCAAAACGAGTTTGAGTAGTGTGATGAAAATCCTCGACGGTCCCCGAGCCTTCAGTAGCTTTGACGATCTATAAAACAGAACAAACACACACAGAGTAAGCTTTCAAAAGATTAGTAAGCCATATAAAAAAAACTTAGCATAAAATGCATATAACCATATTGATACAATGACATTATTGGTTCTCATAGCAAATTCATCACATATATTCTTTGGCTCATTTGCTTAGCCATATCTTACCATATTCTTCAACTCAAATATCATATATACACATGGCTCATTCAAGCATATCTTCACATATTTTCTCATCATTTCAATCCACATATTCATCATAATAAATTCGTATAGATACTTACCTTGCATACACACATAGTGCACTTTCAAACGTACCTGAAATAGATATACAACTTACATAGTCGTTCATTTCTCAGATTTGCTCGTTGAATCATTCAGAACTAAATAGGATACTCAGAGTGCTCGGAATAGTCGTACAATACCAACGTCCCAGACGTGGTCTTAAATGTAATCAGATATCGATTCCACTGTCCCAGACAGGGTCTTACATGAATCAATACGATGCAAATGTCCCAAACATGGTCTTACACATAAATCTCATATCGATACCAATGTCCCGGACGTGGTCTTACACAAAAACTCGAATCAATGCCAACGTCCCAAACGTGGTCTTACATGATATCACATAATGGAAACCTATGTCATGGCATGTACTATCCTATCTATTGCTAGGTTCAAACGAGGCTTCTCGGACATTAATATTTAGTCGATACCAATTCTCAGATTTCACATATATCCCATCTCGAGCATATTCATAGCAATTCAAATTTCATATATGCACAATTAAGTCAATTCAAATACATTTATTTGTATATTGACTTACCTCAGTTCGGTTTAACGAAAACGTATGGCTATTCAATGATTTTTGACTTTCCCCGATCTAAATCCGTTTTCTTTGGTTCTTGATCTATACATATACGATTTAACCGATTCATTCATCAAATCATTCAATTCAATTCAAATTTACATATTTAGGGTAATTTACATTTTAACCCTCATATTTTCATATTTGGACATTTTAGTCCCTATTTCACAATACATCAAATAATACAAAATTTATTCACACACATGCATAGCCGAAATTCCCTAAGGACCATACAAGTCCATATTTTTCATCCAATTCACAATTTAGTCCCCCAATATATTATTTTCACAATTTAGCCCTAATTAGCTAAATTCACCAAAAATTCAAGAACAAAACATGTTCATTAAACACATATCTTTCATTTAACACCAATACTCATCACAAAGCTCACCATTTCATCGATGGCACATCTCATAAACATCATCAATTCTTCAAATTATAACATGGGCTTGATAGTAAACTAAGCAACAATCTCAAAAAACATAAAAATCATCAAAAACCAAAGTCAAAACATACCTTAATTTGACCACAAGCTAGCCGAATATTTGAAGAATCCAAACCCTTTCTTTTCTTTTTGATTTTCGATGGTGGATGAGTCAAAAAGATGAACAAATGTTTTATTAAGGCTTTTGTTTAATTAATATTATGTTATTATTCCATTTACAAAATTAACCTTAATATAAAACATATATAACTTATAAAATTAATGTCATAACAGTCCATAGTCTTCCTGGCATAATTGCCTCATAAGCCCTCCCCATTTAAAAGCCATCTCCAATAGGTGTCTTTTCATGAAGCATGCAAATTTTGCATTTAATGAAACACCCCAAACCCGGCCCACAAGCCCCGACTGGATCTGACATGTTCCTTGAGTAAAACTTAGCTAAATCTCGTTTTATCATCTTGAGAAATATGGTGGTTTTTAAAATCAGATTTGTGTTTTGTCAAGTTGAAAACCGTGTTGTCATTCCAGTTTGTATATCCTTAAAAAAACGTTTCTTTCATATTTCACGAATTAAAAGATTTGCCGAATTTAAAAGCTCGTTAAGTTGGAAAATCGTGAATTGATTAGGTGACAAAACATTTGAAGTTGTTAAGGAAAATATTTAGTTATTCATTTGCCGATTTTCGAATGGAAATAAAACTTAAAACATAAAATTTAAACAATTAAATAGTGGCCTTATTACAAATTTAAAATACCAATTAAATCCCGAAAGAAAAGTATGCTAAAGAAAACGAAAAATTCAACCGTTCAAAAACCCGAAAACGCTGAGCATGGCTGCTCCATAGTCCTCACTGACCCGGTCCATAATACTATGAATCACCTGCAAAAAGTTATCCCACGAAGGGTGAGTCAACAGACTCAATGTGTAACAGCTACACCAAAAACCCAATCGATCATAGCCTTAATCTTAAACATTTCGGCAAAGCCCATTCTTTAGTCACATTTGGCCATAAGCCCATAACATAGCATATCGAATCATGACATATTGAATCACATTATGTATAAACTGAAATGCAATCCCGAGCCCACCTAGATATCCATCCTCTACACACCACACATGTGCACGCCGGTCACACCATGGGGATTACTAAATCGACCCTCCATCCGCTACACACACCCGAAGGCGATCGCTCTGGACAACTACACATCGCCCTTATAATGTGGCATAGCCACGGATAATGTGACAGAGTCACCAAATTCATAATATGTGACATAAGTCACCGGATAACATGGTAAAACCACCGGAACACTTCCCCTTTTATCATTATCACCCATGTGCCCATGCATCATACAAAATATACAGATATCATGCAATATACCTTACCCCAAAGCCATAACAAAATTACACATATTTTCATATCCATGTTTATAAACATTCTTAACTGCGTGTTAAGGGGTAACGTACCTGAATGCACTATACCATTGAATGGTACCCTTAGCCATGTTAGTCGTATTTTTATTAACACATATTTAACGTAATACTATTAATCTATTGGGAATTAGCGTAGGGTTACACACTTGATAACAGTGAGAATGACACTCTCGATACCGACACTCTCGCTATCAGGGATAACAGTGATCTGCTTATCCCTTTCCGATGCTGGCCCACAACCCGGTGGCCAATCACGTCACAATGGCCATGAGCATTTCTTGAATCTAGGGGTAGGAACTACCCCTTTCTCTCCTCCACTGGTATTCACATCCATCGAATATCACTTAATTAGAAACCCGGTTAATCGATATACAAGATCTAAACGAACACAATCTATAACTTAAATACCCTTATCGAAATAGATCTAAATCCCGAGACTCCTCTTTTATCTCTGTCGAAACCCCCCTAAAATACCATAGTTAGAATCGGCCAACCCCTAATAAATAACCTGGCCTTTGGCCAAATATTACAACTCCCTTACCTTGCTTGCTTAAATCCCGAAACTATCGTGTGCCCTTGAAGTGGTCGAAATCCCTACATGGCTTAAGTTAGATTCGGCTTTAATGTATAAAATCTATAAGAGTGGCCCTTGGCCGAATGTTACATTTTGCTTACCTTGGATCTCAAATCCCAAAAGATCTCCCCCTAATCGTCGGCTACAAAGATCCCGAAACCCACCTTCATGGTTTTGGCCAAAGAGATAAAAAGGGATTAGCTTCCTAGATTTCGATAGGCTAAAATAAGAGAAAGAGATTTGAACCAGAAGAGATCCCTTACCGAAAAAGAGTGACCAAATGCAATGATCACTGGCTCTAAGAAATCGACAAGAGGAGAAAGATTATCAGCTTTCGGCTTTTAGTGCTTGAGAACAATCGGCTATAGTCCAAAGATACCTTCGGCTTTTGAAGAACCGTGAAATGAAAAAGAGAAAAGGTTGAAGGTTGGTGCGATTCGGCTTTGGTGAGAAAGAGGAAGAAAAGAATGGTGGTGTGGCTCAATCAAGGATTCGGCTTCAAGGAAGTATAGAGAGAAACTCAACCGAAGAGCTATGGAGAAGTGATGAAAAGAGACTTAAAGATTCGGCTAGGGTGCTAGATGGATTTGGCTTTGAGTAGGTGAAGGAAAAAGAGAGAACAAACTAAAAGAAGAAGAAGAGTGCACGATTGGTCTCTTTTGGTTTACGGTCTCGATTGGAAAAAGAATACGAAAGCTTTTGGGAAAAAGAAATCGCACAAAAGATGCCTAAACCTCACTATGCATATTCGGCTTCCTCCCCCCAATTACATGGCCGAAAATGTCATCCTAGGAGTCCCTTGGCCGGCCAACTCTCCCCCTCTTCTCAAATCCCTTCTTTTCCTCCTATTTTTCCTCTTCACCTCTCATTAAAAAGTGTTTGAATGAGTCAACACTTATCTCCCTTGTTAGCCGAATATTCAAGTGAATTTGACCAAGTCTCACACTCATCCCTTGAGTCCTTGTGCCGTCCAACACTTTGCTCTTCCTTGGCGAAAAATAAAAGCCCCAAAACGCTACTGTGTTGCTCGAACCTAGGCCCCTTCTCACTCCCACGAGGCGTCACCCTCACATGCTCTAAGTGGCGCCTCCTTGCCACTTTACTAGCTGGTTTCTTGTGTCTTAGCCCACACTAAACTCCTTAAGGCCTAGCTCCCTTAGCTCTCCTTTAAGACTTAAAAATCCAATATTTTTCTAAGGCATCTACCTACTCCCCAGGGTTCCCGAAGCCCCCAAAGCACATACAAACCACACACAAACATGCTACTACATACATTCAAGTTAAAACGCATAACCCCCAAATCCCAGATATTACAGTTCTACCCCCCTTAAAAAAAAATTCAGCCTCAAAATTACCTGACTAGAATAGGTGAGGGTATTGCTGTCGTATTGCTTCCTCCAGCTCCCAAGAAGCTTCTTCCGATCCATGGTTACGCCATAACACTTTGACTAGAGGAACTGATTTCCTCCGTAACACCTTCACATCTCGTTCTAGAATCTGAATCAGCTCTTCCTCGTAGGACAAGTCTGATTTCAGCTCCACCTTCTCAACTGGCACTACATGAGATGGATCCGATCGGTAATGACGTAGCATCGAAATGTGGAACACATCGTGCATCTGCTTCAATTCCAAAGGCAACTCTAACTGATATGCCACTGGTCCAACCCACTTCAGAACCCGATAAGGTCCTATAAACCTGGGACTTAACTTACCCTTGCGACCAAATCTCATCACCTTCTTCCACGGTGAAACTTTCAGAAACACCTGATCTCCCACAGCAAACTCTATCTCTTTCCGCTTAAGACCTGCATACGACTTTTGTCTGTCAGATGCCTCCTTCAACCGTGCCTGAATTACCTTAACCTTTTCTTCTAATTCTGCCACAATCTCCGGACCCAAAACATGATGTTCCCCCAATTCTACCCAACACGTAGGAGTGCGACACTTCCGTCCATACAGTGCTTCATACGGTGCCATCCGAATACTTGCTTGATAGCTGTTGTTGTACGCAAACTCTGATAAAGGCAAGAATTCCTCCCAGCTTCCTCTGAAGTCTACGTAGCTAGCTCCAACGTATTTTCCCTCGAATTTAATTTTAAAATAACCCCAATCCACTCGATCTGCAGGGGTACCCTCTCTGACAGTGAGCCACCACTGGTAGGCCTCATCCCGAAGCAACGAAACAACACCTTTTAGCTTCTCCTCAATAGTGCAGTCCAAATCATCCATGATCCTCTTGACTGCCTCTAACCAATACTCCGCTACGTTCGGAGCTACCCCAGATACTCCTCTAAAAACCTCGACTCCATTTACTCTAAGTCTCTCAGATACTGACTTTTGAGCCCCATTTCCCATGTTAGCTCCAACTACTCGCTCTAACACCCGCAGCATAGCTTGCGATACTGTGTCATCTCCTCCCGTCTGCTCCTGAAATTCTGCCCCTACAGCCGGTGGCGGCGCCTCATTTTTAGAACCTTGACCAGACCCGACTGGTTCCGACACAGTCATTCTACCTCTACCGCGCCCACGAGTATTGCGACCACATCCCCTAGAACTCATGTCTACCGTCGCGATTTATCTATTTTTACGAAATTTTTATGCATTAGAATCTTTTCACTTCTTGTTTAAAGAGAAGTTTTATGCAATAGAGTTTTAATCAGTGGTTTTTCCGTAGAAGTACACATATACCTAGGGTTCATGTCTCTATAGTATAGTTTCCTAAGCCTATCATCTATAGTATCATACATTAGCACATACAAATCAACTTATCATCTAAAGAACTTACCTGGCGAACTTGGGCCGAGAACTCGAGTGCCACGCTTCCATAGGACCATTTTAACAAAAATTTTCAAAAACCCATTTTGGCTCAAATTTTAAAAACGTTGTGGGCTTCAAAACCCAAGGCTGAGTGTTTAAAACTGGGCTCTGATACCAAGTTGAAACACCCCAAACCCAGCCCACAAGCTCCGACCAGATCTGACATGTTCCTTGAGTAAAACTTAGCTAAATCTCGTTTTATCATCTTGAGAAATATGGTGGTTTTTAAAATCAGATTTGTGTTTTGTCAAGTTGAAAACCGTGTTGTCATTCCAGTTTGTATATCTTTAAAAAAATGTTTCTTTCATATTTCACGTGTAACATCCTGAAAATGGGCCTATGCATTTTTGATTTAATTATACGAAATGGCATGTCTTATGTGTTATGAATGTATTGTGAACATTTTTGGAAACTTGGAAATGTAAGGAAATGCTTTGGAAATGTTAAGTTTAAAAGAGGAAAGTGAATATTTTTGGAAACTTGGAAATGTAAGGAAATGTCTTAGAAAATGTTAAGTTTTAAAGTTTAAAAGAGGAAACTAAGGCAAGGTGGCCTTAAGAAAATTAATAGAGGAAATTTGACACAAGAACGGGTTTGGAAAAGTGGCAAGGAGACGCCACTTAAAGCCCAGTGAAGTGGCGCCACAAGCAAGGGAGAGGGGCCCGAGTTCGAGTCGCATGGGAAGCAAATAAAGGATTTTATTTTTGCTACAAGGAGCAGAGGAGGTGGACGGCACTAAGGAACTCCAGGGAGGAGTTTTATTCTCTTTAAAATTCGGCTAAATAGATGGATACATGATGGATAATTATTGGTATTTTTAAAGGATTATTTCTATTAATTTTAAATAAGGTGATAAAGCTATCAAAATAGAAGTGATGGCCAAGTAAGGGATTCTAAGTTAGTAATTTCGGCTACTAGAGGAAAAGAGGGCCATTCATTCTTTCTTTCAACCCTTCTCTCTCTGCCGAATTTCCTAGAGCATTTGTTCTTCTTCTTTTTGTTAGCCAAAGCCGAAAACTCAAGATACCATCATTAGCCGATTTCTTTATACCAATCAAAGAGCCGAAATCAAGATATTTTTAGCCTACATAGCCGAATCTTATTAAAGGCTCAAGCAAGGATTGCCGATTCTCCCTAAGTTCTTATCCCTCTCTTTTTAATTCAATTGAAGCCGAATACATAAGTGACCATAGCCATCCAGTCTCCAAGTCTTCATAGCCGAATCATTGAAGGGCTTCAAACAAAGGTGCTGTCGATTTCATCAAGTAAGGGTAAGATCCAAATTTGGTTTCCATTCTTTATATTTTAGACTTACCGAAATTTAGGGACTAATCTCTATTATCAATCTTGGTTGAATTATGGAAGGGAGGTTTCGGGATTTATCTGTTGTCGACATCAAGGAAAGATCTTTCGGGATTTTTAAGATTCAAGGTAAGATGACATTCGGCCTTAGGCCATTCTTAATGTGTTCAAATGATAGGAATTGATCTAACATAAATCCATGGGAATTTCGACAAACATCTGAGGCAAGGGATACTTTTCGGGATTTGAGAATTTTAAGGTAAGTGTACTCACATATTCGGCCAAGGCCCTATCTTAAGTACTTAGATCTATTTGTTTTAACCGAAAACTAACCGATACAAGGGATCTAGTGATTAGCCGATTTCAAAGGGGAAGAATACAAGTTTCCGGTATTTGATTACACATCAATTGGCACCAAGGTAAGTTTTGAGTAATAACAATCCTAATAGGATTTGGTTTTATGGCCGAATGGTCTTCATTAAATTTTTAAAAGTGATGGCCGAATGTAGAAAATTAAAGATCTGAGGCAGTACATCGGATTTCGGGATTTCAGTGAATTGTTAAGCATATCAGGTGTGTACCCCACACTAATCTTAATAGATTTATGGCTTTAACTTGATATATGTGTTAATACGAAAGTGTAAGAATGTGGCTAAGGTACCATGTTATGGTACAAAGTACTCAGGTACGTTTCTTACTCCTACTAGGATTATGAAATATGTTATGTTTAACATGTGATAAGTGATAAGAATGTGAAATTTGGCATGTTAATGCATAATATGTATGATATGGGGCATATGGGTTATTGAAAAGGGGAAGTGAATATGGTGACCTAAGACCACGGTATTTGAATGTGGTGACCTAAGACCACGATATCTGAATGTGGTGACCTAAGACCACGATATCTGAATGTGGTGACCTAAGACCACGATATCTGAATGTGGTGACCTAAGACCACAAATATTTATAAGGGCGATGAGTACGTCATTGCGGCGACGCCTTCGATGGTGTGTAGCGGATGGAGGGTTGACTTAGTAGTCCCCACGGTGTGCAGGATGGTACGGGTGATGTGTAACGGATGGCATATAGGTTTGGGTTCGGGTTGCATCACTTTTCTATCTGTTATGTGAATGTGAATGTAATATGATAATGTATGCCTGACTATTAAATTTTAGTGTTGGTTACACATTGAGTCTGTTGACTCACCCGTTGTGGGAACATGTTTGGGTGATGGACGGTGATGGACCGGGACGGCGGGACTTGTGGTGGCCATACTCACTTGAAGTTTATTTTATTTGGACATTTTATTTCATTTAAGTACTTTAAATTATTTGGGTTTGTTTTGATGTAATAAGGCCACAATTGAACTATTTTACATTTATTTTATGTTTACAAATTTTTATTAAGTCAAAGGTTAAGTAATTTATTTTAAATGTACTCTAAATGTTTTATCACCTAAAAATTTAAAAAGGGTTTCCATTATTAAAACAAATTTGTTTTCTACTCGAGCCCAACTCAAAACAATCTTTCTTTCAAAACACACCATTTTCCAAAGTAACAAATGAATTTTGAATCGGTTTTCTTCGGGGAGCATACCAGATCCGGTCAAGGTTCGTAGGCCGGGTGTGGGGTGTTTGATTTATTATCGAGCCAGTTTTAAACTCTCGGCACAGGTTAAGGCCCAAAACGTTTTCAAAATGTAGCCCAAAAGAAATTTGTGGAAATTTTCAGTTGTTACGGCATGGCACTAAGTCTCCGACCCGACGTCCACCAGGTAAGTACTTCTATCCATTGTGTGGATTATATTATGATGTGTAGAAGGGTAGAAATGGAATGGAATGTAGATTAGCATGATAAGTACTTGAACCCTAGAACTAGTTTTCCCCAACACTTACATAAGACTTAAGTGCCTAATTAAACAACCCCGTGACTTAGTCGCTAAGTTAGGGTGTGGCAACCCACAATGCGCATGTCTAGGATTGGATCAGGAAGAGCCTGGTACTTAAGCAGTCCTAGTGACTCACCTCCTCTTCGTAGGAATCCTACCTGGTGCGTAGCTTCGGTTCACCCTAACCAAGAGGACTCGGTCATAGGCTAAACAATAACTAAAACCCGAAAGGGAACTAGCCGTGTTTTTATAAAAACCCTAGTTTTAAAAATTCTTAAAATTACCTTTTTAATTTGTGAGAACTATTTTTACAAAATTTTCCAAAAAAATTTCTGAATTGCAAAATTACTAAAATACCCCTAATGGTAAAATTACAAAAATGCCCTTGGTTTATAAAATGTCCAAAATACCCACAGTCCTTATTCAAAATTACGTTACTTTATAAAATGTTCAAAAACCCTAATTTGCAAAATATCAAAATACCTTGATTTTGGAAAATTACGAAAATACCCCTGTAGGACAAATGACGAAAATAACCACAGGATAGGAGCAGACGTGAAATGTCCAGAAGAGTGAATGTGTATGGGAGATACTATGGAATGGATGTCAACTTTGAATGAATGTTTGAATGAATGTACTTCTACGAATTAGGATAGAAGATTTGAACTTTGATTGATCGAAAGAACCACTATTAAACTTCTTTCATAAAATTTCTTCGCGAATAATAAGCGAAACAAGGACTAATTCATAAAACTTTTTAATCAGATCACGACGATAGAAATGAGTTCTAGAGGACGTGGGCGTAACGCATCGAGGGCGCGGTAGAGGTAGAACGACCATGTCGAACCCGTTAGATCGGGTCAAGGGCGACAATGAGATACCACTCGCCACCACCACCCCCAGCTGTTGGTGTTGAGCAGCAAGATCAGACAGGAGACGATGCTGTATCGCAAGCTGTGCTGCGAGTTCTTGAGTTGGTGGCTGGTGTAGGAGGAAATTCGGGAGCTCGAAAGTCGGTACCTGAGCGACTTCGTGCCAACAGAGCTGAGGTGTTCCGAGGAGTATCAGGTGTGGCACCCAGTCACGAGTATTGGTTGGAGGCCACCGAGCGAATTATGGATGAGCTTGATTTGACCCCTGAGGAGAAACTGAAGGAATGGTGGCATTGCTACGCGATGAAGCGTATCAATGGTGGCTCACAGTTTCGTGATGGTGCCACGGTGAGGATCGACCCTGGGAGTATGTTAAGGTCGCATATCAGAAGAAGTATGTCGGCACAAGGTATACTGATGAGCAGAGGAAGGCTTTTCTGGGGCTGGTTCAGGGGAATAAGTCTGTAGAAGAGTATGAAGCTGAATTTCTAAGGTTGAGCCAATATGCTCGAGGAGTAGTGGCTACGGAGCATGAGCGGTGTGTCCGGTTCGAAGACGGTTTAAGGGATGATCTAAGGTTGTTGATAGCTCCACATCAGGAACGGGAGTTTTCTGCTTTAGTAGAGAAAGCTAAGGTAGCTGAAGGGATTAAGGACTCTACAAAGCAGAACTTCGACCGGAGCAGGCGAGAAAAGAGGCTTTGGATTATCGGGGATCATTTGGGAATAAAAGGTCTAGAGTTGATAGGCGCGAGGTCGACAAGCTCGCTACGGGAGAGGCGATGTCGTACTTGTGAGCAGGTGTGGGAAGAGACACTTAGGAGAGTGTTGGAAGAAGACGGGAGGATGTTTGGTGTGGGTCCAAGGACCATATGATCAAGATTGTCCTATGAAACCGGATGGAAATCGGCCGATAGCTCGGAATGTTAATCAAGCCGGTAGAGGTGGGCAGCCTCCTCGGCCGAGGTCGTGGTCCGAATAATAGAGGTAATGGTGCCGGGTAGAGGACGTGGAACACCGGGTAGAGTGTGCTTTGCTAATCTTGAGGCAAGGCAACCGGGTTTGGTTTATGCGATTCACCGGAGGGAGGATGGAGACAGCCGGGGCGTCATAACCGTGCGTTCCTTGTATTTGGAAAACCTTATTATGCTCTGATTGATGTGGGCTCGACTCACTCCTATGTTGCATGTAGTGTAGTGGAAACACTAGGCCTAGACTCTGAACTTTCTGATAGGGAGATGACTGTAGTAAGCCCACTAGGTCAAACTGTAGTGGTGAATAAGATCTTTCGGAGTGTACCCTTGGAAATCCAAGGCGTAGTATTTCCTGCTGACTTAATGGAACTCCCTTTCGGAGAATTCGACCTTATTCTTGGCATGGACTGGCTAGTAAAGCATCGAGCCGTGTTAGATTGTGCGGCTAAGCGAATGGAGTTAAGGACCCCGGAGGATGAGGTGGTCATTATGATAGGAGAAAGAAGAAATTACCTGTCTAATGTAGTTTGGTGTTAAAGGCGAGAAAAAATGGTCCTGAAGGGTGCAAGGCATTTCGGCCTTCGTTAGTCTTTGTGGGCGTAAAAGAAGGGGGAATTAGTGGAGTTAGAACAGTGAGGGACTTTGTGGATGTTTTTCCGGAGGAGCTACCGTGAATACCCCCGAGATAAGGAGGTGGAATTTGGAATAGACTTGCTACCGGGAACAGCTCCGGTGTCAATCGCTCCATACCGAATGGCGCCAAAGGAGTTGGTTAAGCTCAAGGCTCAAATCCAAGAGTTGCTTGATCGTGGGTTTATTCGACCCAGTGTGTCTCCGTGGGGAGCACCGGTCCTGTTTGTGAAGAAGAAGGACGAAACTATGCGAATGTGCATAGATTATCATCAGTTAAATAAGCTAACCATCAAGAACAAGTATCCTTTGCCACGGATAGACGACTTGTTCGATCAGCTTAAGGGGGCCGCCGTATTTTCAAAGATCGATCTAAGGTCTGGATATCATCAGTTGAAGGTGAAGGAGGCAGATATCCATAAAACGGCCTTTAGGACAAGGTATGGCTATTTTGAGTTTGTAGTAATGCCGTTTGGGTTGACGAATGCCCCAGCCGCGTTCATGGATATGATGAACCGGGTTTTTCAACCTTACTTGGATAGGTTTGTCGTTGTGTTCATCGACGACATTTTGGTATACTCGAAGTCAGAGGAAGAGCATGATGAGCACCTACGGATAGTGTTACAAGTATTAAGGGAGAAGAAGCTCTATGCCAAATTCAGCAAGTGTGAATTTTAGCTTAAAGAGGTGGCATTCTTAGGGCATGTGGTATCCGCAGAGGGAATAAGGGTGGATCTTAGGAAGATCGAAGCAGTGTTGGATTGGAAACCACCTAGGTCCGTGGCTGAGATTCGTAGTTTCTTAGGTTTGGCAGGATATTACAGAAGGTTCGTGGAAGGGTTCTCGTCAATAGCCGCGCCTTTGACAAAGTTATTAAGGAAGGAAGTACCCTTTGTATGGACGGATAAGCAACAGGAGAGCTTCGAGAAGCTTAAGAGGGTCTTGACCGAGGCACCAATTCTGATTCAGCCTGAGGCAGGAAAGGATTTTGTGGTGTCTCGTGACGCTCGCATACGAGATTAGGTCAGTGTTCTAATGCAAGATGGAAAAGTAGTCGCCTATGCGTCTTGACAGTTAAGGCCTCATGAAGTTAACTATCCGACTCATGACTTGGAATTGGCGGCTGTGGTCTTTGCTCTGAAAGTATGGAGGCATTACCTTTATGGAGAAAAGTTGGTAATCTACACGGACCACAAGAGCCTCAAGTACTTGTTGACTCAGAAGGAGTTAAACTTGAGACAGCGAAGGTGGGTAGAATTATTGAAGGACTATGATTGTTCGTTAGAGTATCATTCGGGCAAGGCAAATGTAGTGGCGGATGCCCTGAGTCAGAAGGTTGTATCGGATCTGAGGGCGTTGTTCGCACACTTGAGTCTGTATGATGATGGTAGCCTATTGGCAGAATTGCAAGTCAAACCAACATGGTTAAATGAGGTAAAGGAAAGTCAGTTGGTGGATGAGGATCTAAGTGTTAAGTTACAACAAGTACGGAACGGAGAGTTAGAGGATTATGGTGTTAATGATGAAGGAGTATTGTGCTTCAAGGGAAAGGTATGTATGCCTAAGGACAAGGACCTAAGATCGGAGGATTCTTCGAAGCGCATAGTAGCCCTTATGCTATGCATCCCGGAGGCACTAAGTTGTCTGAGGATCTAAGGAGCAGCGATTTTGTGGCTTTGATCTTAAGCGGGAAGTTCTCGAATTCGTGGGAAAATGTCCGACGTGTCGCCAAGTTAAAGCCGAACACCAAGTTCCATCGGGATTACTTCACCAATCAAGATCCCGCGATGGAAGTGGGAGAGAATCACCATGGACTTCGTTAGTGGGCTTCCCCACGCCTACTAATAAGGACGCGGTATGGGTAATAGTGGACCGTTTGACCAAGTTCGCGCACTTCATTCTGGTAAGAGTTGATTATTCTCTTCAGAGGTTGGCCAAATTATATATGGCGGAAATTGTGAGGTTATATGGAGTGCCGGTGTCAATCATTTCGGATAGAGACCCAAGATTTACGTCTCGATTTTGGAAGGCACTTCATCAAGCTTTAGGCACTAAGTTGGATTTCACTACGCCTTTCATCCACGATCGGGCGAGGCGATCCGAACGAGTAATCCAAGTGTTAGAGGATATGTTGAGGGACTGTGTGATGGACTTTAGAGGAAGTTGGGAGGAGTATTTGCCTTTAGCAGAGTTTGCGTACAACAACAACTATCAAGCCAGCATTCGGATGGCACCATATGAAGCGTTGTACGATCGGAAGTTTCGAACTCCTACGTGTTGGATTGAATTAGGAGAACGTCGAGTTTTGGGTCCAGAGTTAGTGGTAGAATCTGAAGAGAATGTTGAGATAATTCGGGCACGGTTGAAGGAGGCATCTGATAGACAAAAGTCGTACGCAGACCTCAAACGGAAGGAAATAGAGTTTGAAGTGGGGGACCAAGTGTTTCTGAAAGTCTCGCCTTGGAAGAAGGTGATGAGGTTTGGTCGCAAAGGGAAGTTAAGCCCAAGGTTTATAGGGCCCTATCGAGTGTTGAAGCGAGTTGGACCAGTGGCATATCAGTTAGAGTTGCCACCGGAGTTGAAATAGATGCACGACGTATTCCATGTTTCCATGCTACGTCGATATCAATCGGATCCATCTCACGTAGTACCGGTTGAAGAGGTGGAGCTAAGGCCAGACTTATCCTACGAGAAAGAGCCGATTCAGATCTTGGAACGAGACGTGAAAATGTTACGGAGGAAGTCAGTTCCTCTAGTCAAAGTGTTCTGGCGCAACCATGGATCGGAGGAAGCTTCGTGGGAGCCAGAAGAGGCAATGCGGAGCAATACCCTCATTTATTTTAGCCAGGCAATTTCAAGGACGAAATTATTTTAAGGGGGTAGAACTGTAACATCCTAAAAATGGGCCTATGCATTTTTGATTTAATTATACGAAATGGCATGTCTTATGTGTTATGAATGTATTGTGAACATTTTTGGAAACTTGGAAATGTAAGGAAATGCTTTAGAAATGTTAAGTTTAAAAGAGGAAAGTGAACATTTTTGGAAACTTGGAAATGTAAGGAAATGTCTTAGAAAATGTTAAGTTTTAAAGTTTAAAAGAGGAAACTAAGGCAAGGTGGCCTTAAGAAAATTAATAGAAGAAATTTGACACAAGAACGGGTTTGGAAAAGTGGCAAGGAGACGCCACTTAAAGCCCAGTAAGTGACGCCACAAGCAAGGGGAGAGGGGCCCGAGTTCGAGTCGCATGGGAAGCAAATAAAGAATTTTATTTTTACTACAAGAAGCAGAGGAGGTGGACGACACTAAGGAACTCCAGGGAGGAGTTTTATTCTCTTTAAAATTCGGCTAAATAGATGGATACATGATGGATAATTATTGGTATTTTTAAAGGATTATTTCTATTAATTTTAAATAAGGTGATAAAGCTATCAAAATAGAAGTGATGGCCAAGTAAGGGATTCTAAGTTAGTAATTTCGGCTACTAGAGGAAAATAGGGCCATTCATTCTTTCTTTCAACCCTTCTCTCTCTGCCGAATTTCCTAGAGCATTTGTTCTTCTTCTTTTTGTTAGCCAAAGCCGAAAACTCAAGATACCATCATTAGCCGATTTCTTTATACCAATCAAAGAGCCGAAATCAAGATCTTTTTAGCCTACATAGCCGAATGTTGTTAAAGGCTCAAGCAAGGATTGCCGATTCTCCCTAAGTTCTTATCCCTCTCTTTTCAATTCAGTTGAAGCCGAATACATAAGTGACCATAGCCATCCGGTCTCCAAGTCTTCATAGCCGAATCATTGAAGGGCTTCAAACAAAGGTCTTTGTCGATTTCATCAAGTAAGGGTAAGATCCAAATTTGGTTTCCATTCTTTATATTTTAGACTTCACCGAAATTTAGGGACTAATCTCTATTATCAATCTTGGTCGAATTATGGAAGGGAGGTTTCGGGATTTATGTGTTGTCGACATCAAGGAAAGATCTTTCGGGATTTTAAGATTCAAGGTAAGATGACATTCGGCCTTAGGCCATTCTTAATGTGTTCAAATGATAGGAATTGATCTAACATAAATCCATGGGAATTTCGACGGACATCCGAGGCAAGGGATACTTTTCGAGGATTTGAGAATTTCAAGGAAGTGTACTCACATATTCGGCCAAGGCCCTATCTTAAGTACTTAGATCTATTTGTTTTAACCTAAAACTAACCGATACAAGGGATCTAGTGATTAGCCGATTTCAAAGGGGAAGAATACAAGTTTCCGGTATTTGATTACACATCAATCGGGACCAAGGTAAGTTTTGAGTAATAACAATCCTAATAAGATTTGGTTTTATGGCTGCATGGTCTTCATTAAATATTTAAAAGTGATGGCCGAATGTAGGAAGTTAAAGATCTGAGGCAGTACATCAGATTTTGGGATTTCAGTGAATTGTTAAGCATATCAGGTGTGTACCCCACACTAATCTTAATAGATTTATGGCTTTAACTTGATATATGTGTTAATACGAAAGTGTAAGAATGTGGCTAAGGTACCATGTTATGGTACAAAGTACTCAGGTACGTTTCCTACTCCTACTAGGATTATGAAATATGTTATGTTTAACATGTGATAAGTGATAAGAATGTGAAATTTGGCATGTTAATGCATAATGTGTATGATATGGGGCATATGGGTTATTGAAAAGGGGAAGTGAATGTGGTGACCTAAGACCACGGTATTTGAATGTGGTGACCTAAGACCACGATATCCGAATGTGGTGACCTAAGACCACGATATCTCGATGTGGTGACCTAAGACCACAAATATTTATAAGGGCGATGAGCACGCCGATCGCAAATGATCGCCTTCCGATGGTGTGTAGCGGATGGAGGGTTGACTTAGTAGTCCCCATGGTGTACAGGATGGTACGGGTGATGTGTAGCGGATGGCATATAGGTTTGGGTTCGGGTTGCATCACTTTTATATCTGTTATGTGAATGTGAATGTAATATGATAATGTATGCCTGACTATTAAATTTTAGTGTTGGTTACACATTGAGTCTGTTGACTCACCCCGTTGTGGGAACATGTTTCAGGTGATGGACAGTGATGGACCGGGACGGCAGGACTTGTGGTGGCCATGCTCAGCTTGAAGTTTATTTTATTTGGACATTTTATTTCATTTAAGTACTTTAAATTATTTGGGTTTGTTTTGATGTAATAAGGCCACAATTGAACTATTTTACATTTATTTTTATGTTTACAAATTTTTATTAAGTCAAAGGTTAAGTAATTTATTTTAAATGTACTCTAAATGTTTTATCACCTAAAAATTTAAAAAGGGTTTCCATTATTAAAACGAATTTGTTTTCTACTCGAGCCCAACTCAAAACAATCTTTCTTTCAAAACACACCATTTTCCAAAGTAACAAATGAATTTTGAATCGGTTTTCTTTGGGGAGCATACCAGATCCGGTCAAGGTTCGTGGGCCGGGTGTGGGGTGTTTCATCACAAATTAAAAGATTTACCGAATTTAAAAGCTCGTTAAGTTGGAAAACCGTAAATTGATTAGGTGACAAAACATTTGAAGTTGTTAAGGAAAATATTTAGTTATTCATTTGCCGATTTTCGAATCGAAATAAAACTTAAAACATAAAACTTAAACAATTAAATAGTGGCCTTATTACAAATTTAAAATACCAATTAAATCCCGAAAGAAAAGTATGCTAAAGTAAACGAAAAATTCAACCGTTCAAAAACCTGAAAATGCTGAGCATGGCCACTCCATAGTCCTCACTGACCCGGTCCATAATACTATGCATCACCTGCAAAAAGTTATCCCACGAAGGGTGAGTCAACAGACTCAATGTGTAACAGCTACACCAAAAACCCAACCGATCATAGCCTTAATCTTAAACATTTCGGCAAAGCCCATTCTTTAGTCACATTCGGCCATAAGCCCATAACATAGCATATCGAATCATGACATATTGAATCACATTATGTATAAAATGAAATGCAATCCCGAGCCCACCTAGATATCCATCCTCTACACACCACCCGTACCTGCCAGTCACATCGTGGGGATTACTAAATCGACCCTCCATCTGCTACACACCCTCGAAGGCAGTCGCTGCAAACAACTACACATCGCCATTATAATGTGGCATAGCCACCAGATAATGTGACAGAGTCATCGGATTCATAATATGTGACATAAGTCACCGGATAACGTGGTAAAACCACCGGAACACTTCCCCTTTTATTATTATCACCCATGTGCCCATGCATCATACAAAATATACAGATATCATGCAATATACCTTACCCCAAAGCCATAACGAAATTACACATATTCTCATATCCATGTTTATAAACATTATTAACTGCGTGTTAAGGGGTAACGTACCTGAATGCACTATACCATTGAATGGTACCCTTAGCCATGTTATTCGTATTTTTATTAACACATATTTAACGTAATACTATTAATCTATCGGAATTAGCGTAGGGTTACACACCTAATAACAGATGAGAATGACACTCTCGATGACCGACACTCTCGCTATCGTGGATAACAAATGATCTGTTTATCCCTTTTCGATGCTGGCCCACAACCCGGTGGCCAATCACGTACGGCAGAAACCGAGCGTTTCTTGAATCTAGGGTAGGAACTACCCTTTCTCTCCTCCACCGGTATTCGCATCCATCGAATATCACTTAATCAGAAACCCGTTAATCGATATACAAGATCTAAACGAAGACACAATCTATAACTTAAATACCCTTACCAAATAGATCCGAATCCCGAGACTCCTCTTTTATCTCTCATTGAAACCCCTAAAATACCATAGTTAGAATCGGCCAACCCCTAATAAATAACCTAGCCTTTGGCCGAATATTACAACTCCCTTACCTTGCTTGCTTAAATCTCGAAACTATCGTGTGCCCTTGAACTGGTCGAAATCCCTACATGGCTTAAGTTAGATTCGGCTTTAATGTATAAAATCTATAAGAGTGGCCCTTGGCTGAATGTTACATTCTGCTTACCTTGGATCTCAAATCCCGAAAGATCTCCCCTAATCGTCGGCTTACAAAGATCCCAAACCCACCTTCATGGTTTCACCAAAGAGATAAAAAGGGATTAGCTTCCTAGATTTCGATAGGCTAAAATAAGAGAAAGAGATTTGAACGAGAAGAGATCCCTTACCGAAAAAGAGTGACCAAACGCAATGATCACTGGCTCTAAAAATTGACAAGAGGAGAAAGATGATCGACTTTCGGCTTTTAGTGCTTGAGAATAATCGGCTATAGTCTAGAGATAACTTCGGCTTTTGAAGAATCGTGAAAAGAAAAAGAGAAAAGGTTGAAGGTTGGTGCGATTCGACTTTGGTGAGAAAGAGGAAGAAAAGAATGGTGGTGTGGCTCAATCAAGGATTCGGCTTCAAGGAAGTATAGAGAGAAACTCAACCGAAGAGCTATGGAGAAGTGATGAAATGAGACTTAAAGATTCGGCTAGGGTGCTAGATTGATTTGGCTTTTAGTAGGTGAGGGAAAAAGAGAGAACAAACTAAAAGAAGAAGAAGAGTGCACGAGTGGTCTCTTTTGGTTTACGGTCTCGATTGGCAAAAGAATACAAAAGCTTTCGGGAAAAAGAAATCGCACAAAAGATGCCTAAACCTCACTATGCATATTCGGCTTCGTCCCCCCAATTACATGGCCAAAAATGTCATCCTAGGAGTCCCTTGGCCGGCCAAATCTCCCCCTCTTCTCAAATCCCTTCTTTTCCTCCTATTTTTCCTCTTCACCTCCCATTCAAAAGTGTTTGAATGAGTCAACACTTATCTCCCTTGTTAGCCGAATATTCAAGTGAATTTGACCAAGTCTCACACTCATCCCTTCAGAGTCCTTGTGTCGTCCAACACTGCTCTTCCTTGGCGAAAAATAAAAGCCCCAAAACGCTACACGTGTTGCTCGAATCTAGGCCCCTTCTCACTCCCTGAGGTGTCACCCTCATGTGCTCTAAGTGGCGCCTCCCTTGCCACTTTACTAGCTGGTTTCTTGTGTCTTAGCCCACACACTAAACTCCTTAAGGCCTAGCTCCCTTAGCTCTCCTTTAAGACTTAAAAATCCAATATTTTTCTAAGGCATCTACCTACTCCCAGGTTCCAAAGCCCCCAAAACACATACAAACCACACACAAACATGCTACTACATACATTCAAGTTAAAATTCATAACCCCCAAATCCCGAATATTACATTTAATGCAATCTAATTCTTTTATCAAATTAAGCATACAGACGGACAAATTAACTTACGGAACTTTAACACATGCTTAATCACATATTAAAGGCACAGAAAATAATATTAAAATATTTTACTAACTCGGATTTGTGGTCCTGAAACCACTGTTCCCACTAGGGTCTAAACTGGACTGTTACAGATTGCTAGTAGCCAAGAGGGAGAGGCTAAGCAAGCCTTCTTTCGAATGATGAGTGAGTGGTTTTCGGAGTTCATTCAAACGAATCCGGCTGCTCAACAACTTCCACCCCCACAAGTACCTGTAGTGCCACAAGTTTCAGATCCGATCAGATTTAGTAAACCTCATGTGGATAAAATCTGAAAGTACGGTGTCAAAGAGTTTAGAGCCACTGTCAATGACGATGCTGAGCGAGCTGAGTTTTGGCTCAAGAATACAATTCGAGTGGTTGATGAGATGTCATTAAATCCTGATGAATGCTTAAAATATGCTATTACATTGTTGAGAGATACGGGATATAATTGGTGAAAAACGTTGATATTCGTGGTTTCGAGAGAGAGAATCACTTAGGATTTCTTTCAAGTTGAATTCCAGAAGAAATATATCAGTCAACGATTCATAGATCAGAAACGTAAAGAGTTGCTAGAGCTGAAACATGGCCACATGTCTGTTACCGAGTACGAGCGGGAATTTATGAGATTGAGCCAATACACGCGGGAATGTGTTTCAACTGAAACTACTATGTGTAAATGCTTCATTGAAGGGCTGAATTTGTTGGTTGGAATACTTGATTTGAATGAATTTGTAGTGTTAGTTGAAAGAGCCTGCAAAGCTGAGGAGCTTAGCAAAGAAAATAAGAAAGCAGATTCTGAAGCTAGAGATGAAAGAAAAAGATCGATGAGTAAGTCGTATCAACCTTCATCCAAAAGATTCTGTGATGTAACTAATCATTTAAATGTTACAATTGGACATTCGAGTAGAGATCGAGTGAGACAGAATGTCAGTTCCAAAACTCAAATTTCGATTAAATCGAGGGTTGGAAGTGTCAAAAGCTATAAGCCTGAGTGTAGGCAGTGTGGGAGGCGACATGTTGGAGAATGTTGGGGCAAGTACAATAATAGAGTTTGCTATAAATATGGATCACGAGACCACTTTATTCGTGATTGCCCAGAGTTAGCTGAGAAAGACAATGTACAGAATACGAGACCAAGTAATGTGACAGCTAGAGGTAGAACACCCAGAAACACCGAGAATGTAAGTAGTAGTTAGAGGGGGACAATAGATACAGCTATGAGATCCAAGGCGAGAGCACCTGCCCGAGCTTACGCTATTCACGCTCGTGAAGAAGCGACATCTCCAGACGTCATAACTAGTACTTTTACTCTGTTTGATACTGTAACATTCGAGATTTAGGGGTAGTACATTTTATTTCGTATCTATGTGTTCTTGTATGTTGCATGGTTGTTTGAGTGTGTTTTGGGGCTTCGAGAAACCTTGGGGTTAGGTAGGAGCTTTAGTGAAAATTTCTGGTTTGAAGCCTTTTTGGGAGAGCTAGTAGAGTCAGGCCTTAAGGGATTAAAAGTGGTGATTAAGGACACAACAAGTGAAGTGGTGGAGTGGCAAGGAGACGTCATCTGGTGTGCAGGGGAGTTGCATCAAAGGGAGTTCCAAGGGGGAGGAGGTTCAAGCAACATGGGCAGCATTTTGGAGTTGTATTTTGCGTCAAGAGGGGGAGGTAGTGGATTCGGCAAGGGCACTTGAAAGGTGGAGGTTTGAATGGGTCAAATCTTTTGAATATGTGGTGGAGAGTTATTTGTGGGGTTGGAATGATTCAAACTCATTTGAATGGGTGATGTAGAGGAAACTAAGGAGGGAATCGTGGGGGGTGTTGGCTAGGTGAGTGTTAGCCAGAATTTTTGAGGGGTTGAGAGGGGGAGTATTCAGCCAAGCTTAAGGAGGGTGCAGAAATTTGGTGCTAGTGTGTAGTAGTTGTTTTTCTAAGATTTGGTTGTGCTTCTCACTTTTATTTTAGTTTTGCTCTCACCCTCTCTTGTGCCGAAAATCACCTAGCTCTTCAACTTTTTTCTCTCTTTTGACTCATAGCTGAAATCTAGAAGACCATTAGGGTCATTTTGGTTTATCTTCTCTTCTCATCTTCAAAAGCCGAAAGTAGGTGTTGTTCTTTTTTTTTCTTTCTTTCTACTCACTCTCTAAAAGCTGAAATATACCCTTCACTTTCCCCCCATAGCCGAAACCTCGTAAACCTCAACTCCCTCTTCCTCTTTTTCACTGATTACTTCATTTTTCCAAAAGCCGAATAACCCTTCTATTCACTAGAACCTTGGCCGAATCTCCCATTCACCATTACTTTTCTCTTTTTCATTGCTATTCTTCTTTTCTTTTTTTTTTCATTTTGTTGCCGTAAGTGTCATCTCTTAGCCGAATCTAGTAGAGCCAAACATCTCTTCGGTGGTGACTCTTCCTATCAATCCTCTCATTTGAATCCTAAAAGTGGTGGTAAGGGGTTTTTCTTTTACCCGAATCTCTCTCATTTCTATTTTGTTGCCGAACCAAAAGCCTAACTTTGTTCTTATGTGTGGCCGAATCTATGAAGGGTTTGATTCAGACCTTTTCCTTGAAGCCAGCGTTAGGGGCATTAAGGATATTTCGGGTTTTGATCAATCAAGTTAAGAAGGTTATAACGTTCGGCCGAAGGCCACTTCTTTTGACCATAAGTGTTAAGGCCGAATCTAACATGGGTTATGTAAGGATTTCGACAGCTTTTAAGCTCAAGTGAATAGCCTTTGGGATTCTGTCGACCTTGGGTAAGGATGTTCTTTCAATCAAAGCATACTTTTGGTTCTGTTATAGTTTTATTCAACGTTTTAACCGGGTCTTCTGACCAAGATCTTATTTGATGGAATCGAGTACCAGTCAAACGAATGGAGGGGTTGGACACGTAGTCCCTACTCCTAAGTTCAAGAAGCGGTCAGTTTCAGCAGTTCAGGATTGGCCACCGGGCTGTGGGCCATCATCTGAAAAGGACAAGCAGATCGTCGTAATCCCTTCGAATGAAGACGTTAGAGAGATCGATAGTCTAGTGCTTTAGGTTTTCAGGTGTGTAATTATCACACTATTTCATTAGTTGTTTTAATTAAATATTTGTGCTATGTGTGGTAGCCGAAATAGTGGCTGTGGTGGGGTTGTTACCCACATTGGGTAAACTGGTAAACCAAGTTAGTAAACTACCTATATTAAAATTGAGGAAAGATAATTGTGGATGCATGTAAGCATGTTGTATATATGTATATGGATGTGCTCATATTTTATTATAATGCCATTTCATCATATTATGCTGTATGTGCATGGGGTTCGGGATATACTGTTAAAAGGGGAAGTGTACACTCATATGTGGGTGACTCTGTCACGATTAATGATGGCCTTGAGCCTCATTGTGAATTGATGAAGACCTTGAGTCTCATTGTGGATATTTGTGATTTAATAACGTGGAACAGTGGCTAGACGACTATGTGGACTTTGAGCAGTGTGTCCGTCGGCATCGACTGGCAAAGAGGTGTGTAGCGGATGAAGGGTTGATTTAGTAATCCCCAGGTGTGTATTGGATGGATGTACGGGTGGTGTGTAGCGGATGGATACTAGGTTGGGATTGGGCTGTCATTTTGCATTTCTGATTGAGCATGGTGCTAGTTCAATGTGGATGTGGGCCTAAGGCCATTAGTGGAAACTGTGTAGTGTAATTACACACTGAGTCTGGTGACTCACCCCATTTTTCTCAAAAACAATGCAGGTAACACATGATACGTTGGACCGGGCTGGAGGGGATTCGAGGTGGCCATGCAGATGTTGGTTCTGTAACTCTATTTTAAACTACTAGATTTTATTTTCTTGGGTTATCTTCATTATGTAATAAGGCCACTCTATATATTTTAGGATTTATGGTTTTAAGTTGGATTTATTATTTAATAATTTTTAAAATGTGACATTGAAACATTTTTACCACGGAGACATAAAATGAATCGGATTTTATACAACTTGGGCATTTTTATTCGGCAACCTACTATTTTTAACGACAACTCCTTAAACGAAGGGTTTATTTCCAAATTTAAAGTCTGATTTCACTAATTAAACTAGAACTCGGTTTCACCACTTTCTCGTAACATTCTGGATTCAACCGTGGTGTTTTGGGCCTGGTTTGGGGTGTTACAATTTGGTATCAGAGCCAGGTTTTACACTCGGCCTTTGGGGTTTTGAGGCCCACAACGTTTCAAATTTTGTATTCAAAATTAGTTTAAAAGAAATTTTTCATGAAATGGAGTGAAGGCATGGCACTCGAGTTTCCGGCCCAGGTCTACTAGGTAAGTCTTCTGACTATTAAATGAATTGGATGGAAGTGGTTGTATGATGCATTGTTATGGATGTTAGAATTTAGGATATTCTCTTTAGAGATAAAAACCTTTAGGGATGTACGCGCTTTACGAAAGAATAACTTGAAAATTCTATGTCATAAAACTACCCCTTTAATCAATAAGTGGGAAGAAAGCTAATGCATAAAATTTCCTTAAAATAGGTTAATACGTGACAATAGACATGAGTACTAGGGGACATGGACGTAATACACGTGGACGGGGTCGAGGCAGGATTGCTGTGTCAGAATCAGTAGGGTCCAGCCACGGGTCAGGAAATGAGATGCCGCTGCCGCCAGCTGCGGAAGCAAAATTCCAGGACCAAACGAGTAGTGATGATGCGGTATCCCAGGCAATGCCACGGGTTCTGGAGAGAGTTACGGGAGCAGGCATGGGTAATAGGGCTCGAAAATCAGTTCCTGAGCGACTCCGGGCAAATAGAGCCGAAATATTTAGGGGAGTCTCTAGGGTAGCTCCAAACGTGGCTGAGTACTGGCTAGAGGCGGTCGAAAGAATCATGGATGACTTGGATTGCACACCGAGGAGAAGTGAAGGCGCAGCTTTCTACTTCCGGGATGAAGCCTACTAGTGGTGGCTTATTGTCAGGGAGGGTACACCAGCAGATCAAGTAGATTGGGATTTCTTTAAGATGAAATTCCAAGGGAAGTATGTTGGGGCCAGTTATGTAGATTCCCAAAGGAAGGCTTTTCTAAATTTAGTGCAAGGGGAAAATCGGTAGGCCGAGTATGAGGCGGAATTTTTGCGACTAAGCCAGACGTGCGCCCGAGGATTGTTGCAACCGATTACGAAAATCTTGTGTGAGATTTGAAGATGGGTCTGCGGATGAGTGCGGTGTTGATAGCTCCTCAATGGGAAAGGGACTTCGCTATTTTGGTGGAAAAGGCTAAGATAGCTGAGGAGGTTAAGCGTACCAAGAGGCAGAATAGAGACAGGGACAGAGGCCGGAATAAGAGAAGCTATGGATCGTCAGGATCGTCGGGAGGACTTCAGAAAAAGCCTAGGGTTAATGGACCTATTCCTGATACTACGCCGGGTACTGGGGGCAATTTCGTCAGTGTGCTCAGTGTGGGCGGTCACATGCAGGGGAGTGCTGGGGAAGAAGTAAGGAGTGTTTCAGATGTGGGTCGAAGGATCACTTGGTTAAGAATTGTCCGCAAGACATGACCAGGGCTCGGATGGTAGGTCAAGGGTACGTGCAGCCAGGTAGGGGTGGTCAGCAGATGCCGAGAGGTCGTGGTCCGAACCGAGGAGGGAATGGTACTGGCCGAGGACGTGGAACCAGAGGTACTGAGGCAAGGCAGCCTGGGTTGGTTTACGCGGCCAGGCGTCGTGAAGAGGGGGATGCACCAGATGTTATAACGGGTACGTTCCTCATTTCTGGGTTACCCTTTACTGCACTAATTGATGTCGGGTCAACACACTCTTATATTGCTAGTATGGTGTCTGGAACCTGGAATGTGAATCCTGAAACTGCTTCTAGGAAGATGACTATACTTAGTCCTTTAGGGCAATCGGTAGTGGTAGATAAACTTTTTAGAGATGTGCCTCTAGAAGTTCAGGGGTCAGTATTCCCGGTTGACTTGACAGAACTATCGTTTGGAGAATTTGACTTGATCTTAGGCATGGACTGGCTAGTAAGGTATCGAGCGAATCTGGGCTGTGCTGATAAGTGCATGACGTTAAGAACTTCCGGGGATGATGAAGTTTTGGTAATAGGTGAGAGGAGAGACTATCTGTCTAATGTGGTGTCAGCTCTTAAGGCGGAAAGGATGGTTAAGAAAGGGTGCATGGCTTTCTTGATGTTTGTTAGTTCTTTGGATGCAAAGGAAGCGACCGTGGAGGAGGTTAGAACAGTAAAGGGGTTTGTAGATGTTTTTCCAGAGGAGCTTCCAAGGTTGCCTCCGGATCGCGAGGTGGAGTTTGGAATCGAGCTTATACCGGGTACGGCTCCGGTGTCTATCGCCCCTTATAGGATGGCACCAAAGGAGCTAGTAGAACTGAAAGCCCAAATCCAAGAGTTGCTGGATCGCGGTTTTATTCGACCCAGTGTGTCTCCATGGGGAGCACCGGCGTTGTTTGTAAAGAAGAAAGACGGATCTATGCGTATGTGTATAGATTACCGTCAGTTGAATAAGCTGACGATCAAGAACAAGTATCCGCCGCCGAGGATAGACGACTTGTTTGACCAGCTCAAAGGGGCTGTGGTCTTCTCGAAGATAGATTTGAGGTCGGGATACCACCAGCTTAAGGTAAAAGAAGCAGATATTCATAAGACGGCTTTCCGGACTCGATACGGGCACTATGAATTCCTGGTAATGCCTTTTAGGTTGACGAACGCACCAGTCGCGTTCATGGACATGATGAATCGGGTCTTCTAACCATATTTGGACCAGTTCGTCGTAGTATTCATAGACGACATCCTAGTATACTCCAAGTCAGAAGAGGAACATGATGCGCATCTCCGAGTGGTTCTATATATTCTAAGGGAGAAGAAACTGTACGCCAAATTTAGTAAGTGTGAATTTTGGTTAAGAGAAGTTACTTTTCTGGGTCATGTAGTATCCGCAGAAGGGATAAGAGTTGATCCTCGGAAGATCGAGGCAGTGCTGGATTGGAAACCACCTAAGTCTGTGGCAAAAATTCGGAGTTTCTTGGTATTGGCAGGTTATTACAGAAGGTTTGTCGAAGGTTTCTCCTCAATCGCGGTGCCCTTGACTAAGTTGTTGAGGAAGGAGGTACCATTTGTGTGGACAGACAAGCAGCAAGAGAGTTTCAAGAAGCTAAAAAGGGTTTTGACGGAGGCTCCGGTTTTAATTCAGCCTGAAACAGGGAAAGATTTTGTGGTATACTGTGATACTTCTCATACGGGGTTAGGTTGTGTATTGATGCAGGAGGGGAAGGTTGTTGCCTATGCGTCTCGGCAATTAAGACCGCATGAAGTTAACTATCCCACTCATGATCTGGAGTTGGCTGTAGTGGTTTTCGCTCTAAAGGTGTGGAGACATTATCTCAGTATGGAGAGAAGTCTCATTATCTATACTGCACCACAAGAGTTTAAAGTATCTATTGACTCAGAAGGAGCTGAACTTGAGACAGCGAAGATGGGTGGAGCTGTTGAAGGATTATGACTGCTCAATTGAATATCATCCGAGTAAGGTGAATGTGGTGGTAGATGCACTAAGCGGAAGGTAGTATCAGACTTGAGAGCGATGTTCGCTCATCTTAGCCTATATGACGACGGGAGTCTATTAGCGGAGCTGCAGGTGAAGCCGTCATGGATAAGTCAGGTAAAGGAGAAACAGTTGGTGGATGAGGTTCTGAGTGCTCGACTTCTACAAGTACAGGATGGGGGAATAGAGGATTACAGTGTGAACAGCGACGGAGTTTGTGTTTTTGTGGGAGGGTTTGTATGCCGAAGGATGTGGAGTTAAGGCAGAGGATTCTTCGGGAATCGCATAGTAGCCCTTACGCTATGCATCCTGGGGGGAGTAAGATGTACCGGGATCTACGGGAACAATTTTGGTGGCCTAGATTGAAGCGAGAAGTCACGGAATTTGTGGGGAAGTGTATGACGTGTCAGAAGGTCAAAGCTGAACACCAAGTGCCTTCGGGGTTGCTGCAACCGGTGAAGATTCCGCAATAGAAGTGGGAAAGGATCACGATGGACTTCGTTAGTGGGCTTCCTCTTACGCCTACTAAGAAAGACTCAGTATGGGTGATCGTAGATCGGTTGACAAAGTCCGCACACTTCATACCGGTGCGTGTCGACTATTCTCTTCAGAAGTTGGCTAAGCTGTATGTGGCGAAAATTGTGAGACTGCATGGTGTGCCAGTATCAATAATATCAGATAGGGACCCTAGATTTACATCGCGATTTTGGAGGGCGTTGCATCAGGCTTTGGGTACCAGGTTGGACTTTAGCACGGCATTTCATCCGCAGACGGATGGCCAGTCTGAAAGGGTAATTTAGGTGTTAGAGGATATGTTGAGGGGTTGCATCATCGATTTCAGAGGTAGCTGGGAAGAATTCTTGCCTTTAGTAGAGTTCGCATACAACAACAGTTATCAAGCAAGTATTCGGATGGCGCCATATGAAGCATTGTATGGGCGGAAGTGTCGCACTCCTACGTGTTGGACAGAGTTAGGTGAACGTCATGTCTTAGGTCCATAGTTGGTGGCAGAATCGGAAGAGAAGGTTAACGTAATCCGAACTCGGTTGAAGGAGGCATCGGACAGACAAAAATCGTATACGGATCTTAAGCGGAAAGAGATAGAATTCACAGTAGGTGATCGGGTTTTCCTGAAAGTTTCGCCGTGGAAGAGGGTAATGAGATTTGGACATAAAGGTAAGCTGAGCCCCAGGTTTATAAGGCCTTATCGGATTTTGAAGCGGGTAAGGCCAGTAGCGTACCAGTTGGAGTTGCCTTCAGAGTTGAAGCAGATGCATGATGTGTTTCACGTCTTGATGCTAAGACGTTACCGTTTGGATCCGTCTCACGTGGTGCCAGTAGAGGAAGTTGAGTTAAGGCCAGACTTGTCTTACGAGGAGGAACCAATTCAGATTTTGGAGTGGGATGTGAAGGTGCTACGGAAGAAATCAGTTCCTCTAGTCAAGGTGTTGTGGCGGAACCATGGTTCAGAGGAAGCATCGTGGGAGCCGGAGGAGGCAATGCGTCAACAATACCCTCATCTATTTTGACCAGGTAATTTCGGGGCCGAAATTTCTTTAAGGGGGTAGAACTGTAACATCCGAGATTTAGGGGTAGTACATTTTATTTTGTATCTATGTGTTCTTGTGTGTTGCATGGTTGTTTGAGTGTGTTTGGGGGCTTCGGGAAACCTTGGGGTTAGGTAGGAGCCTTAGTGAAAATTTCTGGTTTGAAGCCTTTAGGGGAGAGCTAGTAGAGTCAGGCCTTAAGGGATTAAAAGTGGTGATTAAGGACACAACAATTGAAGTGGTGGAATGGCAAGGAGACGTCATCTGGTGTGCAGGGAGTTGCGTCAAAGGAGTTCCAAGGGGAGGAGGTTCGAGCAACATGGGCAGATTTTGGAGTTGTATTTTTGCGACAAGAGGGGAGGTAGTGGATTCGGCAAGGGCACTTGAAAGGTGGAGGTTTGAATGGGTCAAATCTTTTGAATATGTGGTGGAGAGTTATTTGTGGGGTTGGAATGATTCAAACTCATTTGAATGGGTGATGTAGAGGGAATTAAGGAGGGAATCGTCGGGGGTGTTGGCTAGGTGAGTGTTAGCCGAATTTTTGAGGGGTTGAGAGGGGGGGAGTATTCGTTTCAAGCTTAAGGGGAGGGTGCCAAATTTGGTGCTAGTGTGTAGTAGTTGTTTTTCTAAGCATTTGGTTGTGCTTCTCACTTTTGTTTTAGTTTTGCTCTCACCCTCTCTTGTGCCGAAAATCACCTAGCTCTTCAACTCTTTTCTCTCTTTTGACTCATACCTGAAATCTAGAAGACCATTAGGGTCATTTTGGTTTATCTTCTCTTCTCATCTTCAAAAGCCGAAAGTAGGTGTTGTTCTTTTTCTTTCTTTCTTTCTACTCACTCTCTAAAAGCCGAAATATACCCTTCACTTTTCCCCCATAGCCAAAACCTCTTAAACCTCAACTCCCTCTTCCTCTTTTTTCACCGATTACTTCATTTTTCTAAAAGTCGAATAACCCTTCTATTCACTAGAACCTTGGCCGAATCTCCCATTCACGATTACTTCTCTCTTTTTCATTGCTATTCTTCTTTTCTTTTTTTTCATTTTGTTGCCGCAAGTGTCATCTCTTGGCCGAATCTAGCAGAGTCGAACATCTCTTGGGTGGTGACTCTTTCTATCAATCCTCTCATTCGAATCCTAAAAGTGGTGGTAAGGGGTTTTTCTTTTACCCGAATCTCTCTCTTTTCTATTTGGTTGCCGAACCAAAAGCCTAACTTTGTTCTTATGTGTGGCCGAATCTATGAAGGGTTTGATTCGGATCTTTTGCTTGAAGCCAGCGTTAGGGGCATTAAGGATCTTTCGGGTTTTGATCAATCAATGTAAGAAGGTTATAACGTTCGGCCGAAGGCCACTTCTTTTGACCATAACTGTTAAGGCCAAATCTAACATGGGTTATGTAGAGATTTCGACAGCCTTTAAGCTCAAGTGAATAGCCTTTGGGATTCTGTCGACCTTGGGTAAGGATGTTCTTTCAATCAAAGCATACTTTTGGTTCTGTTGTAGTTTTATTCAACGTTTTAACTGAGTCTTCTGACCAAGATCTTATTTGATGGAATCGAGTACCAGTCAATCGAAGGGAGGGGTTGGACATGTAGTCCCTACCCCTAAGTTCAAGAAGCGGTCAGTTTCAGCGGTTCGGGATTGGCCACCGAGCTGTGGGCCATCATCTGAAAAGGACAAGCAGATCGTTGTAATCTCTTCGAGTGAGGAATTTGGGAGATCGATAGTCTAGTGCTTCAGGTTTTCAGGTGTGTAATTATCAAACTATTTCATTAGCTATTTTAATTAAATATATGTGTTATGTGTGGTAGCCGAAACAGTGGCTGTGGTGGTGTTGTTACCAACATTGGGTAAACCCAGAAACCAAAGTTAGTAAACTACCTATATCAAAATTGAGGAAAGATAATTGTGGATGCATGTAAGCATGTTGTATATATGTATATGGATGTGCTCATATTCTATTATAATGCCATTTCATCATATTATGCTGCATGTGCATGGGGTTCGGGATATACTGATAAAAGGGGAAGTGTATACTCATATGTGGGTGACTCTGTCACGATTAATGATGGCCTTGAGCCTCATTGTGAATTGATGAAGACCTTGAGTCTCATCGTGGATATTTGTGATTTAATCACATGAAACAGTGGCTAGACCACGATGTGGACTTTAAGCAGTGTGTCCATCGGCATAGACTGCCAAAGAGGTGTGTAGCGGATGGAGGGTTGATTTAGTAATCCCCAGGTGTGTATTGGATGGATGTACGGGTGGTGTGTAGCGGATGGATACTAGGTTGGGATTGGGCTGTCATATTGCATTTCTGATTGAGCATGGTGCTAGTTCGATGTGGATGTGGGCCTAAGGCCATTAGTGGAAACTGTGTAGTGTAATTACACACTGAGTCTGGTGACTCACCCCATTTTTTCTCAAAAACAATGCAGGTAACACATGATACGTTGGATCGGGCTGAAGGGGATTCGAGGTGGCCATGCAGATGTTGGTTTCGTAACTCTATTTTAAACTACTAGACTTTATTTTCTTGGGTTATCTTCATTATGTAATAAGGCCACTCTATATATTTCGAGATTTATGGTTTTAAGTTGGATTTTTTATTTAATAATTTTTAAAATGTGACATTGAAACATTTTTACCACGGAGACATAAAATGAATCGGATTTTATACAACTTGGGCATTTTTATTCGGCAAACTACTATTTTTAACGACAACTCCTTAAACGAAGGGTTTATATCCAAATTTAAAGTCTGATTTCACTAATTAAACTAGAACTCGGTTTCACCACTTTCCCGTAACATTCCGGATTCGGCCGTGGTGTTTTGGGCCGGGTTTGGGGTGTTACAGATACTGATGTGATTGCATTGATATATCCAGAATCTACTCATTCATATGTGTGTGTGAATCTAGTATCTAGTAAGACTTTTCCTATTGAGTCTACTGAATTTGTAATTAGAGTATCGAACCCCTTAGGCAAGTGTGTTCTGGTTGATAAAGTAAGCAAGAATTGTCCGTTGATGTTTCGGGATATTTTTTTTCCGGCTAATTTGATGCTTTTACCATTCGATGAATTTGATATAATTCTGGGTATGATTGGCTCACTTTGCATAATGCTATTGTGAATTGTAAACGAAAGAGTATTGATTTGAGAAGTCAGAATAGTGAGATAGTTCGAATTGAATCCAGTGATTTGAATGGGTTACCGGCTGTGATCTTAGTGATGAAAGCTCAGAATTATGTGAAAAGGGGTTGTGAAGCCTATCTTGCGTATGTGATAGATACAAAAGTGACTGAAAAGAAATTTGAATCTGTACCTGTAGTTTGCGAGTTTCCAAATGTGTTTCCTGAAGAACTATCGGGATTACCTCCGATACGAGCAGTTGAGTTTGGTATTGATTTAGTGTCGGGAATAACTCCTATCTCAGTAGCTCCGTATAGAATGGCACCGACAGAATTGAAGGAGTTGAAGTCTCAGTTGCAAGAGTTGACAGATAGAGGATTTGCATGACCGAGTTTCTCGCCCTCGGGTGCTCCTGTGTTGTTTGTGAAAAAGAAAGATGGAACTTTGAGGATGTGTATCGATTACTGACAGTTGAACAAAGTGATGATAAAGAATAAATATCCTCTACCGTGAATCGATGATTTGTTTGATCAGCTGGAAGGAGCTACAATGTTTTCTAAGATAGATTTGAGATCGGGCTATTATCAGCTACGAGTTAAAGAATCAGATGTGCCAAAAACTGCTTTTAGAATGAGGTACGAACATTATGAATTCTTAGTTATGCCATTTGGACTAACGAATGCTCCTGCAGTGTTTATGGATTTAATGAATCAGATATTTAGACCATATTTGGATCGATTTGTCGTGGTGTTTATTGATGACATTTTGATTTATTCTTGTGATGAGACTCAACATGCCGAGCATTTGAGAATCGTGTTACAGACTCTGCGTGAGAAGCAAATGTATGCAAAGTTTAGCAAATGTGAGTTTTGGTTATGTGAAGTTGGTTTTCTAGGACATATTGTGTCAGCATCTGGTATACGAGTTGATCTGAGTAAAATTTCAGCTATTTTGGAGTGGAAGCCTCCGAGAAATGTGTCTGAAGTCCGTAGTTTTCTGGGTCTAGCAGGATATTATAGACGGTTTGTGAAAGGATTCTCGAAGATTGTGACTTCGTTGATGAAATTGTTACAGAAAGATGTTAAATTCGAGTGGTTAGAAAAGTGCCAGTAGAATTTTGAACAGTTGAAAGCATTATTGACAGAGGCACCAGTTTTAGTCCAACCTGAATTGGGTAAAGAATTTATAGTTTACAGTGATGCATCGTTGAATGGTTTGGGCTGTGTGTTGATACAAGAGGGCTAAGTTATAACTTATGCTTCGAGATAGTTAAAGTCGTATGAAAAGAACTACCCAACACACGATCTTGAATTAGCTACGATTGTATTTGCTTTAAAGATTTGGCGTCACTATCTTTTTGGTGAAAAATGCCATGTATTTTTGGATCATAAAAGTTTGAAATATTTGATGACTCAGAAAGATCTAAATCTGCGACAGAGAAGATGGTTAAAACTGTTGAAAGACTACGAGCTTGTGTTAGATTATCATCTGGGTAAGGCAAATGTTGTTGCTGATGCATTTTGAGTCAAAAATTATTGTTTGCATTACGTGCGATGAATGCTCATGTATACTTGTCTGATGATGGTTCAGTTTTGGCTGATTTGAAAGTGAAATAGTTGTTCTTACAACAAATATGTGATGCTCAGAAAGTTGATAATAAAATGCTAGCAAAACGAGCTCAGTGTGATTTGAACTCTGATTTTGAATTTCGAGTTGATGTTGATGATTGTTTGAGATTTCGAGATCGGATTTGTGTTCCAAGAAATCCAGAGTTGATTTAGTTGATCTTGAATAAAGCACATAACAGTCACTTATCTCTTCATTCGGGAAGTACAAAGATGTACCATGATTTGAAGCAACATTATTCGTGGTCTGGTATGAAGCGGGATATTTCAGAGTTTGTCTCGAAATGTTTAATCTGTCAGCAAGTTAAAGCTGAACATCAGGTGCCATCTGGTTTGTTTCAACCAATTATGATTCCTGAGTGAAAATGGGAGAGAATCACAATGGACTTTGTGTCGGGACTACCTTTATCTCCGAGAAAGAAAGATGCCATCTGGGTGATAGTTGACAGATTGACGAAATCAGCTCATTTTGTTCCGGTAAGAACATATTATTCACTTGATAAATGAGCTGAATTGTATAATTCTGAGATTGTGAGATTGCACGGGGTGCCACTATCTATTGTGTCTGACAGGGATCCGAGATTTACCTTGCAGTTTTGGAAGAAATTACAAGAGGCTTTAGGTACAAAGTTGCATTTTAGTACTGCATTTCATCCGCAAACGGATGGTCAATCCGAGCGGATCATTCAGATTCTTGATGATATGTTGAGATATTGTATTCTTGAATTTGAAAGTACGTGAGAAAAGCATTTACCGTTGATTGAATTCACATACAATAACAGTTTTCAATCTAGCATCAAAATGGCACCATATGAGGCTCTTTATGGTCAAAAATGCCGAACTCCATTGTACTGGACTGAGCTTAGCGAAAATAAGATTCACGGGGTTGATTTAATCAAAGAGGCTGAGCAAAAAGTGAAAGTGATTCGTGACAGTTTGAAAGCAGCTTCAGATCGTCAGAAGTCTTATGCAGATTTGAAACGGAAAGATATTGAATTTGAGATAGGTGATAAAGTGTTTTTGAAAGTGTCTCCGTGGAAGAAAATACTTCGTTTTGGCAGAAAAGGCAAGTTGAGTTCGAGGTTCATCGGGCCGTATGATATTATTGAACGAATTGGGCCGGTTGCTTATAAATTATTGTTGCCACCTAAGTTAGAAAAGATTCATAATGTGTTTCACGTATCGATGCTTCGACGATACGAATCCGATCCATCTCATGTGATTGCTCCTCACGAGGTCGAGATTCATCGATTTATCGTATAGTGAAGAACCGATCTGAATTTTGGCACGAGAGATTAAAGAGTTGAGAAACTAGAAAATTTCTTTAGTGAAAGTGTTATGGCACAAACACGAAGTTGAAGAGGCTACGTGGGAGCCTCAAGATGTTATGAGAGAGCAATATCCGAACCTATTCATCGGTAAGATTTTCGGGGACGAAAATCCCTAAGGGGGAGAGTTGTAATGACCCGATTTAGACCTAGTCGAATAGTGGTTTCGGGACCACAAATCTGAGGTCAGAAAAATATTTTAATATAATTTTTCGTGTTTACAGTATGTGATTGAGCATGTGTGAAAATTCTGTGTGAAAATTTTATCGATTGTGTGCTTAATTAGCAAAAAGGACTTAATCGCATAAAATGCAAAAGCTATGTGCTGATTGTTAAAGTGCTACATTGCTATTGTCTTTATAATGTGGAGTTCTTAAATTGAAATTTTACCCTTGGGAGCATGCATGGACGGTAATGGATATAAGTTAGTGGGATTTTAATGTTAATATTAAGGATAGAATTGGAAATTGATTATTAATGTTATTATAATTATAATAAAAACAAATTTGATGGCCATTATCATCCTTATTTCACCGAAATTTAAGAAAGAAAAAGGGGTTTAGAAACTTTCTCATATTCGGCTATTACTTGGCTCAATCAAGGTATGTTTTGAGCTCGGTTCTTAGTGATTTTTACGTTTTTGTGATCGTTGCTTCGTGTTCTCTTAAGCCCATGTTTTAATTTCTAAAATTGATGAAGATTTCAAGTTATGCCATTGATGATATTGTGAGCTTTCTTTTGTTAAATGGTGAAATATGGAATCTTGATGTTAGATTAATATGTTTTGTCTTTGAATTTTTGGTGAATTTGAGTAATTTGGGCTAAATTGAGAAAAGTGTAAATTGAAGGATTAAAATGTGAAATAAATGAAATATGTGGGTGTCTATGGACATAAGGAAAATCCGGCTAGGCATGTGTGAAATGAAATTATGTGTATTTGGTGATTTTATGAAATAGGGACTTAAGTGTCAAAATGTGAAAATGTGAGGGCTATTTTGTAAAATGTCCTAAATATGTGTGTTTGGATTAAATTGAATGATTGGGTGATTGAATGAGCCAAATTTAAATATGTATAGATCAAGAAAAGAGGGATTTGGATCGAGATCAAGGCAAAGATAAAGTGCTCGATTAATCGAATCGTTTTGTTACTTCGACATCCGAGGTAAGTTCGGGTATAATACGAATTGTTAAATTCATATCTATGTGTTATGAAAAGAATAAATATGTGGTTATTGAATTAGAATTGCTATATGTGGAATTGAGAAATGAGGCACTAAGTATGCGTAGTTGGAATAGATATAGAGGTGAATAGCACTGTGTGTGCGAAGTAAAAGAAGTCTCGGCTATGTTGGTTGGCACTGTGTGTGCGATACCGAATTAAATTCGGTTTAAAGTAAAGGCACTAAGTGTGCGATGATATTTAAGCTTCAGCTAGGAATTGGGCACTAAGTGTGTGAATAAATCGAACAAATAACGAAGATTTATCAGAACGTGGTATCGAACATTGAGTAGCAAGAATGAATGTTAACTAAGTGTTGGCAAAGGTATGTTCAAAACCTATGTGGTTGATGATATCATTTATGGACAAATGGTTAGTTGTGTAAGCATATGGCTAAGGATGAGATTGTGCATTCTTGTAATATAATCTATGTGATGGTTTATTTTGTATATTGATTTTGAATTATAGAGTTAAATGTATTATATTACGAACTTACTAAGCTTTAGAGCTTACTGTATGAATTCTTTCCATGTTTTACAGTGTATTTAAAGCTTGCTCGGATCTGGGGATCGTCAGCGACTCAATCACACTATCGGCTATCTATTTTGGTTCTTTTGGAAGTTGTATATATTTGGTATATGGCATGTATAGGCTAGTGATTATGGCATGTTTTGAAATGTATAAGCCTTGCCATGTGATTTGGCTTGGTAATTTGATGGTTGGTATATGTTTTGAACATGTGAAAAGAATGACTTATAAGTGTATGTGTATACTCTATGTGAGTGATCATTATTGCATAAATTAGCAAGATGGAAATGGTATGTTTCATGATAGAATTGGTAAGGAATGAATGTTGAATAGATTACAAGTTTTGGGATGTGAAATTGATATTTTAGATGGACTTAATTGAGTTGAATTTGAGCATGGAAGTAAATGGTGTTGTTGATGATTATTTGGTGCTTATATTGGTATGTTTTGGTTGCCATTTGAGGTATAAATGTATATGGATTGATAATTGTAGGTGATTTTAAAGTGTGGTTGGCAAATTGGCCTTGCAAATGCCCTATAATTGCCCACACGGTTGAGCAAACGGGGGTGTGGCTCGACCGTGTCTTTCGAGTTTGCAAATTGAATCAAGTCAGACTCGACCACGGGCTAGACACACGGGCGTGTCTCAGGCCGTGTGGTGCAAGTTAGACTCGACCACGGGCTAGGCACACGAGCGTGTCTCAGGCCGTGTGGACAAGTCAGTATGTATGCCCTGTTTTGCCACGGCTTAGACACATTCACGGCCTTCCCACACGGGCGTGTGACCTCTGTAGCTTTGAAAAATATTTGATTTTCGAAAAAATTTTGTATGATCCCGGTTTAGTCCCAACCTCTTTCTAGTGAATGTTCAAGGTCTCGTAGACCTTGTTAAGGGACTATATGTATATATCTTGATATGTTTGAATGATGAAATACTTTGTGTTGTAAAAGGATTGTAAATGTTCCGGTTTGTTCGGTAATACTCCTTAACCCTAATCCAACGACGGTTACGAGTTAGGGGTGTTATATCAGCCAAAACCAAACCATCATCACACAATTCTATCTGAGTACTCATTGCTCGTAAAGAAAATAAAGACTTTCGGCTCAAAGCGTCAGCAACAACATTAGCTTTTCCCGGATGATAGTCAATTACTAATTCATAGTCTTTTAGTAATTCTAACCATCTCCGCTGTCTCAAATTCAATTCCTTTTGAGTCATCAAATACTTCAAGCTCTTGTGATCAGTATAAATGTGACACTTCTCACCAAATAAATAGTGGCGCCAAATTTTCAATGCAAATACAATAGCTGCTAATTCAAGATCGTGTGTCGGGTAGTTATTTTCATGCGGTTTTAACTGTCTCGAAGCATAGGCTATAACTTTGCCCTCTTACATCAACACACAGCCTAAACCATTCAATGATGCATCACTGTAAACTATGAATTCCTTACCCGACTCAGGTTGAACTAACACTGGTGCCTCTGTCAATAATGCTTTCAACTGTTCAAAACTCTGCTGACACTTTTTTGACCACTCGAATTTAACATCTTTCTATAGCAATTTCGTCAACGGAGTTGCAATCATCGAGAAGCCTTTCACAAACAGTCTATAATATCCCGCTAGTCCCAAAAAACTACAGACTTCAGAGACATTTCTTGGAGGTTTCCAATCTAAAATTGCCGAAATCTTGTTCGGATCAACTCGTATTCCCGCAGCTGACACTAAATGTCCCAGAAAACCAACCTCGCGCAACCAGAACTCACACTTACTAAACTTTCCATACAATTGCTTCTCACGCAGAGTCTGTAACACGATCCTCAAATGCTCAGCATGTTGCATCTCATCACAAGAATAAATCAAAATATCGTCATTAAACACAACGACAAATTGATCCAAATACGGTCTGAATATCCGGTTCATCAAATCCATCAATACTGCAGGAGCATTTGTTAGTCCGAAAGGCATAACTAAAAATTCATAATGTCCATACCTCGTTCTAAAAGCAGTTTTCGGCACATCTGATTCTTTGACTCTCAACTGATAATAGCCCGATCTCAAATCTATTTTCGAAAACAAAGTAGCTCCTTTCAGCTGATCAAATAAATCATCAATTCACGGTAGAGGGTACTTATTCTTTATCGTCACTTTGTTTAACTGACGATAATCAATACATAGTCTCATCGTGCCATCTTTCTTTTTCACAAACAAAACGGGAGCACCCCAAGGAGAAAAGCTCGGTCTTGCGAAACCTCTATCTATCAACTCTTGCAACTGAGATTTCAATTCTTTTATCTCTGTCGGAGCCATTCTATATGGTGCTATGGAGATAGGAGTCGTTCCCAGCACTAAGTCAATACCAAACTCGACTTCTCGTATCGGAGGTAATCCCGGTAGTTCTTCAGGAAACATATCAGGGAATTCACAAACCACAGGCACAGATTCAACTTTCTTTTCTGTCACTTTTGTATCTATCACATATGCAAGATAAGCTTCACTGCCCTTTTCCACATAATTCAAAGCTTTCATTGAAGATATTACAGCCGGTAGCCCATTCAAATCAGTGGATTCAATTCAAGCTATCTCACCATTTTGACTTCTCAAATCAATACTTTTCCGTTTGCAATTCACAATAGCATTATGCAAAGTTAGCCAATCCATACCTAGAATTATATCAAATTCATCAAAGGGTAGTAGCATCAGATTAGCCGGAAAACAAATATCTTGAAATATCAACAGACAATTCTTGCACACTTTATCAACCAGAACACACTTGCCTAAGGGGTTCGATACTCTAATTACAAACTCAGTAGACTCAACAGGTAGAGTCTTACTAGATACTAGGTTCACACACATATATGAATGAGTAGATCATGGATCTATCAATGCAATCACATCAGTACCAGAAAGAGTAAAAGTACCAGTAATGACGTCATGAGATGACGCTTCTTCTCGAGCGTGAATAGCGTAGGCTCAGGCAGGTGCTCTCGCTTCAAATCTCACAGCTGTATCTGTTGTTCCTCTCTGACTACCACTCACATTTCCAGTGTTTCTGAGTGGTCTACCCCTAGCTGTCGTGTTACTTGGCCTCACACTCTGAACATTATCTTTCTCAGCTAACTCTGGACAATCTCGAATAAAGTGATCTCGTGATCCACATTTATAGCAAGCTCTATTATTATACTTGCCCAAACATTCTCCGATATGACGTCTCCCACACTGTCTACACTCAGGTTTATTGCTTCTGACACTTCCAACACTTGATTCCATTGGAGTTTGAATTTTAGGATCAGTATTTTATTTCACACGATCTTTACTCGAATGTCCAAATGAAACATTTGAGTGATTATTTGCATCTCTGAATCTCTTTGACAAAGAATGATATGACTTACTCATCGACCTTTTTCTTTCATCTCTAGCTTCTGAATCTACTTTGTTCTTTTCTTTACTAAGCTCCTCGGCTTTGCAGGCTCTTTCAACCAATACCACAAATTCATTTAAATCAAGAATGCCAACCAGTAGTTTAATATCTTCATTCAACCCTTCAATGAAGCGTTTACACATAGTAGTTTCTATCGAAACACATTCTCGCGCATACTGAATCAATCTTACAAATTCCCATTCGTATTCCGTGACAGACATATGACCCTATTTCAGCTCTAAGAACTCTTTACGTTTCTGATCTATAAACCGTTGACTGATATATTTCTTCCAGAATTCAGCTTGAAAGAAATCTCAGGTGATTCTTTCTCTCAGAACCACAGATATAAATGTTTTCCACCAATGATATGTCGTATCTCTCAACAATGAAACATCACATTTTAGGCATTCATCAAGAGTACATGATAATTCATCAAACATTCTAATGGTATTCTCAAGCCAAAATTCAGCTCGCTCAGCATCATCATCAACTGTGGCCCTGAACTCTTCGGCCCCGTATTTTTGAATTTTGTCCACAGGAGGTTTACTCAATCAAATCGGGTCTGAAACTTGTGGCACTACAGGAACTTGCGGGGGTAAAGGTTGTTGAGCAGTCGGATTCGTTCGAACGAACTCCGTAAACCACTCACTCATGATTTGGAAGAAGGCTTGTTTTGCCTTTCCCTCATGGCTACTAGCAATCAGCCTAGATTCAGCCGGTGCTGTCCCTTGAGCGGGAGCAGGCGCATTACTCTCAACATCATCAGCAACTGCTCGATCGGGATCCATTTACTAAAAGAAAACACATTTTATTTGTCAGGATTCATCACACTATCACATTTCGTATATATGGCATGTATAGCTAGACTCTCACGCGCTACGTTAGTCCTAGAATCGACTAAATCGTAGCTTTAATACCAATAAAATGTAACACCCCTAACCTGTAACCATCGCCAATCTAGGGTTAAGAAGCGTTACCAGACATAACGGAACTTTTACGATCATTTCTCAAACATAAATACATCATCATCGTACCATAGCACATTATATACATAGAGTCCCTTTAAAAGGTCTACGAGACCTTAAACATGCATTAGGAAGGGGTCGGGACTAAACTGAGCACATACAAAATTTTTCCAAAAATTAAACATTTTTCAAAGTTACAGAGGTCACACGCCCGTGTGGGTAGGCCGTGTGCCTCACACGGCATCAGACACACCCGTGCGTCCAAGTCGTGGCAAAATAGGGCATACATACTGACTTGTCCACACGACCGAAGACAAGCCCGTGTGTCTTGCCCATGTGCAAGTCTGACTTGTTTCGAACTACAATCTAAGGGACACGGTCGAGACACACGCCCGTGTGCTCAACCGTGTGGGCAAATATAGGCCATTTGCAAGGCCAAATTGCCACCCAAACTTTGGGTCATCTACATGCTCAATTACCAAATCACAAAACATACATTTTAAACACCATTCCCATCAACCAATTCAAGCATGAAACATACCACTTACATATTACCGAAACATGCCAATATAATCATTCACATAACTTCACATATACACCCTATAGCTATCATTTTCACATATCCAAAACACATACTAAAGTCATTCAACTATCAAGCCATATCACATAGCAAGATCTATACATCTCAAAACATCCCAATATTTGCTAGCCTATACATGCCATATACCAAAAATACAACTTCCAAAAGTACCAAAATAGATGTCTGATAGTGTGATTGAGTCGCTGACGATCCCCGGATCTGAGCTAGCTTTAATAACTCTGTAAAATAGGGGAAAATTTCACACAGTAAGCTTTAAAGCTTAGTAAGTTCGTAATATAACACAATTAATTCAACAATTCAAATTCAATATGCAAAATTACCAACACCTAGTTCAATTCACCTCAATACTCAATTTTCACCCATACATATTCGTCACTTTCACACATAATTATATGTTCAATGTACAAGCATTTACTAAACTACTCAATCTAACTCTTTCCATCATTTATTCACATAACTATCCATTTATCTCATACACAACTTCATCAACCACATAGGTTCTGTACGTACCAGTACCATCAAGTATTTAACTACCACATTTACCATTCAATGCTCCAAACCGTTACTCATTCGATCCTCTTTAAACATTCGATGAATTCGCACACTCAGTGCCATATAATTACCCAAAGCCAAAATATTATCGCACACTTAGTGCCATCACATTAAACAGAAAACGTCTCAATATCGCACACACAATGCCCACTAATATAGTCGATGCTTTCCTTATCTCGCACACTTAGTGCCGATCATCATTGTATCGTTTCTATTTACGCACACTTAGTGCCATATAACTTAAAATCACATCTCACATTTTCCAAATTCCCTACTCACATTTCCATTCATTTCAATACATAAAAACATCGTTTAAACCACATGTATTATACACGAACTACCTCGGACGTAGAAACACGATACAAGTCGATCAATCGAGCACCTTGCTCTTGCCTCGATCTAAGTCTGAATTTCTCTTTTCTTGATCTATACATATTCAAATTTAGCTCATTCATTCACCAAATCATTCAATTTAATCCAAATATACATATTTAGGAAATTTTACAAAATAGCCCTCACATTTTCACATTTTAACATTTTAGTCCCTATTTCATAAAATCACAAAATACTCATAAATTTCATTACACACATGCCTAGCCGAATTTTTCCCTAACTCATATAAACCCGCATATTTCATTTATTTCACATTTTAATACCTCAATTTCTCATTTTCACAATTTAGCCCAAAATAGTCAAATTCATCAAAAATTCAAAGACAAAATATGTTAATCTATCACTTATCTTTCATATTTCATCATCAACTATCACAAAGCTCAAGCCTCCATTAATGGCATTTTACAAAATCACCAACAAGCTCAAAAATTAAGACATGGGCTAACTAGAACACGAAGTATCAAAAACGAACCAAAACACATACCTTAATCAAAGAACATCGAATGTAACCAAAGCTTAAAAACCCTCTTTTCTTTTCTTATTCCGATGGAAACAACAAATATGAGCATTATTTCATCTATTTGTTTTATTTTATTAAGCTTATTAACTTAATTACCTTTTTATCCTTAATGAATACATTATAAAATCTTAAAAATGAAAGTCCACTACCGTCCATACCATAATACAATGGCCTAATTTCATTTTAAGGCCTTCATATTAAATGAACATGGCAATAAAGCACTTTAACAAATAGAAAGCCACTTATGCATTCTCTACAATTTAGTCCTTTTTCTCAAATCAAATACTCAAACAATAAAATTTTCATACGAAACTTTCTCACATGCTTAATCACATACTATAAACACTAAAAATAATATTAAAATGTTTTTGTGACCTCGTATTTGTGGTCTTGAAACCACTATTTCGATTAAGGTCTAAACCGGGCTATTACAATTATATTCTGGAAAATAAAAATATTTTTAGAAAAAATAATTTTATGGTTTTCAATAATTTTTGGGTAAAATAAATATTTCGGGTCTAATTAGAATTGAAAACTAAATTAAAATGGGGTTTAGTTGAGAGAATTTAAAATATTAACTAAACAGGATCATTTTACAAAACAAGGGAAACATAAGAGTTGTTTTATAGAAAATTATCCTTATTTTAGGAATTTTTGAGGGAAATGTGGGAGTGGCCTGATGGCAATTTCCCCAATTTTTGAAAATCAGGTGAGGGTTTTTTCAGTTTTAAAAACATTGCAACTACCTCACTTTGCACACCATTTTCACCTGAATTAAGAGCTTTTTCTCTCTCTTATTTTTCTCATTTTCATAGACCATGTATTAGAAAAGATGTAAACTTTTACTCTCTCAAAATTCTGTGACACCCCAAACCTGGCCTAGACGTTACGGCCGAATTTGGCGTGTCACATCGAAATGCTTTTCGAAATCAAGGTTTGTTGGGAGAAATCGTTCGAGTTAAAATCCATTTAGTTTTTATTTTTTTCGAGAAACAACTGGTAAGTTATAAAAACCAACACTTAGTAAAACGATTACCATGTTTGCTACGGTTGGTTTAAAATCGCGGAAGCTACTCTATTTGCGGTTATCTTGAAGTTGAAAATATGTGTTTGCCTCGTAAAACAGTTCTTAGTTGTGAAAACTTGTTTGTATCCGTTTGGCAGTTTCAAAATAAGAAATTAAACGCCCAATTAAAAGAAATTAAAAATCACCAGAGGCCTTATTACAAAAATATCGACCCAATATAAAATATTTAAATAACTACGTCTAAACAGACATCCTTGATCGTGTGGCCCCCTCCGAGTCCCTCACAGCTCCAAATCGCCTAAGACTGGGGATTACCTGTACAGTTAAAAGAAAAGGGTGAGTTACGAGAACTCAGTGTGTAATCCCCATATCACTTAATCAATAATACATGCAGTAACAGTCTGGGCCTGAACCCTGTTCAGTAACGATGCAGTGTGGGCCTTAGTCCATTACAGTATCAGAATCAGAAATAGAATACATGTGGCCCTAAGCCTAATACAGTGACAATATCAGTAACAGTAATGCAACAATGCAATCATGCAACCCATCCCAATCCAGCCAACACACCACCCGTACCAACCAACACACCATGTGGGGATAAAATCGACCCACCTCGCCAACACACCAATATCAGCACCAGTTGCGGCACTAATCAGTATCGCAGCAAAGCTGCCAGTAATCAGAATGGCTAAGAGCCGTCGACAGGATAGCTATACTGCCATGAGTACACTAATATATTTGGCACAAAGCCATCGGTAGTAGTAATATGATCGGCACACAGCCATCAATAATGGTAATATGATCGACAAAAAGCCTTCAGTAGCATCGCAGCAAAGCCGCCAAAGAATCGTATCACAAATAAGCCGCCAATAATGATATCGCGCAAAGAAAGCTACCAAGATGCGATATATGGCAAAGCCACCAAGAATGCGATGATTGTGGTAGAGCCACCAGTACAGTACTTCCTCCATAACAGTATCCCAACCCCATGCAGTATGTCGTGTATGTAAAATGCCATGCTCAGAATCAGTCATACAAATCACAGACAAATCAGTCATTCAAATCACAGACAGATCAATCATTTACGTCACAGACAAATCAATCATTTTCATCGCAACCAAATCAATCATTTACCCTCGAAGGGCAAAATAGTCATTTTACCCTCAAGGGGCAAAATAGTCATTTTACCCTCGAGGGGAAAAATAGTCATTTTACCCTACAGGGGTATTACGGTCATTTTACCCTACAGGGGTATTACAATCATTTTACCCTACAGGGGTATTACGGTCATTTTACCCTACAAGGGTATTACGGTCATTTTACCCTATAGGGGTATTACAGTCATTTTACCCTACAGGGGTATTACGGTCATTTAACAACCTTCCAAAATGTCTACAGTCACCTCTAGTGACACAGACAATCCATTTTATCAAAACAGTGTAAATGGGCTCAAAGCCCAATACCCGGCCCAAATGGGCCCACACGCTCGTGTGGCCCATTTGGCCAAATTTCAATCACGGCTATGCGAACTTATAGCCCAATCCAATTTCTGCTACTTTTCATAAATTTTATCCGTGTGGGCCCACGAGCCCATTGGGCCCATACGACCCATTTCGGCCCAACAGGCCCTTAACGGCCCAAGTGTACGAGAAAACTCATTGTGGCCTCTTCAGTCTACCGCCCATGGTTGTGGGCTTGGTTTTACCACTCGAGCAATCGCACGCTCGCGAGGACTCAAATGCCAAAGTTCCAGCTTTTCGGCTTTTGCCGATTCACTGCGGAGATAGTGTGATTACACACTTTTTGCGAACACTTGCACAAACTCTTGAGCACCAACCTACATTCATCACATTTCTCCATCAGTCCCTTTTGAACAAGACCAATACTTAATAAATCTTTTCACTATTATACTAATCAAAGAGACTCTAAACCCCTACCTTGATCAATCAACAAAAGGCCACACTCCTAATCTGTTGCCAGAGATCACCCACTAGGCCTTAGGGAAACCCTGCATAAGAATCAGATCTTATCAAACACCCATTCAAACGAATAGTTTAAGCTAAATGAGTCCTCACTTACCGACAGTGCAAAGTAAATAGTTGAAAAAAAATAACCGGCCTACACCTCTTTTAAGGGCCGAAACTGAAAGTACTAAGAATGATGGAGATAAAATGGGGCAACGGTACTCCTATTTGAAAATGGCAGAAAACATATGATGTTAAAAGAAGAAAGGGCCATTAACGTTAAGGAGAAACCAGAAGAAAGACCATGAGCACTTACCCTTTTTGTTAGAAGACTTTTGTAAGCCGATACGATAATACCACTAAGAGAACAAGAAAATATTCGGCCAAGTATCCCAAAAGACAAGGACGAAGAAAAGGGTTCAGTATTCGACAAGGGTTAGAAAAAGAATGTAAGAAACTATTGAAAGGGAAGGAGAATGAGAATGGAGGAGAGGAGAAGAGAAGAGTAAAGATTCGGCCAGAGAAGAAAAATGACAACAAAATCGACTAGAAGAGAAAAGAAGAGGCGAGAGACCACAATCCCGAAATTCAACAGAATGCCGAAAATGCTCCCTCTTTTCCCCCTAGCCGAATTTCACTCAGGTTTTAGAGTCCCATTCGGCCACAACTCCCCTCACATTCAAATTCCTTGAAAATCTCCACAAATCACTCCCCTTATCCCTCCTTGATATCCTCCATAACAACTCCAAGACCAATTCAAACTTCACCTGGCAGAGTTCCAGTCCAACTCCACTTCTCCTACTGCAAGGAAATAAAATAAATATTCTTTGCATGCCAAGCGATTCGAACCCAAGCTCTCACATCAGCTATTTCACGCCACTTGCCACTAAGACACAAGCTCCTCTTGTGTCATAATTTAACCGCAACAATTTAAAATCCCTCTATCTAGATCCCAAGGATTTTATACTCTAAAATAAAAATTTTGCTAAAGCCTAAGTTTGAACCCAGGACTTCTCAGACACTCCCAAACACTGCTAAATCACTCAACCACTAAAGTAGACAATCAATTGTGTTATTTCCTTGCACACATAAACTTTTATGCGTTCCCACGCTTAAGACCTATTTTCTTCTAGGCCCAAATTCAAGGCGTTACAATTCACCCCTCCTTAAAGAAATTTCGTCCCCAAAATTTCCAACTGTCAGAACAGTCGCACCACACAGACTTCACCACGACGCTTCTGCTACGCACTCTGATGTCAAAACATTATTACAACCTCTTGAGCAACGTCCGTGTGTGTTTCTTGTGCCCATTGTCTATTCGCGTTTTATCAGAACTAACAGTTTTATACAGATCGAAGTTTCACCACAGTTTCAGTCCCCTTTAGCTTCAGTTTTCTCTATCTAGAGTGGTATAGTCTAATTTCTAAAGTAGTCACAGTAATTCCTAACTTGTCGAATTTCAATTTCTAAACAGACAAAAGTATTCAGAAAACTTATGGATTCGGCGCCGGAGACTCGGTGTGCCACACTTTTCAGAGGCAGTATCTCAAAACACTTCACTTATTCAAAAACAACCTTTATAAATCCAAAAATTTTAAAACCCATTCCACAGTCGAGTTTTGTAACTAGGCTCTGATACCACTAAATGTAACACCCCAAACTCGGCCTAGATGTTAGGGCCGAATCTGGCGTGTCACATCGAAGTGCTTTTCGAAATCAAGGTTTGTTGGGAGAAATCGTTCGAGTTAAAATCCATTTAGTTTTTATTTTTTTGGGAAACAGTTGGTAAGTTATAAAAACCAACACTTAGTAAAACGATTACCATGTTTGCTACGGTTGGTTTAAAATCGCGGAAGCTACGTTATTTGCGATTATCTTGAAGTTGAAAATATGTGTTTGCCTCGTAAAATAGTTATTAGTTGTGAAAACTTGTTTGTATCCCTTTGACAGTTTCAAAATAAGAAATTAAATGCCCAATTAAAAGAAATTAAAAATCACCAGAGACCTTATTACAAAAATATCGACCCAATATAAAATATTTAAATAACTACGTTTAAACAGACATCCTTGATCGTGTGCCCCCCTCTGAGTCCCTCACAGCTCCAAATCGCCTAAGACTGGGGATTACCTGTACAGTTAAAAGAAAAGGGTGAGTTACGAGAACTCAATGTGTAATCCCCATATCACTCAATCGCAATACATGCAAGAATAATCTGGGCTCCGAACCTGCTCAAGAATCTGGTGCGATGTGGGCCTTAGTCCATTACAGTATCAAAATCAGAAACAGAATACATGTGGCCCTAAGCCTAATATAGTGACAAAATCAATAACAGTAATGCAACAATGCAATCATGCAACCCATCCCAATCCAGCTAACACACCACCCGTACCAACCAAAACACCATGTGGGGATAAAATCGACCCACCTCGCCAACACACCAATATCGCACTGCCATTGCGCACTATCGATGATCGCAAAGAAAGTCGCCAATGAATCGAATAGCTAAGAGCCATAAACAGGATAGCTATAACACCATGAGTACAGTAATATGATTGGCACAAAGCCATCGGTAGTAGTAATATGATCGGCACACAGCCATCAGTAATGGTAATATGATCGGCACAAAGCCATCGGGCCAGCATCGCAAAGAAAGCCGCCAAAGAACGATCGTAGCAAAGCCGCCAAGATGTGATGATCGCAAAGAAAGCCGCCAATAATATATATATGGCAAAGCCACCAAGATGCGATACTTCCTCCATAACAGTATCCCAACCCCATGCAGTATGTCGTGTATGCAAAATGCCATGCTCAAAATCAGTCATACAAATCACAAACAAATCAACCATTTAAATCTCAAACAGATCAGTCATTTACATCATAGAAAAATCAGTCATTTTCATCGCAAACAAATCAATCATTTACCCTCGAGGGGCAAAATTGTCATTTTACCCTACAAGGGTATTACGGTCATTTTACCCTACAGGGGTATTACGGCCATTTTACCCTACACGTGTATTACGGTCATTTAACAACCTTCCCAAAGGTCTACAGTCGCCTCGAGCGACACAGACAATCCATTTGGTCAAAACAGTGTAAATAGGCTTAAAGCCCAATACTCGGCCCAAATGGGCCCATACGCTAGTGTGGCCCATTTGGCCCAATTTCAATCACGGCTATGCGAACTTCATAGCCCAATCCAGTTTCTGCTACTTTTCGTAAATTTTATTCGTGTGGGGCCCACGAGCTCATTGGGCTCACACGGCCCATTTCAGCCCAACGAGGCCCTTAACGGCCCAAGTTCACGAGAACACTTGTGGTGGCCTCTTCAGTCTACCATCCATGGTTTTAGGCTCGGTTTTACCACCCGAGCGATCGCATGCTCGCGAGGCCTTAAATGTCAAACTTTCAGGTTTTCGGTTTTTGCCGATTCACTGCGGAGATAGTGTGATTACACACCTTTTGCGAACAGTTGCACAAACTTTTGAGCACCAACCTACATTCATCACATTCAGTCCCTTTTGAACAAGACCAATACTTAATAAATCTTTTCACTATTATACTAATCAAAGAGACTCTAAACCCCTACCTTGATCAATCAACAAAAGGCCACACTCCTAATCCGTTGCCAGAGATCATCCACTAGGCCTTAGGGAAACCCTGCATAAGAATCAGATCTTATCAAACACCCATTCAAACGAATAGTTTAAGCTAAACGAGTCCTCACTTACCGACAGCGCAAAGTCAATAGTTGAAGAAAAAAATAATCAGCCTACACCTCTTTTAAGGGCCGAAATCGAAAGTACTAAGAATGATGGAGATAAAATGAGGCAACGGTACTCTTATTTGAAAATGGCAGAAAACATATGATGTTAAAAGAAGAAAGGGCCCTTAACGTTAAGGAGAAACCAGAAGAAAAACCACGAGCACTTACCCTTTTTGTCAAAAGACTTTTGTAAGCCGATACGATAATACCACTAAGAGAACAAGAGAATATTCGGCCAAGTATCCCAAAAGAGAAGGACGAAGAACAGGGTTCAGTATTCGACAAGGGTTAGAAAAAGAATGTAAGAAACTATTGAAAGGGAAGGAGAATGAGAATGGAGGAGAGGAGAAGAGAAGAGTAAAGATTCGGCCAGAGAAGAAAAATGACAACAAAATCGACTAAAAGAGAAAAGAAGAGGCGAGAGACCACAATCCCAAAAAACCAACAGAATGCCGAAAATGCTCCCTCTTTTCCCCTCTAGCCGAATTTCACTCAGGCCTTAGAGTCCCATTCGACCACAACTCCCCTCACATTCAAATTCCTTGAAAATCTCCACAAATCACTCCCCTTATCCCTCCTTGATATCCTCCATAACAACTCCAAGACCAATTTAAGCTTCACCTGGCAGAGTTTGATGTGGGCACATCCAAGCCAATCAAGAGGCTGATCCAGAGGTCTTGCCATTAGGACCTATCACACGATCTAAGGCAAAGAAATTCAGGTAAGTTCTTTCTTTCACTTGTGCTAAAGTTTATGACTCTTTCGAAAGTGAATGTGCCTTAGAAGATAAGTTTTATAGTGTGTTACATGCTGATATGTGACATACTTATGCCATACTACTTATATTGGTGTGTTTAGTATGTATATATTATGCTAAGTATGTTTTGGATTGGGTTGATAGTATTTTTATTGTCTTCAAGTTGTTTGTGTGTTAACGAATAAGTGTGCACTTGTTTACAACTTATTAGACTATGTTATGTTAAGTTTACATAGCTTTGATAAGTGTTATATTGTTTTGTAACATGTACACGAAAGAACTCCACTTAAGAAAGTATATGCACTCATCTTCACTCAAGTCACTCAGAGGCTTGTTTCCCACTCACCTCACCTCAGCACTCTACACCACTCATGCCACTCATTTCACTTCTAGCTAGTGAATTCACTTTCGGTTTAGCTCTAGTCACTCACCTCCACTCCACTAGCTCAACTTTAGCCGATGAGTCCGTAAGTAGCTGAATAGTGTCCTACGTGTCGGGAGTATACCAAAGCACATGTGGCAGCCTAGGTGGCGTCCAAGCATGTGGATGTGCATGTGCCACCCTTGAACACATGTGGTGCACATGTGTGACCAAAACCAGCCCATTCTTGTGCATTTGTGTGGCAATTGAAGAGATAAGAACAAGGGAAGTTGTGTGTTTGAATTTCAAACGAAATTAGCACATATTTAAAATGATAAACATGCCAACTCACTATTTTTTTTTACTTGGCTACAAATTAATTCCGCCCAAAAGGAGTTATTTCAATTCAAATTTAAATTTTAAACTCCTTTAATGTTAGCCACACAATGTAATTTGGTCACCTCTTCATTCTACTATATATTTGTACTTCAAACATTGTTAAAAGGTAGACTTTTATTTTGAAATAAAAATTACTTTGTGAGTTTTCTCTCAAATTTGGTTCTTTGTTTGAACTTCTTTCTTGACATTTCAATTCTGAATTGTTGTGTCAATCTTGTGATACTTCGGGTTCCTAGATCGCTATCTAGTGGGTCCAAGTCCATTGACGTAGAACAGATTCGATTCGGGTTTGCATAACAGATTGTGCGAGTTCTTTCGAGTTCTTCGTTGTTAAAATTCCCAGCCAGTTTCCAGCGTTATTTTTGCCATTTTTTTTGAATGTTCAAGGCTGCCATGAATGTATTTTGAAGCATTCATCTTCTACCTTCTTCAAATCTGTCTAGAAATTCCTGCAACATTTTTTTTTCTCTCTTCTTCAAATCTATTCAATTTCATTTGTTTTTAAGTCTAAAACCAACCTCTTTGTTTTGTTTAGTTGCAGGGAAGTGCTTGCTACAATACTAGATCCGTAAACACTCAAGGAATATTGTTTTGCCAAGCAACGCCTTATCAGAGTTCCAGTCCAACTCCACTTCTCCTACTGCAAGGAAATAAAATAAATATTCTTTGCATGCCAAGGGATTCGAACCCAAGCTCTCACATCAGCCATTTCACGCCACTTTCCACTAAGCCAAAAGCTCCTATTGTGTCATAATTGAACTGCAACAATTTAAAAGCCCTCTATCTAGATCCCAAGGATTTTATACTCTAAAATAAAAATTTTGCTAAAGCCCAGGTTTGAACCCAAGACTTCTTAGACACTCCCAAACACTGCTAAATCACTCAACCACTGAAGCAGACAGTCAATTGCGTTATTTCCTTGCACGCATAAACTTTTATGTGTTCCCACGCTTAAGACCTATTTCCTTCTAGGCCCAAATTCGGGGCGTTACAAATTCTCTCCAAAATCTCCATAAAATTTTTCCAAAGTTTAGCAAAAGTCATCCAAAATTTTTAGAGGATCTTGACTCAATCTTCTAAATTGATGATTTGAGATCAATTGAAGGTAATTCTCAACTCTAAATTTATTTTTAAGTTGTTTTCAATCATTATTTTCTATTTAAATTGATTAAAATGGATTTTCAAGTTTTGATTTCTTCTTTCTTGAACATGGAACTCAACAATGGTGAATCCATGATTTTGACTTGGAATCCAAGTTTTAATGGATGTCAAAATATGTTTATTAAGAGGTTTTTAATCATAGAACTAGAGATCAAACTCGTTTGGTTGATCAATTTTGATAAATTCATTTTTAATCAAGAAGATGAATTCGTTTTCCGGAAAATTTTAAAACGATTTAATAAATGAAATTAACACTTAGGTTTTATTGAATGTTACTTGTAATTATGGAATTGAATTGATTACTGAATGTAAATCGTATTAATTGTTCCAACTTGACTGGTAATATTTGATATCCTATTTTGGCAATAGAAATAGGATATGGGTGTTACATTAAGTATGATTTTCAGTAAGTATATGCAAAACTATTTTCAAACTGACAAGAAGGATCTGCGAACTGGGTCTCACACCTTCACTGCGAACCCAACACTCAACTTAATTTTCATACTAAGTCTTCTTTTGTTTTAAACTTTATGTTTAAGCATACTCTGTCGATTCCTGATTATTCACTGTGTTCACAATGAGCTCACCCACTCCTCTCTTACTTCGCAGGAAGGTAGGTTGCGTATGGCACTGGAGAGGTAGATGACTTGGCGAGGCTTATCCTTGAATAGATACTGGCGAACCTAGAAATTAGACAATGGGGTTTATTACTTTATGTGGGTTTAGATTTATCATAATTTTACTCTATTATTGAAATAATTTCTTTTAAAATTTAAGTTTATTTTGTTTTGTGAACCATGTCTTAGAATATTTTATTATCCTTTATTATTAATAAAGTTCGATGTTTATTCATGCATAAGTGTTACATGTATTTCCTTTTGTCATAATATGCGAGTCAGATTCATTAAGTACTATTTTCTATGACCTCAGAGATTACATGCGTACCTCTGGTAGAGATAGTCTTTCTACTTAGCGAACCCCATTTTGCGAGCCTATATATGCTTGCGAACCCTTGTACTCATGCGAACCCTACTAATGAATGAGAACCCTTGCATGCATGATTCTTTTGTTTGCGAAGTATGTTTGTTTGCAAAACCATATTGTATTTAGCGAACATTGTATGTGAATTTATGCCTTTGCGTGAACTCATACTTTGTGTGTTGCAAACTCATGTGGAATGCTGCTATGCAAACTTATATTATTTGTTGTTTGCATCACCATTCACCAAGTTTTAGCTTTAGGGGCCTTAGTTTTGATCCTTGACCTTAGTAGTACCGCAACAAGTCAAATAGAATCCAATTTGCTATAGTGCAAGAAGATGTATTGGTATATCTCCCCTCTTGTTTCGATACCACGATGTCAGGGAGAAGCTTGTGCATTATTTTCAGCCTTTTTGAGTTCTCGTCATCTGTTCTGGGTCTCAAACAACACCATTCACTCCTGGACCCTCTCAAAATAATTTTAAGATGATTTTCAAGCCTTTAAAATGATTTTCTTTATTAATTTTACTATTTTGTAAGTTTTAATTTATAATAAAATCTTTACATTTCTCCACCCGAAAGACCTTGATTGAATCCGATTAGCCCCAAACACTTGATTTGCTATTTAAATGGGTCTTAACATGTATTCAATGACGCAAAATGATTTCAAATTGCATTTCATCATTTCTTGAATATTTTTAAAGAAGTTTTATAAAGTTACCAGATGATGTTTCTATTAAAAGAAAACTTTGATTTTAGTTTGAAAGTGCTCTGGTAGCACCTCCCATTTGTACCGTATATCAGAATGAGTAAGGGGTATTACAAAAATATTATATATGATGATTTTTTTTTTTGTTACTCATTTAAAAGTCCTTTTATGGTACTGATAATTTTTTTATGGTTAGTAATATTTTTGAAAAATATTAATTATGTAATTGTGTAATTACAATTTATACTATCAAACATAACATATTAGATTACGATCTTATTTCACTCTATCAACCAAACATGTCGAGTGAATACTAGTTTTTATAATTAATTACACTTTCATCCAATTACTTTTTATTGTCCAAACAAATCATTTATGTAGTTTAGTGAAAATACTTTAAAGTTATCCTACATTTTCTCAACCAAATAAATTCACCTTCCAATCAACCTAACCAGACAATAATAATAATAATAATACCGATGAATTACCAAGTAAACTGGACTAAGTATTTATATCGTATCCCTCAAACGGCGAAAGAGATTAGGGATAGGAGCGAAAGGGAAAGTTAAGCGAAAGAGAAATAGTAAGAAAGAAGAAAAAGTAAGTATGGTATTAATTTAAAGGAAAGGAAGGAAACAAACAAACAAACAAGCAACCATGTTTCAGATGAGTAATTAAGGGAAACAAACAACAGGTCCCCATCATTCTTCTCTTTCCATGCTCTATTTTTGTATTTCCCGTTTCTACTTGCAATAGAAAATAATGGAACCCCTCCACCAAGTCTTGTTCATCAATCACTTGCACACTCAACCTTTCACAAATTTAATAACGCTATAAACAAAAAAACATGTAATATTTTTTTTTTCATACTAGTGTATTTTTTACTTTTCACAGCTTACCAAATAATATTTAGAAAAAGCAAAATCCTTTTGTTACTTTGGTTTAACTACAAATTTAGTATGAGCATTTAGACTCTATTCTATTAACACTAAAATAAGTCTTGCTTGCTTCCGCCAATATCAAAACATGTAAGTATTAAACTATTGGTTGTGTAATGCTGAGATTAACTTGTACATGGAAAAATAGGTAATTGTTTTTATTTATTTCAAAGTTTGAAAAAAAGTAAAAAGAAAACTAGCAATGGCCGTGATCTAGTGTTGGTTAAATACTGAGTCCTATAGATAACTTCAAACAAACTTGAAACGAATTAAGCTTGAGATAGTGATGAATTCTTGATAATAATTAAGCTTGAGGGAATCCCACATCTTTAAACATATTTTTATTTATGCTTATATTTATGGAAGAATTATCAGATCCGAAGTACCATTTTAAAAATTTTCTTGAAAAGAATAAGTTTTTATGATGGAAGTATGATAGTACAAAAAATACAAATAACTATAACTTATTATTATAAGCTAAAGAAATTAAATAAGCGATCAACAAGAGCTTTTCTTTTTTGTTACAATGAAATATGGTAAAAAATAACAATAATGGGGACTAATTAAAAGCAGCTCAACCTGTGTTACATACGTGAGACGTGCAATAATCATTGACAGTATCTAAAAGTTAAGAAACCTATTAACTGATGAAACTTTGAACAGATCTCATGTTCGGTGTCAATATATGAGTTTCAATTTAAAGCTAATAATGAGTTATTAAATAAAACTACTAGCAGTACTACAAGTTAACATTAAACAGCTTCTAGATTTCATAAAATCATGATCTTAATTGCAGTCTTTTCGATCTGTCTTATTCAAACTTTGCTTCAATACAAGTGAAAAAGTCAAAGAAAAAATGAAAAAGGAGGAAGAAAAGATAATAAGCAAAAGAGAAAGGTGAAGAACTAAAAACAAAATTGAGAGAGAGATCTCTTGGTAATCTCACCTAAATATAACTTGCACTCCCATGGCTTTCCTTTCTCTCACAGGAAATGCAAAATCATTATGTAAGCATAGAAAAGAACCAACAATGTAAGTTACCAAAATAGCAATAATATATAACAAGTGCTAATAACAATTGTTACTTTGATAGAAGATCTTAAGAGTTTTAGTATACTATCTGCTATTTTGCTTTCTTCTTTTCTTTTAGGGCATGAATAGCTTGTTGCCACACTTGCAACGCCAAGCTTCGGGGTAGTACTCAAGTGGCATACTAAACCCTGGTTGAACTGGAACGTGAACTGGTTTACAAGGTGAGCAGTTTCCACACTTGGATCTACAGGAAGGTGGTGAAGAACCAGGTCCACTGAGTCGTTTCTGAGCAATGAACCGATCTAACACCCCTGACCCGCTTCTCTTCTTACTTCCTTCCCTTTCCTGGAACCCGCTGCCTGCACAAAGAAACACAAAACCACACTGAATCAAGACCGAGTAAATGGTTATATTATTCGTCCATGCATTTTTATTCCGGTTCACAAAATAAACGAGAGGGGAATTAAACTACTTACCGAATCGAGAAAGAGTAATGACAGAAGCAAATAAGAGAAAGGCCAAGGCAGCAGCTGTGTGTTGGCGATGGTGGTGGGATACGCCCATGCCGAGGAGGAGCAGGCTGAGAGGTTTATTAAACTCAGCTCAAGGAGGGATGAAGATAGTTTGGGTTGAGTAAGGGAAGGAGATAGCTATTAATTATTGAAGGTTTTTCGTTGCTTCATTTCACTTTTTCTTTAGCTGGAGAGTCCAAGTCAAAGACACAAATATACACAAAAGATTGTAAGAGAGAAAGGATATGTATTTTTGTTTTATTGTTTAAGCCAAATAAGTAGTGCTGGGGTCTACCAATTCGCTGAATGATTGTGAATTGTGATGCTGTTTTTTTTTTTTTTTTATATATACTGTTTTCTTTCTTGTGGATATTTTTTTAGCATATATAATACGGTAACTTGTAGTTGGTTTTTTTTTTTTTTTTTTTAAATAAAACACCTTTAAGTCACACTGCTAACAAAACAAATTAGTTCATTATACAACCAATATAATCAGCTTGAATTACATCCCATATTGAATAAGGTGGTTCTTCAAACACTTGAACCAATGTGAAACTTGTAGCTATAACCTTAGCTATATGGTCAGCCATTGAATTATGAGTTCTCCGAATATGGTGTATACAAACCTTCCAACTTAAATGTATCATTCGATGAATAGAGCGTAATTCCAACATCTTACTATCAGTTGCTCTACCAGCCACAATCGTCTCCACCAAAAGAGCATTATCAAACTCAATTTCTAACTGTCGAATCCCTTTCTCCTATGCTAAGCATAGACCCTCCAGAATAGCTCTCACTTAAATCTTAAAAATTATGACTCTACCTAGCAACATCGAGAATCCCCATAACCAATTAGCATTAGCATCTTTACTCGCTCCCCCAATGGCAACATAAGATCCGTTTAGCAACACTGCCCTATCTGTATTAAGTTTACTCCAACCTCTATTCGGAGCTGACAACTGCATAGCAGTAATCATAGGATTAACATGTAACATAGGTGCAAGCATCATTATGAAACTCCTCGTCTAACTAACACCCATATCCACGATTTCTTGGGCAAAACTGTGACTACTAGAAAACTCATACATATTCCAATTTTCCATAGCAGCCAGCACATTATAGGAAAAAAAAAACTTTGCCATTCTGTCTCTCGACTATCACAATCTCCAATGTTTCACAAGTTTCATAAGACCCATTCATCCAGTGGCAAAGAAAAAAAATCTTACCCGAGCATGGGTCGGCACAACTGACCACCAAACAATCCTAAAAAAGTTGCAATCCCGAACAACATGGATCCTGGATTCGTATGCATTGCTACATCTCACCATTAGTCAATTATATGTTCTTCCACATAATCCAAATGAACACCCTAACCCTTTGAGGCACCTTGAATTTCCAAATCAAATTCCAAACACTAAAATTATCGATCGACCCAAGTTGGTGAATACCTCTATAAGTCTCTACCGATGAAACATTATTCCATGTCACCCATCTCCATGATACTTGATCTGGTCCCACATCAATTGAAGGAGGCAAAACAGCTGCTATCTACAACACAATACGATTTTGAAGATTTCTCCTTAATCGAGCCCAATCCCAACTACCATTCTCATCCACTACATCACAAGCACGTAATGTATCATCTAGTTGTTTCGAGCCTCTAAAGAATGCTCTGAGTGGACCTACCGGACAAATCCAATTATCATTCCAAAAGTTTGCTAGACGACCATCCCCTATAGCCTAGTAGACATTATCAATCACATCCGTCCATATCTTCGTTAATGATCTCCATATGAATGAGCAATTGCTCCTTGCAATAGTATTTAGTAGAACCCCACAAACATTATATTTATTTCTCACAATTTGCACTCATAATGCATCATTTTTTGTGAGCAATTGGAAATCTATCTTCAACAAAAAATTCTTATTCTAATCAACTAAGCTTCGCATACCAAGACCACCAACATCTATTGGTCGACAACAATCATCCCAACTTAATAGCGTCAATTTTCTAGCTTCAGTAGTGGTTTCCCAAATAAAATTTTGAGCTAATTTCTCAATTTCACCACACGTAGAGACAAGTATACATACCGTAGCCATGAAATAATTGGGAATAGCTAAAAGGATCGATTTCGCTAACGTTATTATGCCAGCCAAAGACAATTTCTTCGCTTCCCACCCATTCAGTCTGTTACGAACTTTATTAACCAAAAAATCAAAAGTGCTTACTATAAACTCGAAATTATACAGGGTTTTTCTACATATTTTACCATCTTTTTGCTTAATAAATATGTTTATCTTGAGTAATTGTTATTAAAATAAGTGAATTTTACTTAATTAGTAATATTGGGCATGAATTTATAAAGTATATGAAATTGTGCTTAATCACATGATTTTTGTACATATTTTATATTATTTCATGTTAATTTATTAATATGTGATTTTTCACTATGTAGGAGGACCATTGAAAATGTGATTAATGTGAATGAAACATGGACATGCACAAATCAATTCATGTGGACGGCAAGGCCATGCAAAGTGTGTCATAAGGTTGATAATTTGACCTAGTAAAAGATGTGCTAAAAGATAGACATGTTTGCTAAATTATTGGATTGAGAAACCATCCAACAAAGGGGAATTGAAGCCCGGTTTTGGCACAAGTAGATGGCCGCCCAAAAGCAAGCTTTGGGGTATTTAATTAAAGGTACTTATAGTTGGAAAATAATAAAAAAAATTAGCTCAATAACTTTGTTGTTGAAACTGTCCACCCTATGGATATTAATAGCCTTGGTTTGAGTTCAAAATGAGGAGACTAAGTCATCCCTTTTTCCATGAATTGTGGCTGGCCATATGTTAGAGAAAAGGAAGGAATTTAAATTCTATTTTAGCAAGCTCTACCCCTTACCTTCACCTATAAATACCATGCATCAATCCCTCATCCATCATCCCTCACATCTCATTTCTCTTCTCTCATTAGCATTTTCTCTACATTCTATTTTCCTTTCCCTTCCCCTTGCATAGCCGCCCATTTCCCTTCCCATCCTTTAGCCAACATAAGCTCTGTCAAAAGCATTCTTTGGCTGACCACATTAGGAACTTCTTAGCAAAAGAAACACCGAGCAGAATGGAGGAGCGCATCAGTTAGAATAGATCCGAAAGGCTACTGAACTGAAAAGAGTTTACTCTTTCCTCTTGTTATTTATTTTAATTATGTTTGCTTTGAATTTATTGTTTTTGACATCAACAATGATGTTTTAAATCCTATTTTCTAGGATGATTATGTTAATTCAATAAGATTTATTTTATTCATGTTTAATATGTTTGGGCCTCAGTCGATCATATTTTCAATTAATATCATGATTCATTTCATTCATACGTGATTGGGTGCACTCAAATTAGTTGAGCGATCCTAACCAGATGACAACTAGTAGACACATAATTGAAAAATGCAATGCTCAATTTAGATCCTTAAACCTGACTAAGTTGAGGTTCATAATATCTTTAGTTAGCTCTATTATCTTGCATAGTTTTTAGGTTTATGTAATTAAACTGTTGCAAACGTAAATGTCCCTGTGACCTTATATAAATGCTAAGAAACCCTTAGTCTAATATGATCAGTAAAATGCATATTTCATTAAGTAAAAGACCTGAGAGGACTTAATTTGGTTTCCAAACTCATGAAAGATTGAGTTGCTATGGAAGTATTTCCGAACATTGTTAAGCATGATGAAGTAAATTGTTATTTATATCCAAAATTTCTTAGTTTTTACATCAAATTGTTATTTATAAGTTTGCAATTTATCGGTTAAACTTATACAGTCTCTGTGGAGACGACAACTCATTTTTACTTATTACTTGAGCGGCTGTGTACACTTGCGCGTATTCCTCATTACAAGTTTTTGGCGCCATTGCTGGAGACTGTTGCCTTTATCATTCTTTGTGAAATTGTTTTTGTAGTTTGGTTTTTATTTAATTTATAACATTAATATTTTATTCTTTATTCTTTATTCTTTATTTGAGATTTATTTTTCAGGTGTTTATGAGCATAGATCGAATCATTGATTTATTACCTGTAGACCCTGAAATTGAGCGGACTTTTAGACAAAGAAGATGCGAGAGATCTACTCAAAGACAAACTGAGATGGACCTTGGAAATCAAAATGATGGACAAGGTAATGGAGTCGAACAAGTGCACAACCCAATCCTTATTATTGATTATAGAGATCGTCCCATCAGAAAATACGTTGTGCCACTCTTCAATGAGTTAAATCTGGGAACTAGGAGACCGGATATCGAGGCACCCTAATTCAAATTGAAACCAATAATGTTTCAAATGCTCCAAATGGTGGGCCAGTTTAGTGGTATGCCCACGGAAGATCCACACTTACACCTTCGATTATTCATGTTGGTGAGTGATTCATTCAAGATAACTAGTGTGACTGAAGACGCACCGAGGTTAAAACTGTTTCCGTACTCGTTGCAATATCAAGCACGAGCATGGCTAAATTCATTGCCACCAAGTTCAATATCTACATGGCAAGAATTAACAGAAAGGTTTTTGGTTAAGTATTTTCCACCGAGCAAGAACGCAAAGTTGCGAAATAAGGTAACTACTTTTCAACAATTGGATGACGAGTATTTATATGAGGCGTGGAAAATATTCAAGGAATTGCCTCGTAAGTTTCCTCATCATAGGATTCCTCATTGTATCCAGTTGGAGACGTTTTATAACACTCTCAACGCACAAACAAAATCAATGGTAGATGCTTCTGCGAACGGTGTGATTTTTTCTAAGTCTTATAACGAGGCTTACGAGATTATCGAGAGGATCACAACCAATAATTACCAATGGCCGACAAATTAGAACGACGAAAATGTGCAAGTGTACACAATCATTATCAAGTAATAAAATGACAACTAAATGTCGAGTTATTGTACCCGCAGGGACTGTGAAAGAAAAATATTTACAAAATATAAATTAAACAGTTTAGTGATGAGAAAAATATGTTGTTTTGAAGAAGTGATTTAAAAACTAGAAATTAACTAAGTAAATTAACTGAGAAAATTAAAAAGTAAAAATTCCAATGCACGATTTCAAAAAGATGGGTTTTAATCAATATTACATATTTGTGTTAGATCAATTCCATTCCTGAATTTAGAATTACTAAACCCATGTTCATGTTGTTACGTATATTTTCACAGCAACTTGATAATTTGTTAACTACTGCACATACATACTTAGTAAATTAACCAATCTCTTGAACATTTCTCAATGCCAAATTAAACAATTCATCAATCTTCATAATGACATATAAGATTAAGTGAGGTAAATATATTTCTATATTGAAACATTTTAATCACAATAATCTTGCAAGTTATGCAAGGCTAATTTAACCTTCAGCTACCTTAGAAGATTAAACATGCACCTATTAAATACTGTGAAAATTAATTAAAATTTCAATACTTTTAATAATTAATTCATTTGTTACCTTACATTTTATAATGCAAGTATAACATAAGCATGATTTTATTTAATTGAACAACTTACCAAGGCCTATACCAACACAAACATGATTTTAATAATTTAAGTGGACAGAATGTAATCAATCTAACATGAATTAAATTTAATTCATTTTAATTAGAGAAAGAACAACAACATAACAATTATTCATATTCATGATCACAACATAAACAAGAAAATCAAAGAGAAGGGAACTAGGAAGCAAATCCAGGATTTCTCTGAAGCCAGACTAGTGTGCTCCTCTTCTTCTTTGCTTGTTCTGTTGAATCGTGGCCTCTACGATTAGTTGAATGCTGCTATTCCAAGGTGGAAGAAGGCTCTTTTTCAAGAGAGAAATCGGAAAGGGAATGAACAAGAAAAAAGGAAGAAAACAAATGAGAGAAAGTGAGTGAAAGAGAGAGATGTGTGGGAACGAATGGTGTGTTGAATGAGGAAGGGAAGGGGGTATTTATAGGTGGGAACGGCTGCTAAAAATAGCAAATAAATAGAAGCCACTCCTCTTCCCTTGGCCAGCCACATATGGTGCAAGTTTCAATGGCTCAAACTTGCTATTTTAAGCTAGGGGCAAAAGTTTGAAGGCACGAAGAGTAGAGGGGTTTGAATAGGATTTTAAGGAAACTTCAAAGGTTGTTTTGCAAGTGTGGAAATCAGCAGATCAGTAAGCTCTATGGACGGTTTGGGCTGCCCCATTTGCTAAGTGGACCAGTCTTCTTTACTTAGCACAATTAGGCCTCTTTTCATCTTCAGGCTTATAATTAGTTTCTAACCCAATTAATTTTTTATAAAAATTAATTATAAAGTATTTTTAATACATATTTTTGGACCGTCCATGGTTGGAAAATATTATTAGCCTTGCTATTGATCACTTGATGCACAACATTGTCCCAACGGTTCAAGCCACTCGAGGTGTCTGCCGAGCCAATTTTCACTCTTTGTGCAAAACTATCGAAAACAAACCAATTTTTTGTAAATTTATTATAAAAATAATTGAAATTCAATATATTAATAATTTAAGTGCAAATTAATTATTTTATAATTAGAGTATGAATTTTGACAAAAATTACTACAAAACTGCACAAATTAGGACTCAAAAGGTGCTGGAAAAGTGTATATATTTTTGTGTTTCTACACCCCCAAACTTAATTCATTGCTCGTCCCGAGTAGTGCAAAAATTGGAAAAGAATTTCTCAAAATCACCTTTGAAACACTTCTTCAGAAAACATTCCTCCCATAATTATGAGTTTAGTATAATTATACTCAAGAACAAGAATTTTGAGATTATGTAACTGAAGTATACATATTATTGAAATTATTCTGAATTATCATTATGATAGAAAGAATAGACTAAATGCTTTCTCAATAAAGATATGTAAAATTTCTACCAATTAATTTTTATTCCCTCCTTTAAGACTAAACCGCAATCATTAAGTTTAATTTATGCCTTCATATGTTGAACATAGCAATCTCTCTCCACTAATGTAGGTAGCACAAAAATTTGAATCAATAGGTCTTTTAAATACGTTGTAACATGGCTTGGCTAGGGATAGGTAAGAGAGATAAATTTAAGCTAGAAACTCTAGACTCAGCTTGTATCGGACCTTTGGAAAAAATTCCTTTAATTTCACCAACTCATTTTGCATTTTGAGTACACATGCTCTTTGTACATCTATTTCTTTTGAGTACATATTCTCTTTTTTCTTTCTTTCTTTTTCTTTGAGCATATTATTATATGTACTACAATTTTTTTTAAGCATTTGATACTTCTTTTCAACTCCCTCAAACTTATTTTCAAAGAATATTCTGGATAGACTGAGTCTAATGTTTGGGATAATTTAGAGATAATTATGAGAGAAGTGATGGCTTAATATTGCAATGGTTCAAATAAAATCAGGCCATATAGTCTAAAAGTTGGGTTTCAAGGGATAAATATTCGTTAAGGTTGGCTTGAAAGGCTCAAGCACTCCGAAAAAAAATATTTTCCTAAGTCATTTTCAAAATTTCATGCTTCCTAGGATTTCACCTCAAGAAATTACTAAGTCAATTCTAGAGACTTAAACTTTCATGCATGTCTAGCTCTCCTAATGTAACACCCCAAACCCGGTCAGTACACCACGACCGAATCTGGTATGTTACGGGGAAAACGTACTTGAGAGGTTTAGGTTTTTCGTTTAAAAGCAGGATGTAAACACTTCACTATATAGTGTATTTGAAGAAAATTTGGGTAGGCTTGATTGAAATCAGGTGGTGTATTTAGAAAACCCAAAAATTTTGAAAGCTTAACCAAAAGATGTAGTCAAAACGAGTTTATTCCATTTCATTATTCAAATAGCTTCTTAGTGTTACTTAAGACATTTTAACTTGATAGAAAATCGAGTTTTGATTTGGAAATCGTTTGAGTTTCTAATGCAAGTCATGGTGAGATACCCGATGGTATAGTTTAAAACACTTTGCGTTATAGTTTTTAAATCGTTGTCTTTCCAAATTTTAGTAAAATTTCAACCCACTTATTCTGTTAAGGCATATTAAAGTCTATTTAAAGCATAAACATCATAAAACATAATTTAAAGGCCTTTTACAACCCAAAACAAAACCCAAATAATAAAAAGCAAGCTAAAGTACCCAAATTATAAAGTCTGAGTAAAACTTTATTAAGCGTGGCATGAGCACCCCCAAAGTCCATCCCGGCTCCATGTCCGCGTCTATGTCACACCCGAATGTCAAAGGAGAGGGTGAGTCGAATGACTCGGTGCATAAATCCCGCTCCCGATAAAACAACATGCTAACACACATCATACATAGCAACATGATTAATGCAACCCGATCCTAACCATCCATATCGCCTTTTCTACCCCCGTGGTACCAAACCACTTTGGTGGTGCCAAACCACCGGTGACCCAAAGTCACGATATCCATAAGTGTGGTGCCAAACCACCGGTGACCCAAAGTCACGAATAATCCAATGATGGGGCCAACCCATCGTGTGATACCAAATCACTAGCGAGCGATCCCATATCTCAAAGTGGGGCCAACCCACGGTGGTGTTAACCACGAGGGGACGAGTCGCAATGAGGTGCCAAACCTCTGGTGTCCCAAAGACACAAGGTGTGATACCAAATCACCGTGACCGCGATCACAAATCCGATGATGGGGCCAACCCATCGTGTGATACCAAATCACTAGCGACGATCCCATATCTCAAAGTGGGGCCAACCCACGGTGGTGTTAACTCACGGGGACGAGTCGCAATGAGGTGCCAAACCTCTGGTGTCCCAAAGACACGATGTGATACCAAATCACCGTGACCGCGATCCACAAATCCGATGATGGGGCCAACCCATCGTGTGATACCAAATCACTAGCGACGATCACATATCTCAAAGTGGGGCCAACCCACGGTGGTGTTAACCACGAGGACGAGTCGCAATGAGGTGCCAAACCTCTGGTGTCCCAAAGACACAAATGTGATACCAAATCACCGGTGACCAAAGTCACAAAATCAATCGTGGTACCAAACCACCGGAGGTGCCAAACCTCTGGTGTCCCAAAGACACAGTGTCCCAAAGACACGGATATCATCATTCTCCCTCCACTCATATCACCCATCAACATACCATACTCATGTGATCATGCATATCATACAAGCCATGCATATCATGCTAATATGTTTAACATCATATCCCATATCGCATATATCCATAGTCATGGTATCATATAGATCATCGATGAAACTTATAATAATAATGCCGACTTACCCGAGTCCAAGATCATACCCAATAGGGTATCATATCAATCATTCTTTGTTTCATTAATCACAACAAGGTTATCAATCACATTCCTAAATAGAAGTGTGTTAGTTTACACACCTGCTAAAGCGCAACCCTAATACCACAAGAAACGATCTAAGGCTTCTTGATCACTGGCTCCTATAATCGGCCAAAAGAAAAAGCATTAGATAATCACCACATTCGCCAACATCAATTAACCAAAGGGGTTAATGTTGATCCTCACCTTGCTATTGGTTTGATTTCTTATCAAACCCGAACCACAATGGTTCTCCTTCCAACAATCGGCTACACCTTCAAAAGAGAGCGGTTAAAACACTTGAAGCCTTATCTTATTGAAATCCGTAAGAATAGTCTAACAAATAATCCTCTTACCACCACTTATCAATCGGTTACGTAAAAACGGCTCCTCTTGCTTGCTTCCACACTCCAATGACCCTATAACGAAGAGAGATTAATACCCTTCCAAAACCATATTCGGCCCTTAACCAAACCATAACCAAAGAAAAGACAAGAGAGGGACAAATGGCCATTCGGCCACCCCACTTACCTTGTTCAAGGATTGAACAACCAACCAAGATCCACCCTTCACCGATATTCGGCCAGAGAGGACTTCAAGGAGAGGAGAGATTCGGCTAAGATGCAACCCAAGAATAAAAGAAGATTCGGCCTAAGTGTTTAACACACACTTATGTTCAATTCTTAGTGAAAAGAAAAGAAAGAGAATGGAAGATGGAAATATAAGTTCGGCACAAAAGAAATGAGGAAAGCAAATGGAGAAAATGGCTAAGGGTTTTGGAAAAAGAAAGAAACAAAAGATGGATAGGAGGTGGGAACTTTCGGTTTGAGCAAGAAAAAGAATGTTAAAGTTGTTTGGGAAGTGAAAGTTTCTGCTCAACTCAAATGAAAGAAAGAAGAAAGAGTGGGGAGGAGCATTCGGCTAGCCAATAGAGTTAGAAGAAAACTAGCAAAGTTTCTAAGAACAAACACATGGACTATCGGTTTGACAAAAAAAGAAAACAAGAAAATGTGAAGAAGTTCTATTGACATTCTAACTAACAAAAAAACCAAAAGAACTTTTGCTTACCAAAAGAAGACCAAAAATGTACCAAAAGCAAAAGTGCATTCGGCCTCCCCCTCTCCCACACAAAGCCGTCCACTCCCCCTCCAACTCCCTAAATTTCGGCCAAAATCCCCCAATCACTCCATATCACACATTCAAACAACCATGACCAAGTCTTCCTCCACTATTTGCTCTCCACCTTTCATTTGAATGTGGAGACCAAGTCCAAGGAAGAATTCTACTTGTCTTCTACCTCTTCCTCCATGCCGTCCAAAATGAAGCCAAAATGGGGAACTCTGCAGCTTGAACTCAGGATCTCTCCCCCTTGTAGATGACGCCACACCTAGCTCCCCAAGTAACGCATGCTTGCCACTTTGCCAGCTCACTTTTTGTGCTATGAAACACCAAAGAAAACTCTTATACCCCAGCTCCAACAAACTCCACGACTTAAGCCTAAAACACAAATTTTCCTACCTACTCGTGCACACTCCTAGCCTACAATTAAGCCCCTAAAACATAGAAATAGCAACATAGCACACCAACACCTGCAATATCATGCAACAACAAAATAGCCCCCCTAACCCGGGATATTACACCTAAAGTCATAAAAAATTTATGGTGTGATTACAAAATTTATTAAGAATAACATTTATGTCATAGTGCAGCTAACATAGTAATTATTAAGAATAATAGAACTTTATTTACATAAAACTTTAGCATAATTAAAAAAATTCAAAATTTTGAACAAAATATAAATCATAATTAAAATAATAATGTATTATAAAAAAACAATTTCAATTTTTGGTCCCCCTGCTTAAGATGAGCAATGTAACACCCCATACCCGAGTTCGAGACTAAGACTGGATACGAGACATTACCATGCTTGAGCTCACTTAAACATGGACTTCGGGCTATAAAATTTCGTTCCGAATTAAAAACTTCTCTTTCTTAGTCAAATCAGACATTTCATGGGCCTACGAGGCCTTAGACTTACGTCCCGAAACTTTCGGAACTCATCTGGAAACTTTCTCTCCAAACAGGGGTCACACGTCCGTGTGACTTGGGACACGCCCGTGCACCCCTAAAACATGCCCGTGTCTTTCACCTGTAGTGGATACTGGCAAATTACACATGGCCTGGACACGCCCGTGGCCCTAAACTGTGCCTAAAACCCTAACATTCTACCAATGCCCCACGGCCAAGGCACACGCCCGTGCTTAGCACCCGTGGTGCACACTGACTACCTTAACACGGCCTAGAGTCTAGACACACGCCCGTGTAGCTAGCCCGTGGCCTATTCTGACTTAAGATACAAAGGTGCAGGGTGCACACGGCCTAGAAAAACGCCCGTGCGTCCATCTGTGTGGGCACTTAGAGGCTATTTACCAAGCCAATTGCCACCCTGAAATCAAGACCAAACTCATGCTCAATTCAGCAACTCAAGTATTACATCTAACATGAACAAGGATGCATACTTCATTGATAGATTAAAACATACATACTTAATCATTCATGAGTCATCTGTTTGGCCATATACAAAAAGAATGCTAAGCTTGATAGGTAACACTTTGGCTAGTTTTAAAACATAACTCAAAATGAAATGTTTCCTATACATGCCATACTTAATATAAACAACTTGGCTATACCAAAATTGTAACACCCCAAACCCGGCCCATACGCCACGGCCGAATTTAGAATGCCACTGCGGAAAACGTTTGAAAAATATTTTGACTTAGAGTGAAAACATAAAAATTTATTGTCTTTAATAAAACATTGTATATTTATAAATCCAAATAAAATCAAGTTGTTACAAATCCTTCGATTTGTAATTTTAACATATATCTTTAAGATATGAGTTGCTAAAAATAAAACATATCCAAATAATAAAAATTGTCAATCCACTTTAAAACATAATAATAAACTTCAAAACCTTTAAATGGCCCTTATTACAATAACCAAATATTCGCAAATTCTGAAAATATGTATAATATATATATAAAATAAGGAAAATAACTTCTGCATGGGCCACCTCGTATCCACTCCAACTCGGTCCAAGCTTTATGCATCACCTGTAAGGTTTGAGAAAAATTGGGTGAGTCACACAGACTCAGTGCATAGTTATTACACATGTCCCCACATATGGGCTTGGCCCATATCCACACAGTCCACATGCAAAATTATGCAAAATGAAGCCCAACCCAACCTAGTTCCATCCATTACACCAACCTCGGACACACCGCCCCAAGGCCGTGGCTAATCCACCGATCACCTAAGTGATCCCACATAACTTACCTCGCACTTGTCGCTCAAGGCCGTGGCTAAGCCACCGATCACATAAGTGATCCCACATATCAATTAATCCACGGTGATGCACATAGCTATCAACCGCCGAGATGGGCACCTAGCCAACACCTCCCTTGATGGAGCACATAGCTAACATCAAGCGCCAATGTAGCACAAGGCTAACATCAGACCACGTACATAAAGTACACCCTTTCCTTCGATAGTCACATCCCAAGTCCCATGCATATATATATATGTGTATCATGGCAACATATCACTTGGACAATAATGCATCACATGCCATCACATTTCATATATTCATCAATGATCATTTAATATCGTAATTCACTGACCTGAGTATTCGATCACCCACCACGGGTATTCACAAACTTAGCCCTTAATTCGCTACCATTAACATCATATCACATATATATAAATATAACACATACACACAATCAAGAGACGGTCGATAACTACGCACCTTTTTGGGCATCAATGGCTAAAACCCGAGATCACACGTTTGCACCTAAAAAGTCCACAAATCCCTAAATGGAACGATATTAGTTTTGGCCTCTACACCAAAAAGCATTAGAAAGTGGCCTTTGCCCTCAAGAAAACGACATAGAGTAGAGAAAAGAAATACGGCCATGTACACTTACCTATCTTCCAAAACCGATTGAAGAAAACCAAATGAAGATCTACCCTTATTGATATTCGGCTAAGACAATACAAAAAGAGTATGGGAAGTTTCGGCAATATGGTTGATTTGTAACAACAAAAAGGATTCGGCTAGAGTGGAGAAAGAGAAAGGAAAAAGGAAGAGAAAGAAAGAAATTGAAATGAGAGAGAGATGTTTTCAGTTTTGAGCAAAAGTGGAAGAAAGAAAAAAAGAAAAGGAGGGAAGGAAGGTTCGGCTAACCACTAAAGATGAAAAAGAGATGAAGAGAAAAGAGTTGGTTTTAGGCTACAAAGAAAATAAAATATGAGAGAGACTCAAATGAATATTCGGCCAAATGCCTAAAAGAAAATTCGGTAAACCACAATGGTCCTTTCGGCTTTGACACTAAACAAGAAAGCAATGCCAAAACTAAAACAAAAATTGTACCAAAAGCCCAAGACACAATCGGCTAAGGAGGAAGATTTTGGAGAGGAAAAGAAGAATGCAAAAGATGTACAAAGTGCTACCCAAATTCCTATCAACATTCGGCCAACACCCCTAGAGACCCATACCGTCCACATTCATGTCAAACTTTCTACACAAAACTTTCCATAGCATAACACCTTACAACATGCCTTATGTTCTCACATCAACCTTTAATCAAATGATTTCTTTCCCAAACATCAAGCTTACCTAAACTATCATTCAACTTACCATAAAAATATAAAGTCAAACCTACCAAAGCCTCCAACAAAAACGGTCAACCCTCCCCCTAGACCAAAATGCCGTCCACATACATGGACTAATGGCCATAGAAGAGTTTCCAAAACATCACCCCATACTTCAAGCCTTATGTCCCCTTATCCTACCATAACTTTAAGATTCTTATCCCTATTTCAAGCTTTCCTTAAACCAATATTCAACTTACCAAAAACTTAAAGTCCAACCTATCATAATTAGAGTTTGACCGTCCCATCAATGCTAGGATACAAAAATAAAGTCTTCAAAATGCTTTCCAAGCAACTCGAACCACTTCCCTCAAGCAACCTTTCAAGCTCCTTATCCACTATGCTACTAACTCCTCTTGTGTTAGAATTTAACACTTAAATTAACTTAAGTGTCAAGTTCACTTAATCCACTTCATTAAATAAACCATACTAAAAAATATTCTATCTTCCTAAATAGAATCAAGCCTTCACAAGACTATGCTAACACACAAAAAATTCATACCTGAATTAACACAAGCAACAAGATGATACTCAAATTTTTCCTAAAGCCCAAGGCCCAATCTTACTAAGCCCAATTTCGGGATGTTACAAAAATAGCGATTGATAGTGTGCTCCGAGCTCCGGTGACGATGATCCACGAGATTAGCTAGGCGGGACTACATGGAAAGAAAGAATAAAGGACGTAAGCATTTAGCTTAGTAAGTTTGCATGTAATTCCCATCGCAATATATTTGCTTAACATTAACCATTCATCATAAACAATGGCATTATGAATCTCAAGTATTTAAGCTTACTTACTCTTACTGATTCTTACATATTTCATGGTACTTACTATTCTCATGCTCGTACGGTAAACAATATACCTGTATCACTTGATCACATAGATCAGTATACTTTACTATGATAAGTATAATTTCAACTTATTCATTCATATCATGAATAATACTCTTAACTAGCATAACTTGATAATAACTTTACTTACTTAACTTTCTTACTATATCATTTGAGCTTTGCTATCTTGCCCGATGAATTTCTATGAATAATCGAGGATACTGAATCTCATCCCACATAACTCAATGCCAAAGCCATATCCTTGATATGGTCTTACATGGGATCTCTCATCTTGGTATTGATGCCATGTCTTGACATGGACTTACTCAAAGTCTTCCTTGTGTGTTCCCTTGGGAACTTACCATTGCCATGTCTTGACATGGTCTTACTTGGTATCTTTACTCATGAACTGGTCAATGCCGAGCCTGGCTTAGACTTACATTAAATCTTTCTTGTTACTCGACAATGCCATGCCTTGGCTTGGACTTACATGGAATCTCTACCTCAAGATAGCTTTTCAATGCCAAGACTTGTCTTGGACTTACATGACATCTTTGCTTGGAGACTCACCAATGCCATGCCTTGGCTTGGGCTTACATGGGTCTTCATCTCATAATAACTCTTCAATGCCAAGACTTGTCTTGGACTTACATGATAACTTGCTTGATTGCCGATCCCATGCCTTGGCTTAGTCTTATACGGACTTTCTTATCTCGTGTGGTAGATTGAGTATCCTAAGTAATTCAACTTCATTCGGGACTTTCTCATGCTTAATCTAATTAATTTCTTTATTTAACATAGCAATAAGCATTTCTATGGTAATAATGTACATTATACTAAGCAATTCAATGATAATAATCATAAAGCTTAGAAATCATACAAACTTACCTCAATATACAAAATGTATGTAGATATGCAATTTAGTCCTCGACTTTGTTCTTGCCTCGGTTTCGATCCGGGCTTCGTTTTTCTTGATTTATAATAATAATTAGACCATTTAATACTCATATTGACTAAATTGACTCTTAACTCATACTTTGGCAAATTTTTATTTTGCCCCTAAACTTTCTCATATTTGCACTTTTACCGTTAGGCTCCTAAAATAATCCTCATTCAACTTTATTAAACATCATGTTTAGCTGATTCATTTTCTCTACTATAACAATCATCAATTCTCACTATTTGTAATAGGTATGACCAATTTCATAACTATTACAAATTAGTCCATACTATCATTTTTAATGAAATTCACTAAGGAAAAGATGTTTATCTAACATCAAACTCCCATAATCTTCCATAAAATATCATTTTACAAGCATGATACACATGGGTAGATTTTTGAACATGCTTCTTAGCTCATCTTATAGCTAAAAATAGCTAATTCATAATATGAGGACTCCAAAAGTACGAAAAATATTAAAAACGGGGCTAGGATGACTTACTTGTAAGCTTCAAAAATTTGAAGAACCCTAGCTATGGAGTCTCCCAATTTTCGGCACAAGGAAGAAGATGAATGAAATTTTTATCATCTTTTTCCCATTTTAATCTTTTAATTGGTAAATGACCAAAATGCCCTTCTTTTTAAAAATTTACAATTTACTAACTCATGTCCATTTTTGTCCAAAACTTATAATTTGGGCAAATTGCTATTTAAGGACTTCTAATTAATATTCTAAAGCTATTTCATACAAAAAGCTTCTAGAAACTCATATTTTGCAACTTTTGCAATTTAGTCCTATTTGATCATTCCATGTCAATTTCACAAAATTTCTACATGGAACTTTAATACTATCAAGCAAACATGTCATAAACCTTAAGAACTCAATTTACTAACTCAGATTTGTGGTCTCGCACCACCATTCCGACTAGGCCCTAAATCGGGCTGTTACAATTCTCCCCCTCTTAGGAATTTTCGTCCTCGAAAATCTTACGAGCAAATAGGTTTGGGTACTGGTTTCTCATGCTCTCTTCTGGTTCCCACGTAGCTTCTTCTATTCCATGTCTTTGCCATAATACTTTTACTAGGGCAATACTCTTATTCCTTTGCTGCTTGACTTCCCGAGCTAAAACCTTAATTGGTTCTTCACCATAAGTCATGTCGAGATGAATCTCTATCTCTGACGGGGTAATTACATGTGAAGGATCTGATCGGTAGCGTCTCAACATTGACACGTGAAACACATTGTGAATCTTTTCTAACTCTGATGGCAAAGCCAATTGATAAGCTACCAGCCCAACTCTTTCAGTAATCTCATATGGTCCGATAAAACATGGACTCAACTTGCCTTTACGGCCAAATCTGTGAACTTTTCTCTATGGTGACACTTTCAATAAAACTTTATCTCCTACTTAATACTCTATCTCTTTTCTCTTTAAGTCCGAATAGGACTTCTGTCTATCTGATGCAGCTTTTAAACGTTCTCGTATCACTTTCACTTTCTCTTCAGCTTCTCTAACCAAATCAACCCCGTGAATTTGGCTTTCCTTGAGTTCAGTCCAAAATAAAGGCGTTCTGCACTTATGCCCATATAGAGCCTCATAAGGCGCCATCTTTAAACTCGACTGAAAACTATTATTGTAGGCAAACTTTACCAATGGGAGAAACTTTTCCCAACTGCCTCAGAATTCAAGAATACAACATCTGAGCATATCCTCGAGCACTTGAGTTAACCTCTCCGACTGACCGTCAGTTTGAGGATGAAAAGCGGTACTAAAGTTCAACTTTGTACCCAATGCCTCTTGTAACTTCTTCCAAAATCTGGATGTAAACCTCGGATCTCTATCCGAGATGATTGACAATGGAACACCGTGAAGCCTTACTATTTACAAACGCATACAAGTTTGCCAACTTGTCTAGTGAGTAATCAACTCGTACAGGTATAAAATGAGCTGACTTCGTGAGTCTATCAACTATAACCCATACAACGTTTTTCTTGCTCGGGGATAATGGTAGACCCATTACAAAATCCATAGTAATACGGTCCCATTTCCACTCCGGAACCAAAATGGGTTGAAGCAAACCTAAAGGTACTTGGTGTTCAGCCTTTACTTGCTGGCAAATCAAGCATTTGAAACAAACTCAAATATCTTTCTTCATTCTCGCCACCAATACTATTGCTTTAAGTCATTAAACATTTTGGTACTACCGGATGTCTGAGATAAACATCCGTTATGTGCCTCATGCAAAATTCTCTGAATTAGCTCGTCCTTTCTCAGTACACAAATTCTATCTTTGAACATCAGACTTCCATTGGGACTAATCTAAAAATCAGACTCAACATCTGTCTTGCACTGAGCTCTCTTGACTTGCAATTCACTATCTTCTTTCTGAGCCTAAAAAATCTCTTGGAGGAATACTAGTCTAGCTTTCAACTCAGCTAGAATAGAACTATCGTCGGATAAAGTCATCCGTGAATTTATTGCCCTTAATACAAATAGGGACTTTCTACTCAAAGCTTCGGTGACCACATTCGTCTTCCTGGGATGGTAGTCAATGACCAATTTATAGTTTTTTATCAACTCTAACCATCTTCGCTGCCTTATGTTCAATTCTTTCTGCGTCATCAAGTACTTCAAACTTTTGTGATCGATGAAGATTTGACATCTCTGACCATATAGGTGGTGTCTCCATATCTTCAATGCGAAGACTATGGAAGCCAACTCTAGATCATGGGTCGGATAATTCTTCTCATGTGGCTTCAACTGTCTTGAGGCGTAAGCAATCATTTTGCCTTCTTGCATAAGTACACAACCTAATCCATTTAAGGATGCATCGCTGTAAATCACAAATTCTTTCCCTATCTCAGGTTGTACTAAAACTGGAGCTTCTGTCAACATCGTTTTCAGTTTCTCGAAACTTTGTTGGCATCTTTCTGTCCACTCAAACTTCACATTTTTCTGTAACAATTTAGTCATCGGGGTTGCAATCATAGAAAACCCCTTGACGAATCGTCTATAATAGCCAGCTAGGCCTAGGAAACTTCTAACCTCAGAGGCATTTCTCGGTGGATTCCAGTCCATTATGGCTGAAATCTTACTTGGATCTACTCGGACTCCATCTCCCGAGACAATATGTCCCAGAAATCCTACTTCCTTGAGCCAAAACTCACTTTTACTGAACTTGGCATATAATTGATTTTCTCAAAGAGTCTCAGAAATCAGTCTCAGTGTAGTGCCAGAAGATGCTCATTCTCATCTCGGGAATAAATCAGTATGTCATCAATGAAAACGACTACAAACTTGCCGAGGTATGGTCTAAAAATGTGGTTCATTAAGTCCATGAATACCGCAGGAGCATTGGTCAAACCAAAGGGCATGACTAAAAATTCATAATGCCCATACCTTGTTCGAAAAGCTGTCTTGGTCACATCTGAATCCTTTACTCTCAGCTGGTAGTACCTCGATCTCAAGTTTATCTTAGAGAACACAGCGGCTCCCTTCAATTGATCGAACAAATCATCGATCCTTGGCAATGGGTACTTGTTCTTTACTGTCACTTTATTAAGTTGACGGTAATCTATGCACAATCTCATGGTGTCATCTTTCTTTTTCACAAATAAAATCGGAGCACCCAATGGAGAACAACTTGATCTCGCAAAACCTTTATCTGTCAACTCTTGCAACTGTGACTTTAACTCTCTCAACTCCGTTGGAGCCATTCTGTAAGGAGTAATAGATATTGGTACAAGACGGAGCCGCTCAATGCCGAACTCAATCTCTCTTACTGGGGGTAGTCTTGGTAATTCTTCGGGAAAAACATCCACGTACTCACATACTATCAGTACTGGCTCAATCTTTAACTCTATTTTTTCATCATTTATCACAAAGGCCAAATATGCCTCGTACCCCTTTCTTATGTATCTCTGTGCCATCATATGAGAAATCATTGCCGGTGACCTACCTTGTTCATCTGATTTTACATGGAGAATATCCCCATTCTCACATCTCATCTCAATATATTTCTTCCCACAATTACTATTACATCATGAGTGGTCAACCAGTCCATACCAAGAATGATGTCAAATTTATCAAATGGTAGCAACATAAGATTTGCTTTAAAGTAATGACCTCTAATCATTAATGGACAATCTTTACATACCTCATCAACTAACACACTCTTGCCTAAAGGATTAGACACCTTAATCGTAAATTCTGTAGAATCTATAGGCATATTCATACTGGATACTAGTTTTATACAAATGTAAGAGTGTATGGATCTGGGATCTGTTAAAGCAATAACTTTGATATCATAAAGAGAAAAGGTACCCGTAATAACATCAGGATAAGATGCCTCTTCGCGAGCGCGAATGGCATAATTCCTCGCAGGTGCCCTACCCTCGGGTCTTGCAGCCTTCTCTTTAGGGTTACCTCTTTCACTTGCCCCACTTCCTGGGTTCCTCTGCAGTCTTCCTCTGACCACACTCCCGGATCTCGGGTTCTAAGCTCTATCTTCTTTCATTATCTCTAGACAATCTTTTATGTAGTGGTCTTGGGAACCACATCTGAAACATGCATTTTCATGTGCTCGACATTCTCTAAGATGACGTCTGCCACACTGTGGGCATTCGGGTCTATCCGATCGGATGTTCCCCACACTAGCAACTAAGGTCGTCTGTGCCTTACTTCCCGAATACTGCTTACTCTTGTCCTTCCCTGAAAACCTAGTGGAAGTAGCCGATCGAGTGGTGAAATCTCTTGACTTCTTAGATGAGGATTGGAACAACTTATTCAACTATCTCTTTTTATAGTCACGAGACTCTATTTCGGACTTTCTCTTCTCCTTTACTAGTTCTTCAGCTTTACAAGCCCTCTCTACTAGCACAACGAATTCCTTTAGTTCTAGGATAGCAACAAACAATTTGATGTCCTCATTTAGCCCATCTTCAAATCTCTTACTCATGATGGCCTCATTGGACACGCATTCTCGAGCGTATTTACTAAGCCGTACAAACTCACGCTCATAATCAGTCACAAACATCTTGCCTTGCTTTAACTCTAGAAATTCCTTTCTTTTCTGGTCCACGAACCTTTGACTGATATACTTTTTCTTGAACTCTTCTTGGAAGAATTCCCATGTGACCTTTTCCCTCGGTACCACAAACACCAATGTGTTCCACCATTGATAAGCAGAATCTCTTAAAAGAGAGACTACACACTTCATGCATTCCTCGATGTGCATGACAACTCATTAAATACCCGATGGTATTTTCTAACGAGTTTCAAACTTTTTCTGATCATCATTTTTCTAGCCTGTAATTCTTCCCGCCCCCATGTTTCTGATTCTATCAATCGGAGGCTTTCTCTCCTCTTACCACCTCTACTACTTGAGGGGCTACCGGATAGGTTGAGGAATAGGTGGGGTGGAGGGGGTTATGATTCGGGTTCGTGCGAACGAACTCCGTATACCATGTATTCATCATATGGAGGAAGGCTTCTCTAGCCTCTTCTCCTCCTTCTTGACTCACCGTAGTGGGTCTATTCTCATTCTCGTTCGGCACCGTCCCTTCAGCGGGAGCCGGCGCGTTACTTTCTATGTCATCCGCCACAGCTCTATCGGGATCCATTTACTAAATGTATAAACACAATTTAAGTCGTCAGGAGTCGTCACACTATCATTATAAAAACATTCTTACGTATGGCATGTATAGCTAGACTCGTGCTCGTGCTACGTTAGTCCTAGAATCGACTAAATTGTATCTCTGATACCACTAAATGTAACACCCCATACCCGAGTCTGAGACTAAGACTGGATACGAGACATTACCATGCTTGAACTCACTTAAACATGGACTTCGGGCTATAAAATTTTGTTCCGAATTAAAAACTTCTCTTTCTTAGTCAAATCAGACATTTCATGGGCCTACGAGGCCTCAGACTTACATCCCGAAACTTTCGAAACTCATCTGGAAACTTTCTCTCCAAACAGGGGTCACACGTCCGTGTGACTTGGGACACGCCCGTGCACCCCTAAAACATGCCCGTGTCTTTCATCCGTGGTGGATACTGGCAAATTACACACGGCCTAGACACGCTCATGGCCCAAAACCGTGCCTAAAACCCCAGCATTCTGCCAATGCCCCACGGCCAAGGCATACGCCCGTGCTTACCACCCGTGGTGCATACTGACTACCTTAGCACGGCCTAGAGTCTAGACACACGCTCGTGTAGCTAGCCCGTGGCCTATTCTGACTTAAGATACAAAGGTACAGGGTGCACACGGCCTAGACACACGCCCGTGTGTGTCCATCCGTGTGGGGCACTTAGAGGCTATTTACCAAGCCAATTGCCACCTGAAATCAAGACCAAACTCATGCTCAATTCAAAGAACTCAAGTATTACATCTAACATGAACAAGGATGCATACTTCATTGATAGATTAAAACATACATACTTAATCATTCATGAGTCATCTCTTTGGCCATATACAAAAAGAATGCTAAGCTTGATAGCCAACACTTTGGCTAGTTTTAAAACATAACTCAAAATGAAATGTTTCCTATACATGCCATACTTAATATAAACAACTTGGCTATACCAAAATAGCGATTGATAGTGTGCTCCGAGCTCCGGTGACGATGATCCACGAGATTAGCTAGGCGGGACTACATGGAAAGAAAGAATAAATGACGTAAGCATTTAGCTTAGTAAGTTTGCATGTAATTCTCATAGCAATATATTTGCTTAACATTAACCATTCATCATAAACAATGGCATTATGAATCTCAAGTATTTAAGCTTACTTACTCTTACTGATTCTTACATATTTCATGGTACTTACTATTCTCACGCTCAAATTTGCAGAAACAATATATACAGTATCACTTGATCACATAGATCAAGATACTTTACTATGATAAGTATAATCTCAACTTCATCATTCATATCATGAATAATACTCTTAACTAGCATAACTTGATAATAACTTTACTTACTTAACTTTCTTACTATATCATTTGAGCTTTGCTATCTTGCCCGATGAATTTCTACGAATAACCGAGGATACTGAATCTCATCCCACATAACTCGATGCCAAAGCCATATCCTCAATATGGTCTTACATGGGATCTCTCATCTTTGTATTGATGCCATGTCTTGACATGGACTTACTCAAAGTCTTCCTTGTGTGTTCCCTTGGGAACTTACCATTGCCATGTCTTGACATGGTCTTACTTGGTATCTTTACTCATGAACTGGTCAACGTCGAGCCTTGGCTTAGACTTACATGAAATCTTTCTTGTTACTCACCAATGCCATGCCTTGGCTTGGAATTACATGGAATCTCTACCTCATGGTAGCTTTTCAATGCTAAGACTTGTCTTGGACTTACATGACATCTTTGCTTGGAGACTCACCAATGCCATGCCTTGGCTTAGGCTTACATGGGTCTTCATCTCATAATAACTCTTCAATGCCAAGACTTGTCTTGGACTTACATGATAACTTGCTTGATTGCCGATGCCATGCCTTGGCTTGGTCTTATACGGACTTTCTTATCTCGTGTGGTAAATCGAGTATCCTAAGTAATTCAACTTCAATCAGGACTTTCTCATGCTTAATCTCATTAATTTCTTTATTTAACATAGCAATAAGCATTTCTATGGTAATAATGTACATTATACTAAGCAATTCAATGATAATAATCATAAAGCTTAGAAATCATACAAATTTACCTCAATATACAAAATGTATGTAGATATGCAATTTAGTCCTTGACTTTGTTCTTGCCTCGGTTTCGATCCGGGCTTTGTTTTTCTTGATTTATAATAATAATTAGATCATTTAATACTCATATTGACTAAATTGACTCTTAACTCATACTTTGGCAAATTACTATTTTGCCCCTAAACTTTCTCATATTTGCACTTTTGCCGTTAGGCTCGTAAAATAATTCTCATTCAACTTTATTAAACATCATGTTTAGCTGATTCATTTTCTCTACTATAACAATCATCAATTCTCACTATTTGTAATAGGTATGACCAATTTCATAACTATTACAAATTAGTCCATACTATCATTTTTCATGAAATTCACTAAGGAAAAGATGTTTATCTAACATCAAACTCCCATAATCTTCCATAAAATATCATTTTACAAGCATGATACACATGGGTAGATTTTTGAACATGCTTCTTAGCTCATCTTATAGCTAAAAATAGCTAATTCATAATACGAGGACTCCAAAAGTATGAAGAATATTAAAAACGGGGCTAGGATGACTTACTTGTAAGCTTCAAAAATTTGAAGAACCCTAGCTATGGAGTCTCCCAATTTTCGGCACAAGGAAGAAGATGAATGAAATTTTTATCATCTTTTTCCCATTTTAATCTTTTAATTGGTAAATGACCAAAATGCCCTTCTTTTTAAAAATTTACAATTTACTAACTCATGTCCATTTTTGTCCAAAACTTATAATTTGGGCAAATTGCTATTTAAGGACTTCTAATTAATATTCTAAAGCTATTTCATACAAAAAGCTTCTAGAAACTCATATTTTGCAACTTTTGCAATTTAGTCCTATTTGATCATTCCATGTCAATTTCACAAAATTTCTACATGGAACTTTAATACTATCATGCAAACATGTCATAAACCTTAAGAACTCAATTTACTAACTCAGATTTGTGGTCTCGCACCACCATTCCGACTAGGCCCTGAATCGGGCTGTTACAAGCAATGTCCCCATTGTTAAAAACAATAGAGAGAATGAAAATATAGAAGTGGAATGATATTTTACACCAGTGATACGATCACGCCCCGGAGTGCACCTAGCTCGAGCAAGGAGCCATTGGAGCTGCCCCAAGGCCCTATCACACGAGCTCGAGCCAAGCTATTTAAGGAAGCCATTTCGCACTTAGTCAACCAAGCATGGGGTGAAACGTTGGCCGGACATATCGAGAGAGCTTGGGCCAGCTCAACAAGGACTCCTTGTAACTTCTTGCAAGTCAACCTCAACTCACATTCGGCCCCACGAGCTTCGTTCAGCTCAATTCAGCTCAATTAAGCTCATTTCTACTTCTTTTTAGTTCATGCGTTTACTAGCTGAAATAAACTTAAGTATTTAATTAAATTAGTTAATTTAGTTTCAGCTCATAATTATATTTTAGCTTATTACATGATTTTAATATGTTTTGTTCCAGCCGAATTTAATGTGACATGTTTATGTTAATATTTAAATTTGTCTTAGCTTAATTATGTGTTATTAATGTGTCTAATTAAAAGCAAGAATTTATTTTGTCATAATTCAGCTAAATTAAACATTTCATGAATCACTTTAATATGTTCATTGGATTTATGTGCAGCCAAATGCATGAAGGAGATTTAATGCAAGGTGCATGAATGGCTGGCTACAATGTAGGGAGAGGTACATGCAAGGACGGCTTCAATGCATGGTGTGCTGACTATTTGGCTTCTCCAAGCATCTATTCGGCCAAAGGTTAGCTGCACATTTAAGTCCCCAAGTTGTCCGGTCAGCTCTCCAAGCTCATTTAAGCTCATGGCTGAACCTAGACATGCCCAATCAACTTCCAAATCCGTCCAAATTCATTTAGCTGAATTTCCTTCATCTAGAAGCTGTCTAGTGGCATCCCAAAGGCTGAATATAGACATGGAATTTTTATGGTTTTATTCTAGAACTTTTTAGCTCATTTAAAGCCGAAATACTTACTCATTAAGTCACTAATGTTGTAACATCCTGGAAAGGGCCTATGCATTTTCGGTTTAATTGTACGAAGTAACATGTTTTATGTACTAAGAATAAATTTTGAACAATTTTGGAAACCTAAAAATGTATGGAAATGTTAAGTTAAAAAAATGGAAAGTGAACATTTTTGGAAACTTGGAAATGGATGGAAATGATTCAAAATAGGAAAGTGCACATTTCTGGAAACTTGGAAATGTAAGAAAATGTCAAGTTTACAGAGCCGAACGAAAATTTTTGGAAACTTAGAAATGACTTAGAAATGTCGATTTTTAAAGTTTAAAAGAGGAAATTAAGGCAAGGTGGCCTTAAAAGAAAAAGTTTGTGAAATTTGACACACAAACAGGCTTGGAAAAGTGGCCTGAAGATGCCACTTAGGGCCTCTGGAAATGGCGCCACATGCAAGGTGTTGGGCCTAGGTTCGATTCACTTGGGAAGCAAATAAAAGAAGTTTTATTTTTGCTTCCAGAAGCTCTGAGGTGGACGGCACAAGCCTTCTAGAAAGGAGGAGTTTTATTCTCTTTAATATTCGATTAATAAGGTGATAAATAAGGGATTGAATTTGGATTATTTTTGAAGAGATAATAAAGGATTATTCTCTAATTATTTTAAATTATGAGATAAAGCTATCAAATAAAGAAGAGTGGTGGCCAAGTAAGGGATTCTGAGGAGTAGTTTCGGCTATAAAAGGAATGAAATAGGGCTACTCATCAATTTTTCTTCCTCTTCCTCTCTCTGCCAAATTTCTGAGTGCTCTCCTCTCTTCTCTTCTCTTTTTCTTATGTCAAGCCGAATCTATAGTCCACCATTGCCAAAATTCTCAAGTTTCTTTTCCTTATTTTTGTGGAAACCAAATACCCCAAGAGAACCTCTAGTCGACTTCTCCATTAAATCCCAAAAACCGAAACTTTATCATCTAGTCATCAAGGCCGATTCTTTAAGGGGCTTTTAACAAGGGTGCTACCGATTTCTTAAAAAGGGTAAGATCCAAAGTTTGGTTTCAATTCTTTTATATTTTAAACCTATCTAAAATTTAGGGACTAATCTCTATTATGGATTTTGGCCGAGTTATGGAAGGGTGTTTTCGGGATTTAAGAAATTGTCAACTACAAGAAGGTATCTTTCGGAACTTCTAAGATCTAAGGTAAGTTATGAATGCCATTCGACCATAAGCTATATTATTATGATTTAATGTTAGATTGGATCTAACATGGGTACATAGGGATTTCGACAGCAATAAAGAAGCAAGGATCCAATTCAGGAGTTAAGATTTGGAAGGTAAGAACAAAGGTAAATTCGGCCAAGGCCTATTTTAGTAGTAGATCTATTATTATGTGTTTTAAGCCGAAAACTAACCAATTCAAGGGATTTAGTGACTAGCCGATTTCAAAGGGGAAAAATACGAGTTTCTAGGATTTGATTAAATCATCAAATCGACACCAAGGTAAGCTTTAATAATACAAATCCTACTAGGATTTGGTTTTCTAGCCGAATAGGCTTTGTGCTAAATAGTAAGTGATTAATCAATTGTAGGAACTTGAGATCTAAGGCGATAGATCGATTTTGGGATTTCAAAGAAGTGGTTAAGCAAATCAGGTGTGTACCCCACACTACTTCATAATAAGTTTTATGGCTATGTCTAATTAAATATGTGATAATAAGAATAAGAAAGTGGCTAAGGTACCATGTTATGGTACTAAGTACTCAGGTACGTTTTGTAACACCCCTAACCCGTATCCGTCGCCGGATTAGGGTTACGAGGTCTTACCATAACAATTACCAAGTCCATACACTCCATCCAACTAACACTTGATAAATTCATATCATTTTATGCTATCACAAATGAATATATATATATATATATTCTATCAGGTCTTAATATAACAACTTGCATTATAAAATCACATGGTCATTTAAAAAAAAACAACGACAACATAAGTATATAATATTTAGACATTTATTCACCTATAACAAGAACACAGACAAAAATCTAATAGTCACCTACATATTTAATCAAATAAAATTCTTAAAGCATTCCATATATATATATATATATACGTAATATTTATAAATACCAAATTAGCACATACCATTTTTGAAATCAATCCATGTACAAATGTTTTCATGTACACTTTATTATTATAAACATATATTTACGCATCAAACGGTTGCACATATAGATCATGAAATATTATACATACATGAACGTCTATTAAACCAATATACCTTATCAATTCATTGTTTTAGCCCAAATTGCCTTAAACCACAAAATCAAACCATACTTATCAAATATATATGTACCATGGCCGAATATAGGCTAAAATAACTTACTACTCATCAACATTAACATGGCATCTTTAATAATCCAAATAGACCAAATTAATTTACAACCCAAAGAACATCATCTCAACTATATCCACCTCATTCGAACCAAATCAATATGAATGCAAAACATATCAATATATCATACTTATCCCAAATGCATCACATCTAGATATAATAGGCATATTATTTGACCATATTCCATACATGATTAAACCATGGCCAAATTTCACATCCCTTAATATCATAATCAATCCATTATATCAAGAACATAGGAATTAAACTTAATCAAAAGAAATAGCCATTTTTGCAAGGCTATTCATATATATACAAGGCCGAAAGTCATTAATCTAAACCTTAGTCTAACCTATACATGCCTTCGGTTCAAAACTAAGATTAAATACCACAAGGGGAGATAGTGTGGTTGACTTTTCCGACGATCCTCAGGTGCCCGTAGCTTAATGGAAAATCTATAAAACAGAACAAAGAGCACACACGAAATAAGCTCAGTAGCTTAGTAAGTCTTAAGCATTTACGAAACAACAGTAAAATATTCCAACATTTAGCACACATACATATATAAATATATCTCAGAAATTCAAGTAATTTAACAAATAATAATTTCAATATGGTCGAACAAATTGTCTATGTAACTTATCATTTATTATTCCTCATTGAAGGTATACAACCCTTCCAACACTTTAAGCCTTAAGTATTCGCATATTACCTTATTAACAAGTATAACATATATCGCAAGTATATATGATTAATCTTATATATATACAGATATGCATTTTCAATAACTTTCACTTTTAACATTTTTACCTTTGACCGAATCTCAAAGATATCACCAAGCTTATATTCAATATACATATCACACTTATTAATGAATAATTCAAATACACATATCATAAAGACTCATTATCAAAAACTTTAACCATTCTACCACTTATGTAATTTGAAAGGAAAGATAATCACATACCTTGTTCCTTGCATTCATAAACCTTTATATTTACCCGAGCATTTTGTTTATTTAAGTATTTACATCCCACCTTGTAAAGGATTTATAACACATCACCGGCATTAAGCCCGCTAGGCAATAAGCTCGATATACATCACCGCAAGACAAGGCCTCGCTAGGCTCATAGCCCGACTACATCACCAGCACAAGGCACGCTGGGCATTTAGCCCGATAAATAACACCGCACGAAGCTCACTAGGCTTAAAGCCCGATATAGATATGATCATTAATTCAACACTCATTTCATAACATCAACAATGCAAACAACTCATATAGATCATATTACCTTCACATACCAACCAAAACATATTTATACACTTTTCGCTTTTACAAAGTAAATTCAATTCAATACCATACTTCTACATTCGGCTATTATCTATAATTATACTTTAAATATTCAAGTTTCATTATTCATCATAGTCGTAAATAAATCTTTAACGATATTTGCTTAAGGACTTACCCCGTTGTCGATAGACCGTAAATCGGCTATTCGAGAACCTTCGTCTTTCCCCGATCCAATTCCGCTTTTCTTTGCTCTTGATCTAAAACACATTAAATTCAGCTCATTCAAGTACATTTCAATTCAATTTTGTCCCAAATCACATAATTAGACAAATTGTAATATCCCGGGTTAGGGGCTATTTTGTTGTTGCATGTGTTTAGTGTGCTGTGTGGCTATTTCGGTGTTTTAGGGGCTTAATTGTGGGCAAGGAGTATGCCTGAGTGTATGGGAAAAATTTTGGTTTTTGGGTGTTAAGTGAAGGGAGTTGAGGAAGCTGGGGTTTTTAATTTATTTCTGGTATTTCTTAGCACAAATGAAGAGCTGGCAGAGTGGCAAGGCATGCGTCACTTGGGAGCTTGGTGTGGCGTCGTCTTCAGGTGAGGGAGGTCCAGTGTTCGAGCTGTAGAGTCCCCATTTTGTCACTTATTTTTGGACGGCATGGAGGAAGAGGTAGAAGGCAAGTGGGATTCTCCTTTGGACTTGGTCAAACCGCTCGAATGGTGGGTGGAGAGTGGTTTGAGGAGGAAGACTTGTTCAACTCATTTGAAATGGGTGGAGAGGAGTGTTTGGGGGATATGGCCAATGTTGGGGAAGTGGGGAGTGTATGGCCGGTTTTGGGAAGTGGGGAGTGAGTAGTGCCGAATTTCTTTTGGCAATTTTCTTAGTATTTTCGGTCACCATTTTGGGTAAACCGAATTCTCTCCTTTGATAATAGCCAACCGAAACTTCATTTGTTTTCTCTCATTTTTCTTCTTGAAACCGAAGTGCAAGCAAGATGTGTCTTTGAATTAGTTTTTTCTTCTAGTTCTCTTAATAACCGAATGCCCTTTTGTGCCACCATTTCCACTTTGCTTTTATTTCTTTTCTTCTTGTGATTCCTTGGCCGAACCATACATCCTCCCCATCATTTCTTTTTCTTTATCATTTAGGTAAGCCGAAGCCATCATCTTTTTTTCCTCTCATACATTCTCTTATTTCTTGAAAACATTTGAGCCGAATCTTCCTGCAACTTGTGGCCGCTTTCTCTTCTTTTCTTGAACCACACTTCTTTGTTTTGCTTTCAAGTTTATAGCCGAATTCCTTGGTATTGCCGAAATTGCCTTCTATCACTTGTTCTTATTTTGGCCGAATATCAACCCCTCCCTTTTCATCTTTTTCTTGCGCTTTCTTTCTTGGGTTAGGCCGAATCTCTCCTCCTCTTAGTAGATCTCTTTTGGCCGAATGTCATTGAAGGGTTGATCTGGGGTGGTTGTCAATCATTGAACAAGGTAAGTGGGTGGCCGAATGGCCATTTTCCCTCTCTTTGTTCTCTGTGATTGTGGTTTGGTTAATAGCCGATCTTGGGCATGTGTTGAAGGGGTTAATCTTTTGTGTTGCACCGTTTTCTGCTAGGGCCTTGGATTGTGGTGGTGATCGGGTGTAGCAAATTGAAGCCTTGATCGTGAGTGACCGATTGGTAAGTTAGGGGTAAGTAATTGGTATATTGTTGTGAGTTCAATCCTTAGATTTCGGTTAAGTTAAAGGTGTTTGGTGATTAACTATTTGTCTTAATAGGGTGTGCCGATTGTTAAAGAATAACTACTGTTGGTTCGAGGTTTGGTAGGAAACCAAACCATCTACAAGGTAAGGATTAAGCGTTACACCCTTTGGTTTAATTGGTCATAGCCGAATGATCTTGGGTACTAACCCCTGGTTTGGCCGATTCTAGGAGCAAGTTGATCGAGGGTTTTAGACGGGGTCTTTGGGTGTTAGACTTGCGTTTTACCAGGTGTGTAAACTAACACACTATGCTTAGTAATATTGTTATTAAACCTGGTTGCCTATTAAAAACTATGACAGCATGATGGATCATTGGATACCCAAACGGGGTATGTGTGCGTATCCGGGTAAGTCAGTATTGTTACTAGATTACTGATGATCTATATGGTATCATGACTATGTATGTATGTGATATGGGGCATGAGTTAAACATATTAGCATGATATGCATGACTTGTATGATATGCATGATTACATGAGTATGGTATGTTGATGGGTGATATGAGTGGAGGGAGCATGATATCTTGTCTTTGACGAGCACCGGTGTTTTGGTAACACACTTTGTGACTTTGGGTCACCAAAGCTTTGGTAGCACATTTGTGTCTTTGGGACACCGGAGGTTGGGCACCTCATTGCGACTTGTCCCCGTGGTTAACACCACCGTGGGTTGGCCCCACATGAGATATGGGATCGCTCGCTAGTGATTGGGTATCACACGATGGGTTGGCCCCATCATTCGATTATTGTGACTACGGTCACCAATGCTTTGGTAGCACATCTGTGTCTTTGGGACACCAGAGGTTGGGCACCTCATTGCGACTTGTCCCCGTGGTTAACACCACCGGGGGTTGGCCCCACTTTGAGATATGGGATCGTCTCTAGTGATTGGGTATCACACGATGGGTTGGCCCCATCATTCGATTATCGTGACTACGGTCACGGTGCTTGGGTAGCACATTGTGTCTTTGGGACACCAGTGTTTTGGTAACACATTGTGACTATATGTCACCAGTGGTTTAGCACCACCAAAGTGGTTTGGTACCACATGGGGTAGAAAAAGGAGATACGGATGGTTAGGATCGGGTTGCATTAATTATGTTGCTATGTATGATGTGTGTTAGCATGTTGTTTCATCGGGAGCGGGATTTATGCATCGAGTCACTCGACTCACCCTCTCCTTTGACATTTCAGTGACTCGTAGACGCGACATGGAGCCGGGATGGACTCGGGGTGCTCATGCCATGCTTAATAAAGTTTTACTCCAACTCCATCATTTGGGTACTTTAGTTTAATTATCATACTTGGGTTTTAATTTGGATTTGTAAAAGGCCTCTAAATTATGTTTTTGATGGTTATGTTTTAATTAGATTCTCAACTCCGCTTAACAAATAACCCGACATGAAATTCTACTAAAACTTGGAAAGACAACGTTTTCAAAATTATATCGCGATGTGTTTTAAACTATACCATCGGGTATCTCGCTATATTTCGTTATTCAATAAGCTCAAATGATTTTTTTAAATCAAACTCGATTTGCCACTAAGTCTAAATTGTTTCAAAATGGCACTAAGAAACTACTAGCAATCCTAAATGAAGTCAACTCGTTTAACTATATACTTGGATAAGTTTTCAAAATCTAATCAAACAAGCCTACTCAAACTTTCCTCAAATTCACTTTGTTTTCACCCCTTCTAAACGAAAAAACCGATCACTCAAAGACATTCTTCCCGTAACATACCGGTTCGGGCGTGGTGTCTTGTCCGAGTTTGGGGTGTTACAATTGTGGTATCGAGCCAAGTTCAAAGCTTTTACCAGGGCCCGAGGCCCGAAATGTTTCAAAAGATTGTTTTGTTAGTTTTTATTCTTAAAGTATGGTTTGAAAGGCATGGCACCGAGTCTCCGGCACCAGTTCGCGCAGGTAAGTACCCCGTACTATTGCTTGTGAATTGATTGGATGTGATATGATTTGATGAATAGCAATAGTATACTACTTTAGAGATTGAAACGATAGGATTTTGTGAACTCATGAGAACAAATCCTCCTTAATATTCATAAGACTTGCTTTTTAACAAGTGAAATAAATACCGATGCATAAAAATTCTTAATCGATACGTAGAAAGATTAGTCATGAGCGCTAGAGGTGGACGTGGTCGTGGACGCAGGTCGTGGTAGGATGACCGCTTCGAGCCCGTAGGATCCGGTCGGGGTTCGTAAAATGAGATACCGGCTCGCCACCACCGGAGGTGGTGAGTTCCAAGATCGACATCGGGGCGACGCGAGCGTCACAGCGCGATGCTGCGAGTGTTGGAAAGAGTAGCCGGTGTTGGTGGTAATGCAGAGTTAGGAAATCAGTGCTGGCGACTTCGGGCAAATGGGGCCGAATTCTTCCGAGGTGTTTCTGGTGTTGCTCCCAGCACTGCTGAGTATTGGTTGGAGGCGACTGAGCGGATCATGGACGATCTGGACCTGACAGCTGAAGAGAAGCTGAAGGGCATCGTATCGCTTCTCCGGGATGAGTCATATCAGTGGTGGCTCACGGTTCGAGACAGTGTGGCAGCAGAGGATCTAACATGGGATTATTTCAGGGCTGCATATCAAAAGAAGTACATCGGAGCTAGTTATATTGACTCCCAACGGAAGGCATTTCTGAGGCTTGTTCAGGGAGTAAATGCATTCGAGTCACGAGGCCGAGTTCCTGGTTGAGTAGGTATGCCGGGGGCATTGTGGCCACCGAGCATGAGAGGTGTGTTCGTTTCGAGGATGGTCCGCGAGACGACTTGAGGTCGCTGGATTGCTCCTCGGCAGGAGCGAAGTTCGCTTGTCTTAGTTGAGAAGGCTAAGGTAGCCGAGGGGTTAAGGAGTCGCGAGACAAGGCATGGACAGAAATAGACATAAAAGGAGCTTTGGGTCTTCGGATCGCCGGTAATCCGCATGAGAGAGAGCTAGACCGAGTGGGCGAACCAGCTGCTAGGTTTGTTGTTTGCTAGGCGGGGGCCGCCGCAGCATGTGATCGAGTATGGGAAATCTCATTGGGGTGGCTGCTGGATCGGAGGGAAAGGTTGCTTCGAGTGTGGTTCTCTCGAGCACCGTGTGAGGACCGTCCCGCGTAGGTTGGCCAGATTCACCGAGAGGCGGTAAATGTCGATTCAGAGGTAGTGGACCGCCACCGCAGAGGGGCCGTGGTAATGGCAGAGGTGGTAATGGTTCTGGTCGGGGCCGTGGAGCACCGGCGAGAGTGCGAGTAGCTCTGATGCTAGACGACTGGGTTAGTGTATGCTTTGAGGCGCCGAGAGAGGGGCGACGCACCGGGACGTCCATAACCGACGCGTTTTGATTTTTGGTTCTCCTTATACTGCTTTGATTGATGTGGGATCGACGCACTCTTATGTTGCCGAGAGTATAGTAGAGACCATGGATTTAGACTCAAATATCTTCTAGGCGGATGACCGTGATTAGCCCTCTAGGTCACTCAGTAGTAGTAGATAAATTGTTTAGAGAGGTACCCTTAGAACTCCAAGGGGTAGTGTTTGTCTTTGATCCGATGGAACCGCCGCTTGGGGAGTTCGATCCGATTCTTGGGATGGATTGGTTGGTCAAGTACCGGGCGAGGTTGGATTGCGCGCCAGCGCATGGTTCTTAAGACGGTCGAGGGTGAAGAGGTGGCTATGATAGGTAATAGGAGAGATTACTTATCAAATGTGGTATCCGCTTTGAAAGCAGAGAAGATGGTCGAGAAAGGCCGTGAAGCGTATGTAGTTCATGTGTATGCCTTGGAGGCTAAGGAGTCTCTGTGGAGAAGGTTCGCACAGTTAAGGAGTTTCATCGATGTTTTTCCCGAGGAGCTTCCGTGTTTGCCGCCAGATCGCGAGGTGGAGTTCGGGATTGATCTGTTATCCAAATCGCGCAGGTGTCTATTGCTCCGTATAGGATGGCGCCAAAGGAGTTGGTGGAGCTTAAGGCTCGATCCGTGAGTTATTGGATCGAGGTTTTATTAGGCCAAGTGTTTCACCGTAAGTGCGCCGGTACTCTTTGTCAAGAAGAAAGATGGCACGATGCGGATGTGTATAGACTACCGCCAGATTGAACAAGTCGACGATTAAAAACAAGTATCCGCTGCCCACGGATAGATGACTTGTTTGATCACCAAGGGTGCCGCGGTATTTTCAAGATCGACTTGAGGTCCGGGTATCACCGCTAAAGGTTAAGGAGGCGGATATCCATAAAACAAATGCTTTGGACTCGGTATGGGCACTACGAATTTCTCGTAATGCCATTCGGGTTGACTAACGCACCCGGCAGCCGTTTATGGACATGATGAATAGGGTGTTTCAAAGAAGATCTGGATCGGTTCGTCGTGGTTTTCATAGACGACATCTTGGTGTACTCAGGGACGAGGAAGAGCATGATAAGCATTTGCGGGTGGTGTTGCAGATTTTGAGGAAAAGCGGCTCTATGCTAAGTTCGATAAGTGCGAGTTCGGCTTAGAGAAGTGACTTTCTTGGGTCATGTAGTGTCGGTGAGGGGATTCAAGTAGATCCTCGTAAGATTGAGGCGCTTTTGGATTGAAGCCGCCTAAGTCGCTGGTTTGAGATTCGAGTTTTCTGGTTTGGCGGATACTACCAAGGTTTGTTGAGGGTTTCGTTGATAGCAAAGCCATGACCAAGTTGCTTTGAGGAAAGAAGTTCCGCTTTGTATGGATCGGGAAACAAAGAGAAAGCTTCGACAAGTTAAAGAAGATTTTGACCGAGGCTCCTGCTTCTAATTCAACCCGAGGCCGTAAGGAATTCACGCCTATTGCGATGCATCACATACGGGCTTGGGTTGTGTCTTGATGCAAGAAGGTAAGGTGGTGGCTTACGCTTCTCGGCAGCTGAGGCCACATGAGGTCAACTATCCGACGCATGACTTGGAGCTAGCGGCTGTGGTCTTCGCTTTAAAGATTTGGAGGCACTACTTATACGGAGAGATCGATAGTCTGCACAGCATCACAAGAGTCCGAAGTATCTGGCGACTCGGAAGGATTTGAATTTGAGGCGTATGCAGATGGGTTGAGTTGCTAAAAGATTACGATCGTTCGATTGAGTACCATCCGGCAAGGCTAACGTGGTGGCGACGCGCGTTGAGCCGTAAGGTTGTTTCGGACTTAAGAGCGATGTTTGCCCATTTGAGTTTGTATGACGATGGGAGTATTCTGGCGGAGTTGCAGGTTAAGCCTACTTGGGTTGAGCAGATCAGAGAGAAACAGTTATTGGATGAGGTTCCGAGTGCGCGAAGGTTGCGAGTGCAGGCGGGTGGTTTGGATGGTTACACCGTCCAAAGGACGAGGTTCTCGTGTTTTGTGGTAAGGCTTGTATGCCTAAAGATGTTGAGTCGAGGCGAAGATTCTTCAGACGCACATAGCGCCTCATGCTATGCATCCCGGAGGTAGCAAGATGTATAGGGATCTTAGAGAGCGCTTTTGGTGGCTTTGGCTTGAAGAAGGAGGTGACAGAGTTTGTTGGGAAGTGTCCGACTTGTCGCCAGTCAAGGCCGAACATCATCGATTCTGTTGTCGGGTTTGCTTCACCGGTGAAGATTCCTCGATGGAAGTGGGAAAGGATAACCATGGATTTCGTCGATGGGTTACCGCTTCGCCTAGCAAGAAAGATTCCGTTTGGGTAGTGGTGGATCGATCGACTAAATCACCTCACTTTATTCCGGTGAGGGTTGACTACTCACTTCGTGGCTAGCGGCCGTATATTTCGAGAGATAGTGAGGTGCACGGCGCGCGCTTCGATAATCTCGGATAGGGATCCCGATTCACGCCAAGGTTCGGAAAGCACCGCATCGCTCGGGTACTCGCTTGGATTTCAAGACGGCTTTTCACCCGCAATCGACGGGCAATCGAAAGGGTCATTCGGATCTTAGAGGATATGCCGAGAGGTTGTATCCTGGATTTCGAGGTAGTTGGGAGGAGTTTTGCCATTAGTGAGTTTGCCTACAACAACGCTTACCAAGCGAGCATTAAGATGGCACCGTATGAGGCGTTGTATGGTAGGAAATGTCGCTCACCTACGTGTTGGACGGAGTTAGGTGAACGCCGCTTGTTGGGACCCGAGTTGGTTGTTTGAGACCGAAGACAAGGTTAAGCGATTCGGTCTCGATTGAAGGAAGCTTCGGACCGCAGAAGTCTTATGCCGATCTTAAGCGAAGAGATATAGAGTTCGCCGTGGGGATCGAGTGTTCTGAAAGGTCTCGCCTTGGGAAAAGGTGTTGAGGTTCGGGAAGAAAGGCAAGCTAAGTCCGAGGTTTATTGGGCCGTATAAGGTATTGAGACGAGTTGGACCATGAGCGTATCAACTTGAGTTGCCGCAGAGTGAAGTCGATTCATGACGTTTTTCACGCTTCGATGCTTCGACGTTATCGCTCGATCCATCGCATGTAGTAGCGATGGAAGAGATCGAGGTAAATCCAGATTTGACCATGGAAGAGGAACCTGTGCAGATTCTTGAGCGAGATGTGAAAGTTCTGCGCAAAAAGTCTGTGCCTTTGGTTAAGGTTCTTTGGCGGAATCATGGCGTGGAAGAAGCGACGTGGGAACCCGAGGATACGATGAGACAAAGAATATCCGCAACTCTTTTGATCGTAATTTCGAGGTCGAAATTATTTTAAGGGGGTAGAAACTGTAATATCCCGGTTAGGGGCATTTTTGTTGTTGCATGTGTTTAGTGTGTTTGTGTGTGGCTATTTCGGTGTTTTAGGGCTTAATTGTGGGCAAGGAGTATGCCCGAGTGTATGGGAAAAATTTTGGTTTTTGGGTGTTAAGTGAAGGGAGTTGAGGAAGTCTGGGTTTTTAATTTATTTCTGGTATTTCTTAGCACAAATGAAGAGTCGGGCAGAGTGGCAAGGCATGCGTCACTTGGGAGCTTGGTGTGGCGTCGTCTTCGTGTGAGGGAGGTCCAAAGTGTTGAGCCAGAGAGTCCCCATTTTGTCACTTATTTTTGGACGGCATGGAGGAAGAGGTAGAAGGCAAGTGGGATTCTCCTTTGGACTTGGTCAAACCGCTCGAATGGTGGGTGGAGAGTGGTTTGAGGAGGAAGACTTGTTCAACTCATTTGAAATGGGTGGAGAGGAGTGTTTGGGGATATGGCCGAATGTTGGGGAAGTGGGGAGTGTATGGCCGGTTTGGGGGAAGTGGGGAGTGAGTAGTGCGAATTTCTTTTGGCAATTTTCTTAGTATTTTCTGGTCACCATTTTGGGTAAACCGAATTCTCTCCTTTGATAATAGCCAACCGAAACTTCATTTGTTTTCTCTCATTTTTCTTCTTGGAAACCGAAGTGCAAGCAAAGATGTCTTTGAATTAGTTTTTTTCTTCTAGTTCTCTTAATAACCGAATGCCCTTTTGTGCCACCATTTCCACTTTGCTTTTATTTCTTTTCTTCTTGTGATTCCTTGGCCGAACCATACATCCTCCCCATCATTTCTTTTTCTTTATCATTTAGGTAAGCCGAAGCCATCATCTTTTTTTCCTCTCATACATTCTCTTATTTCTTGAAAACATTTGAGCCGAATCTTCCTGCAACTTGTGGCCGCTTTCTCTTCTTTTCTTGAACCACACTTCTTTGTTTTGCTTTCAAGTTTATAGCCGAATTCCTTGGTATTGCCGAAATTGCCTTCTATCACTTGTTCTTATTTTGGCCGAATATCAACCCCTCCCTTTTTCATCTTTTTCTTGCGCTTTCTTTCTTGGGTTAGGCCGAATCTCTCCTCCCTCTTAGTAGATCTCTTTTGGCCGAATGTCATTGAAGGGTTGATCTGGGGTGGTTGTCAATCATTGAACAAGGTAAGTGGGTGGCCGAATGGCCATTTTCCCCTCTCTTGTTCTCTGTTGATTGTGGTTTGGTTAATAGCCGATCTTGGGCATGTGTTGAAGGGGGTTAATCTTTTGTGTTGCACCGTTTTCCTGCTAGGGCCTTGGATTGTGGTGGTGATCGGGTGTAGCAGTCAATTGAAGCCTTGACTGTGAGTGACCGATTGGTAAGTTAGGGGTAAGTAATTGGTATATTGTTGTGAGTTCAATCCTTAGATTTCGGTTAAGTTAAAGGTGTTTGGTGATTAACTATTTGTCTTAATAGGTGTGCCGATTGTTAAAGAATAACTCATCGTTGGTTCGAGGTTTGGTAGGAAACCAAACCATCTACAAGGTAAGGATTAAGCGTTACACCCTTTGGTTTAATTGGTCATAGCCGAATGATCTTGGGTACTAACCCCTGGTTTGGCCGATTCTAGGAGCAAGTTGATCGAGGGTTTTAGACGGGGTCTTTGGGTGTTAGACTTGCGCTTTACTGTGTGTAAACTAACACACTATGCTTAGTAATATTGTTATTAAACCCGGTTGCCTATTAAAAACTATGACAAATGATGGATCATTGGATACCCAAACGGGTATGTGTGCGTATCCGGGTAAGTCAAGATTGTTACTAGATTACCGATGATCTATATGGTATCATGACTATGTATGTATGTGATATGGGGCATGAGTTAAACATATTAGCATGATATGCATGACTTGTATGATATGCATGATTACATGAGTATGGTATGTTGATGGGTGATATGAGTGGAGGGAGCATGATATCTTGTCCGACGAGCACCGGTGTTTTGGTAACACACTTTGTGACTTTGGGTCACCAAAGTGCTTTGGTAGCACATTTGTGTCTTTGGGACACCAGAGGTTGGGCACCTCATTGCGACTTGTCCTCGTGGTTAACACCACCGTGGGGTTGGCCCCCACATGAGATATGGGATCGTCTCGCTAGTGATTGGGTATCACACGATGGGTTGGCCCCATCATTCGATTATTGTGACTACGGTCACCATGCTTTGGTAGCACATCCGTGTCTTTAGGACACCGAGGTTGGGCACCTCATTGCGACTTGTCCCCGTGTGGTTAACACCACCGTGGGTTGGCCCCACTTTGAGATATGGGATCGTCTGCGCTAGTGATTGGGTATCACACGATGGGTTGGCCCCATCATTCGATTATCGTGACTACGGTCACCAAGGTGCTTGGGTAGCACATTGTGTCTTTGGGACACCAAGTGTTTTGGTAACACATTGTGACTATATGTCACCAATGGTTTGGCACCACCAAAGTGGTTTGGTACCACATGGGGTAGAAAAAGGAGATACGGATGGTTAGGATCGGGTTGCATTAATTATGTTGCTATGTATGATGTGTGTTAGCATGTTGTTTCATCGGGAGCGGGATTTATGCACTGAGTCACTCGACTCACCCTCTCCTTTGACATTTCAGTGACTCGTGACGCGGACATGGAGCCGGGATGGACTCGGGTGCTCATGCCATGCTTAATAAAGTTTTACTCCAACTCCATCATTTGGGTACTTTAGTTTAATTATCATTACTTGGGTTTTAATTTGGATTTGTAAAAGGCCTCTAAATTATGTTTTTGATGGTTATGTTTTAATTAGATTCTCAACCCGCTTAACAAATAACCCGACATGAAATTCTACTAAAACTTGGAAAGACAACGCTTTTCAAAATTATATCGCGATGTGTTTTAAACTATACCATCGGGTATCTCGCTATATTTCGTTATTCAATAAGCTCAAATGATTTTTTTAAATCAAACTCGATTTGCCACTAAGTCTAAATTGTTTCAAAATGGCACTAAGAAACTACTAGCAATTCTAAATGAAGTCAACTCGCTTTTAACTATATACTTGGATAAGTTTTCAAAATCTAATCAAACAAGCCTACTCAAACTTTCCTCAAATTCACTTTGTTTTCACCCCTTCTAAACGAAAAAAACCGATCACTCAAAGACGCTTCTTCCCGTAACATACCGATTCAAGCGTGGTGTCTTGTCCGAGTTTGGGGTGTTACACAAATTACCATATTACCCCTAATATTGCACTACCTTACAATTTAGTCCTATTTTGCATAACACACAAAATACATCAAATTAGCTAATACTATACAAGGGCCGAATGTTCCTAGGGACTTTACAAGCCCTCACATTTCATTTATTTTGCAATTAAGTCCCTCTAAAATTTCATTTTTTACAAATTAGCCCTAAATACAAAATTTTCACCAAAATTCTTAATACAAAATTTGTAAATCTTTAACATATCATTTATCTCAAATCATAAATCACCAAAAATCACAAGAACCTAGCAATGGCCGAATCTCATACATACTCATTTTCAAAAATTCTAACATGGGTCAACTACAGTTCGAAGCAACGATCTCAAAAACGTAAAATTTATCGAAAACTAACTAAAAACTCACCTTGAATTTTAGCTTCAAAGTGCCGAAATTTCAAAGAACCAAAAGCTTATTTCTTCCTCCACATTCGGCCATGGATGAGTGAAAAGATGATGGCTTTCTTTTCTTGGTTATTTTAACATATAATAAATAAATACCAATTTACTAAACTAACCTTATAATTAAAAATAACTAAACATTTTAACTTAAGGACAAACTTGTCCATGGCCGGCCACTAACATCTAAAATGGGTTATTTACCCATTATATACTTCATGTTAAAAATCCATGATCAATTAAGCACATTTCACTTTAGTCTACCACTTTTTCACTTTACGCGATTAGGTCCTTTTTAACAAATTAAGCACTCAAACGATAAAAATTTTCTACGAAACTTTCACACACATTAATTCACATATAAAAGACTCAAAATATAATATTAAAATATTTCTCGGATTCGGATTCGTGGTCCCGAAACCACCGTTCCGATTAAGGTCAAATTCGGTCTGTTACAACTCTCCCCCCCTTTTAGGATTTTCGTCCTCGAAAATCTTACCGTTAAACAAAGTCGGATATTGTTGTCTCATTAAATCCTCAGGCTCCCACGTAGCCTCTTCAACTCCGTGACGATTCCATAGTATCTTCACTAATGGAATTCTCTTGTTTCTCAACTCTTTTATTTCCCGAGCTAAGATACGGATCGGTTCTTCATCATATGTCATATCGGGTCAGATTTTAATCTCAGATGGAGCAATCACATGTGACGGATCTAATCTATATCTACGAAGCATCGAAACGTGAAATACATCATGTATCTTTTCTAACTCGCAGGGGGCAACTTCAATCTATAAGCAACCGCCCAATACGCTCGATGATTTCATACGGTCCGATAAATCTCGGACTCAACTTGCCTTTCCGACCAAATCGGAGTACTTTCTTCCACGGAGAAACTTTTAAGAAAAAAACGATCTCCGACCTGAAATTCAATGTCTTTACGTTTCAGATCAAAGATAGGACTTTTGACGATCCGGCGGCTTTCAAATTGCCTCTAATAATAGCTACCTTACTGCTCGCTTCTTTAATCAAATCAACCCCGTATCTTATTCTCACTGAGCTCACCCAATATAACGGTGTTCGACATTTTCGCCGCATAAGGCTTCATAAGGCGCCATTTTAATACTAGATTGAAAGCTATTATTGTAAGCAAATTCAATCAAAGGTAGGTATCGCTCCCACGCACCTTCAAATTCGAGAACGCAACATCTCAACATGTCCTCAAGTATCTCGAATAGTTCGCCAGATCGACCGACCGTGCTGTCATGGATGAAAGGTCAGACTAAAATGAAGTTTAGTGCCTAAAGCATCTTGCAACTTCTTCCAAAACCGCGATGTGAATCTCGGGTCTCTGTCAAAACAATGGAACTCGGTACACCATGCAATCTCACAATGTGATATGTACAATTCGGCAAGTTTATCGAGTGAAAAGTCATGCGAACCGCACAAAATGAGCTGCTTTTAGTCGGTCTATCAACTATAACCCGACGACGCATCTTTCCTACTCGGTGTCATAGGGAGACCGGATACAAAATCCATTGTAATTCTATCCCATTTCCATTCAGTATCATGATTGGTGAAGTAGTCCGGATGGCGCTTGATGCTCGGCTTTTTACTTGGTCGACAGATTAAGCACTTGGAAACAAATTCGGATATATCCCGCTTCATGCCGTGCCACCAATAGAATCAAGCTTTCAAATTGTTATACATTTTCGTATACCCGGATGTATCGATAGTCGACCACTATGGGCCTCGCCGTAATCATCTCAGATCAAATCGAATTCTTCTAATACACATTCGCTTTTAAAATTCAAATAGTCATTTGTATCAATCAAAAATCGATTCTGCACCTTTTCACACCGAATTCGACTAGCAATCAAATCAGCGCATCACAAATTTCTTCAATAAACATCGGTCTTGCTTGTAACTCGGCTATGATCGAACCATCACTAGACATAGCTATCCATGCGCTCATTGCACGAAGAGCAAACAATGATTTTCGACTTAACGCATCTGCAACAACGTTAGCTTTTCCCAGATGGTAGTCAATCACCAATTCATAGTCTTTCAACAATTCTAACCATCTGCGTTGTCTCAAATTTAGATCTTCTGAGTCATCAAATACCTTAGACTTTTATGATCTGAATAAATGTGACATTTCTCGCCGAATAAGTAGTGACGCCAAATTTTCAATGCGAAAACAATGGCTGCTAATTCCAGATCGTGAATCGGATAATTTCTCTCATGCGGCTTCAATTGTCTCGAAGCGTAGGCTATAACCTTGCCTTCCTGTATCAAAACGCAACCCAACCCATTCAAAGAAGCATCACTAAAAATAATAAATTCTTTACCCGATTCAGGCTAAGCTAACACTGGAGCTTCGGTCAGAAGGGCTTTCAACTGCTCGAAACTTTTCTGACACTTTTCTGACCACTCAAACTTGACATCTTTCTGTAGTAGCTTTGTCAAAGGTGTAGCTATTACAGAAAAACCTTTTACAAATCATCTGTAATATCCCGCAAGGCCTAGGATGCTTCGGATCTCGGGAACATTCTTTGGTGATTTCCAATCGAGTATAGATGCTATTTTGTTTGGATCCACCCGAATACCTGATGCTGAAACAACATGACCCAAGAAGCTGATTTCATTCATCCAGAACTCACACTTACTAAACTTTGCATACAGTTGTTGGTCTCGCAAAGTTTGTAGCACTAATCTCAAATGCTCGGCATGCTCGGTTTCATCTTTGGAATAGATTAGTATATCATCAATAAACACAACTACAAACCGATCCAAAAATGGTCTGAAGACCCGATTCATTAGATCCATAAAAATAGCAGGTGCATTAGTGAGTTCAAAAGGCATAACCAGAAACTCAAAATGTCCGTACCTCGTCCGGAACGCAGTCTTTGGCACATCTGTATCTCTGACTCGCAACTGATAATATCCCGATCTCAAATCTATCTTTGAAAATACTGAATCCCCTTTCAACTGATTAAACAAGTCATCAATTCGAGGTAACGGGTACTTATTCTTTATAGTTACCTTATTCATTCGATAATCAATACACATTCGCATCGCTCCATCTTTCTTTTTCACAAACAGTAATCGGTGCACCCCAAGGAGAGAAGCTCGGTCGTGCAAAGCCCCTATCTCACAACTCTTGTAATCGCGCTTTCAACTCTTTTAACTCAAGAGGTGCCATCCGATACGGAGCTATCAAAATCGGAGTCATTCCTGTGCACTAATTCAATGCCGAACTCAATCTCTCGTCTCGGTGGTAAACCCGTAGTTCTTCAGAAACACATCCGGGTATTCACATACAACCGATACTGATTCAATCTGCTTTCTCGGACAATTTATTATCCAATTACATAAGCCAAATAAGCTTCGCACCCTTTTCTCACATACTGGGCTAACATCGAAGATATTATCAGAGGAAACCCACTTAAATCACTGGATTCAATTCGATGATCTCCCGCTCGACATCTCAAATCAATAAGTTTCCTTTTGCAATTCACCATCGCATCATGTGAAGTTAACTACCCATTCCCAAAATTATATCGAACTCATCGAAGGGCAACAACATTAAATCACCGGGAAGCAAGAATCCCGAATCATCAACGGGCAACCTCTACACACTTTATTAACAAGCACACATCTACCCAACGGGTTGGACACACGAATCACAAACTCGTGAGACTCAATCGGCGAGTCTTACCGAATACTAGAGTTTCACACACATAAGAATGAGTCGAACCAGGATCAATCAATGCAATCACAAAGAGTATCATAAAGGGTGAAAGTACCGATAATGACATCGGGGGAGGAAGCATCCTCTCGGGCTCGTGTAGCATAAGCTCTAGCTGGAGCTCTAGCCTCATATCGAACTGCAGTGTTCTTCGTTCCTCTCTGACTACCACCTACATTGCCTGAATGTCTGGGTGGTCTACCTCGCGACCGACGTGTTGCTCGACTTAATGTTCCGAATCGTATTACGCTCAACTAACATCGGACATTCCCTAATAAAATGGTCTGACGATCCACATTTAAAACAAGACCGATCATGGAATCTACAGCTCTCGGAATGCCATTTCCCACAGTGCTTGCATTCAACTCGATTCTGTGGAGCATTTCCAACACTGGCCATCGAGGTAGCTCGGGAGCCCACCGGAGGTCGATCACGCCTAGGTAAATCAAGAAGTAGCTTTATCTACCAAGTCATCTCTGAACTTCTTGGATGTGGGATGGAAGGTCTTACTCGAAGATCTCTTACGAATGTCTCTAGCTTCTGTTTCAGCCTTTCTTTTCTCTTTCCCGAGCTCTTCAGCTTTGCAAGCTCGCTCAACTAGCGTCACAAACTCTTGAATTTCAAGAATGCCAACAAGCAACTTTATATCTTCATTCAAACCGTCTTCAAACCTTTTGCACATAATAGCTTCAGTAGAAACACACTCTCTAGCATATCTGTTGAGCCTGACAAATTTCCGTTCATATTCTGTCACGGCCATTCGCCCCTATTTCAGTTCAAGAAATTCTTTTCGTTTTTGATCAATGAATCTTTGACTGATATATTTCTTGCGGAATTCATTCTGGAAGAAATCCCATGTCACTTTTTCTTTCGGAACCACCGATACTCGTGTATTCCACCGGTGATATGCAAAGGTCCCGGCAAAAAGATATAGTACACTTCGTGCATTCATCCGAGTACAAGATAGCTCATCTAATACCCGACTAGTGTTATCAAGCCACATTTCGCTCGCTCTGCATCATCATCATCATTGGCCCTGAATTCTTCGGCCCCAAATTTCTGAATTTTATCAACTGGAGGCCTACTAGATCTCATCGGATCTATCATCGGGGGTGTTGAAGGAATCGGAGTTGGATTATTCGGGGGTGGAGGTTGGGGTACAGCTGGGTTAGTCTGAATAAACTGGGTAAACCACTCATTCATCATCTAATAGAAGGCTTGTTTAGCCTCCCCTCGTGTTTACCCGAAATCGGTCGAGAGTCTCACCAGATCGATCCTCATGCACTGGCCGGCACGCTACACTCTCTACATCATCACTCTCACGGCTCTTTCGTGATCGGGGTCCATTTACTATATAAAACACAGTTCAGAATGTCAGAAGTCACCACACTATCAATATATATATATAACAAAGGCATGTATAGTTAGACTCTCACGCGCTACGGTAGTGCTAGAATCGACTAAACCGTAAGCTCTGATACCAATCAAATGTAACACCCCTAACCCGTATCCGTCGCCGGATTAGGGTTACGAGGTCTTACCATAACAATTACCAAGTCCATACACTCCATCCAACTAACACTTGATAAATTCATATCATTTCATGCTATCACAAATGAATATATATATATATATATATTCTATCAGGTCTTAATATAACAACTTGCATTATAAAATCACATGGTCATTTGAAAAAAAACAACGACTACATAAGTATATAATATTTAGACATTTATTCACCTATAACATGAACACAGACAAAAATCTAATAGTCACCTACATATTTAATCAAATAAAATTCTTAAAGCATTCCATATATATATATATATATATACGTAATATTTATAAATACCAAATTAGCACATACCATTTTTGAAATCAATCCATGTACAAATGTTTTCATGTACACTTTATTATTATAAACATATATTTACGCATCAAACGGTTGCACATATAGATCATGAAATATTATACATACATGAACGTCTATTAAACCAATATACCTTATCAATTCATTGTTTTAGCCCAAATTGCCTTAAACCACAAAATCAAACCAAACTTATCAAATATATATGTACCATGGCCGAATATAGGCTAAAATAACTTACTACTCATCAACATTAACATGGCATCTTTAATAATCCAAATAGACCAAATTAATTTACAACCCAAAGAACATCATCTCAACTATATCCACCTCATTCGAACCAAATCAATATGAATGCAAAACATATCAATATATCATACTTATCCCAAATGCATCACATCTAGATATAATAGGCATATTATTTGACCATATTCCATACATGATTAAACCATGGCCAAATTTCACATCCCTTAATATCATAATCAATCCATTATATCAAGAACATAGGAATTAAATTTAATCAAAAGAAATAGCCATTTTCGCAAGGCTATTCATATATATACAAGGCCGAAAGTCATTAATCTAAACCTTAGTCTAACCTATACATGCCTTCGGTTCAAAACTAAGATTAAATACCACAAGGGGAGATAGTGTGGTTGACTTTTCCGACGATCCTCAGATGCCCGTAGCTTGATGAAAAATCTATAAAACAGAACAAAGAGCATACACGAAATAAGCTCACTAGCTTAGTAAGTCTTAAGCATTTACGAAACAACAATACAAATATTCCAACATTTAGCACACATACATATATAAATATATCTCAGAAATTCAAGTAATTTAACAAATAATAATTTTAATATGGTCGAACAAAATTCTATGTAACTTATCATTTATTATTCCCTCATTGAAGGTATACAACCCTTCCAAAGACTTTAAGCCTTAAGTATTCGCATATTACCTTATTAACAAGTATAACATATATCGCAAGTATATATGATTAATCATATATATATACTGAGATATGCATTTTCAATAACTTTCACTTTTAACATTTTTACCTTTGACCGAATCTCAAAGATATCACCAAGCTTATATTCAATATACATATCACACTTATTAATGAATAATTCAAATACACATATCATAAAGACTCATTATCAAAAACTTTAACCATTCTACCACTTATGTAATTTGAAAGGAAAGATAATCACATACCTTGTTCCTTGCATTCATAAACCTTTATATTTACCCGAGCATTTTGTTTATTTAAGTATTTACATCCCACCTTGTAAAGGATTTATAACACATCACCTAGGCATTAAGCCCGCTAGGCAATAAGCCCGATATACATCACCAAGACAAGGCCCGCTAGGCTCATAGCTCGAATTACATCACGGCACAAGGCCCGCTAGGCATTTAGCCCGATAAATAACACCCAAGACGAAGCACCTGCTAGGCTTAAAGCCCGATATAGATATGATCTTTAATTCAACACTCATTTCATAACATCAACAATGCAAACAACTCATATAGATCATATTACCTTCACATACCAACCAAAACATATTTATACACTTTTCGTTTTACAAAGTAAATTCAATTCAATACCATACTTCTACATTCGGCTATTATCTATAATTATACTTTAAATATTCAAGTTTCATTATTCATCATAGTCGTAAATAAATCTTTAACGTATATTTGCTTAAGGACTTACCCCGGTTGTCGATAGACCGTGTAAATCGGCTATTCGAGAACCTTCGTCTTTCCCCGATCCAATTCCGCTTTTCTTTGCTCTTGATCTAAAACACATTAAATTCAGCTCATTCAAGTACATTTCAATTCAATTTTGTCCCAAATCACATAATTAGACAAATTACCATATTACCCTAATATTTCACTACCTTGCAATTTAGTCCTATTTTTCATAACACACAAAATACATCAAATTAGCTAATACTATACAAGGGCCGAATGTTCCTAGGGACTTTACAAGCCCTCACATTTCATTTATTTTGCAATTAAGTCCCTCTAAAATTTCATTTTTTACAAATTAGCCCTAAATACAAAATTTTCACCAAAATTCCTAATACAAAATTTGTAAATCTTTAACATATCATTTATCTCAAATCATAAATCACCAAAAATCACAAGAACCTAGCAATGGCCGAATCTCATACATACTCATTTTCAAAAATTCTAACATGGGTCAACTACGATTCAAGCAACGATCTCAAAAACGTAAAATTTATCGAAAACTAACTAAAAACTCACCTTGAATTTTAGCTTCAAAGTGCCAAAATTTCAAAGAACCAAAAGCTTATTTCTTCCTCCACATTCGCCATGGATGAGTGAAAAGATGATGGCTTTCTTTTCTTGGTTATTTTAACATATAATAAATAAATACCAATTTACTAAACTAACCTTATAATTAAAAATAACTAAACATTTTAACTTAAGGACAAACTTGTCCATGGCGACCACTAACATCTAAAATGGGTTATTTACCCATTATATACTTCATATTATAAAGCCATGATCAATTAAGCACATTTCACTTTAGTCTACCACTTTTTCACTTTACGCGATTAGGTCCTTTTTAACAAATTAAGCACTCAAACGATAAAAATTTTCTACGAAACTTTCACACACATTAATTCACATATAAAAGACTCAAAATATAATATTAAAATATTTCTCGGACTCGGATTCGTGGTCCCGAAACCACCGTTCCGATTAAGGTCAAATTCGGTCTGTTACACGTTTCCTACTTCTACAAAGAATATGAAAAAGGTCATTAGTAACATGGGAATATGATAAGAATGTGAACTCTTGCATATTTATGCATATCATTATTATATGGGGCATATGGGTTTGTTTGAAAGGGGAAGTGAATGTGGTGACTTAAGACCACGAACACGGTGACCTAAGACCGTGATATCTGAAAGTGGTGACCTAAGACCACAAATGTCTGAAAGTGGTGACCTAAGACCACAGTAAACTGAACGTGGTGACCTAAGACAACGAATGCGGTGACCTAAGACCGCAATTTGGAGTGTAGCGGAAGGAGGGTCGACTTAGTAGTCCCCACGGTGTACAGGTTGGTACGGGGGAGTGTAGCAGATGGCTTATTAGGTTTGGGTTTGGGAATGCATCATAATTTGTATGCTATGATATGAATGCGTAACATTTGTATGCTTGATTCTATTTTGATTTAGTGTTTGTGTACACATTGAGTCTGTTTGACTCACCCCGTTGGGGAATATTTTTCAGGTGATGATCAGTGATGGACCGGGACGGTAGAACTTGTGGTGGCCATGCTCAACATGATGTTTTTATTTTGTGAACTACTATTTCTATTTAAGTACTTGAATTACTTGGAAATTATTTGATGTAAAAAGGCCATAAGGCCATAGTTGGATTATTTTCCATTTATTTCTATTTATTATGATTATGAGTTTTACCTATTAAAGTTTAAGTAAAATTTTTAATATAAAGAATTGAATTCGTTTTCAACATAAGTCCAACCCAAAATAATTTTTTTCAAAATCGCACAAGTTTTCTCTAGGTAACGAAAGAATTTTGAAACCGATTTACTTGAGGAACATACCAAATCTGGGCAAATCTCGTGGGTCGAGTTTGGGGTGTTTCAGTTTGGTATCAGAGCCTAGTTTTAAAACTCTCGGCCTGTGGGCCAAGGCCCAAAGCGTTTTCAAAGTGAGCCCAAATGAGTTTTTTTTGAAAATATTTTATGAAACAAGCGTGTTTTTCGGCATGGCACCTAAAGTCTCCGACCCACACCCACTGTAAGTACCCCTAACTATTTGTGTGATTATGTGTAATGAATATTAGAAGGGTAGAAAAGGAATGGAACGTAGAATAGCATGATAGGAACTTGAACCCTAGGACTAGTCTACTCAAACACAAACACATAAGACTTAAGGAACGTTAAACAAACCCATGGCTAAGTCACTAAGTTAGGGTGTGGTAACCCCAGTGCACATGTCTAGGATTGGATCCGGAAGAGCACGGTATTTAAGCAGATCCTAGTGACTCACCTCCTCTTCGCAGAATCCTACCAGTGCGTAGCTTCTGTTCACCCTAACCTGCAGGGCTCGGTGGGTGTGGCAACCTGCATGCGCATGTCTAGGAATGGTTTCGGTGGGAGCTTGGTATTTAAGCAATCCGTGTGACTCACCTTCTCTCCACTCGAATCTCGCTCAGTGCGTAGCTTTGTTCACCCGACCAAGAGGACTCGGTCATAGGCTAAACACAATAACTAAAACCCGAAAGGGAATTAGCCGTATTTTTATAAAAACAACAAAACCCTAGTTTTAGAACTCTTAAAACTTTCTTCTAAATTCATGAAAACCATCTTTACAAAATTTTTCAAAAGATTTTTGATTTATACAAAAATGCCCCTAGTGGTAAAATTACCAAAATACCCTTGGTTTATAAAATGACCAACTACCCAACAGCTTTTCCAAAATTTCATTATTTTATCAATGTTCAAAACCCTAATTTGTAAATTATCAAAAATACCTTGAATTTTGGAAATTTCAAAATTGCCCTAACTTATAAAATTACCAAAATGACCCGATTTCCAAAATTTTTGCAACATCACCGCTTTGAAAAGTACAATTCTCAAAAAGAACCCTCAAAGTTTTGCAACCTTTGAAATATCCCCGATTTATAAGATTTTACAAATTTACCCCTACTTGGAAAAAAATACCAAAATACCCCCGAGGTCCAAAATCACCGAAATACCCCTGGATTTCAAATTTTTTCAAAATACCCCGAAAATTCAAAAATACCAAAATAATTTATGACAAAATCACCAAGGAACTTTTTCCTTTTAAAAAATTGCGAAAATACCCACAGAGGGACAGAATTACGAAAATACCCTAGGTAGTGGAAGGAAAAAAACAATAACAATGAAAACTACAACCTTTCTCTCGAATGAACGAAAGTTCATGATTGTTTAATGGATGTATGGATGAATGAATGGAAAGATCTGTGTGCATCATGAAAGAACCACTCCTAAAACTCTTTTCATAAAATTTCTTCGCGGTAATCAAGTGAAACAAAGACTAATTCATAAAACTTCTTAATCGATCACGGCGTTAGAAATGAGCTCTAGAGGACGTGGTCGCCGTGGACGCAGGTAGAGGAAGGATGACGGTGTCGTCGAACCCGTTAGATCGGGTTAAGGGTCCGACAATGAGATACCACCGCCACCACCACCCCAACCGTTGGTGTTGGCGCAAAGCTCGGCGGGGATGATGCTTTGTCACAGTCGTGCCGCGAGTTTTGGAGTTGGTGGCTGGTGCAGGAGGAAATTCGGGAACCCGTAAGTCTGTGCCTGAGCGGCACCAAGCTAATGGAGCCGAAATGTTTCGTGGGGTATCGGGTGTGGCACCCAGTTCAGCTGAGTATTGGTTGGAAGCAACAGAGCGCATCATGGATGAGCTTGACTTGACCCCGAGGAGAAGTTAAAAGGAATGGTGGCACTGTTACGCGATGAAGCGTATCAGTGGTGGTTGACTGTTCGGGATGGTGCCACGGCTGAGGATCTGACCTGGGAATATGTTAAGGAAGTATTTCAGAAGAAGTATGTGGGAACCAGGTATACTGATGAGCAAAGGAAGGCATTTAGGGGTGGTTCAATGGAACAAGTCCGTATGGCGGAGTATGAGGTGAATTCACGAGGTTGAGCCGATATGCTTGAGGAGTAGTGGCAACTGAGCATGAGCGCTGTGTCCATTTTGAGGACGGGCTAAGGGATGATATGAGACTATTGATAGCACCGTGCATCGAGAGCGGGAGTTTTCTCGCTTTGGTAGAAAAGGCCAAGGTGGTGAGGAATCAAGGATTCTACAAAGCGTGCTATGGATAGGAATAGGCCCAAAAGAGGTTTTGGAACGTCCGAAAGGTTCATAAGAGGCCTAGAGTTGATGGGCAAAGAGGTCGACAAGTTGGTTCGGAAGGGCGGTATCGACCTTGTGATGTGTGTGGAAAGAAGCACTTAGGAGAGTCTTTGGAAGAAAACAGGAGGATGTTTTAGATGTGGGTCCAAGGACCATGTGATCAAGGATTGTCCTAAGCAATCAGATGAAAGTCGACCAACACTCGGAATGTTAGTCGACCGGTAGAGGGGGACCGCAGCCTCAACGAGGTCGTGGTTCGAGTAACAGAGGTAATGGTGCTTTGGCAGAGGCCGTGGAACACAAGGCGAGAGGTGCTGCTAATGCCGAGGCAAGGCAACCAGGTTTGGTTTATGCGATTCAGCGGAGGGAAGATGGAGACGCACCGGACGTTATAACCGGTACGTTCTTTATTTTTGACGAGCCCTATTTTTCTCTAATTGATGTGGGCTCGACCCATTCCTATGTTGTATGTAGTGTAGTGGAAACACTAGGCCTAGACTCAACCTTCCGATAGGCGGGACGATCGTAGTAAGCCCATTAGGCCTAATCAGTAGTGGTGGATAAGATCTTTCGAATTTACCCCAGAGATTCGGGGAGTGAACTTTCTGCCGATTTAATGGAACTACCTTTGGGGAGTTTGAACTTATACTTGGAATGGATCAAGCTAGTAGAGCACCGAGCCGTGTTGGATTGTGCGGCTAAACAAATGGAACTAAGGACCCCGAGGATGAAGTAGTAGTAATGATCGGAGAGAGAAGAAACTACCATCCCAACGTAGTTTCGCGTTGAAGGCCGAGAAAATGGTTAAGAAAGGGTGCAAGGCGTTCTTAGCCTTCGTAAGTGCGCTAGGTGGAAAGGAAGAAGGTGTCGCGGAGTTAGAACGGTGAAAGACTTTGAAGATGTATTTCGGAGGAATTACCGTGAATACCCCGGATAGGGAGGTGGAGTTTGGAATAGACTTACTACCGGAACAGCTCTGTGTCAATCGCTCCATACGAATGGCGCCAAAGGAGTTAGTTGAGCTCAAGGCTCAAATCCAAGAGTTGTTGGATCGTGGGTTCATACGACCCAAAGGTGTGTCTTCATGGGGAGCACCAGCTTACTTTGTAAGAAGAAGGACGGAACTATGCGTATGTGCATAGATTACCGTCGATTGAATAAGTCGACCATCAAGAACAAGTATCCTTTGCCAAGGATCGATGACTTGTTCGATCACCAAGGGGGCCGCAGATATTCTCAAAGATAGACTTAAGGTCGGGATATCACCAGATTGAAGGTGAAGGAGGCGGATATCCATAAGACCGCTTTTAGGACAAGATACGGCCATTTTGAGGTTGTGGTGATGCCGTTTGGATTGACAAATGCTCCAAATTAGCTTCATGGATATGATGAACCGAGTTTTTCAACCCTACTTGGATAGGTTCGTCGCTTTGTTCATCGACGATATTTTGGTGTATTCTAAGTCCGAAGAGGAGCATGATGAACATCTCCGAGTGGTGCTACAAGTGTTAAGGGAGAAGAAGCTCTATGCCAAATTCAAAGAAGTGTGGATTTTGGCTTAAGGAGGTGGCATTCTTAGGGCATGTGGTATCCGCAGAAGGAATAAGAGTGGATCCTAGGAAGATCGAGGTAGTGTTGGATTGGAAACCACCTAGGTCCGTGGCTGAGATTTGAAGTTTCTTAGGTTTGGCAGGCTATTACAGAAGGTTCGTAGAAGGATTCTCGTCAATAGCCGCGCCTTTGACAAAGTTACTAAGGAAGGAAGTACCCTTTGAATAGTCTGATAAGCAACAGAAGAGCTTTGACAACCTTAAGAAGGTGTTGACGGAGGCTCCAGTGTTAATTTAGCCGGAGGCTGGGAAGGATTTTGTGGTGTACTGTGACGCTTCGCATACGGGATTAGGATGTGTGCTAATGCAAGAAGGAAAAGTAGTCGCTTATGCGTCTCGGCAACTAAGGCCTCATGAGGTTAACTACCCAACTCATGACTTGAACCGGCAAAGCAGTGGTTTTCGCCCTTAAGGTTTGGAGGCACTACCTCTATGGAGAAAGGTCGGTGATCTACACGCACCACAAGAGCCTTAAGTATCTATTGACTCGTAAGGAGTTGAACTTGAGGCAACGAAGGTGGGTGGAGTTGTTGAAGGACTACGACCGCTCGATAGAATATCATCCGGGCAAGGAGAATGTGGTAGCCGATGCCCTAAGTCGGAAGGTTGTGTCGGATCTAAGGGCTATGTTCGCTCACTTAAGTTTGTACGATGATGGAAGCCTCATGTTAGGCGAGTTGCAAGTCAAGCCCACATGGTGAAGGAGGTGAAAGAGGGACAGCTTGGTTGATAAGGATCTAAGTGCTAAGTTATAGCAAGTGCGAACGGAGAGTTAGAGGATTATAGTGTTAATGATGAGGAGTATTGTTCTTCAAGGGAAAGGCATGTATGCCTAAGGACAAGGAGTTAAGACAAAGGATTCTTCGAGGCGCATAGTAGCCCTTATGCTATGCATCCCGGAGGCATTAAGTCGTATGAGAGATCTAAGGGAACAATTTTGGTGGTCCGATCTTAAGCAAGAAGTGACTGAATTTGTGGGAAATGTTTGACGTGTCGCCAAGTTAAGGCCAACACCAAGTTCCATCAGATTGCTTCAACCAATCGAGATTCCGCAATGGAAGTGGGAGAGAATTACCATGGATTTCGTTAGTGGGCTTCCCCCACGCCTACTAAGAAGGACTCAAGATGGGTGATAGTGGACCGCTTGACTAAGTCCGTGCACTTCATCCCTGTAGAGAGCGACTATTCTCTTCGTAATCTAGCTAAGTTATATGTGGCGGAAATTGTGAGGTTACATGGTGTACCAAATGTCGATCATCTCCGACAGAGACCCAAGGTTTACGTCTCGGTTCTAGAGGGCACTTCATCAAGCTTTAGGCACTAAGTTGGACTTCACTACGGCTTTTCATCCACAATCGGACGGCAAATCCAACGAGTTATACAAGTGTTGGAGGATATGTTGAGAGGTCATGTGATGGATTTCCGAGGAAGTTGGGAAGACTATTTGCCTTTAGCCGAGTTCGCCTACAACAACAAACTATCGGGCTAGCATTCGGATGGCACCATATGAAGCATTGTATGGTCGGAAGTGTAGAACTCCTACTTGTTGGACTGAGTTAGGAGAACGTCGAGTTTTGGGTCCAGAGTTAGTGGCCGAAACTGAAGAGAAGGTTGAGATGATTCAAGCACGGTTAAAGGAAGCCTCTGATAGGCAGAAGTCATACGAAGACCTTAAGCGGAAGGAAATAGAGTTTGAAGTGGGAGACCAAGTGTTTCTGAAAGTCTCGCCTTGGAAAAAGGTAATGAGGTTCGGTCGCAAGGGGAAGTTAAGCCCAAGGTTTATAGGGCCCTATCGAAGCATCAAACGAGTTGGAGCAAAGGGCATACCAATTGGAGTTGCCACCAGAGTTGCGGCAGATGCACGACGTATTCCATGTATCCATGCTACGTCGTTACCGATCGGATCCGTCGCATGTGGTACCTGTCGAAGAAGTAGAGCTAAGGCCAAACTTAACCTACAAGGAAGAGCCGATTCGGATATTGGAACGTGATGTGAAAGTGCTACGGAGGAAGTCAGTTCCTCTAGTCAAGGTGTTATGGCGCAATCATGGATCGGAAGAAGCTTCGTGGGAACCAGAAGAGGCAATGCGACAACAATACCCTCAATTATTTTAGTTAGAAAATTTCGAGGACGAAATTATTTTAAGGGGGGTAGAATTGTAACATCCTGGAAAGGGCCTATGCATTTTCAGTTTAATTGTACGAAGTAACATGTTTTATGTACTAAGAATAAATTTTGAACAATTTTGGAAACCTGAAAATGTATGGAAATGTTAAGTTAAAAAAAATGGAAAGTGAACATTTTTGGAAACTTGGAAATGGATGGAAATGATTTGTAAATGATTCAAAATAGGAAAGTGCACATTTCTGGAAACTTGGAAATGTAAGAAAATGTCAAGTTTACAGAGCCGAACGAAAATTTTTGGAAACTTAGAAATGACTTAGAAATGTCGAGTTTTAAAGTTTAAAAGAGGAAATTAAGGCAAGGTGGCCTTAAAAGAAAAAGTTTGTGAAATTTGACACACAAATAGGCTTGGAAAAGTGGCCTCAAGATGCCACTTAGGGCCTCTGAAATGGCGCCACATGCAAGGTGTTGGGCCTAGGTTCGAGTCACTTGGGAAGCAAATAAAAGAAGTTTTATTTTTGCTTCCGTAAGCTCTGAGGTGGATTCGGCACAAGCCTTCTAGAAAGAAGGAGTTTTATTCTCTTTAATATTCGATTAATAAGGTGATAAATAAGGGATTTAATTTGGATTATTTTTGAAGAGATAATAAAGGATTATTCTCTAATTATTTTAAATTATGAGATAAAGCTATCAAATAAAGAAGAGTGGTGGCCAAGTAAGGGATTCCGAGGAGTAGTTTCGGCTATAAAAAGAAGGAAATAGGGCTACTCATCATTTTTTCTTCCTCCTCCTCTCTCTCCGAATTTCTCGAGTGCTCTCCTCTCTTCTCTTCTCTTTTTCTTATGTCAAGTCGAATCTATAGTCCACCATTGCCAAAATTCTCAAGTTTCTTTTCCTTATTTTCGTGGAAACCAAATACCCCAAGAGAACCTCTAGTCGACTTCTCCATTAAATCCCAAAAACCGAAACTTTATCATCTAGTCATCAAGGCCGATTCTTTAAGGGGCTTTTAACAAGGGTGCTACCGATTTCTTAAAAAGGGTAAGATCCAAAGTTTGGTTTCAATTCTTTTATATTTTAAACCTATCTAAAATTTAGGGACTAATCTCTATTATGGATTTTGGCCGAGTTATGGAAGGGTGTTTTCGGGATTTAAGAAATTGTCAACTACAAGAAGGTATCTTTCGGAACTTCTAAGATCTAAGGTAAGTTATGAATGCCATTCGACCATAAGCTATATTATTATGATTTAATGTTAGATTGGATCTAACATGGGTACATAGGGATTTCGACAGCAATAAAGAAGCAAGGATCCGATTCGGGAGTTAAGATTTGGAAGGTAAGAACAAAGGTAAATTCGGCCAAGGCCTATTTTAGTAGTAGATCTATTATTATGTGTTTTAAGCCGAAAACTAACCAATTCAAGGGATTTAGTGACTAGCCGATTTCAAAGGGGAAAAATACAAGTTTCGGGATTTGATTAAATCATCAAATCGACACCAAGGTAAGCTTTAAGAATACAAATCCTACTAGGATTTGGTTTTCTAACCGAATAGGCTTTGTGCTAAATAGTAAGTGATTAATCAATTGTAGGAACTTGAGATCTAAGGCGATAGATCGATTTCTGGGATTTCAATGAAGTGGTTAAGCAAATCAGTGTGTACCCCACACTACTTCATAATAAGTTTTATGGCTATGTCTAATTAAATATGTGATAATAAGAATAAGAAAGTGGCTAAGGTACCATGTTATGGTACTAAGTACTCAGGTACGTTTCCTACTTCTACAAAGAATATGAAAAAGGTCATTAGTAACATGAGAAAATGATAAGAATGTGAACTCCGCATATTTATGCATATCATTATTATATGGGGCATATGGGTTTGTTTGAAAGGGGAAGTGAATGTGGTGACTTAAGACCACGAACACGGTGACCTAAGACCGTGATATCTCGAAAGTGGTGACCTAAGACCACAGAATCTGAAAGTGGTGACCTAAGACCACAATGAACCGAACGTGGTGACCTAAGACCACGAATGTCAGAATGCAGACCAATTTTGACCCAAATCTAATGAAGTGGTTTCGGACCATGAATCCGAGCTTGAGAGATATATTTTTTTATATTATATTTTGTGTTAGTTGCATGTGATTTAGTGAGTGTGAAAATTTCGTAGAAAAAATTTAATCGTTTAAGTGCTCAATTTGATAAAAAGGATTAAATCGAGAAAACGCGAAAGTTTCATGCTAAAGTGAAAGGTACTAATTTGAGTGTGGCTTTTTAAGTGGGTGTACCAAAGGGCAATTAGCCCATTAACCTTATTAAGGGACGGCAATGGGCCTTTAAAAGTCCAAATTATATGTTAATTTAATTTAGTATATGGTTATATTAATGTATTGAATTAATGTTAATAATATATATGTTTGTTTTAACATAAAATAAAAAGGTTAAGTGGGAAGAAAGAGAACTTCACTTGTTCTTCTTCCTTGGCGAATATAGGAGCTAGAAACTCCATTTTTAAAGCTTGAATTTCTGCACTTAGGGGCTCAATTAAAGGTATGTGTTTGTTTAGTTTTTTTGAAATTTTTGCATTTTTGGAATGTTTACTTTAAATCCTATACAACCCATGTTTAAATTTTTGAAAATATTATGTATATAAGATTCTGCCATTGACTTGTTTGGGTAGTTTTGATGTTTGATGGTTTTAAATTGAATGTATGTTAAGGATTTACAAGTTTTGTATTGGAGTTTTTAGTGATTTTGAGTTTATAGGGCTAAATTGAAAAGAATAAAATTGTGAAGGGCTAAAATGACAAATAAATGAAATGCATGGACACCTATGGCCATGGGGATATTCGCCAAGCTATAAAGGTGGAAAATTTTGCTTATTTGGTGTTTTGTGAAAATTGGACCAAATTGTAAAAATGGGAAATATTAGGGGTAAAATGGTAAATTGCCCATTAGGGTGTTTTGAGACTAAATTGAGATGAAATGAGATTAAATGAGCTAAATTCTAATGTGTTTTAGATCAAGAGCAGAGAAAGACAGAATTAGACCGGGGAAAGATTTAAGGTTCTCGAATAGCCGATTCGCACGGACTATCGACAACCGAGGTAAGTTCTTTAGTTAAAATGTGTCAATAAATTAATTACGAAATTAGTGAATGATGAATGGTAGAAACTTAGAGTATAAATACATGCTATAACCGAATGTGAATATATAGTATTGAAGTGAATTTATTTTGATTAATGCAAGTGAATAGGTAAGCTTTTGAGTAAATTTGTGTTAAAGGTTATTTATAAACTCAATGAATGATAGAATCCGCGTAAATTGGGTGTAAAACTATAAATTGGCCGAATGTGATGATGATAAATTGAATTGATTTTGATACATTTTAACGTAATGTGAATAAATGCATATGGTTTAATTTGTAATGATGAAATGTGAAAAGCATGTAAAAACCATTCGATAATCGGGCTTTATGCCTAGCAAAGCTTCGTGCTGTGACATAATCGGGCTTTATGCCTAGCGCTTGAGCTTCGTTCGGTGACATAATCGGGCTTTATGCCTAGCGTGCTTCGTGTCGGTGACATAATCGGGCTATATGCCTAGCGTGCCTCGTGTCGCGACATAATCGGGCTTTATGCCTAGCGGGCCTCGTGTGGGTGTTATTTACCGGGCTTTTATGCCCAAAGATGCTTGATGCCGGTGTTGTATTTCACGAATTAGAAACCGAAATTTATGTTCAAGGCGAATTAAAGTGATTTATCGAGTTAACGGTTCAGGTGAGTATGTAAAGTAGGAATGAGCTTCTTACTAAATTGAGACAAGGTAAACTAGTGGTTTATTATCAATAGTATGTGTTCTCGGCTTTATTGACGAATGATGTGGTTGTATAATCGATGACATGTTAAAATAATTGATATTTAAGTATATAATTATTTGCACTGTTATTATATGGTGACACTTTGGATTTAAAGAATGGTTTATGAGCAAATATTTTGATCACAATATGTGGACAAAGAGAAACCTTCCTACAAATTCATATTTAGCCACATCAATATGAATTTGAAAGTTTGATAATAAATATGAGTACAAGCCTACAAGTTGAAGTGTAGGAATTTTAAATTATTGATTTTTGAATGTTATATTTTCATGAAATTAGAACTTACTAAGCTAGCAAGCTTATCGTGAAAAATGTTTCCTTTGTTTTATAGATTAGGTACAAGCTACAAGCTCGTCGATCGCTCGGAAAGTCGCCACACTATCAATCTACATTTTGGGTACTCTTTTATTTTGGTTTTAAATGAAGGCATGTATAGGAAGGACTTGGTCCTTGTCTTGATGAAATTCTAAGGTTTTTGTATGTAATGGCCATGCGAATATGGCTAAATTTCTAGTTAAGTTCGTTGTTGTGTTTTTGATGTGTATGTTGGTTCTTGATGGCAAGGTTTATGCTTTCTTAATCAAAGTTTAATCATTTTGTTAAGGAAATGTTTATATACGGAATGAATCCTTGAATTAGGAATGTAGGTAGGTTTGGTTAGAAGCTAGTCTTTCATAAATTAAGACAAAACAACTTGTAGTAACAGCAGTGATGTGAGTTAGAAAAATCACCAAAAATAGGGTATATTGAATTAAAAGGTGAATGAGACATGGAATTAAACCTTATTGTGTCTATTTTTACATGAAAGAAACAGAGTAGGCAAAAGATTTATACATTATGAGATAATTCAGTTTTAGTGAGACCTGCTCTGAATGAATTCGTGAGTCACTGTTCTGTTTTGGAAAAATTGTCATAAATTGTACAAAAATAATTAGGAAGCATGGTTTATATGTGTAGAACCCTTATTGAGTCTATTTTTCATTGGTATAAACTATAACAGTATATGAAATTTGTGCAACGAGATAACTGTATTTATGTAGAGACAGGTCAGAATTTTCAGACACTGTAATAAGGGTAACTTTGATGAATAAACTGTACTAATTGGCCACATGAAAAATTCTGGAAAAATTATGGTGAAATTTTATACGAGTCTAGTTTCAAGGAAAATTTACGGATCTAAATTTCGAGTTTTGTAACTCGAGTTATGGTTGATTTAGTCAGCGTGACGCAGTTGGACAGCTTTAAAAATTTTTACTCCCCGAGTTAATGGTCAAGTCTAGTAATGCCACGTACCCGATTCCGGTAAGGGTTTCGGGTAAGGGGTGTTACATTTGATTAGTATCAGAGCTTACGGTTTAGTCGATTCTAGGACTACCGTGAGCGCGTGTGAGTATAGCTATACATGCCTTTATTATATGTTGATAGTGTGGTGACTTCTGACAGCCTGAATTTTGTTTTATTTAGTAAATGGACACAAATCCTGAAAGAGCAGTAGCCGATGATGGAGAGAGCGTAGCGCCTGACCGTGCCCACGGATCAGCGCCGATAGACTCTCGACCTGTTTCGGGTAGCCACGAAGGAGAGACTAAACAAGCGCTTTATCGATGATGAATGAATGGTTCGCCCAATTCATTCAAAATAACCAAAGCTATACCCCAACCTCCACCCCGAATAATCCATCCCCGATTCCCCCAGCTCCCCCGATGATAGATCCAATGAGATCTAGTAGGCCCCCAATTGACAAAATCCGAAAATTTGGGGCCGAAGATTTCAAAGCTAATGACGATGATGACGCTGAGAGAGCCGAAATGTGGCTCGATAACACTATTCGGTACTTGATGAACTGCCTTGTACTCCTGATGAATGTTTGAAATGTGCTATATCCTTATCGAGGACACCGTGATATCACCGTGGAACACACTAGTATCGCTTGTTCCGAAGAAAAAGTGACATGGGATTTCTTTCGTAATGAATTCGCAAGAAATATATTAGCCAATGATTCATTGATCAAAAACGAAAGGAATTCCTTGAGTCAAACAAGGACGAATGACCGTGACGGAATATGAACGAAAATTTGTCGACTCAAAGAGATATGCTAGAGAGTGTGTTTCTTCCGAAGCTATTATGTGTAAAAGATTTGAAGATGGCCTCAATGAAGATATAAAGATGTTTGTTGGCATTCTTGAAATTCAAGAGTTTGTGACTTTAGTTGAAAGAGCTTGCAAAGTCAAGAGCTCTGGAAAGAGAAAAGAAAGGTCAAATCAAGCTAGAGACATTCGTAAAAGATCTTCTGCAAAGTCTTTCATTCCACGACCAAGAAGCCTAGAGACGACTACACCCGATGCAAAAGCTAATACAGATCCACCTAGACGAGATCGACCTCCTATGAGCTCTCGAGCTACCTCGATAGCCGTTGTTGGTAATGTTCCACAAAATAGAGTTGAGTGTAAGCACTGTGGGAAATGGCACTCGTGGAGTTGTAGATTTCATGATCGGTCTTGCTATAAATGTGGATCATCGATCATTTTATTAGAGAATGCCCGGTTAGCCGAAAGCGAATCGATCCCAGCAGCACTGCCGAGCAACGTGTCAATGCGGGGTAGACCACCCAGATATTCGTGCAATGTAGGTGGTAGTCGAAAAGGAACGAAGAATACTACAGATCGATTCGAGGCTAGAGCTCCGCTAGAGCATATGTCGCACGAGCTAGAGAGGATGTTTCCTCCCCGACGCCATTACCTGACTTTCACTCTTTATGATACTACCGTGATTGCATTAATTGATCCCGGTTCGACTCATTCATATGTGTGTGAAACTTTGAAATTCGGAAGACTCGCTAGTTGAGTCTACCGAGTTTGTGATTCGAGTGTCCAACCCTTTGGGTAGATGTGTACTTGTTAATAAAGTGTGTAGAGATTGCCCGTTGATGATTGGGGATTATTGCTTCCCAAACCGATTTAATGTTGTTGCCCTTTGACGAATTTGATATAATCTTGGGTATGGACTGTTAACTTTACATGAGGCAAGAGGGATTGTAAAAGAAAGCTTATCGATATGAGATGTCGAACGGTGAGACCGCTGTAATTAAATCTCGCGACATAAATGGGTTGCCTACAAAGAATATCTTCAATGTTAGCCCAAAAGTATGTGAGAAAAGGGTGTGAAGCTTATTTGGCCTATGTATTGATAATAAAATGTCCGAGAAACAAATTGAATCAGACGCTTGTATGTGAATACCCCGATGTGTTTCAAGAACTACTCGGCTTACCCTCGCAAGGAGATTGAGTTCGATTGAGTTGGTACTGTGGCGACCCCGATTTCGATAGCTCCGTGCATCGAATGGCGCCATCGAATTAAAAGAATTGAAAGCGCAGCTTGCAAGAGTTGACAGATAAGGGCTTTGCACGACCGAAGTTTCTCTCCTTGGGGTGCACCAAAGATTATTTGTGAAAAGAAGGATGGGACTATGAGAATGTGTATCGATTATCGGCAATTAAATAAGGTGACTATAAAGAATAAGTACCAAGCACTTTGGATTGATGATTTATTTGATCGGTTGAAGGGGGCTTGTTTTTTTGAAAATAGATTTGAGATCGGGTTATTATCGGGCTATGCAGTCGAGAGATACAGATGTGCCAAAGAAAGACTGCTTTCGAACGAGGTACGGACACTATGAGTTTTTGGTTATGCCTTTTGACTCACTAATGCACTCTTTGCTTTTATGGATCCGATGAACCGGATCTTCCGGCGCTTTTGGATCGATTTGTAGTAGTGTTTATTGATGATATACCGATCTACTCCAAAAATGAAGTGGAACACGCTGAGCATTTGAGAGTAGTACTACAAACTTTGAGAAACCAACGGCTTATATGCAAAATTCGGTAAGTGTGAGTTCGATGAAAGAAGTCACTTCTTGGGTCATGTGATTTCGTCGTCGTATTCGGTGGATCCAAATAAAATAGCAAATATACTTGATTGGAAACCACCAAAGAATGTTTCCGAGATCCGGTTTTCTGGCCTTGCGGGATATTATAGACGATTTGTAAAAGGTTTTTCCGTAATAGCTACACCTTTGACGAGACTACTACGTAAAGATGTCAAATTTGAGTGGTCGAAAGGTGTCGGAAAAGTTTCAACAATTGAAAGCCCTTTGACCGAGGCTCCAATATTGACTCACTTTTCTGAATCGGGTAAAGAATTTATCATTTTTAGTGATGCTTCTTTAAATGGGTTGGGTTGTGTTTTAATGCAAGAAGGCAAGGTGATAGCCTACGCTTGAGACAATTGAAGCCGCATGAGAAAAATTATCCAACTCACGATCCGAGTTGGCGTACATTGTGTTTGCATTAAAAATTTGGCGCCACTACTTATTTGGCGAAAAATGTCATGTTTATTCGGATCACAAAAGTTTGAAATATTTGATGACTCGTAAAGACTTAAACTTGAGACAACGCAGATGGTTAGAATTGTTGAAAGACTATGAGTTAGTGATTGACTACCATCCGGGAAAGCTAATGTTGTAGCGGATGCGTTAAGTCGAAAATCATTATTTACACTTCGTGCATTGAATGCACGGGTGGCTATGTCCGATGATGGTTCGATCGTAGTCGAGCTACAAGCAAGACCGATGTTTATTCAAAGCAGATTTGTGATGCACGTAAAGTTGACGAAAAGGTTGATTGCTATTCGAGTCGGTGTGGAAGTGGTACGTAATCGATTTTCGTGATTGATGCAAATGATTGTTTGAATTATAAAGGCCGATTGTGTGTTCCAAAGAACTCGATTTGATACGATGATCCCGTGAGGCCCATGGTGGTCGACTCATCGATACACCCGGTAGTAGCACTAAATGTATATCGATTTGAAGCAATTCTATTGGTGGCCCGGCATGAAACGAGATATATCCGAGTTTGTTTCTAAGTGCTTAATCACAACAAGTAAAAGCCGAGCATCAAGTACCGTCCGGATTACTTCAACCAATCATGATACCCGAATGGAAATGGGATAGAGTTACAATGGACTTTGTATCCGGTCTTCCTATGACACCGAGTAAGAAAGATGCCGTATGGGTTATCGCCGATAGACCGACTAAATCACTCATTTTGTGCCGGTGCGCACCGATTATTCACTTGATAAACTTGCCGAATTGTATGTGTCGCAGATTGTAAGGTTGCACGGTGTGCCGAGTTCCATCATTTCCGATAGGGACCCAAGATTTACATCGCGGTTCTCGAGGAGATTGCAAGATGCTTTAGGTACTAAACTCCATTTTAGTACACCTTCCATCCGCAGATGCATCATCAATCCGAGCGAACTATTTTGATACTTGAGGACATGTTGAGGTGTCAAGCGTTTCGAATTTGAAGGTACGTGGGAACGATACCTACCTTTGGTTGAATTTGCCTATAATAATAGCTTTCAATCAAGTATAAAAATGGCGCCTTATGAAGCCTTATACGGCGAAAATGTCGCACGCCGTTGTATTGACCGAGCTCGGTGAAAATAAGATACACGGGGTTGATTGGATTAAAGAAACCGAATGTAGGTGGTTGTAATTAGAAGTAATTTGAAAGTCGCCGATCGCCAAAAGTCCTATGCCGATTTAAAACGCAAGGACATTGAATTTCGTGTCGGAGATCGGGTGTTCTTGAAAGTTTCTCCTTGGAAGAAAATACTCCGATTCGGTCGAAGGCAAGTTGAGTCCGAGATTTATCGGACCGCACGGGTCATTGAACGTATTGGACCGGTTGCTTATAGATTAAGATTGCCCTCCGAGTTAGAAAGGATACACAATGTATTTCATGTTTCGATGCTTCGCAAATATAGATCGGATCCGTCCCATGTGATTTCACCATCAGAGATTGAAATTAGATCTGATTTGACATATGATGAGGAACCGATCCGCATCTTAGCCCGGAGATAAAAAGAGTTGAGAAATAAAAGAATTCCATTAGTAAAAGTTTTATGGAATCGCCACGGGGTTGAAGAGGCTACGTGGGAGATCTCAAGAGTCAATGAGGCAACAATATCCGAACTTATTTAACGGTAAGATTTTCGGGACGAAAATCCTTAAGGGGGAGAGTTGTAATGCATCAATTTTGACCCAAATCTAATGAAAGTGTTTCGGGACCATGAATCCGAGCTTGAGAGATATATTTTTTTATATTATATTTTGTGTTAGTTGCATGTGATTTAGTGAGTGTGAAAATTTCAGAGAAAAAAATTTAATCGCTTAAGTGCTCAATTTGATAAAAAGGATTAAATCGAGAAAACGCGAAAGTTTCATGCTAAAGTGAAAGGTACTAATTTGAGTGTGGCTTTTTAAGTGGGTGTACCAAAAGGGCAATTAGCCCATTAACCTTATTAAGGGACGGCAATGGGCCTTTAAAAGTCCAAATTATATGTTAATTTAATTTAGTATATGGTTATATTAATGTATTGAATTAATGTTAATAATATATATGTTTGTTTTAACATAAAATAAAAAGGTTAAGTGGGAAGAAAGAGAACTTCACTTGTTCTTCTTCCTTGGCCGAATATAGGAGCTAGAAACTCCATTTTTAAAGCTTGAATTTCGCACTTAGGGGCTCAATTAAAGGTATGTGTTTGTTTAGTTTTTTTGAAATTTTTGCATTTTTGGAATGTTTACTTTAAATCCTATACAACCCATGTTTAAATTTTTGAAAATATTATGTATATAAGATTCGGCCATTGACTTGTTTGGGTAGTTTTGATGTTTGATGGTTTTAAATTGAATGTATGTTAAGGATTTACAAGTTTTGTATTGGAGTTTTTAGTGATTTTGAGTTTATAGGGCTAAATTGAAAAGAATAAAATTGTGAAGGGCTAAAATGACAAATAAATGAAATGCATGGACACCTATGGCCATGGGGGATATTCGCCAAGCTATAAAGGTGGAAAATTTTGCTTATTTGGTGTTTTGTGAAAATTGGACCAAATTGTAAAATGGGAAATATTAGGGGTAAAATGGTAAATTGCCCATTAGGGTGTTTTGAGACTAAATTGAGATGAAATGAGATTAAATGAGCTAAATTCTAATGTGTTTTAGATCAAGAGCAGAGAAAGACAGAATTAGACCTGAAAGATTTAAGGTTCTCGAATAGCCGATTCGCACGGACTATCGACAACCGAGGTAAGTTCTTTAGTTAAAATGTGTCAATAAATTAATTACGAAATTAGTGAATGATGAATGGTAGAAACTTAGAGTATAAATACATGCTATAACCGAATGTGAATATATAGTATTGAAGTGAATTTATTTTGATTAATGCAAGTGAATAGGTAAGCTTTTGAGCTAATTTGTGTTAAAGGTTATTTATAAACTCAATGAATGATAGAATCACGTAAATTGGGTGTAAAACTATAAATTGGCCGAATGTGATGATGATAAATTGAATTGATTTTGATACATTTTAACGTAATGTGAATAAATGCATATGGTTTAATTTGTAATGTTGAAATGTGAAAAGCATGTAAAACCATTCGATAATCGGGCTTTATGCCTAGCAGTGCTTCGCGTCGGGTGACATAATCGGGCTTTATGCCTAGCAGCGTGCTTCGTGCCGGTGACATAATCGGGCTTTATGCCTAGCGTGCTTCGCTTCCGTGACATAATCGGGCTATATGCCTAGCGTGCCTCGTGTCGCCGTGACATAATCGGGCTTTATGCCTAGCGTGCCTCGTCGGTGTTATTTACCGGCTTTTATGCTCAGCAGCTTGATGCCGTGTTGTATTTCACGAATTAGAAACCGAAATTTATGTTCAAGGCGAATTAAAGTGATTTATCGAGTTAACGGTTCAGGTGAGTATGTAAAGTAGGAATGAGCTTCTTACTAAATTGAGACAAGGTAAACTAGTGGTTTATTATCAATAGTATGTGTTCTCGGCTTTATTGACGAATGATGTGGTTGTATAATCGATGACATGTTAAAATAATTGATATTTAAGTATATAATTATTTGCACTGTTATTATATGGTGACACTTTGGATTTAAAGAATGGTTTATGAGCAAATATTTTGATCACAATATGTGGACAAAGAGAAACCTTCCTACAAATTCATATTTAGCCACATCAATATGAATTTGAAAGTTTGATAATAAATATGAGTACAAGCCTACAAGTTGAAGTGTAGGAATTTTAAATTATTGATTTTTGAATGTTATATTTTCATGAAATTAGAACTTACTAAGCTAGCAAGCTTATCGTGAAAAATGTTTCCTTTGTTTTATAGATTAGGTACAAGCTACAAGCTCGCCGATCGTTCGAAAGTCGCCACACTATCAATCTACATTTTGGGTACTCTTTTATTTTGGTTTTAAATGAAGGCATGTATAGGAAGGACTTGGTCCTTGTCTTGATGAAATTCTAAGGTTTTTGTATGTAATGGCCATGCGAATATGGCTAAATTTCTAGTTAAGTTCGTTGTTGTGTTTTTGATGTGTATGTTGGTTCTTGATGGCAAGGTTTATGCTTTCTTAATCAAAGTTTAATCATTTTGTTAAGGAAATGTTTATATACGGAATGAATCCTTGAATTAGGAATGTAGGTAGGTTTGGTTAGAAGCTAGTCTTTCATAAATTGCGACAAAACAACTTGTAGTAACAGCAGTGATGTGAGTTAGAAAAATCACCAAAAATAGGGTATATTGAATTAAAAGGTGAATGAGACATGGAATTAAACCTTATTGTGTCTATTTTTACATGAAAGAAACAGAGTAGGCAAAAGATTTATACATTATGAGATAATTCAGTTTTAGTGAGACCTGCTCTGAATGAATTCGTGAGTCACTGTTCTGTTTTGGAAAAATTGTCATAAATTGTAAAAAATAATTAGGAAGCATGGTTTATATGTGTAGAACCCTTATTGAGTCTATTTTTCATTGGTATAAACTATAACAGTATATGAAATTTGTGCAACGAGATAACTGTATTTATGTAGAGACAGGTCAGAATTTTCAGACACTGTAATAAGGGTAACTTTGATGAATAAACTGTACTAATTGGCCACATGAAAAATTCTGGAAAAATTATGGTGAAATGTTATACGAGTCTAGTTTCAAGGAAAATTTACGGATCTAAATTTTGAGTTTTGTAACTCGAGTTATGGTTGATTTAGTCAGCGTGACGCAGTTGGACAGCTTTAAAAATTTTTACTCCCCGAGTTAATGGTCAAGTCTAGTAATGCCACGTACCCGATTCCGGTAAGGGTTTCGGGTAAGGGGTGTTAGAAATGCGGTGACCTAAGACCACAATTTGGAGTGTAGCGGAAGGAGGGTCGACTTAGTAGTCCCCACGGTGTACAGGTTGGTACGGGGGAGTGTAGCGGATGGCTTATTAGGTTTGGGTTTGGGAATGCATCATAATTTGTATGCTATGATATGAATGCGTAACATTTGTATGCCTGATTCTATTTTGATTTAGTGTTTGTGTACACATTGAGTCTGTTTGACTCACCCCGTTGGGGAATATTTTTTAGGTGATGATCAGTGATGGACCGGGACGGCAGAACTTGTGGTGGCCATGCTCAACATGAAGTTTTTATTTTGTGAACTACTATTTCTATTGAAGTACTTGAATTACTTGGAAATTATTTGATGTAATAAGGCCATAAGGCCATAGTTGGATTGTTTTCCATTTATTTATATTTATTATGATTATGAGTTTTACCTATTAAAGTTTAAGTAAAATTTTTAATATAAAGAATTGAATTGCTTTTCAACACAAGCCCAACCTAAAACAATTTTTTCAAAATCGCACAAGTTTTCTCTAGGTAACGAAAGAATTTTGAAACTGGTTTACTTGAGGAACATACCAAATCTGGGCAAATCTCGTGGGCCGGGTTTGGGGTGTTTCAAATGTACCTATTCGGCTAGCCTTAGGTTTTTCCTATAAATACTTTGTTATTTGCTGTTTGTAAGGACTTTTGCTTCTTGAATGAATTTTTTGTTATTTGTGAGGTTTTTATCTCTCAAACTTCGTCCGAGACTCAGCTTGACTTATCTGCTAGTCAGTAGTGTCAACCTGATTCTTCTTTCGAACTTATACTCTTGTAGTGTGGCGTTCACCTATCCATATACCTTTGGTTCTTACCTTGCTAGGTAACGGGTCAAGGTCCCCTATCTTCCTTCATCGAACCACCTTAAGTCATATAAGCCCGGGTCAGCACTCTTCTTAGTGTTGGTTTGTTCTTGACACTTAAGTTCATTTTTCCATCCCACCTAAGCTATCACTTAACCAATTCCATCCTTTGATAGTCGAACCCATAACAACAATTACTTAGCTATTTTTGAGCCTATTCTTAATACCTATTCCATACTTAGCCGAATACACACATTGCTTGCAATTGGAACGATACTTCTTTGTTTGACGATCGGGCACTAAAATGACTCGGGTTATCCAACGACGATGAGATCGTATCATTTGGTATCAGAGCTTGCAAAAATGAGAAGTACAGACGTTCAGAGCAATCTCGGAGTAGGTTCGTGAAAAAAAATTATTCAAAAAAAATTTGAAAGAAAATTGTATTAAAGTATTCTACTTGTAATCATCTTTGTGCAATTGAAAAAGAAAAAAAATAAAAAAATTCGAAATTATAAAAAAAAAAGTGTTGAAAATATACGTTCATCTTCTTGTAATCCCGATCAAGTAAGTTCCTTCCTACTATCATCAACTACCCTACACGCCCCACTCAAAACCAACTTTGTTTTCTTTCAACCTACCCAACACGTAAAAATCAATACCATTGCAAACCGTTTGAAACCGACCCATAGACTACGATTAAGTCTAAAAGAGTCTCTTACGAAGTCACGAGAGAAGAAAAGAGTGGAAAAAGGCGCGAGTGTGTGAGCACATTAGAGAGAAGAAAAAGCCTTTAACGAGTGAAAACATGAGTGTGAGTGTCATCTATTCTTTCTTTCTGAGTGAACGTGAGGTGTAACAGCCCGATTTAGACCCTAGTCAGAATAGTGGTTTCGAGACCACAAATTTGAGGTCAAAAAAATATTTTAATATTATTTTTTGTGTTTACAATATGTGATTGAGCATGTGTGGAAATTCTGTGTGGAACTTTTATCGTTTGTGAGTCGAATTGAGAAAAAGGACCTAATCGCATAAAATGCAAAAGCTGTGTGCTGATTGTTTAAGTGCTACATTGCTAATGTCTTTATAATATGGAGTCCTTAAATTGAAATTTTACCCTTGGGAGCATGCATGGACGGTAATGGATATAAATTACTGGAATTTTAATGTTAATATTAGGGATATAATGGTAAATAGTATATTAAAGTTAATATAATTAAAACAAAACATTTGATGGCCATTTTATCATCTTATTCCACCGAAATTAGAAAAGAAAAGAGGGTTTATGAGCTTTGAAGGTTTCGACAAGCTCAAGCTTCAATTGGTATGTGTTTTTTACTCAGTTTTACATGATTTCTACGTTTTTGTGATCGTTGCTTGGTGTTATAGCTAGCCCATGTTTTAATTTTAGAATTTGATGATGATTTTGATATTTTCCATTGATGCATATTTGAGTTTTGTGATAGTTGTTGGTGAAATATGAAAGTTTGGTGTTGGGTTAACATATTTTGTCTTTGAATTTTTTATGAAATTAGCTATTTTGGGCTAAATTGTGAAAATGAGAAATTAGAGGACTAAAATGTGAAATAAATGAAATATATGGGCTTGTATGAGTATAAGGAGAATTCGGCTAGGCATATGTGAAGTGAAATTTTGTGTATTTGGTGATTTTTTTGAAATAGGGACTAAAGTGTCGAAATGTGAAAATGTGAGGGTTATTTTGTAAAATGCCCTAAATATGTGTGTTTGGACTAAATTGAATGATTTGGTAATTGAATGAGCTAAATTTGAATATGTATAGATCAAGAAAAGAGGGATTTGGATCGAAATCGAGGCAAAGATAAAGTGCTCGATTAATCGACTCGTTTTGTTACTTTGACATCCGAGGTAAGTTTGGATATAATACGAGTTGTTAAATTTACATCTATGAATCATGAAATGAATGAATATCTAGTTATTGAATTAGATTTGATATACATGGAATTGAGAAATGTGGCACTAAGTGTGCGTAATTAGAATCGAGACAGAGGTGAATAGCACTGTGTGTGCGAAGTAATGAAAGCCTCAACTTTATTGACTGGCACTGTGTGTGCGATATCGAGATAAATTCGGTTCTATGTAAAGGTAATAAGTGTGCGATGATATTTAAGCTTCGGTTATGAATTTGGAACTAAGTGTGCGAATAGATTTAACGAATAACAATGGTTGATCGAAATGATGTGTTGAGCATTTAGTAGCATGAATGGTCAATAACTAAGTGTTAGCTAAGGTACGTACGGAACCTTTGTGGTTGATGGAATTATGAATGGATATATAGATGGTTGAGTAAGCATATTAGTTATGGATGATATGGTACATATAGTTATGAGTTGATCTATGTGATGGATTAATTTGTACATTGTAGTTGAAACATTAAGTTAAGTGTATTGTATTACAAACTTACTAAGATTTAATGCTTACTGTGTGAAGTTTTCTCTGTTTACAGTGTCTTTAAAGTTAGCTCGGATCTGGGGATCACCAGCGACTCAATCACACTATTGGCTATCTATTTGGTACTTTTAGGAGATGTATATATTTGAATATGACATGTATAGGCTAGTAGATATGGTATATTTTGAGATGTTTGGATCTTGCCATGTGATATGGCAAGATAAGTTAATGAATTTGGTATATGCTTTGGGTTTGAATGAAGGATTATCAAGATGTGTATGTGTGTCCTAAGTGAATGATCTTATAATATGTTTTGGTAATATGGAGATGAAATGTTTATGCTATGATTTGGTTGAGATTAAATGGTGCATGAATTACATGTTTTGATATGTAGTTGATAATTTGGATTAGTATGTAAGATGGAATTGTAAAGGATGATGATTGATGCTGTAACAGCCCGATTTAGGGGCTAGTCGGAACAGTGATCTCGAAATCACTAATTCGAGGTTAGATAAAATTATTTCCATGTTATGTTATGTGTTATAACATGTTTATAAGGATGCATGAAAATTTTGGTGCCTTAATTTTAGCGATTTCTAGCTTAATTGCGAAAAGGACTAAATCGCATAAAGTGCGAAAGTTCCATTTTTTTGCTAAAGGTGCCAAGTAGCTATGGATTATAAATTGGAGGTACCAAATGTGCAATTTGGCCTTGTTAAGTGAGTTGGCCGGTCAAGGATAGCTAAGGGGACAAGAGCATTAAATGTGGTCATGTTAGGTGACTAAAAAGAAATAAAATAAGATGAAATAAGCAAAAAGCTATCATCTTTTTATTTCTTCTCTTCTTCCACCAAAAATAGCAGGCATGGGAGAGGTTTGAAAGCTTAAAATTTTAGTAAGCAATTCTCCTCACAAATCAAAGAAATCGAGTTTCGGACCTAGAACGGGTGAAAAAGAAAAGTGGGCAAAAAGTCCCTTTCGGCCCTTTCGACATCGAGGTTAGTTCACGTGCGATTGTTGCAACTATGTACGAGTTAATTTAATATTCTAATGTTGTATGGAAAGTAGATTTACACTATGAATGTATGAAATATCTTTGATGAGATGTCAAGAGGATTGAATTTAAGAGTAATGGAAAATGTATATAGAATGATATGATGATGGTTAAAGTTTCGAGTAAGACCATATTGGAATATGGCCTCGGTGTAAGAGTTCGTATAACACCATGTGAAGGACATGGTATCAATATGTTAATATGTGTAAGACCCTATTGAGGTATGATGTCAATGAGAACTATGTGTATGAGACTCAAGAGAGTTAGTTAACAATTTGAATGTAGGTGGTTGTACCACGAGAAGTACAAGTAAGTGTTAGAACTGAATTGAGATGAATTGATTATATAATTAACCCCTAGTGGGATATGTGTTATTAATGCACCTTAGTTGCATGAGATAGATTTATTGATGTACTGTGTGAATGCGAATGAGTATCGTAGAAAGTTAAGTAAGAATAGAAGTATGTGAGGATGTTCTCTGATGAACATTTGAAATAGAGATATACTTGTGGATTATTATCCATGAATGTAAAATAACGGTGCGCTATGTGCGATATCACCTTATTGATGGTAGTGATGGGTTGTATGCGATACCATCAATTATATTAATATTGGTGGGCTATTTGCGTTACCACCTGATTAATTAGTAATCGATGGGCTATGTGTGATACCATCGCTTATAATGATTGGTAGGCTGAGCGCGATACCACCCTATTAGAGATTCAATGGTGGGCTAACTGCGAAACCACCGAGAGGTTAGTAGTATGAGTAGCTTATTGAAAATGCTTGGTGTGTTGTTTTATGTGATTACATGATAATCAGTGCAGGAATGTGTGCTATTTATTACGAGCAGTTGGCTAGTTGTGTGGTATGTATGTGGTAAGAGATAGATTGAGTAAGCTTCCAGAGTGGTTAAATTACCATGAGTTAAGGAGAAAAATTCAGTATAATACCTTGTGGTTATGTGCATCCAATGAATGTCGGTATTTGTCAGTTTATGTAGATGAACTTACTAAGCATTATTGCTTACTCCTTTCATTTTTCCATCTCTTATAGGTTATTTTAACTAGCTCGGGTTGGAGGCCGCCGGAGATGTTTTCACACTATCGAGTAGACTCCTGGTATGGTGTTTCAAGTTCTATCGGGTCATGGCATGTATAGGGATTCTTGTAAAGTTGATGAAGTCTAATTGTTGTAGCCAAATTGTGTTGGCCTAAGAGAATTTATAGTATGGTTGTGTATAGCCATTGATGATGGCTTAAGTTGTTTGTAAATGTGGTGGGAATAATTCTCCCAAGTGTATGGGAGGAAAACTTTACTTCCATGAACCAAATGTGTTAATTCATGTGTTCTAATTGATGATTTGAGATTTTATTGAATTGGTATATGAATGTATGAAAATGAGAGTAGAAAAAGGCTTGGTAGATAGACTCTAAGTGCCCACATGGATAGACACACGGGCGTGTGTCTAGGTCATGTATACCCTGCACCTTTGTTCCATAAGTCAGGATAGGCCACGGGTTAATCCCACGGCCGTATGTTGAGGTCGTCCATGAAACACGGTTAGGAAACGGGCGTGTGCCCCAGGTCGTGTAAGCAAGTCAGTATATCAAGGTACAGCACACGGTCTAAGTCCACGGGCGTGTTTAGACCGTGTGTAATTAGTCTGTGTCGACTACGGGTGGAAGACACGGGCATGTTTAAGAGTACACGGGCGTGTCCTAAGTCCACGGGCGTGTGGACCCTGTTTCGAGTAAAAGTTTCCCGTTGAGTTCCGAAAGTTTTTGAACATGAGTTCAAAGCCTCATAGGCCCATGAGATGTATAAGTTTATTAAGAAAGAGAATTTTTTAATTCGGAACGAAATTTTTTAGCCCGTAAGTACATGTTTAAGAAAGTTCAAGCATAGTAATGTCTCGTATCCGGTCTTAGCCTCAGACTCGGGTATGGGGTGTTACATTTAGTGGTATCAGAGCATGGTTTAGTTGGTTCTCGGACTAACCTAGCACGAGTAAGAGTCTAGCTATACATGCCATATGTGGACCGTGATAGTGTGATGTCTCCCGGCTCTAACGAAATTATTTTGTTAAGACAGAGATGATTACTAATCGAGCTAATTTCAGTAAGTTTGTATGATTTCTAAGCTCTATGATTTCTATTATTGAATTGCTTTGTATAATGTATATTATTTTGATGGAATGCTTAATGCTATGTTAAATAAAGAAATCAATGAGATTAAGTATGAGCAAGTCCCGATTGAAGATGAATTTCCCATGATACTCGATCCACCACATGAGATAAGAAAGTCCGTATAAGACCAAGCCAAGGCATGGCATCGGCAATCAAGCAGAGTTATCATGTAAGTCCAAGGCAAGCTTGGCATTGAACTAAGTTATCATGTAAGTCCAAGGCAAGCTTGGCATTGAACAAAGTTATCATGTAAGTCCAAGGCAAGCTTGGCATTGAACAGTTGTCATGTAAGTCCAAGACAAGTCTTGGCATTGAAAAGCTATCAAGAGAAAGAAATTTCATGTAAGTCCCAGCCAAGGCTCGGCATTGACCAGCTCACGAGTAAAGACTTCGTATAAGTCCATGTCAAGTCATGGCCTCGAAACCAAGATGATAAATTCCATGTAAGACCGTATCTAGGATATGGCTTTGGCATCAAGTTACGTGGGACAAGATTTAGTATCCTCGGTTATTTGCAAAAATTCATCGGGCAAAATGAGTAAAGTTAAAATTAGATGACAAGAAAGCTAAGTAACCAAAGCTATTATCAAGTTGAAATTGAGTATTATTTATGTTATGAATGATGAATTAGAGATCATGATTATCGTATTAAAGTAGGCTAATCAATGTGATCAAGTGATACAGGTACCTTGTTTACCTTACAAACATGAGACTACTAAGTACCATGATGTATGTGAGAAGCAGTAAGAGTAAGTAAGCATTTGAGATTTGTGATGCCATTGTTTATGATAAATATGTCCACATGGTTAAATCTCACGTGTGATCAAGTAAAGTAGAGAAGGTATAATGTTTCGCCTTATGACCACATATAAAGTCACACATATTATAGTGTGAGAGTTAAAACTGAAAAGTTTGACTAAGTAGAATACAAGAGATGAGTACGGTCGTTCAATTATAAAATGATGAATAAGACCATGGTTGGACCATGGCGGTATATGTGATCCCATATAAGACCATGTCTGGGGCATGGCATTGACATCGACACATGATTCCGTGTAAGACGATATCTGGGATATGGCATCGGCATCGATATGAGTTTCCATGTAAGACCGTATCTGGGATATGGCATTGGTGTTGATATGAGATTTCGTGTAAGACCATAGCGAGGCTATGGCATCCTGATGACATGTAAAGCAATAGCTGGGCTATGATGTTGTGATACGAGTAAGACCATAGTTGGACTATGGCAATCAAGTAAACGACGTACTCCAAACCCGTAAGACATTCTCTAGAATGATAAGAAATAGTAAGAGGAATTAGAGTTAAATGTTGAGTACTCAAGTAGACCTTAATGTGAAACTTGAGTAAGTGAAGTCACAGTTCGAAAGTATAAGTGATAGAAAAAAATGTAGTGTGATAAATATGAAAACTCACTTGAGGCGAGTTGTGTGACTATGATGGTATTTCATTGACAATGTGTAGTAAATCATATGTATGTAGTCACGGGAGTTAGGCTAAGGGACTTTGCAACCTCACTCCCTTGCCACTGTTGAATTATGATGAGATGTTATGAGAGTTAAGTTGAGTAAGTTTACATTGGATTAATGCAATAATTATGCTAGCATGATTAAGAATGCCTTGTATCACATCGATGCATAATACTCTACTAAATAGAGTAACTGTTGTTGAACATGAGGTTGAAGTCCTAGAGGACTAAAATGATGGGGCTATCATCGAGATATGAGATAGACAAGGTCCCGTATAAGACCATGATCGGGACATGGCCTGGGCATCGAGTTGAGAGTCTGTATAAGACCATATCCAGAATATGGCATTGATACCTGACGAGGAAGTCCATATAAGACCTTATCTGGGATACGGTATTGGCGTTTAGAGGTGACTCCATATAAGGCCCTCTCGGGAATGTGGCATTGGTCTTGTACCTACATGAATGACGATGAATATGCATCTTTGATTATCCCTAGTGATCAATGGGACAGGTAGATGTGTTAGAAGTAGAAATGAGATTAGTACTAAAGTCATATGAAGGAGTGAATGCCGATATTCGTGATTGAATCACGAAGAAATGAGTACGATGTGTGGCACGGTATGTGCTAAATAAATGGCAAGTTTGAGTAAGTTGGCTCAAAGCCTGTAATTGTGCATGGTTAGTTGATGCCATGGATGGAATATAATAATCTCCTTGAGTATTATGTATAAGTATCTGTTGCCTTTCAGGGCTGATGTAATTGTTCTTTTCATAAACCGTGATTGTATGAGAATGGTAGCTGATGGTAAGAATAAGAAAAACGGTTGTCGATTTAGTTATTTGAAATCGACATTCCCTTATCTCCTAGTAATCCCATTTGGATACTTTGAGGAGGAAGTTAGTGATGATTCTAGTATGAGAAGTGAAATCACAAGTTTCACGTTGTATGATGAGTTTTCGAGTAAGCTGAATAGAGTTAATGAATTCGATCGAGATGTCCCTACTATCATGAGATATGATGTTAGTAAAGGTTTTAGATTAGCACAGCAAGAGAAACTCATATGAGAGTGTGCTAGAAATATGTTCTCAGTGTGGAGAAAAGAGTAGATTAATATGTTGAGATATGATTCAAGTTCTGTGTATATTCATGCATGAATCAATAAAGAGAATAAAATCCTGTGTGTACGTGAGTAGGAGCTATTAATTGAAAGTTCTAATACTCGAGTTCACCTGAATCGAGAAAAAGAGTTGATAGGTTGGTGATCCGTAGACAATCACTTTTGTGTCTCATTGTGAGTTAAATGTTAGGAAATGATTCATGGACAAACCGATATGTGCCTTTTGAATTTTGATGAGTTAGAGAATCTTATGTCACAGAGGATTTTGAAAATGAAATAGTGAAAACGGCTTGAACTATTACAATGGCGAATATAGTTATTGTAATACTTATCAGATAGTAGACATAATACAAGTGTCTAAATGAAGATCCATTTCAAGCAATGCGAGTTAGTTACTCGGTTGATCTTAGTTGGATAAGTTTTCAGTTGCTGATGCTTTCTCGAGATAAAATTTGAATTGATGAGGAATCCAGAACTTATATAGAAGTTTTGGTATGAGATTTAGTAATTGCATATCTATTAAAGCAAGAATAAGGAAATACAGTTATGTGCATAAACGTTTTGAAAATAGAGTACATTTCGCAGTATGATTGAGATTATGGTCAGAAGTAGTTGACCACTAAAAGCTGAGTCTTCAAAGCGTACAAGTCAAGACTACTACAGTCGGTGAATTCTTTAATAAGAAAGTGAGATAAAACCTTATGGATTTCAAAATTAGTTTGACAAAATTCCCAAAGAGGGGGAATGTCATTCGAATTGTAGTGAATCAACCAGTAAAGATCCGAATGATCATTTAGACATGTACAGAGTTCCAAATTAGTGGATTTCTGGATATAGTATATGCCCCAGAGAAAGAATAACCTAGGTCTCAAGTTACAATTCTACCTTATGTATCACAGCTTAAGAATTATTGGCAAGAGAAACTTGAGGATAAGAGGATTTGCGATTTTGAAAGGTAGATGGAAACGATTTAAGAATGTTGATAGCAACTCCACCTGATAAGATTTTCGGGGACGAAAATCCCTAAGGGGGGAGAATTGTAACAGCCTAATTTAGGGGCTAGTCAGAACAGTGATCTCGGAATCACTAATTCGAGGTTAGAGAAAATTATTTCCATGTTATGTTATGTGTTATAACATGTTTATAAGGATGCATGAAAATTTTGGTGCCTTAATTTTAGCGATTTCTAGCTTAATTGCGAAAAAGGACTAAATCGCATAAAGTGCGAAAGTTCCATTTTATTTTCTAAAGGTGCCAAGTAGCTATGGATTATAAATTGGAGGTCCCAAATGTGCAATTCGGCCTTGTTAAGTGAGTTGGCCGGTCAAGGATAGCTAAGGGGACAAGAGCATTAAATGTGGTCATGTTAGGTGACTAAAAAGAAATAAAATAAGATGAAATAAGCAAAAAGCTATCATCTTTTTATTTCTTCTCTTCTTCCACCGAAAATAGCAGGCATGGGAGGGGTTATAAAGCTTAAAATTTCAGCAAGAAATTCTCCTCACAAATCAAAGAAATTGAGTTTCAGACCTAGAACGGGTGAAAAAGAAAAGTGGGCAAAAAGTCCCTTTCGGCCCTTTCGACATCGAGGTAAGTTCATGTGCGATTGTTGCAACTATGTACGAGTTAATTTAATATTCCAATGTTGTATGGAAAGTAGATTTACACTATGAATGTATGAAATATCTTTGATGAGATGTCAAGAGGATTGAATTTAAGAGTAATGGAAAATGTATATAGAATGATATGATGATGGTTAAAGTTTCGAGTAAGACCATATTGGAATATGGCCTCGGTGTAAGAGTTCGTATAAGACCATGTCAAGGACATGGTATCGATATGTTAATATGTGTAAGACCCTATTGAGGTATGATGTCAATGAGAACTATGTGTATGAGACTCAAGAGAGTTAGTTAACAATTTGAATGTAGGTGGTTGTACCACGAGAAGTACAAGTAAGTGTTAGAACTGAATTGAGATGAATTGATTATATAATGAACCCCTAGTGGGATATGTGTTATTAATGCACCTTAGTTGCATGAGATAGATTTATTGATGTACTGTGTGAATGCGAATGAGTATCGTAGAAAGTTAAGTAAGAATAGAAGTATGTGAGGATGTTCTCTGATGAACATTTGAAATAGAGATATACTTGTGGATTACTATCCATGAATGTAAAATAACGGTGAGCTATGTGCGATATCACCTTATTGATGGTAGTGATGGGCTATGTACGATACCATCAATTATATTAATATCGGTGGGCTATGTGCGTTACCACCTGATTAATTAGTAATCGATGGGCTGTGTGTGATACCATCGCTTATAAATGATTGGTGGGCTGAGTGCGATACCACCCTATTAGAGATTCAATGGTGGGCTAAGTGCGAAACCACCGAGAGATTAGTAGTATGAGTAGCTTATTGAAAATGCTTGGTGTGTTGTTTTATGTGATTACATGACAATCGATGCGCAGAATGTGTGCTATTTAACACGAGCGGTTGGCTAGTGGCGTGGTATGTATGTGGTAAGAGATAGATTGAGTAAGCTTCCAGAGTGGTTAAATTACCATGAGTTAAGGAGAAAAATTCAGTATAATACCTTGTGGTTATGTGCATCCAATGAATGTCAGTATTTGTCAGTTTATGTAGATGAACTTACTAAGCATTATTGCTTACTCCTTTCCTTTTTCCATCTCTTATTTGTTATTTTAACTAGCTCGGGTTGGAGGCCACCAGAGATGTTTTCACACTATCGAGTAGACTCCTGGTATGGTGTTTCAAGTTCTATCGGGTCATGGCATGTATAGGGATTCTTGTAAAGTTGATGAAGTCTAATTGTTGTAGCCAAATTGTGTTGGCCTAAGAGAATTTATAGTATGGTTGTGTATAGCCATTGATGATGGCTTAAGTTGTTTGTAAATGTTGTGGGAATAATTCTCCCAAGTGTATGGGAGGAAAACTTTACTTCCATGAACCAAATGTGTTAATTCATGTGTTCTAATTGATGATTTGAGATTTTATTGAATTGGTATATGAATGTATGCAAATGAGAGTAGAAAAAGGCTTGGTAGATAGCCTCTAAGTGCCCACACGAATAGACACACGGGCGTGTGTCTAGGCCGTGTGTACCCTGCACCTTTGCTCCATAAGTCAGGATAGGCCACGGGTTAATCCCACGGCCGTATGTTGAGGTCGTACATGAAACACGGTTAGGAAACAGGCGTGTGCCCTAGGCCGTGTAAGCAAGTCAGTATATCAAGGTACAACACACGGTCTAAGTCCACGGGCGTGTTCAGACCGTGTGTAATTAGTCAGTGTCGACCACGGGTGGAAGACACAGGCATGTCTAAGAGTACACGGGCGTGTCCTAAGTCCACAGGCGTGTGGATCCTGTTTCGAGTAAAAGTTTCCCGTTGAGTTCTGAAAGTTTCCGAACATGAGTTCAAAGCCTCGTAGGCCCATGAGATGTATAAGTTTATTCAGAAAGAGAAGTTTTTAATTCGGAACGAAATTTTTTAGGCCGTAAGTACATGTTTAAGAAAGTTCAAGCATAGTAATGTCTCGTATCCGGTCTTAGCCTCAGACTCGGGTATGGGGTGTTACAGATGCTTTTAAGAGATTCAATTTAAGTATGTTTTGGTATGTTTGAATGCAAATTAAGATATGAAATGGTATTGATTATTGGATGTAGGTATGACCCAAGTGTGGGTGGCAAATTTGGCCTTGCAAATGGCCTATAATTGCCCACACGGTTGAGCACACGGGCGTGTGGCTCGACCATGTCATTCGAGTTTGCAAATTGAAACAAGTCAGGCTTGACCACGGACTGGACACACGAGCGTGTGACTGGCCGTGTGATGCAAGTTAGGCTCGACCACAGGTGAGGCACACGGGCGAGTCTCAGGCTGTGTGGACAAGTCAGTATGTATGCCTTGTTTTGGCACGGCTTGGACACATGGGCATGTCCGAGGCCGTGTGAGGCACACGGCCTACCCACACGGGCGTGTGGCCTCTGTAGCTTTGAAAAATGATTGATTTTCAGAAATTTTTGTATGTGTTTGGTTTAGTCCCGACCCATTTCTAACATGTGTTTAAGGTCTCATAGACCTCATTAAGGGACTATATGTGTATAATTTGTTATGTTTGAATGATGATATACTTTGTGTTGTAAGATGTTAGTAAATGTTTCAGATTGATCGGTAATGCTTCCTAACCCTAGACCGGCGACAGTTTCGGGCTAGGGGTGTTACATGAGGTTTTGTGGTAAGGTTCTTATTTTTCTATGTCTAGAAGTCCCGAATGAAATATGGCGAAAAGACCCGAACGACGTTCCCTTAGAAATGTAGCACCCGGAGGAGGAGGAGTACCGAATTTAAATCTCTAAGCTCTATTGTGCGAAGTCGAGCGCCTGCTCGATCGAAAACTTGAGCATATCCAAGAAAGGCTAGATCAAGTTGAGGAGAGGGGCCAACATGAAAGGACTCCTCAAATTCCACAGAGAGAACGAGGCCACCAAGGCTCAACGAAGACGATCTTTATGACTCTTGCAATGCCGAAAGTGACCAAGGTTCCAACCAAAGTGAACGACGGAGAGGGCCAAGGGACCGAGGCCAAAGAGAGCATGGGCGAGTGGATGATGACTTAAAGAATATCAAGCTTTCTATTCCACTGTTCCAAGGCAAATCAGATCTGGAGGCCTACCTCAAGTGGGAGAAGAAGATTAAATTTGTTTTTGAATGCCATAATTATTCTGAGACCAAGAAGGTGAAGCTGGCAGCAATTGAATTTTCTAACTACGCCATGATTTGGTGGGACCAACTCACCACAAGCCGAAGAAGGAACGGAGAATGACCAATATCTACTTGGGCCGAGATGAAGTGTAACATCCTTAAATCGGGGTCTCTGCATTTTGCTTGTGTTGCATGTGATGAATTATTTATAATGTTGATTTAACATGTTTTGGGGTCTAGTTATAACCCTAGGTTAGGCCTGAGTTAGGGCTAAGGAAATCATTGTTTGCACTATGTGCTTTGACTGCTCAGTTAGATCTGTCTGATGATAGTTCAGTGATAGCTAAATTTAATGCAAAACTGTTGTTTTTACAACAGATATGTGATGCTCAGAAAGTTGATAATAAATTATTGACGAAATGAACTCAGTGTGGTTTGAACTCTGATTTTGAACTTAGTGTGGATGATATTGATTGTTTGAGATTTCGAGATCAAATTTGTGTTCCGAGAAACTTTGAGTTAGTTTGGTTGATTTTGAATGAAGCACATAACAGTCGTCTATCTGTTCATCCGGGAAGTACAAAGATGTACCATGATCTAAAGCAACATTATTGGTGGTCTGGTATGAAATGAGACATTTCAGACTTTGTTTCAAAATGTTTAGTTTGTCAGCAAGTTAGAGCTGAACATCAGGTTCCATCTGGTTTGCTACAACCGATTCTGATTCCTAAATGGAAATGGGACAGAGTGACAATGGATTTTGTTTCGGGATTGGCTCTGACTCCAAGAAAAAAAGATACGATTTGGGTCGTACTTGATCGATTGACGAAATCTACCCATTTTATTCCGGTGTGATCTGATTACTCACTTGATAGATTAGCTGAGCTTTATATTTCTAAGATTGTGAGATTACACGGGGTGCCACTATCCATTGTGTCAGATAGAGATCCGAGGTTTACGTCTCGATTCTGGAAGAAATTGTAAGAAGCTTTAGGCACGAAATTACGTTTCAGTACCGCTTTTCATCCGCAAATAGATGGCCAGTCTGAACGGATTATTCAGGTTCTTGAGGATATGTTCAGATGCTGCATCCTTGAATTTGATGGTACGTGGGAACAGTACTTACAACTGATTGAATTTGCATATAACAACAGTTTTCAGTCGAGCATTAAAATGGCACCTTATGAAGATTTGTACGGACGCAAATGTTGTACACCTTTGTATTGGACCGAGCTTAGTGAAAATAAGATACACGGGGTTGATATGATAAAAGGTACTGAACAGAAATTAAAAGTAATCCATGACAGTCTGAAATCAGCATCTGATCGTCAGAAGTCTTATGCGGACTTGAAACGAAAAGATATAGAATTTGAAATCGGTGATAAAGTGCTTCTGAAAGTGTCTCCATGGAAGAAAGTACTCTGATTCGGGCGTAAAGGCAAGTTGAGTCCAAGGTTTATCGGGCCATATGAGATCATTGAGCGTATTGGGCCAATTGCGTACAGATTATTATTGCCACCTGAGCTAGAAAAGATTCATAATGTGTTTCATGTATCGATATTCCGTATATACCGATCCGATTCGTCACATGTGATTGCTCCATCTGAAATTGAAATCTAATCAAATATGACCTACGAGGAAGAACAGATCCGTATCTTAGCTCGTGAAGTAAAAGAGTTGAGAAATAAGAAAATTCCGTTAGTAAAAGTATTGTGGCATGTGAATGTGTAGTAATAATGCTTGATGGTGGGCTAGGTGCGATACCAACTTGATACTTAACAATGATGGGCTGTGTGGGATACTATTGTTAAGCATATTATTTAGTGAGCTATGTTCGGAATCACTATAATTATCATTTGTGGTAGGCTATGTGCGATACTAACTCATGATCTGATTGTGGTGGGCTAAGTGCAAAACCACCGAGTAATCTAGTTGTGTGGATGTATTATTGAGAAATAATGATGTGTTTTATTTTGAGTAAATGTGATATTGAGTGCAGGGGTGCATGTCAATGATTATGAATATGTGACTCATGATGTGTTGGAGATGTGGTAAGGGGTAGAAAAATTAAGCATAGTAATGGATGTGAATTACATATGTTAGTATAGTGCTAATTGTTGTTTACCTTATACTAGAATGCTTAAATTGTTTATGTGTAAACTTACTAAGCTCAAAGCTTACTCCTTTCTTTTCCCTTGTCTTATAGAGAACAAGGATTGAATCGTGATACGTGGATTAATCAGCAGATCGGCCACCCTATCAGCACACTATGGTACATTGGACTTAATGCTTTGTATATAGCATGTATAGAGGCTAGACACGTTAGGGTATTTTGTTGTTTTAGCTAAGATGTGTTGGCCTTTAGATGGATAATCTATTTTGTATAATGCCATAGTTGATGGCTACATTATTATATGAAAAGATGTATTTATCCATGTAAGATTATGTTCATTATGAGTTGGTTATGGATGTGTTGAATGAGTACTTGTTGTGTATGCTAGAGGGGTGAGAAAGGCATGACAAATAGCTTTGTTCTTGTCCATGTGGGTAGACACACGGGCGTGTGTCTAGGCCATGTGTGACACACGGTCAGCCCATGGGCGTGTGACTTGGCCGTGTGTCCCCTGTATGTTAGCATTTTAAGTCAGAATAGACCACGGGCTAGCCACACGAGTGTGTGCCTAGGCCGTGTAAAGTGGTCAGTGTTAACCACGGGTGGAGAACACGGGCGTGTCCAGGCCGTGTGAATTTAGTCAGCGTCGACCACGGGTGGAAGACACGGGCATGTCTTGAGGGCACACGGGCGTGTCCCATTCCACATGGGCATGTGAATCTTGTCTAAGTGAAAGAAATTTTAAGATCGATAATGTTTCGGTAGAGCCTCGGAAGCTCTCGTATGTATGTTTAAGACCCCGTAGGTCCTTAATGAGGTAGTTGTGGTAGCTATTGAGAGTAGTCACGTTGAGCCTAAGTGGCGATCAAGTGGTTTTAACTCGGTAATGCCTCGAGCCCGGTTCCGGTGTAGAATACGGGTAAGGGGTGTTGCATTTAGTGGTATCAGAGCTATGGTTTAGTCGGTTCTAGAACTACCGTAGCGGGTGTAAGGGTCTAGCTATACATGCCATAAGTGTACACTGATAGTGTGGTGGTTTCTGATGATTTTAAACCTTGTTTTATATAGTATATGGATCCCGATCAATCAACTGCTGATGAAGCAGCTAGTAATGCGCCGGCTCCTGCGCAAGGAACCGCGCCTGTTGAGAGTTGACCCGAGGTTAGGGGTCAAGGGGAAGAGGCTCGAGAAGCCTTTCACCGGATGATGAGTAATTGGTACTCGGATTATGTTCGAGTGAACCCTAATGCTCAACCTCCTCCACCTCCTCCTATAGCTCAGCCAATTCTAGTGGCTCCTCAAGGTATTGATGTAGTGAGGATATCGAAACCCCCGGTGGATAAGATTAGGAAACACGGGGCTGAGGAGTTTAGAGCTAAGGTAGATGATGACCCCGAGAGGGTAGAGTTCTGGCTAAAGAACTCAATGAGAGTATTCGATGAACTCTCTTGTACACTTGAAGAGAACCTGAGGTGTGCCGTATCTTTGCTGAGGGACTCGGCATACCATTGGTGAAAGATGTTGACGTCAGTAGTCCCAAAAGAGTGGGTGACATGGGACTTCTTTCTGGAAGAGTTTCGAAAGAAGTATATAAGCTAGCGATTTACTGATTGGAAACGGAAAGAATTCCTTGGTTTGAAGCAAGAAAGAATGTCAGTAGCAGAATATGAGCGCGAATTTGTTAGGCTTAGCAAGTACGCGCAAGAATGTGTGTCGACGGAGACCATCTTGTGTAAACGGTTCGAAGATGGACTGAACGAGGATATTAAGCTCCTAGTGGGTATTTTGGAGTTGAAAGAGTTTGTGGTGTTGGTTGAAAGGGCAAGTAAGGCCGAGGAGTTGAGTAAGGAAAAAAAAAGGGCTATGAGTGAAGCCCGAGATGCGAGAAAATGACCGATGGGCAAATCATATCAAGCCCAGTCGAAAAGATCCAAGAAAGTGAATCCTCGGACGACAACACCAGTGGGATATTCACATCGAGACTTGGACAACACTCGTTCGAGTTCGAGAGTCCAAGCCACCTCGATGGAAAGTGTGGGCAATCCGAAGAACAAACCGAAGTGTCCAAGTTGTGGTAGGTATCATACCAGAGAGTGTTGGGGAAACAACCAAAGTTGTTATAAGTGTGGTTCCCCCGACCATTTTATTCGAAATTGCCCTGAGAGGGATGACAAGGAAGAGAAGCAAGAAACAAGACCTAGCGATGTGTCTGCAAGGGGTAGACCACCAAGGAACCCGAGAGGTGGGACTAGTGGTAGAGGTGCGTCCAAAGACTCTGCTGTGAGATCGGAGGGTCGGGCACCTGCGGGGACATATGCCATTCGCGCCCGCAAAAAAGCATCATCCCCAGATGTGATAACGGGTACTTTTTCTCTTTTTGACACCTTTTTTATTGCTTTAATAGATCCAGGGTCTACTCATTCTTATATTTGCATGAGATTGGCATCTAGTTTGAGTATGACCGTTGATTTTACGGATATTGGGGTTAAGGTGTCAAACCCGTTAGGTAAGCATGTGTTAGTGGACAAGGTGTGTAAGAATTGTCCTTTGTTGATTAAGAGTCATTACTTTCCAGCATACCTTATGTTGTTGCCGTTTGATGAGTTTGACTTAATCCTTGGCATGGATTGGTTGACTACCCATAGTGTCTTAGTGAACTGTGGTAGTAAGTTTATCGAATTGAAATGTGAGAATGGAGATGTTGTTCGGGTTAAATTAGGTGGATCGGATGGTCTACCAGTGATGATTTCTTCCCTAGTGGCTGAGAAATGTTTGAGAAAAGGGTGTGAGTCCTATCTTGACTTTATTTTGAATACTCAAGAGCTTGGAGTAAAGTTTGATACAGTGCCGGTGGTGTGTGAGTATCCAGATGTATTCCTAGAAGAGTTACCCGGATTACCTCTAGAGAGAGGTCGAGTTTGGGATTGAGTTAGTTCCGGGAATGGCACCTATTTCAATTGCTCCGTATAGGATGGCACCTTTAGAGTTGAAAGAACTGAAGGTTCAGTTGCAAGAGTTGACAGATAAGGGTTTTGCAAGACCGAACTACTCATCGTGGGGTGCTCTGGTACTTTTTGTGAAAAAGAAAGATGGGTCTATGAGGTTGTGTATAAACTATAGGCAAGTTAACAAAGTGACGGTGAAGAATAAGTATCCTTTACCAATGATTGATGATCTTTTTGATCAACTGAAAGGAGCTACAGTGTTCTCTAAGATCGACCTGAGGTCTGGTTATTACTAGTTGAGAGTGAAAGAGCAAGATGTGTTGAAAACTGCATTTCGAACAAGGTATGGCCATTATGAGTTTTTGGTCATGCCGTTTGGTTTAACGAATGCACCTGCGATTTTTATGGATTTGGTGAACTGTGTCTTCCAACCGTATGTGGATAAGTTTGTAGTTTTCTTCATTGACGACATATTGATCTATTCTCGGGATGAGAACGATCATGTGGAGCATTTGAGAATTGTCTTGCAAACTTTAAGGGATAAGCAGTTGTATGCTAAGTTTAGCAAGAGTGAGTTTTGGCTCCGAGAGGTCGGATTCTTAGGACACATTGTGTCGAGTGATGGTATTAGAGTTGACCCGAGTAAGATTTCAGCTATTGTGGATTGGAAACAGCCGAGGAACGTGTCAGAAGTTAGAAGCTTCTTGGGATTGGCAGGATACTACAGACGTTTCGTAAAGGGGTTCTCGATAATTGCTACCCCGATGACGAAATTGTTGCATAAGGATGTCAAGTTTGATTGGACTGAGACATGTCAACAGAGTTGGGGAAAGAGTTCGTAGTTTTCAGTGATGCATCGTTTAATGGTCTCGGTTGCGTGTTGATACAAGAGGGTAAGGTAGTCGCTTACTCATCGAGGCAGTTAAAATTGCATGAGAAGAATTATCCGACTCATGATTTGGAGTTGGCTGCGATTGTTTTTGCGTTAAAGATTTGGCGACATTATTTGTATGGTGAGAAGTGTCGAATCTTTACGGATCACAAGAGTTTGAAGTATTTGATGGGTCAAAAGGATTTGAATTTGTGACAGAGGCGGTGGCTCGGGTTATTGAAAGACTATGAGTTAGTCATTGATTACCACCCGGGAAAAGCGAATGTGGTTGCAGATGCCTTGAGTAGGAAATCCTTGTATGCTCTAAAAGTTATGATCACGAGTTTAGCATTGTCTGATGATGGTGCTATATTGGCAGAGTTGAGAGTTAAGCCACTATTTGTTCAACAGATATGTGAGGCTCAGAGAAATGATAGTGAGATGCAAGCTAAGAGAGCTAAGTGTGGATCAGAAAGTGGTTCTGATTTTCGAGTGGGTTCGAATGGTTGTTTATTGTGGCATGACAGAATTTGTGTACCTAGAGATGAAAAATTGATCCGAAAGGTTTTGCATGAGGCACATAGTGGGTATTTGTCAGTACACCCGGGCAGTACGAAAATGTACAATGACTTGAAGAGGTCTTATTGGTGGTCGGGTATGAAAAGAGACATTTCTAAGTTTGTGGCGAAGTGTCTAATTTGTCAACAGGTAAAAGCTGAGCATCAAGTACCTTCGGGATTGCTACAGCCAATCATGGTTCCCGAATGGAAATGGGATCGGGTTACCATGGATTTTGTGATGGGGTTGCCTATGACTCCAAAAAAGAAAGATGCTGTGTGGGTTGTTGTGGATAGATTGACGAAGACGGCTCATTTTATTCCAGTAAGTGTTGATTATTCACTGGACAAGTTAGCCGAATTGTATGTTGCAGAGATATTGAGGTTACATGGTGTGCATGTGTCTATAATATCGGATAGAGATCCGAGGTTTACTTCGAGGTTTTAGAAGAAGTTGCAAGAGGCCATGGGTACGATGTTAAATTTTAGTACTGCGTTCCATCCACAAACAGATGGTCTGTCTGAAAGAATGATTCAAGTTCTCGAAGATATGCTTCGATGCTGTGTGTTAGAATTCGAAGGTAGTTGGGAGAGGTATCTACCTTTGGTCGAGTTTGCCTACAACAACAGTTATCAGTCGAGTATACAGATGGCACCGTATGAAGTTTTGTATGGTCGTAAGTGTCAAACTCCTCTGTATTGGACTGAACTTAGTGAGAAGCAGATCCATGGGGTCGATCTAGTAAAAGAGATTGAGGAGAAAGTGAAAGTAATCCATAATAGTCTGAAAGTTGCTTCGGACCGACAGAAGTCGTACGCGGATCTGAAAAGAAAAGAAATTGAGTTTAAGGTGGGTGACAAAGTGTTTTTGAAAGTGTCTCCGTGGAAGAAAATCATGAGATTTGGACAAAAGGGGAAATTGAGCCCGAGATTCATAAGACCGTATGAGATTACAGATAAAGTTGGGCCAGTAGCATACCGGTTGGCTTTGCCGGTAGAATTGGACAAGATCCATAATGTGTTCCATGTGTCGATGTTGCGACGGTATTGCTCCGATCCTTCACATGTGATTCCTTCAATGGAAATTGAGATAAGACCGGATATGTCTTATGAAGAGGAGCCGATTAAGATCTTGGCTCGAGAAGTGAAACAACTGAGGAATAAGAGCATAGCCCTAGTGAAAGTGTTATGGCAGAAATACGGTGAGGAAGAGGCTACGTGGGAACTGGAAGAAAGCATGAGAGAGCAACATCCAAACCTTTTTACCGGTAAGGTTTTCGAGGGCAAAAATCTCTAAAGGGGGGAAAGTTGTAACATCTCGATTTAGGGCCTAGTCGGAATAGTGGTGCGAGACCACAAATTCGAGGTATATGTATGAGTTTTGAGGTTTATGCTATGTTTGCATGTTAGTGTGAAAGTTTCATGAAGTAATTTTGTTAAATTGCGGTTGAATTGTCCAAAAGGACTAAATTGCAAAAGTTGCAAAATGTGAGATTCTAGAAGCTAATTGTATGAAATAGCTTTGGATTATCAATTAGAGGTCCGTAAATAGTAATTTTCCCAAATTCTAATTTTTGGACAAAAATGGGCATGAGTTGATGATATTGGAAAGTTTAGTGAGAAGGGGCATTTTGGTCATTTATCAATTAAATGATTAAAAATGGGAAAAGATGATAGAATTTCATTCATCTTCTTCTCCAAGTCATAGAAATTTGAAGGGAGCCATTGTTAGGGTTCTTCAATTTTTCAAGCTTGCTAGTAAGTGCATCCTAGCCCCGTTTTTGATATTCTTCGTATTTTTGAAGTCCTAGTAACATGAGTAAGCTATTTTTAGCTATATGTTGAGCTAGGATTGATGTCCAAAAATGTACCCATGTATGACATGCATGTATTTTGATGTTTTATGGAAGAATATGAAAGCTTGATGTAGTAGAAAAATCTTCTGCTAAGTGATTTCCTTGAAAAATGCATGTAGGGACTAGTTTGTGAAAGTCTTGAGATTGGTCATACATGAACGATTTAGTGAGAATTGATGATTTCCTTAGTTGAGTAAATGATTCGGCTAATTATGAAAGGCTAGAAAGTTGAATGAAAATCACTTTACGAGCCTTGGGAAAAAAGTGTAAATATGAGAAAGTTTAGGGGCAAAATGGTAATTTTGCTAAAGTATGAGATAAGGGTCAATTTAGTCAATGTGTGTATTGAACGGGTTGATTTATCATTTTAGATCAAGAAAGACGAAGCCCAGATCATAACCGAGGCAAGGGCAAGGTCGTGGACTAAATTGCACATCTCCATACTTTTTGACTACCGAGGTAAGTTTACGTATAAACGATGCATTTATGCATATACATTGTTAATGCTTGCTAATGTGTAGCATGATTGAGAACCTATTCGATTCTAGTGGAATGAATGAGATAGTAGTTGTGAATGGATGAATGTATTACAAAGTAGACATGTGAATGTGTAGTAATAATGGTTGATGGTGGGCTAGGTGCGATACCACCTTGATACCTAACAATGATGGGCTATGTGCGATACTATTGTTAAGCATATTATTTAGTGAGCTATGTGTGAAATCACTATAATTATCCTTTGTGGTAGGCTATGTGCGATACTACCTCATGATCTGATTGTGGTGGGCTAAGTACGAAACCACCGAGTAATCTAGCTGTGTGGTTGTATTATTGAGAAATAATGATGTGTTGTATTTTGAGTAAATGTGATATTGAGTGCAGGAGTGCCTATCAATGATTATGAGTATGTGACTCATGATGTGTTGGAGATGTGGTAAGGGATAGAAAGAGTAAGCATAGTAATGGATGTGAATTACATATGTTAGTATAATGCTAAAAGTTGTTTAGCTTATACTAGAATGCTTAAATTGTTTATGTGTAAACTTACTAAGCTCAAAGCTTACTCCTTTCTTTTCCTTTGTCTTATAGAGAACAAGGATTCAATCGAGATATACGGATTAATCGGAAGATCGCCCACACTATCAGCACACTTTGGTACATTGGACTTAATGTTTTGTATATGGCATGTATAGAGGCTAGACACGTTAGGGTATTTTGTTGTTTTGGCTAAGACGTGTTGGCCTTTAGATGGATAATCTATTTTGTATAATGCCATAGTTGATGGCTACATTATTATATGAAAAGATGTATTTATCCATGTAAGATTATGTTCATTATGAGTTGGTTATGGATGTGTTTAATGAGTACTTGTTGTGTATGCTAGAGGGGTGAGAAAGGCATGACAAATAGCTTTGTTCTTGTCCATGTGGGTAGACACACGGGCGTGTGTCTAGGCCATGTGTGACAAATGATCAGCCCATGGGCGTGTGACTTGGCCGTGTGTCCCCTGCATGTTAGCATTTTAAGTCAGAATAGACCACGGGCTAGCCACACGGGCGTGTGCCTAGGCTGTGTAAAGTGGTCAGTGTTCACCACGAGTGGAGAACACGGGCGTGTCCAGGCCGTGTGAATTTAGTCAGTGTCGACCACGGGTGGAAGACACGGGCATGTATTGAGGGCATACGGGCGTGTCCCATTCCACATGGGCGTGTGACTCTTGTCTAAGTGAAAGAAATTTTAAGATCGATAAAGTTTTGGTAGAGCCTCGGAAGCTCTCGTATGTATGTTTAAGACCCCGTAGGTCCTTAATGAGGTAGTTGTGGTAGCTATTGAGAGTAGTCACGTTGAGCCTAAGTGGCGATCAAGTGGTTTTAACTCGGTAATGCCTTGAACCCGGTTCCGGTGTAGAATACGGGTAAGGGGTGTTACACCACGTCTAGGACGTTGGCATTGTACGACTATTTCGATCACTCCAAGTATCCTATTAGATTCTGAACGGTTCAACGGGAAAATCTGAGATATGAACGACTATGTGATTTGTATATCCGTTTCAGGTACGTTTGATATGTACACTAAGTGTGTATAAAAGGTAAGTATCTATATGAACTTACTAAGATGATTATGTATATTAAAATGATGAGATTATATGTGAAGATATGCATGAATGAGCCATGTGTATATATGATATTTTAGTTGAAGAATATGGAAGATATGGCTAAGCAAATGAGCCAAAGAATATAAGTGATGAATTTGTTATGAGAATCAATGATGATATTCTATCAAATTGTTTATATGCATTTTATGCTAAGTTTGTTTGTATATGGCTTAATAAGCTTTTGAAAGCTTACTCTGTGTGTGTTTGCTCTATTTTATAGATCGTCAAAGCTACTGAAGGCTCGGGGACCGTCGAGGATCGTCATCACACTACTCAAACTCTTTTTGGTACCTTTTGGAAATGTATATACTAAGTATGGCATGTATAGGCTAGTGACTTGGTATATGTTTGAGATGTAAATAGCCATGTGATTTGGCTAGTTATTTTTGGTAATGTGCATTAGTAAATATAGTATTTGGTGCATGTTTTTGTATGGCTTGATGGCAATGAAGTAGCCTTATAAATGGTAAGATTATGGATGAATTGATGCCTTAGTGATTTAATGAGGTTATGGTTGAATTATACTTGGATTTACATGGGAGTTGATTGTACAAATTAGCATGTTTAGAAATGAGATTGAATGGAATAATATGATGACCATTTAGTGTGTTTTTGGTTGCCATTTGATTGTGGAAATATGCTTGTTTATGCTTGTAGGTATGACCCTAGTATGGGTGGCATATTGGCCTTGGAAAGGGCCTGTTATGCATACACGGTTGTGGCACACGGGCGTGCCTAGTGACCGTGGGATTAAGTCAGTAGCTAGCCCAAGTGTGCACGGCCGTGGTACACGGACGTGCCTGGTAGCCATGTGAATAAGTCAGTATCTAGCCTAAGAGTACACGGCCATGGTACACGGGCGTGCCTGGTGGCCGTGGGGATAAGTCAGAATGCATGCTCTGTTTTGGCACGACCATGACACATGGGTGTGTCTAGTAGCCATGGGAGGCACACGGCCTGACTGCACGGGCGTGTGACCTCTGCAGTGTTCAAAAAGTTTTAAATTTATGAGAATTTTTGTATGTGTTTGGTTTAGTCCGGACCCTTCTCTAAAGCATGCTTAAGGTCTTGGTGACCTATCTAAGGGACACTGTGATTGCAATTGATGACTTGTATCATGAAATGTCTGTAAAAGTTTCCGATCTGTCCGGTAATACCTTTAACCCTAACCTAGTGACTGATACGGGTTAGGGGTGATACATTTGGTTGGTATCAGAGCTACAGTTTAGTCGATTCTCGGACTAACGTAGCATGTAAGAGTCTAGTGATACATGCCATATATCTGAAATGTGATAGTGTGATGAATCCTGACGTGTAAAATGTTATTTTCGTATAGTAATGGATTCTGAAAGAGCCGTAGCTGACGATGTAGAAAGTAATGCACCTGCTCCCACTCAAGGGAACACGCCCTCTGATCTGAGACCGGCTACGAGCGGTCATGAGGGAGAAGCTAAACAAGCTTTCTTCAAGATGATGAGTGAGTGGTTCACTCAGTTTGTGAGAAATAATCTGACTGCTTCACAACCTCTGCCCCCGCTTAATCCCCCTCAGACATCTGTTATGCCTCAGACTATGAATCTGAATATGTTGAACAAGCCTCCGGTAGATAAAATCCGTAAGTATGGGGCTGAAGAGTTCAGGGCTACTAGTGATGATGATGCTGAAAAAGCCGAGTTCTGGTTAGAAAAAACTATCCGAGAATTCGATGAAATGTCACTGACACCTGAAGAATGTATAAAATGTGTTGTATCATTGCTACGAGACGCGGCCTATCAGTGGTGGAAAACTCTGATTTCTGTTGTTCCGAAAGAATGGGTGACATGGGACTTCTTTCAGATTGAGTTCCGGAAGAAATAAATCAGTGAGAGATTCATCGATCAGATACGAAGGGAATTTCTGGACTTAAAACAGGATCGTATGTCTGTCACTGAATACGAACGAGAGTTCGTGAGGTTAAGTCAGTATGCTCGAGAATGTGTATCATCGGAAGCGATAATGTGTAAAAGATTTAAAGATGGCCTCAACGAAAATATCCGTTTGCTAGTTGGGATTCTGGAGATAAAAGAGTTCGTTGTGCTTGTTGATCGAGCTTGCAAAGCTGAGGCACTTGAGAAAGATAAAAGAAAAGCTGAATCTGAAGTTAAAGATGAGAGAAAAAGAGTTCCGAGCAAATCATTTCAGTCTGCTTCGAAGAAATTCAGAGATGAACATAGCCATTCAAAGACTAATGTAACAGCCCGATTTAGGGGCTAGTCGGAACAGTGATCTCGGAATCACTAATTCAAGGCTAGATAAAATTATTTTTATGTTATGTTATGTGTTATAACATGTTTATAAGGATGCATGAAAATTTTGGTGCCTTAATTTTAGTGAATTCTAGCTAAATTGTGAAAAAGGACAAAATCGCATAAAGTACGAAAGTTCTATTTTATTTGCTAGAGGTGCCAAATAGCTATGGATTATTAATTGGAGGTCCCAATTGTGCAATTTGGCCTTATTTAAGTGAGTTGGCCGGCCATAATAATACATAGGGGATAAGAGCATTTATTACGATAGAAAGTTGGTGATATTAATTGGAAAATTGAATAATAAGATGATATAAGCTAAAGTTATCATCTTTTTATTTAGTCTTCTTCTCCAACCAAAAATATCAACCATGAGAGGGCTTTGAAAGCTTGAAATTTTAGCAGCTCATTTTCTCTTCAAGTAAGTCACTTTGATGGTTATTTTTTATGATTTTTGTATTTTTGGAGTCCCCAAAGCTTAAGCTAGCTATTGGGAGGACTAGTTTGCAGTATGGGTGAAAGTCTAGGGACTTACCATGCTAGAGTTCATGTTGTTTAATGAGTTTTTATGGGAGAAAATGAATGATAGGATGATGAGAAACAACTTTTGTGAAAGGTGTTGCCATGAAAACACCTAATTGGGACTAAAATGCAAAAGTTTTAATTTGTTCATTAAGGCATGAAATAGATGGAATTGTGGATAGTTGTAAGAGGATTAAATGTTCATCTAGGCTTGCTTAATAAGAAATTGAGATGAAAATTTATTTACGAGCCTAGGGGCAAAATTGTAATTTTGCCAAAGTGTAAGGGCAAAATAGTCATTTTTGCCTAAAGTGTAGATTATGGTGCATTATGATTCATAAGTGATTAAATCAGTAAATTCCATTGTTCTAGATCAAAGAGAACGAGTTTCGGACCTAGAACGGGTGAAAAGAGAAATGTGGGCAAAAAGGTCCCTTTCGGCCCTTTCGACATCGAGGTAAGTTCATGTGCGAATGTTGCAATTACGTATGAGTTAATTTAATGTTCCAATGTTGTATGGAATGTATATTTACTCTATGAATGTATGAAATATCTTTGATGAGAGGTCAAAAGAATTGAATCTAAGAGTAATGGGAAATGAATGTAGAATGATATGATGATAGTTAAAGTCTCGTGTAAGACCATATTAGAATATGGCCTCGATGTAAGAATTTGTATAAGACCATGTCAGGGACATGGCATCGATATGTTAATGCAAGTAAGACCCTATTGGGGTATATATTCTATGTGATATTATGAGTATGGGACTCAAGAGAATTATTTAATAACTTGAGTGATTCAAAGTATATGTTGAAAGAAAGAAAGTACGTGGTTGTACCACGTAAAAAGCACAAGTGTGTGTGCTAGAATTGAATTGATATGAATTCAGTGTATGATGAACCCTTAGTGGGTTATGTGTATTCAATACACCTTAGTTGTATGAGATAGATTCATTAATGCATTATGTGAATGCAAACGAGTATCGTAGAAAGTTAAGTAAGAATAGAAGTATGTGAGGATGTTCTCGAATGAACATTTGAAATAGAGATATACATGAAGATTATTATCCATGAATGTAAAATAACGGTGAGCTATGTGCAATATTACCTTATTGATGGTAATGATGGGCTGTGTGTGATATCATCAATTATATTATTATCGGTGGGCTATGTGCGATACCACCCTATTAGAGATTCAATGGTGAGCTAAGTACAAAACCACCGCAATATTAGTAGCATGAGCGGCTTATTGGAAATGCTTGATGTGTTGTTTTATATGATCATGTGGTGATCGATCAGGGAAGGTATGCTAATTCAACGAGTAATTGGCTTGTGACATGGTAAGAATGTGGTAAGAGATTGAATGAGTAAGTTTCAAGAATAGTTGAGCAAGTAACCATGAGTTTATGAGAGACACTCTTCATGATACTTTGTAATTATGTATATTCAATGAATATCAATATTTGACACATTATGCAGATGAGCTTACTAAGAATTATTGCTTACTCCTTTACTTTTCTCATCTCTTATAGGTTATATTAACTAGCTCGGGTTGGAGACCGCCGAAGATGTTTTCACACTATCTAGCCGACTCTTGGTATGAGGTATCAAGTCCTTAGAAGTCATGGCATGTATAGGGCTAGTACTTGAGGTTGATTAAGTCATTGATAATGTGCCAAATTGTATTGGCCTAAGAGAATCTAAGTTGGTTGTATTTGTATTGGGAGTAGTTTTCCCTAGTGTATGGGATAAAGACTTTATCTCTTTAATGATTAAATGTGTTAATTCATGTGTTTTAATTGATGATTTGAGAATGTTTTGAAGTAGTATATGAATGTATGCAAACGGGAGTGGTAAAAGGCTTGGTAAGATAGCCTCTAAGTGCCCACACGGATAGACACACGGGCATGTGTCTAGGCCGTGTGTCTCCTGCACCTTAGTATCTTAAGTTAGATTAGACCACGGGCTGGTCACACGGCCGTTTGTTCAGGTCGTGTGATACACACGAATGGCACATTGGCGTGTGCCAAGGCCGTGTGAAGTCTGCACTTGACACTTAGAAATTTAATTGTCACACGACTGACGCACACGGGCATGTGTACAGACCGTGTGGATAAGTCAGAATGCCAAGGTTTGGCACACGGGCCAGGGCCACGGGCGTGTCCAGGCCGTGTGGATTTAGTCAGTGTCAACCACGGGTGGAAGGCACAGGCATGTCTTAAGGGCACACGGGCGTGTCCCTATACCAACACGGACGTGTGGCCCCTATTTTAAAGAAAAGTTTCTTTTGGCTTGTAAAAGTTTTCGGACACAAGTTTAAGGCCTTGTAGGCCCACGATATGAATGATTTTACTTAGAAAGAGAAGTTTTTAATTCGGAACAAAATTTTGTAGCCCGTAAGTACATGTTTAAGGAAGTTCAAGCATAGTAATGTCTCGTATCCAGTTTTAGCCTCAGAATCAGGTATGGGGTGTTACATTTAGTAGTATCAGAGCTATGGTTTAGTCGGTTCTAGGACTAACCTAGCGTGAGTAAGAGTCTAGCTATACATGCCGTATGTGGACCATGATAGTGTGATGTCTCCCAGCTCTAACGAAATTGTTTTGTGAAGATAGTGATGATTCCCAACCGAGCTAATTTCAGTAAGTTTGTAAGATTTTCAAGCTTCATGAATATTTCATTGAATTGGTTGTGATGTTGTTATATGCACATTATTTCCATGAAAATGTTTAATGATTTATTAAACAAAGAAGTTACTAAGAGCATGTATATGAAAGTCCCGATTGAAAATGAATTACTTAGGATACTCAATCTGCCACATGAGACAAGAAAGTCCGTATAAGACCATGTCAAGACATGGCATCGGCAATCAAGTAAGTTATCATGTAAGACCAAGACAAGTCTTGGCATTGAAGAGTTAATATGAGATGAAGACCCATATAAGCCAAAGCCAAGGCATGGCATTGGCGAGTCTCCAAGCAAAGATGTCATGTAAGTCCAAGACAAGTCTTGGCATTGAAAAGCTATCAAGAGATAGAGATCCCATGTAAGTCCAAGCCAAGGAATGGCATTGGTGAGTAACAAGGAAGATTTCATGTAAGTCCAAGCCAATGCTTGGCATTGACCAGTTCATGAGTAAAGTTACCAATAAGACCATGTCAAGACATGGCAATGGTAAGTTCCCAAGGGAACCCACATGCAAGACTTCGTGTAAGTCCATGTCAAGACATGGCATCGATACCAAGTAAGAGATCCCATGTAAGACTATATCAAGGATATAGCATTGGCATCATGATACATGTGAAATGAGATTCAGTATCCTCAGTCATTCATAGTAATTCATCGGGCAAAAGAGTAACGCTTAAATGAGATAGCAAGAAAGTTAGTAGTAAAGTTGATATTATGTCATGCTAGTGAAGGCTGACTAACAAGTATAATTCATGTTATGAATGATGATGTTGAGATTATGCTTGTTATAGTAAAGTATACTGATCTATGTGATCAAGTGTTACAGGTACCTTGTTTACCTTACAAACATGAGACTAGTAAGTACCATGATGTATGTGAGAAGCAGTAAGAGTAAGTAAGCATTTGAGATTTGTGATGCCATTGTTTATGATAAATATGTCCACATGGTTAAATCTCACGTGTGATCATTAAAGTAGAGAAGGTATAATGTTTCGCCTTATGACCATGTTACAAAGTCACACATATTATAGTGTGAGAGTTAAAATCGAAAAGTTTGACTAAGTAGAATGCAGAGATGAGTACTGATTGCTTTCAATGATAAAATGATGAATAAGACCATGGTTGGACCATGGTGGTATAGGTGATCTCATATAAGACCATGTCTGGGGCATGGCATTGGCATCGATACCTGATCCCGTGTAAGACCATATCAGGGATATGGCTTCGGTATGAGATCTTGTAAGACCATATCTGGGATATGGCATCGATATTGATATAAGATTTCGTGTAAGACCATATCTGGGATATGGCATCGGCATCGATATGAGTTTCCATGTAAGACCGTATCTAGGATATGACATTGGTATTGATATGAGATTTCGTGTAAGACCATAGCGAGGCTATGGCATTGTGATGACATGTAAAGTAATAGCTGGGCTATGACGTTGTGATACGAGTAAGACCGTACTTGGACTATGGCAATCAAGTAAACGATGTACTCAAACCCGTAAGACATTCTCTAACTTGATAAGCAATGATAAGAGAAATTAGAGCTTAATGTTGAGTACTTGAGTAGACATTAAGGTGGAACTTGAGTAAGTGAAGTCACTGTTCGAAATTATGGGTGATAGAAACCATTGTAACATGAGTAAGTATGAAAACTTGCTTGGAGCGAGTTGTGTGACTACGATGATTTTTCGTTAATTAGGGATGTTAAATCACATGTATGTAGTCACGAGAATCAAGTTAGGGGCTTTACGACTTCACCCCCTTACCACTGTTAAATCATGATGAGATGTTATGAGAGTCAAATTGAATAAGTTTGCATGTGATTAATGCAAAAAAAAAAATTATGTTAGCATAGTTAAGAATGCTTTGTATCCCTCTGATACATGATACTCTACTAAATAGAGTAATTGTTGTGGAACATGAGGTTGAAGTCCTAGGGGACTATAATGAATATGATAATGCTATCATCAAAATATGAGATAGATAAGGTCCCGTATAAGACCACGTCCAGGACATGGCCTCGGCACCAAATTGAGATCCCGTATAAGACCTTATCCAGGATATGGCATTGGCATTTAGAGGTGACTCCATATAAGACCACCTCGAGAATGTGTCATTGGTTTCGTACCTACATGAATGACGATGAATATGCGTCTTTGATTATCCCTAGTGATCAATGGGACAGATAGATGAGTCTAGAGGTAGAAATGAGAATGGTACTAAAGTCATGTGAAAGAGTGAAAACATGTACTCGTGAATGAATCACGAAGAGACGATTACGATATATGACACGGAACGTGTTATATAAGGGAAAGTATGAGTAAGTTGGCTAGAAGCCTATGGTTTGTGCATGGTTAGTTAATGCCATGGATGAGATTATAATGATCTCCTTTAGTATTATGTACTAATACATGTTACCCTTCAGGGATGATGTGGTCGTTCTTTTCATGAAATTGTGACTGTGTGAGAACGTTAACTGACGGAAAAAGTAGACTAAACGGTTGTCGATTTAGTTAATCGAAATCAACATTCCTCTATCTCCTCGTAACCTTAATGGGGTACCTTGAGGAGGAAGTTGGTGACGACTCTAGTATAAAAATGAAATCACAAGTTTCACGTCGTATGATGAGTTTTCGAATAAGATGGATAGAGTTAATGAATTCGATCGAGATGTCCCTGCTATCGTGAGATATGACGATAGTAAAGGTTTTAGATTAGCATAACGATAGAAACTCAGATGAGAGTGTGCTTAAAATATGTTCTCAGTATAGAGAAAAGAGTAGATTATTGTATTGAGATATGATTCAAATTCTGTGTATACGTGAGTAGGGAGCATGATACAAGGGTATGCTCATCGAAATGTTCAAGCCGTGATAGTTGAGTCGAAAGCTATTGAAAGAACTGTTTATTTGAAAGTTCTAGTACTGAGATCAGTTTGAATCGAGAGAAAGAGTTGACAGGTTGGTGATCCAGAGATGATCACTTCTGTGTCTGTGTTGTGAGTTAGATATTATGTATTGATCCATGGGAAGATCGATGTGTATTTTCTGAATTTTAATGAATGAAAGTATCATATGCTACAGAAGATTTTGAAAATGAAATAGTGGAAACGACTAGAGCGAGTTTTCTTTTCAGAACAAAAGGGTTCAGAAGTGAGATAGTAAATGGTATTTTAAATAAGCTCTGAATGAGTTTATTTAAGGTGATAAAATTCAAGTTGGATAAGATTTCCATTGTTGATGTTTCCTTGAGATAGAATTTGAATGATGATGAATCCAGAACTTATGCAGAAGTTTTAGTATGAGATTTAGTAGTAGCATATCTACTAATGCAAGAATAAGGAAGTACGGTTATGAGCATAAATGTTTTGACAATAGAGTACATTTCACGATATGATTGAGTTTATGGTCAGAAGTAGTTGACCAGTAAAAGCTGAGTTTTTAATGCGTACAAGTCAAGAGTATTAAAGTCGGTGAATGCTTTAATGAGGAAGTTAGATGAAACCTTATAGATTTCGAATTTGGTTTGACATAATTCCCAAGAGGGGGGGTGTCATTCGAATATGTCATTCGAATTGTAGTGAATCAACCAGTAAAGAATCGAATGATCATTTGGTCATGTACAGAGTTCCAAATTGGTGTATTACTGGGTATAGTATATACCCTAGAGGAAGAATAACCTAGGTCTCAAGCTACGCTTCGACCTTGTGTATCACAGTTTAAGACTTATTGGCAAGAGAAACTTGAGGATAAGTGGATTTGCGATTTTTAAGAGTAGATGGAAACATTTTAAGAATGTTGGTAGCAAATCCTCCTAATAAGATTTTCGGGGACGAAAATCCCTAAGGGGGGAGAATTGTAACAGCCCGATTTAGGGGCTAGTCGGAACAGTGATCTCAGAATCACTAATTCGAGGTTAGATAAAATTATTTTTATGTTATGTTATGTGTTATAACATGTTTATAAGGATGCATGAAAATTTTGGTGCCTTAATTTTAGCGAATTCTAGCTAAATTGTGAAAAAGGACTAAATCGCATAAAGTGCGAAAGTTCTATTTTATTTGCTAGAGGTGCCAAATAGCTATGGATTATTAATTGGAGGTCCCAATTGTGCAATTTGGCCTTATTTAAGTGAGTTGGCCGGCCATAATAATACATAGGGGACAAGAGCATTTATTATGATAGAAAGTTGGTGATATTAATTAGATAATTGAATAAAATAAGATGATATAAGCTAAAGTTATCATCTTTTTATTTAGTCTTCTTCTCCAACAAAAAATATCAACCATGAGAGGGCTTTGAAAGCTTGAAATTTCAGCAGCTCATTTTCTCTTCAAGTAAGTCACTTTGATGGTTATTTCTGATGATTTTTGTATTTTTGGAGTCCTCAAAGCTTAAGCTAGCTATTGGGAGGACTAGTTTGCAATATGGGTGAAAGTCTAGTGACTTACCGTGCTAGAGTTCATGTTGTTTAATGAGTTTTTATGTGAGAAAATGAATGATAGGATGATGAGAAACAACTTTTGGGAAAGCTGTTGCCATGAAAACACCTAATTGGGATTAAAATGCAAAAGTTGTAATTTGTTCATTAAGGCATGAAATAGATGGAATTGTGGATAGTTGTAAGAGGATTAAATGTTCAGCTAGGCTTGCTTAATAGGAAATTGAGATGAAAATTTATTTACGAGCCTAGGGGTAAAATCGTAATTTGCCAAAGTGTAGGGGCAAAATAGTCATTTTTGCCTAAAGTGTAGATTATGGTGCATTATGATTCATAAGTGATTAAATCAGTAAATTCCATTGTTCTAGATCAAAGAGAACGAGTTTCGGACCTAGAACGGGTGAAAAGAGAAATGTGGGCAAAAAGGTCCCTTTCGGCCTTTTCGACATCGAGGTAAGTTCATGTGCGAATGTTGCAATTACGTATGAGTTAATTTAATGTTCCAATGTTGTATGGACTGTATATTTACTCTATGAATGTATGACATATCTTTGATGAGAGGTCAAAAGAATTGAATCTAAGAGTAATGGGAAATGTATGTAGAATGATATGATGATAGTTAAAGTCTCGTGTAAGACCATATTGGAATATGGCCTCGATGTAAGAATTTGTATAAGACCATGTCAGGGACATGGCATCGATATGTTAATGCAAGTAAGACCCTATTGGGGTATATATTCTATGTGACATTATGAGTATGAGACTCAAGAGAATTATTTAATAACTTGAGTGATTCAACGTATATGTTGAAAGAAAGAAAGTACGTGGTTGTACCACGGAAAAAGCACAAGTGTGTGTGCTAGAATTGAATTGATATGAATTCAGTGTATGATAAACCCTTAGTGGGTTATGTGTATTCAATACACCTTAGTTGCATGAGATAGATTCATTAATGCATTATGTGAATGCAAACGAGTATCGTAGAAAGTTAAGTAAGAATAGAAGTATGTGAGGATGTTCTCGAATGAACATTTGAAATAGAGATATACATGAAGATTATTATCCATGAATGTAAAATAACGGTGAGCTATGTGCAATATTACCTTATTGATGGTAATGATGGGTTGTGTACGATATCATCAATTATATTATTATCGGTGGGCTATGTGCGATACCACCCTATTAGAGATTCAATGGTGAGCTAAGTACAAAACCACCGCAATATTAGTAGCATGAGCGGCTTATTGGAAATGCTTGATGTGTTGTTTTATATGATCATGTGGTGATCAGTGCAGGAAGGTATGCTAATTCAACGAGTAATTGGCTTGTGACATGGTAAGAATGTGGTAAGAGATTGAATGAGTAAGTTTCAAGAATAGTTGAGCAAGTAACCATGAGTTTATGAGAGACACTCTTCATGATACTTTGTAATTATGTATATTCAATGAATATCAATATTTGACACATTATGCAGATGAGCTTACTAAGCATTATTGCTTACTCCTTTACTTTTCTCATCTCTTATAGGTTATATTAACTAGCTCGGGTTGGAGACCGCCGGAGATGTTTTCACACTATCTAGCAGACTGTTGGTATGAGGTATCAAATCCTTAGAAGTCATGGCATGTATAGGGCTAGTACTTCAAGTTGATTAAGTCATTGATAATGTGCCAAATTGTATTGGCCTAAGAGAATCTAAGTTGGTTGTATTTGTATTGGGAGTAGTTTTTCCTAGTGTATGGGATAAAGACTTTATCTCTTTAATGATTAAGTGTGTTAATTCATGTGTTTCAATTGATTATTTGAGAATGTTTTGAAGTAGTATATGAATGTATGCAAACAGGAGTGGTAAAAGGCTTGGTAAGATAGCCTCTAAGTGCCCACACGATGGACACACGGGCGTGTGTCTAGGCCGTGTGTCTCCTGCACCTTAGTATCTTAAGTCAGATTAGACCACGGGCTGGTGGCCGTGTGCTACACACGGCCATTTGTTCAGGCCGTGTGCTACACACGGTTGGCACATGGGCGTGTGCCAAGGCCGTGTGAAGTCTGCACTTGACACTTAGAAATTTAATTATCACATCGGTGCGACACCACGGCGTGTGTGCACTACATGGATAAGTCAAAATGCCAGGTTTGGCACACGGGCCGTGGCCCACGGGCGTGTCGGTAGTGTGGATTTAGTCAGTGTTGACCACGGGTGGAAGGCACGGGCATGTCTTAAGGGCACACGGGCGTGTCCCTATACCAACACGGGTGTGTGGCCCCTGTTTTAAAGAAAAGTTTCTTTTGGCTTGTAAAAGTTTTCGGATGCAAGTTTAAGGCCTCGTAGGCCCACGATATGAATGATTTGACTAAGAAAGAGAAATTTTTAATTCGAAATAAAATTTTGTAGCCCGTAAGTACATGTTTAAGGAAGTTCAAGCATAGTAATGTCTCGTATCCGGTTTTAGCCTCGGAATCGGGTATGGGGTGTTACAACTAATGTGGGACATTCTAGTAGAGATCGAGTTAGATCACATTTGAGTTCTGAAGCTCCGGCAACATCAATGTCAAGTGTTGGAAATGTTCGATCCGAACGACTTGAGTGTAAGCACTATGGAAAAAGACATCCGAGAAGTTGTAGATTGAATGATCGAGCTTGCTTTAGATGTGGATCATTAGATCATTTTATCCGTGATTGTCCAGAATCTGTTGAGCAAGAGACTGCCCAGAATCTAAGATCCGATAATGTTTCCGTGAGAGGTAGACCTTACCGAAATGTTAGAAATGTCAGTGGTAGTCAGAGAACTACAAGAGATACTGTTGCGAGATCTGAAGCTAGAGCACCTGCCAGAGCGTATGCCATCCGAGCTCGTGAAGAAGCTTCATCTCTATATGTTATAACGGGTACATTTACACTTTATGATACTTTTGTGATTGCATTGATAGACCCTGGTTCTACTCATTCGTATGTATGCATGAATTTAGTATCCAGTAAGACTTTGCCGATAGAGTCTACTGAGTTTGTTATAAAAGTATCGAACCCCTTAGGTAAAAGTGTCCTGGTTGACAAAATATGTAAGAACTATCCGTTAATGTTTCGAGATATCTGTTTTCCTGCTGATCTGATGCTATTACAATTTGATGAGTTTGATATAATTCTGGGTATTGACTGGTTGACATTGCATGATACTGTTGTGAACTGTAAAAGAAATACTATTGATTTGAGTCGTCAGAATGGTGAAATAGTTTGTATTGAGTCAAATGATTTAAATGGATTGCCTGCTGTGATATCTATGTTGAAAGCTCAGAGTTATATGAAAAAGGGTTACGAAGCTTATTTTGCTTATGTAATTGATTCGAAAGTGTCTAAAAAGAAAGTTGAATCAGTGCCAGTTGTTTGTGAGTTTTCTGATGTATTCCCTGAAGAATTGCCGGGATTGCCTCCAATACATGAAGTTGAATTTGGTATTGATCTGCTGCCTGGTACAACACCTATTTTGATAGCTCCGTATAGAATGGCACCATCAGAGTTGAAAGAGTTAAAGTCACAGCTGCAAGAGTTGACTAACGTAGGGTTCGCCATCGAGTTTTTTTCACCGTGGGTGCTCTCTGCTCGCTTGTGAAAAAGAAAGATGGCACGATGAGAATGTGTATAGATTATCGTCAATTGAATAAAGTGACCGTAAAGAACAAATATCCATTGCCCATGATTGACAATTTGTTTGATCAGTTAAAAGGAGCCACTGTGTTTTCTAAGATTGATCTGAGATCGGGATACTGCCAGTTGAGAGTGAAAGATTCAGACATTCCCAAAACTGCTTTCAGAACGAGGTACGGGCATTATGAGTTTTTAGTTATGCCTTTCGGACTAACGAATGCTCCTGCTATTTTTATGGATCTGATGAACAGAATTTTTAGATCGTACCTAGATCGATTTGTTGTTGTTTTTATTGATGACATTTTGATTTATTCAAGGGATGAAACTAAACATACTGAACATCTGAAAATCGTGTTGCAAACTCTGAGAGAAAATCAATTGTATGCGAAATTCAGCAAATGTGAATTCTAGTTGCGTGAAGTCAGTTTTCTGGGATATATTGTATCGACTTCAGGAATACGAGTTGATCCGAGCAAAATTTTTTCTATTCTGGATTGGAAACCTCCAAAGAATGTGTCTGAAGTTCGTAGTTTTCTGGGACTTACTGGTTATTATCGAAGATTTGTAAAAGGCTTTTTGATGATAGCTACTCCGTTGACTAGATTACTTCATAAAGATGTTAGATTTGAATGGTCCGATAAATGTTAGAAAAGCTTTGATCAGTTGAAAACTCTGTTAACTGAAGCTCCAGTGCTAGTACAGCCAGAATCGAGTAAAGAATTTTTGATTTACAGTGATGCTTCATTAAATGGTTTGGGATGCGTTATGATGCAGGAAGGCAAAGTTGTAGCTTATGCTTCGAGACAATTGAAGCCGCATGAAAAGAACTATCCGACTCATGACCTTGAGCTGGCTGCAATTGTGTTCGCATTAAAGATTTGGCATCATTATCTGTTTGGTGAGAAATGTCACGTATTTTCAGATCACAAAAGTTTGAAATACCTGATGACTCAGAAAGATTTGAATCTGCGACAGAGAAGATGGCTAGAACTGTTTAAAGATTATGAGCTTGTGATAGATTATCACCCGGGTAAAGCAAATGTTGTAGCTGATGCACTGAGTAGGAAATCATTGTTTGCACTATGTGCTTCGAATGCTCAGTTAGATCTATCTGATGATAGTTCAGTGATAGCTGAATTGAATGCAAAACCGTTATTTTTACAACAGATATGTGATGCTCAAAAAGGTTGATAATAAATTATTGACGAAACGAACTCAGTGTGGTTTGAACTCTGATTTTGAACTTAGTGTGGATGATATTGATTGTTTGAGATTTCGAGATCGAATTTGTGTTCCGAGAAACTCTAAGTTAGTTTGGTTAATTTTGAATGAAGCACATAACAGTCGTCTATCTGTTCATCTGGGTAGTACAAAGATGTACCATGATCTGAAGCAACATTATTGGTGGTCTGGTATGAAACGAGACATTTCTGACTTTGTTTCGAAATGTTTAGTTTGTCAGCAAGTTAAAGCTTAACATCAGGTTCCATCTGGTTTGCTACAATCAATTCTGATTCCTGAATGGAAATGGGACAGAGTGACAATGGATTTTGTTTCGGGATTGCCTCTAACTCCGAGAAAGAAAGATGTGATTTGGGTCGTAGTTGATCGATTGATAAAATCTACCCATTTTATTCCGGTGCGATCTGATTACTCACTTGATAGATTAGCTGAGCTTTATATTTATGAGATTGTGAGATTGCACGGGGTGCCACTATCCATTGTGTCAGATAGAGATCCGAGGTTTACGTCTCGATTCTGGAAGAAATTGCAAGAAGCTTTAGGCACAAAATTGCATTTCATTACCGCTTTTCATCCGTAAACAGATGGCCAGTCTGAACGGATTATTCAGATTCTTGAGGATATGTTCAGATGCTGCATCCTTGAATTTGATGGTACGTGGGAACAGTACTTACCACTGATTGAATTTGCATATAACAACAGTTTTCAGTTGAGCATTAAAATGGCACCTTATGAAGCTTTGTACGGGCGCAAATGTTGTACACCTCTGTATTGGACCGAGCTCAGTGAAAATAAGATACACGGGGTTGATCTGAAAAAAGATATTGAACAGAAATTAAAAGTAATCCGTGACAGTCTGAAATCAGCATCTGATCGTCAGAAGTCTTATGCGGACTTGAAACGAAAAGATATAGAATTTGAAATCGGTGATAAAGTGCTTCTGAAAGTGTCTCCGTGGAAGAAAGTACTCCGATTCGGGCATAAAGGCAAGTTGAGTCCAAGGTTTATCGGGCCATATGAGATCATTGAGCGTATTGGGCCAGTTGCATACAGATTGTTGTTGCCACCTTAGCTAGAAAAGATTCATAATGTGTTTCATGTATCGATGTTCCGTAGATACCGATCCGATCCGTCACATGTGATTGCTCCATCTGAAATTGAAATCCAATCAGATATGACCTACGAGAAAGAATCGATCCGTATCTTAGCTCGTGAAATAAAAGAGTTGAGAAACAAGAAAATTTTGTTAGTAAAAGTATTATGGCATCGACACGGAATTGAAGAGGCTACGTGGGAGCCTGAAGATTCAATGAAACAACAATATCCAAATCTGTTTATCGGTAAGATTTTCGGGGACGAGAATCCCTAAGGGGGGAGAATTGTAACGGTTCGGTTTAGACCCTAGTCGGAACAGTGGTTTTGGGACCACAAATCTGAGTTAGCAAAATATTTTAATATTATTTTTTGTGCCGTTGATATGTGATTAAGTATGTTTTAAATTTTCGTATGATGATTTGTCTGTTTGTGTGTTTAATTTGAAAAAAAGGATTAAATTGTATTAAATGCAAAATTTGTATGCTATTTGTTAAAGCACCTATGTGATGTGGTTTTTAAAGTGGTGGACTTATGAGGCAATTATGCTAATATTTAGATAGTGGATGGATAAAGGTCATAAATGCCCTTGATGTTTACATGTACATATCTTTAGTATTAGGTTAATTTAGTAATTAGATTAATATTATGATAATAATAAAACAAAAAGATGAAAGTGTTCATCTTTGATTTATTCATTTGACCGAATATACAAAAGAAAAGAAAGAATAAGAACTTTGAAGGTTTCAGCTAGGTTTGATTCAAATTCAATGTATGTTTTGCTTCGATTTTTGATAATTTCTACGTTTTTACAATCGTTGCTTCGTATGCTATAAAACCCATGTTGTAATTTTGAGAATTTATGTTGTTTATGAAATGTGCCATTGATGAAATGGTGAGTTTTGTGATGAGTTTAGGTGTTAAATGAAAGATATGTGTTTAATGAACATATTTTGTTCTTGAATTTTTGATGAATTTAGCTAATTAGGGCTAAACTGTGAAAATAGCATTTGAGGGACTAAATTGTGAAATAAATGAAATGTATGGAATTGTATGAGATACATGAATATTCGGCTAAGCATGGGTATATGGTGATTTTGTGTATTTGATGATTTTGTGAAATAGGGACTAAAATGTCCAAATGTGCAAATGTGAGGGCTAATTTGTAAATTGCCCTAAATATGTGATTTTGGATTGAATTGAATGTGTTGGTAAATAAAAGGGTTAAATTTGAATATGTATAGATTAAGAACAGAAGAAAACAGATTTAGATCGTGGGAAAGCGAAAGTAATTGAGTAGCCGTATCTGTTTCTGTTAAACCGAACTCGAGGTAAGTCGATATACAAATAAATGTATTTGTATTGAATTATATATGTTCATATAACTATTGTTAAGGATGAATGCACATGAGATGATGTATATATGAATTCCGAGGTAGAATCGACATAGTGTCAACGTCCAAGAAGTCCGTTTGAACCTAGAAATAGATAGGATAGTATATGTCATGACATAGGTGTCCGATGTTTGATATCATGTAAGACCACATCTGGAACGTTGGCATTGATTCGAGATTTCGTGTAAGACCATGTCTGGGACGTTGGCATCGATATGAGATTTACGTGTAAGACCATGACTGGGACATCGGCATCGTATTGATTCGTGTAAGACCCTGTCTGGGAGAGTGGCATCGATATCTGGTTACATGTAAGACCACATCTGGGACGTTGGCATTGTACGACCATTCCGATCACTCCGAGTATCCTATTAGATTCCGAATGGGTCAACGGGAAAATCTGAGATATGAACGACTATGTGATTTGTATATCCGTTTCAGGTACGTTTGATATGTACACTAAGTGTGTATAAAAGGTAAGTATCTATATGAACTTACTAAGATGATTATGTATATGAAAATGATGAGATTATATGTGAAGATATGCATGAATGAGCCATGTGTATATATGATATTTGAGTTGAAGAATATGGAAGATATGGCTAAGCAAATGAGCCAAAGAATATATGTGATGAATTTGTTATGAGAATCAATGATGATATTGTATCAAATTGTTTATATGCATTTTATGCTAAGTTTATTTGTATATGGCTTACTAAGCTTTTGAAAGCTTACTCTGTGTGTGTTTGTTCTATTTTATAGATCGTCAAAGCTACTGAAGGCTCGGGGACCGTCGAGGATCGTCATCACACTACTCAAACTCATTTTGGTACCTTTTGGAAATGTATATACCAAGTATGGCATGTATAGGCTAGTGACTTGGTATATGTTTGAGATGTAAATAGCCATGTGATTTGGCTAGTTAATGTTGGTATTGTGCATGAGTAAATATATTATTTGGTGCATGTTTTGGTATGGCTTGATGGCAATGAAGTAGCCCTAGAAATGGTAAGCTTATGGATGAATCGATGCCTTAGTGATTTAATGAGTTTATGGTTTAATTATACTTGGATTTACATGGGAGTTGATTGTACAAATTAGCATGTTTAGAAATGAGATGGAATGGAATAATATGATGACCATTTAGTGTGTTTTTGGTTGCCATTTGACTGTGGAAATATGCTTGTTTATGCTTGTAGGTACGAACCTAGTATGGGTGGCATATTGGCCTTGCAAAGGGCCTGTTATGCATACACGGTTGTGGCACACGGGCGTGCCTAGTGACCGTGGGATTAACTCAGTAGCTAGCCCAAGTGTGCACGGCCATGGTACACGGACGTGCCTGGTAGCCGTGTGAATAAGTCAGTATCTAGCCTAAAAGTACACGGCCATGGTACACAGGCGTGCCTGGTGGCCATGGGGATAAGTCAGTATACATGCTCTGTTTTGGCACGGCCAGGACACATGGGTGTGTCTAGTAGCCGTGGGAGGCACACGGCCTGACTGCACGGGCGTGTGACCTCTGCAGTGTTCAAAAAGTTTTAAATTTCTGAGAATTTCTGTATGTGTTCGGTTTAGTCCAGACCCTGCTCTAAAGCATGCTTAAGGTCTTGGTGACCTATCTAAGGGACACTGTGATTGCAATTCATGACTTGTATCATGAAATGTCTGTAAAAGTTTCTGATCTGTCCGATAATACCTTTAACCCTAATCTGGCGACGGATACAGGTTAGGGGTGCTACAATCTTTGTAGGGAAAGCTCGGGACTAAGCTACTGTTTTCAACCACTTGTCACCCCCAAACGGATGGGAAAACGGAGGTGGTTAATCGAGTTTTGTCTATATTTGTAACACCCCAAACCCGGTCAATACGCCACGACCGAATTTGGCATGCTACGAAGAAAAACGTTTCGAAGAAAATTGAGATAGTGATTAAGTTTTAGTGAAAAATTCTTTGTAATTCTATATTTGTAGAAATCAGATGTTTAATAAGTTAAAAACTGGAATTTACTTTGAAATTCCATAAATAAAACTTTTAAACTAAGTGGATAAATCATAGGTTAGAAAACATTTGTTTCATTTTAAGAAAACTCGAATTAATACTTTGAAACCATTTGCATTTGAATGTAGAAACTTAAAATTTTGGAAATTATTTAAGTTGTAGAAAACACTTAATTTATAATTTTATTATAAACAATTTAGATTACCTGATGGTAAGATAAAATACCATAAGCGTTTTATAGTTTAGAAAACTTTAGCTCAATTATTAAATTAATCAAGTGATATACTTAAACATGTTTAGAATAAATCCCAAAGCATATAAATAATCCAAAACCATAATTAAAGAGGCCTTATTACAAATCTATAAAATATGAAAACCCAAATTAAAATATAATAAGGTACCCAAATGGAAGTTCTTGTAAAATCAAATTTTATTGCATGGCCTCCTCGAGTTCATCCGGCTCCACATCCGCGATCTCACGAATCACCAAGAGATATCCCATCAAGGGTGAGTCAACAGACTCAATGTGTAAAAGACACTAAAAACCCAATCGATCATAGCAATAAAGCCCATTTAAATCACATTTAGCCATAAGCCCATAATATAGCAAATTAGATAATCACATGTACATATAAAATGAAATGCAATCCGAACCCAACTTAGATATCCATCCGCTACACACCACCCGTACCTACCAATCACACCATGGGGATTACTAAATCGACCCTCCATCTCTACACACACCATCGGCTGCGCTTGTCTGCAGTCAACATGCACATCGCCCTTATAATCGTGGCATAGCCACCATATAATTGTGACAGAGTCACCGGATTCATAATATCGTGACCAAAGTCACCGGATTCATAATATCGTGACCAAAGTCACCGGATAATATGGTAAAACCACCTAACACTTCCCTTCAATATTACCCATATGCCCATGCAATAACATATTATTTCATTATCATGCCATATGCCCCATTATCATATCGGAATAGGACACATTTCATATTATGCATATAGCATTATTAGCGATGTAAATATTATGCCTTGTACATTATATCAAAATCATAATCAAATATCGAATATGTTTCATATTAGAATCATACATAGTACGAAGGAATAACATACCTCAATTCACTGTACCATTGAATGGTACCCAAGCCATAAACATTTATATTTCTTTATAAACACATTTTTATCAATAAAGCTATTGATCTATTAGAAGTTTAGCATAAGTTACACACCTCGCAAACACGAAAAGCGATATAATACTTAAGATTTCCGACCCTTGCCTACAACGCCGATAGCACCTACATAACACTATATTATAAATTGATTATCATTACAAGATATGGCCCTTGGCCGAATATCATCATCTCCTTACCTTGGATTATTCGAAACCCGAACGATCTCTCCCTAATCGTCAACTACAAGAAGCCCCGAAATCCTCCTTCAAAGATTTGGCCACGAAGGAGTAAGAGGATTAGATTCCTAAAATCGGTTAATCTAAAGGAAAATAAAGAAAATGATTGATAGATAATCCTTACCCGAAATACGGAGATTGATTTACCCTTACTTGAACTATAAAAAGGATTCGACTTTAACAATTAAAAAGAAGAGAAATGGTGATTTCGGCTTTAACAAAAGAAGAGAAAAGATGGTAGTTTCAAATATGATGGTTTCGGGTTTTTAACAAAAGAAAAGAAAGAAAAATGGTGAAAAGTATAGGATAGTTTCAAGCTATGAGAAAGAAAGAGAAGAGAGAAAGAGAATGAAAAAGAAAACGAAAATATGAGAAAGGCTTTTGGTGATAGAATGAATTCGGCACTAGAGAGAAAGAAAAGAAATGATAAATGTCTTCAAAAGTAGCAATGTTTTTGGTACCAAAAGAGAGTAAAACTTGAGAGGGAAAAGAAGAAATAAAAAAATACCAATTTGGTCAAAAATGTAATGGCCAAAACAAAGCAAAGTTTTTACCAAATGCCAATTGACAATTTCGGGCTAAGAGAAAATATTTGGACAAAGGAAAAAGATGCACAAATTGACAACTTTTGGTCAACTAACACCTCCCTAATCCATACCATATTCGGTCAACACATTAGCCAACACAATCCCCCTTTTTCCTCCTCAATTCTTCCCTATCAACCCCTTAATCTCCGTCCCAATTAAACCAACCCCCTTAGCCCCTTATGCCGTCTAGGTTCATGGTCAAATGACCATGGAAAAGCTTCCAAAACATCATCCACTCTTCAAGCCTTTTGTCCCCTAAACCTTCCATAACTTTAAGATTCTTATCCCCTATTTCAAGCTTTCCTTAAACCAATATTCAACTTACCAAAAACTTAAGGTCCAACCTATCATAATTAGAGTTTGACCGTCCATCAATGCTAGGATACAAAAAAATAAAGTCTTCAAAATGCTTTCCAAGCAACTCGAACCACTTCCCTCAAGTAACCTTTCAAGCTCCTTATCCATTATGCCACTAACTCCTCATGTGTTAGAATTTAACACTTAAATTAACTTAAGTGCTAAGCTCACTTAATTCACTTCATTAAATAAACCATACTAAAAATTATCTAACTTCCTAAATAAAATCAAGCCTTCACAAGACTATGCTGACACACAAAATTCCTACCCGATCCAACACAAAAATAATACTCAAATTTTTCCTAAAGCTCAAGGCCCAATCCTACTAGGCCCAATTTCGGGATGTTACAAATCTACCCTCCTTAAAGAAATTTCTGTCTCTCGAAATTTCCAACTAACTAAGAGTCGTACATCCTATCTCGCCACACTACGCTCTCTGTCACAAGACTCTGATCTTAATAAAACCACAATGTACTTTTAACAAAATCTTAATCCACCATAGCAAACCATTATCTAACACTTACACTTATACCAAAAATTTTCCTACAATCAACCATCACTTCCAACCAAAACATACCTGACTTAAGAGTGAGGAAACAATCCTGAGCCTTAAGCTCCTTAGACCTGCATCTCAAGCATACTCCTATCTTCCTCCAACATTCTCTCGGATGACACCTTCCACAATAATCGCAAGTCAAAAAGTTTGACCATGCCTTGACATGTTTTACTGAACGAGATTGTGACCCTAGAGAACCGTGATCTCTGTTCTTCTTACATCCACGCACTCCAACTCCAAGTGCTTCACCGATTCTTTAACTATCCGAGTCACTCATCAATCCGAACTCGATCATGATACTCGCCTCACGCCCACTAGCGATGCTAACGCCTCATCTGGAATTATGCCTCGCATCAAAAATCTAACCCTAACACTTCGGCTTTTACCACATCCACAACGTCCACGATCTCGAATGCTCATGTCTAACATCTCGACTTATCGATTTAAAAGTTTTATGCATTAGTCATTATTCCACTTTCTTTAAAACACGCTTTATGAATAATTTTAATAAGAAGTTGTTTCATGAGTACATTCAACCTATAGTTTGTGTCTTTAGAGTAGTTTCTACTATTATACAGTCATGCCAACATCATCATATCATATCATCAAAATCAACAGTTTGATGTACTTACTGTATGGATTGATGTCGGAGACTCGAGGCCATGCCTTTCCAACCATATAATTTTCAACAAAACATTTTAAAATCCATTCTTTAAAACATTTTGGGCCTCGGGCCCACAAACAGCTTTTGAACTTAGCTCGATACTAATTTGTAACACCCCAAACCCGGCCAATACGCCACGACCGAATTTGGCATGCTACTTAAGAAAAACGTTTCAAGAAAATTGAGATAGCGATTAAATTTTAGTGAAAAATTCTTTGTAATTCTATATTTGTAGAAATCGGATGTTTAATAAGTTAAAAACTGAATTTACTTTGAAATTCCATAAAAAAATTTTAAACTAAGTGGATAAATCATAGGTTAGAAAACATTTGTTTCATTTTAAGAAAACTCGAATTAATACTTTGAAACCATTTGCATTTGAATGTAGAAACTTAAAATTTTGGAAATCATTTAAGTTGTAGAAAACACTTAATTTATAATTTTATTATAAACAATTTAGATTACTGATGGTAAGATAAAATACCATAGCGTTTTTATAGTTTAGAAAACTTTAGCTCAATTATTAAATTAATCAAGTGATATACTTAAACATGTTTAGAATAAATCCCAAAGCATATAAATAATCCAAAACCATAATTAAAGAGGCCTTATTACAAATCTATAAAATATGAAAACCCAAATTAAAATATAATAAGGTACCCAAATGGAAGTTCTTGTAAAATCAAATTTTATTGCATGGCCTCCTCGAGTTCATCCGGCTCCACATCCGCGATCTCACGAATCACCAAGAGATATCCCATCAAGGGTGAGTCAACACTCAATGTGTAACAAAGACACTAAAACCCAATCGATCATAGCAATAAATCCCATTTAAATCACATTTAGCCATAAGCCCATAATATAGCAAATTAGATAATCACATGTACATATAAAATGAAATGCAATCCCGAACCCAACTTAGATATCCATCCGCTACACACCACCCATACCTACCAATCACACCGTGGGGATTACTAAATCGACCCTCCATCTCGCTACACACCATCGAAGGCGCTTGCTGCAATCAACATGCACATCGCCTTTATAATCGTGGCATAGCCACTCGAGCAATTGTGACAGAGTCACCGGATTCATAATATCGTGACCAAAGTCACCGGATTCATAATATCGTGACCAAAGTCACCGGATAATGTGGTAAAACCACCGAACACTTCCCTTTCAATATTACCCATATGCCCATGCAATAACATATTATTTCATTATCATGCCATATGCCCCATTATCATATCGGAATCGGACACATTTCATATTATGCATATAGCATTATTAGCGATGTAAATATTATGCCTTGTACATTATATCAAAATCATAATCAAATATCGAATATGTTTCATATTAGAATCATACATAGTACGAAGGAATAACATACCTCAATTCACCGTACCATTGAATGGTACCCGGCCATAAACATTTATATTTCTTTATAAACACATTTTTATCAATAAAGCTATTGATCTATTAGAAGTTTAGCATAAGTTACACACCTTGCAAACACGGCGAAGCGATATAATACTTAAGATTTCGACCCTTGCCTACAACGCCGATAGCACCTACATAACACTATATTAGAAATCGATTATCATTACAAGATATGGCCCTTGGCCGAATATCATCATCTCCTTACCTTGGATTATTCAAACCCGAACGATCTCTCCCTAATCACAACTACAAGAAGCCCCAAATCCTCCTTCAAAGATTTGGCCACGAAGGAGTAAGAGGATTAGATTCCTAAAATCTGTTAATCTAAAGGAAAATAAAGAAAACGATTGATAGATAATCCTTACCCAAATACGAGATTGATTTACCCTTACTTGAACTATAAAAAGGATTCGACTTTAACAATTAAAAAGAAGAGAAATGGTGATTTCTAGCTTTAACAAAAGAAGAGAAAAGATGGTAGTTTCAAATATGATGGTTTCGGGTTTTTAACAAAAGAAAAGAAAGAAAAATGGAGAAAAGTATAGGATAGTTTCAATATGAGAAAGAAAGAGAAGAGAGAAATAGAATGAAAAAGAAAAATGAAAATATGAGAAATGCTTTTGGTGATAGAATGAATTCTAAGACTAGAGAGAAAGAAAAGAAATGATAAATGTCTTCAAAAGTAGCAATGTTTTGGTACCAAAAAGAGAGTAAAACTTGAGAGGGAAAAGAAGAAATAAAAAAATACCAATTTGGTCAAAAATGTAATGGCCAAAACAAAGCAAAGTTTTTACCAAATGCCAATTGACAATTTCTACTAAGAGAAAATATTTGGACAAAGGAAAAGATGCACAAATTGACAACTTTTGGTCAACTAACACCTCCCTAATCCATACCATATTCGGTCAACACATTAGCCAACACAATCCCCTTTTTCCTCCTCAATTCTTCCCTATCAACCCCTTAATCTCCGTCCCAATTAAACCAACCCCCTTAGCCCCTTATGCCGTCTAGGTTCATGGTCAAATGACCATGGAAAAGCTTCCAAAACATCATCCACTCTTCAAGCCTTTTGTCCCCTAAACCTTCCTTAACTTTAAGATTCTTATCCCCTATTTCAAGCTTTCCTTAAACCAATATTCAACTTACCAAAAACTTAAGGTCCAACCTATCATAATTAGAGTTTGACCGTCCATCAATGCTAGGATACAAAAAATAAAGTCTTCAAAATGCTTTCCAAGCAACTCGAACCACTTCCCTCAAGTAACCTTTCAAGCTCCTTATCCACTATGCCACTAACTCCTCATGTGTTAGAATTTAACACTTAAATTAACTTAAGTGCTAAGCTCACTTAATCCACTTCATTAAATAAACCATACTAAAAATTATCTAACTTCCTAAATAAAATCAAGCCTTCACAAGACTATGCTAACACACAAAATTCCTACCCGATCCAACACAAAAATAATACTCAAATTTTTCCTAAAGCTCAAGGCCCAATCCTACTAGGCCCAATTTCGAGATGTTACAATATTGTTGCGAGCCATCATCTGCAAAAACTTAAAGTCATGGAAAGAATGCCTACCTCATATCGAGTTTGCATATAATCGATCAGTCCATTCGACTACTAAGATTTCCCCTTTTGAAATTGTTTATGGTTTCAATCCGCTAACTCCTTTAGACTTAGTGCCTTTACCTAACGACCAACTCATTCATGTAGATGCAAAGAAGAAGGCCGAGTATGTCAAGGAGTTGCATCAAAAGGTTCCAGCCAATATCGAAGCAAGAATTGAGAGCTATGTCCAAAAAGCGAACAAAGGTCGAAAGTGAGTTGTTTTTGAACCTGGTGATTGGGTTTGGGTTCATATGTGCAAAGAACGTTTTCCAGCCCAACGAAGGTCTAAATTGTTTCCTCGAGGAGACAAACCTTTCCAAGTCCTAGAACGAATCAATGAAAATTCCTACCGACTTGACTTACCGGGCAAGTATAACATAAGTGCAAGTTTCAATGTTTCTGATTTATCTCCCTTCGATGCAAGTTCTCACTTGAGGACAAGTCGCTTTGAAGAGGGGGATGATACGATCATGCCCCAAAGTGCACCTAGCTCGAGCAAGGAGCCATTGGAGCTGCCCTAAGGCCCTATCACACGAGCTCGAGCCAAGCTATGTAAGGAGGCCATTTCGGCCTTAGTCAACCAAGCATGGGGTGAAACGTTGGCCGGACATATCGAGAGAGTTTGGACCAGCTCAACAAGGACTCCTTGCAACTTCTTGCAAGTCGACCTCAGCTTACATTCGGCCCCACGAGCTTCGTTCAGCTCAATTCAGCTCATTTCTACTTCTTTTTAGTTCATGCGTTTACTAGATGAAATAAACTTAAGTATTTAATTAAATTAGTTAATTTAGTTTATGCTCATAATTATATTTTAGCTTATTACATGATTTTAATATGTTTTGCTCCAGCCAAATTTAATGTGACATGTTTATGTCAATATTTAAATTTGTCTTAGCTTAATTATGTGTTATTAATGTGTTTAAGTAAAAGCATGAATTTATTTTGTCATAATTCAGCTGAATTAAACTTGTCATGAATCACTTTAATATTTTCATTGGATTTATGTGCAGCCAAATGCATGAAAGAGATTTAATGTAAGGTGCATGAATGGCCGACTATAATGTAGGGAGAGGTACATGCATGGACGACTTCAATGCATGGTGTGCTGATTATTTGGCTTCTCCAAGCATCTATTCGGCTAAAGGTTAGCTGCACATTTAAGTCCCCAAGTTGGCCGGTCAGCTTCCCAAGCTTATTTAAGCTCATGGCCGAACCTAGACATGCCCAATCAACTTCCAAATTCATCCAAATTCATTCAGCTGAATTTCCTTCATCTAAAAGTTGTCTAGTGGCGTCTGAAAGGCTGAATATAGACATGGAATTTTAATGGTTTTGTTCTAGAACTTTTTAGCTAATTTAAAGCCGAAATACTTACTCATTATGTCCCTAATGTACCTATTCGGCTAGCCTTAGGTTTTTCCTATAAATACTTTGTTATTTGCTATTTTTAAGGACTTTTGCTTCTTGAATGAATTTTATGTTATTTGTGAGGTTTTCATCTCTCAAACTTCGTCCGAGACTCAGCTTGACTTATCTGCTAGTCAGTGGCATCAACCTGATTCTTCTTTCGAACTTATCACTCTTGTAGTGTGGCGTTCACCTATCCTTATACCTTTGGTTCTTACCTTGCTAGGTAACGGGTCAAGGTCCCCTATCTTTCTTCACCAAACCACCTTAAGTCATATAAGCCCGGGTCAGCACTCTTCTTAGTGTTGGTTCGTTCTTGACACTTAAGTTTGTTTTTCCATCCCACCCAAGCTATCACTTAACCAATTCCATCCTTTGATCGCCGAACCTATAACAACAATTACTTAGCCATTTTTGAGCCTAATCTTAATACCTATTCCCATACTTAGCCGAATACACACATTGCTTGCAATTGGAACGATACTTCTACGTTTGACGATCAGGCACTAAAACGACTCGGGTTATCCAATGAGGACGAGATCGTATCAACCATGTAGGACCTAAGGAAAAGGAAGCGAGTTAAGTTTTACTGCTTAAATACCAAGCTTTTCCTAAGTAAATCAGATCCTAGGCATATACATATCTATTGCCACACTTCTTACTTTGCAAATTGTTCAATTTTTATTTATGATGTCAACCTCTTGTTTTATTTTGTAAGAAATGGAAATATCTAAAAGAACCTAAGCCTAAAAACTTAAAATATCCTACGAAATAAAATAAAATAAAGTAGAGACAATATCCTCCCTTTTTATTTATTTGTAAATCCCTCAGAATTTGACCTATCTTTTACTTCATCGTCCTTGTTTTTGCTTGAATCACCTCGTTTATTCTTCGGCATTGGAGCCCATGGATCAAATATAAAGTCTGGAAATTTAGGCACAAAAACAAATGGGTTGTGAGATTTTCTTAAAAGCATTGAGTCATTTCATAGTTTTGAGTATCTCTAATAAGATTGTTGTTGCCATTGCATATGTTGCATAATAGCCTTTATAGTAGACTGTTCACTTAATGGAATGGTGCTAGACGAAGGGGATCTTGGTGTCGGAGTTAGAAATTATGCTATGGGTGGTTTTTCTTTTGGGCAGGTGGGTGAGTAGCCGATGGTAAGGCTTAGAGTTGGAGGGGGTGGCAGTTTTAAGAATTGTTTAGGTGAGATAGTTTATGGCTTTGAATCAAGGTGTTTGGGGTGGTGTTTTAGGAAGTTAATGTTTGTGACATTAAGGGTTAAGTGAGATGCACTATTGGGCTACTTGGGAGTGGCGGTGGAGCAAGGAATGGGCTACAGGTTTGTGTGGAATAGGGTTGAATATTTCCCTTCCTAGTAGTGTCGTAAGCCCAATGGCAGCTCCTTTTTGGATCCTAAGCTCCTGTTCTGAAAGTAAACTAAAAAAAACCTCATTGAAATTAGTGCTTGGGTTAAAATTTGACCCTCTATTTAACAAAACAAATACTTAAACTATCTGGGCTACTTAGAAAAGCATTTTTCAAAAAGTTACATTAAATTAAACTCCCAAGAAATACTAGAGGGGTCACAGATGGTCCCGCTTAAGTCCCAATCTCCTAGGCAGAATTTTAATTAAGTAATGACCCAAAGGAAATTTTATCTAAGTCTACCATTTGTTCAAATGAGAAAAAAAACTAAAAATATAAAATAACGATAGAGAAAGTGAAGTATGGTTTGGGCTGCCCATTTGCTAACTAGATCAATCTTCTTTACTTAGCACAATTGGGCCTCTTTTCATCTTCAGGCTTATAATTAATTTTTAACCCAATTAATTTTGGATCAAAATTAATTATAAAATATTTTTAATACATATTTTGGACCATCCATGGTTGGAAAATATCATTAGCCTTGCTCTTGATCACTTGATGCACAACATTGTCCCAACAGTTCAAGCCTCTCAAGGTGTCTGCCAAGCCAATTTTCACCCTTTATGCAAAACTGTCGAAAATAAATCGATTTTGTGTAAATTTATTATAAAAATAGTTAAAATTAAATATGTTAATAATTTAACTGCAAATTAATTATTTTATAATTGAAGTATAAATTTCGAAAAAAATTACTAGGGAATTGCACGAATTAGGGCTCAAAAGGTGCTGAAAAAGTCTATATATTTTTGTGATTCCACAAATCGAGCAGTTTCAGGAAGACAGGTACCTGGAGTGTATGAAATGGACGCATTGTGTAACACCCCTTACCCGTATTCGACGCCGGAACAGGGTACGAGGCATTACCAGACTTACAAGCAAGTAATCATACAAACCGATACATAATTTTCCCCTCAAATTTAAAACTTTCCTTAAATATCTATATCACCCTTTAAACAAGCCTACGAGGCCCAAAACATACAAAATGAGTAGTTCAGAACTAATCTGGATTCTTACGGGCACTAAGAAATTTTTTTTATTCCTCAAAACAGGGTCACACGCCTGTGTGGAAAGAAACACGCCCGTGTGGTCAGGCCTGTGTGAAAACCTTGACATTCTGTTTCTGAAGTCATCAACCTAATATGGTCACACGGCAAAGGAACACGCCCCTGTCCTTAGACCGTGTGGCGAATTAAATCCCTAAATTCAGGTACAGACTTCACACGGCCTGGGCACACACCCATGCCCTATGGCCGTGTCTTCCACACGGTTGAGACACATGGCCGTGTCTCAGCTCGTGTGGTTACTACTGGGCATTCTGTTTTGTCAACTAAGGGTGCAGGGGGACACACGACCAAACCACACGCCCATGGGGTAGACCGTGTGTCACACATGACCTAGACACATGCCCGTGTGTCTACCCGTGTGGACAAAATCAAGGCTATTTACCAAGCCCTTTTTGCCACCCCTACATGCACCAACAGTAACCACATCAATCAACCAACTCATTCATGCATAAACATACTAATTACTCAACCATACAACTTGCACATTCATGAATAACATCATCATTTCATATATTAATAAGAGATAGCCATCAACTATGGCCTTATACAAAAGAATTCATCTTCAAATCAAGCCAACATATTGGCCAAAACAATATGACTCTTGACAAATACTAAGTCCCTATACATGCCATACTCAAAACGTTAAATCTAACTATACCAAAATGTGTGGATAGTGTGGGTGATCCTCCGACGGTCTCCGTATCCCGCACTGGCTCTTCGACACTATAAAATAAGGGAAAGGAGAAGGGAGGAAGCTTTAAGCTTAGTAAGTCTATATGTAAACAATGAACATCACACCACATCCTTAGCAATCAAGAACATTGTATACTGATCAAAAACAATTCAGATCCTTGTAATTATACTTACTCACTAAAAATCTTACCACATCCCAAACACTTATCATAAACATTGCTCACATTTATACGCACTTATACCCTGCACTTATCACCATAAAGCCACATGTAATTTCACTTAGACAAAGTTTCTTGATGAACACTTCGAAATAATACTAGATACCCGGTGGTTTCGCACACAGCCCACCAATAATAAATGACAAGGTGGTATAGCACACAGCCCACCAATAATCACATGTTCAAGGTGGTATCGCACACAGACCACCAATCCGTATCCATTTCCTAATCCAAAGGTTCATCGGAGAATTTCCTCACTTTCTATCATTTTAATAGATGTAAACAATATTCATTCACTTTTCACTCAATACATTAATATGTAAAAACATAAGTAAAAAGGATGTATCATTTACACATAAACTTACCTCGATACAAAATATGTCAATTTGCAATTTAGTCCGAAACCTTGCCTTTTCCTCGGTCAAGGTTGATTCCATGTTCTTCTTGATCTATAATGACATATTTAGCTCATTAAATAACCACATTAGTAAAATTACTTCAAAATTCCTATTTTGGCAAAATTACCATTTTACCCCTAGACTTTTACAAAATTTCTATTTTGCCCCTAGGCTCATAAAATGGAATGTGTTCATTTTTCACACACCCAAGCCTAGCCGATTCATATTCCCTCTTGTAGCAACTCACAATTCCAATTATTATACACATTTACCATCTATTTTACAGCCTTTACAAAAAGGTCCTTTTAGGTGTTTTCATGGAAACTACATTCACAAAAGTTGTTTATTTAACAACTAAGATTCATTATCTTCCATAAAATTTCAAATATCAACATAAATACTTACATGGAAAATCCCTAGACTCTCAACCATTTTTAAAAATAGTCCCCTCATAAGTTAGCTTAAGCTTTAAGGGTTCTAAAAGTACAAAAATTATCAAGAAAGACCACCAAAATCACTTACTTGTAAAGAGGATGAGTTGCTGAAATTTTCAAGCTCCCATAGCCCTTTCTTAAGTGTAAAAATCGGTGGAGAGGAGAGTGAATGAAAAAGATGACAACTTTTTCTTATTTTATTCTGTTTCTCTAATTAAGTCACCTAATCCACCAACTTTGACAAATTTTTAAATTTCTTGTCCCCTATGGCCGGCTATCAACATTAGAAAGGTCTAATTGCACATTAAGGACCTCCAATTTAAGGTTCTATAGCTATTTAACACCTATAGCTTGTAAAATAGAACATTCGTACTTTACGCGATTTAGTCTTTTTTAGCAATTAAGCATGCAATCACTAAAATTAATTCACCAAAATTTTCTTGCACTCATATAATCATGCTATGACACGTAAAATAATATTAAAAATGATTTCTCTGGCCTCAGGTTAGTGGTTTCGAAACCACTATTTTGACTAGCCCCAAAATCTGGCTGTTACACATTGACCTCACTCTTTGCTTAGGTATTTTCTCTTTTCCTTAATGTTAAAATAGTTTACCACTAATGGTTTAAATAATTTTGCAGCTCAATCACCAATTCAGTATGATGTTGTTTCCTGTGTGTATTGTGGGGATGGTCATGCTTTTGAGAATTTCCCTTCAAACCCTGAACCTATGTATTATGTAAGGAACCAATATTAAAATAGAAGTGGATAAGGACCACAGTCCAACTTCTACAATCCTTTGTGACAGAATCATTCGAACTTTTCTTGGAGTAACCAAGGAAATGAACCAAACAATAATCAGATGCAGCATAGACCAAACCAAACCTAAGGGTTGAACCAACACGCCTGAAAACCCCCTTAAGCTAAGTCATCAAACAGTTTGGAGGACTTGTTGAAAGCATACATGGCAAAAAACGACGCCTTGATCTAAAGTTAACCAACAGCTATCCAAAGTCAAGTAGCAACGCTGAAAAATTTAGAGAACTAGATGGGTCAATTAGCTACTTAGCTTTCTAGTAGACCATAAGGAGCCTTGCCGAGCGATACAAAAAATTCGAGAAATGCTGGTAAGGAATATTGCAAAGTGGTAGAGTTACGAAGTGGTAAGATTTTGGAACCTAAGGAGGTTTTGGTTGAAAATGAGCCTACTGAAAAGGAGGGAAGTCAGCTAACAATTGAAGTCCCTACAATAGAAAAATCATATGCTGAAAAATCTAATAAGGTAAACCCTAAACTAGTGAATTCTGAAAAGCTAACACCTACTTTTTTATATTTAGCTCCTTAGAAAATTTGTCCATATCAACCTAGAGTTCCATATCCTCAAAGACTTCAACAGAATAAGCATAAACAAGAGGTACAATTTAAGAAGTTCTTGGATGTTCTAAAGTAGCTACATATCAACATCCCGTTGGTAGTGGCTTTAGAATAGATGACCAATTACGTGAATTTTATGAAGGATATTCTGTCCAAGAAGAAATTACTTAGTGAGTATGAGACTGTTGCTTTGACGAAGGAGTGTAGTGCGTTCTTACAGAACAAACTACCTCTGAAACTGAAGGACCTTGGAAGCTGTACGATACCTTGTAAAATTAGTGAATCTGTGGTAAAGCTTTATGGAACTTAAGAGCAAGCATCGACTTGATGCCCAAATCTATTTTCAAGTTGTTGGGGATAGGTGAAGTAAGATTTACTACTGTAACATTTCAACTAGCGGATTGATCGTTAGCATATCACGAAGGAAAGATCAAGGATGTTTTGGTAAGAGTTGATAAATTTATTTTTCATGCTGACTTTATTGTGTTGGACTTTAAAGTAGGCAAAGAAGTTTTGATAATCCTGGGGAGACCTTTCCTAGCCACAGGAAGAACGTTGATAGATGTACAAAAATTCAAACTCACCATGCGAGTTCAAGACAACAAGGTAACATTTAACATTCTGAAGGCGATGAAATTTCTCAATCCGATGGAAGAGTGTTCAGTAATGGAAGAATTAGAAACCTTAGTTTCTATGGAACACAATTCTGAAGAAGACTTACTGGAAAACACTTTAGGGTCTAAACAATTCAAAGATAAAAAAGGTAATGAAGGTGAGGCTTTCATGGAAGCCAATCCGAGGACTTATGTTCAACCACTGTTGTTCAACTGTTAGAATTGGAAGTTCGAGAATTTACACAACCCAAGTTGTTAATTGAGGAACCGCCTAAACTCGAACTAAAGGTACTTCCATCCCATTTAAAATACGTTTATCTTGGAAATAGTTTTAATTTTCCTGTAATTGTTTTAGCGGACTTAACAAAACATCAAGAGGAGCAATTTATTGCTGTTTTAAAGAAATTTAAAAAAGCAATTGGTTGGACCATAGCTGACATAGGAGGTATAAGTCATTCCTTCTGCATACACAAAATTATTTTATAGGAAGGTGTAAAAGGTAAAATTGATGGGAAAAGGAGACTTAACCATATCATGAAAGAGGTAGTATGGAAGGAGGTAATCAAATGGTTAGATGCGGGAATTATCTACCTCATCTTAGATAGTTCTTGGGTAAGTCCGATACAATGTGTACCAAAGAAAGGTGGGATCACAATTGTTGAGAATGAACAAAATGATTTAATCCCAACGAGAACTGTCACCGATTGGAGAATCTGTATTGACTATAGAAAGTTGAGCAAAGCCACTCGTAAGGATCATTTTCCATTTCCTTTTATAGATCAAATGTTAGATCAACTGGCAAGTAACAACTTTTATTGCTTTTTAGATGGATATTCAGGATACAACCAAATAGTTGTAGCCCCAGAAGACCAACATAAAACTACTTTTACCTGCCCATACAGTACATTTTCTTTTAGGCAAATGCCTTTCAACTTATGTAATGCACCTGCCACATTTCAGCAATGTATGATGCAATTTTCATTGATATGGTTGAAAATTTTGTTGAGGTTTTCATGGATGAGTTTTCTATTTTTGGTAACAGTTATGTTGTTTGTTTGAGTAATTTGGAAAAGGTACTAAAAAGATGCGAGGAGACGAATCTTGTCCTTAACAGGGAGAAATGCCACTTTATGGTTAATGAGGGAATTGTCTTAGGACATAAAATTTCTAAAAACGGGATTGAAGTGGATAAAGCAAAGGTGGACGTAATTGAAGGATTACCACCTCTAATTAGTGTGAAAGGAGTTAGAAGTTTCTTAGGCCATGCCAGATTTTATCGTAGATCTATTAAGGATTTTTCAAAAATTTGTAAACCTTTATGTATGCTTTTAGAAAAAGATATTATTTTTTATTTTAACAAAGCATGTTTAGAATCTTTTGAGAAATTAAAAAATTGGTTAATTTCAGCCCCAATATATATTACACCTTGATGAATTAGAGAATAAAGCTCACTAGGGTTTGAAGCAATTGAATTTGGATCTTGAGAAAGCCAGTGAGAAAAGGATGTTACAACTTGATGAGTTGGAAGAATTGAGGTTATTTTCATACGAGAATGCCAAGATGTAGAAAGAAAAATATAAGAGATGGCATGATAGTCGTATACAACCTCATGAATTCAAACAAGGTCAGAAAGTGTTGTTGTTTAATTTGAGGCTAAGGTTATTTCCTGGAAAACTCAAGTCTTGATGGAAAGGACCTTATACCATCAACAAATTTTATCCATATGGAGTTGTAAAATTTACGACAACCATGGAGGTACATTTAAAGTTAATGGTCAATGTCTCAAGCACTATTGGGATGGTGAAGTTGAGCGAATTAAAACCTCGTTCAAATTATTAGACCCTTAATTTTTCATAAACCTACTTTTTAATAAAAGTTAGAAATTATTTTCTTAAATTAGTACATTTAATTAATTCTGTCTAAGGAGATTGGAACTGAAGCGGGACCTTTGTGACCCCACCAACTTTTCCTGGGAATTAATTAAATGTAATTTTTTTAGAATAAAATTTCTAATTAATTTTAAAAAATATATTGTTAGTTTAATTTTTATTTTTTTCATTTTATATTTTCCTTTAATTTTAATTTTAATTTAAGTTTAATTTTATTTTTATTTAATTTGTTCATGTTTAATGAAGGGGGTCAAATTGGCCCAAGTGCTAATCAGTTTATTTATTTTTAAGCAGTCTAGTTTGTAAATACAGTTTGGGCTTAAGGGTTCCCCAAAACCTTAAAATTGCCACCATTTTTTTCCCTCCATCTTTACTTGCCGCCAAAGTCACCTTAAGTAGCTAAAATTTTGCTACAAGTTTTCCCTAATTCAGCACTTTATAAACCCCTCTCTTCCAACATAATTTTCGCAACCCTTCAAGCAATTAGCTTAAACCCTAGCCACTCATTCTTTTTCCTCTTAGCCGTCGGCCTAAATCCCAAAATTTCTCCCAAAAAACCTTTCCTTGTCGCAAAACACTAGTCCTGTTGTCGCAAGCTTTTTTCCGGAGCAACCTTATCGCCACCGCACTCCTATCACCGCAGCATCCTATCATCGTCGCAAGCTTCGTGCCACCATAAGCCCGTTGCTGCTGTAGGTCGATCACCGCGGAAAATCCCTTGCTTCATCCATTGCCAACTTTTCTTCCCTTCCTATTGCCAAAGTTTTGCCTATTTTTCAAGAAAAATCACCATGTCTCGCAAAATAACTATGTCTTCCAAGACCTCTGCCAAATATCCCATTGTGATTTAAGATGAGGAGGCGAAAGAAAGGCTTGATTTGATATTTAAGAATCAACCTATGATGCCAAAAAATGTTTTCACTTGAAAAGTAATGATAAGATGGTTGTGCTCTTGCCGATTCAAAAGACAATTGATGCCCTTAATTGGAATTATTTTTGTGATGCACGATCATTTCCTGAAGAGGCGATAGCTTGAGAGTTATATGCTAATTTGACTAAGTTAGATGCTACTGAAGTTCTTGTTCATAAGGAAAAGGTACCCCTAACTTCTAAATCCATTAATGATTTGTTTCACCTGCCTGATGTTGAGTAAGATGAGTACTTTTCCATGATGACAAATATAAATTGGGATTTTCTTCAAGAAGTGTTTAATGTTGGGACAAATCTGGGATCCCAATGGATTATAAGAAAGTATTGTAGTCATTCTTGTCGAAAAAAATATCTAAAGTCATTGGCTAAGGTATGGTTTTACTTTGTTCGATATAGTTTCATGCCTATCTCACATAGTTCGACCATCTCGATGGAGTGAATACTTTTGTTGTATGTAATTATGACATAAAGGCCTATTAATATTGGGAAGTTTATTCTTAAGGAGATCCATGATTGTGCTATAAAGAAGATCAGAAGTGCTTACTTCCCATCATTGATCACTTCATTTTTCTTAAGGGCCAAAGTTAAAACAAAAGCAAACCTGAAGGGCCCGTATGTTCAAGGATGCATCACAGCCCATAATCTTGAAAGGTTAGTGGAGAATGTCCATGAGCTAAACCCAATTGAACTGAGTGAACAAACAGAACCAAAAACTGATGAGTCATTGAACAAATCCTAAACGGAAGCTAACTTAGTTACTGAGACAGAAGAAGTAGAATTTGTGGAAGAACCAAATGATCTTGAACCAATAAAGGAATAAGAAGTCTTTAAACCAAGAGAGGAGTCGAATGCTGATGAGCCAGTGGAACCAAGTTTTGATCCTGAGTTGACTATTCCAATGCCCACTTCTTCAAGTACTATGAAGAAATCAGAATTGTCAATTATGATGGATATGATGAAATTTATGCATAACCAACAACAGGATTACTGGAAATATGCAAAAGTTAGAGTTCATTTTGTAAGAATACTTTTAAAAATATCTCTAACAATTTTGTTCCTGAGTTCCCAGATTATATCTTCGAGTAATGGAAGGAAGATGAGAATGAAAGCGAGGATGAAACATCAAAGGCGGAAGACGAGGAGTATAAGTCAAATAAATAAAAGGGGGAATTTCTTGTCTTTAGTTTTTATTTCTTTTTAGGTGTTTACTTTTTTTTTATTTTTTTAGTTAGAATTTTGCTTTCGCATAATAAAATAGCAAGCATGAGTAATATAAGCTCAATGCCTCTTCAATAGAAAAAATACATTTGATGTGGTAATCGGAACGAACATGTTTAGGATTGGATTGTGGAGAAAGACTTGGTACTTAAGCAGTCTTTATGACACACCCGTCTTTTCTTACAACCCTACCTGGTGTTAAGTTTTCATTCATTACTTTGTTTTCGCAATGAGGACATTGTTTCTTTTTAAAGGTGGGTAAGACATTTTGCATGAATTTTTAATAAGGCATTTCGCATGAATTTTTAAAGTTTATTTCACTCTTTTTACTTAAGTATGCTAAAATAAATGAATATTCAAAAAAAAAAAATTGCTCATAAGTATGTTCAAATGCAAGCATGGTTTTTGGTTTTATCTAAGTTATTCGTATGTTATCTTGAGTGATGGAATGTTTGTATGATTTTTAGTCTTTTGTAGTATTTGCCATGAACAGTTGATTTCTTTGGAAATAGACAAGTATGAAGGTTTAAGTCTTTAGAATTGACTTAGTAACTTTCTTGAGGCGAAATCCTAGGAGGTATAAGAGTCTAATATGATATAGGCACACTTCCTTTGGATTATTTGAGCCTTTCATGTAACAACCCATGTTCGGTGAGATCGGAACAGTGGTTTTGTGACCACAAATCTGAGCCCAAAAATAAAAAATTTATTTTATTTTGTTTTATGGCTGGTATTATGATAGGGAGGTCACATGAAAATTTTGATACGAAAATTTTATCGATTGTGTGGTTAATTAGGTAAAGGACTAAATTGCATAAAATGCAAAAGATGGATTCTAGTAGTATAGGTATTAAATAGCTACGGAATATAAAACTTAAAGTCCTTATATGGTAATTAGACCATTGAAGGAGAGTTAGTAGAGATTTTTATGACTCATCCATGGAAAAATTAGAAATGACTAGGGACTAAATTGGAAATCAATAAAATTAAAAGATGATAGAAAAATAAAAGAAATTATCATCTTTTCTATTCCTCTTCTTCCCCAATTTTTCTATGGAAACCCTAGGAGAGAGGAAGAGAACTTTTCAAGCTTAAAAAGGTATGAAATTAAGTCTCGTTTTTAATGATTTTTATATTTTTAGAATCGGTACAGCCTAATCTTTCTATTTATGGGATTTATTTGAAAAGATAACAAAGTGTAGAAATTTTGCCATGTATGTAAATGCTGGAAATTTGAAATTTATGGGAGAAAATGAAAGATAATTGATACATAAACAACTTATACAAAGCAATTTTTCATGGAAACTTGATTTAGGGACGAAAATGAAAAAGTGGTAAAACCCATGGAAAATTCTAAAATTTGTGAAATGTGTGTGCTGTAAAAATTGTTATTAATCTTGGTTAGGCTTGGAAAGAGGACTAGATTATAACACCCCAAACCCGGCCTAAACGTTACGACCGGATCTGGTATGTCACATGGAAAGATTGTTTAAGGAAACTTTGAAATTTTAAAAATTTCGCGTTTTGTTTTCATTAAAAACTCAGATTCAGTTTTAAGGTTTTCTTGAAACCTTTTACTAACAGTCGAAAACAGGTTCTTGTGATACGAATGCTGAAATGAGGGGATCTTAGAAACGTGACATTTAAAAAAAACAGTTTGTGTAGACTTAGGAAAATTCCGAGTTTAATTATTTACTTACTTGATATCCGTGTGTCATTGTTAAAAGAAATGTTTGTTTTCATTTTGTTTAGAAAAGTCCCAATTTAACGTTTCCTATAGTATGAGTTACCGTAATAAGTTGAAAACCAAATTATAAAATCCCGGAGGCCTTATTACGTAATAAATTCCCAAATTAAAAGTAAGTTTAACTGAAGAAACGAAATTTACGAAGGAAGTAATGCATGGCCACCTCAAAGTCCACTTCGGCTCCGAATCCGCAACTAGGGGTTACTTGCAAAATTAAGCAGAGGGGTGAGTCACCAAGACTCAGTGTGTAATTCCCCTTACGAACGCAATCTGGCCTTAAGCCCACAGATGCACATTAGGTCGTAGCCCTCACAACATGGCATATTAAAAAGTGTATGCAATGCAGCCCATCCCAACCTAGTATTCCATCCTCTACATCACCTGAACCAGCCAAACACCTGTGGCACCAAGCCACTGTGGTACCAAACCACTGTGACAGAGTCACTGATAAAATATATGTGGGGCCAACCCACTGTGGTACCAAACCACTGTGACAATTATTGATAAATATATGTGGGGCCAACCCACTGTGGTACCGAACCATTGTGACAGTCACTGATAAATATATGTGGTGCCAAACCACTGTGGTACCAAACCACTGTGACAGAGTCACTGAATTACACTTCCCCTTACAATATCATATCCGAGAGCCCATGCAACATATTATCATATTGTGATGAATGCAATCATATTCCCAATGTACAACAGATAATCAAATCATGCATATATTTAGGCCATGTTATTCGAAAGACAGAATCATAAAGGTACTTACCTGCTGTCTCCAACCTTACCTACAAGGGTATCTCAACTGTCTATCTATAATGCTTGACTTTCACCAACGCATTATTAATGCAAAAATAATAAAAGATGGTGTGAGCATTACACACCTGATTACGCGAAGAACTAAACACTCTAGATCATTGACACTCTCACTAGCGGGAATAACAGCGATTTGCCTATCCCAAACAGATGTCGGCTCTCTACCACAACCCGGCGGAAAGTTTTGAATCGCCGACACAACACATCACTTAAACTTAGGAGTAGAGACTACAAGTCCACTCCCCTCCTTAGTTTGACTTGGTCAAAGAATGAACCGAACACAGATAGACTTGGATAAATATTCTTGCACAAACAGAACCCGATTGAAGAGGAGACCTTCGGCAACCAACTAGCCCTTTGGTTCTTGGGGTTCGGCTTCAACAAATGAAGAAAGAACGGGTTACAAGAGATGGAGTAACCAACTTCGAAAGAGAAACCAATTCGGTTTATGATCAATGAATAAGTGGTCGGTTTCTTTAGAAGAAGTAAGGAGATAATAAGAATAAAGGAAGAGTTCTTTACCTTCAACAGAGAGAAGCCAAATGGAGTCTAAGAAGATTCGACACAAGCAGCAAATGTCAACAAGGTTTCGGCTCAAGAGAAGAACAAGAGGGACGAAAAGAAAAGTGAAGAAAGTAGAAGCAGTGTAGAAGAGAAAGAGAGTTTCGATTTAGTGAAGAATGTAGAGAAATGAAGGAGAAAGGTTTCGGTTATGGTGAAGAAACAAACTGTAGGAGATGCAAGAGAGGTTCAGCTAATACCAAAAACAAGAATAAGAAGAAGAAGAAGAAGGGAGAAAATGTGCTACGATTTTGGTAAAAAGAAGTGAATGAAAACTAAATTGGAAAAGAAAGAAAAGCTTCTCAAAAGGGTTTCGGTTACTTCTCGTTTCCCAAATGGCAAAAACGGCACACCCCCTTCCCTTATGACCGAACGTTGAAAACAACAATTCCCAAAGGAACCAAAAGAAAAAATGGCACACCTCCTACACTAGCACAAAACCGAAACACTCCCACACTAAACCCCTTTCATGACCGAAATTCTCCCCTCCAAGACCCCCACATTCGGCCAACACCTCCACCACACTCCAAATCCTTTATTTTACTCCACAATTTGCTCCACATAACCCATTCAAACCAATTTGACCACTTCAACTCCTCAAGCACCCCTCATCCATCCATTTCAAAAAATTTGACTCACTCAAACTCCTCCTAGAAGAGTCCCAGCCGAATGCTACCTCCTCTCCTTGAGCACAAAAATAAAGCTCCACAATGCAACAGATGGGATTCGAACTGGAATTGAGAAGAGAAGGTATGGAGGATTCAGCTTTTGAGCACTTAGAGAGAAAAGGGGTGTTTAGGCAACTATCAATTGAGAAATTTGGCTAGAGAGAAAAACAGAATTTCGGCATTACCCTAGGAACCTTTCAAAGGAATTGGGCACCCTCCTTTTATAGCCAAAAGCCGAAACTCCCTTCCCCCAGAGTCCCATTCGGCACCAACACATCCATACCTCAATCCCCTATCTTTTCTCTCTTATCTTAACCTTAATTTTCTCTCCTGAACACTCCCTTCCAGACTCCACTCTAGCGCCACTACTTCCCTTCCATGTGCAAAAATAAAACCTCCCAATTTACCACTCTCAAGCCTCGAACCTTGGACCTCTCCACCTTACATTAACGCCACCTTATAGCTTCCCAAGTGGCACCACCTTGCCACTGAAGCATAGGCCCAATTGTGTCCTATTTTCCCCTTAATCTGTTTAAGAGGCCTAATACCTGAGACTAGGGTCCCACTAAGGCAAAAACAAAAATTTTCCAAATGACATGGCTTAACCCCAAGACTTCCTAAAAGCCCCATAACCTTCCAAAATCACTCACCTAATAGATCCAACTTGCATTAGTGTCGTTCTCTTGTTCTCAAAAATTTTAAACGCTCCCATTCCCAAGGCCCAATGGGCCCAATTCTACTAGGCCCAAATTTGGGGCGTTACAAGTCTACCCCCTTAAAGAAATTTCATCCTCGAAATTTCCAACTAACTATTAATCGCACTACTCAAGTCACACCACTATGCTTTCGATGCGCGCTCTGATTTTAATAACACTAACACAGTTTAACTCTAATTGAACCCTCTACACTTACCCGAAAAAACCTACCCACTGGAGCAGATAAACATTGCATGCATACAGTTTCCTATACCGAAAATATCGCATCCACACAAAACATACCCGTTATCACATCTGGTGCATCTCCTTCATCTCTGCGATGAGCAGCATAGACTAAAGCTGGCTGCCTCACCTCTGCCTGTCCTGTACCTCTGCCCGGTTCTCCACGTCCATCGCCATTATCGCCCCTAGCTTGTCCACGGCCCCTTGGTGGTTGTTGACGACCCCTCTGTGGCTCGCTCCCGATCTGGCCTTCTCGGGCACTCTCTAATCCTATGTTTCATCGATCCATAGCTCAAACAAGCTCCTATTCTCCTCCAACATTCGACCGTATGCCCTTTTCCACACACAACACAAGGTGGTATCCCGGTATTAGCAGCAGCAATAGGGGCCCCAGCTCTAACCAGCCCATTCACTCTGGCCCTCCTCGTAGGCCTTTGTCCAGCCCCCATGGCTTCCACATTCCGTTTGTTCTTGTCCTTCTCCTTCTCTCGATTGAGGCATTTCGTGCGCTTTACTTCCTCCGCTATCTTTACTTTTTCCACCAAGACCGCAAAGTCCCGCTCCCTCTGTGGAGCTATAAGTACCCTAAGGTTGTCTCTTAACCCATCCTCGAACCGTACGCATCTCTCATACTCTGTTGCGACTATTCCTTTGGCATATCAGCTAAGGCGCAGAAACTCAGCCTCATACTCTGCTACTGACTTATCTCCCTGAGTCAGACTCAAAAACTCCTTCCTTCGGGCATCCACATAGCCCACTCCAATGTACTTCCCCTGGAATGTCGATTTGAAGAACTCCCAGGTGATCTGCTCCGGTTGGTTGCCCTCATTTACGATCAACCACCACTGATAAGCTTCCTTCCTAAGTAAGGATATCGCCCCTTTCAATTTTTGTTCTACCGTGCAGTCCAGGTCATCCATTATTCTTTCCGTAGCTTCCAACCAGTACTCCGCCACATTCGGGGCCACCCCAGCTACTCCTTTGAAAATCTCTGCCCCATTAGCTTGGAGTCGCTCCACGATCGATCCACGACTTCCCGTACCATTATTGGGCCCAACGACCCTTTCGAAAATCCTTAACATGGCCTGCGACACTGCATCTTCTGCAGCGGCAGCCCGTTCATATGGTCCCGTTTCAGCTACTGGTGAGGTCGTAGCCTCCTCTACTCCAAAGTTTGGCATATGGCCCAATGCCGATGACCCAACCATAACACTTCCACGGCCTATGCCGCGGCCTCTTGCACCTCTTCTTGCGCTCATCGTTACATACGTATTTCTGGTTTAGAATTTTTATGAAATTAGTTCATAGTTCCACTGTTTAAAGCACATGTCTTATGCAAGTAACAATTTAAAAGTTGTCTCGCAGTCGTACTTCCACTACAGGTTTAAGTTTCCTATGGGCTTTAGTCTCTAAGAACCTATTGCTTAAAGTAGCCCAATATCTAAATATAGTTCAGTAATTTAAACCAGTGCAATAACAGAAAACTTACTTGGCTCGACGTCAAGGGCTCGGTGAACCACACTTCAAGAATCCTGTAAAAACTTTTTAATCTACTTGTTTAAAAACCCAAAATCTAAGGCCCATTTCACAGCCCGAGCTTTACAATTGGGCTCTGATACCACTTAATATAACACCCCAAACCCGGCCCAGAAATTGGGCCCGAATTCGACGTGCCACATTGAAGTGTTTTAGAAAAAACCTTTTTTCATTGAAACCCTTCTAAAGAAAAGTTAAAAAGGACAATTCCAAAACGACTTTGCTTAAGTTTAGGATTTTTAAAAATAAATTTATTTAAGTTGAATGATTAAACAGTCGAACAATAATTAAAACCCAAATGTAAAATCAAATTGGAGGTACACGACCTTATTATATCCCCATGAGAATAAAGTAATTAAAATAGACTTATTTGAAACAAATAAAGAAAAACTTCAAAGTAGCTTGTAGTGTGGCCACCTCGGAGTCCTCTTTCACATCGAGCCGTCTACTGAGGGTCACCTGAAACATTAAATAAAAGGGTGTGAGTTTCAAAACTCAGTGTGTACGACCCTTGGTAATCAAATCAACATGCAATTATCACGTTGGGCCTAAGCCCTATCAAAATCGGTGCTCTTGGGCCTTAGCCCACAATGACCTCATATCATATTAATATCACATGAATGCAATGCACCATCCCAAATCCAACCCTGCACTCCACTCGTACCAACCCTACACTCCTGTGGGGATATAAATATCAACCCACCCATCCCTACACTCCAAAGGTAGCACCAACAATGCAAGACTACTCAATGTTGCAAAGAAGGTCACTGAGCATATAATGGGCTTAAAGCCACCGGTGGATCCACGGTCGTCAAGCGACTATGCGATCCTCACATATCTTCCTCTGTATCATCAAACCCACCCAAGTGAAACATATATTTCATGAATGAAACATACACATTAAGCACTTAGGGGTATTTTAGTCATTTCACTACCCATGGGTATTTTTGTAATTCTACCCTACAGAGGTATTTCCGTAATTCTACCCTACAGAGGTATTTTCGTAATTTCTACCCTACAGGGGTATTTCTGTAATTTTTTTCATCTCGGGTTTTAGTTATGAACTTTGGCGCATCAACAAGTCCTCGTAGTTAAAGTGAACAAACACTATGCACCAGGTAGGATCTCAGAGAAGAGGAGGTGGGTCACTAGGACCGCTTAAGTACCAAGCTCTCCCTCGATCCAATCCTAGACATGCATATGTCGGTTACCACACTCTAACTAATCGACTTGTCCACAGACATGTTTGATTAATAAATTAAGTCTTATGCAATTTTAAGAATTTATCAGAACTAGGCCTAGAGTCCATTAAACCCTAACCTGTATTCCTAACGTCCCATAAAGCCCACTCATGTTCATATAGCCCATTAGGCCCCAATCATATTCGTATAACCCATGAAGCCCAATCATGTTTATGTAGCCCATTAGGCCCGATTATAAACACATCATACGATCGTTCATGTCAATTCATACTCAAGTTCACATATCAACCATTGTTGATTTGGGCCCACGAGCTCGGCAGGCCTATTTAGCCACTTTCGGCTTTTCAACTTTTCGGCGTTGCTGACATCGTGTGTGTGTAGTGTTTGTACACACCTTGTAATAACGCGTGCTGCAAACCCCTTAATCATGAACGTACAATAGACATCACTTAACGATTAATCATGGCTTAATACACACTTTATCAAAACCTGAAACCTCACCGTAACCTTACCGTGTGCCACTAGTTTTAGTAGCCCTTCCTTAGCTACTATTTGCGAATATCCCCTAGATCTGCACCCAAACATATATCATCAAAATCAAGTGACTCATATTCCACATAAGTCACCTCTATAAGCCATACTTACATTCGGCCATCCATTAATCCATAACTGAGACGAGAACACTTACCACTTTGCTAACGATCCTTACCACGCTTGCAATCTTTGAATCCTACCCTTGTTAATACAAGGTTAACGACAAGGAGAGGTTAGATAGCCCTTCGGCTTTTAACAAAACACACTAAAGGAAAATTTACTAAGCACTTACCCAAGAAGCAATCGGCCTAAGAAGTATTCGGCTTTTGAGATTAGTATGGTGAAAGAGACTATTCGGCACTAATAGGGAGAAGAAGGGAAGAAGTGATTGGCTAGAACCAAAGGTGAACAAGAAAAGGAATTAAGAAGAGAAGGTATGGAGGATTCGGCTTCTGAGAACTTAGAGAGAAAAGGGGTGTTTAGGCAACTATCAAGTGAGGAATTCGGCTAGAGAGAAAAACAGAATTTCGACAATACCCTAGGAACCTTTCAAAGGAATTCGACACCCTCCTTTTATAGACAAAAGCCGAAACTCCCTTCCCCCAGAGTTCCATTCGTCACCAACACATCCGTACCTCAATCCCCTATCTTTTCTCTCTTATCTTCACCTTAATTTTCTCTCCTGAACACTCCCTTCCAGACTCCACTCTAGCGCCACTACTTCCCTTCCATGTGCAAAAATAAAACCTCCCAATTTACCACTCTCAAGCCTCGAACCTTGGACCTCTCCACCTTACAGTAATGCCACCTTATAGCTCCCTAAGTGGTTCCACCTTGCCACTGAAAAATAGGCCCAATTGTGTCCTATTTTCCCCTTAATCTGTTTAAGAGGCCTAATACCTGAGACTAGGGTCCCACTAAGGCAAAAACACAAATTTTCCAAATGACATGGCTTAACCCCAAGACATCCTAAAAGCCCCCTAACCTTCCAAAATCACTCACCTAATAGATCCAACTTGCATTAGTGCCATTCTCTTATTCTCAAAAATTTTAAATGCTCCCATTCCCAAGGCCCAATGGGCGCAATTCTACTAGGCCCAAATTCGAGGCGTTACACGACCACCAATACAACTGTTTCAAATCATTGTACATTTCAGTACTCCCTAGGTGAATAGATAAACAACCACTATGTGTTTCGTGAAGAATTTTATTAATAAGCTCGAAATTTTTTGGTACACAAATTCTACCTCAGAACATTAAACAATCATCGGGCCCAATCTGATAGTCTGAATCACTAGTCGATTCACATTGCACTCTTTTAACTCGCAACTCGTTGTCACATTTCTAAGCTTCATAAATTTGCTGAAGAAATAATGGCTTAGCTTTTAACTCAGCTAAAATCAAACCATCATCAGACAAAGATAACTGTGTATTCATCGCTCACAAAGCATATAAAGATTTTCTACTCAGAGCATCCTCTACTATGTTCGCTTTCCCCGGATGATAATCAACCACTAATTCATAGTCTTTAAATAGCTCGAGCCATCTCTGATACGATCTGCCTCGAGGTGAGTCGAGTCGTATGAGATTTTGCCCGATCGTCGACGAAGAAGTATCGTTCGACTCTTTTAAATAGGATGTCTTTAGGTAAAATGATACGGAAGTTGTTAAAAGGGGCTTCAAGGATAAGTTTAAGGATATGAGATTTGTATGGTTTTGGTTAACATAAATAAAGATGGTGATTGGTTTGGAAGTAGGTTAACAAATGATAGATGAGAAAGTGAAAGAAGTGGCTAGGTTGAAATGGAAGGGCAAGGTGAAAGAAAATTAATAGATGGTGGAGATGGATAATAGTACTTAAGTTTCAAGTAAGATTCGATACTATAGAAAGTATCGCCCAAGCACTTATATCACTTAAGGTGGTAGATGGAAAATAGATTAAATCTCGACTCGTTACTTAGCAAAGTAAGAACCTTAGAATATTGGATGAACGCCACACTCGTTGGAGTGATAAGTTCAGAAAGAAGAACAAGGTTGACGCCACTAAAACTAGATAAGCCAACAAAGTCTTCAACGAAATTAGAGAGAAAATAATCTCACCAAAATAAGATAGTTTCATTAACAATTTAGCCAAAAGTCCCCATTAATAGGCTGATTACATATTTTTATAGTGTCAAAAGAGACTAGCTGAATGGTCACTTTTAATGAAACTAATAATGAGCTCAAATGAAAAGTCACAACTTTTAAAATTCTAACCCAAGTAACTCCAACCTTCAATTTTATTTACTTCTTCAATTAAGTTGCTTTCAAAGTCTTTTGAAATCTCCATGACCAACCAAAAATACACCAGCTTCTTTGATGGAAAATTGAATGCATGTAGTGATTACTCATGAAGCAAATGGTTATGGAAGACGAAACAAAGATGCTGCCGAATTTAAAGAAGAATAATGCTCTCCTTTAATTGATTAAACAACTTCTTAATTATGTACAAAGCCTCTTTGTAACAGCCCCTCTTTTGTAACCGAAATCTCTTAAAAATTCACCTTATTGAATGCGTAACAGCCTTTAAATGTAATGGATGTGAGCTAAAAAGTCACCTGTAATTAACACATGTAACCGACACATTTATTCAATTATTAAGTTTAAAACAATATACAACTAACTTAAATAAATGAACTAACACTTATGCATCATTTATTCCAGTAACTAGTTTAATTAAGAGAAGCATTATTAAATGAACTTTATCTCATGCATCAATAAATTATCCTAGTAACTAGATTAATTAAAGAAGCAACTATTAAATAAAGTTTAACAAAAACTCAATTAATTTGTAACATCCTAAAACTTAGAGTATCATCTTATTATTTGTGTTGGCTCGGGTATGAATTTTGTGTGTTAGCATAGTCTTGAGAAGGCTTGATTTTATTTATGAAGCAAGAATAATTCTTAGTATTAAAATTTAGGATTAGGTGAACTTGACACTTAAGTTAATTTAAGTGTTAAATTTAGCACATGAGGAGTTGTGGCAAGGTGGTTATGGCGCTTGGATGGTTGCTTGAGGGAAATGGTTCGAATAGCATGGATTGCAATTGGAAGACTTTATTTTTATGCATCCTAACATTAAGTGTCGGCCAAGCTCTAATTATGGAAGGTTGGACTTTCAATTTTTATGACAAGTTGAATATTAGTTTAGGAAAGCTTGTATTTTAGGATAAGAATCTTAAGATTTATGGAAGGATGGGGGGACAAAGGGCTTGGATGATGGAGAGTGTTTTGGAAACTAATCTAAGGCCATTAGTCCATGAATGTGGACGGCATGTGTGGCTAGGGGTGTGGCCGAATGTTGATAGGAAGTTGGGGGGAATTGGTTGGTCAATTTTAGCATTTTGTGCACCATTTGGCATTTCTTCTTTTCCTCTCCAAAATTTTCTTCCTTAGCCGAATGTACCTTAGGCATTAGGTGCAATTTTGCTTTTGGTTTAGCTCTCATTTTAGTTTGAACCAAATTCTATTTTCTTTCTTTCATTTTTCCTTTTGAAACCGAAACCACACTTAGCACTTTCTCAGACTTTTCTTTTTCTGGAAACAAGGTGTTTGGCGAACCTCTTTCTCCCATCTCTCCCTTTTCTTTCTTTTGATATTTGCTCAAAACCACATTTTTTTTTTACTTTCTCTTGGCCGAATCTTCCTTCTTCCCAAATCACATTTCTTTCACTTTTGCTCAAAATTAAAAACATCCATCTTCATTCTATTTTCTCCTTCCATGTTCTTCTTTCTTTTATTTTCGAATCCTCCTTCTCCTATTTCATTTTCACTTTCATTTTCCTTTCTTTTTCTCCACCATAGCCGAATCTTCTTTTTCTCTTTTGGTGTTATCTTGGCCGAAAATCATCAAGGGTAGATTTTCTTTGGGTTCTTCTATAATCAGTTTTGGAAGACAGGTAAGTGTCTTGGCCGATTTTCCTTTTCTTTTCTCTATCGTTTCTTATGAGGGCAAAGGTCAATTTTTTGGGCATTTGTTAGCAAGGTTCTAACTATTCATAGGAACCGATTTTCTTTTAGGCTCTTCGGGATTTTAGAAGCAATTGATCTAAGCCCTATTTCTTTAGCAATCGAAGTTGGTAAGTCAAGTGGTAAGGATTCATGTTGGTTTAATATTCTTTAAGTTGTTGAGAAAAACCAAAGGTTAATGAGACAAAGATTTATTGGTATGGCCGAATGGCCTTGTTAATGGTTTTGTGGTTTGGCCGAATGTAGGACAAGGAGATCTAGTGCGGTAGATCGGGTCTTCGGGAATTAGAACTTTCGTTAGTGACAGGTGTGTATCTTACTCACTTTATAATTCGGTAATATATATTTATTTATATACTAATCATGTTATTAAAGTTGGAAACTGTGAGATCTTGATATGATACCGTAAGGGTATGAGCAATGAATCGGGTAAGTCCATTTCGATATGACTTTTGCAATATGATGCATGATGATATGAATTATGATATATTTGCTAAGTGAATTCTAATAAAGTATAATGGCATGATTTGTTTAAATGTTACATTGGTTTGGGTGATATGAGAGGAGGGGGAAGGATTTGATATCCATGTCTTTGGGACACCAGAGGTTTGGCACCTCATAGCGACTCATCCTGGTGGCTTAGTACCATAGTGGGTTGGCCCTACATTCGATATTATGGGATCGTCACCAGTGACTTGGTATCACACGTGGGTTAGCCCCACAACTTTATTATTCGTGACTTTGGGTCACCAGTGGTTTGGCACCACAATATTGGATATCGTGACTTTGGGTCATCAGTGGTTTGGCACCACCAGTGGTTTGGTACCACACGGGGTAGAAAAGGGAGTTATGGATGGCTAGGTTTGGGTGCATTATATTTATATACTGCTTGGTTATAAATTGTTTAAGTATGATGTATTAATCGGGAAAGGATATATGCACCGAGTCTTGGTGACTCACCTTCTCCTTATCTTTTCGGTGATTCATAGATCGCGGATGAGGAGCCGGTAGAGACTCGAGGTGGCCATGCATTAAATAAATTCGGTTCTATATGAACTTTGGTTTGGATACTTTACTTTATTTAAATTTGGTTCTATTTTTATTTTGGGTTTGTAATAAGGCCATTTAAATTACGTTTTTGGATTATTTATATGCTTTGGATTTATTCTAAACATGATTAAGTATATCACTTGATTAATTTAATAATATGAGCGCAAGGTTTTCTAAACTACAAGTCGTAATGGTCTTCAATCCCTACCATCGGGTAATACAAATCTCTTGTTAATAAATGGCAACTTAAGTGTAATCGTTAACTCAATTTTTTTTTCAAAATGTTTTCCTTCGTGGCATGCCAGATTCGGTTGTGTCATATTGACCGGGTTTAGGGTGTTACAAATTGGTATCAGAGCCAAGTTCAAAAGCTCGGCTGTGGCCCGATGCCCAAAATGATTTAAAGTATGGTCTTAAAATGTTTTGTTTAAATTTATATGGTTGGAAAGGCATGACACCGAGTCTTCGGCACCGATCCGCCCAGGTAATTATCTCAAACTGTTGCTTTTGATGATATGATTATAATGATGATGGCATGACCGTATAGTAGTAGAAACTACTCTAGAGACCCAAAACTATAGGTTGAATGTACTCATGAAACAACCTCTTATTAAAATTTTTCATAAAATCGTACTTTAAAGAAAGTGGAATAATGACTAATGCATAACACTTTTAAATCGGATAAGTCGAGACTTTAGACATGAGTACTTGAGGTCGGGTCGTATTACTGCTCGTGGACGCGGTCGAGGTAGGATGGTTGTGTCTCGAGCCGGTGAGGTCCGGTCAAGGATCCAAAATGAGGTACCACCACCCCACCACCACCGGCGATTGGAATTGAGCATCGTGGATCAAACGGGGATGATGCGATATCTCGAGCGATGCTCATGAGTTCTTGAGAGGGTAGCCAAATAGGTGGAGGCGCGGGAGTTCGAAAATCCGATATCGAGCGACTCAGAGCCAATGGAGCCGAGGTATTTCGAGGTGCTTCGTGTGTGGCTCCCAAGATGACGACAGTATTGGTTAGAGGCGACGGAGCGAATCATGGATGACTTGGATCCAATGCCGAGGAAAAGGCTGAAAGGGATAGTGTCGCTTCTTCGGGATGAGTCATATCGGTGGTGGCTCACGGTGCGGAATAGTGCCGCAGTGGAGGATCTCACTTGGGATTATTTTAAGGCGTGTACGTAAAAATATGTTGGGTCTAGTTACATTGATGCGCGGCGTAAGGCATTTCGAGTTTGGTCCAGGAGTAAGTCCGTGATCGTAATATGAGGCGGAATTTTTAAGATTGAGCCGGTATGCTGGAGGTATCGTGGCTTCGGAGCACGAGCGATGTGTCCAGTTCGAAGATGGATTGAGGGACGAGCTGAGATTGCTGATTGCTCCACATCAGGAGTGAGAGTTTGCTGCGCTAATTGAAAAGACTAAGATAGCTGAAGGGATAAAGGAATCAGCGCGAGTCACGACAGGAATAAACATAAGAGAGGTTTTGGATCATCCGGGTCAGTCGGTAATTCTCAGAAGAGGGTTAGGCAAAGTGGGCCGAATCAATCTGGGAGGCCTGTTACTACTAATCAGGGACCAGCACAGTGTAACCGATGTGGAAAATTTCATTTGGGCGAATGTTGGACCGGAGGGAAAGGATGTTTTAAGTGTGGCTCACTGGATCATCGTGTGAGGGATTGTCCACGTAAGCTAGCCAGGAATCAGTCTGAGGGTCAAGGTCGTGCTCAGTTCAGAAATGAGGGACCGTCACCATAGAAAGGTCGTGGTAATGGTAGAGGAGGTAATGGTTCTGGTCGAGGCCGCGGAGCATCGGGCAGAGGTGCAGGCAACACTGAGGCAAGACAGCCTGGTTTGGTGTATGCAGCGAGGCGTCGAGAGGAGGGCGATGCACCAGACGTCATAACCGGTACGTTCTTAATCTTTGGTGTACCATATACGGCTTTGATAGATGTGGGTTCGACACATTCGTATGTTGCTAGTAGCATAGTAGAGACTATGAATCTAGACTCGAGACTACTTCTAGGAAGATGACAAGATTTAGCCCTCTAGGTCACTCTGTAGAAGTAAATAAGCTGTATAGAGATGTACCCCTAGAACTCCAAGGGGTAATGTTTGTAGCTGATCTGATGGAACTGTCATTTGAGCAGTTCGATCTGATTCTTGGGATGGACTGGTTGGTCAAGTATCAAGCAAGTTTGGATTACGCTGCTAAGTGCATGGTTTTGAAGTCAGCTGAGAGCGAAGAGGTGGTTATGATAGGTAATAGAAGAGATTATCTATCCAACGTAGTATCTGCGTTGAAAGCTGTGAAGTTGGTCAGGAAGGGCTGTGAGGCATTTGTGGTTCATGTGTGTGCGTTGGAAGCTAAGGAGTCTACTGTGGGGAATGTCCGAACGGTAAAGGAATATGTTGACGTATTTCCGTAAGAACTTCCGGATCGCCTCCGAATCGTGAAGTTGAATTTGGTATAGATCATTACTGAGTGCGCCGGTGTCTATTGCTCCGTATAGGATGGCGCCAAGGAATTAGTGGAATTGAAGGCTCGATTCGGGAGTTGTTGGATCGAGGTTTTATCCGACCAAGTGTTTCGCCTTGGGGAGCGCCGGTACTTTTGTCAAGAAGAAGGATGGTTCGATGCGGATGTGTATAGACTATCGCCAGCTTGAATAAGTGACGATCAAAAACAAGTATCCTTTGCCGAGGATAGATGACTTGTTTGATCACCTTAAGGGGCGATGGTTTTCTCAAGATTGATTTAAGGTCCGGGTATCATCACCAAAGGTGAAAGAGGTCGATATCCATAAGACGGCATTTCGCACTCGGTATGGGCACTACGAATTTCTCGTAACCGTTTGGGTTGACTAACGCGCGGCAAAGCATTCATGGACATGATGAATCGGGTATTCCAAAGAGTTTCGGATCGGTTTGTCGTAGTATTTATAGACGATATTTTGGTATACTCAAAGTCGAGGAGGAGCATGATGCGCATTTGCGAGTAGTGTTGCAAATTTCGAGGAAAAGCGACTTTATGCCAAATTTAGTAAGTGCGAGTTCGGCTTAGGAGGTGACTTTCTTGGGTCACGTAGTATCACCGAGGATTAGAGTGGATCCTCGGAAGATTGAGGCGATGTTGGATTGGAAGCCGCCTAAGTCAGTGGCTGAAATTCAAAGTTTCTTAGGTCTGGCGGGGTATTACCGAAGATTTGTAGAGGGATTTTCTTTAATCGCAGCACCTATGACCAAGTTATTGAGGAAAGGAGTTCCATTTGTGTGGACCGAGAAGCGACAAGGAAGTTTTGACAAGTTGAAGAAGATTCTAACTCAAGCTCCGGTTTTGATTCAACTGAGGCGTGCAAGGAATTCACGGTTTCATGATGCATCACATACTAGTTTGGGATGTGTGTTGATGCAGAAGGGAAGGTAGTGGCTTATGCATCTCGGCGATTGAGACCACATGAAGTTAACTATCCGACGCATGACTTGGAATTAGCTGCAGATGGTTTTTGCTTTGAAGATATGGAGACACTATTTGTATGGAGAGAAATCGATAGTCTACATGGATCACAAGAGTCTTAAGTATCTTTTGACTCGTAAGGATTTGAACTTGAGGCGGCGTAGATGGATTGAGTTGTTGAAGGACTACGATCGCTCGATTGAGTATCATTCGGGCAAGGCTAACGTGGTGGCGTATGCGTTGAGCCGTAAGGTTGTATCGCACTTAAGATCGATGTTTGCTCGTCTTAGCTTATATGACGATGGGAGTCTTTTGGCGTAATTACAAGTCAAGCCGACTTGGTTAGAGCGAGATCAAGGAGAAACAGATTAGAGGATGAGGGTTTGAATGATCGAGGTTGCGTTCGTAATGGTGGTTTAGAGGATTATAGTTTGTCCAAAGATGGAGTATTGTGTTTTCAAGGGAGAGCTTGTATGCCGGGGGATGTTGAGTTGAGGCAAAGGATTCTTCGACGCACATAGCAGCCCATCGCTATGCATCCCGGAGGTAGCAAGATGTATCGAGATTTAATAGAGCGCTTTTGGTGGCCGTGTCCGAAGTGGGAGGTAACTTAGTTTGTGGGTAAATGTCCGACGTGTCGCAGAGGTCAAGGTGGAACATCGATTGCCGTCTGGTTACTTCACCGATGAAGATTCCACAGTGGAAGTGGGAAAGGATCACTATGGACTTTGTCGCGGATTACCCTCACGCCAAGTAAGAAGGACTCGCTTTGGGTGATTGTGGATCGTCCGACTAAGTCACTCATTTTATTCCTGTAAGGGTAGATTACTCACTTGAGTTAGCTAAGTTGTATGTGGCGGAGATAGTAAGGTTGCATGGTGTACCAAAGGTCGATCATCTCGCATGCAGATCCTAGATTTACGCCGAGGTTTTGGAGAGCGTTACATCAAACTTTGGGTACGCGGTTGGATTTCAGTACGGCATTTCATCCACAGTCTGACGGGCAGTCGGAAAGAGTTATACAGATTTTAAAGGATATGTTGAGAGGTTGTGTTTTGGATTTCAGAGGCAGCTGGGAAGAGTTTTTGCCATTAGCTGAATTCGCATACAACAATAGTTATCAGGCAAGCATTAAGATGGCACCATATGAGGCGTTGTATGGTAGGAGGTGTCGCACACCTACATGCTGGACAGAGTTGGGTGAGCGTCAGATATTAGGACAAGAGTTGGTTGCAGAGACTGAGGATAAGGTTAAGATGATTCAGGCTCGTCTGAAGGAAGCTTCGGATAGGCAGAAGTCATATGTCGATCTCAAGCGGAGGAATATAGAGTTTGCCGTGGGTGACAAGATTTTTCTGAAGGTCTCACCATGGAAGAAAGTGTTAAGATTTGGGAGAAAAGGCAAGTTAAGTCCAAGGTTTATTGGGCCGTATAAGGTGTTGAGACGAGTGGGACCAGTAGCCTATCAGCTCGAGTTGCCATCAGAGCTGAGTCAGATACATGATGTGTTCCATGTCTCCATGCTTAGACGCTATCGTTCTGATCCATCGCATGTCGTGGCAGTAGAGGAAATAGAGTTGAGTCCAGATCTGACGGTGGAAGAGGAACCAGTGCAGATTCTAGATCGAGATGTGAAAGTGTTGCGCAGGAAGTCAGTTCCATTAGTGAAGGTATTATGGCGGAAACATGGCATAGAAGAAGCTACGTGGGAACCAAAGGATGTGATGAGACAGCAGTTTCCTCAACTCTTTTGATCAGGTAATTTCGAGGACGAAATTTTCTTAAGGGGGGTAGAATTGTAACATCCTAAAAATTAGAGTATCATCTTGTTATTTGTGTTGGCTCGGGTATGAATTTTGTGTGTTAGCATAGTCTTGAGAAGGCTTGATTTTATTTATGAAGCTAGAATAATTCTTAGTATTAAAATTTAGTGAAGTGGATTAGGTGAACTTGACACTTAAGTTAATTTAAGTGTTAAATTTAGCACATGAGGAGTTGTGGCAAGGTGGTTATGGCGCATGGATGGTTGCTCGAGGGAAATGGTTCGAATAGCATGGATTGCAATTGGAAGACTTTATTTTTATGCATCCTAACATTAAGTGTCGGCCAAGCTCTAATTATGGAAGGTTGGACTTTCAATTTTTATGACAAGTTGAATATTAGTTTAGGAAAGCTTGTATTTTGGGATAAGAATCTTAAGATTTATGGAAGGATGGGGGACAAAGGGCTTGGATGATGGAGAGTGTTTTGGAAACTAATCTAAGGCCATTAGTCCATGAATGTGGACGGCATGTGTGGCTAGGGGTGGCCGAATGTTGATAGGAAGTTGGGGGGGAATTGGTTGGTCAATTTTAGCATTTTGTGCACCATTTGGCATTTCTTCTTTTCCTCTCCAAAATTTTCTTCCTTAGCCGAATGTACCTTAGGCATTAGGTGTAATTTTGCTTTTGGTTTAGCTCTCATTTTAGTTTGAACCAAATTCTATTTTCTTTCTTTCATTTTTCCTTTTGAAACCGAAACCACACTTAGCACTTTGTGCACTTTTCTTTTTCGGCAAACAAGGTGTTTGGCCGAACCTCTTTCTCCCATCTCTCTCTTTTCTTTCTTTTGATATTTGCTCAAAACCACATTTCCTTTTTACTTTCTCTTGGCCGAATCTTCCTCCTTCCCAAATCACATTTCTTTCACTTTTGCTCAAAATTAAAAACATCCATCTTCATTCTATTTTCTCCTTCCATGTTCTTCTTTCTTTTATTTTCGAATCCTCCTTCTCCTATTTCATTTTCACTTTTATTTTCCTTTCTTTTTCTCCACCATAGCCGAATCTTCTTTTTCTCTTTTGGTGTTATCTTGGCCGAAAATCATCAAGGGTAGATTTTCTTTGGGTTCTTCTATAATCAGTTTTGGAAGACAGGTAAGTGTCTTGGCCGATTTTACTTTTCTTTTCTCTATCGTTTCTTATGAGGGCAAAGGTCGAATTTTTGGGCATTTGTTAGCAAGGTTCTAACTATTCATAGGAACCGATTTTCTTTTAGGCTCTTCGGGATTTTGGAAGCAATCGATCTAAGCCCTATTTCTTTAGCAATCGAAGTTGGTAAGTCAAGTGGTAAGGATTCATGTTAGTTCAATATTCTTTAAGTTGGTGAGAAAAACCAAAGGCTAATGAGACTAAGATTTATTGGTATGGCCGAATGGCCTTGTTAATGGTTTTGTGGTTTGGCCGAATGTAGGACAAGGAGATCTAGTGCGGTAGATCAGGTCTTCGGGAATTAGAACTTTTGTTAGTGACAGGTGTGTATCTTACTCACTTTATAATTCGGTAATATATATTTATTTATATACTAATCATGTTATTAAAGTTGGAAACTGTGAGATCTTGATATGATACCATAAGGGTATGAGAAATGAATCGGGTAAGTCTGTTTCGATATGACTTTTGCAATATGATGCATGATGATATGAATTATGATATATTTGCTAAGTGAATTCTAATAAAGTATAATGGCATGATTTGTTTAAATGTTACATTGGTTTGGGTGATATGAGAGGAGGGGGAAGGATTTGATATCCGTGTCTTTGGGACACCAGAGGTTTGGCACCTCCAGTGGTTTGGTACCACAGTTATTTCGTGTCTTTGGGACACCAGAGGTTTGGCACCTCATAGCGACTCATCCTAGTGTCTTAGTACCACAAAGGTTGGCCCCACATTCGATATTATGGGATCGTCGCCAGGTGATTTGGTATCACACGTGGGTTGGCCCCACAACTTTATTATTCGTGACTTTGGGTCACCAAAGGGTTTGGCACCACAATATTGGATATCGTGACTTTGGGTCACCAATGAGTTTGGCACCACCAAAGTGGTTTGGTACCACACGGGGTAGAAAAGGGAGTTATGGATGGCTAGGTTTGAGTGCATTATATTTATGTACTGCTTGGTTATAAATTGTGTAAGTATGATGTATTAATCGGGGAAAGGATATATGCACTGAGTCTTGGTGACTCACCTTCTCCCTTATCTTTTCAGGTGATTCATAGATCGCGGATGAGGAGCCGGGTAGACTCGAGGTGGCCATGCATTAAATAAATTCGGTTCTATATGAACTTTGGTTTGGATACTTTACTTTATTTAAATTTGGTTCTATTTTTATTTTGGGTTTGTAATAAGGCCATTTAAATTACGTTTTTGGATTATTTATATGCTTTGGATTTATTCTAAACATGATTAAGTATATCACTTGATTAATTTAATAATATGAGCGCAAGGTTTTCTAAACTACAAGTCGTAATGGTTTTCAATCCCTACCATCGGGTAATACAAATCTCTTGTTAATAAATGGCAACTTAAGTGTAATCGTTAATTCAATTTTTTTTTCAAAATGTTTTCCTTCGTGGCATGCCAGATTCGGTTGTGTCGTATTGACCGGGTCTGGGGTGTTACATAATTAAACTAAGATGAGTTGAATTTATGTCCAGCAACTCATTTATTAAACTAAGATTCTTAAATGCATGGTTTAAAATGCAAACTAAATGAACAAATGAGTTACTTAATGCATGACTTAATTAAATGCAGAACACATAATGCATGTCATAATTAAAATATGTAGATCAATAATGCATGACATTAACTAAAGATGCATTTAATTAAACAAGACATAATTAAAGACTAAAGTAACTAAAATAAATAAATCAAGTCCTTATTCCAGCAATTTAAATGCAAGAATTAAAATTTAAAGATGAGCTCAAACGAGCTTATTTAAGCTGAATCAAGCTCGTTCAATGAGCACACGAACTCATTGAGCTGGATCGAGCTCAAATGAGCTAAATTTGAACTGGATGAAGCTCGTGGAGCTGGAAATGAGCTGGGATCAGCTTGCCAGCAACGCAATGCTCGACTAGGAATACTGGTCCAATGAAGTTCGCGGGGCATGCTTGCATCATTCCCCCCTCTTTAAGGTGACTTGTCCTCAAGTCGAGCTGTTTGTCTAAGGGACAATATTTCTTCTCGCTTGGTTTTCCTCGATCGAATGGAACAAAGAATATCGAGCAATTCTGAAATAGATTCACCAATGGACAAGTAAACACGTCACCATCATAATAAAGTAGCAGAGGATTAAGATAAGAAAAACTTAAAGATAACGCGAATGCTAAACAAAAGATGAATCTTATCTTGCCGAATTGACTTACCAATTTTGGCAATGACAAGCACAAAGTATTTAAATTCGGATGGTACACGTAAAATTTAGTCCAGAGATCATATGGAAAAAACTTTAATCGTTCATAACATGGAAACTTCACGTTGTCGCACACTTCCGATATGCCTTCAATATGATCAATTGAACAAAATGGAAACAATGAATGTTTAATCATGCATTCTTGCAAACGACAATACATTTCTCGTTTCATCCACAATATTTCAATAGGCTCAAAACAAAGAACATATTCATTTGAATGAAACACATTGGCACTTTCCACAAAGTCATTACCAACATCACCGAGTTCTTCACTTTTCAAACAAAACAAAGACATTTTTGACATACCTTGTAAGTTATATGATGAAAGTTCAAATTTACCTCGTTCTCACAGAATAAACCTTCGCTCCTTAGCAAGGTAATGCAATCGATATTTTGGACTCGAATAAATCTGCAAAGGTAAAAAGTCAAAAAGGTAATTCTTGCTTCTCAAAATATAAGTTCTACAAGAAAGGAAGCTACTGATGTCACCATGAAAAATGTACTTAAAAGGACAAAATGAAATGTTATTCACAGGTGGAACGCTTGATTCAATTCCGGGTTTAAAAACAAAATTTTCAGAATCAAGGATTTGATTTTGATTTTGTAAACCAACCACATACTTTATTTTCAAAAATAAAGTTAAGACTCGAAGCAGATGAAAAGGTATAACAAAGTTACTTACAATGAGATCATGATGCGTACCTTTTCTTGGAAACGACTCGAAGTGGCTTACTCCCGGCTTAAAGACTCGATTTTGGTCATTTAGCCCGATATACAACAAGAGTTTCACTTTCTCAAATATATATAAAAAAAAGAGCAAAGAAAGCTTAGGCAGAAAAATATGCAGAAACTCATACTTCAAGAATCTCAATCGGACAGGCAAATCGCAACATGGAAATTTTGCACAAAAATACAAAGATTTCTCTTGATGGACACAATCCAACAAAGTAAGCATTTTGGGCAAGAACCTTTTAACATGTATGTCAAACAAAGGAGCTGTGAGCATACAATTATTCAAAAGTTCAAATCCATCACAGAACAATCGAATAGGCATGTTTATACAAAAAGATTTGGCACATGGATTCAAAGAATTTAAGCATTCAAACACATCAAAACGTGAAAAATCTTTGTCAAGCACATCCAGATTTCGCATGTGCAGGGACAATCCAGTAGAAGGGTCAAACATGTTATAAGACCAAGCTTTCATGGCATCGTTTGAAACAGAAACATTATCAATAAAAGACAAACAATTAGAAACCATATCAAAAGATGGAGCCATGTCAGAAATTGAACCATCAAAATCTTTTTGAGCAATTATTAAATTGGAAAACCTTGATTCGATAAACACGAATTCTTTACCTCTCTTACCTTCGATCGCAAGTGGGTGGTTGTCGTTCGCATAATTACCTTTTTCAAACAACCTAAAACACCTCTCGTTTGGAAGGTAGTGAAGCTGGAATTGGTCGCACAAACTTCTAGGCACCTGAAAAGTTACATCACAAAAAGATCGAAAAAGTGGGTTAGTAGAAATGATCCTCGCTTGTTCTCGCTCGCTATCTTTTTCACTCAGTTAGTTTTCTTCGAGAACACATGTAACATCCTGGAAAGGGCCTATGCATTTTCGATTTAGTTGTACGAAGTGACATGTTTTATGTACTAAGAATAAATTTTGAATATTTTTGGAAACCCAGAAATGAATGAAAATGAGTTAGAAATGAACATTTTTGGAAACCTGAAAATGTATGGAAATGTTAAGTTTAAAAATGGAAGGTGAACATTTTTGGAAACTAGGAAATGTAAGGAAAATGGAAAGTGAACATTTCTAGAAACTTGGAAATGTAAGGAAATGTCAAGTTTACAGAGCCGAACGAAAATTTTTGGAAACTTAGAAATGACCTAGAAATGACGAGTTTTAAGGTTTAAAAGGGGAAATTAAGGCAAGGTGGCCTTAAAAGAAAAAGTTTGTGAAATTTGACACACAAACAGGCTTGGAAAAGTGGTCTGAAGATGCCACTTAGGGCCTATGGAAATGGCGCCATATGCAAGAGGAATGGGCCTGAGTTCGAGTCACTTGGGAAGCAAATAAAGGAGGTTTTATTTTTGCTTCCAGAAGACTGAGGTGGACGGCACATGGCTATAAATTAGGAGCTTTTATTATTTTATAAATAGTGGATAAATAAGGGATTTATTTATCATTATTTTCAAGAGATAATTGTTGGATTAAATTCTTTTAATTTGAATAAAGAGATAAAGACGAAAATAAGGGAGAAGTGATGGCCAAGTAAGGGACTTTGAGTTTAATAATTTCGGCAAAGTAAGGATAGTTGCTGAATTATCTTTTATTTTAAGTGATAATTAAAGGATAAAGTTATCAGATAGAGGAGTGGTGGCCAAGTAAGGGACTCCTTAGATGATAATTTCGGCTATAAAAGGAAGGAAGGAGGGCTACTCATCAATTTGTGCTTCCTCCTTTCTCTGCCGAATTCTTAGTGCTCTCTTCTCTTCTTTGCTTTCTTTTCTTTTGTCAAGCCGAATATTTTCCTCTCCATTAGAAGCCATAGCCGAATCTCCCTGTGAATCTAAGCAAGGAAGTAGTCGATCAAGTATTAAGGGATCTCTCGGGTTTCTACAATCTGTCGACTACAAGGAGGAATATTTCAGATCTAAGGTAAGAAACTATAAGATCCAAAGGTCTTGTTTTAAGTTTTAATGTTAGATTAAACCTAACATGTGATTATAGGAATTTCGACATCCCTAGGAAAGCAAGGATACTTTTCGGGATTTGAGATCACAAAGGTATGTGTTTAAGACATTCGCCAAAGCCTATTTTAAGTATTTGGATTTATTCCCAAAAGCCAAAACTAACCTATGATGTGTTTTAATGTTGGCCGAATGCAAGAAGGAATACAACAAAGTTTTGGGACTTGATTCTTAAGTCAATCGGCAACAAGGAGTTAAGGATCTAAATCGTGATCGGTTCTTCTGGATTTCAAGGACTTTGTTGTTTAATCAGTGTGTACCCCACACTAACTTTTAATAAGATTGATGGTAATATGTAAAATATGCATGTTTATAAGAATGTGGCTAAGGTACCATAATATGGTACAAAGTACTCAGTGCACGCTTCCTACTCCTATTAGGATTACGAAATATGTTATATTTAACATGTGAAATATGATAAGAATGTGAATTTAAGTATGATATGCATGATATGAATAATATGGGTCATTCGGGATATATGAAAAGGGGAAGTGAATGTGATGACTACGGTCTCACTATCTCAATGTGGTGACTTCGGTCACATTATCCGAATGTGGTAACTTCGGTTACATTATCTGAATGTGGTGTCTCATGACACACTTATCTGGTGGCTATGCCACAAAATTTTATATGGGAGATGAGCACGTCGATCGCAAATGATCGCCTTCGATGGTGTGTAGCGGATGGAGGGTTGACTTAGTAGTCCCCACTGTGTGCGGTTGGTACGGGGATGTGTAGCGGATGGCACCTAGGTTTGGGTTTGGGTTGCATCATCATTTTTATCTCATTATATGAATAAGTATTGGATATGAAAAATGTATGCCTGATCTATTGAATTTTAGTGTTGTGTACTCATTGAGTCTGTTGACTCACCCCGCTAGGGACTATTTTTCAGTGACGATCAATAATGGACCGGGTTCGGTGGAAGCTTAGGGATGGCCATGCTCACTTGAAGTTTTATTCAATATGGATATTTAAATTTATTTAAGTATTTTAGAATTTTTTTTTGGGATTTTTTTTTCTTGATGTAATAAGGCCATAAGTTACATTTCTTTACTTTTATTTTTAATTACTATGTTACGAATTATTTTCAATTAAAGTTAAGTAAAATTTATTTCTTTAAAAATAAACCCTAATTGTTTGCTTTCATCTTAGTTAATTGGACTTTAAAATAAGATCAATGGGTTTTTAACTCAAGCCCAACCCAAAACAATAGTTTTTAAAAATCGCACAAGTTTTCCTCTGGTAATAAAAGAATTTTGTAACCAGATTACTTAAGGAACATACCAGATTTGGTCCAGGCTCGTGGGCCGGGTGTGGGGTGTTTCAACACACACTTCTCCCACTCTTTCTTTTATCTCAATTTCTTTTTCCACTCCTTTTTCACTCTCAAACTCTTTTTCGTTCTCATTTTCTTTTTCAATCTCTTTCTCATTCTTATTTTCACTCTCGTTTTGCTTTTCAATCTTTTTTTGTTCTTTTTTTTAATGGCTTTTTCAAGGGCTTTTTCGAGCTCTCTCAAAACTCGCTTATTTTCTCTCTTACTTGCCTCTTGCCTCTCTTCTCTTTTTATTTCTTTTTCCTTGTCTTCTTTTTATTTTATTTTCTTTGTTTCTTTTCTATTACATGATGTTACAAAAGAATCATGATAACAAGGATTTCCAAAAGAAGGAAAATTATTTACATTTGGTTCACGAACATTTCTTTGAGAAGAATACTCCATGGATGTTTTCTTTGAAGTTCTTGAAAAAGTATATCTATCATCTCGAAAGTCATCTCGAAAGGATTCAAAATCAAGATCGGTCTCTTTTCGTCTTGGATTCCTTGATAAAAAGGACTCTCAATCAGACCCTCTTTTCGAATAGGATTCATAACATGAGTCTTTTTGTCTCGAAGTCGATGGCGAAAAGGAATCATGATGGGTCTTCTTCTTCAAGTAGTAATTGGGGGTATATCTTCGTGGGATTTTCGGCTGTATTTTTCGACTTGAAAAAACTCATTCATAGGGGTCTTTTTGTTCCACAGGATTTAATCTCTCATGCAATTTGTCAAATTTTGAATTCACCATGCTTCGCATTTCTTGCACCAAATATTGGAACTTCGATTTGGTGAACTCTTCTCGAGACATGATTTTTGTTGCTCACCACAAACCTCACGATTTCACTCGGAAAGAAGAAGGAAAAAGTGACACTCTCGCTCGTGTTTACACTCGTTTGGCTTTTACCTCCACTCAAATGATCTCACTCGCTCGTGCCTTTTACCTCTCAAACTTTCTCTTGTAATTTCGTATTTGTAACACCCCAAACCCGGTCAATACGCCACGACCGAATCTGGTATGTCACTAAGGAAAATATTTTTGAAAGAATCGAATTAACAATTAAATTTTGTGAAAAACTCTTTGAAATTCTTTATTTGTCGAAAATAAGTTAAAACTGAGATTTACTTTAAATTACATAAAACTTTAAAACTTAGTTGATAAATCATAGGATAGGAAACATTTATATCTTTTTAAGAAAATTTGAAATATCACTTTGAAAATCCGTTTGCAATTGAGTATAGAAACCTGAATTTTGGAAATCACTTAATTTGTTGAAAACACTTAACTTGTAATTTTTCTATCGAACTATTCATATTACCCGATGGTAAGATTTCTAAAACCATTGCGAGTTTTTAGTTTAGAAAACTTTGAGCTCAATTATTAGATTAAACAAGTAATTTATAAGCCATATTTTAAATATATTCAAAACATAAAAATAATCCAAAACATAATTAAACAGGCCTTATTACAAATCCATAAAATATGAAAGACCAAATTAAAATTAAGTACCCAAATGGAAGTTCATGTAAAACCAAACTTTATTGCATGGCCTCCTCGAGTCCATCCGGCTCCATATCCGCGATCTCACGAATCACCTGAAAATATAAAGGAGAAGGTGAGTCACCAAGACTCAGTGCATATTCCCTCTCCCGGGTAAATACCACATACTTACACAAATTATAACAAAGCAACATATATGTATAATGCACCCAACCTAGCCATCCATAACTCTTTTTCTACCCCGTGTGGTACCGAACCACTGGTGGTGCCAAACCACTGGTGACCGAAGTCACGATATAAATGTGATACCAAATCACTGGTGACCAAAGTCACAAATAATCCATCTGTGGGGCCAACCCACGTGTGATACCAAATCACTGGCAGGCGATCCCATATCTCAAAAGTGGGGCCAACCCACGGTGGAGTTAATCCACAGGGACGAGTCGCTATGAGGTGCCAAACCTCTGGTGTCCGAAGACACGAATGTGATACCAAATCACTAGTGGTGCCAAACCACCGTGTCCAAGACACGAATCATCAAGTTGTGGGGCCAACCCACGTGTGATACCAAATCACCGCGCATTTATCCCATATCTCAAAAGTGGGGCCAACCCACGGTGGTATTAACCACGTGGGGACGAGTCGCTATGAGGTACCAAACCTCCGTGTCCAAGACACGAATTGATACCAAATCACCGGAGGTACCAAACCTCCGTGTCCAAGACACAAATATCAATCTTCCCCCTCCTCTCATATTGCCCATACCAATGCAATAGATAGACAAATCATGTCAATAAACTTTGATATGTATCTCATAACGAATATATCATAAATCGTAGATCATGATTTCAATCCACATGTATTAACAACATATTGAAACGGACTTACCTAATCCTCATTCATACCATCATGGTATCATATCCAGATCTCATCGATTTACCCACTTTCATAATATGATTAGTTATATAACACACAAATATACATATATAAACTAAGTTATAAAGTGTGTAAGATACACACCTTTCACCAAAGCAATACTAAAATCCGATGATCCGATCTACCGCACTAAATCACTTTGTCCTACAATCGGCCATATCACAATATTTTAATGAAAACCATTCGCCAACAACATATCTTAATCCAAATAACCTTAGGCTTCCTCAACCAACTTTAAGAGTATAGAATCCTTACCACTTGACTTACCAACTTCGATTTGCTAAAGGAATGGCTTAAATCGATTGCTTCCAAATCCCAATGAGCCTAAGAGAATAATCGTATCCTAAAAAAATGGTTAGAACCTTGCAAAACAATGCCCAAAGGTTCTGCCTTTGTCCACAAGAAAACATCATAGAAACGAGAAAGAAAAGAAAGAAAAACGCCCATGAACACTTACCCCTTTTTATCCAAAATCGATAGAAGAAAACCAAGGAGAGTCTACCCTTGAATATTCGGCCAAAAATAATACTAAAAGGAAGTAGAAGATTCGGCTATGGTGAAGAAAAGAAAATAGAATGGAAGTAGATGTTTTATCTTTGAACAAATGAAAAAGAAATGGTATTTGAGATGGAGAAATATTCGGCCAAGAGAGTGTAAAAGAAAATGTGATTATGAATAAATGTCAAAAAGAAAAGAAAAGAGAGATGTGGGAGAGATGAGATTCGCCAACACCTATTTTGCCTAAAAGAAAAGTGCAAAAATACCAAAATGAAGTTTTGGTTTCAAAAGCAAAGATGAAAGAAAGGAAATAGCATTTTTGGTTCAACAAAATAAGAGCTAAAACAAAAGCTAAATTTGCACAAAATGCACAATGACATTCGCCAAAGAAAGAGTTTTGGAGAGGGAAAACAAAAATACAAAAAGATGTTCAAATGACAAAAATTGGCCAATATCCCCCCAAACTACCTATTACATTCGCCACCCCTAGCCATACATGCCGTCCACATACATGCACTAAAGCCTTGAATAAAGTTTCCAAAACATCCTCCATATTCCATGCCTTTTGTCCCCTCATAATACCATAACTTTGAGATAACCTTCCATAACCTTAAGATTCTTATCCCCAATTTCAAGCTTTCCTTAAACCAAAATTCAACTTACCAAAATTAAGAGTCCAACCTATCATAAATAAGGTTTGACCGTCCCATCAATGCTAGGATAAAAATAAAGTCTTCAAAATGTTAATCATGCTACTCGAACCTCTAACCTCAAGCAACTAACCAAGCATCATAACCACCTTGCCACTAACTCCTCATGTGCTTTAATTAACACTTAAATTAACTTAAGTGCTAAGTTCACTTAATCCACTTCATTAAATAAACCTTACTAAAAAAATTATTCTAACTTCCTAAATAAAATCAAGCCTTCACAAGACTATGCTAACACACAAAATTCATACCCGAGCCAACACAAATAATACTCAAATTTTCCTAAAGCTCAAGGCCCAATCCTACTAGGCCCAATTTCGGGATGTTACAAATCTACCCTCCTTAAAGAAATTTCGTCCTCTCGAAATTTCCAACTAACTAACAAATGTATATCCTATCTCACCACACTACGTTCTTGTCACAAGACTGATCTTAATAAAACCACAATGTACTTTTAACAAAATCTTAAATCCTTTTTTATTTTTCACACAACCAACATACTAATCCACCATAGCAAACCATTATCTAACACTTACACTTATACCAAAAATTTTCCTACAATCAACCATCACTTCCAACCAAAACATACCCGACTTGAGAGTGAGGAAACAATCCCGAGCCTTAAGCTCCTTAGACCTGCATCTCAAGCATACTCCTATCTTCCTCCAACATTCTCCCGGATGACACCTTCCACAATAATCGCAAGCCAAAAGTTCGACCATGCCTTGACATGTTTTACGTAACGAGATTGTGACCCTAGAGAACCGTGATCTCTGCTTCTTCTTACGACCCACGCACTCCAACTCCAAGTGCTTCACCGATTCTTTAACTATCTCGAGTCACTCATCAATCGAACCCGATCATGATACTGCATCTCTCGGCCACTAGCGATGCTAACGCCTCCTTCTTTGAATTATGCCTCGATCTGAAAATCTAGCCCTAACACTTCGGCTTTTACCACATCCACAATGTCCACGATCTCGAGTGCTCATGTCTAACATCTCGACTTATCGATTTAAAAGTTTTATGCAATAGTCATTATTCCACTTTCTTTAAAACACGCTTTATGAATAATTTTAATAAGAAGTTGTTTCATGAGTACATTCAACCTATAGTTTTGGGTCTCTAAAGTAGTTCCTACTACTATACAATCATGCCAACATCATTATAATCATATCATCAAAATCAACAGCTTGATGTACATACCGAGTATGGATTGATGTCTGAGACTCGAGGCCATGCCTTTCCAACCATATAATCAAAACATTTTAAAATCCATTCTTTAAAACATTTTGGGCCTCGCCCACAAAGTGAGCTTTTGAACTTGGCTCGATATCAATTTGTAACACCCCAAACCCGGTCAATACGCCACGACCGAACTGTATGTCACTAAGGAAAATATTTTTGAAAGAATCGAATTAACAATTAAATTTTGTGAAAAACTCTTTGAAATTCTTTATTTGTCGAAAATAAGTTAAAATCGAGATTTACTTTGATTTACATAAAACTTTAAAACTTAGTTGATAAATCATAGGATAGAAAACATTTATATCTTTTAAGAAAATTTGAAATATCACTTTGAAAATCCGTTTGCAATTGAGTATAGAAACTCAATTTTGGAAATCACTTAATTTGTTGAAAACACTTAACTTGTAATTTTTCTATCGAACTATTCATATTACCCGATGGTAAGATTTCTAAAACCATTGCGAGTTTTTAGTTTAGAAAACTTTGAGCTCAATTATTAGATTAACCAAGTAATTTATAAGCCATATTTTAAATATATTCAAAACATAAAAATAATCCAAAACATAATTAAACAGGCCTTATTACAAATCCATAAAATATGAAAGACCAAATAAAATAAAGTACCCAAATGGAAGTTCATGTAAAACCAAACTTTATTGCATGGCCTCCTCGAGTCCATCCGGCTCCATATCCGCGATCTCACGAATCACCTGAAAATATAAGGGAGAAGGTGAGTCACCAAGACTCAGTGCATATTCCCTCTCCCGGGTAAATACCACATACTTACACAAATTATAACAAAGCAACATATATGTATAATGCACCCAACCTAGCCATCCATAACTCTTTTTCTACCCCGTGTAGTACCAAACCACCGGGTGGTGCCAAACCACCGTGACCAAGTCACGATATAAATGTGATACCAAATCACCGGTGACCAAAGTCACAAATAATCGATCCATGGGGCCAACCCACGTGTGATACCAAATCACCGCAAAGCGATCCCATATCTCAAAAGTGGGGCCAACCCACGGTGGAGTTAATCCACGTGGACGAGTCGCTATGAGGTGCCAAACCTCTCGGTGTCCAAGACACGAATGTGATACCAAATCACCGGTGGTGCCAAACCACGGTGTTCAAGACACGAATCATCAAGTTGTGGGGCCAACCCACGTGTGATACCAAATCACCGCGCATTTATCCCATATCTCAAAAAGTGGGGCCAACCCACGGTGGTATTAACCACCGTGATTTAGTCGCTATGAGGTACCAAACCTCTCCGTGTCCAAGACACGAATTGGATACCAAATCACCGGAGGTACTAAACCTCTCGTGTCCAAGACACAAATATCAATCTTCCCCCTCTCTCATATTGCCCATACCAATGCAATAGATAGACAAATCATGTCAATAAACTTTGATATGTATCTCATAACGAATATATCATAAATCGTAGATCATGATTTCAATCCACATGTATTAACAACATATTGAAACGGACTTACCCGAATCCTCATTCATACCATCATTGTATCATATCCAGATCTCATCGATTTACCCACTTTCATAATATGATTAGTTATATAACACACAAATATACATATATAAACCAAGTTATAAAGTGTGTAAGATACACACCTTTCACCAAAGCAATACTAAAATCCGATGATCCGATCTACCGTACTAGATCACTTTGTCCTACAATCGGCCATATCACAATATTTTAATGAAAACCATTCGGCCAACAACATATCTTAATCCAAATAACCTTAAGCTTCCTCAACCAACTTTAAGAGTATAGAATCCTTACCACTTGACTTACCAACTTCGATTTGCTAAAGGAATGGCTTAAATCGATTGCTTCCAAATCCCAATGAGCCTAAGAGAATAATCGAATCCTAAAAATGGTTAGAACCTTGCAAAACAATGCCCAAAGGTTCGGCCTTTGTCCACAAGAAAACATCATAGAAATGAGAAAGAAAAGAAAGAAAACGTCCATGAACACTTACCCTTTTTATCCAAAATCGATAGAAGAAAACCAAGGAGAGTCTACCCTTGAATATTCGGCCAAAAATAATACTAAAAGGAAGTAGAAGATTCGGCTATGGTGAAGAAAAGAAAAATAGAATGGAAGTAGATGTTTTATCTTTGAACAAATGAAAAGAAATGGTATTTGAGATGGAGAAATATTCGGCCAAGAGAGTGTAAAGGAAAATGTGATTATGAACAAATGTCAAAAAGAAAAGAAAAGAGAGATGTGGAGAGATGAGATTCGCCAACACCTATTTTGCCTAAAAGAAAAGTGCAAAAATACCAAAATGAAGTTTTGGTTTCAAAAGCAAAGATGAAAGAAAGGAAATAGCATTTTGGTTCAACAAAATAAGAGCTAAAACAAAAGCTAAATTTGCACAAAATGCACAATGACATTCGGCCAAAGAAAGAGTTTTTGGAGAGGGAAAACAAAAATGCAAAAAGATGTTCAAATGACAAAATTGGCCAATATCCCCCCCAAACTACCTATTACATTCTGCCACCCCCTAGCCATACATGCCGTCCACATACATGCACTAAAGCCTTGAATAAAGTTTCCAAAACATCCTCCATATTCCATGCCTTTTGTCCCCTCATAATACCATAACTTTGAGATAACCTTCCATAACCTTAAGATTCTTATCCCCAATTTCAAGCTTTCCTTAAACCAAAATTCAACTTACCAAAATTAAGAGTCCAACCTATCATAAATAAGGTTTGATCGTCCATCAATGTTAGGATAAAAAATAAAGTCTTCAAAATGTTAATCATGCTACTCGAACCTCTAACCTCAAGCAACTAACCAAGCATCATAACCACCTTGCCACTAACTCCTCATGTGCTTTAATTAACACTTAAATTAACTTAAGTGCTAAGCTCACTTAATCCACTTCATTAAATAAACCTTACTAAAAAAAAATTATTCTAACTTCCTAAATAAAATCAAGCCTTCACAAGACTATGCTAACACACAAAATTCATACCCGAGCCAACAAAAATAATACTCAAATTTTCCTAAAGCTCAAGGCCCAATCCTACTAGGCCCAATTTCGGGATGTTACAGTATTTGGACTCACCAAGGCCTTATTCTAGGCATAGGGGTCGGCTTCAAAAATGGGTGCAAGGGATAAAATGAATGGGTGTGGGGTAGGCTGAACAAAAGAAGTTTGCGTATGTGTGTGGCATTTTTTGGAAGGGTGAAATTGATGGTAAAAGAAGAACTTGATGATCGGGAAGAAGAGATGAAACAAATGACTTGCAAAACTTTCAAACACTTTTTTTTTTAATATTTTTCGTTTTTTTTCACTTAAAATGCACGAAAATAACACAAGAAGAACTTGAGCTTACAACTTGAAATTTTATTTTATTTTTAATTTCAATTTTTTTTCACTACAAACTTATTTCTGGGATTGAATACGAACGTCGGCGCTCTTCGTTTTCTAGCTCTGATACCAAATGATACGATCCGCCTCGGGGTGAGTTGAGTCGTATGAGATTTTGCCCGACCGTCGACGAAGAAGTATCGTTCGGCTCTTTTAAATAGGATGTCTTTAGGTAAAATGATGCGGAAGTTGTTAAAAGGGGCTTCAAGGATAAGTTTAAGGATATGAGATTTGTATGGGTTCGGTTAACATAAATAAAGATGGTGATTGGTTTGGAAGTAGGTTAATAAATGATAGATGAGAAAGTGAAAGAAGTGGCTAGGTTGAAATGGAAGGGAAAGGTGAAAGAAAATTAATAGATGGTGGAGATGGATAATAGTACTTAAGTTTCAAGTAAGATTCGATACTATAGAGAGTATCGCCCCAACACTTATATCACTTAAGGTGGTAGATGGAAAATAGATTAAACCTCAACCCGTTACTTAGCAAAGTAAGAACCTCAGTATATCGGATGAACGCCACACTCGTTGGAGTGATAAGTTCAGAAAGAAGAACAAGGTTGACGCCACTAAAACTAGATAAGCCAACAAAGTCTTCAACGAAATTAGAGAGAAAACAATCTCACCAAAATAAGATAGTTTCATTAACAATTTAGCCAAAAGTCCCCATTAATAGGCTGATTACATATTTTTATAGTGTCAAAAGAGACTAGCTGAATGGTCACTTTTAATGAAACTAATAATGAGATCAAATGAAAAGTCACAACTTTTAAAATTCTAACCCAAGTAACTCCAACCTTCAATGTGATTTACTTCTTCAATTAAGTTGCTTTCAAAGTCTTTTGAAATCTCCATGACCAACTGAAAAGACACCAGCTTCTTTGATGGAAAATTGAATGCATGTAGTGATTACTCATGAAGCAAACGGTTATGGAAGATGAAACAAAGATGCTGCCGAATTTAAAGAAGAATAATGCTCTCCTTTAATTGATTAAACAGCTTCTTAATGATGTATAAAGCCTCTTTGTAACAATTTCTTTTGTAACCGAAATCTCTTGAAAAGTCACCTTATTGAATGCATAACAGCCTTTAAATGTAATGGATGTGAGCTGAAAAGTCACCTGCAATTAACACATGTAACCGACACATTTATTCAATTATTAAGTTTAAAACAAATTAACAACTAACTTAAATAAATGAACTAACACTTATGCATCATTTATTCCAGCAACTAGTTTAATTAAGAGAAGCATTATTAAATGAACTTTATCTCATGAATCAATAAATTATCCTAGTAACTAGATTAATTAAAGAAGCAACTATTAAATAAAGTTCAACAAAAACTCAATTAATTAAACTAAGATGAGTTGAATTTATGTCCAGCAACTCATTTATTAAACTAAGATGCTTAAATGCATGGTTTAAAATGCAAACTAAATGAACAAATGAGTTACTTAATGCATGACTTAATTAAATGCAGAACACATAATGCATGTCATAATTAAAATATGTAGATCAATAATGCATGACATTAACTAAATATGCATTTAATTAAACAAGATATAATTAAAGACTAAAGTAACTAAAATAAATAAATCAAGTCCTTATTCCAACAATTTAAATGCAAGAATTAAAATTTAAAGATGAGCTCAAACGAGCTTATTTAAGCTGAATCAAGCTCGTTAAATGAGCACACGAACTCATTGAGCTGGATCGAGCTTAAATGAGCTGAATTTGAACTGGACGAAGCTCGTGGATCTGGAAATGAGCTGGGATCAGCTTGCCAGCAACGCAATGCTCGACTCGAAATACTTGTCCGATGAAGTTCGCAGGGCGTGCTCGCATCAATCTTCGTTGTCGCAAATTCAAATCTTTCTGAGTCATTATGTATTTTACGCTCCTATGATCAGTAAAGATATGGCATTTTTCACCGTATAAATGAAGTTACCAAATTTTCAATGCAAACACAATAGCTGCCAACTCTAAATCATGCGTAGGATAATTCTTTTCATACGGCTTCAACTGTCTAGAGGCATAAGCTATCACTTTGCCCTCTTGCATCAAAACACAACCTAAACCGTTCAATGACGCTCGTTGAAAATCACAAAATCTTTACCTGAATCGGGTTGAACCAAAATTGGTGCCTCAGTTAGTAATGCTCTCAATTGTTCGAAACTCTGTTGACATTTTTTGGACCACTCAAATTTCACATCTTTCTGTAGCAATCTAGTCATCGGTGTAGTAATCATCGAGAATCCTTTAACCAAACATCGATAATAACCAGCTAACCCCAGAAAGCTTCTAACTTCGGGTACATTTCTTGGTGGTTTCCAGTCTACAACTGTAGAAATCTTGCTCGGATCACCTCGTATGCCTTCAACTGAAACAATATGTCCCAAAAATCTGACTTCTCGAAGCCAAAACTCACATTTGCTGAATTTAGCGAACAATTGCTTATCTCTCAAGGTTTGTAGCACAATCCTCAAATGCTCGGCATGCTCAGACTCATCTCGCGAATAGATCAAAATGTCGTCAATGAATACAATTACAAATCTGTCTAAATACGGTCTGAAAATTCGATTCATCAAATCCATAAAAACTGCAGGAGCATTATTAGTTAATCCGAAAGGCATAACAAGAAATTCATAATGCTCGTACCTTGTTCTAAATGCAGTTTTTGGCACATCTGAATCTTTTACTCGTAACTGATAATAACTAGATCTCAAATCAATCTTCGAGAACACTGTTTCCCCTTTCAACTGATCAAACAAATCATCGATTCTCGGCAAAGGATACTTGTTCTTTATCGTAACCTTGTTGAGCTTACGATAATCAATACATAGTCTCATTGATCCATCTTTCTTCTTTACGAACAACACTAGTGCACCCCAGGGTGAAATACTAGGTCGTGCAAAACCTCTATCGGTTAACTCTTGCAACATGGCTTTCAACTCTTTCAATTCTGTCGGAGCCATTCTGTACGGAGCTATCAACATCAGTGATGTTCCCGGTACTAATTCAATAGAAAACTCGACTTCTCTGATCTGTGGCAACCCTGGTAACTCTTCTAGAAATACATCCGGATACTTACAGACTACTGGCACTGATTCAATCTTCGATTCAGCCACTTTCATATCCAGTGCATAAGTAAGATAAGCTTCACAACCTTTTCTCACATATCTCTGAGCTAACACCGATGATATCACAATAGGTAATCCACTCGATTCATTAGATTCAATCCGAAGGATTTCATTATTCTAAAATTTCAATTCAATAACCTTTCGTCTACAATTCACAACATCATCATGCAGAAATAACCAATCCATACCCAATATCACATCAAATTCATCAAATGGCAAAAGCATCAAATCAGCCTGAAAACTGTAACCCCGAGTAATTAAAGGACAATTCTTGCAAACTTTATCAAGTAGAACATATTTTCTTAAGGGGTTCTATACTTTAATCACAAACTCAGTAGACTCAACTGGCAAACTCTTACTAGACACTAAATTCTTACAAATATATGAATGAGTCGATCCAGGATCAATCAATGAAATTACATTACTGTCATAGAGAGAAAATGTACCGGTGATAACATCTGGTGACGACGCATCTTCGCGAGCATGAATAGCGTAAGCTCTAGTAGGTGCTCTCGCCTCAGATCTCACAGTGGAGTGCTTTGTTGTTCCTCTACTACTAGACACATTTCCAGCACTTCGAGGTGGTCTACCCCTGGCAACTGTATTACTCGGCCTTGAAGTCTGAAGATTATCTTTCCTGGATAACTGAGGACAATCACGAATAAAGTGTTCTTACGAACCACATCTAAAACAGGCTTTATCATTATTATTCATCCAACAATATCCAAAATGTCATTGACCACACTGTTGACACTCGGGCTTATTGTTTCTCACGCTGCCAACACTCGATACTGATATAGCTTAAGCTTTAGGGCTTGAGTATTGCTTTCCACGATCTCTGTTTGGATACCCTATTGAAGCATTCGAACGAGTATACGAATCTCTCGATTTCTTTGACGAAGACTTATAGGGCTTATTCATCGATCATTTTCTCAATTCCCTAGCCTCAAAATCAGCTTTTCTCTTTTCTTTGCCCAATTCTTCGGTTTCGTAAGCTCGGTAAACTAAAACAACAAATTCTTTCATTTCTAGAATCCCGACCAACAATCTGATGTCTTCGTTCAATCCATCTTCGAACTTTTTACACATAATGGCCTCAGCTGAAACACACTCCAGAGCATATTTACTAAGTCTTACAAACTCTCGCTTGTATTCGGTCACAGACATACGACCCCGTTTCAGCTCCAAAAACTCTTTGCATTTTTTATCGATAAATCATTGACTGATATATTTCTTCCTGAACTCAGCTTGAAAGAATTCCTAGGTAACTATTTCTCTCGGTACCACAGACACCAAAGTATTCCACCATTGATATGCAGTGTCCCTCAAAAGTGATACGGCACATTTTAAACACACTACCGGTGTGCAAGAAAGTTCATTAAATAACCTGATAGTGTTTTCAAGCCAAAACTCGGCTCTCTCAGGATTTTCGTCAACATTAGCTCTAAACTCTTCGGCTCCATGCTTTTGAATCTTATCAACTGGCAGCTTATTCAGTCGTAGAAGTTCCACACCTTGAGGAGCTACGAGAACCGGTTGGGGATTAGGTGGGGGTGGGGTTGTTAAGCAGTCGGATTGGTCTGAACAAATTCCATGAACCACTCGTTCATCATTTGGAAGAAGGCTTCTTTAGCCTCTCCTCCCTGGCTAGCCGATACGAGTCTCGATTCTAATTGCGCTACTTCATGAATAGAGGCAGGCGCATTACTTTCAATATCATCAGCTACAACTCTATTGGGATCCATTTACTATATAAACAGCTACAACTCTATTGGGATCCATTTACTATATAAAAACACGATTTAAATTGTCACTATCACAGGTTATATATTGCATGTATAGCTAGACCCTCATATACGCTACGTTAGTCCTAGAATCGACTAAACCGTAGCTCTGATACCAATAAACGTAACACCCATCACCCGTATTCAACGTTGAAATAGGGTTACAGAGCATTACCAGACTTGTAAAATAATTAAACAATAATTTCACATACATTTTCAAATTCCAAATAATCATCATTCAACAACATGCATACCATCCCTAGCATAATCCTACGAGGCCTAAAATATGCATTCGGGGGTAATTCGGGGTGATTCAGAAGTTCTTTATTGTATTATTTTCGTTGTATTTGAAGTATAAAAAAAATAATTACAAAAATTATAAAAAAAAATACGAGTATAAAAAAAAGTGAAGTTTTTGAAAAGTTTGCAAAGTTCTTGTTTGTTTCCATTCTTTTCTACTATTCCTGAACATTGAGATCATTCTACCATTTTCTTCTACCCCCAACGCAACAGATACCAAATTTTCTTTTTTGTTTCAGCCTACCCTACACCATACATTTAACCCTTGCACCCATTTTGAAGCTGACCCCAAAGCCGTAATAAGTTTAAACGAGACGAAATACGAATGTACGAGAGCGAGAAGAATGGTAAAAGGAAAGAGTGGTGAGTGCATTAGAGAGTGTAAAATCCTTGAAAGAGTGAAACCCGAGTGGAGTGCATTTATTTTTCTTTGTGAGTGAATGGTGAGAATTTGTGGTGAGGTTTGACTATTTTCTTTCTTGTTAAAAGCATGGATCATCGCAAGAGTGGAACCGGGGCCGAAGCAATATGCCACAAGAAAGAGATGTCTATGGCCGAACGAGTTAGCAAGCAACTCGTAGTCAAGAGAAGCCTAAGCATCCAATGTTCAAAAGTGAGCAGCAATGGGAAAACATCTTCCATTCTTGATGCCAAGTAAACGGAAAAGTTTGTAGCTTGATAATTGATGGTGGAAGTTGCACCAACGTGGCGAGTACTCTAATTATGGAACGACTTGGCCTGCCAACCACCCCGCATCCGAGTCCATACAAGCTTCATGGCTCAACGACGAAGGTGAAATCAAGGTGACCAAACAAGTTCGCGTAGTTTTCTCAATCGATAAGTACAGAGATGAAGTACTTTGCGATGTCATACCAATGCACGTGGGACACTTGTTTCTTGAAAGGCCGTGGTAATATGATCGAAGAGCTATTCATGACGGCTACACCAATAGGTACACCTTTAAGTATTTAGAAAGGAAAATCACCTTATCCCCGTTGACGCCGACGCAAGTCCATGAAGATCAAACAAGATTAAAAGCGTCTATAAGACATTCGAAGGAAAAAGAAAAGAAAAAAATGTAAAAGAGAAAAAAGAAAATGAAAAATAAAACAAAAGTGATAAAAAGAAAACAAAAATAGCAAAAGGAAAAGAGAAAGAAGAAAATGAAAATGAAAAAAAAGAGTTTGATTGCGAAAGAAAGTGAAATTCGGAAGGCCCTTTTGGCTAAGCAAATTGTCCTTGTGCTCATTTACAAGGAAACTCTTTTTAACACTAACGAGTTACCCGAGGGACTTCCATCTTCTGTTTTGGCTCTTTTGCAGGATTTCCAAGATGTCTTTCTGAAAGAGACTCCGAGCGGATTGCCACCTCTTCGCGGAATCGAGCATCAAATTGATTACATGCCCGGAGCTGTTATTTCGAACTGACCCGCTTATATAATGAATCCCGAAGAGACCAAAGAGTTACAGCGGCAAGTTAACGATGTAACACCCCATACTCGAGTCCGAGGCTCAGACCGGATACGAGACATTACTATGCTCGAACTTACTTAATCATGAGATTACGGGCTATAAAATTTCGTTACAAATTAAAACTTCTCATTCTTAAACAATTCAGACATTTCATGGGCCTCACGGGCCTTAAACTCGCATCTTGGTAAACTTACGGAACCTTATCGAAAAACTTTTCTTTGAAACAGGGGTTACACGCCCGTGTAATATAAGACACGCCCGTGTATAGGCATACACGCCCATGTCCTCAGACCGTGCCCTAAAACTCAGTATTCTACCAATTTCCACATGGCCATGACACGCCCGTGGACTTTGACCGTGTACTACATCTTGATATACTGACTTATTTCACATGACTGGGCACACGCCAATGTTCTAATCGTGTGTCCTGCATGGCCTTAACACACGGCCGTGGGATTAGTCTGTGGCCTATTCTTACTTATAAGACTAAGGTGCAGTTTACGCACGGCTTAGACACACGCGCAGTGTCCAACCGTGTGGGCACTTAGAGGCTATTTACCAAGCCAATTGCCACCTCGAAATTAAGATCCAATTCATACTCATTTACAACAACTCAATACTACATCATTCATGAATAATACTACATATTTCATTGATAATTATAAACATACACACTTGGCCAATCACTTAGCCATATACAAAAGAATAATAAACTTAATAGCCTATACTTTGGCTCTTCTTAAAACATTTACTCAAAATGTAATGCTACCTATACATGCCATACTTAAATAAACAACTTGGCTATACCAAAATAGCGATTGATAGTGTGCTCCGAGTCTCAGATGACGGTGATCCTCAATATTAGCTTATGGACTACATGGAAAGAAAGAATGAAAGACATAAGCATTTAGCTTAGTAATTTTGCATAATACACATAGCAACATTATTACTTAATAAAGACCATTTGATATAAACAATGGCATCATAAATTCAGCTATATAAAGCTTACTTACTCATACTTGATTCTTACATAACTCATGAAACTAACTAGTCTCATACTTGATAGGTAAAAAAGTACTGTATCACTAGATCACATTGATCAAAGATACTTGAACATAATACTCATAATTTCTAATTCATCATTCATAACATGAATAATATTCTTTTTCACTTGATAATAACCTTACTTACTTAGCTTTCTTGTTCTCTCTTTAGAGCTTAACTCGTTTGACCGATGAATTTATATGAATAACCGAGGATACTAAATCTCATCTAAATTTCGAGGCCATGACTTAACATGGACTTATACGAAGTCTTTCTTGTTCTCACCAATGCCATGCCTTAACTTGGACTTATATGGGATCTCTTTCTCTTGATAACTTTTCAATGCCAAGCTTGCCTTGGTCTTACATGATAACTTGTTCAATGCCAAGCTTGCCTTGGACTTACATGATAACTTACTCAATGCCAAGCTTGCCTTGGACTTACATGATAACTTATTCAATGCCAAGCTTGCCTTGGACTTACATGATAACTTATTCAATGCCAAGCTTGCCTTGGACTTACATGATAACTTACTCAATGCCAAGCTTGCCTTGGACTTACATGATAACTTATTCAATGCCAAGCTTGCCTTGGACATACATGATATCTTGCTTGCTTGCCGATGCCATGCCTCGGCTTGGTCTTATACGGACTTTCTTGTTTCATGTGGTAGATCGAGTATCCTAAGTTATTCAACTTCAATCGGGGCTTTCTCATGCTTGATTTCATTAATTTCTTTGTTTAACATAACATTAAACATTTTTCATAATAACATTGTACATTATACTAAGCAGTTCAATGATATAAATCATAAAGCTTAGAAATCATACAAACTTACCTCAATATACAAAATGTAGCTAGGTATGCAATTTAGTCCTCAAACTTGTTCTTGCCTCGGTTTCGATTCGGGCTTCATTTTTCTTGATCTATAGTCATAAATAGATCATTTAATATTCACATTGACTAAATTGACCCTTTACTCATACTTAGGCAAAATTACTATTTTGCCCCTATACTTTCTCATATTTGCACTTTTGCCCCAAGGCTCGTAAAATAATTTTCATTCAACTTTCTTAGACTACATGCTTAGTTGATTCATTTTCTCTACTATAGCCATTATCAATTATCATTATTTCTAATAGGTATGACTAATTTCAAAACTTTTACAAACTAGTCCATACTATCATATTTCATGAAATTCATTAAGGAAAAGATGTTTATCTAACATCAAACTCTCATAATCTTCCATAAAACATCATTTAACAAGCATGTCATTCATAGATGAATTTTTGAACATGCATCTTAGCTTATTTTATAGCTAAAAATAGCTAATTCATAATACGAGGACTTCAAAAACACGAAGAATATTAAAAACGGGGCTAAGATGAACTTACTAGCAAGCTTGAAAAAAATGAAGAACCCTAGCTATGGAGTCTTCAAATTTTCGGCAAGGGAAGGAAGAAGATGAATGAAATTTTATCATCTCTTTCCTATTTTAATCACTTATTAGACAAATGACCAAAATGCCCTTGTCTTTAAGATTTTCTATTTTACTAACTCATGTCCATTTTTGTCCAAAATTTATAATTTGGTCAAATTGCTATTTAAGGACTCATAATTAATATTCTAAAGCTATTTCATACAAAAAGCTTCTAGAAACTCATATTTTGCAACTTTTGCAATTTAGTCCTTTTTGACCATTCAACTTCAATTTAGCAAAATTGCTTCATGAAACTTTCACACTAACATGCAAACATGGAATGAACCTTAAAAACTCATAAATTCACCTCGGATTTGTGGTCTCGCACCACTATTCCGACTAGGCTCTAAATCGAGCTATTATAATTCTCCCCCTTAGGGATTTTCGTCCTCGAAAATCTTACCAGTGAAAAGGTTTGGATACTGGTTTCTCATACTCCTTTCTGGTTCCCATGTGGCTTCTTCTATTCCATGTCTTTGCCACAATACTTTCACTAAGGCAATACTTTTCTTTCTTAGCTGCTTCACTTCCCGAGCTAATATCTTGACTGGTTCTTCACCATAAGTCATGTCGGGATAAATCTCTACCTCCTCTGATCGGGAATTACATGCGAAGGTCCGATCGGTGGCGTCTTAACATTGACACGTGAAACACATCATGTATCTTTTCTAACTCGATGGCAAAGCCAATCAGTAAGCTCTGAGCCCAACTTTTCAAAAATCTCATACGGTCTAATAAAACGTGGACTCAACTTGCCTTTTCGGCCAAATCTGAGAACTTTTCTCCAAGGTGACACTTTCAAGAAAACTTTATCTCCGACTTGATACTCTATCTCTTTTCTCTTTAAGTCTGAATAGGATCTTTGTCTGTCCGATGCAGCTTTTAAACTTTCTCGTATCACTTTCACTTTCTCTTCAGCTTCTCTAACCAAATTAACCCCGTGAAGTTTGTTTTCTTTAAGTTCAGTCCAATATATAGGCGTTCGGCACTTATGCCCATATAAAGCCTCATAAGGTGCCATCTTTAAGCTCGACTAAAAACTATTATTGTAGGCAAACTCTACTAATGGGAGAAACTTTTCCCAACTGCCTCAGAATTCAAGAATACAACATTTGAGCATATCCTCGAGTACTTGAATTAACCTCTCAGATTGACCGTCAATTTGAGGATGAAAAGCGGTACTAAAGTTCAACTGTGTACCCAAGGCCTCTTGTAACTTTTTCCAAAACCTGGATGTGAATCTCGGATCTCTATCCGATATGATTGACAAGGGAACTCCATGAAGTCTTACTATTTTTGAAACATACAAGTTTGCCAACTTGTCTAGTGAGTAATCAACTCGTACAGGTATAAACTGGGCTGATTTCGTGAGTCTATCAACTACAACCCATACGGCATCTTTCTTGCTCGGAGATAGTGGTAAACTCGTTACAAAATCCATAGTAATACGGTCCCACTTCCACTCCGGAACTAAAATGGGTTGAAGCAAACCCGAAGGTACTTGGTGTTCAGCCTTTACTTGCTGACAAATCAGGCATTTGGAAACAAATTCTAAAATATCTTTCTTCATTCTCGGCCACCAATACTATTGCTTCAAGTCATTATACATCTTGGTACTACCCGGATGTACAGATAAACATCCATTATGGGCCTCATGCAAAATTTTTTGAATAAGCTCTTCTTTTCTCGGTACACAAACTCTATCTTTGAACATCAGACTTCCATTGGGACTAATCCGGAAGTCAGACTCAACATCTGTCTTGCACTGATCTCTCTGAACTTGCAATTCACTATCCTCTTTTTGGGCTTCAATGATCTCTTGGAGGAAAATTGGTCTAGCTCTCAACTCAGCTAGAATAGAACCATCGTCGGATAAAGTCATCCGTGAATTCATTGCCCTTAATGCAAATAATGATTTTCTGCTCAAAGCGTCGGTGACCACATTCGCCTTCCCGGGATGGTAATCAATGACCATTTCATAATCTTTTATCAACTCTAACCATCTCCGTTGTCTTAAGTTTAACTCTTTCTGCATCATCAAGTACTTCAAACTCTTGTGATCAGTGAAAATCTGACATTTCTCACCATATAGGTGATGTCTCCATATCTTCAATGCGAAGACTATGGCAGCCAACTCTAAATCATGCATCGGATAATTCTTCTCATGAGGCTTCAACTGTCTTGAGGCATAAGCAATAACTTTGCCTTCTTGCATAAGTACACAGCCTAATCCATTTAAGGATGCATCGCTGTAAATCACAAATTCTTTCCCTGTCTTAGGTTGAACCAAAACTGGGCTTCACATCAACATCGCTTTCGGTTTCTCGAAACTTTGTTGGCATCTTTCACCCACTCAAACTTCACATTTTTCTCAGTAACAATTTAGTCATCGGGGTTGCAATAATAGAAAACCCTTGACAAATCGTCTATAATAGCCGGCTAGGCCTAGAAAGCTTCTAATCTCGGAGGTATTCTTCTGTGGATTCCAAAGGCATTATGGCGAAATCTTCTGGGGTCTACTCGAACTCCTTCTTCCGAGACAATATGTCCCAGAAACCCTACTTCCTTGAGCCAAAATTCGCTTTTACTGAACTTGGCATATAATTGATTTTCTCGTAGAATCTGTAGAACTGTCCGTAGGTGCTCAGCATGCTCATTCTCATCTCAGGAATAAATCAGTATGTCGTCAATGAAAACGACTACAAACTTGTCAAGGTATGGTCTAAACATGCGGTTCATTAAGTCCATGAATACCGTTGGAGCATTGGTCAAACCAAAGGGCATGACTAAAAATTCATAATGCCCATACCTTGTTTGGAAGGTTGTTTTAGGCACATCTGATTCTTTTACTCGTAGCTGGTAGTACCCTAATCTCAAGTCTATTTTGGAGAACACAGTGGATCCTTTCAACTGATCGAACAAATCATCGATTCTAGGCAATGGGTACTTATTCTTTGCTGTCACTTTATTAAGTTGACGGTAATCTATGCATAATCTCATAATGCCATCTTTCTTTTTCACAAATAAAATCGGAGCACCCTAGGGAGAACAACTTGACCTTGCAAAGCCTTTATCTGTCAACTCTTGTAATCGCGACTTGGCTCCTTCAACTTCGTCGAGAGCCATTCAGTAGTAAGAGTAATAGATATTGGTGCAATGATTAGGAGCTAGTTCAATCTTTGAACTCAACCTCTCTAACTGGTGGTAGTCCTGGAAATTCCTCAGGAAACACATCCACGTACTCACATACTATTGGAACTGACTCAATCCTTAACTCTGTTTCTTTTTCATTCAACACAAAGGCCAAATATGCTTCATACCCCTTTCTCATGTATCTCTGTGCCGTCACGTGAGAAATCAATTCTGACAATCTATTCTGTTCATCTGATTCTATGTGAAGGGTGTTCCCATCCTCACATCTCATTTCAATGTATTTCTTCCCACAATTAACTATTACATTATGGGAAGTCAACCAGTCCATATCGAGAATGAGGTCAAACTCGTCAAATGGTAGCAACATAAGGTTTGCTTTAAAACAATGACCTCTAATCATTAATGGGCAATCTTTACATACTTCATCAACTAACACACTCTTGCCTAAAGGATTAGACACTTTAATCACAAATTTTGTAAATTCTACAGGCATACTCATATCGGGTACCAATTTCATGCAAATGTAAGAGTGTGTGGATCCGGGATCTATTAAAGCAATAACTTTAACATCATGAAGAGAAAAGGTACCCGCGATAACAACATGGGAAGATGCCTCTTCGCGAGCGCGAATGGCATAAGTCCGTGCAGGCGCCCTACCCTCGGGTCTCGCGGCCTGCTCTCTAGGGTTACCTCTTCCACTTGCCCCACTTCCGGGGTTTCTCTGCGGCCTTCCTCTGACCATACTCTCGGATCTCGGGTTCTGAGTTTTGTCCTCTTTCATCATCTCTTGACAATATTTTATGTAGTGGTCCTGGGAACCACATCCAAACATGCATTTTCATGCGCTCGGCATTCATCGAGATGACCTGCCCACACCGTTGTGGGCATTGGGTCTGTCGGATCGAATATTCCCTACACCGCAAATCAAGTAGTCAGGCTTTATTTCCCAATCTGTCTACTCTTGTCTTTCTTGGAAAATCCGATGGAAGTAGCCGATCGGGTAGGGAAATCTCTTGACTTCTTGGATAAAGATTGGAATGGCTTATTCCATCTTTTCTCTTTCTCGAGTCACGAGACTCCATTTCAGACTTTCTCTTCTTTTTACTAGCTCCTCGGCTTTACAAGCCCTCTCTACTAGTACAACAAATTCCTTTAGTTCTAAGACAACAACGAACAATTTGATGTCATCATTTAGCCCATCTTCAAATCTCTTACTCATGATGGCCTCAGTGGATACGCATTCTCGAGCGTATTTGCTGAGTCTTACAAACTCACGCTTGTAGTCGATTCTGAGACATCTTGCCTTGTTTCATTCTAGGAATTCCTTCCTTTTCTGGTCCACAAACCTTTGACTGATATACTTTTTCTTGAACTCTTCTTGGAAAAATTCCCATGAGATCTTCTCTCTTGGGACTACTGATACCAAGGTGTTCCACCATTGATAGGCAGAATCTCTTAAAAGAGAAACTATGCACTTCATGCACTCTTCAGGTTTACATGACAGCTCATTAAATACCCTGATGGTATTTTCTAACCAGAATTCAGCTTTTTCCGGATCATCATCTTTTCTAGCTCGGAATTCTTCTGCCCCATGTTTCCTGATTCTATCAACCGGAGGCTTCTCTCCTCTTACTACCTCTACTACTTGAGGGGTTATTGGGATAGGTTGAGGAATAGGTGGGGGTGGAGGGGGTTGTGCATTCGGGTTCGTACGAATGAACTCCGTGTACCATGTGTTCATCATATGGAGGAAGGCTTCTCTAGCCTCTTCTCCTCCTCCTTGACTCACCGTAGTGGGTCTATTCTCGTTCTCATTCGGCACCGTCCCTTCAGCGGGAGCCGGCGCATTACTTTCTACGTCATCTGCCATATCTCTTTCAGGATCCATTTACTATATATATAAACATAATTTAAGTCCTCAGGAGTCGTCACACTATCATTATAAAAAACATTCTTACGTATGGCATGTATAGCTAGACTCGTGCTCATGCTACGTTAGTCCTAGAACTGACTAAACCGTAGCTCTGATACCACTAAATGTAATACCCCATACACGAGTCCGAGGCTCAGACCAGATACGAGACATTACTATGCTTGAACTTACATAATCATGACATTACGGGCTATAAAATTTCGTTCCAAAATTAAAACTTCTTATTCTTAAATAATTCGTACATTTTATGGGCCTACGAGGCCTTAAACTCGTACTGGTAAACTTTCGGAACCTTATCGAAAAATTTTCTTTGAAATAGGGGTTACACGCCCGTGTAATATAAGACATGCTCGTGCATAGGCATACACGCCCATGTCCTCAGACCGTGCCCTAAAACTCAGTATTATGCCAATTTCCACACGGCCATGACACGCCCGTGGACTTTGACCGTGTACTACATCTTAATATACTGACTTATTTCACACGAATGGGCACACGCCCATGTTCTAACCGTGTGTCCTGCACGGCCTTAACACACGACCGTGGGATTAGTCCGTGGCCTATTCTTACTTATAAGACTAAGGTTCAGTTTACGCACGGCTTAGACACACGCCCGTGTGTCCAACCGTGTGGGCACTTAGAGGCTATTTACCAAGCCAATTGCCACCCTGAAATTAAGATCCAATTCATACTCATTTACAACAAATCAATACTACATCATTCATGAATAATACTACATATTTCATTGATAATTATAAACATACACACTTGGCCAATCACTTAGCCATATACAAAAGAATAGCAAACTTAATAGCCTATACGTTGGCTCTTCTTAAAACATTTACTCAAAATTTAATGCTACCTATACATGCCATACTTAAATAAACATCTTGGATATACCAAAATAGCGATTGATAGTGTGCTCCGAGCTCCGATGATGGTGATCCTCAATATTAGCTTGGCGGGACTACATGGAAAGAAAGAATGAAAGACATAAGCATTTAGCTTAGTAAGTTTGCATAATACACATAGCAACATTCTTACTTAATAAAGACCATTTTATATAAACAATGGCATCATAAATTCAGCTATATAAAGCTTACTTACTCATACTTGATTCTTACATAACTCATGAAACTTACTAGTCTCATACTTGATAGGCAAACAAAGTACCTGTATCACTAGATCACATTGATCAGCATACTTGAACATAATACTCATAATTTCTAATTCATCATTCATAACATGAATAATATTCTTTTTCACTTGATAATAACCTTACTTACTTAGCTTTCTTATTCTCTCTTTGGAGCTTAACTCGTTTGCCCAATGAATTTATATGAATAACCGAGGATACTAAATCTCATCTAAATTTTGAGGCCATGACTTAACATGGAATTATACGAAGTCTTTCTTGTTCTCACCAATGCCATGCCTTAACTTGGACTTATATGGGATCTCTTTCACTTGATAACTTTTCAATGCCAAGCTTTGTAACAGCCTGATTTAGGGGCTAGTCGGAATAGTGATCTTGGGATCACTAATCCGAGATTAGAGAAATTATTTTCATGATATATTATGAGTTATAACAAAATAGCATATGAACATGACAATTTTGGTACTTTGATTTTAGAGATTTCATGTGTGATTTCGAAAAAGGACTAAATCGCATAAAATGCGAAAGTTCCATTCTACATGCTAAAAGTACCAAATGGCCATGATATGTTAATTGGGGGTCTTTAAAAGGCAATTTAGCCTTTGGAAGAGGCTTGGCCAGCCATAAGAAGGCATGGGAGACAAGATTTTTCAATTAGTGTCAAAGTTAGTAGTAGTAGGTGGACTAATTTGACTTGTAATAATAAAATAAGGAGAGAAAAGATATCATATTTTCCCTATCATCTTCCACCAAAAATTTTCAGCATAGAAGGGATAGAAACCTTCAAAAAATTTTAGCAAGCTCTCATCTACTCAAGTAAGTGTTCTAGTGAACTTTTCTTGAAAATAATTGTACTTTTGAGACCCCTAAAGCTTAAGCTTTCAAATGAGGGGACTATTGTGCAATGTTGTGAAAGGTTTAGAGTTCTACCATGAGAGCTACCTTAGTTATTTGCTGCATTTTTATGGAAGGACTTGAGTTTTAGTTAATAGATGAACAACTTTTAAAAAGGGTGTTAGCATGAAAATACCAAATAGGACCTTAATAAAAAGGTTATAACTTTTGTAGTAAGTATGTAGAATATTGATTTTTGATGATAGCTTTAAGAGCATTAAATGTTTGCCTAGGCTTGTGGAGGATAAAAATGTGATTAGGATTAATTTTTGAGCCTAGGGGCAAAATGGTCATTTTGCCAAAATCTAGGGGTAAAATAGTAATTTTACCTAAGCATAATTATTGAGATGCTTATGTTAATGTAATTATTAAAATGAGCTAATTTTCTATTATAGAGCAAGAGGAGACGAGAATTTGCCTCGATCGGGGAAAGGACAAAATCGTGGACTAAACCGAAGAACTAGCTCATTTTAAAAACGAGGTAAGTTGGGTGTGATTTTTAATACAATATTGTATTAGCATAATTGAGAATGCTTGATGTCTTATTGATGCATGATACTTCAATAATTTGAGAAGTTTATATGAATGTGATATTGAAGTTCTAATGGACCATGAGGTATACGAAAAATACTATCATCCGGACATGGCATCGGCCACATTATGAGTGCCAGTGTAAGACCATGTTTGGAACATGGCATCGGCGTTGATACGAGTGCCAGTGTAAGACCATGTCTGGGACATGGCATCAGCCACATTATGAGTGCCAGTGTAAGACCATGTTTGGAACATGGCATCGGCGTTGATACGAGTGCCAGTGTAAGATGGGACATGGCATCGGCCACATTATGAGTGCCAGTGTAAGACCATGTTTGGGACATAGCATCGGCGTTGATACGAGTGCCAGTGTAAGACCATGTCTGGGACATGGCATCGGCCACATTATGAGTGCCAGTGTAAGACCATGTTTGGAACATGGCATCGGCGTTGGGATAAGAGCTGGCGTAAGACCATATCCAGGATATGGCATTAGCACATAGAGGTAATTTCTCTATAAGACCATGTCCAGGACATGGCATTGGTATCTAGAGGAGACTTCACGTAAGACCACTTAGAGAATGTGATATTGACCTTATACTTATCGTAGAGATGTGAATGAATACAAGTGTTATTGAATGAGTCATGAGAAATTGGCTCTATATGTGTTACAATAAACGTTAGATATGGGCGATTGTAAGTAAGGATTGTCAAGAGGTCCTGGTTTGTATAAAATTATCTAATACTATGGATGAATTATTCTTTTATGAGGAGTATGATTTCTAATTATTATCATGCAACTTACTAAGCTTATTGCTTACCCCTTTCCATTGCCCTTCTTTCTTATAGTATTACCAAGATAACTCGAAGATCGTAGACGCAGGGATTCAGAGATCACACTATCAACAACACTTTGGTATAACAATTTTAGACTTGTTTTGAATATGGCATGTATAGGACTTGGGTATTTTGTCAAGTTGTAATTGTTAGTTAAAGTGTTGACCGTAAGGCATTTTGTAAATGATTTCTTGGGCTAGGCAAATATTTGGAAAACTCTTTGTTTTTCAATGAAGTATGTAGTATTGTCTATGAGATGCATTGAATTGAGTTGAGTTGATCTTGATTTTAGGGTGGCAAATGGGTTGGTAAATAGCCTTTAAGTGCCCACACGGTTAGACGCACGGGCGTGTGTCTAGGCCATGTGTACCCTGCACCATAATGTTATGAGTCAGGATATACCACGGTCATATCCCACCGCCATTTGTATGAGCCGTGTATGACACACAGTTAGGACACGGGAGTGTTCAGGTCTTGTGGATTTAATCAATGTCGACCACGGTTGGGCAGCACGGGCGTGCTTTGGCCTTGGGCAAATTGGCAGAATGCCTGGGTTTTTAGGCACGGACTGGGGACATGGGCGTGTGTGTCTATACACGGGCGTGTCTAATCATGCACTACCGTGTGAATATAGTCAGTAACTCCCCACGATTTGTAGACCTGGGCGTGTCTAAGGGTACACGGGCGTGTTCTAAGTCACATGGGCGTGTGAACCCTGCTTCAAAGAAAAGTTTTCGATTAAGTTTTGAAAGTTATCGGTTATGTGCCTAAGGCCTTGTAGCCCCGTGAAATGTATGATTAGACTAAGAAAGAGAAGTTTTTATGTCGAAACGAAATTTTTCCACCTATAAGAGAATGTTTAAGTGAATCCAAGTATGGTAATGTTTCGTATCCAGCCCTAGAATCAGTCTCGGGTACGGGGCGTTACATTTAGTGGTATCAGAGCCACAATTTAGTCAATTCTAGGACTAACATAGCATGAGTACGAGTCTAGCTATACATGCCATATGTAAGAGTGTCTGAGTAATGATATTGTGGTGGCTCCTGACGTATAAATTGGTGTTTTATGTAGTAAATGGATTCTGATCTCGACCGAACTGCAGCCGATGATTCTGTGAGTAATGCGCCAGCTCCCGCACAAGGGACCGCGCCAGCTAATAGTAGACCCGAGACCTTGGGTCAGGGAGATGAGGCTCGAGAAGCTTTTCTCCACATGATGAGCAACTGGTATACTGAGTATACCCGAGTAAACTCCAATGCTCAGCCCCCTCCGCCCCCACCTATCCCTCAACCTACTCTATTAGCTCCTCAAGTGGTTGAGGTGGCGAGGAGAGAAAGGCCTCCGATGGATAAGATCCGGAAGCAAGGAGCTGAAGAATTTCGGGCGAATAAGGATGATGACCCGGAGAAAGCAGAATTCTGGCTCAAAAATACCATTCAGGTATTCGATGAGTTATCCTGCACACCTGAGGAGTGCTTAAAGTGTGCAGTATCTCTCCTGAGAGATTCAGCCTACCGATGGTGGAGCACCTTGGTGTCGGTGGTACCTAGGGAGAGAGTTAGCTGGGAATTCTTCCAAGAAGAATATCGAAAGAAGTATATCAGCCAAAGATTCATCGACCACAAGAGAAAGGAATTCTTGGAGTTGAAGCAAGGTCGTATGTCAGTAACCGACTACGAATGGGAGTTTGTCAGACTTAGCAAGTATACACGAGAGTGCGTGTCTACCGAAGCCATCATGTGCAAGAGGTTCGAGGACGGATTAAATGAAGATATCCACTTGTACGTGGGAGTTCTCGAATTAAAGGAGTTTGTAGTGTTGGTGGATAGGGCCTGTAAAGCTGAAGAGTTGGCTAAAGAGAAGAGAAGAGCAGAATACGAGTACCGTGACTCGAGGAAGAGACAATTAAACAAGTCTCACCTATCCTCATCCAAGAAAGTGAGGGATTTCACTACTCGATCAGTCACTTCTGCGGGGTTTTCAACCCGAAATAAGGGCAGGCAATTCTCGGGATCAAAAGGGAAAACTACATCAGTTGCTAGTGTGGGCAACGTTCGTCCAAATAGACCGGAGTGCCCTCAGTGTGGCAGGCACCATTTTGGTGAGTGTCGAGCTAATGAAAAAGGTTGTTTTAGATGTGGGTCCTTGGACCATTTCATTAGAAACTGCCCTGAGGTAGATGTGAAGGGAAGGCCTCAGAATGCGAGATCGGGAAGTACCCCTAAGGGAAGACCGTTGAAAAATTCGAGGAGTGAGATGGGAAACAAGAATCCACCCAAGGAACGAGCTACTACAATTGAGGGTAGAGCACCAGCGAGGACTTATGCCATCTGTGCTCGTGAAGAAGCGTCCTCCCCTGACGTAATCACGTGTATCTTTTTTCTCCATAATACTTGTGTTATAGCTTTAATTGAACCGGGATCTACCCACTCGTACATATGTATGAAACTAGTCTCTAGCATGAGTATGCCTATAGAGTCTACTAAATTCATCATAAGAGTGTCAAATCCCCTAGGTAAGTGCGTGTTGGTTGATAGAGTTTGTAAAGGGTGTCCTTTGATAATTAAGGGTCATTGTTTCCCTGTCAATCTTATGATATTATCGTTTGACAAGTTTAATGTCATTCTTGGGATGGATTGGTTAGTTACTCATAATGTAATCGTGAATTGTGGGAGGAAGCATATAGAGTTGAGAGATGAAAACGGTAATCTTATTTGTGTTGAGTCAGATAAATTGGATAGTTCACCAATAGAGATATCGACCATGTTAGCTAAGAAATATCTAAGAAAGGGGTATGAGGCTTATCTTGCCTTTGTGTTAAACACTAAAGAGATTGATTCGAAAATTGAGTCAGTACCCATAGTATGTGAATACCTAGATGTTTTCCCAAAAGGGTTGCCAAGGCTACCTCCGGAGAGAGAAATTGAATTTTGAATTGATCTAGTTTCGGGTACTGCCCCTATTTCTATTGCTCCGTATAGAATGGCTCCAACCGAACTAAAAGAGCTAAAAGCACAGTTGCAAGAATTAATGGATAAGGGTTTTGTGAGGCCGAGTTTTTCCCCATGGGGCGCTCCCGTTCTATTTGTGAAGAAGAAAGATGGTTCCATGAGACTATGTATAGATTATCGACAACTCAACAAGGTGACTGTGAAGAATAAGTATCCGTTGCCGAGAATTGACGATCTATTTGATTAGTTGAAGGGAGCTACAGTATTTTCTAAGATAGATCTGAAGTCAGGGTATTATCAGTTGAGAGTCAAGGACTCGGACATACCGAAAACCGCGTTTAGAACTAGGTACGGCCACTATGAATTTTTGGTCATGCCTTTTGGTCTAACGAATGCCCCCGCTATCTTCATGGATTTGATGAACCGCATTTTTTGACCGTATTTGGATAGATTCGTTGTGGTCTTCATCAATGACATACTGATCTACTCTCGAGATGAGAATAATCATGCTGAGCACTTGAAGATAGTTCTACAAGTTTTAAGAGAGAAACAATTGTATGCTAAATTCAGTAAGAGTGAGTTTTGGCTCAAGGAAGTGGGATTTTGGGGGTATATTGTCTCGGGAGATGGGATAAGAGTCGACCCGAGTAAAATCTCGGCAATTGTCGAATGGAAACCGTCGAGGAGCGTAACTGAAGTAAGGAGTTTCCTAGGCCTAGCAGGCTATTATAGGTGTTTTGCCAAAGGGTTTTCTATGATAGCTACACCAATGACGAGGCTTCTGCAGAAAGATGTAAAGTTCGACTGGATGGAAAAGTGTCAACAGAGTTCGAGAAATTGAAGACACTGTTGACTGAGGCTCCTGTATTAGTGCAACCTGAATCGAGAAGAGAATTCGTGGTTTACAGTGACGCGTCTCTGAACGGTTTAGGCTGTGTACTTATGCAAGAGGGTAAAGTGATTGCATACGCCTCTAGGCAGCTTGAAGTTTGCATTTGAGAAGAACTACCCGATTCATGATTTAGAGTTGGCCGCAATCGTGTTTGCATTGAAAATTTGGAGGCACCATTTATATGGTGAAAGGTGTCAGATTTTCACCGACCACAAAAGCCTAAAATATTTGATGACCCAAAAGGAATTAAATTTGATGCAACGAAGATGGCTAGAATTGATTAAAGATTATGAACTAGTAATTGACTATCATCCGGGAAAGGAAAATGTAGTCGCTGACGCTTTGAGCAAAAAATCATTGTTTGCATTAAAAGCTATGAGCACCCAGATGACCTTGTTAGATGATGGTTCCCTATTAGCCGAGTTGAGGGCTAAACCATTTTTCCTCCAAGAGATTTGTGAAGCTCAGAAGGACGATAACAGTTTGCAAGCAAAAAGAGCTTTATGTGAGTCGGGCGTTGATTTAGACTTTCGAGTAAATCTTGATGGATGTTTGACATTTTGAGATCGGGTCTGTGTACCCAGGAATGATGAGCTTATTCACAAAATTTTGCAGGAAGCTCATAACAGATGTTTGAACGTGCATCCAGGCAGCACAAAGATGTACCAAGATTTGAAGAAATGGTACTGGTGGCTAGGTATGAAGAAAGATATTTCTGAGTTTGTAACAAGATGCCTGATTTGCCAACAAGTGAAGGCTGAACATCAAGTACCTTCGGGTTTACTTCAGCCTATTATGGTTCCTGAGGAGAAGTGGGACCGTATTACTATGGATTTTGTGATGGGCTTACCATTGACTCCCAAGAAGAAAGATGCAGTTTGGCTAGTGGTCGATAGACTCACTAAGTCGGCCCACTTTATACCAGTGCGAGCTAACTACTCACTCGATAAATTGGCAGACTTGTACATGTCTGAGATAGTGAGACTTCACGACGTACCGTTGTCAATCATTTCAGATAGGGATCTGAGATTTACGTCACGGTTTTGGAAAAAGCTGCAAGAAGCTTTGGGCATGAAATTGAGTTTCAGTACTGCCTTCCATCCCCAAACTGACGGGCAGTCAGAGAGAACAATTCAGATACTAGAAGACATGCTTAGGTGTTGTGTTTTGGAATTCCACGGTAGTTGGGAGAAATACTTACCATTGGTGGAATTCGCCTATAATAACAGTTTTCAATCAAGTTTGAAGATGGTGCCTTATGAAGCATTGTATGGACGTAAGTGTCGAACTCCCTTGTATTGGTCAAAACTCAGAGAGAGACAGATACACGGGGTTGATTTTATTAAAGAAACTGAAGAGAAAGTAGAAGTGATTTGTAACTGCCTAAAAGCCGCCTTAGATAGACAAAAGTCCTATTCAGATTTAAAGAGGAAAGAGATAGAGTACGAAGTTGGTGATAAAGTGTTCCTAAAAGTATCACCTTGGAGGAAAGTCCTCAGATTTGGACGGAAGGGCAAATTGAGTCCGCGCTTTATCGGACCTTATGAAGTTATCGAAAGGATAGGACCGGTAGCTTATCGGCTAGCTTTGCCACTTTGAGTTAGAAAAGATTCATGACGCCTTCCATGTATCTATGTTATACTGATACTGCCTTCACTCTTTCACATGTTATAGAGCCGACAGAGGTAGAGATACAATCAGATTTGACTTATGGTGAAGAACCAATTAAAATATTGGCTCGTGAGGTCAAGCAGTTAAGAAATAAAAGCATAGCCCTAGTGAAAGTCATATGGCAAAGGCATGGAATAGAAGAGGCTACATGGGAGTCAGAGGAGACGATAAGAAACCAATACCCCAACCTTTTCACTGGTAAGATTTTCGAGGACGAAAATCCTTAAAGGGGGAGAATTGTAATAGCCCGATTTAGGGGCTAGTCGGAATAGTGATCTCGGGATCACTAATCCGAGATTAGAGAAATTATTTTCATGATATATTATGAGTTAGAACATAATAGCATATGAACATGACAATTTTGGTACTGTAATTTTAGAGATTTCATGTGTGATTTTGAAAAAGGACTAAATCACATAAAGTGCGAAAGTTCCATTCTACATGCTAAAAGTACCAAATGGCCATGATATGTTAATTGAGGGTCTTTAAAAGGCAATTTAGCCTTTGGAAGAGGCTTGGCCGGCCATAAGAAAGCATGGGAGACAAGATTTTTCAATTAGTGTCAAAGTTAGTAGTAGGTGGACTAATTTGACTTGTAATAATAAAATAAGGAGAGAAAAGATATCATCTTTTCCCTATCATCTTCCACCGAAAATTTACAGCATAGAAGGGGTAGAAACCTTCAAAAAATTTCAGCAAGCTCTCATCTACTCAAGTAAGTGTTCTAGTTAACTTTTCTTGAAAATAATTGTACTTTTGAGACCCCTAAAGCTTAAGCCTTCAAATGAGGGGACTATTGTGCAATGTTGTGAAAGGTTTAGAGTTCTACCATGAGATCTACCTTAGTTATTTGCTGCATTTTTATGGAAGGACTTGAGTTTTAGTTACTAGATGAACAACTTTTAAAAAGGGTGTTAGCATGAAAACACCAAATAGGACCTTAATAAAAAGGTTATAACTTTTGTAGTAAGTATGTAGAATATTGATTTTTGATGATAGCTTTAAGAGAATTAAATGTTTACCTAGGCTTGTGGAGGATAAAAATGTGATTAGGATTAATTTCTGATCCTAGGGGCAAAATGGTCATTTTGCCAAAATCTAGGGGTAAAATAGTAATTTTACCTAAGCATAATTATTGAGATGCTTATGTTAATGTAATGATTAAAATGAGCTAATTTGCTATTATAGAGCAAGAGGAAACGAGAATTCGCCTCGATCAGGGACAGGACAAAATCGTGGACTAAACTAAAGAACTAGCTCATTTTGAAAACGAGGTAAGTTGGGTGTGATTTCTAATACAATATTGTATTAGCATAATTGAGAATGCTTGATGTCTTATTGATGCATGATACTTCAATAATTTGAGAAGTTTATATGAATGTGATATTGAAGTTCTAATGGACCATGAGGTATACGAAAAATACTATCATCCATTATGAGTGCCAGTGTAAGACCATGTCTGGGACATGGCATCAGCCACATTATGAGTGCCAGTGTAAGACCATGTTTGGAACATGGCATCGGTGTTGATACGAGTGCCAGTGTAAGACCATGTCTGGGACATGGCATCGGCCACATTATGAGTGCCAGTGTAAGACCATGTTTGGAACATGGCATCGGCGTTGATACGAAAAGCGTGCGGTGTAAGACCATGTCTGGGATATGGCATCGCCACATTATGAGTGCCAGTGTAAGACCATGTTTGGAACATGGCATCAACGTTGATACGAGTGCCAGTGTAAGACCATGTCTGGGACATGGCATCGGCCACATTATGAGTTCCAGTGTAAGACCATGTTTGGAACATGGCATCGGCGTTGGGAAAAGAGTTGGCGTAAGACCATATCCGGGATATGGCATTAGCACATAGAGGTAATTTCTCTATAAGACCATGTCTGGGACATGGCATTGGTATCTAGAGGAGACTTCACGTAAGACCACTTAGAGAATGTGATATTGACCTTATACTTATCGTAGAGATGTGAATGAATACAAGTGTTATTGAATGAGTCATGAGAAATTGGCTCTATATGTGTTACAATAAACGTTAGATATGGGCGATTGTAAGTAAGGATTGTCAAGAGGTACTGGTTTGTATAAAATTATCTAATACTATGGATGAATTATTATTTTATGAGGAGTATGATTTCTAATTATTATCATGCAACTTACTAAGCTTATTGCTTACCCCTTTCCATTGCCCTTCTTTCTTATAGTATTACCAAGATAACTCGAAGATCATAGACGCAGGGATTCGGAGATCACACTATCAACAACACTTTGGTATAACAATTTTAGACTTGTTTTGAATATGGCATGTATAGGAATTGTGTATTTTTTCAAGTTGTAATTATTAGTTAAAGTGTTGATCGTAAGGCATTTTGTAAATGATTTCTTGAGCTAGGCAAATATTTGGAAAACTCTTTGTTTTTCAATGAAGTATGTAGTATTGTCTATGAGATGCATTGAATTGAGTTGAGTTGATCTTGATTTCAGGGTGGCAAATGGCTTGGTAAATAGCCTTCAAGTGCCCACACAGTTAGACGCACGGACGTGTGTCTAGGCCATGTGTACCCTGCACCATAATGTTATGAGTCAGGATATACCACGGTCATATCCCACGGCCATTTGTATGAGCCGTGTATGACACACGGTTAGGACACAGGCGTGTTCAGGTCGTGTGGATTTAATTAGTGTCGACCACGGTTGGGCAGCACGGGCGTGCTTTGGCCTTGGGCAAATTGGCAGAATACCTGGGTTTTTAGGCACGGACTGGGGACATGGGCGTGTGTGTCTATACACGGGCGTGTCTAATCATGCACGAGCGTGTGAATATAGTCAGTAACTCCCCACGGTTTGTAGACCTGGGCGTGTCTAAGGGTACACGGGCGTGTTCTAAGTCACATGGGCATATGATTAGACTAAGAAAGAGAAGTTTTTATGTCGGAACGAAATTTTTCCACCTATAAGAGAATGTTTAAGTGAATCCAAGTATGGTAATGTTTCGTATCTAGCCCTAGCATCAGTCTTGGGTACGGGGTGTTACAAGCTTGCCTTGGTCTTACATGATAACTTGTTCAATGCCAAGCTTGCCTTGAACTTACATGATAACTTACTCAATGCCAACCTTGCCTTGGACTTACATGATAACTTATTCAATGCCAAGCTTGCCTTGGACTTACATGATAACTTATTCAATGCCAAGCTTGCTTTGGACTTACATGATAACTTACTCAATGCCAAGCTTGCCTTGGACTTACATGATAACTTATTCAATGCCAAGCTTGCCTTGGACTTACATGATAACTTATTCAATGCCAAGCTTGCCTTGGACTTACATGATAACTTATTCAATGCCAAGCTTGCCTTGGACTTACATGATATCTTGCTTGCTTGCCGATGCCATGCCTCGGCTTGGTCTTATACGGACTTTCTTGTTTCATGTGGTAGATCGAGTATCCTAAGTTATTCAACTTCAATCGGGGCTTTCTCATGCTTGATTTCATTAATTTCTTTGTTTATCATAACATTAAACATTTTTCATAATAACATTGTACATTATACTAAGCAGTTCAATGATATAAATCATAAAGCTTAGAAATCATACAAACTTACCTCAATATACAAAATGTAGCTAGGTATGCAATTTAGTCCTCGAACTTGTTCTTGCTTCAGTTTCGATCCGGGCTTCGTTTTTCTTGATCTATAATCATAAATAGATCATTTAATATTCACATTGACTAAACTGACCCTTTACTCATACTTGGGCAAAATTACTATTTTGCCCCTATACTTTCTCATATTTGCACTTTTGCCCCAAGGCTCGTAAAATAATTTTCATTCAACTTTCTTAGACTACATGCTTAGCTGATTCATTTTCTCTACTATAGCCATTATCAATTCTCATTATTTCTAATAGGTATGACTAATTTCAAAACTTTTACAAACTAGTCCATACTATCATATTTCATGAAATTCATTAAGGAAAAGATGTTTATCTAACATCAAACTCTCATAATCTTCCATAAAACATCATTTAACAAGCATGTCATTCATAGATGAATTTTTGAACATGCATCTTAGCTTATTTTATAGCTAAAAATAGCTAATTCATAATACGAAGACTTCAAAAACACGAAGAATATTAAAAACGGGGCTAAGATGAACTTACTAGCAAGCTTGAAAAAAATGAAGAACCCTAGCTATGGAGTCTTCAAATTTTCGGCAAGGGAAGGAAGAAGATGAATGAAATTTTATCATCTCTTTCCTATTTTAATCACTCATTAGAGACCAAAATGCCCTTCTCTTTAAAAATTTCTATTTTACTAACTCATGTCCATTTTTTTCCAAAATTTATAATTTGGGCAAATTGCTATTTAAGGAGTCATAATTAATATTCTAAAGCTATTTCATACAAAAAGCTTCTAGAAACTCATATTTTACAACTTTTGCTGAAACACCCCAAACCCGGCCCACGAGCCCTGACCGGATCTGGTATGTTCCTCGAGAAAACATTTGAAAATCCGTTTGTTACTTAGGAAAAATTCGTGTGGTTTTGAAGAAGGATTTGCTTGTGTTGGGTTCAATTGAAAACCTTGTATATTTTTTTTAACTTTAAATTGGAAATTTATTGGTGATTAGGTGGTCAAAAACACGTAATATTTATTTTTAAGAAGAACCATTTAACCTTGATTTAAACTTAATCGTATAGTAATAAAATCAAATAAAAATGCATGCATAAACAGTTTCATACTAGTGGCCTTATTACATCAAAGCAAAACCCAAAATAAGTTCGAAATACTAGAAACAATAAACGATTGCAAAATAAAATAAATTACATGCTTTGAGCATGGCCACCACTGTGGTCCCCGCCGACCGGTCCCATCACCGAGTGTCACTGAAAAATATTCCCCAACGGGGTGAGTCAAACAGACTCAATGTGTACAGCCAACACTAAATCCCAATAATTTAGGCATATCAGTTCATACATGTGCATATAATTAAATAATAAAATGATGCAAACCCGAACCCAAACCTAGATGCCATCCGCTACACATCACTGTACTAACTCGCACACCGTGGGGACTACTAAGTCAACCCTCCATCCGCTACACATCATCGAAGGTAGTCGCTGCAGACGACTAGCACATCGCCCTTATAAATTCGTGGCATAGCCACCAGATAATATATTTTGTGACATAAGTCACCACATTCAGTTATTGTGACATGAGTCACCACATTCGGATTATGTGACCGAAGTCACCATATTCGAGATATTGTGGTATAAACCACCGAGATCACTTCCCTTTCCATATAACCCATATGCCCCATGTCATACAAATCATGCAATTATCAAGGCTTAGGCCTTATTTCACATTCTTATCAATATTCACATACATGCCATATTCCACATGTTCATAACATTTATTAAAATAGAGTTAAGGTTACGTACCTGAGTACTTTGTACCATAATATGGTACCTTTCGGCCACATTCATACTATTATAACACATACATTAACTTAAAGCCGTAATCTACTAAGATTTAGTGTGGGGTACACACCTGGTATACTTATCGAGTTCACTCCAAATCCCGAAAACCCGATCTACTGATTTAGATCTCAAGTTCCTACATTTGGTCAATCGCTTAATGTTTAGAAAAAGCCTATTCGGCTATAAAAACCAAATCCCGAAGGATTAACGTATCCAACTTCTTATCTTGCTGCCGATTGGTTACTAACCAAATCCCGAAATTTTGTAGTGTTTTCTCCCTTGCAATCGGCTAACACCCAATCACTACATAAGTTAGTTTCGGCTTCTAAAAATTTAAGAAACAAATCGGAATCTCTAAGTATGGCTTTGGCCGAATGCACATATGTGCACTTACCTTGCGATTCAAATCCCGAAAGTAGTCTCTTGACTATGAAGATGTCGAAATCCTACAGAGCACATGTTAGATCGAGTTCTAACATTAAATCACAATAAGTTGCCCTTTTCCGAATATCACATAACTCACCTTGGATATTGAAATCCCGAAACCTCCTTATAGTCGACTAGAGACGAATCCCGAAATCTCCTTCAGAGTTTCGGCCACAAGGTAATAATGGAATCAGTCCTTAACTTTCGGCTAAATAAGAAGAAATACAAAATCGAATGGCACTTGGTCTTACCCTTAATGTTGAAGTCGATAGTATTCCTTCCTGACACCACTTGAGAGATTCGGCTATAGGCTATGTAATGCTCAACAAGTTTCGGCTTTTGAAAATTATGAAAAGGAAAAGAGGAGGATTGATAATGGGGATTCGGCTTCAATGGAAGAGTATGGGACTTGGGGAGGAATCGGCAATGGTGATCTCTAAGGGGAAGAAGATTTCGGCTAGCAAAGAGAACTTTGGGAAAAGAAGAGAAGTAAAATTCGGCCAAGAAAGGGATGAGAGAATAAAAAGAAAACAAAAGAAAAAGTTGAATATCTGCTGATAATTTCGGCTACACTAGCTTATCCTTGTTATTCTCCTATTTTTCCTCTTCTCTTACTTATTCAAAATAGTTCAAAAATAAATCAGCATTTATCCACTGCTTTAGCCGAAATTTTAAAAAGAATTCAACCTCCCCTTAAACTCCTCCCACAGTCTCCCCTTGCCGTCCATCACCTCTTCCCTTTGGCGCAAAAATAAACTCCCATTTGCTTCCCTTGTGATTCGAACCTAAGCCCCCTTTACACTGATTATGGCGTCACTTACAGAGGCTTTAAGTGGCGCCTTCAAGCCACTCTACCAAGCTCATTTCTGTGTTAAATTTCACCTACAATTTCTCTTAAGGCCACCCTGCTTAGCTTCCTCTTTTAGATTTAAAATCTAATAATTTCTAAGGCATTTCTCTACCCTCTAGGGTTCCCCAAAATTTATAGAACACATTCATATACACATAAACATGCTTCCACACATATTAAAGCAAAAATGCATAAGCCCAAAGTCCCGGATATTACAGTTCTACCCCCCTTAAAATAATTTCGACCTCGAAATTACCTGGCTAAAATAAGTGAGGGTATTGCTGCCGCATTGCTTCTTCCGGCTCCCACGAAGCTTCTTCCGATCCATGATTACGCCATAACACCTTGACTAGAGGAACTGACTTCCTCCGTAACACTTTCACATCTCGTTCCAAGATCTGAATCGCCTCTTCCTCGTAGGACAAATCCGGCCTTAATTCCACCTCTTCAACCGGAACTACATGAGATGGATCCGATCGATAACGACGTAGCATGGATACATGGAATACGTCGTGCATCTGTTTCAACTCCGGTGGCAACTCTAACTGGTATGCCATTGGTCCAACTCGCTTCAATACTCGATAAGGCCCTATAAACCTTGGACTTAGCTTCCCTTTGCGACCAAATCTCATCACCTTCTTCCAAGGCGATACCTTCAGAAACACTTGATCTCCCACATCAAATTCTATTTCTTTCCTCTTAATATCTGCGTACGACTTCTGCCTGTCAGATGCTTCCTTCAACCGAGCGCAAATTATCTCAACTTTCCCTTCAGATTCTGCCACAATCTCTGGACCCAAAACTCGTCATTCCCCCAATTCCGTCCAACACGTAGGAGTGCGACACTTTCGTCCATACAGCGCTTCATACGGTGCCATCCGAATACTGGCTTGATAGCTGTTGTTGTATGCAAATTCCGCTAACAGAAAATATTCTTCCCAACTTCCTCTCAAGTCTATCACACACGACCTCTCAAAGATATCTTCCAACACTTGGATTACTCGCTCGCATCGCCCGTCCGATCGTGGATGGAAAGCCGTAGTGAAATCCAATTTAGTGCCCAAAGCTTTGATGTAGAGCCTTCCAAAATCGAGACGTAAACCTTGGATCCCTATCTCAAATAATTGAAACCGACACTCCATGCAACCTTACAATCTCTCGCCACATATAACTTTGCCAACTTCGCAAAGAATAATCAACTCTTCTTGGGATGAAATGTGCGGACTTTGTCAATCGGTCCACTATCACCCATACCGAGTCCTTCTTAGTAGGCGTAAGGGGAAGCCCACTAACGAAGTCCATGGTGATTCTCTCCCACTTCCATCGCGGGATCCTTATCGGTGAAGCAATCCCGACGAACTTGGTGTTCCGCCTTAACTGGCGACACGTCAAGCACTTGCCGACAAATTCAGAATCTCCTTCTTCGGACTGTGCCACCAAAACTGCTCCCTTAGATCCTCAGTGACAATTTAGTACCTCCAGGAGGATGCATAGCATAGGGGCTACCATGCGATTCTGAAGAATCCTCTGCGCTTAACTCCTTGTTCCTCGATACGCACCTTACCCTTAAAACACAACACTCCTTCGTTATTAATACCATAATCTTCCAACTCTCCACTCTGCGCTTGCGTGTAGCTTAGCACTTAGATCCTCATCCATTAATCGACTTTCTTTCACCTCATTCAACCATGTCGGTTTGACTTGCAACTCGCCAACAAACTTCCATCGTCATACAAGCTAAGATGTGCAAACATTGCCCTCAGATCCGACACTACTTTCTGACTTAGGGCATCTGCCACTACATTCGCCTTGCCCAGATGATACTCTATAGAACAATCGTAGTCTTTCAATAACTCCACCCACCTTCGCTGTCTCAAGTTCAGCTCCTTCTGAGTCAACAGATACTTAAGACTCTTGTGGTCCGTGTAGATCACTGACTTTTCTCCATATAAATAATGCCTCCACACCTTAAGAGCAAAGACCACTGCCGCCAATTCCAAATCACGCGTCAGGTAGTTAACCTCGTGTGGCCTCAATTGCCGAGACGCATAAGCGACTACCTTCCCATCTTGCATCAATACGCATCCCAATCCTGTGTGAGAAGCGTCACAGTACACCACAAAGTCCTTTCCTGCCTCCGGTTGAATCAAGACCGGAGCTTCAGTCAAAACCCTCTTAAGCTTCTCAAAGCTCTCCTGTTGCTTATCTGTCCATACGAAAGGTACTTCCTTCCTCAACAGCTTTGTCAAAGGTGCGGCTATTGATGAAAATCCTTCCACAAACCTTCTGTAGTAGCCTGCCAATCCCAAGAAACTGTGAACCTCAGCTACAGACTTAGGTGGTTTCCAATCTAGTACTGCCTCAATCTTCTTATGATCCACCCTTATTCCTTCAGCAGACACCACATGCCCTAAGAACGCAACTTCCTTAAGCCAAAATTCACACTTGCTGAATTTGGCATATAGCTTCTTCTCCCTTAACACTTGCAACACTTTCCGGAGATGCTCGTCATGTTCTTCCTCAGACTTGGAGTATACTAGGATATCGTCGATGAACACAACGACGAACCGATCCAAGTAGGGTTGAAAAACCCGGTTCATCATATCCATGAATGCGGTCAAGCGTTACACAACCCAAACGGGCATTACTACGAACTCATAGTGTCCGTATCTTGTTCGAAAGACTGTCTTATGGATATCTGCTTCCTTCACCTTAAGATGATGGTATCCAGACCTTAGGTCTATCTTCGAGAATACTGCGGCCCCCTTAAGCTGATCTAACAAGTCGTCTATCCTTGGCAAAGGGTACTTGTTCTTGATGGTCGTGGCTTTATTCACCGACGATAATCTATGCACATGCGCATAGTCCCATCTTTCTTCTTCACAAACAAGACCGGTGCTCCCCATGGAGACACACTGGGTCGAATGAACCCACGATCAAGCAACTCTTGGATTTGAGCCTTGAGCTCAACCAACTCCTTCGGTGCCATTCTATACGGAGCGATAGATACTTGGCGTCGCTCCAGCAACAAGTCAATTCCAAACTCCACCTCCCTGTCCGGGGGTATTCCAGGTAACTCCTCCGGAAAGACATCCAAAAACTCCTTTACTGTTCTAACTCCACTAACACCCTCTTCATTTGCATCCAACGCACTGACGAAAGTCAAAAATGCCTTGCACCCTTTTCGAACCATCTTATCAGCTTTCAGTGCTGAAACTACGTTAGACAAGTAGTTTCTTCTTTCTCCTATCATAATTATCGGCTCATCCTCCGGCGTCTTTAACTCCATTCGTTTAGCTGCACAATCAAATATAGCTCGGTGTTCTACAAGCCACCCATGCCAAGTATGAGGTCAAATTCTCCGAAGGGTAGTTCCATTAAGCTCAAGCAGGAAAATCACTCCTTGAATCTCTAGAGGTACACTCCGAAAGATCTTATTCACCACTACAGATTTGACCTAGTGGGCTCACTACACATCATCTCCTTACTAGAAAGTTCAGAGTCTATGCCTAGTGTTTCAACTACACTACTAGCAACATAAGAATGGGTCGAGCCCACATCAATCAAAGAAAAATAAGGCTTGCCGATATAAGGAATGTACGGGTTATGACGTCCGGTGCGTCTCCGTCCTCCTTCGACGAACCGCATACACTAGACCCTACTGTCTTGCCTCTCAGATACCAACACCTCGCTACACGGATACACCACGAAACACCTCAACTCCGCTGGCTCAAGCCGCTTCGGGTGCATTTTCGAGCTCCCATACCTCCACCGCTCCACCACCATCTCAACAACTCGCAAAGCATTGCTGCGATATCGCATCCTCCCCGTCTCCGATCTTGCTGCTCAACACCAACAAACTGGTGGTGGGGGTGGTGGTACCTCATTTTCGGACCCTTGTCCGGACCTAACGGGTTCCGATCACGGTCGATTCTCGCTCTACCACGCCCTCGCACATTTACGACCACGTCCCTAGAACTCATGTCTACGATCGCGCTTTAATGCTTAAGAAATTTTTATGCATTAGTATTTTGTTCCACCGATTATTCACGAAGAAATTTTATGAAAGAAGTTTAGAAGTAGTTCTTTCGATCGATCAAAGTTTCAAGTCTTGTATCCTAATTTAAAGGAGCACATTCATTCAACACACATTCATCATTCAAACATTTTCGTCCTATTCCTATCCTGTGGGTATTTTCATCATTTCACCTCTGAGGGTATTTTGGTAATAAATCGGGTTAATTTAAAAATTTGTAAATCGGGGGTAATTTCAGTAAATTTTCCAATTCGTGGTTCCTTGGTGATTTTATGAAATAAGGGTATTTCTGTAATTTTTTTCCAAACTAGGGTGGTCTGGTCCCTTTCGGGTTTTAATTATAGGGTTTAGCCCATCAACGAGTCCTCATAACTAGGGTGAATAGTCACCACGCACCAAGTAGGATTCCAAATGAAGAGGAGGTGAGTTGCTAGGATCGCTTAAATACCAAGCTCTCCTGAATCCACTCCTAGGCATGCATCCGCCTATTGTCACACCCTAACTCAACTAAGGTGAACAGTCACTACGCACTGTAGGATTCCAAATAAGAGGAGGTGAGTCACTAGGATTGCTTAAATACCAAGCTCTTCCTGATCCAATCCTAGACATGCGTATTTACGGTTACCACACCCTAGTCTTGTGGCTCGTTAACGGGTTTGTTTTGTGGAATTAAGTCGTATAAAAGTTTAAGAAGTGGTTTAAACTAAGCCTATAGTCCATCAGAGTCTATTTAAACTAGTCTACGTCCCATAAAGCCCATAAAGCCCACATGTATGTCACACAATGGTTTAGGTACTTACCGCGGACTTGGTCTGAGACGCAGTGCCATCTTTGAGCTAATGCACTGCTATCCTTTAAAGAGCCCATTCTTAGAAAATGTTTTGGAGCCCAAAATGTAACACCCCAAACCCTGGTCAATACACCACGACCAGAATCTGCATGTTACTGGGAAAATCGCGTTTGAGGGGTTAGGTTTGTGTTAAAGATTCGATGAGAAACTCTTTGTCATATTTTATACTTGTCGAAATCTTTGGCATGGTTGCTTTGTCATATTTTAATGTTTTAGGGGATACCCGATGGTAAAGTTTAAAACGTATCGCGTTGTAGTTTGAAAACCTCATCTTTCCAAGTTTTATCCAATATTAATCCAATTCTTTGTTAAGGCATATTTAAAATCCAATACAAGCATGTAAATAACAAAAATATAAGTTAAAAGGCCTTTTACAATCCAAAATAAAAACCCAAGTGAAAATGAATAAAATATAGTACCAAGTTTTAAAACAAGGCAACCTCAATTTTTATTCATGGCATGAGCACCTCGAGTCCACCCGGCCCATGTCCGCAACTAAGTGTCACCTGAAATGATAAGGAGAAGGTGAGTCGCAAGATTCAATGCATAAATCCCCTCCCAGTATATGCAACATACCAACACACATCATACTAAAGCAATACAATCAATGCACCCGATCCTAACCATCCATATCACCTTTCTACCCCGTGTGGTACCAAACCACCGGTGGTGCCAAACCACTGGTGACCCAAAGTCACGATATCCATCAATGTGGTGCCAAACCACTTTGGTGACCCAAAGTCACGAATAATCCAATGATGGGGCCAACCCATCGTGTGATACCAAATCACCGGCGCCAATCCCAGTATCTCAACCGTGGGGCCAACCCATCGTGGTACGGCCACCGACGACGACGCTATGAGGTGCCAAACCTCTGGTGTCCCAAAGACACAATGTGATACCAAATCACCGGTGACCGAAGTCACGAATCCAATGATGGGGCCAACCCATCGTGTGATACCAAATCACTGGCGTCAATCCCGTAATATCAACCGTGGGGCCAACCCACCGTGGTGCTAAGCCACTGGGACGAGACGCTGAGGTGCTGTAATATCCCGGGTTAGGGGCTGTTTTGTTGTTGCATGTTATTGCATGTGTTTAGTGTGCTGTGTGGCTATTTCGGTGTTTTAGGGGCTTAATTGTGGGCAAGGAGTATGCCTGAGTGTATGGGAAAATTTTGGTTTTTGGGTGTTAAGTGAAGGGAGTTGAGGAAGCTGGGGTTTTTAATTTATTTTTGGTATTTCTTAGCACAAATGAAGAGCTGGCAAAGTGGCAAGGCATGCGTCACTTGGGAGTTTGGTGTGGCGTCATCTTCAGGTGAGGGAGGTCCAGTGTTCGAGCTGTAGAGTCCCCATTTTGTCACTTATTTTTGGACGGCATGGAGGAAGAGGTTGAGAGCAATTTGGATTCTACCTTGGACCAAGTCTTCACATTCAAATGGTGGGTGGAGAGTGGATTGAGGACGAAGACTTGTTCAACTCATTTGAAATGGGTGGAGAGGAGTGTTTGGGGGATATGGCCAATGTTGGGGGAGGTGGGGAGTGTATGGCCGTTTTGGGAAGTGGGGAGTGAGTAGTGCCAATTTCTTTTGGCAATTTTCTTAGTATTTTCGGTCACCATTTTGGGTAAACCGAATTCTCTCCTTTGATAATAGCCAACCGAAACTTCATTTGTTTTCTCTCATTTTCTTCTTGGAACCGAAAGTGCAAGCGACATGTGTCTTTGAATTAGTTTTTTTTCTTTTAGTTCTCTTAATAACCGAATGCCCTTTTGTGCCACCATTTCCACTTTGCTTTTATTTCTTTTCTTCTTGTGATTCCTTGGCCAACCATACATCCTCCCCATCATTTCTTTTTCTTTATCATTTAGGTGGCGGAAGCCATCATCCTTTTCCTCTCATACATTCTCTTATTTCTTGAAAACATTTGAGCCGAATCTTCCTGCAACTTGTGGCCGATTTCTCTTCTTTTCTTGAACCACACTTCTTTGTTTTGCTTTCAAGTTTATAGCCGAATCCCTTGGTATTGCCGAAATTGCCTTCTATCACTTGTTCTTATTTTGGCCGAATATCAACCCCTCCTTTTTCATTCTTTTCTTGCGCTTTCTTTCTTGGGTTAGGCCGAATCTCTCCTCTCTCTAGTAGATCTCTTTTGGCCGAATATCAGTGAAGGGTTGATCTGGGTTGGTTGTTCAATCATTGAACAAGGTAAGTGGGTGGCCGAATGGCCATTTTCCCCTCTCTTGTTCTCTATTGATTATGGTTTGGTTATAGCCGATCTTGGGCATGTGTTGAAGGGGGGTTAATCTTTTGTGTTGCACCGTTTTCCTGCTAGGGCCTTGGATTGTGGTGGTGATCGGGTGTAGCAGTCAATTGAAGCCTTGATCGTGAGTGACCGATTGGTAAGTTAGGGTAAGTAATTGGTATATTATTGTGAGTTCAATCCTTAGATTTCGGTTAAGTTAAAGGTGTTTGGTGATTAACTATTTGTCTTAATAGGGTGTGCCGATTGTTAAAGAATAACCACTGTTGGTTCGAGGTTTGGTAGGAAACCAAACCATCTGCAAGGTAAGGATTAAGCGATACACCCTTTGGTTTAATTGGTCATAGCCGAATGATCTTGGTTACTAACCCCTGGTTTGGCCGATTCTAGGAGCAAGTTGATCGAGGGTTTTAGACGGGGTCTTTGGGATTTAGACTTGCGATTTACCAGGTGTGTAAACTAACACACTATACCTAGTAATATTGTTATTAAACCTGTTTGCCTATTAAAAGCTATGACAGTATGATGGATTATTGGATACCCCAAGCGGGGTATGTGTACGTATCCGGGTAAGTCAGTATTGTTACCAGATTACTGATGATCTATATGGTATCATGACTATGTATGTATGTGATATGGGGCATGAGTCAAACATATTAGCATGATATGCATGACTTGTATGATATGCATGATTACATGAGTATGGTATGTTGATGGGTGATATGAGTGGAGGGAGCATGATATTTTGTGCTGACGAGCACCAGTGTTTTGGTAACACACCTTGTGACTTTGGGTCACCAGTGCTTTGGTAGCACATTTGTGTCTTTGGGACACCAGAGGTTGGGCACCTCATTGCGACTTGTCCCCGTGGTTAACACCACCGTGGGTTGGCCCCACATGAGATATGGGATCGTCTCGCTAGTGATTGGGTATCACACGATGGGTTGGCCCCATCATTCGATTATTGTGACTACGGTCACCGGTGCTTTAGTAGCACATTTGTGTCTTTGGGACACCGGGTTGGGCACCTCATTGCGACTTGTCCCCGTGGTTAACACCACCGTGGGTTGGCCCCACTTTGAGATATGGGATCGTCTGCTAGTGATTGGGTATCACACGATGGGTTGGCCCCATCATTCGATTATCGTGACTACGGTCACCAGGTGCTTGGGTAGCACATTGTGTCTTTGGGACACCAGTGTTTTGGTAACACATTGTGACTATATGTCACCAGGTGGTTTAGCACCACCAAAGGTTTGGTACCACATGGGGTAGAAAAAGGAGATACGGATGGTTAGGATCGGGTTGCATTAATTATGTTGCTATGTATGATGTGTGTTAGCATGTTGTTTCATCGGGAGCGGGATTTATGCATCGAGTCACTCGACTCACCCTCTCCTTTGACATTTCAGTGACTCGTGAGACGCGACATGGAGCCGAGATGGACTCGGGTGCTCATGCCATGCTTGATAAAGTTTTACCTCAACACTAACATTTGGGTACTTTAGTTAAATTACTGTTATTTGGTTTTTAATTTGGATTTGTAAAAGGCCTTTAAATTTTGTTTTATGATGGGTATGTTTTAATTAGATTCTCAACTTGCTTAACAAATAACTAGGCATGAAATTTTACTAAAACTTGGAAAGACAACGTTTTCAAAATTATATCGCAATGTGTTTTAAATTATACCATCGGGTATCTCGCTATGTTTCGTTATTCAATAAACTCAAATGATTTTTAAATCAAAACTCGATTTGCTACTAAGTCTAAAAGGTTTCAAAATGGCACTAAGAAACTATTGGAAGTACTAAATGAAATCAACTCGTTTTAACTTTATACTTGGATAAGTTTTCAAAAATCTAACCAAACAAGCCTACTCAACTTTCCTCAAATTCACTATGTTTTCACCCCACTTCTAAGCGAAAAAAAATCTGGTCACTCAAAGACGTTCTTCCCAGTAACATACCGTTTCGGGCGTGGTGTCTTGTCCGAGTTTGGGGTGTTCTGAGTGCCAAACCTCTGTGACCCAAAGTCACAAAATATCATCAGGTACCAAACCACTTTGGAGGTGCCAAACCTCTAGTGTCCCAAAGACACGGATATCATATTCCCCCTCCTCTCATATCACCCATACATGTCATATCGATGCAAATCATGTAAATCATGCGATCATGCCAATATGTTTAATATCGCATCTCATATCACATACCTCAAAGAATCATGATATCATATACCATTAATAGAACTTGTAATGAAACGGACTTACCCGGATCCGTACACATACCCCATTGGGTACCATATCCATCAACCATATTGTTTTGATCTTAATAGGCAAACAGGTTATTAAACATATCACTAAGTAGATAGTGTGTTAGTCTACACACCTGCTCGAACACAAGCTTTAACCAAAGAACCGATCTAAGACCCTCGATAGCCTCGACAACCTTTCTCCTATAATCGGCCAAACAGATTAGCACTTATACCATTCGGCGAAATAGATAAACCAAAGGGTTAACATTAAACCCTTACCTCGCAAATGGTTTGGTTTCCTACCAAACCCGAACCAAACAATGGTTCCTCTGACAATCGGCCTCACCCTAAAAGAAAATGGTTAATCCTATAATAACTTGGCTTAATGAAAACTAAATGAATAGACTAAAAGAACCAACTCTTACCACCACTTACCAATTGCTTACCCAAAGATAATTGCTTTGCTTGACTGCTTCACAATCCCGAATGTCCTATACAAAATGGTTTCCAAACAAGAGGTTAACTCCTTTCAACCACACCAGAATCGGCTCTTAACCAACCCAAAAACGACAAGGAACAAGGGAGGGGAGAAATGGCCATTCGGCCAAGCACTTACCTTCTTCTGAACTCAACTGAAAATCGAACTAGAAGAGGTCTACACCACACAACTACTCGGTCAATATGCAACTAAAGAGAGAAGAGAAATTTCGGCAACACCAGGGAGGGATTCGGCTATAATCAAAAATAAAGCAAAAGAAATGTGGTTCAAGAGAAGAAGAGAAATCGGCCAAAAGTTGAAGAAAAATTCGGCTCAAGTAGAAATGAGGAGAAATAAATGGAGAATTCGGCTAAGAAGCAATGTGATGTCGGCACAAGTGTTTCAAAAGAGAAGAGATGAAAATATAAGAAAAAGAGAATACTAGTTTCGAAACATGCAAGTGAAAAAGAAAAAGAAATGCAAGAGTGCATTCGGCTACCCAAGAGAACTAGGAAAAACAAAGCAATTTCGGCAAAGGTTGTCTGTACTTTCGGTTTCAAGAAAGAAAATGAAAAGGAAAAAGAGAGAACACACTTTAGAAAATTCGGCTAACAAAAGACCAAAGGAAGAACTTTTGCTTGACACTCCAAAGACCGAAAATGCACAAAAGCCTAAGTGGATTTCGCTAACACCCCCTAACTCACTCACCCAACCGGCCACTCCCAAAACTCTCCTAAAATTCGGCCACATCTCCCCAAACACTCCACACCACCACTTCAAATTATTTTGAACAAGTCCACTTCCTACAATCACTCTCCACCCACCATTTGAGCATTTGACTTGGTCTTAGGCGAGTTTGAACGCCTACAACTCCTCCCCTCCATGCCGTCAAAATGAGAGCAAAAATGTGGGATTTTCATAACTTGAACACAGACCTCCTCCACTGCAAGTGACGCCAAACACAAGCCCCAAATGGCGCATGCTTTGCCATCTTACTAGCTCAACTCTTGTGCTAACAATCCCCAAATAATATTTATAAACCCCAGCTTCTTCAGCTCCCCTCACCTAAGCCTAAAACTAAAATTTCCCCACCTACTCAAGCTTACACCTAGCTTACAACTAAGCCCCTACAACATCAAAACAGCAACATAGCACACCAGACACATGCAAACAAAGCAATAATCAAAATAGCCCCTAACCCGTGATATTACAGTTCTACCCCCCTTAAAAATAATTTCGGCCTCGAAATTACCTGGTCAAAAGAGTTGAGGGTATTGCTGCCTCATCACATTCTCGGGTTCCCACGTAGCTTCTTCCACGCCATGGTTCCGCCATAGCACCTTTACCAAAGGAACTGACTTTCTACGCAAAACCTTTACATCCCGATCCAGGATCTCGCACGAGTTCCTCCTCCATGGTCAAATCCGGATTCACCTCGATCTCTTCCACTTGCTACGACATGCGATGGATCTCGAGCGATAACGCCTAAGCATCGAAGCGTGAAATACATCGTGAATCGACTCAACTCACCGGCAACTCAAGGTGGTAAGCTCTCGTCCCACTCGTTTGATTGCCTTATGCGCCCAATAAACCTCGGACTTAGCTTGCCTTTCCTTCCGAATCTCAATACTTTCTTCCATGGCGAGACCTTCAGAAAACTTGATCCCCAAAGCAAACTCTATATCTCTCCGCTTGAGATCGGCATAAGACTTCTCGCCTATCCGGCTTCTTTCAATCGAGCCTGAATCAACTTAACCTTGTCTTCTGGTCTGCGCAACCAACTCTGGTCCCAACAATTGGCGTTCACCCAACTCCGTCCAACATGTAGGTGAGCGACACTTTCTACCATACAACGCCTCATAAGGTGCCATTTTGATGCTTGCTTGGTAACTATTATTGTAGGCGAACTCATTAATGGCGAAACTCCTCCCAACTACCTCCAAATCCAGAACACAACCTCTTAGCATATCCTCTAAGATCTCAGATAACCCTTTCCGATTGCCCGTCGATTTGCGGGTGAAAAGCCGTCTTTGAAATCCAAGCGCGTACCCAAAGCTGATGCAACGCTTTCGAACCTTGACGTAAATCGGGATCCCTATCCGAGATAATCGATCTTCGCACACCGTGCAATCTCACTATCTCGACACATACGACCGCCAACCTCAAGTGAGTAATCAACCCTTATCGGAATGAAGTGAGTGATTTAGTCGACGATCCACAATTACCAGGCCCGAGTCTTTCTTGCTCGGCGTAAGAGGTAATCCACCGACGAAATCCATAGTTATTCTTTCCCACTTCCATTGTGGAATCTTCACTTTGGTTGAAGCAACCCCGACGACAATCGATGCTCAACCTTGACTGCTTGACATGTCGAGCACTTCCTACAAACCCCGTCACTTCTTTCTTGAGACCCGGCCACCAAAATTGCTCTCTTAGATCTCTATAAATCTTGCTTCCTCCAGGGATGCATAGCGTATGGGCTGCTATGCGCGCGTCTGAAGAATCCTCTACCTCACTCAACGTCTTTGGCATACAAGCTCGCTTGAAAACACAACACTCCATCACTAGATAAACCAGTAACCCTCCAAACCACCATCCTGTACACTGACCTATGCGCACTCAAAACCTCATCTTCCATCTGTTTCTCTACGATCGCTCAACCCAAGTAGGCTTAACTGCAGCTCTGCGAGAATACTTCCGTCGTCATACAAACTCGGATGGGCAAACATCGCTCTTAAGTCCGAAACAACCTTACGGCTCAACGCGTGCGCCACCACGTTAGCCTTGCCGGATGATATTCAATCGAACAATCATAATCCTTGAGCAATTCAATCCATCTGCGCACGCCTCAAATTCAAATCCTTCGAGTCAAAAGATACTTTAGACTCTTGTGATCTGTGTAGACTATCGATCTCTCTCCGCGTACAAGTAGTGCCTCCAAATTTTCAAAGCGAAGACTACAGGCTAACTCCAAGTCGTGCGTCGGATAATTGACCTCATGTGGCCTCAAGCTGCCGAGATCGTAAGCCACAACCTTACCTTCCTGCATCAAGACACAACCCAATCCCGTATGTGATGCATCGCAATACACTGTGAATTCCTTCCACCTCGGTTGAATTAAAGCAGAGCTTGGTCAAAATCTTCTTTAGTTTGTCGAAACTCTCCTGCGCTTCTCGGTCCAAACAAATGGAACCCCTTTCCTTAACAACTTGGTTATTGGCGCTGCGATCAATGAAAAACCTTCTACAAATCTTGGTAGTATCCTGCTTTAACCTGAAAACTCGAATCTCACCCATCGACTTAGGCGGCTTCCAATCCAAAACCGCGCCTCAATCTTCCGAAGATCTACCCTAATCCCCTCACCACACTACATGACCCAAGAATGTCACCTCCACGAGCGAACTCGCACTTACTAAATTTTGCATAAAGTCGTTTTTCCTCGAATCTGCAGATTATTCGCAAGTGTGCATCATGCTCCTCTTACGTCTTTGAGTAGACTAAGATGTCGTCAATAAAAACCACTACTGGCCGATCCAAATCTCTGCTGAAACACCTATTCATCATATCCATGAATGCTTTGCCACAAGTTAGTCAACCCAAACGGCATTACCAAAAATTCGTAGTGCCCATACCGAGTACGAAATCTTTGTCTTGTGGATATCCGCCTCCTTCACCTTCAATTGGTGATACCTGGACCTTAAATCAATTTTTGAGAATACCGAAGCACCCTTCACCGATCAAACAAGTCATCTATCCGCGACAGCGGATACTTGTTTTTGATCGTCGACTTGTTCAAGCGGCGGTAGTCTATACACATCCGCATGGTACCATCTTTCTTCTTAACAAAGACTACTGGCGCTCCCAAGGTGAAACACTTGGCCTAATAAAGCCTCGATCCAACAACTCCACGGATCTCGAGCCTTTAATTCCACTAACTCCTTTGGTGCCATCCTATACGGAGCAATAGACACCGCACAGATTCCTGCAAATGATCTATCCCAAACTCTACCTCACGATCCGTGGCAAACCCTAAGCTCCTCGAAACACATCCGTAAATTCCCCAACTGTCCGAACTTTCTCTACAACAGACTCTTTAGCCTCCAAGGCATACACATGAACCACATACGCCTCACAGCCCTTTCTGACCATTTTCTCAGCCTTCAGAGCAGATACCACATTAGATAAGTAATCTCTCCTATTACCTATCATAACCACTTCATCACCCTCCGACGCTTTAAGAACCATGCGCTTAGCCGCGCAATCCAACCTCGCCTGGTACTTAACCAACCAGTCCATCCCAAGAATCAGATCGAACTCCCCAAACGGCAGTTCCATCAGATCGGCCAAAAACACTACCCCTTGGAGTTCTAGGGGTACATCCTTAAACAGCTTATCTACAACTACAGAGTGACCTAGAGGGCTAATTACAGTCATCCGCCTAGGAGTAGTTTCAGAGTCTAAGTCCATGGTCTCTACTATACTACTAGCCACGTAAGAATGCGTCGAACCCACATCAATCAAAGCAGTAAATGGAGAACCAAAGATCAAGAACGTACCGGTTATGACGTCCGGTGCGTCGCCCTCCTCTCGGCGCCTCGCGCATACACTAACCCCAGTGCGGCCTCGCATTACTACTGCACCTGCGCCTCCTGCTCCACGGCCCCGACGAGAACCATTACCTCCTCTGCCATAACCACGACCCCTCTGCGGTGGCGGTCCATTATTCCTGAACTGAGTACGACCCTGACTCTCGGACTGAACCCTAGCCAACTTACGCAGACGGTCCCTCACACGATGATCCAATGAGCCACACTCGAAACACCCTTTTCCACCGGTCCAACATCCTCCCCAATGATATTTCCCACAACGGTTACATCATGCGGTGGTCCCGACTAGCGAGAACAAACCTACTGGCCCGATTCGGCCCACTCGCCTAGCCCTTTTACAGAGGATTACCCGATGACCCGGAAGATCCAAAACTCCTCTTATGTCTGTTCTCCTATCCATGCCCCGCCTCACCGACTCCTTCACTCCCTCGGCTACCTTAGCCTTCTCAACCAGACAAGAAACTCACGCTCCTGCTGTGGAGCAATCAAGAACCTCAACTCGTCTCTCGGACTATCCTCAAAACGAACACACCTCTCGTGTTCGGTGAGCCACAATGCCCCTAGCATACCGACTCACCCTCAAGAACTTCGACCTCGTGCTCGACACGGACTTACTCCCCTGAACTAACCTCGAAATGCTTTCCGTGCAAGCGTCGATGTAGCTAGCTCCAATGTACTTTTTCGATAAGCGACCTTAAAATAATCCCGTAAGATCCTCTCTCGCAAAGATCGTCCCGAACCGTGAGCCACCACTGGTATGACTCATCCCGAAGAAGCGATACTATGCCCTTCAACTTCTCCTCAGCAGTCAAGTCTAAATCATCCATGACCCGCTCTGTCGCCTCCAGCCAATACTCAGCCGTGCTGGGAGCAACACCAGAAACACCTCGAAATACCTCGGCCCGTTCGCACGGAGTCGCTCAGTACGCATTTCTGACTCTGCGCCTCCACCTACTCGGCTACCCTTTCCAAAACCCGCAAAGATCGCTGCGACAACGCATCATCCCCGGTTTGATCTTGAAACTCACCACCTCCACCGGTGGCGATGCGATATCTTATTCTCTCGACCCACGACCAGGATCCTACGGGTTCAAACTGTCATCCTACCCCCGACCTGCGTCCACGACCGCGTCCACCTCGAGCACTCATGACTAAAATCTCTCGTATCTCGATTTAGGAGTTTTATGCATCGATAATTATTCCACTTTGTTTTAATAGCAAAGTCTTATAAATATTAAAGAAGCTTTGTTTCCGCGAGTTCACGAATCCTATCGATTTAGCTTTCTCTGATAATCCACTATTGCTAATCATACAATCCCATCAATATCAAAATCACAAGCAATAGTAAGGGGTACTTACACAAGCGAATCTGGTGCCGAGACTCGATGCCATGCCTTTTCAACCACATATTTAAAAACAAAACTCTTAAAACAACTTTTCAAAACATTTTGGGCCTTGGGCCCACAAATGAAACCTTTGAACTTGGCTCGATACCACAATTGTAACACCCCAAACCGGGCTAATACACCACGACCGAATCGGCATGTTACGGGAAAATCGCGTTTGAGGGGTTAGGTTTCAGGTTAAAGATTCGATGAGAAACTCTTTGTCATATTTTATACTTGTCGAAATCTTTGGCATGGTTGCTTTGTCATATTTTAATGTTTTAGGGGGATACCCGATGGTAAAGTTTAAAACGTATCGCGTTGTAGTTTGAAAACCTCATCTTTCCAAGTTTTATCCAATATTAATCCAATTCTTTGTTAAGGCATATTTAAAATCCAATACAAGCATGTAAATAACAAAAACATAAAGTTAAAAGGCCTTTTACAATCCAAAATAAAAACCCAAGTGAAAATGAATAAAATATAGTACCAAGTTTTAAAACAGTGCAACCTCGATTTTTATTCATGGCATGAGCACCTCGAGTCCACCCCGGCTCCATGTCCGCAACTAAGTGTCACCTGAACTGATAAGGGAGAAGGTGAGTCGCAAGACTCAGTGCATAAATCCCCCTCCCGGTATATGCAACATACCAACACACATCATACTAAAGCAATACAATCAATGCACCCGATCCTAACCATCCATATCACCTTTCTACCCCGTGTGGTACCAAACCACTGGTGGTGCCAAACCACTGGTGACCCAAAGTCACGATATCCATCAATGTGGTGCCAAACCACTGGTGACCCAAAGTCACGAATAATCCAATGATGGGGCCAACCCATCGTGTGATACCAAATCACCGGCGTCAATCCGTATCTCAACCGTGGGGCCAACCCACGTGTGGTGCGAAGCCAACGGGACGAGGCGCTATGAGGTGCCAAACCTCGGTGTCCCAAAGACACAATGTGATACCAAATCACTTTGGTGACCGAAGTCACGAATCCAATGATGGGGCCAACCCATCGTGTGATACCAAATCACCGCGTCAATCCCGTAATATCAGCCGTGGGGCCAACCCACCGTGGTGCTAAGCCACTGGGGCGAGACGAGAGGTGCCAAACCTCTGGTGACCCAAAGTCACAAAATATCATCTCGTGGTACCAAACCACCGGAGGTGCCAAACCTCCGGTGTCCCAAAGACACGGATATCATATTCCCCCTCCTCTCATATCACCCATACATGTCATACGATGCAAATCATGTAAATCATGCAATCATGCCAATATGTTTAATATCGCATCTCATATCACATACCTCAAAGAATCATGATATCATATACCATTAATAGAACTCGTAATGAAACGGACTTACCTTGATCCGTACACATACCCCATTGGGTACCATATCCATCAATCATATTGTTTTGATCTTAATAGGCAAACAGGTTATTAAACATATCACTAAGTAGATAGTGTGTTAGTCTACACACCTGCTCGAACACAAGCTTTAACCAAAGAACCGATCTAAGACCCTCGATAGCCTCGACAACCTTGCTCCTATAATCGGCCAAACAGGAGATTAGCACTTATACCATTCGGCCAGAATAGATAAACCAAAGGGTTAACATTAAACCCTTACCTCACAAATGGTTTGGTTTCCTACCAAACCCGAACCAAACAATGGTTCCTCTGACAATCGGCCTCACCCTAAAAGAAAACGGTTAATCCTATAATAACTTGGCTTAATGAAAACTAAATGAATAGACTAAAAGAACCAACTCTTACCACCACTTACCAATTGCTTACCCAAAGATAATTGCTTTGCTTGACTGCTTCACAATCCCGAATGTCCTATACAAAATGGTTTCCAAACAAGAGGTTAACTCCTTTCAACCACACCAGAATTGGCTCTTAACCAACCCACAAACGACAAGGAACAAGGGAGGGGAGAAATGGCCATTCGGCCAAGCACTTACCTTCTTCTGAACTCAACTGAAAACCGAACTAGAAGAGGTCTACACCACACAACTACTCGGTCAAGATGCAACTAAAGAGAGAAGAGAAATTTTGGCAACACCAGGGAGGGATTCAGCTATAATCAAAAATAAAGCAAAAGAAATGTGGTTCAAGAGAAGAAGAGAAATCGGCCAAAAGTTGAAGAAAAATTCGGCTCAAGTAGAAATGAGGAGAAATAAATGGAGAATTCGGCTAAGAAGCAATGTGATGTCGGCACAAGTGTTTCAAAAGAGAAGAGATGAAAATATAAGAAAAAGAGAATACTAGTTTCGGCTTATGCAAGTGAAAAAGAAAAAGAAATGCAAGAGTGCATTCGGCTACCCAAGAGAACTAGGAAGAACAAAGCAAATTCGGCAAAGGTTGTCTGTACTTTCGGTTTCAAGAAAGAAAATGAAAAGGAAAAAGAGAGAACACACTTTAGAAAATTCGGCTAACAAAAGACCAAAGGAAGAACTTTTTCTTGACACTCCAAAGACCGAAAATGCACAAAAGCCTAAGTGGATTTTGGCTAACACCCCCCTAACTCACTCACCCAACCGGCCACTCCCCAAAACTCTCCTAAAATTCGGCCACATCTCCCCCAAACACTCCCTACCACCACTTCAAATTATTTTGAACAAGTCCACTTCCTACAATCACTCTCCACCCACCATTTGAGCATTTGACTTGGTCTTAGGCAAAGTTTGAACTGCCTACAACTCCTCCCCTCCATGCCGTCAAAATGAGAGCAAAAATGTGGGATTTTCGCAACTTGAACACAGGACCTCCTCCCCTGCAAGTGACGCCAAACACAAGCCCCAAGTGGCGCATGTTTTGCCATCTTACTAGCTCAACTCTTGTGCTAACAATCCCCAAATAATATTTATAAACCCCAGCTTCTTCAGCTCCCCTCACCTAAGCCTAAAACTAAAATTTCCCCACCTACTCAAGCTTACACCTAGCTTACAACTAAGCCCCTACAACATCAAAACAGCAACATAGCACACCAGACACATGCAAATAAAGCAATAATCAAAATAGCCCCTAACCCGGGATATTACAAAAAACCCCAGAGCTGAGTTTTGAACCTGGCTCTGATACCAAACTGAAACACCCCAAACCCGGCCCACGAGCCCTGACCGGATCTGCTATGTTCCTCGATAAAACATTTAAAAATCCGTTTGTTACTTAGGAAAAATTCGTGTGGTTTTGAAGAAGGATTTGCTTGTGTTGGGTTCAATTGAAAACCTTGTATATTTTTTTTAACTTTAAATTGGAAATTTATTGGTGATTAGGTGGTCAAAAACACGTAATATTTATTTTTAAGAAGAACCATTTAACCTTGATTTAAACTTAATCGTATAGTAATAAAATCAAATAAAAATGCGTGCATAAACAGTTTCATACTAGTGGCCTTATTACATCAAAGCAAAACCCAAAATAAGTTCGAAATACTAGAAATAATAAACAGTCCAAAATAAAATAAATTCTGTGCTGAGCATGGCCACCACTGTGCTCCCGCCGACCCGGTCCATCACTGAGTGTCACCTGAAAAATATTCCCCAAGGGGTGAGTCAAACAGACTCAATGTGTACAGCCAACACTAAATCCCAATAATTTAGGCATATCAGTTCATACATGTGCATATAATTAAATAATAAAATGATGCAAACCCGAACCCAAACCTAGATGCCATCCGCTACACATCACCCGTACCAACCTGCACACCGTGGGGACTACTAAGTCAACCCTCCATCCGCTACACATCATCGAAGGTAGTCGCTGCAGACGACTAGCACATCGCCCTTATAAATTCGTGGCATAGCCACCAGATAATATATTTTGTGACATAAGTCACCACATTCAGTTATTGTGACATGAGTCACCACATTCGGATTATGTGACCGAAGTCACCACATTCAGATATTGTGGTATAAACCACCAGATCACTTCCCCTTTCCATATAACCCATATGCCCCATGTCATACAAATCATGCAATTATCAAGGCTTAGGCCTTATTTCACATTCTTATCAATATTCACATACATGCCATATTCCACATGTTCATAACATTTATTAACATAGAGTTAAAGTTACGTACCTGAGTACTTTGTACCATAACATGGTACCTTTCGGCCACATTCATACTATTATTACACATACATTAACTTAAAGCCGTAATCTACTAAGATTTAGTGTGGGGTACACACATGGTATACTTATCGAGTTCACTCCAAATCCAAAAACCCGATCTACATGATTTAGATCTCAAGTTCCTACATTTGGTCAATCGCTTAATGTTTAGAAAAAGCCTATTCGGCTATAAAAACCAAATCCCGAAGGATTAACGTATCCAACTTCTTACCTTACTGCCGATTGGTTACTAACCAAATCCTGAAATTTTGTAGTGTTTTCTCCCTTGCAATCGGCTAACACCCAATCACTACATAAGTTAGTTTCGGCTTCTAAACATTTAAGAAACAAATCGGAATCTCTAAGTATGGCTTTGGCCGAATGCACATATGTGCATTTACCTTGCGATTCAAATCCCGAAAGTAGTCTCTTAACTATGAAGATGTCGAAATCCTACAGAGCACATGTTAGATCCAGTTCTAACATTAAATCACAATAAGTGGCCCTTTGCCGAATATCACATAACTCACCTTGGATATTGAAATCCCGAAACCTCCTTATAGTCGACTAGAGATGAATCCTGAAATCTCCTTCAGAGTTTCGGCCACAAGGTAATAATGGAATCGTCCTTAACTTTTAGCTAAATAAAAAGAAATAGAAAATCGAATGGCACTTGGTCTTACCCTTAATGTTGAAGTCGACAGTATTCCTTCCTGACACCACTTTAGAGATTCGGCTATAGGCTATGTAATGCTCAACAAGTTTCGGCTTTTGAAAATTATGAAAAGGAAAAGAGGAGGATTGATAATGGGGATTCGGCTTCAATGAAAGAGTATGGGACTTGGGGAGGAATCGGCAATGGTGATCTCTAAGGGGAAGAATATTTTAGCTAGCAAAGAGAACTTTGGGAAAAGAAGAGAAGTAAAATTCGGCCAAGAAAGGGATGAGAGAATAAAAAGAAAACAAAAGAAAAGTTGAATATCTGTGATAATTTCACTACACTAGCTTATCCTTGTTATTCTCCTATTTTTCCTCTTCTCTTACTTATTCAAAATAGTTCAAAAATAAATCAGCATTTATCCACTTTGCTTTAGAAAGAAATTTTAAAAAGAATTCAACCTCCCCTTAAACTCCTCCCACGGTCTCCCTTGCCGTCCATCACCTCTTCCCTTTGGCGCAAAAATAAACTCCCATTTGCTTCCCTTGTGATTCGAACCTAAGCCCCCTTTACACTGATTATGGCGTCACTTACAGAGGCTTTAAGTGGGGCCTTCAAGCCACTCTACCAAGCTCATTTCTGTGTTAAATTTCACCTACAATTTCTCTTAAGGCCACCCTGCTTAGCTTCCTCTTTTAGATTTAAAATCTAATAATTTCTAAGGCATTTCTCTACCCTCTAGGGTTCCCCAAAATTTATAGAACACATTCATATACACATAAACATGCTTCCACACATATTAAAGAAAAAATGCATAAGCCCAAAGTCCTGGATATTACATTTGCAATTTAGTCCTTTTTGACCATTCAACTTCAATTTAGCAAAATTGCTTCATGAAACTTTCACACTAGCATGCAAACATGGCATGAACCTTAAAAACTCATAAATTCACCTCAGATTTGTGGTCTCGCACCACTATTCTGACTAGGCCCTAAATCAGGCTGTTACAAATGAGGTGATGGAAAAGGGTTTTATCCGAGAGAGTCTAAGCCCTTGTGCCGTTCCCGTACTTTTGGTGCCCAAAAAAGATGGCACATGGTGAATGTGCGTCGATTGTCGTACTGTGAATAAAATCACGATTAAATATCAGCACCCAATCCCTCGGCTAGACGACATGCTAGATGAGTTAAGTGGAGCCAAGTTGTTCTAAAAAATCGACTTGAAAAGCGGCTACCACCAAATCTTAATGCGAGAGGGGGAAAAAAGGAAAACCGCCTTCAAAACAAAGCACGGTTTGTATGAGTGGTTGGTCATGCCATTCGACTTAACCAACGCACCTAGCACTTTTTATGAGACTCATGAACCATGTTTTGAGGCGGTTTATTGGTAAGTTTTGCGTCGTCTATTTCGACGACATTTTGATCTATAGCAAGACATTGGAAGACCATGTGAAGCATCTGAAATCTATTTTGGATACTTTGCATAAGGAGACTCTTTATGCTAATTTAAAAAAAAATGTACTTTCTGTTCTGACAAGGTTATTTTCCTTGGTTTTGTAGTGAGTGCGCAAGGACTGGAAGTGGACCAAGAGAAATAAAGGCAATACAAGATTGGCCAAGACCTAAGACTATTAGTCAAGTCCAGAGCTTTCATGGTTTAGCAAGTTTTTACCGGTGGTTCGTGCCCAATTTTAGCACCATCACCACACCGTTGACTAGTGTGATAAAAAAGGACTCTACATTCCGTTGGAACGATGAAAAAGAGAAGTCCTTTATCAAAATCAAATCGTGCCTTAACAACGCACCATTGCTTGCGTTACCCGACTTTGCAAAGACTTTTGAACTTGAGTGTGACGCATCCGGTGTTGGCATAGGAGCTGTTTTGACCCAAGACGGATGGCCCATTGCATATTTCAGCAAAAAGCTTAGTAGAGCCCCGCTCAACTATCCGGTGTATGACAAAGAAATGTATGCGCTAATACGAGCTCTCGAGACGTGGCAGCATTATTTGTGGCCGAAGGAGTTCATGATTCACTCCGATCACGAAGCTTTGAAGCATATCAAAGGTCAACAAAAATTGAACAAACGGCACGCCAAATGGGTCGAGTATCTCGAGTCATTTCCTTATGTCATAAAGTACAAAAAAGGTAAAGACAACATTGTCATCGATGCTCTCTCAAGAAGGTATATGTTGTTGTCTTCACTTGAGTCAAAACTACTTGGATTTTCTTTTTTAAAAGAATTGTATGATAAAGATCCTGACTTTGATGGGATTTATTCTGCCTGTGAGAAAAATGCTTTTGAGAATTATTATAGGTATGATGGATTTTTGTTTAAGTAAGGTAAGCTCTGTGTCCCACAAATCTCAATCCGAGATGTACTTGTGCATGAGGCCCATAGTGGAGGTCTTATGGGGCATTTCGGAGTTAACAAGACCCTGGCGACACTTAACGAGCAGTTCTATTGGCCAAGGATGAGGCGAGATGTGGAACGAATTTGCAAACGATGTTTGACTTGTAAACGAGCGAAGTCCAAGATTCAACCTCACGGTCTCTACACTCCTCTTCCGATTCCTGAAACTCCATGGACGGATATATCCATGGATTTCATCCTCGGATTGCCTAGAACAAAAATGAGGAAGGATTCCTTTTTTGTTGTTGTCGATCACTTTTCTAAAATGTCGCATTTTATTGCTTGTAATAAAACTGACGATGCTGTTCATATCTCTAACTTGTTCTATAGGGAAGTAGTTCGCTTACATGGAATTCCGCGCACCATTGTATCCGATTGAGATGCCAAGTTCCTTAGTCACTTTTGGAGGTCTTTGTGGGGAAAACTAGGAACAAAGTTGTTATTCTCAACCACTTGCCATCCTCAAACGAACGGGCAAACGAAAGTGGTCAATCGGGTTCTTTCTACCTTATTATGTGCTATAATTCAAAAGAATTTAAAATCATGGGAAAAATGTTTACCCCATATTGAATTTGCCTATAATAGAACTGTCCATTCGGCAACGAAACATTCCCCTTTTGAAGTAGTCTATGGCTTTAACCCATTAACGCCTTTGGATTTATTACCTTTACCTACAAATCAATTGGTTCATTCTGATGCTAGGAAAAAGGCTAATTTTGTGAAAAGGCTACATCAACAAGTGTGGGCTAACATAGAGGCAAAGACCGAATCTTAAGTTCGACAAGCAAATAAAGGTTGAAAATGAGTTGTGTTCAAACCCGGAGATTGGGTCTAGGTTCATATGCGCAAGGAGCGTTTCCCAGCTCAGCGAAGGTCCAAATTACTACCTCGAGGAGACTGGCCCTTTCAAATTTTAGAACGCATCAATGAGAATTCTTACAAACTTGATTTACCGGGTGACTCTAATATAAGTGTCAGTTTTAATGTATCAGATTTGTCCCCTTTTGATGCAGATTTCGACTTTAGAACAAGTTGCTTTGAATAGGGGGGATGATGTAAGCATACCCAAGGCAACCAAGGATTTGAATTTCGATGCTCTCGAACTCCCCAAAGGTCCTATGACTCGAGCCCGGACTAAGAAAATGCGTGAGGCCATGGCATCTTTGTCAAGTCATTTGTGGCATGAAATTCAGCTCGAAGCCAAAGAACCAGCTCGGGCCCAAACTTTGAGCCATCCATGCACATTGGTGCAAGCTCAATTTAGCTCGTATTAGCTCATTTGAGCTCATTCCAGCTCATTGAGTTCAATTAATTAATGCTGCTCATTTCTTTAATATTGAATAAATTTCCTACAGCTTATAAATATGTTTATTTGTTTTTAATATATTTTATTTTAGCTGAATTTAATTGTGTCATTAGCTTAATTAAATTTGTCCAAGTTTATTACAAGTTCTTAATATGTCCTAGCCTTAGCCGAATTTTAATATGTCTTAGTTAGTTCATAATTAATTTGTCTAAGTGTCAATTAATATGTCTAGCTTGTGTATTAATTTTGTCCAGCTGATTTTTGCGTAATTAAATTCGGTTCACGTGCTTAATAGGTGCAGCCGAATCTATAGGGGACATTTATGAAGGTGCATGCATGCAAGGTTGAATGCACTTGGAAGATGCATGTCCGGCTGGAGCATAACATTAAGGCTGGTCATTTTTAGCTCCCCAAGGCACCCATTCGGCCAAGGGCTGTCCAGCCATTAAGCTTCCCAAGCTTGGCCGTTCCTCTCCCCTAAGCAGCACAAATTCTCTTCACATTGGTTGTTCACACTAAGTCCATTCGGTTCAGCCCTTTCACACCTTGAAGACCCTTCAATGTCGTCCATTCACACTCCAAGTGACTGCTCAAGTGCTCATTTTAATGCTGATAACTTTCCAGCTAAAGGTGGCAATTTAAGGAGTGTGAAGACCCTAGACTTGTGCTTTGCATCTTTCAACACTCCAAATTCATGCAAGCTGATCAGCTCCTTCTAGAAACCATCCATTAAGCTTCAACTTAGCTAAATTTAGCTACAACAATTAAGGCTTTAATTCTGGAATTTTCTAGCCTATTCTAGCTTAATTTTTGCTTAGCTATTAAGCTTTTACTTAGGCTATTCGGTTACCTAGCTTAGGCTATAAATAGTTGTTTATTTTCATTTCTAAAGAACTTTTTGCTAATCTTTGAATGAACATTTGTTCAAGAGTGAGTTATCTCCTCTCCTATTTTCGTGTGAGTCTCGACTTGACTTATCTAGTGAGCTAGTGGCGTCAACCGAACTCTTTTGAACTTATCACCTAATTTGGTGTGGTGTTCAACCCAATTTCTATTTCATAAATCCACCTTTAACAATATAGAAACCGGGGTGACACTCTTTAGTGTTGAATCGTTTATGACATTTAAGATCGCTTTCCACATCCACCACTTATCTCGAACTTCTACTATCCTTTATTTCTTTCTTTGCTAAACCAAAAATACCCAAAAAAGCCTTCTTCCTTGTTTCTTTTGTTAACCGAACCTCCATTCCTAACTTAACCAATTTTAAAACCCCTTTGACAAGCTTTCGCAATGTTAGCCAATTTTTAATCTTTTCCCGACAACTCAATTACTCCTCATAGACGATCGGGCAAACCGTGAACGACTTGAATCTACCCGGGCCGTCTCACATCACCATGGCCGAACCTAGCTAAGTCCAATCAGCTCCCCATCATTCCAAATTAATTTCAGCTGAATGAGGCCTCTCTAGAAGCTGTCCAATGGAATTCTCAAGGCTGGAAAAACTTTAAGAAACTTCTTGATTTATTCTGGAAATTTCAGGTCATTAAAGGGCTAAAATTAAATGTTAATTTTGCCCTCACATGACTATTCAGCTAGCCTTAGCTTTTTCCTATAAAAACTTTGTTATTTTCTATTTGTAAGGACTTTTTCTTGTTGAATGAATTTTATTATTTTTGCGAGAATTTCTTTTCTCAAATTTCGTCCAAAGACTTAGCTTGGCTTATCTGAATTTCAGTGGCGTCAACCTTTGTATTTTCTTTCCGAACTTATAACTCCAACACGAGTGTGACGTTCAACCTATCCTATACCTTTGGTTCTTACCTTGCTAGGTAACGGGTCAAGGTTCCCTTTTCTCCATAACAGAACCACCTTAAGTCATATAAGCTCGGGCCAACACTTTTCTTAGTGTTGGTTCGTTCTTGGCACTTAAGTCCATTCTTTCATTTCACCTAACTTATTATTTAACCTTTTCCCCTTTGTTGATAGCCAAACTTATAACAACAAATATTTAACCATTTGTGAGACTATCCTTTATTTCTATTCCCATACTTAGCCAAATACGCACTTCTCTTGCAATTGGAACGATACTTCCTCGCTCGACAATCGGGCCTCAAAACAACTCAACTCAACACACCGATGTGAGATCGTATCATTTGGTATCAGAGCTTATAAAAACGAGAAGTACAGACCTTCAGAGCAATCTTGGAGTAGGCTCGTGAAAAAAATTCAAAAAAATATTTGAAAAATAAAATTTATTATTATTTCGTGTATTACAAGTGCATTGTAATTATATATATTGAAAAAAAAGGAGATTCAAAATTATCAAAAAAAAAAGAGGAAAGTGATTGAAAGTTTGTTTTCATCTAGTCGTAATCCCGATCAAGTAAGTTTTTTCTTTCTACTATCATCATCTATCCTTCACGCCACATTCAAAGCCAATTTTATTTTCTTTCAGCCTACCCTACACCTTTTACATCACTACCATTGAAACCCCATTTGAAGTCGACCCTCTTGACTTCGATAAAGCCTAAATAAGTCTTTCTACGAAATCACGAGAGAAGAAGTGAGCGAAAAAAGGCACGAGTGAGCGAGCGCATTAGAGAGAAGAAAAAGCCATATAATGAGTGAAAAAATGAGTGTGAGTGTCCACTATTCTTTCTTTTCGAGTGAATTAGTGAGATTTTGAAAAGTGAGGTTTTAAAATTTCTTATGCCAAGGAGCCCGGAAAGGAATATGATGGATAGACCCGAGAAGCAACCTGTTCGGAATGTCTCGGACTTGAATTTACAAGCCTTACTTCGCGTGGTCGAGCGCTTATTTGACCAAAAGTTGGAGCCAATTCAAGATAGGCTTGACCAAGTCAAGGAGAGAGCCCAACGAGGAAGGTCGCCCCAAAGTCTGCCAAGGAACCGAGGCTAGCAACGAGTCCGCGAAGACCAGTTGTTTTACCCTAGCGATGCAGAGAGTGACCAAGTGTCAAATCAAAGCGAGAGACGACATGGTCAAAGGAATCGGGGCCCTCGAGAATGAAGATGTGCTGATGATGACTTGAAGAACATCAAGCTATCAATTCCACCTTTTCAAGGCTGTTCAGATTCGAAAGCTTATCTCGAGTTGGAGAAGAAGATCGAACTAGTGTTTGAATGCCATAACTACTTCGAGAACAAAAGGTGAAGTTGGCAGCAATTGAGTTTTCAAACTACGCGATGATATGGTGGGACCAATTATCCACGAGCCGTAGACAGAACGGAGAACCACCAATACGTACATGGGCCGAAATGAAGGCGGCGATGCTCCAGAGATTCATTCCATCTAATTACCACCGCGAGCTTTATCAAAAGCTCCAAAACCTTACACAAGGGTCGAGGAGCGTGGAGGATTATTACAAGGAAATGGAAGTCGCCATGATTCGAGCGGACATGCAAGAAGACCGTGAGGCGACTATGGCTCGATTTTTGGCCGGATTAAATCGTGACATTGCCAATATTGTGGAGTTGTAACACTACGTCGAGGTGGTGGAAATGGTGCACATGTCCATCAAAGTGGAGAAGCAATTAAAATGCAAAGGTGTTGTCCGAGGCTATTCCACTGCAAACACTTCGAAGTGGAGCCAAGGTGTTGGCAAAAATATTCCACCAAACCGAGCCAAAGAGCCAACGGTGCTAGCAAAATCGAGTAAGGCCATAGCCGAACCAAATAAAGGCAAGGCAATCGAGAGTTCTTCCAACCGTTCGAGGGACATCAAGTGCTTCAAATGCCTCGGAAGGGGGCATATAGCAAGCCAATGCCCGAATCGAAGCACCATGGTGATGCGCGCGAATGGCAAAATTGAGTCGGAAGACGAAATTGAAAATGAATTCACAGCATCATCCGACGAGGAGGAAGAAGTAGAACATGCTGTGGACGGTGAGCTTCTTGTTGTCAAAAGGAGCCTTAGTCTCCAATGTGTGGAAGACGAACAACAAAGGGAAAACATCTTCCATACGCGGCGCCAAGTCCAAGGGAAGATATGTAGCGTCATCATACACGGTGGGAGTTGCACGAACGTGCCGAGCACTCTCATGGTGGAGAAACTTGGTTTGCCAACCACCAAGCATCCGAGCCCGTATAAACTTCAATGGCTCTACGATGGTGGTGAGTTAAAGGTAACGAAGCAAGTACTTGTCTCTTTCACTATTGGAAAATATTCTAACGAAGTACTTTATGATGTTGTGCCTATGCACGCGGGCCATTTGCTACTTGGACGCCCGTGGAAATTCGACCGAAGAGTCATCCACGACGGGTATACCAATAGGTATACATTCAAACATTTGGGAAAGAACGTGACGTTAGCACTATTGACACCGAAGCAATTCTACGACGATCATATGAAATTAAAAAATTATGTAGAACAAATGAGAGAAAAAGAAAAGAATGAAAATGCAAAAGAAAAGAAAAATGAAAAAAAGAGAGGAAAAACAATAAAAGAAAGTGAAAAGAAAGTGAGAAAAGAAAAAGATGAGAAAGAAAAAGAATGTGAGAAAATGAGCGTGTTGGCAAAAGCGAGTGATGTACGAAAGGCTTTGACGTTGAGACAATCCCTCCTTGTGCTCATGTACAAGGAAAACTTGTTTACTACTAACGACTTACCTGAAAACCTGCCCTCTTCTATCGTGTCTCTTTTGCAGAATTTTCAAGATGTGTTCCCAGAAGAAACTCCGAGTAGGTTGCCACCTCTTCACGGAATCGAGCACCAAATTGATTCCGTGCCCGGAGCTGTTATTCCAAACCGACCAGCCTATAAGACAAATCCCGAAGAGACTAAGGAACTACAACGACAAGTAAATGAGTTGATGGAGAAGGGCTACATTCGCGAAAGCCTTAGTCCTTGTGTCGTGCCCGTCTTGTTAGTGCTGAAGAAAGACGGAACGTGGCGAATGTGTGTGGACTGTCGAGCCGTGAACAAGATTACCATTAAGTAACGACATCTGATACCTCGCTTAGACGACATGCTAGATGAACTAAGTGGTGCCAAATTATTTTCGAAGATCGACTTGAAGAGTGGGTAGCATCAAATTCCCATGCGGGAAGGCAACGAATGGAATACGACCTTCAAAACTAAGCACGGTTTGTATGAGTGGTTGGTCATGCCATTTGGCTTAACCAATGCTCCAAGTACATTTATGAGGTTAATGAACTATGTTCTAAGACCTTTCATTGGTAAGTTTTGTGTTGTTTATTTTGAGGATATTCTTATCTATAGCAAAACATTGGAAGAGCATGTGACGCATCTTAAGTCTGTTTTGGAAGTCTTACGTAAGGAAACTCTTTATGCCAATCTTAAGAAATGCACCTTCTATTCTGATAAAGTTATTTTTCTCAGTTTTGCAGTGAGCTCGGAAGGTTTGGAAGTGGACCAAGAAAAGATAAAATCTATCCAAGAGTGGCGGAGACCTACAAATATCAGCCAAGTTCGAAGCTTCCATGGTTTGGCTAGCTTCTATAGACGTTTCATGCCTAACTTTAGCACTATAGCCGCGCCCTTGACGAGCGTAATCAAGAAGAACTCAACTTTCTATTGGGCCGATGAGTAAGAGAAGTCTTTCAATCTGATAAAAAATTATCTTATAAAAGCCCTTTTGTTAGCATTACCTGATTTTTCTAAGACTTTTGAAATTGAATGTGATGCTTCAGGTGTTGGGATCAGGGCTGTACTTACTCAAGATGGAAGGCCTGTTGCGTATTTCAGTGAGAAGCTCAATCGAGCCGCACTTAACTATCATATCTACGATAAAGAAATGTACGCGTTAATTCGAGCTCTCGAGACGTGGCAACACTACCTATGGCCAAAGGAGTTCGTGATTCATTCCGATCATGAAGCGTTGAAGCACATCAAAGGCCAGCATAAGTTGAATAAGCGCCATGCAAAATGGGTCGAGTACCTCGAATCCTTTCTATACGTCATCAAGTATAAGAAAGGTAAGGATAATATTGTGGCTGACGCACTCTCAAGGAGGTATGTTTTATTATCGACTCTCAATTCTACATTGCTTGGTTTCTCTTTATTGAAAGATTTGTATGTTAATGACGACGATTTTGGTGAGATATTTGTTGCCTGTGAGAATGCTTGTGTTGAGAAGTTCTATAGGTACGAAGGCTTCCTTTTCAAGGAAGGAAAATTGTGTATTCAACAAAGTTCCATTCGGGACTTACTTGTACACGAGGCGAATAGTGGGGGCCTTATGGGACATTTCGATATAGGCAAGACCTTATCAACGCTCCAAGAACACTTTTATTGGCCTAGGATGAGAAGGGACGTGGAACGATTTTACGAGCGTTGCGTGACGTGTAAGAAGGCTAAATCCAAAATTCAACCACACGGCCTATACACTCCACTGTCCATACCCGAAGCTCCTTGGATGGATATATCCATGGACTTTGTCCTCGGATTGCCACGAACAAAAATGGGGAAGGACTCTATCTTTGTTGTAGTTGATAGATTCTCTAAGATGTCACATTTTATAGCATGTGCAAAGACTGATGATGCCGTTCATATTGCTAACCTTTTCTTTAGGGAAATCGTTTGACTACATGGAATTTCGAGAACGATTGTGTCCGATCGCGATGCCAAGTTTTTGAGTCACTTTTGGAGATCATTGTGGGAGAAACTCGGAACTAAGCTGCTGTTTTCAACCACTTGTCACCCCCAAATGAATGGACAAATAAAGGTGGTTAATCGAGTTTTGTCTACATTGCTGCGAGCCATCATCCATAAAAACTTAAAGTCGTGGGAAGAATGCCTACCCCATATCGAGTTTGCATATAATCGACCAGTCTATTCGGCTACTAAGTTTTCTCCTTTTGAAATTGTTTCTGGCTTTAATCCGCTAACTCCTTTAGACTTAGTGTCATTACCTAATGACCAATTCATTCATGTAGATGCAAAGAAGAAGGCCGAGTTTGTCAAGGAGTTGTACCAAAAGGTTCGAGCCAATATCGAAGCAAGAATCGAGAGCTATGTTCAAAAAGCAAACAAGGGACGAAAGCGAGTTATTTTTTAACCCGGTGATTGGGTTTGGGTTCATATGCGCAAAGAGTATTTTCCAGCCCAACGTAGGTCTAAATTGTTGCCTCGAGGAGACAGACCTTTCCAAGTCCTAGAACGAATCAATGAAAATTCCTACCGACTTGACTTGCCGGGTGAGTATAACAGAAGTTCGAGTTTCAATATTGCTAACTTGTCTCCCTTCGATGCATGTTCTGACTTGAGGACAAGTCGCTTTGAAGAGGGGGGATGATACGATCGCACCTCGGGATGTACCTAGCTCGAGTAAGGACCCAATGGTGCTGCCCCAAGGACCAATTACACGGGCTCGAGCTAAGCAATTCAAAGAGGCTATTTTGGCCTTACTCAATCAAGTATGGGGCGAAACGTTGGCTGGACAAATCGAGAGAGCTTGCACCAACTCAACAAGGACTCCTTGCAACTTCTTGCAAGTCGAATTCAGCTCGCAATCTGCCCCACGAACTTTATTCAGCTCAATTGAGCTCATTTCTACCATATTAGTTCTTGCGTTTATTAGCTAAAATAAATATAAGTTCTTAATTAAATTAGTTAATTTAGTTACAGCCATAATTATGTTTATTACATGATTTTAATGTGTTTTGTTCCAACAAATTTAATATGTTTTAATTTGATACATGTTATTAATATGTTTTAAAATTAAAACATGTTTTTAATATATCCTAGTGCAGCCGAATTTAATATGTCTGAAAGTAATTAATTTTGCTCATTTGATTTGTGCAGCACATGCATGGACGGCATTAAAGGGAGGGTGTGCTGATGCTTGGACTCTCCCAAGCACCTATTCAGCCAAAAAGCATGACCTTTGCAATCTTCCAGCAGCTCATTAAGTTCCCCAAACTATTCAGCTGATAAAGGCAAGCAATTAAGCCTCCTTAAACACCATGGCCGAACCTAGCCAAGTCCAATCAGCTCCCCATCATTCCAAATTAATTTTAGCTGAATAAGGCCTCTCTAGAAGCTTTCCAATGGCATTCTCAAGGCTGGAGAAACTTCAAGGAAACTTCTTGATTTATTCTGGAATTTTCAGCTCATTAAAGGGCTGAAATTAAATGTCAATTTTGCCCTCACATGACTATTCAGCTAGCCTTAGTTTTTTCCTATAAAAACTTTGATTTTTGCTGTTTGTAAGGACTTTTGCTTGTTGAATTAATTTTATTATTTTTGTGAGAATTTCTTCTCTCAAATTTCGTCCAAAGACTTAGCTTGGCTTATCTGATTGTCAGTGGCATCAACCTTTTTCTTTTCTTTCCGAACTTATCACTCCAACACGAGTGTGGCATTCAACCTATCCTATAGCTTTGGTTCTTACCTTGCTAGGTAACGGGTCAAGGTTCCCTTTTCTCCATAATCGAACTACCTTAAGTCATATAAGCCCGGGTCAGCACTTTTCTTAGTGTTGGTTCGTTCTTGGCACTTAAGTCCATTCTTTCATTTCAACTAACTTATTATTTAACCTTTTCCCCTTTGTTGATAGTCAAACTTATAACATCAAATATTTAACCATTTGTGAACCTATCCTTCATTTATATTCCCATACTTAGCCAAATACGCACTTCGCTTGCAATTGGAACGATACTTCCTCGTTCGACGATCGGGCATCAAAACGACTCAACTCAACACACCGAGGCGAGATCGTATCAATTCGGCTACCCCATGTTTAGACTATAAATATGTAGTTTCATTCACTTTGTAAGGACTTTTTGCCATTTTATTGAATGAAACTTTGTTTCTGTGAGGTTAACTTTCTCTCTATTTTCGTACGAGTCTCGAGTGACTTATCTAGCTTTTTGGTGGCATCAACCCCAACTTGTTCCTGAACTTATCACCAACCTTTTGGTGTGGCGTTCATCTATCCTTCTACCAAACCATCTTTCCACCTTAAACAATATAAGAATCGGGGTGACACTCGTTATAGTGTTGAATCGCTCTTGACGTTTAAGTTCTATTTTCCATTCCACCTTCTATCTCATCTAAATTTCTTCATTTTTTAAACCGAGCCCATCCAATTATCTTTCATCTTTTATTTCTTGATAGCCGGCTTCTCCTATCTCTCTTTTAGCCCTCTAAACCTATTTCATCATATACTTCTATACTTAGCCAAAATACACCTTTCTCGTAACACTAAATGAAACTTCTCGTCAACGATTGGGCAACTTAGGTGACTCGACTCGACTCAACATCACCGAGCCGATTCACATCATTTGGTATCAGAGCTATCAAATTGAGAAGTACCGATGTTCGTAGCAATTTTGGAGTAGGTTCGTAAAAAAGTTTAAAAATAATAATAAATATTATTATTATTATTTTGTATCAAAGTACTCATCTTGTACTCATCTTATTGTAATTAAAAAAATATAGTCGAAGTTAAAAAAAATTGAAGATATAAAAAAAATGAGAAAAGTGTTGAAAGTTCTTGTTCATTGTTCTTGTAATCCGATCAGCAAAGTTCCATCCTATCATCTACTACCCCAACGCCACACTTAACCGAAAATTTCTTTGTTTTAGCCTACCTTACACAGTAAATGTTATATCCCTTGAAACCATTTTGAAACCGACCCCAAAAGCAGCAAATAAGTCTAAACGAGACAAAATACAAAATTACGATAGAAAGATTGAGAGGTAAAAGGCATTGAGCGTGTGAGTGCAATAAAGAGTCGAAAAAAGCCTAAAAAGAGTGAAAACACGAGTGTGAGTGAAAACATTTATTTTTCTTTCCGAGTGGAATTGTGAGATTTTGTAAGTGAGGTTTTTAATATCCTTATGTCTAGAAGCCCTGAAAGAAACATGGCAAAAAGACAACCTGTTCGGAATGTGCCGGACTTGAATTTACAAGCACTACTTCGCGAGGTTGAACGATTGTTTGATCGAAAGTTTGAACCAATACAAGAAATACTCGATCACGTGGAAGGAAGAGCCCAGCGAGAAAGGACCCCTTTAAGTCCACCGAGGAATCGAGGACGAAGACGAGTTCAAGACGACGAATTATCCAAACTGAGTGAGGCCAAAAGTGACCAAGGATCTAATGAAAGTGACCGGAGGAGAGGCCAACGTCACCATAGCCAACGAGATCAATAGAGGTACGATGATGATCTCAAAAGTATCAAGTTAACCAGTCCTCCATTCCAAGGCCGTTTAGACCCGGAAGCCTATCTAGATTTGGAGAAGAAAATTGATCTAGTGTTCGAGTGTCACAACTATTCTGAGGCCAAGAAGGTTAAGTTGGCTGCCATTGAATTTTCTGACTACACCATGATTTGGTGGGACCAACTCACCACGAGTCGGAGGCAGAATGGCGAGCGTCCTATCAGTACTTGGGCCGAGATGAAGGCTGTGATGTGCCAGAGGTTCATTCCTTCGTATTATCACCGGGAGCTTTACCAAAAGCTCTAAAATCTTTCCCAAGGGATGAAAAGTGTGGAGGACTGTTACAAGGAGATGGAAGTCGCCATGATTTGAGCGGACGTACAAGAAGATCGAGAGGCGACTATGGCTCAATTTTTTGCCGGTCTTAATCGCGAGATAGCCAACATTGTGGAGTTGCAACATTATGTGGAGATTGTCGATATGGTGCACATGGAAATCAAGGTCGAGAAGCAACTCAAAAAGAAAGGCACTATTCGGGGTTATTCGACTCCCAATGCGTCCAAATAGAGCCAAGTTGCAAGTAAAAATGCTTCGGCAAGCCAAACAAAAGAACCTATAGTGCCGGCAAAATCAATCAAGCCCATGGCCGAAACCAGCAAAGGTAAGGCCATTGAAGGTTCCCAAAACTGATCAAGAGACATAAAGTGCTTTAAGTGTCTCGAAAGAGGTCACATCGCGAGCCAATGCCCAAATCAGAGTGCTATGGTGCTTCGACCTAACGGTGACATAAAATTGAAAAAGGAAGATGAAGAGAATGAAAACGAGATCGATACCCCTACCGATGAAGATAAAAAGTTAGAGTACGCGGTGGAAGGTGAAATGCTTGTGGTGAAAAGAAGCCTAAGCACCAGAAGTGAACCGCAACGTGAAAACCTATTTCATACTCGTTGTCACGTTCAAGAAAAGGTCTATAGTTTGGTTATTGACAGATGTAGCTGTACAAACATAACAAGCACGCTCATGGTGAAGAAGCTTGCCGTGCCAACTACTAAACACCCGAGCCCTTACAAGCTACAATGGCTCAATGAAGGTGTCGAATTGAAGGTGACCAAACAAGCTCTTGTTCAGTTTTCAATTGGAAAGTATCATGATGAAGTCCTATGTGATGTGGTGCCTATGCATGCGGGACATTTACTACTTGGAAGACCATGGTAGTTTGACCAGAGAGTCAAACATGACAGGTTTGCCAACCAATACGCCTTCAAGCATCAAGGCTGGAACGTTACTTTGGCACCTCTCTCGCCACAACAAGTTTTGGAGGACCAGCAACGTTTGAAACAATCTATGGAGCAAATGAGAGAAAAAGAAGAAAATAAAAGCAAAAAAGAAAGAAAATAAGAAAAATCGAGAGAAAAGAAATTGATTTGTGAGGAAAACAAGAGCATAAAAAAGAAAAAGAAAATAAAAGAAAAGTGAGTGAGAAAAAGAAAAGTGTCTTGATTAACCGTTGTCTTCATGTTTCTTTATCATCTCAGGTTAATTCGAGCAAGGAGTTTCGATTACACTATAATTTTGAGGAGAGAAGGTTTGTGTTGATCGAAAAAAGGTAAAACCGATCTTTGCTTTCCTACTCCTAAAGGTAAACAAGGTATGACTTCTAAAAATTTTAAGACATCTCTGCTCTGTTCGGATGATGACGAAAACCTTGTTGATGTTTTGGTTTTTGAAAATTACTTGGATCCTGCTGTGGTTAATTGTTCTACTTTGCTTGATGATGATATATTTGTTTGGTTGATGATAAGAAGATTCTTGCTTTTGGAAAATGTGATGTTAATGAATTCATTGGCGAGAATATAGCCAAATGGCGGTTTCAAGGTTCAAGTATGCAGAATCATGAATCATGTGAATCTTTTCATTTATCTATTTGTGATGAAGACTTACACTTCTTGACTCATTGCTCGCATTCCATTTATTTAAACAATGACTTGTGGAAGCAATTTGAGATGTTCGAATGCCTTAAAACATATTTGTTTTTGTTTCGATAATTTGATGAGGCATTGACATGTAAGACGTTTTGTTCACTTCACTGTAAAAATGGTGTTTTAAATCTGCCCTTTTACATGAATCATACTTGTCTTGATACGATTATGCATGATCTACATGTTTTTTTGGATAACTTCTTGTTGTCTTATGGCTGTCCATTTCAATTGATTCATTTGCCATCTCTACTACCTAATATGGCAAGTCAATTTGAAAAGGTCTACGTGAGACCATTCACCCCATTCGTCCAAGAAGAGTCGCGTAAGAAGAAATATTTTCAAGGAACAAACGGCTCGACTTGAGGACAAGTCATTTCGAAGAAGGGGGAATGATGTAAGCACGACTGGGAGCTTATCCAACTCGAGCAAGGACCTCACGAAGCTGCCCAATACCCCAACGAATCAAGCCCGAGCTAAGAGGTTCCAAGAAGCTATATCAAGCTACATTGATCGAGCTTGGAGAGAAGAAGTGACTGATCATTGTTGGACCAGCTCACCAAGCTTAGTTTGCAACATCTTGGAAGCTGACTTAGCTCGACTTAGCTCAATGGAGCTCAATTCGGCTTGATGCTAGCTCATTGAGCTTGATTCCAATTTATTTAATTCCATGCATTTAAGTTGCCGGAATAAATTTATTTAATTGAGTTAGTTAATTAGTTAAAGTTCAACTCAAATAATTTGATTTTGTTTTAATGTGTCTAAATTCTGGACATTTTAATTTAAGCTTAAATGTGTTTTTAGTTAGTACATATTTTTAATGTGTCAAGTTTAGGACAAATTTAATTCTTATTGCTAATTAATTTGTCCAGCCGAATGTAGCTATTTAAGTTGTCTTAGCTGATGCCTATTTAATTTGTCTTTGTTCCAGCCGAATTTATGGTGTCCTAAAACTAATTAATTTGTTCAATTAAATGTGAATAGGTACATGTATGGGACGGCATGGATATTGTCACCCTTGAATGCTATTAACCAAAGAACTCTTCGATGACACCAAGGGCCAAAAGATAGGCGATGCTTTCTTTCCTCTAGGTGACCGTCCACTCTTCAAAGCAAAGATTTTAAAGTGTTCACATTGATGGATATCCTTTTCACATGGAATGGCTGATCGGTTTTGTGCATTCACACCAAGGGACTACTCACATTCAGCTTTCACACTTTGAGGACCATTGAAGTGCCCCAAGTTGATCATTAAAATTCATGACCTTTTAGCTCAATCAAGCAGCTCCATTAAAGAGCATTTAATCCCCTTGGCCTAACATAGACAAGGCTATTCAGCTCACCACCCTTTCAATTAACGTCCAGCTGAATGATCATCATCTAGAAGCTGTCCATTTGTGTTTTTCATGCTAAGAAGCTTCTAGGGAGGTTCAAGAAACTTCAAGAAAATTTCCAGCCCCTTTCTAGCTTCAATGTGCCGTCCATTCAGCATCCCTAATAGCCCATTCGGCTTCCCCATGTTTAGACTATAAATATATCGTTTCATTCACTTTGTAAGGACTTTTTGCCATTTTATTGAATGAAACTTTTTTTCTGTAAGGTTAACTCTCTTTTTATTTTCGTACGAGTCTCGAGTGACTTATCTAGCTTGCTAGTGGCGTCAACCCGAACTTGTTCCTGAACTTATCGCCAACCTTTTGGTGTGGCGTTCATCTATCCTTCTACCAAACCATCTTTCCACCTTAAACAATATAAGAACCGGGGTGACACTCATTATAGTGTTGAATCGCTCTTGACGTTTAAGTTCTATTTTCCATTCCACCTTCTATCTCATCTAACTTTCTTCATTTGTTAAACCGAGCCCATCCAATTATCTTTCATCTTTTATTTCTTGTTAGTCGACTTCTCCATCTCTCTTTTAGCCCTTTGAACCTATTTCATCATATACCTCTACACTTAGCCAAAATACACCTTTCTTGTAACATCGAACGAAACTTCTCGTCGATGATCGGGCAACTTAGGTGACTCGACTCAACATCACCGAGCCAGTTCACATCACATGGCTTGGTATAAGTTAAATTTTTAATGTTTTAAAGGGTATATTAGTAAATAGGTAAATAAAGGTTAAAAATTAAAAAAAACAATTTTTTCTTCATGCATCCATCTTCTCCACCGATTTTATCAGGCAAGAACACCATTTTTTTAGATTTGGCATTCGGCTATTCAAGTGCTTTCATTATAAGTGATTTTTGTCCCGTTTTTAATGATTTCTATGTTTTTAGGATCGTTGTTGCTTAGTCTAGCTAGCCCAGGAACTAATTTGTGAAACTGTTAAACTATTAGGGCTTTGCCATTAAAGAATGTGTATTTTTTGATGATTTTTGGAAGAAAATGATTAGTTGTTGTTAGATAAACTAATTTTCTTAAGTGATTTTTGATGAAATTGTCAAATAGTGATTAAATTGAAAAATAGAAAAATATACATGGTGAAATTGTGAAATAAATGAAATATATGGATTGCTAGGGACCTATTTGATATTCAACTATGATGGGTTGAGGATGAATTGCATGAATTTCCATTTTTACGAGCTATGGTCTAAATTGAAAAGAAATTAAAAGTATAGGGGTAAATTTGTAATTTTGTTAAAATGTAAATTTGGGTTAAAATGAATAAAATACATATTGAATTGAGCTACATTTATCCGTTTAGATCAAGACAAACCTCGTACGACTTTAGATCGGGGCAAAGATAAAGTTTCGGATTAGTCGCCTCTATATCTACATTTACTAGTGGTGGTAAGTTCGTGTAATTATATTGTATTTATATGTTTTCAATTGAATTATACATGTGTTGTGAAATGCCAAATATATATATACCGATCGCATATCCAATGACGTACGACGATTACCGAGCCTCGTTTGAATCTTAAGAATTCGTAGGATACAAATGACATGTTATTAGGATTTACATTATTCGGGTGCTGGTCTTGAACGTCCTACCGATGGCTGAGGTCTAACATGTGTTGTGGATACTCCACAGTTCATGTGAGTAGTATCGTGTAGCTACATTCTGACCCACGGCTCGTGTGAGCAGACCCATTTTCACAGCTCATGTGAGCATTCTGATTCATAGCTCGTGTGAGCATTCTGATTCACAACTCGTGTGAGCATTCTGATTCATAGCACTTGTGAGGATTTTGATTCACAGCTCTTGTGAGCATATGTGCACAAGAATTGACTGATTACAGTTATATGATTTAGCACACTATGTGTGAGCTATCCTGGGTATCCAATAGTATTCTAAATTGTTCAACGGCCATTATTCGGAAAGGAAATGGTAAGAGTTTGATACAAACTAAGACTTGGACACATGTGAATTTCATCGAAATAGTGGTACATGGTTTATCAAAAGTTGAAATGGATGATATATGCATATGATACATGATTAAATGTTGTGCGCATCCATGATTATATTGCCTATCTTATATGATTAAATGTCTAACATGTTTGGTGTACATGCTTAGGCTTTGGCCAAGTTGTGGTTGGATTATGCCATGTTTAACTTACTTATTATGTGTTGAAATGGTAAGTTGTGTTGTACATTATACAAACTTACTAAGCATTTCTGCTTACTCTGTGTTATTTTTTGTGTTTTATAGTGAATCAGAAGCTAGTTTGTGATACAAACTCGGTTCGGTGATGATTCGAGTCGTATTAGTTGTCGGATCCAGAAATTAAGTTTGATTCGTTACAAGAAAAGGCTGAAAATAGATAGAAGATAGGTTCAAACAAATGTTCAAAGAATGTTTAGGAAAGGAATGGATAGGTTTAGCTAAGGCAAAGGCTGAACCAACAATATAGAGATTGTTGACCCAAGACTTACAAGCACTTAGATGGATAAGAAAAGTGAAATAAGCAAATAAACCTTGACCCACTATCTAACGAGATAGGAACCGAAGGTATAACGAATGCCACACTTAAAGTGATAAGTTCGTAAAACAAAGGAAGGATAAGATGCCACAAGCCTAGCTTGATAAGTCAGATCAATCCCAAAAAGAACAAGGAGATTTGAACTCTTACAAGTTTCAAATACTTCATAAATTTATCAAAAGTTGTCTAACCAAAACAATGTTTTATTACAAACTATTTATAGGCATTATTATGACTATTCGAATGCCTATATGAGACCTTTTATCTTTAGCAATTAACTAAGCTTATTACAAGCATTAATTTTGTTTTAAACACATGTAGGGAAGCCAATAGTTATGTCTCTTCACTTGATTCTGGTGTAGATGAAAAGGCATGCCTCTTCACTTTATTGTTGACTTAATGAACCCTTAATGTGTTGTTTGGTGTCCCTTCATCTCCCTTAAACTGAATGTCAAAAGACTTGTGTATTCATCTCTTTAATTGGCTTCTTAACTAGCTTTGAATGCTTTAAAACTGAACAGATTTGAAGAGACACTCTTGGACCATTTGAACAACCACATTTATGATCTTTGAAGGCTTGAAAAACGTCCAAACTTGAAGAGCCAATTAGCCATATGAATAGTCACCCATAATGATCTTTGAAGGCTTGAAAAAGGTCCAAACTTGAAAAGTCAATTAGCCATATGAATAGTCACCTACAAGGTAGATAATTAAGCATTAAAGACATTCATAAGAATCAGCACAATATAAACAGTCATACACAAAATTATTAATGAACATGGAGCTCAAATCACCTTATTTAAAATGAAAATAAAACACTTTAATTTATGCAGTAAAAAGTAACAGCCAAATTAAATAACATACTTAAATAAACAAACTCAAACATATTTAGCAACTAAGATGCTTAAATGCATGGTTTAAGATTTAAACTAAATGAACAAATGAGTTACTTAATGCATGACTTAATTTAATGATGCAAACTTTAACTAACATGGGAGTTACATAATGCATGTCATAATTTATGATGCAAACTTAACTAACATGAGAGTTACATAATGCATGACTTTATTAAATGAAGAACTCATACTAATGATGTTCAAACTATGACATAATTAAAGACACAAACTAAAATAACTAAAGTAACTAAAATAAATGAATCAAAGTCCTTATTTTCCAACAACCAAATTAACAAACTGAAATTAAAAACTTCATTTTGCACTTGGGCCCCTCATGCTTGGGCCAATTTCGATGTCGTCGAGGTGTATCAAAACATGATGCGGTCGGGATCGCATCATTCCCTCCCTCTTGAAAATGATTTGTCCTCAAATTGGGCCATTTTCTCACGAAAAACCTTTCTAGATCACTGATACGGCCACGCCCCAGGTCATGCCGAGCTCGATTAAAGAGCCTTTGGAGTTGCCGCAAGGTCCCATCACCTGAGCATGAGCCAAGCGCTTCAAAGAGGTTATCTCGGCCCTAGTTGAACAAGTGTGGGGCGAGTCCTTGGCTGGACACAATGAAGAGGCTTGGGCCAGCTCAACGAGTTCACCATGAAAATTTTTTGCAAGCTGAATTAAGCCCAAATTTAGCTCAATCAGCTCGAGCGTAGCTCGGTTTAGCTTATTGATGCGATCTCGGCTGCATCATGTTACGACACAACTCGATGCCACTGAGATTGGCCCAAACTCGAAGGGCCCAAGTGCAAAATGAAGTTTTTAATTTTAGTTTGTTAATTTGGTTACTGGAATAAGGGCTTTGATTTATTTGTTTTAGTTAATTTAGTTATTATAATATGAGTCTTTAATTTGTCTTGTTTATTAAATGCATCTTTAATTAATGTCTTGCATTATTGATCTACATCATTTAATTATGACATGCATTATGTGTTCTGCATTTAATAAAGTCATGCATTGTAACACCCCAAACCCGGTCAGTACACCACGACCGAATCTGGTATGTTACGGGGAAAATCGTATTTGAGAGGTTAGGTTTCCGGTGAAAGGTTTAACGAAAACTCTTTGATGTATCCGTACTTGTAAAAAAACCTTGGGCATGATTGTTTTAAAACGGTAGTGCATTTTGAAGACCCGAATTTGAAAGCTTAGTTGAAAAGTAAGTTTTATCATTTAGAAGGCCGAGAAATTCCTTTTAGTTACTTAAAAACATTTTGAACTTAGTGTGGAAGATCACAAGTTTAGAAAATATTTGAGTTGCGTTCATTTAAAGATTTTAATGCGATACCCGTTGGTAAAGTTTAAAACATATCGCTTTGTAGTCTTGAAAACCGTTTCATTCCAAGTTTTATCCATTATTAACCCAGTAATTTATTAAGGCTAAATTGAAATCAAATTTTAAGCATATAAATAATCAAAGCATAATTTTAAAAGGCCATTTACAATCCCAACAAAACCAAATGAAAATAAATGAAATAAAGTACCAAGTGCTTAAATCGAGCAAAACCGACTTTATTCATGGCATGGTCACCTCGAGTCCACCCGGCTCCATGTCCGCGATCTAAGTGTCACTGAAATGATAAGGAAGGTGAGTCGCAAGACTCGGTGCATAAATCCCCTCCCGATTAATACAACATACTAACACACACAATGCAGAGCAACGTCATTAATGCACCCAATCCTAGCCATCCACAACACCTTTTCTACCCCGTGTGGTACCAAACCACTGGTGGTGCCAAACCACTGGTGACCCAAAGTCACGATATCCATAAGTGTGGTGCCAAACCACTGGTGACCCAAAGTCACGAAGAATCCAATGATGGGGCCAACCCATCGTGTGATACCAAATCACTGGCGACGATCCCATATCTCAAAAGTGGGGCCAACCCACGGTGGTGTTAACCACAGGGACGAGTCGCTATGAGGTGCCAAACCTCTGGTGTCCCAAAGACACGAATGTGATACCAAATCACTGGTGACCGAAGTCACGAATCAAGTGATGGGGCCAACCCATCGTGTGATACCAAATCACCGGCGCCAATCGTATTATCAATCGTGGGGCCAACCCACCGTGGTGCTAAGCCACCGGGACGAGACGCGCTATAAGGTGCCAAACCTCTGGTGACCCAAAGTCACAAAATAATGCGTGGTACCAAACCACCGGAGGTGCCAAACCTCTGGTGTCCCAAAGACACGGATATCATATTCCCCCTCCTCTCATATCACCCATTATCATACCGACTCATGTAAAGTATGCAAATCATACAAATCATGCTACATGTTTAATGTTGCATCTCATAACACATACATCATAGGTCATGATCTCAAGTATATCAACAATAGAACTCGTAATGAAACGGACTTGCCCGAATCCGGTGCACATACCCAATCGGGTATCATATCAATCAACCATACTTTGTTTGGCTTTATTAAACAATCAGATTATTAAGCATATTACTAAGCAAAGAGTGTGTTAGTTTACACACACATTAAAACGCAAGCCTTAATCCCAAGGAACCGATCTAAGACCCTCGATTATCTTGCTCCTATAATCGCCACATATGAGATTAGCACCTAGGCCATTCGGCCAAAACCATTAAACCAAAGGGGTTAACGTTTGAACCCTTACCTTACACTTGATTTGGTTTCCTACCAAATCCTGAACCAAACGATGGTTCTTCTTTATGCACACGGCACACCCTATTAAGAGGAAAGATTAGTCCTTTGAAACTTTGACTTAATGAAACTAAAAGAGTGGACTAAAAGAACCAACCCTTACCACCACTTACCAATAGATTAACAGAGGAAGACGGCTCCTCTTGCTTGCTTCCAAAATCCTGGATGCCCTATGATAAAATCGATTCCAACACAAAAGATTAACTCCTATCAACAAAGGCCAAAATCAGCCCTTAACCAAACAAAAATCGACAAAGAACAAGGGAGAAGAGAAATGAACATTCGGCCAACCACTTACCTTGCTCTAAACCCGATTGGACACCACACACAAGAGAGATCACACCACACCAATATTCGGCCAAGACTTAAACAAAAATGAGAAGAAGATTCGGCCTTACACAAAGAAGGAGAACACAAGAGAAAGATGAAAAGAAAGGGGTTGATATTCGGCCAATAACAGAAATGGGAAAAAGAAGAAGAAGAAGGAAAGTACTTTCGGTTTTGAAAAGAAGAAGGAATGGAGAAAATGTTTTGGGGAATAACTTTCTGGCTATCAAGGTTTCAAGAGAAGAAAGGAAGAAAGTATGAGAAGAATAGGGTACTAATTTCGGTTTACACAAATGAAAAAGAAAGAAAGATGGAAGAGAACATTCGGCTATCAAAGAATATCAAGAGAAACAAGCAATTTTCTACAAGTATGTGCTTGGACTTTCGATTTCAAGAAGAAAATGCGAAACTCACTTGAAATTTCGGCTTGCTTTTGACAAAAGAAGGATTTTGGCTTACACAAATTTGACCGAAAATGCTCCAAAATGCCAAAAAGAATTTCGACCCTCTCCACTTACCCACTTACCAAAACCGCCACTCCCCCATGAAGCACCCAACATTCGGCCACTACCTCCAAACACTCCCAACCACTAATTCAAACTAGTTTGAACTAGTCAACCTCCACAATTTACTCTCCACCCACCATTTGAACAATTTGACTTGGTCTATGGCGGCGAGTTTGAACTGCTCACAACTTCTTCTTCTCCTGTAGTCAAAATGGAAGCAAAATATGAGACTTCTGCAGCCTTGAACACGGACCTCCTTCCCCGCAAGTGACGCCAAACCCAAGCTCCAAGTGGCGCCTAACTTGCCACTCTACTAGCTCAATTCTTGTGCTAACATTCTCCTAAAAATATTTATAAACCCCACTCATTCAAATTCCTCACCTAAAGCTTAAAACTAAAGTTTCCCCAACCACTCAAAGCTTACACCAAGCTTACAACTAAGCCCCAAAACAATTGAAACACAACATTGCGAGCCAAATACATGCAAACAATGCAATAATCAAAATAGCCCCTAACCCGGGATATTACGCTTCTACCCTTTAAAATAATTTCGGCCTCGAAATTACCTCGGTCAAAAGAGTTGAGGGTATTGTCGCCTCATCATATCCTCTGGTTCCCACGTAGCTTCTTCTACGCCATGATTCTCGCCATAGCACCTTTACCAAAGGAATCGACTTTCTACGCAGAACCTTCACATCTCGGTCTAGAATCGCACCGGTTCTTCTTCCATGGTCAAATCCGGTTTACCTCGATCTCTCCACCGCCACGACATGCGATGGATCTCGAACGATAAGCGCCTAAGCATCGAAACGTGAAATACGTCGTGAATCGACTTAGCTCTGCTGGTAACTCAAGGCGATAAGCTCATGGTCCCACTCGCCTCTCGCATCCTTATACGCCCAATAAACCTCGGACTTAACTTGCCCTTCTTTCAACCTCAACACTTTCTTCCATGGCGAGACCTTCGGAAAAACTTGATCTCCCACAAAGAAATTCTATATCTCTCCGCTGAGATCGGCATAAGACTTCGCTGTCCGAAGCTTCCTTCAATCGAGCTCGAATCAACTTAACCTTGTCTTCGGTCTCGCAACCAACTCTGGTCCCAACAAGCGACGTTCACCCAACTCCGTCCAACATGTAGGTGAGCGACACTTCCTACCATACAACGCCTCATATGGTGCCATCTTGATACTTGCTTGATAACTATTGTTGTAGGTGAACTCGCCTAATGGCGTAAACTCCTCCCAACTACCTCAAGTCCAAAACACGACCTCTCGGCATATCCTCTAAGATCTGTATAACCCTCTCCGACTACCCGTCAGACTGTGGGTGAAATGCCGTGCTGAAATCCAATCGCGTACCCAGAGCCTGATGCATCGCTTTCGTAACCTTGATGTAAATCGGGATCCCTATCCGAGATGATTGATACCGCACACCGCGCGACCTCACTATCTCTCGACACATACAAACCTTTCGCCAACCTCTGAAGGAGTAATCGACCCTCACCGAATAAAATGAGCTGATTTAGTCGACGATCCACAATTACCCAAACCGAGTCCTTCTTGATCGGCGTAAGAGGTAATCCACCGACAAAATCCATGGTTATCCTTTCCCACTTCCACTGGGAATCTTCACCGGTCAAGCAACCACGACGGCAACTAATGTTCAGCCTTGACTGGCGACATGTCGACACTTTCCAACAAACTCACACCTCTCTCTCGCACTGCCACCAAAATCGCTCTCTTAGATCCCTATACATCTTGCTACCTCCGGGATGCATAGCGTGCACGGGCTGCTATGGGCGCCCTGAAGAATCCTCTGCCTTAACTCGATATCCTTCTGCATACAAGCTCTCCTTGAAAACACAAAGACCCCATCACTAGACATACTATAACCCTCCAAACCACCATCCCGCACTTGCAACCTCTGCGCATTCGTAACCTCATCCACTAATCGCTTTCCCCGATCTGCGCGCAACCCAAGTAGGCTTAACTCGCAGCCTCGCTGAATACTCCCGTCGCCATACAAACTCAAATGGGCAAACATCGCTCTTAAGTCCGACATAACCTTACGGCTCAACGCGCTTGCCACCACGTTAGCCTTGCCCTGATGATATTCAATCGAATAGTCGTAGTCCTTGAGCAACTCAATCCATCTGCATACGCCTCAAATTCAAATCTTTCAAGGTCAAAAGGTACTTGGACTCTTATGATCTATGTAGACTATCGATCTCTCTCCGCATAAGTAGTGCCTCCAAATTTTCAAGGCGAAGACTACTCGCTACTAACTCCAAGTCGTAAGTCCCGATAATTGACCTCATGTGGCCTCACCGCCTAGATGCATATGCCACAACCTTCCTTCCTCGCATCAAAGACACAACCGAATCCCGTATGTGATGCATCGCAATACATCGCGAATTCCTTTCCCGCCTCAAAGTTGAATCGTAATCAGAGCCTCGGTCAAAATCTTCTTTAACTTGTCGAAACTCTCCTGCTTGTTTCTCCCAAACAAACGGAACTCCTTTCCTTAATGACTTAGTCATCGGTGGTTTGCAATCAACGAAAATCCTTCTACAAATCTTCTGTGAGTATCCTCGCCAAACCTGAAAAACTCCGAATCTCAGCCACTGACTTAGGCGGCTTCCAATCCAAAACTGCCTCAATCTTCCAAGGATCCACCCTAATCCCCTCGGCCGACACTAAATGACCCAAGAAAGTCACCTCCCTAAGCCAGAACTCGCACTTACTAAACTTAGCATAAAGCTGCTTCTCCCTAAAAATCTGCAGCACCACTCGCAAATGCGCATCATGCTCCTCTTCTGACCTTGAGTACACTAGGATGTCGTCGATAAAAACCACAACGAATTGATCCAAATACTGTTGGAACACCCTATTCATCATATCCCTGAATGCTGCCGGCGCGTTAGTCAACCCAAACGGCATTACCAAAAATTCGTAGTGCCCATACCGAGTACGAAACGCTGTCTTATGGATATCCGCCTCCTTTACCTTTAATTGGTGATACCCAGACCTTAAATCGATCTTCGAGAATACCGAAGCACCATTCATCTGATCAAACAAGTCATCTATTCGTGGCAACGGATACTTGTTTTTGATCGTCAGCTTATTCAATTGGCGGTAATCTATGCACATTCACATCGTACCGTCTTTCTTCTTAACAAAGAGTACTGGCGCTCCCCAAGGTGAAACAGTTGGCCTGATAAAGCCTCGATCCAACAACTCCTGGATCTGAGCCTTTAATTCCACTAATTCCTTTGGCGCCATCCTATACGGAGCAATAGACACCGCGCAGCTTCCGGTAGTAGATCTATCCCAAACTCCACCTCGCGATCCGGTGGCAAACCCTAAGCTCCTCCGGAAACACATCAACAAATTCCTTAACCGTTCGGACCTCCTTTACAGCAGACTCCTTAGCCTCCAAGGCATACACATGAACCACATATGCTTCACAGCCATTCCTGACCATCTTCTCAGCCTTCAGAGCAGATACCACGTTGGATAAGTAATCTCTTCTATTACCTATCATGACCACCTCATCACCCTCACCGTCTTTAGAACCATGCGCTTTAGCCACAAGATCCAACCTCGCTGGTGCTTAACCAACCAGTCCATCCCTAGAATCGGATCGAACTCCCCAAAACGGCAGCTCCATCGGATCGTGCACAAACACTACCCCTTGGAGTTCTAGGGGTGCGTCTCTATATAGCTTATCTACAACTACAGAGTGACCTAGATGGCTAATTATCACACACCGCCTAGAAGTAGTCTCGAGTCTAGATCCATGGTCTCTACTATGCTATCGGGCAACGTATGAATGCGTTGAACCCACATCAATCAAAGCAAAGATAAGGAGAACCAAAGATCAAAAACGCACGGTTATGACGTCCGGCATGCCGCCTCCTCTCGGCGCCTCAGTATACACCAACCCAGTGTCTTGCCTCGTAACTACCCGCACCTCTCGCCGGTGCTCCGCGCCTGACTCGAACCATTGCCTCCTCTCGCCATTACCACGACCCCTTTGCGGTGGCGGTCTATTATTCTGGAATCGAGTACGGCCCGACCCTCGATCAATCTCTAGCCAACTTACGCGACGCCTCTCTCACACGGTGATCCAATGAGCCACACTCAAAACATCCTTTTCCACCGGTCCAAAGATCCTCCCAATGAGATTTCCCACAACGGTTACATCATGCGGGTCCTCGATTAGCGCAATGACCTACTGGATCGATTTGGCCCACTGTCTAGCCCTTTTCTCGAGGATTACCCGATGACCCGTAAGATCCAAAACTCCTCTTATGTCCTGCTCCTATCCACGCTTTTGCCTCACGCACTCCTTCACTCCTTCGGCTACCTTAGCCTTCTCAACTAGGACGGCAAACTCACGCTCCTGGCTGCGTGGAGCAATCAGCGAGCCTTAATTCATCTCTCGACCATCCTCAAATCGAACACATCTCTCGTGTTCGGTAGCCACAATGCCCCTAGCATACCAGGCTCGCCTCAAGAATTACGCCTCGACTCGACACGGACTTGCTCCCGAACCACCTCGAAATGCTTTTCGTTGCTCATCAATGTAGCTAGATCCAATGTACTTTTTCGATATGCACCTTGAAATAATCCCAAGTAAGATCCTCTATCGCAAAGATCGTTCCCGAACCGTAAGCCACCACCGTATGACTCATCCCGGAAGAAGCGCTACTACCCCCTTCACTTCTCCTCAGCAGTCAAGTCCAAATCATCCATGATCCGCTCCGTCGCCTCCAGCCAATACTCACCCGTGGCTGGAGCAACACCGTAAACACCTCGAAATACTTTCGCCCCATTTGCTCTGAGTCGCTTCGGCCACGATTTTTGAACACTGCGCCTCCACCTACTCCAATACCATTTCTAGCACTCGCAAAGATCGCTGCGACATCAAGCGTCATCCCCGGTCCTCGATCTCGAAACTCACCACCTCCACCGGTGGTGGTGGTACCGATATCTCATTCTCGACCCCGACTGCACCCTACGTGTTCGTAAACCGTCATCCTATCCCGACCAAGGCCCACGTGTATTACGACCCCGACCTCGAGTGCTCATGACTAAAATCTCGACTTATCTCGATTTAGAAGTTTTATGCATCAAGTACCTTTTCCACTCGTCTTTTAAAGCAAAGTCTTATGAATATTTCTTATTAAAGAAGTTTTGTTTTCGCAAGTCCACAGAGTCCTATCGCTTCAGTTTCTAAAGTAATCCACTATTGCAAGTCTTTCAATCATATCACACCCATCAATCACAAGAAATAGTAAGAGGTACCTACTACCGCGATTAGTGCCTGAGACTCGATGCCATGCCTTTCAAACCATATACTTTAAAACAAAACACTTAAAAACCAATATTTAACACATTTTGGGCCTCGAGCCCACAAATGAGCTTTTTTGAACTTAGCTCTGATACCACAAATGTAACACCCCAAACCCGGCCAAGACACCACGATCGAATCTGGTATGTTACGGGAAAATCGTATTTGAGAGGTTAGGTTTCCGTGAAAGGTTTAACGAAAACTCTTTGATGTATCCGAACTTGTAAAAAAAAAAACCTTGGGCATGATTGTTTTAAAATCGGTAGTGCATTTTGAAGACCCAGGAATTTGAAAGCTTAGTTGAAAAGTAAGTTTTTATCATTTAGAAGGCCGAGAAATTCCTTTTAGTTACTTAAAAACATTTTAAACTTAGTGTGGAAGATCACAAGTTTAGAAAATATTTGAGTTGCATTCATTTAAAGATTTTAATGTGATACCCGTTGGTAAAGTTTAAAACATATCGCTTTGTAGTCTTGAAAACCGTTTCATTCCAAGTTTTATCCATTATTAACTTGAGTAATTTATTAAGGCTAAATTGAAATCAAATTTTAAGCATATAAATAATCAAAGCATAATTTTAAAAGGCCATTTACAATCCCAACAAAACCAAATGAAAATAAATGAAATAAAGTACCAAGTGCTTAAATCGAAGTGCAAAACCGACTTTATTCATGGCATGGTCACCTCGAGTCCACCCGGCTCCATGTCCGTGATCTAAGTGTCACCGAAATGATAAGGGAGAAGGTGAGTCGCAAGACTCGGTGCATAAATCCCCTCCCGATTAATACAACATACTAACACACACAATACAGAGCAATGTCATTAATGCACCCAATCCTAGCCATCCACAACACCTTTTCTACCCCGTGTGGTACCAAACCACCGGGTGGTGCCAAACCACCGGTGACCCAAAGTCACGATATCCATAAGTGTGGTGCCAAACCACTGGTGACCCAAAGTCACGAAGAATCCAATGATGGGGCCAACCCATCGTGTGATACCAAATCACCGGCGACGATCCCATATCTCAAAAGTGGGGCCAACCCACGGTGGTGTTAACCACGTGGACGAGTCGCTATGAGGTGCCAAACCTCTGGTGTCCCAAAGACACGAATGTGGTACCAAATCACCGGTGACCGGTCACGAATCAAGTGATGGGGCCAACCCATCGTGTGATACCAAATCACCGGCGCCAATCCCGTATTATCAATCGTGGGGCCAACCCACCGTGGTGCTAAGCCACCGGGACGACGCTATGAGGTGCCAAACCTCTGTGACCCAAAGTCACAAAATAATCTGTGGTACCAAACCACCGGAGGTGCCAAACCTCGGTGTCCCAAAGACACGGATATCATATTCCCCCTCCTCTCATATCACCCATTATCATACCGACTCATGTAAAGTATGCAAATCATACAAATCATGCTACATGTTTAATGTTGCATCTCATAACACATACATCATAGGTCATGATCTCAAGTATATCAATAATAGAACTCGTAATGAAACGAACTTACCCGAATCTGTGCACATACCCAATCGGGTATCATATCAATCAACCATACTGTTTCGGCTTTATTAAATAATCAGATTATTAAGCATATTACTAAGCAAAGAGTGTGTTAGTTTACACACCTGTTAAAACGCAAGCCTTAATCCCAAGGAACCGATCTAAGACCCTCGATTATCTTGCTCCTATAATCGGCCACATATGAGATTAGCACCTAGGCCATTCGGCCAAAACCATTAAACCAAAGGGGTTAACGTTTGAACCCTTACCTTACACTTGATTTGGTTTCCTACCAAATCCCGAACCAAACGATGGTTCTTCTTTATACACACGGCACACCCTATTAAGAGGAAAGATTAATCCTTTGAAACTTTGACTTAACGAAACTAAAAGAGTGGACTAAAAGAACCAACCCTTACCACCACTTACCAATCGATTAACAGAGAGAAGACAGGCTCCTCTTGCTTGCTTCCAAAATCCTCGGATGCCCTATGATAAAATCGATTCCAACACAAAAGATTAACTCCTATCAACAAAGGCCAAAATCGGCTCTTAACCAAACCAAAATCGACAAAGAACAAGGGAGAAGAGAAATGAACATTCGCCAACCACTTACCTTGCTCTAAACCCGATTGGACACCACACACAAGAGAGATCACACCACACCAATATTCGGCCAAGACTTAAACAAAAGGAGAAGAAGATTCGGCCTTACACAAAGAAGGAGAACACAAGAGAAAGATGAAAAGAAAGGGGTTGATATTCGGCCAATAATGTAAATGGGAAAAAGAAGAAGAAGAAGGAAAGTACTTTCGGTTTTGAAAAGAAGAAGGAATGGAGAAAATGTTTTGGGAATAACTTTCGGCTATCAAGGTTTCAAGAGAAGAAAGGAAGAAAGTATGAGAAGAATAGGGTACTAATTTCGGTTTACACAAATGAAAAGCAAAGAAAGATGGAAGAGAACATTCGGCTATCAAAGAATATCAAGAGAAACAAGCAATTTTCTAAAGTATGTGCTTGGACTTTCTGGTTTCAAGAAGAAAATGCAGAAACTCACTTGAAATTTCGGCTTGCTTTTGACAAAAGAAGGATTTTGGCTTACACAAATTTGACCGAAAATGCTCCAAAATGCCAAAAAGAATTTCGGCCCTCTCCACTTACCCACTTACCAAAACCGACCACTCCCCCCATGAAGCACCCAACATTCGGCCACTACCTCCAAACACTCCCAACCACTAATTCAAACTAGTTTGAACTAGTCAACCTCCACAATTTACTCTCCACCCACCATTTGAACAATTTGACTTGGTCTATGGTAGAGTTTGAACTGCCCACAACTTTTTCTTCTCCCTGCCGTCAAAATGGAAGCAAAAATATGAGACTTCTGTAGCTTGAACACAGGACCTCCTTCCCTGCAAGTGACGCAAAACCCAAGCTCCAAGTGGCGCCTAACTTGCCACTCTACTAGCTCAATTCTTGTGCTAACATTCTCCTAAAAATATTTATAAACCCCAGCTCATTCAGCTCCCCTCACCTAAAGCTTAAAACTAAAGTTTCCCCAACCACTCAGGCTTGCACCAAGCTTACAACTAAGCCCCAAAACAATTGAAACACAACATTGCAGGCCAAATACATGCAAACAATGCAATAATCAAAATAGCCCCTAACCGGGATATTACATGCATTATGTAACTCTCATGTTAGTTAAGTTTCCATCATAAATTATGACATGCATTATGTAACTCCCATGTTAGTTAAAGTTTGCATCATTAAATTAAGTCATGCATTAAGTAACTCATTTGTTCATTTAGTTTACATCTTAAACCATGCATTTAAGCATCTTAGTTGTTAAATATGTTTGAGTTTGTTTATATAAGTATGTTGTTTAATTTGGCTATTACTTTTTTTACTACATAAATTAAAGTGTGTTTATTTTCATTTTAAATAAGGTGATTTGAGCTGCAAATAAATTTGTGCATGAGTGTTTATAGTGTGCTGATTCTTATGAGAGTCTTTAATACTTAATTATCTACCTTGTAGGTGACTATTCATATGGCTAATTGACTCTTCAAGTTTGGACTTTTTTCAAGCTTTCAAAGATCATCATGGTGGCTGTTCAAATGATCCAAGAGTGTCTTTTCAAATCTATTCAGTTTTAAAGCATTCAAAGCTAGTTAAGGAACCAATTAAAGAGATGGATGCACAAGTCTTTTGACATTCGGTTTAAGGGAGATGAAGGGACACCAAACAGCACATTAAGGGTTCATTAAGTCAACAATAAAATGAAGGGACATCAAGCAGCACATTTAAAGGACCATTAAGCCTTCATCAAGTGAAAAGGCATGACTTTTCAACTATGCCTGAATCAAGTGAAAATACATGACTCTTTGGTTGCCCATTAAGAGTTATAATCGAATTTAATATTTTAATAACTTTAGTTAAATGCTGAAGGTGAAAGGTCACAAATAGGCATTTGAACAGTCATAATAGTGCCTATAAATAGTTTGTAAGAAAACATTGTTTTAGTTAGACAACTTTTTTGTTGAATTTATGCTAAATTTGAGATTTGTGAGTTATCCAATTCTCTTTGTTCTTTTGGAACTGATCTGACTTATCAAGCATAGCTTGTGGCGTCTATCCTTTCCATTGTTTGCCGAACTTATCACTTTAGAGTGTGGCGTTCATATACCTTTGGTTCCTATCACTAATTGATAGTGGGTCAAGGTTTATCCTTTGCTATTTTCCCTAAACCGTAAATCACCTAAGAACTATTAGAAATTTGGGTCAACAATCCAATATTGTTGGTTCTTTTTCAGTCTTAGCCAAATTATCATATATCTTTGTTTAACCATTTTGTTACTTTATTTTAAACCCATTTCTTTCATTCATCAGCCTTTTCTTTGTTTAAAACTTAGTTCATTTCAAAACAAATCAATTCTACTCAAATTCATGATTGGGCATCAAATGACTCGAATCATTCATGAAACGAGTTCGTATTATTTGGTATCAGAGCTAGCAAATTTGGAGTAAGAATCGATGTTCTCGGCATTACGGTATTGTATTTCTTTTAAAAAATCGAAAAAAATAAAAAAAAAATCAGCATCCTTTCAAATTTAAGGAGAGAATATCAAGTTTTACAAGTAGAAAAAAATCTTGAAAAAAAAATAGAAAATTGTTCAAGTTTCTTTTTCATTATCGAGTTTTCTAAAAACTCTGCTTGCTGTCCGGAAACATCCATTCAACATCCTACCATTCGGCCACACCCAACCTTTTCCATTTCTTGTTTCAAGCATACCCTTTGTCCTACAACATTCCCTACCAAAACTGAACATCAATTTTGCAAGCCGATCCACAACAACTGCTTTTTTAGTTTAAATAGTTCCTTAAGAACTTAGAGAGGAGGAGTGAGCAGAAAAAGGCACGGGGGTTGTGAGCTAATCCGAGTGTAGAAAAAGCCAAGTGTGTGTGATTTCTTTGTGAGTGGATTTGTGAGGTCTTGTATTTGAGGCATTCATATTCTATTTCGTTTAATCACTTTTCTTTTCCATCACTAATCATGTCTCGAGAAGAGTTTTCTGAATTTAAAATTCAAAATTTGATGAAAGAAATGGATCGATTGTTCGATAGGAAACTAAAACCCCTACAAGAACGATTGATTCGTGTCGAAGAGCAGAGCTATCGAGCAAGAACCCAATGGGAGCAAATTTATCCAAGTGAAAGGATGGTAACGAGATCATCAAGGAGACGAACATCTAACGAATACGCGAGAAGAGACCCTTATCGTGATTCCTATTCCCTAAGGAATTTGGGTCAAAATAAAGTGAGTTACGAGATTGAAACTTATTATGGTGAAAAACGAGAAGGTTTACGCAACTCATCGTATACACCAAAATATTCATCCATGACTATCCCATCCCGAATAGATGATCGTCTTTTGTATGAAGATCCCTCCTCTTCTGCTCAACGAAAAGTTTCCCATTCTGATTCTTTCTTGTTTTATTCTTTTTGTAATGAAATAAAAAAAAACATGTGAAAAAGAAAAAGAAAGTGAAAAAGAAAAGAAAAACGAGAAAAAAGAAAAGAAAAATGAAAAAGAGAAAGGAAAAAGTGAAAAAGTGGAGTAAAAAGCACGAGTGGAAGAAGAAACCCAAAAAGAAATCGAGAGAATGCAAAAAGTGATTGAAAATGAAATAAAAAGTGAGAATGAGGCTTCAAAAGAGACGATTGAAAAAGAGAGCGAGAATGTGAAAGAAACGAATAAAAAAAGTGAAAGTGAGCGAGAAAACGTGAGTGATCTTTCTACTAACCAATATGCGAGTTGCTCTCGTAATGTTTCTTCTTTTTAGATTTCCAAATATCCATGTGACGAGCTTGAACTACAATAATTTCCCTATGAGAGGCGATTCCAATTGCTCGAGAAAGGTAAGATCGAGAATGATATCCACCCACAATTGCTTAACGGTAAGCAAGGTAAGGGGTCCATAGCATTTGAGTCTCATTTATCCTACTTGAATATTGTTGATCATACCGTCGAAGGTATAATTTTTGGAAGAGCTCCTCATTTTGATTTATCAAAGTGCCACTCTCTGATTATTAAAGATTTCGTTTTGAATCATGGTTTGAAAAATTTTTCTATTGTTGATAATGACGTTGACAAGTTTGTTGATGTAGTAAGAATGAATTGGCACAAACAAAATTTGATTTTGTTTGGTAAGGAATTGAAACCTAAAGCGCCTAATCTGCTCGTTTGTGTTGATAATGTGAATTCCTTAATTTGTTGTGCAAAATCCCCATGTTTGAGCAAGTCTGTTTGTTTGAATATGTACATACCCAAATTCTCTTTGTTTCACTTGTGTGAATTGTTGGTGATTAAGAAATTTGTGCCACATTTTGGAACGAGCGAACAATCTCGTGTGTTCAAACCGGGAGTTTATCATTCTGGTTCGACATTGAGAGAGATCGAGCCTTACAAATTTTGTGAAGATAAGTGTGAGCACAATGTGTGTTTAGTTATTATTTGGACTTTAAATAAGAAAATGAAACTTATGCATCCTGATTACAACTTTGAATTGATTCCTATTTCTTCTATGTGGCTGTACATGAAATTCTTGATTCATATTGAAAAGGTAAGGCCAACTCGTGTTTTTTATCCTGGCATAGGGACATATGTTCAATTTGTGCATAACGTTTTAGAAAGTTCCTTTGAGTTCATCATCCAAGTTGTCACTAACCTCTTTCATTCTTGTGTAGGTGACACTTTGGAATGGTTTCCTCCTAAAGAGGGAGGGCATGAAAATAACATGTTTCCTTTTCGAACCATTTGTGGTTCTTGGGTTTTTGGAAACGATTTTGTTAGACTTATGAACAAAAAGGTTTGTGATTGTGAAAGTTTCTTCGCGAGAAAATAACCCGATTTAAGGACAAATCGTCTTCAAGAGGGAGGGTATGATGTGATCCCGACCGCATCATGTTACGACACAACTCGATGCCACCGAGATTGGCCCAAACTCGAGGGGCCTAAGTGCAAAATGAAGTTTTTAATTTTAGTTTGTTAATTTGGTTGTTGCAATAAGGGCTTTGATTTATTTATTTTAGTTACTTTAGTTATTATAATATGAGTCTTTAATTATGTCTTGTTTATTAAATGCATCTTTAATTAATGTCTTGCATTATTGATCTACATCTTTTAATTATGACATGAATTATGTGTTCTACATTTAATAAAGTCTTGCATTATGTAACTCTCATGTTAGTTAAGTTTGCATCATAAATTATGACATGCATTATGTAACTCCCATGTTAGTTAAAGTTTGCATCATTAAATTATATCATGCATTAAGTAACTCATTTGTTCATTTAGTTTACATCTTAAACCATGCATTTAAGCATCTTAGTTGTTAAATATGTTTGAATTTGTTTATATAAGTATGTTATTTAATTTGGCTGTTACTTTTTTTACTACATGAATTAAAGTGTGTTTATTTTCATTTTAAATAAGGTGATTTGAGCTGCAAATAAATTTGTGTATGAGTGTTTATAGTGTGCTGGTTCTTATGAGAGTCTTTAATGCTTAATTATCTACCTTTTAGGTGACTATTCATATGGCTAATTGACTCTTCATGTTTGGACGTTTTTCAAGCCTTCAAATATCATCATGGTGGCTATTTAAATGATCCAAGAGTGTCTCTTCAAATCTGTTTAGTTTTAAATCATTCAAAGCTAGTTAAGGAAACAATTAAAGAGATGAATGCACAAGTCTTTTGACATTCGGTTTAAGGGAGATGAAGGGACACCAAACAGCACATTAAGGGTTCATTAAGTCAACAATAAAATGAAGGGACATCAAGCAACACATTTAAAGGACCATTATGCCTTCATCAAGTGAAAAGGCATGACTTTTCAGCTATGCATGAATCAAGTGAAAAGACATGACTCTTTGGTTGCCCATTAAGAGTTATAACTGAATTTAAATATTTTAATAACTTTAGTTAAATGCTGAAGGTGAAAGGTCACAAATAGGCATTTGAACAGTCATAATAGTGCCTAAAAATAGTTTGTAAGAAAACATTGTTTTAGTTAGACAACTTTTTTGCTGAATTTATGCTAAATTTGAGATTTGTGAGTTATCCAATTCTCTTTGTTCTTTTGGAACTGATCTGACTTATCAAGCATAGCTTGTGGCGTCTATCCTTTCCATTGTTTGCCAGACTTATCACTTTAGAGTGTGGCATTCATATACCTTTGGTTCCTATCACTAATTGATAGTGGGTCAAGGTTTATCCTTTGTTGTTTTCCCTAAACCGTAAATCACCTAAGAACCATTAGAAATTCGGGTCAACAATCCAATATTGTTTGTTCTTTTTCGGTCTTATCCAAATTATCCGTTATCTTTGTTTAACCATTTTGTTACCTTATTTTAAACCCATTTCTTCCATTCATCAGCCTTTTCTTTGTTTAAAACTTAGTTCATTTCAAAACGAATCAATTCTACTCAAATTCACAATTGGGCATCAAACGACTCGAATCATTCACGGAACGAGTTCGTATCACTTATTCACTTTTATTTTGCTGGAAATAAATTTTTAATTTAAAGTATTAGTTAAATTAATGTGTTTAGCTCAAATAATTAAGTTGTGTTTTTAATTTGTCAAAATCTGGACATTTTAAATAGAATTAATGTGTCTTAGTTTATTACCTATTAAATAGATGTCTAATAGTTAATTAAGTGTGTCTAAGCTTAAGACAAATTTAATTCATGCTTTTCAATTAATTTTCCAGCCGAATTTAATTTGTCCTAGCTTGAATTAATTGGCTTATTTTAATTGCTGTAGGTACAATGCATGGACGACACATTAAGGGGCTGATTATTGAGCTCCTCCAAGCAGCCTTTTCGTGGACACCAAAGGGTAAGGGAGCTGATGTTTCCTTTCTTCTAAGCTGAACATTGAGCTCCCCAACCAGCTTTAAGAGCTTTCACACAAGCTGAAAATCCTTTTCACACTTGCTGCCCATTCGATTTTGGGCATTCACACCAGGTGGCTATACACATTCGGCCTACACACCTTTTGGCCATTGGGGTGCTCATGACGGCATTTAAACACTCCTAAACTAATCAGCTGATCAAGTGTAACACCCCAAACCCGGTCAATACGCCATGACCGAATTTGGTATGTCACAGGGGAAAATGTTTTGAGGAAAAACGAGTTACCGATTAAATTTTAGTGAAAAACTCTTTGTTGTTCTAAGTTCGTAGAAATCAGGTGTATAATAAATTAAAAACTGATAATTTACTTTGAAATCCCGAAAATAAATCCTTAAAACTTAGTTGCAGCTTAGATTTGTAAACCTTTATAAATTGAAAAGAAACTAAAGCGATTAGGTTGAAAACCGTATCTAATAGAAATTTGGAAACTGGAGTTTTGGAAAATAGTATGAGTTATCAAAAATACTTAAGTTGTTAAATACTATCAATTGATTTATGTTACCCGATGGTAACGCTTTAAAACCATCGCGTTTAGTAGTTTAGAAAACTTGGTGCTCAAATTATTATATCAACCATGTAATTTATAAGCCATATTTAAAACAAATCCAAAGCATATAAATAATCCAAAAATATAATTAAAGAGGCCTTATTACAAATCCATAAAAAGATGAAAACGAATTAAAATAAAGTACCCAAATGGAAGTTCATGTAAAACCAAATTTTATTGCATGGCCTCCTCGAGTTCATCCGGCTCCTCATCCGCGATTTTACGAATCACCTGAAAAAATAAGGAGAAGGTGAGTCACCAAGACTCGATGCATAATCCCTCTCCCGGATAAATGCCACATACTTACACAAATTATAACCAAGCAATATATATATATATAATGCACCCAACCTAGCCATCCAAAACTCCTTTTCTACCCCGTGTGGTACCAAACCACTGGTGGTGCCAAACCACTGGTGACCCAAAGTCACGATATCCAATAATGTGATGCCAAATCACTGGTGACCCAAAGTCACGAATAATCAAGTTGTGGGGCCAACCCACGTGTGATACCAAATCTTTGGCGATGATCCCAATACATCAAATGTGGGGCCAACCCACGGTGGTGTGAAACCACTGGGACGAGTCGCTATGAGGTGCCAAACCTCTGGTGTCCCAAAGACACGAAATATGTGGTACCAAACCACTGAGGTGCCAAACCTCCGGTGTCCCAAAGACACGGATATCAATCTTCCCCTCCTCTCATATCGCCCATACCAATGCAATAGATAACAAATCATGTCATTATACTTTGATATAAACATATAACCAATATATATCGTAGATCGTGATATTAACAACATATATCAACATCATATCGAAACGGACTTACCCTGTATCCTTGCTCATACCCATCAAGGTATCATTTCAAGATGTCATAGTTTTCGCTTTAACAACATGAATAGTTATTAACACACACATATATATATATACCGAGTTATAAAGTGTGTAAGGTACACACCTTTCACTAACGCAAATACTAACTTCTGAAGATCCGATCTACCGCACTAGATCACCTTGTCCTACATTCGGCCATACCACAAAACTATAAGCAAAAATCCATTCGGCCAACATCACATCTTAATCCCAATAGCCTTAGTCTTTATCCTCAAAAAGAATAATGAATCGACATGAATCTTACCACTTGACTTACCAACTTCGATTGCTAATGGAATGGCTTAGATCGATTGCTTCCAACGTCCCAAAGAGCCTAAAGGAAAAATCGGTTCCTAAATAATGGTTAGAACCTTGCAAACAAATGCCCAAGGATTCGGCCTTTGTCCACAAGAAAACGACTTAGAAAGGAGAAGGAAATAACGGAAATACGGCCATGAACACTTACCTATCTTCCAAAACCGATTGAAGAAAACCCAAAGATTATCTACCCTTGATGATATTCGGCAAATATAACACCAAAAGAGAGAAAGAAGATTCGGCTATGGTGGAGTAAAAAGAAAGGAAAAATAAAAGTGAAAGTGAAATAGGAGAAGGATGATTCAAAATGGAAGAAAGAAGAAACTAGAAAATGAAAATAGAATGGTAATGGATGTTTTTAACTTTGAAAAAAATGAAAGAGATGGGATTTGGGAAGGAGGAAGATTCGCCAAGAGGAAGTGAAAAGGAAATGTGGTTTTTGAGCAAGTATCAAAAGAAAGAAAAGAGAGAGATGGGAGAAAGAGGTTCGGCCAAACACCTAGTTTGCCGAAAGAAAAGTGCACCAAAATGCAAATTGTGGTTTCGGTTTCAAAAGGGAAATGAGAGGAAGAAATTAGATTTTGGTTCAAACACAAATGAGAGCTAAATCAAAAGCAAAATTGCACCAAAATGCCTAAGATACATTCGGCCAAAGAGGGGGTTTTTGGAGAGGACGAGAAAAATGCCAAATGATGCACAAAATGCTAAAGTTGGCCAACTATTCCCCCAAACTTCCTATCAACATTCGGCCACCCCCTAGCCACACATGCCGTCCACATTCATGCACTAATGGCCATAGGAGAGTTTCCAAAACAACACCCTTAAGCCAAGCCTTGAAATCCTCTACATTCCCAAAGTTGAAGAAATTTTATCCCCAAAATCTAGCAATTCTATCCCTTATTTCATGCTTACCATAACCTTAAGTCTTCTTGCCATAAAAAGAAAATTGTCCATCTTATCCATATGAATAGTTGACCGACACTTAATGGTAGGATGCATAAAAATAAAATCCTTAATATGCCTTCCATGCTACTCAACCACTTCCTCAAGCAACCTTTCATGCGCCTTATCCACTATGCCACTAACTCCTCTTGTGTTAGAATTTAACACTTAAATAAACTTAAGTGTCAAGTTCATCTAATCCACTTCACTATATTTTCAATACTAAAAATCATTCTAGTTTAGCTAATAATTCCAAGCCTTCATAAAACTATACTAAGCACATAATAATAATCATACTCGAGCTAACACAAGTAACAAGATGATACTCAATTTTTTTTAGGATATTACATCAAGGCAACAATTGAATGCTCATACATCCTCTTGGCCGAACATGCCTTAGTCCATTCAGCTTACCATTTAATTCCAGCTAGCTAGGAAGCTTCAAGGAAACTTCATGACACCTTCTAGACTAATTCTGGAACTTTCAGCTCAATAAAAACTGAAATCAAATGACGTTTTTGTCCCTCATGTTGGATTGTTGGTACCCCCATGGCGCAGTAAAAAAAATTTCTGGCGATCCAAACCATGGATCCATGTGCGAGGAATGAATCGGGGTGAAATAATGGTTTCGAAATTACCGAAACTTCAATCTGAGTAGACAACGACACCTTGGCAACAAGAATTCTAATCTACTATCGAACCAAGCCACAACCTTTTATTATTTCGACCTCTACGTAATCCACCCAATTTGACGATGAACGGAAGAAATCTCCAAAACTATTTTTGGAGGTTTCTTTGCTTGACGGCTGCTAGACCTAACAAGCAAAGTTTTTTAGGGTTTTTAAAAGCTCTCACTTTATCACCTTTTTTATATTTGGTATATATATAATGAATTATAATTCATAAAATTTTTTATCCGAACACAATAACCATAATTAAAAAAAATAAATATAATAATGTTTTAACCAAAAATTATAATTACATTAATTATAACAAGGATTTCGGTAAACTATATTTATTTAAATTTATATACGAACCAAATTCATATATTAATAGAACTATGTTCTCGTTATGTGTACAACATCCTTGTACATATAATATGTTCAATATTTGATTGCCCAATTAAATTAATTCTATAATTAATTTAATTCATGTGACAACCAAACACAATACCAACTATGTTTTATTCCGTTCATTTCAACCATAGGGTGTGACCCTGTAGGTTCTTGTAACTTTAGCAGTAATACTAGAACGATTCTAATGTTACAAACAATGAGTGGCATCTAGCAATGCATCATTGCTACCTAAGTTACAAGAAGTCATGATTCGACATAACCTTTTATGATTAACCTTTCATGCATTAATCCTTAAGTCCTTTGTCTCTGGAATGAACACAAGTCATGGAATAGTCACACTTGCATAGTCCATCCCATGTTTCTTGATATCTGAGTAGACTATGATATACAAATAAGTATGACATCTCATATCAACTTATCTGAGCATGGCCATGCATTTCTAGTCTCACTCAATCAAGTTGCCTAAGATATTACTCCCATTATGTAGGAGGGACTTATCCTATATTAATCAACCATATCCCTCTACATAGATTGTGGTATATCAAACATCAGCCTTTATAGAACAACCAATTACGGTGTACGTTTGACTGTATTAAAATATACAACTCACAATGTTGGGATAATGATGATCTCAAGTCTGAGGATCATAAACATATTAATCACTATGAGTAATGTTGTGACAATTACATAATAATCCAAGAAACATACTCATAGTGGGTCAGTCCAATATGTTGCTCTCTAACACACATATTCATGCATTGATTTTGACACTCTATATCAATGACAACTCTTTATCATCAATCAACTACATGTTAGTCTTAATGTATTATTGTTGTCCTAGTCAACAATAATAATTGACTAAGGATCTTTTAAGAATAATCATATTATTCTCAGGACATTATTATAAAATAGTTTATTTGTACACATAGAAAAAAAAACTGAACAGAAAAAAAAACTGAAATATGTCCTAGTCAACAATAATAATTGACTAAGGGATCTTTTAAGAATAATCATATTATTCTCAGGACATTATTATAAAATAGTTTATTTGTACACACAGAAAAAAAAACTGAAATAATAATGACAACGCCTTATATTAATAAACATGGTAAATCAAGTGTGTTATTACAACCATCTCATGGTTGATCTTTGGGCATACTCTTACAATCTCCCACTAGCACTAAGACCAATCACTCATATATCTAATACCAAGATACTTAGTGTGACGATCATGCTTCTGCTGTGTCAGAGGCTTGGTCAGGGGATCAGCAATGTTATCATCTGTAGGTACTCTGCATATCTCTACATCCCCTTGATCGATAATCTCTTGAATAAGATGGTAGCGCTTAAGTATATGTTTGGATCGCTGGTAAATCGGGGTTCTTTAGCTTGTGCAATGGCTCCATTATTATCACATCGGAGTTCTATAGCATCTGATATGCTAGGCACAACCCCTAGTCAAGTAATGAAACACCCCAAACCCCGCCCACAAGCCCCGACCGTATCTAAATCCCGAAATTGTCACTTGTTTGAGGTATCTGTCAAAATTCCTATAAGCATATGTTAGATCCAATTCTAACATTTAAACACAATAAATGGCCTTCGGCCTATGATCATACTCGCTTACCTTAGACCTAGAAATCCCAAGATCTCCTCTCTTGAAGTCGGTTACAATAGGAATCCCAAATCCTCTTCAAGATTTCAGCCAAAAAGGATAAAAGGGATTAGAGTCTTGATTTCGGCTAAAAGAAAAGAAAGAAAAGAACGACAGTTGATCCTTACCCTTACTACAGAAATCGACTGCACCCTTGCTTGAACCCACAGAGATATTCGGCTATGTAGGCTAGGTGTAGATCAATTGGTTTCGACTTTTGGGGTTTAATGAATAATCGACTATGGTCTAGGAAGAACTCACTTTCGGCTTTTGGAAATTTGTTAAAAGAAGAAGAGAAAGGTCGAGAAACTCGGCAATGGTGATAAATGAAGATTCGGCTAGCACAAGGAATATTTCGGCTTTGACAAAATAAAAGGAGAAGAGAAGATTCAACAGAGAAAGAATTTCGGCAGAGGAACTATTGAAAAGAAGATAAAACAAATGGCCTCATTCCCCTCCCTTTGGCCGAAAATACCACACCTAGACCCCTCCATTTGGCCAACTCTCTTTCCCCCTATCTAATCCCTTCTTTTTCTCCTATAATCTCTCTTCTTTACCCATTCAAAAAATAATTTGAATAAGCCAATAATTATCCCCCTACCTTAGCCGTATTTTGAATGTACTTGACTTGATCAAATGCTCATCTATCAAGTGTCCCATTGCCGTCCACCACTGCTCATCCTTGTAGCAAAATAAAACTCCTATTTGCATCCCTTGCTGCTCGAACCTAGGCCCTTTTACACTGCTTGTGGAGTCACTTACTAAGGCTTTAAATGGCGCCTCCTTGCCACTTTAACAAGCCCATTTTTATGTCCAATTTCCCCTATAAATTTTCTTAAGGCCTATCATGCTTAGTTCCCCCTTTAAGACTTAAAATACAATATTTTCTAAGGCATTCTCCTACATTCTAAAGTTCTCGAAATTTATAAAACACACTCAACATACACATAGACATGCTTCCACATATATTTAAGCAAAAATGCACAACCCCTAAATCCTGGATATTACAGTTCTACCCCCTTAAAATAATTTCGACCTCGAAATTACCTGGCTAAAATAGGTGAGGGTATTGCTGTCGCATTGCTTCTTCCGGCTCCCAAGAAGCTTCTTCCGATCCATTATTACGCCATAATACTTTGACTAGAGGAACTGATTTCCTCCGCAACACCTTCACATCTCGCTCCAAGATCTGAATCGGCTCTTCCTCATAGGACAAATCGGTCTCGCCCCACCTCCTCAACCGGTACTACATGAGACAGATCCGATCGATAACGACGTAGCATAGAAACGTGGAATACATCGTGCATCTGTCTCAACTCCGGAGGCAATTCTAACTGGTATGCCATTGGTCCAACTCGCTTCAATACTCGATAAGGTCCTATAAATCTGGGACTTAATTTCCCTTTGCGACCAAATCTCATCACCTTCTTCCATGGCAAAACTTTAAGAAACACCTGATCTCCCACAGCAAACTCTATTTCCTTTCGCTTAAGATCTGCGTACGACTTTTGCCTATCAGATGCTTCCTTCAATCGTGTCCGAATTACCCTAACCTTCTCTTTAGATTCTGCCACAATTTCCGGACCCAAAACTTGTCGTTCCCCTAATTCTGTCCAACACGTAGGAGTGCGACACTTCTGTCCATAAAGTGCTTCATACGGTGCCATCCGAATACTGGCTTGATAGCTGTTATTATATGCAAACTCCGCTAAAGGCAAATATTCTTCCCAACTTCCTCTGAAGTCTATCACACAGCCCCTCAACATATCTTCCAACACTTGGATCACTCGCTCAGATTGACTGTCTGATTGTGGATGAAATGCCGTAGTGAAATCCAATCTGGTGCCTAAAACTTGATGTAGTGCTTTCCAAAACCGAGACGTAAACCTTGGATCCCTGTCTGAAATAATCGAAACCGGTACTCCATGCAATCTCACAATTTCTGCCACATACAACTTTGCTAACCTCTGCGAGAATAGTCAACCCGCACTGAATGAAATGCGCGACTTTGTCAATCGATCCACTATCACCCATACCGAGTCCTTCTTAGTAGGCGTGAGGGAAGCCCACTAACGAAGTCCATGGTGATTCTGTCCCACTTCCATCATGGAATCTTTATCGGTGAAGCAATCCCGACGGAACTTGGTGTTCAGCCTTAACTTGCTGACACGTTAAGCACTTCCCTACAAATTCGATAACTTCCCGTTTAAGACCAGGCCACCAAAACTGTTCCCTTAGATCTCTATACAACTTACTACCTCTAGGATGCATAGCATAGGGGCTACTATGCAATTCCTGAAGAATTCTCCACCTTAACTCCTTATCCTTAGGCATACAGACCTTACCCTTGCAACACAATACTCCATCGCTGCTAACTCCATAATCCTCTAACTCCCCCCTCTGCACCTGCCGCAACTTAGCACTTAAATCATCGTCTGCCAACTGTCCTTCTTTCACCTCATTTAACCACGTCGGCTTAACTTGCAATTCTGCCAGCAAACTTCCATCGTTATACAAGCTTAGATGTGCGAACATCGCTCTCAGATCCGACACTACTTTCTGACTTAGGGCATCTGCCACTACATTCGCCTTGCCCGGATGATATTCTATAGAACAATCGTAGTCTTTCAATAATTCCACCCACCTTCACTGTCTCAGATTCAACTCTTTTTGGGTCAGCAAATACTTAAGGCTCTTGTGGTCTATGTAGATCACTGACCTTTCTCCATATAGATAATGCCTCCATACCTTAAGAGCAAAGACCACCACCGCCAATTCCAAGTCATGCGTCAGATAGTTAACCTCATGTGGCCTTAATTGTCGAGACGCATAAGCGACTACTTTCCCATCTTGCATTAAAACACATCCCAACCCTGTGTGGGAAGCATCACAGTATACCATGAAATCCTTCCCTGCCTCAGGCTGAATCAAGACTGGGGCTTCAGTCAAGACCCTCTTAAGCTTCTCAAAGCTCTCCTGTTGCCTATCTATCCATACGAAAGGTACCTCATTTCTCAATAGCTTCGTCAAAGGTGCGGCTATTGATGAGAACCCTTCACGAACCTTCTGCAGTAGCCTGCCAATCCCAAGAAACTGCGAACCTCTGCCACCGACTTAGGTGGTTTCCAATCTAGCACTGCCTCGATCTTTCTAGGATCAACCCTTATCCCTTCTGCAGACACTACATGCCCTAAGAACGCAACTTCCTTAAGCCAAAATTCACACTTGCTGAATTTGGCATATAGCTTCTTTTCCCTTAACACTTGCAACACTATCCGGAGATGCTCATCATGTTCTTCCTCAGACTTGGAATACACTAGGATGTCGTCGATGAACACAACGACGAACCGGTCCAAGTAGGGTTGAAAAACCCGGTTCATCATATCCATGAACGCAGCTGGGGCATTCGTTAATCCGAACGGCATTACCACGAACTCATAATGCCCGTATCTTGTCCAGAAAGTTGTCTTATGGATATCCACCTCCTTCACCTTAAGCTGATGATATCCCGACCGTAAATCTATCTTTGAAAATACCGCGGCCCCCTTAAGCTGATCGAACAAGTCGTCTATCCTTGGCAACGTGTACTTGTTCTTGATGGTCAACTTATTCAACTGACGATAGTCTATGCACATATGCATAGTTCCGTCCTTCTTCTTCACAAATGTAACTCTGCTCCCCACGGAGACACACTGGGTCGAATAAACCCACGATCAAGCAATTCCTAAATTTGAGCCTTGAGCTCAACCAACTCCTTCGGTGCCATTCTATACGGAGCGATAGATACTGGCGCCGTTCCAGGCAACAAGTCAATTCCGAACTCCACCTCCCTGTCAGGGGGTATTCCAGGTAACTCCTTTGGGAAAACATCCACAAATTCCCTTACTGTTCTAACTCCACTAACTCCCTCTTCTTTTGCATCCAACGCACTAACGAAGGTCAAAAACACCTTGCACTCTTTTCGCACCATCTTATCAGCCTTTAATGCCGAAACTACGTTAGACAAATAGTTTCTTCTTTCTCCTATCATAATTATCTCCTCATCCTCCGGGGTCCTTAACTCCATTCGCTTAGCCGTGCAATCCAACTTAGCCCGATGCTCCACTAGCCAATCCATACCAAGAATGAGATCAAATTCTCTGAAGGGTAGTTCCATCAAGTCGGCAGGGAATACCACTCCCTGAATCTCTAGAGGTACATTGCGAAATATCCTATTCACCACTACAGTTTGACCTAATGGGCTCACTATAGTCATCTCCCTACTAGATAGTTCAGATGCTATGCCTAGCGTTTCGACTACTCTACATGCAACATACGAGTGGGTCGAGCCAACATCAATTAAAGTAAAGTAAGGCTTATCAGCTATAAGGAACATACCGATTATGACGTCTGGTGCGTCTCCATCCTCCCTCCGGCGAACTGCATACACCAGACCCAGTTGTCTTGCCTCCGTATTACTAACACCTCTGCCCGGTGTTCCCCGTCCTCTTCCTGAACCATTACCTCTGCCAATCGGACCACGACCCCGCGGTGGCTGCGGTCCACCTCTACCCGCCTGATTATCACCCTGACCTATTGGTCGGCCCCCGTCTGTTTTCATGGAATAGTCCCTAATCATGTGTTCCTTGGACCCACACTTAAAGCATCCCCATGTCTTCTTCCAACACTCTCCTAGGTGCATCTTCCCACACTGAGTACAAGTACGGTACTGTCCTCCTGTAGCAACCTGCTGACCTCGCGGCCCATAAACTCTCTGTCTCTTTTGAACATTCCTGGATGACCCTGAGGTTCCAAAACCTCTCCTTTGTCTGTCCCTATCCGTATTTTGCCTCACAGATTCCTTAAGCCCTTCGGCTACCTTAGCCTTTTCTACCAACACTGCAAACTCCCGCTCCTGCTGTGGGGCTATCAACAACCTCAGGCCATCCCTCAGTCCGTCCTCAAATCGGACACATCGTTCATGCTCCGTAGCCACGATTCCTCGAGCGTATCGGCTCAACCTTAAGAATTCTGCCTCGTACTCCGCTACGGACTTATTCCCTTGAACCAACCTCAGAAATGCCTTCCTCTGCGCATCAATATAGCTAGTCCCAACATACTTCTTCTGGTACGCCGCCTTAAAATTCTCCCAAGTGAGATCCTTAGCTATAGCACCATCCCGAACTGTGAGCCACCATTGATATGACTCATCGCGAAGTAGCGACACCACTCCTTTCAGTTTCTCCTCACCAGTCAGATCCAACTCGTCCATAATCCGCTCTATCGCCTCCAACCAATACTCAGTCGTATTGGGCGCCACACCGGATACACCACGGAACACCTCAGCTCCATTGGCTCGGAGCCGCTTGGGTATAGATTTCTGAGCTCCCCCACCTCCACCTGCTCCAGCCACCATCTCAAGAACCCGCAGCATCACTGCGCTCATCGCATCATCCCCGTCCTCGATCCTCGATGCTCAACGCCAAGAAATGGTGGTGGTGGTGGTGGTACCTCATTCTCGCACCCTTGACCAGACCCTAACGGGTTCCGACACGCCATTCTGCCTCTACCACGCCCTCGCACATTACGACCACGTCCCCTAGAACTCATGTCTATGATCGCGATTCAATCTGTTTTAAAAAGTTTTATGCATTAGTCTTTGTTCCACTGATTACCCACGAAGAAATTTTATGTAAAGGAGTTGAGTAGTAGTTCTTTCGATCATTACAGGGTTTTCATTTCAAGTCTTCTACCCTAATTCAGAGAAGCAAATCCATTCAATAGTATCTACTACACACATTCATCACTCGAACATTTTCGTCCGATCCAATCCCAGGGGTATTTTTGTAATTTGTCCTATAGGGGTATTTTGGTAATTTTCCAAATCAGGGTATCTTGATATTTTGCAAAATAGGGGTTTTGGTGTTTTTGTAAAGTAGAAGAATGTTTTAGTAAAAATCGAGGGTAGTATGGTAATTTTATAAACCAAGGGTATTTTAGTAATTTTACAAACCAGGGGTATTTGGGTAATTTTGTAAACCAGATTTTCTTTTTAAAATCTGGCATAGTTTTTTTTTTTTTTTTTTACAAATCAAAGGGGTAATTTGGTGATTTTAAAACTAAGGTTTTTATAAAACGGTGTAGCTGGTCCCTTTCGGGTTTTAATTATTAAATTTAGCCCGTGAATAAGTCCTCTTGGTTAGGGTGAACCGTTACTATGCACTAGGTAGGATTCGAGCGAAGAGGAGGTGAGTCACTAGGACTGCTTAAATACCAAGCTCTTCCTGAATCCAATCCTAGACATGCGCACAATGGTTGCCACACCCTAACTCGTCGACTTACTCACAGGTTTGTTTAATTAGGCCTTAAATTTTATGTAATTCTGTGTTGGAGTAAGCTAATCCTAGGGTTCAATAACTTAATATACTAATCTACGTTCCCGTTATACCCACGTACAAATCATACAATAGTTAGGGGTACTTACCTAGTGGACTTCGGGTCGGAGACTTAGGTGCCATGCCAGAGAAACCTGCTCAATTCCAAAAATTTTCACAAAAACTTATTTGGGCTCAATTTTTGAAAACGTTGTGGGCTTTAAACCCAAGGCCGAGAGTTTAAAACTGGGCTCTGATACCAAATTGAAACACCCTAAACCTGACCTACAAGCCCCGACCGTATCTAAATCCCGAAATTGTCACTTGTTTGAGGTATCTGTCGAAATTCCTATAAGCATATGTTAGATCCAATTCTAACATTTAAACACAATAAATGGCCTTCGGCCTATGATCATACTCGCTTACCTTAGACCTAGAAATCCTGAAGGTCTCCTCTCTTGAAGTCGGTTATAATAGGAATCCCGAAATCCCTCTTCAAGATTTCGGCCAAAAAGGATAAAAGGGATTAGAGTCTTGATTTCGGCTAAAAGAAAAGAAAGAAAAGAACGACAGTTGATCCTTACCCTTACTACGTAAATCGATCGCACCTTTTGCTTGAACCTACAGAGATATTCGGCTATGTAGGCTAGTTGTAGATCAATTGGTTTCGCTTTTGGGGTTTAATGAATAATCAGCTATGGTCTAGGAAGAACTCACTTTCGGCTTTTGGAAAATTGTGAAAAGAAGAAGAGAAAGGTTGAGAAACTCGACAATGGTGATAAATGAAGATTCGGCTAGCACAAGGAATATTTCGGCTTTGACAAAATAAAAGGAGAAGAGAAGATTCAACAGAGAAAGAATTTCTACAGAGGAACTATTGAAAAGAAGATAAAACAAATGGCCTCATTCCCCTCCCTTTGGCCGAAAAATACCACACCTAGACCCTCCATTCGGCCAACTCTCTTTCCCCTATCTAATCCCTTCTTTTCTCCTATAATCTCTCTTCTTTACCCATTCAAAAATAATTTGAATAAGCCAATAATTATTCCCTACCTTAGCCAGTATTTTGAATGTACTTGACTTGATCAAATGCTCATCTATCAAGTGTCCCATTGCCGCCCACCACCGCTCATCCTTGCAAAGAAAATAAAACTCCTATTCGCATCCCTTGCTGCTCGAACCTAGGCCCTTTTCTTTGAAACACCCCAAACCCTACCAAACATTACGATCGAATTTGGTTTGCTACAGAGAAAAGATTTTGAAAATCATTTTAAAACCGATTTTGAAATTAATCGAATGCCTTTAAATTTAAATTTTCTTTGTTAAAAACCAAACTTAAGATATTTGCATAGTCGAGTTGTTTACAAATTTCAATGTACCCGATGGTACTTTAAAACATTTTATGCTTAATTTGAGAAAACATGTGCATCCGCTTTAACATCATCAAATAGTTTAAACAAAACATTCAAACACGCAAAGAATAATGAAATCATACTAGGAGGCCTTATTACAAATAAGCAAACATAAACCAAAAGGAAAGATAAATAAAATCCAAAATTCATTTATAAAAAAATCTCCACCGCATGGCCACCTCGAGTCCATCCGCTCTCATCCGCGGTCTACGAATCACTGAAAAATTAAAGGAGAAGGTGAGTCACCAAGAATCAATGTGTAACCCTTCCCAATTTAATGCAATCACATACACAAATTATAACCAATTAACATGCATAAGTTTAAATGCACCCAACCTAACCATCCATACGCCTTTTTCTACCCTTTGTGGTACCAAAAACCACCGGTGGTGCCAAACCACCGGTGACGATAGTCACAAATGTGATACCAAATCACCGGAGATACCAAATCTCTCGTGTCCAAGACACAATTGTGTTACTAAAACACCGTGACCGGTCACAAATAGATGATGGGGCCAACCCATCGTGTGATACCAAATCACCGCGCATAAATCCCATATCTCAAAGTGGGGCCAACCTACACGGTGGAATTAACCACGGGACAAGTCGCTATGAGGTGCCAAACCTCTGGAGGTACCAAACCTCTGGTGACCGTAGTCACGATGTGTTACCAAAACACCGTGTCCGTCGACACGAATATCACCGCTCCCTCCTCTCATCAACCCATAACAATCATTTTTATATGCATGTACCACAAATCATGTTGATAGATTTATTTAACAACATCCAATCGATTTATCATAAGCCATATATCAAATAATACACATACTAAAATGTGTCATGCTTCCCAAAAGCATCAAATAATAATCACATAGTAATAAGAACTTACCCAAATCCTTGTTAATACCATGAAGGTATTTCATCCATGTCTACACAAAACGTTAGGCATAACATAACACTTAGCATATTAAAAGTTATAAGATGTGTATGTATACACACCTTTCACCAACGCAAGAAATAACTCCCGAATCCGATTTACCACTAGATCCTTGTCCTACAATCGGCCAACACTTAAAATATAAACAAAGGCCATTCGGCCATAACACTAAATCAAAGAGTTATCGCTTCAAAATACCAATCTTACCTAAAAGCTTACCCAAGACGATCGATGAATATACGAGGCTTAGAAAGATTGTTTCCACGTCCGTAGAGCCTAAAATAAATCGATTCCTAAATGATTAGAACCTTGCAAACCAATGCCCATAGATTCGGCCTTAGTCCACAAGAAAATAACGTAGAGACAAGAAAAGAATTGAAGGAGAAACGACCAAGAACACTTACCCTTTTCCAAAATCAATTGAAGAAAAACTAAGAGAGTTTCCCCTTGAATATTCGGCCAAATATAATACTAAAAAGAAGGATATGAGAGTTTCATTATGGTGAAATGAACAAGAAAATAGAAATCGAATGGTAATGGATGTTTAAACTATGAGTGAATGAAAAGAAATGGAGTTTGAGATGGTTAAAGATTCGCCAAGAGAGAGGATGGGAGAAAATGTGGTTGAACAAAAGTCAAATGAAGAAAGGAGAGATGTGAGAGAGAGATTTTGCCAACACCTATATTGCCTAAAAGAAATGTGTACTCAATGCCCAAAATCAAATGTTGTTTTGGTTTCAAAAGAGCAAATGAAAGAAAAGGGAAATGGTATGGTTTGGTTCAACAAAAGATGCTAAAATCAAAAGCAAAAGTGCACCAAAATGCACAATACACATTCGCCAAAGAGAGTTTTTGGAGAGGGAAAACAAAAATGCCAAAAAGATGATCAAAGGAGAAATTGGCCAACTATTTCTTTCCCCAAGCTACCTATCAAAATTCGGTCACCCCTAGCCATACATGCCGTCCACATTCATCCACTAAAGGCTTAGGAAACTTTCCAAAACATCCTCCATCCTTCATGCCTTTTGTCCCCTCATCATACCATAACTTCAAGATTCTTATCCCTACTATCAAGCTTTCCTTAATCATATATTCAACTTACCAAAAGAAATAGTCCAACCTATCATAAATAAGTTTGACCGCCCATCAAAGCAAGGATATAAAAATAAACCTTCAAATTGCTAAACATGCTACTCGAACCTCTAACCTCAAGCCAAACTCCATGCGCCATTACCAACTTGCCATGCACTCTTCTTGTGTCACTTATTGCTACTTAAATTAACTTAAGTGCTAAGCTCATTTAATCCTCTTCTTTAAAGAAGCCATACTAAGAATTATTCTACTAAACCGAGCTTACTCAAGACCCCTAATTAAGCCTTATATCATCACGAATAATATCACAGAAATTCAAATACAAGAAAAATAATTCAATCACAAATAACCCCTATTTTGGGATGTTACATTTACACTGCTTGTGGCGTCACTTACTAAGGCTTTAAGTGGCGCCTCCTTGCCACTTTAACAAGCCCATTTTTATGTCTAATTTCCCCTATAAATTTTCTTAAGGCCTATCATGCTTAGTTCCCCCTTTAAGACTTAAAATACAATATTTTCTAAGGCATTCTCCTACATTCTAAAGTTCCCGAAATTTATAAAACACACTCAACATACACATAGACATGCTTCCACATATATTTAAGCAAAAATGCACAACCCCTAAATCCTGAATATTACAAGTAATGAACTTCTTGATCCAAACCGCTTCTTTTGCTGTCTCACTGGCTGCAATATACTTGGCCTCTATTGTAGAATCGGCCATCAGATTTTTGCTTTGAATTTTTCCACTCACAAAGACCACCAAGTTAAGGCAAAACAAAAACCTGATTGCGATCGAGAATCGCCCTTGTCGGTTTGGAAGCCGGCATCGCAGTAACCTTTTACACTTAACTCTTCCCGACCTCCATATATTAGGAACGTATCCTTAGTTCTTCTTAAGTACTTAAGGATATTCTTGATCGTGGGTCTAGTGACCTTCAATGGATCTACTTGGTACCGCCACATACTTAAGGCATATGAGACATCCGGACGGGTACATAACATGGCATACATGATAGATCCAATAGCGGAAGCATATGGAATTTTACTCATGCGTTCTCTCTCTTGTGGAGTTGAAGGACACATTTCCTTCGAGAGTGAAATACCATGTCTCATAGGCCAGGAATCCTCTCTTAGATTCTTCCATATTGAACCTTTTCAGTACCTTGTCTATGTATGTACTTTGGCTTAGACCTAGTAGTCGTCTTAATCTATCTCTATAGATCTTGACTCCTAAGATGTAAGTGGCTTCGCCCAAGTCCTTCATAGAAAAACAACTTCCTAACCAAGTTTTAATAGACTGCAAGGTAGGTATGTCATTTCCCATGATAAGTATGTCACCCACATACAGTACCAAGAATGTGATAGTGCTCCCACTAACTTTCTTGTAAACACATGGTTCATCTTCATTTTTGATAAAACCAAACTCTTTGATTGCATCGTTAAAACAAAGATTCCAACTTTGAGAAGCTTGTTTTAATCCATAAATGGATCTTTGTAGCTTACATATCTTTCTAGCATCCTTTTGATTGACAAAACCTTCAGTTTGTGTCATGTACACATCCTCTTCAGGTTTCTCGTTAAGGAAAGCTATTTTGACATCCATCTGCCAGATTTCATAATCATGAAATGCAGCTATGGAGAGCAAGATCCTGATTGATTTAAACATAGCTACAGGAGAAAAGGTTTCATCATAGTCAACACCATAAATTTTGCGAAAACCTTTAGCGACTAATCGCCCCTTGTATGTTTGTACATTGCCATCCATGTCGGTTTTCTTTTTGAAAACCCACTTGCGCCCTATAGGTTTAACCTCTTTTGGTGGGTCAATCAAAGTCCATACTTGGTTTTCATACATGGAATCTATCTCAGATCTCATGGCCTCAAGCCATTTCTCAGAGTCTGGGCTCGTCACCGCTTCTTGATAAGTCCTAGGCTCATCTTGATCTATAAGAAGAACGTCACCATGCGTTGTAATGAGAAATCCATATCTCTCAGGTGCATGGCATTCTCTTAAAGATCTGTGCGGTGGTTGTGTTTCTACAGCAGTTACTTATTCCTCAATTTCTTGTGAAATTTGATGTTGTTCTATCTCTGGTTCAGTGGTATCTTGTGATTCTCAAATTTCTTCAAGTTCAATCTTTCTCCCACTTCCTTTTCCAAAAATAAATTCTCTCTCTAGGAAGACACCAGTCCGAGCAACAAACATTTTATTCTCAGTGGGATTAAAGAAATAATATCCTTTGGTTTCTTTTGGACACCCCACAAAAATACACCTTTTAGATTTGGGTTCAAGCTTAGTAGACGTCTGACGTTTAACATAAGCTTTGCAACCCCAAATTTTCATAAAAGACATACTGGGACATTTCCCAGTCCACATCTCATATGGCATCTTTTGAACAAATTTAGATGGAACACGATTTAGTGTGAAAGCAGCTGTCTCAAGTGCATGTCCCCAAAAAGAAGTCAGTAGATTAGCATGACTCATCATGGATCGAACCATGTCTAACAGAGTTCGATTTCTTCTCTCAAAAACTCCATTCCATTGAGGAGTACCAGGAGGAGTAAGTTGTGAGACAATCCCACATTCCTTCAAAAGATCATCAAACTCTAGGCTCAAATACTCTCCACCTCGATCAGATCAAAGTGACTTGATAGTTTTGCCTAGTTGATTTTGTACTTCATTTTTGAATTCCTTAAACTTTTTAAGGGACTCAGACTTATGGCGCATGAGATAAACATACCCATATTTACTGAAATCATCAGTGAAAGTAATGAAGTAGTGAAATCCACCTCTGGCCTGTGTATTTATTAGTCCACATACATCAGAATGTATTAGGCCCAATAAATCACTAGCTCGTTCACTTTTACCAGTAAAAAGAGATTTAGTCATTTTTCCCAATAAGCAAGATTCACATACTTCAAATTGTTCAAAAACAAATGAATCCAAGAAACCATCTTTATGGAGTTTGGATAAGCGTTTCTCACTTATGTAGCCCAAACGACAATGCCAAAGATAAGTTTCATTTGAGTCATTTATTTTAGATCTTTTAGTATTTATGTTGTAAATGGGATTCATTTGATCTAAAATATAGAGGCCATTAATCAATTGTGCCGAACCATAGAAAACATTATTGAGATAAAAGGAACAACAATTATTCTTAACAATTATCTCAAAACCAATTTTGTCTAAACAAGAAATTGAAATAATGTTTTTAGTCAAACTAGGCACAAAATAACAATCCTCTAAACATAAATCACGTCCACTAGGAAAAGATAAAGTATATGTTCCCACAGCTAATGCAGTAACTTTTGCTCTATTTCCAACTCGCAGGTCCACATCTCCTCTAGCTAAAGTCCTACTCCTTTGTAGTCCCCGCATGTAAGTACAAATATGATAACCACAACCAAAGATCTAATACCCAAGAAGTAGTAGTTGATAAATTAATATCAATAACATAAATACCAAGCGCACGTTCCGCTTGTTTTGGCCTTCTTGACTTCCTCAAGATAGATAGGGCAGTTCTGCTTCCAATGTCCAGTCACACCATAATGAAAGCAGTTTCCTTCCTTAGACACCCAACCTTTAGGTTTCAGTGTAGCCTTTCCTTTTCCAGGCTTGGGCCTACCTTTGCCCTTGGGCTTTGTCTGAACTTTGGCCTTTCCCTTGCCCTTGTTGTTATGGACTATCAGTATGGGCTTGGGTCCAACCTTTTTCATGTTGCCTTCAGCAGTTAACATACTGAGCAACTGTGGCAGAGTCTTGTCAATTTCATTCATATTGAAATTGAGGACAAACTGGCTGTAGCTATCCGGCAATGATTACAGAATAACATCAGTGGCCAAATCTTGGCTCAATGGAAACCCAAGCTTAGACAGGCTTTCAATATAGCCAATCATCTTAAGGACGTGAGATCCTACTGGGCTTCCTTCAGCCAGCTTACATTGGAATAGGGCCTTAGAGATATGGAACCTCTCTTTCCGTGCTTGCCCCTGATAGAGTTCTTTCAGGTGCTCGATCATATCATAAGCAACCATGTCCTCATGTTGCTTCTGAAGCTCAGGATTCATAGTGGCAAGCATAAGACATACAATGTCTACCATGTCATCGAGATGCTTCTTGTAAGCATCTCTATCAGTCCTCGAGGCATTAGTGGGTGGTTCATTAAGAAGTGGTTGTTCAATGACATATAATTTCCATTCTTGTTTGAGGACAATCCTCAAGTTACGGAACCAGTCAAGAAAGTTCAAACCATTCAATTTGTCCTTCTCAAGGACCGATCGCAATGAGAGTGTATTAGTGTTTGCAGCCATAATATATCTACAACAATAAAATATGCGTGTGAGTAAATTTACCAAGTTTATATCAATCATTAAAAAGACTTTATTAAATGATGTTCCCACTATTTTATTTCAAAATTAACAACCCTCATATATTAATTTCGGAAAGACTTTCTCAAAAGTATTTTGAGTGGGTTAAGGATCCATATTTCACCTCCTCTTAAGTCAGCTTTGGCTTTACTCTCAAGACTATGGTTATTTAGGTAAGCAACATTTGAAAATTACATCATATGTAACTCCTAATTATAACAGCTCGATTTAGGGGCTAGTCAGAACAGTGATCTCGGAATCACTAATTCGAGGTTAGATAAAATTATTTTTATGTTATGTTATCTGTTATAACATGTTTATAAGGATGCATGAAAATTTTGGTGCCTTAATTTTTAGCGAATTCTAGCTAAATTGTGAAAAAAGAACTAAATCGCATAAAGTGCGAAAGTTCTATTGTATTTGCTAGACGTGCCAAATAGCTATTGATTATTAATTGGAGGTCCCAGTTGTGCAATTTGGCCTTATTTAAGTGAGTTGGCCGGCCATAATAATACATAGGGGACAAGAGCATTTTTTATGATAGAAAGTTGGTGATATTAATTGGAAAATTGAATAAAATAAGATGATATAAGCTAAAGTTATCATCTTTTCATTTAGTCTTCTTCTCCAACCAAAAATATCAACCATGAGAGGGATTTGAAAGCTTGAAATTTCAGCAGCTCATTTTCTCTTCAAGTAAGTCACTTTGATGGTTATTTTTGATGATTTTTGTATTTTTGGAGTCCTCAAAGCTTAAGCTAGCTATTGGGAGGACTAGTTTGCAATATGGGTGAAAGTATAGGGACTTACCATGCTAGAGTTCATGTTGTTTAATGAGTTTTTATGGGAGAAAATGAATGATAGGATGATGAGAAACAACTTTTGTGAAAGGTGTTGCCATGAAAACACCTAATTGGGACTAAAATGCAAAAGTTGTAATTTGTTCATTAAGGCATGAAATAGATGGAATTGTGGATTGTTGTACGAGGATTAAATGTTCAGCTAGGCTTACTTAATAAGAAATTGACATGAAAATTTATTTACGAGCCTAGGGGCAAAATTATAATTTTGCCAAAGTATAGGGGCAAAATAGTCATTTTTGCCTAAAGTGTAGATTATGGTGCATTATGATTCATAAGTGATTAAATCAGTAAATTCCATTGTTCTAGATCAAAGAAAACGAGTTTTGGACCTAGAACGGGTGAAAAGAGAGATGTGGGCAAAATGGTCCCTTTCGGCCCTTTCGACATCGAGGTAAGTTCATGTGCGAATGTTGCAATTACGTATGAGTTAATTTAATGTTCAAATGTTGTATGGAAATTTAATGTTCAAATTTTGTATGGAATGTATATTTACTCTATGAATGTATGAAATATCTTTGATGAGAGGTCAAAAGAATTGAATCTAAGAGTAATGGGAAATGTATGTAGAATGATATGATGATAGTTAAAGTCTCGTGTAAGACCATATTGGAATATGGCCTCGATGTAAGAATTTGTATAAGACCATGTCAGCGACATGGCATCGATATGTTAATGCAAGTAAGACCCTATTGGGGTATATATTCTATGTGACATTATGAGTATGAGACTCAAGAGAATTATTTAATAACTTCAGTGATTCAACGTATATGTTGAAAGAAAGAAAGTACGTGGTTGTACCACTGAAAAAGCACAAGTGTGTGTGTGCTAGAATTGAATTGATATGAATTCAGTGTATGATGAACCCTTAGTGGGTTATGTGTATTCAATATACCTTAGTTGTATGAGATAGATTCATTAATGCATTATGTGAATGCAAACGAGTATCATAGAAAGTTAAGTAAGAATAGAAGTATGTGAGGATGTTCTCGAATGAACATTTGAAATAGAGATATACATGAGGATTATTATCCATGAATGTAAAATAACGGCGAGCTATGTGCAATATTACCTTATTGATGGTAATGATGGGCTGTGTGCGATATCATCAATTATATTATTATCGGTGGGCTATGTGCGATACCACCCTATTAGAGATTCAATGGTGAGCTAAGTACGAAACCACCGCAATATTAGTAGCATGAGCGGCTTATTGGAAATGCTTGATGTGTTGTTTTATATGATCATGTGGTGATCAGTGAAGGAAGGTATGCTAATTGAACGAGTAATTGGCTTGTGACATGGTAAGAATGTGGTAAGAGATTGAATGAGTAAGTTTCAAGAAAAGTTGAGCAAGTAACCATGAGTTTATGAGAGACACTATTCATGATACTTTGTAATTATGTATATTCAATGAATATCAATATTTGACACATTATGCAGATGAGCTTACTAAGCATTATTGCTTACTCCTTTACTTTTCTCATCTCTTATAGGTTATATTAACTAGCTCCAGTTGGAGACCGCCGGAGATGTTTTCACACTATCTAGCAGACTCTTGGTATGAGGTATCAAGTCCTTAGAAGTCATGGCATGTATAGGGGTAGTACTTGAGGTTGATTAAGTCATTGATAATGTGCCAAATTGTATTGGCCTAAGAGAATCTAAGTTGGTTGTATTTGTATTGGGAGTAGTTTTCCCTAGTGTATGGGATAAAGACTTTATCTCTTTAATGATTAAATGTGTTAATTCATGTGTTTTAATTGATGATTTGAGAATGTTTTGAAGTAGTATATGAATGTATGCAAACGGGAGTGGTAAAAGGCTTGGTAAGATAGCCTCTAAGTGCCCACACTGATAGACACACGGGCGTGTGTCTAGGCCGTGTGTCTCCTGCACCTTAGCATCTTAAGTCAGATTAGACCACGGGCTGGTCACACAGCCGTTTGTTCAGGCCGGGTGATACACACGGTTGGTACATGGGCGTGTGCCAAGGCCGTGTGAAGTCTGCACTTGACACTTAGAAATTTAATTGTCACACGGCTGACGCACACGGGCATTGTACAGACCGTGTGGATAAGTCAGAATGCCAAGGTTTGGCATATGGGCCAGGGCCACGGGCGTGTCCAGGTCGTGTGGATTTAGTCAGTGTCGACCACGGGTGAAAGGCACGGGCATGTCTTAAGGGCACACGGGCGTGTCCCTATACCAACACGGGCGTGTGGCCCCTGTTTTAAAGAAAAGTTTCTTTTGGCTTGTAAAAGTTTTCGGATGCAAGTTTAAGGCCTCGTAGGCCCACGATATGAATGATTTGACTAAGAAAGAGAATTTTTTAATTCGAAACAAAATTTTGTAGCCCGTAAGTACATGTTTATGGAAGTTCAAGCATAGTAATGTCTCGTATCCGATTTTAGCCTCGGAATCGGGTATGTGGTGTTACATTTAGTGGTATCAGAGCTATGATTTAGTCGGTTCTAGGACTAACCTAGCGTGAGTAAGAGTCTAGCTATACATGCCGTATGTGGACCGTGATAGTGTGATGTCTCCCGGCTCTAACAAAATTGTTTTGTTAAGACAGTGATGATTCCCAACCGAGCTAATTTCAGTAAGTTTATAAGATTTTCAAGCTTCATGGATATTTCATTGAATTGCTTGTGATGTTGTTATATGCACATTATTTTCATGAAAATGTTTAATGATTTATTAAACAAAGAAGTTACTAAGAGCATGTATATGAAAGTCCCGATTGAAAATGAATTACTTAGGATACTCAATCTGCCACATGAGACAATAAAGTCCGTATAAGACCATGTCAAGACATGGCATCGGTAATCAAGCAAGTTATCATGTAAGACCAAGACAAGTCTTGGTATTGAAGAGTTACTATGAGATGAAGACCCATATAAGCCCAAGCCAAGGCATGGCATTGGCGAGTCTCTAAGCAAAGATGTCATGTAAGTCCAAGACAAGTCTTGGCATTAAAAAACTATCAAGAGATAGAGATCCCATGTAAGTCCAAGCCAAGGCATGGCATTGGTGAGTAACAAGGAAGATTTCATGTAAGTCCAAGCCAAGGCTCGGCATTGACCAGTTCATGAGTAAAGTTACCAATAAGACCATGTCAAGACATGGCAATGGTAAGTTCCCAAGGGAACCCACAAGCAAGGCTTCGTGTAAGTCCATGTCAAGACATGACATCGATACCAAGTAAGAGATCCCATGTAAGACTATATCAAGGATATAGCATTGGCATCAAGATACATGTGAAATGAGATTCAGTATCCTCAGTCATTCATAGTAATTCATCGGGCAAAAGAATAAAGCTTAAATGAGATAGCAAGAAAGTTAGTAGTAAAGTTGATATTATGTCATGCTAGTGAAGGCTGACTAACAAGTATAATTCATGTTATGAATGATGATGTTGAGATTATGCTTGTTATAGTAAAGTATACTTGATCTATGTGATCAAGTGTTACAGTACCTTGTTTACCTTACAAACATGAGACTAGTAAGTACCATGATGTATGTGAGAAGCGATGAAGAGTAAGTAAGCATTTGAGATTTGTGATGCCATTGTTTATGATAAATATGTCCACATGGTTAAATCTCACGTGTGATCATAAAGTAGAGAAGGTATAATGTTTCGTCTTATGACCCTGTTACAAAGTCACACATATTATAGTGTGAGAGTTAAAACTGAAAAGTTTGACTAGGTAGAATGCAGGAGATGATAACGGTCGTTCAATGATAAAATGATGAATAAGACCATGGTTGGACCATGGCGGTATAGGTGATCTCATATAAGACCATGTCTGGGGCATGGCATTGGCATCGATACCTGATCCCGTGTAAGACCATATCAGGGATATGGCTTCGATATGAGATCGTGTAAGACCATATCTGGGATATGGCGTCGATATCGATATAAGATTTCGTGTAAGACCATATCTGGGATATGGCATCGGCATCTATATGAGTTTCCATGTAAGACCGTATCTGGGATATGGCATTGGTATTGATATGAGATTTCGTGTAAGGCCATAGCGAGGCTATGGCATCGTGATGACATGTAAAGTAATAGTTGGGCTATGATGTTGTGATACGAGTAAGACCGTAGTTGGAGTATGGCAATCAAGTAAACGATGTACTCAAACCCGTAAGACATTCTCTAACTTGATAAGCAATGATAAGAGAAATTAGAGCTTAATGTTGAGTACTTAAGTAGACATTAAGGTGGAACTTGAGTAAGTGAAGTCATTGTTCGAAATTATGGGTGATAGAAACCATTGTAACATGAGTAAGTATGAAAACTTGCTTGGAGCGAGTTGTGTGACTACGATGATATTTCGTTAATTAGGGATGTTAAATCACATGTATGTAGTCACGAGAATCAAGTTAGGGCTTTACGACTTCACCCCTTACCAATCATTAAATCGTGATGAGATGTTATGAGAGTCAAATTGAATAAGTTTGCATGTGATTAATGCAAAAAAAAAATTATGTTAGCATAGTTGAGAATGCTTTGTATCCCGCTGATACATGATACTCTACTAAATAGAGTAATTGTTGTGGAACGTGAGGTTGAAGTCCTAGGGGACTATAATGAATATGATAATGCTATCATCAAAATATGAGATAGATAAGGTCCCGTATAAGACCACGTCCAGGACATGGCCTCGGCACCAAATTGAGATCCCGTATAAGACCTTATCCGGGATATGGCATTGGCATTTAGAGGTGACTCCATATAAGACCACCTCAGGAATGTGGCATTGGTTTCGTACCTACATGAATGATGATGAATATGCGTCTTTGATTATCCCTAGTGACCAATGGGACAGATAGACGAGTCTAGAGGTAGAAATGAGAATGGTACTAAAGTCATGTGAAAGAGTGAAAACATGTACTCGTGAATGAATCACGAAGAAACGATTACGATATATGACACAGAACGTGTTATATAAGGGCAAGTATGAGTAAGTTGGCTAGAAGCCTATGGTTTGTGCATGGTTAGTTAATGCCATGTATGAGATTATAATGATCTCCTTTAGTATTATGTACTAATACATGTTTCCTTTCAGGGATGATGTGGTCGTTCTTTTCATGAAATTTCCGATTGTGTGAGAACGTTAACTGACGGAAAAAGTAGACTAAACGGTTGTCGATTTAGTTAATTGAAATCGACATTCCCCTATCTCCTCGTAACCTTAATGGGGTACCTTGAGGAGGAAGTTGGTGATGACTCTAGTATAAGAAATGAAATCACAAGTTTCACGTCGTATGATGAGTTTTCGAATAAGATGGATAGAGTTAATGAATTCGATTGAGATGTCCATGCTATCGTGAGATATGACGATAGTAAAGGTTTTAGATTAGCATAACAATAGAAACTCAGATGAGAGTGTGCTTAAAATATGCTCTCAGTATGGAGAAAAGAGTAGATTATTGTATTGAGATATGATTCAAATTCTGTGTATACGTGTGTAGGGAGCATGATACAAGGGTATGCTCATCGAAATGTTCAAACCGTGATAGTTGAGTCGAAAGCTATTGAAAGAACTATTTATTTGAAAGTTCTAGTACTGAGGTCAGTCTGAATCGAGAGAAAGAGTTGACAGGTTGGTGATCTAGAGACGATCACTTTTGTGTCTGTGTTGTGAGTTAGATATTATGTATTGATCCATGGGAAGATCGATGTGTATTTTCTGAATTTTAATGAATGAGAGTATCATATGCTACAGAAGATTTTGAAAATGAAATAGTGGAAATGACTAGAGCGAGTTTTCTTTTTAGAACAAAAGGGTTCAGAAGTGAGATAGTAAATGGTATTTTAAATAAGCTCTGAATGAGTTTATTTAAGGTGATAAAATTCAAGTTGGATAAGATTTCCATTGTTGATGTTTCCTTGAGATAGAATTTGAATAATGATGAATCCAGAACTTATGCAGAAGTTTTAGTATGAGATTTAGTAGTAGCATATCTACTAATGCAAGAATAAGGAAGTACGGTTATGAGCATAAATGTTTTGACAATAGAGTACATTTCACGATATGATTGAGTTTATGGTCAGAAGTAGTTGACCACTAAAAGCTGAGTTTTTAACGCGTACAAGTCAAGAGTATTAAAGTCGGTGAATGCTTTAATGAGGAAGTTAGATGAAACCTTATAGATTTCGAATTTCGTTTGACATAATTCCCAAGAGGGGGGATGTCATTCGAATATGTCATTCGAATTGTAGTGAATCAACCAGTAAAGACTCGAATGATCATTTGGTCATGTACAGAGTTCCAAATTGGTGGATTACTGGGTATAGTATATACCCTAGAGGAAGAATAACCTAGGTCTCAAGCTACGCTTCGACCTTGTGTATCACAGCTTAAGAGTTATTGGCAAGAGAAACTTGAGGATAAGTGGATTTGCGATTTTGAAGAGTAGATGGAAACATTTTAAGAATGTTGGTAGCAAATCCTCCTGATAAGATTTTTGGGGACGAAAATCCCTAAGGGGGGAGAATTGTAGCAGCCCGATTTAGGGGCTAGTCAGAACAGTGATCTCGGAATCACTAATTTGAGGTTAGATAAAATTATTTTTATGTTATGTTATGTGTTATAACATGTTTATAAGGATGCATGAAAATTTTGGTGCCTTAATTTTAGCGAATTCTAGCTAAATTGTGAAAAAGGACTAAATCACATAAAGTGCGAAAGTTCTATTTTATTTGATAGAGGTGCCAAATAGCTATGGATTATTAATTGGAGGTCCCAATTGTGCAATTTGGCCTTATTTAAGTGAGTTGGCCGGCCATAATAATACATAGGGGACAAGAGCATTTATTATGATAGAAAGTTGGTGATATTAATTGGAAAATTGAATAAAATAAGATGATATAAGCTAAAGTTATCATCTTTTTATTTAGTTTTCTTTTCCAACTGAAAATATCAACCATGAGAGGGCTTTGAAAGCTTGAAATTTCAGCAGCTCATTTTCTCTTCAAGTAAGTCACTTTGATGGTTATTTTTGATGATTTTTGTATTTTTGGAGTCCTTAAAGCTTAAGCTAGCTATTGGAAGGACTAGTTTGCAATATGGGTGAAAGTCTAGGGACTTACCATGCTAGAGTTCATGTTGTTTAATGAGTTTTTATGGGAGAAAATGAATGATAGGATGATGAGAAACAACCTTTGTGACAGGTGTTGCCATGAAAACACCTAATTGGGACTAAAATGCAAAAGTTGTAATTTGCTCATTAAGGCATGAAATAGATGGAATTGTGGATAGTTGTAAGAGGATTAAATGTTCAGCTAGGCTTTCTTAATAAGAAATTGACATGAAAATTTATTTACGAGCCTAGGGGCAAAATCATAATTTTGCCAAAGTGTAGGGGCAAAATAGTCATTTTTGCCTAAAGTGTAGATTATGGTGCATTATGATTCATAAGTGATTAAATCAGTAAACTCCATTGTTCTAGATCAAAGAAAATGATTTTTGGACCTAGAATGGGTGAAAAGAGAAATGTGGGCAAAAAGGTCCCTTTCGGCCCTCTCGGCATCGAGGTAAGTTCATGTGCGAATGTTGCAATTACGTATGAGTTAATTTAATGCTCCAATGTTGTATGGAATGTATATTTACTCTATGAATGTATGAAATATCTTTGATGAGAGGTCAAAACAATTGAATCTAAGAGTAATGGGAAATGTATATAGAATGATATGATGATAGTTAAAGTCTCGTGTAAGACCATATTGGAATATGGCCTTGATGTAAGAATTTGTATAAGACCATGTCAGGGACATGGCATCGATATGTTAATGCAAGTAAGACCCTGTTGGGGTATATATTCTATGTGACATTATGAGTATGAGACTCAAGAGAATTATTTAATAACTTGAGTGATTCAACGTATATGTTGAAAGAAAGAAAGTACGTGGTTGTACCACGAAAAAAGCACAAGTGTGTGTGCTAGAATTGAATTGATATGAATTCAGTGTATGATGAACCCTTAGTGGGTTATGTGTATTCAATACACCTTAGTTGTATGAGATAGATTCCTTAATGCATTATGTGAATGCAAAGGAGTATCGTAGAAAGTTAAGTATGAATAGAAGTATGTGAGGATGTTCTCGAATGAACATTTGAAATAGAGATATACATGAGGATTATTATCCATGAATGTAAAATAACGGTGAGCTATGTGCAATATTACCTTATTGATGGTAAGGATAGGTTGTGTGCGATATCATCAATTATATTATTATCGGTGGGCTATGTGCGATACCACCCTATTAGAGATTCAATGGTGAGCTAAGTACGAAACCACCGCAATATTAGTAGCATGAGCGGCTTATTGGAAATGCTTGATGTGTTGTTTTATATGATCATGTGGTGATCAGTGAAGGAAGGTATGCTAATTGAACGAGTAATTGGCTTGTGACATGGTAGGAATGTGGTAAGAGATTGAATGAGTAAGTTTCAAGAATAGTTGAGCAAGTAACCATTAGTTTGTGAGAGACACTCCTCATGATACTTTGTAATTATGTATATTCAATGAATATCAATATTTGATACATTATGCAGATGAGCTTACTAAGCATTATTGCTTACTCCTTTACTTTTCTCATCTCTTATAGGTTATATTAACTAGCTCGGGTTGGAGACCGCCGGAGATGTTTTCACACTATCTAGCAGACTCTTGGTATGAGGTATCAAGTCCTTAGAAGTCATGGCATGTATAGGGGTAGTACTTGAGGTTGATTAAGTCATTGATAATGTGCCAAATTGTATTGGCCTAAGAGAATCTAAGTTTGTTGTATTTGTATTGGGAGTAGTTTTCCCTAGTGTATGGGATAAAGACTTTATCTCTTTAATGATTAAATGTGTGAATTCATATGTTTTAATTGATGATTTGAGAATGTTTTGAAGTAGTATATGAATGTATGCAAACGTGAGTGGTAAAAGGCTTGGTAAGATAGCCTCTAAGTGCCCACACGGATAGACACACGGGCGTGTGTCTAGGCCGTGTGTCTCCTCCACCTTAGTATCTTAAGTCAGATTAGACCACGGGCTGGTCACATGGCCGTTTGTTCAGGCCGTGTGATACACACGGTTGGTACATGGGCGTGTGCCAAGGCCGTGTGAAGTCCGCACTTGACACTTAGAAATTTAATTGTCACACGGTGGACGCACACGGCGTGTGTACGCACTGCCGTGTGGATAAGTCAGAATGCCAAGGTTTTGCACACGGGCAAGGGCCACGGGCGTGTCCAGGCCGTGTGGATTTAGTCAGTGTCGACCATGGGTTGAATTCACGGGCATGTCTTAAGGGCACACGGGCGTGTCCCTATACCAACACGGGCGTGTGGCCCCTGTTTTAAAGAAAAGTTTCTTTTGGCTTGTAAAAGTTTCCGGACGCAAGTTTAAGGCCTCGTAGGCCCACGATATGAATGATTTGACTAAGAAAGAGAAGTTTTTAATTCAGAACAAAATTTTGTAGCCCGTAAGTACATGTTTAAGGAAGTTCAAGCATAGTAATGTCTCGTATCTGGTCTTAGCCTCGGAATCGGGTATAGGGTGTTACACTAATATTTAGTGAACAACTCTTGTTCTAATCATCTTATGATTTATCCAATTTACTTGCCTCTAGGTTTCTAATCCTATTAGAGTAACCTAGTTAAGTCATTAACCAAATTTTTTTTAACCAACGAATATCACTTGTTTATTGCTCGTGTTTAACCAAGATAAATACTAGTACTTCACTTTGGCAGAACCTACATAGTATTGATTGAGGCCTTAACGAGGGTAAAATTTGAAGGCCATGTTGACTTAATATTTTAATAGAGGGATTTTATTAAGGTTGTTGCATCTCACCAATTATGGTCTACTTTAGTCCATTTAGTCTTTTAATTGATCTCATCAATTAATAGGGTTTATTATTAACAAAATTTAATATATTTAAAAATGGCATGCTTTAGACATCCATAGCATCTCATACATGAATAAATAAAGCAATAAATAAATGTAATAGTTATAGCCCATAAACTAAGGTGGTTCAACCCAAGCCAATGGGAGAACCAAAAGGAAACCTAAAGGTGTAAGCCGTTTCACAAGCTATCGGTCCACAATAGTTGTCCCATCTTCCTTCTCGTCTAGCCCACAGCAACTCTTGCAAATTACAATATGCAGAAACTCATTTTACATACTAGGGAGTAAGATGAGAAGAGAAATACAAGATAATATTAGTAAGGCACGACACGCAGGCCGTATTTATAAAAAAAATACAACCTTTTATGAAATGGGTCATCGGGCTATAACTATGCATTTCAAACACCGTGCATGTCAAAAATAGCATACATAATTCAATGTTTAGCTAAGCTGACTCATAAAATATCCTTTCAACCTTTTGTGGCCCACAAAATTTTTTTTATTAACAAAACATACTGTAAGAAGATGGGTCTTAGGCGGTCGGAGGAAGCGGGCTGAGCGTGGGTGTGGGCGGAGCCATGCGGTATGGACTGTGTGCGGGGCGAGAGCCCGCAGCAGACGAACCGCATACCCCATTCAAATGAAACCTCACGATTTGATAACTTTTATCAACAGAATCGTGTTTTCAGGATTTTAATCCTTGAGGTTTCATATTGGAACAACCCTTGTTCCACTAGCCAGTTAATAGTAATATCATAAAACCGAATAGGCCGTAACACCATGATTAACATTTAATCAATTATCAAAAGGAACAGTTATCAGGTTATGCTTAAAAGATCTAAACAGTCAAAAACGTAATAAAATTAAAGCATGCATCTCATACAGTTGCATACCCAAGTATTTAAACCCGAGTCCGTATCACACAAGTGGCTCTGATACCACTGTTGGATTGTTAGTACCCCCATGGCACAGAAAAAAATATTTTCAGTGATCCAAACCATGGATCCATGTGCGAGGAACGAATCGGGGTGAAATAATGGTTTCGAAATTACCGAAACTTCAATCTAAGTAGACATCGATGCCATGGCAACAAGAATTCTGAGCTACTATCGAACCAAGCCGCAACCTTTTATGATTTCGACCTCTACGTAATTGATAAACCATAAAAGCAACATATTTTAATCCCACATTCAGCGTACTTTTGGATGATTTAATCCCTTGAATTGTGGAATTTGATGCTCCTAATCCTTTAATTTCATGTTTTATACTTAGGAGAGCATTGGAGGATGAAAAGAATGAGAAACGGGCCGAAAACGGAGAAAATGGGCCAAAGTGAGAAATCAACACGGCCTGGAGTTCACCACACGGTCGTGCCACTTTAGCAGACTCGAACACGACTTTGGGCTCGATTCACACGGGCGTTTCACACGGGCGTGTCCCTACCGTGGCCAAGATGAGTTTCATTCGGATTAGGATACTTGTGGGCCAAGTAAGGCATCCCGAAAGCCTATATAAACACCCTAGAGGGCAACCTAATGGGGGAGTTCGATAGAAGCCTTCTGTCAGGGCTTTTGACGAGGAGGAAGCCGAGAGGGTCGAACACAGGGAATTACTCAGAGATGCCAGGGCTGATTCATCCCGAGGCCGGAATCACACTCAAGACGGAAGATCTTCCCTTCAATTTACTTTAGGGGGTTTTAGGGTTTTTCTTATGTTTTGTTATTTACTTTCCTCTGAGATGTATTCTTTATTAAACATGAACTAAACCCCTCAAATACCTGAGGGGGATGAAACCTAAGACGGATCTTGTTATTGTTTTCTGAACTATATGATAAATACTTGATTTGTTCTTAATTATGTGTTCTTAATTCTTGTTTTAATAATTCAGGATATTGATTCAAGTATTGATGTGCTTAGGCAGTGGAGCAAAAGACCCTGTTTAAGAGTAGATCTAGCATAGTTAAGTGGAGTTGATCGCAACCCTAGAGATAGGATGACGAAAATCTATCGGATTAGGGTCAAACCTAATATGGGAGTCCATAGATCGAGTTAATGCAACCCTAGGGGTTTTAATTAGAAAGAGATTTCAATTAATCAACCTAGGGTTAGACATTAGTAGCCTCGAAAGAGGTATTAATATAAATTAGGGAATCCTACAGATCAAGTCAAGTGAATAAATCGTCTGGTTCAGAGTTAAATAACAAGTGAAGTCTAGGTGGATTCTTCCTTGGGTATTGTCTTAATCAACTGGTTTTTCCCACAAGTATTTTCCCAATTCACTCTCTATGTCTTAGCATCCTTAGTTAGTAATTAGTTAATTAAACATTGATTCCCTTAATACTTAGGCTAAATAATTAAAAAATAGTAACTACTAGTACTCTTGGTCCTTGAGGATACGATATTTCCGGTCTTGCCAAAGCTATACTACCGAACGATAGGTGTGCTTGCCTTATTCGTTGTCATATCTAGTTTGGACACGATCAAGTTTTTGGAACCGTTGCCGGGGACGAAGATATTAGGAATGCTAAATTTTTATTACTTTAGCCATTTTTATATTTTTATTTTTAACTTTGCTAATTTTTCTCTTATTTGTTTCTGATAGGTATCTCTAGTTTATGACTAGGAGAAACCCATCAGGACCCTTGATTTTTAACAATGAAATAGAACATATCGCTCAAACTGAAGAGATGTCACTGAATAATTATCAGTGGCAAGTCATGAGGACAAAGCCTAATAAAGCAGCCGGTGTTTTCAACCTAGACGCGGTCACCATGTTATCTAACCAGGTAGAGCTTTTAAATAAAAGAATTGATGGTTTGTATGGTTCTACACAGGTACACCCAATAACGCAATGTGACTCAAATCTAGGAGGGATGAGCAATACAGAATATCCACTTTACAACTCGAGCGCTGAAAACGAACAAGTTCACTATATGGGTAATAATCCTCGACCTCAACATAATCCTTATAGTAACACTTACAATGCAGGTTGGAGGAATCATCCCAATTTCTCATGGGGAGGTCAAGGAAATCCAGGAAATCAAAGACCACCACCCCCTCCGGGATTTCAACAACAACCTTACCAACAGGAAAAGAAACCAAACCTTGAGGAGATATTGGAAAAATTCATCTCGGTGTCAGAGACTCATTCCCAAAATACCGAAACGGTATTGAAAACTCAATAAGAATCGATTCAAAGGATTGAGAATCAAATTGGACAATTAGTCAAGATAGTTTCCGAAAGGCAACCATGTAACTTACATAGTAACTCCAACCCAAAAGAACGTGTGAAGGCAGTTACACTAAGGAGTGGAAAGGGGTTGGTTGAAGCTGAAAAGAAGATGCCACGAGAAATTAATAAGGAAAAAGGTGAGGAAGTAAACGAGAATGTAATACCGGAACCTAAAGAGTATAACCCACCGATCCCATATCCAACAAATTTGAAGAAAGACCGTATGGACGCACAATTCGGTAAGTTTCTCGAACTCTTTAAACAATTACATATTAACGTACCTTTCGTTAGAGCTATTTCGCAGATGCCTACATACGCAAAATTCTTAAAAGAGCTTTTAACAAAAAAAGGAAGTTTGAAGAGCTATCAACAGTGGAACTTAATGAGGAGTGCTCAGCTATTCTCCAAAATAAGCTACCAACAAAATTGAAAGATCCAAGGAGTTTTACTATTCCTTGTTTAATTGGCAGTTTAAATGTTAACCATGCTTTGGCTGATTTAGGGGCAAGTATTAGTGTCATGCCCTGTAATATGCTCCTCAAACAACCATTATGCAAATAATAGGTAAGTCTAGCTCAAGACTTTAAACGAGCACTTCTCGGGAGGCAACCCGAGCACTAACCCCATTCATTTTCATATTTTCAATTTTTAGCACCTAACTAAAAACTAACCAAATTTTTAGGCGCAGGTTTCCCTACCCACACGGCCTTGCACACGGGCGTGGCCGTGGCCGTGTGGAAACAGGACAAAACTTATCCAAAAACACGGGCTGTGATAAAACGCCACGGGTGTGCGATTCGGCCGTGGTCAAAATCAAGAATTCTACACGAGCGTGCGACACGCCTGTAGGACCTTTGAGTCCATTTATTTTTTCTTTTTCTCTTATTTTCATTTTTTAATTTCTTTTCTTTTATCTTTCTCGTCTTTAATTTATATTATTACATTTTCATTTCTTTAATTTAGGTTCAAGGGGCTGTTAACGAACCACCACACCACCATCGGAGTATCTTCCCCACCCTCACCTCTCTCCAACTTTACCTGTAACAGCCGATTTCGGCCCTAATCGGAACAGTGGTTTCAGGACCACGAATCTGAGTCAAAAAAATATTTTAATATTATTTTTCATGTTAATTATATATTATTGAGCATGTGTTAAAGTTTCGTAAGATAATTTGTCTGATTGAGTGTTTAATTTTAGAAAAAGGACTAAATCGCATAAGTGGTAAAAGTAGTATTTTGTTTGATTGAGTGGTTAAATTGATGTGTTTTTATGAAGAGAAGGCCTTATGTTGTAAATTATCCTTTTTGTGAGTATAGTGGACGGCATTATGTAAGTTAAATAGTATATTATTGTAACACCCCAAACCCAGCCCATGCGATATGACCGGATCTAACATGTCACATGAAGAAAACGTATAAAGAATTTGTGATTCTTACTAAAGTAGGCATTATTTGGTCATAGTTAAGAAAACAAGTTTGATTAGAAATATTCGATAAAAATACTACTAATCTAGAGAGGTTGATTGAAGAATCAATATTCAAATTAGTGATCTTTTAGAAACCGTGACATTTGAAAATATTGTTGATAATTCGAAGGAAAATACAAGTTAAATTATTCGTACATATTTGTTATGAAATCCGTTTGCTGATAAATTTTAAGAAAAACCGCTGTTTATGATCTCAGAAAATCCCCGTTTAAAACAATTCATAGAAGATAATAAGTACGTCAAACATAAAAATAAATAAAAATCCTGAGAGCCTTATTACAACTTTAAACCCAAAATAGTAAAACTAACGAAATAAAGCGGAAAAGAAATTTACTAAAGTTTGAAAATATCATTCCAAAAGAATGGCCTCCACCGAGTCATCCATGGTCCCAAGTCCTCAAATCGAAAGCATCACCTGCAAGGATTTAGAAAAAGAAAGGGGGTGAGTTTCAAGAACTCAGTGTATAATCCCCTTACCGTCATCCACTAGGCCTGAACCCGCATAGCATAATCTTGGGCCTAAGCCCATTTACATAGTAATAAATAAGTGAAATGAATGTAACCCAACCTATCCATCCATCACACCCGCGACCAGCCAATCACACCTGTGGGGATCAAGTCAACCCACCCCGCCGCTCACACCAATTTGCAGTCGAGCTGCTTTTTGTATAATATTTTATGGTCAAGCCATCGAAATCATAATTAAGCACAATAATAAACGAATTGTGGCTATGCCACCAGGCTACACTGCTCTCCATACAATTTTTCCCAACCCATGCAATATGTAAAGATGTAACATAATAAAAATATATCCACATATATAACAACCATTAATCTAATGAAATATTTCGGTGAATCGGTCCATTAAAGCACTTTGGTAATTCGACCCACTAAGGCATTCTAGCGAATCGGCCCGTTAGTGCATTTTGGTAAATCGGCCCATAGGGGCATTTTCGTAAAAACGGCCCATTAGAGCTTTTTAGTAATTCGGCCCATAAGGGCATTTTGGTAATTTTACAAATTAATATCGATTTTGACAGATCTTAGAATTAACGTTGTTTAAGCAAGTTACTCGATTCATGCCATATTACGGTTATTAGATTCGTAAGCAACATCGATCTATTTTTCCAACATGATGGTGAATCACAGATTTACAGGATTTCGGTGTGAGATTACACACCTGATTACGGTAAGGACTAAACCTTCTTGATCGTCAGCACCTATGACACCATAACACTCGATTAACTAACAAAAATAGTGTCTTAATCCAAATCTAAATCAAACGATCTAAAGAAATGCTTACCCTTAGTATCGTGAACGACCACGATTTGCCTACTCTCACCAGAAGATGGTCCACAACCTGGTGGAAAATCCCGAACTGCCGATACCGCCCTACGTTTGAACTTGGGAGTAGAGATTGCAAGTCCACTCCCTTTTTGCCCTCCTATCAATTTTCCCTTAATAACTCTACCACTTGCCTCCATTGACAGAGTCTCGATCAGAATAATACTACGATGAGAGAAAGTAGTTGTTTAAGGAGAGGATTTCGGCTTACCACTACTTTCGAAGGGTCAACGAGTAGAGAAGAACGAGTGATTTAGTCCCTAAAATAATCGATTAGTCATAACCTTCGATCCGATTTGCAAAATAACCGAGTAGAGAGATATCGAATGAACCAAGAAGAAACTCCTTACCTTATCGATGATGAACCCGACTCCCACCGATTCGACTTAAGGCTAAAGATGAGTCAGCAAGGATGTGATATTCGGCCAACCTATTAGAGCACTAAAAAAATGAGATGATCACGATATGAGGGAGTAGAAGGGAAAGGTGTTTCAGTTTAAAAAAAAAGTGAAACAACCGAATGATGATGGACACACATTCGGCTAGAGAGAAAAGAAGATGAAAGGAATAGAATGAAGCCACTTACCCGATTCAACCAAGGAAGAAATGTCCAACGCGCAAGAATGGAGAAGAGATAATGGCTAAGAGTATTCAGCTACTTTGAGAGAAAGAAAAGAGGAAGATTCGTCCTCCAAATATGGTCGACTAAAGAAAGAAGAGAGAAAGATAGGAGGAACGGTGAGAAAAAAACAAAAAAAGAAGAGCAAAATGGCTTGAGTGTTTCGGCAAAACAAAGGAAAAAGGTGAACAAATTGGATTGAGTGTTTCGGCAAAACAAGGGAAAAAGGTTGGAAAAGAAAGTACCAAAATGTTAAAAAGAAACAAAACCTTTCATGCACAAACTTGCAAATAGGCTATAGGAAATTCGGCTCCCACATTCCCCTACCAAAACCGTATACCTCTAACACCATAAAGGTAATGGTTGACCAAAAATTCTTTCCCCAAGCACCTCCCAAAATTCGGCCAACATATCCCTCCCTTATCTCTTTCCTTTATTTCTTTCCTTATTTTCTCCTTGATCTCCTCCTTACTCTTCTCCTTAGTGTTCTTTCCATCATTTGAAAGTCTTCCTTTCCTTCTTTAGAGCCATGGCCGACACTTACCATCTTCCTCCTGATTAGCACAAAAAAAATTTAAATCCACAAGTTGCAATAGGTGGGATTCGAACTCCACCCCATAAGCATCTTCATGTAATGCCACACCACTCTGCTACTAGCTCCACTTGTGCTAGCAAAATACACACTTATTCTTTTAAGTTTTGACACCATTTACCTTCTCCCCCCTTAAGTGCTTAAATACAAAAATTCTACCAAAGCCCAACTCAACCCCAAGCCTTCTTAGGGCCCCTAAACATACACAACTAACACTCTTAACTAGCCTAATGCATAGTATCATGCAAAACATAAAATCCCAAATTTCAGGATGTTGCAATTATATTGTTTATAAAAGATAAATTATTAATGGTATATTATAATGATATTATTTTAATAAAAACAAATCATAAAAAGAAAGTGGCCATTTTCTCATCTTCTTAATGCCAAAAGTAGAGAAAACAAAAACAAGAAATATAAGCTAGGTTCAGCCATGGAATTAGCTTGATTCAAGGTGAGTTTTAGCTCGGTTCTTGATAATTTTTACGTTTTTGAGATCGTTGCTTTGAATATTATTTGACCCATGTTAGAATTTATGATTTTGATGGATATTTGGTGTTCAGCCATTGATGGAAACTTGTGTTTTGTAATGTTTGATGACAAAATATTAAGGATATGTTTTAGATTAACATGTTTTGCATTGGAAATTTTGATGAGTTTGAGTAATTAGGATTAAATTGTGAAGATTGTAATTTCAAGGGTCAAAATGTGAAATAAATGGATTGTATGGACTTGTATGGATATGAGTAACATTCGGCCCTAAAGGAGTGTGTTCAAATTTTGAGTATTTTGTGTTTTGTGCAATAGGGACTAAATTTTAAAAAATTGTAAATGTCAGCGGTAAAATAGTAATTTGCCCATTTAAGTGTTTTTGGACTAAATTGAATGAAAATATGTTTAATGAGTTTAATTTGTAATTTATTTAGACCAAGAACAAAAAGGATCGGGAGTGGATCGGGGAAAAGCGAAGTTAATCGAATAGTCGGAATAACAAAGTCCGTCGATAATCTAGGTAAGCTTTTAAGCAATTGAGTTGATTTGAAAATTTATTCATAATGATGATTATGAATTTTTTTAGAAGTATTTATGGACTATATAGTAATGCCGAATGAAATAATTGACTAAATGTGAATTTAGTTGAATGAGAAGTATGCATATATTATAATGATAATTATGTGAGATATATATTTAAGAGATGGAATTGATTGAATGTGATGCATATTTGCATATTAATAGTATAACCGAATGTGTTGTTGGAAAGTAGATGAAATAAGTTAAATTGAATGTTTAAGTATATATGTGTTTATTGAAGTGAATAACAGTTTCAAGTAAAGTACTAGGTGTGCGAATCTGAATACCGAGCACTGTGTGTGCGAAATCGGTCATCTGGCACTAAGTGTGCGGAATATAAGTAATGGCACTAAGTGTGTGATACATTACAAGTAATTGGTACTATGTGTGCACTTTATTAAAGTAACGGCACTAAGTGTGCGATACGTTACATGGGTTGCACTAAGTGTGCGGGTTGGTGGATCTTCTAAGAATATCAACTGGGGAATTGTGATTAACAAAACAAAATGAAATAAACAGGTATGTGATTCATGATATTGGGGAAGTTTAGTACTAATGTGGTAAGTTATATTTGCTTATGAAACTAAAGAAATGAGATGTGATTAATAGTTTTTGAGTTGGTTTTGAGATGAAATAATGAGGCATAGTTTAATATGAAATCTAATGAGGAATGCATAAGTATTCGGTTTTGGGACTACTAATTATGAGAGATAACGAATGGTAACATGATCTATATCTATTGATATGAGTTTTATTGATATTCATGATAAATTGATTTAAGTTTTTATAATGTTAAACTCTATACTTTATAAATGCTTATAACTTACTAAGCTATATTAGCTTACTGTGTGTTTGTTAATTTGACTATTTTATAGATTTTGAAGTCTAAGTTCGAGCCCGGGGATCATCGTCAAAGTCAATCACACTATCAACTACTTTTGGTACCCTTTTTATAAGTTGAACTTTTGAAACTATGGAATGTATAGGCTATATTACTCTTTTGAGTTTAATATGAACGAGATGTATATAAAATGCCATGCGAAAATGGCTATGTTTCTATGCTTGGGATTGATTTGAATATGTTTGATCATGGTACTAATATTCGTGTATGTTTGGTTTTTTTGTAAGCTTATTTCGGAAGTTCATTTCTTGATATTTTATATATGTGAGATATGAATGCGTGAATATGGTTTTGAGTGAGACATATAGTATATTTTGGTTGTTGGATGAACTTATGCTTATTTATGTATATGTACCGCATGTTAAGTTATGAAATGACTAGGTTATGTTCTATATATATATGACTATTGGATGTGTTTTGTAAATGACTAAATTATGGCATATATGTATGAATTTGTAAATATGGTTACGTGATTGGGAGTAAATGACATTATGAGTTATGTTCTTGGGTCGTGTATATTCGAACCTATTATGTGTGAGTTCTTGAATGGAATTTGATATTATATGATTTAGGTCATGTATATGAAATGTAAGGTGTTGAGTATTTTGGTTGTCTTTTAATAGAAAATGAGCACTAATGTAGTTAAAGGTTTTCGGCAACTAACATTGTATTTGATCTATGTTTGATTTGGTTTGGTAAAGTTTTGGTATTTGTATAATTGTCTTAAACTGTTGGGTGCATTGTTGGTAAATTGAACATGAGTAAATATGCATATTCGGCTATTGTAACCAAAATGACCAAATGCATAGTACTTTTACTATTTGACCAAAATTAGTTTATATATGAAATTGATGATATAGATTTGTGATATGTAAGTTAATGTTTAAAGCATGTCATGAAAGTACATCATTATCTTTAATGTATTCGGTTATGACTTTATAAATAGTAACTAGTAGCTATGATATGTGTTAAGTCTGGTAATGCCTTATAACCCTAATCTGGCGACGGATACGGGTTAAGGGTGTTACAATTTGATTGGTATCAGAGCTACGGTTTAGTCAATTCTAGGACTAACGTAGCGCGTGTGAGTCTAGCTATACATGCCATAATTTTACTGTGATAGTGTGATGACTTCTGACCGCGAAATGTGTTTTTCTTCTTTCATATAGTAATGGATCATGATCCCGAGTGAGTTGTAGCCGATGACGTTGAGAGTGTGGCACCTGCTCCCGCGCAAGGGACCGCGCCGGTTGAATCTCAACCAGCTACGAGTAACCAAGATGAGGGGGCTAAGCAAGCCTTCTTTAATATAATGAACGATTGATTCAATTAATATATCCGAACCAATCCGGCTGTTCAACAACCTCTGAATCCGAATACTCCACCTGTAGTACCGGTGGTACCCCCGATCGTTAATCCTGAGAGAATAAATAAGGCTCCGGTCGACAGAATTAGAAAATACGGGGCTCAAGAGTTTAGAGCTGAAGATGAGGATGATGCTGAACGAGCTAAATTTTGGCTCGATAATACAATTCGTGTTTTTGATAAACTCTCCTGTACACCTGATGAGTGCCTAAAATGTGTTATATCTTTATTACGGGATTCTGCCTACTATTGGTGGAACACTCTCGTATCAGTAGTTCCAAAGGAACGAGTTACTTGGGACTTCTTCCAGATAGAGTTTCACAAGAAATACATCAGCCAGCGATTCATAGATCTGAAACGCAAGGAATTTCTCGAGCTTAAACAGGGTCGTATGACCGTATCTGAATATGAGCGCAAGTTTGTGAGACTTAGCCGATACACCCGTGAGTGTGTTTCATCTGAGGCTGCTATGTGCAGAAGATTTGAAGAAGGTTTAAACGAAGATATAAAATTACTGGTTGACATACTTGAAATAAATTAGTTTGTGGTACTTGTTGAGCGAGCTTGTAAAGCTGAAGAGCTGAGGAAAGAAAAACGAAAAGTTGAGTTTGAAGCTAGAGATTTCCATAAGAGGTCAGTGGGTAAATTTCCTCAAACATCATCAAAGAAGTTCAAAAATGACAGTAGTTGATCTAAAGCTAATACAGGGATCTCTATACGAGAACGACCACCAGTGAGTTCACGAGGTACCTCGATTACTAGTGTCGGCAATACTCGACCGAATAAACCCGAGTGTCAACAGTGTGGTAGGCGACATTTTGGTGAATGTTGGAGCAAGTCCAACAACCGAGCTTGCTACAAGTGTGGTTCGCAGGATCACTTCATTCGGGATTGCCCTAAGTTAGCTGAAAGGGATAATGCTCAGAGTGCAAGACCGAGCGGTACTACAGCTAGAGGTAGACCACCCCAAAATGTGGGAGGTAAGAGCGGCACTCAGAGAGGGACTTCAGATACAGCTATTCGATCAGAGGCTCATGTGCCAGCTAGAGCCTATGCCATTCGTGCCCGAGAGGAGGCTTCATCTCTAGATGTCATCACTGGTATATTTACTCTCTTTAATACTAGTGTAATTGCTCTGATTGATCCTGGTTCAACCCATTCCTATGTGTGTGAAACATTAGTATCCAGCAAGACTCTACCTATTGAGTCTCACGAGTTTCGATTCGGGTTTCAACCCATCACGGTGTGTGCTAGTTGATAGAGTGTGCAAGAATTGCCCTTTGATGATTCGAGATTTATGCTTTTTGGCTGATTTGATTTTACTACCATTTGATGAGTTTGATATTATCCTTGGTATGGATTGGTTAACCGTGCACAATGCAGTAGTGAATTGCAGATGAAAGACTATTAATCTGCAATGTCAGAATAATGAGATAATTTGAATTGAATCTGCAGATTTGAATGGGCTACCAGCAGTGATATCTTCGATGTTGGCTCGTCAGTATTTGAGAAAGGGTTGCGAAGCTTATTTTGCATATGTGATCGATAGTAAAGTGACCGAAAAGAAGATAGAATCTGTATCAGTTGTGTGTGAGTATTCGGATGTGTTCCCGGAGGAATTATCGGGATTGCCACCTGTTCGGGAAGTAGAGTTTGGTATTGAGTTAGTGCCAGGGACGACTCCGATCTCGATAGCTCCGTATAGAATGGCACCGACCGAATTAAAAGAGTTGAAAGCTCAGTTGCAAGAATTGACAGATAGAGGTTTTGCTCGGCCGAGTTTCTCTCCCTGGGGTGCGCCAGTTCTATTTGTGAAAAAGAAAGACGGAACTTTGAGAATGTGCATTGATTACTGACAACTCAATAAAGTGACCATAAAGAATAAATATCCATTGCCACGTATCGATGATTTATTTGATAAGCTAAAGGGAGCTTCAGTATTTTTGAAGATCGATTTGAGATCAGGTTATTATCAACTACGAGTTAGAGACTCAGATGTACCTAAGACTACTTTTTAGACGAGATACGACCATTACGAGATCTTGGTGATGCCGTTCGGTCTCACTAATGCCCCTGCTATTTTTATGGATTTGATGAATCGGGTATTTAGACAGTATCTGGATCGATTTGTGGTTGTATTCATAGATGATATTCTGATCTATTCACGTGACGAAACCGAGCATGCCGAACACTTAAGACTTGTGTTACAGATTTCGCATGATAAGCAGTTGTACGCAAAATTTAGCAAATGTGAGTTTTGGTTAAGTGAAGTTAGTTTTCTAGGGCATGTTATATCAGCATCAGGTATTCGGGTTGATCCGAGTAAAATCTTGGCTATACTTGATTGGAAACCCCCGTGAAATGTTTCTGAAGTTCGAAGTTTCCTGGGACTTTCCGATTAATATAGACACTTTGTGAAAGGGTTTTCAATGATTGCAGCTCCGATGACAAAGCTGCTGCAGAAAGATGTCAAGTTCGAGTGGTTAGAGAAGTGCCAGAAGAGTTTTGATCAGCTAAAAACCTTGTTAACGGAAGCTCCAGTGCTTGCGTAGCCAGAGTCGGGTAAAGAGTTTGTTATCTTCAGTGATGCATCCTTGACTGGTTTGGGCTGTGTTTTGATGCAGGAAGGTAATGTTGTAGCCTATGCCTCGAGACAGTTAAAGCCGCACGAAAAGAACTAACCGACGCATGATCTCGAGTTAGCTGCCATAGTTTTCGCTTTGAAAATATGGCGTCACTATCTATTTGGTGAAAAATGTCATGTCTATTCCGGTCACAAGAGTCTTAAATACTTAATGACTTAAAAGGATCTGAATTTGAGACAGCGACGATGGTTAGAATTGTTAAAAGACTATGAGCTCGTAATTGATTATCACCCGGGAAAGGCTAATGTGGTTGCTGATGTACTAAGCCGAAAATCACTATTTGCTCTACATGCAATGAATACGGATATAGCTATGACTGGTGACGGTGTGATCATTTCTGAATTAAAAGCGAGACCGTTATTCGTTCAACAGATTTACGAAGCTCAAAAGGTTGATAATGATTTATTAGAAAAAAAGAATCATTGTGGTTCGAATACTGACTCAGATTTTCAGATTGATGCCGAGGGATGCTTACGGTTCAGAACCGAATATGTGTACCAAAGAATCCTGAGTTGATTCGAATGATTTGTAATAAAGCTCATAATAGTAGATTGTCTATTCATCCGGGTAGCATGAAGATGTATAATGATTTAAAACAACATTACTGGTGGCACGGTATGAAACGAGATATTTCAGACTTTGTGTCAAAGTGTTTAATATGTAAACAAGTAAAAGCCGAGCATCAGGTGCCATCGGGATTACTTCAGCCGATTATGATACCTGAGTGGAAATGAGATCGAGTCACAATGGATTTTGTAGCTGGGTTACCGTTGACACCGAGCAAGAAAGATGCAATCTGGGTTATTGTTGATAGATTGACGAAATCGACCCATTTTATTCCGGTACGTACAGATTTCTCGCTTGAAAAGTTAGCTGAAATGTACATTTCTCAGATTGTATGATTGCACGGAGTACCTATTTCTATTGTTTCGGATTGAGATCCGAGATTTACATCGCGGTTTTGGAAGAAACTACAAGATGCTCTAGGTACTAGATTGCATTTCAGTACTGCTTTTCACCCTCAGACGGATGGTCAATCCGGACGTATTATTCAAATACTCGAAGATATGTTGAGATGTTGTGTTCTTGAGTTCGAGGGTATGTGGGAACGATACTTACCTTTGATTGAATTTGCGTACAATAATAGCTTCCAATCGAGTATCAAAATGGCACCTTATGAAGCTTTGTACGGTCGTAAATGTCGTACACCTTTATATTGGACTGAGCTAAGTGAAAGTAAGATACACGGGGTTGATTTAATCAAAGAGACCGAACAGAAAGTAAAAGTGATCCGAGAAAGTTTGAAAGTCGCGTCAGATCGTCAGAAATCATATGCGGACTTGAAACGTAAAGATATAGAGTTTTAGGTGGGTGACCGAGTATTTTTGAAAGTCTCACCGTGGAAGAAAATACTTAGATTCGGTCGTAAATGCAAGTTGAGTCCGAGATTTATTGGACCGTATGAAATCACAGAGTGTATTGGGCCTGTAACACCCCAAACCCGGTCTAGACGTTACGACCAGATCTGGAATGTCACAGGGAAAGGTTGTAAAAAGGACTTTGGAAATTTTAAAGGAAAACCGAAGGTTTGAAACTTTTCGTTTTAGGTGATATAATAAAAACAGTGATTTGTAGTTTTAAGAAAGATTTCCGAGTTGGGTTAATCGAAAATTTGTTATCTTTGTTGGCACTTGAAAGAAAACGGTTGTTTTATGATACTTATGTTTTGAAAACTTCATCTTAATTTTCGTGTTAAAATATAATAATGTCATATCTTAAATAAGTAATAACTAAGAAGAACCGCATATTAACTTAAGAAGGCCTTATTACATAACAAAATCCCCAATTAAAATAATTTGTAAAATGAAACGAGTTTACGAAAAGAAACATTATATGGCCTCCAGGAGTCCGCCTCGGCACCCAGATCCACGAGCTACTGATTACCTGCAAAATTAAGTAGAGGGATGAGTCACCAAGACTCAGTGTGTAAATCCCCTTATGTCACATAAATGGCATTAAGCCCACAACCACACATTGGGCCCTAGCCCACTCAAAGTAGCATACACAAATATGAATGAAATGTATCCCAAACCCAACCTAGTCTTTTCCATCCTCTACACGCCACCCGTACCAGCCCAACACACCGTGGGGATTTCTACAATCAACCCTCCATCCGCTACATGCCTCATACGTGGTACCAAGCCACTGGTGGCCGAGTCACTATTAACAAACGTGGGGCCAACCCACCGTGGTACCAAACCACCACCGTGACAATCCCTCGATGAATATATGTGGGGCCAACCCAATCGTGGTACCAAACCACCGGGACAAGTCACTAAATCATAGATATATATATACGTGGTATTAAACCACCGTGGCACCAAGCCACCGAGACATGGTAATCGAATCGGATATATGTGGGGCCAACCCACTTGTGGTACCAAACCACCGTGATGGGTCTAATACTTCCCTTTCGCATCATAACCCAAACCCATGCAGAACATACAAATCAAATGAATGCACATGCTCTCATCATAGTGACAGATTACAGCATACATTTTCATACCCATTAATAGAACGTTATAGTGACTTACCTGGTATCCCCAGCTTTACCCACAAGGGTATAACGACTTTTTATTCAGTCACTTCGGCTTTTCAGCCCATACAGTTAATAACACACATTAATAACAGAGTGTGAATATTCTACACACTTGATAACACGTAATACTATGCTTTCTATGTCGACACTCTTGTTAGCAGGGACGACGGCTATCTGTCTATCCTGCTCTGAAGTTGGTCCACAACCCGGTGGCCAGTCTCGTATTGCCGATACAGCTCGCTTCTTAAACTTTGGAATAGGGGTTACAGACGCACTCCTCTCCCCGGCTTGATCATTTCTTGCATCCATAAATAGCCTTGATCATAAAATTGCTATACGAAAGCAATGATTGTTTAACAACACTACTGGGTTAAGGCAACGAACGACGAACAGAAAGGCTAATAGAATAACTAGGGAGGAATCCCTTACCTTGTCTACTAGATGGTTCGCACCACAAATACTTCACCCTCAACTGAGATGATTTGCGAAAGAGAGAGGCTCGACCTAACAATCATAAGTTGCCCCTGAATATTCGGCTAATCAAGAAGAGATTTGAAGACAAAAACAAAGGGGTATTGGATAGACTTACCTTGAGTTGGAATAGATGAAGAAGCCTAATCCCTCACACCCTAGGCTATACAAATACCATTGATTTGGCGAATGTATGAAACAAATACCCGATTAGTGAAAAGGAAATAGCGATTGAGGGGTTTAGAGAAGAAAAGAAGTAGATGCCGCAAGAAAATGAAGAAAGAGAGATTCGGCTTTTGTGGTACAAGAGAAAAGAACCTTACCTTCAATGATCTCGTAGCAGGGTGGAATAGATCCAATAGGCCGAAAAGGCTATTCGGCTATGAGAGAAAGAAAACAAAACTTTGAAGAAGAAGAACTATAGTTTTGGCTTAAGAAAAGAATAGAGATAGAAAATGGTATACTAGGAAGTGATATAGTGTTTTCGGTTGTGAAGATAATGGAAAAGGGAAAAGAGAAAGAGAAGTTTCGGCAAGGCTTAGATGGTTTCGGCTTAGAGGAAAAAGAAAGAGAATGGGAAGAATGAACTAAGGTTCGGCTAAAACATATTGAAGCAAAGAAATGCACAAATGGTTTTTCTCAAATTCGGCCAAAGATTCAAAAAGAAAAGAGGTAAAAGCTTGCTAACACTTTCGGCATACAAGTCAAAGAGAAAAGAAAAAGAGCTCAAAAGAGTTTTAGCACCAATCGGAAATCACACCCTTCTAATGACCGAATTGGTTCCAAAGGAAACCAAAGAGAAACCTAAGACCTCTAATGTCTTTCGGCACACCACCCTCCTAGCTCAAAACTGAAATTCTCCCCCTTCCAACATTCAAAATTTGGCCAACAACCCAACAAGCCACTCCTCCCTTGTTCAGCTCCTACTTTTACTCCCGTTCACCCATTTGAAATAGTTAACCAATTTGAATCCCACCATCACCTCCTAGCCACTCATTTCAAATTCTTTGACTCATTCCACCAACCACCCTGAAGAGTCCCACTGGAAGCCACCTCCTTAGCTTCCTGACGCAAAAAGAGAGCTTAGAAGCTGCCAGCGCGACTAGAACTCCTTCCCTCAGCTGCCCCTTGTTGACGCCACCCTCCTTGCTCCATAAGTGGCGTCACTAGCCACCTTACCACATCACTCCTTGTTTCAACAAAACACAAGAAAATACCATTAAGTCTTGCCTCAGCTGGCTCCCCCCTAACAGGGCTTAAAAACAAAAATTTTGCCAAGGCCCTGGCTTAACCCCGGGCCTTCCCTGGACCCCCAAACACACCAAATTAACACACAGAGAATAGCGTACACACACAACACACACTAAATACAGAACCCCAACATCCAGGATGTTACAGTTCTACCCCCTTAAAGAAATTTCGGCCTCGAAATTTTACCTGATCAGAAGAGATGAGGGTATTGCTTGTCGCATCACATCCTCTGGCTCCCACGTAGCTGCCTCTGAACCGTGATTCCGCCACAACACTTTAACCAACGAAACCGTCTTCCTTCACAATACCTTAACGTCATGATCCAAGATCTGAGCTGGTTCCTCTTCAAAGGATAGATCAGGCTTTACTTCGATTTCTTCCACTGGCACAATATGAGATGGATCCGAACGGTAGCGCCTCAGCATTGAAACATGAAACACATTATGAATCTGACCTAATTCCGAAGGTAGCTTGAGCTGATAAGCTACCGGTCCCACACGCTTCAACACACGGTAAGGCCCGATGAACCTGGGGCTCAGTTTACCCTTCCGTCCAAACCTTAGAACTTTCTTCCATGGTGAAACCTTTAAGAAAACCCAGTCACCTACTGTAAATTCTATGTCTTTACATTTCAGATCAGCATAGGACTTCTGCCTGTCGGACGCTTCCTTCAACCGAGTTCGAATCAACTTAACTTTCTCTTCTGTCTCCGAAACCAAATCCGGACCCAACATCTGATGCTCACCTAACTCACATCCAAAGAAGTAGGAGTGCGACACTTCCGACCATACAACGCTTCATACGGTGCCATCCGAATACTAGACGATAGGCATTTGTTGTTGTATGCGAATTCTGCCAACGGTAGAAACTCCTCCCAACTACCCCTGAAATCTAAGACACAGCCCCTCAACATATCTTCCAAGATCTGAATTACCCTCTCAGGCTGACCATCAGTCTATGGATGAAACGCGGTGCTGAAATCCAATCTTGTACCCAACGCTTGATGTAACGCCTTCCAGAACCTCGACGTAAACCTTGGGTCTCTGTCTGAAATGATAGACACTGGTAGCCCATGCAGCCTTACAACTTCTGCTACATACAGCTTGGCTAATTTTTGTAGAGAGTAGTCAACACGAACTGGTATGAAATGAGCGGACTTCGTCAATCGATCAACAATCACCCATACCGAATCCTTCTTAGTAGGCGTAAGAGGTAGCCCACTAACAAAGTCCATCGTGATCCTTTCCCACTTCCACTGAGGAATTTTCACCGGCTACAATAACCCTTAAGGCAACTGATGTTCTGCTTTCACCTGCTGACATGTCAAGCATTTACTCACAAATTCGGTTACCTTCCACTTCAGGCCCGGCCACCAAAACTGTTCCCGCAGATCCCGATACATCTTACTTCCTCCATGATGCATAGCGTATGGGCTACTATGCGCTTCCTGTAGGATCTTACGTCTCAACTCAAGATCTTTTGGCATACAAGTCTTTCCTCGAAATCATAATACCCAATCACTATTCACACTGAAATTCGTTATCCCATCACCTGCTCCCAACTGAAACTTCGAATTTAACGACTCATCAGCCAACTGCTTCTCTTTAATCTGACTGACCCAAGAAGGCTTCACTTGAAGTTCAAATAATAAACTTCCATCATCATATAAAATTTGAGATGAGCAAACATTGCTCTCAAGTCGAGATCACCCTACGACTTAGTGCATCCGCCACCACGTTAGCTTTACCGGGTGGTACTCGATCGAGCAATCATAATCTTTTAACAACTCGATCCATCTCTGCTGCCTTAAATTCAACTCCTTCCAGGTAAGGAGATATTTTAGGCTCTTGTGATCTGTAAAATAATGCACTTCTCCCCATCTGAGATAATGCCTTGAGATCTTCAAAGCAAACACTCATCGCAGCCCAATTCCGGATCATGCGTGGGATAATTCACCTCATGTGGTCTCAAGCTCGCCGAGACGCATATGCTACCACCTTCCCTTCCTACATCAACACACATCCCAAACTCATGTGCGACGCATCACAATAAACAACAAACTCTTTCCCGGCCTCAGGCTGTATCAACACTGGAGCTTCCGTCAAGATTCTTTTCAGGTTCTCAAAACTCTCCTGTTGCTTATCAGACCAGACAAATGGTACCCCTTTTCGCAAAAACTTGGTTAATGGTGTCGCAATCAAAGAGAACCCCTCAACAAACCTTCTGTAATACCCAGCCAAACCAAGAAAACTCCAAATTTCTGCCACAGACTTAGGCGGCTTCCAATCCAACACAGCTTCAATTTTCCAGGGATCAACCCTAATCCCCTCAGCAGACACAACATGGCCCAGAAAGGTAACTTCACTTAGCCAAAATTCACACTTACTAAATTTGGCGTATAGTTGTTTCTCCCTCAGGATTTGTAAGACCACCCGAAGATGCGAATCATGCTCCTCCTCCGATCTTGAATAAACCAGGATATCGTCTATAAATACCATAACAAACCGGTTCAGATAAGGTTGGAATGCCCGATTCATCATGTCCATAAATGCTACTGGTGCATTGGTCAACCCAAACGGCATCACCAGAAATTCGTAGTGACCATAGCGAGTCCTGAACGTTGTCTTATGAATATCCGCTTCTTTGACCTTAAGCTGATGATATCCCGACCTCAAATCTATCTTCAAGAAGACTGAAGCCCCCTTTAGTTGATCGAACAAATCGTCAATCCTCGGTAGCGAGTCTTTATTCTTGATGGTCAACTTATTCAACTGACGGTAGTCAATGCACATACGCATTGATCCGTCCTTCTTTTTAACGAATAGTACCGGCGCTCCCCAAGGTGACACACTCAGTCGGATAAAACCCCGATCCAATAGTTCCTGAATTTGGGCTTTTAATTCCACCAACTCCTTTGGCGCCATTCTATATGGGGCAATAGACACGGGCACTGTCCTCAGAAGAAGATCAATACCGAATTCCACCTCGCGGTCCGGAGGCAATCCTGAAAGCTCTTCTGGGAAAACATCAGTGAACTCTTTCACTGTTCTAACATCCCCCACAGTTAATTCCTTGGCCTCCAGAGCACAAACAAAAGTTATGAATGCCTCACATACTTTCCTCACCATTCTTTCAGCCTTTAAAGCGGACACTACATTAGACAAGTAGTTCCTCCTTTCACCTATCACCACCACCTTATCATCCCCAGGAGTCCTTAACACCATGCGCTTGGCTGTACAATCCACATTTGCTCGATACTTCACTAGCCAGTCCATCCTTAAGATTAAATCGAACTCCCCGAACGGTAGTTCCATCAGATCAGTAGGGAAAACCATCCCTTGAACCTCTAAAGGCACCCTCCTAAAGAGTTTATTCACTATTACCGATTGTCCTAAAGGGCTAAATCAGATCATCTCCTAGAAGCGATCTCGAGTCTATGTTCGAGTTCCCGATATAGTACTAGCAACATAAGAATATGTTGATCCAATATCAATCGATCTGATATAAGGCAACCCATAAATAAGAAACGTGCAGCTTATGACGTCCGGGTGCATCGCCCTCTTCTCGGCGTCTAGCTGCATAGACCAACCCCGGCTGTCTTGCATCTGTGTTCCCAGCACCTTTGCCCGGTGCTCCACGTCCATGACCGAAACCATTACCCCTTCTTGCTGGACCACTACCTCTCTGTGGTTGCTGACCACCTCTACCCGGCTGAGCGTAACCCTGTACTACTGGTCGCACTCTACCCAACTCCTCAGGATGGGCTTACCCGATGATCAGTAGACCCACACCTGAAACATCCTTTATTACTCGTCCAGCACTCACCTGAATGAAACTTACCACATCTAGCACACCTCTGAGGCCCACTATCAATAATAGGTCTCACAACACGACTCGGCCCATCCAACCTAGGCCTCTTCTAAAATCCCCCGGCTGACCCTGACGATCCAAAATTCCTTTTATTTCTTCCTCTATCCCTATCTTGATTCTACCTTTCAGACCGCTTCACTTCTTCGGCTATCTTAGACTTTTCCACTAAAACAACAAATTCTCTTTCTCGCTGCAGAGCTATCAACACTCGCAACTCGTCCCTTAGACCATCCTCAAACCGAACACAACGCTCATGGTCTGTGGCAATAATACCCCGGGCATAATGACTAAGACGTAAAAATTTTGCCTCATACTCGGCTACCGACTTGTTTCCCTGAACCAAATTTAGAAACGCCCTACGTTGCGCGTCCACATAACTTGATCCGATGTATTTCCCCTGAAATACTGTCTTGAAGAAATCCCAGGTAATACGGTCAGCCACTGTACCATCCCTGACTGTGAGCCACCACTGATACGCCTCGTCCCGAAGGAGAAACACCACTCCTTTCAGCTTCTCCTCCACCGTAAGGTCAAGATCATCCATAATACGCTCAACTGCTTCTAGCCAATACTCGCAACATTGGGAGCTACGCCAGAAATGCCCCTAAACATTTCCGCTCCATTGGCCTCGAGTCGTTCAGACACAGATTTTCGAGCCCCCAAACCCGTGCTCGCTCCAGCAACTCTCTCCATTACATGTAACATCGCTTGAGACACACGACATCGCTCACTTTGTTTGAACTCGAAATTCGCTTTACGTGGTGGCGGTGCCGGTGCATCACTTTCCGACCCATGTCCAGATTCCAAGGGTTCAGACCCAACACTCCGGCCTCTACCACGGCCGCGTATGATACGCCCACGCCCCCTAGTACTCATGGCTACTGATACGACTTCATCTAATTAAGAGTTTTATGGATTAGTACTTTCTTTCACTGTCTATTACCGAGCAGTCTTATGAGAAATAGCATTCAAAAGTAATTCTCGCAGATTCATATCTATACCTAGAGGTTTCAGTCTCTAAAGTTTGGATCTCTTAACTCTAGTAATCATAACACAACATAATTATTTCATGCAAAATAACCAACAATTAGAACACTTACCGCGTGGATCGAGTGCCGGTAGACTCGGGTGCCATACTTTAACTAAAACATTTCCATAAATAACATTTTAAATTGACTTTATAAAATATTGTTGAACCCATTCCACAGCCGAGTTTTGCAACCTAGGTTCTGATACCACAATTGTAACACCCCAAACCCGGTCTAGACGTTACGACCAGATTTGGAATGTCACAGGGAAAGGTTGTAAAAAGGACTTTGGAAATTTTAAAGGAAAACCAAAGGTTTGAAACTTTTCGTTTTAGGTGATATAATAAAAACAGTGATTTGTAGTTTTAAGAAAGATTTCCGAGTTGGGTTAATCAAAAATTTGTTATCTTTGTTGGCGCTTGAAAGAAAACGGTTGTTTTATGATACTTATGATTTGAAAACTTCATCTTACTTCCGTGTTAAAATATAATAATGTCATATCTTAAATAAGTAATAACTAAGAAGAACCGCATATTAACTTAAGAAGGCCTTATTACATAACAAAATCCCCAATTAAAATAATTTGTAAAATGAAACGAGTTTACGAAAAGAAATATTTTATGGCCTCTACGAGTCCGCCTCGGCTCCCAGATCCACGAGCTCACGATTACACCGCAAAATTAAGCGGAGGGTGAGTCACCAAGACTCGATGTGTAAATCTGTTATGTCACATAAATGGCATTAAGCCCACAACCGCACATTGGGCCCTAGCCCACTCAAAGTAGCATACACAAATATGAATGAAATGTATCCCAAACCCAACCTAGTCTTTTCCATCCTCTACACGCCACCCATACCAGCCCAACACACCGTGGGGATTTCTACAATCAACCCTCCATCCGCTACACGCCTCATACGTGGCACCAAGCCACTGGTGGCCGAGTCACTATTAACAAACGTGGGGCCAACCCACCATGGTACCAAACCACCGTGACAATCCCTGATGAATATATGTGGGGCCAACCCACTGTGGTACCAAACCACTGGAACAAGTCACTAAATCATAGATATATATATACGTGGTATTAAACCACCGTGGCACCAAGCCACCGAGACATGGTAACTGAATCAGATATATGTGGGGCTAACCCACTTGTGGTACCAAACCACTGTGACAGTCTCTAATACTTCCCCTTTCGCATCATAACCCAAACCCATGCAGAACATACAAATCAAATGAATGCACATGCTCTCATCATAATGACAGATTACAGTATACATTTTCATACCCATTAATAGAACGTTATAGTCACTTACCTGGTATCCCCAGCTTTACCCACAAGGGTATAACGACTTTTATTCACCACTTCTGCTTTTTCAACCCATACAGTTAATAACACACATTAATAACAGAGTGTGAATATTCTACACACCTGATAACACGCAATACTATGCTTTTTATGTCAACACTTTCGTTAGCAGGGACGATGGCTATCTATCTATCCTGCTCTGAAGCGGGTCCACAACCCGGTGGCCAGTCTCGTATTGCCGATACAGCTCGCTTCTTAAACTTTGGAATAGGGGTTACGAACGCACTCATCTCCCCGGCTTGATCGTTTCTTGCATCCATGAATAGCCTTGATCAGAAAATTGTTATACGAAAGCAATGATTGTTTAACAACACTACTGGGTTAAGGCAACGAACGATGAACATAAAGGCTAATAGAATAACTAGGGAGGAATCCCTTACCTTGTCTACTAGATGGTTCGTACCACAAATAATTCACCCTCAACTGAGATGATTTGTGAAAGAGAGAGGCTCGACCTAACAATCATAAGTAGCCCCTGAATATTCGGCTAATCAAGAAGAGATTTGAAGACAAAAACAAAGGGGTATTGGACAGACTTATCTTGAGTTAGAATAGATGAAGAAGCGTAATCCCTCACACCCTAGGCTATACAGCACCACTGATTTGGCCAGAACAGATGAAACAAATACCCGATTACTGTAAAAGAAATAGCGATTGAGGGGTTTAGAGAAGAAAAGAAGTAGATGCCGCAAGAAAATGAAGAAAGAGAGATTCGGCTTTTGTGGTACAAGAGAAAAGAACCTTACCTTCAATGATCTCGCAGCAGGGTGGAATCGATCCAATAGGCCGAAAAGGCTATTCGGCTATGAAAGAAAGAAAACAAAACTTTGAAGAAGAAGAACTATAGTTTCAGCTTAAGAAAAGAATATAGATAGAAAATGGAATACTAGGAAGTGATATAGTGTTTTTAGTTGTGAAGATAATGGAAAAGGGAAAAGAGAAAGAGAAGTTTCGGCAAGGCTTAGATGGTTTCGGCTTAGAGGAAAAAGAAAGAGAATGGGAAGAATGAACTAAGGTTCGGCTAAAAGATATTGAAGCAAAGAAATGCACAAATGATTTTTCTCAAATTCGGCCAAAGATTTAAAAAGAAAAGAGGTAAAAGCTTGCTAACACATTTGGCATACAAGTCAAAGAGAAAACAAAAAGAGCTCAAAAGAGTTTTAGCACCAATCGGCAATCACACCCTTCTAATGACCGAATTGGTTCCAAATAAAACCAAAGAGAAACCTAAGACCTCTAATGCCTTTCGGCACACCACCCTCCTAGCTAAAAACTGAAATTCTCCCCCCTTCCAACATTCAAAATTCGGCCAACAACCCAACAAGCCACTCCTCCCTTGTTCAGGTCCTACTTTTACTCCCATTCACCCATTTGAAATAGTTGACCAATTCAAATCCCCCCATCACCTCCTAGCCACTCATTTCAAATTCTTTGACTCATTCCACCAACCACCCTGAAGAGTCCCACTGGAAGCCACCTCCTTAGCTTCCTGACGCAAAAAGAGAGCTTCCAAAAGCTGCCAGCGTGACTAGAACTCCTTCCCTCAGCTGCCCCTTGTTGATGCCACCCTCCTTGCTCCCTAAGTGGCGTCACTAGCCACCTTACCACATCACTCCTTGTGTCAACAAAACACAATAAAATACCATTAAGTCCTGCCTCAGCTGGCTCCCCCCTAACAGGGCTTAAAAAAAAAAATTGCCAAGGCCCTAGCTTAACCCCGAGCCTTCCCTGGACCCCCAAACACACCAAATTAACACACAGAGCATAGCGAACACATACAGAACACACACTAAATGCAGAACCCCAACATCCAGGATGTTACAGGGCCGGTTGCTTATAGATTACAGTTACCACCTGAACTAGAAAAGATTCATAATGTCTTTCATGTTTCGATGCTTTGTAGATATCGATCTGATCCTTCACATGTGATTTTCCCGACAGAGATTGAGATAAAGTCTGATTTGACTTATGAGGAATAATCGATTCGTATTTTGGCTCGTGAAGTGAATGAGTTACGTAATAAGAAAATCTCGTTGGTGAAAATAATGTGGCATAAGCACGGGGTTGAGGAAGCAACCTGGGAACTTGAAGATCCAATGAAAGAACGCTACCCACATTTATTCATCGGTAAGATTTTCGGGGATGAAAATCCCTTAAGGGGGGAGAGTTGTAACAGCCCGATTTTGGCCCTAATCGGAACGGTGGTTTTGGGACCATGAATCTGAGTCAAAAAAATATTTTAATATTATTTTTCGTGTTAATTATATATTATTGAGCATGTGTTAAAGTTTCGTAAGATAATTTGTCCGATTGAGTGTTTAATTTTAGAAAAAGGACTAAATCGCATAAGTGTTAAAAGTAGCCTTTTGTTTGATTGAGTGGTTAAATTGATGTGTTTTTATGAAGAGAAGGCCTTATGTTGTAAATTATCCTTTTTTTGAGTATATTGGATGGCATTATGTAAGTTAAATAGTATATTATATTGTTTATAAAAGATAAATTATTAATGGTATATTATAATGACATTATTTTAATAAAAACAAAGCATAAAAAGAAAGTGGCCATTTTCTCATCTTCTTAGTTCTGAAAGTAGAGAAAACAAAAAAAAGAAATCTAAGCTAGGTTCGGCCATGGAATTAGCTTGATTCAAGGTGAGTTTTAGCTCGGTTCTTGATAATTTGTATGTTTTTGAGATCGTTGCTTTGAATATTATTCGACCCATGTTAGAATTTCTGATTTTGATGCATATTTGGTGTTCGGCCATTGATGGAAACTTGTTTTTTGTAATATTTGATGACAAAATATTAAGGATATGTTTTATATTAACATGTTTTGTATTGGAAATTTTGATGATTTTGAGTAATTAGGATTAAATTGTGAAGATTGTAATTTCAAGGGTCAAAATGTGAAATAAATGGATTGTATGGACTTGTATGGATATGAGTAACATTCGGACCTAAAGGAGTGTGTTCAAATTTTGAGTATTTTGTGTTTTGTGCAATAGGGACTAAATTTTAAAAAATTGTAAATGTCAGCGGTAAAATAGTAATTTGCCCATTTAAGTGTTTTTGGACTAAATTGAATGAATATTTGTTGAATGAGTTTAATTTTTAATTTATTTAGACCAAGAACAAAAAGGATCGGGAGTGGATCAGGGAAAAGCAAAGTTAATCGAATAGTCGGAATAACAAAGTCCGTCGATAATCTAGGTAAGTTTTTAAGCAATTGAGTTGATTTGATAATTTATTCATAATGATGATTATGAATTTTTTTAGAAGTATTTATGGACTATATAGTAATGCCGAATGAAATAATTGACTAAATGTGAATTTAGTTGAATGAGAAGTATGCATATATTATAATGATAATTATGTGAGATATATATTTAAGAGATGGAATTGATCGAATGTGATGCATATTTGCATATTAATAGTATAACCGAATGTGTTGTTGGAAGGTAGATGAAATAAGTTAAATTGAATGTTTAAGTATATATGTGTTTGTTGAAGTGAATAACAGTTTCAAGTAAAGTACTAGGTGTGCGAATCTGAATACCGAGCACTGTGTGTGCGAAATCGGTCATCTGGCACTAAGTGTGCGGAATATAAGTAATGGCACTAAGTGTGCGATACATTACAAGTAATTGGTACTATGTGTGCACTTTATTAAAGTAACGGCACTAAGTGTGCGATACGTTACATGGGTTGCACTAAGTGTGCAGGTTGGTGGATCTTCTAAGAATATCAACTGGGGAATTGTGATTAACGAAATGAAATAAACAGGTATGTGATTCATGATATTGGGGAAGTTTAGTACTAATGTGGTAAGTTATATTTGCTTATGAAACTAAAGAAATGAGATGTGATTAATAGTTTTTGAGTTGGTTTTGAGATGAAATAATGAGGCATAGTTTAATATGAAATCTAATGAGGAATGCATAAGTATTCGGTTTTGGGACTACTAATTATGAGAGATAACGAATGGTAACATGATCTATATCTATTGATATGAGTTTTATTGATATTCATGATAAATTGATTTAAGTTTGTATAATGTTAAACTCTATACTTTATAAATGCTTATAACTTACTAAGCTATATTAGCTTACTCTGTGTGTGTTCATTTGACTATTTTATAGATTTTGAAGTCTAAGTTCAAGCCCGGGGATCATCATCAAAGTCAATCACACTATCAACTACTTTTGGTACCCTTTTTATAAGTTGAACTTTTGAAACTATGGCATGTATAGGCTATATTACTCTTTTGAGTTTAATATGAACGAGATGTATATAAAATGCCATGCGAAAATGGCTATGTTTCTATTCTTGGGATTTATTTGAATATGTTTGATCATGGTACCAATATTCGTGTATGTTTGGTTTTTTTGTAAGCTTATTTCGGAAGTTCATTTCTTGATATTTTATATATGTGAGATATGAATACGTGAATATGGTTTTGAGTGAGACATATAGTATATTTTGGTTGTTGGATGAACTTATGCTTATTTATGTATATGTACCGCATGTTAAGTTATGAAATGACTAGGTTATGTTCTATATATATGACTATTGGATGTGTTTTGTAAATGACTAAATTATGGTATATATGTATGAATTTGTAAATATGGTTACGTGATTTGGAGTAAATGACATTATGAGTTATGATCTTGGGTTGTGTATATTCGAACCTATTATGTGTGAGTTCTTGAATGGAATTTGATATTATATGATTTAGGTCATGTATATGAAATGTAAGGTGTTGAGTATTTTGGTTGTGTCTTTTAATAGAAATTGAGCATTAATGTATTAAAGGTTTTCGGCAACTAACATTGTATTTGATCTATGTTTGATTTGGTTTGGTAAAGTTTTGGTATTTGTATAATTGTCTTAAACTGTTGGGTGCATTGTTGGTAAATTGAACATGAGTAAATATGCATATTCGGCTATTGTAACCAAAATGGCCAAATGCATAGTACTTTTACTATTTGACCAAAATTAGTTTATATATGAAATTGATGATATAGATTTGTGATATGTAAGTTAATGTTTAAAGCCTGTCATGAAAGTACATCATTATCTTTAATGTATTCGGTTATGACTTTATAAATAGTAATTAGTAGCTATGACATGTGTTATGTCTGGTAATGCCTTATAATCCTAATCCGGCAACGGATACGGGTTATGTGTGTTACATTACTGTTTCTTTTCATTGACTCCATCCAAAATTCAGGAAGTTTCACTTCTCTCCCTATCTTATGATTTTATTACTATATTGCTATTATCTATCTTTGTACATTGAGGACAATGTACATCTTAAGTGTGGGGGGGTTAACTACAGTATTATTTGAAAATCCCTGAATTATGTCTTATTCTTAAGTAATTTTCTCATATTACTGTTAGAATGAAATTTCTTTTGATTTATGATTTTTATTGATATGTTTCGGATTAAGTCGTAGTTAATTGTGCAGTGATGATTTAAACTTTAGGAGACTAGAGAATCAAGCATGATGATTCTATTTTTAGAATTAAAAATTTGTTAGGTTGTCTACCTTAATCTAATTATTACCTTGAAGTTTGAAATTTTTAAGGTTGACATCAACAACCATAATTTTTGTGAGATTTTGAGCCTTTTAGGGCATATTCTTTTCTTGCTCACTTTATTGATTATGAGTGCGTCAACATTGATTTGTTATTCTAGAACTTGCTTCGATCATACATGTCGAGACCACACTTTTGATTTGATATACAGAGATGATAAATGCACCTAGGATCTAACCCACTTACTCCATAAAAAGCCTACCTTCATAATTAACCCCTACTGAACCCCTTTGAGACTAATAAACCGTTTATTGACCCACCCATTAATATTAACCCAAGACCCATTCTTTTTGATTCATTGAGAATTTTTCCTTCTTATTTTAACCCTTTTTGTCGAGATTTGATTTGAGTAGTTGCCTAACTATGTTCTCTATTTCAGTTGTTAAAAGTTCTTTATTATTATTTGGATGTACTTATTCTTAAAAAAATTGAAATATATGTTACTATTAGTTCCATGTTATCTGAGCTTAAGTGGAGAATATCTTATTTTGAAAAGAAGCTCGATATTATTGATAAGTTTCAATTGTTGTAATTATTCAAGTTTTAGTTTATTTTTCTAGTTAGGTAATTTGTCAATTCAATCTCGATTTTTAACCCTCTAATTCCGCCTTTATCCACACCTTTAACCCAAGCCCCATTACAACCCTTTCAAAGACATTTTGATTTGTGTATCATCTTATTTTACAGTGGTGGAGATTTGATTTTCAGGCAAGCCTATGGGATTAACTTTTCATGTTTAACTTCTAAGTGCTTAATTTGAACCTTAAACACTTTGAGTGATTTGAGTGAATCCTTAGTGAGGATGTCAATCCTTGTCGATTTTGAATCAGAGGTAATTATTTAGGTAAGGGGAAACACCTATGTTTTCATGCTATAAAAATCTATGACTTAGATTGTTTGAATCTTTAGGACTCTTTGAGTTAAATTATCAATGTATGAATTATCTATGAATTATGATGAAACATTTTTTTATGAGAATTATGAATTGAAGGAAGTTAATTCTAATTGTGAGTTGAGGATTTTGCTTGAGGACAAGCAAACGCTTAAGTGTGGGGGTATTTGATAAACCATAAAAGTAACATACTTTAATCCCACATTCAGCGTACTTTTGGATGATTTAATCCCTTGAATTGTGGAATTTGATGCTCCTAATCCTTTAATTTCATGTTTTATACTTAGGAGAGCATCAGGGGATGAAAAGAACGAGAAACAGGCCGAAAACGGAGAAAATAGGCCAAAGTGAGAAATCAACACAGCCTGAAGTTCACCACACGGCCGTGCCACTTTAGCAGACTCGAAGACGGCCTTGGGCTCGATTCACACGGGCGTTTCACACGGGCGTGTCTCTGCCGTGGCCAAGATGAGTTTCATTCAGATTAGGATACTTGTGGGCCAAGTAAGGCATCCTGAAAGCCTATATAAACACCCTAGAGGGCAACCTAATGGGGGAGTTCGACAGAAGCCTTCTGTCAGGGCTTTTGACGAGGAGGGAAGCCAGAGAGGGCTGAACATAGGGGAATTACTCGAAGACAGCCAGTTGATTCATCCCAGAAGCCGGAATCACACTCAAGACGGAAGATCTTCCCTTCAATTTCCTTCAGGAGGTTTTAGGGTTTTTCTTATGTTTTGTTATTTACTTTCTTCTGAGATGTATTCTTTATTAAACATGAACTAAACCACTCAAATACCTGAGGGGGATGAAACCTAAGACGGATCTTGTTATTGTTTTCTAAATTATATGATAAATACTTAATTTGTTCTTAATTATGTGTTCTTAATTCTTGTTTTAATATTTCAGGATATTGATTCAAGTATTGATGTGCTTGGGCAGTGGAGCAAAAGTCCCTGTTTAAGAGTAGATCTAGCATAGTTAAGCGGAGTTGATCGCAACCCTAGAGATAGGATGACAAAAATCTGTCGGATTAAGGTCAAACCTAATATGGGAGTCCATAGATCGAGTTAATGCAACACTAGGGGTTTTAATTAGAAAGATATTTCAATTAATCAACCTAGGGTTAGATGTTAGTAGCCTCGAAAAAGGTATTAATATAAATTAGGGAATCCTACGGATCAAGTCAAGTGAATAAATCGTCTGGTTTAGAGCTAAATAACAAGTGAAGTCTAGGTGGATTCTTCCCCGGGTATAGTCTTAATCAACTGGTTTTTCCCACAAGTATTTTCCCAATTCACTCTCTGCGTCTTAGCATCCTTAGTTAGTAATTAGTTAATTAAACATCGATTCCCTTAATACTTAGGCTAAATAATAAAAAGATAGTAACTACTAGTACTCTTGGTCCTTGAGGATACGATATTTTCGGTCTTGCCATAGCTATACTACCGAACAATAGGTGCGCTTGCCTTATTCGTTGTCATAGTTAGTTTTAACACGATCAGTAATCCACCTAGTTTGATGATGAACGGAAGAAATCTCCAAAACTGTGTTTGGAGGTTTCTTTGCTTGACGGCTGCTAGACCTAACAAGCAAAGTTTTTTAGGGTTTTTAAAAGCTCTCACTTTATCACCTTTTTATAATTGGTATATATATAATGAATCATAATTCATAAAATTTTTATCCGAACATAATAATCATAATTAAAAAAAATTAAATAAATATAATAATGTTTTAACCGAAAATTATAATTACATTAATTATAACAAGGATTTCTTAAACTATATTTATTTAAATTTATATACTGAACCAAATTCATATATTAATAGAACTATGTTCTCATTATGTGTACAACATCCTTGTACATATAATATGTTCAATATTTGATTGCCCAATTAAATTAATTCTATAATTAATTTAATTCATGTGACAACCAAACACAATACCAACTATGTTTTATTCCGCTCATTTCAACCATAGGGTGTGACCAGAGGTTCTTGGAGCGTTAGCGGTAATACTAGAACGATTCTAATGTTACAAACAATGAGTGGCATCTAGCAATGCATCATTGCTACCTAAGTTACAAGAAGTCATGATTCGACATAACCTTTTGTGATTAACCTTTCATGCATTAATCCTTAAGTCCTTTATCTCTGGAATGAACACAAGTCATGGAATAGTCAAACTTGCATAGTCCATACCATGTTTCTTGATATCTTGAGTAGACTATGATATACAAATAAGTATGACATCTCATATCAACTTATTTGAGCATGGCCATGCATTTCTAGTCTCACTCAATCAAGTGGCCTAAGATATTACTCCCATTATGTAGGAGGGACTTATCCTATATTGATCAACCATATCCCTCTACATAGATTGTGGTATATCTAACATCAGCCTTTATAGAACAACCAGATTCACGGTGCACGCTTGATCAGTATTAAAATATACAACTCACGATGTTGGGATAATGATGATCTCAAGTCTAAGGATCATATACATATTAATCACTATGAGTAATGTTGTGACAATTACATAATAATCCAAGAAACATACTCATAGTGGGTCAGTCCAATATGTTGTTCTCTAACACACATATTCATGCATTGATTTTGACACTCCATATCAATGACAACTCTTTATCATCAATCAACTACATGTTAGTCTTAATGCATTATTGTTGTCCTAGTCAACAATAATACTTGACTAAAGATCTTTTAAGAATAATCATATTATTCTCAGGACATTATTATAAAATAGTTTATTTGTACACACAGAAAAAAACAACTGATATAATAATGACAACGCCTTATATTAATAAACATGGTAAATCAAGTATGTTATTACAACCATCTCATGATTGATCTTTGGGCATACTCTAACACCTCATATGTCCATTCGGCTAGCTTAGGAAATCACTATAAATACTTAGCCATTTTCATGTATTTCAGACTTTTTGCAACTTGAATGAATTTCTATTACTTTGTGAGTTTATTCAACTCTCAAATTTCATTTTAGACTCGAGTTGGCTTATCTAGTTCTCTAGTGGCGTCAACCCTGTTTATTCAAACTTATCACTCTTAATCGAGTGTGGCGTTCACCCGATATACTTTCGGTTCCTATCTCGCTATAGATAGTGGGTCGAAGTTCTTTTTAATGAATTCCAGCAACCTTAAGCGACGTATAAGTCCTGGGTCAATACTTACATAGTATTGGTTCGATCTTGTCCTTAAGCTCTTCTATCCATCCTAAACATTTCATTGTCTTATTCTTCTATTTCCAAACTGAGCCTACATCCGATTGACACCCACAACCCTTGAACCAATTTGCAACACCCATTTAGCCTACAATCAGCCGAACATCATCAAACTCTGAGTTACAACGGTACTTCTTCGATTTAACGATCGGGCACAACTACGACTCGGAATACTTCCGCAACTCAGGATCGTATCATTTGGTATCGGAACTAGTTTAAATCGAGGAGTACGAACGTTCGAGCATCCCCGGAGTAATTTTTTGAATAAGAAAATATTCAAAAAAAATCGAACAAAAAAAAGGGATATATTATTATTTCATGTACAAGAGTATTTGTATGTATTCATATTAAAAAAAAGAAGAAGAAGAAATTCAAAATCATAAAAAAAAAGGAGAGAAAATACGAAAGTGTTGAAAGATTGTGCATTCCCGATCAGCAAGTCCCTGCTACTATCAATCAACCTTTTTACGCCACACTTGCTAACCATACATTTCCTTCTTTCAGCCTACCCAACACCGAAAGACATTTACCCTTGTACCCCTTTGAATCCGACCCCTAGGCGAATAGTTAAGCCTAAAGGAGTCCTCTACGAAGTTTTGAGAGGCAAATCGAGCGGTCAAAGGCACGAGTGTTGTGAGAGCAATAGAGAGAAGAAAAAGCCGAAAAGAGAGTAAATACGAGCGTGAATGTCACTATATCTTTTCTTTTCGAGTGACTAATGAGGTTTGTGGCGAGGTTTTAAGTTTCCTTATGTCAAGAAGCCCAGACCAAAACATGGTGGAAAGGCCCGAACGACAACCAGTTCGCAACGTACCGGATCTCAATCTTTAAGCCCTTTTACGCGAAGTCGAACGCCTGTTCGAACGCAAACTCGAGCCTATCCAAGAAAGGCTAGATCAATTCGAGGAGAGAGGCCAACGTGAAAGGACTCCTTAAGGTCCACGGAGGGAACGAGGTCGACCAAGGTTCAACGAAGACGACCCTTTTGATTCCAGTGATGCCGAAAGCGACCAAGGGTCCAACATAAGTGATTGGTGGAGGGGTCAACGAAATCGTGGCCAAAGAGAACGAGGACGAGTGGACGATGACTTGAAGAACATTAAGCTCTTCATTCCACCCTTTCAAGGAAAATCTGATCCGGAAGCATACTTAGAACGGGAGAAGAAGATTGAATTGGTCTTTGAGTGCCATAACTACTCTGAAACAAAGAAAGTGAAGTTGGCAGCAATCGAATTATCCGACTATGCTATGATATGGTGCGATCAACTCACCACAAGTTGGTGAAGGAACGGAGAACGGCCAATAACCACTTGGGCTGAGATTAAGGCGGTGATGCGAAGGCGTTCATTCCATTGTACTATCACCGAGAACTTTACCAAAAACTCTAAAACCTTACCCAAGGTTCGAGGAGTGTTGAAGACTACTTCAAGGAGATGGAAATTGCAATGATCCGTGCGGATGTCCAAGAGGACCGTGAGGTAAAAATGGCACGTTTTCTAGCCAGTCTCAACCGAGATATTGCTAATATCATGGAGCTTCAGCATTATGTTGAAGTCGTGGACATGGTACACATGGCCATCAAAGTGGAGAAGCAATTAAAATACAAAGGTGCTGTCTGAGGCTTTTCCACCACGAGCACACTGAAATTGATGCGATCCCGGCCGCATCATGTTTCGATACAACTCGATGACATCAGAATTGGCCTAAGCTCGAGGGCCCCAAGTGCAAAATGAAGCTTAATTTCAGCTCAATGAGCTCAATTCTAGCTTCTTCAAGCTCGTCTAGTTTAACCCGAGCTCATTTAGTGTAACATCCTGAATTAGGGGTTGTCTAAAATTTAATTAATTTCCCATGTGTGCGCTTGAAGAATTAAATACTAGGATCATTTGGCATGTTTTAGGGTCTAGAAATAACCCCGAGCTAGGCCTGACTTAAAACTAAAAATTTCTTTCTAAGTGTTTTAAAGAAGGGAGCTAGGTGAGTTAGGGGTTAAGTAAAATTTAGGGAGAAGCATGGCACAAAGAATTAATTGGCTAAGTGGCTACCGTGCGCCACTTAGGAGTTGGAGGTGAAGATGGGCGCAGGTTCGAATGGCTGGAGCAGCGTTTTGCGTTTTATTTTTATATATGCGGTGATGGGATTAAGTAGGAAGGCTTTAAAATTAAATGATAGGGTTTTATGACATGAAAGTCAATTGGGAAGAGTGGCAGGGGGCGTTTAAGAGGGCTGCGACATTTTGCCTCCACCAGGTTCTGTGTTCGAACAAAATATACAACAAATAGCTTGGTTTTATTTTTATGCAAGTCATGCGTTAGGGGAGGGGAGTAATGGCGTGATTTTAGACTCTCAAGGTGATAAGGATAAACATTGTTTTTCCCTTTAATTTTCGGCTGGAAGTGTTGTGATGTGGTCATATTATATTTTGTATTTGAAGAGGTGATAAAGGTAAGGATAGGAGATAAATGTTATTTTTGAGTGATAATTAAAAGCTGGAAATTATCACAAAAAGAGGGTGAGAGTTGGCCGAATGAAGGATTCATTGGGGCCATTCACATTCGGTTTTATCACCTAGAGAGAGGGGCCGAAATTCATAAAAAAAATTATGTTCTTTTCTCTTCTTGTTGCTGGCCGAATTCTTCCCAACCACAATTGCTAAAGTTCTTCAAAAATTCTCTTCTTCTTTTCTTCTACTTAGCCGAACCTACCCCCTCTCTTTTGCTAAAAAAATTGCACCTTCCATTTGTGTTGCTAGCCGAATATCTCTTCCATAAAGGGCTTAGGCCGAATCCTCCTAGTAAGGTGCTATCGATTTCCAAAGGGGGGTAAGTTTGTCACTTTAACATTCGGCTTCTTTTCTTTTCCTTTTGTGTGCCGAAAAGCTTGAGAAACAAGCCTTGGTAAGTTGGCCGAATGAGGTTATGGTTCTAATGGTGTACGTTTTGTGTGTAGATAACGTTAAGGTATATTGAGGGAAGCTTTCAGGATTTGTTTTCCTAAGGTAAGGTGGTAAGTAACATTCGGCCATAGGCCTTGATTATGTATTAGTGTGCAAGCCAATTTTAACAAGTGTTTTTGGTAGGGATCTCAACAGGACAAGTGACAAATTCGGGATTTCGGTGAGTTTGGTAAGTGGTTAAGCACATTCGGCCAAAGGCCATATTTTTGGTACATCGTATCCTTTGGGATTATTTGGATTGGTGAATAGGCCAAAATCCCTAACCCCGTTGTTGGCCGATTATAGGGTCAAGGATCTAGCGTCGTAGATCAGATCTTCGGGATCTAGGAATTTCAGTAGAAATGTGTGTGTACATACACACTTTATAACTAATTAATTTGCTAAGTATTTTGTGTATGCTAAATCGATTTGTGTAGATATGGGATTTAATACCATAAAAGGTATGAGCAAGGATCCGTAAGTCCTTGTTGTTATGATGCTTTTGGGAAGCATGACATATTTGGTATATGTGGTTATAGCTAATGGTAAACTCTATGTATGTTGCTAAATGAACATGTTGGCATGATTTCGCATATCATTGATTGATGTGGGTTAAACGCAGTGGAGGGGGAATGATATTCGTGTCGACGGACACTAGTGGTTTGGTACCACATTTCGTGACTCACGATCACGGAGAGGTTTGGCACCTCCGCAGGTTTGGCACCTCATAGCGTCTCGTCCCAAAGGCTTAGCACCACGCGGTGGGTTGGCCCCACGGTTTATATTATGGGATTGACGCCAGGTGATTTGGTATCACACGATGGGTTGGCCCCATCATTTGATTTGTGACTTCGGTCACCAAAGGTTTGGCACCACCGGTGGTTTGGCACCACAAGTATTGACGGATATCGTGACTTTAAGTCACCGTGGTTTAGCGCCACCGGTGGTTTGGTACCACACGGGTAGAGAAAGGTGTTTGGATGGCTAGGTTGGGTGCATGGTTTAGTGCATGTTAATTTGTTATAAATTGTGTATGTTGTTGCACTAAATCGGGAAAGGGTTACACATTGAGTCTTGGTGACTCACCTTCTCCTTTAACATTTTTCGGTGACTCGTAGATCGCGGATGAGGAGCCGATGGACTCGAGGAGGCCATGCAGTGGAAATATTGGTTTAAATGGACTTGAATTATTTTTACTTATTCCTGGTTTCATTTGCTCAAGTTGTAATAAGGCCTCCTAGAATTATTTTACTATTTTACATGTTTGAATGATTTGTTTAAATTATTTAATGAAATTAAAATAAGTACACATGTTTTCTCAAGTTGTACGCAAAATGTTTTATCGTGCCATCGGGTACATTTAAAATACATAATAACTTGACTTAATAAATATTTTTAAATAAACCTAAGTATGGGTTTTATACACCTCAACTGTTTTAAACAAGACACTATCTTTTATCAAAAAGTTAAACCGGTTTAAAGGAGTTTTCAAAGAAATGTTTTCTCTGTAGCACACCAAATTCGGTCGTAATGTTTGGGCCGGGTTTGGGGTGTTACATTTAGCTTAACTTCAACCCATTTTTTAATTTGCTGGACTTTATTAAACTCATCCTAGTTAATAATTGAGTTGCTGGACTTTATTTTAATTATGCTTCTCTTAGTTAATTAGTGGCTGGAATAATTTATTGTTGCATGTGTTTTAAGTTTATTAAATTAAGTTAAGTGTTAAATGTGTTTATTTACAGTTCATTAATTAAACTTATTAAGTTTAATATGTGTTTAAATGTGTTTAAAGTGTTTAAAGTGTTTTTAATGTGTTTGATTGTAGGTGACTAATCAGCTGGAAAACAGTTATGAACAAGGGCTGATACAAAGTGTTAAATGTGGCTATTAAGTTGGAATTGGTTACATAGAAGGGGCTGTTACATCATTTAAAAGAGAGCATTATACATCATTTAAAGGAGCTGTTACATCATTTAAAGGAGAGCATTATATATCCTTTAAATTCAGTAGCCTCTCCATCTTCTCGAAGGAGTTGTTCAAGAATAGCAATGGACAACAATTAAAGGAGAGCATTATACATGTTGCTGGTGTCTATTCGGCTGCCCAAGGCTAATTTTGTAACACACCTAACCCGTAACCATCACCGGTCTAGGGCCAAAGGCATTACCGGACAAATCGGAAACTTAAAACAGACATTTCATACTTTAATTCAAAGAATCCAATCTAAGTGTCTCTGGGATAGGTCAACGAAACCTTAAACATGCTTTAGAATAGGGCCGAGACTAAACCAAACACATACAGAAATTCTTGGAAATTTAAAAAAATTTCAAAGTTACAAAGGTCACACGCCTGTGTGGGCAGACCGTGTGCCTCCCACGGCCTCAGTCACACCCGTGTGTCTAAGCCGTGTCAAAATAGGGCATACATACTGACTTGACCACACGGCCTGAGACATGCCCGTGTGCCTCACCCGTGGTCGAGCCTGACTTACACCACACGGCCAGTCACACTCCCGTGTGTCTAGCTCGTGGTCGAGTCTGACTTGATTTTGAAATGCAACCACGAGGGACATGGTCGAGCCACACGCCCGTGTGCTCAACCGTGTGGTCAATTATAGGCCATTTACAAGGCCAAATTGCTTGGGTTTCACTTAAAATCACAATTAGGCATCAATCCAAGCATCAAAGGCAACCAATACATACCAAAATGATCATCATTCTCAACTCATTCAAGAGTATTTCATCACGACAAATTATCAGCCATTTAACTCAATATAACCTCAAGCACTTCAAAGTATAATCCATCACAAACTTACCACCAATAGTATGCTAATTATGCATCAATAAGCTTACCATAACCAAATTCATTTCACTAGCCATCAAACCATACCAAAACCAATCATTATAAGGCTTGATCACTCATACATATCACCAACATTTATCTAGCCATATCACATGGCTATTACAAATCATAAACTTAATCCATTTTAACTAGACTATACATGCTATACTTATTATATAAATGAACATAAGGTACCAAAATGTGATTTGAGTAGTGTAATGACGATCCTTGACAATCCCCGAGCCTCTCGTAGCTTTGACGACCTATAAAACAGAGTAAACACACACAAAGTAAGCTTTCCAAAAGCTTAGTAAGTCGTATACAAGTAAACTTAACACATAGGCATTCATTATTCATAACAAATATGAGTTTACTACTAGCTCATCTGCACATTCATGATTCTTCTTGGCTCATTTATCTAGCCATTTACTTACCAACATATTTATCACCATGTACTTCTTTAGATCATAGCTCATTCACACATATAACACATTTTACCTTATCAAAATCTATTCTCATATCTCATCTAGGTAAGTTCATATAAGCACTTACCTTTCATATAATTGCTTAATGTACAATTCAAACGTACCTGATTCATTTATACATTTCACATAGACTTTCAGTTCTCAGATTTGCCCGTTGAACCGTTTGAAATCAAGTAGGATACTCAGAATGCTCGAAATAGTCGTACAATGCCAACGTCCCAGATGTGGTCTTACATGTAATCAGATATCGATCCCACTGTCCCAGACAGGGTCTTACACGAATTAATATGATGCCAATGTCCCAGACATGGCCTTACACGTAAATCTCAAATCGATTCCAACGTCCCAGACGTGGTCTTACACAATGTCTTATATCGATGCCAACGTCCCAGACGTGGTCTTACACGATATAACATATCAGACACCTATGTCATGACATATACAATCCTATCTATTCCTAGGTTCGTACGGGACTTTTTCGGATGTTGACATCATGTCGATACTATCTCGGATTTCATGTACTCATCATCCCATATACACTCATCATTATAAATTTTCATATAAACATACATATATCAATATAAATACATTTATTTGTATATAGACTTACCTCGAATTCGGATAAACAGAAATGAACTCGGCTACTCAATTACTTTCGATTTCCCACAATCTAAGTCTGTTTTCTTCGGTTCTTGATCTATACATATTCAAATTTAACTAATTTATTCACCAAATCATTCAATTCAATCCAAAAACACATATTTAGGGCAATTTACAAATTAGCCCTCATATTTTCACATTTTGACATTTTAGTCCCTATTTCACAAAATCACAAAATTCACATAATTCAATACAACCCATGCTTGTCCGAATATTACCCATGCTCATACAAGTCCATAAATTTCATTTATTTCACAATTTAGTCCTTCAAAATATTATTTTCTCAATTAAGTCCAAATTACTCAAATTCATCAAAAATTCGAAGACAAACTATGTTATTCTAACACATATCTTTCATAATTCATCTTCAAACACCACAAAAATCATGTGTTCATCAATGGCACATTTCAAAATCTTCATCAATTCACAAAATTGAAACATGGGTTTTGAAGAACACGAAGCAACGATTACAAAAACGTAGAAATTATCAAAAACCAAAACCAAAACATACCTCAATTTTTGCTTTTATCTAGCCGAATATTCAAAGCTCAAAACCCTTGCTTCTATTTCTTATTTTCGGTCCAAAAAGATGAATATCATGCATGGCTTATTATTTAGTTTTATTATAAACAACATTAATTCACCTTTTACCAAAATAACCTTAATTAAATAAATTAGAAAACCATATAACACATGTCTATAACCGTCCATAACATAGTCTAATGGTCAAATTACAACATAAGGGCCTCATAATTATAAAGACATGACACATAGGTGCTTTTCACACATGGCATGCTAATTTTGCATCTTTCACAATTTGATCCTATTCTCAAATTAAGCACTTAATTGATCAAATTAAATCACAAAAATTTCACACATACTAATTCATATACCATAGGCACGAAAAATAATATTAAATTATTTTTCTGACTCAGATTTGTGGTCCCGAAACCACTATTCTGACTAGGGTCTAAACCGATCACACAATTCTCCCCTTAGGATTTTCGTCCCCAAAATCTTACCACTGAATAGGTTCGGATGTTGTTGTCTCATTGTATCTTGAGGCTCCCACGTAGCCTCTTCCACTCCGTGTCGATGCCATAACACTTTCACTAACGAGATTTTCTTATTTCTAAATTCTTTCATCTCACGATCTAAAATACGGATCGTTTCTTCTTCATAAGTCATATGAGATCGGATTTTAATCTCAGATGGAGTTATCACATGTGATGGATCGGATCTGTACCGACGAAGCATTGACACGTGAAATACATTATGAATCTTTCCTAGTTCCGGTGGCAACAACAACTTATAAGCAATTGGTCCAATTCGTTCGATGATTTCATACGGTCCGATGAACCTCGGACTCAATTTTCCTTTACGTCTGAATCGGAGTACTTTCTTCCACACTTTTAAAAATACTTTATCACCGATTTCGAATTCAATGTCTTTTCTTTTCAAGTCTGCATAGGGCTTCTGACGATCAGATGCTGCTTTCATACTATCACGGATTACTTTCACTTTCTATTTAGTGTCTTTTATCAAATCAACCCCGTGTATCTTATTTTCACTGAGCTTAGTCCAATACAGAGGTGTTCGACATTTGCGTCCGTATAAAGCCTCATAAGGTGCCATTTTAATGTTCGACTGAAAACTATTATTATATGCAAATTCAATCAATGGAAAATATTGTTCCCACGTACCATTAAACTCAAGAATGGAACATCTTAACATATCCGCGAGTATTTGAATGATTCTCTCGGATTGACCATCCGTTTGTGGGTGAAAAGTTGTACTGAAATGCAATTTTGTACCTAAAGCTTCTTGCAATTTCTTCCAGAATCGTGATGTAAATCTCGGATCTCTATCAGACATAATAGACAATGGTACTCGTGCAATCTCACAATATCAGAAATATAAAGCTCAGCTAACTTATCAAGTGAGAAATCAGATCGTACCGGAATAAAATGGTTTGATATCGTCAACCGATCAACTACGACCCAAATTACATCTTTCTTTCTTGGAGTCAAAGGCAATCCAAAAACAAAATCCATCGTTACTTTGTCCCATTTCCACTCGGGAATCAGAATCGGTTGTAGCAAACCAGATGGAACCTAATGTTCAGCTTTAACTTGCTGACAGACTAAACATTTCGATACAAAATCAGAGATATCTCTTTTCATACCAGACCACCAATAGTGTTGCTTCAAATCATGATACATATTTGTACTACCCGGATGAACAAATAGGCGACTATTATGAGCTTCATTCAAAATTAGCTGAGTCAACTCTGGATTTCTCAGAACACAAATTCGATCTCGAAATCTCAAGCAATCATCATCATCAACTCAAAAATCAGAATCGGAATTTGAATTACACTGAACTCGTTTCATTAGCAATTCATTATCAACTTTCTGAGCATCACATATTTGTTGTAAAAAAAATGGTTTCGCTTTCAATTCAGCTAAAACTGAACTATCATCAGACAAATTCAAATGAGCATTATTAAGCACACAACGCAAATAGTGATTTCTGGCTCAGTGCATCAGCAACAACATTTGCCTTACCCGGATGATAATCTATCACAAGCTCGTAATCTTTCAACAGCTCTAACCATCTTCTCTAAACATTTCCGGTACTTTCAACTTTTATGATCTGAAAACACATGGCATTTTTCACCATAAAGATAATGGCGCTAGATCTTTAATGCAAACACAATCGAAGTTAGCTCAAGATCGTGTGTCGGATAGTTCTTTTCGTGCGGATTTAATTATCTCGAGGCATAAGCTATAACTTTGCCTTCCTGCATCAAAACACATCTCAGACCATTCAATGAAGCATCACTGTAAATCACGAATTCTTTACCCGATCCTGGTTGTATCAAAACTGGAGCTTTAGTTAACAAGGCTTTTAACTGATCAAAGCTTTTCTAACATTTATCAGACCATTCAAACCTCACATCTTTCTGAAGAAATCTAGTCAATGGAGTAGCTATCATCGAGAATCCTTTTACAAACCGACGATAATAACCAGCAAGTCCTAGAAAACTACGAACTTCAAACACATTCTTCGGAGGTTTCCATTCCAGAATAGTACAAATCTTACTCGGATCAACTCGTATTCCAGAGGCTGATACAATATGTCCCAGAAAACCAACTTCTCGTAACCAAAATTCACATTTACTGAACTTTGCATACAATTGCTTATCTCGCAGAGTTTGCAAAACAATTCTCAGATGCTCAGCATGCTCAATCTCATCACGTGAATATATCAAGATGTCATCAATAAATACAACAACAAATTGATCTAAGTACGGTCTGAAAAATCTGTTCATCAAATCCATAAAAATAGCAGGAGCATTGGTTAGTCCGAAAGGCATAACTAAAAACTCATAATGCCCGTACCTTGTTCTAAAAGTAGCTTTCGGAATGTCTGAATCTTTTACCCGCAACTGGTAATATCCCGATCTCAGATCTATCATTGAAAACACAGTGGTGTTTACCAATTTATACCTTTGGTTCGTACTTATCTAAGTAACGGGTCAAGGTCCTAAATTACCATTCCGAAACCACCATAAGAGTCTTATAAGTTTTGGGTCAACACTCATTTATAGTGTTGGTTCATTCTTGACCCTTAAGTCTAATTCGTTTCATTCTTCCGTAACCCCCTTCTTCTTCAATTTCTTTTAAGCTGAACCTATAAACCTTCTATCTTCACTACTCCGAGCCTATCTTTGTTACCTAAACCTATACCTAGCTTAATTCTGAACAAACTTCAATCTCGAGCGATACTTTCTCATTTTAACGATCGGGCGCTTAAACGACTCAGACAACTCTACGGAACCGAGATTGTATCATCATTTAGCTTAACTTCAACCCATTTTTTAATTTGCTGGACTTTATTAAACTCATCCTAGTTAATAATTGAGTTGCTAGACTTTATTTTAATTATGCTTCTCTTTGTTAATTAGTTGTTGGAATAATTTATTATTGCATGTGTTTTAAGTTTATTAAATTAAGTTAAGTGTTAAATGTGTTTATTTACAGTTTATTAATTAAACTTATTAAGTTTAATATGTGTTTAAATGTGTTTAAAGTGTTTAATGTGTTTTTAATGTGTTTGATTGTAGGTGACTAATCAACTGGAAAAAGTTATGAACAAGGGCTGTTACAAAGTGTTAAATGTGACTATTCAGTTGGAATCGGTTACATACAAGGGGTTGTTACATCATTTAAAAGAGAGCATTATACATCATTTAAAGGAGCTGTTACATCATTTAAAGGAGAGCATTATACATCCTTTAAATTCAACAGCCTCTCCATCTTCTCCAAGGAGTTGTTCAAGAATAGCAATGGACAACAATTAAAGGAGAGCATTATACATGTTGCTGGTGTCTATTCGGCTGCCCAAGGCTGATTTAATGAAGGAATTGAAGTCATTAGGCTGCTTAGAACATTGAACTCTTCCATCCTAAGTAATCAGCTCATTTATTCAGCTGAATTGGAACATTAAATCATGTTAAAAGTTACTGTTACTTAGGCCTAGAATTTCAAGAGTTTGTGCTTAGTGATTAAGTTTTATTTCAGCTCATTATTAGCACATTAAAGCTGAATTCTTGTGACTTTTCAACTAGGTTTCATGTAGCACAATAAATATGTTGTAATCAGCTTGTTTTGGGGACTCTTGCTGAATTTATGTTAAATTTGAGATTTGTGAGTTATCCAATTCTCTTTGTTCTTTTGGAACTGATCTGACTTATTAAGCATAGCTTGTGGCGTCTATCCTTTCCATTGTTTTTCGAACTTATCACTTTCGAGTGTGGCATTCGTATACCTTTGGTTTCTATCACTAATTGATAGTGGGTCAAGGTTTATCCTTTGTTGTTTTCCCTAAACCGTAAATCACCTAAGATCCATTTTAGATTCGGGTCAACAATCCAATATTGTTGGTTCTTTTTCGGCCTTATTCAAATTATCTGTTATCTTTGTTTAACCATTTTGTTACCTTATTTTAAACCCATTTCTTTCATTCATCATCCTTTTCTTTGTTAAAACTTAGTTCATTTCAAGACGAATCATTTCTACTCAAATTCATAATCGGGCAATCTAAACGACTCGAATCATCACCGAAATGAGTTCGTATCAAAAATGGGGCCAAGGCACTAGTAAGAACAATCCACCAAGCCGTGCCAAGGAGCAAATGTTGCCAGCCAAGACGAACAAGCCTATTGGCGATGCTAGCAAAGGCAAGGCAATCGAGAGTTCCTCCAACCGTTCGAGGGACATCAAGTGCTTCAAATGCCTCGGAAGGGGGCATATTGCAAGCCAATGCCTGAATCGAAGCACTATAGTGATACGCACAAATAGTGATATCGAGCCGGAGGAAGAAATTGAAAATGAGCCCGAAGCCACTTCCGACGAAGAGGAGGACTTGGAGCATGCTGTTGACGGTGAATTACTCATTGTCAAAAGAAGTTTAAGTCTCCAAGGTGTGGAAAACAAGCAGCAAAGAGAGAATATTTTCCATACTTGGTGTCAAGTCCAAGGAAAAGTTTGGCTGATCATCGATGGAGGGAGCTGCACTAATGTGGCTAGTACTCTCATGGTGGAGAAATTGGGGTTACCGACCAGCAAGCACCCCAACCCTTATAAACTTCAATGGCTCAACGATGGAGGCGAGCTAAAGGTGACCAAACAAGTGCTTGTGACGTTTTCAATTGGAAAGTACTCCAATGAAGTATTATGTGATGTTGTGCCGATGCACGTGGGGCATTTGTTACTTGGATGACCTTGGCAGTTCGATAGACGAGTCATCCATGATGGGTATACCAATAGGTATACTTTCAAGCATTTGGGCAAGACCGTGACCCTAGCGCCATTAACACCGAAACAAGTCTACGAGGACCAAGTGAAGCTGAAAAACTCTATTGAACAAATGAGAGAACAAGAAAAGAGTGAGAGTTCAAAAGAAAAGAAAAATGAGAAAAAGAAAGGAAAAATAAAAAAAGAGATTGAAAAGATTGTGAGAAAAGAAAAAGATGTAAAAGAAAAAGAGTGTGAGAAATTAAATGTATTTGCAAAAGGAAGTGAGGTTGAAAAGGCACTATTGTTGAGACAACCGATCCTTGTGCTTATGTACAAGGAAAATTTGTTTAACGCTAACGAATTAATCGAAAATCTCCCTTATTCTATTGTGTCTCTTTTGCAGATTTTCAAGACATATTTCCGGAGGATATCCCGAGTGGGTTGCCACCCCATCGTGGGATTGAGCACCAAATAGATTTTGTGCCCGGAGCTGTCATTCCAAACCGACCAGCATACCGGACTAATCCCGAAGAGACCAAGTAACTTTAACGTCAAGTCAATGAACTCATGGAAAAAGGTTACATCCGAGAGAGCCTTAGCCCATGCGTCGTGCCAGTTTTGTTGGTGCCAAAGAAAGACGGGACTTAGCGCATGTGTGTCGACTGCCGCGCTATAAATAAAATCACCGTCAAGTATAGGCATCCAATACAACGCTTAGACGATATTCTCGACGAATTAAGTGGTGCCAAATTATTCTCGAAGATCGACTTGAAAAGTGGATACCATCAGATTCGAATGCGCAAAGGCGACGAATGGAAGACGGCCTTCAAAACTAAACATGGTTTGTATGAGTGGTTGGTCATGCCGTTTGGCTTAACCAACGCTCCAAGTACATTTATGAGGTTAATGAATTATGTCCTAAGATCTTTCATTAGTAAGTTTTGTGTTATTTATTTCGATGATATTCTTATTTATAGCAAAACATTGGAGGAGCATGTGACGCATCATCTTAAGTCTGTTTTGGAAGTCCTACGTAAGGAAACTCTTTATGCCAATCTTAAGAAATGCACCTTCTGTTCTGATAAAGTTATTTTTCTCAGTTTTGTAGTTAGCTCGCAAGGATTGGAAGTGGACCAAGAAAAGATAAAGGCTATTCAAGAGTGGCCGAGGCCTACGAATGTTATCCAAGTTCGAAGCTTCCATTGTTTGGCCAGTTTTTACCGGCGTTTCGTGCCTAACTTCAGCACTATAGCTGCACCTTTAACAAGCGTGATTAAGAAGAACTTAGCTTTCCATTGGGGGAAAGAGCAAGAAAATTCTTTTAATGTTATTAAAGATTGTCTTACTAAAGCTCCATTACTTGCACTACCTGACTTTTCTAAAACCTTTGAGATTGAATGTGATGCATCAGGTGTGGGCATCGTGGCTGTGTTAACTCAAGACGGAAGGCCTATCGCTTACTTTAGAGAAAAGTTGAACGGAGCCACACTAAATTATCCCATCTACGACAAAGAGATGTATGCTCTCATTCGAGCCCTCGAGACTTGGCAGCATTACTTGTGGCCGAAAGAGTTTGTGATTCATCCTGATCACGAGGCCTTAAAGCACATTAAAGGCCAGCACAAATTGAACAAACGGCATGCCAAGTGGGTAGAATACCTAGAATCGTTTCCCTATGTCATCAAATATAAAAAGGGTAAAGATAATACAGTGGCTGATGCACTTTCGAGAAGTTCTATATGTAACACCCCAAACCCGGTCAACACACCACGACCGAATCTGGCATGTTACGGAGTGAAAACGTTTTGAGTAAAACAAGTTTGCTGATTTATTTCTATTGAAAACTCCTTTACCATTTAAAAGGTTAGAAAACCCCGTGTAGAGTATAGTTGAAATCGTTTTTGGTTGCTTAAAAACCCGAAAAAACCCTCTTTTGTTGGAAATCCATTTGTTGTTTATAGTTTTGGAATACCTTTCGATACTTGTTAAAAACCAAGTGAGTTAAACATAGTCAAGATTAAAACCATTTGCATTTGAACTTGTTTGAAAATTTAGGTTGAAAATCATCTATATTACCTTTTTTGTTACCCTATGAATAATGCTACCCGATGGTAACGTTTGAAAATCCCGAAATAGAGTATAGTTTTTGAAAACGTTACTATTTATCCAGTTACTTAAGCAATATCGAATTGTTAACCACATGCATAATATCATCCAAAAGTAAAGCGAGTAATTTAAAACCCAAAATAATACTTAGCGGCCTTATTAAAAACCAAACCAAATTTAAAGTAAATAGATAAAACTAGAGTAGTAATTTAAAATCAAAACCCAAAAATAAGTTTGCATGGCCACCTCGAGTCCTCCCGGCTCCCCATCCGCGATCTATGCTTCATCTCGCAAAATATAAGGGAAGGGGTGAGTCACCGAGACTCGATGTATAAATCCCCAACCCGATAGTGCAAACACTTACACAAATCATCGATAAAACATGCAAATCATGCAACCCCATAACCTAACCATCCGATCTCCTTTATCTACCCCGTGTGGTCAAAACCACTGGTGGTCTAAACCATTGGTGACCGAAGTCACAAATATATATATCGTTGTGGTCAAAACTACTGGTGACCGTAATCACAAATCAAGTGATGGGCCAACCCATCGTGTGGTCAAAACCACCGATGACAATCCCGTATCAATCATGTGGGGCCAACCTTTGTGTGGTACCAAACCACCGGGATGAGTCACAATATCCATATATGGTCAAAACCACCGGTGACCGTAGTCACAAATATCATCAATGTGGTCAAAACCACCGGTGGTCAAAACCACCGGGACTTAGTCACAAATAATAGTATCAAAGACGGGCCAACCCGCCGTGTGTGGTCAAAACCACCGGTGATACCCAAATAATTCTTCCCCCTCCTCTCAACACTCCCACCATCATGTCCATATCAATCGTGGCATAATAACGTAGGATGATGCAACTAACACATGGCATAGCATTAAACAATGACATGATAGCATATATCGAGATCCATAATCAGGGGACTTACCCGGAGTCCACGCTCATGCCCACAAGGCATAACTACCGTTTCAATGGCTATTAACGATAACATAATAAACATATCATACTAACGAAGTGTGTAAGCGTTACACACCTGACTATTCGTAGATCTAAGCGAAATCCCGAAACTACGCGAAACTAACGAGATCCCGAAACGTTTTCCTCCTCCCTTCCTGTATTCGGCCAACACCTTGTTAATGAACAAAAGCCCATTCAGCTCATCTAGAAATCCCGAAGGATGAAATAACGCACAATAAGACCCTTACCAAGTTCGATTAGCCAAATCCCGAAGATCCACTGTATTCGGCTATACTCCCCCTACAATCGGCCAAGTACCACTATCATTGGATTAAAGCCTTCGGTATTAATCACAACAGGAGATATCAAAACCGCAAAACACTTACCCCCTTACCTTACTGATAGATTCGGCCACCAATCACCAAAGTTTGGCACACCCTAGTGATATTTGGGGATTTCGGCTACCTCACTAATATAGAACAAGAAAAGAGTTTAAGATCCCGATTTATAACGAATGGAGAAATAGGAAAAGAGAATGGCAAGTGAGATCCGGCATTAACCAAATAAATCGAGAAAAGAAGAATAAGAAGTTATACTTACCAAGAGATTCGGCTATGACCCAAAAGAAAGAGATAGATTTCGGCACTTCAAAGGGGATTAAAACACGTGAGAAGAGAAGAAAAATAGGCTAAGGGTATTCAGCCAAGGTTCTTGATGGAAACGAAAGAGAGACAACAAAGCTTTCGACTTTTCAAGATGGTAGAGATGGATAAGAAAATGGAATGGGATTGAAGGGATTCGACAAAGGAGAGTGAAAGAAGTTTCGGCACAAGGAGATTTGAAAGAGGGAAGAAAGATGCCGAATGAAACTAAGGAAGTTGGTTTTGGCTTTGAGCAAAATAGGGAGAAGAAGAAGTGAACAAAGATGGTGGATTCGGCAAGGTAGGCATTTAATGAGTGAACCGAAAAGAAAAGGGAGAGAATGGCTACCAAGTTCGTCTCTTCAAAAGAAATGGCACAAGTGGTTCAGCTAATTACAAGAGTTGCCGAAAAAGAAAGAAAGAAAAAGCAAATGGGGTTTCAGCTTTGACACTAAACGAAAAGAAAAAGACCTTCTAAGCTAGCCGACTCTAGCTAGCTCCCATAGCATATTCGGCCACCCTCCAAAGAACCCAAAACCGATTGCACTTGCCCAAAATACCTTCCCATTTTCGGCTGAACTCTCCCCCATCTCAAACTCCTCCTTTTTCTCCACAAAAACCTCTCTTCCACTCATTCAAACTCGTTTGAATGAGTCCACCAGCTAAAATCTCTCTTCTCCATATATTTTAAATCTGTCAGCTTGATCCATATCTTCCCAACAGAGTCCTACCTGAGCACTCCTCCTTCTCAACTTGGCGTGAAAAAAGAATAAGCAGAAAGTGGGATTTCTGCTGCTCGAACCTGAGCTCTCCTTCCCTGCATGCGGCGTCACCTTCCTGGTACCTTAGTGGCGCCTCCTTTGCCACTTTGCCACTAGGTTACTTGTGTCTAAACCCTCTGACAATTCTTTTAACCCCTAACTTCCTTAGCTTCCTCTCTCTAAGCACTAAAACAAAAAATTTTGCCATGTCTCAGGCCTAACCCGAGGTCATGCCTAGACCCCAAAACATGCTAAACTAGCACAGTAGGCACAATAACACATGCAAACACACACAAAATGCAGAGACCCCGATTTAAGGATATTACACTATAGGTACAGAGGCTTTCTTTTTAAAGAAGGTAAGTTGTGCATCCCGCAAAGTTCCATTCGGGACTTACTAGTTAACGAGGCGCATAGCGGGGGCCTCATGGGCCACTTTGGCATGGAGAAAACTTTGGCGATGCTCCGAGAGCATTTTTATTGGCCTAGGATGAAACGGGATGTCGAACAAGTGTGCGAATGATGTGTAATGTGCAAGAAGGCCAAATCGAAGATCAAGCCACATGGGCTATACATGACACTTCCCATACCCAAAGCACCTTGGGAGGACATCTCCATGGACTTTGTCCTTGGATTGCCTAGGACAAAAATGAGGAAGGATTCAATTCATGTTGTCGTAGATAGATTTTCAAAAATGTCTCATTTTATAGCTTGTACAAAAACTAATGTCTCATTTTATAGCTTGTACAAAAACTGACGATGCTGTTCATATTGCTAACCTTTTCTTTAGGGAAATTATTTGACTTCATGGCATCCCAAGAACCATCGTATCCGACCGAGATGCGAAATTTCTAAGCCATTTTTGGAGATCATTGTGGGGGAAGCTCGGGACCAAGTTGCTATTTTCAACCACTTGTCATCCCCAAACGGATGGCCAAACAAAAGTGGTTAATCGAGTGCTATCAACCTTGTTCAGGGCCATCATACAGAAGAATTTGAAGTCGTGGGATGCCGCATATTGAATTTGCTTATAATCGATCTGTTCACTCGGCAAATAAATATTCCCCTTTTGAAATAGTTTATGGATTTAATCCATTGACTCCATTAGACCCAGTACCTTTGCCTAACGATCAACTTATTCATGCAGATGCTAGAAAAAAGGCCGAGTATGTGAAGGAGTTGCATCAAAAGGTACAAGCAAACATCGAAGCAAGGATCGAGAGTTATATTAAAAAGGCGAACAAGGGCCGAAAAAGAGTTGTTTTTGAACCCGGCGATTGGGTTTGGGTTCACATGAGGAAGGAGCGATTCCCAGCCCAACGAAGGTCCAAACTATTACTGCGTGGTGATGGTTCGTTCCAAGTTTTGGAGCGAATCAACGAAAACTCCTATCGACTCGACTTACCAGGTGAGTATAATATAAGTGCAACCTTTAATGTGTCTGAATTATCTCCCTTTGACGCATATTCCGATTTGAGGACAAATCACTTTGAAGAGGGGGGATGATACGGCCACACCTCGGGTCACGCCGAGCTCGATTAAAGAGCCTTTGGAGTTGCCGCAAGGTTCCATCACCCGAGCACGAGCCAAGCACTTCAAAGAGGCTACCTCGGCCCTAGTTGAACAAGTGTGGGGCGAGTCCATGGCTGGACACAACGAGGAGGCTCGGGCCAGCTCAACGAGTTCACCATGCAATTTTTTGCAAGCTGAATTAAGCCCAAATTTAGCTCAATCAGCTCGAGCCTAGCTCGGTTTAGCTTATGCACTTTTATTTTGCTGGAAATAATTTTTAATTTAAAGTATTAGTTAAATTAATGTGTTTAGCTCAAATAATTAAGTTGTGTTTTTAATTTGTCAAAATCTGGACATTTTAAATAGAATTAATGTGTCTTAGTTTATTAAGTGTGTCTAAGCTTATGACAAATTTAATTCATGTTTTTCAATTAATTTTCCAGCCTAATTTAATTTGTCTTAACTTGAATTAATTGGCTGATTTTAACTGCTACAGGTACAATGCATGGACGGCACATTAAGGGGATGATTATTGAGCTCCTCCAAGCAGCCTTTTCGTGGACACCAAAGGGTAATGGAGCTGATGTTTCCTTTCTTCTAAGCTAATCATTGAGCTCCCCAACCAGCTTTAAGAGCTTTCACACAAGCTAAAAATCCTTTTCACACTTGCTGCCCATTTGGTTTTGGGCATTCACACCAGGTGGTTGTACACATTCGGCCTACACACCTTTTGGCCATTGGGGTGCTCATGATGGCATTTAAACACTCCTAAAATAATCAGCTGATCAAGGCAACAATTGAATGCTCATACATCCTCTTGGCCGAACATGCCTTAGTCCATTCAGCTCACCATTTAATTCCAGCTAGCTAGGAAGCTTCATGGAAACTTCATGACACCTTCTAGACTAATTCTGGAACTTTCAGCTCAATAAAAGCTGAAATCAAATGACGTTTTTGTCTTTCATATGTCCATTTGGCTAGCTTAGGCAATCACTATAAATACTTAGCCATTTTCATATATTTTAGACTTTTCGCAACTTGAATGAATTTCTATTACTTTGTGAGTTTATTCAACTCTCAAATTTCGTTTTAGACTCGAGTTGGCTTATCTAGTTCTCTAGTGGCGTCAACCCTATTTATTCAAACTTATCACTCTTAATAAAGTGTGGCGTTCACCCGATATACTTTCGATTCCTATCTCGTTATAGATTGTGGGCCGAAGTTCTTTTTAACGAATTCCAGCAACCTTAAGCGACGTATAAGTCCTGGGTCAATACTTACATAGTATCGGTTCGATCTTGTCCTTAAGCTCTTCTATCCATCCTAAACATTTCATTGCCTTATTTCTTCTATTTCCAAACCGAGCCTACATCCGATTGACACCCACAACCCTTGAACCAAATTGCAACACCCATTTAGCCTACAATCAACCGAACTTCATCAAACTCTGAGTTACAACGATACTTCTTCGATTTAATGATCGGGCACAACTACGACCCGGAATACTTCCGCAACTCGAGATCGTATCAATCACGACCCCCTTTATTCATAAACCTGACAAAGTCGCTTCCAAAAATGTGAGAATTACAAATGGTTCGAGAAGAAAGAAGGCTATTTGGATACCCTTCCTCTTTGGAAGGATATCATTTCAAATTGTCACCTACACGAAAATGAAATAAATTAGTGACACTTTGAATTATAAAAACAAAATAAATTTTCAGAATCTTATTCAAAATTGAGATGCATAAACAAATGCCGGGATCAAAAATAGAAATTGGTCTTACCTTAAAATAATGATTCAAGAAGTTCATCGATGGCAACAAACTAGAATCACAAAGTATTCAAACGATATAATCTTGGAAAAAAATTCTATGGCTCAAGTCCCTTGAACAATAATATAGAACTATAATCACCGGGATCAAAACAAGGTTATCTCTTACCATTTCGATTTGTGTTGAACATCTCATTGCCAGCAACATGGTAGAAACACGAAGCAATGGAAAGACATAACCATGCAAAACACTCTCAAATCCTTTAAACCATAATATAGAACAACCTCCGGAATCAAAGATTTGATTTTCACTTTGCAACACATCAGAATTCACATGTTTTGTTTTCAAAAATAATGATAAAACTTGAAGCAAATGGAAGGGTGCAACACTTTTATTCAGAATAAAATTATGATGCTCACCTTCACTTATCAACAGCTTAGGGAAACATGCTCCGGGTTGAAACACATGGTTTTGATCACTCGTTCCAAAATGCAACAAAATTTTCTTTTTCACCAATAAATTACACATGCTAAACAAAGAGGATTTTAGCATACACACATTCAAACAATCAAACCTCTTAAAATTCATCCGAACAAGCATGCATATACTTGAAGATTTCGCACAATGATGTAAAGAATTCACATAACCACCACAATCAAACAAATTGGGATTTTTACATGAAAATTCTTTATTCAAATTTTGTATACTTCGAGTTAATCTATCCTAATCAACAGACTTACCAACACAATAAACAACATGAAAAAAACTCTTCAGGCCAATAGTTGAAATGAAATCATCATCAACAATCAGAGAATGACAATTATCCAAATCAAAATGAGATCTTTTGAAAACTAAGTCACCGATAAATTTAGTAACAACATTCAAATTAGCTTGTTGTGACTTGATTGCTAGAAATTCCTTACCTTGCTTACCTTTAAGCACTTGTAGAATAAGTTTACCTTCAACCTTACCTTTCTTGATCAAATGAAATCATCAATCGAAACTTACTTGTGGAAAAGTACTGAAGTTGAAACTTGTCAATCGAATCTTCAAAAACCTGAAAAGTAGGAACAATACGAGGACAATTCGCATGTTGGTTAGTAAAAACATTCCTCGCTTTTTCTTGCTCACTTTCATCTTTTTCACTTGTTTCTTTTTCAACAACAACACTCGTTTTTTTCACACTCTCTTTTCTTTCTTCAATTTCTCTCTCTTTTTCAATTTCCTTTTTTGGTTCACATGCTTTTTCGATTTCTTTTTCTTTCATTCCTCTTTTTCTTTACTCAATTTCATTCCATATTTGCTCATTTTCCCTTATTAACATTTCTTGTCTCTCTTTTCTTTTAATTTCCTTTTCTCGATTCCTTTCATTACAAAGAAGAAGATAACAAGACAAATTCAGAATGAAAATCCTTTCATTGGGAAAAGGAGGAGGGATCTACATACGGAATACAATCATCTCTTCGAGATTGAATCTTCGGGGATGAATACCTTGGTGCATATGAAGAATTACTTGGACCTTCTCGTTTGTTACCGTAATAGGCTTTAAACTCGAAGCTTGAGTTATTTCGACTCGAAGTCCTCGTTGAATAGGAATCTTGATAGGGATTTCTTCTCGTGTAGTCATTAGACGTTAGACTCCTTGACGATCTTGTTTCCATCCTTTGACTTGGAAAAATTCGCTCTCGATGGTAGTAAGATGGGATGAAACACTTGGGCATCACAGCTTTCATTTCAGACCAAGTAGATATCAGGCGCTCTCTGTTTCATCTCCGACTCGTGGTGAATTGATCCCACCAAATCATGGCATAATCGGAGAAACTGTTCACCGCAAGCCTACTTTCTTGCTTTTCGAGTAGTCATGGTACTCAAAAACCAATTCTACCTTCTTTTCCCATTCAAGGTATACCTCCGGGTCGAATCGACCTTGAAATGGTGGAATGGTTAGCTTGTGATTCTTCAAATTGCCATCAACAAGTTCATGCTCTCTAAAGCCTCGGTTTCTATGAACGCGTCGCCTTTCGCTTTGATTGGATGCTTGGTATGATGGATCGAACCAACCACCAATAGCAGCAAATTTTCTTTCAAAACATAGAGACATTTTATTTGAACCTCACTTCAAACTTCACTATTCACTCGCAAAGAAAAATAATATGGCACTCCACTCGTGTTTGCACTCTAGATTGGCTTTTTTTACACTCGAATGCTTTTTCAACACTCACACCTTTTACCACTCGTTTTGCCTCTCGAACTTCGTAATCGACTCGTTTAGACTTATAAGCAAGCCTAGAGTTCGGCTTCAAAAAGGTTACGATGGTTGATGATGTTGGTTTTTGGTAGGCTGAAAGAAAAAAAAAGGGTGCTAAGCGTGGTGTTTGGGTTTGAATTTGATGGAGAAGCATCTTTGAAGATCGGGTAAAAGAAAACTATGAACACTTTCAATCTCTTTTTTTTTTTAATAATTTCAAATTTCTTCTTTCTTTTTTTGAATTGCAAAATACTAATTACAATGAATACTTTGAATTCACGAATTTTTTTCAATTTTTTTCAAATACTTACTCCGAAAACTTCACGAACGTCCGTACTCCTCAATTTTAACTAGCTCTGATACCAAATGATACGAACTTGGTTCGGTGATGACTCGAGTCGTATTAGTTACCGGATCGAGAAATTGAGTAAGTTTGATTCGTTACAAGAAAAGGCTGAAAATAGATAGAATATAGGTTCAAACAAAGGTTCAAAGAATGTTTAGGAAAGGAATGGATAGGTTTAGCTAAGGCAAAGGCTGAACCAACAATATAGAGATTGTTGACCCAAGACTTACAGGCACTTAGATGGATAAGAAAAGTGAAATCAACAAATAAACCTTGACCCACTATCTAACGAGATAGGAACCAAAGGTATAACGAACGCCACACTTAAAGTGATAATTTCAGAAAACAAAGGAAGGATAAGACGCCACAAGCCTAGCTTGATAAGTCAGATCAGTCCCAAAAAGAACAAGGAGATTTGAACTCTTACAAGTTTTAAATACTTCATAAATTTATCAAAAGTTGTCTAACCAAAACAATGTTTTCTTACAAACTATTTATAGGCATTATTATGACTATTCGAATGCCTATATGAGACCTTTTATCTTCAGCAATTAACTAAGGTTATTACAAGCATTAATTTCGTTTTAAACTCATGTAGGGAAGCCAATAGTTATGTCTCTTCACTTGATTCTGGTGTAGATGAAAAGGCATGCCTCTTCACTTTATTTTTGACTTAATGAACCCTTAATGTGTTGTTTGGTGTCCCTTCATCTCCCTTAAACTGAATGTCAAAAGACTTGTGCATTCATCTCTTTAATTGGCTCCTTAACTAGCTTTGAATGCTTTAAAACTGAACAGATTTGAAGAGACACTCTTGGACCATTTGAACAGCCACCTTGATGATCTTTGAAGGCTTGAAAAATGTCCAAACTTGAAGAGCCAATTAGCCATATGAATAGTCACCCATAATGATCTTTGAAGGCTTGAAAAACGTCTAAACTTGAAAAGTCAATTAGCCATATGAATAACATACAAAGTAGATAATTAAGCATTAAAGACACTCATAAGAATCAGCACACTATAAACACTCATACACAAATTTATTGATGAACATGCAGCTCAAATCACCTTATTTAAAATGAAAATAAACACACTTTAATTTATGCAGTAAAAAGTAACAACCAAATTAAATAACATACTTATATAAACAAACTCAAACATATTTAACAACTAAGATGCTTAAATGCATGGTTTAAGATGTAAACTAAATGAACAAATGAGTTACTTAATGCATGACTTAATTTAATGATGCAAACTTTAACTAACATGGGAGTTACATAATGCATATCATAATTTATGATGCAAACTTAACTAACATGAAAGTTACATAATGCATGACTTTATTAAATGTAGAACTCATACTAATGATGTTCAAACTATGACATAATTAAAGACACAAACTAAAATAACTAAAGTAACTAAAATAAATGAATCAAAGTCCTTATTTTCCAGCAACCAAATTAACAAAATGAAATTAAAAACTTCATTTTGCACTTGGGCCCCTCATGCTTGGGCCAATTTGGATGTCGTCGAGGTGTATCGAAACATGATGCGGCCGGGATCGCATCAGTTTGGGTTGGAAGCTTGTCAGAGTTATATCACTATCCATCGGCTATATCAGTACTTTTGGTGTTTTATGTTTTGGTTATAATGGCATGTATAGGTATTTTGGTTGTTGAAGTAGCCATTTATTTTGGCTTGTGTTTATGGTATTTTTGGAAATGATATGAATTGAAATGTTTATAATTGTTGTTCGTTTTGAAATGAAAACTCCGGCAATGCTCCATAACCCTATTCTGGCGATGGATATGGGTTAGGGGTGTTACAGTTTTTCTATATATTTTTACCACCTTTTTGCTTAATAAATATGTTTATCTTGAGTAATTGTTATTAAAATAAGTTAATTTTATTCAATTAGTAATATTGGGCATGAATTTATAAAGTATGTGAAATTGTGCTTAATTACATGATTTTTGTACATATTTTATATTATTTCATGTTAATTTAATAATATGTGATTTTTCACTACGTAAGAGGGCCATTTAAGATGTGATTAATGTGAATGAAAAATGGAAATGCACAAATCAATTCATGTGGATGGAAAGACCATGCAAACTGGGTCATGAGGTTGATAATATGACATAGTAAAAGATGTGCTAAAAGATGGACATGTCCGCTAAATTATTGGACTGAGAAATTGTCCAACAAGGGGGAATCAAAGCCTAGTTTTAACATAAGTAGATGGCTGGCCAAAAGAAAGCTTTGGGGTATTTAATTGAAGGTCCTTATAGTTGGAAATTAATCAGAAATCAACCGAACAACTTTGCTGTTGGAACCGTCCACCCTATGGCTATTAATAGCCTTGGTTTGAATTCAAAATGAGCAGACAAAGTCATCCCTTTTTCCATGAATTGTGGTTGACCGTATATGAGAGGAAAGGAAGGAATTTAAATTCTATTTTTAGCAAACTCTACCCCTTACCTTCACCTATAAATACCATGCATCAATCCCTCATCCATCGTCCCTCATATCTCATTTCTCTTCTCTCATTAGCATTTTCTCTACATTCTATTTCCCTTTTCCTTCCCCTTGCATAGCCGCCCATTTCCCTTCTCATCCTTTAGCCAACATAAGCTTTGTGAAAAGCATTCTTTGGCCTGCCACCTTAGGAACTCCTTAGCAAAAGAAACATCGGTCAGAATAGATTCGAAAGGCTGCTGAGCTGAAAAGAGTTTACTTTTTCCACTTGTTATTTATTTCAATTATGTTTTCTTTGAGTTTATTGTTTTTGACATCAACGATGATATTTTAAATCCTATTTGCTAGGATGATTATGTTAATTCAATAAGATTTATTTATTTAATGTTTAATATGTTTGGGCCTCAGTCGATCATGTTTTCAATTAATATCATGATACATTTCATTCATACGTCATTGGGTGCACCCAGATTAGCTGAGCGATTCTAACCAGACGACGGCTAATGGACACATAATTGAAAAGTGTAATGCTCTATTTAGATCCTTAAACCCTACTAAGTTGAGGTTCATAATATCTTTAGTTAGCTCTATTATCTTGCATAGTTTTTAGGTTTATGTAATTAAACTGTTGCAAACGTAAATGTCCCTGTGACCTTAGATAAATGCTAAGAAGCCCTTAGTCTAATATGATCAGTAAAATGCATATTTCACTAAGTAAAAGATCCGAGTGGACTTAATTTGGTTTCCAAACTCATGAAAGATCGAGTCGCCATGGAAGTATTTTTGAACATTGTTAAGCATGATGAAGTAAATTGAATTGATTAATATAATTATCCTAGCCCATTTAATGTTGATTGTTTTTGTTGCTAAAGCCATTCATTCATATATTTAGGTAAATTGCATCTAGATTAAAATTGCAATAGGGATCACTCTTTTCATCTAGTTAATCATCACTATCCCAAATTATTGAGTTTTTACATCACATTGTTATTTATAATTTTACAATTTATCGATTAAGCTTATACAGTCCTTGTGGAGACGATAACTCATTTTTACTTACTTATTACTTGAACGATTGTGTATTTGCGCATATTCCTTGTTACACTTACACCAACTTTCTTATGAAGGAGAGGCATACCAAGATACATTTCAGTATACTCAACTCTGACAAACCCCACCTTCCTACATATAATCGTAGTCCAATACATTAGATGAGAAGAAAACCTGGGACTTATTCCTCTTCACCTTATGCCTTAAAAAATAACAAAAAAGTATTCAAAATATCATTAACAATTTTTGCTTTCCCCGGATTAGCCTCACAAAAGAGAATTAAATCATCTGCAAAAAACAAATGAGACAATGCCAGGCCCCTCCTAGATAATAACAAAGGCTTCCACCTCTCCTGGAAGACAGCTTCCTTATTTAAGTGTCCTAGTATCTTTATACAAAGCACAAATAGATATGGAGAAAGGGGATCTCCTTATCGAATATGTTGTGATGGATTAAACTCATCTGTAATCGTGCCATTCTAGAGCACCTAAAGTGAGGATGATGAAATACAATTTAATATAACAATGTTTAACATAGCTGGTAAACCTGTTTTTGAAATTGTATCCTCTAAGAAATCCCTTCAGACTTGACCATAAGTCTTTTCAAGATCAATTTTTAACACCATCCCACATTTTCTGCATTTGAAATTTCACATAGGATGTATTGCCTCCTGAGCAATAACAATGTTGTCTGAAATGTTTCTACCAATCACGAAACTAACCTGGTTCTATTTAGTAAGCTTAACCATCAATGGACGTAGCATATTAACAATTTTCTTTGTGACAATGTTATATAGAATTTGACATGGACTGATTGGCCTAAATTGTGTAACCCTCTCTAGACCCTGAATCTTAGGAAGCAAAACAAGTAAGGTTCTGTTAATCCTAGGATCCAAATGACACCCTTCCAACACATGTAGCACCAGCACACATATAGATAGCCCAACCATTCCACTATGCTTCATAAAAATTTGAATGAAACCCGTCGACCTCTAGAGCTTTAATTTAGGCCATTCCAAAAACTACACACTGAACCTCCTCATCCGATACCGCCAGCTTAAGATAATCCTTTTTAAGCCATAGTAAACCAGGAAATTTGGCTCGACATGGAAGGGCCCCACTGACTGAGTAATCCATGGAATATAAATTCTTGAAAAGCCCCACAACATGTTGTTCTAATAATTAAAACTCAAAACACCAATCATCACTCTCTACCTTAAGGCCCCCGATTTTGGTTTTTCTACTTCTAGCAAGCACACGACTATGAAAATACTTCATATTTCTATCTGATTGGGATTTTTATTAGGATTTTTGAAACCAAAAAACTTCCTGATTCTTTAGTACCTCTTCAACTTCATGTCACAACTCCAATGTACGATTACGAAGTCTAGAAGATACCCTCACCTCTAAAATCCTCTCCACTCGTTTAAGTTCAACAATCAAACTTCGTTTACGAGTAAATATATTTCCATACAAACGTTTATTCCCTTCCTGGACTTTTAACTAGAAATGCTACAAATTACCTGCTACTTAGTCATCAAAATTCCAGTTACTATTTACCAGAGCATTAAACTCACCATGGAGCATCCAACTATCAAGGTAATGAAAAGGCCTGCGTATTTGTACTGACTTCAGGGATAGAAAGATTGGTTGTTGATCATATTTCAAACGGTGAAGGTTGCGAACCAAGCATTCCGGCGCAAATAAATCCCAAGCTAAATTACTAACTACTAGATCCAACCTATGTGATAATCCCCCTCTAGTCCATGTGAAATGAGACCCACTACAGCCCAAGCCCCAAAGACCATTATTAAATAAAAAGTCCTAAAAATACACACATCCATTCCGCTTTGTAATCGCACCACCTGTTCATTTCGAAATATCCATAATCGAATTGAAATCACCTGTAATAATCCAACCTACAAAAGACCCTAAGTAGTCCTAAAGAAAAATTCTCGTAGCCACTTCAGGACTAGCATAAACTATCGAACAAAGAAAACTAGTCGAGTTATGATCACTATGAATCCTCATGTGAATAACTTGAGGATGCAAGCCCAAAATATCAACAGTGACCGTAACATTCCAAAGGACCCAAATACCCCCTGCAAAGCCATTTGCTTTAATTCTACAAGAATTCAGAAAACCAATTCTACCGATAATTCTATTAACACGAGAACCACTAATCCGAGTTTCAAACAAACACAAAACATCTGGACTAAACTCATTCCTATATTTGACAATAATTTTGTGGAAGCAAGGGTGTCCTGTTCCCTGACAATTCCAAAACATAAGTTTCGAATCCATATACAATTGAATAAAAAAGAGAGCAAAATAGTACACAGTCGCAAAATTATCCGCAACTTATCACCACATCTTGGTTGGAATCCGCATCTATAACCTACACCACCGACAGTGATGAAACCCCCGAAAATATTTGGTTCTGGGACCGTTCAATTTCCTTCACAATCCCCTCCATGGCCACTGTTAAATCTATTATTGGTTGGCCAGATTTCTCCAACCTATTGTCAGGTTGTTTCTTCCCTTGAAACTCCCTTTCCGATGCGACACACTCCCCCTATTCAAAACTATCTTTCTCGGTATCACCAAATAAGAACACATTAATTTCTATTCCCAACCATGTCTGCTAGAATCACGCTCCATTATCCAAAACGCCCTATGTTTTGTTTTATCCAGTTTTGGTTTAATAGATACAACCTGAAATTGTACATGATCCATTTTACTATCATTAACCAACCGACCCATATTAGAACCATCATCAAACCCACCAGTATCCCAATTAAAATATTGTCCAACACCACCATTAGTAGGCCATAGTATTTGCAAGCCCGATTTAGGCCCATTCCCTACAAAAAACCCCTTTCCCTTTAACCCTAGCAGCTATTTTCTTACTACTAGCAAACTCTTCTGCCACATTTAGTCCTTTTTCCACACAAATTTCCCCAAAATCCCATCCAATCTAAGATTTCTTTCTATTTTCCCATCATTTCCGACATGACTCACGAATCCTATCTTAGTCCCATCCATCTTTAGAAAGGAAAATTGAAATCCACCAGCACGATTGTCACCTTCATTGGTATTTACTTCTAACGAACCTCTCCCTTTTCCCCTTTGTCGTTCCACTATCATCCACGGGACAAACAGATCCTCCTCAACTCGGGCTTGCAGATAAGACTTCTCAATCTCTGGTTTGTCATGCCCTGCACTATCCTTCGTCTCGGTTGTTTTAATATAACACATCTAACTCGTATCTATCGCTGAAATAGGGTTACAGAGCATTATCATAAAAACATAACTTAAAACATTCATTTCCAAACTTTAGATAAATCATAGCATAATTCATTCAATCACATGCATATTGTCCCTTATTCGAGCCCTCGAGGCCTTAGAAACACTTTAAAATAATTCAGGACTAAATCAGGAACGTATGAAACCTTAAGGAAAAGTTGGAAAAATCCACACTGCAAAGGTCACACGGCTGAGACACACGTCTGTGTCTCAGGCCGTGTAAGATTTGAAATAGGGACACAATGTCGTGTCCCAGCCCGTGTCTGTGCTCGTGTAACTCTCTAACTTGGGTCACACGGCCAAGCCACATTCCGGTGTGCTAGGTAGTTTAACTCTTGAAATGGTGTCACACGCCCGTGTACCAGGCCGTGTGCTAAACCATGTAACTTTCAAAAAGCAACCATTAAAACCTACAGGGGACACACGACCGTGTCGCATGGCCGTATGTCATACATGGCTGAGACACACGTCCGTGCCTTAGGCCGTGTGGACAAGAAAATCACCAAAATCAAGACATTTCTTTCACCCAATTCAAGTTTGAACCTACAACACATTTGCACATATAACCGAGGCCCTAAATCATGTCCAAAGTATGCATAAAATAACCAAATATCTATACCAAATATCCATACAACCAATATGCCAAAAGGCACCTCAATCACAACCATTGAACATGTCTTAGTATAAGCATACTTATCAATAATTCGAACATATACAACTACTTATTTCTATACCAAAAAAAAAAACTCAACTAAAATCTATATCAAACATAACTTAATTAACCACATTTCAAACATGCCAACACTTACCACTTTGGTCATAAAACCATACATCAATTTGACCATATGAACATCAACAATTATAGCATCAAAGTACCAAAAGCACACAAACCAAATTACCATATTTACAAGCCGGACATAACATCTAGTTCATCAAACATAATTCACCTATACATGTCATTATATCTATGACCAAAACATCAAAATCTACTGATATAATCTATGGATAGTGTGATAGGTCTCCGACGAGCTTCCAAATCGATCGAGCTTTCGATAATCTATAAAACATAGAAAAGAACAACATCGTAAGCATATAATGCTTAGTAAGTTCATAAATCATGAACATAGCTTACTATTTGAAAGCATAATCTTAAAAATAGACATGAATTAATCCAACATAGCTTGGCACAAGCCTAAGCATCATCAATAACACAAGTTAGTGATTAAACACATAACATAGCAAAATCATCTCATGGTAAGATAAATTTCATGAGCATAGCATACTTGAATTCATACTTTTCATAAACATGATTATACATACTTTGATCATCAATAATTCATACCTTTCCATAAGTTCTTAACTTAGATATTGGAACACTTACCGTTCCTTCCATTTTCATGCTCGTTGAACCACTTAGAATAATATCGGATACGCAGGAAGCTCACACAAAGTGTGCTAAACACATGGTCGAAACCATTCCTTTTCCTTTTCCTTTACATAGATGCTCACTCGAGCCATAAATGGGTCTGCTCACACAAGCTGACGGTTGGAATGTAGCTATATGATGTCACTCACACAAGCTAAAGAGTGTCTGCAACAAATGTCGAAACTCAGCCATTGGTAGGACATTCAAGACCAACACCCGAAACATGGTAACCCTAATGACATGTCATTCGTATCCTATATATATTCCTAATGTTCAAATGGGGCTTGATAGTCATCGTAACGTTGTTGGATTTCCGTCATAACGTTGTTGGATTTTCGTCGTAACATGATATGATGAATAGCATAATAGCATTCAAATTAAATAACATACGAACTTACCTCGAATGCAAATATGACGAAATAGAATTAACTAGTTCGAGACCTTATCTTTCCCTTGATCTAAACCCGTACGAGGCTTAAATTGATCTAAATAAGCAAATTTAATTCATTTAATGTTCATTCTATTCAATTTAGTCCAAAATTCATACTTTTGTAAAATTACACTTTTGCCCCTACTATTTTAATTTCTTTATAATTTAATCCTTAAGCTCATAAATTAACATTTATACAATTTCATCCCTATATCATGCTTGTCGATTTACCTAGGGACTCATATCAACCCAAAAAAATCATCAATTCACAATTTCATCACGATATTTTACTACTTTTACACATAAGTCCCTAAATGATAATTTCGTCAAAAATCACTTAATAAAAGTTGTTCATTTAATAACAACAAGGACTCATAATATTTCATAAATTTTCAAGAATCACACAAACAAATTCATGGAAAAACCCTAATCCTTTAATAGTTATGCAAATTAGTCCCTAGGCTAGCTAGATTAGGCTACAACGACTTCAAAAACAAAGAAATCATTAAAAACGGGACAAAAACTACTTACATGCAAGCAAGGAGATGTAATTGAATGTTTAAAGCTCAAAAATGGTGTTTTTTTCTTGTATTTTTGGTGGTGTTTCACAACAAAGAAGATGATATCTTCTTTTACATTATTTTTACTTCATTTATTTATTAATTTACAAAATTAACCTTAGTAATTAACGTTTCAAATACTTAATAAGATGTCCATATTTGTCCACTCATAAGAATAATGGTCTATTTACCACATAAATCCCTTAGCAATTTAGTTTCCTAGCTGATAGATACCTTTAACTAATAGAACTTTACTTTTGCACCTTTTATGATTTAGTCATTTTCACTAAATTAAGCATGCAAACGATAAAATTTCTTAACGAAATTTTTATACGACCCTACTAACATACTGTAGACATTAAATTATTAATAAAATAAATATTTTCACATTGGATTTGTGGTCCCAAAACCACTATTTTGATTTCTGTAATAGCCCATTTTTAGTGAATCAAAATAGTGGTTTTGGGACCACAAATCTGAGGTAAAAATGTTTATTTTATTATTATTTTAATGTTTACAACATTTTAGTAGTCTAGTATAAAAATTTTGTTAAGAAATTTTACCGTTTGCATGCTTAATTCGATAAAAAAGGACTAAATCGTAAAAAGTGCAAAACTTTAGTTCTATAAGCTAAAGGGATCTAATAGCTATGAAATTAAATAGTTAAGAGAATTATGTGGTAATTATAACATTTTTATCATGAGTGGACTTTTATGACCATTAAAAATGAAATTATAAAGGTTATATGTTAAGGTTATTTTAGTAAATTAATAAATGCATGTTCGTAAAATAATTAAAAAATAAACAATCATCATCTTTCTATGTTCTTCTTCAACCGGAAATTAGAAAAAGAAACCATTTTTAGGGTTTAGAGGTTCGACCAACATTCCTTGTGCATGTAAGTGCAATTTTGCTCTGTTTTTAATGATTTCTATGTTTTCGAAGTCGTTGTAGCTTAATCTAGCTAGCCCAAGGACGTATTTGTGAAACTGTTAAAAGTTTAGGGTTTTACCATGAATATATTTTAGTTTTTTATTTTTATTTTTGATGGATGAAAATGAATGCTTGATGATAGTTGAACAACTTTAATAAAGGAAATTTTGACGAATTTGTCAATTAGGGATTAAATTAAAAAATTAGAAAAATATTCATGGTTAAATTATGAAATAAAGGAAATGTGGGGCTTGCTAAGAGAATTAATGATATTTGGCTATAATAGGATTTTATTAAATTGCATGAATTTGCATTTTTATGAGCTAGAGACTAAATTGTAAAGAAGTTAAATGTTTAGGGACAAAATAGTATTTTTTGCCATAATATGAATTTTGGGTTAAATTGAATAGAATGATATTTAAATAAGTTAAATTTGATTATATATAGATCAAGAAAAGCAACGTTCGGAATTAGATCGGGGGAAAAACAAAATAGTGGATTGATAGCTCGATTCTCTCCATATAAATTTGAGGTAAGTTCGTATGTTAATAAGCAATTAATGTAATTATGTTTTAAATGCTTTATTATTACATTTTTGATGAATACAATTTCACGGAAATATTCGATGAAGATTTGGTGACATATGAAATCCTGATTGAACCTTAGGTGTAACACCCTAAACCCGGCCTAGACGTTACGACCGAATCTAACATGTCACATCGAAGTGTTTTTCGAAAACAGGCTTGTTGAGAGCAATCCGGTTTTAAACGACAGCCATGTTTGTTACTGTTGGTTTCTTAGTTGGTTAAAAACCCGTGAAAGCTACTCTAATTAATATCATTTTGAAGTTTGAAAATATGTGTTTGTCTTTTAAAAACCGTTATTAACTTTGAAAACTTATTTGTATCAGTTTGGCAGTTTCAAATTAAGAATTTGAAACCCCAAATAAGATAAAATAAAATCACCAGAGGCCTTATTACATAATTATCAAACCAATATAAAAATTAAATAACTAAGTCTAAAATTAAATAATAGCGAACGTGTGGCCACCTCCGAGTCCCTCGCAGCTCCAAATCATCTAAGGCTGGGGATTACCTGTACAGTTAGACAGAAAGGGTGAGTTTGCTAAAACTCAGTGTGTAATCCCTTATAATACAAACAGTCAGATATACGGTATGCAAAAACAGACTGGGCCTGAGCCCATCAAAGACACAGTATCAGGTGGACCTTAGCCCATTAACAGAACTAGGTGGACCTAAGCCCATTACAGAATCAGTATCAGATGCAGATATGCAGATAGAAATCTAGCCCAATCCAACCAATACACCACCCGTACCAACCAACACACCATATGGGGATAAAATCGACCCACCCAGCCAACACACCAAGCTTAGCACTGGTTGCGGCACTAAGTCAACAGAACGGCTAAAAGCCATAAATATCGCAGAGAGGTTGGAAGCCTTGTACAGAATGGTAACGGGTCGTACACTTCCTCTGTAATAATGTCCCAACCCCATACAATATGTCGTGTATGTCATGCTCAATCATCACAGGTGTATGCAGAATGGCCATGCTCAGTAACAGTCATTTAAACATATATTAAAAGCATATCAGTCAGACGAACACAGTCAAGTCAGTTAAAACACAGTCATACGATTGTAATCAAATCAGTCAAATCATAGCACAAATCAGTCATTTACCCTCGAGCGGTAAAATAGTCATTTACCCTACAGGGGCATTACAGTCATTTTACCCTACAAGGGTATTACGGTCATTTTACTCTATGGGGGTATATCAGTCATTTTACCCTATAAGGGTATATCGATCATTCTACCCTATGAGGGTATATCGGTCATTCTACCCTATGAGGGTATTTCAGTCATTTCCATCTATTAGGGGTAAAATAGTCATTTACCCCTTTAGAGGTATTTTGGTTATTTTACTTACCTTTGGGTGTCGATACAGTTAACGACCTTTCCAAAGGCCTACAGTCGCCTCGAGCGACACAGATAATCTGTATGGTCAAAACAGTGTAAATGGGCTCAAAGCCCAGTATTCGGCCCAAATGGGCCCACACACTCGTGTGGCCCATTTGGCCCAAATTCAAACACAGCTATGCAAACTTCATAGACCAATCCAGTTTCTGCTACTTTTCGTAAATTTTATCCGTGTGGGGCCCACGTGCCCATTGGGCCCATACGGCCAATTTTGGCCCAACGAGGCCCATAACAGCCCAAATGCACGAGAACACTCGTAGTGGCCTCTTCCGTCTACCGCCCTCGATTGTGGGCTCAATTTTTCCACACGAGCAATCGCACGCTCGTGAGGCCTCAAATGCCGAAGTTTCGGCTTTTCAACTTTTGTCGATTCGTATCGGAGATAGTGTGATTACACACACTCTTTCATCTTTACGATAGTAATGATTTACGGTGTATAGATGCACACTTGTTTGTGGATTCACGTAAGAAATCTCCAAGTACCAACCTTGCTTAACGACTGACTTTAATCTCTTAAGACCACCGGTCAAGATTGATCACACGCCTATGCCGAATATCTGTATCAAAATAGATCTTATTAACCAAAACAGTGATAAAATATGTGGCCTTAATCCACAAATGCTAACTTACGAACCATTGGGATATTCGGCCTAATCTAAGAGTATGGTAGTGATCTTACCCTTAACGAGAGACAGAGTTTGATGACTTGAATAATCTTTGCCCTACTTCGCTCCTCAAGATCTCTTACCCCAACGCACCCCACCGGTTTGTTAAAACTCCAGCAAGACCGAACCACCCCCAGCGTATCGAAACAATCCACCAAACACTAAGTAGTAGATAAGAACCCGTAAGGGAAGAAGGAAGGATGGTCGGCTCAGAGAAGACCGAAGGAAGAATAGAATATTAGGGAAGAAAGAGACTATATTCGGCAAAAAGGGAAAAATGGAGGAGAACTAAGAGGAGAAGAATAGTTTTGGGAAAGGGAAAATATTGGAATGAGAAGAGAAAAGGAGAGGTTTCGGTAATTGACACTTTCAGAAAAATGAGAATGGCAGAGGAAAGAAAACTGAAAGGTACAGAGAGGCACTTACTTACCAGGAATTAACCAAAATGATTTTACGTTACCAAGAAACAACAGCCATTCGGCCAGAAGGAAACACAAAAGAAGTAAAGTGCCCAAAAGAAAGAAAACCGAAACCAGAACTACTGTCAAAAGCCACCTTTTGCCAAAATTTTGAGTAGTAGCACTCCCCATTCAGTACTACACATCCCACACACTTCAAATTCCTAATTTCACTCCACCAATCTTTCCATAATCCTCTCTATGATTTGTTCCTCGATAAACCATAATATATACATATTTTAATCCCACATTTAGCATACTTTTGGATGATTTAATCCCTTGAATTGTGGAATTTTATGATCCTAATCCTTTAATTTCATGTTTTATACTTAGGAGAGCATCGGAGGATGAAAAGAATGAGAAACGGGCCGAAAACAAAGAAAATGGGCCAAAGTGAGAAATCAACACGGCCTGGAAGTTCACCACACGGCCGTGCCAGCTTAGCAGGCCCGAACACGGCCTGGGCTCGATTCACACGGGCGTGCTCCACAGGCGTTTCTCTGCTGTGACCCTTTGTAATTCTACTCGGAAAAGGATACTTAGGGGCGAAGAAAGACATTCCGAAGTCTATATAAACACCCTAAGTACGACCTAAAAGGGGCGAAGCCAGAGAGGGCTGAACACAGGGAATTACTCAAAGAAAGCCAGTTGATCCATCTCAGAAGCCGGAATCACACTCAAGACGGAAGATCTTCCCTTCAATTTCCTTCAGGGGGTTTTAGGGTTTTTCTTATGTTTTGTTATTTACTTTCTCTTGAGATGTATTCTTTATTAAACATGAACTAAACCCCTCAAATACCTGAGGGGGATGAAACCTAAGACGGATCTTGTTATTGTTTTCTGAACTATATGATAAATACTTGATTTGTTCTTAATTATGTGTTCTTAATTCTTGTTTTAATATTTCAGGTTATTAATTCAAGTATTGATGTGCTTAGCGATGGAGCAAAAGTCCCCGCTAAGAGTAGATCTAGCATAGTTAAGCGGAGTTGATCGCAACCCTAGAGATAGGATGACAAAAATCACGGACTAGGTCAAACCTAATATAGGAGTCCATAGATCGAGTTAATGCAAAACTAGGGGTTTTAATTAGAAAGAGATTTCAATTAATCAACCTAGGGTTAGACGTTAGTAGCCTCGAAAGAGGTTTTAATATAAATTAGGGAATCCTACGGATCAAGTCAAGTGAATAAATCGTCTGGTTCAGAGTTAAATAACAAGTGAAGTCTAGGTGGATTCTTCCTCGGGTATTGTCTTAATCAACTGGTTTTCCCACAAGTATTTTCCCAATTCACTCTCTGTGTCTTAGCATCTTTAGTTTAGTAATTAGTTAATTAAACATCGATTCCCTTAATACTTAGGCTAGATAATAAAAAGATATTAACTACTAGTACTCTTGGTCCTTGAGGATACGGTATTTCCAGTCTTGCCATAAGTATACTACCGAACGATAGGTGCGCTTGCCTTATTCGTTGTCATAGTTAGTTTGGACACGATCAAGTTTTTGGCGCTGTTGCCGGGGACTAAGATATTAGGAACACTTGATTTTTATTACTTTAGCCATTTTTATTTTTGCAATTAATTTTTATTTTATTTCTACTTTGCTAATTTTTCTTTTTCCTTGCTTCTGGCAGGTATTCTAGTTTATGACTAGAAGAAACCCGTCAGGACCTCTACTTTACGATAGTGATATTGAAGGAACCGTTCACAGAAACCGAAGAGAAATTAGGCGAAGCCTAGAGTACATATAAGAAGAGCAAGAGAACGATACCAACACTACCGAAAAGATGGTTGATAATAATCTGCTACCTCCTGTAGTTGCCGCAAACCCGGTTAATCAAAATCCTGTTCCTCAAACTATGTATGATTATGCTAAACCTAATTTAATAGGAACCGAATCAAGTATTGTTAGACCTGCTTTCGCTGCAAATAATTTTGAACTAAAACCTAACACTATACAGATGATTCAACAATTTTTTTTAGTTTGATGGTTTGCAGGATGAGGATCCTAACACACACTTAGCGAACTTTTTGGAATTATGCGATACATTTAAAATTAATGGCGTTTCTGATGATGCCATTCGCCTTCGGTTATTTCCCTTTTCTTTAAGGAATAAAGCCAAACAGTGGTTGAATTCTCTTCCACGAGGATCAATCACTACATGGGAACAAATGACCGAAAAATTTTTGTTAAAATATTTTCCGCCGGCTAAAACGTCTAAGTTGAGGAATGATATCTCTTCTTTTGTGCAGATGGATTTAGAGACACTTTACGATGCATGGGAGAGATATAAGGATTTATTGAGAAGGTGCCCTCATCATGGGTTACCATTATGGCTACAGGTTCAAACCTTTTACAACGGTGTGAACCCCTCGACTAGGCAGTTGATTGATGCATCCGCCGGTGGTACACTAAACAATAAAACACCTGAGGCTGCTTATGAATTCATTGAAGTGATGTCACTGAATAATTATTAGTGGCAAGTTATGAGAACAAAGCCAACAAAAGCCGCCAGTATTTTCAACCTCGACGCAGTAACCATGCTATAAAATCAGGTAGAACTCTTAAGTAAGAAAATTGATGGTTTATGTGGTTCCTCGCAGGTACATCCAGTGATGCAGTGCGATACAAATGGAGGAGGGTCGAACAATACAGAATACCCACCCTACAACCCTGGCATAGAAAACGAATAGATGAACTATATGGGTAACAATTCTAGACCTCAAAATAACCCTTATAGTAACACTTATAATCCAGGGTGGAGGAACCATCCAAATTTCTCATGGGGAGGTTAAGGAAATCAAAGACAACAACCCCCTCCAGGCTTTCAACAGAAACCCTATCCACAAGAGAAAAAGTCGAACCTTGAGGAGATGTTAACAAAATTTATCGCGGTGTCAGAACCCCATTTTCAAAACAATGAGACAATGCTCAAAAATCAGCAGGCATCAATTCAAGGGATTGAGAACCAGTTAGGTCAGCTAGCTAAGCTAATCTCAGGATGACCGCAAGGTTGCTTGCCAAGAAACACTGAAACTAACCCAAAGGAGCAAATTCATGCCATTACTGATCACGATAGTGAAGGGTTAGTAGAATCCGAATCTGAGCCAAGGCAAGAACCTGTGGTAAACAAAGGTGAGGTTGAGGTAAGCCACGATACACAGAAACCTATCATTAAAGAGTATACACCTCGAGTGCCATATCCCAATGCGATAAAGAAAGACCACACAGAGGAATAATTTGGTAAATTTCTTAAACTTTTAAAGAAATTACATATTAACTTACCATTTCTTGAAGCTCTCTCGCAGATGCCAGATTCAAGGAAATTTTTAAAAGAGCTTCTGACAAACAAACGGAGGTTAGACGAGGCATCGCATGTGGAGCTAAACACAGTGTGCTCAGTAATTCTACAAAACAAACTACCACATAAATTAAAAGATCCAGGGAGTTTTACGATTCCTTGTTTAATTGGTAGTTTATCTATTGATAATGCTTTAGCAGATCTAGGGGCAAGCATCAACGTCATGCCTTATAAACTATTTAAACAACTAGGTCTAGGGAAACCCAAACAAACTAGGATGAGCATTCAATTAGCTGATAAAACCATTAGAGTTCCTAGGGGTATAATCGAAGATGTGCTAGTGAAAGTTGATAATTTTATATTCCTAGTAGACTTTGTCGTTTTAGACATGGATGAGGACAATAATGTTCCTTTAATTTTAGGAAGACCCTTTTTATCAACTGCTAGAACTAAAATTGACGTTGGTACAGGTGAACTCACGCTTTGTGTAGGTGACGAAACGATCACTCTTCAGGCTCTTGACTCGGCTAGGACGTCAAGTGAAAAAGGTGAGAGCATAAATTCTATTGATAACCAATTGGTTCAACCTTCTTTACAGGAAGCACCACGAAAACATATAACTGAACCTGATCCTAGACCCCGTGCCAATAAAGAAGTAATTCATAAGGAACGAAGGCTTCAGGTCGAGGAACTAGACGAGTGGAAGACACATTTCAAGGAGAAACTAGGAACAACAAATCACTTCAAAATAGGAGATCAAGTATTGTTGGAAAAGACAGACCCTCGAATCACCATTCCAGACCGTAATGAAGAGATCCCTTTTACAATACTGAATGTCTTCCCATACGGAACAGTCGAGGTAACTAATCCTAAGTTCAGCACTTTTAAGGTAAACACTACTCGACTCGAACCATATATTGTTAAAATTGATAGCAGGAAAGAGGAATTTCAACTCCTCAAAGGAATTTCAACTCCTCAAACCACCATGATCGTGCGAATGAAAGGTACGTCTAGCTTAGGACTTTAAACAAGCGCTTCTCGGGAGGCAACCCGAGCTCTAACCATGCTAATTAGTTTGTTTATACTTCCATTTATGCTTTAAAGTATAGGTTTCACCTCCACACGGCCTTGTACACGGGCGTGGCCGTGGCCGTGTGGACATCACGGATTTGCACACTGGCATGGCAGAGGTCGTACAAACCAAGGACGAAAAATCCCTAAATCACGGACGGCTATAAAATGCCACGGCCGTGCAATACGGTCGTGGTTGACACTGAGAAAGTCACACGAGTATAAGCCACACCCATGCTTTGAGGCCGTGACCGACACTGAGAAAGATACATGGGCGTGGAAACCTCTACACAGGCGTGGGAGAAATGAACGGGCCACCACACGGCCGTTCGATACGGCCATGTGACCGAACACGCCCACAGCACACGGGCATGGGCAGCAACCAAGTCCTTGATTCTTATTGAAGACCCTCCTTCTTCTCACTTTCTCCCCAAATTCTTCTTCTCCCAACCCCCAGCCACCACACCCCTTTCTCTTCTCACTATCCTCTCCCTTCATTTTCCGTTCCCCTTCCCCTCATTCATTTTTTTCACCATCCTCACCACCATCCCCATGTCGAAGAAGCGAAAGGACCCTAGCACAGTTTCCCCGTGTGAGACCGATCCACATAAGTTCATGCCGGCCGCTTCATTTACTCGACAAGCTAAGGACATTTGAGTCCATTTATTCTACCTATGTCTTTTCTTTTCTCCTTTATTTTCCTTCTCTTTATTCCTCTTGTGCTTAATTCAGTCTATTTTATTTTAGTTTCTTGGTTTTAGGTTCTAAAGGCTGCTTGGGAATCACCCAACCACGACCATAGACACCACCACCACAGGAATGTCTTCCTCCAACTCGGCCCAAATTTCCCTAATTTTTTTCTCTGACTCCATCCAAAATTTAGGAAGTTTCACCTCTCCCCCTCTCTTGTGGTTTTCGTGTTTTAATTGTTATATTCGTACCTTGAGGACAATGTACATCTTAAGTGTGGGGGTGAATTGTATCTTGAAAAGTTCCTAACTTTTTGCATTATTCTCAAATCCCTGAATTATATCTTGTTCTTAAGTAAATGTTCTCATATTACTTTTAGAATGAAATTTCTTTTGATTTATGATTTTCATTGATATGTTTTGGATTAAGTCATAGTTAATTATGCAGTGATGATTTAAACTTTAGGAGACTAGAGAATCAAGCATGATGAGTTTATTTTCAGAATTAAAAATTTGTTAGGTTGTCGACCTGAATCTAATTATTACCTTGAAGTTTGAAATTTACAAGGTTGACATCAAAAGCCCATAATTTTTGTGAGATTTTGAGCCTTTTAAAGCATACATTTTTCGTGCTCACTTTATTGATTATGAGTATGTCAACATTGATTTGTTATTCTAGAACTTGCTTCGATTATACATGTCGAGACCACACTTTTGATTTGATATACAGAGATGATAAAGGCACCTAGGTTTTAACCCACTTACTCCATAAAAAGCCTACCTTCATAATTAACCCCTAGTGAACCCCTTTGAATCCTAACAAACCATTTCTTAACTCACCCATTAATATTAACCCAAAACCCACTTTGTATTTGTTATCACCATTTCTCTTGACTACCCCTATATCGAGATTTGATTTGATCGGTTACTTAACTATTTTCTTTATTTCAGTTGTTAAATTCTATCTTATTATTATTGTATGATTTGTTCTTAAAAAAACGAAGTATATTCATTATTAGTTCTATGTTATTTGAGCTTACATTTAATTTTACATTTTGAGAAGAAGCTCGTGTTATTAGTGATGAATTCTTAATTGATGTAATTATTTAAGTTTTAGTTATTTTTCTAGTTAGGTAATTTATCAATTCAGTCTCGATACTAACCCTCTAATTCAGCCTTTATCCACACCTTTAACCCAAGCCCCGTTACAACCCATAAAAGACCTTTTGATTTGTGTATCATCTCATTTTATAGTGGTGGAGATTTGATTTTCAGGCAAGCCTATGGGATTAACTTTTCATGTCTGACTCTTGAGTGCTTATTTTTGAACCTTAAACACTTTGAGTGATTTGAGTGAACCTTTAATGAGGATGTCAATGTTTGTCGATTTTGAATTAAAGGTGGTTATTTAGGTAAGGGGAAACACCTATTTTTCGTACTATAAAAACTATGACTTTGATTGTTTCAATCTTTAGGAACCTTCTGGTTAAATTATAAATGTATGAATTACCTATGAATTATGATGAAACATTATTGATTAACGTTATGAATTGAGGAAATTCAATTTTAATTGTGAGTTGAGAATTTTGCTTGAGTACAAGCAAATGCTTAAGTGTGGGGGTATTTGATAAACCGTAATATATACATATTTTAATCCCACATTTAGCATACTTTTGGATGATTTAATCCCTTGAATTGTGGAATTTGATGCTCCTAATCCTTTAATTTCATGTTTTATACTTAGAAGAGCATCGGAGGATGAAAAGAACAAGAAACGGGCCGAAAACGGAGAAAATGGGCCAAAGTGAGAAATCAACACGGCCTGGAAGTTCACCACACGGCCGTGCCACCTTAGCAGGCCCAAACACGGCCTGGGCTCGATTCACACGGGTGTACTCCACGGGCATGTCTCTGCCGTGACCCTTTGTAATTCTACTCGGAAAAGGATACTTATGGGCGAAGAAAGACATTCCGAAGTCTATATAAACACCCTAAGTATGACCTTAAAGGGGCGAAGCCAGAGAGGGCTGAACACAGGGAATTACTCCAAGAAAGCCAGTTAATCCATCTCAGAAGCCAGAATCACACTCAAGACGAAAGATCTTCCCTTCAATTTCCTTCAGGGGGTTTTAGGGTTTTCTTATGTTTTGTTATTTACTTTCTCCTGAGATGTATTCTTTATTAAACATGAACTAAACCCCTCAAATACCTGAGGGGGATGAAACCTAAGACGGATCTTGTTATTGTTTTCTAAACAATATGATAAATACTTGATTTGTTCTTAATTATGTGTTCTTAATTCTTGTTTTAATATTTCAGGATATTGATTCAAGTATTGATGTGCTTAGGAAGTGGAGCAAAAGTCCCTGCTTAAGAGTAGATCTAGCATAGTTAAGCGGAGTTGATCGCAACCCTAGAGATAGGATGACGAAAATCTACCGAATTAGGGTCAAACCTAATATGGGAGTCCATAGATCGAGTTAATGCAACACTAGGGGTTTTAATTAGAAAGAGATTTCAATTAATCAACCTAGGGTTAGACGTTAGTAGCCTCAAAAGAGGTATTAATATAAATTAGGGAATCCTACGGATCAAGTCAAGTGAATAAATTGTCTGGTTTAGAGTTAAATAACAAGTGAAGTCTAGGTGGATTCTTCCTCGGGTATTGTCTTAATCAACTGGTTTTCCCACAAGTATTTTCCCAATTCACTCTCTGTGTCTTAGCATCCTTAGTTTAGTAATTAGTTAACTAAACATTGATTCCCTTAATACTTAGGCTAGATAATAAAAAGATATTAACTACTAGTACTCTTGGTCCTTTTATGATACGGTATTTCCAGTCTTGCCATAGCTATACTACCGAACGATAGGTGCGCTTGCCTTATTCGTTGTCATAGTTAGTTTGGACACGATCAATCCTAAAATCCCTCCATGACCAATTCAAACTCCTTTCATCCATCAGACTTCCACTGCAACACAAACTCTAGCCTTCCAAGCTGCAAAATAAATATCCTTTTTACTTCTAATGGGATTTGAACCCTAGCCCCCCTCAATAGCTCAACACGCCACTTGCCTCCTTGCCACAAGCTCTTTTATGTCACATTTTATCTTCAATTAATTAAAAGGTCTAAAGGACAAAGTCCAGGTTCCTTTAAAAGAAAAAACCAAAATAAATTGCTAGAGCCAAGACTTGAACCTAGGCTCCCTTGCAACCTTAATGACGCCACAACTGCTAGACCACATGCTCTTTTTGTCATTCTTTTTTACACAATAATTTAAAAGGCCTACATCCAAGCATCTAGGGTTTTATCCACTTAAAACCAAAATTTTTGCTAAAGCCCAGGTTTGAACCCAAGACTTTTCCAACTCCTCTTAGGACCCTTAACCACTTGAGCAGACATTTAATTGTGTCATTCCCTAGCTCACATAAACTTTTATGCATAGTTTCCTAACCGTTCTCTTGCTCAAGGCCCAATACTTCTAGGCCCAAATTCTGGGGCGTTACAATTCTACCCCCTTAAAGAAATTTCATCCTCGAAATTTCCAACTATCTGAACAACCGCCTAGCTCAATCTACACTACTACGCCTCCGCTACGCACTCTAGTTCCAAATTAAATGTAGTACACTATGGTTTAAGTATGTACCAGTATCCACACTTGGAGCATCTCCGACCTCTCGGCGACGTGCTGCATAGACCAAAGTTGGTTGCCTCACCTCAGCTTGACCAGCACCTCTGCCTGGTGCTCCACGGCCCACTTTGTATCCAACCCCGACCTCTTGGCGGTTGTTGTCCACCTCTCGTAGGCTGAGCAAAACCCTGCCCTGCAGCCTGCATCTGCCCAGGCCTCTGTGGAAAATTTCTCACAAAGTGCTCCACTGATCCGCACCTGAAACACGTCCCAGTCCTTTTTCGACAGTCACCCCGATGATAGCTCCCACAACCTGCATAAGGCTGTGATCCAGTAACAGTAACAGGGGCCCTAACCCGAACTGGCTCTTCCATTCTGGCCTTTCTCTTAGGCCTTCGATCCGAATTGGAGGGTTCTAAATCCCTCTTATCTCTGCTCTTTTCCTTTTCCTGGTTCTGACGCTCAGCGCACTTTACCTCCTTAGTAATCTTAGCTTTCTCTACTAACGCGGCAAAGTCCCGCTCCCTCTATGGATCTATCAACACTCAGAGGCTGTCTTTGAGGCTGTCCTCAAATTGAACACAGCGCTCGTATTCTGTTGCTACTATTCCTCGGCCATCCGACTAAGTCACAAAAATTCTTCGTCGTACTCATCCACAGATCTGTCACCTTGAACAAAATTCAAAAATTCTTTCCTACGAGCGTCGACATAGCTGGTGCTCAAATACCTTCCTTGAAACGTGGACTTAAATAATTCCCAGGTCAATCGATCAGACGGGGTACCTTCTTTTACCGTAAGCCACCACTGATAGGCTTCATCTCTCAGTAGGGACACAGCACCCTTCAACTTTTGTTCCGATGTAAAGTCGAGGTAATCCATAATTCTTCCGGTGGCCTCCAACCAGTATTCTGCCACACTAGGGGCCACCCCAGAAACTCCCCTAAAGATCTCTGCTTCATTTGACCGGAGTCGTTCTGTAACTGACCCGCGGCCCACAGTAACGATATTCGACCCAACAATACCTGCAACCCATTCTAGAATCCAAAACATTGCTTGGGACAATGCATCATCCCCAGCCGCTCGATCAAACGACCCTGTCTCAGCTACCGGTGAAGCTGGTGCTTCCCTCGCCTCAACGTTGGGCATGTGGCCAGACACCGAAGACCCAGCCCTAGCACTACCACGGCCTCTACCGCGGCCTCTTGTACCCCTTTTAGTGCTCATTTTCTCTTTGCGTATTATCTAAATTAAAATTTTTTATGCAATTTAGTTACAATTTTAGTAATTAAGTATATGTCTTATGAGAAATAATAGTTTAGAGTTTGTTTTCGCATTCGCAAGCTCAATACAATTCTTTTCAGTTTACTCTATCTATGGAGTTTCAGTGTAGTGCTACTATCTATAGTAGTTTCTCAGTATAACATTTCAGTCTATAATAGTAAACAGAGTAAGAGAACTTACAGATTTGGTGCCGGAGACTCGGTGTGCCACACTTTTCAGAAAAATACCTCAAAACACTTCACATATTTGAAACCAACCTCTTGTAATACAAAATTTTGAAAACCCATTCCATAGCCGAGTTTTACAACTCGACTGTGATACAACTAAATGTAACACCCCAAACCCGGCCTAGACGTTACGATCGAATCCGATGTGTCACATCAAAGTGTTTTTCAAAAATAGGCTTGTTGAGAGCAATCCATTTTTAAACGATAGCCATGTTTGTTACTGTTGGTTTCTTAGTTGGTTAAAAACCTGCGGAAGCTACTCTAATTAATATCATTTTGAAGTTTGAAAATATGTGTTTGTCTTTTGAAAACTTATTTGTATCAGTTTGGCAGTTTCAAATTAAGAATTTAAAACCCCAAATAAGAGAAAATAAAATCACCAGAGGCCTTATTACATAATTATCAAACCAATATAAAAATTAAATAACTAAGTCTAAAATTAAATAATAGCGAACGTGTGGCCACCTCCGAGTCTCTTGCAACTCCAAATCATCTAAGGCTGGGGATTACCTGTACAGTTAGACAGAAAGGGTGAGTTTGCAAAAACTTAGTGTGTAATCCCTTATAATACAAACAGTTAGATATACGGTATCTTTGAAACAGATCGGGCCCGAGCCCATCACGCATACTGATGTCGTGTGGGCCTTAGCCTATTAACAGAACCAGGTGGACCTAAGCCCATTATAGAATTAGTATCAGATGCAGATATGCAGACAGAAATCCAGCCCAATCCAACCAATACACCACCCGTACCAACCAACACACCATGTGGGGATAAAACTGACCCACCCAGCCAACACACCAAGCTTAGCACCGGTTGCGGCACTAAGTCAAAAGAACGGTTCAGTGCCGTGGAAAAAATGGCTAAAAGCCATAAATATCGCAGAAAGGCTGAAAGCCTTGTACAGAACGGCAACGGGCCGTAAACTTCCTCCATAACAATGTCCCAACCCCATGTAATATGTCGTGTATGTCATGCTCAATCATCACAGGTGTATGCAGAATGGCCATGCTCAGTAACAGTCATTTAAACATATATTAAAAGCATATCAGTCACACGACCACAGTCAAGTCAGTTAAAACACAGTCATACGATCATAGCCAAATCAGTCAAATCATAGCACAAATCAGTCATTTACCCTCGAGGGGCAAAATAGTCATTTACCTTACAGGGGCATTACGGTCATTTTACCCTACAGGGGTATTACAGTCATTTTACTCTATGAGGGTATATCAGTCATTTTACCCTATGAGGGTATATCGATAATTCTACCCTATGAGGGTATATCGGTCATTCTACCCTATGAGGGTATATCGGTCATTCTACCCTATGAGGGTATATCGGTCACTCTACCCTATGAGGGTATTTCAGTCAATTTCATCTATTAGGGGTAAAATAGTCATTTCACCCTTTAGCGATATTTTGGTTATTTTACCTACCTTTGGGTCTCGGTACAGTTAACGACCTTTCGAAAGGCCTACAGTCACCTCGAGTGACAAAGATAATCTGTATGGTCAAAACAGTGTAAATGGGCTCAAAGCCTAATACACGGCCCAAACGGGCCCACACGCTCGTGTGGCCTATTTGGCCCAAATTCAAACACGGCTATTCGAACTTCATAGCCCAATCCAGTTTTTTCTGCTTTTCGTAAATTTTATCCGTGTGGGGCCCACATGCCTATTGGCCCACACGGCCCATTTCGGCCCAACGAGGCCCATAACGGCCCAAGTGCACGAGAACACTCGTAGTGGCCTCTTCAGTCTACCACCCACGATTGTCGGCTCAGTTTTTCCACACGAGCAATTGCACGCTCGTGAGGCCTCAAATGCCGATGTTTCGGCTTTTCGGCTTTTGCCGATTCGTAGCGGAGATAGTGTTATTACACACACTCTTTCAACTTTACGATAGTAATGATTTACGGTGTATATATACAAACCTATTTGTGGATTCACGCGAGAAATCTCCAAGTACCAACCTTGCTTAACGACTAACTTTAATCTCTTAAGACCACTGATCAGGATTGATCACACGCCTATGCCGAATATCTGTACCAAAATAGATCACATTAACCAAAACAGTGATCAAATGTGGCATTAATCCACAAATGCTAACTTACCAAACACAGGGATATTCGGCCTAATCTAAGAGTATGGTAGTGATCTTACCCTTAACGAGAGACAGAGTTTGATGACTTGAATAATCTTTGCCCTACTTCGCTCCTCAAGATCTCTTACCCCAACGCACCCCAGCGATTTGTTAAAACTCCAGTAAGGCCGAACCACCCCCCAGCGCATCGAAATAATCCACCAAACACCAAATAGTAGACAAGAACCCGAAAGGGAAGAAGGAAGGATGGTCAGCTCAGAGAAGACCAAAGGAAGAATAGAATATTAGGGAAGAAGGAGACTATATTCGGCTAAAATGGAAAATGGAGGAGAACTAAGAGGAGAAGAATAGTTTGGGTAAAGGGAAAATATGGGAATGAGAAGAGAAAAGGAGATGTTTCGGTAATTGACACTTTTGGCAAAATGAGAATGGCAGAGGAAAGAAACCCGAAAGGTACAGAGAGGCACTTGCTTACCAAGAATTAACCAAAATGATTTTAAGTTACCAAGTAACAACAGCCATTCGGCCAGAAGGAAACACAAAAGAAGTAAAGTTCCCAAAAAAAATAAAATCGAAACTAGAACTACTCTCAAAAGCCACCTTTTGCCGAAATTTTGAGTAGTAGCACTCCCCATTCGGTAATACACATCCCACACACTTCAAATTCCTAATTTCACTCCACCAATCTCTCCATAATCCTCTCCATGATTTGTTCCTAAAATCCCTCCATGACCAATTCAAACTCCTCTCATCCATCAGACTTCCACTGCAACACAAACTCTAGCCGTCCAAGCTGCAAAATAAATATCATTTTTGCTTGTAATGGGATTCGAACCCAAGCCCCCCTCAATAGCTCAACACGCCACTTGCCTCCTTGCCACAAGCTCTTTTGTGTCACATTTTATCTTTAATTAATTAAAAAGTCTAAAGGCCAAAGTCCAGGTTCTTTCAAAAGAAAAAAACCAAAATAAATTGCAAGAGCCAAGACTTGAACCGAGGCTCCATTGCAACCTTAATGATGCCACAACCTCTAGACCACATGCTCTTTTTGTCATTCTTTATTGCACAATAATTTAAAAGGCCTACATCCAAGCATCAAGGGTTTTATCCACCTAAAACCAAAATTTTTGCTAAAGCCCAGGTTTGAACCCAGGACTTTTCCAACTCTTCTCAGGACCCTTAACCACTTGAGCAGACATTTAATTGTGTCATTCCCTAGCTCACATAAACTTTTATGCATAGTTTCCTAATCATTCCCTTGCTCAAGGCCCAATACTTCTAAGCCCAAATTCTGAGGCGTTACATTAGGAATAGATAGGATACAATTAGAGGTTACCGTGTTTTGGGTGCTGATCCGTACATTCTACCGGTGGCTGAGTTTTCTGGCATGTGTTGTGGTTACTCGTCAGCTTGTGTGAGTAGCATCGTGTAGTTACATCTTGACCGTCAGCTTATATGAGCAGACTCAGTGATAGCTCGAGAGTGAGCATTATATGAGATATGAGATTGAGATGGTTTCAACCATGTATTGGCACTTGGTGTGCGAGATTCTCGAGTATCCGATATTATTCCAAATGGTTCAATGGGTATATAGAGGATATGAAAGAGTAAGGGATTGATACGTATCAGTGCAGGTATGTACGTACATCATATAAGCATTGAATCCATGAAATTTGTAAATTTCATGTTTAAATGTGTGGATGAATACATGTTAGGCTTGTGACTAGAATTGAGTTCAATTATATTATGTTCAATTACTTAAATTGTGAATGAATGGTAAGTTATACTCATTAACCATACTACTAAGCTTTATAGCTTACTCTGTTTACTTTTTCGTGTTTTATAGTGATTTCGAAGCTTGCTCGGATTGGGAGTTGTAGGAGATCTCATCACACTATCCAATCGTCGTTTCGGTACTTTTGAACTTGTGTACTTGGTTATATGGCATGTATTGGTGTTGTGGTTAATATGACCTATATGTTTGTAATGTAGCACCCCAAACCCGGCCTAGACATTACGACTGAATCTGACGTGTCACATCGAAGTGTCTTTTGAAATCAAGGCTTGTTGATAGAGAACTGTTTTTAATTTAAAACCCATTTAGATTTTATTGCCTGAAAAAAACATTTGGTAAGTTAACTTATTAAGTTTGAAAAATCACTTATTAAAACGATTTCCATGTTGGTTACCATTAGTTCCTTAATTGATTTAAATCCGCGGAAGCTACTCTAATTAAAACCAACTTGAAGTTTAAAAAATGTGTGTTTGTCTTTAAAACAGTTATTATTTTTGAAAACTTGTTTGTATCAGTTTGGCAGTTCAAATAAAAAATTAAAAACCCAATCAAAAAGGAATTAAATCCACCAAATGCCTTATTACATAATTAAGAACCCAATATAAAATTTAAATAACTAAGTCCAAAACAAAGTATTAACGAACGTGTGGCCACCTCCAAATCCCTCGCGGCTCCAAATCGTCTAAGGCTGGGGATTACCTGTACAGTTAAAGGAAAGGGTGAGTTTATGAAACTCAGTGTGTAATCCCCTATCGTTCAGTCAGTAATATATGCGGTACAATCTGGGTCTGAGCCCTATTCAGTAACAATACAGTGTGGGCCTCCGCCCAATTATAGTAACAATGTGGGCCTCAGCTCAATACAGTATCAGTATGGTGCAAATATACAACCCACCCCAATCCAAACAACACACCACCCGTACCAACCAACACACCATGTGGGGATAAAATCGACCCACCCAGCCAACACACCAATATTGCAAAATAGCCGCGAAGACAATAACGCAGCAGAGCCGCCAAGATATGATATATGTGGCGAAGCCACCGATGCATGATGATTGTGGCAGAGCCACTAGTAACAATACTTCCTCCATATCAGAATCCCAACCCCATGCAGTATGTCATGTCATAAAGGTTTTGTGTATGTAAAATGTCCTACTCAGTACAGTCACACAAATAATATACATTCATCAGTCAACCTACCTCTAGGGGTAAAATGATCGTTTCCATGCATTAGGGGTAAAATAGTAAATTTACCCTTTAGGGGTATTTTGGTCATTTTACCTACTTTGGGGTCTCAGTGCAGTTAACTACCTTTTCGAAGGTCTACAGTCACCTCGAGTGACATCGGTAACATATATGGTCAAAACGGTGTAAATAGGCCCAAAGCCTAATATTCGGCCCAAGTGGGCCCACACGCTCGTGTGACCCATCCAGCCCAAATTCAGTCACGGCTATGCAAACTACGTGGCCCAATCTAGTATCTGCCACTTTTTGTGGATTTTATCCGTGTGGGGCCCACGAGCCCATTAGGCCCACACGGCCCATTTTAGCCCAACGAGGCCCATAACGACCCAAGAGCACGAGAGCGCTCGTGGTGACCTCTACAGTTTATCGCCCATGATTTGTGGCTCAGTTTACCACATGAGCGATCGCACGCTCATGAGGCCTCAAATGTCAAAGTTTCGGCTTTTCGACTTTTCGGTTTTTGCCGACTCACAGAAGCGATAGTGTGACTACACACATGTTTAGGAAATTGCTCCAAATTCCACGAGCACCCAGCCATGTTTGAATGAGGGTGACCTTAGTCCCTCTACGATCGCTGTTCAGAAACGCCCTTGTTGGTTTCCTAAAATATAATCAAAATCTGTTTAGTGAATGATAGGGCACATTCGGCCTAACCCCAAAGAACATAAGGTAACACTTTTTCCTTAACTGAACGTTGAGGACGAAGGTGTGACTCCTCCAAGACCGTTCACACTCCACCACTCCTTGAGGAAGACCCTAGAATCTCAACGAGTAAAGTACATGAAGGAGGAAATAACAATCGGTTAGTAAAGGGGTATTCGGTTTTGGAAAAAGAAAAGAAGGGCATAGGTGTATTCGGTTTTAAAAAGGAAAGCAGAGGATAGATTAAATCCAAAGGTGAGGAGTACAAACACTTATCGATAGTTAGAACCTTTGCAGTAGATCGACGCAGAGAGGGATTAACAATAGTGATATTCGACCAGACTAGAATAGAAGATGAACAGAAGTTAAGGGGGCAAAAGGGAAGGTTCGGCTATGAGAGAAACTGATTGATGAAGAAAAAGGGCAGGGGAGAGTAGGTGCTAGGTTCGGCCAAGAAGAGAAAGAGGATAGCAAAGAAGAAGAGAAAAATGACATAAACGGTTAGAAGGGAATGACACGAGTGGTCAATTTCGTAGCACAAGGAAAACTAGAGAGAACCCGAAATGCAAAAAGTAAAAACCCCAAATTGTCAGCAAGGAAATTCGGCAGCTCTCCTATCAACACCCAAAAAGCCAAAACCAATAAATGACTACAGTTGAAATTGCTCCCTATTCCCCATAGTTGAATTCCAATAGAGCCTTAGAGTCCCAATCGGCCACAACACCCTACCAACCTCCCATTTCGAAATTCCTTGATTTTCTCCCCAATCTCCTCCTTGACTTGCTCCATAAATCCCTCCATGACCAGTTCAAACTCCTCTCAACAGTGTTTCAGTCCAACTCTTCTACCTACATAGCTCAAGCAGCAAAATAAACACTCTATTGTACAACCCAGAACTTGAACCTCAGACCTCTTAGTTACACCACACGCCACTTTGCCACTACACCACAGGCTCTTTTTGTGTCATAAAACAAGCATTATTACTAATAAGGCCCAAGTGTTAGTGTCCAGGTTCATTTAAGAGAAAAAATAAAAATTCTGCAAAAGTCAAGACTTGAACCCAGGCTTCTCATACATCCCCATACACACCCAAATCACTTAGCCATTAAAGCAAAACAAGCTTTTTGTGTCAGAACATGCAAAATTAAATACCCTATATTTTTGGGTGTTACAACTCTACCCCCTAAAAGAAATTTTGACCTTGAAATTTACCTGGTCAAAATAGGTGAGGGTATAATTGTCGCATCGCCTCCTCAGGTTCCTACGTGGCTTCCTCGGTACCGTGATTTTGCCAAAGCACTTTAACCAGTGGGATCGATTTCTTCCTTAGTACCTTAACCTCACGGTCCAATATCTGTACTGGTTCTTCCTCGAAGGTCATATCTGGCCTAACTTTGATCTCCTCGACTGGTACTATATGTGTGGGGTCAGAGCGATAATGCCTCAGCATGGAGACATGGAACACATCGTGAATTCGGTCTAATTCTAGAGGCAACTGAAGTTGATAGGCGACTGGTCCCACACGCTTTAGTATACGGTAAGGACCAATAAACCTAGGGCTAAGCTTACCCTTTCGCCCAAACCTCAGCATCTTTTTCCATGGAGAGACCTTAAGAAATACGAAGTCTCTCACGGAATACTCAATCTCTCGGCGTTTAAGATCTGCGTAAGACTTCTGCCTATCAGACGCTTCCTTCAACTGGTCTCGAATCAATTTTACCTTTTCTTAGGTATCAGAAACTAACTCTAGCCCCAAAACTCGCCGCTCGCCCAGCTCAGTCCAATAGGTAGGAGTACGGCACCTACGACTTTACAATGCCTCGTACGGTGCCCTTTGAATACTAGACTGATAACGATTATTATATGCAAACTTTGCTAACGGTAGATAGTCTTCCCAGCTGCCTCGAAAATCAGTTACACAACTTCTTAATATGTCCTCTAGTATCTGAATCACCCTCTCTGTCTGGCCATCTTTCTGAGGATGAAATGCAGTACTGAAGTCTAACCTTGTACCCAAAGCCTCATGTAACTTCTTCCAGAACCGAGATGTGAATCTAGGATCTCTATCGGATATGATGGAAACCGGTACCCCATGCAGTCTTACAATCTCAGCCACATACAACTTTGCCAGCATCTGCAATGAGTAATCAGTGCGGACTGGTATAAAATGGGAATATTTAGTTAACCGGTCTATAATGACCCATACCGAATCCTTTTTAGTAGGCGTTAAGGGTAGCCCACTCACAAAATCCATATTTACCCTCTCCCACTTCCAAAGTGGAATCTTAACTGGCTGCAGTAGCCCTGAAGGCAGCTGATGTTCAGCCTTAACATGCTGACACGTCAAGTACTTACTCACAGAATCAGTAACTTCGCGTTTCAGTCCTAGCCACCAGTATAGCTCACGAAGATCTCGGTATAACTTGTTTCCGCCTGGATGCATAGCGTATGGACTACTTGTAACACCCCAAACCCGGCCCATGCGTTAAGACCGGATCTGACATGTCACATGCGAAAAACATGTTAAATCCTTTTTATTCGTACTAAAATAGATATTGTTTAGTTATAATTGCGAAAATGAGTTGATTTGAAATATTTGATAAAGTACTACTAACCTCAAAGATTGTTTGATAAATCGATAATTTGAACTAAAAAAAATCTTTATAAATCGTAACTTTTGAAAATATTGTTGATAGTTCGAGAAAAACTTTCCGAGCTAAAATATTTGTAAAAGTTTGTTATGTAATCCATTTGTTAATCTATTTTGGAAAACCTTTATTTAAGTTTTAGAAAAATTCCCATTTAAAATCATTCAAGCAAAATAGTAAGTACAACAAACATAAAGCAAAAATAAAATGTTCCAGAGGCCTTATTACAACATAAAAACCCAAAATTGTAAGAGTAGTAAAATAAGCGGAAATAGAAATCTAAAGTTCAATAACACCATTACTGAAGTATGGCCTCTACCGAGTCATCCATGGCCCAAATCCACATCACTGAGCATTACCTACAAGGGTTAAGAAAAAGGGGAAGTGAGTTACAAGAACTCAGTGTGAAATCCCCTTACCGTCATCCACTGGGCCTGAACCCATATAGCAATATCATGGGCCTAAGCCCTTTTACATAAATGTCTTAAAATGAAGCAAATGTATGAATGTATGCAACCCAACCCATCCTAGATATCCATCCGCTACACACCACCCGTACCATCCCATCACACCTGTGGGGATCAAGTCAACCCACCCCGCCAAACACACCAATCGCAAGCAAGTTGCCATTTATATTATAATTTGATTGTGGCCAAGCCATCGGAATCATATTGAAACATATTAACAAACATTTTTGTGGCAAAGCCACCGGGTTACACTTCTCTTCAACATTTTTCCCATCCCTTGCGAAAATTATGTAATGCAACATATATTGTAAAACATAATAATTTCAAATATAAACAACAATCATTAATCCAGAGATTTGATATGATAAATCGGCCCATTATCACACTTTGTAGTTCGGCCCATTAAGGTAATTTATCAAATCGGCCCATAGGGGCATTTTTGTAATTCGGTCCATAAGGGTATTTTCGTAACTTGGCACTTTTAAGGATTTTTAAGCAATACGGCCCATTAAGGCATTCTAGCAAATCGGCCCTTTAGGGGCATTTCCGTGATTCGGCTCATAGGGGCATTTTTGTAATTCGGAACTTAGGGGCATTTTCGTAATTTTACAAATAATCCCTAATTTGAAAAATCTCAGTATTTACGATGTTTAGGCAAATTACTCGATTCATACCATTTTACCGATTTTGAGTTTTTAAGCAACAATGATCGATATTTCTAATATGATGCTAAAACACAGATTTACGGGATTTTGGTGAGATTACACACCTGATTACGGTAAGTATTAAACTCTCTTGATCGTCGGCACCTATGACAACATAATACTCGATTAATCTGATGAACGAGATTTTTATTAATCTAAATCTAAATCATCAATCTAAAATACTTACTCTCTAAATCGTGAACGACCACGATTTGTTGATTCTCACCGGATGATGGTCCACAACCCGGTGGAAAATCTCGAATCGTCGATACTGCCCTTCGTTGGAACTGAGGAGTAGGAATCACAAATCCACTCCTTTTGAGTTCACCAATCGCTTTTCCTTTCGATTCGGTATCGTTTGCCTCCATTGAAAAGATCTCGGTTAGAAAACTATTACTATGAACGAAAATAATCGTTTAGGGATAAGATTCGGCTTACCTCTATTTCCGAAAGATCAACGATTGATATAGTCCCTAGGACAAACGTGTATACATAATCATCCATCCGTTTAAGTGGAATAACCAAGTATTGAGATATTGAACCTTGAAGAAATCTCTTACCTTGACAATAATAGATCCACTTTGATCGATTGGGCGCAAGACTAGATGTGATTCGGCTAAGATGTGATATTTGGCCAATCCACTAAAGTACTACAAATAGAAGATTATCAAAATATGAGGAAGTGTGGGAAAACATATTTCGGTTTAGAAACAATATGAAATAACCAAATGATGAGGAATATTCATTTGGCTAAGGAGAAAAAAAATTGAAAGGATTTGAATAAAACACTTACCCGGCTTAATCAAGAAAGAAAAATCCAGCTTGTATGATGAGGAAGAGAAGATAATCAAGGTTCGGTTATGGAGAAAATGAACAAGAAATTTTGGCTATGAAAGTATGGATTAGAGAAGAAGAAAGAAGGGTTGAAGAATTTTGTGAAAAAGAAAAGAAAGATGGAGAAGGAGTGCTTAACTAGTTTCGGTTTTCAAAGGGAAGATGAGTGAAAATAATTTGGTCACAATGGCTAGGTGATTTCGGCAAGACAAAGAAGAAAAAAAAACAAAAGAAAAATACCCACTATTGGCTTGAAGTTTCGGCAATGAGAGAAGAAGTTGAAGAAAAGAGCACAAAAGAATACTATAAGAAATTAGGCCTAACAAGCACCAAAAGACTAAAGGAAATTCGGCTACTCCCAAGACCCTTCCCAAACCGTGTATACCATACCAAAAGGATAAAAAATTGACCATAAAAACTTTCCAAAACATTCTCCCCAAAACCGGCCAACATATCCCCCTTCTTGCTCCTTTTCTTTCATTTCTTTCCTTACCCTCATCCTTACCTTATTTCCTTAGCCACCTTTCCAAAATTAAAAAGTCTTCCTTGCCTTAAATACATCTATGACCGACACTATGGATGAATAACACAAAAAAATAGTCAAAATTTGCATCAAGTGGGATTCGAACCTCCTCCCTTAAAGCCCTTCATGTGACGCTACATCCTCTTTACCATATGCTCATTTATGCTAGCAATTTACTCACTTATTTCCATAAGCATTGATGCCATTTACCCTCTCTCCTTAAAGTGCTTAAACACAAAAATTTTACTAAAGCCCAATTCAGCCCCGAGCCTTCTTAGGACCCCTTAAACATACACAATTAATATTTTTAACTAGCCTAACGCAAGAAATAATGCAACACATAAAATTCTAAATTTTAGGATGTCTTAAAGAAATTTTGGCCTCGAAATTTACCTGATTAAAAGAGATGAGGATATTGTTGCCAAATCGCATCCTCTGGCTCCCATGTAGCCTCCTCTGATCCGTGATTACGCCAAAGAACTTTGACTAACGGTACTGACTTCCTTCTCAGCACCTTAACGTCCCGATCTAAAATCTGTACTGGCTCCTCTTCAAAAGACAAGTCAGGTCTCAATTCAACTTCCTCCACCGATACAACATGAGATGGATCCGAACGATAATGCCTTAACATTGATACATGGAATACACTATGTATCTGAATTAACTCCGGAGGTAACTCAAGTTGATAAGCCACTGGTCCAACACGCTTCAGTACCCGGTAAGGTCCGATGAACCTAGGGCTCAACTTGCCCTTCCATCCAAATCTAAAGATCTTTTTCCAAGGTGACACCTTCAGAAAGACCTGATCACCCACCGCGAATTCTATATCCTTACGCTTCAGGTCCGCGTACGATTTCTATCTGTCTGAAGCTTCTTTTAACCGTGCCCGAATTACCTTAACTTTTTCCTCCGTCTTCGAAATCAAATCAGGACCCAACAACTGTCGCTCCCCCAGCTCAGTCCAACAAGTAGGAGTACGACACCTACGACCATACAACGCCTCGTAGGGTGCCACTTGGATACTGGATTGGTAGCTGTTGTTGTAAGCAAACTCTGCCAACGGTAGGAAATCTGCCCAACTACCCCTAAAATCGATCACACAACCTCTTAACATATCTTCTAGAATCTGGATCACTCTCTCCGACTGACCATCTGATTGCGGATGAAACGCCGTGCTGAAATTTAACCTTGTACCCAAAGCTTCATGTAAAGCCTTCCAAAATCGTGATGTAAACCTAGGGTCCCTGTCCGATATAATAGACACTGGTACCCCATGTAACCTCACGATCTCTGCTACATACAACTTGGCCAACTTCTGCAATGAATAATCCATACGAACAGGTAGGAAATGAGCAGTCTTCGTTAATCGATCTACTATAACCCATACTGAATCTTTCTTAGTAGGCGTTAAGGGTAATCCACTAACAAAGTCCATCGTTATCCTTTCCCATTTCCATAATGGAATTTTCACCGGTTGAAGCAACCCTGACGGCAATTGATGTTCCGCCTTCACTTGCTGACATGTTAAGCACTTACTCACGAAATCAGTAACCTCCCGTTTCAACCCTGGCCACCAATACTGCTCATGGAGGTCTCGATACATCTTATTTCCCCCGGGGTGCATAGCATATGAACTACTATGCGCCTCACGCAAAATCATTTGCCTCAATTCCAAATCCTTGGGCATACAAACTCTTCTGCGGAAACACAATACTCTGTCACTATTCAATCCAAAATCCCCTATCTCGCCACCTTCCATTTGCCGAAGTAAGGAACCCAACCTTTCATCTATTAACTGCTTCTCCTTAATCTGACTTACCAATGCGGGCTTCACCTGAAGTTTGGCTAACAGGCTACCATCTTCATAAAGACTGAGATGAGCAAACATCGCTCTCAAATCCGATATCACCTTACGACTCAACGCATCTGCCACTACGTTAGCCTTTCCGGGATGATACTCTATTGAGAGGTCATAATCCTTTAATAGTTCAATCCACCTCCGTTGTCTTAAGTTCAACTCCTTCTAGGTAAGGAGGTACTTCAGACTCTTATGATCCGTATAAATAGTCGACTTCTCTCCGTACAGATAATGTCTCTAAATTTTCAGAGCAAACACCACTGCAGCTAACTCCAAATCATGGGTGGGATAGTTAACCTCATGCGGCCTTAATTGGTGAGATGCATAAGCCACCACTTTTCTCCCTTGCATCAGCACACATCCCAAGCCCGTGTGTGACGCATCACAATAAACAGTAAACTCTTTACCAGCCTCAGGTTGAATCAATACTGGCGCTTCTGTCAGTATCTTCTTCAATTTCTCAAAGCTATCTTGTTGCTTATCTGACCACACAAACGGTACTCCCTTACGCAATGACCTTAGTTAGGGGCGCAAAGAATCAACAAAAACCCTTCAACGAATCGCTCAGTAATACCCAAAACAAGCCTAGAAAACTCTGAATTTCAGCCACTGACTTCGGTGGCTTCCAATCCAATACAGCCTCGACTTTCCGGGGATCAACTCTAATTCCTTCGACAGACACAACATGCCCCAAGAAGGTCACCTCCTTCAGCCAAAATTTACACTTACTGAATTTGGCATACAGTTGCTTCTCCCGTAATATCTGCAATACTATCCGCAAATGTGACTCGTGCTCTTCTTCTTTTTTCAAGTACACCAAGATGTCATCTATGAACACCACCACAAACCGGTCTAGATAGGGTTGGAAGACTCGATTCATCATGTCCATAAATGCAGCTGTGCATTTGTCAACCCGAACGGCATCACCAAGAACTCGTAATGCCCATAACATGTTCGAAACGCAGTCTTATGAATATCCGCCTCCTTGACCATAAGCTGGTGATAACCCGATCTCAAGTCTATCTTCGAGAAAATCGAAGCTCCTCATAACTGATTGAACAGATCATCAATCCTCGGTAACGGATACTTATTATTGATCGTTAATTTATTCAGCTGTCTATAATCGATGCACATACGCATCGACCCATCCTTCTTCTTAACGAATAAAACCGGCGCTCCCCACGGTGACACACTTGGTCGAATGAATCCGCGATCCAACAACTCCTGAATTTGAGCTTTAAGCTCTGCTAACTCCTTCAGTGCCATTCTATAAGGAGCAATGGACACCAGAGCCATTCTTGGCAACAGCTCAATGCCAAACTCTACCTCCCGATCCGGTGGCAATCCTGGAAGCTCCTCGGGAAAGACATTCGAAAACTCTTTCACCGTTCTGACACTTTCTATCGTCAACTCTTTGGCATCCAAATCTCTGATAAAGGCTAAGAACGCTCCACACCCCTTTCGCACCAACTTTTCTGCCTTTAAAGTAGATACCACATTATACCGATAGTTTCTTCTTTCACCTATCATCATAACTTCCTTATCCTCCAAAGTTCTTAGCACCATCTGTTTTACAGCACCATCTAAGTTCGCACAGTGTTTCACCAACCAGTCCATGCCCAAAATAAGGTCGAACTCGCCGAATGGCAGTTCCATCAAATCCGCTAGAAATATTTCCCCCTGAATCTTTAAGGGCACATCCCTAAACAACTTATTTACTATCACCGACTGTCCTAAAGGGCTAATCATAGTTGTTTCTCTAGCAGTAATCTCAGATCTAATGTTCAAGGTTCCAGACACAGCACAAGCAACATACGAATGGGTGGATCCAATATCTATCAAAGCGATGAATGTGTACATCGATATGAAGAACGTACCGGTTATTACATCAGGTGCATCGCCATCCTCTCGACGTCTGACCGCATAGACCAACCCTGGCTGTCTCGCCTCCATGTTACCCCTATTACCAGTACCTCTACCCGGTGCACCCTGACCTCTTCCTACGCCATTACCACCTCGACCTGGACCACGGCCTCTCGGCGGCTGTTGAGCGCCTCTAGCTAGCTGCGTATCATTGTTACGAATAACCTGAGTCTGAGCAGGCAATCGAGGGCAATCTCTAAGTCGATAATCCTTGGAACCAAATTTGAAACAACCATCGATTCTCTTCCAGCATTCACCCAAGTGGAGTTTCCCACAATCCGCACAGGGCTGTAGCTGATTGGTAGCAGCTTGTATTCTCGTTCGAGCTGGCTCCTCATTCTTGGGCCTCTTCTGAAAACCTCTAGCAGGACCTGAGTACCCAGAGCCTCTCTTACTATTGCCCCTATCCTTGTCTCGGTTCTGCCGCTCCGAGTGTTTAGCTTCTTCAGCTATCTTTGTTTTCTCCACCAGTATGGAAAAATTCCTCTCCTTCTGTAGGGTTATCAGTACCCGCAACTCATCACGCAACCCGTCCTCAAAACACACACAATGTTAGTAATCAGTCGGCACTATTCCCTGGGCATACCGACTCAGACGCAGAAATTTTGCCTCATATGCTGCCACAGATTTACCTTATTGAACCAGATTCAAGAACTCCTTCCTTTGGGCATCCACATAGCTAGCCCCAACATATTTTCCTTGAAATACGGTTTTAAAGAATTCCCAGGTAATACGATCGGCCTGAATGCCTTCCCGCACAGTGAGCCACCACTGATACGCCTCATCTCTCAGCAAAGACACCACTCCTTTTAGTTTCTGCTCGGCGGTGCAATCCAAATCGTCCATGATTCGCTCTACCACCTCAAGCCAGTACTCTGCTGCGTTTGGGGCTACACCCGATATACCCCTAAAAACTTCAGCTCCATTCGATCTAAGTCGCTCCGATATTGACCCACGAGCTGCTGACCCAATTCTTGCCCCAGCAACCCTTTCCAGAACTCGCAACATTGCTTGGGACAGAGCGTCATCATCTTAGCATACGATCGTGTGACCCAGCTTCAGTCACAGGTGACGCAGGTGCGTCTATTTCCGGCATATGTCCCGATGCCTCAGATACAACTCTAGCGCCACGGCCTCTACCACGGCCACGTCTACCGCATCCACGTCCTCTAGTGCTCATATTTGCTAATTCAATTTATTCTGATTAAGAGTCTTATGAATCAGTATACTATTTCAGTGTTTATTAAATAATATTTTATGAAGAATAGGAAGTAAAGTCATTTTCGCAAAACGCATCCTATAGTCTCAATCTCTATAGTTTCAACTCCTAAAACTAAAAAGTTCTAGAGTATTTCTATAGTCATAACACAATAATCATAATCTTAAAATGATAACATATACTTACTTGACTTGGTGCCGGATACCCGTGGTGCCATACTTCCTTTAGAAAATACATGTATAATTTAAAATTTAAACGACTTTGAAAATGTGTTTGAACCCAAACCACAGCCGAGTTTTGCAACCGGGCTCTGATACCATATAATGTAACACCCCAAACCCGTACCATGCGTTAAGACCGGATCTGAAATGTCACATGAGAAAAACATGTTAAATCCTTTTTATTCGTACTAATATAGATATTGTTTAGTTATAATTAAGAAAACGAGTTGATTTGAAATATTTGATAAAGTACTACTAACCTTGAAGGTTGTTTGATAAATCGATAATTTGAACTAAAAAAATCTTTATAAATCGTAACTTTTAAAAATATCGTTGATAGTTCGAGAAAAACTTTTCGAGCTAAATTATTTGTAAAAGTTTGTTATGAAATCCATTTATTAATCTATTTTGGAAAACCTTTATTTAAGTTTTAGAAAAATTCCCATTTAAAATCATTCAAGCAAAATAGTAAGTACGACAAACATAAAGCAAAAATAAAATGTTCCAGAGGCCTTATTACAACATAAAAACCCAAAATAGTAAGAGTAGTAAAATAAGCGGAAATAGAAATCTAAAGTTCAATAACACCATTATCAAGTATGGCCTCCACCGAGTCATCCATGGCCCAAATCCACATCATCGAGCATTACCTACAAGGGTTAAGAAAAAGGGAAGTGAGTTAAAAGAACTCAGAGTGTGAAATCCCATACACATCCATTGGGCCCGAACCCATATAGCAATATCATGGGCCTAAGCCCTTTACATAATCCTTAAAATGAAGCAAATGTATGAATGTATGCAACCCAACCCATCCTAGATATCCATCCGCTACACACCACCCGTACCATCCCATCACACCTGTGGGGATCAAGTCAACCCACCCCGCCAAATACACCAATCGTAGGCAAGTTGCCATTTATATTATAATTTGATTGTGGCCCGCCACCGGAATCATAGTGAAACATATTAACAAACATTTTTGTGGCAAAGCCACCGGGTTACACTTCTCTTCAACATTTTTCCCATCACTTGCGAAAATTATGTAATGCAACATATATTGTAAAACATAATAATTTCAAATATAAACAACAATCATTAATCCAGAGATTTGATACGATAAATCAGCCCATTATCACACTTTGTAGTTCGGCCCATAGGGCAATCTATCAAATCGGCCCATAGGGGCATTTTCGTAATTCGGCCCATAAGGGTATTTTCGTAACTCGACACTTTTAAGGATTTTTAAGCAATACGGCCCATTAAGGCATTCTAGCAAATCGGCCCTTTAGGGGCATTTCCGTGATTCGGCTCATAGGGGCATTTTCGTAATTCGAAACTTAGGGGCATTTTCGTAATTTTACAAATAATCCCTAATTTGATAAATCTCAGTATTTACGATGTTTAGGCAAATTACTCGATTCATACCATTTTACCAATTTTGAGTTTTTAAGCAACAATGATCGATATTTCTAATATGATGCTAAAACACAGATTTACGGGATTTCGATGAGATTACACACCTGATTACGGTAAGTATTAAACTCTCTTGATCGTCGGCACCTATGACAACATAATACTCGATTAATCTAATGAACGAGATTTTTATTAATCTAAATCTAAATCATCAATCTAAAATACTTACTCTCTAAATCGTGAACGACCACGATTTGTCGATTCTCATCGGATGATGGTCCACAACCCGGTGGAAAATCTCGAATCACCGATACCGCCCTTCGTTTGAACTTAGGAGTAGGAATCGCAAATCCACTCCTTTTGAGTTCACCAATCGCTTTTCCTCTCGATTCGGTATCGTTTGCCTCCATTGAAAAGATATTGGTTAGAAAACTATTACTATGAACGAAAATAATCGTTTAGGGATAATATTTGGCTTACCTCTATTTCCGAAAGATCAACGATTGGTATAGTCCCTAGGAAAAACGTGTATACATAATCATCAATCCGTTTAAGCAGAATAACCAAGTATTGAGATATTGAACCTTGAAGAAATCTCTTACCTTGACAATAATAGATCCACTTCGATCGATTGGGCACAAGACTAGAAGTGATTCGGCTAAGATGTGATATTCGGCCAATCCACTAAAGTTCTACAAATAGAAGATTATCAAAATATGAGGAAGTGTGGGAAAACACCATTTCAGTTTAGAAACAATATGAAATAACCAAATGATGAGGAATATTCATTCGGCTAAGGAGAAAAAAAATTGAAAGGATTTGAATAAAACACTTACCCGGTTTAATCAAGAAAGAAAAATCCAACTTGTATTCTGAGGAAGAGAAGATAATCAAGGTTCAGTTATGGAGAAAATGAACAAGAAATTTTTGCTATGAAAGTATGGATTAGAGAAGAAGAAAGAAGGGTTAAAGAATTTTGTGAAAAAGAAAAGAAAGATGGAGAAGGAGTGCTTAACTAGTTTCAGTTTTCAAAGGGAAGATGAGTGAAAATAATTTGGTCACAATGGCTAGGTGATTTCGGCAAGAAAAAGAAGAAAAAAAAAAGTAAAGAAAAATACCCACTATTGGCTTGAAGTTTCGGCAATGAGTGAAGAAGTTGAAGAAAAGAGCATAAAAGAATACTAAAAGAAATTAGGCCTAACAAGCACAAAAATTCTACTAAAAGACTAAAGGAAATTTGGCTACTCCCAAGACCCTTTCCAAACCGTGTATACCATACCAAAAGGATCGAAAATTGACCATAAAAACTTTCCAAAACATTTTTCCCAAAACCGGCCAACATATCCCCCTTCTTGCTCCTTTTCTTTCATTTCTTTCCTTACCCTCATCCTTACCTTATTTCCTTAGCCACCTTTCCAAAATTAAAAAGTCTTCCTTGCCTTAAATACATCTATGACCGACACTATGGATAACACAAAAAAATAGTCAAAATTTGCATCAAGTGGGATTCGAACCTCCTCCCTTAAAGCCCTTCATGTGACGCCACATCCTCTTTACCATATGATCATTTATGCTAGCAATTTACTCACTTATTTCCATAAGCATTGATGTCATTTACCCTCTCTCCTTAAAGTGCTTAAACACAAAAATTTTACTAAAGCCCAATTCAGCCCCGAGCCTTCTTAGGACCCCTTAAACATACACAATTAATATTTTTAACTAGCCTAACGCAAGAAATAATGCAACACATAAAATTATAAATTTTAGGATGTTACACTACTATGCGCCTTTCGCAGTATAGACTGCCTTAGATCAGAATCCCTTGGTACATAGACTCTCCCACTGAAACACAGTACTCCCTCACCATTCAACCCAAAATCCACAGTCTCTCTATTCTCAACTTGTCGGAAACGAGGAACCAGTGACTCATCCAACAACTGTTTCCCCTTAATTTGCTCAGTCCATGTCGATCTCACTTGAAGCTCAGCTAACAAGCTACCATCATTATACAAACTGAGATGAGCAACCATTGCTATCAAATCAGATACAGCCCTACGGCTCAGTGCGTTAGCTACCACATTAGCCTTACCAGGGTGATACTCAATCGAGCGGTCGTAACCCTTAAGCAGCTCTATCCATCTTCGCTGCCTAAGATTCAGCTCCTTCTAAGTGAGGAGGTACTTGAGGATCTTGTGATCTGTGTAGATAATACACTTCTCACCGTATAAATAGTGCCTCTAAATTTTCAGTGCGAATACCACCGTGGCTAACTCCAAGTCATGTGTAGGGTAATTTCCCTCGTGAAGCTTAAGCTGATGGGACGCATAAGCAACCACCTTACCCTCCTGCATCAGTACACAACCCAAACCGACGTGTGATGCATCACTGTAGACCAGAAATTCCTTCCCAGAATTTGGCTGTATTAAAAAGGGGCCTCAGTCAGAACTTTCTTTAGTTTCTCAAAACTCTCTTGCTACTTATCAGTCAAATTGAACGGTATCCCTTTACGCGGCAACTTAGTCATGGGCGTAACAATCAAGGAAAACCCCTCAACAAAACGTCTGTAGTACCCTGCCAAACCCAGAAAGCTTCGAATCTCGGATATGATCTTAGGTGGTTTCCAATCCAGTATGGCTTCAATTTTTTGAGGATCAACCCTAATCCCCTCGGCAGATACCACGTGACCTGTGAATGTCACTTCGCAACCTAACTCACATTTGCCAACTTAGCGTCATCGTTGTTTCTCCCTTAAAATCTACAGAACAATTCGAAGATATGCATCATGTTCATCCTCGGTTCGCGAATACACCAAGATATCGTCTATAAACACTACTACGAACCGATCCAGATAGGGCTGGAACACTCGGTTCATCAGATCCATGAAAGCAGCTGGTGCATTCGTCAGGCCAAACGACATCACTAGAAACTCGTAATGACCATAAAGAGTCCTAAACACAGTCTTATACACATCAGCCTCTTTAACCCTCAGCTGATGGTACCCAGAAAGAAGATCTATTTTGGAGAAAATTGAAGCTCCTCGCAGCTGATCAAACAGATCGTTAATTCTCAGCAAGGGATACTTATTTTTGATAGTCAGTTTATTCAATTACCGATAATCGATGCACATGCACATGGATCCATCCTTATTCTTCACAAACAACACTGGTGCTCCCCATAGAGACAAACTCGGTCGAATGAATCCTCGGTCAAGCAGCTCTTAAATTTGAGCCTTTAACTCCACCAGCTCCTTCGGTGCCATTCTATAAGGGGCAATGGACACTGGAGCTGTTCCAGGCAGGAGTTCAATACCAAACTCAACTTCGCGGTTCGGGGGCAACCCAGGGAGCTCATCCAGAAATAAATCGAAAAAATCCTTAACTATTCTAATATCTTCAATAGAAGGACCCTCAGAACCAGATACGCCAATATAAGCTAGAAACGCCTCACAACCCTTGCGAACCAGTTTTTCAGCCCTTAATGTAGAAATCACATTAGACAGGAAGTCCCTTCGCTCCCCAATTACCGCTACCTCCTAATCCTCAGTAGTCCTCAATACCAAACGCTTAGCAGCACAATCCAAACTTGCACTGTGTTTCACCAGCCAATCCATACCCAATATAAGGTCGAATTCAGCAAACAGCAGTTCTATCAAATCCGCCGAAAAGACAACCCTTTGAACCTCTAGGGGCACATTTCTGAACAATTTATCCACTCTTACTGATTGTCCCAGTGGACTTAATGTAACGCCCCAGAATTTGGGCCTAGAAGTATTGGGCCTTGAGCAAGGGAACGGTTAGGAAACTGTGCATAAAAGTTTATGTGAGCTAGGAAATGACACAATTAAATGTCTGCTCAAGTGGTTATAGGTCCTGAGAGGATTTGGAAAAGTCCTGGGTTCAAACTTGAGCTTTAGCAAAAATTTTGGTTTTAAGTAGATAAAACCCTGGATGCTTGGATGTAGGCCTTTTAAATTATTGTGTTAAAATGTGACACAAAAGAGCTTGTGGCAAGGAGGCAAGTGCGCGTGTTGAGCTATTGAGGGGGGGCTTGGGTTCGAATCCCATTTCAAGCAAAAAGGATATTTATTTTGCTAGCATGAGGTGGCAGGAGTTTGAGGTGGTTTCGAACTCTGTTGGGTGAGAGTTTGAATGGGTCTTGGAGGGTGTTATGGAGGATATCAAGGAGGGATAAGGGGAGAGATTTTAGGAGAAAGTTAAGGAATTCAAATTAGGGAGTGTTGTAGCCGATTGGGAGACTTGTTTGTGCAATTCGGCTAAGGGGGTCTTTGGGTATGCATTTTCGGCAATTTGTGAGTGAATAGGTGCCGAATTTCCTCTCTGTCATTTGGGGTTTTTGTTGTTTTTGGCGATTCTAGCTTCTTTTCTCCCTAGTGCCGATTCCACAAGTTACCTTTCGTGCACTTTCGGGATTTGATTAGTGTAAGTTTGAGTTCCGAAATCCCTATTCTCAACTTCCTTTCTTCTACTTTGTGTCGAATCACACTACTCTTTTTCCTCTTGCTCCTTTTTGACCGATTCTCCCCTCCTTACCTCTTCACTTAGTTTCGATTTAGTGGTTCTTCTCTGGTAATCGCTTTCACAAGTGGTCGACTGCTTCATTGTTCTACTGTTCCTATCAGTTGTTTTGGTGTGCTCAAATCCTTCTTTCGGCATTCAATTATTTTGGGGGTAAGTGGTGTTGGCCGAATACTCTATGACTTAATATTGGGACTTTAAGCCATATTCTTAAAAAAAGTTTTGCCTAATAAGGTTCGTTGCCTGAGCAGATAATCATCGAGATCGATCCTTATTCAGCGTTAAGAGCAATAAAGCCTTTTTCGCTCATTCAAGGTAAGGGTAAAGGGTTAGTTTTGGAATGTATGTTTAGGAATCCTAATGTTGGAAGACTAACAATATGATTTGATGGAAAATAGGCTTTGGAACACGTGGATGATTTGTACATTTTGCAATCAGGTGTGTAATCGTACGCCCGATTTCGTAGCTATCAAACGCGGGATAAGTGTGTATTCACACCCCTATCTATCTATGAATCGGCAAAAGCCGATAAGCTGAAATGCCGAAACCTCAGTATTCGAGGCCTCATGAGCGTGCGAACGCACGTGTGGCAAACCAAGCCCCAAATTGTGGGTAGCAGACTGTAGGGGCCACCACGTGCATTTTCGTAGACTGGGGCCGTTATGGGCCTCGATGGGTCAAAATGGGCCGTGTGGGCCCAATGGGCTTGTGGGCCCACACGGGTAAAATCCTCGATAAGTGATCATTGATAGGTTGGTTTATGAGACTCGTGATGCCGTATGTGAATCTAGACTAAATGGGTCGCACGAGCGTGTGGGCCCACTTGGGCCCAATAGCGGGTTTTGGGCCCATATACACTGTTCTAGTCGGGTAGGTTATCTGAGTCACTCGAAGTGACGATAGACCCTCTAGGAGGTCGTAATAAGTACCAAGACCCTAATATTTATAAAATTACTGAAATACCCCTGTAGGACAAAATGATTGTTTTGCCGTTGTGGGTATATGACTGACTTAGAGTATGAATTTGACTGATTTGACTGTGATCGTATGACTGTGTTTTAACTGACTTGATTGTGGTCGTGTGACTAATATGCTTTTAATATATGTTTAAATGACTGTTACTGAGCATGGCCATTCTGCATACACCTTTGACGATTGAGCATGACATACACGGCATATTGCATGGGGTTGGGACATTGTTACGGAGGAAGTGTACGGCCCGTTGCCATTCTATGCAAGGATTCTAGCCATTCTGTGATATTTATGGCTTTTACCCGTTCTATCTACGGTGCCGAGCCGTTCTGTTGACTTAGTGCCGCAACCGGTGCTAAGCTTGGTGTGTTGGCTGGGTGGGTCGATTTTATCCCCACATGGTGTGCTGGTTGGTATGGGTGGTGTATTTGTTGGATTGGGCTGGATTTCTGTTTGCATATCTACATCTGATACTAATTCTGTAATGGGCTTAGGTCCACCTGATTTTGTTATGGGCTAAGGCCCACCTGATACTGTGTCTGTGATGGGCTCAGGCCCAGTCTGTTTTTGCATACCGTATATCTGATTGTTTGTATTATAAGGGATTACACACTGAGTTTTCGCAAAATCACCCTTCTGTCTAACTGTACAGGTAATCCCCAGCCTTAGGCGATTTGGAGCCGCGAGAGACTCGGAGGTGGCCACACGACCACTGATGCTCTGCTGTAGACTTTTTATTCGAATTTTATATTTTGGGTTTTAATTTTGTTATAAGGCCTTTGAGGGATTAAATTTTTAAAATGGGCTTTAGATTTCCTTATTTAAAACTGCTAAACACGAATTTTCAAAATTAACAACTATTTTCAAAAACACTTAAAGACAGACGTTTTTATATTTCAAACTTTAGGAGCTTCCGCGATTGGAATAACCTAAAGTATCAATGCCAGACATTAAGTAAACATTTTTGGCGAGATGATTTTCTAAACTCGAGCAAAAGGATTTAAACATAGAAATGAACTTTTAACGACAAACTCAGTTTTTGAACGACGCTTTGATGTGACACGCCAGATTCAGCCATAACATCTGGGCTGGGTTTTGGGTGTTACACTTAACACCATCATTTCATTAAGAGTATTCTCACACATGATACCCAAGGTGGCAGACACAGTGCATGCAATATATGAATGCGTAGACCCTATATCAATCAGAGCAGTGTAAGGTACATTATGAATCAAGAACGTACTGGTTATAACGTCTGGAGCGTCACCATCCTCTCGGCGATGAGCAGCATATACCAGAGCTGCCTGCCTCGCTTCAGTGTTACCAGTACCTCTGCCTGGTGCTCCACGACCTCGTTCCATACCGTTTCCACATCTGGCTTACCCACGGCCTCTCGGTGGCTGCTGACCACCTCTCACTGGCTGAACATGACCCTGTCCTGCAGCTTGTATCTGAACAGGCCTCTGGGGACAATTCTTAACCTGATGATCCATGGATCTGCATCTGACGCACGCCCTAATCCTCTTCCAGCACTTACCCTGGTGATATTTCCCACACACCGCGCAAGGCTGTGGTCTAGAAATAGCAATAAAAATTCCAGTCCGAATCGGCCCATCCAATCTGGCCTTCTTTATAGGCCTCCTAGAAGAACCTAAGGGCCCAAAATCCCTCTTATTTCTGCCCCTATATTTTTCATGGTTCTGGCACTCAGAGCGCTTCACATCCTCAGAAATCTTTGCCTTTTCTACAAGGGCAGCAAAATCTCGCTCCCTCTGCGGAGCTATCAATACTCTTAACTCATCTCGAAGGCCGTTCTCAAAACGCACACAGCGTTCATACTCATTTTCTACTATCCCACGAGCATAGCGACTCAACCACAAGAACTCTGCCTCATATTCTGCCACTGTCTTATTCCCTTGGGTCAGGCTCAGAAATTCCCTTCTTCGGGCGTCCACATAACTTGCGTATACATACTTCCCTTGAAAGGTCGCCTTAAAGAAATCCCATGTCAACCGGTCGGCCTGCATACCCTCTCTCACGGTGAGCCACCACTGGTAGGCCTTGTCTCACAGTAAGGACACTACTCCTTTTAACGTTTATTCCGCAGTACAGTCGAGGTCGTCCATTATTCTTTCAGTGGCCTCCAGCCAGTATTCTACCATATTTTGGGCTACTCCAGAAATACCCCTGAAAATTTCTGCTCCATTCGACCGGAGTCGTTCTAAGATTGACCCTCGGACCACTGGACCAGTATTAGATCCAGCAACCCTCTCTAAAATGCGGAGCATAGCTTGGGACACGGCATCATCCCCAGCCGCTCGATCGTAAGACCCCATCTCAGTCACTGGTTAAGTTGGTGCTTCCCTAGCAGGCATGTGGCCCGATGCCGAAGACCCAGCCGGAGCATTTCCTCGGCCTCTACCGTGGCCCTGTGTACCTCTTCCGCGAGTACCTCTTGTGCTCATATCGATATACGATTTATCTGTTTTAAAAGTCTTATGCATCAGATTATAATTTTAGAAATTATTAACAAAATATGTTATGAAAAATAGTCATTAGGGGTTTGTTTTCGTAGATCGAGATCTCACTATAGTTTTCAGTCTTTTACGGTCTCAATTTCCTCTATTTAGAGTTTCACAGTATAGCCCTACTATCCATAGTAGTTTTTCAATATAACGTCTCAGTCTATAACAGTAAACAATATTAGAGAACTTACAAATTTGGCGCCGGAGACTCGATGTGCCACACTTGTGAATCTTCACAAAACATTTCAAATCCTTAGAATCCACTTTTAGAAAAACTTTTCAAAAACACATTCCACAACCAAGTTTTGCAACCTGGCTCTGATACCACTACATGTAGCACCCCAAACCTGGCCTAGACGTTACGGCCAAATCTGACATGTCACATCGAAGTGTCTTTCGAAATCAAGGCTTGTTGATAGAGAACCGTTTTTAAGCTAAAACCCATTTAGCTTTTATTGCCTGAAAAAACATTTGGTAAGTTAACTTATTAAGTTTGAAAAATCACTTATTAAAACGATTGCCATGTTGGTTACCATTGGTTCCTTATTTAATTTAAATCCGCGGAAGCTACTATAATTAAAACCAACTTGAAGTTTGAAAAATGTGTGTTTGTCTTTAAAACATTTATTATTTTTGAAAACTTGTTTGTATTAGTTTGGCAGTTCAAATAAGAAATTAAAAACCCAATCAAAAAGGAATTAAATCCACCAAAGGCCTCATTACATAATCAAGAACCCAATATAAAATTTAAATAAATAAGTCCAAAATAAAGTATTAACGAACGCGTGGCCACCTCTGAATCCCTCGTGGCTCCAAATCGTCTAAGGCTGGGGATTACCTGTACAGTTAAAGGAAAGGGTGAGTTTATGAAACTCAGTGTGTAATGTAATCCCTATCGTTCGATCGATAATATATGCGGTACAGATGCAGGCTCGAGCCCTATTCAAGAATAAGATGCAGTGTGGGCCTTAGCCCAATTACAGTAACAATATGGGCCTAAGCCCAATACAGTATCAGTATGGTGCAAATATGCAACCCACCCCACCCCAATCCAACCAACACACCACCCGTACCAACCAACACAACATGTGGGGATAAAATCGACCCACCCAGCCAACACACCAATATTGCAGCATAGCTACCAGTAATAATAACGCAGCAGAGCTACCAGTAACAGTATATGTGGCGAAGCCACCAGTAACAGTGATTATGGCAGAGCCACCAGTAACAGTACTTCCTCCATATAAGAATCCCAGCCCCATGCAGTATGTCATGTCATAAAGGTTTCGTGTATGCAAAATGTCCTACTTAGTACAATCACACAAATAATATACATTCATCAATCAACCTACCTTTAGGGATAAAATGATCGTTTCCATGCATTAGGGGTAAAATAGTAAATTTGCCCTTTAGGGGTATTTTGGTCATTTTACCTACTTTGGGGTCTCGGTGCAGTTAACAACCTTTTTGAAGGTCTATAGTTTCCTCGAGCGACACCGGTAACATATATGGTCAAAACGGTGTAAATGGGCCCAAAGCCCAATATTTGGCCCAAGTGGGCTCACACGCTCATGTGGCCCATCCAGCCCAAATTCAGTCAAGGCTATGCGAACTACGTGGCCCAATACAGTATCTGCCACTTTTCATGGATTTTATCTGAGTGGGGCCCATGAGCCTATTGGGCCCACACGGCCCATTTCAGCCTAACGAGGCCCATAACAGCCCAAGAGCACGAGAGCGCTCGTGGTGGCCTCTATAGCTTATCGCCCATGATTTGTGGCTCGGTTTACCACACGAGCGATCGCACGCTCGTGAGGCCTCAAATGCCAAAGTTTCAGCTTTTCGACTTTTCAGCTTTTGCCGACTCACAGAAGCGATAGTGTGACTACACACCTGTTTACGAAATTGCTCCAAATTCAACGAGCACCCAACCATGTTTGAATGAGGGTGACCTTAGTCCCTTTACGATTCCTATTCAGAAATGATTACACGCCCTTGTTGGTTTCCTAAAATACAATCAAAATCTATTTAGTGAATGATATGGCACATTCGGCCTAACCCCAAAGAACATAAGGTAACGCTTTTACCTTAACTGAATGTTGACGACGAAGGTGTGACTCCTCCAAGACCGTTCACACTACACCACTCCTTGAGGAAGACCCTAGAATCGCAACGAGTAAAGTACATGGAGGAGGAAATAACAATCGGTTAGTAAAGGGGTATTCGACTTTGGAAAAAGAAAAGAAGGGCATAGGTGTATTCGATTTTAAAAAGGAAAGCAGAGGATAGATTTAATCCAAAGGTGAGGAGTACGAACACTTACCGATAGTAAGAACCTTTGCAGTAGATCGACGCAGAGAGGGATTAACAACAGTGATATTCGGCCAGACTAGAATAGAAGCTGAATAGAAGTTAAAGGGGCAAAAGTGAAGGTACGGCTATGAGAGAAACCGATTGATGAAGAAAAAGGGTAGGGGAGAGTAGGTGCTAGGTTCAGCCAAGAAGAAAAGGAGGATAGCAAAGAAGAAGAGAAAAATGGCACAAACGGTTAGAAGGGAATGACACGAGTGGTCAGTTTCGTAGCACAAGGAAAACTAGAGAGAACCCAAAATGCAAAAAGTAAAAACCCCAAATTGTCAGCAAGGAAATTCAGCAACTCTCCTATCAACACCCCAAAAGTCGAAACCAAGAAATGATTACAGTCAAAATTGCTCCCTATTTCCCCCTAGCCAAATTCCAATAGAGCCTTAGAGTCCCAATCGGCCACAACACCCTACCAACCTCCCATTTCGAAATTCCTTGATTTTTTCCCCAATCTCCTCCTTGACTTGCTCCACAACTCCCTCCATGACCAGTTCAAACTCCTCTCAACAGTGTTTCAGTCCAACTCTTCTACCTACACAGCTCAAGTAGCAAAATAAACACTCCATTACGCAACCCAAGACTTGAACCTCAGACCTCTTAGTTACACCACATGCCACCTTGCCACTACATCACAGGCTCTTTTTGTGTCATAAAACAAGCATTATTACTAATAAGGCCTAAGTGCCTGTGTCAAGGTTCATTTAAGAGAAAAAACTAAAAATTCTGCAAAAGTCAAGACTTGAACCTAGGCTTCTCACACACCCCCATACACACCCAAATCACTTAGCCATTAAAGCAAAACAAGCTTTTTGTGTCAGAACATGCAAAATTAAAGACCCTATATTTTTAGGGCGTTACATGTAATGTATATAGCCAGTTGATTTGGCTTGTAAATGATGTATGTTTTGGTTAGGTGTATAGCCATGTGATTTGGCTTATTTTGGTATACTTGATTATGTATATATGTGTAAATGGCCTTTGATATTTGGTTTATAATTGCTAAGTGAATGCCTTGTTATGAATTGGTTATTTGAGTACAAAATGATTGAATTTGAGAATGTGGTATGCATGTTGATTTAGGCATGAAGTCTAATAGGTGAGTTTGATCATTTAGGGTATTTTTGGATGTGAAATTGGTATGAATTTAAATGGCTATTTGGGATGCTTATGAGCATTTTTGTTGTGGGTATTGGTAGCATATGATTTTGGCTTGAAATTGGTTGGTTATAAGTGCCTATTTATGCATTGGTTGTTTGTGCATTGTTGAACCTAGGTTGACAACATTTTGGGTGAGAAATGTGGCTTGAAACATAGCCTATTTTTGTCCACACGGGTAGAGACACGAGCGTGTGTCTCAACCGTGTGTGACACACGGTAAGGTGACACGGCCGTCTGTCCCCTGATACTTAATTAGAAATCAAGTTAGTACCTTCACACGGCCTAGCACATGGGCGTGTGGCTTGGCCGTGTGACCCAAGTTAGTGAGTTACACGGGTTGGACACGAGCTGGGACATGGCCCTGTGATCCCATTCTGATTGTCCACACGGCCTATGACACGGGCGTGTGTCCCCTGTATTTTGAGAATTTTCAATGTTTTACCAAAATTTCCCTAAGTTCTTAGTTTAGTCCCGAATCACTTTTAATGCTTGTTTTGGGCCTCGAGGGCTCGTATTATGGACTATATGATTGTATTTGAATGATGTTTACTTGGATATGAGAATTGTATGATTGTATAATTGATAAGTTCGGTAATGCTCCGTAACCCTATTTCGGCGATGGATACGGGTTAGGGGTGTTACATTTATTGGTACCAGAGCTACGGTTTAGTCGATTCTCGGACTAATGTAGCGTGTGTGAGTCTAGCTATACATGCCATGTTTAACCTGTGATAGTGTGATATCTCCTGACAATTTTAAATCATGTTTTCATATAGCAATGGATCCCAATCGAGCAATTGCTGATGATGTAGAAAATAATGCGTCAGCCTCCATTCACGGAGTAGTGTCGTCTGAATCGAGGCCTGTATCTGAGAGTTAAGGAGGAGCGGCCAAGGAAGCCTTCTTCCAAATGATGAATGAATGGTTGTCTGAACGAATCTGGCTGCTCAGCAACCTCCACCCCCACCTATTCCCCAATCGGTTCCCGTAGCTCCTCAAGGTTTGGAACCTTGCGTATGAATAAGCCACCTGTGGATAAAATTTGAAAGTACGAAGCTGAAGGCTTTAGAGCTACAGTTAAGGATGATCCTGAGAGAGCCGAGTTTTGGCTTGAGAATAAAATTTGAGTTTTCATGTGTCGATGTTACAATGATATCAATCAGATCCATCGCATGTAATTTCTCCGGCAAATATTGAAATTCAACCTGATAAGACATATAAAGAAGAACCGATCAGAATTTTAGCTCGAAGGTTAAAGAGTTGAGAAATAAACGTATAGCTTTTGTGAAGGTTTTTTGGCAATGGTACGGTGTCAAAGAGGCTACGTGGGAACCCGAGGAAGCTATGAGAAAATAGTACCCTAACCTCTTTTCTGGTAAGATTTTCGAGGACGAAAATCCTTAAAGGGGGAGAGTTGTAATAGCCCGTTTTTAGTTAAATCGGAATAGTGGTTTCGGGACCACAAATTTGAGGTTAAAATAATTATTTTATTATTATTTTAATGTTTACAGCATGAGAAAATAATTGTGTGAAAGTTTCATTTAGAAATTTTATCGTTTGAGTGTTTAATTTTATAAAAAGGACTAAATCGCGTAAAGTGTAAAAGTGGTGTTTTAATAGCTAAAGGTGTCTAATAGTTATAGAACTTTAAAGTGAAGGTCCTTATGTGGTAAAAAGCCCAATAACATGACAGTGGATGATAGTGGCTTGGTAATTTTTAAAATTGTGATGTTTATAAAGGTTAATTTTGGTATTTAGTAATTAAAACTAAAATAAATAAAACAAAACCATTAATTTGTGTCCATCTTCTTCCTTAGTCAATTTTAACAAGAAGAGTAGCCATTCTTAGGGCTTGACATTCAACCATGCTATCCTTGCTCATTTAGGTATGGTTTTTGTCTCATTTTTAATGATTTCTATGTTTTTGAGATCGTTGCAGCTTAATCTAGCTAGTCCAGGGACTATTTTGCGAAACTGTTAAAAGTTTAGGGTTTTGCCATTGATGAATCTATGTGTATTTTGATGTTTAATGGTAGAAAGTGTATGCTTGTTGTTAGATAAATAACATTTGTTAAGTGATTTTTAGTAAAATGTCTAAATAGGGATTAAATTGTGAAATGTGTAAAATTCATGGTTAAATTGTGAAATAAATGAAAAATATGGGCTGCTAGGGACTTAATTGAAGTTCAGATGGCATGGGTTTAAGTTGAATTTCATGAATTTGCATTTTTATGAGATAAGGACTAAATTGTAAAAATGTTGAAATATTAGGGGCAAAAGTGTAAAGTTGTGATACGATCTCACCTCGGTGTGTTGAGTTGAGTCGTTTTGATGCCCGATCGTCAAACGAGAAAGTTCCATTCTAATTGCAAGCGAAGTGCGTATTTGGCTAAGTAGGAGAATAGAAATGAAGGATAGGCTCACAAATGGTTAAGTAATTGTTGTTGTAGGTTCGGCTATCAAAGAAGGGAAAAGGGTAAAATAATAATTTAGGTGAATGGAAGAATGGACTTAAGTGCCAAGAACAAACCAACACTAAGAAAAGTGCTGACCCGGGCTTATATGACTTAAGTTGGTCGGTTATGGAGAGAAAAGGAACCTTGACCCGTTACCTGGCAAGGTAAGAACCAAAGGTATAGGATAGGTTGAACGCCACACTCGCGTTAGAGTGATAAGTTTAGAAAGAAAGACAAAGGTTGACGCCACTGACAATCAGATAAGCCAAGCTAAGTCTCTGGATGAAATTTGAGAGAAGAAATTCTCATAAAAATAATAAAATTCATTCAACAAGCAAAAGTCCTTACAAACAGCAAATAACAAAGTTTTTATAGGCAAAAACTAAGGCTAGCCGAATAGTCATGTGATGTAACACCCCAAACCCGGCCTAGACATTACGAACGAATCTGGCATGTCACATTGAAGTGTCTTTCTAAAATTGGACTTGTTGGTAAAAACTCATTTCTAAGTTTAAAACCCCTTTATTATTATTTAAAAAATCATCTAGTCAAAACGTTTGCCTTATTATCTGCTATTGTTATAATAGGTTGATTTAAAATCACGAAAGCTTTTGAAAACTCTACCGTTTAAATTTCGTGTCTTTGAAAACAGTGATTATTTTGAAAATTCATCTTCTCTTAAACTAGCATTTTAAAATAAGTAAGCAAGAGCCCAATTAAAAGTTTAACCAAACATAAATGGCCTTATTACATAAACAAAACCCAACACAAACTTTAAATTTAAACGAAAGCAAGTGTAGAACAACTGCAGTTGTGTGGCTACCTCCGAGTCCCACTCAGCACCAAATCGTCTATGGCTGAGGATTACCTGCACAGGTAAAAGGAAAGGGTGAGTTTACGAAAACTCAGTGTGTAATCCCCTATCAGCCAGTCAGTACATGACATGCAGTAATAGTCTGGGCCTGAGCCCTATTCAGTAACAGTACAGTGTGGGTCTTAGCCCAATACAATAACAGTGTGGGCCTTAGCCCAATACCATACCAGTACAGTGCAATAATGCAACCCATCCCCAATCCAGCCAACACACCACTCTGTACCACCAACACACCATGTGGGGATAAAATCGACCCACCCAGCCAACACACCAGTATCGCAGCAAAGCTGCCAGTAACAGTATATGTGGCAAAGCCACCAGTATAGTAAACTTCCTCCATAATAGTATCCCAAACCCATGCAGTATGTCATGTCATAAATCATACGTATATGCAGAATGTCATACTCAGTAACAGTCATCTACAAATCATGAACACATCAGTCAACCTACCTTTAGGGGTATAACGGTCATTTCCATCTATTAGGGGTAAAAGTAGTCATTTCACCTTTAGCGACTTTGGTAACCTAAATGGTCATAACAGTGTAAATGAGCCCAAGGCCCATTACTCGGCCCAAGTGGGCCCACACGCTCGTGCGGTCCGCTCAGCCCAGATTTCACCACAGCTATGAGACCTTCATAGCCCAGTCCAGTATTTGCAACAAATCATGGATTTCGTCCGTGTGGGGCCCACGAGCCCATTGGGCTCACACGGCCCCTTTCGGCCCAACGTGGCCCATTATGACCTAAGCCCATGAAAATGCTCATGGGGGCCTCTACAGTCTATCGTCCATGATTCATGGGTTTGGCTTACCCGAAATACCTCCGATTTGTAAAATTACCGAAATACCCCCAATTTGCAAAATTACCAAAATACCTTCAGTTTGTGAAATTACCAAAGTACCCCTAATTTGCAAAATTATCGGAACACCCTTGATTTGTAAAATTACCGAAATACCCCCGATTAATGAAATTACTAAAATACCCTCAATTTGCAAAATTACCAAAATACCCTTGATTTGTAAAATTACCGAAATACCCCTGATTTGTGAAATACCCCTGTAGGGTAGAATTACCGAAATACCCCTGTAGGGTAGAATTACTGAAATACCCATGTATGGTAGAATTACTGAAATACCTCTGTAGGGTAGGATTACCGTAATACCCTTGTAAGGGTAAAATGACCGTTGCCCCTCGAGGGTAATTGACTCACTTGAGGTACGATTGGACTGATTTGAAGGTAATTGACTGTTGTGACTGTGTATGTATGATTGTTTATGGGCATAACATTTTGCATACATGACATACTGCATGGGGTTGGGACATTGATACGGAGGAAGTTCTGATAGGGTCGCACGGGTCGCATGATGACTGTGGATCAAGTATTGATCTGTTAAGGTCGCACGGGTCGCATGAGATGGCTGTGGACCGACGGATGACTTAAAGCCGCGTAATCTGATTATGGCTCTGTGCCATCTTGATTATGGCTTTGTGCCAATCGTATTTACTCGTGGCTATGTGCCTAACATATATATTGATGACTCTGTGTCGATCATATTTACCCAAGGCTGTGTGCCGATTATATTACCGTCGCTAATGGCTATGTGCCAAACATAATACAGTTACTGATGGCTTTGTGCCAATTATAATACTGCTACTGAAGGCTTAGAGCCGTATATATATATACTAGCAGCTTTGCTACGATTTTGGTTAGTGCAGCAACCGATGCTAACGTTGGGAGTGTAGGGATGGCGTGGGTGATTTATTCCCCGCAGGTAGTGCAAGGTTGGACGAAGGCAAGTGCAGGGTTGGATGGGATGGGTTAGCATGCATCACACATTATGCATATAGAATTGATTCTAATAAGGGCCGAGACCCGAGTGGAATTGTACTGGGCTTAGGCCCACTTGTTCTGTTATTGGTTTGGGCTAGGCCCAATTGATTCTATTATGGGCTGTGATCCAAAGGATATTGTAGTGGGCTTTGGCCCACGTATGCTCTGATATGTACTGTACTGTTCTATTAAAAGGGCTTTGGCCCAGACTGTTTAGGTTTCTATTTCTGTATACTGACTTTTACTCTAGTAAGGGGATTACACATTGAGTTTTCGTAAACTCACCCCGTATTTAACTGTGCAGGTAATCCCCATCTTTAGGAGGATTGGTGCTGCGTGGGACTCAGAGATAGCCACACGACTGCCTTTGGATTTCATTTATGCTTTAGATTCTATTTTGGGTTTTAATTTTTGTATTAAGGCCTCTTTAAGTTTATGGATTTTAAATTTGGGTTTTACTTATGTTTGAATTATATCCGTTAGAAGTAAATCACAATTTTCCAAAATGTTAACTGTTTTTAAACAACACTACATTTTCGCAACATTTTCGAAATGGTTTCGCGACTTACTCTTTTTCGTAAATCAATTTCTTTCAAAATTTGCTTCCGCAACTAAAAAGATATTTTAGGAATAAAATTAATAATTTTTCATTGTACCACGTTTTAAAAATAAACTAACGTAACTGAGAGTTTACTTTAGCTTTTAAACAAGAAGGGTTTCTAATGAAAAGAAGGTTTTCAAAAAACACTTCAATGTGACACACCAGATTCGAGCCTAACTTCTAGGTCGGGTTTGGGGTGTTACACACACTCGTGAATTTTTCCACTCGTCTTTCTCTCGTGATTTCATAAGAGACTCGATGAGACGTTATCGTAGTCTAGGGGGTCGGCTTCAAATGGGTTTGCAAGGGAATAATTGTATGGTTGTGGGTAGGCTGAAAGAAACAAAAAGAACGAATTTGGGAGTGTGGCGTGATAGGTAATAGGGAAGTATAGCAAATAGGGAGGGTCGGGAAACTACAAAGCTAAATTTCAAACTTGCAAACTTATTTATTTTTTTTACTTCAAATTTTTTTTGAATATTACAATATAATAATTGAAAATAATATTTTGTGCTCGAAATAATTTAATTTTTTTCGAATTTTTTTACAAACTTACTCCAGAATAGCCACGAATGTCCGTACATCTCATTTGAGGTAGCTCTGATACCAAATGATACGATCTCAGTTCCGTAGAGTTGTCCGAGTTGTTTAAGCGTCCGATCTTTAAAACGAGGAAGTATCGCTCAGGATTGAAGTTTGGTCAGAATTAGGCTAGGTATAGGTTTAGGTATAGGTTTATAGGTTCGGCTTAAAAGAAATTGAAGAAGAAGGGGGTTACGGAAGAATAGAACGAATTAGACTTAAGGGTCAAGAGTGAACCAACACTATAAATGAGTGTTGACCCGAAACTTATAAGACTCTTAAGGTGGTTTCAGAATGGTAATTTAGGACCTTGACCTGTTACTTAGATAAGTACCAACCAAAGGTATAAATTGGTGAACGCCACACTCGGGTTAAGGAGTGATAAGTTCAAAGAGACTCAATTGACGCCACTAGAAAACTAGATAAGTCAGTTTGGGTCCCGGACAAAATTTGAGAGAAAGTTTTCTCACAAAAATGGCAGCAATTCATTAAAGTATCAAAGTCTGAAATACATATTTTGAGCTTAATATTTATATAGCGAAGAACTAGGCTAGCCGAATGGACAAAATGCCTAGCTGAATATTCAGCCTTTAATTCACTTAATTGAGCTGAATGTTCTTGAATTTTCCTGGTAGCTTCCTTGTGCATGGAGGATGCCGAAAATCAGCTTCTAGAGGTCTTGAAAATCAGCTAAAATAATTGGAGTGCCTTGGGAGCTGAATGGTGCATGTAGGTTCGGCCTAGGGGCTTGAATTAACTTTAATTGGGGCTCCTTGATCAGCTGGACAATTTTAGAGCTCCATAAATTCAGCTTGGGTTCTTCAATTATTTTCACGTGTGAACACTTGAAGTTGAGCAGCCCTTGTGTATGAACACACAAAACCGAATGGCCTTGAGGTGTGATACGGGCACGCCCGGGGGACCATCAAATTTCAAACTTATGAAGCTCGAGCCTGAAGTTCCAAGTGCTGAGAAGTTCATGTGCATCTTTATGCACTTCCAAATTGAGCCGGATTAGCTCATTCTAGCTCAATTTGAGCTCACTCGAGCTCGCTCTAGCTCATTGAGCTGATTGCTTTTTAATTTAATGCTTTAAATAAACTGGACAATTTATTTATTTAATTTTCTACAGCAAGTTAAGTGTCTAAATATTTTATTTAGTGTCAAATTTAATTTTCCTAAGTCTAATTTAATTTGTGTCATTTTATTACAGCCTTTTAAGTGTGTTTTAATTTAAGAATTAAAGTGCAGAATTTTTCTAGTCATTTAGTGGGCTTTTTTCAATGTAGCATATTGGTGTCTTTAAGTTGTCCAAACGTCCCTTGAAGTGTCCATAGCATGTGTTTAATGTTATTCATCTGATTTGGAGTGAATTAATGTGAGTTCATTCACTTTGTAGGTATAGATGAATGTACCAATGCATTAAAGGGAGGTGCATGCACTTAGGTGCATTAAACTTGGCCGAATGCTCCAATGAATCATGGAGGTGCATGGACGGCTGGAAGCATGCACCATGGCTCCCAATTTTTGGCCATTCAAGGCCACCATTCACTGGAAGAAAGCACAAGTGCATGGACGAATATATTGAGGACTTTTAAGCTGAAAATTAAAACAAGACAGCAGCTTATTCATCTTCCAAGGGGCTGTTCATGCAATGCAAAGGTCAAGGGGATTTAAAGGCTGAATTAAACCACATGCAAGCCATTCAAAGGCATGATTAAATGCTGGAAAATTCTCAAACAAAAGGTGCAGCTCATATCCAATGTTAGCCGAACCTAGACAAGCCTTTTCAGCTCCTTTGCTGTCCAAATTCATTTGGCCACTTTCTTCTTCATTAAGATGTCTTCAAAACATCCCAAATGGCTAAAATTACACATCCAAAAGAGATTTTCATCTTCATCATTATTGCTGGACATTTTTCAACCAAAAGAAAGCTAATTATGAGGTCAATTATTGCATGGGACGTACCTAGCTGCTGCATACATTTTCAAGTGACCCAAAATTCATTCCCTCTTCTAGAAACATGGCTAATGAGTTCCCAAGGGCTGTACATGGACTTGGACGAATTTATTCTTCATGAAGCATGGCCTTTGACGTCCTCAATGCATGGGAAACTACAAGGAAACCTTCTCTAAAATTCTGGAATTTTCAAGTTAATTACTTAGCCTTTAAGATGGCTATTCGGTTACCCTAGCTATTTAGTATAAATAGTTGTTAATTTTCATTTTGTAGGTTGGTTAATCTTTGATAAAAAATATATGAACTCTAGTTCTGTGAGTGAGTTATCTCCTCTCTATCTTTCGTACAAGTTTCATAGGCTTATCGAGCTGTGCTTGTGGCATCTATCACTTGTCTTTCCATTAATCTATACCATTGGTTCTTACTTCTCTAAGTAACGGGTCTTTGGTCCATCTTTGACTTCGTCTATCCACCTTAAGCAAATATAGAAACCAGGGTGACATTAGCTAATGTTAAATCATTTCTTTGTTTAAGCTCATTTGTCCATTTCCACCTAACTATCCTTTACCCTATATCCATCTTCACTCCTTTATATCAAACCGAGCCATTCCATATCACTATCTTCTTTTCATTCATCCTAAACCGAACCTATCCTTTCATTCATCTAAACCGTTTCCATCATTTCTCCATTTACTTAAAAGCTTCCGCAACTCTTCCATATTTTATCATTATTACCCGAAGGCTTGCTTTATTCCTCGTAGACGATTGGGCAACTCGCATACATTTCGACTCTTCCCGAGGCAGACTGTATCATCTGGTATCAAAGCTACCAAACAAGGATTTTCGACGACGTACGTGAAGCAAGAAGTTAGTTCATAAGTGTAAAAAAAAATTGTAATTTTTATTTTTTTTCTTTTCGTTTATTCGGCATATAGTGTATTTGATGTAAAAAAAAGAGAGATAAAAAAAGTACAAAAATTTGAAAAAAAAAAGTAAAAAAAAAATCCTAAAAGAAAAAAAATTGAAAAAAAATATACGAATAAAAAAAAAAGTGTGTGGAATTTTTGAAGTACTTGTTGCTTTCTATTCTTCTCCTCAGTCTCTGAATTCCCAAGACCCTCATTTCTACCTCATCCTTCTACCCGATCATACCGAATTTTTTTTTCTTTTACTTAGCCTCCCCTATTTGCTTTTCCCCTTTGTTTTAGCCAACCCGTACACCTAACGTTTACCCTTGTTACCCACTTTGAAGCCGACCCTCAAGCCACGATTAGTCTTTCAAAATAGAGTACGAATTTACGAGAGCGAGAGAGAGCGGTAAAAGGCACGAGTGTAATCATCAAAGAAAAAGCCTTATACGAGTGAAACACGAGTGCGAGTGATTTTTCTTTGTGAGTGACTTGTGAGTTTTTGTGGTGAGGTTTTACTTTTCGGTTTTATTCTCTTAACGATCTTTCTATGCAGAAAATAAAAAATGAGTCAAGAAGCATTGTCAGAATCTTTCAAGGCGACGAACGGAAAAGTACAAGTTATTCGACATATGATTCAAAGAAGTCACGATCGAAAACCCTTTCACAAAGAATAGCAAATGATTTCTATGAGAAAATGACTTCTTTCTTTGAGTCAAATCCTTCTCTTTTCGATTCTATTGTATCTTCCTCTTGTTGTAATAAAAATGAAAAATAAAAAGAAAAAGAAAAAGAAATCGAAAAAGTGAGAGAAAAAGGACACGAAAAAGAGAATGAGAAAGAAATTGATATTGAGAAAAGAACTGAAAAAGAGATTGAAAGTGACGAAGAAAAAGATGTTGAAAAAGAAAGAACAGAAATTGAGATAGAAAAAGAAATGAAAGAAAAGAATGAGTGAGAAAAAGAGAGAGTTGATTCAACTAACTCATCGAAATTTTGTTCTTCTTCTGTTTCTTCTCTTCAGGTTTTCGAGAAACCGAGTGACGATTACCAACTTCAGTACCTTCCTGACGAGCGACGTTTTTCCTTGATTGAAAAAGGTAAATTTGAATCATGCGAGCCGAAAGGTAAGGAAGGTAAGATATTTGAGAAGTTTCAATCTCCACCAAGTTTTTCGAATAATTGTGATTATGTGTACAGCTTCGTCGATTGACATTCTTTGATTAAGTGTGACGATTTAAATAATGGTAAGTCGAGTTTGTTTAATAAAAATCCTTGTGATGCAAAGTATGAAGGTGGAGAGACACATATCTAACAAGTACAAGACGCGAGTAAGTATGTCGATGAATTTTTTGATCCCAATTTGTTTGATTGTGGATATTACGAGATTTGTTCGTTGTCTAACATGAAATCCTTGAGTTTTTGTAAGTCTGTTTTGAAGCACGTCAAGAGTTTTGATCGCTCGATCTTGATCATGCACAATTCCTATTGGTTTGACAAGTTTGAATTAAAGAAACCCTTTATACATCTTGATTTAAATAATCAAACGCATGTTTTTAAACCGGGAATACGTTCTGATTTGTTCTATGGAAAACTCAAGTATCAGCTGGTATGTTTGAAAGATTCCTATCATTTCGATACTTGTCTTCTGATAAAGGTAACGAACTTTGTCAACTTTTTGTTCAATTTTTATTCGTTCCGTAAACAATTCTTGTGGTTGCACTTGAAATTCACGCTCCATTTGAAAAGTGCTGATTCAAACGCGAAGCTTCGATTACATTACTTGTCCGTAGAGAGAAGGTTTGTAATGCTCGAACAAGGTAAGAATGATCTTTGTCCTTCCGCACATAAAGGTACATTTTCTGAATTTGTTGATGCGTTTCTGCTCCCTACGGATGGTGAAAAGCTTTGCGTTGCTGATTTCGTTGTTGTAAAACATTCAGATCATGAAATGCTTAATCATTCTTTTTTGCTTGTTTGTGATCTATCTGTTTTGATGAATGATGAAAGGCTTCTTGTGTTTGATAATTTTGATTCAAGTGTGAAAAAGTCCATATTGCGTCACATGTGCAATCCACTTGAAGATTTTGAGATGTTTTCATCCTCTTTGGATGTTGATAGAAATTTTGTTAATGAATCCTCTTTTGTAAATCATTTAGATCATGAATTATTTAAATGTCCTATTCTGCCTATTGATGATCTATCTATTTTGTCCATTGATAAAAAGTATTTTGTGTTCGATACTTGTTATAATTCATGTGCGAGTGGTTCCTTATATCGTTCAATGCAAGGTTTAGTTATTCAATATCGTGTGCAAAGTGCCTCTTTTCAACTACTTGCTTGTGACATATATGTCTATCATTTGCTTTATCATTCGCCTGATCATTTTGACTTGTGGAATCCCTCAACATCGTATGCATACCTTAAAGTCTTTTCAATTTTGTTGCAAACGTTTGACAAGGCATTACTTCTTTTTTATACGATGATTTGATGTTGCCTGATCATATCCAATTTATTTGTTTGGTGTCGCTTTACATTTGGATTGCAAACTAGTGTGAAGTTTTATTTGCTAATCCATGGTTATATCTTTCAGGTGTTGAGATTATCATCCATCCCATTTGATCGAGGTAAACCGAGCCAAAAGGAATTTTGTTCGGACTACCAATAGGTCGATTCGAGGACGAATCATCTTGAAGAGGGGAGGGATGATACGGGCACGCCCGGGGGACCATCAAATTTCAAACTTATGGAGCTCGAGCCCGAAGTTCCAAGTGCTGAGGAGTTCATGTGCATCTTTATGCACTTCCAAATTGAGTCGGATTAGCTCATTCTAGCTCAATTTGAGCTCACTCGAGCTCGCTCTAGCTCATTGAGCTGATTGCTTTTTAATTTAATGCTTTAAATAAATTGGACAATTTATTTATTTAATTTTCTACAGCAAGTTAAGTGTCTAAATATTTTATTTAGTGTCAAATTTAATTTGCCTAAGTCTAATTTAAGTTGTGTCATTTTATTATAGCCTTTTAAGTGTGTTTTAATTTAAGAATTAAAGTGCAGATTTTTCTAGTCATTTAGGGGCTGCCAAATTTTCAATGTAGCATATTGGTGCCTTTAACTTGTCCAAACGTCCCTTGAAGTGTCCATAGCATGTGTTTAATGTTATTCATCTGATTTGGAGTGAATTAATGTGAGTTCATTCACTTTGTAGGTACAGCCGAATGTACCAATGCATTAAAGGGAGGTGCATGCACTTAGGTGCATTGAACTTGGCCGAATGCTCCAATGAATCATGGAGGTGCATGGATGGCTGGAAGCATGCACCATGGCTGCCAATTTTTGGCCATTCAAGGCCACCATTCGTTGGAAGAAAGCACAAGTGCATGGACGAATTTATTGAGGACTTTTAAGCTGAAAATTAAAACAAGACAGCAGCTTATTCATCTTCCAAGTGGCTGTTCATGCAATACAAAGGTCAAGGGGATTTAAAGGCTTAATTAAACCACATGCAAGCCATTCAAAGACATGATTAAATTCTGGAAAATTCTCAAACAAAAGGTGCAGCTCATCTCCAATGTTGGCCGAACCTAGACAAGCCTTTTCAGCTCCTTTGTTGTCCAAATTCATTTGGCCACTTTCTTCTTCATTAAGATGTCTTAAAAACATCCCAAATGGCTGAATTTACACATCCAAAAGAGCTTTTCATCTTCATCATTATTGCTGGACATTTTTCAGCAAAAAGAAAGCTAATTATGAGGTCAATTATTGCATGGGACGTACCTAGCTGCTGCATGCATTTTCAAGTGACCCAAAATTTATTCCCTCTTCTAGAAACATGGCTAATGAGTTCCCAAGGGTTGTACATGGACTTGGACAAATTTCTTCTTCATGAAGCATGGCCTTTGACGTCCTCAATGCATGGGAAACTAGAAGGAAACCTTCTCCGAAATTCTGGAATTTTCAAGTTAATTACTTAGCCTTTAAGATGGCTATTCGGTTACCCTAGCTATTTAGTATAAATAATTGTTAATTTTCATTTTGTAGGTTGGTTAATCTTTGATAAAAAAATATATGAACTCTAGTTCTGTGAGTGAGTTATCTCCTCTCTATCTTTCGTACAAGTTTCATAGGCTTATCAAGCTGTGCTTGTGGCGTCTATCACTTGTCTTTCCATTAATCTATACCATTGGTTCTTACTTCTCTAAGTAACGGGTCTTTGGTCCATCTTTGACTTCATCTATCCACCTTAAGCAAATATAGAAACCGGGGTGACATTAGCTAATGTTAAATCATTTCTTTGTTTAAGCTCATTTGTCCATTTCCACCTAACTATCCTTTACCCTATATCCATCTTCACTCCTTTATATCAAACCGAGCCATTCCATATCACTATCTTCTTTTCATTCATCCTAAACCGAACCTATCCTTTCATTCATCTAAACCGTTTCCATCATTTCTCCATTTACTTAAAAGCTTCCGCAACTCTTCCATATTTTATCATTATTACCCGAAGGCTTGCTTTAGTCCTCGTAGACGATTGGGCAACTCGCATACATTTCGACTCTTCCCGAGGCGGACTGTATCAAGGTGTGAATGGAATATTCAGCTGGTGGGGACTTTCAAGGATGCTTTGGTGAGCTGAATAATCAGCTTGGGAGAAGGAAACAGCAGCTCCCTAATGTCCCTTGCTATACACAAAGGGTTGCTTGGATGATAGCAACCAGCAACCCACCTTCTTTAATGTAGTCCATTGTCCTTGTACCTGCACCAATTTAAATCAATCAATTAATTCATAAAAATTGGCAGCAAGACATATTAAATTTCGGCAGCCACACTAGGACATAATTAAAACATATTATTAGCTAAGACAACTTAATTACCTACATATTAAATTCGGCTAAACAATGACATATTAAAATCATGTATTAGACTAGGACAAATTAATAATATGTACTAATTAAAAAATATTAAAACATGTATTAAAAAGAAAACATATTTAATATAAAATTAATAAGCTCAAATTAAATCATGTTTATGAGCTGAAACTAAATTAACTAACTTAATTTAAATAACTAGTTTAGTTAACTAGTTTAGTCCAGCAATGTGAATCGCACAAACAATAAAAATAAGGATGAGCTCGATTGAGCCGAAACGAGCTCAGGGTGCTAAATTCGGGCTTAGTTCAGGTTGCAGAAGATTGCAAGGAGAACTCATTGAGCTAGTCTGATCTTCCTTGAAGTGTTCAGCCAAGGTCTCGCCCCACACTTGCTCTACTAAGGCCGTAATGGCCTCCTCAAATTGTTTGGCTCGAGCTCGTGTGATTGGGCCTTGGGGCAGCGACAAGGGGTCCTTGTTCGAGCTAGATGCATTCCGAGGCGTGGTCGCATCGTCTCATGTTAGTTAAGTTTGCATCATAAATAATGACATGCATTATGTAACTCCTATGTTAGTTAAAGTTTGCATCATTAAATTAAGTCATGCATTAAGTAACTGATTTTTTCATTTTGTTTACATCTTAAACTATGCATTTAAGCATTTTAGTTGTTAAATATGTTTGAGTTTGTTTATATAAGTATGTTATTTAATTTGGCTGTTACTTTTTACTACATAAATTAAAGTGTGTTTATTTTCATTTTAAATAAGGTGATTTGAGCTGCAAAATAAATTTCTGTATGAGTGTTTATAGTGTGCTGATTCTTATTCTTAATTATCTACCTTGTAGGTGACTATTCATATGGCTAATTGACTTTTCAAGTTTGGACATTTTACAAGCTTTCAAAGATCATTATGGGTGACTATTCATATGGCTAATTGGCTCTTCAAGTTTGGATGTTTTTCAAGCCTTCAAAGATCATCATGGTGGCTGTTCAAATGATCCAAGAGTGTCTCTTCAAATGCTCATCGATTTTAAAGCATTCAAAGCTAGTTAAGGAACCAATTAAAGAGATGAATGCACAAGTCTTTTGACATTCGGTTTAAGGGAGTTGAAGGGACACCAAACAGCACATTAAGGGTTCATTAAGTCAACAATAAAGTGAAGAGACATGCTTTTTCATCTACACCAGAATCAAGTGAAGAGACATGACTATTGGCTTCCCTACATGACTTAAAAAACGAAATTAAAGCTTGTTAAAAACCTTAGTTAATTGCTGGAGGTGTAAGGTCACAAATAGGCATTTGAATAGTCATAATAGTGCCTGTAAATAGTTTGTAAGAAAACATTGTTTTGGTTAGACAACTTTTGATAAATTTATGAAGTATTTGAAACTTGTGAGAGTTCAAATCTCCTTGTTCTTTTTGGGACTGATCTGACTTATCAAGCTTAGCTTGTGGTGTCTATGTTTTCCGTTGTTTGCCAAACTTATCACTTTTGAGTGTGGCATTCGTATACCTTTGGTTCCTATCTCGTTAGATAGTGGGTCAAGGTTTATTTGCTGATTTCACTTTTCTTATCCATATAAGTGCTTGTAAGTATTGGGTCAACAATCTCTATATTGTTGGTTTAGCCTTTGCCTTAGCTAAACCTATCCATTCCTTTCCTAAACATTCTTTGAACCTTTGTTTGAACCTATCTTCTATCTATTTTCAGCCTTTTCTTGTAACGAATCAAACTTACTAAATTTCTTGATCGGGCAACTAATACGACTCGAATCAACACCGAATCGAGTTTGTATCATTTGGTATCAAAGCTGGTGAAATTGAAGTGAGTATCGACATTCGTAGCATTACGGGATTGTAAGAGATCAAAAAAAATTGAATAACAAAATTCGTCAACAAAAAATTTCAACATCAATTGAAGTTCAAAGGGTGAAGAACAATTTTTGGGTGTACCAATTCGTTGGATTCATTTAAAAAACAAGTTTGCTTGGAAGTTTTCTTGCTGCCCGAATCAGTTCAATCACTACTAAATATTTCAGCCACACTTAAATCTTTCCATCACTGTTTTTCTAGACTACCCTTTTGTCCTAACATCATTCCCTACCCAAAACCGATCATCACTTTTGCAAACCGACCCACATCGAATGCTGATAAGTCTAAATAGTCCATTGATGTAACACCCCTAACCCGTATCCGTCGCCGGACTAGGGTTAAAGGCGTTACCAGACAGATCGGAAATATTTACAGAAATGTCATACAATTGTATATCAACCTCAAACATAGTGTCCCCTTAGTAGGTCATCGAGACCTAAAACATGTTTATAAACCGGGTCGGGACTAAACCGGAACACATACAAAATTTCACGAAAATTTAAAACTTTTCTAAGTTTCAGGGGTTACACACCCGTGTAGGCAGGCCGTGTGCCTCCCACGGCTACTGGACACACCCGTGTGTCCTCGCTGTGGTCGAATCTGACTTTATATCCACGGCCACCAAGCACGCCCGTGTACCTTGGCCGTGGTCAAATCTGTTTTGGCTCCACGGTTACCAAGCACCCCTGTGTGCTAAGGCCGTGCACTCATAGGCCATATACTGACTTTTTCACACGGCTACTAGACACGCCTGTGTGTCTTGGTCGTGTGCTTCTAGGCTAGCTACTGACTTAGCCCCACAGTCACTAGGCACGCCCGTGTGCCATAATCGTGTGACATTATAGGCCATTTGCAAGGCCAAAATGCCACTCAATTAGGGTCAATTCTATAAGAAATCTACCAACACATTTCATGCACAATTAACAACCATAACATGCCAAAATAACCATTCAATCTATACAATCAAAACCAATCTCATCACAAGCATAATTCATCCATTACTTACTCAAAACTTGACCATTTCATGTGTCATATAACCATGCCAAAACCATGCTTCACACATCACATTCATTTAAGCAAATTCTCAACTCATATCTAGCCAAATCACATGGCTAGGTTCATATAACAAACTTATATCAAATACTAGCCTATACATGCCATATCTAGCTATATACATTTCCAACATGTACCAAACACAAGTTGAGTAGTGTGATGACGATCCTCAACGGTCCCGAGCCTTCAGTAGAGAAACACACACACAAAGTAAGCTTTCCCAAAGCTTAGTAAGTCAAAATACAAATAAACTCAACATGTAGAGCATATAAGCATGTAGAAACATTTGTACAATTCATATTCATAACAAATTTATCACATAAATGCTTTGTTCCATATTCTTGGCCATATTTTCCATTTGCATCAATCCAAGAATCATATATACACATAGCTCTTTCATGCATACTTTCACATATCATAATTCTATTTCATCATCCAAATCATCATAGTAAGATCATATAGATACTTACCTTGTATACACAATCAGTGTATAAATCAACGTACCTGAAACGAATTTATAATTTACTTTGCCATTCGTATCACAGACTTGCCCGTTGAACTGATAGGAACCTAATAAGATACTCGGAAACTCGTAATGATCGTACAATTCCAACGCCCCGCATTTGAGCTCTTACATGCACTCGGATATTGATGCCACTTTCCCATGTGGTCTTACGAGAAATCAATACGATGCCAATGTCCTGCATGGTCTTACACATAAAGATAATATCGATGCCAACGCCCCGCACGTGGTCTTACACGTAAAGATAATATCGATGCCAACGTCCCGACACGTGGTCTTACACGTAAAGATAATATCGATGCCAACATCCCGCACGTGGTCTTACGAAGTCTCAAATCAATGCCAACGTCCCCGGGCGTGGTCTTACATGATAAAACGTAAGCGTATACCTATGTATTCCTAGGTTCGCACGGGACTTCTCGGACATTGTCGCTAAGTCGATCTTATCTCAGAATTCATTTACATAACACTTCATAAGCATTCATTATCAACGATAGGCATATGAATATGCTCAACTCAATACAAATACATTTATTTGCAATATGACCTAACTCGGATTCGATTTATCGAAAATAGAAATGGCTACTCGGTTACTTTCGCCTTCCCTCGGTCTAAGTCCGTTTTCCTCAGTTCTTGATCTAAACATATTTAGAATTAATCCTTTTATTCACTAATTCATCCAATTCAATCCAAGGACACACATTTAGGGCTATTTGCAAATTAACCCTCACACTTGCACAATTTATCAATTTAGTCTATTTTTCTCAAAACATCGAATTCACAAAATCATTACATACACATGCTTAGCCGAATGCTTATAAATATCATACAAGCCCATATTTTCCATCAAATTTGCAATTTAGTCCTTCAAGTTACTATTTTCTCAATTTAACCCTAATTAGCTAAATTCATAAAAAAATTCAAGAACAAAGTATGTTCGTCTAGCTCAAATCTTTCATTTAACACCTTAAATCATCCCAAATCTCAACATATCAACCATGGAATATCTCATGAACATCACCAATACACAAAATTAATACATGGGCTTGATAGTAGGCAAAGCAATGATTGCAAAAACGTAGAAATTATCGAAAACTGACTAAAAACATACCTTGAATTTGGCTTGCAAGTAGCCGAATATGCAAAGCTTCAAAACTTTTCTTTTCTTTGTTTTTTTGGTAGATGAATGCATGAAAATAATGTCCATTTTCATGTTTTGATCATATTATAATTCATTAATAAACAATTTCCAATTTTAGCCTTATAATATAAAATCACAAAATAAAATTTCCAAGGTTATTATGGACCATAGCCGTCCACTATCTATAGAAATGGCTAATTTGCCATATAAGTCCTCACACTTATAAAGACATAACAAATAAGCATCTTTTCATTAAACATACAAATTTGCATTTCAATGCAATTCAATCCTTTTCATCAAATTAAACACACAAACGAGCAATTTAACTTACGGAAATTTAGCACATGCTTAATAACTTATCAACGGCACAGAAAATAATATTAAAATATTATACAGACTCAGATTTGTGGTCTCAAAACCACTATTCCGACTAGGGTATAAACCAGATTGTTACAATTCTCCCCCCTTAGAGATTTTCGTCCCCGAAAATCTTACCGTTAAATAGAGTCGGATATTGCTGTTTCATTGAATCTTTCGGCTCCCACGTAGTCTCTTCTATTCCGTGTCAATTCCACAATACTTTCACTAACGGAATTTTCCTGTTTCTTAACTCTTTCACTTCACGAGCTAAGATACGAATCGGTTCTTCTTCATATGTCATATCGGATCGAATTTCAATTTCAGATGGGGCAATCACATGTGACAGATCGGATCGATATCTACTGAGCATCGAGACATGGAATACATTATGTATCTTTTCTAGCTCGGGAGGCAACAACAATCGATATGCAATAGGTCCAACTCGCTCAATGATTTCATACGGCCCGATGAATCTCAGACTCAACTTGCCTTTACGTTCGAAACGAAGTACTTTCTTCCATGGTGACACTTTCAGAAATACTTTGTCACCGATCTTAAATTCTATATCTTTTCGTTTTAAGTCCGCATAAGACTTCTGACGATCAGATGCTGCTTTCAAACAATCTCGGATCAATTTAACTTTCTGTTCTGAGTCTTTTATTAATTCAACTCCATGTAGCTTACTTTCACTGAGCTCAGTCCAGTATAGAGGTGTACGACATTTACGTCCGTACAAAGCTTCATATGGTGCCATTTTGATGCTCGACTGAAAACTATTATTGTATGCAAATTCAATCAATGGCAAATACTATTCCCACAAACTATTAAACTCAAGTATACAGCATCTTAACATATCTTCAAGAATCTGAATAATCTGCTCGGATTGACCATCTGTTTGCCGATGAAAAGCTGTACTGAAATGTAGTTTCGTGCCTAAAGCTTCTTGCAATTTCCTCTAGAACCTCGATGTAAACCTCGGGTCCCTATCTGACACAATAGATAGTGGCACCCCATGCAATCTAACAATCTTAGAAATATAAAGCTCAGCTAATCTATCAAGTGAATAGTCAGATCTTACCGGAATAAAATGGGTAGATTTCGTCAATCGATCAACTACGACCCATATCGCATCTTTCTTTCTCGGAGTCTGAGGCAAACCGAAACAAAATCCATTGTCACTCTATCCCATTTCCACTCGTGAATCAGAATCGGTTGTAGCAACCCAGATGGAACTTGATGTTCAGCTTTGACTTGCTGACAGATTAAACATTTTGAAACAAAGTAAGAAATATCACGCTTCATACCAGACCACCAATAGTGTCGCCTCAAATCATGGTACATTTTAGTACTCCCCGGATGAACAGATAGATGACTATTATGTGCTTCACTCAAAATCAATTGAATCAATTCCAGATTTCTCGGAACACAGATATGATCTCGGAATCTCAAGCAATCATCAACAACTTGAAATTAAGATTCATAATTTGAATCACATTGAGCTCGTTTTGCTAATAACTCATTATCAGATTTCTGAGCATCACATATTTGCTGTATAAACAATGGTTTCGCTTTTAATTCAGCTATCACAGAGCTATCATTAGACAAATCTAACTGAGCATTCAAAGCACATAGTGCAAAAAGTGATTTTCTACTCAATGCATCAGCAACAACGTTTGCTTTACCCGGATGATAATCTATCACAAGTTCATAATCTTTTAACAAATTCTAGCCATCTTCTTTGACGCAGTTCAAATCTTTCTCGAGTCATCGATATTTGAGACTTTTATGATCCAAAACATGTGACATTTCTCACCATACAAATAAAGGCACCAGATCTTAAGTGCAAACACAATCGCAGCTAACTCAAGGTCGTGCGCCAGATAGTTCTTTTCATGAGGCTTCAATTGTCTCGAAGCATAAGCTACAACTTTGCCTTCCTGCATCAAAACACATCCTGCATCGTTTAATGAAGCATCATCAGATATAACAAATTCTTTACCTGATTCTCGTTGTACTAATACTGAGCTTCACGTAATGAGTTTTTCAACTGATCAAAACTTTTCTAGCATTTGTCCGACCATTCAAATCTAACATATTTCTAAAGTAATCTAGTCAACAGAGTAGTTATCACTAAAAATCCTTTCACAAATCGATGATAATAACCAGCTAGCCCCAGAAAGCTATAGACTTCAGATACATTTCTCAGAGGTTTCCAATCCAGAATAGTAGAAATCTTGCTCGGATCAACTCGAATCCTGTGTCGACAATAATATGCCCTTAAAACTAACCTCATGTAACGAATTCACATTTGCTGAATTTCGCATACAATTTCTTTTCTCGCAGAGTTTGCAATACAATTCTCAGATGCTCAGCATGTTCAGTCTAATCACGTGAATAAATCAAAATGTCATCAATGAATACAACAACAACTCGATCTAGATACGGTCTGAAAATTCTGTTCATCAAATCCATAAAAACAGCAGGAGCATTTGTTAGTCCAAATGGCATAACTAGAAACTCATAATGCCCGTACCTTGTTATGAAAGTAGTTTTCGGTACATCTGAATCTTTCACTCTCAACTGATAGTATCCTAATCTCAGATCAATCTTGGAAAATATAGTAACTCCTTTTAACTGATCAAATAAATCATCAATCCTGGGCAACGGATATTTGTTCTTTATGGTCACCTTGTTCAACTGACGGTAATCAATGCACATTCTCATCGTGCCATCTTTCTTTTTCACAAAAAAATAGGAGCACCCCAAGGTGAAAAACTCGGTCTAGCAAACCCTCTATCGGTCAATTCTTGCAACTGTGACTTTAACTCTTTAAACTCTCTTGGTGCCATTCTATACGGAGCTATCGAAATAGGTGTAGTACCAGGTAATAACTCAATACCAAACTCAACTTCACGTATCAGAGGAAAACCCGGTAATTCTTCAAGAAATACGTTAGAAAACTCACAAACAATAGGCACTGATTCAACTTTCTTTTCAGATACTTTCGAATCAATTACATAAGCTAAATATGCCTTATATCCCTTTCTCACATATCTTCGAGCTTTCAGTACAGATATCATAGTAGGCAATCTATCTAAATCAATAGACTCAACCCGTACAATTTCATTATTCAGACATCTCAAATTAATAGTCTTTCTTTTACAATTTACAACCATGCAATGTTAACCAGTCCATACCCAGAATGATATCGAACTCATCAAATTGAAAAAGCATCAAATCAACAGGGAAACAAATATCTTGAAACATTAACAGACAGTTCTTGTATACTTTATCAACAAAGACACTTTTACCTAAAGGGTTCGATACTTTTATAACAAACTCAGTAGACTCTACAGGCAAAGTCTTACTGAATGCTAAATTCATGCATATATACGAATGCGTAGAACCATGATCTATCAATGCAATCACAGAAGTATCATAAAGTGTAAAAGTACCCGTTATAACATCTGGAGATAAAGCTTCCTCACGAGCTCGAATAGCATATGCTCTGGCAGGCGCTCTAACTTTAGATCTTGCAACAGTCTCTCTCGTAGTTCTCTGACTACCACTGAAATTCCTTACATTCTTCGAAGGTCTACTCTCAAAGGTGCATTATCAGATCTAAGATTCTGAACAGTCTCTAGCTCGACAAACTCAGGGCAATCACGGATAAAATGATCAAGTGATCCACATCTGAAACAAGCTCTGTCATTCATTCTACAGCTTCCCGGATGTCTTATCCCACAATGCTTACATTCTTGTTTCTCGGATCGTACATTTCTAGCACTTGCCACTGAAGTTGCCGGAGCTTTGGAGATCATTTGTGATCTATCTCTATTTCTATTTGAATATCCCATATTAACTCTCAAACGGCTTTGATCATCTCTAAATTTGTTTGAAGCAGACTGAAATGATCTACTCTGAAATCTCTTTCTCACTTCTCGGGCTTCTGACTCAACTTTCTTTTTATCTTTCCCAAGTGCCTCAGCTTTGCATGCTCGATCAACAAGTACAACAAACTCTTTTATCTCTAAAATCCCGACTAGCAAACGGGTATTTTCATTAAGGCCATCTTCGAATCTTTTACACATTATTGCCTCAGTAGATACACATTCACGAGCATATTGACTCAGTCTGACAAACTCTCGTTCATATTCCGTAACAGACATACGACCCTGTTTCAAGTCCAGAAATTCCTTTCGTTTCTATTCAACAAATCTCTCACTAATATATTTCTTTCGGAACTCAATCTGAAAGAAGTCCCATGTGACTCGCTCTTTTGGAACAACAGAAGTTAGGGTTTTCCACCACTAATAGGCTGTATCTCGGAGCAAAGATACAACACAATTTATGCATTCTTCCGGAGTCAGAGACATTTCATCGAATACCTGAATAGTATTTTCTAACCAGAATTCGGCCCTTTCAGCATCATCATCAGTAGTAGCCCTGAATTCTTCATCCCCGTATTTGCAAATTTTGTCTACCGGAGGCTTGCTTAACAAATTTATAACCATCACTGGAGGCACAACTGATGTTTGAGGGGGATTAACCGGGGGCTGGGGTTGTGAAATAGTCGGGTTATTCTTTACGAATTGAGTGAACCATTCACTCATCATCTAGAAGAAAGCTTGTTTAGCTTCTCCCTCTTGACTGCTAGTAGTAGGTCTCGGATCAGTGGGCGTTGTCCCTTGCGCGGGAGCAGGCGCATTACTTTCTACGTCGTCAGCTACGGCTCTTTCGGGATTCATTACTATACGAAAATCACATTTATACGTCAGGATTCATCGCACTATCACAATTCAGAAATATGGCATGTATAGCTAGACTCTGACACGCTATGTTAGTCTGAGAATCGACTAAACTTGGCACTGATACCAACCAAATGTAACACCCCTAACCCGTATCCGTCGCCAGACTAGGGTTAAAGGCGTTACCAGACAGATCAGAAATATTCATAGAAATGTCATACGATTGTATATCAACCTCAAACATAGTGTCCCATTAGTAGGTCATCAAGACCTAAAACATGTTTATAAACCGGGTCGGGACTAAACTGGAACACATACAAAATTTCACAAAAATTTAAAACTTTTCTAAGTTTCAGGGGTTACACGCCCGCAGTAGGCAAAGTAGTGTGCCTCCCACGGCTACTGGACACACCCGTGTGTCCTCCCCGTGGTCGAATCTGACTTTACATCCACGGCCACCAAGCACGCCCGTGTACCTTGGCCGTGGTCAAATCTGTTTTGGCTCCACGGTTACCAAGCACCCCCGTGTGCTAAGGCCGTGCACTCATAGGCCATATACTGACTTTTTCACACGGCTACTAGACACGCCCGTGTGTCTTGGTCGTGTGCTTCTAGGCTAGCTACTGACTTAGCCCCACGGTCACTAGGCACACCTGTGTGCCACAACCATGTGACATTATAGGCCATTTGCAAGGGCAAAATGCCACTCACTTAGGGTCAATTCTATAAGAAATCTAGCAACACATTTCATGCACAATTAACAACCATAACATGCCAAAATAACCATTCAATCTATACATTCAAAACTAATCTCATCACAAGCATAATTCATCCATTACTTACTCAAAACTTGACCATTTCATATGTCATCTAACCATGCCAAAAACATGTTTCACACATCACATTCATTTAAGCAAATTCTCAACTCATATCTAGCCAAATCACTTGGCGAAGTTCATATAACAAACTTATATCAAATACTAGCCTATACATGCCATATCTAGCTATATACATTTCCAAAATGTACCAAACACAAGTTGAGTAGTGTGATGACGATCTTCAACGGTCCCGAGCATTCAGTAGCTTTGACGACCTATAAAATAGAGAAAAACACACACACAGAGCAAGCTTTCCCAAAGCTTAGTAAGTCATAATACAAATAAACTCAACATGTAAAGCATATAAGCATGTAGAAACATTTGTATAATTCATATTCATAACATATTTCTCACATAAATGCTTTGTTTCATATTCTTGGCCATATTTGTCATTTCCATCAATCCAAGAATCATATATACACATAGCTCTTTCATGTATACTTTCACATATCATAATTCTATTTCATCATCCAATTCATCATAGTAAGATCATATAGATACTTACCTTGTATACACAATCAGTGTATAAATCAATGTACCTGAAACGAATTTATAATTTACTTTGCCATTCGTATCACAGACTTGCCCGTTGAACTGATAGGAACCTAATAAGATACTCAAAAACTCAGAATGATCGTACAATGCCAACGTCCCAGACGAGGTCTTACATGCACTTAGATATTGATGCCACTGTCCCATACAGGGTCTTACACAAATCAATACGATGCCAATGTCCCAGACATGGTCTTACACATAAAGATAATATCGATGCCAACGTCCCAGACGTGGTCTTACACGTAAAGATAATATTGATGCCAACGTCCCAGACGTGGTCTTACACGAAGTCTCAAATCAACGCCAACGTCCCAGGCGTGGTCTTACATGATAAAATAAAACAGATACCTATGTATCCCTAGGTTCGTACGGGACTTCTCGGACATTATCGCTAAGTCGATCTTATCTCAGAATTCATTTGCATAACACTTCATAAGCATTCATTATCAACGATAGGCATATGAATATGCTCAACTCAATACAATTACATTTATTTGCAATATGACTTACCTCGGATTCGATTTATCAGAAATAGAAATGGCTACTCGGTTACTTTCGTCTTCCCTCGATCTAAGTATTTTTTCCTCAGTTCTTGATCTAAACATATTCAGAATTAATCCAAGGACAGGGCTATTTGCAAATTAACCCTCACATTTGCACAATTTATCAATTTAGTCCATTTTTCTCAAAACATCAAATTCACAAAATCATTACATACACATGCTTCGCCGAATGCTTATAAATATCATACAAGCCCATATTTTCCATCAAATTTGCAATTTAGTCCTTCAAGTTACTATTTTCTCAATTTAACCCTAATTAGCTAAATTCATCAAAAATTCAAGAACAAAGTATGTTCATCTAGCTCAAATCTTTCATTTAACACCTTAAATCATCTCAAAGCTCAACATATCAACCATGGCATATCTCATGAACATCACCAATATACAAAATTAATACATGGGCTTGATAGTAGGCAAAGCAACGATTGCAAAAACATAGAAATTATCGAAATCTGACTAAAAACATACCTTGAATTTGGCTTGCAAGTAGCCAAATATGCAAAGCTTCAAAACTTTTCTTTTCTTTGTGTTTTCAGTAGATGAATGCATGAAAATAATGTCTATTTTCATGTTTTAATCATATTATAATTCTTTAATAAATAATTCCAATTTTAGCCTTATAATATAAAATCACAAAATAAAATTTCCAAGGTTATTATGGACCATAGCCGTCCACTATCTATAGAAATGGCTAATTTGCCATATAAGTCCTCACACTTATAAAGACATAACAAATAAGCATCTTTTCATTAAACATACAAATTTTCATTTCAATGCAATTCAATCCTTTTCATCAAATTAAACACACAAACGAGCAATTTAACTTACAGAAATTTAGCACATGCTTAATCACTTATCAATGGTACAGAAAATAATATTAAAATATTATACGGACTCGAACTTGTGGTCCCAAAACCACTATTCCGACTAGGGTATAAGCCAGACTGTTACAATTGAAAACTTAGAGAGGCGAATTGAATGGAAAAAGGCAAGAGAGTGGTGAGTCTATTCGAGTGAATAAAAGCCAAGTGAGTGAATTTTCTTTGGAGAGAAATAGTGAGTTTTTTTTTGTGAAAACTTAAGATGCTAAGAAGTCCGGAAAGAAACCCAAATGAGGGAAGTGGTTTTCAACCTATAAGGAATGTTGGTGGAGGCATGCCAGATTTTACACTCCAAGCCTTCACGCCAAAATGGAGCATCTATTTGATCGAAGGCTCAAATCCATCAAGGAACGATTAGACCGAGTCGAGGAACGAGACCAACGGGAACGGGTTTCTTCAAGACGTGGGACAGAAATAAGATCGTCACGAAGATAAATGTCCAATGGATATTCAAGAAGAGATCCATACCGTGATTCTTATATGACGAGGAATTTGAGACAAAACAAAGCAAGCTTCGAGTTTTGATACGATCCCGAGTTGTGGAAGTATTCCGGGTCGTATTTGTGCCTGATCGTTGAATAGAAGAAGTATTGTTGTATTTTGAAATTAATGAAGTTCGGCTGTATGTAGGCTAAAATGAGAGTTTGCAAGTTGGTTCAAGGGTTGTGTTTGTGTCGATTGGATGTAGGCTCGGTTTGAAAAATGGAAGAGATAGGCAATGAAAATGTTTAGGATGGGTAAAAGGTCTTAAGGACAAGATCAAATCAATATTATGAAAATATTGACCCAAGACTTATACGTCGCTTAAGGTTGTTGGAGTTTGTTAAAAGAACTCCGACCCACTATCTATAATGAGATAGGAACCGAAAGTATATCGGGTGAACGCCACACTCAGTTAAGAGTGATAAGTTTGAAAAAAACAAGGTTGACGCCACTAGAGAACTAGATAAGCCAACTCGAGTTTAAAACGAAATTTGAGAGTTGAATACACTCACAAAGTAACAGCAATTCATTAAAGTTCCAAATGTAACACCCTAACCTGTAACCGTCGCCGGAATAGGGTTAAGAGGCATTACCGAACAATCGGAACATTTACAATCATTTCTCAACACAAAGTATAACACCATTCGAACATATCAATATACATACATATAGTCCCTTAATGAGGTCTACGCGACCTTAAACACATTTTAGAAAAGAGGTCGGGACTAAACTGAACACATACAAAATTTTCCAAAAATTAAACATTTTTCCAAGCTACAGAGGTCACACGCCCGTGTGGGTAGGCCGTGTGCCTCACACGGCCTCGGACACGCCCATGTGTTCAAGCCGTGGTAAAACAGGGCATACATACTGACTTGTCCACACGGCCTGAGACACGCCCGTGTGCCTCACCCGTGGTCGACACTGACTTGCACCACATGGCCAGTCACTCGCCCGTGTGTCAGCCTGTGTGCGAGCCTAACTTGTTTCAATTTGCAAAATCGAAAGACACGGTCGAGCCACACGCCCGTGTGCTCAACCGTGTGGGAAATTATAGGCCATTTGCAAGGCCAAATTGCCACCCACACTTAGGGTCTCACCTACAAGCACAAACCAATTTCGTTTCATACCTCAAATAGCATTCAAACATACTAAAACATACTCAATTTAATCTCTTAACATCATCATTCATTATCCCAAACAAATCCATCTATACCTATCAATCCAAAGTATCAATTACATAACAAAAACTTGTAATTCATGCACCATTGAATCTCAATCAAATCATAGCATGAACACACTATCTCCATATTACCAAAACATATCATAAGGTCATTCACTAGAACAAACATTCCCTTATTGACCAATCTTTACTCAAGCCCAAAACATATACCAAAATCATTAGCTACCAAGCCAAATCACATGGCTAAGTTTATACACTTCAAAACATGCTATATCTACTAGCCTGTACATGCCATATACCATATATATATACATCTTCCAAAAGTACCAAAATAGATAGCCGATAGTGTGATTTAGTTGCTGACAATTCCCAGATCTGAGCTAGCTTTAAAGACACTATAAAACAAAGAAACACTTCACACAGTAAGCTTTTAAGCTTAGTAAGTTCAAAACATAATACATTTAACTCAACAATTCAAAATCAATAAACAAAATAAATCATCACATAGATTATTTTACAAAATTACACAATCTCATCCATATCCAATACTCACATAACCATCCATTCATCTATTTCCAAATCATCAACCACACAGGTTTCGTACATACCTTTGCCAACACATAGTTAACGAACACTTTAGCTACTCAATGCTCAATACCACCATTTCGATCAATCTTCAATAATCATTCGTTTTACTCGCACACTTAGTGCCAATTTCTTAGCCGAAGCTTAAATGTCATCGCACACTTAGTGCCTTTACATTAAACCAAATTTATCTCGGTATCACACACACAGTGCCAATCAATAAAGTCGAGGCTTTCATTACTTCGCACACACAGTGCTATTCACTTCTATTTCGATTCTAATTATGCACACTTAGTGCCACATTTCTCAATTTCACATATAGCATTTCTAATTCCATAATCACATATTCATTCATTTCATAGCGCTTAAACATAAATTTAACAACTCGTATTATATCCGAACTTACCTCGGACGTCGAAGTAACAAAATAAGTCGATTAATTGAGTACTTTATCTCTGCCTCGATCTCGATCCAAATCCCTCTTTTCTTGATCTATACATACTAAAATTTAGCTCATTCAATCACCAAATCATTCAATTTAGTCCAAACACACATATTTTGGGCATTTTACAAAATAGCCCTCACATTTTCACATTTCGACACTTAAGTCCCTATTTCATAAAATCATCAAATTCACATAATTTCATCTCACATATGCCTAGCCGAATTTTCCTTGTGTCCATACAAGCCCACATATTTCATCTATTTCACATTTTAGTCCTCTAATTTCTCATTTTCACAATTTAGCCCAAAGTAGCCAATTTCATCAAAAATTCAAGAACAAAATATATTAACCCAACATCAAACATTCATATTTCACCATCAACTATCACAAAGCTCAAACATTTATCAATGGTATATTTCAAAATCACCAACAAATTCAATAATTAATACATGGGCTAGCTAGAACACGAAGCAACAATCACAAAAACGTAGAAATTATCAAAAATTGAGTTAAAAACACATACCAAATGAAGCTCACAAGTTGCGAACCCTAAATGGCCATGAAAGCTTTCTTTTTCTTATTCAAATTCGGCTAAGAAAGATGATAATGGCCTTTAATTTGTTTTGTTTTATTTTAACACATATTATTTCATCAATTACTAAAATATCCTTTAATAAAACATTATTATTTCATTCATTTAATGGCCATTTATGTCAAATTCCACTATCAATGGTCTAATATCAACATAAGGACTTCTTATTTATAAAGCCATGCCAAATAAGTACTTTAGCAAATAGCACACAACTTTCACATTTTATGCGATTAAGTCCTTTTTGCAAATTAATCACACAATCGATAAAATTTTTCCATAGAAATTTCACACATGTTCAATCACATATTGTAAACACCAAAAATAATATTAAAATATTTTTTTGACCTCAGATTTATGGTCTCGAAACCACTATTTCGACTAGTGTCTAAATCGGGCTGTTACACCAAAAGTCTTTTACAAAAGAAAATGAACAACTATTTATAACCTAAGCATGGCTAGCCGAATGGGCAACTTAAGGGCTAATAATTCATCCATGAAAATGCTAGAAAATTCTAGAAGAAAAATCATTAATTTGCTGCTGCCAGGTTCGACTGAATGAAGCTCCAAGGGTCAGCTTCTAGAATGAGCAAATGAACTTGGAAAGATGAATGCATGGGGAGGCCAATGGCCATGTCTAAATTCAGCTACTTGGGACGCCAATGGTCAGCTTAATGAGGAAGGAAACCAGCTGAATGTATTTGGAAAGCATCGGAGCTGAATGGGCATGTCTAGGTTCGGCTAAGGCTTTGAATGAGCTTAATCAATGTGCAACTTTTGCTAAAAAATTACAAGCATTAAAATGAGTCTTTGAACAGCCAAATGATGTGAAAAGGCACCTTTAAAAAAATCTTGAATGTGGACACTTTGGCCGAATGGTCACTTTGGGAAGGGAAATGAGTCAGTGACTTTTTAATTTCAGCTTAAGAACTCCCTTTAAATGTCACCATGCACCTAGCCGCCCAAGGTAATGTACCTGCACCAATTAATTCACAAAAATTAAGCTCCCCTTTGGACATATTAAATTTGGCAGCAAGACACTTAAAGACCTGCACATTAAATTTGATTCTAGCAACTAATTAAGTTGTCTTAGATTAGAACATAATAAAGGGCTGTAGGAACTAAGACAAGTCAAATATGCAGTATATTAATATGAATTATTATGTAATAATTTAAACAAAGTAAATGACACTTAATTATTTAGACAAGTAATTAAGTTGTAGTAATTTAAACTAAATAAAAAAATTTATGCATAATTAAAGTGTTCAATGAGCTAGTAGTCGAACTAGCTAGCTGAATAAAATTCAGTCTCAAATAAATTGTAAGTGTTCGGCACATCCTTGAACTCCTTCCTATCTTCATTCCAAGTTCGTTCCACCACAGCTGAAATAGCATCTTTAAATTGCTTGGCACGGGCACGAGTAATCGGTCCTGTAACACCCCAAACTCGGTCAACACACCACGACCGAATCTGATATGTTAAGGAGTGAAAACATTTTAAAATCATAAATTTGTCGAATAATTTTTTTAAAGAAGACTCTTATTTTGTTTCAGGGTTTAGAAAACTCAGTAATAATTGACGTTGAGGTTGTTTTAGTAGTTGTCGTAATACTTGGAAAACTCGTGATTAAAACCCATTTGTGATTGCCGATATTAGAAAACATTGGATACTTATTAAAACTGAACGCGATAAGTAAAATCAAGTTTAGAACCATTTGCCTTTAAAGTGATTTGAAAATTAGAGTTGTAAAAACATCCAAGTTACCTTATTATTTCGTGAACTTTGTTACCCGATGGTAACGCTTGAAAACCCGAAGAGATATAGTTTTGAAACCATTGCTTTTTACCGGTTAATTTTATCAAGTCCATAAATCCGACATATGTAAAATATAAGCAGAATAAAAGCAAGTAATAATAAAAACCCAAAATAAACTTAGCGGCCTTATTACAAAACCAAAACCAATTTAAGAAAAATTAATAAAATTGAAATAGCGCTTTAAAATCAAAACCAAACTAAGATGCATGGCCACCTCGAGTCCTCCCCGCTCCATATCCGCGATCTATGCCTCATCCGCAAAATATAAGGGAAGGGGTGAGTCACCAAGACTCGAGTGTATAAATCCCCAACCCGATAATTCAAGCACTTACACAGATCATCAAGAAAACATGCAGATTATGCAACCCATAACCTAGCCATCCAATCTCCTTTAACTACCCCGTGTGGTCAAAACCACCGTGGTCAAAACCATCGTGCCAAGTCACAAATATATATATCGTTGTGGTCAAAACCATCGGTGACCGTAGTCACAGATGAAATGATGGGGCCAACCCATCGTGTGGTCAAAACCACCGATGACAATCCGTAATATATCATGTGGGGCCAACCCATCGTGGTACCAAACCACCGGGACGAGTCACAATAATCCATGTGTGGTCAAAACCATCGGTGACCGTAGTCACAAATATCAATAGTGTGGTCAAAACCACCGGTGGTCAAAACCACTCGGGACTTAGTCACAAATAATAATAGTAGTGTGGTCAAAACCACTCGTGACCGTAGTCATAAATCAAATGATGGGGCCAACCCATCTTGTGGTCAAAACCATCGTGATCCATATAAATCATCCCCTCCTCTCATCAATCCCTTCATCATCATGCTCATATCATACGTGTCATAATATCATGTATCATGCATTTAAGGCATAACATAGCATTTAACAAAACATGACGATGTATATCATAAATCACATAACAGGACTTACCCTAATCCAAGCTCGTGCCCACAAGGCGATCCACTAATACCAACGGTTATACAGTAACATAGTAAGCATCATTATACTAATAAAGTGTGTAAGAGTTTACACACCTGACTAATCGCGGATCTAAATAAAATCCCGAAACTACTCAAATCTAGCGAAATCCCAAAGCGTTGTTTCCCTTTCCTTAGTGTCGATTTGGTTTCCAACAAAATCCCGAAACTACACAATGAACCCCCTTGCAATCGACCACACCCTGATGCACATAAACGATTAGCCTTCGGCTTTTGAACGAATGGGAAACAGATCTGGAATCGCTAAAACCCTTACCTAAATCGGCCACCAAATCTCGAAGGTCCACCGAATCAATTTGTACTCCTCCCTTAATGATTGATTCGGCCTCTCAACACCAAAGTTCGGCACACCCTAGTGTTATTTAGGGATCTCGGCTACTACACAGAACAAGAGTAAGTTAAGATCTCGATTACCAACGATTGAAGGAGTGCCAAAGGAAAGGCAAAAGAGATTCGACAGTCCCCAAATCAATCAAGAAGAAAAGAAGGAGAAATCACTTACCAGGAGATTCGGCTAACCCAAGCAAAAGAACTAGCAAAAGATTCGGCACTATAGAGAGATTAACACACGTGAGAAAAGAAGAGAATGAGGCTAAGAATATTCGGCCAAGAAGAAAACAACAAGGTTTCAGCTTTTGAACAATGGAAAGATGAAGAAGAATAATGCAATGAAGAAGAAGAGATTCGGCACAAGGGGTTTTGAGAGAGAAAAGAAGAGATGCCAAATGGGGGTGAGGTTGTTGGTTTCGGCCTTGAGCAAAAAGAAGAGGAGAAGAAGAAGAAGAAGAAGAAGAAGTGAGCAAGAAATGGTTTCGGCAAAGAGGGAGTTTCGGCTCTTCAAGGGGTTGCTAAAATGAATCGGCCAAGTGCCCAAATTGCCAAAAGAGAGAAGAGAAGAGAATGCACTTTGGTGTTTCGGTTATGACACTACACGAAATGAAAAGGACCCATCAGCTAGCCGAAAATGCACCCTCCTATGGCTACTAAGAACATTCGGCAACCCCCCCTTCTCAAGTACCAAACTGATTGTTTCCCCAAACTCACACCACATCCCAAAAAAATTCGGCTAAGCTCAACCCACTCCTACTCAAACACTTGCCGTCCCCTTCATCTCTCCTTGAATTCCTCCCATCCACTCATTCAAATTGGTTTGAATGAGTCAAACTCCACATTTTCCTCCTCTCCATCCAATTCAAAATTGATGATTCTATCCCCATCCAATCCTCGAGAGTCCCACCCGAGCACACCTCTCCCCGCTGTGGCGTCAAAAATAAATAGCAGCAAGGGGGATTTTACGCAACTCAACCAAGGTCCCTTGCTCCTGTGGCGTCACCCTCCAAGCTTTAAGTGGCGCTGCTTGCCACTTAGCCACAAGCTCCTCTTGTGTCTAAAACCTCCAATAAATTCTTTTAACCCCTATTTCCCCTTAGCTCCATTTCCTTAAGTGCTAAAACAAAATTCTTAGCCCTAACTCAGGCCTAACCTAGGGTTATAACTAGACCCCAAAACCTATCAAACAAACACAGCAGACATAACATCACATGCAACCCCATGCAAAATGCAGAGACCCTGATTTAAGGATGTTACAGTTCTACCCCCTTAAAATAATTTCGACCTTGAAATTACCTGGTCAGAAGAGTTGAGGGTATTGCTGCCGCATCACATCCTCTGGTTCCCACGTGGCCTCCTCCGTACCATGGTTTCGCCATAATATTTTCACCAAGGGAACTGACTTCCGTTGCAGAACCTTGACATCCCGATCCAAAATCCGTACTGGTTCCTCCTCGAAAGACAAATCAGGGCTCACCTCTATCTCCTCAACTGGTACCACATGTGATGGATCTGACCGATAGCGCCTAAGCATTGAAACGTGAAAGACGTCATGCATCTGACTCAATTCTGCTGGCAACTCAAGCTGATAAGCTACCGGTCCCACTCGCTTCAACACTGTATATGGCCCGATGAACCTAGGGCTTAGCTTGCCCTTCCGACCAAATCTCAATACTTTCTTCCAAGGCGATACCTTCAGAAAGACCTTATCACCCACTGTATACTCAATATCTCTGCGCTTAAGATCGGCGTAAGACTTTTTCTTGTCTGACGCTTCCTTAAGACGAGCCCAAATCGCCTTAACCTTATCCTCTGTTTCTGTCACCAACTCCGGACCCAACATCTGCCGTTCACCCAATTCTGTCCAACACGTAGGAGTACGACATTTCCGTCCATATAGTGCCTCATACGGTGCCATCCGAATACTAAACTGATAACTATTGTTATAAGCGAACTCTGCCAATGGTAGATACTCCTCCCAACTACCGCTGAAATCCAGAACACAGCCCCTTAACATATCTTCCAAAATCTAAATTACCCTTTCGGTATCGCCCATCGATCATGCGGGCGGTAAGCCGTCTTTGAAATCCAACTGTACCCAAAGCCTGATGCAAAACTTTCCAAAACCTCGACGTGAACCTAGGATCCCTATCCGAGATAATGGACACTGGCACCCCATGCAACCGCACTATCTCTGCCACATACAACTTGGCTAATTTCTGAAGCGAATAATCAACCCTCACCGGTATGAAATGAGCCGACTTAGTCAAACGATCCACTATAACTCAGACTGAGTCCTTCTTGCTAGGCGTAAGAGGAAGCCCACTGACGAAATCCATCGTAATCCTCTCCCACTTCCACTGTGGGATCTTTACCGGCTGCAACAACCCTGATGGCAACTGATGCTCAGCTTTAACTTGCTGGCATGTCAAACACTTGCTTACAAACTCAGTTACTTCTCGCTTAAGACCTGGCCACAAGAACTGTTCCCTCAAATCACGATACATCTTACTGCCTCCAGGATGCATAGCGTATGGGCTGCTATGAGCTTCCTGAAGAATCCGCTGTCTCAACTCGGCGTCCTTAGGCATACATACCTTCCCTTGAAAACACAGTACTCCACCACTATCCAAGTTGTAACCCTCAGATTCACCATTTTGCACTTGCAACCTTCGAGCACTCAACACCTCATCTGTCAGTTGCCTCTCCTTAACCTGATCAATCCAAGATGGCTTAACCTGCAATTCCGCCAAAAGACTCCCATCATCATAAAGGCTGAGGTGAGCAAACATCGCTCGCAAGTCTGCTACCACCTTACGGCTCAACGCATCAGCTACTGCGTTAGCCTTACCCGGATGGTACTCAATCGAACAGTCGTAATCTTTCAACAATTCAATCCACCTTCGCTGCCTCAAGTTTAAATCCTTCTGAGTCAAGAGGTACTTCAGACTCTTATGATCCGTATACACTATCGACTTCTCCCCATACAAGTAATGCCTCCAAATCTTCAAGGCGAAAACCACTGCAGCTAATTCTAAGTCATGCGTCGGATAGTTACCTTCATGAGGCCTCAACTGCCGAGATGCATACGCTACCACTTTTCCATCTTGCATCAGCACACACCCTAAACCAGTATGTGATACATCACAATAAACCGTAAATTCCTTTCCTGCCTCAGGCTGAATCAAGATTGGAGCTTCAGTTAGAATCTTCTTCAACTTGTCAAAACTCTCTTGCTATTTTTCAGTCCACACAAACGGAATCCCTTTTCTCAACAGCTTAGTCAACGGTGCTACAATCAAGGAAAACCCTTCTACAAACCTTCTGTAGTATCCTGCCAAACCCAGAAAACTTCGAATCTCTGCAACCGACTTAGGTTGTTTCCAATCCAATACTGCCTCGATCTTACGAGGATCCACCCTAATTCCCTCAGCTGATACCACATGACCCAAGAAAGTTACCTACTTAAGCCAAAACTCGCACTTACTAAACTTGGAGTATAACTACTTTTCCCTCAGAACCTGTAGAACTACCCGAAGATGCGTGTCATGATCCTCCTCAGATTTTGAGTACACCAAAATGTCATCTATAAACACTACGACGAACCGATCCAAATACGGCTGAAACACCCGATTCATCATGTCCATGAATACTGTCGGCGCATTGGTCAAACCAAAAGGCATTACCAGAAACTCGTAGTGCCCATACCGAGTACGAAATGCCATCTTATGAATATCAGCCTCCTTCACTTTGAGCTGATGATACCCCGACCTAAGGTCAATCTTAGAGAAAACTAATGCATCCCTGAGTTGATCAAACAAGTCATCAATCCTAGGCAACGGATACTTGTTCTTGATTATCAACTTGTTCAGCTGGCGGTAGTCTATACACATCCGCATCGTACCATCCTTCTTCTTAACAAAAAGCACTGGAGCTCCCCAAGGTGATACACTCGGTCGGATGAAACCTTTATCCAACAATTCCTGAATCTGGGCCTTCAACTCCACCAATTCCTTTGGCGCCATCCTATATGGAGCAATAGATACTGGTGCTGTTCCGGGTAACAAGTCTATACCGAACTCAACCTCGCAGTCAGGGGGTATACCCGGGAGTTCCTCTGGAAAAACATCAGCAAATTTCCCTACAGTTCGGACATTCTTCACAGCTGCATCTTTAACTTCCAACGCACAAACATGCACCAAAAATGATTCACAACCCTTTCTAACCATTTTCTCAGCCTTCAGTGCAGAGATAACATTAGATAAGTAATCTCTCCTATTACCTATCATCACCACCTCAACACCTTCCATGGTCTTTAACACCATGCGCTTAGCCGCGCAATCCAAACTAGCTTGGTACTTAACTAGCCAATCCATCCCGAGAATCAGATCGAACTCCCCAAACGGCAATTCCATCAAGTCAGCCAGAAGCACGACCCCTTGAAGTTCTAGAGGTACATCCCTATATAGTTTTCTTACTACTACAGAGTAACCTAGAGGGCTTATCACAGTCATCTTCCTAGAAGTAATCTCAGAGTCTAAGTTCATGGTTTCCACTATGCTACTAGCAACATACGAGTGCGTCGAACCAACATCAATTAAAGCATTATAAGGTACTCCAAAAATTAAGAACGTCATGGTTATGACGTCCGGTCAAGTCGGCCTCCTCTCGACGCCTCATTCGTAGAGACCAACCCAGTGTCTCGCCTCTGTACCACACACCCGCACCTCTGCCTCGATGCTCCACAACCCCTACAAGAGCCATTACCTCCCTGCTGAACCTCGGCCCTCTGTGGCTCACGATTATCCCTCCTAAATCGTAGGCACGATTCTCGATCCTCGATCGCAGCCTAGGCGATCTCTCGTGGACAATCCCTAACTCGATGCCCCATCGATCCACACTCAAAGCATCCTGTTACAAGTCCAACATTCTCCGTGTGAGACTTCTCGCATCGAGCACACCGCGGCGCCACCGAGTGTTGGCGATGCGCGTGCCTAGCGTACTTGATTCGGCCCATTATATCTAACCCTTTCTCTGGTTCCCGAAACCCGGATGATCCGTAACTCCTCTTATTCCAACCCCTATCCTCGATTCCGCCTTACAGATCGTTTTACCTTTCAAAGAACCTTAGCTTTCTCCACTAGAACGGTAAATTCTCGTTCTCGCCAGTGGGGCAATTATCATCTGCACTCGCCTCTCACCCATCCTCAACGACACAGCGCTCATGCTCGGTACCCACAATACCCGAGCATACCGAATCAACCGAAGGAATTTCGCCTCATATTCTCGCTACTGATCTTATTACCTGGACCAAGTTCAAGAAAGCTCTGCGCTGCGCATCAACATAACTAGCCCCTATGTACTTCCTCTGATAGGCTGCCCTGAAGAACTCCCAAGTGAGGTCATCTGCTATCGCTCCATCCATAACTGTGAGCCACCACTGATACGACTCATCTCGCAGCAGAGATACTATGCCCTTCAGCTTTTCCTCAGCTGAAAAATCTAGATCATCCATGATGCGTTCTGTCGCCTCCAACCAATATTCCGCTGTACTAGGTGCCACACTAGATACACCTCTAAATACTTCTCCACCATTAGCCTTGAGTCGCTCGGTCACAGATTTCCGAGCTCCAGTTCCTACTCCTGCACTCGTAACCCTCTCTAGCACTCGTAGCACAGCCTGCGACACTACGTCATTACCATCCATCTGATCCTGATATTCCGCTCCCACAGCTGGCGGTAGTGGTACCTCGTTTTCTGACCCATGTCCGGACCCTACCGATTCCGAGACTGTCATCCTACCCCTACCTCATCCACGAGTGTTACGCCTACGTCCACGTGCACTCATATCTACCGATATATTCAAGCTGTTTAAAAGTTTTGTGCATTAGACTTTTGTTCCACTATCTTTTAGAGCACAATTTTCTGAGAAGTTTTAATAAGGGGTTGTTTCGAGAGTACACATCATCCTATAGTTTATGTCTCTAAAGTAGTTCCTATTACTACTCAATCATGTCATCATCATAACCATACAATCATATCATCACAAGCAATAGTTCGGGGTACTTACCTGGGCAGATTGATGCCAGAGACTCGGTGCCATGCTTTCACCACTGTACTTTTTCTATAAAAGCCTTCCATAATCCTTTTTAAAACATTTTTGGGCCTCGGGCCCACAGCTGAGCTGTTGAACCTGGCTCTGATACCACAATTGTAACACTCCAAACTCGGTCAACACACCATGACCGAATCTGATATGTTAAGGAGTGAAAACATTTTAAAATCATAAGTTTGTCGAATAATTTTTTTAAAGAAGACTCTTATTTTGTTTCAGGGTTTAGAAAACTCAGTAATAATTGATGTTGAGGTTGTTTTAGTAGTTGTCGTAATACTTGGAAAACTCGTGATTAAAACCCATTTGTGATTGCCGATATTAGAAAACATTGGATACTTATTAAAACTGAACGCGATAAGTAAAATCAAGTTTAGAACCATTTGCCTTTAAAGTGATTTGAAAATTAGAGTTGTAAAAACATCCAAGTTACCTTATTATTTCGTGAACTTTGTTACCCGATGGTAACGCTTGAAAACCCGAAGAGATATAGTTTTGAAACCATTGCTTTTTATCGGTTAATTTTATCAAGTCCATAAATCCGACATATGTAAAATATAAGCAGAATAAAAGCAAGTAATAATAAAAACCCAAAATAAACTTAGCGGCCTTATTACAAAACCAAAACCAATTTAAGAAAAATTAATAAAATTGAAATAGCAGTTTAAAATCAAAACCAAACTAAGATGCATGGCCACCTCGAGTCCTCTCCGGCTCCATATCCGCGATCTATGCCTCATCTGCAAAATATAAGGGAAGGGGTGAGTCACCAAGACTCAGTGTATAAATCCCCAACCCGATAATTCAAGCACTTACACAGATCATCAGTAAAACATGCAGATTATGCAACCCATAACCTAGCCATCCAATCTCCTTTAACTACCCCGTGTGGTCAAAACCACTGGTGGTCAAAACCACTGGTGACCAAAGTCACAAATATATATATCGTTGTGGTCAAAACCACTAGTGACCGTAGTCACAGATGAAATGATGGGGCCAACCCATCATGTAGTCAAAACCACTGATGACAATCCCGTAATATATCATGTGGGGCCAACCCACTGTGGTACCAAACCACTGGGACGAGTCACAATAATCCATGTGTGGTCAAAACCACTGGTGACCGTAGTCACAAATATCAATAGTGTGGTCAAAACCATTGGTGGTCAAAACCACTGGGACTTAGTCACAAATAATAATAGTAGTGTGGTCAAAACCACTGGTGACCGTAGTCACAAATCAAATGATGGGGCCAACCCATCTTGTGGTCAAAACCACTGGTGACAGTCCATATAAATCATCCCCCTCCTCTCATCAATCCCTTCATCATCATGCTCATATCATACGTGTCATAATATCATGTATCATGCATTTAAGGCATAGCATAGCATCTAACAAAACATGACGATGTATATCATAAATCACATAACAGGGGACTTACCCAGAATCCAAGCTCGTGCCCACAAGGCCAGTCACTAATACCAACGGTTATACAGTAACATAGTAAGCATCATTATACTAATAAAGTGTGTAAGAGTTTACACACCTGACTAATCGCGGATCTAAATAAAATCCTGAAACTACTCAAATCTAGCGAAATCCTGAAGCGTTGTTTCCCTTTCCTTAGTGTCGATTTGGTTTCCAACCAAATCCCGAAACTACACAATGAACCCCCTTGCAATCGACCACACCCTGATGCACATAAATGATTAGCCTTCGACTTTTGAACGAATGGGAAACAGATCTGGAATCGCTAAAACCCTTACCTAAATCGGCCACCAAATCTCGAAGGTCCACCGAATCAATTTGTACTCCTCCCTTAATGATTGATTCGGCCTCTCAACACCAAAGTTCGGCACACCCTAGTGTTATTTAGGGATCTCGGCTACTACACAGAACAAGAGTAAGTTAAAATCTCGATTACCAATGATTGAAGGAGTGCCAAAGGAAAGGCAAAAGAGATTCGACAGTCCCCAAATCAATCAAGAAGAAAAGAAGGAGAAATCACTTACCGTGAGATTCAAGCTAACCCAAGCAAAAGAACTAGCAAAAGATTCGGCACTATAGAGAGATTAACACACGTGAGAAAACAAGAGAATGAGGCTAAGAATATTCGCAAAAGAAAGAAAACAACAAGGTTTCGACTTTTGAACAATGGAAAGATGAAGAAGAATAACGCAATGGAGAAGAAGAGATTCGGCACAAGGGGTTTTGAGAGAGAAAGAAGAGATGCCAAATGGGGGTGAGGTTGTTGGTTTCGGCCTTGAGCAAAAAGAAGAAGAAGAAAAAGAAGAAGAAGAAGAAGTGAGCAAGAAATGGTTTCAGCAAAGAGGGAGTTTCGGCTCTTCAAGGGGTTACTAAAATGAATCGGCAGAGTGCCCAAATTGCCAAAAGAGAGAAGAGAAGAGAATGCACTTTGGTGTTTCGGTTATGACACTACGCGAAATGAAAAGGACCCCTCAGCTAGCCGAAAATGCACCCTCCTATGGCTACTAAGAACATTCGGCAACCCCCCTTCTCAAGCACCAAACTGATTGTTTCCCCAAACTCACACCACATCCCAAAAAAAATTCAGCTAAGCTCAACCCACTCCTACTCAAACACTTGTCGTCCCCTTCATCTCTCCTTGAATCCTCCCATCCGCTCATTCAAATTGGTTTGAATGAGTCAAACTCCACATTTTCCTCCTCTCCATCCAATTCGAAACTGATGATTCTATCCCCATCCAATCCTGAGAGTCCCACCTGAGCACACCTCTCCCTGTCTGTGGCGTCAAAAATAAATAGCAGCAAGGGGATTTCTGCAACTCGAACCAAGGTCCCCTTGCTCCCTGTGGCGTCACCCCCTCCAAGCTTTAAGTGGCGCATGCTTGCCACTTAGCCACAAGCTCCTCTTGTGTCTAAAACCTCCAATAAATTATTTTAACCCCTATTTCCCCTTAGCTCCATTTCCTTAAGTGCTAAAACAAAATTCTTATCCCTAACTCAGGCCTAACCTAGGGTTATAACTAGACCCCAAAACCTATCAAACAAACACAGCAGACATAACATCACATGCAACCCCATGCAAAATGCAGAGACCCCGATTTAAGGATGTTACAAGTCCAATAGGCAGCTTGATGGGGTCTTGCTTGGCTTCCATTCGATTAGTAGGCGAGATCGTATCATTCCCTCTCTTCAAAACAATTTGTCCTCAAATCGTCGCCTGCATCGAAAGGAGACAAATCAGAAACATTAAAACTTGCGCTAACATTGTACTCACCAGGTAAGTCCAATTTGTAGGAATTTTCATTTATCCGTTCAAGGACTTGAAATGGGCCGTCTCCTCTTGGGAGAAGTTTGGATCGCCTTTGCACGGGAAACCTTTCGTTGCACATGTGAACCCAAACCCAGTCCCCCGATTCAAAAACAATGCGTCTTCGACCTTTGTTAGCCCGTTGCTCGTACTTCTTGGTCTTTGCTTCGATATTGTCCCTAACCTTTCGGTGTAACTGTTAAACATATTCGGCCTTGCGCTTTCCATCTATATTCACAAGTTGGTTAGAGGAAAAAGGCATTAGATCAAGCGGTGTTAAAAGATTAAAGCCATAGACTATTTCAAATGGAGAATATTTAGTAGCAGAATAAACAGAACGATTATATGGAAATTCCACGTGCGATAAACAGCCTTCCCATGTCTTTAAGTTTTTTTGAATAATCGCTCGAAGTAATGTAGAAAGATTTTGGTTGATGACTTCGGTTTGGCCATCCGTTTGCGGGTGGCAAGTCATGGAGAACAACAGATTGGTTCCCAAATGCCTCCACAACGTCCTCCAGAAATGGCTAAGGAATTTTGTGTCGCGGTCAGACACAATAGTCCTTGGAATGCCATGCAACCTAACCACTTCTTTGAAAAACAAGTTAGTAACATTTACAGCATCACCGGTTTTATGACAAGCTATAAAATGGGCCATCTTAGAAAATCTATCCACAACCACAAAAATAGAGTCTCGTCCATTTTTACTTCTTGGTAAGCCTAGTATGAAATCCATAGATATATCAGTCCAAGGAGTTTCAGGCACAGGTAAGGGTTTATACAAACCATGGGGCTTAATTCGAGACTTAGCCCTTTTACATACTAAGTATCGCCCATAGAATCGTTCAACGTCTCTCCACATCTTGGGCCAATAGATGTGCTCTTGGAGTGTGGCCAAGGTCTTGGCTACGCCGAAATGTCCCATTAACCCCCCACTATGCTCCTCGTCGAGACACACTTCTCGTACAGATCCTTGCAGTATGCAAAGTTTTCCTTCTCGTAACAAATACCCGTCATGGCAATAGTACTTTTCATAAGCTCCCTTTCTGCAAAACCTGAAAAATTCACCAAAATCAGCATCGTTTGCATAAATCCTTGAGAAATACAAACCCAAGTAATTTAGAATCCAAAACATTTAGTAAAGCATACCTCCGAGATAGTGCATCAGCCACTATATTATCTTTACCTTTTTTATATTTAATAACGTAGGGAAAAGATTCGAGAAATTCAACCCACTTGGCATGATGTTTGTTCAATTTGACCTGCCCCTTTAAGTGTTTCAAGGACTCGTGATCGGTATGAATCACTGTAACAGACTGATTTAGGGGCTAGTCAGAACAATGATCTCGAGATCACTAATTCGAGATTAGATAAAGTTATTTTCATGATATTTTATAAATTAGTATATGATTGTATAAGTACATGGAAATTTTGGTACTTTAATTTTAGCGATTTCATGTTTATTCGCAAAAAAGGACTAAATCGCATAAAGTGCGAAAGTTCCATTCTATAAGCTAAAGGTACCAAATAGCCATAGATTGTTAATTGGAGCTCTTTAAAAGGCAATTAGACCCCCAATATTTGCTTGGCCGGCCATAGACTACATAGGAGACAAAGATGGACAAATTTTGGTCAAAGTAGTTAATAGTTGGTGACTAATTTGGCTAGTTTAATATTAGAATAAAGAAAGAGAAAATATCATCTTTCTTTCCATCTTCCTCCACCAAAATTTACAAGCATAATAGGGGTTTTGAAAGCTCAAATTTTTAGCAGGCTCTCCTCCATTCTAGTAAGTGATTATGATGATTTTTCTTAATGATAATTGTACTTTTAGAACCCTTAGAACCTAAGCTTTCAAATGAGGGGACTAATGTACAATATGGTGAAAAGTTTAGAGTTTTGCCATGAGAGCTTTCATTGTTATTTGCTATATTTTTATGGAAGAAATTGAGTCTTGGTTGTTAGATGAACAACTTTTGTGAAAGGTGTTGTTTTGAAAACACCTATTTGAACCTTGTTGAAAAGGTTATAAAATTTGTAGAAACTATGTGAAATGTTGAGTTTTGATGATAGCTATAAGAGTATTAAATGTTCACCTAGGCTTTTTGAAGGTAGAAATATGATTAGAGTTTATTTTTGAGCCTAGGGGCAAAATGGTCATTTTGCTAAAGTCTAGGGGCAAATTAGTAATTTTGTCAAAGCATGATTATTGAAATGCTTTTAGTAATGAGATGATTAAAATGAGCTAAATTGCTATTATAGAGCAAGAAGAATCGAGAATCCACCTCGATCGGGGAAGAACAAAGTCTCGGACTAAACCGTCGAGCTAGCTCATTTTGAAATCGAGATAAGTATGTATGTATAGATTCAACATTTATGTTAGCATAATTGAGAATGCTTGGTATCATATTGATGCATGATACTCTACTAAATTGATGTTGAATAAAATGTTGAAGTCCTAGTGGACTATAACGAATATGAAAATGCTATCATCGAGATGAGAAATGAATAAGGTCCCGTATAAGACCATGTCCAGGACATGGCCTCGGCACCGAATTGAGATTTCCGTATAAGACCATATTTGGAATATGGCTTCAGTATTGAATGTGAGAATCATGTAAGACCATATTCGGGATAGGGCATCGATATTAAATGGGAAATCCCGTATAAGACCATATCCAGGATATGGCATCAGCATTTAGAGGTAACTCCATGTAAGACCACCTCTGGGATGTGGCATTAGCCTCGTACTTATAATAATAACGATATTATGCATCTTTGAGTATCCCTAGTGATTAATGGGATGATTATATGAGTTTAGAAATGTAAATAAGATTAGCACTAAAGTCCTGTGAATGAGTGAATACAGGTACTGGTGAATGAGTCACAAAGAAACGATTACGATATGTGGCATGGTATGTGCTAAATAAGGGCAATTGTGAGTAAGTATGGCAAGAAGCCTATGACTTGTGTATGGTTAGTTAATGTCATGGATGGATTATTTTATGAGCTTATTGTTGCTATTTATATCCATGCAAACTTACTAAGCTTTATGCTTACTTCTTTCATTGCCCTTTTCCCTTGTAGTTTTGCCAAGATAACTCGAGGAACATGGACGTAGGAGTTCGAAAATCACACTATCGACATCACTTTGGTATAATAATATAAACTTATTTTGAGTATGGCATGTATAGAACTCGAGTATTTTGCTAGGTCGTAATTGTTGGCTAAAGTGTTGGCTTTGTAAGGTATTAAAGTCTTTTTGTAATGGTCTATTAAGTTAGGCCGATACTTGGCAAACTCTTATGCTTAATGAAAGTGATTTTCTTGAAGTGTATGCCCTTGTGTAAGGATGTTGATTTGAGTATTTAGATATTCCTTTGGGTTATGAATCATGTTGAATTGAATTGGTGTATGTATGTGTGCAATATAGGGTGGCAAAGGGCTTGGTAGATAGCCATCTAATTGTCCACACAGATAGACAAACGTGCGTGTGTCTATGCCGTGTGTGACACACGGTTAGCCCTATGGGCGTGTGGATCGACCATGTGTCCCCTTGCATGCTTGAATTTCAGGTCAGTACGCTCCACGGGCTGAGACACGGTCGTGTGTCTCAGCCGTGTGGGAGGCATGGCCTAGAACATGGGCGTGTGCCCTGGCCATGTGAAGTCTGCATCTTAAATGTGGAATTTAATTTGACACACGGGCTAAGGACACGGGCGTGTGCCTTGGCCGTGTGACCTTAGTGAGATGATGAGGTCATAATCAGAATGCCAAGGTTTTGGCACACGGGCTAAGACACGGGCGCGTCGAGGCCATGTGAGGGACACGGGCCAGGGACACGAGCGTGTGTCTGGCCGTGTGAATTTAGTCAGGATCGACCACGGGTGGAAGACACGGGCATGTCTTAGGGGCACACGGGCGTGTCCTTAGACCAACACGGGCGTGTGGCCCTTATTTTGAAGAAAAGTTTTCCAAGTTCGCGAAAGCTCCCGGATAAGTTCCAAGACCTCTCAGAGGTATGTTTAGGGCCCCATGGGCCGATGATTGAGCAGGAGAAGGGTTTATGCGAAATTTATAGCCCGTTTTGAGATGTCAAGTGAGATTAGTTAGGTAATGCCTCAAACCCGGTCCCAGCTTCGGGCACGGGTAATGAGTGTTACATTTATTTGTATCAGAGCTACCGGTTAGTCGATTCTAGGACTAACATCGCGTAAGTACGAGTCTAGCTATACATGCCATATGTAAGAGTGTCTGAGTAATAATAGTGTGATGGCTCTTGACGTTTAAAACTCGTGTTTATGTAGTAAATGGATTTTGATCTAGATCGAACTGCACCGATGATGCTACGAGTAATGCGCTGACTCCTGCTCAAGGGACCGCGCCAGCAAATAGTAGACCCGAGACCTTGGGTCAGGGGGCAGAGGCTCGAGAAGCCTTTCTCCACATGATGAGCAACTGGTATACTGAGTATACCCAAGCAAATCCTAATGCTCACCCCCTCCACCACAACCAATCCCTCAACCCGCTCCAGTAGCTCCTCAAGTGGTTGAGGTAGTAAGAAGAGAAAGGCCTCCGTTCGATAAGATTCGGAAGCAAGGAGCCAAGGAATTCTGGGCCAGTAAGGATGATAATCCGAAGAGGGCGGAATTCTAGCAAGAGAATACCATCAGGGTATTTGATGAATTGTCGTGCACATCGGAGGAGTGCCTAAAGTGTGCAGTATCTCTCTTGAGAGATTCAGCCTATCGGTGGTGGAACACCCTTGTGTCGGTGGTACCAAGGGAGAGAGTTAACTGGGAATTTTTCCAATAGGAATACCGAAAGAAGTACATCAGCCAGATATTTATTGACCATAAGAGGAATGAGTTCTTGGAACTGAAGCATGGCCGCATGTCAGTGACCGACTACTAACGGGAGTTCGTAAAGCTTAGCAAGTATGCCCAAGAGTGCATGTCTTCCGAGGCCGTAATGTGTAAGAGATTCGAGGATGGGCTGAATGAGGATATCTGTTTATATGTTGGAGTCCTTGAAATAAAAGAGTTTGTAGTGTTGGTAGATAGATCTTGTAAAGTCGAAGAGTTGGCTAAGGAGAAGAGAAGAGCTGAGAATGAGTCTCATGACTCAAGGAAGAGGCAGTTGAATAAGTCCTACAAATCCTCATCTAAGAAATCGAGGGATCTTGCTACTTGATCAGTCACCTCAGTCGGGTTTTCAACCCGAAGTAAGGGCAAGCAATTTTCAAGGTCTAAAGGGCAGACCGCATCAGTTGCTAGTGTGGGCAACGTTCGACCAAGTAGACTGAAATGCCCTCAATGTGGTAGGTGCCATTCTGGTGAGTGTCGAGCGAATGAGAAATCTTGTTTCAGATGTGGGTCCTTAAACCACTTTATCAGAGATTGCCCCGAGGTGGGCGAGAAAGAGAAGTCACAGAATGCAAGATTGGGAAGTACTACTAGAGGAAGACCACAGAGAAACCCGGGAAATGAGATGGGTAGCAAGAATCCATCTAGAGAGCAAGCTGCAAGAGTCGAGGGTAGAGCACGGGCGAGAACTTATGCCATTCGCGCTCGTGAAGAGGCGTCTTCCCCCGACGTAATCACGGGTACATTTTCTCTTTATGATACTTGTGTTATAGCTTTAATAGATCCGGGATCTACCCACTCATACATATGCATGAAATTAGTCTCTAGCATGAACATGCCTATAGAGTCTACCGAATTTGTAATAAGAGTGTCTAATCCCCTAGGCAAGTATGTGTTAGTAGATAAAGTGTGCAAAGGATGCCCTTTGATGATTAAGGGTCATTGTTTCTCGGTTGATCTTATGCTGTTGCCATTTGATGAGTTTGATGTCATCCTTGGGATGGATTGGTTAGTTACTCATAGGGTAATTGTGAATTGTGGGAAGAAGCTTATAAAGTTGAAAAGTGAAAATGGGGATTTTATTCGTGTTGAATCAAATAAGCCAGATAGATCACCAGTAGTGATATCAACTTTGTCGACTCAGAAGTATTTGAAGAAAGGGTACGAGGCTTATCTTGCCTTTGTGTTGAATACTAAAGAGACTGATTTGAGAATTGAGTCAGTACCCATAGTATGCTAGTACCCAGATGTTTTCCCAGAAGAGTTGCCAGGGCTACCTCCGGTTAGAGAAATTGAATTTGGGATTGAGTTAGCTCTGGGTACTGCCCCTATTTCTATTGCTCCATATAGAATGGCACCAACCGAGCTAAAAGAGCTAAAAGCGCAGTTGGAAGAACTAACGGATAAGGGTTTCGCAAGATCGAGTTTTTCTCCGTGGGATGCTCCCGTTTTATTCGTGAAGAAAAAAGATGGTTCTATGAGACTATGCATAGGTTATCGACAACTCAACAAGGTAACTGTGAACAACAAGTACCCGTTGTCGAGGATCAATGACCTATTTGATCAATTGAAGGGAGCCACGGTAATTTCCAAGATAGATTTGAGGTCCGAGTACTATCAACTAAGAGTTAAGGACTTGGATGTACCGAAAACCGCATTTAGGACTAGGTATGGCCACTATGAATTTTTGTTCATGTCTTTTGGTCTAACGAATGCCCCTGCAATCTTCATGGATTTGATGAATCGCATTTTTCGGCCATACTTTGGATAAATTTGTCGTGGTCTTCATATATGACATACTGATCTACTCTCGAGATGAGAACGAGCATGCTGAGCATTTGAGTATGGTTCTACAAGTTTTGAGAGAAAAGCAACTATATGCCAAGTTCAGTAAGAGTGAATTTTGGCTCAAGGAAGTGGGTTTTTTGGGGCACATTGTCTCGGGAGATGGAATTAGAGTAGACCCGAGTAAGATTTCTGCAATTGTTGAATGGAAACCGTCGAGGAGCGTAACGGAAGTAAGGAGTTTTCTAGGCTTAGCTGGCTATTATAGACGTTTTGTCAAGGGGTTTTCCATGATAGCTACCCCGATGACGGGACTTTTGCAAAAAAAAAATGTGAAGTTCGATTGGACAGAAAAGTGACAATAGAGTTTTGAAAAACTGAAGACGCTATTGACTGAGGCTCTTGTTTTGGTGCAACCTGAATCGGAAAGAGAATTTGTGGTTTATAGTGATGCATCCCTGAATGGATTGGGTTACGTACTTATGCAAGAGGGTAAGGTGATTACATATGCCTCTAGGTAATTAAAGTCGCACGAGAAGAATTAATCGACTCATGATTTAGAGTTGGCCGCAATTGTGTTTGCGTTGAGGATTTGGAGACATCATTTATATGGTGAAAGGTTCAGATTTTCACCGACCATAAAAGCCTAAAATATTTGTTGACTCAAAAAGAATTGAATTTGAGGCAAAGAATGTGGTTGGAACTGATTAAGAATTATGAGTTAGTGATCGACTACCATCCGGGAAAGGCGAACGTAGTCGCCGATGCTTTGAGTAGAAAATCATTGTTCGCACTGAGAGCCATGAGTACTCAGATGGCTTTGTTGAATGATGGTTTCATTCTAGCCGAGTTGAGGGCTAAACCATTATTCCTTCAAGAGATTTGTGAAGCTCAGAAAGATGATAACAGCTTACAAGCCAAAAGAGTTTTATGTGAGTCAAATGATGAGTCAGACTTTCGAGTAAGTCCTGATGGATTTTTGACGTTTCGAGATAGGGTCTGTGTACCCAGAGATGATGAGCTTATTAGTAAGATCTTGCATGAAGCGCATAGCGGATGTTTAACTGTGCACCCTGGGAGCACGAAAATGTACAATGACTTGAAGAAGTGGTATTGGTGGCTTGGTATGAAGAAAGACATTTCTGAGTTTGTATCGAGATGCCTGATTTGTCAGCAAGTGAAGGCTGAACACCAAGTACCTTCGGGTTTACTTCAGCCCATTTTGGTTCCTAAGTGGAAATGGGACCGTATTACCATGGACTTCGTGGCGGGCTTACCATTGACTCTAAAAAAGAAAGATGTGCTATGGGTAGTGGTTGATAAACTCACAAAGTCAGCCCATTTTATACCAGTGCGAGTCGATTTTTCGCTGGATAAATTGGAGAACTTGTACATGTGAGAGATAGTAAGGCTTTATGGTGTACCGTTGTCGATCATTTCGAATAGAGATCCGAGATTCACGTCATGGTTTAGGAAAAAAGTTGTAAGAGGCCTTGGGCACAAAATTGAGTTTCAGTACAGCTTTCCATCCTCAAATCGACGGGCAGTCGGAGAGAGTAATTCAAATACTCGAAGACATGCTTCGATGTTATGTTTTGGAATTCCACGGTAATTGGGAGAAATACTTACCGTTGGTGGAATTCGCCTACAACAACAGCTTTTAGTCAAGTTTGAAAATGGCGCCTTATGAGGCATTGTATAGGCGTAAGTGTCGAACGCCCTTGTATTGGTCAGAACTCAGAGAGAAACATATACATTGGGTCGATTTGGTTAAGGAAACTGAAGAGAAAGTAAAAGTGAAATGTGACTGTCTGAAAGTCACCTCAGATAGACAGAAGTCCTATTCAAATTTTAAAAGGAAAGAGATAGAATTCAAAGTTGGTGATAAAGTGTTCCTGAAAGTATCACCTTGGAGGAAAGTCCTCAAATTTGGCCGGAAGGGCAAATTGAGTCCGTGTTTTATCGGACCTTATGAAGTTACCGAGAGTATAGGACCGGTAGCTTATCGGTTGGCCTTACAACCTGGGCTAGAAAAGATTCATGATGTCTTTCATGTATCCATGTTGCGTCGGTACCGTTCAGATCCTTCGCATGTCATAGTACCAACAGAGGTAGAGATACAACCGGACTTGACTTATGGTGAAGAGCCGGTTAAGATTTTGACGTGAGAGGTCAAACAGTTAAGGAACAAAAGCATAGCCCTTGTGAAAGTATTATGGCAAAGGCACGGAATAGAAGAGGCTACATGGGAGCCCGAGGAAATGATGAGAAACCAGTATCCCGACCTTTTCACCGGTAAGATTTTCGGGGACGAAAATCCTTAAGGGGGGAGAATTGTAACAGCCCGATTTAGGGGCTAGTCGGAACAGTGATCTCGGGATCACTAATCTGAGATTAAAGAAAGTTATTTTCATGATATTTTATAAATTAGTATATGATTGTATAAGTACATGGAAATTTTGGTACTTTAATTTTAGCGATTTCATGTTTAATCGCGAAAAAGGACTAAATCGCATAAAGTGCGAAAGTTCCATTCTATAAGCTAAAGGTACCAAATAGCCATAGATTGTTAATTAGAGGTCTTTAAAAGACAATTAGACCCCCAATATTTGCTTGGCCGGCCATAGACTACATAGGAGACAAAGATGGACAAATTTTGGTCAAAGTAGTTGATAGTTGGTGACTAGTTTGACTAGTTTAATATTAGAATAAAGAAAGAGAAAATATCATCTTTCTTTCCATCTTCCTCCATCGAAATTTGCAAGCATAATAGGGGTTTTGAAAGCTCAAATTTTTAGCAAGCTCTCCTCCATTCTAGTAAGTGATTTAGATGATTTTTCTTAATGATAATTGTACTTTTAGAACCCCTAGAACCTAAGCTTTCAAATGAGGGGACTAATGTACAATATGGTGAAAAGTTTAGAGTTTTTCCATGAGAGCTTTCATTGTTATTTGCTACATTTTTATGGAAGAAATTGAGTCTTGTTTGTTAGACGAACAACTTTTGTGAAAGGTGTTGTTTTGAAAACACCTATTTGAATCTTGTTGAAAAGGTTATAAAATTTGTAGTAACTATGTGAAATGTTGAGTTTTGATGATAGCTATAAGAGTATTAAATGTTCACCTAGTCTTGTTGAAGGTAGAAATATGACTAGAATTTATTTCCGAGCCTAGGGCCAAAATGGTCATTTTGCCAAAGTCTAGGGGCAAATTAGTAATTTTTCCAAAGCATGATTATTGAAATGCTTTTAGTAATGAGATGATTAAAATGAGCTAAATTGCTATTATAGAGCAAGAAGAACCGAAAATCTGCCTCGATCGTGGAAAGAACAAAGTCTCAGACTAAATCATCGAGCTAGCTCATTTTGAAATTGAGGTAAGTATGTATGTATAGATTCAACATTTATGTTAGCATAATTGAGAATGCTTGGTATCATATTGATGCATGATACTCTACTAAATTGATATTGAATAAAATGTCGAAGTCCTAGTGGACTATAACGAATATGAAAATGCTATCATCGAGATGAGAAATGAATAAGGTCCCGTATAAGACCATGTCCAGGACATGGCCTCGGCACTGAATTGAGATTTCCGTATAAGACCATATTTGGAATATGGCTTCGGTATTGAATCTGAGAATCGTGTAAGACCATATCCGGGATGTGGCGTCAATTTTAAATGTGAAATCCCGTATAAGACCATATCCGGGATATGGCATCGGCATTTAGAGGTAACTCCATGTAAGACAACCTCTGGGATGTGGTATTGGCCTCGTACTTATAATAATAACAATATTATGCGTCTTTGAGTATCCCTAGTCATTAATGGGATTATTAGATGAGTTTAGAAATGTAAATAAGATTAGCACTAAAGTCCTGTGAATGAGTGAATACAGGTACTGGTGAATGAGTCACAAAGAAACGATTACGATATGTGGCATGGTATGTGCTAAATAAGGGCAATTGTGAGTAAGTATGGCAAGAAGCCTATGACTTGTGTATGGTTAGTTAATGCCATGGACGGATTATTTTATGAGCTTATTGTTGCTATTTATATCCATGCAAACTTACTAAGCTTTATGCTTACTCCTTTCATTTCCCTTTTCCCTTATAGTTTTGCCAAGATAACTCGAGGAACGTAGACGTAAGAGTTCGGAAATCACACTATCGAAATCACTTTGGTATAACAATTTAGACTTAATTTGAGTATGGCATGTATAGGACTCGAGTATTTTGATAGGTCATAATTGTTGGCCAAAGTGTTGGCTTTGTAAAGTATTAAAGTCTTTTTGTAATGGTCTATTAAGTTAGGCCGATACTTGGCAAACTCTTATGCTTAATGAAAGTGATTTTCGTGAAGTGTATGCCCTTGTGTAAGGATGTTGAATTGAGTATTTAGATATGCCTTTGGGTTATGAATTATGTTGAATTTAATTGGTGTATGTATGTGTACAATATAGGGTGGCAAAAGGCTTGGTAGATAGCCATCTAATTGTCCACACGGGTAGACACACGGGCGTGTGTCTATGTTGTGTGTGACACACTGTCAGCCCTATGGGCGTGTGGATCGACCGTGTGTCCCCTTGCATGCTTGAATTTTAGGTCAGTATGCTCCACGGGCAGAGACACGGTCGTGTGTCTCAGCCATGTGGGAGGCACGGCCTAGAACATGGATGTGTGCCCTGGCCATGTGAAGTCTGCACCTTAAATGTGGAATTTAATTTGACACACGGGCTAAGGACACGGGCGTGTGCCTTGGCCATGTGACCTTAGTGAGATGATGATGTCATAGTCAGAATGCCAAGGTTTTGGCACACGGGCTAAGAAACGGGCGTGTCGAGGTCGTGTGAGGGACACGAGCCAGGGACACGAGCGTGTGTCTGGCCGTGTGAATTTAGTCAGGATCAACCACGAGTGGAAGAAACAGACATGTCTTAGGGGCACGCGGGCGTGTCCCTAGACTAACACGGGCGTGTGGCCCCTGTTTTGAAGAAAAGTTTCCAAGTTCACGAAAGCTCCCGGATAAGTTCCAAGACCTCTCAGAGGTATGTTTAGGGCCCCGTGGGCTGAGGATTGAGCAAGAGAAGGGTTTATGAAAAATTTATAGCTCGTTTTGAGATGTCAAGTGAGATTAGTTAGGTAATGCCTCAAACTCAGTCCCGACGTCGGGCACGGGTAAGGGGTGTTACAATCACGAACTCTTTGGGCCATAAATAATGTTGCCAAGTTTCCAGGGCTCGAATTAGTGCGTAGAATTCCTTATCATACGTTGGGTAATTCAAAGTAGCACCGTTGAGCTTTTCACTAAAATACGCAATGGGGCGTCCGTCTTGCATAAGTACCGCTCCAATCCCTAAACCTGATGCATCACATTATAACTCGAAAGTTTTGTCAAAATTTGGCAAAGCTAATAAAGGTGCATGGGTTAAACAATCTTTAATTTTCAAAAAAGCTTTTTCTTTTTCTTCTCCCCAAATGAAAGTAGAGTTTTTACAGATTACCCTTGTTAATGGTGCAACCAATGTGCTAAAGTTCGACACGAACCATCTATAGAAGCTGGCTAATCCCTGGAAACTCTGAACTTGGGAGATGCTCGTTGGTCGGGGCCAATCTTGGATCGCTTTGACCTTGTCTTGATCAACTTCAAGGCCTTCTGAACTGACGACAAAACCTAGGAAAACAATTTTTTTAGTACAAAATGCACACTTGTTCAAGTTAGACTTTAAATACTTCGAGAATAGACTTTAAATGCTTCACATGCTCGTCTAAGGTTTTGCTATAAACAAGAATGTCATCAAAATATACTACACAAAATCTACTAATAAACAAGTGCAAAACGTGATTCATGAGTCTCATGAAGGTGCTCGGGGCGTTCGTTAAGCCAAATATAAAGTCCTTGCTTGGTCTTGAAAGCGGTCTTCCACCCGTCGCCTTCACGCATGCGTATCTTGTGGTATCCACTTTTAAGGTCCATTTTCGAGAACAAACAAGCTCCACTCAACTCGTTGGCATATCGTCCAACCGCGGAATGGGATGTTGATATTTGATTGTAATCTTGTTGATGGCGCGGTAGTCCACGCACATCCTCCACGTTCCGTCTTTCTTGGGAACTAACAGAACTTGCACGGCACAAGGACTAAGGCTTTCATGCACATAGACTTTTTCAAGTAGTTCGTTTACTTGTCTTTGAAGTTTCTTCTGCTCCTCGAGATTACTCCGATAAGCAGAACGGTTTGGAATGGTGGCTCTCGGTACGAAATCTATTTGGTGTTCAATCCCGCGAATAGGTGGCAATCCGCCCGGGATTTCTTCTGGAAACACATCTTGAAATTCCTGCAACAAAGACAACACAGGAGAAGGTAGATTGTTATCGAATTTATTAGTGCCAAGCAGACTCTCTTTGTACAAAAGTACAAACAAAGGCTGCTTCAATAACATGGATTTTCGAACATCTCTCTATTTCACAAAGAAATTCTTTTTTTTCATCTTTTGTTTCTATCTCTCTTTCTTATTGTTTCACGTTTTCTTTTTTGTCACTCATTTTTTTGCCTTTCTTTTTTTCTTTTTCTTTTTCATTTTTCTTGTCTTTCTCATTTTCTCTCAATTTTTCAATAGAAGCTCTCATCTTTAACTGATCATGTAACATCCCAAAATTGGGCCTAGTAGAATTGGGCCCAATGGGCCTTGAACTTTGTAGTGTTTAAAATTTTTTAGAATAAGAGAACGGCTCTAAGGCAAGTTGGACCTATTAGGTGTGTGATTTTGGAAGGTTAGGGGGCTTCTATGAAGTCCCGGGATCAAACTTGAGCTTTAGGAAAATTTTGGTTTTAGGTGAAAAAAACCCTGGGAGTTAGTAGGTAGGCTTTAAGAATAAAATGTGGATAAAAATGTCACAAGTGGAGTGTGTGGTGTAGTGGCAAAGTGACGCCACTTAGGGAGCAAGGGGGTGACGCCACAAGGAAGGAAGGAGGTCCAAGGTTCAAGGCGTGGAACTTGCATTTCTTTTAGATTATTTTATTAAATGGATTTAGACCTTGGCCATAGACTTATCTTTAGTTGGGCATGTTTTAAGACACAAAAGGAGCTTGTGTTGTGGTGGCATGTAGCGTTTGGAGCCTAGGAGAGGGCAAGGGTTCGAATCTCATGTCAAGCAAGGGAGTATTTATTTTGCTAAGTTGGGGCGGCAAGAGTTTGAATTGGATTAAAACTCTACTGATGGAAGGATCCCACATTGAAAAGATAGCAAGAGGGGAGGTGAGAAGTTGGCTATATATAAGAGCTAGCTATGAGGAGAGTAAGGACACCTTGGTTGGTGTTTGGGCACAGGAGTGGTCAGAGTGCGGATTAGCACCAGATTCCTATCAGGTGTGTATTCTCTCTACTCTACTTGTAGAGTGGCAAATGCCGACTGCCAGTCACACGACGATAGTAGCCACAAGAGCGTACGAGCGCACGTGTGGGGGATTCGACGCGATAGTTGAGGCCATCGTTAGTATTCTTGTGGGTTGATGTTGTTTGGGCCACAATGGGCCGATAGGGGCCGAGTGGGCCCAATGGGCCTGTGGGACCATATGAGTAGATTGTATGATTATGTAGTATATATTAGACTTGACTAGCTGAATCTCATATCTGTGGCTAAATTTGTGCTAGTTGGCCCACACGAGCGTGTGGGCCCGAATGGGCCGAAATCGGGTTTCAGGCCCAATAGTCCGGTAACGACCAAAAATGGTAGCTGAGTCGCTCGGGGTGACATTAGGCCCTCGAAAAGGCCATTGCAGGTGCAAAATTACTAAAATACCCTCGATAGGTAAATTATGAAAATACCCTTGGTAGGTAAAATTACTGTTATACCCTTAGAGGTTGATTAGCTTGATTATGTTGTATTCTGTTTATTTGATTATGATGGTAATTCATTTTATACGTTATATTTGATATATGTTTTGCATACATGACATACTGCATACACGAATTATTATGTCATATTGCATGGGCTTTGGGATATGATTGAAAGGGGAAGTGTGATTCAGTGACTATCACAGTGGTTTGGTACCACAGTGGGTTGGCCCCACATATATTTATCAGTGACAATGTCACAGTGGTTTGGTACCACAGTGGTTTGGCACCACATATATATATTTATCAGTGATTTGTCACAGTGGTTTGGTACCACAGTGGGTTGGCCCCACATATATTTATCAGTGACCGTCACAGTGGTTTGGTACCACAGTGGGTTGGCCCCATATATACATTTATCAGTGACTCTGTCACAGTGGTTTGGTACCACAGTGGCTTGGTGCCACGGGTGTTTGGCTGATTCAGGTGATGTAGAGGATGGAAAACTAGGTTGGGCTGGGTTGCATTGCATACAATTGTTGATATGCCATGTTGTGAGGGCTAAGGCCCAATGTGTTCTGTGGGCTTAGGCCCAGATTGCATTCGTAAGGGGGAAATACACACTGAGTCTCTCGTGACTCACCCTCTGCGCTTTAGCTTTTGCGTGTAATCCCTAGCTTGAGGATTTGGAGCGGGGTGGATTCTATGGTGGCCATACGTCGTCACTTGTAAAAATTAAGTGTTATTTTCTTTTAAATTTCATTTTAATTCGGGACTATGTTCTGTAATAAGGCCACTGGGATTTTAATTTGGTTTTTGTTTTAATGCGGTTATTATCTATGATGAAATGACCAATACGGAGTTTTCCTAAAAACACAAATAAATGTTTTCCAAAATATTAATGAACGGTTCACAAACTACTGATAATCAAAACTCAAAATTTTTAAACGACCACGAATTTTTAAAACTACCTTTCCTTGTGACATACCAGATCCGGTCGTAACGTGTAGGCCGAGTTTGGGGTGTTACAATTATGGTATCAGAGCCTGGGTTTCAAAACTCAACTGTGGAATGGGTTCGACAATGTTTTCCAAAAATTGGTTTGAACTATGATTTAGAAAAATACATATTTTCTGGAAGTATGTCACTCGAGTCTTCGACACCAAATCCGTAAGTTCCCTTTTTACTATACTATATTTTGTGCTGAAATGACTGTATTTCTGATATTTATTCTGTGTGTTTGGTTTGGATGTGATGTTTTGATATAGTAATTGGTTGAGTATGAGATATTACTTGCTTCTGTGGTTAGATGTTGGTTGTGTGAAGAGGTTCCAAGATTAAGATAGAAAGAGAATTAGTGTTATTGGATTCAGAGTGCGCAGCGTGAGCATAGTAGAATTGGGCCTAGGAGAATTAGCGTTTGGAGCCTAGGAGAGGGCAAGGGTTCGAATCTCATGTCAAGCAAGGGAGTATTTATTTTGCTAAGTTGGGGCGGCAAGAGTTCGAGTTGGATTTAAACTCTACTGATGGAAGTATCCCACATCAGAAAGATAGTAAGAGGGGAGGTGAGAAGCTGGCTATATATAAGAGCTAGCTATGAGGAGAGTAAGGACACCTTGGTTGGCGTTTGGGCACAGGAGTGGTCGGAGCGCGGATTAGCACCAGATTCCTATCAGGTGTGTATTCTCTCTACTCTAGTTGTAGAGCGGAAAATGCCGAATACCGATCAGACGATGATAGTAGCCACACGAGCATGCGAGCGCACGTGTGGGGGCTTCGACGCGATAGTTGAGGCCATCGTTAGTATTCTTGTGAGTTGATGTTGTTTGGGCCACGATGGGCCGATAGGGGCCGAGTGGGCCCAATGGGCCCGTGGGCCCATATGAGTAGATTGTATGATTGTGTAGTATAAATTAGACTAGGCTAGGTGAATCTCATATCTGTGGCTAAATTTGTGCTAGTTGGGCCACACGAGCGTGTGGGCCCGAATGGGCTGAAATTGGGTTTCAGGCCCAATAGTCCGGTAACGACCGAAAATGGTAGCCGAGTCGCTCGGGGCGACAATAGGCCTTCAGAAAGGCCATTGCAGGTGCAAAATTACTGAAATACCCTCGATAGGTAAATTACGAAAATACCCTTGGTAGGTAAAATTACTGTTATACCCTTAGAGGTTGATTAGCTTGATTATGTTGTATTCTGTTTATCTGATTATGATGGTAATTCATGTTATACGTTATATTTGATATATGTTTTGCATACATGACATCTGCATACACGAATTATTATGTCATATTGCATGGCCTTTGGGATATGATTGAAAGGGAAGTGTGATTCATGGTATCACAGTGGTTTGGTACCACAATGGGTTGGCCCCACATATATTTATCGATGACTATGTCACGGTGGTTTTAGTACCACGATGGTTTGGCACCACATATATATATTTATCGGTGATTTGTCACGCATGGTTTGGTACCACAGTGGGTTGGTCCCACATATATTTATCGATGGCCAATCACGGTGGTTTGGTACCATAGTGGGTTGGCCCCCACATATACATTTATCGATGACTCTCACGGTGGTTTGGTACCACGGTGGCTTGGTGCCGCGGTGTGTTGGGTGATTCGGTGATGTAGAGGATGGAAAACTAGGTTGGGTGGGTTGCATTGCATACAATTATTGATATGCCATGTTGTGAGGGCTAAGGCCCAATGTGTTCTGTGGGCTTAGGCCCAAATTGAATTCGTAAGGGGAAATACACACTGAGTCTCGGTGACTCACCCCTCTACTTTAGCTTTTACAGGTAATCCCTAGCTTGAGGATTTGGAGCCGAGGTGGACTCTGTGGTGGCCATACGTCGTCACCTCAGTAAATTAAGTGTTATTTTCTTTTAAATTTCATTTTAATTCGGGACTATGTTCTGTAATAAGGCCACTGGGATTTTAATTTGGTTTTTGTTTTAATGCGGTTATTATCTATGATGAAATGATCAATACGGAGTTTTCCTAAAAACACAAATAACTGTTTTCCAAAATATTAATGAACGGTTCACAAACTACTGATAATCAAAACTCAAAATTTTTAAACGATTGCGAATTTTTAAAACTACCTTTCCTTGTGACATACCAGATCCGGTTGTAACGTGTAGGCCGGGTTTGGGGTGTTATAATTATGGTATCAGAGCCCGGGTTTTAAAACTCGGCTGTGGAATGGGTTCGACAACGTTTTCCAAAAATTGGTTTGAAATATGATTTAGAAAAATACATATTTTCTGGAAGTATGGCACCCGAGTCTCCGGCACCAAATCAAGTAAGTTCCCTTTTTACTATACTATATTTTGTCTTTGAAATGATTGTATTTGATATTTATTACATGTGTTTGGTTTGGATGTGATGTTTTGATATAGTAATTGGTTGAGTATGAGATATTGCTTGCTACGTGGTTAGATGTTGGTTGTGTGAAGAGGTTCCAAGATTAAGATAGAAAGAGAATTAGTGTTATTGGATTCAGTCTTGCAATGTGTGAGCATAGTGTTATAGGTTAGGATGTATGATCATTAGATAGTTGGAAATTTTGAGTACGAAATTTCTTTAAGGAGGGTAGATTTGTAACATCCCAAAATTGGGCCTAGTAGAATTGGGCCCAATGGGCCTTGCGCGTAGTAGCGTTTAAAATTTTTTAGAATAAGGGAACGGCTCTAAGGCAAGTTGGACCTATTAGGTGTGTGATTTTGGAAGGTTAGGGGGCTTCTATGAAGTCCTGGGATCAAACTTGAGCTTTACGAAAATTTTGGTTTTAGGTGAAAAAAACCCTGGGATTTAGTAGGTAGGCTTTAAGAATAAAATGTGGAGAAAAATGTCACAAGTGGAGTGTGTGGTATAGTGGCAAAGTGACGCCACTTAGGGAGCAAGGGGGTGACGCCACAAGGAAGGAAGTAGGTCCAAGGTTCAAGGCGAGAAACTTGCATTTCTTTTAGATTATTTTATTAAATGGATTTAGACCTTGGCCATAGACTTATCTTTAGTTGGGCATGTTTTAAGACACAAAAGGAGCTTGTGTTGTTGTGGCATGTAGCGTTTGGAGCCTAGGAGAGGGCAAGGGTTCGAATCTTATGTCAAGCAAGGGAGTATTTATTTTGCTAAGTTGGGGCGGCAAGAGTTTGAGTTGGATTTAAACTCTACTGATGGAAGGATCCCACATCGGAAAGATAGCAAGAGGGGAGGTGAGAAGCTAGATATATATAAGAGCTAGCTATGAGGAGAGTAAGGACACCTTGGTTGGCGTTTGGGCACAGGAGTAGTCGGAGCGAGGATTAGCACCAGATTCCTATCAGGTGTGTATTCTCTCTACTCTAGTTGTAGAACGAAAAATGCTGAATGCCGGTCACACGATGATAGTAGCCACACGAGCGTGCGAGCGCACGTGTGGGGGCTTCGACGCGATAGTTGAGGCCATCGTTAGTATTCTTGTGGGTTGATGTTGTTTGGCAACGATGGGCCGATAGGGGCTGAGTGGGCCCAATGGTGTGGGCCCATATGAGTAGATTGTATGATTGTGTAGTATATATTAGACTGGACTAGGTGAATCTCATATCTGTGGCTAAATTTGTGCTAGTCGGGCCACACGAGCGTGTGGGCCCGAATGGGCCGAAATTGGGTTTCAGGCCCAATAGTCCGGTAACGACTGAAAATGGTAGCCGAGTCGCTCGGGGCGACATTAGGCCTTCAGAAAGGCCATTACAGGTGCGAAATTACTGAAATACCCTCGATAGGTAAATTACGAAAATACCCTTGGTAGGTAAAATTATTGTTATACCCTTAGAGGTTGATTAGCTTGATTATGTTGTATTATGTTTATCTGATTATGATGGTAATTCATGTTATATGTTATATTTGATATATGTTTTGCATACATGACATACTGCATACACGAATTATTATGTCATATTGCATGGCCTTTGGGATATGATTGAAAGGGGAAGTGTGATTCAGTGACTGTCACAGTGGTTTGGTACCATAGTGGGTTGGCCCCACATATATTTATCAGTGACTATGTCACAGTGGTTTGGTACCACAGTGGTTTGGCACCACATATATATATTTATCAGTTAATTGTCACAGTTGTTTGGTACCACAGTGGGTTAGCGCCACATATACATTTATCAGTGACTCTGTCACAGTGGTTTGGTACCACAGTGGCTTGGTGCCACGGGTGTTTGGCTGATTCAGGTGATGTAGAGGATGGAAAACTAGGTTGGGCTGGGTTGCATTGCATACAATTGTTGATATGCCATGTTGTGAGGGCTAAGGCCCAATGTGTTCTGTGGGCTTAGGCCCAGATTGCATTCGTAAGGGGAAATACACACTGAGTCTCGGTGACTCACCCCTCTGCTTTAGCTTTTGTAGGTAATCCCTAGCTTGAGGATTTGGAGCCGAGGTGGACTCTGTGGTGGCCATACGTCGTCACTTCAGTAAATTAAGTGTTATTTTCTTTTAAATTTCATTTTAATTCGGGACTATGTTCTGTAATAAGGCCACTGGGATTTTAATTTGGTTTTTGTTTTAATGCGGTTATTATCTATGATGAAATGATCAATACGGAGTTTTCCTAAAAACACAAATAACTATTTTCCAAAATATTAATGAACGATTCATAAACTACTGATAATCAAAACACGAAATTTTTAAACGATCGCGAATTTTTAAAACTACCTTTCCTTGTGACATTCCAGATCCGGTCGTAACGTGTAGGCCAAGTTTGGGGTGTTACAGATCATCGTAAACTTGCTTCGGCGTAAGTGGGGCTAAAATCACCATTCGGCCCAAGTGTTTGAAGGTGTATCGGTTGGTGTAGCCGTCGTGAATAGCCCGCTTATCGAATTTCTAGGGTCGTCCTAGAAGAAGGTGCCCCGCATGCATCGGCACAACATCACACAAGACTTCGTCTTGATATTTTCCAATCGTAAAAGAAACCAGAACTTGCTTTGTCACCTTTAATTCTCCGCCGTCGTTAAGCCATTCTAGATTGTATGGATGGGGATGTTTGGTGGTAGCCAGTCCAATTTTCTCCACCATCATTGTACTAGCCACGTTAGTACAACTCCCTCCATCGATGATGATGCAGAAAATCTTTCCTTGCACTTGGCAGCGCGTATGGAAAATGTTCTCTCGTTGTTGCTCGTTTTTGACACCATGTAAACTTAGACTTCTCTTCATAACTAGGATGTCTCCATTTTTGACTTGTTCTATTTCCTCCTCGTCGTGAGATGTTTCATTGGCTTCATCCTTGTATTCATTCTCAAACTCAAATTCGCCATCTTCTCGAATGTACATCACATTTTAGTTTGGGCATTGGCTCGCGATGTGCCCCCGACCAAGGCATTTGAAGCACTTGATGTCTCGAGTCCTATTTGGGACGGCTTCTATCTTGCCTTTACCAGACTCGCCACTTGGCTTATTAGGTTTCGCGGTGCCACTCACCTCCTTGGCTCTATTCGGAAAATCTCGTTTGCTGGCCCTTTGCCCCCACTTTGTTGTTGAGGAAGTGTTAGGGAATGATCGAGGTGTACCTTTCCTTTTGAGTTGTTTCTCGACCTTTATGGCCATATAGACCATGTCAATAACCTTGACATAATGGTGCAGCTCCACGATATTGGCAATGTCGCGGTTAAGGCCGGCAAGGAATCATGCCATGGTAGCTTCTCGGTCTTCCTCCACATCGGCTCTAATCATGGCCACTTCCATCTCATTGTAATAATCTTCAACGCTTCGATGGCCTTAGGTCAAACTTTGTAGCTTTTGGTAAAGTTCGCGGTTATAGTAGGTTGGAAGGAATCACTTCCGCATGATCGCCTTTATTTCCACCCGCGTAGACATTGAACATTCACCGTTTTGTCGTCAACTCAAAGTTAATTGATCCCACCAAATGATGGCGTAATCAGAAAACTCGATGGCAGCAAGCTTCACCTTTTTACTTTCCGAATAGTTGTGACATTCAAAAACTAATTCCACCTTCTTCTCCCACTCGAGGTAGGCTTCAGGATCTAACTGCCCTTGAAAGCAGGTATAACCATTTTGATATTCTTCAAGTCGTCATCGACTCGCTCTCGATCTCTTAGACCTCGCGCCTGTTGGCCTATTCTCCATTCGCTTTGCCGGGAGGCTTGATCACTCTCCATATCACTTGGCTCATACAAATCATTGTCATGATGCCAAGGCCATTCTCGTTCCCTTCTCAGAACTGGGGGTGTTTGCTCACTGACTACGTTCTTTCATTTGATCCATACGCTCTTGGATGGAGTCAAATTAGGGCTGGAACCATCGGGAAATTTCTCTTATGATGGCTTGAACTTGCAAGTCGGGTACTCCACCTCCGGGGACATTCCTTCGTGGTTGTAGGCCTCCTCTACCACCGGCGGCATTAGATGTGCCTCCGCTCACTACGCGTCATTCCGGGCTTCTAGACATGTTGATTGAAATAAAAACCTCACCACAAACCTCACGAAGTCACTCACAAAGAAAAGTAGAATAACGAACACTCCCACTCGTGTTTCACTCAAATTCGGGTTTTTCTTTAGTGAATTCACTCGTGCGTTTTACCACTCGAAATTTCGTAGCAAACTCTTTTAGGCTTAACGATTCGCTTAGGGGTCGGCTTCAAAGGGGTACAAGGGTAAATGTCATTTTGGTGATGGGTAGGCTGAAAGACGAAATTATAGGGTTATTGAGTGTGGCGTGAAAAGGAAAATGATTGTAGAAGGAAAGCTTGCCGATCGGGAATACAGTATGTAACACTTTCAACACTTTTCTAATTAATTAATTTTTTTTAACTTCGAATTTTTTTAATTACAAATGTAAAATACAAATAATAGACTTTGAAACACGAAATATATAATTTTTTTCAAATTTTTGTTTTGAATTTTTTTCAAAAACTTACTCCGGGGATGCTCGAACGTCCGTACTCCTCAATTTTAACTAGCTCTGATACCAAATGATACAATCCCGAGTTGCGGAAGTATTTCGGGTCGTATTTGTGCCCGATCGTTGAATCGAAAAAGTATCATTGTATTTTAGAATTAATGAAGTTCGGCTGTATGTAGGCTAAAATGAGAGTTTGCAAGTTGGTTCAAGGGTTGTGTGTGTGTCGATGGGATGTAGGCTCGATTTGAAAAATGGAAGAGATAGGCAATAAAAATGTTTAGGATGGGTAAAAGGTCTTAAGGACAAGATCGAATCAATATTATGAAAATATTAACCCGGGACTTATACGTCGCTTAAGGTTGCTGGAGTTTGTTAAAGAACTTTGACCCACTATTTATAACGAGATAGGAACCGAAACTATATCGGGTGAACGCCACACTCGGTTAAGAGTGATAAGTTCGAACAAAACAAGGTTGACGCCACTAGAGAACTAGATAAGCCAACTCGAGTTTAAAATGAAATTTGAGAGTTGAATAACCTCACAAAGTAACAGCAATTCATTAAAGTTCCAAAAGTCCTTTACAAAAGAAAATGAACAACTATTTATAACCTAAGCATGGCTAGTCGAATGTGCAACTTAAGGACTAAGAATTCAACCATGAAAATGCTAGAAAATTCTAGAAGAAAAATCATTAATTTGCTGCTGCTAGGTTCAGCTGAATGAAGCTCCAAGGGTCAGCTTCTAGAATGAGCAAATGAACTTGGAAAGATGAATGCATGGGGAGGCCAATGGCCATGTCCAAATTTAGCTACTTGGGATGCCAATGGTCAGCTTAATGAGGAAGGAAACCAGCTGAATGTATTTGGAAAGCATTCGAGCTGAATGGGTATGTCTAGGTTCGGCCAAGGCTTTGAATGAGCTTAATCAATGTGCAACTTTTGCTGAAAAATTACCAGCATTAAAATGAGTCTTTGAACAACCAAATGATGTGAAAAGTCAGCTTTAAAAAATTCTTGAATGTGGACACTTTGGTCGAGTGGTCACTTTGGGAAGGGAAATGAGCTGCTAACTTTTTAATTTCAGCTTAAGAACTCCCTTAAGTGTCAGCCATGCACCTAACCATCCAAGGTAATGTACCTGCACCAATTAATTCACAAAAATTAAGCTCCCCTTTGGACATATTAAATTCGGTAGCAAGACACTTAAAGACCTACACATTAAATTTAATTCTAACAAGTAATTAAGTTGTCTTAGATTAGAACATAATAAAGGGCTGTAGGAACTAAGACAAATTAAATATGCAGTATATTAATATGAATTATTATGTAATAATTTAAACAAAGTAAATGACACCTAATTATTTAGACAACTAATTAAGCTTTAGTAATTTAAACTAAATAAAAAAATATGCATAATTAAAGTGTTCAATGAGCTAGCAGCCGAACTAGCTAGCTGAATAAAATTTGGTCTCAAATAAATTGTAAGTGTTCGGCACATCCTTGAACTCCTTCCTATCTTCATTCCAAGTTCGTTCCACCATAGTTGAAATAGCATCTTTAAATTGCTTGGCACGGGCACGCATAATCGGTCCACTAGGCAGCTTGATGGCATCTTGGTTGGCTTCCATTTGATTCGTAGGCAAGCTCATCTCAAGTTTGAAGCCTATCAAGGTGACGAATGAGAAAACACAAGTCATTCTTCATATGCATCAAAGTACTTGTCTATGGAGAGTCAATCACGAAGAGGTGATCGTGTTTCAAATGTAACTCCGTCCATTTCTACCCAACGAAAGTCTACTCTTTTTGAATATTTTGTAACATCCTTAAATAGGGGCTATTATGTTTGAACTGTTTGCATGTGTATGGCTTGGTTGTGATATTAATTGAGACGTTTTAAGGTCTAGGGATAAGCCAAGGTTAGGCTCGAACTATAGGAAAATTTTTATTTTTAAGTTTTGGTTAAGGGGAGCTGAAGGAGCTAGGGGGTTAAGAATATTTTGTGGTAAACTTTAGCACAAGAATTTCCTTGGTAAAGTGGAAAGGAGGCGCCACTTAGGGCCTTGAGCAGTGACGCCACAAGCAGGGGAAGGAGGCTCGTGTTCGAGCAATGGAGATCCCATTTTCTCGCTTATTATTTTGACGCCAAGGCGAGGAAGAGTTGTGCTCACTCAAACTCTGTCGGATAATCTGTTGAGCAAGTCAAACCGATTTGAACGGGTGGAGAAGAGAGAATTTAGGAGTTTGAATAATTCAAACTCATTTGAATGGTTGGCTATGAGGAGTTGGAAGAGGTTGCCGAAATTTGAACTCTAGTGTGAGGAGGAGTAATCGGTTGGAAGACTAGGGGAGGGAGTGCCGAAATTCCCTAGTGACATTTTCGGCTAGTGAATGCCTTGGAGCATTCAGTTGTGTGCTAAAGTCGAAACCCCCTTAGCCTTGTCGATTTCTCCCTTAATGCACCATGTTGAAGCAAAAGCCGAAAGCACTTTAGGCTCTTGCCGATTTTTTTCTTAGGCATTGAGTCGAATCCCCATTTGAACTCCTCTCTCATTTTCTTTGAAGCCGAAACATTTTTCTTTCCAAACCTCATTCCATTTTGCTCTCTAACTCTCATTTGGTGTGACCGAATCCTCTTCTTCCTCAAGTCACTCTTTACCATTGTTTCTCTCATCTTCTTCTCACCATCATTCAAACCGAATACTTCCCTTCCATTCTCTCATTTCATGTTGACCGAATCTCCTCTATTCTAACTTTCTTTTCTCTGCCGACTCACATGGGACAAAAGCCAAATTTCGGCATTTGTTGACATGATTCCTAACCATCTTTGGAATCGATTTCTTCTAGGATCTCTGGGATTTTGAAGCAGTGGATTGGGGTTATTTATTCTCTGTCAATCGGTCTCAGTGAGTCAGTGGTAAGGATGCATATCGATTCGATCTTCCTCTTATTTGTTTGAAAAGCCAAGGCTATTAGTGATCTTGTTTAGTCTTGGCGATTGTAGGGAAGGCGTGTTATCGAAAGTGCTTCGGATTTGATTTAAGCGCGAAAGGCGATAAGGTAAGGATTATGGTTGTGCGTTAACCCTTCGGGATTTGCTAGTTTAGCGGAATGGCCTTTGTTAATGATCTTGGTTTGGCCGAATGTAGGAAAAGGGGATCTAGTGCGTTAGATCGGGATCTTCGAGATCGATGTCGCGTTAGTAACCAGTGTGTAACTTACACACTTCATAATCGTTGTAAACTTGTTAATAACCTAACCTATGTTAAAAGTCGAAACTGTGTAGATTTTGATATGATACCTTATGGGTATGAGCAAGGATTTCGGGTAAGTCCGTTTTGTTGAGATTACGGCACATGATTTCTGATGATAATATCTATGTATGTTTGATATATGTCTAATGATTAAGCATGATGGCATGATTTGTATGTGCATTGCATTATTGTGGGTGATATGAGAGGAGGGGGAAGATTGATATTTGTGACTTTGGGTCACGGTGGTTTAGCACCACCGGTAGTTTGGTACCACGATTGATTTCGTGACTTTGGGTCACGGAGGTTTGGCACCTCATAGCGACTCGTCCCAGTGGTTTAGCACCACGATGGGTTGGCCCCACATTTGATAAAATGGGATTGTCGCCAGTGATTTGGTATCACAATGTGGGTTGGCCCCACATATGGATTATTCGTGACTTTGGGTCACTAGTGGTTTGGCACCACATTATTATTGATATCAGTGACTTTGGGTCACCAGTGGTTTGGCACCACCAGTGGTTTGGTACCACAAGGGGTAGAAAACGGAGTTGTGGATGGCTAGGTTTGGGTGCATGATGTGTTTGCTTGATTATGATTTGTGTAAGCATGTTGCAATAATCGGGAGGGGATTATGCACTCGAGTCTTGGTGACTCACCTTCTCCCTTATCTTTTCAGTGATTCGTAGATCGCGGATGAGGAGCCGGTGGACTCGAGGTGACCATGCGATAATTGCTTCGGTTTACATGGACATTTGATTTGGGTATTTTACTTTAAATTCTGGTTTTTATTTGGGTTTGTAACAAGGCCTTTAAATTATGTTTTGGATTATTTTATCTGCTTTGGATTTGGTTTTAAATATGACTAAGTAATTACTTGATTTGCTTTAATAACCTGATAATCAAAGTTTTCAAACTAAGCTACGCAACGAGTTTTATAAACTCTACCATCGGGTAATACAATTCACATGATTTCAAAGCAACTTAATATTTTCCACTATACATACATCGGTTTTCCCCAAACACAAGCAATCGAAGAGCTTTCACCAAAAATAAACCGGTAACCTATTTTCTTCGAATTGTTTTCACTCTGTGACATGCCAGATTCGGTCGTGGTGTGTTGACCGGGTTTGGGGTGTTACATATTTTATGTTAACTTCTTCTTGTAACGAAAGGAAACGAGAAAAAAAATTGAAAGAAGAAAAAAAGAAATCATAAAAAAAGAAATTGAAAGAAAAAGAGAGCTTGAAAGAAAAGAGAAAGAAAAATAAAAAGAATGTGAAAAAGAAAAGAAAATTGAAAAAGAGAAGAAGATTGAAGAAAGAAAAGAAAGAGTGCAAGAAACAAGTGTTGTTGAAAATGAAAGAGAATTGATGAGTGAAAGTGAGATTTCAACAATGAAGGAGATTACAGAAAAAGAAAGAAAGCCTGAAAAAGAGACGAGTGGAAAAGATGAAAGTGAACAAGAAAAAGCGAGGAATGTTTTTACTAACCAACCTGCGAGTTGTCTTCGTATTGTTTCTTCTTTCTAGGTTTCTAGAGATTCAAATGACAAGTTTCAACTTCATTACCTTACTGATGAGAGACGACTCCATTTGATAAAAAAAGGTAAGATTGAAAGTGAAATCAAACCACAAGCGCTTAAAGGTAAACAAGGTAAGGAGTTTTTAGCCATTGAATCATGGCAATCACATTTGAATGTTGTTGATAAAATTACTAATGAATTCGTTCTCAAAAGATCTCTTCACTTTAAATTGGTTAATTGTCATTCTCTGGTTGTTGTTAGTGATTTTGTTTTTAAAAGTGGTTTGCAGAGTCTTACTATTGATGATTATTGCGTTGACACGTTTGTTGATGTAGGAAGAATGAATTGGCACGGACAAAATTTGATTTTGTTTGGTAAGGAATTGACACCTAAAGCACCTAATCTGCTCGTTTGTGTTGATAATGTGAATTCCTTAATTTGTTGTGCAAAATCCCCATGTTTGAGCAAGTATGTTCGAATGCGATTTACGATGTATGATTGTTTGAATATGTACATACCCAAATTCTCTTTGTTTCACTTGTGTGAATTGTTGGTGATTAAGAAATTCGTGCTGCATTTTGGAATGAGCGAACAATCTCGTGTGTTCAAACCGGGAGTTTATCATTCTGGTTCGACATTGAGAGAGATCGAGCCTTACAAATTTTGTGAAGATAGGTGTGAGCACAATGTGTGTTTAATTGTTGTTTGGACTTTAAATAAGAAAATGAAACTTATACATCCTGATTACAACTTTGAATTGATTCTTGTTTCTTCTATGTGGTTGTACATGAAATTCTTTATTCATTATGGAAAGGTAAGACCGATTTCCATTTTTGATCCCGGTATTGTTTCATTTGTTCAATTTTTGAATGAGATTTCAAAAAATTCTTTTGAGCTTATAATTTCGAGTGTCACTAACCTATTTCATTCTTGTGTAGGTGACACTTTGGAATGGTTTCCTCCTAAAGAGGGAGGACATGAAAATAACATGTTTCCTTTTCGAACCATCTGTGGTTCTCAGGTTTTTGGAAACGAAACTGTCAGGTTCATGAGCAAAAGGGTTCGTGACCTTGAAAGATTTTTCTCGAGCAAATGGCCCGATTTGAGGACAAATCATCTTCAAGAGGGAGGGTATGATGCGATCCTGGCCGCATCATGTTGCGACACAACTCGATGCCATCGAGATTGGCCCAAACTCGAGGGGCCCAAGTGCAAAATGAAGTTTTTAATTTCAATTTGTTAATTTGGTTGCTGGAAAATAAGGACTTTGATTCATTTATTTTAGTTACTTTAGTTATTTTAGTTTGTGTCTTTAATTATGTCATAGTTTGAACATCATTAGTATGAGTCTTTAATTATGTCATAGTTTGAACATCATTAATATGTGTTCTGCATTTAATAAAGTCATGCATTATGTAACTCTCATGTTAGTTAAGTTTGCATCAGAAATTATGACATGCATTATGTAACTCCCATGTTAGTTAAAGTTTGCATCATTAAATTAAGTCATGCATTAAGTAACTCATTTTTTCATTTAGTTTACATCTTAAACCATGCATTTAAGCATCTTAGTTGTTAAATATGTTTGAGTTTGTTTATATGAAGTATGTTATATAATTTGGCTGTTACTTTTTACTACATAAATTAAAGTGTGTTTATTTTCATTTTAAATAAGGTGATTTGAGCTGCAAAATAAATTTCTATATGAGTGTTTATAGTGTGCTGATTCTTATGAGTGTCTTTTATGCTTAATTATCTACCTTGTAGGTGACTATTCATATGGCTAAATTACTTTTCAAGTTTGGACATTTTTCAAGCTTTCAAAGATCATTATGGGTGACTATTCATATGGCTAATTGGCTCTTCAAGTTTGGACGTTTTTCAAGCCTTCAAAGATCATCATGGTGGCTGTTCAAATGATCCAAGAGTGTCTCTTCAAACTGTTCAGTTTTAAAGCATTCAAAGCTAGTTAAGGAACCAATTAAAGAGATGAATGCTTAAGTCTTTTGACATTCGGTTTAAGGGAGATGAAGGGACACCAAATAGCACATTAAGGGTTCATTAAGTCAACAATAAAGTGAAAAGACATGCTTTTTCATCTACACCAGAATCAAGTGAAGAGACATGACTATTGGCTTCCCTACATGACTTAAAAAATGAAATTAAAGCTTGTTAAAAACATGAGTTAATTGCTAGAGGTGAAAGGTCGCAAATAGGCATTTGAATAGTCATAATAGTGCCTATAAATAGTTTGTAAGAAAATATTGTTTTGGTTAGACAACTTTTGATAAATTTATGAAGTATTTGAATCTTGTGAGAGTTCAAATCTCCTTGTTCTTTTTGGGACTGATCTGACTTATCAAGCATAGCTTGTGGCGTCTATCCTTTCCATTGTTTACCGAACTTATCACTTTTGAGTGTGGCGTTCGTATACCTTTGGTTCCTATCTTGTTAGATAGTGGGTTAAGGTTTATTTGCTGATTTCACTTTTCTTATCCATCTAAGTGCTTGTAAGTCTTGGGTCAACAATCTCTATATTGTTGGTTCAACCTTTGCCTTAGCTAAACCTATCCGTTCCTTTCCTAAACATTCTTTGAACCTTTGTTTGAACCTATCTTCTATCTATTTTCAGCCTTTTCTCGTAACGAATCAAACTTACTCAATATCTCGATCGAGCAACTAATACGACTCGAATCAACACCGAATCGAGTTTGTATCACCTAAGGGGTTCGATACTTTAATTACAAACTCTAAGACTCGACATGTAAACTCTTTTTAGACACCAAGTTCATACATATATACGAATGAGTCGATCCAGGATCAATCAATGCAATAACATTAGTGTTGTAAAGAGAAAAAGTACTAGTAATAACATCTAAGGACGACGCTTCTTTGCGAGCGCGAATAGCGTAGGCTCTAGCAGGTGCTCTGGCCTCGGATCTCACAGCTGAGTCCCTAGTCGTACCTTTACCACTGGATATATTTCCCGTATTCCTCGATGGTCTCCCTCTAGGTGTCGTATTGCTCGTTCTTGCATCCTGAGATTTTTCTTTTTCATTTAGCTCGGGACAATCTCTGATAAAATGATCTCGTGAACCACAACTGTAACAAGCTCTATTATTATTTTTCACCCAGCAATATCCAAAATGCCGTCTTCCACACTGTTGACACTCGGGTTTAACGTCTTTCATGTTGCCAACACTCGAGACAGAGGTAGCTTGAGCATTAGGATTCACATGTAGATTTCCACGATCAAATTTTATTTTACAGTTCTAACAGTTGGATCTAGTGCCCTCAGTGTAATATCTCCATTTTATATACCTGTATTTTTTGAACAAATTGGGTTAGTAAAATATTTGTAACATCCCTAACCCGGCCTAGACGTTACATCTGAATTCTTAAGGTCACATGGACCATCGTAGTGACCTAGTAAAACAACTGGATTCACAAGTTTAATTTTGAAATCATTTTCTTATTCTACGGAGAATACGTTTGAGTAATTTTCTTAGTTTAATAAAAATTGTTGGGCTTGAAGTCAAATTTGATTAGGGGTTATCTTTTAAAAACTCTTATGTCACTTGGAAAACTTAGTTGATCCTAAATATTATGAAAAAACAAAATATAAATGTTTGCTAATAAACCAATTTAAAATCTAGAGACTAATTTGTAAAGATTTTGTATTTTTGAAAACTTCATAAATTTTCTCGTTTAAAATATCTTTCCATAAATCAAGTTTCAATTACACAGTGAAAAAAGTATTTTTAACGAATTATATATTTTAAGACAAGTTTCAAACATAATCATAAGTTTGTTCAATTTTCAAACATTTTAGCATGTTATGTGAAATAAAACCAATGAAAAATAACCCATGCCACCGTCCAAATAAATTGTTACAGTCCCTAAATAAAAAGTTTACAAATTAAAGTAAAAATACTTGTTAAGTGAAAAGTCTGAGACGACCCTCTGTATATTGAGTCCAAATCCTAACCTCGTGGATCATCTGCAAAGACAATAAACAAAGGAGTGCGCTATAGAACTCAGTGTGTCTTAACACAAAAGTTTTTTAGTTGCAGTAGGATAAAATAGCAATTAGTCAAATAGTAACACAGTATAACAAATAATATAAATTATATCATGTATGCACATGCTCATGTTTAACATTGCAATTTTATTTTTAATTTTAGAAAAAAATCCTACCCATCATCCGCTACACACCACAGTAAGAGTTCCCTAGAACTCATCCATCCCTACACACCGTGTTGTGGACAGACCACCAATATTTGTAGATAAACTACCAGATATATGTGGATAAACCACTAGAATAGCAAATAAACTGCCATAAATATGTGGATAAACCACCAAAATTGCATATAAACTGCTAGAATCTTCCTCCTTATATATCATCCTGATCCCCATGTAATGCATTATGGTCTAATAGAATAAGAATCAATATAGTAGGCATGTTTCAACATGCAATCAGTTTTAGCAGAGACAGTGGGCATACTTTTCATCATGCGTTCAAAAAAATGATAACAATAAACATTTCTTAACATGTGATCAGAATATCGGTAACAATATTATGCCATAATATCACAAAATATATGAATATGAACAAAACATACAATAACAATATACACAATTCCAGTCAACACAAAAGCCATAGTCAAAGATACTTACATTCGGCCAACCCTAGCAAAGGGCTCAAATCTCATTCGGCTAACACCAAAAGCACTCATGCATTCAGTTAGTCACAATTAAGGCATAGATTCATACAGATACTACAAAACACACACATATAATACTTATGGACAAGACATATGCACATTACATTTGGTTTGAACCTACGCTGTTCATCCTAAATAACACTAGATCTAATCCGCAACACTCCTTCACTACAGATTTGACCAAATCTCCTCCTGATCTAAACTTTGAATGAACCAAACACACAAAACACACCAAATTTGATTCAGTTATGCTAGATCCAGGAAAAGATCTATAGATCCAATTACAAAATAGAAGAACACTTACCCCTTTTTTTGATTTACAGATTTGAAACAAAAACAGTTCTATGGATTAGATCTGGTCTAACACATCCAAAATTGTACCTTAAACAAAGAACCATACACATAATAGGATTGGTATTGTTAGATCTAGAAAGGAAAAGTGAGATCTTGTAACACCCCAAACCCAGCCTAGATGTTACGGTCAAATTTGGAGTGTCACATCGAAGTATTTTTTTAAATCAAGGTTTGTTGGGAGAAATCGTTCGAGTTAAAATCCATTTAGTTTTTATTTCTTGGGAAACAATTTTAAGTTATAAAAACCAACACTTAGCAAAATTATTACCATGTTTGTTACTGTTGGTTTAAATTCGCGGAAGCTACTCTATTTACGGGTATCTTGAAGTTGAAAATATGTGTTTGCCTTGTAAAACAGTTATTAGTTGTGAAAACTTGTTGGTATCTGTTTGGCAGTTCAAAATAAGAAATTAAAAATCACCAGAGGCCTTATTACAAAAATATCAACCCAATGCAAAATATTTAAACAACCACGTTTAATCAAACATCCTCAATTGTGTGGCCCCATCCGAGTCCCTCGCAGCCCCAAATTGCCTAAGACTGGGGATTACCTGTACAGTTAAAAGAAAAGGGTGAGTTACGAGAACTCAGTGTGTAATCCCCTATCACTCAATCGGTAATACATGCAGTAGCAGTCTAGGCCTGAGCCCTATTCAGTAATAGTGCAGTGTGGGCCTTAGCCCAATACAGTAACAGTATGGGCCTAAGCCCGATACTGTAACAGCCCGATTTAGGGCCTAGCCGGAATAGTGGTGCGAGACCACAAATATGAGTTAGTAAATTGATTTCTTCAGGTTTATGACATTTTTGCATGATAGTATTAAAGTTCCATGTAGAAATTTTGTGAAATTGACATGGAATGATCAAATAGGACTAAATTGCAAAAGTTGCAAAATATGAGTTTCCAGAAGCTTTTTGTATGAAATAGCTTTAGAATAATAATTAGAAGTCCTTAAATAGAAATTTTCCCAAATTATAATTCTTGGACAAAAATGGACATGAGTTAGTAAATTGTAAATTTTTAAAGAGAAGGGCATTTTGGTCATTTACCAATTAAATGATTAAAATAGGAAAAAGATGATAAAAATTTCATTCATCTTCTTCCTTGGTGCCGAAAATTTGAAGAACCCCATAGCTAGGGTTTGTTCATCTTTCAAGCTTGCTAGTAAGTTCATCTTAGCCTCGTTTTTAATATTCTTCGTATTTTTGAAGTTCTCGTATTATGAATTAACTATTTTTAGCTATAAAATGAGCTAAGATGCATGTTCAAAAATCTACCCAATAGTGACATGCTTGTAAAATGATATTTTATGGATGTTTATGAGAGTCTGATGTTAGATAAACATCTTTTCCTTAGTGAATTTCATGAAAAATGATAGTATGGACTAATTTGTAATAGTTATGAAATTGGTCATACCTATTAGAAATAGTGAGAATTGATGATTGTTATAGTAGAGAAAATGAATCATCTAAGCATGATGTTTAATAAAGTTAAATGAGAATCATTTTACAAGCCTAGGGGCAAAAGTGCAAATATGAGAAAGTTTAGGGGCAAAATAGTAATTTTGCCAAAGTATGAGTTAAGAGTCAATTTAGTAAATGTGAGTATTAAATGATCTAAATGTTATTATAGATCAAGAAAAATGAAGCCCGGATCGAAATCGAGGCAAGAACAAAGTCGAGGACTGTAACACCCCAAACCCGGCCTAAACGTTACGACCGAATCTGGCATGTCACATGAAAGGAATGTCTAAAAACTGTGCATTCGTTAAAAATCTCATATTCTTTATAGTTGTGGTGAGAAATCCAGATTAAGTAATTTTGAATAAGAAATGGTTTATTATCATTTTAGGAAAATCCCATATTGATCATTTAATAACAAGCAATAAACAAATTGAAAAATCAAACCAAATAAAATACCCAAGGCCTTATTACATAACAAAAACTCAAATAAAAATAAGTCCAAATAAAAGAAATGAATTTACGAGTAAACATATGTATAGCCTCCACGAGTCCACCTCAGCTCCCAAATCCGCGATCTAATGATTACCTGCAAAATTTAACTAAGGGGTGAGTCATCGAGACTCAGTGTGTAAATCCCCATCCAACAGGCCCTTACACAATTTCATATGAAAATATGCATATCATGCACCCAAACCTAGCCATCCAATGCTCCTTTCTCTACCCCGTGTGGTACCAAACCACTGGTGGTGCCAAACCACTGGTGACCCAAAGTCACGATATCCATAATTGTGGTGCCAAACCACTGGTGACCCAAAGTCACGAATATTCCAATGATGGGGCCAACCCATCGTGTGATACCAAATCACTGGCGTCAATCCCGTATTATCATCTGTGGGGCCAACCCACTGTGGTGCTAAGCCACCGGGGCGAGGCGCTATGAGGTGCCAAACCTCACGGTGTCCCAAAGACACGAATGTGATACCAAATCACCGGTGACCGAAGTCACGAATCCAATGATGGGGCCAACCCATCGTGTGATACCAAATCACCGGCGTCAATCCCAGATATCATCACGCGTGGGCCAACCCATCGTGGTACGGCCACCGGGGCGAGGCGCTATGAGGTGCCAAACCTCTGGTGTCCCAAAGACACGAATGTGATACCAAATCACCGTGACCGAAGTCACGAATCCAATGATGGGGCCAACCCATCGTGTGATACCAAATCACCGGCGTCAATCCCGTATAATCAATCAGGGGCCAACCCACTGTGGTGCTAAGCCACCGGGGCGAGGCGAGGTGCCAAACCTCCGGTGACCCAAAGTCACAATAATCAATCTGTGGTACCAAACCACCGGTGGTGGTGCCAAACCACCGTGTGTCCCAAAGACACGGATATCAATCTTCCCCCTCCTCTCATCATACCCATGCAATATGACATAATAATTCGTGTATGCAGTATGTCATGTATGCTAGACATATATCAAATATAAGTATAACATGAATTACCATCATAATCAGATAGACATAAAACAACATAATCACCCTAATCGACCTCTAAGGGTATAACCGTAATTTTACCTACCAAGGGCATTTTCGTAATTTACCCACCAAGGGCATTTTCGTAATTTACCCACCAAGGGCATTTTCGTAATTTACCCACCAAGGGTATATCGGTAATTTACCTACCAAGGGCATTTTCGTAATTTACCCACCAAGGGCATTTTCGTAATTTACACATCAGTGGTATTTTAGTAATTTACCCACTAAGGGTATTTCAGTAATTTCGCACCTACAATGGCCTTACCCAAAGGCCCAAATGTCACCCCGAGCGACTCAGCTACCATTTCCGGTCGTACCGGACGATTAGGCCTAAAACTCGATTCTGGCCCATTCGGGCCCACACGCTCGTGTGGCCCACCTAGCACAAATCTAGCCATGTATATAAGTTCCACCTAGTCTAGTTCACTATATACTACACAATCGCACAATTTACTCATAAGGGCCCACGGGCCCATTGGGCCCACCGGCCCATCGCGCCCAAGCAGCGACCCAACCCACAAGAATACTCACGATGGCCTCAACTATCGCGTCAAAGCCCCACACGTGCGCTCGCGCGCTCGTGTAACTACTATTGCCGTGACCGGCACTTCGGCATTTGCCGCTCTACAACTAGAGTAGAGAGAGTTACACACCTGATAGGACTCTGGTGTTAATCCGCGCTCCGACCACTCCTGTGCCCAAACGCCTTCCAAGGTGTGTCAACCCTCCTCCTGGAATGCTCTTTATATAGCTAGCTCTTCACCTTCCTTCTTTGTATCTTTCCGATGTGGGATCCCTTCGTTAGTAGAGTTTAAATTCAACTGAAACTCTTCCCGTCTAGACCGCAAAATAAATACTCCCTTGCTTCTCATGAGATTCGAACCCAGGCTCCCTTGCAACATAATCCACGCTGCTAGCCACTTGGCCACAAGCTCCTCTTGTGTCTTAAACCATGCGCAACTAAATATAAATCTATAGCCAAATTACGAGGTCCAAGTAAAAAGAAACCAAAATGCAAAAGCCAAGACTTGAACCTTGGACCTCCTTCCTTCCTTGTGGCGTCACCCCCTTGTCTCTTAAGTGGCGTCACTTTGCCACTACACCACACACTCCACTTGTGTCATTTTTCCCCACATTTTATTCTTAAGGCCTACCTGCCAACTTCCAGGGTTTTTTTTCACCTAAAACCAAAATTTCCCCAAAGCTAATATTTGATCCCGGGACTTCATAGAAGCCCTCTAACCTTCCAAAATAACTTACCTAATAAGTCTAACTTGCATTAATGCCGTTCTCAAAAATTTGAAAATCAAGGCCCATTGGGCCCAATCCTACTAGGCCCAATTTCGGGATGTTACAAATCTACTCTCCTTAAAGAAATTTCGTCCTCGAAATTTCCAACTCTGACAGAACATTCGTACCACCTAACCTACAACGTCGTGCTCACGCTCTGCGCACTCACGATTCAATAACCCTAATGTACTTTTAACTAGAATTTAGAAATCCTACACATACTAAAAAATAAAAAACTAACCATTAAAGCGCATAAATATTTCAGCATAATCAACTCTATATCCGAACATCACATCCAACCCAAACACACAGAATAGATATTCAAAATACAAAGATATAACAAAGCAAAGTATCGAAACTTACGGTGCATGGATTGGTGCCGGAGACTCGGGTGCCATATTTAAAAAAAAAAACAGATATATATTTTTCTAAACCATTTTCCAAACCATCTTTTGAAAACATTTTTGAACCCAAACCCACAGTAGAGTTTTTGAACCTAGGCTCACGATACCACAATTGTAACACCCCAAACCCGCCTAAACGTTACGGCCAAGAATAATCTGCATGTCACATGAAAGGAATGTCTAAAAAGCTCGTGCATTCGTTAAAAATCTCATATTCTTTATAGTTGTGGTGAGAAATCCAGTTAAGTAATTTTGAATAAGAAATGGTTTATTATCATTTTAGGAAAATCCCATATTGATCATTTAATAACAAGCAATAAACAAATTGAAAAATTGAAACCAAATAAAATACCCAAGGCCTTATTACATAACAAAAACTCAAATAAAAATAAGTCCAAATAAAAGAAATGAATTTACGAGTAAACATATGTATAGCCTCCACGAGTCCACCTCGGCTCCCAAATCCAGCGATCTAATGATTACCTGCAAAATTTAACTAAGGGGTGAGTCATCGAGACTCGGTGTGTAAATCCCCATCCAATGTGCCCCTTACACAATTTCATATGAAAATATGCATATCATGCACCCAAACCTAGCCATCCAATGCTCCTTTCTCTACCCCGTGTGGTACCAAACCACCGGTGGTGCCAAACCACCGGTGACCCAAAGTCACGATATCCATAATTGTGGTGCCAAACCACTTTGGTGACCCAAAGTCACGAATAATCCAATGATGGGGCCAACCCATCGTGTGTGATACCAAATCACCGGGCGTCAATCCCAGTATTATCATCCGTGGGGCCAACCCACTTGTGGTGCTAAGCCACCGGGGCGAGACGCTATGAGGTGCCAAACCTCTCGTGTCCCAAAGACACGAATGTGATACCAAATCACCGGTGACCGAAGTCACGAATCCAATGATGGGGCCAACCCATCGTGTGATACCAAATCACCGGCGTCAATCCCAGATATTATCATCGTGGGGCCAACCCAGCTTTGTGATGCGCAAGCCACCGGGGCGAGGCGCTATGAGGTGCCAAACCTCACGGTGTCCCAAAGACACGAATGTGATACCAAATCACCGGTGACCAAAGTCACGAATCCAATGATGGGGCCAACCCATCGTGTGTGATACCAAATCACGGCGTCAATCCCGTATAATCAATCGTGGGGCCAACCCAGCCGGTGCTAAGCCACCGGACGAGGCGCCGAGGTGCCAAACCTCTGGTGACCCAAAGTCACAATAATCAATCTGTGGTACCAAACCACCGGTGGTGCCAAACCACCGGTGTCCCAAAGACACGGATATCAATCTTCCCCCTCCTCTCATCATACCCATGCAATATGACATAATAATTCGTGTATGCAGATGTCATGTATGCTAGACATATATCAAATATAAGTATAACATGAATTACCATCATAATCGATAGACATAAAACAACATAATCACCCTAATCGACCTCTAAGGGTATAACAGTAATTTTACCTACCAAGGGCATTTTCGTAATTTACCCACCAAGGGCATTTTCAGTAATTTACCCACCAAGGGCATTTTCGTAATTTACCCACCAAGGGTATATCGGTAATTTACCTACCAAGGGCATTTTCGTAATTTACCCACCAAGGGCATTTTCGTAATTTACACATCAGTGGTATTTTAGTAATTTACCCACTAAGGGTATTTCATAATTCGCACCTACAATGGCCTTACCCAAAGGCCCAAATGTCACCCCGAGCGACTCAACTACCATTTCGATCAGTCTGGGACGATTGGGCCTAAAACTCGATTCCGGCCCATTCGGGCCCACACGCTCGTGTGGCCCACCTAGCACAAATCTAGCCATGTATATAAGTTCCACCTAGTCTAGTTCACTATATACTACACAATCGCACAATTTACTCATAAGGGCCCACGGGCCCATTGGGCCCACCGGCCCATCGCGCCCAAGCAAGCGACCCCAACCCACAAGAATACTCTTCGATGGCCTCAACTATCGCGTCAAAGCCCCACACGTGCGCTCGCTGCACGCTCGTGTAACTACTATTGCCGTGGCCAAAGCACTTCGGCATTTGCCGCTCTACAACTAGAGTAGAGAGAGTTACACACCGATAGGACTCGGTGTTAATCCGCGCTCCGACCACTCCTCGTGTGCCCAAACGCCTTCCAAGGTGTGTCAACCCTCCTCTGGAATGCTCTTTATATAGCTAGCTCTTCACCTTCCTTCTTTGTATCTTTCCGATGTGGGATCCTTCGTTAGTAGAGTTTAAATTCAACTGAAACTCTTCCCGTCCAGACCGCAAAATAAATACTCCCTTGCTTCTCATGAGATTCGAACCCAGGCTCCCTTGCAACATAATCCACGCTGCTAGCCACTTGGCCACAAGCTCCTCTTGTGTCTTAAACCATGCGCAACTAAATATAAATCTATAGCCAAATTACGAGGTCCAAGTAAAAAAAACCAAAATGCAAAAGCCAAGACTTGAACCTTGGACCTCCTTCCTTCCTTGTGGCGTCACCCCCTTGTCTCTTAAGTGGCGTCACTTTGCCACTACACCACACACTCCACTTGTGTCATTTTTCCCCACATTTTATTCTTAAGGCCTACCTGCCAACTTCCAGGGTTTTTTTTTTCACCTAAAACCAAAATTTCCCCAAAGCTAATATTTGATCCCGGGACTTCATAGAAGCCCTCTAACCTTCCAAAATAACTTACCTAATAAGTCTAACTTGCATTAATGCCGTTCTCAAAAAATTTAAAATCAAGGCCCATTGGGCCCAATCCTACTAGGCCCAATTTCGGGATGTTACAAGGACTAAATTGCATATCTACACACATTTTGTATATTGAGGTAAGTTTTTATGTTTTCTAAGCTTTATGATTAATATCATTGAATTGCTTAGTATAATGTAGAATATATTTTAATTCCATGAGATTGTTTAATGCTATGTTAAACAAAGAAATCAATGAGATCAAGCATGAGAAAGTCCCGATTGAAGTTGAATTACTTAGGATACTCGATCTATCACATGAAATGAGAAAGTCCGTATAAGACCAAGCCAAGGCATGGCATCGGCAATCAAGCAAGTTATCATGTAAGACCAAGACAAGTCTTGGCATTGAAGAGTTATTATGAGATGAAGACCCATATAAGCCCAAGCCAAGCCATGGCATTGGTGAGTCTCCAAGCAAAGTTATCATGTAAGTCTAAGACAAGTCTTGGCATTGAAAATCTATAAAGAGATAGAGATCCCATGTAAGTCCAAGCCAAGGCATGGAATTGGTGAGTAACAAAAAAGATTTCATGTAAGTCTAAGCCAAGGCTCGGCATTGACAAGTAAAGATACCAAGTAAGACCATGTCGAGACATGGCAATGGTAAGTTTCCAAGGAAACTCATAAGGAAGACTTCGTGTAAGCCCATGTCAAGACATGGCATCAATACCAAGTAAGAGATCCCATGTAAGACTATATCAAGGATATAGCATTGGCATCAAGACACATGTTTTTTGAGATTTATTATCCTCTGTTATTCATAGTAATTCATCGGGCAAAAGAGTAAAGATTAAATGAGAAAGTAAGAAAGTTAAGTAAGTAAAGTTATGATTATCAAGTTATGCTAGTCAGAGTTAATTAAGAGTATTATTCATGATATGAATGATGAAATTGAGATTATGCTTATCATAGTAAAGTATACTGATCTATGTGATCAAGTGATACAGGTATCTTGTTACCATACGAGCATGAGAATAGTAAGTACCATGAGATATGTAAGAATCAGTAAGAGTAAGTAAGCTTAAATACTTGAGATTTTATAATGCCATTGTTTATGATGAATGGTTAATGTTAAGCAAATATATTGCTATGAGAATTACATGCAAACTTACTAAGCTAAATGCTTACGTCCTTTATTCTTTCTTTCCATGTAGTCCCGCCAAGCTAATCTCGTGGATCATCGTCACCGGAGCTCGAAGCACACTATCAATCGTTATTTTGGTATAGCCAAGTTGTTTTTATTAAGTATGGCATGTATAGGAAACATTTCATTTTGAGTTATGTTTTAAAACTAGCCAAAGTATTGGCTCTCAAGCTTAGTATTCTTTTTGTATATGGCCAAAGAGATGAGTCATGAATGATTAAGTATGTATGTTTTAATCTATCAATGAAGTATGCATCCTTGTTCATGTTAGATGTAATACTTGAGTTGCTGAATTGAGCATGAGTTTGGTCTTGATTTCAGGGTGGCAATTGGCTTGGTAAATAGCCTCTAAGTGCCCACATGGATGGACACACGGGCGTGTGTCTAGGCCGTGTGCACCCTGCACCTTTGTATCTTAAGTCAGAATAGACCACGGGCTAATCCCACGACCGTTTGTTTAGACCGTGTGTGTTACACGGTTAGAACATGGGCATGTGCCCCGGCCGTGTGAACAAGTCAGTATATCAAGGTATAGCACACGGTTTCAGTCCACGGGCGTGTCAAGACCGTGTGAGATTTGTAACAGACTGAATTTGACCCTAATCGAAACGGTGGTTTTAGGACCACGAATCCGAGTCCGAAAAATTTTTAAATATTATTTTTGGTGCAAATTATATGTGATTTATGACGTGTGAAAGTTTCGTATAAAAATTTTATCGTTTGAGTGTTTAATTTAACAAAAGGGACTAAATCGCGTATAGTGTAAAAGTTGCATACTATAGTGGAAAGTGCTTAAATGATGATGGCTTTCTAATATGGAGTATTAAAAGGGTAATTAACCCATTTTATGAGTTAGTGGGCGGCAAAGGTCAAGTGTGACCTTAAATTATAAGTTGTTTTTATTATTAATTAAAGGTTAAAATGGTAAATCATTAAAAATGATATTATATGTTAAATTATATGAAATTAAAAGCCATTTTATTTGTTCTTCATCTTTCATTTTCCGTATGTTAGCTAAGAAAATAAGGGTTTAAAGACTTTGAAGTGTTCGGCCATCATCTAGCTCAATTTAAGGTGTGTTTTACTTCGGTTTTCGATAATTTTTACGTTTTTGAGATCGTTATTTCGAATATTAGTTGACCCATGGTAGAATTTTTAAATTTGAGCATGCTTGATGTTCGGCCATTTACATGTTCTTGTGGTTTTTTATGTTTGATGATTTTATATTAAAGATATGTTAAAGATTAGCATGTTTTGTATTGGAAAATTTAGTGAATTTGAGTATTTTGGGCTAAATTGCAAAAATGAATTTTTGAGGGGGCTAAAATGCAAAATAAATGAAAGAAATGGACTAATATGGTCCCTATGAATATTCGGCCCTAAGGTGTTATAGTGATATTTTGTGTATTTTGTGTTTTGTGCAAATAGGAATAAATTGTAAAATGTGAAATATTAGGGGTAAAATGGTAAATTGCCCATTTATGTGTTTTGGGACTAAATTGAGATGAAATGTGCTTGAATGAGCTAAATTTTAATGTGTTTAGATCAAGAAAAAGAAAAACGGTTTGGATCGGGAAAGGTAAAGGTTATCGAATAACCTGGTCTCGTTGTCCGTCGATAGTCGAGGTAAGTTCTTAAGCAAATATACTTCAAAGAATTATTTATGAGCGTAGTAAATGAATGAATTTAGTAATTTTAAGCATAAATGTATGAGTTAGCCGAATGTAAGGGTATTATATTGGATTGAATATATTTTGTTTAATGTGATATGAATAAGTATATTCGATTTGATATGTGAATGTAATATGAAGTATATGATTTGTTTGTGATGATAGCATTAAGAAATGTGTATTGAAGGATTAATTATGTTGATATTCGGGCTTCGAGCCTAGCGGGCCTTGTGCTTGGTGATTTATTTCGGGCTTGAGCCTAGCGGGCCCAGTGTGCGGTGAAATATTTCGGGCTTATTGCCTAGCAGGCTAAATATCGGTGTTTAAACTTCCGACCTTGAGTCTAGCAGGCCTAGTGCCGGTTTGTGCGATTCGAGCAAAAGCCTAGCAGGTTCTATACCGGTGAGTTTCAATTTTGAATTTCAGTTATATAGTATTAAAGTCATGAAACAAATCTAGAAAGCTTAAGTTTTGAAAATGGCTTTGTTAATTCGACTACAAGGTATGTACTATCATACTTTAGTGTTATAAATATATATATAAATATGCTATGATAGTGAGCAAATAAAATGATGAAAGAAAAGTGTTATATACTTGGTGGTGAATTTTGTGTATGAAATATGCTATGTGGTTATTTGAAATTCGAAACATGAGTGTGATTAAAAATGCTCATGTAGGTATATTGTTATACTTAGCTATGTGATTATTATGTATAATCGGCAATTGATGTATTTGTTAAGGAAATTGGAAGTCATCAAGTTAAGTAAAGTAGTAATACTTTGTTATGTTGAGTTATAAGTAAGACATGTAAATGTAATGTCATGAATTGATTTTATTTCATGTTTAAACGGTTGAACGATATAATATAATGCTTAAGACTTACTAAGCTAGTAGCTTATTTCGTGTGTGTTCATTGTTTCGTATTATAGATTCCAGTCAAGCTACGGGCTCAAAGGATCGTTGGAGGAGTCAACCACACTATCACCCCTTTTTTGGTATTTTAAAGTTAGTTTTTGAATCAAAGACATGTATAGGCTAACTAAATGTTTGAATGATGTTTTGTTTGTATATAATAGCCATGCGAAAATGGCTTGATCATTTGTTTTAAATTCAGTCTTAATTGTTCTTGACTATATGATGAATGTGTTTGGTTTCAATGATTTGGCTATGGTCTTTTCTTTTATGCAAGTTTTGTATTATGAGTTATTGATGGTTGATGGATGGTAATGCTAGCATTGTATTAAATTAGTCAAGAGTTTAGCATTTAGGTTAACCTTTGTAAGTACTAGATCATGATTTGAAATGGTTGGTTTAGGCAAATTTTAAAGTAGGAAAATGGGTATAAGTTATTCATGTTTCGGTTATGTTAATGAACATTTGTTTGGTTTTCAAAGTGCATATGTTTAGATGGTTTGTTAATAGACATGGTTGAATGTGCATATTGTATTATCATCAAGGGTAGATTCGATTATGTTATAGTGTTCAAAATGTTATATATGTGATCAGATAGCCAATAAAATGCTATGAGTTGATATGTGTTAATATGCATTCGTGAGTAAGGCATGAAGTAATATGCTAAAATTTGACTATAGTAATTGATGTCTTTATACTTATTATATATAAAGTGAATAGTAAATGCTTAAATGTGTACCAAATATTTGAATGTTCAGATTCGGTAGTTAAATAGTTTGAATTGTAGATATATGAAATATGTTTAAGCTGGTCCTCGTATATGAGACTGAATTGTCAAAGGGTTTTTGATTAAAAATTTTAAGTATTATTTGTAATGAATAACTGTGATGATCTGAATTTGGGGTCAGTAATACCTCATAACCCTAATCTGGCAATGGATACGGGTTAGGGGTGTTACAAGATTAGTCAGTGTCGACCACGGTTGGGAGACATGGGCGTGTCTTAGGGGTACACGGGCGTGCCCCAAGCCACATGGGCGTGTGACCCTTGTTTCGAAGAAAAGTTCTTGATTGTATTTCGAAAGTTCCCGGATATGTGTTTAAGGCCTCATAGGCCCATGATATGTACGTTTTGACTAAGAAAGAAGAGTTTCTATTTCGGAACAAAATTTTACAGCCCATAAGTACAGGTTTAAGTGAGTTCAAGCATGGTAATGTCTCGTATCCAGTCTTAGCCTTGGACTCGGGTATGGGGTGTTACATTTAGTGGTATTAGAGCTACGGTTTAGTCAGTTCTAGGACTAACATAGCACGAGCACGAGTCTAGCTATACATGCCATACGTAAGAATGTTTTTATAATGATAGTGTGACGACTCCTGACGACTTAAATTATGTTTATACTTTTAGTAAATGGATCCCGATAGAGCTGTGGCGGATGACGTAGAAAGTAAGGCGCCAGCTCTCGCTGAAGGGACAGTTCTGAACGAGAATGAGAATAGACCCACTATGGTGAGTCAACAAGGAGGAGAAGAGGCTAGAGAAGCCTTCCTCCATATGATGAATACATGGTATACAGAGTTCGTTCGTACGAACCCGAATGCGCAACCCCCTCCACCCCTACCTATTCCTCAACCTATCCCAGTAGCCCCTCAAGTAGTAGAGGTGTTAAGAGGAGAGAAGCCTCCAGTTGATAGAATCAAGAAACATGGGGCAGAAGAATTCAGGGCTACAAAAGATGATGATCCGAAAAAAGTTGAATTCTGGTTAGAAAATACCATCAGGGTATTTAATGAGTTGTCATGCACATCTGAGGAATGCGTGAAGTGTGTAGTCTCTCTTTTAAGAGATTCTGCCTATCAATGGTGGAGCACATTGGTGTCTGTGGTACCGAGGGAAAAGGTCACATAGGAATTCTTCCAAGAAGAGTTCAAGAAAAAGTATATAAGTCAAAGGTTCGTGGACCAGAAAAGAAAGGAATTTCTAGAGTTAAAGCAAGGCAAGATGTCTGTGACTGATTATGAGTGTGAGTTTGTACCGCTCAGCAAATACGCTCAAGAATGCGTGTCCACCGAGGCCATCGTGAGTAAGAGATTTGAAGATGGGCTAAATGAGGACATCAAATTGTTTGCTGCTGTCCTAGAACTGAAGGAATTCGTTGTGCTAGTAGAGAGGGCTTGTAAAGCCGAAGAACTAGTAAAGGAGAAGAGAAAGTCTGAAATAGAGTCTCGTGACTCTAAAAAGAGACAGTGGAATAAGTCATTCCAATCCACATCTAAGAAGTCAAGATATTTCTCCACCCGATCGGCTACTTCCACTGGGTTTTCAAGGAAGGACAAGAGTAAGCAGTATTTGGGAAGTAAGGCACAGACAACCTCAGTTGCTAGTGTGAGGAACATCCGATCGGATAGACCCAAATGCTCACAGTGTGGTAGACGTCATTTTAGAGAATGTCGAGCACGTGAAAGTGCATGTTTCAGATGTGGTTCCCATGTTGCGACGCTACCGATCAGATCCTTCAAATATAATTACCCCGTCAGAGATAGAGATTCATCCCGACATGACTTATGGTGAAGAACCAGTTAAGATTTTAGCTCGGGAAGTCAAGCAGCTAAGAAATAAAAGTATTGCCCTGGTAAAAGTATTGTGGCAAAGACATGGAATATAAAAGCTACGTGGGAACCAGAAAAGAGCATGAGAAACCAGTATCCAAACCTGTTTGCTGGTAAGATTTTCGAGGACGAAAATTCCTAAGAGGGGGAGAATTGTAACTGCCCGATTTCGGGCCTAGTTAGAATAGTGGTGTGAGACCACAAATCTGAGTTAGTAAATTGAGTTCTTAAGGTTTATGACATGTTTGCATGATAGTATTAAAGTTCCATGTAGAAATTTTGTGAAATTGACATGGAATGATCAAATAGGACTAAATTGCAAAAGTTGCAAAATATGAGTTTCTAGAAGCTTTTTGTATGAAATAGCTTTAGAATATTACTTAGAAGTCCTTAAATAACAATTTGCCCAAATTATAATTCTTGGACAAAAATGGACACGAGTTAGTAAATTGTAAATTTTTAAAGAGAAGGGCATTTTAGTCATTTACCAATTAAATGATTAGAATAGGAAAAAGATGATAAAAATTTAATTCATCTTCTTCCTTGGTGCCGAAAATTTGAAGAACCCCATAGCTAGGGTTTGTTCATCTTTCAAGCTTGCTAGTAAGTTCATCTTAGCCCCGTTTTTAATATTCTTCGTATTTTTGAAGTTCTCGTATTATGAATTAGCTATTTTTAGCTATAAAATGAGCTAAGATGCATGTTCAAAAATCTACCTAATAGTGACATGCTTGTAAAATGATATTTTATGGAAGTTTATGAGAGTTTGATGTTAGATAAACATCTTTTCCTTAGTGAATTTCATGAAAAATGATAGTATGGGCTAGTTTGTAATAGTTATGAAATTGGTCATACCTATTAGAAATAGTGAGAATTGATGATTGTTATAGTAGAGAAAATGAATCAGCTAAGCATGATGTTTAAGAAAGTTAAATGAGAATCACTTTACGAGCCTGGGGCAAAAGTGCAAATATGAGAAAGTTTAGGGGCAAAATAGTAATTTTGCCAAAGTATGAGTTAAGAGTCAATTTAGTCAATGTGAGTATTGAATGATCTAAATATTATTATAGATCAAGAAAAACAAAGCCCGGATCGAAACCGAGGCAAGAACAAAGTCAAGGACTAAATTGCATATCTACACACATTTTGTATATTGAGGTAAGTTTTTAAGTTTTCTAAGCTTTATGATTAATATCATTGAATTGCTTAGTATAATGTAGAATATATTTTAATTCCATGAGATTGTTTAATGCTATGTTAAACAAAGAAATCAATGAGATCAAGCATGAGAAAGTCCCGATTGAAGTTGAATTACTTAGGATACTCGATCTATAACATGAAATGAGAAAGTCCGTATAAGACCAAGCCAAGGCATGGCATCGGCAATCAAGCAAGTTATCATGTAAGACCAAGACAAGTCTTGGCATTGAAGAGTTATTATGAGATGAAGACCCATATAAGCCCAAGCCAAGGCATGGCATTGGTGAGTCTCAAAGCAAGTTATCATGTAAGTTCAAGACAAGTCTTGGCATTGAAAAGCTATAAAAGATAGAGATCCCATGTAAGTCCAAGCCAAGGCATGGCATTGGTGAGTAACAAGAAAGATTTCATGTAAGTCCAAGCCAAGGCTCGGCATTGACAAGTAAAGATACCAAGTAAGACCATGTCGAGACATGGCAATGGTAAGTTCCTAAGGGAACTCATAAGGAAGACTTCGTGTAAGCCCATGTCAAGACATGGCATCAATACCAAGTAAGAGATCCATGTAAGACTATATCAAGGATATAGTATTGGCATCAAGACACATGTGTTTTGAGATTTAGTATCCTCTGTTATTCATAGTAATTCATCGGGCAAAAGAGTAAAGATTAAATGAGAAAGTAAGAAAGTTAAGTAAGTAAAGTTATGATCAAGTTATGCTAGTCAAAGTTAATTAAGAGTATTATTCATGATATGAATGATGAAGTTGAGATTATGCTTATCATAGTAAAGTATACTGATCTATGTGATCAAGTGATACAGGTATCTTGTTACCGTACGAGCATGAGAATAGTAAGTACCATGAGATATGTAAGAATCACTAAGAGTAAGTAAGATTAAATACTTGAGATTTCATAATGCCATTGTTTATGATGAATGGTTAATGTTAAGCAAATATATTGCTATGAGAATTACATGCAAACTTACTAAGCTAAATGCTTACGTCCTTTATTCTTTCTTTCCATGTAGTCCCGCCAAGCTAATCTCATGGATCATCATCACCGGAGCTCGGGGCACACTATCAATCGCTATTTTGGTATAGCCAAGTTATTTTTATTAAGTATGGCATGTATAGGAAACATTTCATTTTGAGTTATGTTTTAAAACTAGCCAAAGTGTTGGCTATCAAGCTTAGTATTCTTTTTGTATATGGCCAAAGAGATGAGTCATGAATGATTAAGTATGTGTGTTTTAATCTATTAATGAAGTAAGCATCCTTGTTCATGTTAGATGTAATAATTGAGTTGCTGAATTGAGCATGAGTTTGGTCTTGATTTCAGGGTGGCAATTGGCTTGGTAAATAGCCTCTAAGTGCCCACACGGATGGACACACGGGCGTGTGTCTAGGCCGTGTGCACCCTGCACCTTTGTATCTTAAGTCAGAATAGACCACGGGCTAATCCCACGGCCGTTTGTTTAGACCGTGTATGATACACGGTTAGAACATGGGTGTGTGCCCCGGCCGTGTGAATAAGTCAGTATATCAAGGTATAGCACAGAGTTTCAGTCCACGGGCGTGTCAAGACCGTGTGAGATTAGTCAATGTCGACCACAGTTGGGAGACATGGGCGTGTCTTAGGGGTACACGGGCGTGCCCCAAGCCACATGGGCGTGTGACCCCTGTTTCGAGGAAAAGTTCCCGATTGTATTCCGAAAGTTCCTGGATATGTGTTTAAGGCCTCATAGGCCCATGGTATGTACGTTTTGACTAAGAAAGAAGAGTTTCTATTTCGGAACAAAATTTTACAGCCCGTAAGTACATGTTTAAGTGAGTTCAAGCATGGTAATGTCTCGTATCCAGTCTTAGCCTTGGACTCGGGTATGGGGTGTTCTGAGATCTGATGTCGAATCGAAAATGTAATACATGTGGCCCTAAGCCCAATACAATGAATGTATCAGTAACAGAAATGCAACAATGCAATCATGCAACCAATCCCAATCCAACCAACACACAACCCATACCAACCAACACACCATGTGCGGATAAGATCGACCCACCCCGCCAACACACCAATATTAGCACTGGTTGTGGCACTAATTAGTATCGCGAAGAAAGCCGCGATGCATCATATCGCGCAAAAGTCGCCAAAGAATCGAATGGCTAAGAGCCGTAAACAGGATAGCTATAACGCCATGAGTACTGTAATATGATTGGCACAAAGCCATCGGTAGTAGTAACATGATCAAAGCACACACGACCATCGATAGAACGGTAATATGATCGCGACAAAGCTATCGATGCTTGATGATATGATCGGCATACAGCCATCAGTAGCATCACAAAGAAGTCGCCAAAGAACGGTATCGCAGAAGAAAGCTTCAAGTAATGATATCACAAAGAAAGTCGCGATGCGATGATATGTGTAGCAAAGCCACCAGTAACAATGATTGTGGTAGAGCCACCAGTATAGTACTTCCTCCATAACAGTATCCCAACCCCATGCAGTATGTCGTGTATGCAAAATGCCATGCTCAGAATCAGTCATACAAATCACAGACAAATCAGTCATTTAAATCACAGACAGATCAGTCATTTACGTCACAGACAAATCAATCATTTACATCGCAAACAAATCAATCATTTACCCTCGAGGGGAAAAATAGTCATTTTACCCTTTGGGGGTATATCGGTCAATTCACGTAACAGAGGTATTATAGTCATTTTACCTATAAGGGCATCACGGTCATTTTACCCAATAGGGGTATTACGGTCATTTTACTCTACAGGGGCACTACGATCATTTTACCCTATCGGGGTACTACGGTCATTTTACCCTACAGGGGCATTACGGTCATTTTACCCTACAAGGGTATTACGGTCATTTTACCCTACAGGGGTATTACGGTCATTTTACCCTACAGGGGCATTACGGTCATTATACCCTACAGGGGCATTATGGTCATTATACCCTACAAGGTCATTTTGCCCTACAGAGGTATTACAGTCATTTTACCCTACAAGGGCATTACGGTCATTATACCCTACAGGGGCATTACAGTTATTTTACCCTACGGGGGCATTACAGTCATTTTACCCTACGGGGGCATTACGGTCATTTTACCCTATAGGGGTATTACGGTCATTTTACCCTACAGGGGCATTACGGTTATTTTACTTATTTCGGGGTCTCGGTGCAGATAGCAACCTCTTCGAAGGTCTACAGTCGCCTCGAGCGACATAGATAACCTAGATGGTCATAACGGTGTAAATGGGCCCAAGGCCCATTATTTGGCCCAAGTGGGCCCACACGCTCGTATGGCCCATTTAGCCTAAATTTAATCACGGCTATGCGAACTACATAGCCCAGTCAATTATTTTCCACTTAACGTGGATTTTATCCGTGTGGGGCCCACGAGCCCATTGGGCCCACACGACCCATTTTAGCCAAACGAGGCCCAAGATCACGAGAACGCTCGTAGTGGCCTCTACAATCTATCGCCCATGATTTGTGGGCTCAGTTTACCACACGAGAGATCGCATGCTCATGAGGCCTTGAATGTCGAAGTTTCGGCTTTTCGGATTTTGCCGACTCACAGAAGCGATAGTGTGATTACACACATTTTTACGGTGTCGTTCCAAGATCTACGAGCACCCAACCTTGTTTGAATGAGGGTGACCTTAATCCCCCAATGATCGCTGTTCAGAAACGATCACACGCTTTTGCTGCTTTCCTAAAGTACAGTCAAGAACCGATTAGTAAGTGGTAGGGCATATTCGGCCAACCTTAAAAACATGAGGTAACCTTATTACCTTACCGGACGTTTGAGAACGAAAGTGTGACTGCTCCAAACCATTCACACTGCACCACTCCCTTAAGGAAGACCCTAGAATCGCAATGCGTGCAGTACGTGAAGAATGAAATTACAATCGGTTAATGGGTTATTTGTTTTGGAAAAGAAAGGAAGAGCATAGGTGCATTCGGTTTTAAAAGTAAAGCAGAAGATGGATTTTGAACACTTACCGATTGACAGAGCCGTTGCAAAACCGAAACAAAGAGGGACAGCACTTGGGTTTCAGCCCAAGTAAAAAGAGAAGCCAAATCAAGAAGGGAAGATGAAGGAGAACTAAGAGAAGGAGATTAATTTTGGAAAAAGGGGAATATGGAAATGAGAAAAGAAAATGGGAGGTTTCGACAATTGACACCTTTCGACAAAAAAAGAATATAAGAGAAAAAGACCCGAAAGGTACAGAGAGGCACTTGACTTACCAGAAATTGACAAAAAGTGCAAACGACAGAAAAATAGATGCTAGAGGAAGAAAAGTGGAGAAGAAGAGAAGAATTTGAGAGAGTAGAAAAAAAACAGATTCGGAAAAAGACCTCAAAGAATTTGGAAAAGGGGAAAAACATGACCGAATGGCTAGAGGCTCCAAAGGCAACCGAATGGTTTAGAAGAATCCCATTTCGGCACCACTACTCCCCCAAAATTCGAATTCCCCTCTTTCCTCCTAAAATCACTCCTGTTCACAAACCTCAACAACCAAAAATCCCCCTTTTAACTCCCCAAATTTGGCTAACAACAACCCCATTCAAATCTGTTCAAACTTCTGGTGTTTCGGTCAAACACAACCTCCTCCCATGGCCAAAAGTAAAAAAAATCTCCATTTGCATAAGCAGTGATTTGAACCTCAGACCACTAGTACACTCCACACGCCACTTTCCACCTTTACCAGCAGACTCCTTGCGTCATGATTTCACCAAAAATATTTATAAAGCCTTCAAGCTAAGGCCAAGATTCACTTAAGAGGAAAAATCAAAGATTTTTCTAAAGCCCAGGTTTGAACCCAGGACTTCATCAACACTCCCAAACACACCAAATCACTTAGCCATTAAAGAAAACAAGCAACTTGTGTCATTTTCTTACACACATAGATATTTATGTGCAGTCTCCTAGCTGATCCCATGCTCAAGGCCCATTCCTTCTAGGCCCAAATTCAGGGCGTTACAGATCTAAACCAAAAAAAGCACTTACTCCACTCCAAAAATTAGATCAAAAATGAACAATTAATGGAGATCTAGGCGGTTAGAGGATATTCGCCCTATAGGGGGATAAAAATGGAGAAATAAGCAAAGATCTGACTATAAGGAAAGAAGTGAAGATGAAAAGGGAGGAGGAGAAAAAGGGTGGCGACACGGTGGCACAAAGTGGTGCAGCGGTGGTGAAAAGAGGAGGAAAATGTAAATAAAAATAATGAAATACGAAGAAGAATGGGGAGAAGAGAAGCAACGAAAAGCAAAAGAAATAGGTGTGGTGACAACGGTGTAAGGTGGCGTAGGTGGTGGTGCAAGGTGGTGTGGGCAATGAAAATCGACGAGGACTGGTGGCACAACAAAAAGGAAGTAGGAAAAAGATGAGAGGAGGCAAGGTGAGGGGCAACACAAAGGATGAGAGAAAAGGAAAATGGAGTGAATAATTACAAGAGAGAATAATATGAAAGGAGGCAATGTAAACATTAAAATCAGAAAAAAGATGTTTAAATACTAGGGTTTTTAAACCTAGTGGCGACAATGGGGTTAAAGACAAGGGGACATGCCAAATTTAAATAACTGCAAGAGAGGGGATTCAAACTTGGGTTTCAAGGACAATTTCACTATGACTTAACCATCAAACCAGTAGCTCATTTTTATGTCTAAATGCACACTACATAAAAATATAAATCAGGGCATGACAACTGTAACACCCCAAGCCCGGCCTAGACGTTATGGCCGAATCTGACTATGTCACATGATAGTGTGTTTGAAAACTAGGTTGTTACGATAAAACCATTTCTGTGTTATTACCTTTCTTTATCTTTTATTAGTTCCAAAAAAATGTATTACTCATTTAATCGATTGTTTCAAAACATAACCCATTGCAGAAGCTTTAAAAACAGTTTAAGTAATCATGTGTTTAGAGAAATCATTTGTTATTTTGAAAACTGAGCTTTCCTACAACTAGCAGTTATAAATCCATAAAGTAAAGGAAACTAAAAACCAAATCAAAACAAAAGTCCGTAAGTCCAAATTACAACCAAAAACTTAACCAATAAAAATGAACCCATGGATCATAAATTAAAAATCATAGAAGTCCAAAACCGTGGTCACCGTCGAGTCCTCTGCCGCACTGATCCATCTAAGTATGGGGATTACCTGTGCACATTAAAAAAAAGGAGTGAGTTTTCGTAAACTCAGTGTGTAATCCCACAGAAAACAAACAACAGTAATCACAGTGCACAGCCAAAAAAACAGTCTTGGGCCTAAGCCCCTTTCAGTATCAGTAGCAGTTGGGCCTTAGCCCATTTCAGTACAGTATCAAATATGCATTAGGCCTTAGCCCATCATAGTAGCAGTATCAGATACACATAAATCAATAAACAGTGTCCTACCCAACCAGCCTCTACACACCATCTCTGTCAATCCTTACACCCCATGTGGGGTTAAAAACACCCACTCATCCCTACACTCCAAGTAGTACTGAATGCGGCACATAATCAGTAAATTGCAGCTGAACTGCCAGATGTCAGGCTTAAGAATGCAATGCAACATACAATGAATGACATGCTATCACAGTATTCCCAATTACACATACAGTTCAATATTCATGCATATATATATCATGCTCAGTATGTAACAACCTGAATTAGACCCTAGTCGAAACAGTGGTTTCGGGATGACAAATTCGAGGTCGTAAAAATATTTTAATATTATTTTTGGTGTTGATTATATGTGTTATAAACTGTGTGGAAATTCTGTGTGATAATTTTATCGACTGTGTCTCAAATTGTGAGAAAGGACTTAATCGCATAAAGTGTAAAAGCTGAGTGTTGATTTATAAGTACTTAAGTGTTGTTGTCTTTATAATGTAGAGGCCTTATGAGGTAAATATGCCAATATTTAGATAGTGGATGGTTAAAAGACATGAATGGCCTTATTATATAATTGTTTTATATGTTTAATGAAAGGTCATTTTTGTAAATGGATTAATATCATAATATTAGTAAAACAAAAGGCTAATAATAAGCGATATTCATCCATAGTAGCCGAAATTGAAGAAAGAAAAGAAAGAAAAATTGAGCTAGGGTATTCGGCTAGTCTTTGATCCAAATTAAGGTATGTTTTGACTTTGGTTTTTGATGATTTTTATGTTTTGAGATTGTTTCTTAGTCTACTATCAAGCCCATGTTGTAATTTGAAGAATTGATGATGTTTATAAGATGTGCCATTGATGAAATGGTGAGCTTTGTGATGAATATTGGTGTTAAATAGAAGATATGTGTTTAATGAACATGTTTTGTTCTTGGATTTTTGGTGAATTTAGCTAATTAGGGCTAAATTGTGAAAATGATAAGTTGAAGGACTAAAATGTGAAATAAATGAAATGTGTGGGCTTGTATGAACACAAGGAAAATTCGGCTAGGCTTGTGTGAGGAGAAATTATGTGAATTTGATGATTTTATGAATTAAGGACTAAAGTGAAACACCCCCAAACCCGACCCACGAGCCCAGACCGGATCTGGTATGTTCCTCGAGTAAAACGTTTTAATTTCATGTTTATTACTTGGAAAGTTTGGGGTGGTTTTATAAAAATACCGAGTTGTTTTGGGGTTAATCTTTAATTCAGAAATCGTTTGTGTTTAGGTGTCTAAACACTTACATTTATTTTTAAGAAGAGTTGCTTAAACTTTAAATTGATAAAAATTGTATCATAATAAAATAATTAAAATGCATGCATACTAGTGGCCTTATTACATCAAAGCAAAACCCGAAATGAATCTAAGATACTTATAAGAAAATGAAGAGTCCAAATTGAAAATAATCTTTGTGCTGAGCATGGCCACCACTAAGCTCCCGCCGACCCTTGTCCATCACCGAGTGTCACCTGAAAAATATTCCCCAGCGGGTGAGTCAAACAGACTCAATGTGTAACCAACACTAAATCCCAATAGTTTAGGCATATCAGTTCATACATATGCATATAATTAGATAATAAAATGATGCAAACCCGAACCCAAACCTAGTTACCATCCGCTACACATCACCCGTACCAACCTTTGCACCGTGGGGACTACTAAGTCAACCCTCCATCCGCTACACATCATCGAAGCGATCAGCTGCGATCGACGTGCTCATCGCCCTTATAATATTCGTGGCATAGCCACCAGATAATTATTTTGTGTCATGAGACACCACATTCGAATAATGTGACCAAAGTCACCACATTCGAGATATTGTGACCGGCCACCACATTCATACATTGGGGTATATAACCACCAATCACTTCCCCTTTCCATATAACCCATATGCCCATGCCATACAAAACATGCAATATCATGCCATATTCTTTATTCACATTCTTATAGTTTCACATGTGTGCCATAACAGATCATATTATACTCATAGTAGGAGTGGGTAAACGTACCTGAGTACTTTGTACCATTGCATGGTACCTTTGGCCACATTCATATTATTATAAACACACAACTAATTTAAGCCGTAATCTAATAAGGTTTAGTGTAGAATTACACACTGATATACTTATCGCTTCCACCGAGATCCCGAAGAATCCCGATTTAAGGTTCTAGATCTTAGTCCCCTACATTCGGCCAACACTTAATATTTTAACAAAGCCTATTCGGCTATAAAACCAAATCCCGAAGAATTAATGCGACCAAAATCTTACCTTGCTGCCGATTTGATCACTAATCAAATCCCGAAACTCCGAGATAATCCCTCTTGCAATCGGCTAGCACTAAATCACTTCACGGATTAGTTTTCGCTTCTAAGTAAATAAGAATTAAATCTAAGTCACTAAATAGGCCTTGGCCGAATGTGTATGTGCACTTACCTTGTGATTTTGAATCCCGAAATCCTTGTATACCACTGTCGACTGCCCCTAAATAACCATGGTCAGATTCGACTAACATAATAACCAATATGGCCGAATATTACACCTCCTTACCTTGCGAATCTTAAATCCCAAAAGTGGTCTCTGGCTATGAAGTTGTCGAAATCCCTATAGACATGGGTTAGATCCAATTTCCAATCACTTCAATGAACTTTAATAAATAGCCTTTGGCCTAGGATCATGCGTTTCTTACCTTAGCTAACCAAAACCCGAATGATATTCTATTGTTGTCGGCTTAGAAGAAATCCCGATATTCTCCTTCAATGATTCGGCCAAAGAGCATCACTGGGATTAGATTCAACTTTCGGCTAATAGGAGAAAGGATTGAAAATCGAATAACGACTGATCTTACCCTTAGTACTGAAATCGATTGCTCCCTTGCTTGAATCCACAGCAATATTCGGTTATGGCTAGATGATGATCACACAAGTTTCGGCATTTGGGGTTTTAATGAACGAATCAGCTATGGTCTAAAAAGAACCTGCTTTCGGCTTTTGGAAGATTGGGAGAAAAAGTAGAAGAAGATTTATGATGGGGATTCGGCTTTAATGGAAGAGTATGGGACCTGGGAGGAATCAGCAATGGTGATCTTTAGGGAGAAGAAGATTTCGGCTAGCAAGAGTTGAGAGAATAAAAGAAAACACAGGAAAAAGATGCATATCTCCTGATAAATTCGGCTACACTAGCTTATCTTTGTTATTCTCCTATTTTTCCTCTTCTCTTACTTATTCAAAATAATTCAAATAAAATCAATAATTATCTCCTAGCTTTGCCGAATTTAAAAGGAATTTAAACCTATCTAAAGCTCCTCCCTCAGTCTCCTCGTGCCGTCCACCTCTGCTCCTTGTTGCCGCAAAATAAAAGCTTTTATTTAGCTTCCCATACGACTCGAACCTTGGCCCATTTGCACCTGTTTGTGGCGTCATTTACAGAGGCCTTGAGTGGCGCCTCCAAGCCACTTAACTAAGCCCATTTGTGTGTCATATTTCCCCTACAATTTCTCTTAAGGCTACTCTGCCTAGCTTCCTCTTTTGAATTTAAAATCTAATAATTTCAAAGGCATTTTCCTACATTCTAAGGCTCACACAATTCATACAACACACAATCAGAACACACATAGGCATGCTACTTCATACAATTTAGCATTAATGCATAAGCTATAAATCCGGATATTACGCTTCTACCCCCTTAAAATAATTGCGTCCTCGAAATTACACGCTAAAATAAGTGAGGGTATTGTTGTCGCATTGCTTCTTCCGCTCCCCACGAAGCTTCTTCCGATCCATGATTGCGCCATAACACTTTGACTAAAGGAACTGACTTCCTTCGCAACACTTTCACATCTCGTTCCAAGATCTGAATCGGCTCTTCCTCATAGGACAAATCTGGCCTTAATTCCACCTCTTCAACCGGAACTACATGAGATGGATCCGAATGATAACGACGTAGCATGGACACATGGAATACGTCGTGTATCTACTTCAATTCCGGAGGCAACTCTAATTGGTATGCCACTGGTCCAACTCACTTCAATACCCGATAAGGCCCTATAAACCTTGGACTTAACTTCCCTTTGCTACCAAATCTCATCACCTTCTTCCAAGGCGATACCTTAAGAAACACTTGATCTCCCACATCAAATTCTATTTCTTTCCTCTTAAGATCTGCGTACGACTTCTGCCTGTCAGATGCTTCCTTCAACCGTCTTGCGAATTATCTCAACTTTCTCTTGATTACGCCACAATCTACGGACCCAAAACTCGTCGTTCCCCCAATTCCGTCCAACACGTAGGAGTGCGACACTTTCGTCCATACAGCGCTTCATACGGTGCCATCCGAATACTGGCTTGATAGCTGTTGTTGTATGCAAATTCCGCTAACGGTAAATATTCTTCCCAACTTCCTCTGAAGTCTATCACACAGCCTCTCAGCATATCTTCCAACACTTGGATTACTCGTTCAGACTGCCCGTCCGACTGTGGATGAAAAGCCGTAGTGAAATCCAATGTAGTGCCCAAAGCCTGATGTAGAGCCTTCCAAAACCGAGACGTAAACCTTGGATCCCTATCTGAAATAATTGATAGTGGCACTCCATGCAACCTCACAATTTCTGCCACATATAACTTTGCTAACTTCTGCAAAGAATAATCAACTCTTACTGGGATGAAATGCGCGGACTTTGTCAATCGATCCACTATCACCCATACCGAGTCCTTCTTAGTAGGCGTAAGGGGAAGCCCACTAACGAAGTCCATGGTGATTCTCTCCCACTTCCACTGTGGAATCTTTATCGGCTGAAGCAATCCTGACGGAACTTGGTGTTCAGCCTTAACTTGCTGACACGTCAAGCACTTGCCGACAAATTCTGTAACTTCCTTCTTCAGACCAGGCCACCAAAACTGTTCCCTTAGATCCCTGTACAATTTAGTACCTCCAGGATGCATAGCATAGGGGCTACCATGCGATTCCTGAAGAATTCTCTGCCTTAAGTCCTCATTCTTCGGCATACAGACCTTGCCCTTGAAACATAATACTCCCTCGTCGTTAATACCGTAATCTTCCAACTCTTCACTCTACACTTGCTGCAACTTAGCACTTAAGTCCTCATCCACTAACTGACTTTCCTTTACCTCATTCAGCCATGACGGCAACTTGCAACTCGCCACAGACTTCCATCGTCATACAAGCTCGGATGTGCAAACATTGCCTCGGATCCGACACCACTTTCTCGACTTAAGGCATACGCCACTACATTCGCCTTGCGGATGATACTCTATGGAACAATCATAATCCTTGATAATTCCACCCACCTTCATTGTCTCAAGTTCGGCTCCTTCCGAGTCAACAAATACTTAAGACTCTTGTGGTCCGTGTAGATCACCGACTTTTCTCCATAAAGGTAGTGCCTCCACACCTTAAGAGCAAAGACCACTTCGCCGCCCGCCCAAGTCATGCGTCGGGTAGTTAACCTCATGTGGCCTCGGTTGTCGAGATGCATAAGCTACAACCTTCCCGTCCCCGCATTAGAACACATCCTAATCCTGTGTGAGAAGCATCACAAGACACCACAAAGTCCTTCCCACGCCTCGCTGAATCAAAACCGGAGCTTCACTCAAAACTCTCTTAAGCTTCTCAAAGCTCTCCTGTTTATTATCTGTCCATACGAAAGGTACTTCCTTTCTCAACAACTTCAATCAACAGTGCGGCTATTGGCGAGAACCCTTCTACGAACCTTCAGTAGTAGCCTACCAATCCCAAGAAACTTGAATCTCAACACACGCACTTAGGTGGTTTCCAATCTAGTATCTTGCCTCAATCTTCTTAGGGTCCACCCTTATTCCTTCTGCAGACACCATATGCCCTAAGAATGCAACCTCCTTAAGCCAAAACTCGCACTTGCTGAATTTGGCATATAGCTTCTTCTCCCTTAACACTTGCAACACTTTCCAGAGATGCTCGTCATGTTCTTCCTCAGACTTGGAGTATACTAGGATATCGTCGATGAACACAACGACGAATCGATCCAAGTAGGGTTGAAAAACCTGGTTCATCATATCCATGAACGCGGCTGGGGCATTCGTCAAACCAAATGGCATCACTACGAACTCATAATGCCCGTATCTTGTCCAAAAAGCCGTCTTATGGATATCCGCTTCTTTCACCTTAAGCTGATGATATCCAGACCTTAGGTCTATCTTTGAGAATACCGCTGCCCCCTTCAGTTGATCGAACAAGTCGTCTATCCTTGGCAAAAGGGTACTTGTTCTTGATGGTCAGCTTATTCAACTGACGATAATCTATGCACATACGCATAGTCCCATCTTTCTTCTTCACAAACAAGACCGGTGCTCCCCATGGAGACACACTGGGTCGAATAAACCCACGATCAAGCAACTCTTGGATTTGAGCCTTGAGCTCAACCAACTCCTTCGGTGCCATTCTATATAGAGCGATAGATACTAGCGCCGTTCCAGGCAGCAAGTCAATTCCAAACTCCACCTCCCTGTCCGGGGGTATTCTGTAACTCCTCCTAAAGACATCCACAAACTCCTTTACTGTTCTAACTCCACTAACTCCCCTTCTTTGGCATCCAACGCCTAACAAAAGTCGAAATGCCTTGCACCCTTTTCGAACCATTTTATCGACCTTTAAAGCGAGACTACGTTAGACAAGTAGTTTCTTCTTTCTCCTATCATAATTATCGCCTCATCCTCCGGCGTCTTTAACTCCATTCGTTTAGCTGCACAATCCAATATAGCTCGGTGCTCTACTAGCCAGTCCATGCCAAGTATGTGATCGAATTCTCCGAAGGGAAGTTCCATTAAGTCGGCAGAAAATATCACTCCCTGAATTTCTAAGGGTACACTCCGAAAGATCTTGTTCACCACTACGCTTTGACCTAATGGGTGACTACGATCATCTCCCTATCAGATAGTTCAGAGTCTATGCCTAGTGTTTCAACTACACTACTTGCAACATAAGAATGGGTCGAGCCCACATCAATCAAAGCAAAATAAGGCTTGTTCGCTATAAGGAATGTACCGATTATGATGTCCGGCGCATCTTCGTCCTCCTCCTCCGTGAATCGCATACACTAGACCCATTGCTTTGCCTCGGCATTGCCAACACCTCACTGGGTCCCACGTCCTTTCCAAAGACCATTACCTCTGTTATTCGGACCACGACCCCCACCGAGGCTGTTGTCCCCTCTTCCACTGATTAGAACCTTGACCTGTTGGTCGGCCCCATCTATTTTTATAGGATGCAGTCCTTAATCATGTGGTCCTTGGATCTACACTTAAAGCATCCTCCTGTCTTCTTCCAACACTCTCCTAGGTGCCTCTTCCCACACTGATCACAAGTACGATACTGCCCTCCTGTCACAACTTGCTGACCTCGCGGCCCATCAACTCTAGGCCTCTTCTGCGCATTCCCAGATGACCCAGACGATCTGAATCCTCTCTTTTGCCTATTTCGGTCAGAGTTCTGCCTTACAGAGTCCTTAACTCCTTCGGCTACTTTAGCCTTCTCTACTAACACGGTAAATTCTCGCTCCTACTGTGGAGCTATCAACAACCTTAGATCATCCCTAAGGCCGTCCTCAAACTGAACACATCGCTCATGCTCCGTAGCCACGATACCTCGAGCATACCGGTTCAACCTTAAGAATTCAGCCTCGTACTCCGCTACGGACTTGTTCCCTTGAACCAGCCCCAGAAATGCCTTCCTCTGTGCATCAGTATAACTAATTCCAACATACTTCTTTTGGTACGCCACTTTAGCATACTCCCAAGTGAGATCCTCAGTTGTGGCACCATCCCGAACTGTGAGCCACCATTGATATGCCTCATCGCGAAGTAGTGCCACCATCCCTTTCAGTTTCTCCTCAGCAGTTAAATCGAGCTCGTCCATAACTCGCTCGGTTGCCTCCAACCAATACTCAGCTGTACTGGGTGCCACACCAGATACACCACGAAACACCTCAGCCCCATTGGCTCAGAGTCGTTCGGGTATAGATTTCTGAGCTCCCATACCTCCACCTACTCCAGCCACCATCTCAAGAACTCGCAGCATTGCCTACGACACTGCATCCTCCCCCGTCTGATCTGGCTGCTCAACACCAACAGCTGGTGGTGGGGGTGGTGGTACCTCATTTTCGAACCCTTGTCCAGACCTAACGGGTTCCGATACGGTCATTCTGCCTCTACCACGTCCTCGCACATTACGACCACGTCCCCTAGAACTCATGTCTACGATCGCGCTTTAATCTGATTAAGAAATTTTTATGCATTAGTATTTTGTTCCACTGATTATTCGCGAAGAAATTTTATGAAAGAAGTTTAGAAGTAGTTCTTTCGATCGATCAAAGTTTGAAGTCTTCTATCCTAATTTAAAGGAGCACATTCATTCAACACACATTCATCATTCAAACATTTTCGTCCTATTCCTATCCAGGGGTATTTTCGTCATTTTACCTACAGGGGTATTTTGGTAATACATCAGGGTCGATTTGAAAATTTTGTAAATTAGGGGTGATTTCGTAAATTTTCCAATTCAGGGTTCCTCGGTGATTTTATGAAATAAGGGTATTTCGGTAATTTTGAAATCCGGGGGTATTTCGGTAATTTTTTTTCAAACTAGGGTGGTTGGTCCCTTTCGGGTTTTAATTATAGGGTTTAGCCCATCAACGAGTCCTCATAACTAGGGTGAATAGTCACCACGCACTGCAGTAGGATTCTAGCTAAGAGGAGGGTGAGTCGCTAGGATCGCTTAAATACCAAGCTCTCCTCGAATCCACTCCTAGGCATGCGTCGCCTATTGCCACACCCTAACTCGACTAAGGTGAATAGTCCACTACGCACTGGTAGGATTCCAGCGAAGAGGAGGTGAGTCACTAGGACTACTTAAATACCAAGCTCTTCCTGATCCAATCCTAGACATGCGCATTTACTGTTACCACACCCTAGTCTTGTGGCTTGTTAACGGGTTTGTTTAGTGAAATTAAGTCTTATGGAAGTTTAAGATGTGGTTTAAACTAATCCTATAGTCCATCAGAGTCTATTTAAACTAGTCTACGTCCCATAAAGCCCATAAAGCCCACATGTATATCACACAATGGTTTAGGGTACTTACCTGCCGCGGACTTGGGTCGGAGACGCAGTGCCATGCTGAGCTAATAGACCTGTTATTTTTAAAAAGCCCATTTTTAGAAAACGTTTTGGAGCCCAAAAACCCCAGAGCTGAGTTTTGAACCGAGCTTTGATACCAATTTGAAACACCCCAAAACCCGGCCCACGAGCCCAGACTGGATCTGGTATGTTCCTCGAGTAAAATGTTTTAATTTCATGTTTATTACTTGGAAAGTTTGGGGTGGTTTTATAAAAATACCGAGTTATTTTGGGGTTAATCTTTAATTGAAAATCGTTTGTGTTTAGGTGTCTAAACACTTACATTTATTTTTAAGAAGAGTTGCTTAAACTTTAGATTGATAAAAATTGTATCATAATAAAATAATTAAAATGCATGCATACTAGTGGCCTTATTACATCGAAGCAAAACCTGAAATAAATCCAAGATACTTATAAGAAAATGAAGAGTCCAAATTGAAAATAATCTTTGTTCTGAGCATGGCCACCACTAAGCTCCTGCCGACCCGGTCCATCACCGAGTGCCACTGAAAAATATTCCCAACGGGGTGAGTCAAACAGACTCAATGTGTAACCAACACTAAATCCCAATAGTTTAGGCATATCAGTTCATACATATGCATATAATTAGATAATAAAATGATGCAAACCCGAACCCAAACCTAGTTACCATCCGCTACACATCACCCGTACCAACCTGCACACCGTGGGGACTACTAAGTCAACCCTCCATCCGCTACACATCATCGAAGGCAGTCACTGCAGTCGACGTGCTCATCGCCCTTATAATATTCGTGGCATAGCCACCAGATAATTATTTTGTGTCATGAGACACCACATTCAGATAATGTGACCGAAGTCACCACATTCAGATATTGTGACCGAAGCCACCACATTCATACATTGGGGTATATAACCACCAATCACTTCCCCTTTCCATATAACCCATATGCCCATGCCATACAAAACATGCAATATCATGCCATATTCTTTATTCACATTCTTATAGTTTCACATGTGTGCCATAACAGATCATATTATACTCATAGTAGGAGTGGGTAAACGTACCTGAGTACTTTGTACCATTGCATGGTACCTTTGGCCACATTCATATTATTATAAACACACAACTAATTTAAGCCGTAATCTAATAAGGTTTAGTGTGGGGTACACACCTGATATACTTATCGCTTCCACTGAGATCCCGAAGAATCCCGATTTAAGGTTCTAGATCTTAGTCCCCTACATTCGGCCAACACTTAATATTTTAACAAAGCCTATTCGGCTATAAAACCAAATCCCGAAGAATCAATGCGACCAAAATCTTACCTTGCTGCCGATTTGATCACTAATCAAATCCCGAAACTCCGAGATAATCCCTCTTGCAATCGGCTAGCACTAAATCACTTCACGGATTAGTTTTCGGCTTCTAAGTAAATAAGAATTAAATCTAAGTCACTAAATAGGCCTTGGCCGAATGTGTATGTGCACTTACCTTGTGATTTTGAATCCCGAAATCCTTGTATACCACTGTCGACTGCCCCTAAATAACCATGGTCAGATTCGACTAACATAATAACCAATATGGCCGAATATTACACCTCCTTACCTTGCGAATCTTAAATCCCGAAAGTGGTCTCTGGCTATGAAGTTGTCGAAATCCCTATAGACATGGGTTAGATCCAATTTCCAATCACTTCAATGAACTTTAATAAATAGCCTTTGGCCTAGGATCATGCGTTTCTTACCTTAGCTAACCAAAACCCGAATGATATTCTATTGTTGTCGGCTTAGAAGAAATCCCGATATTCTCCTTCAATGATTCGGCCAAAGAGCATCACTGGGATTAGATTCAACTTTCGGCTAATAGGAGAAAGTATTGAAAATCGAATAACGATCGATCTTACCCTTAGTATCGAAATCGATTGCTCCTTGCTTGAATCCACAAAGAATATTCGGTTATGGCTAGATGATGATCACACAAGTTTCGGCATTTGGGGTTTTAATGAACGAATCGGCTATGGTCTAAAAAGAACTGCTTTTCGGCTTTTGGAAGATTGGGAGAAAAAGTAGAAGAAGATTTATGATGGGGATTCGGCTTTAATGGAAGAGTATGGGACCCAGGAGGAATCAAAGAATGGTGATCTTTAGGGAGAAGAAGATTTGACTAGCAAGAGTTGAGAGAATAAAAGAAAACACAGGAAAAGATGCATATCTCTCGATAAATTCGGCTACACTAGCTTATCTTTGTTATTCTCCTATTTTTCCTCTTCTCTTACTTATTCAAAATAATTCAAATAAAATCAATAATTATCTCCTAGCTTTGCCGAATTTAAAAGGAATTTGAACCTATCTAAAGCTCCTCCCTCAGTCTCCTCATGCCGTCCACCTCTGGTCCTTGTTGCCGCAAAATAAAAGCTTTTATTTAGCTTCCCATACGACTCGAACCTTGGCCCATTTGCACCTGTTTGTGGCGTCATTTACAGAGGCCTTGAGTGGCGCCTCCAAGCCACTTAACTAAGCCCATTTGTGTGTCATATTTCCCCTACAATTTCTCTTAAGGCTACTCTGCCTAGCTTCCTCTTTTGAATTTAAAATCTAATAATTTCTAAGGCATTTTCCTACATTCTAAGGCTCACACAATTCATACAACACAATCAGAACACACATAGGCATGCTACTTCATACAATTTAGCATTAATGCATAAGCTATAAATCCCGGATATTACAGTTCTACACCCCTTAAAATAATTGCGTCCTCGAAATTACCTGGCTAAAATAAGTGAGGGTATTGTTGTCGCATTGCTTCTTCTGGCTCCCACGAAGCTTCTTCCGATCCATGATTGCGCCATAACACTTTGACTAAAGGAACTGACTTCCTTCGCAACACTTTCACATCTCGTTCCAAGATCTGAATCGGCTCTTCCTCATAGGACAAATCTGGCCTTAATTCCACCTCTTCAACCGGAACTACATGAGATGGATCCGAATGATAACGACGTAGCATGGACACATGGAATACGTCGTGTATCTACTTCAATTCCGGAGGCAACTCTAATTGGTATGCCACTGGTCCAACTCACTTCAATACCCGATAAGGCCCTATAAACCTTGGACTTAACTTCCCTTTGCTACCAAATCTCATCACCTTCTTCCAAGGCGATACCTTAAGAAACACTTGATCTCCCACATCAAATTCTATTTCTTTCCTCTTAAGATCTGCGTACGACTTCTGCCTGTCAGATGCTTCCTTCAACCGTGCGCGAATTATCTCAACTTTCTCTTCAGATTCTGCCACAATCTCTGGACCCAAAACTCGTCGTTCCCCCAATTCCGTCCAACACGTAGGAGTGCGACACTTTCGTCCATACAGTGCTTCATACGGTGCCATCCGAATACTGGCTTGATAGCTGTTGTTGTATGCAAATTTCGCTAACGGTAAATATTCTTCCCAACTTCCTCTGAAGTCTATCACACACCTCTCAAAGATATCTTCCAACACTTGGATTACTCGTTCGCATCGCCGTCCGATCGTGGATGAAAAGCCGTAGTGAAATCCAATGTAGTGCCCAAAGCTTTGATGTAGAGCCTTCCAAAATCGAGACGTAAACCTTGGATCCCTATCTCAAATAATTGATAGTGGCACTCCATGCAACCTCACAATTTCGCCACATATAACTTTGCTAACTTCGCAAAGAATAATCAACTCTTCTTCGGGATGAAATGCGCGGACTTTGTCAATCGATCCACTATCACCCATACCGAGTCCTTCTTAGTAGGCGTGGGGAAGCCCACTAACGAAGTCCATGGTGATTCTCTCCCACTTCTACTTTGTGGAATCTTTATCGGTGAAGCAATCCTCGACGGAACTTGGTGTTCACCTTAACTTTGTCGACACGTCAAGCACTTGCCGACAAATTCTCAGAATTCCTTCTTCTGCACTGTGCCTCCAAAACTGTTCCCTTAGATCCTCAGACAATTTAGTACCTCCAGGATGCATAGCATAGGGGGCTACCATGCGATTCTGAAGAATTCTCTCATTTAAGTCCTCATTCTTCTACATACAGGACCTTGCCCTTGAAACATAATACTCCTCGTCGTTAATACCGTAATCTTCCAACTCTCCACTCTACACTTGCTGCAACTTAGCACTTAAGTCCTCATCCACTAACTGACTTTCCTTTACCTCATTCAGCCATGACGGCTTAACTTGCAACTCTGCCAGCAGACTTCCATCGTCATACAAGCTCAGATGTGCAAACATTGCCCTCGAATCCGACACCACTTTCGACTTAAGGCATCTCGCCACTACATTCGCCTTGCCCTGATGATACTCTATGGAACAATCATAATCCTTCGCAATTCCACCCACCTTCGCTGTCTCAAGTTCAGCTCCTTCTGAGTCAACAAATACTTAAGACTCTTGTGGTCCGTGTAGATCACTGACTTTTCTCCATAAAGGTAGTGCCTCCACACCTTAAGAGCAAAGACCACTGCCGCCAGTTCCAAGTCATGCGTCGGGTAGTTAACCTCATGTGGCCTCAGTTGTCGAGATGCATAAGCTACAACCTTCCCGTCCTGCATTAGAACACATCCTAATCCTGTGTGAGAAGCATCACAGTACACCACAAAGTCCTTCCCTGCCTCCGGCTGAATCAAAACCGGAGCTTCAGTCAAAACTCTCTTAAGCTTCTCAAAGCTCTCCTGTTGCTTATCTGTCCATACGAAAGGTACTTCCTTTCTCAACAACTTCGTCAACGGTGCGGCTATTGACGAGAACCCTTCTACGAACCTTCTGTAGTAGCCTACCAATCCCAAGAAACTTCGAATCTCAGCCACAGACTTAGGTGGTTTCCAATCTAGTACTGCCTCAATCTTCTTAGGGTCCACCCTTATTCCTTCTGCAGACACCATATGCCCTAAGAATGCAACCTCCTTAAGCCAAAACTCGCACTTGCTGAATTTGGCATATAGCTTCTTCTCCCTTAACACTTGCAACACTTTCCAGAGATGCTCGTCATGTTCTTCCTCAGACTTGGAGTATACTAGGATATCGTCGATGAACACAACGACGAATCGATCCAAGTAGGGTTGAAAAACCTGGTTCATCATATCCATGAACGCGGCTGGGGCATTCGTCAAACCAAATGGCATCACTACGAACTCATAATGCCCGTATCTTGTCCAAAAAGCCGTCTTATGGATATCCGCTTCTTTCACCTTAAGTCGATGATATCCGGACCTTAGGTCTATCTTTGAGAATACCGCTGCCCCCTTCAGTTGATCGAACAAGTCGTCTATCCTTGGCAAAAGGGTACTTGTTCTTGATGGTCAGCTTATTCAACTGACGATAATCTATGCACATACGCATAGTCCCATCTTTCTTCTTCACAAACAAGACCGGTGCTCCCCATGGAGACACACTGGGTCGAATAAACCCACGATCAAGCAACTCTTGGATTTGAGCCTTGAGCTCAACCAACTCCTTCGGTGCCATTCTATACGGAGCGATAGATACTAGCGCCGTTCCAGGCAGCAAGTCAATTCCAAACTCCACCTCCCTGTCCGGGGGTATTCCAGGTAACTCCTCCGGAAAGACATCCACAAACTCCTTTACTGTTCTAACTCCACTAACTCCCCCTTCTTTGGCATCCAACGCCCTAACAAAAGTCAGAAATGCCTTGCACCCTTTTCGAACCATTTTATCAGCCTTTAAGGCAGAGACTACGTTAGACAAGTAGTTTCTTCTTTCTCCTATCATAATTATCGCCTCATCCTCCGGCGTCTTTAACTCCATTCGTTTAGCTGCACAATCCAATATAGCTCGGTGCTCTACTAGCCAGTCCATGCCAAGTATGTGATCGAATTCTCCGAAGGGAAGTTCCATTAAGTCGGCAGAAATATATCACTCCCTGAATTTCTAAGGGTACACTCCGAAAGATCTTGTTCACCACTACAGTTTGACCTAATGGGCTGACTACAGTCATCTCCCTATCAAGATAGTTCGAGTCTATGCCTAGTGTTTCAACTACACTACTTGCAACATAAGAATGGGTCGAGCCCACATCAATCAAAGCAAAATAAGGCTTGTTCGCTATAAGGAATGTACCGATTATGACGTCCGCCGCATCTTCGTCCCTCCTCCGTGAATCAGATACACTAGACCCATTGTCTTACCTCGGCATTGCCAACACCTCACCCGGGTCCCACGTCCTTTTCAAAGACCATTACCTCTATTATTCGGACCACGACCCGGCACGAGGCCGTTGTCCCCTCTTCCAGCCTGATTAGAACCTTGACCTGTTGGTCGGCCCCCATCTATTTTTATAGGACAGTCCTTAATCATGTGGTCCTTGGATCTACACTTAAAGCATCCTCCTGTCTTCTTCCAACACTCTCCTATGTGCCTCTTCCCACACCGATCACAAGTACGATCATCGCCTCCTGTCACAACTTGCTCGACTCGCGCCCATCAACTCTAGGCCTCTTCTCACGCATTCCCGCATGACCCAGACGATCTGAATCCTCTCTTTTGCCTATTTCGGTCAGAGTTCTGCCTTACAGAGTCCTTAACTCCTTCGGCTACTTTAGCCTTCTCTACTAACACGGTAAATTCTCGCTCCTGCTGTGGAGCTATCAACAACCTTAGATCATCCCTAAGGCCGTCCTCAAACTGAACACATCGCTCATGCTCCGTAGCCACGATACCTCGAGCATACCGGGTTCAACCTTAAGAATTCACCTCGTGATCTGCTACGGACTTGTTCCCTTGAACCAAATTTCTAAATGCCTTCCTCTCGTGCATCAGTATAACTAATTCCAACATACTTCTTTTGGTACGCCACTTTAGCATACTCCCAAGTGAGATCCTCACTGTGGCACCATCCCGAACTGTGAGCCACCATTGATATGCCTCATCGCGGCAGTAGTGCCACCATCCCTTTCGGTTTCTCCTCGCGATTAAATCGAGCTCGCCCATAACTCGCGCTCGGTTGCCTCCAACCAATACTCAGCTGTACTGGGTGCCACACCAGATACACCACGAAACACCTCAGCCCCATTGGCTCAGAGTCGTTCGGGTATAGATTTCCGAGCTCCCATACCTCCACCTACTCCAGCCACCATCTCAAGAACTCGCAAAGATTGCCTCGACACTACATCCTCCTCCCCGTCGATCGGGCCGCTCAACACCAACAAACGTGGTGGTGGGGTGGTGGTACCTCATTTTCGAACCCTTGTCCGACCTAACGGGTTCCGATCTGATCATTCTGCCTCTACCACGTCCTCGCACATTACGACCACGTCCCTAGAACTCATGTCTACGATCGCGCTTTTAACTGATTAAGAAATTTTTATGCATTAGTATTTTGTTCCACTGATTATTCGCGAAGAAATTTTATGAAAGAAGTTTAGAAGTAGTTCTTTCGATCGATCAAAGTTTGAAGTCTTCTATCCTAATTTAAAGGAGCACATTCATTCAACACACATTCATCATTCAAACATTTTCGTCCCTATTCCTATCCAGGGTATTTTCGTCATTTTACCTACAAGGGTATTTTGGTAATACATCGAGTCGATTTGAAAATTTTGTAAATCGTGGGTGATTTCGTAAATTTTCCAATTCGTGGTTCCTCGGTGATTTTATGAAATAAGGTATTATTTCGTAATTTTGAAATCCGGGTATTTCTTAATTTTTTTTTCAAACTAGGGTGGTTGGTCCCTTTCGGGTTTTAATTATAGGGTTTAGCCCATCAACGAGTCCTCATAACTAGGGTGAATAGTCACCACGCACTGTAGGATTCTAGCGAAGAGGAGGTGAGTCGCTAGGATCGCTTAAATACCAAGCTCTCCCCAGAATCCACTCCTAGGCATGCGTCTACCTATTGCCACACCCTAACTCGACTAAGGTGAACAGTCCACTACGCACTGCAGTAGGATTCCAACAAGAGAGAGGTGAGTCACTAGGACTACTTAAATACCAAGCTCTTCCGGATCCAATCCTAGACATGCGTACGACGGTTACCACACCCTAGTCTTGTGGCTTGTTAACGGGTTTGTTTAGTGAAATTAAGTCTTATGGAAGTTTAAGAAGTGGTTTAAACTAATCCTATAGTCCATCAGAGTCTATTTAAACTAGTCTACGTCCCATAAAGCCCATAAAGCCCACATGTATATCACACAATGGTTTAGGGTACTTACCTGGCGGACTTGGGTCGGAGACGCAGGTGCCATGCTGAGCTAATAGACCTGTTATTTTTAAAAAGCCCATTTTTAGAAAACGTTTTGGAGCCCAAAAACCCCAGAGCTGAGTTTTGAACCGAGCTTTGATACCAATTTGAAACACCCCCAAACCTGGCCCACGAGCCCAGACTGGATCTGGTATGTTCCTCGAGTAAAATGTTTTAATTTCATGTTTATTACTTGGAAAGTTTGGGGTGGTTTTATAAAAATACCGAGTTATTTTGGGGTTAATCTTTAATTCGAAAATCGTTTGTGTTTAGGTGTCTAAACACTTACATTTATTTTTAAGAAGAGTTGCTTAAACTTTAGATTGATAAAAATTGTATCATAATAAAATAATTAAAATGCATGCATACTAGTGGCCTTATTACATCGAAGCAAAACCTGAAATAAATCCAAGATACTTATAAGAAAATGAAGAGTCCAAATTGAAAATAATCTTTGTTCTGAGCATGGCCACCACTAAGCTCCTGCCGACCCGGTCCATCACTGAGTGCCACCTGAAAAATATTCCCCAACGGGGTGAGTCAAACAGACTCAATGTGTAACCAACACTAAATCCCAATAGTTTAGGCATATCAGTTCATACATATGCATATAATTAGATAATAAAATGATGCAAACCCGAACCCAAACCTAGTTACCATCCGCTACACATCACCCGTACCAACCTGCACACCGTGGGGACTACTAAGTCAACCCTCCATCCGCTACACATCATCGAAGGCGATCATGCGAGCAATGACGTGCTCATCGCCCTTATAATATTCGTGGCATAGCCACGAGATAATTATTTTGTGTCATGAGACACCACATTCGAATAATGTGACCGAAGTCACCACATTCGAGATATTGTGACCGAAGCCACCACATTCATACATTGGGGTATATAACTACCAATCACTTCCCTTTCCATATAACCCATATGCCCATGCCATACAAAACATGCAATATCATGCCATATTCTTTATTCACATTCTTATAGTTTCACATGTGTGCCATAACAGATCATATTATACTCATAGTAGGAGTGGGTAAACGTACACAGTACTTTGTACCATTGCATGGTACCTTTGCCACATTCATATTATTATAAACACACAACTAATTTAAGCCGTAATCTAATAAGGTTTAGTGTGGGGTACACACCTGATATACTTATCGCTTCCACTGAGATCCCGAAGAATCCCGATTTAAGGTTCTAGATCTTAGTCCCCTACATTCGGCCAACACTTAATATTTTAACAAAGCCTATTCGGCTATAAAACCAAATCCCGAAGAATCAATGCGACCAAAATCTTACCTTGCTGCCGATTTAATCACTAATCAAATCCCGAAACTCCGAGATAATCCCTCTTGCAATCGGCTAGCACTAAATCACTTCACGGATTAGTTTTCGGCTTCTAAGTAAATAAGAATTAAATCTAAGTCACTAAATAGGCCTTGGCCGAATGTGTATGTGCACTTACCTTGCGATTTTGAATCCCAAAATCCTTGTATACCACTGTCGACTACCTCTAAATAACCATGGTCAGATTCGACTAACATAATAACCAATATGGCCGAATATTACACCTCCTTACCTTGCGAATCTTAAATCCCGAAAGTGGTCTCTGGCTATGAAGTTGTCGAAATCCCTATAGACATGGGTTAGATCCAATTTCCAATCACTTCAATAAACTTTAATAAATTGCCTTTGGCCTAGGATCATGCATTTCTTAACTTAGCTAACCAAAACCCGAATGATTTTCTATTGTTGTCGGCTTAGAAGAAATCCCGAGATTATCCTTCAATGATTCGGCCAAAGAGCATCACTAGGATTAGATTCAACTTTTGGCTAATAGGAGAAAGGATTGAAAATCGAATAACGACTGATCTTACCCTTAGTACTGAAATCGATTGCTCCCTTGCTTGAATCCACAGCAATATTCGGTTATGGCTAGATGATGATCACACAAGTTTCAGCATTTGGGGTTTTAATGAACCAATCGGCTATGGTCTAAAAAGAACCTGCTTTCGGCTTTTGGAAGATTGGGAGAAAAAGAAGAAGAAGATTTATGATGGGGATTCAGCTTCAATGGAAGAGTATGGGACCTGGGAGGAATCAGCAATGGTGATCTTTAGGGAGAAGAAGATTTCGGCTAGCAAGAGTTGAGAGAATAAAAGAAAACACAGGAAAAAGATGCATATCTCCTGATAAATTCGGCTACACTAGCTTATCTTTGATATTCTCCTATTTTTCCTCTTCTCTTACTTATTCAAAATAATTCAAATAAAATCAATAATTATCTCCTAGCTTTTCCGATTTAAAAGGAATTTGAACCTATCTAAAGCTCCTCCCTCAGTCTCCTCATGCCATCCACCTCTGCTCCTTGTTGCCGCAAAATAAAAGCTTTTATTTAGCTTCCCATGCGACTCGAACCTTGGCCCATTTGCACCTGTTTGTGGTGTCATTTACAGAGGCCTTGAGTGGCGCCTCCAAGCCACTTAACCAAGCCCATTTGTGTGTCATATTTCCCCTACAATTTCTCTTAAGGCTACTCTGCCTAGCTTCCTCTTTTGAATTTAAAATCTAATAATTTCTAAGGCATTTTCCTACATTCTAAGGTTCACACAATTCATACAACACAATCAGAACACACATAGGCATGCTACTTCATACAATTTAGCATTAATGCATAAGCTATAAATCCCGGATATTACATAAAGTGTCAAAATGTGAAAATGTGAGGGCTATTTTGTAAAATTCCCTAAATATGTGTGTTTGGACTAAAATGAATGATTTGGTGATTGAATGGATTGAATTTGAACGTGTATAGACCAAGAGAGGAGAGGTTCAGATCGAGATCGAGGCAAAAATAAAGTGCTCGATTGATCGACTGTTGCGATAGTTCAACGTCTGAGGTAAGTTTGAACATAATACGAACATCTAGTTATGTTAAATGATATGAAATGAATGTTATAATGATATTGAAATGTGGATGCTATGTGAGAGTTGAGTTTGAGTTATGTGGCACTAAGTGTGCGTATTCAGAAACGTGATCGAGATGATCAGCACTATGTGTGCAATATAATATAAGCTTCGACTTTGTGGTTGGCACTGTGTGTGTGATACCGATTGAAGAACGGTTTGATATAAATGCACTATGTGTACAATGATAATTAAGCTTCGGCTAAATATCGGGCCACTAAGTGTGCGATTGAATCAAAGAAGAGACGGAAGTTGATCAAAAGGGAAATGTGAGTATTGAGTAGCAAATGTAATTGACTACTAGGTGTTGGCTAAGGTACACTCGGAACCTATGTGGTTGATGAATCTATGAATGAGATTATGAAATGTTAAATGAGTATTTTAGTTTTGGATGGTATGATATATATGTATATGTGAAATAATCTATGTGGTGGTTTGTTTGATTTAAATGTGTTATGTTATGAACTTACTAAGCTTTGGAAAGCTTACTATGTGATTTGTTTCTCTGCTTTGTAGTGTCAGTAAAGCTTGCTCGGATTCGGGAATCGTCAGCATCTCAATCACACTATCGGTAATCTATTTTGGTACTTTTGGAAAAGATGTACATAGTTGAAATATGGCATGTATAGGCTAGTTTTGTAAGACATGTTCGAGATGTGTAAATAGCCTCGTGATGTGGCTAGATGTGTGTTGGCTTTAAACATGTATGGCTTTGATATATGATGCATATTTTGGTATAGCTTGTGGGTAAAGAAAATGTCTTATGAATGGTAATCTTAATGATGGTATGATGCTAGTATGATTTAGTGAATTTGGGGATGAATCATGTTTGGTATTGAATGTGTTCAAGTTGTGTAATTTAGTTCCTAAGTTGACATGTTTAGAAATGAGATTATATGAGATGATATGTTGATCACTTGACATGAAAATTGGTGGCCAATTAGTGTGTGAAAGTATGCTTAAATGTGCTTGTTGGTTTGACCCTTGTGTGGGTGACAAATTGGCTTTGCAAATGGCCTGTTTTACCTACACGATTATGACACACGGGCGTGTCTAATGACGGTGGGGTAAAGTCAGTAGCTAGCTTAGTTGTACACGGCCATGGCACACGGGCGTGCCTAGTCGCCATGTGAATAAGTCAGTACGTGGCTTAAGGGCACACGGCCTGGGCACACGGGCGTGCTTGGTGGCCGTGTAGAGAAGTCAGAATGCTTGCTCTGTTTTGGCATGGCTTAGACACATGGGGGTGTCTGGTGACCGTGTGGGGCACACAGCCTGGTTACACGGGCGTGTGACCTCAACAGACTTAGTGAATATTTGAAATTTTAAAAAACTTTTGTAAGTGTTCGGTTTAGTCCTGACCCTATTCTAGCATGTGTTTAAGGTCTTATAGACCTCAATAAGGGACCATATGGTTGATACTGAGTATAGTTGTTGGATGAATGACTTAGTGTCGTGAAATGGTTGTGTAATGATTCGATTGATTGGTAACGCCTCTTAACCCTATTCCGGCAACGGTTTCAGGTTAGGGGTGTCACATTTTATTGGTATCAGAACTGCGGTTTAGTCGATTCTCAGACTAACGTAGCGTGTGTGAGTCTAGCTATACATGCCATATATGAAATTGCGATAGTGTGATGAATTATGACAGTTATAAATGTGTTTTCGTATAGTAATGGATCCCGATCGAGTAGTTGCTGACGATGTAGAGAGTAACGCGTCTGCTCTCGCTCAAGGGACAGTGCCGGCCACATCTAGGCCAAATGAAAGTAGTGAGAGAGGAGAGGCTAAGTAAGCCTTCTTCCGAATGATGAGTAAGTGGTTTTCGGAGTTCGTTCGAACGAATCCGGCTGCTCCACAACCTCTACCCCCACAAGTACCTGTTGTGCCACAAGTGATAGATCCGATTCGATTGAATAAACCTCCTATGGATAAGATCCGGAAGTATGGGGCTAAAGAGTTTAGGGCCATAGCTGATGACGATGCCGAGCGGGTCGAGTTTTGGCTCGAAAATATAATTCGAGTATTCGATGAAATGTCGTTGACTCCTGATGAGTGTATTAAGTGTGCAGTTTCATTGTTGAGAGATACAACCTATAATTGGTGGAAAACATTGATTTCCGTGGTTTCGAGAGAGAGAATCACTTGGGACTTCTTTCAAGTTGAGTTCAGAAAGAAGTATATCAGTCAACGCTTCATTGATCAGAAACGTAAAGAGTTTTTAGAGCTAAAACACGGCCATTTGTGAGTTACTGAGTACGAGCAAGAATTTGTGAGACTGAGCCAGTATGCACGGGAATGTGTTTCGACCGAAGCAACTATGTGTAAACGCTTCATAGAAGGTTTGAATGAGGATATTAAGTTATTGGTTGGGATACTTGATATAAATGAATTTGTTGTGTTTGTTGAAAGAGCTTGTAAAGCCGAGAAGCTCAGTAAAGAAAAGAAGAAAGCTGATTCTGAAGCTCGTGATGAAAGAAAAAGATCGATGAGTAAGTTTTCTCAACCTTTGACGAAGAGATTCAGAGATGCAAGCAACCGATCAAATGCTTCGTTTGGGCATCCGAATAGAGATCGCGCAAGACTAAGTGTTGGTCTGAGAACTCAAGCTCCAATGGAATCAAGTGTCGATAGTGCCAAAAGCAACAAACCTGAGTGTAGACAGTGTGGAAGGTGACATGTGGGAGAATACTGGGGCAAGTACAATAATAGAGTTTGTTATAAATGTGGATCCCGAGATCATTTTATTCGAGATTGCCTAAAGTTGGTTGAAGAGGAAAATGTTCAGAATGAAAGACCGAGTAATGTGACGGCTAGAGGTAGACCACTCAGAAACACCAGAAATATGAGTGGAAGCCAAAGGGGGACTACTGACACAGCTGTGAGGTCAGAAGCGAGAGCACCTGCCCGAGCTTATGCTATACGTGCACGAGAGGAAGCATCATCTCCAGTACTTTCACTTTATTTGATACTGATGTCATTGCATTGATAGATCCAGGATCTACTCATTCATATGTGTGTGTGAATCTAGTATCAAGTAAGACTCTACCTGTTGAGTCTACTAAATTTGTGATTAGAGTATCGAATCCCTTAGGCAAGTGTGTTTTGGTGGATAAGGTGTGCAAGAATTGTCCATTGATGTTTCGGGATGTTTGTTTTCCGGTTAATTTGATGTTACTACCATTCGATGAGTTTGACATAATTCTGGGTATGGATTGGCTTACTCTGCATAATGCCATCGTGAATTGTAAAAGAAAGAGTATTGAGTTGAAAAGTCAGAATGGTGAGCTAGTTCGAATAGAATCCAATGATATGAAAGGATTACCAGCTGTTGTATCTGCGATGAAAGCTATGAACTATGTGAAAAAGGGTTGTGAAGCTTATTTGGCGTACATGATTGATACAAAAGTGTCGGAAAAGAAAGTTGAATCTGTGCCTGTGGTATGTGAGTTTCCAGATGTGTTTCCTGAAGAGTTACCAGGATTACCTCCAATTCGGGAAGTTGAATTTGGTATTGAATTAGTACCGGGGACCACTCCCATTTCGATAGCTCCGTATAGAATGGCACCAACAGAATTGAAAGAGTTAAAGTCTCAGTTGCAGGAGTTGACTGATAGAGGATTTGCACGATCGAGTTTCTCACCCTAGGGAGCTCCTGTGTTATTTGTGAAAAAGAAAGATGGAACTATGAGAATGTGTATTAATTATCGATAGTTGAACAAAGTAACGATAAAGAACAAATATCCGTATCCTCGTATTGATGATTTGTTTGATCAGCTGAGAGGAGCTACAGTGTTTTCAAAGATAGATTTGAGATCAGGTTACTATCAGTTAAGAGTTAAAGAATCCGATGTGCAAAAAGCGCTGAAGCGAGGTACAGACATTACGAATTCTTAGTGATGCCTTTCGGACTAACAAATGCTCCTGCAGTGTTTATGGATCTGATGAATCGGATATTCAGACCGTATTTGGATCGCTTTGTAGTGGTGTTCATTAATGATATTTTGATCTATTCGTGTGATGAGACGCAGCATGCCGAGCATTTGAGAACCGAGCTACAAACTCTACGTGAGAAATAGTTGTATGCTAAGTTTAGTAAATGTGAATTTTGGTTGCGTGAAGTTGGTTTTCTGGGGCATATTGTGTCAGCTGCCGGGGTACGAGTTGATCCTAGTAAAATCTCTGCTATATTAGAATGGAAGCCTCCGAGAAATGTGTCTGAAGTCCGTAGTTTTCTGGGAATAGCGGGATGTTATAGACGGTTTGTGAAAGGCTTCTCGATGATTACGACTCCGTTGACGAAGTTGCTACAGAAAGATGTTAGATTCGAGTGGTCAGAAAAATGCCATCAGAGTTTTGAACAATTGAAAGTGTTATTGACAAAAGCACCAATGTTGGTTCAACCTGAATCGGGCAAAGAATTCATAGTTTACAATGATGCCTCGTTGAATGGTTTGGGTTGTGTGTTGATGCAAGAAGGTAAAGTCATTGCTTATGCTTCGAGGCAACTAAAGCCGCATGAAAAGAAATACCCAACACACGACCTTGAATTGGCCACGATTATGTTCGCATTGAAAATATGGCATCATTATTTATTTGGTGAGAAGTGTCATATCTTTACAGATCACAAGAGTTTGAAGTACTTGATGACTCAGAAAGAATTGAATTTGCGACAGAGAAGATGGTTAGAGTTGTTGAAAGATTACGAACTTGTAATAGATTACCACCCGGGTAAAGCTAATGTTGTAGCTGATGCTTTGTGTAACACCCCTTAAACGGGTTGTACGCCGAGAACTGGGCCCGAGGCAGTACCGAACTAAAACCACTTAATCGCCACTTAGGCTCAATGTCATTACTCTCTATAACCTCATTCTCGACTTACGAGGCCTCACTCATACACACGAGGGCTTTCGAGACTAATTCGGAACTTTTACGATCCTTAAAATTTTTCTCTTTTATACAGGTCTCACATGCCCGTGCAATATTAGACATGCCCGTGCATGGACACAGACGCCCATTTCCCCAAACCGTGCCTAAAAACCCAGCATTCTGCCAATGCCCCATGGCCAAGGCACACGCCCGTGCTTACCACCCGTGGTGCACACTGACTTCACACACACGGCCTCAAGGCCTACTCACACGCCGTGTGGATAGCCCGTGGACTATCCTGATTTAAAATGTTAATGTGCAGGGGACGCATGGCCACAGTACACGCCCGTGGGCTGACCGTGTGTCACACATGGTCTAGACACACGCCCGTGTGTCTGACCACATGGTCAAGAACAAAGCTATGTGCCAAGCTCTTTTCACCCCTCTAGCATACACAACATATACTCATCTAACACCATCATAATCAACTCAATTTGAAGTGCATTCTCACATAGAAAACTACATCTTTCTATCATATAATGTAATAGCCAACAACCATGGCATTATACAAAATAAGCTATCCATCTAAAGGCCAACACATCTTAGCCATTTACAACAAAATCCACTAACTTGTCTAGCCCCTATACATGCCATATACAAAACATTAAGTTTCATGTACCAAAGTGTGCTGATATGTGGGCTGTCTTCTGATGATCCTCGTATCTCGATACAACGCTTTTAATCTATAAGACAAGGGAAAAGAAAGAGAGTAAGCTTTGAGCTTAGTAAGTTTACACATAAACAAATAAGTCTCATAGTATAAGCTAAACAACAATTAGCATTATACTACCAAAAATAATGAACAACTTTGCTTAATGAACAACTTTGCTTACTCTTTCTGACCCTTACCACATTTCCAACACATCATGAGTCACATACTCATAACCATCAAAATGCACCCCTGCATTCTATGTCACATTTAAACAATATATAACACATCATTATTTCTCGTAATACATCCACACAGTTTATCCACATAACTTATCCACACGGTCTATCCACACAGTTTATCCACATAACTTATCCACACAGTCTATCCACACAACTTATCCACACAGTCTATCCACACAGCTAGTTCACATAACTAATCTACACAGCTAATACACACAGTTAATCCACACAGCCAATATCTTAGTGGTTTCGCACTGAGCACACCATAATTGATTAATAAGGTGGTATCGCACTTAGCCTACCACAAAGGTATTCATAGTGATTCAGCACATAGCTCACCAAATGATATACCTCACGATAGCATCACACATAGCTAGCTCATCGTCAATATGCATTAGGATGGTATCGCACTTAGCCCACCATCTACCATTATCACAACACATGCACAAGTCTACTTACTTAATCATTCTCGATCATACATTCATTCAACATTTTCTACTACATTCATCCCACATAGGTTCACAAGCATGCTACACACTAGCTAGCATTAACAAATTGTAAGTATGAATGCATTATTTATGCATAGACTTACCCCGATACTCAAAAGTATGGAAATATGCAATTTAGTCCACCACCTTGCTTTTCCCTCGGTTTCGATCCGGGCTTCGTCTTTCTTGATCTATAATGAATAAATTAGATTATTCAATACATACATTGACTAAATTGACCCACATCTCATACTTTAGCAAAATTACTATTTTGCCCCTAAACTTTCTCATATTTACACTTTAGTCCCAAAGGCTCGTAAAGTGATTTTTATTCAACTTTCTAGTCTTTCATGCTTAGCCGAACCACTTATTCAACTAAAGCTATCATCAATTCTCACTAAACCACATATGTATGACCAAACTAAAGTTTTTCACAAATTAGTCCCTACATGCATTTTCATAGAAAATCACTTAGCAAAAGATGTTTCTACTACATCAAGCTTTCATATTCTTCCATAAAACAACAAAATACATGCATGTCATACATATGTACATTTCTGAACATCCATAATAGCTCACTAAAAAGCTAAAAATAGCTTATTCATGCTACCGGGACTTCAAAAATACGAAGAATATCAAAACCGGGCTTAAGAGCACTTACTAGCAAGCTTGAAAAGTTGAAAGAGCCCTAACAATGGCTTCTCAAATTTTCGGCAGCTAAAGGGGAAGAAGATGAATGAATTTGTCATCTTTTCACCTATTTTAATCACTTATTTGATAAATGACCAAAATGCCCTTTTTGATAAACTTCAAATTTTGACTCATCCATGCCCATTTTTGTCCAAAAATTAGAATTTGGGTAAATTGCTATTTAAGGAACTCTAATTAATAATCTAAAGCTATTTCACATAAATAGCTTCTAGAAACACACATTTTGCAACTTTTGTAATTTAGTCCTTTTGGATAATTAAACCACAATTTCACAAAATTGCTTCATGAAACTTTCACACTAGCATGCATACATAATATAAACCTCAAAAACTCATTCATAACCCTCGGATTTGTGGTCTCGAACCACTATTCTGACTAGGCCCTAAACCGAGATGTTACACTTTGAGCTGAAAGTCCATATGTGCTTTGCGAGCAATGAATGCTCAGAAAGATCTGTGTGATGATAGTGCGGTTATGGCCGAGTTGAAAATAAAGTCGATGTTTGTACATCAGATTTGTGATGCTCAGAAAAGTGATGTTGAAATGATGGCTAAACAAACTCAATGTGAATCGAATGCTGAATCAAAATTTTGAGTTGATAGTGATGATTGTTTGAGATTTAGAGATCGGATTTGTATTCCGAGAAATTCAGAGTTGATTCAAGCAATTTTAAAAGAGGCTCATAATAGTCGATTAACAGTACATCCTGGGAGTACGAAAATGTATAATGATCTGAAACAGTTTTATTGGTGGCATGGTATGAAACGAGACATCTCTAACTTTGTGTCGAAATGTTTAGTTTGTCAGCAAATTAAAGCTAAACATCAGGTTCCGTCTGGTTTGTTGTAACACCCCAAACCCGGTCAATACACCACGACCGAATCTGGCATGTTACGGGGAAGATCGTGTTTGAGGGGTTAGGTTTCAGGTTAAAGATTCGATGAAAAACTCTTTGTCATATTTTATACTTGTCAAAATCTTGGGCATGATTGCTTTAAAACTGGTAGTGAATTTTGAAAACCCGGAAATTTGAAAACTTGGTTGACTCCATAAGTAAGACAAATCCATATCGTTTGAGAATCCCAAGTAATCTCCTTCTCGATGTTTAAAAACATTTTGGGCTTAGTGTGGAAAAATCTCTAGTTCTAGAAATTGTTTGAGTGGCATTTATTTTTAATGTTTTAGGGTGATACCCGATGGTAAAGTTTAAAACATATCGCGTTGTAGTTTGAAAACCTCATCTTTCCAAGTTTTATCCAGTACTAGTCCAATACTTGGTTAAGGCATATTTGAAATCACATTTAAACATATAAATAACCAAAGCATAACTTTAAAAGGCCATTTACAATCCTAGCAAAACCAAATGAAAATAAAGGAGATAAAGTACCAAGTATTTAAATCAGTGAAAATCTGAATTTATTCATGGCATGAGCACCTCGAGTCCACCCGGCTCCATGTCCGCAATCTAAGTGTCACCTGAAACGATAAGGGAGAAGGTGAGTCGCAAGACTCAGTGCATAAATCCCTCTCCCGAATAATGCAACATGCTAACACACATCATATCGTAGCAATATAATTAATGCACCCGACCTAACCATCCATAACACCTTTTCTACCCCGTGTGGTACCAAACCACTGGTGGTGCCAAACCACTGGTGACCCAAAGTCACGATATCCATCAATGTGGTGCCAAACCACTGGTGACCCAAAGTCACGAATAATCCAATGATGGGGCCAACCCATCGTGTGATACCAAATCACTGGCGTCAATCCCGTATAATCACCGTGTGGGGCCAACCCACTGTGGTGCTAAGCCACCGACGAGGCGCGCTATGAGGTGCCAAACCTCCGGTGTCCCAAAGACACGAATGTGATACCAAATCACCGGTGACCGAAGTCACGAATCCAATGATGGGGCCAACCCATCGTGTGATACCAAATCACTGGCGTCAATCCCGTATAATCAACTGTGGGGCCAACCCACTGTGGTGCTAAGCCACTGGGACGAGACGCTGAGGTGCCAAACCTCTGGTGACCCAAAGTCACAATAATCAATCTGTGGTACCAAACCACTGGAGGTGCCAAACCTCTGGTGTCCCAAAGACACGGATATCATATTCCCCCTCCTCTCATATCACCCATACATGTCATACTGATGCAAATCATGTAAATCATGCAATCATGCTAATATGTTTAATATCGTATCTCATATCACATACATCCGCAATCATGATATCTTATACCATTAATAGAACTCATAATGAGACGGACTTACCTTGATCCGCACACATACCCCATCGGGTATCATGTAAACCATCATACTGCTTTGGTCTTACCAAGGCAATCGAGTTAATTAAATATATTACTATGTAAGAAGTGTGTTAGTTTACACACCGCTAACACGCGAGCTTTAAACTCAACAAATCGATCTACAATCTTAACACACCTTGCTCCTAGAATCGGCCAAACATAGGATTAGTCACTTATACCATTCGGCCAAAACCAAATAAACCAAAGGGGTTAACATTCAACCCTTACCTTGCAAATGGGTTGGTTTCCTACCAAACCCCGAACCAAACGGTGGTTCTTCTGACAATCGGCCTTCCTCTAAAACACAAATAATCAGTCTCACAAGGCTATGAATTTAACGAAAACAAAAAGAATAGACTAAAAGAACTCGTTCTTACCACCACCTACCTATTGCTTTACAGAGAAAGAAGGCCCTCTCGATTGCTCCCAAAATCCGTAAGTCCTACAATCCAATCGGTTACAACACAAGAGATTAACACCCTTCAACCAATGCCGAAATCGGCCCTAAATCAAACCCAAATCGATTGAGAAAAAGAAAGAGAGAAAATGACCATTCGACCAAACTCTTACCTACCACCAACTGAAAGAAAACAAGAACCCAACACGTTCACCACCCTTCTAATATTCGGCCACCAAGGAACTACTAAGAGAGAGGAGAGTTTCGGCCAAGAGGAATGGAAGAAACAAATGGAGACAAACGGCTTGAGCTTTGAACAAAAGACAGGAATAAGAGATGAGTTGAGAGTGGGGACTTTCGGTTTGAAAGCAAATAGATGAAGAAAGTGTTTCGGAGGATAAGATTCAGCTACCAAAGTTTAAGAAGGGAAAAAGAAAAATGTGAGAAGGAGAGATACTAAATTCGGCTTGACATAAAGTGAAGAAGCAAAGAAATGGAAGGGTGAATAGCACAAGAAGCAAAACACAATTGTGTCTTCAAGATGACATTCGGCTATCAATGAAAGTCAAGAGCAAAGAACAAAGCAAATTCGGCAAAGGTTGTCAGTACTTTCGGTTTCAAGAAAGAAATTTAAGAAAAATGAGAGAACACTCTTTAGAAAATTCGGCTAACAAAAGACCAAAGAAAGAACTTTTGCTTGACACCCAAAGACCGAAAATGCACAAAAGCCTAAGTGAATTTCGCTAACACCCCCTAACTCACTCACCCAACCGGCCACTCCCAAAACTCTCCTAGAATTCGCCACATCTCCCCAAACACTCCACACCACCACTTCAAATTATTTTGAACTAGTCCACTTCCTACAATCACTCTCCACCCACCATTTGAGCATTTGACTTGGTCTTAGGAAGAGTTTGAACTGCCTACAACTCCTCCCCTCCATGCCGTCAAAATGAGAGCAAAAATGTGGGATTTTCGCAACTTGAACACAGGACCTCCTCCCCTGCAAGTGACGCCAAACACAAGCCCCAAGTGGCGCATGCTTTGCCATCTTACTAGCTCAACTCTTGTGCTAACCTTTCACCTAAAATTATTTATAAACCCCAGCTCCTTCAGCTCCTCTCACATAAAACTTAAAACCAAATTTTTTTTCCTACCACTCCGGCTTATACTAAGCTTACAACTAAGCCCCAAAACAACACAAAAGCAGCACTGCAAAACAACCACATGCAAAACAATGCAATAACAAAATAGCCCCTATCCCTGGATATTACAGTTCTACCCCCCTAAAAAAATAATTTCGGCCTCGAAATTACCTGATCAAAAGAGTTGAGGGTACTGCTGTCTCATCACATCCTCGGGTTCCCACGTAGCTTCTTCCACGCCATGGTTCCGCCATAGCACCTTTACCGAGGCAATCGACTTCCTCGCAAAACCTTTACATCCCGATCTAGGATCTGCACAGGTTCCTCCACCATGGTCAAATCCGGATTCACCTCAATCTCTTCCACTGCTACGACATGCGATGGATCTGAACGATAACGCCTAAGCATCGAAACGTGAAATACATCGTGAATCTGACTCAACTCCTCCGCAACTCAAGCCGGTAAGCTCATCGTCCCACTCGTTTGAGCACCTTATACGGCCCAATAAACCTCGAACTTAGCTTGCCTTTCCTTCCGAATCTCAATACTTTCTTCCATGGCGAGACCTTCGAAAAACTTGATCCCCACAAAGAAACTCTATATCTCTCCGCTTGAGATCGGCATAAGACTTCTCGCCTATCCGGCTTCTTTCAATCGAGCTGAATCAACTTAACCTTATCTTCGGTCTGCGCAACCAACTCGGTCCCAACAATTGGCGTTCACCCAATTCCGTCCAACATGTAGGTGAGCGACACTTTCTACCATACAACGCCTCATATGGTGCCATTTTGATGCTTGCTTGGTAACTATTATTGTAGGCGAACTCAGCTAATGGCAGAAACTCCTCCCAACTACCTCTGAAATCCAGAACACAACCTCTTAGCATATCCTCTAAAATCAGATAACCCTTTCCGATTGCGTCAAAATGCGGGTGAAAAGCCGTCTTTGAAATCCAGCGCGTACCCAAAGCTCGATGCAACGCTTTCGAACCTTGACGTAAATGGGATCCCTATCCGAGATAATCGATCACCGGCACACCGTGCAATCTCACTATCTCGACGACACATACGACCGTCAAACCTCTGAAGTGAGTAATCAACCCTTACCGGAATGAAGTGAGCTGATTTAGTCAGACGATCCACAATTACCCAAACTGAGTCTTTCTTGCTCGGCGTAAGAGGTAATCCACTGACAAAATCCATAGTTATTCTTTCCCACTTCCATTGTGGAATCTTCACTGGCTGAAGCAACCCCGACGGCAAATCGATGCTCACTTGACTCTGCTGACATGTCGACACTTCCCTACAAACCCCGTTACTTCTTTCTTCAGACCCGGCCACCAAAATTGCTCTCTTAGATCTCTATACATCTTGCTTCCTCCAGGATGCATAGCGTATGGGCTGCTATGTGCGTCTGAAGAATCCTCACTCCTCGACTCAACGTCTTTCGGCATACAAGCTCGCTTGAAAACACAACACTCCATCACTAGATAAATCAGTAACCCTCCAAACCACCATCCTCGCACTGAGACCTCTGCGCACTCAAAACCTCATCTTCCAACTGTTTCTCTCGATCCGCTTCAACCCAAGTAGGCTTAACTCCGCTCTGCGCGAGAATACTTCCGTCGCCATACAAACTCAGATGGGCAAACATCGCTCTTAAGTCCGAAACAACCTTACGGCTCAACGCGTCTGCCACCACGTTAGCCTTGCCCGGATGATATTCAATCGAACAATCATAATCCTTGAGCAATTCAATCCATCTGCGCTGCCTCAAATTCAAATCCTTCTGAGTCAAAAGATACTTTAGACTCTTGTGATCTGTGTAGACTATCGATCTCTCTCCGTACAAGTAGTGCCTCCAAATTTTCAAGGCGAAGACTACCGCTGCTAACTCCAAGTCGTGCGTCGGATAATTGACCTCATGTGGCCTCAACTGCCGAGATGCGTAAGCCACAACCTTACCTTCCTGCATCAGCACACAACCCAATCCCGTATGTGATGCATCGCAATACACTGTGAATTCCTTCCCAGCCTCAGGTTGAATTAAAACAGAGCTTCAAATAAAATCTTCTTTAGTTTGACGAAACTCTCCCGCTTTGCTTCTCAATCCAAACAAATGGAACCCCTTTCCTTAACAACTTGGTCATAGGCGCCTGCGATCAATGAAAAACCTTCTACAAATCTTCGGTAGTATCCTGCCAAACCCAGAAAACTCCGAATCTCAGCCATCGACTTAGGCGGCTTCCAATCCAAAACTGCCTCAATCTTCCGAGGATCTACCCTAATCCCCTCAGCCGACACTACATGACCCAAGAATGTCACCTCCCGAGCGAACTCGGACTTACTAAATTTTGCATAAAGTCATTTTTCCTCGAGACTGCAGCACTATTCGCAAGTGTGCATCATGCTCCTCCTCTGTCTTTGAGTATACTAAGATGTCGTCAATAAAAACCACTACGAACTGATCCAAATACTGCTGAAACACCCTATTCATCATATCCATGAATGCTGCCGGCGCGTTAGTCAACCCAAACGGCATTACCGTAAATTCGTGAGTGCCCATACCGAGTACGTGCAACGCCGCCTTGTGGATATCCGCCTCCTTCACCTTCAATTGGTGATACCCAGACCTTAAATCAATTTTTGAGAATACCGAAGCACCCTTCAGCTGATCAAACAAGTCATCTATCCGCGGCAATGGATACTTGTTTTTGATCGTCAGCTTGTTCAACTGGCGGTAGTCTATACACATCCGCATGGTACAATCTTTCTTCTTAACAAAGAGTACTGGCGCTCCCCAAGGTGAAACACTTGGCCTAATAAAGCCTCGATCCAACAACTCCTGGATCTGAGCCTTTAATTCCACTAACTCCTTTGGCACTATCCTATACGGAGCAATAGACACTTTGCGCAGCCTCCCGTGCTGATGATCTATCCCGAACTCCACCTCACGATCCGGTGGCAAGCCCTAAGTTCCTCTCTGAAACACATCAACAAATTCTTTAACCGTCCGACCTTTTCCACAAAGATTCCTTAGCCTCCAAGGCATACACGTAAACCACATACGCTTCACACTCCCTTCGACCATCTTCTCCGCTTTGAGCGGATACCACGTTGGATAAGTAATCTCTTCTATTACCTATCATGACTACCTCATCACCTTCAGCCGTGTTTAGAACCAAACGCTTAGCTGCGCAATCCAATCTAGCCTGGTATTTAACCAACAAGTCCATCCCGAGAATCAGATCGAACTCCCCAAATGGCAGTTCCATCAGATCAGCCACAAACACTACCCCTTAGAGTTCTAGGGGTACATCTCTATACAGCTTATCTACGACTACAGAGTGACCTAGAGGGCTAATGACTGTCATCTGCCTCGAAGTAGTTTCAGAGTTTAAGTCCATGGTCTTTACTATGCTACTAGCAACGTATGAATGCGTTGAACCCACATCAATTAAAGCAGTATATGGAGAACCAAAGATCAAAAACGTACCGGTTATGACGTTCGGTCGTCGCCCTCCTCTCGGCGTCATCGCATACACCAACCCAGTGTCTTGCCTCGAGCTACCCGCACCTCTCGCGCCGGTGCTCCGCGGCCCCGACTGTAACCATTTCTCGCCATTACCACGACCCTCTCGCGGTGGCGGTCCATTATTCTGAACCGAGTACGGCCGCCTCTGGTGAATCCTAGTCAACTTACGCGACAAATCCCTCACACGGTGATCCAAAGAGCCACACTCGAAACATCCTTTTCCACCGGTCCAAAGAACCCTCCCAATGAGATTTCCCACAACGGTTACATCGCGGCGGGTCCCTAATTACCAACCAACAGACCTACCGGACCGATTCGCCCACTTTGTCTAGCTCTTTTTCTCATGGATTACCCGACGACCCGTAAGATCCAAAACTCCTCTTATGTCTGTTCCTATCCATGTTTTGCCTCACAGATTCTTTAACACCCTCGGCTACCTTAGCCTTCTCAACCAGGACGGCAAACTCACGCTCCTGCTGTGGAGTAATCAGCAGTCTTAATTCGTCTCTCAGACCATCCTCAAATCGAACACACCTCTCGTGTTCAGTAGCCACAATGCCCCTAGCATACCTACTCAGCTTCAAGAATTCTGCCTCGTACTCTGACACAGACTTACTCCCCTGAACTAGCCTCAAAAATGCTTTCCGTTGTGCGTCAATGTAGCTAGCTCCAATGTACTTTTTTCCGATAAGCGACCCTAAAATAATCCCAAGTGAGATCCTCCGCTGCAGCCCCGTCTCGAACCGTGAGCCACCACTGGTATGACTCATCCCGAAGGAGCGATACTATCCCCTTCAGCTTCTCCTCAGCAGTCAGGTCCAGATTATCCATGATCCGCTCCGTCGCTTCCGGTAATACTCGGCCGTCTTTGAGCAGCAACACCGAAACACCTCTAAATACCTCGGCCCCATTTGCTCGGAGTCGCTCAGGCATCGATTTCCTAGCTCCTATACCTCCACCTACTCCAGCTACCCTTTCGAAACTCGCGGCATCGCTGCGACATCACTGCGTCATCCCCATCGATCTCGAAATTCACCACCTCCACCGGTGGTGGTGCCGCCGATCTCATTCTCTCGACTCTCGACTGCACCTCTACCGGTTCGTAAATCGTCATCCTACCACGACCACGCCCACGTGTATTACGACCACGCCCACCCCGAGTGCTCATGACTACGGGCCTCGACTTAGCCGATTCGTAAGTTTTATGCATCAAGATTTATTCCGCTATTTAAAAGCACGATCTTATGAATATTTCTTATTAAAGAAATTTTTGTTTTCGCAAGTCCACACAAATCCTATCGGGCCAGCTTCTAAGGTTACCTACTATTGCTAGTCATCACATCTCATCCAAAAAAAAATCACAAGCAATAGTAAGGGTACTTACAGGCGGATTGGTGCCGAGACTCGGTGCCATGCCTTTCAAACTATGCATTTAAAATAAAACATTTAAAACCCATATTTAAAACACTTTGGGCCTCAGGCCCACAACCGAGCCTTTGAACTTGGCTCTGATACCAAAATTGTAACACCCCAAACCCGGTCAATACACCACGACCGAATCTGGCATGTTACGGGGAAGATCGTGTTTGAGGGGTTAGGTTTCAGGTTAAAGATTCGATGAAAAACTCTTTGTCATATTTTATACTTTTCAAAATCTTGGGCATGATTGCTTTAAAACTGGTAGTGAATTTTGAAAACCCGGAAATTTGAAAACTTGGTTGACTCCATAAGTAAGACAAATCCATATCGTTTGAGAATCCCAAGTAATCTCCTTCTCGATGTTTAAAAACATTTTGGGCTTAGTGTGGAAAAATCTCTAGTTCTAGAAATTGTTTGAGTGGCATTTATTTTTAATGTTTTAGGGTGATACCCGATGGTAAAGTTTAAAACATATCGCGTTGTAGTTTGAAAACCTCATCTTTCCAAGTTTTATCCAGTACTAGTCCAATACTTGGTTAAGGCATATTTGAAATCACATTTAAACATATAAATAACCAAAGCATAACTCTAAAAGGCCATTTACAATCCCAAAGAAAACCAAATGAAAATAAAGGAGATAAAGTACCAAGTATTTAAATCGGTGAAAATTTGAATTTATTCATGGCATGAGCACCTCGAGTCCACCCTCCCATGTCCGCAATCTAAGTGTCACTGAAACGATAAGGAGAAGGTGAGTTGCAAGACTCGGTGCATAAATCCTCTCCCGAATAATGCAACATGCTAACACACATCATATCGTAGCAATATAATTAATGCACCCGACCTAACCATCCATAACACCTTTTCTACCCCGTGTGGTACCAAACCACTGGTGGTGCCAAACCACTGGTGACCCAAAGTCACGATATCCATCAATGTGGTGCCAAACCACCGGTGACCCAAAGTCACGAATAATCCAATGATGGGGCCAACCCATCGTGTGATACCAAATCACCGGGCGTCAATCCCGTATAATCACCGTGGGGCCAACCCATCGTGGGTGCTAAGCCACCGGGACGACGCTATGAGGTGCCAAACCTCTTGTGTCCCAAAGACACGAATGTGATTCCAAATCACCGGTGACCAAGTCACGAATCCAATGATGGGGCCAACCCATCGTGTGATACCAAATCACCGCGCGTCAATCCCGTATAATCAATCGTGGGGCCAACCCACCGTGGTGCTAAGCCACCGGGACGAGACGCCGAGGTGCCAAACCTCTGGTGACCCAAAGTCACAATAATCAATCTGTGGTACCAAACCACCGGAGGTGCCAAACCTCTGGTGTCCCAAAGACACGGATATCATATTCCCCTCCTCTCATATCACCCATACATGTCATACTCGATGCAAATCATGTAAATCATGCAATCATGCTAATATGTTTAATATCGTATCTCATATCACATACATCCGCAATCATGATATCTTATACCATTAATAGAACTCATAATGAGACGGACTTACCCGGATCCGTACACATACCACATCGGGTATCATGTAAACCATCATACTGTTTTGGTCTTACCAAGGCAATCGAGATTAATTAAATATATTACTATGTAAGAAGTGTGTTAGTTTACACACCGCTAACACGCGAGCTTTAAACTCAACAAATCGATCTACAATCTTAACACACCTTGCTCCTAGAATCGGCCAAACATAGGATTAGTCACTTATACCATTCGGCCAAAACCAAATAAACCAAAGGGGTTAACATTCAACCCTTACCTTGCAAATGGGTTGGTTTCCTACAAAACCCCGAACCAAACGGTGGTTCTTCTGACAATCGGCCTTCCTCTAAAACACAAATAATCAGTCTCACAAGGCTATGACTTTAACGAAAACAAAAAGAATAGACTAAAAGAACTCGTTCTTACCACCACCTACCTATTGCTTTACAAAGAAAGAAGGCCCCTCTCGATTGCTCCCAAAATCCAGAAGTCCTACAATCCAATCGGTTACAACACAAGAGATTAACACCCTTCAACCAATGCCGAAATCGGCCCTAAATCAAACCCAAATCAATTGAGAAAAAGAAAGAGAGAAAATGACCATTCGGCCAAACTCTTACCTACCACCAACCGAAAGAAAACAAGAACCCAACACGTTCACCACCCTTCTAATATTCGGCCACCAAGGAAATACTAAGAGAGAGGAGAGTTTCGGCCAAGAGGAATGGAAGAAACAAATGGAGACAAACGGCTTGAGCTTTGAACAAAAGACAGGAATAAGAGATGAGTAGAGAGTGGGGACTTTCGGTTTCAAAGCAAATAGATGAAGAAAGTGTTTTGGAGGATAAGATTCGGCTACCAAAGTTTAAGAAGGGAAAAAGAAAAATGTGAGAAGGAGAGATACTAAATTCGCTTGACATAAAGTGAAGAAGCAAAGAAATGGAAGGGTGAATAGCACAAGAAGCAAAACACAATTGTGTCTTCAAGATGACATTCGGCTATCAATGAAAGTCAAGAGCAAAGAACAAAGCAAATTCGCAAAGGTTGTCAAGATTTTCGGTTTCAAGAAAGAAATTGAAGAAAAATGAGAGAACACTCTTTAGAAAATTCGGCTAACAAAAGACCAAAGAAAGAACTTTTGCTTGACACCCAAAGACCAAAAATGCACAAAAGCCTAAGTGAATTTCGGCTAACACCCCTCCTAACTCACTCACCCAACTGGCCACTCCCAAAACTCTCCTAAAATTCGCCCACATCTCCCCAAACACTCCACACCACCACTTCAAATTATTTTGAACTAGTCCACTTCCTACAATCACTCTCCACCCACCATTTGAGCATTTGACTTGGTCTTAGGCGAGTTTGAACCGCCTACAACTCCTCCCCTCCATGCCATCAAAATGAGAGCAAAAATGTGGGATTTTTGCAACTTGAACACAGGACCTCCTCCTGCAAGTGACGCCAAACACAAGCCCCAAGTGGCGCATGCTTTGCCATCTTACTAGCTCAACTCTTGTGCTAACCTTTCACCTAAAATTATTTATAAACCCAGCTCCTTCACTCCTCTCACATAAAACTTAAAACCAAAATTTTTTCCTACCACTCCGGCTTATACTAAGCTTACAACTAAGCCCCAAAACAACACAAAAGCAGCATTGCAAAACAACCACATGCAAAACAATGCAATAACAAAATAGCCCCTATCCCTGGATATTACATTTGTTACAGCCGATCATGATTCCTGAGTGGAAATGGGAGAGAATTATGATGGACTTTGTGTCGGGGTTGCCTTTATCTCTGGGAAAGAAAGATGCGATCTGGGTGATGGTTGACAGATTGACGAAATCAGCTCATTTTGTTCTGATGAGAATAGATTATTCACTTGATAAATTGGCTGAATTGTATATTGCTGAGATTGTTAGATTGCACGGGGTGCCACTATCTATTGTATCTGAAAGAGATCCAAGATTTACCTCATGATTTTGGAAGAAGTTGCAAGAGGCTTTAGGCAAAAAATTGCATTTCAGTACTGCGTTTCATCCACAAACGGATGGTCAGTCTGAGCGGGTTATTTAGATTCTCGAAGATATATTGAGATGTTGTATACTTGAGTTTGAAAATACGTGGGAAAAACATTTTGCCGTTGATTGAGTTAGCGTACAACAACAGTTTTCAATCTAGCATTAAAATGGCACCATATGAGGCTCTTTACGGTCAAAAATGCCGAACTCCATTATATTGGACTGAGCTAAGTGAGAATAAAATTCACGAGGTTGATCTTATAAAAGAGACTGAGCAGAAAGTGAAAGTGATACGTGACAGTTTGAAAGTGGCTTCAGATCGTGAAAAGTCTTATGCAGATTTGAAACGAAAAGATATTGAATTTGAGGTGGGTGATAAAGTGTTTTTGAAAGTATCTCCGTGGAAGAAGATACTTCGATTTGACCGGAAGGGCAAGCTGAGTCCGAGGTTCATCGGACCGTATGAGATCATTGAGCGAGTTGGGTCAGTTGCTTATAGATTGATATTGCCACTTGAGTTAGAAAAGATTCATAACGTGTTTCATGTATCATTGCTCTGACGGTACAGATCAGACCCGTCTCATGTGATTGATCCTACTGAGGTTGAGATTCAGACAGACTTGTCGTATAGTGAGGAACCGGTTCAAATTTTGGTACGAGAGACTAAAGAGTTGAGAAACAAAAGATTTCCTTAGTGAAAGTGTTATGGCACAAACACAAAATTGAAGAGGCTACGTGGGAGTCTAAAAACGTTATAAGAGAGCAATATACGCATCTATTTATCGGTAAGATTTTCGGTGAAGAAAATCCCTAAAGGGGGGAGAGTTGTAACAACCCGAATTAGACCCTAGTCGAAAGAGTGGTTTCAGGACCACAAATCTGAGGTCGTAAAAATATTTCAATATTATTTTTGGTGTTGATTATATGTGTTATAACCTTTGTGAAAATTCTGTGTGATAATTTTATCGACTGTGTGTCAAATTGTGAGAAAAGACTTAATCGCATAAAGTGTAAAAGCTAAGTGCTGATTTATAAGTACTTAAGTGTTGTTGTCTTTATAATGTAGAGGCCTTATGAGGTAAATATGCCAATATTTAGATAGTGGATGGTTAAAAGACATGAATGGCCTTATTATATAATTGTTTTATATGTTTAATGAAAGGTCATTTTTGTAAATGGATTAATATCATAATATTAGTAAAACAAAAGGCTAATAATAAGCGATATTCATCCATAGTAGCCGAAATTGAAGAAAGAAAAGAAAGAAAAATTGAGCTAGGGTATTCGGCTAGTCTTTGATCCAAATTAAGGTATGTTTTGACTTTGGTTTTTGATGATTTTTATGTTTTTTAGATTGTTGTTTAGTCTACTATCAAGCCCATGTTGTAATTTGAAGAATCGATGATGTTTATGAGATGTGCCATTGATGAAATGGTGAGCTTTGTGATGAATATTGGTGTTAAATAGAAGATATGTGTTTAATGAACATGTTTTGTTCTTGGATTTTTGGTGAATTTAGCTAATTAGGGCTAAATTGTGAAAATGATAAGTTGAAGGACTAAAATGTGAAATAAATGAAATGTGTGGGCTTGTATGAACACAAGGAAAATTCGGCTAGGCTTGTGTGAGGAGAAATTATGTGAATTTGATGATTTTATGAATTAAGGACTAAAGTGTCAAAATGTGAAAATGTGAGGGCTATTTTGTAAAATGCCCTAAATATGTGTGTTTGGACTAAAATGAATGATTTGGTGATTGAATGGATTGAATTTGAATGTGTATAGACCAAGAGAGGAGAGGTTCGGATCGAGATCGAGGCAAAGATAAAGTGCTCGATTGATCGACTATTGCGATAGTTCAACGTCCGAGGTAAGTTCAGACATAATACGAACATCTAGTTATGTTAAATGCTATGAAATGAATGTTATAATGATATTGAAATGTGGATGCTATGTGAGAGTTGAGTTTGAGTTATGTGGCACTAAGTGTGCGTATTCGGAAACATATTCGAGATGATCAGCACTGTGTGTGCGAAATAATATAAGCTTCGACTTTGTGGTTGGCACTGTGTGTGCGATACCGATTAAAGAACGGTTTGATATAAATGCACTATGTGTGCGATGATAATTAAGCTTCGACTAAATATCGGGGCACTAAGTGTGCGATTGAATCAAAGAAGAGACGGAAGTTGATCGAAAGGGAAATGTAAGTATTGAGTAGCAAATGTAATTGACTACTAGGTGTGTAACATCCCGGTTTAGGGCCTAGTCAGAATAGTGGTGCGAGACCACAAATCCGAGGGTTATAAATGAGTTTTTGAGGTTTATGCCTTGTATGCATGCTAGTGTGAAAGTTTCATGAAGCAATTTTGTGAAATTGTGGTTGAATTGTCCAAAAGGACTAAATTGCAAAAGTTGCAAAATGTGTGTTTCTAGAAGCTATATGTGTGAAATAGCTTTAGATTATTAATTAGAGGTCCTTAAATAGCAATTTATCCAATTTCTAATTTTTGGACAAATTTGGGCATGGATGAGTTAAAATAGAAAGTTTATCAAAAAGGGCATTTTGGTCATTTATCAAATAAGTGATTAAAATAGGAGAAAAGATGACAAAATTCATTCATCTTCTTCCCCAAGGCTGCCAAAAATTCCAAGAGCCATTGTTAGGGTTCTTCAAATTTTTCAAGCTTGCTAGTAAGTGCATCTAGCCTCGTTTTTGATATTCTTTGTATTTTTGAAGTCCTAGTAGCATGAGTAAGCTATTTTTAGCTATTTGATGAGCTAAAATGGACGTTCAAAAATGTGGTCATGTATGACATGCATGTATGTTGATATTTTATGGAATATTATGAAAGCTTGATGTAGTAGAAACATCTTTTGTTAAGTGATTTTCCATGAAAATGCATGTAGGGACTTGATTGTAAAAATCTTAAGTTTGGTCATACATGTGTGTTTTAATGAGAATTGATGGAATATTATGAAAGCTTGATGTAGTAGAAACAATGCATTCATACTTACAAATTGTTAATGCTAGATAGTGTATAGCGTGGTTGAGAATGATTGAGAACCTATGTGGTTCAAGTGAAATGGATGGATGAATGATTAAGTAAGTAGACTTGTGAATGTGTTGTGATAATGCAAAAAGGTGGGCTAAGTCCGATACCATCCTAATGCATATTGACAAGAGCTGGCTATGTGTGATGCTATCGTTAGGTATGTTATTTAGTGGGCTATGTGCGAAACCGCTATGAATACCTTGTTGGTAGGCTAAGTGCGATACTACCTTACTAATTGAATGGGGTGGGCTTAATGCGGAACCACTAAGAGATTTGCTGTGTGAATGTGATAGTGAGTAGATTAGCTGTGTGGATTAGCTGTGTGGACTAGCTGTATGGATTAGCTGTGTGGATGTATTATCGAGAAATAATAATGTGTTGTATATTGTGTAAATGTGACATTGAATGCAGGGGTGCATTTCGATGGTTATGAGTAAGTGACTCATGATGTGTTGGAAATGTGGTAAGGGATAGAAAGAGTAAGCATAGTTGTGAATTACTTATGTTAGTATAATGCTAATTGTTGCTTAGCTTATACTATGTTGCTTAATTGTTTATGTGTAAACTTACTAAGCTCAAAGCTTACTCTCTTTCTTTTCCCTTGTCTTATAGAGTAAAAGTGTTAAATCGAGATACGAGGATCAATTGGAAGATCGCCCACACTATCAGCACACTCTGGTACATTAGACTCAATGTTTTGTATATGGCATGTATAGGGGCTAGACAAATTAGTGAATTTTTGGTGTAAATGGCTAAGATGTGTTGGCCTTTAGAAGGATAGTGTATATTGTATAATGCCATGGTTGTTGGCTATTACATTATATGAAAGAAATATGTAGTTTTCTATGTGAGATTGCACTTCAATTTGAGTTGATTATGGATGTGTTGTATGAGTGCATGTTGTGTAAGCTATAAGGGTGAGAAGACCTTAGCAAATAGTTTTGTTCTTGTCCATGTGGATAGACACACGGGCGTGTGTCTAGGCCATGTGTGACACACGGCCAGCCCACGGGTGTGTGACTCACCGTGTGTCCCCTACATGTTAGTATTTGAAGTCGAGAATAGACCACTGGACTAGTCACACAAAGTGTGCCTAGGGAGTGTGGGATTAATCGCAGTTGGCCACGGGCCAGCCACACGGGCGTGTGTCTAGACTCTAGGCCGTGTTAAGGTAGTCGCAGTGCACCACGGGTGGTAAGCACAGGCGCAGTGCCTTGACCGTGGGGCATTGGCGTGCATCGTCGGGTTTTTAAGCACGATTTGGGAACATGGGCATGTGTAACTTCACACGGGCATGTTGTACCTTGCACGGGCATGTGAGCCCTGTTTAAAAGAGAAAATTTTTAAGATTGGAAAAAGTTCCGGTTTAGTCTCGAGAGCCCTCGTGTGTATGAGTGAGGCCTCGTAAGTCAAGAATGAGGTTGTTGAGATGACTTCAGAGAGTAGTTACAACGAGCCTAAGTGGCGATCAAGTGGTTTGAGTTTGGTAACGCCTCAGGCCCGGTTTCGGCGTAGAACCCGGGTAAGGGGTGTTACAAGGTGTTGGCTAAGGTACGCTCGGAACCTATGTGGTTGATGAATCTATGAATGAGATTATGAAATTTTAAATGAGTATTTTAGTTTTGGATGGTATGATATATATATGTATATGTGAAATAATCTATGTGGTGGTTTGTTTGATTTAAATGTGTTATGTTACGAACTTACTAAGCTTTGGAAAGCTTATCAGGTGATTTGTTTCTCTCGCTGCGGTGCCGCAGAAAGCTTGCTTGGATTTGGGAATCGTCAGCATCTCAATCACACTATCGGCAATCTATTTTGGTACTTTTGGGAAAGATGTACATAGTTGAAATATGGCATGTATAGGCTAGTTTTGTAAGACATGTTCGAGATGTGTAAATAGCCGTGTGATGTGGCTAGATGTGTGTTGGCTTTAAACATGTATGGCATTGATATATGATGCATATTTTGGTATAGCTTGTGGGTAAAGAAAATGTCTTATGAACTGTAACAGCCCGATTTAGACCCTAGTCAGGATAGTGGTTTTGAGACCACAAATTCGAGGTCAAAATAATATTTTAATATTATTTTTTGTGTTTACAGTATGTGATTTAGTCTGTGTGAAATTTCTGTGTGAAAATTTTATCGATTGTGTGTTTAATTTGCGAAAAGGACTTAATTGTATAAGGTGTAAAAGTTGTGTGCTGATTTTTAAGTGCCAAATTGTGGATGGCTTTTTAAGGAGGAGGCCTTATGAGGCAATTAGCCCATTATTAAGTAAGTGGGGTGGTTGATGGACAATTATGTCCTTAGTTTAAATGATTTTATAAATATTTCATTAAGGGCAAATTTGTAAACATGAAATAAGTTAACATTAAAATAAAACAAAAGCTAAAAAGTGTTCATCTTTGTTTCTATCAACTGAAAATAAGAGAAGAAAATAAGGGTTTGAAGCTTCTTCAATTTCGGCAAGCTTGGGCTCAAATTGGTATGTGTTTTCAATTCAGTTTTTGATAATTTCTACATTTTTGTAATCGTTGCTTTGTGCTCTACAAAACCCATGCTTAAATTTTGTGAATTGATGATTTTTATAAAATGTGCCATTGATGAAATGGTAAGCTTTGTAATGAGTGTTGGTGTTAAATGAAAGATATGTGTTTATTGAACATGTTTTATTCTTGAACTTTTGATGAATTTAGCTAATTAGGGCTAAATTGGAAAAATAGCATTTTGAAGGATTAAAATATGAAAGAAACGAAATGTGTGGGCTTGTATGAATATAGTGAGAATTCGGCTAGGCATGGGTGCAAGCTAATTATGTGAATTTGATGATTTTATGAATTAAGGACTAAAGTGTCGAAATGTGAAAATGTGAGGGCTATTTTGTAAAATGCCCTAAATATGTGTGTTTGGACTAAAATGAATGATTTGGTGATTGAATGGATTGAATTTGAATGTGTATAGACCAAAAAAGGTGAGGTTTGGATCGAGATCGAGGCAAAGATAAAGTGCTCGATTGACCGACCGTTTCGATAGTTCAACGTCCGAGGTAAGTTTGGACATAATACGAACATTTAGTTATGTTAAATGTTATGAAATGAATGTTATAATGATATTGAAATGTGGATGCTATGTGAGAGTTGAGTTTGAGTTATGTGGCACTAAGTGTGCGTATTCGAAAACGTGATCGAGATGATCAGCACTGTGTGTGTGAAATAAAATAAGCTTCGACTTTGTGGTTGGCACTATGTGTGCGATACCGATTGAAGAGCGGTTTGATATAAATGCACTGTGTGCGATGATAATTAAGCTTCGGCTAAATATCGGGGCACTAAGTGTGCGATTGAATCAAAGAAGAGACGGAAGTTGATCGAAAGGGAAAAGTGAGTATTGAGTAGCAAATGTAATTGACTACTAGGTGTTGACTAAGGTACGCTCGGAACCTATGTGGTTGATGAATCTATGAATGAGATTATGAAACGTTAAATGAGCATTTTAGTTTTGGATGGCATGATATATATATGTATATGTGAAATAATCTATGTGATGATTTGTTTTATTATAATGTATCATGTTACGAACTTACTAAGCTTTGATAGCTTATTGTGTGATTTGTTTCTCTGCTTTCCAATGTCAGTAAAGCTTGCTCAGATTCGGGAATCGTCGGCTTCTCAATCACACTATCGGCATTCTATTTTGGTACTTTTGGAAAGATGTACATAGTTGAAATATGGCATGTATAGGCTAGTTGTTTTGAATCATATTTGATATGTGTAAATAGCCATGTGATGTGGCTAGCTAAGTGTTGGTAATGTGCATGAGTGAATATGGTATTTGGTGCATATTTTGATATGGCATGATAGTAATGAATTAGCATATGAATGGTGAGTTCAATGATGAATTAATGCCTTAGTGATTTAGTGAGGTTATGGATGATTTATACCTAGATTTACACGTAATTTGGTTGTATAAAATGGCATGCTTAGAAATGAGATTCTATGTGATGATATGATGATTGTTGGACATGAAATTGGTTGTCAAATTGTGTGTATAAAGATGCCTAAAAGTGCTTGTAGGATTGACCCATGTGGGTGGCATTTTGGCTTTGCAAATGGCCTATTTTTGCCACACTGCCAGTGGCCACTTGGCGTGCCTAGGGACCGTGGGGCTAAGTTAGTAGCTAGCCTAATAGCACACGGTCAAGACACACGGACGTGTCTAGTAGCCGTGTGAGAAAGTCAAGATATGGTCTAAGAGTACACGGCCACGGCACACGGATGTGCCCGGTAACCGTGTTGTTTCAACAGATCGACCACGCCCACGACATGGGCGTGCTTGGGGGCCGTGGAACCAAGTCGGGCTATTCCACTGGAGAGGTCACACGGGTGTGTTTAGCACCGTGGGAGGCACACGCCTACCCCCCTCACGGCGTGTATCCCCAAACCTAGAAAAGTTTTTAAATTTCAAAAGTTTCAGATGTGTTTCGCTTAGTCCCGACCCCTCCCTAGCATGTGTTTAAGGTCTTATACGCCTTAAAAAGGGACTAATTGTTTATGTTTGATGTATTATGATGATGATTGACTTTGTGTCGTAAATGGGTTGTGAAATGATTCTATTGTCTAGTAATGCCTCTTAACCCTATTTCGGCGACGGTTTTGGGTTAGGGGAGTTACAATTTATTGGTATCAGAGCCACGGTTTAGTCGATTCTCGGACTAACGTAGCGAGTGTGAGTCTAGCTATACATGCCATATATGAAATTGCGATAGTGTGATGAATTCTGACAGTTGAAAATGTGTTTTCATATAGTAATGGATCCCAATCGAGCAGTTGCTGACGATGTAGAAAGCAATGCGCCTGCTCCCACTCAAGGGATAGCGCCGGCCACATCTAGGCCGAATGATAGTAGTGAAGGAGGAGAGGCTAAACAGGCCTTCTTCCGAATGATGAGCAAGTGGTTTACGGAGTTCGTTCGAACGAATTCGGCTGCTCCACAACCTCCACCCCCACAAGTACCTATTGTGCCTGTAACACCCCAAACCCAGCCTACACGTTACAACCGGATCTGGTATGTCACAAGGAAAGGTAGTTAAAAAAATTCGCGATCGTTTAAAAATTTCGAGTTTTGATTATCGTGAGTTTGTGAACCGCTTCATTAATATTTTGGAAAACAGATTATTTGTATTTTTAGGAAAACTCCGTATTGATCATTTCATCATAGATAATAACCGCATTAAAACAAAAACCAAATTAAAATCCCAGTGGCCTTATTACAGAACATAATCCCGAATTAAAATGAAATTTAAAAGAAAATAACACTTAATTTACTAAAGTGACGACGTATGGCCACCACAGAGTCCACCTCGGCTCCAAATCCTCAAGCTAGGGATTACCTGCGAAAGTTAAAGGAAAGGGGTGAGTCATCGAGACTCAGTGTGTAAATCCCCATTAAACGAAATCTGGGCCTTAAGCCCACAGATGCACATTGGGCCTTAGCCCATTCAATATAGCGTATATCACATGTATGCAATGCAAATTTCCCCAACCTAGTTTTCCATCCTCTACACACCACCCGCATTTCACCCAACACACCGTGGGATTTCTACAATCAACCCTCCATCCGCTACACACCTCATATGTGGCACCAAGCCACTCGTGGTTCAAGACCACCGTGATACTAGATCACCGTGACAAAGTCACTATTATCATGCGTGGGGCCAACCCACCGTGGTATCAAACCACCGTGATAATCCCTGAAGAATATATGTGGGGTGTAATATCCTAAATTGGGGGTTATGCGTTTGGAGCATAACTCAAGTGTTAGTAGGCTTTAAGTGTGGTTGAGCATGTTTTAAGGGTTTTGAGAATCCAAGGATGTAGGAGGAAGTCTTGGAAAAATATTGGAATTTTATTTTTAAAGGAGAAGTTAGGTGAAGGAGGCCTTAAGGAAAATTTTTAGGAGTTTATGGACATGAAAGTGGGCTTGGTAAAGTGGCTTGGGACGCTACCTTAGGTGCTTGGGAGGTTGCGTCAAAAGGGAGTTCAGGAGGGAAAAGGTTCGAGCATCATGGGAAGCATTAAAGACTTTTATTTTTGCGTCAAAAAGGGGAACTGGGCTAAGGAGGCTTTAAAGAAATTTTTAGGGAATTAATGACACAAGGAATCATGTGGTAAAGTGGCAATGGACGCCATGTGCAGTGGGGTTAAGGGCCTTGGTTTGAGTTGCGAAGGAAGCAGGAAGGAGTGTTTATTTTTGCGTCAAGAAGGCGCTCAAGAAAGAGGTTTTAAAAGAAATTCAGGTGAATCATGTCACAAAAATGCCTTGGGAAAGTGTCCTGGGCGTTATCTGCAGCTAAGCGCCCAAGGGCTCCAAAGAGTCTTGGGTTCGAGGTCAGTGAGCAGCAAGGGGAGTGTTTTATTTTGCTTTTGTCGTCAAGGTAGAGTTGGAAGAAAGTGGACGACACATGGGACTTTTAATTGGATGAGGATTCAGCTTATTCTCCTATTAATTTCGGCTAAGGTAGGATAATTGATGATTATTTTATTTTATTTTAAGTTGGTAGATAATAGATAATTGTCGTTTTATTTATTCAAGTAGGATAATTGTTGATTTAATTATTTTGTGCAAGATGAAGAAGAGATAAATAAGGATTTATTTTATTTATTAAGGAGATAAATAGGTGATAAGAGATAATATAGGAGTTTGATAAGGGATTAATGTTGGATTAATTTATTTTATTTGTTAAGGAGATAATAGAGGAGATTATCAAAGAGTTTGATAATAGCAAGGATATAGTAGCCGAATTCTTTATAAGGGGGGAGTAATCATCTTTGATATCTTTTTCTTTAAATTTCTTTGTGCCGAATTTCTTCCCACTCACACCACCTCTCATTCTTTTCTTTCATCCGACACCAAATCTATTTCTATTTCTTTGAAGCCATAACCGAAGCTTAAAGTGCCTATTCTCTTTGTTTTGCCGCAAGTCACAAAAGCTAAAACCCCTCTGTCGTTGTTCTTTGTTGCCGAAATCTCCAGGCATAAAACCCTCTCCACTATTGCGTTTTCTCTTCACCATTAAGTGCCGAAACCATCATTGTTGTGCTCTAAGCCGAATCTTTAAAGGAGGGTGTCATTGTCGACTACTTACTTTAGGCTCTTCAAAGCAAACGTGTAATAGTGGTAAGTGAATTCTCCTTTGGTAATCGCTTTTGATTCTTCAAGGTAGGCCAATAAGGCATTCGCCAAGGGCCATCTTTAGGGTTTAAATGTGACCGATTGGTATTATGGTTAATTAGGGGCAAGTCGGCGTAAGTAGGACAAGCTTCGGATTCAAGATTTATTTCGGTAAGGATATTTACTAAATGTAGATTTGATTTGATATATTAAAGTAGTAGTGATTAACCGGTTGATCCGATTAAGTATCGTTATGGAGGCGAATGCTAGTCAAGGAGGACAAGGGATAGCCCTATCCCGGTTTAAGAGAAGATCCGTTTCTGCGGTCCGGGATTGGCCACCGAGGTGTGGACCAGCGTCAGAACAAGAAAGTAGGCAAATAGCCGTAGTATCGCCTAGTGATAGCATCAGTATCGAAAGCGTAGTTCTCCAAGTGATCAGGTGTGTGATTAACCCACCGCTTCCGGTTTATGCTATATTTGTATGTGTTATGTTTATGGGTTAACTAGTGCAGCGACAGTGATGTGATATGGATACCCTAGAGGGGTATATCGAATACCAGGTTAGTGTTGATTATTGAAAGAATGTGAATGTGCCTATATGAATGAGATTGTATGTCTGAACAACCTGTACATGCATTATTATCATGACATTATTATATGTTGCATGTGCATGGGTGGGATATGATATGAAAGAAGGTACGGGTGTACTTCGAGTACGTGGTTTGATGTTGGCCTTGAGCTACATCGTGGATTGACGTTGGATCGAGGTCACGTTGTGGATTAATTACGATTTAGTTCGCGTGGCTTGATGAGTAGCTCTGTGCCTCATCGTGGTTGATATAAGCTATGTGCTATATCGTGGTTGATGAGTGACTATGTGAAACAGCCCAAACCTGGCCCACGAGCCTTGACTGGATCTGGTATGTTCCTCAAGTAAAACGGTTCAAAACTTTTTGAGCACTTTAGAAAAATTCGGTTGGTTTTGAAAGAAAATTTTTAATTTGTGTTAGGCTCGAGTTGAAATCAAGTTTATCTATTTGAAATCTAGGTTTTGTAAAACTATATTACTCCATTTCAAAATTTGTCCTAAATAAAAAAAAATTCATTTGAGTTCAATTAAATAAAATCGTATCAAAATAAAATAACTTAAAAGACATGCATCAACAGTTTAATATCAGTGGCCTTATTACAAACGAAAACAATACCCAAAATAACTCCAAAAATATAAAATATAAAAGTACCAAAATTAAATAAAACTTCAAGCTGAGCATGGCCACCACTAAACTCCCGCCGACCCGGTCCATCACTGATCGTCACCTGAAAGAAAATGTTCCCCAACAGGGTGAGTCAAACAGACTCAATGTGTAACCAACACTAGACCTCAATAATTCAGGCATATCATATTAATTCATAAATATATATAACAGATAAAAGTAGTGATGCAAACCCGAACCCAATCCTAGATACCATCCGCTACACATCACCCGTACCAACCTGCACATCGTGGGGACTACTAAGTCAACCCTCCATCCGCTACACATCATCAAAGGCAGTCGCTGCAGACGACATGCTCATCGCCCTTATAAATTCGTGGCATAGCCACCAGATAATTATTATGTGACCGAAGTCACCACATTCAGATAATGTGACCGAGGTCACCACATTCACTTCCCCTTTCATAATCACCCATATGCCCATGTCATACATATCATGCAAAAATCATGCCTTATTTCACATTCTTATCATGTTCACATATGCCATATCAGTTCATTTCATACTCATAGTAGGAGTAGGAAAACGTACCTGGGTACTTTGTATTATTACATGGTACTTTAGCCACATTCACATTATTATAAGCATACATATTAATTTAAGCCGTAATCTAATAGAGTTTAGTGTGGGGTACACACCTGATAATGTTGATTACGATACTATCGATACCAACGATCTTGCTAGCAAAAATTAACAATGAAATGCTTATCCCTATCAAACTACCCCTAAAAGATCATAATCAAAATCGGTCAACCTTAATAGACAAAATGGCCTTTGGCCGAATATTAAAACCTCCTTACCTTGATTGTCTAGATCCCAAAAATATCACTTGTCCTTGTAGATGTCGAAATCCCTACATGATCTATGTTAGATTCGATTTCTAACATGAGGAACCAAAATACATGGCCTTCGCCTAAGATTACACTTGCTTACCTTGGATATTTATATCTCGAATGATCTCCCCTAAACGCTCTGGCTATAAAAGAATCCCAAAAATCCCCTTCAAAGCCCTATCGATTTCACCCTTGCAAGGAAACACAGAGATATTCGACTACTTGGAGAGTGATGGACTTTGAAGGAAAAATAGATGAAGAAATCGGCTAGATGATGATGTGCTTCGGCTTTGACGAATAGTGAAAAGAAGAAGTGAAGGAAAAGAGAGTTACAGCTATGGTGTTTTGGTTTTAGGGGATTTGCGAAAAGAAAGAAAAGAGAGAATGATGGCTATAAGTTTCGGCCAAGGTTAACCAAAAGAGAGAAAGTTGATCACCAAAGAATTTCGGTCTAGACAAGGTAAATGAGAAGAGAAAAGGAGAAAAGAAAGGGATGAAAAATAATGACCTTAGTGCTATGGTGATTTCGGCAATAGGGGAAAAGAAACTTGAGAGAATAGGCAAATTAAACCAAAATGGTCAAAATGGAATGGCCAATAGAAAAAAGAAAAAAATAATAAAAGATGCTTACCTAATGCTAAAAATGCATTCGGCTAGGAGAGGGAAGGTGAAGAGAAAGAAAATATTTGCTTTAGAGAAAACACAAAATAACCCAATTGTCAAAATGACCAACTAGCTACCGATCTACCAAAACCTTCAACAAAATTCGGTCACCCCCCCTAGGCCCCAAAACCGTCCAAATACATAGACTCCAAAGTCAAAATTTTTCCACAAAAAACTTTCCATAGCAAATCACCTTACATTATGCCTTGTGTTCCCTCATCATTCCTTAATCAAAATGATTCCTTTCCCCAAATTCAAGCTTACCTAAATTATTAATCATCTTGCCATAAAAATTTAAAGTCCAACTTACCAAATATAAAGCTTGGCCGACACTTGATGTAAAGATGCAGAAAAAAATAAAGTGTCCAAAATGCACTCCATGTTATTCGAACCACTCCCCTCAAGCAACCATTCATGCGCCATTTCCACCATGCCACTAACTCCTCATGTGCTAATTTTAGGCACTTAAATTAACTTAAGCATCATAATCACTTGATCCACTTCACTAAATTTTCAATACTAAAAAAAAATTATTCTAGCTTCATTAATAATTCCAAGCCTTCACTAGACTATATTAAACACACAATAAAATCATACCCGGCTAACACAAGTAACAAGATGATACTCAAATTTTTAGGATATTACAATTCTACCCCCTTAAGAAAATTTCATCCTCGAAATTACCTAAGCAAAAGAGTTGAGGAAATTGCTGTCTCATCACATCCTACGGTTCCCACGTAGCTTCTTCTGCGCCATGGTTCCGCCATAATACCTTCACTAATGGAACTGACTTCCTGCGCAACACTTTCACATCTCGATCTACAATCTGCACTGGTTCCTCTTCCACCGTCAGATCTGGGCTCACCTCTATTTCCTCTCTGCCTCGCTACGATGCGCGATGGATCGTAAACGATAGCGCCTAAGCATGGAGACATGGAACACATCATGCAATCGCTTAACTCCAAAGGCAACTCTAATCGATATGCCACTCGGTCCAACCCACTTTAAAACCCGATAAGGTCCTATAAACTCGGGACTTAACTTTCCCTTGCGACCAAATCTCATCACCTTCTTCCAAGGTGAAACCTTTAGGAACACTTGATCCCCACAAAGAAATTCTATATCCTTCCGCTTAAGGTCTGCGCACGACTTTTGCCCTCGTCGATGCCTCCTTTAACCGAGCCCGAATTACCTTAACCTTTTCTTCGGATTCACCACCATCTCAGACCCAAAACTTGACGTTCCCCACCTCTGTCCAACACGTAGGAGTGCGACACTTTCGTCCATAAAGTGCTTCGTGACGGTGCCATCTCGAATACTCGCTTGGTAATCGTTGTTGTAAGCAAATTCCGCTAAAGGCAAAAATTCTTCCACTTCTTCCTCTCTCAAGTCTATCACACACCCCTCAACATATCCTCTAACACTTGGATTACTCGCTCAGATCGCCGTCCGACTGTGGATGAAATGCCGTAGTGAAATCTAATTTAGTGCCTAACGCCTGATGTAGCGCTTTCCAAAACTGAGAAGTAAACCTTGGGTCCCTATCCGAAATGATAGATACCGGCACTCCATGCAACCTTACAATTTTCGCCACATATAATTTTGCCAACTTCTGCAAGGAATAGTCAACTCTTACCGGAATAAAATGTGTAGACTTTGTCAAACGGTCCACTATTACCCATACCGAGTCCTTCTTGGTTGGCGTAAGGGGAAGCCCACTAACGAAGTCCATGGTAATTCTCTCCCACTTCCACTGTGGAATCTTGATTGGTCAAGTAACCTCGACGGAACTCGATGTTCACCTTAACTTGTCGACATGTCAAACACTTGCCAACAAATTCTCAGAATTCCCCGCTTTAGACCAGGCCACCAAAACTGCTCCCTTAGGTCTCAGACAACTTAGTCCCTCCGGGATGCATAGCATAAGGGCTACTATGCGACTCCCGAAGAATCTTCTGCCTAAGCTCCTCACTCTTCGGCATACAGACCTTTCCCTTGAAACACAATATTCCATCACCGGACATACTCTAATTCTCTAGACCACCATTCTTCACTTGCCGCATCTTAGCACTTAAATCCTCATCTGCCAACTGACCCTCTTTTACCTCATTTAACCATGTCGGCTTGACTTGCAACTCTGCTAGCAGACTTCCATCGTCATACAAACTCAGATGTGCAAACATCACCCTTAGATCTGACACCACTTTTCGACTTAGGGCATCCGCCACTACATTTGCCTTGCCCGGGTGATACTCTATGGAACAATCATAGTCCTTCAGTAACTCCACCCACCTTCGTTGTCTCAAGTTCAACTCCTTCTGAGTCAACAGGTACTTAAGGCTCTTATGGTCAGTGTAGATCACTGACTTTTCTCCATAGAGATAGTGCCTCCATACTTTAAGAGCAAAGACCACTGCCGCCAATTCCAAGTCATGTGTCGGATAGTTAACCTCATGAGGCCTCAATTGCCGAGACGCATAAGCAACTACCTTTCCATCTTGTATTAACACGCATCCCAATCCTATATGAGAAGCGCCACAATACACCACAAAATCCTTCCCCGCCTCAAATTCAATCAAAATCTGAGCTTTAGCCAACACTTCCTTAAGCTTCTCAAAGCTCTTTGTTGCTTATCCGTCCATACGAAAGGTACTTCCTTCCTTAGCAACTTTGTCAAAGGTGCGGCGATCGATGAGAACCCTTCTACAAACCTTTTGTAGTAGCCTGCCAATCCCAAGAAGCTACGAATCTCAGCCACAGACTTAGGAGGTTTCCAATCTAGCACTGCTTCAATCTTCCTAGGATCCACCCTTATTCCTTCAAAGACACCACATGTCCTAAGAATGCAACTTCCTTAAGCCAAAATTCACACTTGCTGAATTTGGCATGAAGTCGCTTTCTCCTCAACACTTGCAACACAACTCGGAGATGCCCATCATGTTCCTCCTCCGTCTTGGAATACACTAGGATGTCGTTGATGAACACAACGACGAACCGATCCAAGTAGGACTGAAAAACCCGGTTCATCATATCCATGAACGCGGCTGGGGCGTTCGTCAACCCAAACGGCATTACTAAGAACTCGTAGTGCCCATATCTTTTCCGAAAAGCCATCTTATGGATATCTACCTCCTTCACCTTAAGCTGATGATATCCCGACCGTAGATCTATCTTCGAAAATACTGCTGCCCCCTTCAGCTGATCGAACAAGTCATCTATCCTTGGCAAATGATACTTGTTCTTAATGGTCAGCTTATTCAACTGATGATAATCTATGCACATACGCATAGTTCCGTCCTTCTTCTTCACAAACAGGACCGGTGCTCCCCACGGAGACACACTGGGTCGAATAAATCCACGATCAAGCAACTCCTGAATCTGAGCCTTGAGCTCAACCAACTCCTTTGGTGACATTCGGTAAGGGGCAATTGACACAGGAGCTGTTCCTGGTAGCAAGTCAATTCCGAATTCCACTTCCCTATCCGGGGTATTCTGCAATTCCTCCGAAACACATCTTCAAAATCCCTTACGCTTCTAACTCCACTAACACCTTCTTCCTTTGCATCCAACGCACTAATGAAAGTCAAGAAAGCCTTGCACCCTTTCTCGAACCATCTTCACAAATTTTAAGTGCTGAAACTACGTTAGACAAGTAGTTTCTCCTTTCTCCTATCATGACTATCACTTCGTCCTCCGGGGTCCTTAACTCCATTCGCTTAGCACACACCCAACACACCCGATGTTCCACTAGCCAATCCATACCAAGTATAAGATCGAATTCCCAAGGGTAGTTCCATTAAGTCACAGGGAAAGTTCACTCCTCGAATCTCGAGAGGTACACTCCGAAAGATTTTATTCTCCACTACGCTTTGGCCTAGAGGGCTTACTACGATCATCTCCCTATCGAAAGTTCAGAGGCTATGTCTAGAGTTTCAACTACTCTACATGCAACATAAGAATGGGTCGAGCCCACATCAACCGTAGCAACATAAGGTTTACCAAAAATAAAGAACGTCACTCTGTTATAACGTCCGATGCGTTTCCATCCTCCCTTCGACAAATCAAAGATACTAGACTCCTTTGTCTTGCCTCAATATACTCGCACCTCACCCCGGTGTTCCTCGTCCTCTGCCAGCACCGTTACCTCTATCATTTGGACCACGACCTCACTGAGGCTGCTGTCCACCTCTACCGGCCTGATTAATATTCTGGCCCGTTGGGCGGCTCCCGTCTATCTTAATGGGATAGTCCTTAATCATATGGTCCTTAGACCCGCACTTAAAGCATCCGCCCATCTTCTTCCAACACTCTCCTAAATGCATCTTCCCACACTGATAACATGTACGATCATCGCTTCTCTCAGTACTCAGCCTTGTCGACCACACGCCCTCACTCTAGGCCTCTTTTGAACATTTCCTGACGATGCTGACGATCCAAAACCTCTTTTCTGCTTATTTGGATCCGAGTTCTGCCTTACAGTGTTCTTGATTCCTTCGGCCACCTTAGCCTTCTCTACCAACGTAGCAAACTCACGTTCTTGATGTGGGGCTATCAGTAACCTCAGATCATCCCTTAGTCTGTCTTCAAATCAGACACACCGTTCATGCTCTGTAGCCACCACTCCTCGAGCATACCGGCTCAACCTTAGGAATTCAACCAGATTCGCCACGGACTTGTTCCCTTGAACCAGCCCTAGAAAAGCCTTTCTCTGTTCATCAGTATAACGTGTGCCGACATACTTTTTCTGATACGCCGCCTTCACATACTCCCAGGTCAGATCCTCAGCTATGGCGCCATCCCAAACTGTTAACCACCACTGATATGCCTCATCGCGTAATAGCGCCACCATTCCTTTCAACTTCTCCTCAGGGGTCAAGTCGAGCTCATCCATAATTCGCTCTATGGCCTCCAACCAATACTCAGCTGTACTGGGTGCCACACCAGATACGCCACGGAATACCTCAGCTCCGTTGGCTCGGAGTCGCTCGGGTACAGACTTCCGAGTTCCCATATTTCCACCTGCTCCAGCCACCATTTCCGTAACTCACAAAGACACCTGCGATACAAAGATCATCCCCGTCGATCTTGCTGCTCCGCACCAACAACAAAGCGGTGGTGGTGGCGGTGGTACCTCATTTTCGAACCTTGACCCGACCTAATGGGTTCCGACGACGGCCATTCAAATTTCGACCACGCCCTCGCACGTTACGACCACGCCCCTAAAGCTCATTTCTACTATCGTGCTTTAACTCGATTAAGAAATTTTATGAATTAGTCCTTGTTTAACTGATTATTCGCGAAGAAATTTTTTTTTTTGAATAGAAGTTCAATAGTGGTTCTTTCGATCAATCAAAGTTTCAAGTATTCTATCCTTATTCAGAGGAACACATTCATTCAATATTCCTACCACACACATTCATTATTCAAACCTTTTCAGTCTATTCCTATCCCAAGGGTATTTTCGTCATTTGTCCTACAGGATATTTTGGTAATAAACTGATGTCAAATTGAAAATCTTAATAAATCAAGGGTATTTTCTAAAATTTGCAAAACTTGGAGTTCTTTTTGAGAATTTGTTTTCCAAATCGGTGTTGTTGCAGGAATTTTGAAAATCGGGGGTCATTTTGATAATTTTGTAAAACAAGGGTAATTTCATAAAATTTCCAAATTGAAGTATTTTAATATTTTGCAAAAATAGAGTTTTTGAACATTTTATAAAGTAAGGAAATTTTAATGAAACTGTGAGTAGTATGGACATTTTATAAACTAAGGGCATTTTTGTAATTTTATAGCAAAGGGTATTTTAGTAATTTGTAAATCGGAAATATTTTGGAAAAATTTTCAAGCTAAATTCTGCTACCATTTAAAAGGGTAATTTGGTGATTTAAAACCAAAGTTTTTATGAAAATACAAACTAATCCCTTTCGGGTTTTAGTTATTGAGTTTAGCCTATGATCGAGTCCTCTTGGTTAGGGTGAACCGAAGCTACGCACTGTAGGATTCCAGCGAAGAGGAGGTGAGTCACGAGGACTCGCTAAGTACCAAGCTCTTCCGATCCAATCCTAGACATGCGCACAAAGGTTGCCACACCCTAACTCAAATGACTTAGTTCACGTGTTTGTTTAATTAGGCACTTAAGTCTTATGTGATTGTTGGGGTAAACTAGCCCTGTGGTTTAAGTACCTATCATGCTATTCTACGTTCCATTTCTACCCTTCTACAGCTTCATGCTATAAATCACCCAAATGAAATAGAGGTACTTACCTGGTGGACTTCGAGTCGGAGACTTGGGTGCCATGCCTGAAAACCTGCTCTTTTCAGAAAAGTTTTTCTCAAGACTTGTTTGGGCCTTATTTTAAAAACATTGTGAGCTTTATACCCAAGGCCGAGAGTTTAAACCTTGCTCGATACTCAAATGAAACACCCCAAACCCAAATTTCACGAGCCTTGACCGGATCTCGGTATGTTCCTCAAGTAAAACGGTTCAAAACTTTTTGAGCACTTTAGAAAAATTCGGTTGGTTTTGAAAGAAAATTTTTAATTTGTGTTAGGCTCGAGTTGAAATCAAGTTTATCTATTTGAAATCTAGGTTTAGTAAAACTATATTACTCCATTTCAAAATTTGTCCTAAATAAAAAAAAATTCATTTGAGTTCAATTAAATAAAATCGTATCAAAATAAAATAACTTAAAAGACATGCATCAACAGTTTAATATCAGTGGCCTTATTACAAACAAAAACAATACCCAAAATAACTTCAAAAATATAAAATATAAAAGTCCCAAAATTAAATAAAACTTCAAGCTGAGCATGGCCACCACTAAACTCCCGCCGACCCGGTCCATCACTGATCGTCAACTGAAAGAAAATGTTCCCCAACGGGGTGAGTCAATCAGACTCAATGTGTAACCAACACTAGACCTCAATAATTCAAGCATATCATATTAATTCATAAATATATATAATGAGATAAAAGTAGTGATGCAAACCCAACCCAATCCTAGATACCATCCGCTACACATCACCCATACCAACCTCGCACACCGTGGGGACTACTAAGTCAACCCTCCATCCGCTACACATCATCGGCGGCGCCATTGCAGACGACATGCTCATCGCCCTTATAAATTCGTGGCATAGCCACCGATAATTATTATGTGACCGAAGTCACCACATTCGATAATGTGGCCGAGGTCACCACATTCACTTCCCTTTCATAATCACCCATATGCCCATGTCATACATATCATGCAAAAATCATGCCTTATTTCACATTCTTATCATGTTCACATATGCCATATCGGTTCATTTCATACTCATAGTAGGAGTAGGAAAACGTGCTGGTACTTTGTACCATTGCATGGTACTTTAGCCACATTCACATTATTATAAGCATACATATTAATTTAAGCCGTAATCTAATAGAGTTTAGTGTGGGGTACACACCTGATAATGTTGATTACGATACTACCGATACCAACGCTCTTGCTAGCAAAAATTAACAATGAAATGCTTATCCCTATCAAACTGCCCCTAAAAGATCATAATCAAAATCGGTCAACCTTAATAGACAAAATGGCCTTTGGCCGAATATTAAAACCTCCTTACCTTGATTGTCTAGATCCCAAAAATATCACTTGTCCTTGTAGATGTCGAAACCCCTACATGATCTATGTTAGATTCGATTTCTAACATGAGGAACCAAAATACATGGCCTTCGGCCTAAGATTACACTTGCTTACCTTGGATATTTATATCTCGAATGATCTCCCCCCTAAACGTCGGCTATAAAAGAATCCCAAAAAATCCCCCCTTCAAAGCCCTATCAATTTCACCCTTGCAAGGAAACACAGAGATATTAGACTACTTGGAGAGTGATGGACTTTGAAGGAAAAATAGATGAAGAAATCGGCTAGATGATGATGTGCTTTGGCTTTGACGAATAGTGAAAAGAAGAAGTGAAGGAAAAGAGAGTTACAAATTATGGTGTTTTGGTTTTAGGGATTTGCGAAAAAAAGAAAGGAAAGAGAGAATGATGGCTATAAGTTTCGGCCAAGGTTAACCAAAAGAGAAAGAAAGTTGATCACCAAAGAATTTCGGTCTAGACAAGGTAAATGAGAAGAGAAAAGGAGAAAAGAAAGGGATGAAAAATAATGACCTTAGTGCTATGGTGATTTCGGCAATAGGGGAAAAGAAACTTGAGAGAATAGGCAAATTAAACCAAAATGGTCAAAATGGAATGGCCAATAGAAAAGAGAAAAAAATAAAGATGCTTACCTAATGCTAAAAATGCATTCATTAGGAGAGGGAAGGTGAAGAGAAAGAAAATATTTGCTTTAGAGAAAACACAAAATAACCCAATTGTCAAAATGACCAACTAGCTACCGATCTACCAAAACCTTCATCAAAATTCGGTCACCCCCCTAGGCCCCAAAATCGTCCAAATACATGGACTCCAAAGTCAAAATTTTTCCACACAAAACTTTCCATAGCAAATCACCTTACATTATGCCTTGTGCTCCCTCATCATTCCTTAATCAAAATGATTCCTTTCCCCAAATTCAAGCTTACCTAAATTATTAATCATCTTGCCATAAAAATTTAAAGTCCAACTTACCAAATATAAAGCTTGGCCGAAACTTGATGTAAAGATGCAGAAAAAATAAAGTGTCCAAAATGCACTCCATGTTATTCGAACCACTCCTCTCAAGCAACCATTCATGCACCATTTCCACCATGCCACTAACTCCTCATGTGCTAATTTTAGGCACTTAAATTAACTTAAGCATCATAATCACTTGATCCACTTCACTAAATTTTCAATACTAAAAAAAAATTATTCTAGCTTCATTAATAATTCCAAGCCTTCACTAGACTATATTAAACACACAATAAAATCATACCCGGCTAACACAAGTAACAAGATGATACTCAAATTTTTAGGATATTACACTATGTGTCCCATCGTGGTTTTGGTGTTAGCTACGACTACATCGTGGATTGGCGCTGACTGAGGTCGCGTTGTGGATTATTGTGCTTAATTGCACGTGGACGGCATTGATTGCCTTTGGAGTAAAAAGGAGAGGGTGATTTGTTAATCCCCTGGTGTGTGGTAGGCTGGATACGGGGGTGTGTAGAGGATGGACCCTAGGTTGGGTTGGGTGCACTTTGCATTTCAATTGATATGTGGATTAATGTGAAAATGGGCCAAGCCCAAGATATGAATGTGGATCGGTCACGAGAAATGGGCTAAGCCCGATATGTGGAAATTATGCGGTTAATTACCTGTTACACGATAAGTGACATGAATATGGGCCAAGCCCGTAATGTGTTATTTTGTGAATATGTTATCTTGTTATCCGATATATGGGTTAATATGTGGTTAACATGTGGGTGGAATTCAAAGGATTAATTGCACACTCGAAGTCGTATGACTCACCCAAATTTTTATCAACATCGCAGTGATGGATGATGATCGATCGGGTTGAGTGGATACGAGGTGGCCCATGCGAGAAGAAGTTGTTTTCATTATATAATAGAATTTATTAACTTCAGTATTTTAAGTATTTTTGAATAGTTATTTGTTGTAATAAGGGCCTTAAAGTATTTGAATTTTGCTATGTTTCATTGGATTTGTAATTAAGTTAATATTTTGGTAGTTTAATTTTAAAAGCTATTTATATCTCAAAAGTCATATTAAAGTTTTGAATCCGGTATTTTTATCACCACTTAATTTTATTTAGAATGTTTTAAATGTTTTATCAAGGGCAACAAATTTTTAACGATTTTTACCGTTAAGTAAGAATATTTTTAAACGTTTTTCCGCAGTGGGCATTTCAAATTCGGTCAGATCGAATGGGCCGGGTTTGGGGTGTTACTGCTTTAGTATCGAGCCTTGGTTCAAAACTTTGCTTTGAGGTTTTGGGCCCAAAAATAGTTTTAAAAAAATGGGCTTTTCAAAATATGGGCTTTTATTTCGTGTTTATTCTAGCATGACACTGTATCTCTCCTACCCAAGTCCACCGTAAGTACTTACGGCTATTGAAGTGGTTTGAATATGTGAACTATATGGGATTTTATGGGAACGTAGATTAGTAGATTAGGGCTATTGGACCTAGAACTAGTCTACTCAAACACAAGTGCATAAGACTTAAGGACCATTAAACAAACCTCGTGACTAAGTCGCCGAGCTAGGTGTGGCAAATGGTTGTGCGCATGTCTAAGAGTGGATTCGATGAAGAGCTTGGTACTTAAGCAGGTCCTAGTGACTCACCTCCTCTTGTTGGAATCCTACAGTGCGTAGCTACGATTCACCCTAACCAAGAGGACTTAGTCACCTACCAAACCAATGATTAAAACCCGAAAGGGACTAGCCTTACTATTTACAAAAACTTAGTTTCTAAATCTCCAAATTACCCTTTCTGATTTGAAAACACTAAATTAGACTTTGGAAAAATATTTTTTCGAGTTATTCCCTGTTGGCAAAATTACCTAAATACCCCTAGTGGTGAAATTGCTAAAATGCCCTGGTTTGAAATTTTTTTGAAATTTCCATACTACCACAACTTTTACTTGAAATATTCCTACTTTGCAAAAATAATAAATCTCTATTTTGCGAAATTTGATTTTAAAAAAATTACGAAAATGCCCTCGACTTACAAAAATTACCAAAATGACCCCGATTTCTAAAATTTCTCATAACACCACGATTTGGAAAACAAATTTTCAAGATAACCTCGAGTTTTTGTAAATTTTGAAATATCGTTGATTTGTAAGGATTTTCAAATTTACCACAGTTTATTACCAAAATACCCTTTATAGGACGAATGACAAAATTACCCCAGGTTGGGAAAGGACCGAGATGACCATAGAAGTGTAGTGAATGAATGTGTCTCTGTTTATGAATGTGAATGTGACCCTCTCGAATTAGAGTAGTGAACTTGAATCAACCTTGTGTAATCGAAAGAACTACTTCTAAATACTTTACTTCATAAAATTGTTCGCGGTTAATAAGTGGAACAAAATTCTGATGCATAAAACTTTTTAATCAGATAAAATCGTGACGTTAGAAATGAGCTCTAGGAGACGTGGTCGAATGACAGTATCGGAACTAGTAGGGTCTGGCCATGGGTCAGAAAGTGACGTGCCGCCGTCGCCATCAGTGGGCGCGGAGGATCAAGATCTGACAGGAGGAGATGACGCCGTATCGCAAACTATGCTACGTGTGCTACAGTAAGTAGCAAGAGTTGGAATGAGAAGTGGAGCTCGGAAGTCAGTTTTGGAGAGACTTAGGTCCAACGGAGCTAAAGTTTTTAGAGGAGTATCCGGAGTGGCTCCGAATGTAGCAGAGTATTGGCTGGAAGCAGTCGAAAGAATCATGGATGATCTAGACTGTACTGCTGAGGAAAAGCTAAAAGGCGCGGTCTCGTTGCTACGAGATGAAGCTTATCGATGGTGGCTCACTATCAAACAAGGTGTCCCGACAGATTGATTGGATTGGGATTTCTTTAAGGCTAAGTTTGAAGGGAAGTATGTGGGAGCCAGTTACTTAGACTCGCAAAGGAAAGCGTTTCTAAACTTGGTTCAATGAAGCAAGTCAGTAGCAGAGTATGAAGCGGAATTTGTGCGGTTAAGTTAGTACGCCAAGGGGATCGTGGCTACTGATTACGAAAGGTGTGTCCGATTCAAAGACGGGTTGCGGGATGAGCTACGAGTGTTGATTGCTCTGCAAAGAGAAAGGGACTTTGCGATTCTAGTGGAAAAAGCTCGGATAGTCAAGAAGTTAAGAAAATCATGCGAGCGTAACCGAGAGAAGAATAAGAATTCGAACAAAAGGAGTTTTAGACCATTAGTACCATCCGAGGATATTCGAGAAAAGACCAAGGATCGAGAATTCTCAGACGTGCACTGTGCGCCGAGAATCGGAGTCGTTCATGTGCTCAGTGTGGAAGAGCTCATACAGGAGAATGTTGGGGAAATAGTAAGGAATGTTTCCGGTGTGGGTCTAAGGCTCATTTGGTTAAGAAATGTCCGCAAGTGATGGATAGGGCTCGAGGCCAAGGTCGTGGAACACCCTACAGAGGAGTCAAGGTTCTGATGTGAGACAACCAAGGATGTGATAGCGGGTAAGTTCCTTGTTTTTGGAGTATTATTTGTTGCTTTAGAGATAGTTTATTGTTGTATTGCTAGTGAAGTGTATGAAACCTTGGATGTGAACTTTAAAACTGTGCCTAGAAGGTAAGATAGTTTTATTAAGATCAGAGTGCTTCAGCAGTAGTAGAGTAGTGTGGTGAGTTAAGAATACACGATTGAACGATAGTAAGTAATTTCGAGGACGAAATTATTTTTAAGGAGGGTAAACTGTAATATCCTAAATTGGGGTTATGCGTTTGGAGCATAACTCAAGTGTTAGTAGGCTTTAAGTGTGGTTGAGCATGTTTTAAGGGTTTTGAGAATCCAAGGATGTAGGAGGAAGTCTTGGAAAAATATTGGAATTTTATTTTTAAAGGAGAAGTTAGGTGAAGGAGGCCTTAAGGAAAAATTTTAGGAGTTTATGGACATGAAAGTGGGCTTGGTAAAGTGGCTTGGGACGCTACCTTAGGTGCTTGGGAGGTTGCGTCAAAAGGGAGTTCAGGAGGGAAAAGTTTCGAGCATCGTGGGAAGCATTAAAGACTTTTATTTTTGCGTCAAAAAGGGGAACTGGGCTAAGGAGGCTTTAAAGAAATTTTTAGGGAATTAATGACACAAGGAATCATGTGGTAAAGTGGCAATGGATGCCATGTGCAGTGGGGTTAAGGGCCTTGGTTTGAGTTGCGAAGGAAGCAGGAAGGAGTGTTTATTTTTGCATCAAGAAGGCGCCTGGCGAAAGAGGTTTTAAAAGAAATTCTGGGTGAATCATGTCACAAAAAAATGCCTTGGGAAAGTGTCCTGGGGCGTTATCTGCAGCTTGCGTCCAAGGGCTCCAGCAGGTCTTGGGTTCGAGGCTGGTGAGCAGCAAGGGGAGTGTTTTATTTTGCTTTTGTCGTCAAGGTAGAGTTGGAAGAAAGTGGACGACACATGGGACTTTTAATTGGATGAGGATTCAGCTTATTCTCCTATTAATTTCGGCTAAGGTAGGATAATTGATGATTATTTTATTTTATTTTAAGTTGGTAGATAATAGATAATTGTCGTTTTATTTATTCAAGTAGGATAATTGTTGATTTAATTATTTTGTGCAAGATGAAGAAGAGATAAATAAGGATTTATTTTATTTATTAAGGAGATAAATAGGTGATAAGAGATAATATAGGAGTTTGATAAGGGATTAATGTTGGATTAATTTATTTTATTTGTTAAGGAGATAATAGAGGAGATTATCAAAGAGTTTGATAATAGCAAGGATATAGTAGCCGAATTCTTTATAAGGGGGGAGTAATCATCTTTGATATCTTTTTCTTTAAATTTCTTTGTGCCGAATTTCTTCCCACTCACACCTCTCATTCTTTTCTTTCATCCGACACCAAATCTATTTCTATTTCTTTGAAGCCATAACCGAAGCTTAAAGTGCCTATTCTCTTTGTTTTGCCGCAAGTCACAAAAGCTAAAACCCCTCTGTCGTTGTTCTTTGTTGCCGAAATCTCCGGCATAAAACCCTCTCCACTATTGCGTTTTCTCTTCACCATTAAGTGCCGAAACCATCATTGTTGTGCTCTAAGCCGAATCTTTAAAGGAGGGTGTCACGACTACTTACTTTAGGCTCTTCAAAGCAAACATGTAATAGTGGTAAGTGAATTCTCCTTTGGTAATCGCTTTTTGATTCTTCAAGGTAGGCCAATAAGGCATTCGGCCAAGGGCCATCTTTAGGGTTTAAATGTGACCGATTGGTATTATGGTTAATTAGGGGGCAAGTCGATGTATAGGACAAGCTTCGGATTCAAGATTTATTTCGTAAGGATATTTAGTAAATGTAGATTTGATTTGATATATTAAAGTAGTAGTGATTAACAGGTTGATCTCGATTAAGTATTGTTATGGAGGCGAATGCTAGTCAAGGAGGACAAGGGATAGCCCCTATCCTGAAGTTTAAGAGAAGATCCGTTTCATGGTTCGGATTGGCCACCGGGTGTGGACCAATGAACAAGAAAGTAGGCAACAGCCGTAGTATCGCCTAGTGATAGCATCGATGACGAAATCATAGTTCTCCAAGTGATCGTGTGTGATTAACCCACCGCTTCGGTTTATGCTATATTTGTATGTGTTATGTTTATGGGTTAACTAGTGCAAATGACGGTGATGTGATATGGATACCCTAGAGGGGTATATCGAATACCAAAGTTAGTGTTGATTATTGAAAGAATGTGAATGTGCCTATATGAATGAGATTGTATGTCCGAACAACTCAGTACATGCATTATTATCATGACATTATTATATGTTGCATGTGCATGGGTGGGATATGATATGAAAGAAGCTACGGGTGTACTTCGAGTACGTGGTTTGATGTTAGCCTTGAGCTACATCATGGATTGACGTTGACTGAGGTCACGTTGTGGATTAATTGCGGTTTAGTTCGCGTGGCTTGATGAGTAGCTCTGTGCCTTATCGTGGTTGATATAAGCTATGTGCTATATCGTGGTTGATGAGTGACTATGTGTCCCATCGTGGTTTTGGTGTTAGCTACGGCTACATCGTGGATTGGCGCTGACTGAGGTCGCGTTCTGGATTATTGTGCTTAATTGCACATGGACGGCATTGATTGCCTTTGGAGTAAAAAGGAGAGGGTGATTTGTTAATCCCCGGTGTGTGGTAGGTGGATACGGGGTGTGTAGAGGATGGACCCTAGGTTGGGTTGGGTGCACTTTGCATTTCAATTGATATGTGGATTAATGTGAAAATGGGCCAAGCCCGATTATATGAATGTGGATCATCACGGAAATGGGCTAAGCCCGATATGTGGAAATTATACGGTTAATTACCCCATTACGATAAGTGACATGAATATGGGCCAAGCCTGCAATGTGTTATTATGTGAATATGTTATCTTGTTATCCGATATATGGGGTAATATGTGGTTAACATGTGGGTGGAATTCGAAGGATTAATTGCACATCGAGTCCAGTATGACTCACCCAAATTTTTATCAACATCGCAGGGATGGATGATGATCGGACCGGGTTGGAGTGGATACGAGGTGGCCCATGCGAGAAGAAGTTGTTTTCATTATATAATAGAATTTATTAACTTCAGTATTTTAAGTATTTTTGAATAGTTATTTGTTGTAATAAGGGCCTTAAAGTATTTGAATTTTGCTATGTTTTAGTTGGATTTGTAATTAAGTTAATATTTTGGTAGTTTAATTTTAAAAGCTATTTATATCTCAAAAGTCATATTAAAGTTTTGAATCCGGTATTTTTATCACCACTTAATTTTATTTAGAATGTTTTAAATGTTTTATCAAGGGCAACAAATTTTTAATGGTTTTTACTGTTAAGAAAGAATATTTTTAAACGTTTTCCGCAGTGGCATTTCAAATTCGGTCGTATCGAATGGGCCGGGTTTGGGGTGTTACATGGGGCCAACCCACTGTGGTACCAAACCACTGGGACGAGTCACTAAATCATCATATATATACGTGGTATTAAACCAACGTGGCACCAAGCCACCGAGACATGGTCATCGAATCGCTTATATGTGGGGCCAACCCACTCGTGGTACCAAACCACCGTGATGATCTCAAATACTTCCCTTTCAATCATATCCCAAAGCCCATGCAATATGACATAATAATTCGTGTATGCAGTATGTCATGTATGCAAAACATATATCAAATATAATGTATAACATGGATTACCATCATAATCAGATAAACGGAATACAACGTAATCAAGCTAATCAACCTCTAAGGGTATAACAGTAATTTTACCTACCAAGGGTATTCTCGTAATTTACCTATCGAGGGTATTTTAGTAATTTCGCACCTACAATGATCTTTCCGAAGGACTTATGTCGCCCCGAGCGACTCGGCTACCACTTTCGGTCGTTATCGGACTATTGGGCCTAAAACCCGATTTCGGCCCATTCGGGCCAACACGCTCGTGTGGCCCAACTAGCACAATTTAGCCACAGATATGAGATTCACCTAGTCCAGTCTAATATATACTACACAATCATACAATCTACTCATATGGGCCTATGGGCCCATTGGGCCCACTTCGGCCCATCGTGGCCTAAGCAGCTTCAACCCACAAGAATACTAACGATGGCCTCAACTATCGCGTCGAAGCCCCTACACGTGCGCTCGCACGCTCGTGTGGCTACTATCGCCGTGTGACTGGCATTTCGGCATTTGCCACTCTACAACTAGCGTAGAGAGAATACACACCTAATAGGAGTCTGAAGCTAATCCGCGCTCCGACCACTCTTGTGCCTAAACGCCCTCTAAGGTATCCTTCCTCCTATCATAGAATGCTCTATATATAGCTAGCTTCTCACCTTCCTTCTTTGCATCTTTCCGATGTGGGATCCCTTCGTCAGTAGAGTTTAAATCCAACTCAAACTCTTGCCGTCCAATTCGCAAAATAAATACTCCCTTGCTTTTCATGAGATTCATACCCAGGCTCTCTTCAATAGTTCAACACGCCACCTTGCCACTAGGCCACAAGCTCCTCTTGTGTCTTAAAACATGCCCAACTAAAGATAAGTCTATGGCCAAGGTCAAAATCCATTTAATAAAATAATCTAAAAGAAATGCAAGTTCCACGCCTTGAACCTTGGACCTCCTTCCTTCCTTGTGGCGTCACTCCCTTGCTCCCTAAGTGGCGTCACTTTGCCACTACACCACACACTCCACTTGTGTCATTTTCCTCCACATTTTATTCTCAAAGCCTACCTACTAACTCCCAAGGTTTTTTCCACCTAAAACCAAAATTTCTCCTAAGCCCAAGTTTGATCCCGGGACATCATAGAAGCCCCCTAACCTTCTAAAATCACTCACCTAATAAGTCCAACTTGCACTAATGCCGATCTCTTGATCTCAAAAATTTTAAACGCTACTACGCTCAAGGCCTATTGGGCCCAATCCTACTAGGCCCAATTTCGTGGATGTTACAAATCTACCCTCCTTAAAGAAATTTCGTCCTCGAAATTTCCAACTAACTCAACAATCGACATCCTAACCTACAACACTACGCTCATGTTACGACTCGATCTTAATAACACTAATTCATTTTCTATCTTAATCTTGGAACCACTTTACACAACCAAATATCTATCACAGAAGAAAACAGATCTTACCACATATGCACACAGTTTCTATATTCAATATCACATCCAAACCAAACACACAGAATAAATACTAGCAATACAGACATTTCAGCATATAATAGATTACAGTGTAAAAAGAAGCTTACGGATTCGGTGCCGGAGACTCCGGTGCCATACATCCAAAAAGACATATTTTTCCTAACCAGATTTCAAATGAATTTTGAAAAATATTTTCGAACCCATTCCACAAGCCGAGTTTTGCAACCTAGGCTCTGATACCATAATTGTAACACCCCAAACCCGGCCAACACGTTACGACCGGATCTGGTATGTCACAAGGAAAGGTAGTTAAAAAAAATCACGATCGTTTAAAAATTTCGAGTTTTGATTATAAGTAGTTTGTGAACCGTTCATTAATATTTTGGAAAACAATTATTTGTATTTTTAGGAAAACTCCGTATTGATCATTTCATCATAGATAATAACCGCATTAAAACAAAAACCAAATTAAAATCCCAGCGGCCTTATTACAAAACATAATCCCAAATTAAAATGAAATTTAAAAGAAAATAACACTTAATTTACTAAAGTGACGACGTATGGCCACCACAGAGTCCACCTCGGCTCCAAATCCTCAAGCTAGGGATTACCTGCGAAAGTTAAATGAGAGGGGTGAGTCATCGAGACTCAGTGTGTAAATCCCCATTAAACAAAATCTGGGCCTTAAGCCCACAGATGCACATTGGGCCTTAGCCCATTCAATATAGCGTATATTACATGTATGCAATGCAAATTTCACCAACCTAGTTTTCCATCCTCTACACACCACCCGTACCACACCCACACCGTGGGATTTCTACAATCAACCCTCCATCCGCTACACACCTCATATGTGGCACCAAGCCACTCGTGGTTCAAGACCACCGTGATGCTAGATCACCGTGACAAAGTCACTATTATCATGCGTGGGGCCAACCCACCGTGGTATCAAACCACCGTGACAATCCCTGAAGAATATATGTGGGGCCAACCGACTGTGGTACCAAACCACTGGGACGAGTCACTAAATCATCCTATATATACGTGGTATTAAACCACCGTGGCACCAAGCCACCGAGACATGGTCACCGAATCGCTTATATGTGGGGGCCAACCCACTCGTGGTACCAAACCACCGTGGGTCTCAAATACTTCCCCTTTCAATAATATCCCAAAGCCCATGCAATATGACATAATAATTCGTGTATGCAGTATGTCATGTATGCAAAACATATATCAAATATAATGTATAACATGGATTACCATCATAATTGTAATATCCCGGGTTAGGGGCTGTTTTGTTGTTGCATGATATTGCATGAGTTTAGTGTGTCTTTGTGTTGCTATTTCGGTGTTTTAGGGGTTTGATTGAAGTCTAGGAGTATGCCCGAGTGAATGGGAAAATTTTGGTTTTGGGTGTTAAGTCGTGGAGCTGTTAGAGTCAGTATAAGAGTTTTCTTTGGTGTTTTATTGCACAAATGAAGAGTCAAGCAGAGTGGCAAGGGAGGAGCTTGGTGTGGCGTCATCTACAGTGAGGGAGGTCCAGAGTTCAAGTCGTAGAGCTCCCATTTTGGTTCTCATTTTGGACGGCATGGAGGAAGAGGTTGAGAGCAACTTGAATTCTACCATGGACTTGGTCAAGGGGTGACTTGGATGGTGGAGAGAAATTGGTGGAGGATGACTTGTTCAAACTTATTTGAAATTGTGGTTGGGAGTGAATAGGGGGATTTGGCCGAATGTTGGGGAGTTGTGGAGTGGGTGGACGGCTTGGTGGTGTGTTGTAGTGGGTAATGCCAAAATTCATTTGGAGTTTTGAGGCATTTTCATTGTTGGAAGGCTATTCTTTCTTTCTTTTGTCATTGAATTTTCAAGAGAATTTCTCTCATTCTTTTACTCTTGGAACCGTAAGACCAAAACTCAAAATGGATTGCCGAAAGTTTCATTTTATTTCTTGTCTCCTAAAGTGTTTGTAGCCGAAAGTTCTTGAGCCTCAAGCTTGTACTTCTTTTTGTCTCTTTTGGTCGAATGCTCATTCCATTTCTCCTTCTTATCTTCTTTTGGAGCTAAGCCAAAACTAGCCTTCTCATATCTCATTTTTGTTTCGCTTTCTCTCCCTTTTTGAAACACTAAAGCTGAAATTTACCTTGCCTAAACCGAAAATTCTATTCATTCCTTCCATTTCTTGTCATCTCAAAACCAAAAGCACCTACCACTTTTCCATTTTTTCTTTCTTTTCTTCTCAAACTTTGGGCGATTCTTTCTTCTTGATCACATATTTCCCTTGCTTTATTTTAATTCTAGACCGAATTCTCTTTGGTTCAAAGTATTGACCGGATCCATCCCTTCTCCTAGTGGTTGTTGTGGCGAACATCAATAGAGTGTTGGGGGTTTCTTGCTTCAACCGCTTGGAGGTTGGTAAGTCCATGGCTGAATGGTCATTTATTTTCTTTCTTTTCTCAATCGATTTTGGTTTAATTAAGGGCCGAATATGGTCATTTTGGAAGGATTCTAATCTCTTCGCCATAGGATCATTGGATTGTGGAAGCAAGCAAGAGGAGCCGCTTTCTTCACAAACCGATTAGTAAGGGGTAAGTGATTGGTTGTTGTTAGTTTAATCGTCTGTTTCGATTAAGTCGTGAATGATAAAGGATTAATCTGTTATTCTTTTCAAGGTGGTGGCCGATCGTCTTAGAAGGACCATTGTGGTTCGGGGTTGGTTGGAAACCAAGTTAAGAAGTGAAGGTAAGGGTTTGAGATGACTTCTCTTGGTATAAAGCCTTTGGCCGAATGGTTTATGTGTACTAACCCCTATGTTGGCCGATTATAGGAGCCAGTTAATCAAGGGACTTAGATCGCTTTTTGTCGTGATTTCTAGACTCGTATTACTGTGTGTGTAAACTAACACACTTCCGCTTAGTAATATGATTGATAACCTGTGTGATAATTAATGAAACAAAGGATGATTGATATAATACCCTAATGGGTATGATCTTGGACTCGTGTAAGTCAAGATTATTATTGTTATGAGTTTATCGATGATCTATATGATACCATGGCTATGGATATATGTGACATGGGATATGAGGTTAGGCATATTAGCATGATATGCATGATTTGTATGATATGCATGATTACATGAGTATGGTATGTTGATGGGTGATATGAGTGGAGGGAGCAAAGATATTTTGTGCTTTGACGAGCACCAGTGTTTTGGTAACACACTTTGTGACTTTGGGTCACTGCAGGTTTGGCACCTCCGCAGGTTTGGCACCTCATTGCGACTCGTCCCCGTGGTTAACACCACCGTGGGTTGGCCCCACATGAGATATGGGATCGCTCACTAGTGATTGGGTATCACACGACGGGTTGGCCCCATCATTCGATTATTGTGACTACGGCCACCACGGTGGTTTGGTACCACATTTGTGTCTTTGGGACACCGGAGGTTGGGCACCTCATTGCGACTCGTCCCCGTGGTTTGACACCACCGCGGGTTGGCCCCACATGAGATATGGGATCGCCTCGCTAGTGATTGGGTATCACACGATGGGTTGGCCCCATCATTGGATTTGTGACTTCTGGTCACCGCTGCTTTGGTAGCACAAACGTGTCTTTGGGACACCAAAGGGTTTGGCACCACATTGATGGATATTGTGTCTTTGGGACACCAAAGTTTTGGTAACACATTGTGACTATATGTCACCAATGGTTTGGCACCACCAAAGTGGGTTTGGTACCACACGGGTAGAAAAAGGAGATACTGATGGTTAGGATCGGGTTGCATTAATTATGTTGCTATGTATGATGTGTGTTAGCATGTTGTTTCATCTGAGCGGGATTTATGCACTCGAGTCCTTCAACTCACCCTCTCCTTTGACATTTCAGTGACCCGTAGACGCGGACATGGAGCCGGGTGGACTCGGGTGCACATGCCATGCTTTAATAAAAGTCTTGCTCGGACTATTCACTTTGGGTACTTTAGCTTATTTATTTTTATTTGAGATTTAATTTGGATTTGTAAAAGGCCTTTAAATTATGTTTTATGATGGTTACGATTTAATCAGATTCTCAACCTGCTTAACAAATAACTTGGTATGAAATTTTACTAAAAATTTTACTAAAAATTTGGTAAGATAATGTTTTCAAAACTATAACGCAATGTGTTTTAAACTATACCATCTGGGTATCTCACTATGTTTTGCTATAGAGTAAACTCAAATGATTTTCAAACCAAACTCGATATTCTACTAAGTCAAAAATGTTTCAAAATAGTACTAAGAAACTATTGGAAATGCTAAATGAAATCAACTCGCTTTTTAACTATATACTTTGGATAAGTTTTCAAAATCTAATCAAACAGCCTACTTCAATTTTCCTCAAATTCACTATGTTTTCCCCGCTTAAACGAAAAACTGATCACTCAAAAACGTTTTTTCCCGTAACATACCGTGATTCGGCGTGGTGTCCCGTCCGGTTTTGGGGTGTTACAATTGTGGTATCGAGCCAAGTTCAAAGGTTTCACCAGGGCCCGAGGCCCAAAATGTTTTCAAAAGATTGTTTTGTTAGTCTTTATTCTTAAAGTATGGTTTGAAAGGCATGGCACCGAGTCTCCTAACACTGGTTCGCCCTTAAGTACCCCGTACTATTGCTTGTGATTTGGTTGGATGTGATATGATTTGATGAATAGCAATAGTATATTACTTTAGGGATTGAAACCGATAGGATTCTGTGAACTCGCGAGAACAAATCCTCTTAAAATATTCATAAGACTTGCTTTTAAACAAGTGGAATAAATATCGATGCATAAAATTCTTTAACCGAATCGTAGAAAGATTAATCATGAGCACTCGAGGCGGACGTGGTCGTAATACTCGTGGTAGTAGAGGTAGGGGTAGAATGACGGTTCAAACCCGTAGGATCCGGGTCGAAATCGAAAATGAGATATCGGTATCGCCACCACCGGAGGTGGTGAGTTCCAAGATCGGGCCGGATGACGCAGTTGTCACAAAGCGATCTTTGCGAGTGTTGGAAAGAGTAGCCGGTGTAGGTGGTGGTGCAGAGTTAGGAAATTGCGTGCGAGCGACTTCGGGCAAATGGGGCCAATTCTTCCGAGGTGTATCTGGTGTTGCTCCAAACAAGATCGCCGAGTAATCGCTAGAGGCAACCGAGCGGATCATGGATGATCCGGACTTAACACCAAGAGAAGTCGGGCGGGCATCGTATCGCTTCTTCGGGATGAGTCATATCGGTGGTGGCTCACGGTTCGAGACAAAGGTGGGCAGCAGAGGATTTGTCATGGGATTATTTCGTACGCATATCAAAAGAAATACATCGGAGCTAGTTATATTGACTCCAATGGAAGGCATTTCGAGGCTTGTTCAGGGGAGTAAATCTGCTTTACGAGTACGAGGATGAGTTCCCTGGTTGAGTAGTAGGTATGCCGGGGGCATTGTGGCCACTTGAGCATGAGAGGTGTGTTCGTTTCGAGGATGGTCTCATGAGACGAATTGAGATCGCTGATTGCTCCTCGCCAGGAGAGCGAGTTTGTTCTTTGTCTTAGTTGAGAAGGCTAAGGTAGCCGAGGGTGTTAAGGAGTCGCGTGAGACAGGCATGGACAGAAATAGGCATAAGAGGAGCTTTGGGTCCTCTCGGATCGTCGGGTAATCCGCAGAAAGGGCTAGACCGAGTGGGCCGAATCACCGCTAGGTTTGTTGCCGCTAGGCAAGGACCGCCGCAGATGTAATCGCAGGGAAATCTCATTGGGGTGGATGCCGGATCGGAGGAAAAGGTTGCTTCGAGTGTGGTTCTCGAGCACCGTGAGAGGACTCGTCCGCGTAGGTTGGCCGAGATTCGATCGAGAGTCGGGGCCGTGTCGATTCAGAGTAGTGGACCGTCACCGCAGAGGACCGTGGTAATGGCAGAGGTGGTAATGGTTCTCAGTCGGGGCCGTGGAGCACCGGCGCGGTGTGCGGTAGTTCCGATGCCGCATACCGGTTTGGTGTATCCGCGAGGCGCCGAGAGAGAGCGACGCACCGGACGTCCATAACCGATGCGTTTTTATTTTTGGTTCTCCTTATACTGCTTTGATTGATGTGGGTTCAACGCACTCTTATGTTGCCGAGTATAGTAGAGACCATGGATTTAGACTCGAGATATCTTCTAGGCGGATGACCGTGATTAGCCCTCTAGGTCACTCTGTAGTAGTGGATAAACTGCTTAGAGAGGTACCCTAGAACTCCAAGGGGTAGTGTTTGCCGCCGATCCGATGGAACCGCCGCTTGGGGAGTTCGATCGATTCATGGGATGGACTGGTTGGTCAAGTACCAAAGAGGTTGGATTGCGCCGCCAAGCGCATGGTTCTTAAGACGGTTGAGGGTGATGAGGTGGCTATGATAGGTAATAGGAGGGATTACTTATCAAATGTGGTATCTGCTCCGAAAGCGGAGAAGATGGTCGGGAAGCGGTCGTGAAGCGTATGTGGTTCATGTGTATGCCTTGGAAGCTAAAGAGTCTGCTTTGTAGAGAAGGTTCGCTCATGTAAGGAATTTGCCGATGTGTTTCTGAGGAGCTTAGGGTTTGCCGCCAGATCGAGAGGTGGAGTTCGGGATTGATCTCATTACCCGGATCGCGCCAAAGTCTATTGCTCCGTATAGGATGGCGCCAAAGGAGTTGGTGGAGCTTAAGGCTCAGATCCATGAGTTATTGGATAGAGGTTTCATCAGGCCAAGTGTTTCGCCATGGGGCGCGCCGGTACTCTTTGTTAAGAAGAAAGATGGTACGATGCGGATGTGCATAGACTACCGCCAGTTGAACAAGTCGATTAAAAACAAGTATCCGCTGCCACGGATAGATGACTTGTTTGATCAGCTGAAGGGTGCTGCGGTATTCTCGAAGATCGACTTGAGGTCTGGGTATCATCAGTTGAAGGTTAAGGAGGCTGATATCCATAAAACAGCGTTCCGGACTCGGTATGGGCACTACGAATTTCTGGTAATGCCGCTCGGGTTGACTAACGCACCAGCGGCGTTTATGGATATGATGAATAGGGTGTTCCAACAAAGATCCGGATCGGTTAAATCGTGGTTTTCATAGACGACATTTTGGTGTACTCAAGGACGAGAGGAAGAGCATGATAAGCATTTGCGAGTGGTGTTGCAGATTTGAGAGGAAAGCGACTTTATGCTAAGTTTAGTAAGTGCGAGTTCGCTTGAGAGAGTGACTTTCTTGGGTCATGTAGTGTCGGCCGAGGATTCGAGTAGATCCTCGTAAGATTGAGGCGCTTTTGGATTGGAAGCCGCCAGGTCGATGTGGGAGATTCGAGTTTTCTGGGTTTGGCCGGATACTACCAAGGTTTGTTGAGGGTTTCATTGATAGCAGCTACCGATGACCAAGTTGCCGAGGAAAGAAGTTCCGCTTTGTATGGACCGAGAAGCGGCAGGAAAGCTTCGACAAGTTAAAGAAGATTTTGACCGAGGCTCCGCTTTAATTCAACTCGAGGTCGTAAGGAGTACGCAGATCTATTGCGATGCATCACATACGGATTGGGTTGTGTGCTAATGCAAGAAGGTAAGGTTGTGGCTTACGCTTCTCGATACCGAGGTCACATGAGGTCAATTATCCGACGCATGATTTGGAGCTAGCGGTCGTGGTCTTCGCTTTAAAGATTTGGAGGCATTACTTGTACGGAGAGAGATCGATAGTCTATACGGATCATAAGAGTCCGAAGTATCTGCTACTCAGAAGGATTTGAATTTGAGGCAGCGCAGATGGGTTGAGTTGCCGAAAGATTACAACTGTTCGATTAAGTATCATCCGGGCAAGGCTAATGTGGTGGCGTACGCATGAGCCGTAAGGTTGTTTCGGACTTAAGAGCTTTGTTTGCCCATTTGAGTTTGTATGACGACGGGAGTATTCTCGCAGAGTTGCGTGTTAAGCCTACTTGGGTTGAGCAGATCGTAGAGAAACAATGAGAGGATGAGGTTCGAGAGCGCGGAGGTTACAAGTGCGTAATGGTGGTTTGGAAGGTTACAATTTTGTCTAATGATGAGGTGTTGTGTTTTCGTGGTAAGGCTTGTATGCCTAAAGATGTTGAGCTAAGGCAAAGATTCTTCAGACGCACATAGCAATTCTTATGCTATGCATCCCGGAGGTAGCAAGATGTATAGGGTCTTAGAGAGCGCTTTTGGTGGCTGTCTTGAAGAAAGAGGTGACAGAGTTTGTTGGGAAGTGTCCGACTTGTCGCAGTTTAAGGCCGAACATCGCTTGCCGTCAGTTTGCTTCACTGTGAAGATTCCTCGTAGAAGTGGGAAAGGATAACCATGGATTTCGTCAAGGGTTACCGCTTACGCCAAGCAAGAAGGATTCATTTGGGTAGTGGTGGATCGTCGACTAAATCAGCCACTTTATTCCGGTGAGGGTTGACTACTCACTTTGCTAGCAAAGCTGTATGTGTCGAGATAGTGAGGTTGCACGGTGTGCCGCTTTCGATAATCTCGGATAGGGATCCCGTGTTTACGCCAAGGTTCGGAAAGCATTGCATCAAGCTCGGGCACTCGCTTGGATTTCAACACGCTTTTCACCCGCAAATCGACGGTCAATCGTAAAGGGTCATTCGGATCTTGGAAGATATGCCGAGAGGTTGTGTCCCGGATTTCGAGTTAGTTGGGAGGAGTTTCTACCACTAGCCGAGTTTGCCTACAACAACGCTTACTAAGCGAGCATCAAGATGGCACCGTATGAGGCGTTGTATGGTAGGAAGTGTCGCCACCCACGTGTTGGACGGAGTTGGGTGAACGCCGCTTGTTGGGACCCGAAGTTGGTGGTCGGAGACCGAGGACAAGGTTAAGTTGATTCGTGCTCGACATAAGGAAGCTTCGGACCGGCGAAGTCTTATGCCGATCTTAAGCGAAGAGATATAGAGTTTCTTGTGGGGATCGAGTGTTTCGAAGGTCTCGCCTTGGAAGAAGGTGTTGAGGTTCGGAAGAAAGGCAAGCTAAGTCCGAGGTTCATTGGGCCGTATAAGGTTCTCGAGACGAGTTGGACCAAAGAGCGATCGCCTTGAGTTGCCGCAGAGCTTAGCCGATTCACGATGTTTTTCACGCTTCGATGCTTTCGCGTTATCGCTCGATCCGTCACATGTGGTAGCAGCGGTGGAGGAGATCGAGGTAGATCCGGACTTGACCATGGAAGAAGAACCCGTGCGCATTCTTGATCGGGATGTGAAGGTTCTGCGTAGAAAGAGACTGTGCCTTTGGTTAAGGTTCTTTGGCGGAATCATGGCGTAGAAGAAGCTACGTGGGGAACCCGAGGATATGATGAGACAAAGAATACCCGCAACTCTTCTCGATCGTAATTTCGAGGCCGAAATTATTTTTAAAGGGGTAGAACCGTAATATCCCGGGTTAGGGGTCGCTTTGTTGTTGCATGATATTGCATGAGTTTAGTGTGTTTGGTTGCTATTTCGGTGTTTTAGGGTTTGATTGAAGTCTAGGAGTATGCCTGAGTGAATGGGAAAATTTTGGTTTTGGGTGTTAAGTCGTGGAGCCGTTGAGCTGGGTATAAGAGTTTTCTTTGGTGTTTTATTGCACAAATGAAGAGTCGGGCAGAGTGGCAAGGAGGAGCTTGGTGTGGCGTCATCTACAGTGAGGGAGGTCCAGAGTTCAAGTCGTAGAGCTCCCATTTTGGTTCTCATTTTGGACGGCATGGAGGAAGAGGTTGAGAGCAACTTGAATTCTACCATGGACTTGGTCAAGGGGTGACTTGGATGGTGGAGAGAAATTGGTGGAGGATGACTTGTTCAAACTTATTTGAAATTGTGGTTGGGAGTGAATAGGGGATTTGGCCAATGTTGGGGAGTTGTGGAGTGGGTGGACGGCTTGGTGGTGTGTTGTAGTGGGTAATGCCGAAATTCATTTGGAGTTTTGAGGCATTTTCTGGTCAAGTTGGAAGGCTATTCTTTCTTTCTTTGTCATTGAATTTTCAAGAGAATTTCTCTCATTCTTTTACTCTTGGAACCGTAAGACCAAAACTCAAAATGGATTGCCGAAAGTTTCATTTTATTTCTTGTCTCCTAAAGTGTTTGTAGCCGAAAGTTCTTGAGCCTCAAGCTTGTACTTCTTTTTGTCTCTTTGGCCGAATGCTCATTCCATTTCTCCTTCTTATCTTCTTTTGGAGCTAAGCCTAAACTAGCCTTCTCATATCTCATTTTTGTTTCGCTTTCTCTCCTTTTTTGAAACACTAAAGCCGAAATTTACCTTGCCTAAACCGAAAATTCCTATTCATTCCTTCCATTTCTTGTCATCTCAAAACCCGAAAGCACCTACCACTTTTCCATTTTTTCTTTCTTTTCTTCTCAAACTTTGGGCGATTCTTTCTTCTTGATCACATATTTCCCTTGCTTTATTTTAATTCTAGACCGAATTCTCTTTGGTTCAAAGTATTGACCTGATCCATCCCTTCTCCTAGTGGTTGTTGTGGCGAACATCAATAGAGTGTTGGGGGTTTCTTGCTTCAACCGCTTGGAGGTTGGTAAGTCCATGGCCGAATGGTCATTTATTTTCTTTCTTTTCTCAATCGATTTTGGTTTAATTAAGGGCGAATATGGTCATTTTGGAAGGATTCTAATCTCTTCGTTATAGGATCATTGGATTGTGGAAGCAAGCAAGAGGAGCCGTTTTCTTCTGTCAAATTGATTAGTAAGGGGTAAGTGATTGGTTGTTGTTAGTTTAATCGTCTGGTTTCGATTAAGTCGTGAATGATAAAGGATTAATCGTTATTCTTTTCAAGGTGGTGGCCGATCGTCTTAGAAGGACCATTGTGGTTCGGGGTTGGTTGGAAACCAAGTTAAGAAGTGAAGGTAAGGGTTTGAGATGACTTCTCTTGGTATAAAGCCTTTGGCCGAATGGTTTATGTGTACTAACCCTATGTTGGCCGATTATAGGAGCCGCTTAATCAAGGGACTTAGATCACTTTTGTCGATTTCTAGACTCGTATTACTGTGTGTAAACTAACACACTTCCGCTTAGTAATATGATTGATAACCCGTGTGATAATTAATGAAATAGTGATGATTGATATAATACCCTAATGGGTATGATCTTGGACTCAGTAAGTCAAGATTATTATTGTTATGAGTTTCATGATGATCTATATGATACCATGGCTATGGATATATGTGACATGGGATATGAGGTTAGGCATATTAGCATGATATGCATGATTTGTATGATATGCATGATTACATGAGTATGGTATGTTGATGGGTGATATGAGTGGAGGAGCAGTGGTGATATTTTGTGTCGACGAGCACCAGTGTTTTTTGGTAACACACTTTGTGACTTTGGGTCACTGGAGGTTTGGCACCTCCGAGGGTTTGGCACCTCATTGCGACTCGTCCCTCGTGGTTAACACCACCGTGGGTTGGCCCCACATGAGATATGGGATCGTGCGCTAGTGATTGGGTATCACCACGATGGGTTGGCCCCATCATTCGATTATTGTGACTATGGTCACCAAAGGTTTGGTACCACATTTGTGTCTTTGGGACACCGTGAGGTTGGGCACCTCATTGCGACTCGTCCCCGTGGTTTTGACACCACCGTGGGTTGGCCCCACATGAGATATGGGATCGTCTCGCTAGTGATTGGGTATCACACGATGGGTTGGCCCCATCATTGGATTTGTGACTTCGGTCACCATTGCTTTTTGGTAGCACAAACGTGTCTTTGGGACACCAAAGGTTTGGCACCACATTGATGGATATTGTGTCTTTGGGACACCAGTGTTTTGGTAACACATTGTGACTATATGTCACCATGGTTTGGCACCACCAGTGGTTTGGTACCACACGGGTAGAAAAAGGAGATACGGATGGTTAGGATCGGGTTGCATTAATTATGTTGCTATGTATGATGTGTGTTAGCATGTTGTTTCATCGGGAGCGGGATTTATGCAATCGAGTCCTTCGACTCACCCTCCTTTTGACATTTTAGGTGACCCGTAGACGCTTGGACATGGAGCCTGGGTGGACTCTGGTGCACATGCCATGCTTTAATAAAAGTCTTGCTCGAGACTATTCACTTTGGGTACTTTAGCTTATTTATTTTTATTTGAGATTTAATTTGGATTTGTAAAAGGCCTTTAAATTATGTTTTATGATGGTTACGATTTAATCAGATTCTCAACCTGCTTAACAAATAACTTGGTATGAAATTTTACTAAAAATTTGGTAAGATAATGTTTTCAAAACTATAACGCAATGTGTTTTAAACTATACCATCGGGTATCTCACTATGTTTTGCTATAGAGTAAACTCAAATGATTTTCAAACCAAACTCGATATTCTACTAAGTCAAAAATGTTTCAAAATAGTACTAAGAAACTATTGGAAATGCTAAATGAAATCAACTCGTTTTTAACTATATACTTTGGATAAGTTTTCAAAATCTAATCAAACAGGCCTACTTCAATTTTCCTCAAATTCACTATGTTTTCCCCTCGCTTTTAAACGAAAAATCTGATCACTCAAAAACGTTTTTCCCCGTAACATACCAGATTCGGGCGTGGTGTCCCGTCCGGGTTTGGGGTGTTACAATAATCATATAAACGGAATACAACGTAGTCAAGCTAATCAACCTCTAAGGGTATAACAGTAATTTTACCTACCAAGGGTATTCTCGTAATTTACCTATCGAGGGTATTTCAGTAATTTCGCACCTGCAATGATCTTTCTGAAGGCCTTATGTCACCCCGAGTGACTCGACTACCACTTTCGGTCGTTACCGGACTATTAGGCCTAAAACCTGATTTCAGCCCATTCGGGCCCACACGCTCGTGTGGCCCAACTAGCACAATTTAGCCACAGATATGAGATTCATCTAGTCCAGTCTAATATATACTACACAATCATACAATCTACTCATATAGGCCCACGGGCCCATTGGGCCCACTTCGGCCCATCGTGGCCCAAGCAGCTTCAACCCACAAGAATACTAACGATGGCCTCAACTATCGCATCGAAGCCCCCACACGTGCGCTCGCACACTCGTGTGGCTACTATCGCTGTGTGACCGGCATTTCGGCATTTGCCACTCTACAACTAGCGTAGAGAGAATATACACCTGATAGGAGTCTAAAGCTAATCCGCGCTCCGACCACTCTTGTGCCCAAACGCCCTCCAAGGTATCATTCCTCCTATCATAGAATGCTCTATATATAGCTAGCTTCTCACCTTCCTTCTTTTTATCTTTCTGATGTGGGATCCCTTCGTCAGTAGAGTTTAAATCCAACTCAAACTCTTGCCGTCCAATTCACAAAATAAATACTCCCTTGCTTTTCATGAGATTCGAACCCAGGCTCCCTTCAATAGTTCAACACGCCACCTTGCCACTAGGCCACAAGCTCCTCTTGTGTCTTAAAACATGCCCAACTAAAGATAAGTCTATGGCCAAGGTCAAAATCCATTTAATAAAATAATCTAAAAGAAATGCAAGTTCCACGCCTTGAACCTTGGATCTCCTTCCTTCCTTGTGGCGTCACTCCCTTGCTCCCTAAGTGGCGTCACTTTGCCACTACACCACACACTCCACTTGTGTCATTTTCCTCCACATTTTATTCTTAAAGCCTACCTACTAACTCCCAAGGTTTTTTCCACCTAAAACCAAAATTTCTCCTAAGCCCAAGTTTGATCCTGGGACATCATAGAAGCCTCCTAACCTTCTAAAATCACTCACCTAATAAGTCCAACTTGCACTAATGCCGATCTCTTGATCTCAAAAATTTTAAACGCTACTACGCTCAAGGCCTATTGGGCCCAATCCTACTAGGCCCAATTTCAGGATGTTACAGTGCCACAAGTTGTAGATCTGATCAGATTGAATAAACCACCTATAGAAAAGATTCAGAAATATGGGGCCGAGGAGTTTAGGGCCACATCTGATGACGATGCTGAGCGAGCCGAGTTTTGGCTTGAGAATACAATCAGAGTATTCGATAAGATGTCATTGAACCCTGATGAGTGTATTAAGTGTGTAGTTTCCTTGTTGAGAGACACGGCTTATAACTGGTGGAAAACATTGATATCTGTGGTTCCGAGAGAGAGAATCACCTGGGACTTCTTTCAAGTTGAGTTCAGAAAGAAGTATATCAGTCAACGCTTCATTGATCAGAAACGTAAAGAGTTTCTAGAATTTAAACAGGGCCGTTTGTTTGTTACTGAGTACAAATGGGAATTCGTAAGACTGAGTCAATACGCGAGGGAATGTGTTTCGACTGAAGCTAGTATGTGCAAACGTTTCATAGAGGGATTGAATGAAGACATTAAATTGTTGGTTGGGATACTTGATATAAATGAATTTGTTGTGTTTGTCGAAAGAGCATGCAAAGCTGAGGAGCTCAGTAAAGAAAAGAAGAAAGCCGATTCTGAGGCTCGTGATGAAAGGAAGAGATCGATGAATAAGTTATCTCAACCTTCGATGAAGAGATTCAGAGATGCAAGTAACCGATCAAATGCTTCGTTTGGGCATCCGAATAGAGATCACGCAAGACTAAGTGTTTGCCTGAGAATTCAAGCTCCAATGGAATCAAGTGTCGATAGTGCCAAAAGCAATAAACCTGAGTGTAGACAGTGTGGAAGGCGACATGTGGGAGAATGCTGGGGCAAGTATAACAATAGAGTTTGTTATAAATGTTGATCCAAAGATCATTTTATTCGAGATTGCCCAAAGATGGTCGAAGAGGAAAATGTTCAGAATGAAAGACCGAGTAATGTGACGGCTAGAGGTAGACCACCCAGAAACACCAAAAATGTGAGTGGAAGCCAAAGGGGGACTACTGACACAGTTGTGAGGTCAGAAGCGAGAGCACCTGCCCTAGCCTATGCTATACGTGCGCAAGAGGAAGCATCACCTCCAGACGTCATCACCGGTACTTTCACTTTATTTGATACTGATGTCATTGCATTGATAGACCCAGGATCAACTCATTCCTATGTGTGTATGAACTTAGTATTGAATAAGAATCTACCTGTTGAGACTACTGAATTTGTGGTTAGAGTGTCGAACCCCTTAGGCAAGTGTGTTTTAGTGGATAAGGTGTGCAAGAATTGTCCATTGATGTTTCGAGATGTTTGTTTTCTGGTTAATTTGATGTTACTACCATTCGATGAGCTTGACATAATTCTGGGTATAGATTGGCTTACTCTGCATAATGCCATCGTGAATTGCAAAAGAAAGAGTATTGAGTTTAAAAGTCAGAATGGTGAGCTAGTTCGAATAGAATCCAATGATATGAAAGGACTACCAGCTGTTTTATCTGCGATGAAAGATATGAACTATGTGAAAAAGGGTTGTGAAGCTTATTTGACGTACGTGATTGATACAAAAGTGTCGAAAAGAAAGTTGAATCTGTGCTGTGGTATGTGAGTTTCGGATGTGTTTCAAAGAGTTATCGGGATTACCTCTAATTCGGGAAGTCGAATTTGGTATTGAATTAGTGCCGGGGACCACTCCCATTTCTATAGCTCCATATAGAATGGCACCAACAGAATTGAAAGAGTTAAAGTCGCAGTTGCAAGAATTAACTGATAGAGGATTTGCACGATCGAGTTTCTCACCTTGGGGAGCTCCTGTGTTATTTGTGAAAAAGAAAGATGGAACTATGAGAATGTGTATTGATTATCGACAATTGAATAAAGTGACGATAAAGAACAAATATCCGTTACCTCGTATTAATGATTTGTTTGATCAACTGAAGGGAGCTAAAGTGTTTTCAAAGATAGACTTGAGATCTGGTTACTATCAGTTAAGAGTTAAAGAATCTGATGTGCCGAAGACCGCTTTTAGAACGAGGTATGGACATTATGAATTTTTAGTGATGCCTTTCGGACTAACAAATGCACCTGCAGTGTTTATGGATCTGATGAATCGTATATTCAGATCGTATTTGGATCGCTTTGTAGTGGTGTTCATTAATGATATTTTGATCTATTCGTGTGATGAGACGCAGCATGCCGAGCATTTGAGAACTGTGCTACAAACTTTGCGTGAGAAATAGTTGTATGCTAAGTTTAGTAAATGTGAATTTTGGTTGCGTGAAGTTGGTTTTCTGGGGCATATTGTGTCAGCTGCCGGGATACGAGTTGAACCTAGTAAAATCTCTGCTATTTTGGAGTGGAAGCCTCCGAGAAATGTGTCTGAAGTCTGTAGTTTTCTGGGACTAGCGGGATATTATAGACGATTTGTGAAAGGCTTCTCGATGATTGCGACCCCATTGACAAAATTGTTACAGAAGGATGTTAGATTCGAGTGGTCAGAAAAGTGCCAACAAAGTTTTGAACATTTGAAAGTGTTGTTAGGAAGCACTGGTGTTGATCCAAATTAATCGGGCAAAGAGTTCATAGTTTACAGTGATGCATCATTGAATGGTTTGGGCTGTGTGCTGATGCAAGAAGGGAAGGTCATTACTTACGCTTCGAGACAATTAAAACCGCATGAAAAGAACTACCCAACGCATGACCTTGAATTGGCTGCAATTGTGTTCGCATTGAAGATTTGCCGTCATTATCTGTTTGGGGAAAAATGTCACATCTATACTGATCATAAGAGCTTAAAGTATTTGATGACTCAAAAAGATTTGAATTTGCGACAGAGAAGATGGTTAGAATTGTTGAAAGACTATGAACTTGTGATAGATTATCACTCGGGTAAAGCTAATGTTGTAGCTGCTGCTTTGAGTCAGAAATCGTTATATGCTTTGCGAGCTATGAGTACTCAAATAGATATGTGTGATGATAGTGCAGTTATAGCTGAGTTGAAAGTTAAGCCGATGTTCGTACAGCAGATTTGTGATGCCCAGAAAAGGGATATTGAAATGATGGCTAAACGAATTCTGTGTGAATCAAATGCTGAATCAAAATTTTGAGTTGGTAGTGATGATTGTTTAAGATTTAGAGATCGGATTTGTGTTCCAAGAAATTCAAAGTTGATTTTGATGATTTTGAATGAAGCTCACAATAGTTATTTAACTGTGCATCCGGGGAGTACAAAGATGTATAATGATTTGAAACAGTTCTATTGGTGGCATGGCATGAAAAGAGACATCTTTGACTTTGTGTCGAAATGTTTAATTTGTCAGCAAGTCAAAGCTGAACATCAAGTTCCGTCTGGTTTGTTACAACTGATTATGATTCCTGAGTGGAAATGGGAGAGAATTACGATGGACTTCGTGTCAGGTTTGCCCTTACCTCCGAGTAAGAAAGATGCAATTTGGGTGATACTAGACAGATTGACGAAATCAGCTCATTTTGTTCCAGTGAGAACCGATTATTCTTTAGATAAGTTAGCTGAACTATATATCGATGATATTGTGAGATTGCACGGAGTACCATTATCTATAGTGTCTGACAGAGATCCGAGATTTACCTCGCGATTTTGGAAGAAATTGCAAGATGCTTTAGGCACTAAATTGCATTTTAGCACTGCTTTTCATCCGGAAACAGATGGTCAATCTGAACGAATCATTCAGATTCTTGAAGACATGTTGAGATGTTGCATACTTGAATTTGAAACTACATGGGAAAAGCATTTATCATTGATTGAGTTTGCGTATAACAATAGTTTTCAATCTAGCATTAAAATGGCACCATATGAGGCTCTTTATGGTCGAAAGTGTAGAACTCCATTGTATTGGACTGAGTTGAGTGAGAATAAGATTCATGGGGTTGATCTGATAAAAGAGACTGAACAGAAAGTGAAAGTAATTCGTGACAATTTGAAAGCAGCCTCAGATCGTCAGAAATCTTATGCGAATTTGAAACAAAAAGATATGGAATTTAAAATTGGTGATAAAGTGTTTCTGAAAGTGTCTCTGTGGAAGAAAATACTTTGATTTGGCCGAAAGGGCAAGTTGAGTCCGAGGTTCATCGGACCATATGAGATTATTGAACGAGTTGGGCCGGTTGCTTATAGATTGAGATTGCCATCCGAGTTAGAAAAGATTCATAACGTGTTTCATGTATCAATGCTTCGACGAGTGCAGTCGGACCTGTCTTATGTGATTGCTCCTCACCAAATTGAGATTCAATCGGACTTGTCGATATAGTGAGGAAGCGATCTGAATTTTGGCACGAGAGATTAAAGAGTTGAGAAACAAAAGAATTTCCTTAGTGAAAGTATTATGGCATAAACACGGTGTTAAAGAGGCTACGTAGGAGCCTGAGATCATTATGAGAGAGCAATATCCACACCTATTCACTGGTAAGATTTTCGGGACGAAAATCCCTAAGGGGGGAGAGTTGTAATGACCCTGTTTAGACCTCATTTCAGAATAGTGGTTTTGAGACCACAAATTTGAGGACGGAATAATATTTTAATATTATTTTCTGTTTTTACAGTATGTGATTTAGTCTGTGTGAAAATTTTATCGATTATGTGTTTAATTTGCGAAAAGGACTTAATTGTATAAGGTGTAAAAGCTGTGTGCTGATTTTTAAGTGCCAAATTGTGGATGGCTTTTTAAGGTGGAGGCCTTATGAGGCAATTAGCCCATTATTAGGTAAGTGGGGTGGTTGATGGACAATTATGTCCTTAGTTTAAATGATTTTATAAATATTTCATTAAGGGCAAATTTGTAAACATGAAATAAGTTAACATTAAAATAAAACAAAAGCTAAAAAGTGTTCATCTTTGTTTCTATCAACCAAAAATAAGAGAAGAAAATAAGGGTTTGAAGCTTCTTCAATTTCGGCAAGCTTGGGCTCAAATTGGCATGTGTTTTCAATTCGATTTTTGATAATTTCTACGTTTTTGTAGTCGTTGCTTTGTGCTCTACAAAACACATGCTTAAATTTTGTGAATTGATGATTTTTATAAAATGTGCCATTGATGAAATGGTAAGCTTTGTGATGAGTGTTGGTGTTAAATGAAAGATATGTGTTTATTGAACATGTTTTATTTTTGAACTTTTGATGAATTTAGCTAATTAGGGCTAAATTGAGAAAATAGCATTTTGAAGGATTAAAACGTGAAATAAATGAAATGTGTGGGCTTGTATGAATATAGTGAGAATTCGGCTAGGCATGGGTGCAAGCTAATTATGTGAATTTGATGATTTTATGAATTAAGGACTAAAGTGTCGAAATGTGAAAATGTGAGGGCTATTTTGTAAAATGCCCTAAATATGTGTGTTTGGACTAAAATGAATGATTTGGTGATTGAATGGATTGAATTTGAATGTGCATAGACCAAAAAATGAGTGGTTCGGATCGAGATCGAGGCAAAGATAAAGTGCTCGATTGACCGACCGTTTCGATAGTTCAACGTCCGAGGTAAGTTCGGACATAATACGAACATTTAGTTATGTTAAATGTTATGAAATGAATGTTATAATGATATTGAAATGTGGATGCTATGTGAGAGTTGAGTTTGAGTTATGTGGCACTAAGTGTGCGTATTCGAAAACGTGATCGAGATGATCAGCACTGTGTGTGCGAAATAAAATAAGCTTCGACTTTGTGGTTGGCACTGTGTGTCCGATACCGATTGAAGTGCGGTTTGATATAAATGCACTATGTGTGCGATGATAATTAAGCTTCGGCTAAATATCGGGGCACTAAGTGTGCGATTGAATCAAAGAAGAGACGGAAGTTGATCGAAAGGGAAAAGTGAGTATTGAGTAGCAAATGTAATTGACTACTAGGTGTTGACTAAGGTACGCTCGAAACCTATGTGTTGATGAATCTATGAATGAGATTATGAAATGTTAAATGAGCATTTTAATTTTGGATGGCATGATATATATATGTATATGTGAAATAATCTATGTGATGATTTGTTTTATTATAATGTATCATGTTACGAACTTACTAAGCTTTGAAAGCTTACTGTGTGATTTGTTTCTTTGCTTTGCAGTGTCAGTAAAGCTTGCTAGGATCCGGGAATCGTCAGCATCTCAATCACACTATCGGCATTCTATTTTGGTACTTTTGGAAAGATGTACATAGTTGAAATATGGCATGTATAGGCTAGTTGTTTTGAATCATATTTGATATGTGTAAATAGCCATGTGATGTGGCTAGCTAAGTGTTGGTAATGTGCATGAGTGAATATGGTATTTGGTGCATATTTTGATATGGCATGATAGTAATGAATTAGCATATGAATGGTGAGTTCAATGATGAATTAATGCCTTAGTGATTTAGTGAGGTTATGGATGATTTATACCTAGATTTACACGTAATTTGGTTGTATAAAATGGCATGCTTAGAAATGAGATTCTATGTGATGATATGATGATTGTTGGACATGAAATTGGTTGCCAAATTGTGTGTATAAAGATGCCTAAAAGTGCTTGTAGGATTGACCCATGTGGCTGGCATTTTGGCTTTGCAAATGGCCTATTTTTGCCACACGATTGTGGCCCACGGGCGTGCCTAGGGACCGTGGGGCTAAGTCAGTAGCTAGCCTAATAGCACACGGCCAAGACACACGGGCGTGTCTAGTAGCCGTGTGAGAAAGTCGATATATGGTCTAAGAGTACACGACCACGCACACCGGACGTGCACAGTAACCGTGTTGTTTCAACAGGATCAACCACGGCCATAGTACATGGGCGTGCTTGGGGGCCATGGAACTAAGTCAGTTTCGTCCACGGAGAGGTCACACGGGTGTGTTTAAGCAGCCGTGGGAGGCACACGGCCTACCCCCACGGGCGTGTATCCCCTGAAACCTAGAGAATTTTTAAATTTCGAAAAGTTTCTGTATATGTTTCGGTTTAGTCCCGACCCCTCCCTAGCATGTGTTTAAGGTCTTATACTCCTTAAAAATGGACTAATTGTTTATGTTTGATGTATTATGATGATGATTGACTTTGTGTCGTAAATGGGTTATGAAATGATTCTATTGTCCAGTAATGCCTCTTAACCCTATTCCGGCGACGGTTTCGGGTTAGGGGTGTTACATGAATGGTAATCTTAGTGATGGTATGGTGCTAGTATGATATAGTGAATTTGGGGATGAATCATGTTTGGTATTGAATGTGTTCAAGTTGTGTAATTTAGTTCCTAAGTTGACATGTTTAGAAATGAGATTATATGAGATGATATGTTGATCACTTGACATGAAAATTGGTTGCCAATTTGTGTGTGGAAGTATGCTTAAATGTGCTTATAGGTTTGACCCTTGTGTGGGTGACAAATTGGCTTTGCAAATGGCCTATTTTGCCTACACGGTTATGACACAGGGACGTGTCTAATGACCGTGGGGTAAAGTCAGTAGCTAGCTTAGTTGTACACAGCCATGGCACACGGGTGTGCCTAGTCGCCGTGTGAATAAGTCAGTATGTGGCTTAAGGGCACACGGCCTGAGCACACGAGCGTGCTTGGTGGCCGTGTAGAGAAGTCAGAATGCTTGCTCCGTTTTGGCACGGCTTAGACACATGGGGTGTCTGGTGACCGTGTGGGGCACACGGCCTGGTTACACGAACGTGTGACCTCAACAGACTTGGTGAATATTTGAAATTTTGAAAACTTTCGTAAGTGTTCCGTTTAGTCCCGACCCTATTCTAGCATGTGTTTAAGGTCTTATAGACCTTAATAAGGAACCATATGGTTGATAATGAGTATGGTTGTTGGGTGAATGACTTAGTGTCGTGAAATGGTTGTGTAATGATTCGATTGATCGATAACGCCTCTTAACCCTATTTCGGCGACGGTTTCGGGTTAGGGGTGTTACAAGTACATACATCATATAATCAGTTCACACATTTAGGGGTATAAGTACTGCTTACCGACCCTACAGTAGGTTCACAGTCGACTTTGGCGACCCGTGCAACCTTAGAAAACATTTCAGTAAAATGGGCTCACACGCCCATGTGGCATGCTCGTGTGGCCCACACGGCCCAAATTGGCCTTGGCCGTGTGGATCACACAGCCTGGCCCAAAATCCCACACGCTCTTGTGGACTACCCGTGTGGGCCCACACGGCCCAAAATAGTGTAACAGTTCGGTTTAGACCCTAGTCAAAATAGTGGTTTCGGGACCATAAATCTGAGTCAGAAAAATATTTTAATATTATTTTCTGTGTCTACAAAGTGTGATTCAGCATGTGTTAAAGTTTCGTGAATTAATTTTGATATTTGTGTGCTTAATTTGAGAAAAAAGGATTAAATCGCGTAAAATGAAAATTTAGTGGTTATTTTTAGAAGGGCCGAATAGTGGTTGTTCTTTTAATATGGAGGTTTTATGTTGCAAATATGCCATTGAATATAAGCATGGACGGTTATGGTCATTAATCAAAAGTTTTTGCATTATTTTTATGATGGATAAGATGGTAATTATTGAAATATTAATATGTTAAATAAAATAAAAGCATGAAAATAGGCCATTATTCATCTTGTTGGCCGAATATCAAAAGAAAAGAAAAGAAAAAGAACAAGCTTCATTCGGCTAGGTTTGAGCTTGATTCAAGGTATGTTTTGCTTCGATTTTTGATAATTTCTACGTTTTTGTAATCGTTGCTTTGTGTTTTTGTAACACCCCTAACCCGTAACCATCGCCGGTTTAGGGTTAAGAGGCATTACCAGACATTCAGAAACTTTGACGGACATTTCATAATATAATTCATCAAATCCAATCATAGTGTCCCTTATATAGGTCAACGAGACCTCAAACATGCTTTAGAATAGGGCCTGGACTAAACCAAACACATATGAAAATTCTCGGAAATTTAAAAAATTTTCTAAGTTACAGAGGTCACACGCCCGTGTGGGCAGGCCGTGTGCCTCCCACGGCCTCAGACACGCCCGTGTGTCTAAGCCGTGTCAAAACAGGGCATACATACTGACTTTTCCACATGGTCGTGGACACGCCCATGTGTCTCACCCGTGGTTGCTACTGACTTGCACCACACGGCCAGTCACACGCCCGTGTGTCCAACCCGTGGTCGAGCCTGACTTGTTTGAATTTCAATCACGAGGGACACAGTCGAGCCACACACCCGTGTGCTCAACCGTGTGGGCAATTATCGGCCATTTTCAAGGCCAAAATGCCACCCACACTTGGGTCATTTGTACATGCACATACAAGCATAATTCTTAACAAAATAGGCAAGCAAAAACAAACCAAATAATCATCATATCATCCCAATTCAATCTCATTTCTAGCATACCATCTTATATGCTAAATAATCCAACCAAATCACATGTAAAAACCAAGCATGAACCATCCACAATTTCACCAATCCACTATGGCATCAATCCATAAATAAATTTACCATTCATAAGACCATTTTATTGCCATCAATCCATACCTAAACATACTTCATAAACCATAATCATTCATGCATATTACCAACATATAACTAGCCATATCATATGGCTATTAACACATCTCAAACATGTTCCAAAATGACTAGCCTATACATGCCATATTTAGCTATATACACATTCAAAAGTACCAAAGTAAAGTTTGATAGTGTGGTGATGATCCTCAACGATTCCCGAGCCTATCGTAGCTTTGACGACCTATAAAACAGAGTAAACACACATACAGAGTAATCTTTCCAAAAGCTTAGTAAGCCATATGCAAATAAACTTAGTATAAAATGCATATATCCACATAGATGCAAAGACATTTACATTCCTCATTTGCAAATTCCTAATATCATCCTTGGCTCATTATTTAGCCATTACCTACTCACATTCCACAACTCATGTATCACATGTGCTCATAACTCATTCAAGGATGTATATCACATATCATCCTATCATTTCAATACACATATTCACCTTAATAAGTTTATATATATACTTACCTTTTTGTACACATACATGGTGTACTTTTCAAACATACCTGAATCATTATACATTTCACGTAGCCATTCACATCTCAGATTTGCCCGTGGAACCGTTCGAAATCTAATAGGATATTCAGACTGCTCGGAATAGTCGTACAATGCCAACGTCCCAGACGTGGTCTTACATGTAACCAAATATCGATGCCACTGTCCCGGACAGGGTCTTACACGAATCAATACGATGCCAATGTCCCAGACATGGTCTTACACGTAAATCTCATATCGATGCCAACGTCCCAGACGTGGTCTTACACGAAATCTCGAATCAATGCCAATGTCCCAGACGTGGTCTTACATGATATCACATATTGGACACCTATGTCATGACATTTATAATCCTATCTATTCCTAGGTTCGTACGAGACTTCACAGACTTGATACCTTGTCGATACTATCTCGGATTTCATATATTATCATCTCGAGCATTATTCATAACAATCCAAATTTCATATATGCACAAATAAGTCAATTCAAGTACATTTATTTGTATATCGACTTACCTCGAATTCGGTTATCGTACGAACTCGACTATTCGATCACTTTCGACTTCCCGCAATCTAAGTCGATGTTCTTCGGTTCTTGATCTATACATATTCAAATTTAACCCTTTTATTTACCAAATCATTCAATTCAATCCAAAAACACATATTTAGGGCAATTTACAATTTAGCCCTCACATTTTCACATTTTGACATTTTAGTCCTTATTTCACAAAATCACAAAATATACAAAATCTCACAATACCCATGCATAGCCAAATTTTACTCATGCTCATCTAAGTCCATATATTTCATTTATTACACAATTTAGTCCTTCAAAATATTATTCTTTCAATTTAATCCAAATTACTCAAAATCATCAAAACTCCAAAGACAAACTATGTTATTCTATCACATATCTTTCATAATTCATCCTCTAACATCACAAAACTCATGTATTCATCAATGGAACATTTCAAAATATTCATCAATTCACAAAATTGAGCATGGGTTTTGAAGTACACAAAGCAACGATTACAAAAACGTAGAAATTATCAAAAATCGAATAAAAATCATACCTTAATTAAGCCAAACCATAGCCGAAACCCTTGAAAGCTTTTGTTCGTTCTTTTTCTTTGTTATATTCGGCCAAAATAAGATGAGAATGGCCAGCTTTTATGTTTTATTTTATTATAATTTAGCTTATTAATTATTTTACATTTTTAACCTTTTAAATAACATATAAGACAAATAAACAATAAGGTTATTATGTCATTTAACCATCCACTAACCTTAGTATTGGCTTAATTGCCTCATAAGGCCTCTACATTCAAAAGCCACAACAAATAGGCACTTTTACAAATATCATACTAATTTTGCATTTAATGCAATTTAATCCTTTTCTCAAATTAAGCATATAAACAGACAAATTAATTCACAGAAATTTCACACATACTAATTCACATATCATAAGCACGGAAAATAATATTAAAATATTTTTCTGACTCAGATTTGTGGTCCCAAAACCACTGTTCTGACTAGGGTCTAAACCAGACTGTTACAATTCTCCTCCGGTAAGATTTTCAAGGACGAAAATCTTACCGTTAAACAGATTCGATATTGCTGTCTCATTGAATCTTCAGGCTCCCACGTAGCCTCTTTCACTCTGTGTCGATGCCACAATACTTTAACTAACAAAATTTTCTTATTTCTTAATTCTTTCATTTCACGAGCTAAGATACAGATCGGTTCTTCCTCGTAAGTCATATCGGATCGGATTTCAATCTCAGACGAAGGAATCACATGTGATGGATCGGATCGGTATCGTCTAGGCATCGATACATGGAATACATTATGTATCTTTTCTAACTCAGATGGCAACAACAATCTGTACACAATTAGCCTAACACGCTCGATAATCTCATATTGCCTGATGAACCTCGTACTCAATTTGCCTTTACGACCAAATCTAAGTACTTTCTTCCATGGAGACACTTTTAAAAACACTTTATCACCGATATCAAACTCAATGTCTTTTCTTTTCAAGTCTGCATAGGACTTTTGACGATCAGATGCCGCTTTCAAACTATCTCGGATCACTTTCACTTTCTGTTCTGCATCTTTTATTAAATCAACCCCGTGTATCTTACTTTCACTGAGCTCAGTCCAATACTGAGGCATCTGACATTTACGCCCATACAAAGCTTCGTAAGGTGCCATTTTGATACTCGACTGAAAACTATTATTGTACGCAAATTCAATCAGTGGCAAATATTGTTCCCAGGTACCATCAAACTAAATGACGCAACATATCAACATGTCCTCGAGAATCTGAATAATCCGCTCGGATTGACCATCCGTCTGCGGGTGAAAAGCAGTACTGAAATGCAATTTCGTACCTAAAGCTTCTTGCAATTTCTTCCAAAACCTTGATGTAAACCTCGGATCTCTATCAGATATAATAGACAACGGTACCCCGTGCAATCTCACAATATTAGAAATATAAAGCTCAGCTAACTTATCAGGCGAGTAATCAGATTGTACTGGAATAAAATGGGTAGATTTCGTCAATCGATCAACTACAACCCAAATTGCATCTTTCTTTCTCGGAGTCAATGGCAATCCGAAAACAAAGTCCACCGTCACCCTATCCCATTTCCACTCGGGAATCAGAATAGGTTGTAGCAAACTAGATCAAACCTGATGTTCAGCTTTAACTTGCTGATAGACTAAACATTTCGATACAAAGTCTGAGATATCTCTTTTCATACCCGACCACCAATAGTGTTACTTCAAATCATGATACATCTTTGTAATACCCGGATGAATAGATAGGCGACTATTATGTGCTTCATTCAAAATCAACTTAATTAACTCTGGATTTCTCAAAACACATAATCGATCTCGAAATCTCAAGCAATCATCATCATCAACTCTAAATTCAGATTCAGAGTTCAAATCACACTGAGCCCGTTTTACTATCATTTCATTATCAACTTTCTCAACATCACATATTTGCTGTAAAAATAACAATTTCGCTTTCAACTCAGCCAAAGCTGAACCATCATCAGACAAGTCCAAATGGCATTCATCGCACGCAATGTAAATAATGATTTTCAACTCAATGCATCAGCAACAACATTTTATTTTCCCGGATGATAATCTATCACAAGCTCGTAATCTTTCAACAGCTCTAACCATCTTCTCTGTCGCAGATTTAAGTCTTTCTGAGTCATCAAATATTTCAAATTTTTATGATCCAAAAACACATGGCATTTCTCACTGAAAATATGAAACACCCCAAACCCGGCCTACCAGCCTCGACCGGATCTGACATGTTCCTTCAGAAAAACTTAACTTAATTTTGTTTCCTGTTCTAGTAAAATAAGTCGATTATTAAAACAAGTTTGAAATTTTAACGAGTTGGAAACCAAGTTGTCATTCAAGTTTGTATTTCATTAAAACGTTTCCTTCATATTTCGTAAATTAAAAGAAAATGCTAGATTTTAGGGCTTATTAAGTTGAAAACCGTAAGTTGATTAGGTGATAAAACATCTGAAGTTGTTTTAAGAAAATATTTGATTACTCAATTGTTTACCGTCGCATAGACATGAAGTTTAAACGCTAAATTTAAAACAGTTAAATAGTGGCCTTATTACAAATTTAAAATACCAAATAAATCCCGAAAGAAAAGTATGCTAAAGAAAACGCAAAGTTCAACCATGCGAAACCGAAAAACCACGAGCATGGCCACCCCGTAGTCCTCGCCGACCGATCCAATATACTAGGCATCACCGCAAAAAGTTATCCCACGAAGGGTGAGTCAACAGACCCAATGTATAACGGCTACACCAAAAACCCAACCGATCATAACCTTAACCATAACATTTCAAAATCACATTTAAATAAGATGAAAAATGCAATCCTGAGCCCACCTAGATATCCATCCTCTACACACCACCCGTACCTGCCAATCACACCGTGGGGATTACTAAATCGACCCTCCAACCGCTACACACCCTCGAAGGCAGTCGCTGCAGACAACTAGACATCAACCTTATAATGTGGCATAGCCACCAGATAGTGTGACAAAGTCACCGAATTCATAATATGTGACATAAGTCACCGGATACGTAATATGTGACATAAGTCACCAGATAATGTGGTAAAAACCACCAGAACACTTCCCCTTAATCATTATCACCCATATGCCCATGCAACATACATATTATTCAAATACCATGCAACATACCTTACCCCATAGTCATAACGAAATCACATATATTTCATGTCAAATGTTTATACGTAGTGTTAAAGGATAACGTACCTGAATACACTGTACCACTGAATGGTACCCGTAGTCATAATCATTCATATTTCTTATTAACACATGCTTAACATTAAAACTATTAATCTATCGGGAATTTAGTGTAGGGCTACACACCTGATAACAGTGAGAATGACACTCTCAACACCGACACTCTCGCTAGCAGGGATAACAATGATCTGCTTATCCCTTTCGATCTTCGCCCACACCCCGGCCAATCACGCACTGCAGAAACCGAAAGCGTTTCTTGAATTTAGGGTAGAAACTACCCCTTTCTCTCCTCCACCGGTACTCGCATCCATCGAATATCACTTAATCGTAAACCCCGCTTAATCGATATGTAATAATCTAAACGAAAACACATCCATAACTTATCTAAATACCCTTACCAAATAGATCCAATCCCGAAGACTCCTCCTTTGCCTTTGTCGAACCCTTCCTATAACATCACCGTTAGAATCGGCTAACACTTAAAAGGTATGGCCTTTGGCCGAATACTCCAACCCCCTTACCTTGCTTGATTAAGTCCCGGAATCTATCACCTACCCTTGAAGGTTGCCGAAATCCCTACATGACTTATGTTAGATTCGGCTTTATTACATAAAACCTATAAAAGTGGCCCTTGGCCGAATGTTATATCTTGCTTACCTCGAATATCCAAATCCCGAAAGATCTCCTCTAACGTCGGCTACAATAAATTCTGAAACCCACCTTCATGGTTTCGGCCAAAGAGATAGGGGATTAGAGCCCTTGATTTCGACAGACCAAGAAGGAAAAGAAAAGGAAAACAATCTAAAAAGAAATCCTTACCACGCAACTAGCCCGATTCGGTTTTAAAACCACCCTTGAGAGTCGATGCACCAAAAAAAAAAAGACTACAAACAATAGATGAAGAATTTGGCTAGAGTACTATTCGATTTTGATGAATCCAAAAGAGAAAGGTATGATGGTGAAACTCAAATAAAGATTCGGCTTATAGGGGATTTTGGGAAGAAACTCAATTGAGAGAGATGAAAAGATGATGGAACAAGGTTAAGATGAAAAGATGAAAGCTTAAGGGTTTTTGGCTAGAGTATTAGGTGTATTCGGCTTTCAACAAAAGAATAGAGAGGAGAAGTTTGGGATTTTAAGAGTTGCGGCAATGGTGAGAATGAAAGAGAGGTTTCGGCTATCACAAGAGAAACAAAGAAGAAAGCTAGGGAGGGGAAACTAGATTCGGCTTAAAAGAAAACAAGTTGAGAGATGAAAGATGAGAGGCAAGTGACCTTAATGGTCTTTTGAAGTTTCGGCCAAGGTCTACCAAGTGAGAAAAAGGTCGATTTCAGTGTGGTTTTGATTATGAAAGAAAAGAGTGAGAACTAGGAGAGAAAGAAGCTGAGTTTCGGCTAAAAGAAAGTGACCGATTTGGCACCCTCTTAGAGTCCCACATTCGACCACCTCTTCCCTTCTCTCCCACTCCCCCATTTTTCTCCTAATTCTTCTCTTCCCCTCTCATTCAAAAGAGTTTGAATGAGTCAACACTTATCTTCCTTCTTAGCCAAATTTTCAAATGCATTGACCAAGTCTATCACTCATCCATTCAGAGTCCCTGTGTCATCCAACTCTTCACTCCCCTTGACGCAAAAAGAACCTCCAAAATGCTCCCCCTACCGCTCGAACCTAGGTCCCTTCTCAACCCCTGAGGCGTCACTCTCCTGTGCTCTAAGTGGCGCCTCCCTTGCCACTTTACCAGCTGGTTCCTTGTGTCATAACCCACACACAAAGTTTCTTAAGGCCTAGCTTCCTTAGCTCCCCTTTCAATGTTTAAAATCAAATATTTTCCTATGGCTCCAACCTACATCACAAGGTTCCCGAAGCCCCCAAAACACATACAAATCACACCCAAGCGTGCTACCACATACATTCAAGTTAAAACGCATAACCCCTAAATCCCGGATATTACAAAATATAATGACGCCAAATTTTTAACGCAAACACAATCGCAGCTAGCTCAAGATCATGTATCGGATAGTTCTTTTCATGCAGCTTCAATTGTCTCGAGGCATAAGCTATAAATTTGCCTTCCTGCATCAAAACACATCCTAGACCATTCAATGAAGCATCACTATAAATCACGAACTCTTTACCCGATTCTGGCTGTGTTAAAACTATAGCTTCGATTAAAAGGGCTTTCAACTGATCAAAGCTTTTCTGACATTTATCAGACCATTCAAACTTCACATCTTTCTGAAGCAATCTAGTCAACGGAGTAGCTATCATCGAAAATCCTTTTACAAATCGTCTATAATAACCAACAATTTCTAGAAAACTGCAAACTTTAGACACATTCTTCGGAGGTTTCCATTCCAAAATAGCAGAAATCTTACTCGGATCGACTCGTATACCAGATGCTGATACAACATATCCTAAAAAACTAACTTCACGCAACCAGAATTCACATTTGTTGAATTTCGCATACAATTGCTTTTCTCGCAGAGTTTGCAACACAATTCTCAGATGTTCAGCATGTTCAACTTCATCTCGAGAGTAAATCAAAATGTCGTCAATGAAAACAACAATAAATCGATCTAGGTACGGTCTGAAAATTTTGTTCATCAAATCCATAAAGACTGCAAGAGCATTTGTTAGTCCAAAAGGCATAACTAAAAACTCATAGTGCCCGTACCTCATTCTGAAGCAGTTTTTGGAATATCTGAATCTTTTACTCGCAACTGGTAGTATCCCGATCTCAGATCTATCTTTGAAAATACAGTGGCTCCTTTAAGCTGATCAAATAAATCATCAATTCTGGGCAGTGGATATTTATTCTTTATAGTCACCTTGTACAACTGACAATAATCAATGCACATTCTCATCATACCATCTTTCTTTTTCACAAACAGAGCAGGAGCACCCCAAGGTGAGAAACTCGGTCTTGCAAACCCACTGTCAGTCAACTCTTGCAACTGTGACTTTAATTCTTTCAGTTCTGTTTGTGCCATTCTATACGGAGCTATCGAAATGGGGGTCATTCCCAGAAACAAATCAATACCAAATTCAACTTCACGTATCAGAGGTAATCCCGATAATTCTTCAGGAAATACATCAGGAAATTCACAGACAACTGGCACTGATTCAACTTTCTTTTCAGTTACTTTCGAGTCAATCACATAAGTAAAATAAGCTTCATAACCCTTTCTCAAGTAATTCTGAGCTTTTAACACAGATATCACAGCAGGTAGTCCATTCATATCATTAGACTTAACCCGAACTATTTCATCATTTTGACATCTCAAATCAATAGTCTTTCTTTTGTAATTCACAACAGCATCATGTAGTATCAACCAATCCATACCCAAAATTATGTCAAACTCATCAAATGGTAATAGCATTAAATCAGCCGGAAAATAAACATCTCTAAACATCAACGGACAGTTCTTGCATACTTTATCAACTAGGACACTTTTTGTAACACCCCTAACCCGTAACCGTCACCGGACTAGGGTTAAGAGGCATTACCGAATCATCGAAACAATTTACATTCACTTCACGACACAAAGTCAACCATCAATCATACACCTATAATCACAACCATATAGTTCCTTATTGAGGTATACGAGACCTTATACTCGTGTTAGAAAGAGGTCGGGACTAAACCAAACACTTACGAAAATCTCCAGAAACTTAAACATTTTTCAACACTACAAAAGTCACACGCCCGTGTAGTTGGGCTGTGTGCTACACACGACTACCAGACATGCCCATGTGTCTAGGTCGTACCAAAATAGAGCATGCATACTGACTTGTTCACACAGTCACTAGACACGCCCGTGTGCCATGGCCGTGTGCAAATAGGCTAGCTACTAACTTATTCACACGACCACCAAGCACACCAGTGAGCCTCGACCGTCTGACCTGTCCAGACACACCTAGAAGTGATCCTTAAACCACACGGCAGAGACACACGCTCGTGTCTCTTGGCCATGTATGCAAAATAGGCCATTTGCAAGGCCAATTTTCCATCCATACAAGGGTCAACTTATGAGCATAATTAAGCTTATTTTCTCACACAATTTAGTAACCAAATACATGTCAAATAATCACATACCATCTTGTCCAATCTCATTTCTAATCATGCCAATTTATAAACCAAATTCACAACTAACACATGCATTACCAACCATGATTCATCAACAACATCACTAGGTTACAAGAGCATCAATCCATCAATAAGCTTACCATTTATAAGACACTTTCATTTCCATTAAAACATACCAAAGCATACTTCACATACCACATCTACATATGCATAATTCCAACATATATCTAGCCACATCACATGGCTATTTACACATCTCAAATGTATTTCAAAACAACTAGCCTATACATGCCATATTCGAATCTACACATCTTTAAAAGTATCGAAATAGATTGCCGATAGTGTGATAGAGATGTTGGCAATCCTCGGATCCGAGCTAGCTTTACTGACACTGTAAAACAGAGAAACAATCACACAGTAAGCTTTCAAAAGCTTAGTAAGTTCGAAATACAATACAATTAATTCATTGAACCAAATCAATGTACACATTAAACCATCACATAGATAATTTATCAATGTCACACAAATTCAACCATATCCAATACTCACATAGCATCCCATTCATCTATTTTAAATTCCATCAACCACATAGGTATCATACATACCTTTGCCAACACATAGTTAGTCACCAACAATGCTACTCACCATTCGACTTTACATTTCGATCAACCTTCGGTATTCTCTTACTTTATTCGCACACTTAGTAACAACTTATAGACAAACATAATTGTCATCGCACACTTAGTGCCAATACATTAAATCGAGCTTTTATCGGTATCGCACACACAGTGCCAATTCAATAAGCCAAAGCTTCTATCATCTCGCACACACAGTGCCAATCATCTCTATCCTATTTCTAATTTCGCACACTTAGTGCCCTCTAATTTAATTCAGCACATAGCATTTCTAATCTCATAGTTATATAGATAATCATTCAATTCACATCATATAGAACATAAATTAACAACTTGTACTATATCCGAACTTACCTCGGACGTTGAAATACCAAAACGGCTTATTAATTGAGCACTTTGTCTTTGCCTCGATCTCGATCCGAACCTCTTCTCTATTGGTCTATACACATTCAAATTCAATCTTTTCAATCACCAAATCATTCATTTTAATCCAAACACACATATTTAGGGCATTTTACATAATAGCCCTCACATTTTAAAATTTCGACACTTTAGTCCCTAATTCACAAAATCACGAAATACACATAATTTCCTTTCACCCATGCCTAGCCGAATTCTCTCTATATTCATACAAGTCCACACATCTCATTTATTTCACATTTTAGTCCCTTCATTTACACTTTTCTCAATTTAGCCCAAATAACACAAATTCATCAAAACTCCAAAGGCAAACTATATTAATCAAACACATATCTTTCATTTTCCACCATCAAACATTAAAGAACCCACATGTTTATCAATGGAATATTTCAAAAACATCATCAATTCTCAAAATTACAACATGGGTTTCAAAGTATACGAAGCAACGATTGCAAAAATGTAGAAATTATAAAAAACCGAGCAAAACTCTTACCTCAATCAAGGAAGATAAGAGCCGAAACCTAGCTTTGCTTTCTCTTTTCTTCCTCTTTTATAATTTCGGTGATAGATGGATGAATAAAATCCACTATCATGCTTATTTCTTTTATGTTTCATGAAATAATAACTTAATTATCATTTTACAATTTTAACCTTTACTAATAAATATATACAACATATAATGCAAGGTCATTCTTGACCTTTACCACCCACTAATCTTATTAATGGGCTATTTGCCTATTAAGGGCTTCCCATTTCAAAGCCAACAACAATTAGACACTTTAAGAATTAGCACATAGCTTTTACATTGTACGCGATTAAGTCATTTCTCTTAATTCAACACACAGTCGACAAAATTACCATACAGAATTTTCACACAGACTATATCTCATATAATCAACACCAGAAATAACATTAAAATATTATTTCGACCTCAGATTTGTGGTCTCACAACCACTGTTCTGACTAGGGTCTAAACTAGGCTGTTACCCTTTTACCTAAGGGGTTCGATACTCTAATAACAAATTCAGGACTCTATAGGAAAAGTCTTATTGGATACTAAGTTCATGCATATATACTAATGTGTATAACCAGGGTCTATCAATGCAATCACAGAAGTATCATAAAGAGTAAATGTACCCGTTATAACATCCGGAGATGAAGCTTCCTCACGAGCTCGAATAGCATATGCTCTGGCAGGCGCTCTGGCTTCAGATCTCACAATTGAATCTTTTATAGTTCTCTGACTACCACTGACATTTCTTGCATTTTGAGCCGATCTACCTCTCGCTGAAACATTCTCAGATCTCAGATCTTGAACAATCTCTTGCTCAACAGACTCTAGGCAATCACGGATGAAATGATGTAACGATCCACATCTGAAAAAAGCTCGATCATTCAATCTACAACTTCTCGGATGTCTTTTACCATAATGCTTACATTCAGGTCGCTCTGATCGAACATTTCCAACACTGGCAAATGAAGTTGCGGGAGCTTTGTAATTTGACTATGACCTAGCTCGATCTCTGTTCAAATGTCCCACATTAACTTTTGATCGACTTTGTTCATCTCGAAATTTCTTTGAAGGAGACTGAAATATTTTACTCAAAAATCTCTTTCTCGTATCTCTAGTTTCAAAATCAGCTTTTCTTTTCTCTTTTTCAAGTGCCTCAACTTTGCAAGCTCGTTCAACCAGTACTACGAACTCTTTTATCTCAAGTGTAACATCCGGGATTTAGAGGTTATGCATTTAATGCATAACTCATAAGCTAGTAGGCTTTGAGTGTGTTTGGAGGTGTTTTAGGGGTTTTGAGAACCCTAGGATGTAGGAGAGTGCTTTAGAAAAGTATTGGATTTCAAGCTTAAGATGGGAAGCTAGGCTAAGGAGGCCTTAAGGGAATTTGTGGGGGATTTATGACACAAAGATAGCCTTGGAAAAGTGGCAAGGGACGCCACTTAGGGTGCTGTGGAGTTTGCGTCAAAGGGAGCTTCAGGAGGGAGGAGGTTCGAGTCTTGATGGCAGCATAAAGTGTGTTTTATTTTTGCATGTTAGCGTTAAGGGAGAGGGGGAGTGATGGACGGCATTTGGACTTCCAAAGGATGAGATAAGGCTTGATTTTCTTTTTAAAATTCGGCTAAAGGGTAAGGGATAATTATTGTTTAATTCAATTAATTCTGAATGAGTAGCATGGAGGAAAAATAGGAGAAGAAGTGGGATTTGATAAGGAAGGATAAAGTGGCTGGCCAAGGGACTCAGAGGAGAGTATTTTCGGCTATGTAGAGGGGATTAAGTGCCAAATTGTTTGTTCATCTTTTAATCTCCAATTGCCGAAATTCTTATACAAGAGAATTCTCTCTTTTTCTTATTTTTCTATTAAAGTCGAACCCTTCTTGTCACCATAGCCAAAATTCTTCAAACTCTTCTCTTCTTCTTTCGCTATTTGTTCTTGGCCAACCTATATCTCTTTTCCAACCTTCTTCTTTTATTTTGGTGATAGCCGAATGTTTCATCCCCTATTTTAAGGCCATAGCCGATTGCATCTTTTCCTTGAGTCGATCCATTCAAAAGCCGAGAGTGGTAGGCTGCTTTCTTCTTCTTCTTTTATGTCCTTTTGTATCATCTTTTTCCCGAAAACTATTCTTTTCTTGTCATTCTCTAAAGCCTAATCTATGGGATGTAGTGATGGTTCGTTTGGCAACCTCTAAGGATAGGGTCGTCGACCACCTTTCCTAGTTTTAATCGTGGTTGGTAAGTAATCTTTTCCTTTAGCAATCGATTATGGGTTCTTGTGCAATAGTGTGCCGAAAGCAATGGTTAGGCTTTCGTCTAGGGTTGGCCGAATGTCCTTTAAGGCCATAGTGATGTGTTTCTTTTGATTGTAGCCAATGCTTAGGAGCATTGAAGGAGATCTCTCGGGTTTTGAAACATCAAGGTAAGTAATGTGTAGATTCGGCCAAGAGGCCATCTTCATTGGTTTATACATAACCGATTCTAATATGTGGCATATAGGGATTTCGACAGTTTCAAGAGCGAGAAGTGACGGTTTCGGGATTTAGGTAAGCAAGGTAAGGAGGTTTGTAATATTCGGCCATAGGCCATCTTGGTTATTAGTGTTGACCGATTTGGATTATGGATGTATAAGGGCAAATCGATAGTGGTTAAGAGGAACTTTCGGGATTTTGATTCGATTTGGTAAGATTATTCGATAAGTTCTAAGATTCATTATGTTAGACTAAACCGTTATCGATTAACCAGTTGTTCTGATTAAGTATTGTGATGGAGGCGAACACCAGTCAAGAAGGAAGAGGGATAGTCTCTATCCCGGTTTTAAGAAGAGATCGGTTTCGCGTACGCGAGATTGGCCATCGGGGTGTGTAGTTAGCCTCATCGCTTTCCGGATTTATGTGATACTTGCATGTGTTGTATATGTGTTATATATGTGCTAATAAGTGCGATGGGCAATTATGAAATGGATGCCCTTAAAGGGTACGTCAATAATCGAGTTAGTACCAAATCGATGAAATGTGGTTATGAATGTGAATACGATTGAATGCTTGGATAACATGTACATGCATCCGATAGGAGGAGATGACGCAGATGTCGCAGGCTATCTTCGCGAGTGCTAGAGCAAGTGGCAAGAGCCGGTATGGGAAATGGAGCTCGGAAGTCAGTATCGAAAAGACTTAGGTCAAACGGAGCTGAGGTTTTTAGAGGAGTGTTCCGAGTGGCTCCGAATGTAGCGGAGTATTAGTTAGAGGCAATCGAAAGGATCATGGATGATTTGGACTGCATCACGAGGAAAAGTCGAAGGTGCTTTGCCTCGTTGTTCGAGACGAGGCTTATCGATGGTGGCTCACCGTCAGGCAAGGTGTCCCGGCAGATCGATTGGATTGGGAGTATTTTAAGCTTAAGTTTGAAGGGAAGTATGTTGGAGCCAGTTACTTAGACTCGCAAAGGAAGGCGTTTTTAAACTTAGTTCAAGGAAGTAAGTCGGTGGCAGAGTATGAAGCGGAATTTGTGCGATTAAGTCAGTACGCCAAGGGGATCGTGGCCACTGATTACGAAAGGAGTGTTAGATTCGAAGACGAATTGTGAGATGAGCTACTAGTATTGATTGCTCCGTAAAGAGAAAGGGACTTTGCTATTCTAGTGGAGAAAGCTCGGATAGCTGAGGAAGTTAAGAGAACCGCGAGACAGAACCGAGAGAAGAATAAGAGTTGGAACAAGAGGAGTTTTGGACCGTCAGCATCGTCGGGAGATTTTCAGAAAAGACCAAGGATTGAGAATTCTGTACGTACACCTGTTGCAATTTCTGAGAATCGAAGTCGTACATGTGCTCGGTGTGGAAGAGCTCATGCTGGAGAATGTTGGGGAAATAGTAAAGAATGTTTCCGTTGTGGGTCTAAGGCTCATTTGGTTAAGAATTGTCCTCAGACGTCGAGGGGTCGTGGTCCGAACCATGGAGGAAATGGTTCCGGTAGAGGTCGTGGGGCACCAAACAGAGGTGCTGAAGGTTCAGATTCAAGACAACCAAGGTTGGCTTAGGCAGTCAGTCGTCGCGAGGAGGAAGATGTGCCAGATGTGATAGCGGGTAAGTTCCTTGTTCTTGAATACCCTTACTTGCTTTGGTTGTTATAGGGTTAGCTCATTCTTGTATTGTTAGTGTAGTACCTGAAGCCTTGAATGTGAACTTAGAGACTGTGCCTAGAAGGTATGATAGTTTTATTAAGATCAGAGTGCGCAGCAAGAGCGTAGTGGGGTGAGTAGGATTGCACGACTGTTAGTTAGTAAGTAATTTTGAGGAAAAAATTATTTTTAAGGAGGGTAGAACTGTAACATCCGGGATTTAGGGGTTATGCATTTAATGCATAACTCATAAGCTAGTAGGCTTTGAGTGTGTTTGGAGGTGTTTTAGGGGTTTTGAGAACCCTAGGATGTAGGAGAGTGCTTTAGAAAAGTATTGGATTTCAAGCTTAAGATGGGAAGCTAGGCTAAGGAGGCCTTAAGGGAATTTGTGGGGGATTTATGACACAAAGATAGCCTTGGAAAAGTGGCAAGGGACGCCACCTAGGGTGCTGTGGAGTTTGCGTCAAAGGGATCTTCAGGAGGGAGGAGGTTTGAGTCTTGATGGCAGCATAAAGTGTGTTTTATTATTGCATGTTGGCGTTAAGGAAGAGGGGGAGTGATGGACGGCATTTGGACTTCTAAAGGATGAGATAAGGCTTGATTTTCTTTTTAAAATTCGGCTAAAGGGTAAGGGATAATTGTTGTTTAATTCAATTAATTCTGAATGAGTAGCATGGAGGAAAAATAGGAGAAGAAGTGGGATTTGATAAGGAAGGATAAAGTGGCCGGCCAAGGGACTCTGTAGGAGAGTATTTTCGGCTATGTAGAGGGGGATTAAGTCAAATTATTTGTTCATCTTTTAATCTCCAATTGCCGAAATTCTTAGTCAAGAGAATTCTCTCTTTTTCTTCTTTTTCTATTAAAGCCGAACCCTTCTTGTCACCATAGCCAAAATTCTTCAAACTCTTCTCTTCTTCTTTCGCTATTTGTTCTTGGCTGAACCTATATCTCTTTTCCAACCTTCTTCTTTTATTTTGGTGATAGCCGAATGTTTCATCCCCTATTTTAAGGCCATAGCCGATTGCATCTTTTCCTTGGAGCTGATCCATTCAAAAGCCGAGAGTGGTAGGCTGGTTTCTTCTTCTTCTTTTTATGTCCTTTTGTATCATCTTTTTCCCGAAAACTATTCTTTTCTTGTCATTCTCTAAAGCCGAATCTATGGGATGTAGTGATGGTTCGTTTGGCAACCTCTAAGGATAGGGCCGTCAACCACCTTTCCTAGTTTTAATCGTGGTTGGTAAGTAATCTTTTCCTTTAGCAATCAATTGTGGGTTTTTGTGTAATAGTGTGCCGAAAGCAATGGTTAGGCTTTGGTCTAGGGTTGGCCGAATGTCCTTTAAGGCCATAGTGATGTGTTTCTTTTGATTGTAGCCAATGCTTAGGAGCATTGAAGGAGATCTCTCGGGTTTTGAAACATCAAGGTAAGTAATGTGTAGATTCGGCCAAGAGGCCATCTTCATTGGTTTATACATAACCGATTCTAATATGTGGCATATAGGGATTCCGACAGTTTCAAGAGCGAGAAGTGACGGTTTCGGGATTTAGGTAAGCAAGGTAAGGAGGTTTGTAATATTCGACCATAGGCCATCTTGGTTATTAGTGTTGACCGATTTGGATGTATAAGGGCAAATCGACAGTGGTTAAGAGGAACTTCCGGGATTTTAATTCGATTTGGTAAGATTATTCGATAAGTTCTAAGATTCATTATGTTAGACTAAACCGTTATCGATTAACCAGTTGTTCTGATTAAGTAGTGTGATGGAGGCGAACACCAGTCAAGAAGGAAGAGGGATAGTCTCTATCCCGAAGTTTAAGAAGAGATCGGTTTCTACGGTACGAGATTGGCCACCGGGGTGTGTAGTTAGCCTACCGTTTTTCAGGATTTATGTGATACTTGCATGTGTTGTATATGTGTTATATATGTGCTAATAAGTGCAGTGGCAATTATGAAATGGATGCCCTTAAAGGGGTACGTCAATAATCAGGTTAGTACCAAATCTGATGAAATGTGGTTATGAATGTGAATACAATTGAATGCTTGGATAACATGTACATGCATCCGATAGGAGGAGATGACGCAGTATCGCAGGCTATGCTGCGAGTGCTAGAGCAAGTGGCAAGAGCTGGTATGGGAAATGGAGCTCAAAAGTCAGTATCGGAAAGACTTAGGTCAAACGGAGCTGAGGTTTTTAGAGGAGTTTCTAGAGTGGCTCCGAATGTAGCGGAGTATTGGTTAGAGGCAGTCGAAAGGATCATGGATGATTTGGACTGTACTGCTGAGGAAAAGCTGAAAGGTGCTGTCTCGTTGCTCCGAGACGAGGCTTATCGATGGTGGCTCACCGTCAGGCAAGGTGTCCCGGCAGATTGATTAGATTGGGAGTATTTTAAGCTTAAGTTTGAAGGGAAGTATGTTGGAGCCAGTTACTTAGACTCGCAAAGGAAGGCGTTTTTAAACTTAGTTCAAGGAAGTAAGTCGGTGGCAGAGTATGAAGCGGAATTTGTGCGATTAAGTCAGTACGCCAAGGGGATCGTGGCCACTAATTACGAAAGGTGTGTTAGATTTGAAGACGAATTGTGAGATGAGCTACGAGTATTGATTGCTCCGTAAAGAGAAAGGGACTTTGCTATTCTAGTGGAGAAAGCTCGGATAGCTGAGGAAGTTAAGAGAACCGCGAGACGCAACTCGAGAGAAGAATAAGAGTTGGAACAAGAGGAGTTTTGGACCGTCAGCATCGTCGGGAGATTTTCAGAAAAGACCAAGGATTGAGAATTCTGTACGTACACCTGTTGCAATTTCGAGAATCGAAGTCGTACATGTGCTCGGGTGTGGAAGAGCTCATGCTGGAGAGTGTTGGGGAAATAGTAAAGAATGTTTCCGCTTGTGGTCTAAGGCTCATTTGGTTAAGAATTGTCCTCGGGCGCCGAGGGTCGTGGTCCGAACCATGGAGGAAATGGTTCCAAAGAGAGGTCGTGGGGCACCAAACAAAGGTGCGTAAGGTTCGGATGCAAGACAACCAAGGTTGGCTTAGGCAGTCAGTCGTCGCGAGGAGGAAGATGTGCGAGATGTGATAGCGGGTAAGTTCCTTGTTCTTGAATACCCTTACTTGCTTTGGTTGTTATAGGGTTAGCTCATTCTTGTATTGTTAGTGTAGTGCCCAAGCCTTGAATGTGAACTTAGAGATCTGTGCCTAGAAGGTATGATAGTTTTATTAAGATCAGAGTGCGCAAAGAAGAGCGTAGTGGGGTGAGTAGGATTGCACGATCATTAGTTAGTAAGTAATTTTGAGGACAAAATTATTTTTAAGGAGGGTAGAACTGTAACATCCGGGATTTATGGGTTATGCATTTAATGCATAACTCATAAGCTAGTAGGCTTTGAGTGTGTTTGGAGGTGTTTTAGGGGTTTTGAGAACCCTAGGATGTAGGAGAGTGCTTTAGAAAAGTATTGGATTTCAAGCTTAAGATGGGAAGCAAGGCTAAGAAGGCCTTAAGGGAATTTGTGGGGGATTTATGACACAAAGATAGCCTTGGAAAAGTGGCAAGGGACGCCACCTAGGGTGCTGTGGAGTTTGCGTCAAAGGGATCTTCAGGAGGGAGGAGGTTCGAGTCTTGATGGCAGCATAAAGTGTGTTTCATTTTTGCATGTTGGCATTAAGGGAGAGGGGGAGTGATGGACGGCATTTGGACTTCCAAAGGATGAGATAAGGCTTGATTTTCTTTTTAAAATTCGGCTAAAGGGTAAGGGATAATTGTTGTTTAATTCAATTAATTCTGATTGAGTAGCATGGAGGAAAAATAGGAGAAGAAGTGGGATTTGATAAGGAAGGATAAAGTGGCCGGCCAAGGGACTCTGTAGGAGAGTATTTTCGGCTATGTAGAGGGGGATTAAGTGCCGAAATTATTTGTTCATCTTTTAATCTCCAATTGCCGAAATTCTTAGTCAAGAGAATTCTCTCTTTTTCTTCTTTTTCTATTAAAGCCGAACCCTTCTTGTCACCATAGCCAAAATTCTTCAAACTCTTCTCTTCTTCTTTCACTATTTGTTCTTGGCTGAACCTATATCTCTTTTCCAACCTTCTTCTTTTATTTTGGTGATAGCTGAATGTTTCATCCCCTATTTTAAGGCCATAGCCGATTGCATCTTTTCCTTGGAGCTGATCCATTCAAAAGCCGAGAGTGGTAGGCTAGTTTCTTCTTCTTCTTTTTATGTCCTTTTGTATCATCTTTTTCCCGAAAACTATTCTTTTCTTGTCATTCTCTAAAGCCGAATCTATGGGATGTAGTGATGGTTCGTTTGGCAACCTCTAAGGATAGGGCCGTCGACCACCTTTCCTAGTTTTAATCGTGGTTGGTAAGTAATCTTTTCCTTTAGCAATCGATTGTGGGTTTTTGTGCAATAGTGTGCCGAGACCAATGGTTAGGCTTTGGTCTAGGGTTGGCCGAATGTCCTTTAAGGCCATAGTGATGTGTTTCTTTTGATTATAGCCAATGCTTAGGAGCATTGAAGGAGATCTCTCGGGTTTTGAAACATCAAGGTAAGTAATGTGTAGATTCGGCCAAGAGGCCATCTTCATAGGTTTATACATAACCGATTCTAATATGTGGCATATAGGGATTCCGACAGTTTCAAGAGCGAGAAGTGACGGTTTCGGGATTTAGGTAAGCAAGGTTAGGAGGTTTGTAATATTCGACCATAGGCCATATTGGTTATTAGTGTTGACCGATTTGGATGTATAAGGGCAAATCGACAGTGGTTAAGAGGAACTTCCGGGATTTTGATTCGATTTGGTAAGATTATTCGATAAGTTCTAAGATTCATTATGTTAGACTAAACCGTTATCGATTAACCAGTTGTTCTGATTAAGTATTGTGATGGAGGCGAACACCAGTCAAGAAGGAAGAGGGATAGTCTCTATCCCAAAGTTTAAGAAGAGATCGGTTTCTACGGTACGAGATTGGCCACCGGGGTGTGTAGTTAGCCTACCGTTTTTCGGGATTTATGTGATACTTGCATGTGTTGTATATGTGTTATATATGTGCTAATAAGTGCAGTGGAAATTATGAAATGGATGCCCTTAAAGGGGTACGTCAATAATCAGGTTAGTACCAAATCTGATGAAATGTGGTTATGAATGTGAATACGATTGAATGCTTGGATAACATGTACATGCATCCGATAGGAGGAGATGACGCAGTATCGCAGGCTATGCTGCGAGTGCTAGAGCAAGTGGCAAGAGCTGGTATGGGAAATGGAGCTCGGAAGTCAGTATCGAAAAGACTTAGGTCAAACGGAGCTGAGGTTTTTAGAGGAGTGTCCGGAGTGGCTCCGAATGTAGCGGAGTATTAGTTAGAGGCAATCGAAAGGATCATGGATGATTTGGACTGTACTACTGAGGAAAAGCTGAAAGGTGCTGTCTCGTTGCTCCGAGACGAGGCTTATCAATGGTGGCTCACCGTCAGGCAAGGTGTCCCGGCAGATCGATTGGATTGGGAGTATTTTAAGCTTAAGTTTGAAGGGAAGTATGTTGGAGCCGCCACTTTAGACTCACAAAGGAAGGCGTTTCTAAACTTGGTTCAAGGAAGTAAGTCGGTGGCAGAGTATGAAACGAAATTTGTGCGGTTAAGTCAGTACGCCAAGGGGATCATGGCCACTGATTACGAAAGGTGTGTTAGATTCGAAGACGGATTGCGAGATGAGCTACGAGTATTGATTGCTCCGCAAAGAGAAAGGGACTTTGCTATTCTAGTGGAGAAAGCTCGGATAGCTGAGGAAGTTAAGAGAACCGCGAGACAGAACCGAGAGAAGAATAAGAGTTGGAACAAGAGGAGTTTTGGACCGTCAGCATCGTCGGGAGATTTTCAGAAAAGACCAAGGATTGAGAATTCTATACGTACACCTGTGCCAGTTTCTGAGAATAGGAGTCGTACATGTGCTCGGTGTGGAAGAGGTCATGCTGGAGAGTGTTGGGGAAATAGTAAAGAATGTTTCCGTTGTGGGTCTAAGGCTCATTTGGTTAAGAATTGTCCTCAGACGTCGAGGGGTCGTGGTCCGAACCATGGAGGAAATGGTTCCGGCAGAGGTCGTGGGGCACCAAACAGAGGTGCTGAAGGTTCAGATGCAAGACAACCAAGGTTGGCTTAGGCAGTCAGTCGTCGCGAGGAGGAAGATGTGCCAGATGTGATAGCGGGTAAGTTCCTTGTTCTTGAATACCCTTACTTGCTTTGGTTATTATAGGGTTAGCTCATTCTTGTATTGTTAGTGTAGTGCCTGAAGCCTTGAATGTGAACTTAGAGACTGTGCCTAGAAGGTATGATAGTTTTATTAAGATCAGAGTGCGTAGCAAGAGCGTAGTGGGGTGAGTAGGATTGCACGACTGTTAGTTAGTAAGTAATTTTGAGGACAAAATTATTTTTAAGGAGGGTAGAACTGTAACATCCGGGATTTAGGGGTTATGCATTTAATGCATAATTCATAAGCTAGTAGGCTTTGAGTGTGTTTGGAGGTGTTTTAGGGGTTTTGAGAACCCTAGGATGTAGGAGAGTGCTTTAGAAAAGTATTGGATTTCAAGCTTAAGATGGGAAGCTAGGCTAAGGAGGCCTTAAGGGAATTTGTGGGGGATTTATGACACAAAGATAGCCTTGGAAAAGTGGCAAGGGACGCCACCTAGGGTGCTGTGGAGTTTGCGTCAAAGGGAGCTTCAGGAGGGAGGAGGTTCGAGTCTTGATGGCAAAGATAAAGTGTGTTTTATTTTTGCATGTTGGCGTTAAGGGAGAGGGGAGTGATGGACGGCATTTGGACTTCCAAAGGATGAGATAAGGCTTGATTTTCTTTTTAAAATTCGGCTAAAGGGTAAGGGATAATTGTTGTTTAATTCAATTAATTCTGAATGAGTAGCATGGAGGAAAAATAGGAGAAGAAGTGGGATTTGATAAGGAAGGATAAAGTGGCCGGCCAAGGGACTCTGTAGGAGAGTATTTTTGGCTATGTAGAGGGGGATTAAGTGCCGAAATTATTTTTTCATCTTTTAATCTCCAATTGCCGAAATTCTTAGTCAAGAGAATTCTCTCTTTTTCTTCTTTTTCTATTAAAGCCGAACCCTTCTTGTCACCATAGCCAAAATTCTTCAAACTCTTCTCTTCTTCTTTCGCTATTTGTTCTTGGTCGAACCTATATCTCTTTTCCAACCTTCTTCTTTTATTTTGGTGATAGCCGAATGTTTCATCCCCTATTTTAAGGCCATAGCCGATTGCATCTTTTCCTTGGAGCCGATCCATTCAAAAGCCGAGAGTGGTAGGCTAGTTTTTTCTTCTTCTTTTTTTGTCCTTTTGTATCATCTTTTTCCCGAAAACTATTCTTTTCTTGTCATTCTCTAAAGCCGAATCTATGGGATGCAGTGATGGTTTGTTTGGCAGCCTCTAAGGATAGGGCCGTCGACCACCTTTCTTAGTTTTAATCGTGGTTGGTAAATAATCTTTTCCTTTAGCAATCGATTGTGGGTTCTTGTGCAATAGTGTGCCGAAAGCAATGGTTAGGCTTTGGTCTAGGGTTGGCCGAATGTCCTTTAAGGCCATAGTGATGTGTTTCTTTTGATTGTAGCCAACGCTAAGGAGCATTGAAGGAGATCTCTCGGGTTTTGAAACATCAAGGTAAGTAATGTGTAGATTCGGCCAAGAGGCCATCTTCATAGGTTTATAAATAACCGATTCTAATATGTGGCATATAGGGATTCTGACAGTTTCAAGTGCGAGAAATGACGATTTCGGGATTTAGGTAAGTAAGGTAAGGAGGTTTGTAATATTCGGCCATAGGCCATCTTGGTTATTAGTGTTGACCGATTTGGATTATGGATGTATAGGGGCAAATCGACAGTGGTTAAGAGGAACTTCCGAGATTTTGATTCGATTTGGTAAGATTATTCGATAAGTTCTAAGATTCATTATGTTAGACTAAACCGTTATCGATTAACCAGTTGTTCTGAGTAAGTATTGTGATGGAGGCGAACACCGGTCAAGAAGGAAGAGGGATAGTCTCTATCCCAAAGTTTAAGAAGAGATCGGTTTCTGCGGTACGAGATTGGCCACCGGGGTGTGGGCCAGCAGCAGAGCAAGAGAGTAGGCAGATAGCGGTAGTTTCGCTTAGTGATAGCATCGGGATTGAGAGCGTAGTGCTTCAAGTTATCAGGTGTGTAGTTAGCCTACCGTTTTCCGGGATTTATGTGATACTTGCATGTATTGTATATGTGTTATATATGTGCTAATATGTGCAAAGTGGCAATTATGAAATGGATGCCCTTAAAGGGTGCGTCAATAATCGAGTTAGTACCAAATCGATGAAATGTGGATTATGAATGTGAATACGATTGAATGCTTGGATAACATGTACATGCATTATTTATCATGACATTATTATATGTTGCATGTGCATGGGATGGGTTATGAATATGAAAGAAGGTGCGGGTGTACTTCGAGTACGTGGTTTGATGTTAGCCATGAGCTACATCGTGGATTGGCGGCCGCCGAGGTCGCGTTGTGGATTACTTGTGATTAAGTTCACGTGGATTGATGAGTGGCTCTGTGCCTCATCGTGGTTGATATCAGCTGTGTGCCATATCGTGGTTAATGAGTGGCTATGTGCCTCATCGTGGTTTGATGTTACCTACGAGCTACATCGTGGACGGCATTAATTGCTGAAACGGTGTGTAGCGGTTGGAGGGTGATTTAGAAATCCCACGTGTGTGGTGGCTGGATACGAGGGTGTGTAGAGGATGGACCCTAGGTTGGGTTGGGTGCACTTTGCATGATTATGTGTGGCATTGTGGTTATTGATGTGGTTATGGGCCAAGCCCAATATGTGAATGTGGAACAGTGTGGAAATGGGCCAAGCCCAATATGTGGAATCATGTGGTTAATTACATTATGATCCGATATGTGGTATGGATATGGGCCAAGCCCAAATTGTGATATTATGTGAATAAATTGCCTCGTTATACATTATGTGGGTTGATATGTGGTTTGATATGTGGGTGGAATTCAGTGGACTAATTACACACTGAGTCTATTAGACTCACCCAAATTTTTATCAAACATCGCAGGTGATACGTGATGCTTGGACCGGGTTGGAGAGGATACGAGGTGGCCATGCAGAAGATGTTTTATTTATTTTATGCAGTTTAATATTAAGTATTTTTGAATAATTATTTGATGTAATAAGGGCCACTTAAAGTATTTGAAGTTTATTGTTATGTTTTAGTTGGATGGATGATTAATTTACTATTTGGAAATGATTTCATTTTTAGCAACTTATATCTTAAAAATATTTATATTAAAGTTTTAATTCCGGACAATTGGTAACATCAAAGTTTTACTCAGAATTTTAAACATACAATATTCTACAAACGACAATAAATTTTAAAGTTTTTATCTTTAAGTCAAAATCTTTTCAAACGTTTTCCGCAGTGGCATTCTAAATTCGGTCGTGGTGTATGGGCCGGGTTTGGGGTGTTACATCAAGTATGCCAACTAAAATTTTAATATTCTCGTTCAGACCATCTTTAAATCTTTTGCACATTATTGCTTCGGTTGATACACATTCCCGAGCATACTGACTTAATCTCACGAACTCTCTTTCATACTAAGTGACGGACATGCGACCCTGTTTCAATTCCAAAAATTCTTTTCATTTCTGATCAATAAATCTCTGACTAATATATTTCTTTCTGAACTCAGACTGAAAGAAATCCCAAGTAACCCGTTCCTTTGGAACTAGAGAAATCAAAGTCTTCCACCATTGATAAGCTGCGTCTCTTAACAAAGAAACAACACACTTTATACATTCTTCGGGGCTCAGCGACATCTCATCAAATGCCCGGATTGTGTTCTATAACCAAAACTTGGTTTTCTCAGCATCATCATCATTAGTGGCCCTGAACTCTTCAGCCCCATACTTGCGAATCTTATCAACAGGATGTTTGTTTAACAGATTCAAAATCGTAACTGGAGGCACAACTGAAGTCTGAGGAGGATTAGACGGGGGCGGAGGTTGTGAAACAGCCAGATTATTCATTACAAACTGAGTGAACCACTCACTCATCATTTGGAAGAAAGCATGTTTAGCTTCTCCCTCTTGACCGCTAGTAGCCGGTCTTGAATCAAATGGCACTCTCCCTTGAGCGGGAGAAGGCGCATTACTTTCAACGTCATCAGCTACGGCTCTTTCAGGATCCATTACTATACAATAAACACATTTTACACGTCAGGATTCATCACACTATCACCTTTCATTTATATGGCATGTATAGCTAGACTCTCACACGCTACGTTAGTCCAAGAATCGACTAAACCGTAGCTCTGATACCAATCAAATGTAACACCCCTAACCCGTAACCATCGCCGATTTAGGGTTAAGAGGTATTACCGGACATTCGGAAACTTTGACGGACATTTCATAAAATAATTCATCAAATCCAATCATAGTGTCCCTTATATAGGTCAACAAGACATCAAACATGCTTTAGAATAGGGCCGGGACTAAACCGAACACATACGAAAATTCTCGGAAATTTAAATTTTTTTCTATGTTACAGAGGTCACACGCTCGTGTGGGCAGGCCGTGTGCCTCCCACGGCCTCAGACACGCCCTTGTGTCTAAGCTGTGTGATACGATCTGCCTCGGGGTGAGTCGAGTCGTATGTGAATTGCCCAATCGTCTACGAGGAGGAATCAAGTCTTCAGAAAATAATCGGAAAAATATGGATGAATTTGCGGAAGCTTTAGGTGAATTTGTTTAGAAGGTGGGTTTAAGTTAGGAATGGAGGTGTTTAAATGAAAGAGTTGATTTGGATAATTAAAAGGATAGGTTAAGTTTAAGATGAAGGGAAAGAAGATGGGATTTGGTTTAAGGTTGAACAAACAATGATAGGCTGATGGTAATGGAATTGGATAGATGGATAAGTGATGGTTTAGATAAATGATAGGTGATAGTTGATGGGAATGGATGAAAGAACTTAAACAAAGAATCGATTCAACACTAATAAAGTGTCACCCCGGGTTCTATATTTGTTTAAGGTGGAAAATGGTAGTCGATGATGGACCAAGACCCGTTATCTATAAAGATAAGAACCTATGGTATAAGTTGATGGAAGAGAACGATTGACGCCACAAGCAAGAAAACTTGATAAGTCGAAATCGAAACTCGTACGAAAGATAGAGAGCAGAATAATCTCACTCAATGAACAAAAGTTCATAAAATATATTCCAAGTTAAAAAGTCTCCTTTTACAAACTAATAACAAGTATATATAGTGTTTACATGTGGTTAGCTGAAGAGACAAATGAATTCAACTTTAATATGCATTTAAATGGCTAAAATAAAATCTAAAAACTCTTGAATTCCTCCAGCCAAATAATAGCAACTTTATGACTCCTAATGAGCTGATTAAATGAATTTGAATGCTTTAAAAATGTCCCTTGAGTTGTCCTTGGCTAGTGAAAAGTCTCCAAAGAACTAATGGTGTTTTAAAAGGCTTAAATGTCCATCTTGAATGCTTTTAAAAATGTCCCTTGAGTTGTCCTTGGCTAGCTGAAAAGTCTCCAGCAACTAAATAAAAATTTGTAACTCATGTGTGACCTTTAAGCTTCAAACGGTTATTGGAAGAAGAAGAGGTTGTTGCCGAAATTAATTGATGTATAATGCTTCCTTCAATTATCATAACAGCTCCTTTAAATGTTGAATAATGCTTCCTTTATGTGTGTAACCAATTCTCACTTGAAAAGTCACATTAAACTCTTTATAACATCCCATGAGTGTAACGGTTTCAATTGAAAGGTTTCCTACATTCAAACACATTAAATGGACATATTAACCACATTTAATCACTTATTAAACACTAATTTAACTTAAACACATTAAACACTTATTAAAAGCTAATTTAACTTAACACATTAAACACTTATTAAACACTAATTTAACTCAACACATTAAACACTTGACTTTAATAAATGAACTAAAAGTTAAGACTTCAATTAATGCAAAGAATTAGTTAATTTATGGAAGCGAAAATTAAACTAACTTAAACACTTTATTAAATAAACTAAAAGTTAAGACTTCAGTTAATGTAGCAAGTAGTTAATTTATGGAAGTAGAATTAAACTAACTTAAACTCATATTTCATTAAAACATCCTAGTAACTAGATTAATTAATAAGCCTCTTATTAAACACAACTTATTTATTTAAACTAGACACCTTTATTTAAAGCTAATATTTAGTTTAAAAGTTGTATTCAGCAAAATAAAAATGCATGGATTAAATCAAGCTAAACACAAACTGAATGAACTAAATGTGAACTTAAACCAAGCTCAATGAGCTGAGATGAACTCATGTGAGCTGAACCACATAGGAAGGAAGTTTAATTGAGCTGAAAATGAGCTTGAATCAGCTTCATTTTGCACTTTGGCCCCTCGAGCTTAGGCCACTATCGATGGCGTCGGATGAAGTCAAACCATGATGCGACCAGGATCGCATCACCATGTCAAAATAGGGCACACATACTGACTTGTCCACACGGCCGTGGACACGCCCATGTGCCTCACTCGTTGTTGCTACTGACTTGCACCACACGGCCAGTCACACGCCTGTGTGTCCAGCCCGTGGTCGAGCCTGACTTGTTTGAATTTCAATCACGAGGGACACGGTCGAGCCACACGCCCGTGTGCTTAATCGTGTGGGTAATTATAGGCCATTTTCAAGGCCAAAATGCCACCTACACTTGGGTCATTTCTACATGCACATACAAGCATAATTCTTAACACAATAGCCAAGCAAAAACACACCAAATAATCATCATATCATCCCAATTCAATCTCATTTCTAGAATACCATCTTATATGCTAAATAATCCAACCAAATCACATGTAAAAACCAAGCATGAACCATCCACAATTTCACCAATCCACTATGGCATCAATCCATCAATAAATTTACCATTCATAAGACCATTTTATTGCCATCAAGCCATACCAAAACATACTTCATAAACGATAATCATTCATGCATATTACCAACATATAACTAGCCATATCACAAGGCTATTTACACATCTCAAACATGTTCCAAAATGACTAGCCTATACATGCCTTATTTAGCTATATACACATTCAAAAGTACCAAAGTAAAGTTTGATAGTGTGGTGATGGTCCTCGACGATTCTCGAGCCTATTGTAGCTTTGACGACCTATAAAACAGAGTAAACACACATACAGAGTAAGCTTTCCAAAAGCTTAGTAAGCCATATACAAATAAACTTAGTATAAAATGCATATATCCACATAGATGCAAAGACATTTACATTCCTCATTTGCAAATTCCTAATATCATCCTTGGTTCATTATTTAGCCATTATGTAACACCTTTAACCCGTGTCCGTCGCCGGATTAGGTTGCAAGGCGTTACCGAAGAAAACACAAGTTGCCATAAACAATTATTGTTCACTTGATCTTTTAAACGACATTAGTCGAATATGCATATGCTTATAAAGACTTTTTGAAACTAGATAGAAATCACGAAATACAAACATACATATATTTTATATAGGATTTCATTAAATCATGCTCAAAGTATATCACTTGCTCACACATCTAAACAAAACATGGTTCATAACATCTAGATGTACATAATTACACCCTAATAAATCAATTATGTCTTCCATAGTTTGAAAAGTCTAAAGTTAAATTTAATATACATACATATATATGTATCATGTGCGAACATGTTAATTCAAAATATATATCATATTATCTTATCAACTAATTGAATATGCACATATTTGCAAATACATTAATAAAGCATGATATCACATATTAGCATTAATCATACACATCCATATATATATATATTATGACCGTATATGCCGACTCAAACATATAACGTTATCATATAGCTGACTATAAAAGTTACAATATAAACGATCTCCAAATTTATTCATATTCAAACTTAGACTTAAATGGTATGCCATAATCGAATCAATCCAAACATATTCAACAAATAAATTTTTAAAACAACTCACCCATTCAAGCATTCCATTTCACACAGATACAAAAACCATATTTCTTAATCAAATATATTTCATAGCCTAACTTAGTCCTCACATGTCAAATACCAAGAATTTAATATTAACATATAACTAACATTTAATGCCATGATTTAAACACCAATACCAAATCATAAATAACTTATAACCATCACCTTTATTTCATCACATAACCGGTTACCTAATTTACAATATAAACAATTTCCACTTTGATTCATGTTTTGAATTATGAAACTCAATAATAGGTCACTAACAATCCACATCTCAAACACATGCCTTAATCACATATATCAAACTTTCCAAAAGAACTAAACATAAGTCATAGATGGTTACTCCATGCCAAACATATATGTATATATACCTAACATGAACTTATATCACAACCGAATTCACAAACCAAGCATAACACACTCATATACTATGAATAAGATTACTTAAACATTAGACCATTAGCATTAAAATCGAGCCATTTTCGCATGGCTTATATACATCAACAAAATATCATATAAGTATTAAACTAGCCTATACATGCCTTAAGTTCAAAAATCCAAACTTTAAAGTTACCAAAGTAGGTCGATAGTGTGAATGACTTCGTTGACGATCCCCTGAGCTCGTAGCTTGATCAAAATCTAATAAACCGAACAACAATCACACAGAGTAAGCTAACTTAGCCTAGTAAGCCTTAAGCAAAAAAAATATAATCATTTAGTCAAACAATTAAACATTATTAACCAGTCCTTTGATAACCTTAATATAATTTCTTAGCACAATTATGCCATCATGGCCGAATACCACCATCCTTACAAAGTAATTTAATTATCACTTATCAATTCCATATAATCAGATATGTTTTTGTATACAACAGATTGAATAAATACCAAGTATATACTTACCACTTATAACCGAATATACACATATAATAATATCCTTTAATCTTCACATGTATACCATTATAATATCTATATAATATCGTTTTATCCACACCTATAAGGCCGAATATACAAAAGCACATTGTTAACTCACTAGTTTAATATACATTACATGTATATTTACCGTTTTGGCCGAATCTACATGACACATTCATGTTCACATCCAAATCAACTTTCAATATAGCATACATGTAACATCCTGAAAAGGGCCTATGCATTTTTGGTTTAATTGTACGAAATGACATATCTTATGTGTTATGAATATATTTTGAACACTTTTGGAAACCTGGAAATGTATGGAAATGTTAAGTTTAAAAGAGGAAAGTGAACATTTTTAGAACCTTGGAAATGTAAGGAAATGTCTTGTAAGGAAATGTCATGGAAATGTAAGGAAATGTCTTGGAAATGTAAGGAAATGTCTTGTAAGGAAATGTCATGGAAATGTAAGGAAATGTCAAGTTTACAGAGCCGATCGAAAATTTTTGGAAACTTAGAAATGACCTAGAAATGACGAGTTTTAAGGTTTAAAAGGGGAAATTAAGGCAAGGTGGCCTTAAAAGAAAAAGTTAGTGAAATTTGACACACAAACAGGCTTGGAAAAGTGGTCTAAAGATGCCACTTAGGGCCTATGGAAATGGCGCCATATGCAAGAGGAATGGGCCTAAGTTCGAGTCACATGGGAAGCAAATAAAAGAAATTTTATTTTGCTACAAGGAGCAGAGAGGTGGACGGCACATGGCTATAAATTAGGAGCTTTTATTATTTTATAAATAGTGGATAAATAAGGGATTTATTTATCATTTTTTTCAAGAGATAATTGTTGGATTAAATTCTTTTAATTTGAATAAAGAGATAAAGAGGAAAATAAGGGAGAAGTGATGGCCAAGTAAGGGACTTTGAGTTTAATAATTTCGGCTAAGTAAGGATAGTTGCTGAATTATCTTTTATTTTAAGTGATAATTAAAGGATAAAGTTATCAGATAGAGGAGTGGTGGCCAAGTAAGGGACTCCTTAGATGATAATTTCGGCTATAAAAGGAAGGAAGGAGGGCTACTCATCAATTTGTGCTTCCTCCCTTCTCTGCCGAATTCTCTTCACCAAATCTTCTTCTTCTTTTATTTTTGCCAAGCCGAAATACCTTGTGTTCTAGCCGAATCCTCCATCTTTATTCTTCCTTTTCTTTTCTTTCTAATCCATCAAAAGCCGAATCTTGGAAGGGCTTCAAGCATAGGTGCTATCGATTTCTTCAAAGGTAAGAACAAGTTTGATTCCCATTCTTTTCTTTTAGATTAGCCGAGAGATAATCTAACCCCATACATATTATGGTTGCCGAATATGGAAGGACCTTTCGGATTATCGAGTAGTCGACTAAAAGGAGAAGTATTCGGGATTTCTAAGATTAAGGTAAGACATGTGAATATTCGGCCAAAGGCCTTGATTTATGTTTGATGATTAAGATTAAGTCTAACGTAAGGTTTTAGGGATTTTGACATTCCTAGTGAAACAAGGAACAGTTTCGATTTTGTTGGTGTTCCAATCGGCAAGAAGGTAAGAATACTAATCCTACTAGGATTTGGAGTTTTGGCCGAATGGCTTTTTATTAAGGTAATAAGTGATAAATCAATGTAGGAATTAAGGATCTAAGCATTAGATCAAGCTTTTCGGGATCTCAAGGAAATTTTAAGCGAATCAGGTGTGTACCCCACACTAACTTTTAATAAGATTGATGGTAATATGTAAAATATGCATGTTTATAAGAATGTGGCTAAGGTACCATAATATGGTACAAAGTACTCAGGTACGTTTCCTACTTCCACTAGGATTACGAAATATGTTATATTTAACATGTGAAATATGATAAGAATGTGAATTTAAGTATGATATGCATGATATGAATAATATGGGTCATTCGGGATATATGAAAAAGGGGAAGTGAATGTGATGACTACGGTCTCACTATCTCGAATGTGGTGACTTCGGTCACATTATTTGAATGTGGTAACCGGTTACATTATCCGAATGTGGTGTCTCATGACACAATTATCTGAGTGGCTATGCCACAAATTTTATATGGGCGATGAGCACGTCGATCGCAATGATCGCTTCCGATGGTGTGTAGCGGATGGAGGGTTGACTTAGTAGTCCCCACGGTGTGGCTGGCGGTGCGGGGTGTGTAGCGGATGGACAACTAGGTTTGGGTTTGGGAATGCATCATAACCTGTGTATTCTATGTTTTGAATGTGTAATATGTGATATGCCCGATTCTATTATGATTTAGTGTCGTGTACACATTGAGTCTGTTTGACTCACTCTGTTGGGAACATTTTTCGGTGATGAATAAGTGATGGACCGGGACGGCGAGAACTTGTGGTGGCCATGCTCAACAATAAGTTTATATTTTGAGGACTCTTGAATTTATTTTAGTACTTTGAATTATTTTGGGAATTATTTGATGTAATAAGGCCATAAGGCCATAGTTGAATTACTTTACACTTATTTTTATTTATTATGATTATGAATTTTATCTATTAAAATTTAATTAAAATTTCTTTTAAACTAAACCCTAAATATTTTGTCACTTAAGGTAAAAGGGATTTCAATATAAAACGAACTCTGCTTTTCAACACAAGCCCAACCCAAAACAATATTTTTCTTAAAATCACACAAGTTTTCCTAAGAACAAAAGAATTTTGAACCGGTTTACTTGAGGAACATACCAAATCTGGTCAAAGCTCGTGGGCCGGGTTTGGGGTGTTTCAGTTTGGTATCAGAGCCCAGTTTTAAACTCTCGGCCTGTGGGCTAAGGCCCAAAACGTTTTCAAATCAAGCCCAAATGAGTTTTATGAAAGTATTTTTGAAAATGAGCGGGTTTTCTCGGATGGCCACCTAAGTCTCCGACCCGCAGTCCACCAGGTAAGTACCCCTAACCATTTGTGTGATTATGTGGTTTATGTTATGAATTATGGAAGGGTAGAAGAGGAATGGAACGTAGAATAGCATGATAGGAACTTGAACCCTAGGACTAGTTTACTCAAACACAAACACATAAGACTTAATTCCATTAAACAAACCTATGACTAAGACGCCGAGTTAGGGTATGGTAACCATTGTGCGCATGTCTAGGATTGGATCCGGAAGAGCACAGTACTTAAGCGGTCCCTAGTGACTCACCTCCTCTTCACTGGAATCCTGCTGGTGCGTAGCTTCGGTTCACCCTAACCAAGAGGACTCGGTCATAGGCTAAACACAATGACTAAAACCCGAAAGGGAACTAGCCGTGTTTTTATAAACCCTAGTTTTAAAACTCTTAAAATTACCTTTTTAATTTGTGAGAACTATTTTTACAAAATTCTTTCAAAAAAATTTTGATTTATAAAATTACAAAAATACCCCTAGTGGTAAATTACAAAAATACCTTTGGTTTATGAAATTCCCAAAATACCCATAGTTCTTATCAAAATTTTCATTACTTTATAAAATGTTCAAAACCCTAATTTGCAAATTATCAAAAATACCTTGATTTTGAGAAAAATTACGAAATTGCCCTTAACTCACAAAATTACCAAAATGACCTGATTTTCAAAATTTTTGCAACATCACCGTTTTGAAAGTAAAATTCTCAAAAAGAACCCTCAAAGTTTTGCAAATTTTGAAATATCCCCGATTTATTAAACTTTACAAATTTACCACAGTTAATTACCAAAATACCCCGATTTCAAAATTTTTCCAAAATACCCCGAATTTAAAAATACCAAAATACTTTGTGACGAAATCACCAAGGAACTCTTTCTTTTGGAAAAATTTACGAAAATACCAGTAGGACACATTACGAAAATACCCACAGGTAGTGGAAAAACAACAACAATGAAAACTACCACATTTCTCTGAATGAGCGAAAGTTCATAATTGGTTGATGAATGTAAACGTGACTTTCTCGAATAGTGAATTTGAGTTGAGAACTTTGTTTGATCGAAAGAACCACTTTTAAACATCTCTTTTCATAAAACTGTTCGCGGTTAATAAGTGGAACAAAAAAAAAATTCTGATGCATAAAACTCTTTAATCGGATTAAATCGCGACGTTAGAAATGAGTTCTGAGGGACGTGAACTTAGAGATTGTGCCTAGAAAGTATGATGGTTCTATTAAGATCAGAGTGCGCAGCATAAGCGTAGTGCGGTGAGTTAAGATGTACGATTATTCGTTAATAAGTAATTTCGAGGACGAAATTATTTTTAAGGAGGGTAGAACTGTAACATCCTGAAAAGGGCCTATGCATTTTTGGTTTAATTGTACGCGAAATGACATATCTTATGTGTTATGAATATATTTTGAACACTTTTGGAAACACGAAATGTATGGAAATGTTAAGTTTAAAAGAGGAAAGTGAACATTTTTAGAACCTTGGAAATGTAAGGAAATGTCTTGTAAGGAAATGTCATGGAAATGTAAGGAAATGTCTTGGAAATGTAAGGAAATGTCTTGTAAGGAAATGTCATGGAAATGTAAGGAAATGTCAAGTTTACAGAGCCGATCGAAAATTTTTGGAAACTTAGAAATGACCTAGAAATGACGAGTTTTAAGGTTTAAAAGGGGAAATTAAGGCAAGGTGGCCTTAAAAGAAAAAGTTAGTGAAATTTGACACACAAACAGGCTTGGAAAAGTGGTCTAAAGATGCCACTTAGGGCCTATGGAAATGGCACCATATGCAAGAGGAATGGGCCTAAGTTCGAGTCACATGGGAAGCAAATAAAAGAAATTTTATTTTGCTACAAGGAGCAGAGAGGTGGACGGCACATGGCTATAAATTAGGAGCTTTTATTCTTTTATAAATAGTGGATAAATAAGGGATTTGTTTATCATTATTTTCAAGAGATAATTGTTGGATTAAATTCTTTTAATTTGAATAAAGAGATAAAGAGGAAAATAAGGGAGAAGTGATGGCCAAGTAAGGGACTTTGAGTTTAATAATTTCGGCTAAGTAAGGATAGTTGCTGAATTATCTTTTATTTTAAGTGATAATTAAAGGATAAAGTTATCAGATAGAGGAGTGGTGGCCAAGTAAGGGACTCATTAGATGATAATTTCGGCTATAAAAGGAAGGAAGGAGGGCTACTAATCAATTTGTGCTTCCTCCTTTCTCTGCCGAATTCTCTTCACTTTAAAGCTTTTGTTCTTTCTATTTCTTTAAGACATTCAGCCAAAGATAAGTATTATGGCTTTCTTTTTCATGTTTTTGTTTTATATAATATAACTTATAATAAAATATTTATTATTTAATAAACCATTACCAAATAAAATAAGCCATTCATCACATTAATGTGCCGTCCACTACATGTCAAAAAGGCCAATTTACAATATAAGGCCTCCACCTTAAAAAGCCACATCAATTTAGCCATTTATCAAATAAGAGGCCACTTTTACTAATTATGCACTTTAGTCCTTTTGTCAAATTAAACACACAGATAGTCAATTTAACTCACGTAAATTTAGCACATGCTAATTCACATATCAATGGCACAGAATATAATATTAAAATTTTATACAGACTTGGATTTGTGGTCCCGAAACCACTGTTCCGACTAGGGTGTAAACCGGACTGTTACAACTCTCCCTCCTTAGGGATTTTCGTCCCCGAAAATCTTACCGTTAAACAGAATCTGATATTGTTGTCTCATTAAATCCTCAGGCTCTCACGTAGCCTCTTCTATCCCATATCGATTCCACAGTACTTTTATTAACGGAATTTCTTTATTTCTCAACTCTTTCACTTCACGGGCTAAAATACAGATTGGTTCCTCTTCGTATGTCATATCAGATTGGATTTCAATTTTAGATGGGGCAATCACATGTGACGGATCGGATAGGTATCTACGGAGCATCAAAACATGAAACACGTTGTATATCTTTTCTAGCTCAAACGGTAACTTTAATCTATAAGCAACAGTCCGACCGTTCAATGATCTCATATGGTCCGATAAATCTCGGACTTAATTTGTCTTTACACTTAAACCGAAATACCTTTTTCCACGGAGACACTTTCGAAATACTCGGTTGCGATTTCAAATTCTATGTCTTCTCGTTTCAAATCAGTATAAGACTTCCGACAATCGATCTTTGCTTTCAAATAAATTCTCGAGATCAATTTCACTTTTGGTTACGAATCTTTAATCAAATCGATTACATGCAACTTATTCTCACCGAATTTAGTCTAATACGAGGTGTACGACATTTATGTCCGTATAAAGCTTCATATGGTGCCATTTTAATACTCGTCTGAAAACTATTATTATACGTAAATTCGATCAACAGCAGGTATTGTTTCCACGAACCATTAAACTCAAGTATAAGTGTAATTTCGTGCCCAAAGCTTCTTGCAATTTCTTCCAGAATCGCTATGTAAATCTCGGATCTCTAACTGACACAATAGATAATGGCACCCCGTGCAATCTCACAATCTCAGTAATATAACACTCGACCAATCTCTCTAGTGAGAAATCAAATCTTACCGAAAATAAAATGGGCAGATTTAGTTAATCGGCCAACTACGACCCATGTCGCATCTTTCTTTTTCGGAGTCAAGGCCAACCAAAAACAAAGTCCATTGTTACTCTATCTCATTTCCACTTAGGAACTAGAATCGGATGTAGCAATCCATACGGAACTTGATGTTCAGCTTTTACTTGTTGACAACTAAACATTTCAAAACAAAGTCAGACATGTCTTGTTTCATACCAGACCACCAGTAGTGTTACTTCAAATCATGGTACATTTTAGTACTTCCTAGATGAACAGATAAACAACTATTATGTGCTTCATTCAAAATCAATTGAATCAACCCTGGATTTCTCGGAACACAGATACTATCCTGATATTTCAAACAATCATCCACAATTTAAAATTCAGATTCAAAATTCATTTCATACTGAGCTCATTTCGCTAGCAATTCATTATCAAACTTCTAAGCTTCATATATCTATTGTAAAAACAACGGTTTTGTTCTCAATTCCTCTATTACAAAACTATCATCAGACAAGTCTAACTGAGCATTCAAAGCACGTAATGCAAACAATGACTTTCTACTCAACGCATCAGTAACAACATTTGTTTTACCCGAATGATAATCTAACATCTTTCTGAAGTAGTCTAGTCAACGGAGTAGCTATCGCTGAAGATTCTTTTTACAAATTTACGGTAATAACCAGTTAAGCCCATAAAACTACGAACTTCAGACACATTCTTCGGAGGTTTCCAACACAAAATGGTAGAAATCTTACTCGGATCTACTCGGATTCCAGAAGCTAACATAATATGTCCCAGAAAACTAACTTCATGCAACCAGAATTCACATTTGCTGAATTTCGCGTATAATTGTTTTTCTTTCAAAGTTTGCAACAAAATTCTCAAATGTTCAGCATGCTCCTTTTTATTGATTAAATAAATCGTCTATTCGAGGTAACGGATATTTGTTCTTTATTGACACATTATTTAACTGACGATAATCGATACACATCCTCATCGTGCCATCTTTCTTTTTTCTCAAATAGAACAAAAGCACCCCAAGGCGAGAAACTCGATCTAGCAAACCCTCTATCAGTGTAACATCCTAAAATAGGGGTTATTCGTGATTGAATTATTTTGCTTGTGTTTAAATTTCTGTGATATTTTTTGTGGTGTTATAAGACTTAATTAGGGGTCTTGAGTAAGCTCGGTTTAGTAGGATAATTCTTAGTATGGCTTATTTAATGAAGAGGATTAAATGAGCTTAGCACTTAAGTTAATTTAAGTGTATATTAAAGCACAAGATGAATTAGTGGCAAGTTGGTTAAAGAGCTTGAAAGGTTGCATGAGGTTAGTGGTTCGAGTAGTAGGTATAGCATTTTTGAAAGTTATTTTTGTATGTTAGCTTTAATGGACAGTCAAACATAATTATGATAGGTGGACTAATAATTTTTGGTAAGTTGAATTGTTGTTTAAGGAAAGCATGGAATAAGGGATAAGATTCCTAAGGTTATGGTAAGATATCTTGAAGTTATGGTAAATTGAGGGGACAAAGGCTTGGTTTGTGGGAAATGTTTTGAAACAAATTCATGGCCTTTATGCCATGAACTTGGACTGACAAAGTGGCTAAAGGGGAGCCAAAATTTTACCTTAGTTTGGCTAGGATTGAAGTCTTTTCTTTTGGTCATTTCTTTCATTTGGTGCAAAAGTTGCAAAACATTTTCTCTCAAACACTTTTCTTTTGGCGAATTCTACATTGTGGTAAGCCTAAACTCTTTTGACCATTTGGTCATTTTGATCCTTTGCTATTTTCTCCTTTTCATTCTCTCAAAAACCAAAACTTGCATTATCCTTTTGTTCTCCCATTTGTTTTGCTTAAACATCAAAACCTCCTATACACCCTTCTTTGCCGAAATTATATTTCTCTTCCCATTATTTTCTTTTTGTCCTATAGCCGAATATACCTCTTTGTTGTGCCGAAAATATTCTTCTTCTATCTTGAATCTCTTAGGCCGAATATTGAAGGTAACATAGTTTTCTTTGGGACTTCTCTAGCAATCGGTTTTTGGTAAGGTGGTAAGGGTTTATTTCAAAGGATTATTCTTTTAAGTTTCGTTTAAACCGAAGGCTAATAAACCTTAATGATGATGGTTGATTGTAGGGAAGTGAGGCCGATTCTTTTAGGAGTGTGTTGGATAGTGTTCGAAGGCTTTTGGGGACAAGGAAAGTTTGTGTGGCCGATTTGTCTAATCAGGATTTAAGGCTTTCGTTAAATACAGTGTGTGTACATACACATCTTATAACTTTTAATATGCTAAGTGTTATATTATGCCTAATCGATTTATGTAGACATGGATGTAATATCATCATGGTATTAACAAGGATTCGGGTAAGTCTTTGTGACTATGAGATTACTATTTGATGCTTTTGGGAAGCATGACACATTTGGTATGTGTATTATTGGACATATGGCAATGATAAATTTATTAATGTTGTTAAAATAAACCTTTTTGCATGATTTCAGTAAATATACATAATTGTTTGATATGGGTTGATGAGTGGAGGGGCAGTGATATTCGTGTCGACGGACACGGTGTTTTTGGTAACACATCGTGACTACGGTCACCGAGGTTTGGTACCTCCGGAGGTTTGGCACCTCATAGCGACTTGTCCACTGTGGTTAATTCCACCGTGGGTTGGCCCCACTTTGAGATATGGGATCGTCGCGGTGATTTGGTATCACCACGATGGGTTGGCCCCATCATTCGATTCGTGTCTTCGGACACCGTAGATTCGATATCTCCAAAGATTTGGCATCACATCTGTGACTATATGTCACCAGTGTTTTGGTAACACAATTGTGTCTTTGGACACCAGTGGTTTGGCACCACCAGTGGTTTGGTACCACACGGGGTAGAAAAAGGCGTATGGATGGTTAGGTTGGGTGCATTTTAAACTTATGCATGTTAATTGGTTATAATTTGTGTATGTTTTTGCACTAAACCGGGAAGGGTTACACATTGAGTCTTGGTGACTCACCTTCTCCTTTAATTTTTCAGGTGATTCGTAGATCGCGGGTGAGGAGCCGGATGGACTCGAGGTTGCCATGCGATGGAGACTTTTAATAAATGAATTTTGGATTTTATTTATCTTTCTTTTAGGTTTATGTTGCTTATTTGTAATAAGGCCTCCTAGTATGATTTTATTATTGCTTTGCGTGTTTGAATGTTTGGTTTAAACTACTTGATGATGTTAAAACGCGGTTGCACATGTTTTCTCAAATTAAGCATAAAATGTTTTAAAGTACCATCGGGTACATTCGAAATTTTTAAACAACTCGACTCAAAAATATTTTAAGTTTGGTTTCTAACAAAGAAAATTTAAATTGAAAGGCATTTCGACTAATTTCAAAATCGGTTTTCAAAATCTTTTCTCTGTAGCAAACCAAATTCGGTCATATTGTTTGGGCCGGGTTTGGGGTGTTACAATCAGTCAATTCTTGTAACTGTGACTTTAATTCTTTCAACTCTGTTGGTGCCATTCTATACAGAATTATCAAAATAGATGTAGTACTAGGCAACAAATCAATAACAAATTCAACTTCATGAATCGGTGGCAAACTCAGTAACTCTTCAGGAAATACATCAGAAAACTCACAAATAATAGGCACTGATTCAACTTTCTTCTCAGATATTCTTGAATTAATCACATAAGCAAAATATGCTTCGCAATCCCTTTTTCATATAATTCTAAGCTTTCAATACTGATATTACAGCAGGCAAACCATTCAAATCACCTGACTCAAACGTTACAATCTCATTAGTCAGGCATCACAAATCCATCGCTTTTCTTTTGAAACTCACAACCGCATCATGTATAAATAACCAATCCATACCCAGAATAATATAGAATTCATCAAATGGTAAGAGCATCAGATCAGCAAGGAAACAAATATCTCGAAACATTAACGAACAATTCTTGCATATTTTGTCAACTAGGACACTTTTACCTAAAGAGCTCGATACTTTTATGGCAAACTCAGTAGACTCTACAGGCAAAGTCTTACTAAATACTAAGTTCATGCACATGTATGAATGCGTAGAACCGGGGTCTATCAAAGTAATTACAGAAGTACCATAAAGAGTAAAAATACCAGTTATTACATCAGATGATGAAGCTTCCTCTCAAGCTCGGATAACATACGCTCTGACCAGGCACTCTAGCCGTGTCGACAACACCGCTCTCTCATAGCTCTCGACTACCACCGATGTTTTTTTTACATTCTTTAAAGATCTACTTCTCACAAGTACACTATCAGATCTCAGATTCTAAACAATCTCTGGCTTGACAGACTCAGGACAATCTCGGATAAAATGATCAAGCGATCCACATCTGAAGCAAGCTCTGTCGTTAAATCTACAACTTCTCGGATGCCTCAGCTTGCAAGCTCGGTCAACGAGTACAACGAACTTTTCGATTTTCAAAATCTCAACTAGCAACCGAATATCTTTATTAAGGCCATCTTCAAATCTTTTGCACATTATAGCTTCGGAGGGTACACATTCTTGAGCATACTGACTCAGTCTCACAAACTCTAGTTCATACTCGAAGCATCATTCGACCTGTTTTAATTCCAGAAATTCTTTACGCTTTTGATCAATGAATCTCTAACTGACATATTTCTTATGAAACTCAGTCTGGAAGAATTCTCAAATCACTTTCTCTTTCGAGTCCACCAATACTAGTGTATTCCACGGTGATATGTGGTGTCCTCAATAGTGATATTGCACATTTTAAACATTCCTCCGAGTACATGATAACTCATCGAGCACTCGGATAGTATTATCAAGCCACACTCAGCTCGTTACGCATCATCATCGTCATTAGCTTTAAACTCTTTGGCTCGTGTTTCTTGATTTTATCTACGGGAGGCTGCCCGATCTAATCGGATCTACTATCGGAGGTACCATAGGTATCGAAGTTGGATTATCGGGGGTGGAGGTTGTTACACGATCGGGTTAGTCCGGATATATTGAGTAAACCATTCGTTCATCATCTGGGTAGAAGGCTTGCTTAGCCTCCCCTTCATGGCTACTCGAGGCAGTCGAGAGTCTATCGGCGCTGATCCATGTGCGCGAGATCGGGCGCTACGCTCTCAAACATCATCAATTACGGCTCTGTCGGGATTAGTTTACTATATAAAAGCACAATTCGGATGTCGAAGTCACCACACTATTGTATTATAATTTAAGGCATGTATAGCTAGACCCACACGTGCTACTGATGGTCCCATGTCGACTAAACCGTGCTCGATACCAATAAAATGTAACACCTTTAACCCATGTCCGTCACGGATTAGGTTGCAAGGCGTTACCGAACAAAACACAAGTTGCCATAAACAATTACTGTTCACTTGATCTTTTAAACGACATTAGTCGAATATGCATATGCTTATAAAGAATTTTTGAAACTAGATAGAAATCACGAAATACAAACATACCTATATTTTATATAGGATTTCATTAAATCATGCTCAAAGTATATCACTTGCTCACACATCTAAACAAAACATGGTTCATAACATCGAGATGTACATAATTACACCCTAATAAATCAATTATGTCTTCCATAGTTTGAAAAGTCTAAAGTTAAATTTAATATACATACAGATATATGTATCATGTGCGAACATGTTAACTCAAAATATATATCATATTATCTTATCAACTAATTGAATATGCACATATTTGCAAATATATTAATAAAGTATGATATCACATATTAGCATTAATCATACACATCCATATATATATATATATTATGACTGTATATGCCGACTCAAACATAGAACGTTATCATATAGCTGACTATAAAAGTTACAATATAAACGATCTCCAAATTTATTCATATTCAAACTTACACTTAAATGGTATGCCATAATCGAATCAATCCAAACATATTCAACAAATAAATTTTTAAAACAACTCACCCATTCAAGCATTCCATTTCACACAGATACAAAAACCATATTTCTTAATCAAATATATTTCATAGCCTAACTTAGTCCTCACATGTCAAATACCAAGAATTTAATATTAACATATAACTAACATTTAATGCCATGATTTAAACACCAATACCGAATCATAAATAACTTATAACCATCACCTTTATTTCATCACATAACCGGTTACCTAATTTACAATATAAACAATTTCCACTTTGATTCATGTTTTGAATTATGAAACTCAATAATAGGTCACTAACAATCCACATCTCAAACACATGCCTCAATCACATATATCAAACTTTCCGAAAGAACTAAACATAAGTCATAGATGGTTACTCCATGCCAAACATATATGTATATATACTTAACATGAACTTATATCACAACCGAATTCACAAACCAAGCATAACACACTCATATACTATGACTAAGATTACTTAAACATTAGATCATTAGCATTAAAATCGAGCCATTTTCGCATGGCTTATATACATCAACAAAATATCATATAAGTATTAAACTAGCCTATACATGCCTTAAGTTCAAAAATCCAAACTTTAAAGATACCAAAGTAGGTCGATAGTGTGAATGACTTCGTTGACGATCCCCTGAGCTCGTAGCTTGATCAAAATCTAATAAACCGAACAACAATCACACAGAGTAAGCTAACTTAGCCTAGTAAGCCTTAAGCAAAAAAATATAATCATTTAATCAAACAATTAAACATTATTAACCAGTCCTTTGATAACCTTAATATAATTTCTTAGCACAATTATGCCATCATGGCCGAATACCACCATCCTTACAAAGTAATTTAATTATCACTTATCAATTCCATATAATCAGATATGTTTCTGTATACAACAGATTGAATAAATACCAAGTACATACTTACCACTTATAACCGAATATACACATATAATAATATCCTTTAATCTTCACATGTATACCATTATAATATCTATATAATATCATTTTATCCACACCTATAAGGCCGAATATACAAAAGCACATTGTTAACTCACTAGTTCAATATACATTACATGTATATTTACCCTTTTGGCCGAATCTACATGACACATTCATGTTCACATCCAAATCAACTTTCAATATAGCATACACATCATTTATAAGGCCGGATACCATTAATAGAATTTTTTTTACGAATATGCCTCAATTATATCTCAACCAGTAGTATCAATCATAATATACTAACTTACCTTATCCCGTACAACCAATAGGCTTTCATGTACCTGAACAATTAGCTCAATTATTGTACTCAAAATTCCACATCTATAATGATCCATTGAAACACATACATATGAATAATCACCGGCATAAAGCCTGCTAGGCATAAAGCCTGAAACACACACACCGGCACTAAGCCTGCTAGACCCGAGGTCTGATATTTAATCACCGGCATTTAGCACGCTGAGGCAATAAGCCCGATATACTTCACTTCACAAGACAAGGCACGCTGGGCAATAAGCGATACATTTCACCCAAGACAAGGCCTGCTAGGCAATAAGCCCGAATATTGAAATTATTCATCCATCTCATACACATTACATATTACTAATATCACATATATCACGTATAATTCATATCACTGTAACATATCAAACTCAATTCAATATAACTACATTTCATTATTAAATCACTTACCACATTCGGCTTTGGCCAAATTCACATTTATAATCTCATAATTCAGCATGTAATCAAGGTTATAACCGATATTAACGGTATTAAATTGCTTAAAGACTTACCTCGGATATCGTCGGACGACAAGAACCGGCTATTCGTTAACTTTCGTCTTTCCCCGATCCAAGTCCGTTTTTTTTTTTGTTCTTGATCTAAACATATTCAATTTAAGCTCATTCAAACACATTTCATTTCAATTTAATCCAAAAACACCTAAATGGGAAAATTACCATTTTGCCCCTAATGTTTCACATTTTTACAAATTATTCCTATTTGCACTGTAACACCCCAAACTCGGACAAGACACTACGCCCGAATCTGGCATGTTACGGGGAAAACGTCTTTGAGTGACCAGATTTTTTTCATTTAGAAGTGGGGTGAAAACATAGTGAATTTGAGGAAAGTTTGAGTAGGCTTGTTTGATTAGATTTTGAAAACCTATCCAAGTATATAGTTAAAACGAGTTGATTTCATTTAGCACTTCCAATAGTTTCTTAGTGCCATTTTGACACATTTTAGACTTAGTAGAAAATCAAGTTTGATTCGGAAATAATTTGAGTTTATTGTGTAGCAAAACATAGCGAGATACCCGATGGTATAGTTTGAAACACATTTCGATATAATTTTGAAAACGTTGTCTTTCCAAGTTTTAGTAAAATTTCATGCCAAGTTATTTGTTAAGCAGGTTGAGAATCTAATTAAAGCATACCCATCATAGAACATAATTTAAAGGCCTTTTACAAATCCAAATTAAAACCTAAATGAAAGTAATTAAACTAAAGTACCCAAATGATAGAGTTGGAGTAAAACTTTATTAAGCATGGCATGAGCACCCGAGTCCATCCGGCTCCATGTCCGCGTCTCACGAGTCACCAAATGTCAAAGGAGGGTGAGTCGAGTGACTCGATGCATAAATCCCGCTCCCGATGAAACAACATGCTAACACACATCATACATAGCAACATAATTAATGCAACCCGATCCTAACCATCCGTATCTCCTTTTTCTACCCCGTGTGGTACCAAACCACTGGTGGTGCCAAACCACTGGTGACGTATAGTCACAATGTGTTACCAAAACACTGGTGTCCCAAAGACACAATGTGCTACCCAAGCACTGGTGACCGTAGTCACAATGATCGAATGATGGGGCCAACCCATCGTGTGATACCCAATCACTAGCGAGGCGATCCCATATCTCATGTGGGGCCAACCCACGGTGGTGTTAACCACGGGGACAAGTCGCAATGAGGTGCCCAACCTCACGGTGTCCCAAAGACACAAATATGCTACCAAAGCACCGTGACCGTAGTCACAATAATCGAATGACGGGGCCAACCCATCGTGTGATACCCAATCACTAGCGACGATCCCATATCTCATGTGGGGCCAACCCACGGTGGTGTTAACCACGGGGACAAGTCGCAATGAGGTGCCCAACCTCTGGTGTCCCAAAGACACAAATGTGCTACCAAAGCACCGGTGACCGTAGTCACAATAATCGAATGAGCGGGGCCAACCCATCGTGTGATACCCAATCACTAGCGACGATCCCATATCTCATGTGGGGCCAACCCACGGTGGTGTTAACCACGGGGACAAGTCGCAATGAGGTGCCCAACCTCTGTGTCCCAAAGACACATATGTGCTACCAAAGCACTTGGTGACCCAAAGTCACAAGGTGTGTTACCAAAACACTCGGTGCTCGTCGGCACAAAATCATCAACGCCCCCTCCACTCATATCACCCATCAACAAACCAACTCATGTAATCATGCATATCATACAAATTATGCATATCATGCTAATATGTTTGACTCATGTCCCATATCACATACATACATAGTCATGATACCATATAGATCATCGATAATCTAGTAACAATCTTGACTTACCCGATACGTACACATACCCCGTTTGGGTATCTAATAATCCATCATCTTTTGTCATGATTTTAATAGGCAAACAGGTTTATTAATAATATTACTAAATATCGGTGTGTTAGTTTATACACACACAGTAATCACGAGTCTAGAAATCCTCGACAAAAGCGATCTAAGCCCCTCGAGAACTAGCTCCTACAATCGGCCAAAGCATAGGGGTTAGGCATCCACACATTCGACCAACAACATCTAGACCAAAAGGGTTTGTCGAAAGCCCTTACCTTTCACCGATTTGGTTTCCTACCAAATCCAGAACCAAAAGTGGTTCCCTTAGACAATCGGCCAACCTATAAAGAAGGAAGTATTAATCTCTTGAAGCTTTGACTAAACGAGATAAAAGAATTAACTAATAGTCTTGGCCCACACCAATACTTACCCCACTTGGCTAATCGTCAGAGAATGAAGGCTCCACTTGATTGCTTCAAACTCCTGAATATCCCAACAAGAAATCGGTTTAACAAAGAGGAATAACACCCATCAATGGTTGCCATATTCGGCTCTTAAACAACCAACATCGACAAAGTATAAGGAGAAAAAGGAGATGGCCATTCGGCCAAGGACTTACCAATCTCCAAGCGATTGAAGCAAAACCACAACACCAACAAGATTCGGCCAAGGTTTTGAGAAGAAGAAAGAAAGTGATTATGAGGTAGATGCTTTTCGGTTTTAAGGGAAAAATCGATATGAAATTGGAGCAAAGTTTCAAGCAAGAATTGAGAAGGATGAATGGAAGAATCGGTTGGGAAGAAAATGGTAAGTTCGGCTCTTAAGAAAATGAAGAAACTATGTAAGGGAGAGAAGAGAGTATTCGACACAAAGTAGAGGAAACCAAAGCAATTTCGGCTACCAAAAGATGTTGAGAGAACAAATGCACAATCGGCTAAGTGCAAAAGAAATGAGAAGAAAACGGCAATGTATGTTTGCTTTGGTCTTACGGTTTTCAAGAAGTAAAGAGGATAAGAAAGAAATTGAAGTTTAATTTGGCTAGAAGACAAAAGAGAGAATTTGGTTTACCAAGCTAGTGACCAAAAAATGCTAAGAAAAATATGCCAAAAAAAAAAGATGCTTAGACTTTCGGTTTGGTAAGGCACAAAGAGAGAATTGCTTCTAAAGATTTTGACCAAAACATTAAAACTCAAAGTGAATTTTCGGCACTACCTCACACCCACACCATGCCGTCCACTCCCCACTCCAACACCCCACAAAATCGGCCAAAATCCTCTCCATTCACTCCACTCCCCACATTCAAACAACAAGACCAAGTCTTCCTCCTAAACTCACTCTCCTCCCACCATTTGAGCGGTTTGACCAAGTCCAAAGAAGAATTTGAATTGCCTTCTACTTCCTCCTCCCATGCCGTCCAAAAAGAATGCAAAATGTGGCCACTCCGCGGCTTGAACTCAGGACCCCGCCTCCTGCAATTGACGCCAACACCGGCTCCAAGTGGCGCATGCTTTGCCACTCCACCAGCTCCTCTTTTGTGCTCAAGAACACCAAATAAAACTCTTATACCCTAGCTCCTCAGACTCCTGACTTAACACCCAAAAATCAAAATTTTCCCATTCACTCGGGCATACATTTAGACTTCAATTAAGCCCCCAAAACATAGAAATAGCCACATGACACACTAGACACATGCAATATCATGCAACAACAAAATAGCCCCTAACCCGGATATTACGGTTCTACCCCTTTAAAATAATTTCGACCTCGAAATTACACGATCGAAAGAGTTGCGGGTATTGTTGTCTCATCATATCCTCGAGTTCCCACGTAGCTTCTTCTACGCCATGATTCCGCCAAAGAACCTTAACCAAAGGCACGGACTTCTTCGCGAAACTTTCACATCCCGATCTAGAATGCGCACGGTTCTTCTTCCATAGTCAAATCTGGATTTACGTCGATCTCTTCCACTTTACTACACATGCGACGGATCAAGCGATACCTCGGAAGCATCGAAGCGTGGAATACGTCGTGAATCGACTAAGCTCTCGGCAACTCAAGCCGATACGCCATGCGGTCCAACTCGTCTCAATACCTTGTGCGGCCCAATAAATCTCGGGCTTAGTTTGCCTTTCTTCCCGAACCTCAACACCTTTTTCCAAGGCGAGACCTTCAGAACACTCGATCCCCACAAATAACTCTATATCTCTTCGCTTAAGATCGGCATAAGACTTCGCCGGTCGAAAGCTTCCTTCAATCGAGACTGAATCAACTTAACCTTGTCTTGGTCTCGGCGACCAACTCGGGTCCTAACAACCGGCGTTCACCCAACTCCGTCCAACACGTAGGTGAGCCGACATTTCCTACCACAACGCCTCGTGCGGTGCCATCTTGATGCTCGCTTGTAAGCGTTGTTGTAAGCAAACTCGGCTAATGGTAGAAACTCCTCCCAACTACCTCTGAAATCCAAGATACAACCTCTCGGCATATCCTCTAGGACTCGAATGACCCTTTACGATTGACCGTCGATCTGCGGGTGAAAAGCCGTCTTTGAAATCAAACGCAGTACCCGGCTTTGATGCAACGCTTTCGAACAACCTTGGCGTGAATCTAGGATCCGATCCGAGATTATCGAAACTGGCACACCGTGCAACCTCACTATCTACGAAACATACGGCCGCTGGCTTCGAAGTGAGTAGTCAACCCTCACCGGAATAAAGTGAGCTGATTTAGTCGATCGATCCACCACTACCCAAACCGAATCTTTCTTGCTTGGCGTGGCGGTAACCACCGAGCGAAATCCATGGTTATCCTTTCCCACTTCCACGAGGAATCTTCACGGTGAAGCAACCCCGGCGGCAGCGATGTTCGGCCTTGACTGTGACAAGTCGGACACTTCCCAACAAACTCTGTAACCTCCTTCTTCAAGCCGGGCCACCAAAATCGCTCTCTAAGATCCTATACATCTTGCTACCTCCGGGATGCATAGCATATGGACTACTATGTGCGTCTGAAGAATCTTACGCCTCGACTCAACATCTTTAGGCATACAAGCCTTACCTTGAAAACACGAGAACCTGCGTCACGGACAAGGCGTAACCATCCAAACCACCGTCCCGCATCTGCGCAACCTTCGCGCACTCGGAACCTCATCCAATAATCTGTTTCTCTACGATCTGCTCAACCCAAGTAAACAACTTGCGCAGTGCGCGAGAATACTCCGTCGTCATACAAACTCAAATGGGCAAACAAAGCTCTTAAGTCCGAAACAACCTTGCGGCTCAACGCGTCGCCACCACGTTAGCCTTGCCCGGATGATACTCAATCGAGCGATCGTAATCTTTCAACAACTCAACCCATCTGCGGCGCCTCAAATTCAAATCCTACGAGTTAGCGGATACTTGGGACTCTTGTGATGCATGTAGACTATCGATCTCTCTCGTACAAGTAGTGCCTCCAAATCTTTAAAGCGAAGACCACACCGCTAGCTCCAAATCGTCGTCGGATAGTTGACCTCATGCGGCCTCGGTATGAGAAGCGTAAGCCACAACCTTACCCTCTTGCATCAAAGACACAACCCAAGCCCGTATGTGATGCATCGCAATAAAGCGTGAATTCTTTACCGGCCTCGGGTTGAATTAGAACCGGAGCCTCGGTCAAAATCTTCTTTAACTTGTCCGAAGCTTTCCTGCTGCTTCTCGGTCCATACAAACGAAACTTCTTTCCTCAAAGCAACTTGGTCATCGGCGCGCTATCAACGAAACCCTCAACAAACCTTCGGTAGTATCCGGCCAAACCAGAAAACTCGAATCTCAGCCACCGACCTAGGCGGCTTCCAATCCAAAAGCGCCTCAATCTTACGAGGATCTACTCGAATCCCCTCGGCCGACACTACATGACCCAAGAAAGTCACTTCTCTAAGCGAACTCGCACTTACGAACTTAGCATAGAGTTTTTCCCTCAAAGTTTGCAACACCACTCGCAAATGCTTATCATGCTCTTCCTCCGTCCCTTGAGTACACCAAGATGTCGTCTATGAAAACCACGGCGAACCGATCGAGATCTGCTGAAACACCACATTCATCATATCCATAAGCGGCTGCCGGTCGTTAGTCAACCCGACGGCATTACCGAAATTCGTAGTGCCCATACCGAGTCCGGCGCTTTGTTTTATGGATATCCGCCTCCTTAACCTTCAATCGATGATACCCGGATCTCAAGTCGATCTTCGAGAATACCGCCGCACCCTTGGTGATCAAACAAGTCATCTATCCGTGGCAGCGGATACTTGTTTTTAATCGTCGGCTTGTTCAATCGGCGGTAGTCTATACACATCCGCATCGAGCCATCTTTCTTCTTGACAAAGAGTACCGCGCACTTACGGCGGCGAAACACTAGGCCTAATAAAACCTCGATCCAATAACTCCTGGATCCGAGCCTTAAGCTCCACCAACTCCTTTGGCGCCATCCTATACGGAGCAATAGACACCGGCGCGATTCGGGTAATAGATCTATTCCGAACTCTACCTCGCGATCGGCGGCAAACCCGAAGCTCCTCGGGAAAAACATCGACAAACTCCTTAACGATGCGAACCTTCTCCACAATGCCGGACTCCTTAGCCTCCAAGGCATACACATGAACCACATACGCTTCACGGCCCTTCCCGACCATCTTCTCCGCTTTGAGAGCGGATACCACATTTGATAAGTAATCTCTCCTATTACCTATCATAGCCACCTCTTCACCCTCGACCGTCTTAAGAACCATGCGCTTGGCGCGCAATCCAACCTCGCTGGTACTTGACCAACCAATCCATCCCAAGAATCGGATCGAACTCCCCAACAGCGGTTCCATCGGATCGGCACAAACACTACCCCTTGGAGTTCTAAGGGTACCTCTCTAAACAGTTTATCTACTACTACTGAGTGACCTAGAGGGCTAATCACGGTCATCCGCCTAGAAGATATCTCGAGTCTAAATCCATGGTCTCTACTATACTCACGGCAACATAAGAGTGCGTTGAACCCACATCAATCAAAGCGGTATAAGGAGAACCAAAAATCAAAAACGTCTGGTTATGACGTCCGGTGCGTCGCCCTCCTCTCGGCGCCTCGCGGCATACACTAATCCAGGTATGCGGCATCGAACTACTCGCACCTCGCCCGGTGCTCCACGGCCCCGACGAACCATTACCACCTCTGCCATTACCACGGCCCCTCTGCGGTGGCGGTCCACTACCTCTGAGCGATTACGGCCACGACTCTCGGGTGAATCCTAGCCAACCTCGCGGGACGGTCCCTCACACGATGCTCGAGAGAACCACATTGAAGCAACCTTTTCCTCCGGTCCGGCAACCACCCCAATGAGATTTCCCACACCGATCACATCTGCGGCGGTCCCTCGCTTCGCGACAACAAACCTAGCGGTGGGTTCGGCCCACTCGGTCTAGCCCTTTTCTGCGGATTACCTGACGATCCGGAAGACCCAAAGCTCCTCTTATGTCGATTTCGATCCATGCCTTGTCTCACTGACTCCTTAACACCCTCGGCTACCTTAGCCTTCTCAACTAAGGCGACAAACTCGCTCTCCTGGCGAGGAGCAATCAGCGACCTCAAGTCGTCTCGCACCATCCTCGAAGCGAACACACCTCTCATGCTCAGTGGCCACAATGCCCCTGGCATACCTACTCAGCTTCAGGAACTCAGCCTCGTACTCAAAAACTGATTTACTCCCCTGAACAAGCCTCAGAAATGCCTTCCGCTGGGAGTCAATATAACTAGCTCCGATGTACTTCTTTTGATATGCGATTACAAGTAATCCCATGTCGAGATCCTCTGCGCCACACCTTTATCCCGAACCGTGAGCCACCAGCGATACGACTCATCCCGGAGAAGCGTCGATGCCCTTCCGGCTTCTCTTCAATGAAATCAAATCCGGATCATCCATGATCCGCTCGATCGCCTCCGCCGCCCGATTCAGGCGATCTTTGGGAGCAACACCGAAACACCTCGGAAGAATTTCGGCCCCATTGGCGAAGTCGCTCAGGAACAGATTTCCTAACTCCCGCGCCACTACCAACTCCTGCTACCCTTTCCAACACTCGCAGCATCGCCTGTGACACTGCGTCGTCCCCAGTCTGATCTTGGAACTCACCACCTCCGGTGGTGGCGGGCCGGTATCTCATTTTCGAACCGACCGGATCCTACGGGCTCAGAAACCGTCATCCTACCACGACCTCGACATGACCACGTCCACCTCTAGCGCTCATGACTAATCTTCCTACGTATCTGATTAAAGAATTTTATGCATCAGTATTTATTCCACTTGTTTTTAAAAGCAAGTCTTATGATTATTTAAAGAGGATTTGTTCTCGCGAGTTCACAAAATCCTATCAGTTTCAATCTCTAAAGTAGTATACTATTGCTATTCATCAGATCATATCACATCCAATCAATTCACAAGCAATAGTGCGGGTACTTACCGGCGAACCCAGTGCCGGAGACTCGGTGTCATGCCCTTCAAACCATTTATTTCAAACAAAATACTTAAAACAGACTTTTGAAAGCATTTTGGGCCTCAGGCCCACAGCCGAGCCTTTGAACTTGGCTCTGATACCACAATTGTAACACCCCAAACTCGGACAAGACACTACGCCCGAATCTGGCATGTTACGGGGAAAAACGTCTTTGAGTGACCAGATTTTTAGTTTAGAAGTGGGGTGAAAACATAGTGAATTTGAGGAAAGTTTGAGTAGGCTTGTTTGATTAGATTTTGAAAACCTATCCAAGTATATAGTTAAAGCGAGTTGATTTCATTTAGCACTTCCAATAGTTTCTTAGTGCCATTTTGACACATTTTAGACTTAGTAGAAAATCAAGTTTGATTCGAAATCATTTGAGTTTATTGTGTAGCAAAACATAGCGAGATACCCGATGGTATAGTTTGAAACACATTTCGATATAATTTTGAAAAACGTTGTCTTTCCAAGTATTAGTAAAATTTCATGCCAAGTTATTTGTTAAGCAGGTTGAGAATCTAATTAAAGCATACCCATCATAGAACATAATTTAAAGGCCTTTTACAAATCCACATTAAAACCTAAATGAAAGTAATTAAACTAAAGTACCCAAATGATAGAGTTGGAGTAAAACTTTATTAAGCATGGCATGAGCACCCGAGTCCATCCCGGCTCCATGTCGCGTCTCACGAGTCACCTGAAATGTCAAAGGAGAGGGTGAGTCGAGTGACTCGATGCATAAATCCCGCTCCCGATGAAACAACATGCTAACACACATCATACATAGCAACATAATTAATGCAACCCGATCCTAACCATCCGTATCTCCTTTTTCTACCCCGTGTGTACCAAACCACTTTGGTGGTGCCAAACCACCAGTGACGTATAGTCACAATGTGTTACCAAAACACCGGTGTCCCAAAGACACAATGTGCTACCCAAGCACTTGTGACCGTAGTCACAATGATCGAATGATGGGGCCAACCCATCGTGTGATACCCAATCACTAGCGAGACGATCCCATATCTCATGTGGGGCCAACCCACGGTGGTGTTAACCACGGGGACAAGTCGCAATGAGGTGCCCAACCTCTGGTGTCCCAAAGACACAAATGTGCTACCAAAGCACCGGTGACCGTAGTCACAATAATCGAATGATGAGGCCAACCCATCATGTGATACCCAATCACTAGCAGACGATCCCATATCTCATGTGGGGCCAACCCGCGGTGGTGTTAACCACGGGGACAAGTCGCAATGAGGTGCCCAACCTCACGGTGTCCCAAAGACACAAATGTGCTACCAAAGCACTTGGTGACCGTAGTCACAATAATCGAATGACGGGGCCAACCCATCGTGTGATACCCAATCACTAGCGAGACGATCCCATATCTCATGTGGGGCCAACCCACGGTGGTGTTAACCACGGGGACAAGTCGCAATGAGGTGCCCAACCTCTGGTGTCCCAAAGACACATATGTGCTACCAAAGCCTTTGGTGACCCAAAGTCACAAGGTGTGTTACCAAAACAACGGTGCTCGTCGGCACAAAATCATCAACTTGCCCCCTCCACTCATATCACCCATCAACAAACCAACTCATGTAATCATGCATATCATACAAATTATGCATATCATGCTAATATGTTTGACTCATGTCCCATATCACATACATACATAGTCATGATACCATATAGATCATCGGTAATCTAGTAACAATACCGACTTACCGGATACGTACACATACCCCGTTTGGGTATCCAATAATCCATCATCTTTGTCATGATTTTAATAGGCAAACAGGTTTATTAATAATATTACTAAATATCGGTGTGTTAGTTTATACACACACGTAATCACGAGTCTAGAAATCGACAAAAGCGATCTAAGCCCCTCGAGAACTAGCTCCTACAATCGGCCAAAGCATAGGGGTTAGGCATCCACACATTCGACCAACAACATCTAGACCAAAAGGGTTTGTCGAAAGCCCTTACCTTTCACTTGATTTGGTTTCCTACCAAATCCAGAACCAAAAAGTGGTTCCCTTAGACAATCGGCCAACCTATAAAGAAGGAAGTATTAATCTCTTGAAGCTTTGACTAAACGAGATAAAAGAATTAACTAATAGTCTTGGCCCACACCAATACTTACCCCACTTGGCTAATCGAGAATGAAGGCTCCACTTGATTGCTTCAAACTCCTGAATATCCCAACAAGAAATCGGTTTAACAAAGAGGAATAACACCCATCAATGGTTGCCATATTCGTCTCTTAAACAACCAACATCGACAAAGTATAAGGAGAAAAAGGAGATGGCCATTCGGCCAAGGACTTACCAATCTCCAAGCGATTGAAGCAAAACCACAACACCAACAAGATTCGGCCAAGGTTTTGAGAAGAAGAAAGAAAGTGATTATGAGGTAGATGCTTTTCGGTTTTAAGGGAAAAATCGATATGAAATGGGAGCAAAGTTTCGGCAAGAATTGAGAAGGATGAATGGAAGAATCGGTTGGGAAGAAAATGGTAAGTTCGGCTCTTAAGAAAATGAAGAAACTATGTAAGGGAGAGAAGAGAGTATTCGAAACACAAAGTAGAGGAAACCAAAGCAATTTCGGCTACCAAAAGATGTTGAGAGAACAAATGCACAATCGGCTAAGTGCAAAAGAAATGAGAAGAAAGCGGCAATGTATGTTTGCTTTGGTCTTACGGTTTTCAAGAAGTAAAGAGGATAAGAAAGAAATTGAAGTTTAATTTGGCTAGAAGACAAAGAGAGAATTTGGTTTACCAAGCTAGTGACCGAAAATGCTAAGAAAAATATGCCAAAAAAAAAAGATGCTTAGACTTTCGGTTTGGTAAGGCACAAAGAGAGAATTGCTTCTAAAGATTTTGACCAAAAACACCCCAAAACTCAAAGTGAATTTTGGCACTACCTCACACCCACACCATGCCGTCCACTCCCCACTCCAACACCCCACAAAATCGGCCAAAATCCTCCATTCACTCCACTCCCACATTCAAACAACAAGACCAAGTCTTCCTCCTAAACTCACTCTCCTCCCACCATTTGAACAGTTTGACCAAGTCCAAAGAAGAATTTGAATTTCCTTCTACTTCCTCCTCCCATGCCGTCAAAAAGAATGCAAAATGTGGCCACTCCGCAGCTTGAACTCGGGACCCACCCCTCCCGCAATTGACGCCAACACCAGCTCAAGTGGCGCATGCTTTGCCACTCCACCAGCTCCTCTTTTGTGCTCAAGAACACCAAATAAAACTCTTATACCCTAGCTCCTCAACTCCCGACTTAACACCCAAAAATCAAAATTTTCCCATTCACTCAGGGCATACATTTAGACTTCAATTAAGCCCCCAAAACATAGAAATAGCCACGCAGCACACTAGACACATGCAATATCATGCAACAACAAAATAGCCCCTAACCCGGGATATTACATGCACAAAACACAAAATACGCAAAATCTCCCAACATTATAGCTAGGCCGAATCTTCCACATAGCCATATAAGTCCATGCATTTCATTTAATTTGCATTTTAACCCCTCAAAAATTTATTTTCTCAATTTAGCCCTATTTACTCAAAATCACCAAAAATCTCAATACAAAACATATTAATCCAACATATATCTTTCATAATTCATCAACTATCATCATAAAACTCATGAACTCATCAATGGCACATTTCAAAATATTCATCAAAATCAAAAATTTAAGCATGGGTCTTGAAGTATTCGAAGCAACGATTTCAAAAACGTAGAAATTATCTAAAACGGATCAAAATCTAACCTTTAATTCAAGCTTGTAAGTGCCGAAACTTTAAAGCTTTTGTTCTTTCTTTTTCTTTAAGACATTCGGCCAAAGATAAGTATTATGGCTTTCTTTTTCATGTTTTTGTTTTATATAATATAACTTATAATAAAATATTTATTATTTAATAAACCATTACCAAATAAAATAAGCCATTCATCACATTAATGTGCCGTCCACTACATGTCAAAAAGGCCAATTTACAATATAAGGCCTCCACCTTAAAAAGCCACATCAATTTAGCCATTTATCAAATAAGAGGCCACTTTTACTAATTATGCACTTTAGTCCTTTTGTCAAATTAAACACACAGATAGTCAATTTAACTCACGTAAATTTAGCACATGCTAATTCACATATCAACGGCATAGAATATAATATTAAAATATTATACAGACTTGGATTTGTGGTCCCAAAACCACTGTTCTGACTAGGGTGTAAACCGGACTGTTACACATTACCTACTCACATTCCACAACTCATATATTACATGTGCTCATAACTCATTCAAGCATGTATATCACATATCATCTTATCATTTCAATACACATATTCACCTTAATAAGTTTATATATAAACTTACCTTTTTGTACACATACATGGTGTACTTTTCAAACATACCTGAATCATTATACATTTCACGTAGCCATTCACATCTTAGATTTTCCCGTGGAACCGTTCGAAATCTAATAGGATATTAAGAATGCTCGGAATAGTCGTACAATGCCAATGTCCAAGACGTGGTCTTACATGTAACCAAATATCGATGCTACTGTCCCAGACAGGGTCTTACACAAATCAATATGATGCCAATGTCCCAGACATGGTCTTACACTTAAGTCTCATATTGATGCCAACATTCCAGACGTGGTCTTACACGAAATCTCGAATCAATACCAACGTCCCAGACGTGGTCTTACATGATATCACATATCAGACACCTATGTCATGACATATATAATCCTATCTATTCCTAGGTTCGTACGGGACTTCATAGACTTGATACCTTGTCGATACTATCTCGGATTTCATATATTATCATCTCGAGCATTATTCATAACAATCCAAATTTCATATATGCACAAATAAGTCAATTCAAGTACATTTATTTGTATATCGACTTACCTCAGATTTGGTTATTGTACGGACTCGACTATTCGATCACTTTCAACTTCTCGCGATCTAAGTCCGTGTAACGCCCCAAAATCCTGAAACTCTAAATTTTGTGCACTGAAGAGGGTATGTTTAAGTAGCACTTAGAATATTAATTTTAAGGTATTAACCGGGGTTATTTGAAGTCTTAGGAATAAGGGAGGCTATAGGGAAAATTTTAATTTTTGCCTTAGTGGGACCCTAGTCTCAGGTATTAGGCCTCTTAAGCAGATTAAGGGGAAAATAGGACACAATTGGGCTTGTGGTCCAGTGGCAAGGTGGCGTCACTTGGGGAGCTATAAGGTGGCGTGATTGTCAGGTGAAGAGGTCCAAGGTTCGAGGCTTAAGAGTGGTGAATTTAGGGGTTTTATTTTTGCACATGGAAGGAAGGTGGTGGCGTCAGAATGGATCTGGGAGGGAGTGTTCAGGAGAGAAATTTAAGGTAAAGATAATATAAAAAAGTTAAGAGATGAAGAGTGTGGATGTGTTGGTGTCGAATGGGACTCTGGGGGAAGTAGTTTCAGCTTTTGGCTATAAAGGGGGGTGCCGAATTCCTTTGAAGGGTTTCCATTACTTTTCCTTTTCTCCCCCTCATTCTGTTTGTCCCATTGCCGAATTCCTCCATTACCGAAAACCATCATTCCTTTTTGCTGTTTCTTTGTTGCTTCCCTCCTTCACAAATCTGTTGCTGTTATCTACTTTTAGTCAAGTTTAAAAGCCGAATCTCGTTCAGTAGCAATCTAGGCCGCAGGATCAAAGGTTGGATTCGGTAAGTACTTAGTCAATCTCCCTTGGTGTGTTTTGGTAAAAGCCAAAGGGCTATCTAACTCTTTCTTGTTGTTAACCCTGTATTAACAAGGGTAGGGTTCAAAGATCGCAAGCGTGGTAAGGATCGCTAGCAAGTGGTAAGTGTACTCGTCTCGATTGTGGTTTAGTAAGTGGCCGAATGTAAGTGTGGCTTATAGTGGTGACTTGTGTGGAATATGAGTCACTTGATTTTTGATAGTATATGTGTGGGTACAGATCTAGGGGGTATTCGTGAATAGTAGCTAATGAAGGGCTACTAGAACTAGTGGCACACGGTAAGGTTATGGTAAGGTTTCGGTTTTTGGATAAATATTGTGGTTAAGTGTGAGGTTGATTAGAGATTGGTATTGATTGTAGGTTTAAGGCTGAGGATAGTGTAGCACATCGCATTAACCAGGTGTGTACATACACTTCACACACGACAAATCGGCAAAAGCCGAAATTCCGAAAAGCCAGAATGCCGAAAAGTCGAAAACCCAAAAGGTTGGCGCCGGTAACCACGCGAGTGTGCGAACACTTGTGTGGAAACACCTATACGATTACCGGGGCCAAGAGAGCGATCTCATGGTCTCAGGCCACTGTTTGGCCACCCGGGCCAGACGGGGCTAAATGGGCCTGCCGAGCTCGTGGGCCTAAAATGGTAAAAGTTGATATGTAAAGTTGCATGATGGATTGGTATGGATAGTTGTATGATCTGATTATGATCAGGCCGAATGGGCTACGTAAACATGATTGAGCTTAATGGGCTATATGGACATGATTGGGCTTAGTGGGCCTTATGGGATTTTAGAAATGTATGCTAGGGTTTTAATGGGCTCTAGGCGTAGTTTTGATAAATTCTTAAATAGCATAAAACTTAATTTAATAATCAAACATGTCTGTGGACAAGTCGATAGGTTAGAGTGTAGTAATGGGAGTTTGCATGTCTAGGATTGGATCTAAGAAGAGCTTGGTACTTAAACAGTCCTAGTGACCCACCTCCTCTTCTCTGGGATCCTACCTGGTGCATAGTGTCTGTTCACTTTAGCCGCGAGGACCTGTTGATGGGCCAAAGTTCATAATTAAAAACTAGAGGTGAAAGAAATTACAGAAATACCCCTGTAGGGTAGAATTACGGAAATACCCCTGTAAGGTAGAATTACGGAAATGCCCCTATAGGGTAGAATGACGAAAATACCCCTGTAGGGTAGATTTACTAAATTGCCCTGGGTAGTGAAATGACTAAAACACCCGAAGGTGCTTAATGTGTGAAAATGTGTATGTTGCATTCATGAGATATATGTTGCACATGGGTGGGTTTGATGATACGGAGGAAGATATGTGAGGATCGCATAGTCGCTTAACGACCGTGGATCCACCGGTGGCTTTAAGCCCATTATATGCTCAGCAGCCTTGTTGCAACGTTGAGTAGTACCGCTGTTGGTGCTACCTTTGGAGTGTAGGGATGGGTGGGTTGATATTTATATCCCCACAGGAGTGTATGGTTGGAAGGGAAATGGAGTGCAGGGTTGGATTTGGGATGGGTGCATTGCATTTATGTGATACTGATATGATATGAGGTCTTTGTGGGCTAAGGCCCAAGACCACAGATTTTGTTAGGGCTTAGGCCCAATGTGATAATTGCATGATTGGATTACCAAGGGTCGTACACACTGAGTTTCGAAACTCACACCCTTTAATTTAATGTTTTAGGTGATCCACAATAGGTGGCTCGACGAGGGAGAGGACTCGGAGGTGGCCACACTACAAGCTACTTAGAAGTTTTTTTTATTTGTTTCGAATAACTTTATTTTAATTACTTTATTTTCCTTGGGATATAATAAGGCCTTGTACCTCCAACTTGATTTTACATTTGGGTTTTAATTATTATTTCAACTGTTTAATTATTAAACTTAAATAAATTTTTAAATCTTAAACTTAAGTTTTTTTTCTAACTATGCAAATTTTCTACTGAACATAAATAAAGTCGTTTTGGAATTATCCCGTTTACGTGACATCACCGGATTCGGCCATAACGTCTGGGCCGGGTCTGGGGTGTTACAGTTCGTGTTCTTTGGTTCTTGATCTATACATATTCAAATTTAACCCTTTTATTTACCAAATCATTCAATTCAATCCAAAAAACATATTTAGGGCAATTTACAATTTAGCCCTCACATTTTCACATTTTGACATTTTAGTCCTTATTTCACAAAATCACAAAATATACAAAATCTCATAATACCCATGCATAGCCAAATTTTACTCATGCTCAACTAAGTCCATAATTTTCATTTATTACACAATTTAGTCCTTCAAAATATTATTCTTTCAATTTAAACAAAATTACTCAAAATCATCAAAACTCCAAAGACAAACTATGTTATTCTATCACATATCTTTCATAATTCATCCTCAAACATCACAAAACTCATGTGTTCATCAATGGAACATTTCAAAATATTCATCAATTGACAAAATTGAGCATGGGTTTTGAAGTACACAAAGCAATGATTACAAAAACGTAGAAATTATCAAAAACCAAATCAAAATCATACCTTAATTAAGCCAAACCATAGTCGAAACCCTTGAAAGCTTTTTTTTTTCTTTTTCTTTGTTATATTCGGCCAAAATAAGATCAGAATGGCCATCTTTTATGTTTTATTTTATTATAATTTAGCTTATTAATTATTTTACATTTTTAACCTTTTAATTAACATATAAGACAATTAAACAATAAGGTTATTATGTCATTTAACCATCCACTAACCTTAGTATTGACTTAATTTCCTCATAAGGCCTCCAGATTCAAAAGCCACAACAAATAGGCACTTTTACAAATATCATGCTAGTTTTGCATTTAATGCAATTTAATCCTTTTCACAAATTAAGCACACAAACGGACAAATTAATTCACAGAAATTTCACACATACTAATTCACATATCATAAGCATGGAAAATAATATTAAAATATTTTTCTGACTCGGATTTATGGTCTCGAAACCACTGTTTTGACTAGGGTCTAAACCGGACTATTACAGTTTTTCAAAACCCATGCTTCAATTTTGTGAATTGATGAAGATTTTGAAAAGTGCCATGGATGAATTCATGAGTTTTGTGATGTTTGATGATGAAATATGAAATATCTGTGTTAGATTAACATGTTTTGTCTTTGGATTTTTGGTGATTTTGAGTAATTTGGACTTAACTGAGAAAATAATATTTCGAGGGACTAAATTGTGAAATAAATGAAATATATGGCCTTGTATGAGCATGGGTAATATTCAGCCTAAGCATGGCGTATGAAAATTTGGTGTATTTTGTGAATTTATGAAATAGGGACTAAAATGTTAAAATGTGAAAATATGAGGGCTAAATTGTAAATTGCCCTATATATGTGTTTTTGGATTAAATTGAATGATTTGGTGAATAAATGGATTAAATTTGAATGTGTATAGATCAAGAACTAAAGGAAACAGATTTAGATCGAGGAAAGTCAAAAATAGTTGAATAGTTGTCCGTTTCCGTTTACACGAATCTGAGGTAAGTCTATATACAAATAAATGTATTTCTATTGATTTATGTATGTTCATATGAAATTTTATTGTGATGAATGTGTACGAGATGATAACAATATGAAATTTGAGGAAGTATTGGTAATGTATCAATGTCCGGGAAGTCCCGTACGAACCTAGGAATAAATAGGATTACGTATGTCATGACATAGGTTTCCGATGTGTGATATCGTGTAAGACCACATCTGGGACGTTGGCATCGATTTGAGATTTACGTGTAAGACCATGTTTGGGACATTGGCATCGTATTTGATTCGTGTAAGACCCTGTCTGGGACAGTGGCATCAATATTTGGTTACATGTAAGACCACGTCTGGGACGTTGGCATTGTACGACTATTCTGAGTATTTCGAGTGTCCTATTTAGTTCTGAATGGTTCAACAGGAAACTCTGAGAAATGAAAGACTATGTGGAATGTAAAATCGAATCAGGTATGTTTGGAATTTACACATTGCATGTGTAACAAAGGTAAGTGTATATATGAACTTACCAAGGTGAATTATGTGCATAGATTGGATGAAATAAAATGTGCTATATGCATGATTTGTGTTATGAGCAAAAGTGATACTTGAGCTATGAATTGTGGGTAAGAAATGGCTAAACAAATGAGCCAAAGAAATTGTTTTGAATTTGCAATTGAGAAACATTAATAATCTTGTATTAGTATGATTATGTGCATTATATGTTAAGTTTATTTGTATATGGCTTACTAAGCTTTTGAAAGCTTACTTTGTGTGTGTTTACTATGTTTTGTAGATCGTTAAAGCTACGGAAGGCTCAGGGATCGTCGAGGATCATCATCACACTACTCAATCCTGTTTTGGCACCTTTTGAAAGTGTATATACTAAAGTATGGCATGTATAGGCTAGTCACTTTGGATTATGTTTGAGATACGTACATAGCCATGTGATATGGCTAGATAAATGGTTGTGATATGAATCAATAGTCATATTATATGATCCTTTGTTTGGTATGGTTTAATGACTAATGTAATGGTCAAAGTAAGGGTAAGCTTATTGATGCAAAGTTGGTATATCATTGATGAGAAGTTGTCTTATTTTTGTGGTAAGTTGTGGATGAATCATGCTTGGTTATGCTTATGATTTAGTTGGGCTAATTAGAATATAAGATGTTGTGATGAAATGTTCTTGAATGAGCAAAATAGATGGTCAATTGGGTATGCTTTGGTTGCCATAAGTGTTGGGAATGATGCTTGTATGTGCTTGTAGGGATGACCCAAGGTGTGGGTGGCATGTTGGCCTTGCAAATGGCCTATATTTGCCTACACGGTTCAGCACATGGGCGTGTGGCTTGACCGTGTCTCGCGTAGTTGCATTTCAAAACAAGTCAGACTCAACCACGGACTAGACACACGGGCGTGTGACTGGCCGTGTGTTGCAAGTCAGGCTCGACCACGGGTGAGGCACACGGGCGTGTCTCAGGCCGTGTGGTCAAGTCAGTATGTATGCCCTGTTTTGACACGGCTCGGGCACATGGGCGTGTCTAAGGCCGTGGGAGGCACACGGCCTGGCCACACGGGTGTGTGACCTCTGTAACTTTGAAAATGTTTGATTTCGAAAAAAATTTGTATGATTCTGGTTTAGTCTTGACCCATTTCTAAGGCATGTTTAAGGTCTCGTAGACCTATTTAAGGGACACTTTAATTTGATTAGTTGAACATTATTATGAAATGTCTGAAAAAGTTTCTGTTTCATCCGGTAACGCCTTTAACCCTAGACCGACGATGGTTACAGGTTAGGGCTGTTACATTTTATTGGTATCAGAGCTACAGTTTAGTCGATTCTTGGACTAACGTAGCGTGTGAGAGTCTAGCTATACATGTCATATATATAAACTGTGATAGTGTGATGAATCCTGACGTGTAAAATGCATCTTTCGTATAGTAATGGATCCCGAAAGAGCCATAGCTGACGATGTTGAAAGTAACACGCCTGCTCCCGCTCAAGGGACAGTGCCATCCGATTCGAGTCCGACTACTAGCGGTCAAGAGGGAGAGGCTAAACAAGCCTTTTTCCAAATGATGAACGAGTGGTTCACTCAGTATATAAGAACTAATCCAGCTGTTTCACAACCTCTGCCCCCACCTAATCCTTCTCAGACTTCTGTTATACCTCTGGTTATGAACTTGAATCTGTTGAATAAACCTCTGGTTGACAAAATTCATAAGTATGGGGCCAAAGAGTTCAGGGCCACTAGTGATGACAATGCCGAGAAAGCTGAGTTTTAGCTTGAGAACACAATTCGAGTATTTGATGAAATGTCGTTGAATCCTGAAGAATGCATAAAATGTGTTGTTTCTTTGCTACGAGACGCAGCTTATCAGTGGTGGAAGACCTTGATTTCTGTTGTTCCGAAAGAACGGGTTACATGGGATTTCTTTCAGTCTGAGTTCTGAAAGAAATACATCAGTCAAAGATTTGTTGATCAGAAATGGAAAGAGTTTCTAGAACTGAAATAGGGTCGCATGACTGTCATCGAGTATGAAAGAGAGTTTGTGAGATTAAGTCAATATACTCGGGAATGTGTATCAACCGAGGAAATAATGTGCAAAAGGTTTAAAGATGGTCTGAATGAAGATATCCGTTTGCTAGTTGGGATTCTAGAAATAAAAGAGTTTGCTGTGCTTGTTGATCGAGCATGCAAAGCTGAGGAACTCGGGAAAGATAAAAGAAAAGCTGAGTTTGAAGCTAGAGACACGAGAAAGAGGTGTCCAAGAAAAACATTTCAGTCTACTTCAAAGAAATTCAGAGATGAGCATAGCCATTCAAAGGCTAATGTGGGATATTCAAATAGAGATCGAGCTAGATCGCAGTCGAACTCCAAAGCTCCAGCAACTTCAGTAGCTAGTGTTGGAAATGTCCGATCCAATCGACCTGAATGTAAACATTATGGAAAAAGACATCTGGGAAGTTGTAGGTTGAATGATCGAGCCTGTTTCAGATGTGGGTCATTTGACCATTTCATTCTAGACTGCCCAGAGTCTGTTGAGCAAGAGATTATTCAGAACCCGAGGTCAGATAATGTTTCAGCTAGAGGTAGACCTTCTCGGAATACAAGGAATGTCAGTGGTAGTCAGAGAGCGACAAAAGACTCAGTTGTGAGATCTGAAGCTAGAGTACCTGCTAGAGCCTATGCCATCTGAGCCCGTGAGGATGCTTGTCTCCAGATGTTATTACGGGTACATTTACTCTTTATGATAGTTCTGTGATTGCATTGATAGACCCTGGATATACACATTCTTATGTATGCATGAATTTAGTATCAAGTAAGACTTTGCCTGTAGAGTCTACTGAATATGTTATTAGAGTATCGAACCCCTTAGGTAAAAGTGTCCTGGTTGACAAAGTATGCAAGAACTGTCCGTTGATGTTTCGAGATATCTGTTTTCTGGCTGATCTGATGCTTTTACCTTTTGATGAGTTCGATATAATTTTGGGTATGGACTGGTTAACATTGCATGATGCCGTTGTGAATTGCAAAAGAAAGACTATTGATTTGAGATGTCAGAATGATGAAATAGTTAGGATTGAGTCTAATGATTTGAATGGGTTACCTTCTGTGATATCAGTGTTGAAAGCTCAGAGTTATGTGAAAAAGGGTTATGAAGCTTATTTTGCTTATGTGATCGACTCGAAAGTAACTGAAAAGAAACTTGAATCGGTGCCAGTGGTTTGCGAATTCCCTGACGTGTTTCCTGAAGAGTTACCTGGATTACCTCCGATACATGAAGTTGAATTTGGTATTGATCTATTGCCGGGAACGACTCCTATTTCAATAGCTCTGTATAGAATGGCACTGACAGAATTGAAAGAGTTGAAGTCACAGTTGCAAGAATTGACTGATAGAGGATTTGCAAGACCGAGTTTCTTACATTAGGGTGCTCTTATTTTGTTTGTGAAAAAGAAAGATGGCACGATGAGAATGTGAGTTGATTATTGTCAGTTGAACAAAGTGACTATAAAGAATAAATATCCTCTGCCCAGAATTGATGATTTATTTGATCAGCTTAAAGGAGCCATTGTGTTTTCAAAGATAGATCTGAGATCGAGATATTATCGATTCATGAGTATGATTCGGATATTCTGAGCGCTTTGAGCGAAGTATGGGCATTATGAGTTTTTAGTTATGCCTTTCGGACTAACGAATGCTCCTGCTATTTTTATGGATCTGATGAACAGAATTTTTAGACCGTATTTAGATCGATTTGTTATGGTATTCATTGACGACATTTTGATTTATTCGCGTGATGAAACTGAACATGCTGAAAATTTAAGAATTGTGTTGCAAACTCTGCGAGACAAGCAATTGTATGCAAAATTCAGTAAATGTGAATTCTGGTTGCGTGAAGTCGGTTTTTTGGTACATATTGTATCGGCCTCTGGAATACGAGTTGATCCGAGCAAGATTTCATCTATTTTAGAGTGGAAGCCTCCGAGAAATGTGTCTGAAGTCCGTAGTTTTCTGGGACTTGCTGGCTATTATCGACGATTCGTTAAAGGCTTTTCAATTATAGCTACTCTGTTTACTAGATTGCTTCAGAAGATGTAAAATTTGAATGGTCAGATAATTGTCAGAAAAGCTTTGATCAGTTAAAAACTTTGTTGACTGGAGCTCCAGTTTTGGTACAACCAGAATCGGGTAAAGAATTCGTGATTTATAGTGATGCTTCATTAAATGGTCTGGGATGTGTTTTGATGCAGGAAGGCAAAGTCATAGCTTATGCCTCGAGACAATTAAAGTCGCATGAAAAGAATTATCCGACACACGATCTGGAATTGGAAGCTATTGTATTTGCATTGAAGATATGGCGCCACTATCTGTTCGGTGAGAAATGTCATATTTATTCTGATCACAAAAGTTTGAAATATTTGATGACTCAGAAAGATCTAAATTTACGACAGAGAAGATGGTTAGAGCTGTTGAAAGATTATGAACTTGTGATAGATTATCATCTGGGTAAGGCAAATGTTGTTGCTAATACTTTGAGTCAAAAATCACTGTTTGCATTATGTGCTATGAATGCTCCTTTAGACTTGTCTAATGATGGTTCAGTTTTAGCTGAATTAAAGTGAAACCGTTGTTCTTACAACAAATATGTGATGCTCAGAAAGTTGATAATGAAATGATAGCGAAACGAGCTCAGTTTGATTCGAACTCTGATTCTGAATTTTGAGTTGATGATGATGATTGCTTAAGATTTCGAGATCGAATCTGTGTTCCGAGAAATCCAAAGTTATTATAGTTATTTTTGAATGAAGCTCATAATAGTCGCCTATATGTTCATCCGGGAAGTACAAAGATGTATCATGATTTGAAGCAACACTATTGGTGGTCTGGTATGAAAAGAAATATCTCTGATTTTGTGTCGAAATGTTTAGTTTGTCAGCAAGTTAAAGCTGAACATCAGGTTCCATCTGGTTTGTTACAACCGATTCTGATTCCCAAGTGGAAATGGGATAGAGTAACGATGGACTTTGTTTCAGGGTTACCTTTAAGTCCGAGAAAGAAAGATGCAATTTGGATCGTCGTTGACAGATTGACAAAATCAACCCATTTTATTCCGGTACGATCTGATTACTCACTTGATAAGCTAGTTGAGCTTTATATTTCTGATATTGTGAGATTGCACGGAGTGCCAATGTCTATTTTATCTGACAGAGATCCAAGGTTTACTTCACGATTTTGGAAGAAACTGCAAGAAGCTTTGGGTACTAAATTGCATTTCAGTACGGCTTTTCACCCACAGACTGATGGTCAGTCCGAGCGGAGCATTCAGATACTCGAGGATATGTTGAGATGTTGCATTCTTGAGTTTAATGGTACGTGGGATAAATATTTGCCATTGATTGAATTTGCATACAATAATAGTTTTCAGTCGAGCATCAAAATGGCACCTTACAAAGCTTTGTATGGACGCAAATGTCGGACACCTCTGTATTGGATTGAGCTCAGTGAAAATAAGATACACGGGGTCGATTTGATAAAAGACACTGAGCAGAAAGTGAAGGTGATCCGAAATAGTCTGAAAGTAGCGTCTGATCGTTAGAAATCTTATGCAGATTTGAAACGAAAAGATATTGAATTTGATATCGGTGATAAAGTGTTTTTGAAAGTATCTCCGTGGAAGAAAGTGCTCAGATTTGGACGTAAAGGCAAATTGAGTCCGAGATTTATCGGGCCATATGAGATCATTGAGCGTATTGGACCTGTTGCATACAAATTGTTGTTGTCACCAGAATTAGAAAAGATTCATAATGTATTTCACGTGTCAATGCTTCATCGATACAGATCCGATCCATCACATGTGATTACTCCGTCATAGATTGAAATCCGATCCGGCATGACTTATGAAGAAGAACCAATCCGTATCTTAGATCGTGAGGTGAAAGAATTGAGAAATAAGAAAATCTCGTTAGTGAAAGTGTTATGGCATCGACACGGGGTTGAAGAGGATACGTGGGAGCCTGAAGATTCTATGAGACAACAATATCCAAATCTATTCAACGGTAAGATTTTCGGGGACGAAAATCCTTAAGGGGGGAGAATTGTAACAGTCCGGTTTAGACCCTAGTCAGAAAAGTGGTTTCGGGACCACAAATTTGAGTCAAAAAATATTTTAATATTATTTTCTGTGTCTACAAAGTGTGATTAGGCATGTGTTAAAGTTTCGTGAATTAATTTTGATGTTTGTGTGCTTAATTTGAGAAAAAGGATTAAATCGCGTAAAATAAAAATTTAGTGGTTATTTTTAGAAGGGCCGAATAGTGGTTGTTCTTTTTATATGGAGGTTTTATGTTGCAAATATGCCATTGAATATATGCATGGACGGTTATGGTCATTAATTGTAATATCCTGGATTTTTGGGTTTATGCATTTGTGCTTAAATAAATGTTAAATTATGTATATGTGTGTGATAAATGTGTTTTATGAATTTTTGAGAACCTTAGAATGTAGGAAAATGCCTTAGAAAGTATTCGATTTTAAGCTTAAAAGAGAACGCTAGGCAGAGGAGGCCCTAAGAGAAATTGTAGGGAAAACACAACACAAAAATCAGCTTGTTAAAGTGGCTTGGAGGCGCCACTTAAAGCCTCTGTAAGTGACGCCATATGAAGTGGGCAAGGGGCTAGGTTCGAGTGCAAGGGAAGCAAATAAAGGGTTTTTATTTTCTTTGCGAGGAGTGAAACGATGAGTGGACGGCATTAAGGCACTAAAGGGATGAGTTTAATCCTTTTTAAAAATTCGGCTAAGATAAGGGATAAATGATGGATTATTTTTATTAATTTTTGAATGAAGTGATAAAGAGAAAAACAAGGGATTAGATAAGGGATGAGGAGTTGGCGAATATGGGGTACAAGGGATGGTATTTTCGGTTTAATGATAGCAAGGTAGGTGTGCCGTAAAATTCTTCTCTTCTCATCTTTTCATTTGTGTCGAATTCTCAAAAGATCAGCTTGTGTCCCTTTTCTTTTCTTCCTTTTTGCTACTCACTTCCATAAGCCGAATTTAGTCGAGCCACACTTTCTTCTTCTTCCCATCAAAGGCCGAACATCCTCCTCTCAAAATCCCACCATAGTCGATTCTCCTAAGCCTCATACTCTTTCTTTTCTTTCCTTTGTTGAAGCCAGAAACCCTCTAGTGTTCATCAAAAGCCGAAATCAATTAACATCTAAGCCATAGCCGGATAGCCACAATGGGTTCGGGTAAAGGTGTTGCCGATTTCAATATTAAGGGTAAGGATTCTACCATCATCGTTTTATTTCTTTTTCTTGTGGCCGAAATCAAAGCACTAATCCCATTAGAATTCTTTGGCCGAAACTTTGAAGGGTCTTCCGGGATTTCTCTTGTAGCCGATTTCAAGAAAGAATCGTTCGAGATTTGAAGTGATCATGGTAAGTGATATGTAGTATTCGGCCAAGGGCCATTTTCCATAGGTTTATGCATAAGCCGATTCTGACAGTTAGTAGGCAGGGATTTCGACTACCCAAGGAGCAAGTGTAATATCCAGAATTTAGGGGTTATGAAATTTTTCGCTTGAATGTGTGCATTGTTTTTTTTTTTGTGTGCTCTTTGTATGAGTTTTAGAGACTTCGAGAATTTTAGAATATAGGAGAATGCTTTCGAAAAATATTAGATTTTTAGTTTTAGAAAGGGAGCTAAGCAAGTTTGGCCTTAAGAGAATTAATTTGAGGTTTAATCACAAGACAAGTCAATTAGTAAAGTGGTGTTGGCGCATGGGTGAATGCATGAGGGTAGAGGTTCGAATCCCTTCGCTAGCAATTGGAAGGAATTTTAATTTTTGTTCTCTTTCCTATAGTGTCGGTCAAGCCTTATCTCGTATGGATGGATTCTTCTTTTATTTTTTTGGATAGTAGACCAAAGGAAAAAGGAAAGTTAGTAGTTAAGGTGAGGAATCAAGTTGTTATGGAATGTTTAGGGGACAAAAAGCTTGAAGAGTGGGTGATGTTTTGGAAGCTTTTCCATGGTCATTTGACCATGAACCTAGACGGCATAAGGGCTAAGGGGGGTTGGTTTAATGGTGATAGTGATTAAGGGGATGATAGGGAAGAAATGAGGAGGAAAAAGGGGGATTGTGTTGGCTTGTGAGTTGGCCGAATGTTGTATGGGATTAGGGGGTGTTAGTTGACCAAAATCTTAACAATTTGTGCATCTTTTCCCTTTTCTCCAAATTTTTCTTCCTAGCCGAAATGGTCATTTGCATTAGATGAAAACTTTGTTTTGTTGTGGCTATCATATTTTGACCAAATTGGTACTCTTTTTCTTTGTTTTTCTTTCAAGCTTTTCTCTCTTTTTGGTACCAAAATATTACCACTTTTGAAGGCATTTTTCTTTCATCCTTTCTTACTTGACCATTACCAAAAGTTTAGAAGACATTTCACATTTCTTTTCTTCCTCTCTAGTCTTAAAATCATCCTAGCACCAAGGGCATATCTCATATTCTCTTTTTCTTTTTCTTTCTCTTTCTCTTTTCTCCTTCTTTCTCTTAGCAAAAACCATTCTCTATTTCCACCATCTTTTCTCTTCTCTTTTGTTAAAGCCGAAATCACCATTTCTTTTCTTTTTAATTGTTAAGGTCGAATCCCTTTATAGTTCAAGTAAGGGTGAATCAATCTACGTATTCTACGGTAAGGATTATTTATCAATCATTTTTGTTTTTTTTCTTTTGGATTAGCCGAATCTAGGAATCTAATCCCTTTTTATTATCTTTGGCCGAAATTGAAGGAAAGTTCGGGGTTTCTTTGTAGCCAACATTTAGGGGGAATCATTCGGGATTTGAATAATCCAAGGTAAGGAGATGATGATATTCGGCCAAAGGCCATATCTTTTTAGTGATAATCGATTTCTCACATAGTGTTATGTAGGTGCTATCGACGTTGTAGGCAAGGGTCAGAAATCTTAAGTATTATATCGCTTTCCGTGTTTGCAAGGTGTGTAGCCTACACTAAACTTCTAATAGATTAATAGCATTATTGATAAAAGTTGTTAATAAAGAAATATGAATGATTTTGGCTTCGGGTATCATTCAATGGTACAGTGAATTGAGGTACGTTATCCCTTAGTATTATGTATAATTTTAATATGAGACATATCCGATTTTGTTATGATTTTGGGGTAATGTACATGGCATGATATCTGCATCGTTAATAATGCTATAAGCATGAATATGAAATGTGTATGATTCCATTATGAATTTGGGGTTATATGGCATGATATTGAAATAATGTGTTTAATGCATGGGCATATGGGTGATTTTGATAAAGGAAGTGTTCGGTGGTTTTACCACATTATGAATCCGGTGACTTGGTCACGACATTATGAACCCGGTGACTTCGGTCACGCGACATTATGAATCCGGTGACTCTGTCACAATTATCTGAGTGGCCATGCCACAATTTATAAGGGCGATGTGCATGTTGATCGCAGCAAGCGCCTTCGATGGTGTGTAGCGGATGGAGGGTTGATTTAGTAATCCCCACGGTGTGATTGGTAGGTACGGGTGGTGTGTAGCGGATGGATATCTAAGTTGGGTTCGGGATTGCATTTCATTTTATATGTACATGTGATTTAATCGATTATTATTTAATTTGCTATATTATGGGCTTATTGCTATGATCGATTGGACTTTTAGTGTATTGTTACACATTGAGTCTCATTGACTCACCCTTCCGTGGGATATCTTTTCGGTGATACTCAATGATTTGGACCAAGGTCGACAAGGACTACGAGGTGGCCATTGCTCAACTCGATATTTCGGTTTTCCTTATATTAAACTTATTACGTTTTCTTATATAATTCAGGATTTAATTTGGGATATATTTTTGTAATAAGGCCGCCATTAGCTATGTTACTTTTCGTTTTTAATTTATATTACTCACTTCTGATCAATTTCAACTAAACAATTAAATATTTTCGATAATCGTATGAAAATGTTTTGACATCTAAATACTTATGGTTTTCAAAATAATAATAAATAGTTCAAAATTTGGATTTTCTTTTGATAAATAATTTATTTTTAAATGAATTTATAAATACAAACTTAAATTACAAAAAAAAACAAAATTTTAAAAAGTTCGTACTTCAAATCTATTCTTTTACCACAAGATCACATCTTTTACAAAGCGACAAAACGAATTTTTCTTAAGAAGCATACGGATCCGGTCGAGATTTGTGGGCGGGTTTGGGGTGTTTCAACTTGTATCGAGCCCGTTTTAAATACTCGGCCTTGGGTTTTGAAGCCCACAACGTTTTCAAAATTAATTCCAAATGACTTTTTGAAAATTTTTGGTTAAAATGATTTAGTAGAAGCATGGCACCCGAGTCTCGACCCAAGTCCGCTGTAAGTTCTTTTGTTGATAAATTAATTTGATATGTTGATAAGACTAAGGAAACCAAACTTTAGAGACATGGACCCTAGGTATATGTGTACTTATACTGGAAAAATCACCGATTAAAACTACATTTGCATAAAATTTTCTTTAAACAAGAAAGTGAAAAGACTCTAATGCCTAAATTTTCGTAAAAAGAGATAAGACACTAAGTAGACATGAGTTCTAGGGGGCGTGGTCGTCGTGGACGCCAGTAGAGGCGAGAATGGCTATGTCGGAACCGATTAGGTCCGGCCGGGGTTACGAAAATGAGGCACCGCCACTAGCCGTTGGAGCGAGAATTTCAAGAGCAAAGCGGAGGAGATGATGACATGATCGCGAGCTATCTTTGCGAGTCCTAGAGCGAGTAGCGAGGAGCTAGTATGGGTAATGGAGCTCGAAAGTCGGTGGTGAGAGACTTAAATCTAACGGAGCCGAGGTTTTTAGGGAGTATCTGGGTAGCTCGAATGTAGCGGAGTATTGGTTAGAAGCGATCGAGAGGATCATGGGCGATTTGGACTGCACTCTGAGAGAAATTGAAAGGTCTTTGTTTATTTTCGTGACGAGCGTACAGTGGTGGCTCACCATCAAAGAGAGTATTCCTGTGGATCGTGTGGATTGGGGTATTTTAAGATTAAGTTTGAAGGGAAATATGTCGGAGCTAGCTACATTGATTCTCAAAGAAAGGCGTTCGAGAATGCGGTACAAGGAAATAAGTCGATAGGTGAGTATGAAGTGGAGTTTTTGCATTAAGCCGATATGCCGGAGGATTGTAGCTCTGATTATGAGCGGTGTGTCGGTTGAGGATGGGTTGCGAGATGAGTCTGCGAGTGTTGATTGCACCGCATCGTGAGAGGATTTTGCGGTTTTAGTGGATAGAGCACGGATAGTTGAAGAAGTTAAGCGGACCGAGAGACGAAACGCAGAGATCGAGGTCGAATAAGAATAAGAGGAGCTATGGGTCTTGAGGTCATCTAGGAATTTTCAAAAGAAACCTAGAGTTGATGGGCGCGAGTCGACAAGTTACTTCGGGAGGACAATATCGTACTTGTGCTCAATATGGAAAGATGCACCCGGGAGAATGTTGGAAGAAGACAGGAGGATGTTTCAAGTGTGGATCCAAGGATCATATGATTAAGGATTGTCCGATGGATCTGAGAGAGAAACCGTCCGATGGGTCGAGGTTTTAATCAGTGGCGGGGTGGACAGGCCGGCCGATGAGGGGTCGTGGGTCGAGTGGCGAGGTAATGGTTTTGGTAGAGTCGCGGGACTCGGCGCAGGCAAGCGATGGTAATCTTGAGGCTAGACGGCCCGAGTTTGGTGTATGCGGTTCGTCGGAGGAAGATAGTGATGCACTGATGTTATCATCAGTGCGTTTCTTATTTACAGGTTGCCCTTTATTGCTTTGATAGATATAGGGTCAACTCATTCATACATCGCTAGTGAAGTATCTGGAACTTTGCATGTGAACTCTGAGACTGTACCCAGGGAGATGATCGTATGTAGTCCTTTAGGACAGACTGTAGTAGTAGATAAGCTCTTTAAGGAAGTGCCTTTAGAAGTTCAAGGGACGCAGATTCCGCTAATTTAATGGAGTTGCCATTCGGGAATTTGACTTGATCCTAGGCATGGATTGGCTAGTGAAGTATCGTGCGAATATGGATTGTCTTTGCTAAGCGGATGTCACTAAGATCTATGGACGATAAGGAAGTTGTGGTGTTAGGCGAGAGACGGAACTACTTATCAAATGTAGTATCGCCTTAAGGCGCGAAAAAGATGGTTAGGAAGGGTTGTTTGGCTTTTCTTATGTTGGTCGGTGCCTTAGAGGCTAAGGAGGCAAGCTGTTGAAGGAGTCGGATCGTAAGGGAATTCGTGGATGTCTTTCCTAAGAACTTCCGGGATTGCCTTCGGATCGGGAGGTGGAATTTGGGATTGACTTGTTGCACGGAATGGCGCCATATCTATTGCTCGTATAGAATGGCACCAAAGGAGTTGGTTGAGCTTAAGGCTCAAATTCAAGAGTTGCTTGATCGTGGATTTATCCAACCTAGTGTGTCACCATGGGGAGCACCAGTTTTGTTCGTGAAGAAGAAGGACGGGACTATGCGTATGTGCATAGATTACCGGCGATTGAATAAGTGACCATCAAGAACAAGTATCCTTTGCCAAGGATAGATGACTTATTTGATCAGCTTAGGGGAGCTGCGGTATTCTCAAAGATAGATCTAAGGTCGGGGTATCATCAGCTTAAGGTGAAGGAAGCGGATATCCATAAGACAACTTTCCGAACAAGATATGGGCATTATGAATTTTTGGTAATGTCGTTTGGATTGACTAATGCCCCAGCTGCGTTCATGGATATGATGAACCGGGTTTTCAACCCTACTTGGATCGGTTTGTTGTTGTGTTCATAGACGACATTCTTGTGTATTCCAAGTCCGAGTTCTGACATGATGAGCATCTTGGATAGTGTTGTAAGTGTTGAGGAGAAGAAGCTTTATGCCAAATTCAGCAAGTGCGAATTTTGGCTGAAAGAAGTTGCGTTCTTAGGGCATGTTGTGTCTGCGGAAGGGATAAGGGTGGATCCTCGGAAGATTGAGGCAGTCTTAGATTGGAAACCACCTAAGTCTGTAGCTGAGGTTCGCAGATTTCTTAGGTTCATGTGAGTTACTACGGAAGGTTAAATCGAAGGATTCTCCTCGATAGCGGCACCTTTGACGAAGTTGTTGAGAAAAGAGATACCTTTCGTGTGGACGGATAAGCGGCAAGAGAGCTTTGAGAAGCTTAAAGGGTTTTGACCAAGCTCCGGTTTTGATTCACTGTTTGTGTGTGTATTGTGATCGTCTCACATTGGATTGGGATGTGTTTTGATGCAAGGCGGGAAGGTGGTTGCGTATGCGTCTCGGCAATTGAGGCCTCACGAGGTTAACTACCCGACGCATGACTTGGAGTTAGCAATGGTAGTCTTTGCTCTTAAGGTGTGGAGGCATTATTTGTATGGAGAAAAGTCGAGAATCTATCTGGACCACAAGAGTCTTAAGTATCTGTGACTCGGAAGGAGCCGAATGAGACAACGAAGATGGGTGGAGTTGTTGAAAGACTACGATTGTTCTATAGAGTATCATCCGAGGCAAGGCGAATGTAGTAGCGAGATGCCTTAAGTAGGAAAGTGGTGTCGGATTTAAGGGCGATGTTCGCACATCTTAGTCTTTATGACGACGGAAGTTTGTTAGGCGGAACTACAAGTAAAGCCGATGTGGTTGAGTTAGGTGAAAGAAAGACGGTTGGTAGATGATGATTTAAGTGTTAAACTACGTGCAAAGTGCGAGAATGGGGAGCTGGAAGATTATGGTGTTAACAGCGATGGAGTTTTGTGTTTCAAGGGTAAGGTCCAGATGCGAAGGATGAGGAGCTTAGGTGAAGAATTCTTCGGGAATCGCATGGTAGTCCTTATGCGATGCATCCGGGAGGTAGTAAGTTGTACAAGGACCTTCGGGATCAATTTTGGTGGCACGGTCTTAAGCGGGAAGTTACGAGAATTTGTTGGGAAGTGCTTAACGTGTCGACAAGTTAAGGCTAAACACCAAGTTCCTTCGGATTGCTTGGTAGATAAAGATTCCGCAATGGAAGTGAGAGCGTATCACCATGGATTTTGTTAGTGGGCTTCCCCTTACGCCTACTAAGAAAGACTCGGTATGGGTGATAGTGGATCGATTGACAAAGCCTGCACATTTCATACCTGTGCAAGTTGATTACTCTTTGCAGAAATTGGCGAAGTTGTATGTGGCAGAGATTGTAAGAGTGCATGGAGTGCGGTGTCGATTATTTCAGATAGAGATCCGAGGTTTACGTCTCGGTTTTGGAAAGCATTACATCGGGCTTTGGGCACAGTTAGACTTGATGACGGCATTTCATCCACGATCGGCCAGTCGATCGAAAAGTAATCCAAGTATTAGAGGATATGTTAAGGGGATGTGTGATAGATTTGAGAGGAAGTCGGGAAGAGTTTTTGCCTTTAGCGAGTTTGCATACAACAACGATTACCAAGCCAAGATTCGGATGGCACCGTATGAAGCGCTATATGGGCGGAAGTGTCGCACTCCTACGTGTTGGAGCGAGAATTAGAGAACGTCGGGTTTTGGGTCCGTAGAGATTGTGGTGAATCCGAAGAAAAGGTTAAGGTAATTCGGCACGCGGTTGAAGGAGGCATCCGATAGGCAAAAGTCGTACGTAGATTTGAAGCGAAAGGAAATAGAGTTTGTTGTGGGAGACCAAGTGTTCCTAAAGGTTTCGCCTTCGAAAAAGGTGATGAGATTTGGTCGCAAAGGAAAGTTAAGCCCCAAGTTTATAGGACCTTATCGAATTTTGAAGCGGGTTGGACCAGTGGCATATCAGTTAGAGTTACCTTCGGAGTTGAAGCAAATGCATGATGTATTTCATGTTTCGATGTTACGTCATTACCGGTCGGATCCATCTCATGTAGTGCCAGTTGAGGAGGTAGAACTACGATCAGATTTGTCCTATGAGGAGGAGCCGATTCAAATTCTAGATCGGGATGTGAAGGTGTTACGGAGGAAATCAGTTCCTCTCGTCAAAGTGTTATGGCGTAACCATGGATCGGAAGAAGCTTCGTGGGAGCCGGAGGAAGCTATCACGACAAAGAATACCCTCACTTATTCTTGTCGAGGTAATTTCGAGGTCGAAATTTTTTTAGGAGGGTAGAATTGTAATATCCGAATTTAGGGGTTATGAAATTTTTCGCTTGAATGTGTGCATTGTTTTTTTTGTGTGCTCTTTGTATGAGTTTTAGAGACTTCGAGAATTTTAGAATATAGGAGAATGCTTTCGAAAAATATTAGATTTTTAGTTTTAGAAAGGGAGCTAAGCAAGTTTGGCCTTAAGAGAATTAATTTGAGGTTTAATCACAAGACAAGTCAATTAGTAAAGTGGTGTTGGCGCATGGGTGAATGCATGAGGGTAGAGGTTCGAATCCCTTAGCTAGCAATTGGAAGGAATTTTAATTTTTGTTCTCTTTCCTATAGTGTCGGTCAAGCCTTATCTAGTATGGATGGATTCTTCTTTTATTTTTTTGGATAGTAGACCAAAGGAAAAAGGAAAGTTAGTAGTTAAGGTGAGGAATCAAGTTGTTATGGAATGTTTAGGGGACAAAAGGCTTGAAGAGTGGGTGATGTTTTGGAAGCTTTTCCATGGTCATTTGACCATGAACCTAGACGGCATAAGGGGCTAAGGGGTTGGTTTAATGGTGATAGTGATTAAGGGGATGATAGGGAAGAAATGAGGAGGAAAAAGGGGGATTGTGTTGGCTTGTGATTTGGCCGAATGTTGTATGGGATTAGGGGGTGTTAGTTGACCAAAATCTTAACAATTTGTGCATCTTTTCCCTTTTCTCCAAATTTTCTTCCTAGCCGAAATGGTCATTTGCATTAGGTGAAAACTTTGTTTTGTTGTGGCTATCATATTTTGACCAAATTGGTACTCTTTTTCTTTGTTTTTCTTTCAAGCTTTTCTCTCTTTTGGTACCAAAATATTACCACTTTTGAAGGCATTTTCTTTCATCCTTTCTTACTTGACCATTACCAAAAAGTTTAGAAGACATTTCACATTTCTTTTCTTCCTCTCTAGTGCCGAAATCATCCTAGCACCAAGGGCATATCTCATATTCTCTTTTCTTTTTCTTTCTCTTTCTCTTTTCTCCTTCTTTCTCTTAGCCAAAACCATTCTCTATTTCCACCATCTTTTCTCTTCTCTTTTGTTAAAGCCAAATCACCATTTCTTTTCTTTTTAATTGTTAAGGTCGAATCCCTTTATAGTTCAAGTAAGGGTGAATCAATCTACGTGTTCTGGGTAAGGATTATCTATCAATCATTTTTCTTTCTTTTCTTTTGGATTAGCCGAATCTAGGAATCTAATCCCTTTTTATTATCTTTGGCCGAAATTGAAGGAAAGTTCGGGGTTTCTTTGTAGCCAACGTTTAGGGGAATCATTCGGATTTGAATAATCCAAGGTAAGGAGATGATGATATTCGCCCAAAGGCCATATCTTTTAGTGATAATCGATTTCTCACATAGTGTTATGTAGGTGCTATCGACGTTGTAGGCAAGGGTCGGAAATCTTAAGTATTATATCGCTTTCCGTGTTTGCAAGGTGTGTAGCCTACACTAAACTTCTAATAGATTAATAGCATTATTGATAAAAGTTGTTAATAAAGAAATATGAATGATTATGGCTTGGGTATCATTCAATGGTACGATGAATTGAGGTACGTTATCCCTTAGTATTATGTATAATTTTAATATGAGACATATCCGATTTTGTTATGATTTTGGGGTAATGTACATGGCATGATATCTCAGCATCGTTAATAATGCTATAAGCATGAATATGAAATGTGTATGATTCCGTTATGAATTTGGGGTTATATGGCATGATATTGAAATAATGTGTTTAATGCATGGGCATATAGGTGATTTTGATAAAGGGAAGTGTTCCGTGGTTTTACCACATTATGAATCCGGTGACTTCGGTCACGACATTATGAATCCGGTGACTTGGTCCACGACATTATGAATCCGGTGACTCTGTCACAATTATCTGAGTGGCCATGCCACAATTTATAAGAGCGATGTGCATGTTGACTGCGACAAATCGCCTTCGATGGTGTGTAGCGGATGGAGGGTTGATTTAGTAATCCCCACGGTGTGATTGGTAGGTACGGGTGGTGTGTAGCGGATGGATATCTAAGTTGGGTTCGGGATTGCATTTCATTTTATATGTACATGTGATTTAATCGGTTATTATTTAATTTGCTATATTATGGGCTTATTGCTATGATCGATTGGACTTTTAGTGTATTGTTACACATTGAGTCATTGACTCACCCTTCCGGGATATCTTTTCGGTGATACTCAATGATTTGGACCGGGCAAAGGACTACGAGGTGGCCATTGCTCAACTTCGATATTTTGGTTTTCCTTATATTAAACTTATTACGTTTTCTTATATAATTCGAGGATTTAATTTGGGATATATTTTTGTAATAAGGCCGCCATTAGCTATGTTACTTTTACGTTTTTAATTTATATTCTTTCTACGATCAATTTCAACTAAACAATTAAATATTTTCGATAATCGTATGAAAATGTTTTGACATCTAAATACTTATGGTTTTCAAAATAATAATAAATAGTTCAAAATTTGGATTTTCTTTTGATAAATAATTTATTTTTAAATGAATTTATAAATACAAACTTAAATTACAAAAAAAAACAGATTTTAACAAGTTCGTACTTCAAATCTATTCTTTTACCACAAGATCACATCTTTTTACAAAACGACAAAACGAATTTTTCTTAAGAAGCATACCAGATCCGGTCGGGATTTGTGGGCCGGGTTTGGGGTGTTTCAGCAAGTGACAGTTTCGGGATTTGACTAGTAATCAAATCGGCAAGGTAAGGATTTTTGGTTACAATAATCCTTCGGGAATTAACTTTATAGCCGAATAGGCTTTTGCTAAAATACTAAGGGTTGGCCGAATGTAGGAATTTGAGATCTAAAGCGTTAGATCGGGATTTTCGGATTTCGGTGGAAGCGTTAAATAAACCAGTGTGTACTCCGCACTAAGCCTTAATAGATTTATGGTTATGTTTTATTGAATGTGTTAGTAAGAATAAGTAAGATGTGGCTAAGGGTACCATGCAATGGTGCAGTACTCAGTGCGTTAACTTACTACTCTTGTAGTTATGATATTATGAATATCTGTTGTGGCACATATGTGAACATTGATAAGAATGTGAAATAAGGCCTAAGCCATGATAATTGCATGATTTGTATGACATGGGGCATATGGGTTATATGGAAAGGGGAAGTGATCTCGTGGTTTATACCACAATATCCGAATGTGGTGACTTGGTCACATAATCCGAATGTGGTGACTCATGTCACAATATCTCGAATGTGGTGACTTATGTCACAAAATTATTATCTGGTGGCTACGCCAAAAATTATAAGGGCGATGAGCTAGTCGTCTGCGGCAGCGCACGCCTTCGATGATGTGTAGCGGATGGCGAGTCGACTTAGTAGTCCCCACGGTGTGATGGTTGGTACGGGTGATGTGTAGCGGATGGTTATATAGGTTTGGGTTCGGGATTGCATCATTATATTTAATTGCTATATGTATATGTATGATCTGCTATGCATGAATCGTTGGGACTTAGTGTTGGTTGTCACACACCGAGAGTCTGTTTGACTCACCCCGTTGTGGGATATTTTTTAGGTGACGCTCAGTGATGGACCGGGTCGGCAGGAGCTTAGTGGTGGCCATGCTCAGCACAGGATTTATTTTATTTTGGACTTTTTATTGTTTTTAGTATTTCAAATTTATTTTTGGTTTTGTTTTGATGTAATAAGGCCACTAGTATGAAACTGTTTATGCATGCACTTTTAATTATTTTATTATGACACGATTCTTATCAAATTAAAGTTTAAGTAAATTTTCTTAAAAATAAACCTTAAAATGTTCTGACAACTAGCACAAATGGTTTTCAGTTTAAATAGTAAACTCTAAGAACTCGACAATATTTTTAACTTATTGTTTTAAAAATAAAGTTTTATTAAAACCTAGACTTCAAAAAATAATCTTTATTTTTCAACGTTGAACCCAACACAAATCAAATCTTCTTCAAAACCACCCAAACTTTCCAAAAGAAACAAATAAGTTTTGAACTGTTTTACTCAAGGAACATACCCAATCCGGTCAGGGCTCGTGGGCCGGGTTTGGGGTGTTTCAGCTTGGTATCAGAGCCCAGTTTTAAAACTCTCGGCCTTGGGTTTGAAGCCCACAATATTTTCAAGATTTGGCCCAAATAAATTTTGTGAAAATTTTTGTGACATGAGCAGGTTTTCTGGCATGGCACCTAAGTCTCCGACCCGAAGTCCACTAGGTAAGTACTCCTAACTGTTGTGTGAATTATAGTATGATTTTTAGAAGGGTATATCGGGAACGTAGATTAGAATATTAAGTACTTGAGCCCTAGGATTAGTTTACCCCAACATAAGAATTACATAAGACTTAATGCCTAACTAAACAAACCTGTGACTAAGTCGCCGAGTTAGGGTGTGGCAACCATTGTGCGCATGTCTGGGATTGGATTTAGGAAGAGCCTAGTATTTAAGCAGTCCTAGTGACTCACCTCCTCTTCGCTCGAATCCTACCTGGTGCGTAGCTACGGTTCACCCTAACCAAGACGACTCATTCACAGGCTAAACTCAATAATTAAAACCCGAAAGGGACTAGCCGTATTTTTATAAAAACCCTAGTTTTAAAAATCAACAAATTACCCCCTTGATTCATAGCGAAATTATTTTGAAAATTTTTCCAAAATATTCCCAATTTACAAAATTACTTAAATACCCCTGGTTGTGAAATTTACTAAAAAGCTTTGGTTGAAAAGAATTTAAAGTACCATACTACCCTCGATTTTTACTAAGATACTTTTCAAAATACAAGAAACCCCTATTTTGCAAAATATTAAGATACCCTGAATTGGAAAATTTACGAAATTACCCCTGATTTACAAAATTACCAAAATGACCCCGATTTTCAAAATTTCTGCCATACCTCTGATTTGAGAAAATTTTCAAAAGTACCCTCGAGTTTTGAAAATTTCAAAGTGCCCTAATTTATTAAGATTTTTAAATTGACCACTTTATTACCCAAAATACCCTGTAGGAGAAATGACGAAAATACCCACAGGATAGGAACGGACAAAAATGTTTGAATAGTGGAATGTGTGCGGTAGGTACTACTGAATGATTGTGTTTCTCTGAATTAGGATAGAAAACTTGGAACGAAAACTCTGAATGATCGAAAGAACCTCTATTAATCTTCTTTTCATAAAATTTCTTCGCGAGTAATCAGTGGAACAAAGGCTAATACATAAAAATTTGTAATCAGATTAAAGCGCGATTGTAGAAATGAGTTTTAGGGGACGTGGTTGTAATGTACGAGGACGTGGTAGAGCGCGAATGGCGTATCAAAACCCGTTAGATCGGGTCAAGGATCTGAGAATGAGGTACCACCACCCCCACCACCAAGTGTTGGTGGTGAGCGAAAAGATCGAGACAGGGGATGATGCGATGATCGTAGGTCAGATCTTTGCGAGTTCTTGAAATGGTGGCTAGAGCGGGAGGAAATATGGGAGCTCGTAAATCTGCACTGCGCGGCGACTCCGAGCCAATGGGGCTGAGGTGTTTCGTGGTGTATCTGGTGTGGCACCCAGTATGGCTGAGTATTGGTTGGAGGCGACAGAGTGAATCATGGATGAGCTCGATTTAACTGCTGAGGAGAAACTAAAAGGAATGATGTCGCTTCTTCGCGATGAGTCATATCAATGGTGGCTCACAGTTTGGGATAGTGCTACGGCTGAGGAACTCACTTGGGACTATGTTAAGGCGGCATACCAGAAGAAGTATGTTGGTACTAATTATATTGATGCACAGAGGAAGGCATTTCTGGGGCTGGTTCAAGGGAATAAGTCCGTAGCGGAGTACGAGGCTGAATTCTTGAGGTTGAGCCGGTATGCTCGAGGAATGGTGGCTACGGAGCATGAGCGATGTGTCCGGTTTGAGGACGGACTTAGGGATGATCTAAGGTTGTTGATAGCTCCGCAGCAGGAATGGGAATTTGCCGTGTTAGTAGAGAAGGCTAAAGTAGCCGAAGGAGTTAAGGACTCTAGAAGCGCGAATCTTGACCGGAAAAAGGCAAAAGAGAGGGTTTGGATCATCGAGTCATCGGAAATGCGCAGAAGAGGCCTAGGGTTGATGGGCGAGAGTCGACAAGTTGGTACCGGAGGCGCACTGTACTTGTCTTTGAGTGTGGGAAGAGGCACCTAGGAGAGTGTTGGAAAAAGACAGGAGGATGTTTCAAGTGTGGATCTAAGGATCATATGATTAAGGACTGTCCAATAATGATAGACGGGAGTCGACCAATAGGTCAGGGCTATAATTAGGCTGGAAGAGGTGGGCGTAGCCTCGGGGGGTTGTGGTCCGAATAACAGAGGTAATGGTGCTTGGAAGAGGATGTGGGACCACAGGCGGAGGTGTTGGTATCTGAGGCTAGACAGCCAGGTCTAGTGTATGCGATTTGCTGGAGGGAGGAGGGAGACGCACCGGACGTCATAACCGGTACGTTCCTTATAGCTGACAAGTCTTATTTTGCTCTGATTGATGTGGGCTCGACCCATTCCTATGTTGCATGTAGTGTAGTTGAAACACTAGGCATAGACTCGAACTATCGATAGGGAGATGATCGTAGTAAGCCCATTAGGCCAAATCAGTAGTGGTGAATAAGATCTTTCTGAGTGTACCCTTAGAAATTCAGGGAGTGATATTTTCTGTGACTTAATGGAACTTCCCTTCGAGAATTTGACCTCATACTTGGCATGGACTGGCTAGTAGAACACCGGGCTATATTGGATTGTGCAAATAAGCGAATGGAGTTAAGGACGCTGGAGGATGAGGCGATAATTATGATAGGAGAAAGAAGGAACTACTTATCTAACGTAGTCTCTCGCCTTAAAGGTGATAAGATCATTCGGAAAGGGTGCAAGGCATTTCGACTTTTGTTAGGGCGTTGGATGCCAAAGAAGGGGAGTTAGTGGAGTTAGAACAAGAAAGGAGTTTGTGGATATTTTTCCGGAGGAGTTACTCGAATACCCCTCGACGGGAGGTGGAGTTTGAATTGACTTATCGCTCGAACGGCGCGGTATCTATCGCTCCGTATAGAATGGCAATCGGAGTTGGTTGAGCTCAAGGCTCAAATCCAAGAGTTGCTTGATCGTGGGTTTATCCGACCCCGGTGTGTCTCCATGGGGAGCACCGGGTCTTGTTTGTGAAGAAGAAGGATGGAACTATGCGTATGTGCATAGATTATCGTCAGTTGAATAAGCTGACCATCAAGAACAAGTACCCGTTACCGAGGATAGACGACTTGTTCGATCAACTTAAGGGGGCAGCGGTATTCTCGAAGATAGATCTAAGGTCTGGATATCATCAGCTTAAGGTAGAGGAAGCAGATATCCATAAGACAAATTCTTCCAACAAGATACGGGCACTATGAGTTCGTAGTAATGCCGTTCGGATTGACGAAACGCCCCGCCCGCGTTCATAGATATGATGAATCGGGTTTTCAACCTTACTTGGATAGGTTCGTCGTTGTGTTCATAGACGATATCCTAGTATACTCCAAGTCTGAGGAGGAACATGATGAGCATCTCCGGATTGTGTTGCAAGTATTAAGGGAGAAGAAGCTCTATGCCAAATTCGGTAAGTGTGAATTTTGGTGAAAGAGGTCACATTCTTAGGGCATGTGGTGTCTGCTTTGAAGGAATAAGGGTGGATCCTCGAAAGATTGAGGCGGATTAGATTGGAAACCACCTAAGTCCGTGGCTAAGGTTCGCATTTCTTGGGATTAGCCGCTACTACAGGAAGGTTTGTAGAAGGGTTTTCATCAATAGCCGCACCTTTGACAAAGTCATTGAGAAAGGAGGTACCTTTCGTTTGGGACAGATAAGCAATAGGAGAGCTTTGAGAAGCTTAAGAGGGTTTTGACCAAGCCCCTGTTTTGATTCAAATTTAGGCGGGAAGGACTTTGTGGTGTCTTGTGATGCTTCTCACACAGATTGGGATGCGTATTGATGCAAGATGGGAAGGTAGTCGCTTATGCGTCTCGGAAATTAAGGCCACATGAGGTTAACTACCCGACGAATGATTTGGAATTGGCGGCGGAGGTCTTTGCTCTTAAGGTGTGGAGGCATTATCTTTATGGAAAAAGTCGGTGATCTACACGGTCCACAAGAGCCTTAAGTATCTGCTTGACTGGAAGGAGTTGAACTTGAGACAATGAAGGTGGGTGGAATTATCAAGGATTATGATTGTTCCATAGAGTATCACCCGGGAAGGCGAATGTGGTAGCGGATGCTCTAAGTCGGAAAGTAGTATCGGATCTCGAGGGCGATGTTTGCACATCCGAGCTTGTATGACGATGGAAGTCTGGCGCGAGTTGCAAGTTAAGCCGACATGGCTGAATGAGGTGAAGGAAAGTCGGTTAGTGGATGAGGATTTCATAAGTTGCAGCAAAGTGCAGTGGGAGTTGGAAGATTACGGTATTAATGACGAGGGAGTATTATGTTTCAAAGGCAAGGTTTGTATGCCGAAGAATGAGGACTTAAGGCAGAGAATTCTTCAGGAATCGCATGGTATCCCCTATGCTATGCATCCTGGAGGTACTAAGTTGTACAGGGATCTAAGGGAACAATTTTGGTGGCCTGGTCTTAAGAGGGAAGTTACCGAATTTGTAGGGAAATGCTTGACGTGTCAGCAAGTTAAGGCTGAACACCAAGTTCCGTCAGGATTTCTTCAGCCGATAAAGATTCCGCAGTGGAAGTGGGAGAAAATCACCATGGACTTCGTTAGTGGGCTTCCCCTTACGCCTACTAAGAAGGACTCGGTATGGGTGATAGTGGATCGATTGACAAAGTCCGCGCAATTCATTCCAGTGCGGGTTGATTATTCTTTGTAGAAGTTGGCGAAGTTGTATGTGGCGGAGATTGTAAGGTTGCATGGAGTACCGGTGTCAATTATTTCAGATAGGGATCCAAGGTTTACGTCTCGGTTTTGGAAAGCTCTGCATCAAGCTTTAGGCACCAGATTGGATTTCACTAGGGCTTTTCATCCGCAGTCGGACGGTCAGTCGGAACGAGTGATCCAAGTGTTGGAAGATATGTTGAGGGGCTGTGTAATAGACTTTAGAGGAAGTTGGGAAGAATACTTGCCTTTAGCGGAATTTGCTTACAATAACAGCTATCAAGCTAGTATTCAAATGGCACCGTATGAAGCGTCAGTATGGATTTGAAGTGTCGCACACCGACGTGTTGGACGGAATTAGGGAACGACGAGTTTTGGGTCCGGAGATTGTGGCGTAATCAAGAGAAAGTTGAGGTAATTCGCACGATTAAAGAAAGCATCCGACAGGCGTAAGTCGTGACGCAGATCTTAAGCGGAAGGAAATAGAATTTGATGTAGGGGATCAAGTGTTTCTTAAGGTGTCGCCGTGGAAGAAGGTGATGAGATTTGGTCAAAGGGAAGCTAAGTCCTGTGTTTATAGGACCTTATCGGGTATTAAAGCGAGTTGGACCAGCTGGCATACCGCTTAGAGTTGCCTCGGAGTTGAAGCGGATGCACGACGTATTCCATGTTTCTATGCTACGTCGTTATCGATCGGATCCATCTCATGTAGTACCAGTTGAGGAAGTGGAGCTAAGACCAGGTTTATCCTACGGGGAAGAGCCGGCTCAGATTTTGGAACGAGATGTGAAAGTGCTACGGAGGAAATCAGTTCCTCTAGTTAAAGTATTATGGTGCAATCATGGATCGGAGGAAGCTTCATGGGAGCCAGAAGAAGCAATGCGATAGCAATACCCTCACTTATTTTAGCCAGGAAATTTCGAGGTCGAAATTATTTTAAGGGGGTAGAACTGTAATATCCTGGATTTTTGGGTTTATGCATTTGTGCTTAAATAAATGTGAAATTATGTCTATGTGTGTGATAAATGTGTTTTATGAATTTTTGAGAACCTTAGAATGTAGGAAAATGCCTTAGAAATTATTCGATTTTAAGCTTAAAAGAGAAAGCTAGGCAGAGGAGGCCCTAAGAGAAATTGTAGGGAAAACACAACACAAAAATCAGCTTGTTAAAGTGGCTTGGAGGTGCCACTTAAAGCCTCTGTAAGTGACGCCATATGCAATGGGCAAGGGGCTAGGTTCGAGTGCAAGGGAAGCAAATAAAAGGGTTTTATTTTCTTTGCAGGAGGAACAGATGAGTGGACTGCATTAAGGCACTAAAGGGATGAGTTTAATCCTTTTTAAAAATTCGGCTAAGATAAGGGATAAATGATGGATTATTTTTACTAATTTTTGAATGAAGTGATAAAGAGAAAAACAAGGGATTAGATAAGGGATGAGGAGTTGGCCGAATATGGGGTACAAGGGATGGTATTTTCGGTTTAATGATAGCAAGGTAGGTGTGCCGAAAATTCTTCTCTTCTCATCTTTTCACTTGTGCCGAAATTCTCAAAAAGATCAGCTTGTGTCCCTTTTCTTTTCTTCCTTTTTGCTACTCACTTCCATAAGCCGAATTTCGTCGAGCCACACTTTCTTCTTCTTCCCATCAAAGGCCGAACATTCTCCTCTCAAAATCCCACCATAGCCGATTCTCCCTAAGCCTCATACTCTTTCTTTTCTTTCCTTTGTTGAAGCCGAAACCCTCTAGTGTTCATCAAAAGCCGAAATCAATTAACATCTAAGCCATAGCCGGATAGCCCTGTGGGTTCAGGTAAAGGTGTTACCGATTTCAATATTAAGGGTAAGGATTCTACCATCATCGTTTTATTTCTTTTTCTTGTGGCCGAAATCAAAGCACTAATCCCATTAGAATTCTTTGGCCGAAACTTTGAAGGGTCTTCGGGGATTTCTCTTGTAGCCGATTTCAAGAAAGAATCTTTCGAGATTTGAAGTGATCAAGGTAAGTGATATGTAGTATTCGGCCAAGAGCCATTTTCCATAGGTTTATGCATATGCCGATTCTGACAGTTAGTAGGCAGGGATTTCGACTACCCAAGGAGCAAGTGATAGTTTCGGGATTTGACTAGTAATCAAATCGGCAAGGTAAGGATTTTTGGTTACAATAATCCTTCGGGAATTGACTTTATAGCCGAATAGGCTTTTGCTAAAATACTAAGGGTTGGTCGAATGTAGGAATTTGAGATCTAAAGCGTTAGATCGATTTTCGGATTTCAATTGGAAGCGTTAAGTAAACCAGTGTGTACCCGCACTAAGCCTTAATAGATTTATGGTTATGTTTTATTGAATGTGTTAGTAAGAATAAGTAAGATGTGGCTAAGGGTACCATGCAATGGTACAAAGTACTCAGTGCGTTAACTTACTACTATCAGAGTTATGATATTATGAATATCTGTTGTGGCACATATGTGAACATTGATAAGAATGTGAAATAAGGCCTAAGCCATGACAATTGCATGATTTGTATGACATGGGGCATATGGGTTATATGGAAAGGGAAGTGATCCGTGGTTTATACCACAATATCTCGAATGTGGTGACTTCGGTCACATAATCCGATTGTGGTGACTCATGTCACAATATTCGAATGTGGTGACTTATGTCACAAAATTATTATCCGGTGGCTACGCCACAAAATTATAAGGGCGATGAGCTAGTCATCCGCAGCCGATCGCTTCGATGATGTGTAGCGGATGGCGGTGTCGACTTAGTAGTCCCCATGGTGTGATGGTTGGTACGGGTGATGTGTAGCGAGATGGTTATATAGGTTTGGGTTCGGATTGCATCATTATATTTAATTGCTATATGTATCCGTATGATCTCGCTATGCAGAATCATTGGGACTTAGTGTTGGTTGTCACACACCGAGTCTGCTTGACTCACCCCGTTGTGGGATATTTTTCAGTGACGCCGGTGATGGACCGGGTCGGCGGGAGCTTAGTGGTGGCCATGCTCAGCCACAGAGATTTATTTTATTTTGGACTTTTTATTGTTTTTAGTATTTCGAATTTATTTTGGGTTTTGTTTTGATGTAATAAGGCCACTAGTATGAAACTGTTTATGCATGCACTTTTAATTATTTTATTATGACACGATTCTTATCAAATTAAAGTTTAAGTAACTTTTCTTAAAAATAAACCTTAAAATGTTCTCGACACCTAGCACAAATGGTTTTCAGTTTAAATAGTAAACTCTAAGAACTCTAAGAATATTTTTAACTTATTGTTTTGAAAATAAAGTTTTATTAAAACCTAGACTTCAAAAAAATAATGTTGTTTTCAACGTTGAACCCAACACAAATCAAATCTTCTTCAAAACCACCCAAACTTTCCAAAAGAAACAAATAAGTTTTGAACTGTTTTACTCAAGGAACATACCCGATCCGGTCAGGGCTCGTGGGCCGGGTTTGGGGTGTTTCATTAATCAAAAGTTTATGCATTATTTTTATGATGGATAAGATGGTAATTATTGAAATATTAATATGTTAAATAAAATAAAAGCATGAAAATAGGCCATTATTCATCTTGTTGGCCGAATATCAAAAGAAAAGAAAAGAAAAAGAACAAGCTTCATTCGGCTAGGATTGAGCTTGATTCAAGGTATGTTTTACTTCGGTTTTTGATAATTTTTATGTTTTTGTAATCATTGCTTTGTGTTTTTCAAAACCCATGCTTCAATTTTGTGAATTGATGAAGATTTTGAAAAGTGCCATGGAGGAATTCATGAGTTTTGTGATGTTTGATGATGAAATATGAAATATATGTGTTAGATTAACATGTTTTGTCTTTTGATTTTTGGTGATTTTGAGTAATTTGGACTTAATTGAGAAAATAATATTTTGAGGGACTAAATTGTGAAATAAATGAAATATATGGACTTGTATGAGCATGGGTAATATTCGGCATAAGCATGTTGTATGCAAATTTGGTGTATTTTGTGATTTTATGAAATAGGGACTAAAATGTCAAAATGAGAAAATATGAGGGCTAAATTGTACATTGCCCTAAATATGTGTTTTTGGATTAAATTGAATGATTTGGTGAATAAATGGATTAAATTTGAATGTGTATAGATCAAGAACTGAAGAAAACGGATTTAGATCGAGGAAAGTCGAAAATAGTTGAATAGCTGTCCCTTTCCGTTTACACGAATCCGAGGTAAGTCTATATACAAATAAATGTATTTGTATTGATTTATGTATGTTCATATGAAATTTTATTGTGATGAATGTGTATGATATGATAACTATATGAAACTCGAGGAAGTATCGGCAATGTATCAATGTCCGGGAAGTCCCGTACGAACCTAGGAATAAATAGGATTACGTATGTCATGACATAGGTTTCCGATGTGTGATATCGTGTAAGACCACGTCTGGGACGTTGGCATCGATTTGAGATTTACATGTAAGACCATGTTTGGGACATTGGCATTGTATTTGATTCGTGTAAGACCCTGTCTGGGACAGTGGCATCAATATTTGGTTACATGTAAGACCACATCTGGGACATTGGCATTGTACGACTATTCCGAGTATTCCGAGTATTCCGAGTATTCTGAGTTTCCTATTTAGTTCCGAATGGTTCAACGGGAAACTACAAGAAACGAAAGACTATGTGGAATGTAAAGTCGAATCAGGTATGTTTGGAATGTACACATTGCATGTGTAACAAAGGTAAGTGTATATATGAACTTACCAATTTGAATTATGTGCATAGATTGGATGAAATAAAATGTGTTATATGCATGATTTGTGTTATGAGCAAAAGTGATACTTGAGCTATGAATTGTGGGTAAGAAATGGCTAAACAAATGAGCCAAAGAAATTGTTTTGAATTTGCAATTGAGAAACATTAATAATCTTGCATTAATATGATTATGTGCATTATATGTTAAGTTTATTTGTATATGGCTTACTAAGCTTTTGAAAGCTTACTTTGTGTGTGTTTACTATGTTTTATAGATCGTTAAAGCTATGGAAGGGTCGGGGATCGTCGAGGATCATCATCTCACAACTCAATCATGTTTTGGTACGTTTTGAAAGTGTATATACTAAAGTATGGCATGTATAGGCTAGTCACTTTGGATTATGTTTGAGATACGTACATAGCCATGTGATATGGCTAGATAAATGGTTGTGATATGAATCAGTAGTCATATTATATGATCCTTTGTTTGGTATGGTTTAATGACTAATGTAATGGTCAAAGTAAGGGTAAGCTTATTGATGCAAAGTTGGTATATCATTGATGAGAAGATGTCTTATTATTGTGGTAAGTTGTGGATGAATCATGCTTGGTTATGCTTGTGATTTAGTTGGGCTAGTTAGCATATAAGATGTTGTGATGAAATGTTCTTGAATGAGCAAAATAGATGGTCAATTGGGTATGTTTTGGTTGCCATAAGTGTTGGGAATGATGCTTGTATGTGCTTGTAGGGATGACCCAAGGTGTGGGTGGCATTTTGGCCTTGCAAATGGCCTATATTTGCCTACACGGTTGAGCACATGGGCATGTGGCTCGACCGTGTCTCGCGTAGTTGCATTTCAAAACAAGTCAAACTCGACCAGGGACTGGACACACGGGCGTGTGACTGGCCATGTGTTGCAAGTCAGGCTCGACCACGGGTGAGGCACACGGGCGTGTCTCAGGCCGTGTGGTCAAGTCAGTATGTATGCCCTGTTTTGACACGGCTCGGGCACATGGGCATGTCTGAGGCTGTGGGAGGCACACGGCCTGCCCACACAGGCGTGTGACCTCTAACTTTGAAAATGTTTGATTTTCAGAAAAAATTTGTATGATCCCGGTTTAGTCCCAACCCATTTCTAAGGCATGTTTAAGGTCTCGTAGACCTATTTAAGGGACACTTTGATTTGATTAGTTGAACATTATTATGAAATATCCGAAAAATGATCTGTTTCATCCGGTAACGCCTTTAACCCTAGACCGGCGATGGTTACGGGTTAGGGGTGTTACAAACAGTTTAGCCCGTGTCTCGCACACGGCCTGCCTGGCCATCACACGGCCGTGTCCTTCGTGCACGGCCTGGCCTCGTCGATCATACGCCCATGTTAGGGCACACGGCCTACCACACGGGCGACCACATGCCCGTGTGGCATCGACAGTGGGGTTTTTGGCTTTCGCTAAAACCCCATTTTTTGCATTTTTGGTACACACCTGATATCGATTTGCTGCAAAAACACTCCCGAGCACTCCAGAACCTATATTCGACCAACCAAAGCCCAATTTCAAACACTTAAACAGATACTAATCCAAATTGTCAAGAACAGGTATTCCCAAATATTCCAACAACTCTTACCTTGAATGCACAATAACGAAATCGCACCTCCTCGATACCGATTGAAACCCCACAACTACCTAAGAGTCTCCTAAACACGAAACCACTCCATTAATCATCGATTCAAGAATTTCAAAACTAAAACACGCTTACCCCAACTTACTGAAGTAGATGAACTCGAAGGTGGCTCCCACAATGATGATTTGATAAAATACAGAAAAAAAGAGTAGGGAAAAGAGAAGAGAATTTTCAGCTATAGAGCAAAAGATGGATGAAAAAGAAAAGAAAACTGACAGAGGAGGGGGAATAGGCATCGGTTATAGAAAGGATTTTTGGGGAAAACTGATTCTATAACACCCCCAACCCGTATCCGTCGCCGGAACAGGGTTTTAAGGCATTACCAAGGAGTACAGAACACTTATAGATAATTTGAAATCATTATCGTTCAAATACCGAGACTAATTATAGACGTTCCTTTAATGGACCTTCGAGGTCCAAATCATACATTAATATCGGGTTGAGACTAAACTGGATCCTCAGGAAATTTTTTCGTGACTTTTAATTTTTTTCTCGCATATAAGGGTCACACGCCCATGTGACTGGGGACACACAGCCAGACCATACACCCATAGGGTAGACCGCTTGTCACACACGGCCTAGACACACACCCGTGTCTACCCGTGTGGACAAAAATTAGGCTATTTTCCAAGCCATATTTCTCACTCACTTGATCATTTATCTTTACCAACATTGTAATACAGTCAAGAACCAATTTAAGATATTCAACCAAGCCTTATACTTATTACCATTTGTTATTCGTACACTTCATATAAATAACAAGAAACGTATATAGGCTCAATTCTTATTAAATTCCTCTTATACCTATACTTTTTCACATTATGTATTCATATCACATATAATAATCATACCTCTATATTTCATATACATTTTCATAACAATTTGTCTTGGTTTCTAACTACTTCATATTTGAGTTCTACTCATCAAATCATTTAAACATCATCTTTACACAAATAGTACACATAAGGTGTACAGTTCTATAATTATGAATAAACACATTTATCAAACATATTCCATGTTTTTATATATATAACAGTCTCATATTTCCATGTATCAAGTACCATCATTTCCTCGTATTTCAGAAAAATACGTGTAACAATTCATAAACATGCAACTCACTAACTCTTCCTGCCAATCACAATTTAAATTGACAAATCACTTATTGAGTAAAATTTCAATGTTCACTAAAGTTTATCATATAAATTCGGATGTACGTATCCACCAATAGATTCCATGTACAGATATCATCGTCTCAAATTTCCATATACATTTACTTTCCACATTATGAACTAAAATAACATATACAAGATATACCGATGTATTTCAAGTATGTTTTCATAATATTTCATTTCGAATTCAGATTATTTCATATTAGAACTTTTCTCATTAACTCATTTGGAATACCAATCCATACGGATAATACACTCAAGGTGTACAAATATATAATCACAAATGAACTCATTCATCAACCAAGATTTATGTTCATGTCTCATCAACTCGTATTTCCTTATAACACATAATTCCATGTAACACTTACCAAACTTTGTCAAATTAGTGAACGTCTTACAGAATTGGTCTGCACCGGTATGCACTGAATTTCACTGATAATCACTGATGTCATAGCATAGCTATGGTCTTTTCACTAGAATGCCATAGCTCAGCTTTGGTCTTACATCTTCACTATTGAAACCATGGACTTATCCGTCAATTCATCACTTTTCACTAGAATGCCATAGCCCAGCTATGGACTTATACGGATATCACTTATCACTTGTAGCCGAAGCTACCACTTATAATTTGTAGCTAGAGCTACCACTTTTCACTGATCAGGTAGCCGGAGCTACCACTTTGCACTTGATCAGGTAGCCGAAGCTATCTGGTGCACATAGTAGCCTGCACTTAGTACTACACATGTGACCAAAACCATCACTTACACATAGTGGCCTGCACTTAGTACCACACATGTGATCGAAGCTATCAGGTACGCATAGTAGCTTGCACTTAGTACTACACATGCGACCTATCCGTCTGGTACACGTAGTAGCCTGCACTTAGTACTACACACGTGACCTATCCGTCTGGTACACGTAGTAGCTTGCACTTAGTACTACACACGTGACCTAAAACCATCTCGTAGCTCTCTTGTACACATAGTGGCCTACACTTAGTACCACACATGTGACCTAGCTACCTCATTCGTATCTTTTATATTCCGAAGGTTCAACCGGGAATTCTCACTTTTTAACATTTTACCAATTCATCCATAATCAATCACAATTCATAATTTACATCAAATAACTACTCCATATTCAACCATATCTCATATAATATAACAAAATATTAAAACATAAATAAAAATGATGTATTATTTACATACAAACTTAGAAATTCAACTTTTATATCATAACGATAATCACAATTTCATAGTAAATATTCGAAATAAAACATTATATCATTTCTAATTTAACATTTATCGATTATAATCAGGCATGTGATCAATTTATATACAATTCATTCATATATTTTTCCTCCTCCTCCTCTCCATCCACATCCTTAGTATAAATAATACACTTGTAAGTAACATTATCTATAATTTTCACTATTTACTTATATGGATATTCAAGCTGTCCATCCATGTAACAGTCACTAAATTATTTTTATCTTGAGTTACAGAACTCCAAATTAAGATCCGCTAATTTTCTCTGAAACTATACTTACATATCTTTTTACCATAAAATTTTCAGAATTTTTTGATAATCCAATAAGTACAGTTTATTCTTTAAAGTCAGCCCTGTTCTGCTGTCTGACAGTTCCCACCCTTCTTCACTAAAAATTAATTATCTCCTTGTACGGGATTCAGATAATTTTCTTGTTTGTTTCTATTGAAATTAGACTCATTCAGAATTTTAAACATATAAATTTAAGCCCAAAATTATTTTGTTCCAATTTTTGATGATTTTCCAAAGTCAGAATAGGGAAACCCAAATCATTTTGACATTGTCTCACAAAATTTATTATATCTCATGATTCACAATTCCATTGCTTACACCGTTTCTTCATTAAGAAACTAGACTCGATAAGATTTAATTTCATATTTTATATATCCTATAATTCGATTTCTAAATTTTTTGGTGATTTTTCAAAGTTAGACTACTGCTACTGTCCAAAACTATTTTAGTACAAAATGTTAATTTTCATTTTGCCCCAAATTTCACAGTTCATACAATTCAGTCCTTGCTCAATTAACCCCTCAATTGAGCTAATTTTTTTTTCTCAATTAATACTTTATTCTATCATTTTAAACTACTTCATAACCCTTGGAAATCAAAACTTTAGCATTAGACCTTAATTCCAAACTCTTTCACTATAGGGTCCTAAAGTCAATTTCCATCATTTTTACCTGATAAAATCATCATATATCAAAATTAAAGCTTCAATTCTATGTTTATTCATCATATGCTTCCAGCACTCATCCATAGCAACTTTAAAAATTAGCCATGGAATCAAAAACTAATGACATAGTAAGTTGGACCCAATTGTAAAAGTCCAAAAACTTGGAAATTTCAAGGAGAAAGCAAGAATTAAACTTACATGAAGCTATAGTATGAAAACCAGCTTGAACCCTCTTCCATGGCTATTTTTCAGCTGATGAATATGAAGAAAAATGATGAGAATTCTAGATATTCCAATTTGGTCCCATTTATATTTAACTAATTTTGGCAATTTTCCAAATTTGCCCTTATTTCACCCATTTCCTGATTTTTCTCAGCTATTGTCGCCCAAAATATCTCCTTTGGGCTTATTTTCACTTTAGGTCCTTCCTCATTTGACAATTGAGCTATTTAATCCTTCTAGCAACTTTTACACCTTTTTCAATTTAGTCCTTTTTATTTAATTAACCACCCGAACGTCAAAATTTTCTAACGAAATTTTAATACTATCTTATTGACACTCCGTAAATATTCATAAAAATATTTATGGCTCGGTTTACAAACCGAGATCTTGATACCTCTTTTTCTCACTTTCTTGACCAAATTAATCTTTATATAACACAATTTACTATTTCAAAAATCTTTTAAAAGCTACATTTGGCTCGTAAATATTAAATAATATAATCTACGAATTTATTTGTTGGATTTTGTGGTCTCGAACCACTATTTCCGACGTGGTTGAAATTTGGGCTATTACAGATTCACTCAATCCATTACCCATATTATCTCAACCACCCACTACTCAGTTATCAAATACAACTCAAACTCTCCGTCACCAAGCGGAGCAAAAATAATCTCCCTTGCCCATGCAGAGATACGAACTCAAGACCTCCAACCAATTAACACTCCACTTAACCACCAGACCGGCAGGCCCATTCTGTTAATTACTTACACACTTTTACTTATAAGCCTACTAACCAGAGATAGGGCTTAATTCATAAAAAAAATATCAAAATTTATTCAAGTCAAGGCTTGAACTTGGGACCTCTCACACACACCTAGAACACTTAACCACTAAAGCAGACAGATATTTATGTCACACATACACTGTAACACCCCTAACCCGTATCCGTCGCCGGATTAGTGTTACGAGGCATTACTCGACCAAACACAACTTTTATACTATCATTTAATCACTTAAATCATAATAAATATAATCATGTATTCACACAGCATTTACAGATTTTTATCTCAAAATTTCCACTGAATTAAAACCGAACACATATACATAAATATTTAACATTTTATTTCCTAATAATAATATACATGTACTTACTAAACCAAAATCATATGTGGCATTATTATTTAGAACCATAACCACACATGCTATATATAACCATATTAATTTGAATCATTTTCAAACATTCATATTAAATCATACATACAAAATTCGTATACTAGTATCATGTTCATGTATTACTTCCATAACCTCATATAATCTATACCTAAAAACCGCATATTCTACCAACTAATTATTACACTTATTTCACATGCCCAAACACCATAGTTAGAACACAAACACTTAACCGATAATTTAACTAACTATTCGATTATACAAGAAACCTTTATTACATCATATTTATAAGCCTAGCATACACTATATCACATATGTTAACAAACAAAATATACTAATGCACATGGTAAACCGAAACTAAAGATCAAATAACATATCCGAATCATGAGTAGATTGTATCCATCTCCTATTTTTAAATCACACACAAACCATACCTTCATATGTACTTCCAATCAAATTATCTACAAAGCCGAATAACCTTAACATTTTCACTACTCAAAATCAACCTAAACCAACTATTTCACATAGTAATATGCCATTCATAATCTCATTAAACATACCTACCCAAATCAAGCTATATTCAAAACTAAAATTTCACAAACATATATATACCAACTCAAACATATTCACTCAATTCAAGGATAGAAGTGAAGCCATTTTCGCATGGCATTATATACATTAATTTCAAGATATAAGCTCAAAAGATTAGTTTAGCCTATACATGCCATCGACTTTAAGTTTATTCACAAAAAGATACCAAAATAGTTGATAGTGTGCTTGACTTTGACGATGAATCCCCGAGCTCGAGATTTGACTTTAAGATCTATAAAATATTAAAATAACACATAGAGTAAGCTTACGTAGCTTAGTAAGTTTTTTAGCAATGGTAAAAACATGTAACTAATCAATATACATTTTAATTAATCCAATACGGTCACTAACGAGTTCATAAGCCCAATATACATAACTAGATACCATTCAACAAACCCATATCTAATATGTCTCAAAAACTGAATAGCCAAGTACTATATAACTTTTTCGAACAAAAACAACTTACCTCACTAATACCTGGATATTAAGCTACCATGCAATACTTACTCATGTATTATTTCTCGTTTATCTCCCTTCATCAGTCCATGTCTCTGAACTCTCTGTAATCCCGCACACATAGTGCAAGTTTCGTAACGTATCGCACACTTAGTGTCGTTACTTTAGAAAGAGCATACATAGTGCCATTTAACAGTAATGTATCGCACACTTAGTGCCATTACTTATTATTCCGCACACATAGTGCCATTTAACAGTAATGTATCGCACACTTAGTGCCATTACTTATTATTCTGCACACATAGTGCCATTTAACCGATTTCGCACACACAGTGCTCGGTAATTTTAGTTCGCACACATAGTGCCCTTTTACAGACCTTTCCTTTGCTCTTCCAAAATATTTATAATTCCATTCCCATTCATACATACTCAATTTACCTTTTTCAAATATTCACACATTCGGCATACTCAGTTTACATATATCTATCTATAGTGTACATATATTTATCAACAACTCAATTTGTCTTCTTCACTTACCTTTACGTTCGGCAATCTCAAATATATACCTACACACACATCCGAATATTCATTTACCATCACTACTCACATTCCATTTCCATACATATATGTACATATCTATCTATTAACCCTAGTACATATATTTAGCCAATTCATTCATTCAATAGTTATACATATATACTCATATTTACAAACCCACATTCGACTATTATATATATACACATTTCATTTCATTTCATGATACATTCGGCAATAGGGGAATTAATATGCTTATAATTTATAATCATATACACATTAGTATATAATCAATTTTATTTCATCCAACTGCTTAAAAACTTACCTCGAAAATTGTCAGATTAAGGTTTCCCAGCTATTCGTTCAACTTTGCCTTTCCCCGATCCAATCCTGTTTCCTTTTGTTCTTGATCTAAATAATTCCAAATTGAACTCATTCAAATACATTTTCATTCAATTTGATCCAAAATCATATAATTATGCAATTTACCATTTTACCCCTAACATTTGCAACTTTTACAAATTAGTCCCTAATACACAACTTACAAATTACTCAAAATTTGAACATCTTCCATAAGGGCCAAATTTTCCTCCTCCCATTACAAGCCTATTCAACTCATTTCTTTGACATTTTAACATCTAAAATTTTTCTTTTTTACAAATAAATCCTTGATTAACAACATTTATCAAAAACTCAAGAACAAAATATGTTCATCTAGTTCCAATCTTTCATTTAATACCAATAACCATCACAAAACTCAACCTATCATCAATGGCATATCTCACAAACATCACCATTGCACAAAATTAATACATGGGCTTGATAGTAAAGTAAAAAACAATCTCAAAAATATGAAAATCATCAAAAATCTAAAGCAAACACATACCTGATTTTACTTGTGAAGGGCCGAATATGAAAGAGCTCAAGTTCTTTCTTTTTTCCTTAGAGTTTCGGTGATGAGAGGATAAAAAAAGATGAACATGCAATGGCTTCCTATTTTTTTTTTATGTTTTATTATAATATGTTTATAATATATTATATGATATTATTATCACCACTTAATATATAAAACTAATAAATAATCACATAGTGGAAGCATGGTGCCGTCCACTTATATGACAAATTGCTAAATTGCAATTTAAATCCACACAATAAAGAAGACAAGTCAATTTAGCCACCCAATTTAAATAAAAGCTATTTTTACCACCTTTGCAATTTAATCCTCTCTCTTAAGTTAATCACACAAACGAATAAATTCAATTCGCGAGATATTAGTGTAACATCCCCAAACCCGGCCCATTCACTACGACCGAATCTGGTTATGTCACTGGGAAAAGACGGTTGAAAATCTTCTTAATTTAAAATAAAACATCGTAGTTTGCTGAATTTTGGAAAACATATCTTTGGAATAAAACTTTGCTATTAAACTCATTCATTTTTAAAACTTTAGTTTATAATATCCAATTTGAATAAATAGGTTGCAAACCATAAATCATTTTCACGTAGCAATTTAATTTAAATAAACCATAGTTAAAGTAATACCAAAAACATAAAATGGCCTTTATTACAACCCAACAATTCAAATAAAGTACTTATATCAAAATCAAGCATGAAATAATTGAACATCATCTTCTAAGCATGGGCCACCTTGTCCTCTCCGATCCGGTCCACTTTATGCACTACCCGAAATGGTTAAGGAAAAGGTGAGTCACCCGGACTCGATGTGCTACCCTTTTTCCCGGATTAGCAAAATATCACATACAAACATAATCATGATCATCATGCATCCCAATCATATGCACCCAATCCTAACCGTCCATACACCTTTTCTACCCGTGTGGTACCAAACCACCGGGTGGTTCCAAACCACCGTGACGTATAGTCACAATGTGTTACCAAAACACTCGTGACCGAAGTCACAAATCCAATGATGGGGCCAACCCATCGTGTGATACCAAATCACCGGCGACAATCCCGTATCTCAAAAGTGGGGCCAACCCACGGTGGTGTTAACCACGAGGACGAGTCGCAATGAGGTGCCAAACCTCACGGTGTCCCAAAGACACAAATGTGGTACCAAACCACCGGGTGACCGTAGTCACGATAATCGAGTGATGGGGCCAACCCATCGTGTGATACCAAATCACCGGCGTCAATCCTCAATACCGCCTTGTGGGGCCAACCCACTGTGGTGCAAAACCACGGGGGCGAGACGCTGAGGTGCCAAACCTCCGGAGGTGCCAAACCTCTCGTGACCCAAAGTCACAAAGTTGTGTTACCAAAACACCGGTGCTCGTCGGCACAAAATATCACCGCCCCTCCACTCATATCACCCATCATCATACCAACTCATGTATAGTATTCAAATCATGCAAACATGTTTAACGTTGCATCTCATAGCACATACATCATAAATCATGACATCATGTATCAATAACGATACTCATAATGAAACGGACTTACGAATCCGTGCACATACCCCATAGGGTATCATATCACTCAACCATACTATTTCGGTTTTACCAATCAATCGATTTATCAAACATATACAAAGCAAGAAGTGTGTTAGTTTACACACTGATTACTAATGCGACTATCAAATCCCGTAGATCAAGATCTAACGCACTAGATCCCCATTCCTTAACACTTTTCGAGCACTAGCCATAACCCGAGATATGCGAGATCAAGCCTTCCCCTACAATCGGCCAAAACTAAACAACATAATCATGCTAATCAACCTTTAAGGGTATAATCGTAATTTTACCTACTAAGGGTATTTTCGTAAATTCACACCTGCAATGGCCTTTCCAAAGGCCCAGTGTCGCCCCGAGCGACCCAACTACCATTTCTGGTCGAAATGGACTATTGGGCCTAAAGCCCAATTTCGGCCCATTCGGGCCCACACGCTCGTGTGGCCCACCTAACACAAATCTAGCCACGTATATAACTTCCACCTAGTCTAGTTCAACATATACTAACCAATCATACATTTTACTATATTGGGCCCACGGGCCCATTGGGCCCCCTTCGGCCCATCGCGGCCCAAGCAGCCCCAACCCACAAGAATACTACTGATGGCCTCAACTATCGCGTCGAAGCCCCACGTGCGCTCGCCGCGCTCGTGTAACTACTATTGCCGTGATCGGCACTTCGGCATTTGCCGCTCTACGACTAGAGTAGAGAGTTACACACTGATAGGACTGCGGGCTAATCCGCGCTCGATCACTCTTGTGCCCAAACGCCCTCAAGATGTGTTTACTCTCCTCCTAGGATGCTCCTTATATAGCTAGCTCTTCACCTTCATTCTTTGTGTCTTTCCGATGTGGGATCCTTCACGTCGAGTAGAGTTTAAATTCAATCAAACTCTTGCCGTCCAATCCGCAAAAATAAATACTCCATTGCTTGTCATGAGATTCGAACCCGTGCTCCTTTGCTGCTGCACGCCTTACTTCCAACGCCTGTGCCACTCGGCCACTTTGATTTTATGCCATAAAATCACACCTTTTAATCTTTAAAGGCTTCCTACTCAAGCCCCCAGTCGCATAAGAAAAATAAAACACGCAAAGCCGCCTGTCGCTCGAACCAGCGCCCCCACGCACCTCCGGCTCCTAAGTGCCGCACAGAACCACTTGGACAAGTTCTTGTTTGCGCTCAAAACACGCCCCTACTCCTTTTTAAGTCCTCCTCCTCCTAACGCGCGTAACCCAAAAATATTAAAACCCCTTGTAGCCGCCGGACTCGAACCCGTGCCCTCACCGGCGTCCTCCCCAAGCTCTTAAGCGCGCCTGAGACCACTCTACCACCGCCTTCCCTTGTGCCAAAAATTACAGAAAATTATTCTTAAGACCTCCCTTGGCCCGATTCCCTTTTCCACTAAAAATCCAAAATTTTCCAAAGTCTCCCCTTTCATCCAAGCATTCTTAAAACCTCTAAAACTCACCCAAGCACTCCCAAAAACCTACTAACACTTTATTTATACCCAATACGCACAGCCCCTAAACCAGGGTGTTACAATTAGCACATGCTCAATCATATTTATTTAACACAAAAAATAATATTAAAATATTTTTCTAACTCGGATTCGTGGTCCTGAAACCACACTTCTGATTAGGGTCGTAATCGGGTTGTTACATACACACAAAAAATTAAACATTTGGGGCGTTACAACTCTACCCCCTAAAAGAAAATTTCGTCCTCGAAATTTTCCTGATCAGAATAGATGAGGATACTGCTGACGCATCACATTCTCAGGCTCCCAGGTGGCCTCCTTAGTGCTATGATTTTGCCACAGAACCTTCACTAGTGGAATAGACTTCCTCCTCATAACCTTTATGTCACGATCCAGAATCTGAACCGGCTCTTCCTCAAAGGTCAAGTCTGGTCTAAACTCAATCTCCTCAAAGGGACAATACGAGTAGGATCAGAGCGGTAGCGCCTCAACATCGAGACATGGAACACGTCATGAATACGATCCAACTCCGGAGGTAGCTCCAACTAATAAGCAATTGGCCCCACTCATTTCAGAATCCTGTACGGCCCAATAAACCTAGGGCTCGGCTTGCCCTTGCGACCAAACCTCAAAACCTTTTTCCATGGCAAGACCTTGAGAAATACGAAGTCCCCCACAAAATACTCAATCTCGCGTCTCTTCAGATCCGAATAAGACTTCTGTCTATCAGAAGCCACTTTCAGACGATCCCGAATCAGTCTAACCTTATTCTCTGTCTCGAAAACCAATTCAGGACCCAAAACACGCCGCTCGCCCAACTCAGTCCAACATAAGGGAGTGCAACACTTACGACCATATAGGGCCTCGTAAGGTGCCATCTGGATGCTAGATTGGTAACTATTATTATAAGCAAACTCTTTTAACGGCAGATAATCCTCCCAACTACCTCGAAAATCAATAGCACAGCTCCTCAACATGTCCTCTATTATTTGAATCACCCTCTCTGATTGACCATCGGTCTGAGGATGGAACGCAGTACTGAAGTCCAACCTTGAACCCAGAGCCTCATGTAACTTCTTCCAAAACCGTGACATGAAACGAGGATCTCCGTCAGAAATAATCGACACTGGAACCCCATCCAGTCTGACTATCTCAGAGATATACAATTTCGCTAACTTCTGAAGTGAATAGTCCGTCCGAACCGAAATGAAGTGAGCAGACTTGGTCAATTGATCCATGATGACCCAAACAGAATCCTTCTTAGTGGATGTCAAGGGCAACCCACTAACAAAGTCCATCGTCACTCGTTCCCACTTCCATAAGGGAATCTTAATCGCCTGTAGCAAATCCGAAGGCAACTGGTGCTCAGCCTTAACTTGTTGGCACGTCAAACATCGAGCCACAAAATCAGTAACCTCTCACTTTAAACCCGACCACCAGTATAACTCACGAAGGTCACGATACATCTTATTTCCATTGGGATGCATAGCGTAAGGGCTACTATGCGCCTCTCTCAATATAGACTGTCTCAGATCAGTATCATTCGGAACACAGATTCTCCCACGGAAACAGAGTACCCCATCTGATACGGCCATGCTCAAGAACGGCTTTGGACTAGCTCACCAAGTGTGGCTTGCAAATTCTTGCAAGCTGACTTAGTTCAATTCCAACTCAATAGAGCTCAATTCAGCTCAATTTTAGCTTATTGAGCTCAATTTTATCCTTTCAAATTTATTCGTTTTAGTTGCTGGAATAATTTCATGCTTTAGCTAAGTCAATTAATTTAGTTTAAGCTCATAAATTAATGTGTTTAGTTAATTTAGTTAGCTGAGCTTAAGTTAATAAATGAGTGTTAATAAATATGTCTTAATCTGAACATGTTGAATTAGAAGTGTTTAAATGTGTCTAAAGTTGAGAAAAATTAATTTCATGTTTTAATTAGTTTGTCTTAGCTACTGTTGAATTTAATTTTTGTCTTAGTTATTATTTGTTTTTAATGTGTCTTAGCTTAGGGAAATTAATTACATGTTCCAAATTAATGTGTCTAGCTGCTGCCGAATTAATATGTCTTAAGGTGAGTTAATTTGCTGAATTAATTTGCTGCAGGTTCAATGCTTGGGATGATAATTAGTGAGCTGATGGTTCAGCTCTTTAAAGCACCTCTTCGTGGACTTGAATGGCTAAAGATCAGCTGCTGGTTATTCTTCCCAAAGTGGCCGATTAGCTCCCCAAAGCTACCTTGAAAGCTTTCACACCAGCTGCACATTCCGTTCACATTACAAGGCTGTCCAGATTTTTATTTTCACACACACAAGGCTATTTGCATTCGGTTCCATACTTGGGTAACCATTACAATACTCAAGCTACCAATTAATGCTCCTAAATTGTTCAGCTGAACACGGAGCTTCAATTAAAGCCATTCAAGCACCTAGGCCAAATCTACCAAGTCATTTCAGCTTATTTCAGCCCCTATTGAATTTCATTAATGTCCAGCTGAATGATCACCTTCTATATGATGTCCATTTGATGTAAGCATACCCGGGGAAACCAAGGATTTGAATTCCGATGCTCTCGAACTCCCCAAAAGTCCTATGACTCGAGCCTGGACTAAGCAAATACGTGAGGCCATGGCAGCTTTGTCAAGTCATTTGTGGCATGAACTTCAGCTCGAAGCCAAAGAAATAGCTCGGGCCCAAACTTTGAGCCATCCATGCACATTGGTGCAAGCTCAATTTAGCTCGGATTAGCTCATTTGAGCTCATTCCAGCTCATTGAGTTCATTTAATTAATGCTTCTCATTTCTTTAATATTGAATAAATTTCATACATCTTATAAATATGTTTATTTGTTTTTAATATATTTTATTTTAGCTGAATTTAATTGTGTTATTAGCTTAATTAAATTTGTCCAAGTTTATTACAAGTTTTTAATATGTCCTAGCCTTAGCCGAATTTTTAATATGTCTTAGTTAGTTCGTAATTAATTTGTCTAAGTGTCAATTAATATGTCTAGCTTGTGTATTAATTTTGTCCAGCTTATTTTTGCTTCATTAAATTCGGTTCATGTGCTTAATAGGTGCAGCCGAATCTATAGGGGACATTTATGAAGGTGCATGCGTGCAAGGTTCAATGCACTTGGAAGATGCATGTTCGGCTGGAGCATAACATTAAGGCTTGTCATTTTTGGCTCCCCAAGGCACCCATTTGGCCAAGGGCTGTCCAGCCATTAAGCTTCCCAAGCTTGGCCGTTCCTCTCCCTAGTAGCACAAATTCTCTTCACATTGGCTGTTCACACTAAGCCCATTCGTTTCAGCCCTTCCACACCTTGAAGACCCTTCAAAGCCGTCCATTCACACTCCAAGTGGCTGCTCAAGTGCTCATTTTAATGCTGATAACTTTCCAGCTAAAAGTGGCAATTTAAGGAGTTCAATTAAAGCTTGGCTGAACCTAGACTTGTGCTTTGCATCTTTCAACACTCCAAATTCATGCAAGCTAATCAGCTCCTTCTAGAAACCCTCCATTGAGCTTCAATTTAGCTGAATTTTGCTACAGTAATTAAGGCTTTAATTCTGGAATTTTCTAGCCTATTCTAGCTTAATTTTTGCTTAGCTATTAAGCTTTTACTTAGGCTATTCGGTTACCTAGCTTAGGCTATAAATAGTGTTTTATTTTCATTTATAAAGAACTTTTTGCTAATCTTTGAATGAACATTTGTTCAAGAGTGAGTTATCTCCTCTCATATTTTCGTGTGAGTCTCTGTAACAACCCAGTTTAGACCTTATTCAGAATAGTGGTTTCTGGACCACAAATCTAAGGTCAGAAAAATATTTTAATATTATTTTTGGAGTTTATAATAGGTGATGGAGCATGTGTGAAATTTCTATGTGAAAATTTTATTGTTTGTGTGATTAATTAACAAAAAGGACTTAATCGCATAAAATGTAAAAGCTGTGTACTGATTGTTAAAGTACTCATTTGGTATGGCTTTATAAAGGGGAAGTCCTTATGTTGTACTTAGACCCTTGATAGTGGAGATGGACATAAATGGGTATATATTAGGTGAATTTATAATGTTTTAATCAAGGGTAAAATGGTAAAACAAGCATAAATGTATAATAAATAAAATAAAAGCATTTTCATCTTTAATTTCTCTTCATCTCAACCAAATATCAAAAGAAAACAAAGACAAGGGAGAGCTTTAGGTTTCGGTACACTTGAGGTCTTGATTGAGATACGAAATTTGTTCGGTTTTTGATAATTTCTACGTTTTTATGATCGTTGCTTTGTGCTCTACTAAACCCATGCTTAAATTGTAGAAATTGATGGTGATTTTGAGATGTGCCATTGATGAATATGTGAGCTTTGTGTGGATAGTTGGTGAAATATGAAAGTTTGATGTTGGGTTAACATATTTTGTCTTTGAATTTTTGGTAAATTTGTGTAATTTGGGCTTAATTGAGAAAAGTGTAAATTGAGGGACTAAAATGTGAAATAAATGAAGTGTGAGGGCTTGTATGAGCACAATGAAAATTTGGCTAGGCATGTATGAGATGGAATTATGTGAATTTGATGATTTTGTGAATTAGGGACTAAAGTGTCAAAATGTGAAAATATGAGGGCTATTTTGCAAAATGCCCTAAATATGTGTGTGTGGACTAAATTGAATGAATTGGTGATTGAATGAGTTAATTTTAAATGTGTATAGACCAAGAAAGGAGAAGTTCGGATCGAGATCGAGGTAAAGACAAAGTACTCGATTAATCGACCGTTTCAGATTTCGACGTTCAAGGTAAGTTCGGATATAATACTAGTTGTTAAATTATATCTATGTGATGTGAATTGAATGAATATATACATAATTATGAGATTAGAAATGCTATGTGCGGAGTTGAAATAGATGGCACTAAGTGTGAGAAATATTAGAAACGAGACAGAGATGGTTAGCACTGTGTGTGCGAAGAGATAGAAGCTTCGGTGTATTGATTTGGCACTGTGTGTGCATTACCGATATAAGTTTGGTTTAACATATTGGCACTAAGTGTGCAATGAAAATTATGTTTCGATCATAAAACTAGCACTAAGTGTGCGAATAAATCAAAAGAATAGCAAAGATTGAACGAGATGTAATATCAAAATATTGAGTAGTATGAATGGTGAGTAACTATGTGTTGATCAAGGTACGTCTGAACCTATGTGGTTGATGATGATTTTAAAAGTTGAATGAATAGATATTTGAGCATATAGTTGAGATTGATGATGTGATTAATTGTGCATTTATCTAAGTGATGGTTTAATTATATGTTGATAAGATATTATTGAGTTATATGTATTGTATTTCGAACTTACTAAGCTTTAAAAGCTTACTGTGTAATTTGTTTCTCTGTTTTACAGTGTCATTAAAGCTAGCTCGGATCCAAGGATCGTCAGCATCTCTATCACACTATCAACAATCCATTTTGGTACTTCTGAAGATGTGTATATTTGAATATGGCATGTATAGACTAGTTGTTTTGAAACATGTTTGAGATGTGTAAATAGCCATGTGATGTGGCTAGATAAATGTTGGAAATATGCATGTGTGATTTTGGTATATGATGCATGTTATGGTATGGCTTGATGGCAATGAAAACGTCTTATGAATTGTAAGCTTAGTGATGGATTGATGCCATTGTGATCTAGTGATGTTGTGGATGAATCATGCTTGGTTATGCATGTGTTTTAGTTGTGCAATTTGGTATATAAGTTGACATGATTAGAAATGAGATTGGATGGGATGATAAGTTGATCATTTGACATATATTTGGTTTCCAAATTGTGTGTGAAAATAGGCTTGTATGTGCTTGTAGGTATGACCCAAGTGTGGGTGGCATTTTGGCCTTGCAAATGGCATATTTTGCATACACGGCCAAGGGACACGGGCGTGTGTCTCTGCCGTGTGGCTCAAGGGCCACTTCGAAGTGTGCCTGGGTAAGTTACACGGCCGTGGCACACGGGTGTGCCTGGTGGCCGTGTGACCAAGTCAGTAGCTAGCTTAATTTCACACGGCCATGGCACACAGGCGTGTCTGGTGGTCGTGTGGACAAGTCAGTATGTATGCCCTGTTTTAGCACGGCCTGACTGCACGGGCGTGTGACCTCTGCAGTTTTGAAAAATGTTCAAATTTCCAAGAATTTTCGTATGTGTTCGGTTTAGTCCTGACCTCTTTTTAACACGTGTTTAAGGTCTCGTAGACCGTAATAAGAGACTATATGTTTATATTTGAATATGTTTGATTGATAATTGACTTAGTGTTGTGAAATGGATGTGAAATGTTCCGATTGTTCGGTAATGCCTCTTAACCCTATTCCGGCGATAGTTTTGGGTTAGGGGTGTTACAGTCTCGACTTGACTTATCTAGCGAGCTAGTGGCGTCAACCGAACTCCTTTGAACTTATCACCTAATTTGGTGTGGCGTTCAACCCAATTCCTATTTTGTAAATCCACCTTAAACAATATAGAAACCGGGTGACACTTTTTAGTGTTGAATCGTTTCTGACGTTTCAGATCGCTTTCCACATCCACCACTTATCCCGAACTTCTACTATCCTTTATTTCTTTCTTTGCTAAACCAAAAATACCCAAAAAATCCTTCTTCCTTGTTTCTTTTGTTAACCGAACCTCCATTCCTAACTTAACCAATTTTAAAAACCCCTTTAACAAGCTTCTGTAACATTAGCCAATTTTCAATCCTTTCCCGAAAACTCAATTACTCCTCGTAGATGATTGGGCAAACCGTGAACGACTCGAATCTACTCGGGCCGTCTCACATCACCATTGGTGTCTCCCATGCTAGGAAACTTCAAGGAAGCTACCAAGGACGTTCAAGAAGCTTCAAGGAAATTTCTAGCCATTTTTTTGCTTTAATTTTCCATCCATTCAGCACCCCTAATAGCCTATACGGCTACCCCATGTAAAAGGCTATAAATATGTTGTTCAAATCACTTTGTAGGGACTTTTGCTCTTTGATTAATGTTTATAACATTTTGTGAGTTTTTTAACTCTCTTATTTCGTTTTAGACTTAGCGTGTGTAACACCCCAAACCCGGACAGGACACCACGCCCGAATCTGGTATGTTACGGGGAAAAATGTTTTTGAGTGATCAGATTTTTCGTTTAAAAGCGGGGGGAAACATAGTGAATTTGAGGAAAATTGAAGTAGGCTTGTTTGATTAGATTTTGAAAACTTATCCAAAATATATAGTTAAAAACGAGTTGATTTCATTTAGCATTTCCAATAGTTTCTTAGTGCTATTTTGAAACATTTTTGACTTAGTAGAATATCGAGTTTGGTTTGAAAATCACTTGAGTTTACTTTATAGCAAAACATAGTGAGATACCCGATGGTATAGTTTAAAACACATTGCGTTATAGTTTTTGAAAACATTATCTTACCAAATTTTTAGTAAAATTTCATACCAAGTTATTTGTTAAGCAGGTTGAGAATCTAATTAAAACATAACCATCATAAAACATAATTTAAAGGCCTTTTACAAATCCAAATTAAATCTCAAATAAAAATAAATAAGCTAAAGTACCCAAAGTGAATAGTCCGAGCAAAACTTTTATTAAAGCATGGTATGTGCACCCAGAGTCCACTCCGGCCCAAGTCCGCGTCTCACGGGTCACCTCGAAATGTCAAATGAGAGGGTGAGTCGAATGACTCAATGCATAAATCCCGCTCCCGATGAAACAACATGCTAACACACATCATACATAGCAACATAATCAATGCAACCCGATCCTAACCATCCGTATCTCCTTTTTCTACCCCGTGTGGTACCAAACCACCGGTGGTGCCAAACCACCGGTGGTGCCAAACCACTTTGTGACATATAGTCACAATGTGTTACCAAAACACCGGTGTCCCAAAGACACAATATCCATCAATGTGGTGCCAAACCACCGGTGTCCCAAAGACACGTTTGTGCTACCAAAGCACCGGTGACCGAAAGTCACAAATCCAATGATGGGGCCAACCCATCGTGTGATACCCAATCACTAGCGGACGATCCCATATCTCAAGTGGGGCCAACCCACGGTGGTGTCAAACCACGGGGACGAGTCGCAATGAGGTGCCCAACCTCCGTGTCCCAAAGACACAAATGTGGTACCAAACCACCGGTGACCGTAGTCACAATAATCGAATGATGGGGCCAACCCATCGTGTGATACCCAATCACTAGCAGACGATCCCATATCTCATGTGGGGCCAACCCACGGTGGTGTAAACCACAGGGACAAGTCGCAATGAGGTGCCAAACCTCTGGAGGTGCCAAACCTCTGGTGACCCAAAGTCACAAAGTGTGTTACTGAAAACACCGGTGCTCGTCGGCCAAAAATATCACCGCTCCCTCCACTCATATCACCCATCAACATACCAACTCATGAGATCATGCATATCATACAAGTCATGCATATCATGCCAACATGTCTAGTATTACATCTTATAGCATACATAACATAGATCATAATACCCAAGGTATCCATAATAGAACCGATAATAAATTAGACTTACCCGGATACGTACACATACCCCGTTTGGGTATCCAATTATCCGTCATCTTGGTATAGTTTTTAACAGAGCAAACAGGTTTATTAATAACATTACTAGGTATCGGTGTGTTAGTTTACACACTGTAATACGAGTCTAGAAATCCCGACAAAAGCGATCTAAGTCCCTTGATTAATCGGCTCCTATAATCGGCCAACATAGGGTTAGTACACAAAACCATTCGGCCAAAGGCTTTATACCAAGAGAAGTCATCTCAAACCCTTACCTTCACTTCTTAACTTGGTTTCCAACCAACCCCGAACCACAATGGTCCTTCTAAGACGATCGGCCACCACATTGAAAAGAATAACAGCTTAATCCTTTATCATTCACGATTTAATCGAAACCAGACGATTAAACTAACAACAACCAATCACTTACCCTTACTAATCAATTGACAGAAGAAAACGGCTCCTCTTGCTTGCTTCCACAATCCAATGATCCTATAACGAAGAGAATAGAAACACGAGATTAACACCTAATATTCGCCAAGAAGAACCACTAGGAGAAGGAAAAGATTCGGCTAACACCTTAACAAAGAGGGGAAAGAAGTTTCGGCTTCACACCAAGGAAGAGAACTCAAGAGAAAAGTGGGGAAACAAGGGGTTGATATTCGGCTAATTAACAAAAAGGAACAAAGAAAAGAAAAGTGCTTTCTGGTTTGAAAGAAGAAGCAATGGAGAAAGGTATTTTGGAGAATGGGGTTTCGCTATCAAGGTTTCAAAACAAAGAAAAGAGTATGGAGAGAAGAGAGTTATAATTTCGGCTTACTCCAATGAAGAAGGAAGAAGATGTGGAAGGGACATTCGCCACAAGCTCAAAATCAAGAAAACAAAGCAACTTTTCTAGGCAACTAAAGGGGTTTGATGTTTTGGTTTCAAGAAGTGAAGAAGATGAGAGAAATTCTTTAGAAAGAATCGAAACACCCTTTGATAAAAGAATGAACTTCCTTTTACCCAATATGACCGAAAATGCACCAAATGAAAAGTGCATTTCGGCACACCCCCCCTAATGCACTCACCAAACCGGCCATTCCCCAAACTCTCTCCTAAAATTCGGCCACAATCCCCCTAAACACTCCAAGCCACCAATTCAAATCACCTTGACCAAGTCCTACTCCACAAATCACTCTCCACCCACCAAGCCCCATTTGACCAAGTCCAAGGAGGAATTTCACTAGCCTTCTACCTCTCCTCCATGCCGTCCCAAAAAGAAACCAAAATGGGGACTCTGCAGCTCGAACACTGGACCTCCACCACAAGTAGATGACGCCACACCAAGCTTCCCCATGTAGCGCATGCTTTGCCACTAAGCTAGCTCCTTATTTGTGCAACAAAACATCAATTAAAATTCTTAAACCCCACTTTCCTCAGCTCCCTTCACTTAACACCCAAAAACCAAAATTTTCCCATTCCTCAGACACACTCCTAGCCCACAATTAAGCCCCTAAAACACCGAAATAGCAACACAGCACACTAAACACATGCAATTACATGCAACAACAAAATAGCCCCTAACCCGGGATATTACAGTTCTACCCCCCTTAAAAATAATTTCGGCCTCGAAATTACCTGATCAGAAGAGTTGCGGGTATTGGCGCCTCATCAGAATCCTCGGGTTCCCACGTAGCTTCTTCTACGCCATGATTCCACCAAAGAACCTTAACCAAAGGCACAGACTTCTTACGCAAAACCTTCACATCTCGATCAAGAATCGCATGTGTTCCTCCTCCATGGTCAAATCTGATTTACCTCGATCTCTTCCATCGCTACCACGCGCGACGGATCTGAACGATACCTCGAAGCATCGAAACATGAAAAACGCCGTGAATCGACTAAGCTCTGCGGCAACTCAAGCTGATACGCTCATCGTCCAACTCGCCTCGTAACCTTATACGGCCCAATGAACCTCGGACTTAGCTTGCCTTTCTTCCCGAATCTCAACACACTCGATCCCCACAAATAACTCTATATCTCTCCGCTTAAGATCGGCATAAGACTTCTGCCGGTCCGAAGCTTCCTTCAATCGAGATCCGAATCAACTTAACCTTGTCTTCGGTCTCGGAACCAACTCGGGTCCCAACAATCGGCGTTCACCTAACTCCGGGTCCAACACGTAGGTGAGCGACATTTCCTACCATACAACGCCTCATACGGTGCCATCTTAATGCTCGCTTGTAGCGTTGTTGTAGGCAAACTCACTAATGGTAGAAACTCCTCCCAACTACCTCTGAAATCCAAGATACAACCTCTCAAAGATATCCTCTAAGACTGAATGACCCTTTCGATTGACCGTCGACCAGTGGGTGAAAAGCCGTCTTTGAATCCAAACGCGTACCCAAAGCCCGATGCAACGCTTTCGAACCTTGACGTAAACTCGATCCCTATCCGAGATTATCGAACCGGCACACCGTGCAACCTCACTATCTCGACACATACGACCGCTAGCTTCAAGTGAGTAGTCAACCCTCACCGGAATAAAGTGAGCTGATTTAGTCGACGATCCACCACTACCCAAATCAATCCTTCTTGCTTGGCGTGGCGGTAACCCACCGACGAAATCCATGGTTATCCTTTCCCACTTCCACTGAGGAATCTTCACAGTGAAGCAAACCCGACGGCAATCGGCGCTCACCTTGACTGGCGACAAGTCGACACTTCCCAACAAACTCTGTCACCTCTTTCTTCGCACCGTGCCACCAAAATCGCTTCTCTAAGATCTCTATACATCTTGCTACCTCCAGGATGCATAGCATAAGGACTGCTATGTGCGTCCTGAAGAATCTTTTGCCTTAGCTCAACATCTTTAGGCATACAAGCTTTACCTTGGAAACACAACACCTCATCACTAGACAAGCTGTAACCCTCCAAACCACCATTCTGCACTTGCAACCTTCGCGCACTCAGAACCTCATCCAATAACTGTTTCTCTCTGATCTGCTCAACCCAAGTAGGCTTAACCTACAACTCTGCCAGAATACTCCCGTCGTCGTACAAACTCAAATGGGCAAACAAAGCTCTTAAGTCCGAAACAACCTTGCGGCTCAACGCGTCGACCACCACGTTAGCCTTGCCCGATGATACTTAATCGAACAACATGTAATCTTTCAAAGAACTCAACCCATCTGCGCTTGCCTCAAATTCAAATCCTTCCAGTCGGCCAGATACTTTAGACTCTTGTGATCTGGTAGACTATCGATCTTTCTCCATACGGTAGTGCCTCCAAATCTTTAAGGCGAAGACTACAACCGCTAACTCCAAATCGTAAGGCGTGATATAGTTGACCTCATGTGGCCTCACTGTCGAGATGCGTAAGCCACAACCTTACCTTCTTGTATCGGCACACAACCTAAGCCCGTATGTGATGCGTCGCAAAGAGCGTAATTCCTTACCACCTCGGGTTGAATCAAAACCGAGCCTCGGTCAAAATCTTCTTTAACTTATCGAAGCTTTCCTGCTGTTTCTCGACCCATACAAACGGAACTTCTTTCCTCAAAGAACTTGGTTATCGGCGCCGCTATCAACGAAACCCTCAACAAACCTTCTCAGAGTATCCGGCCAAACCTGAAAACTCCGAATCTCACCACCGACTTAGGCGGCTTCCAATCCAAAATCGCCTCCAATCTTACGAGGATCTACTCAATCCTCACCACACTACATGACCCAAGATACCACTTCTCTAAGCGAACTCGCGACTTGCATCGAACTTAGCATACAAATGCTTTTCCTCAAAATCGCAACACCACTCGCAAATGCTTATCATGCTCTTCCTCTGTCCTTGAGTACACCAAGATGTCGTCTATGAAAACCACGACGAACTGATCCAGATACTGTTGAAACACCCTATTCATCATATCCATAAACGCTGCCGGTGCGTTAGTCAACCCGAACGGCATTACCGAGTAAATTGTGTAGTGCCCATACCGAGTCCGAAACGCTGTTTTATGGATATCAGCCTCCTTAACCTTTAACTGGTGATACCCAGACCTCAAGTCGATCTTCGAAAATACCGCAGCGCCCTTCAGCTGATCAAACAAATCATCTATCCGTGGCAACGGATACTTGTTTTTAATCGTCAGCTTATTCAACTGGCGGTAGTCTATACACATCCGCATCGTACCATCTTTCTTTTTAACAAAGAGTACCGGCTCACCCGGCGAAACACTAGGCCTAATAAAACCTCGATCCAATAACTCCTGGATCTGAGCCTTGAGCTCCACCAATTCCTTTGGTGCCATCCTATACGGAGCAATAGACACTGGCGCAGTTCCGGGTAACAGATCTATCCCGAACTCTACCTCGCGATCGGCGGCAAACCCTAAGTTCCTCGGAAAAACATCGAGAAATTCCTTAACATCCGAACCTTCTCTACAAAGACTCTTTAGCCTCCAACGCATACACATGAACCACATATGCTTCACAACCCTTCCTGACCATCTTCTCCGCTTTCAGAGCAGATACCACATTAGATAAGTAATCCCTCCTATTACCTATCATAGCCACCTCATCACCCTCGGGCGTCCTTAGAACCATGCGCTTGGCACGCAATCCAACTTCGCTTGGTACTTAACCAACCAAATCCATCCCAAGAATCGATCGAACTCCCCAAACGGCGGTTCCATCGGATCGGCAGACAAACACTACCCCTTGGAGTTCTAGGGTACCTCTCTAAACAATTTATCTACTACTACAGAGTGACCTGAGGGCTAATCACGGTCATCCGCCTAGAAGATATCTCGAGTCTAAATCCATGGTCTCTACTATACTATCGGCAACATAAGAGTGCGTTGAACCCACATCAATCAAAGCGGTATAAGGAGAACCAAAAATCAAAAACGTCACGGGTTATGACGTCCGGTGCGTCGCCTCCTCTCTCGCCTCGCAAAGATACACTAATCCAGAGTTGTCCGCATCAGAACTACCGCACACTCTGCCGGTGCTCCACGGCCCCACTGTAACCATTACCGCCTCGCCATTACCACGGCCCCTCTGCGGTGGCGGTCCATTACCTCGAATCGACACGCCGCCTGCCTCTCGATCGAATCTCAGCCAACCTACGCGGACAATCCCTAACACGATGCTCCAGAGAACCACACTCGAAGCAACCTTTTCCTCCACCCGGCAACCACCCCAATGAGATTTTCCACACCGATCACATCTGTGGCGGTCCTCGCCTAGCAAAGAACAACCCTAGCGGTGATTCGACCCACTCGGTCTAGCTTTCTTCCGGATTGACCCGACGATCCGTAAGACCCAAAGCTCCTCTTATGCCTATTTCGTCCATACTCGCCTCACGACTCCTTCACACCCTCGGCTACCTTAGCCTTCTCAACTAAGACAAGAAACTCGCTCTCTGGCGAGGAGCAATCAAGCGACCTTCAATTGCGTCTCGCGGACCATCCTCGAACGAACGCACCTCTCATGCTCGGTGGCCACAATGCCCCCGGCATACCTACTCGGCCGTGAACTCACCTCGTGCTCGAAATGCATTTACTCCCGAACAAGCCTCGAAATGCCTTCCATTGGGAGTCAATATAACTAGCCCCGATGTATTTCTTTTGATATGCGACCACGAAATAATCCCATGTCAAATCCTCTCACGCCACATCGTCCCCGAACCGTGAGCCACCACCGATATGACTCATCCCGAGAAGCGATACGATGCCCTTCACCTTCTCTTCAGCAGATCAAGTCCAGATCGTCCATGATCCGCTCAGTTGCCTCTAGCCAGTATTCAGCAGTGCTAGGAGCAACACCAGATACACCTCGAAAGAATTCGGCCCCATTTTCCCAGAGTCGCTCAGGAACAGATTTCCTAACTCCTGCACCACCACCTACACCACCTACTCCTTTCCAACACTCGCAAAGATCGTCGTGACACTGCGTCGCCCCCGGCCCGATCTTGGAACTCACCACCTCCAGCTGGTGGCGGAACCGGTATCTCATTTTTTGAACCCTGACCAGATCCTACGGGCTCAGAAACTGTCATCCTACCACGACCTCGTCCACGACCACGTCCGCCTCAAGTGCTCATGACTAAACTTTTACGTATCTGATTAAGAATTTTATGCATCAGTATTTATTCCACTTGTTTAAAAGCAAGTCTTATGAATATTAAGGAGGATTTGTTCTCGCGAGTTCACAGAATCCTATCAGTTTCAATCTCTAAAGTAGTATACTATTGCTATTCATCAAATCATATCACATCCAATCAATTCACAAGCAATAGTAAGGGTACTTACCTGGGCGAACCGGTGCCGGAGACTCGGTGCCATGCCTTTCAAACCATACAAACACTAAAAATAAACTCTTAAAAACTTTTTGGGCCTCAGGCCCACAGCCGAGCCTTTGAACTTGGCTCTGATACCACAATTGTAACACCCCAAACCCGGACAGGACACCACGCCCGAATCTGGTATGTTACGGGGAAAAACGTTTTTGAGTGATCAGATTTTTCGTTTAAAAGCGGGGGGAAACATAGTGAATTTGAGGAAAATTGAAGTAGGCTTGTTTGATTAGATTTTGAAAACTTATCCAAAGTATATAGTTAAAAACGAGTTGATTTCATTTAGCATTTCCAATAGTTTCTTAGTGCTATTTTGAAACATTTTTGACTTAGTAGAATATCGAGTTTGGTTTGAAAATCACTTGAGTTTACTTTATAGCAAAACATAGTGAGATACCCGATGGTATAGTTTAAAACACATTGCGTTATAGTTTTTGAAAACATTATCTTACCAAATTTTTAGTAAAATTTCATACCAAGTTATTTGTTAAGCAGGTTGAGAATCTAATTAAAACATAACCATCATAAAACATAATTTAAAGGCCTTTTACAAATCCAAATTAAATCTCAAATAAAAATAAATAAGCTAAAGTACCCAAAGTGAATAGTCTGAGCAAAACTTTTATTAAAGCATGGTATGTGCACCCCGAGTCCACTCCGGCTCCAAGTCCGCGTCTACGGGTCACCTGAAATGTCAAAGGAGAGGGTGAGTCGAATGACTCAGTGCATAAATCCCGCTCCCGATGAAACAACATGCTAACACACATCATACATAGCAACATAATCAATGCAACCCGATCCTAACCATCCGTATCTCCTTTTTCTACCCCGTGTGGTACCAAACCACTTTGGTGGTGCCAAACCACCGTGACATATAGTCACAATGTGTTACCAAAACACCGGTGTCCCAAAGACACAATATCCATCAATGTGGTGCCAAACCACCGTGTCCCAAAGACACGTTTGTGCTACCAAAGCACCGTGACCGAAGTCACAAATCCAATGATGGGGCCAACCCATCGTGTGATACCCAATCACTAGCGACGATCCCATATCTCAAGTGGGGCCAACCCACGGTGGTGTCAAACCACGGGGCGAGTCGCAATGAGGTGCCCAACCTCGTGTCCCAAAGACACAAATGTGGTACCAAACCACCGGTGACCGTAGTCACAATAATCGAATGATGGGGCCAACCCATCGTGTGATACCCAATCACTAGCGCAGACGATCCCATATCTCATGTGGGGCCAACCCACTGTGGTGTAAACCACGTGGACAAGTCGCAATGAGGTGCCAAACCTCCGGAGGTGCCAAACCTCCGGTGACCCAAAGTCACAAAGTGTGTTACGAAACACCGGTGATCGCCGGCACAAAATATCACCGCTCCTCCACTCATATCACCCATCAACATACCAACTCATGAGATCATGCATATCATACAAGTCATGCATATCATGCCAACATGTCTAGTATTACATCTCATAGCATACATAACATAGATCATAATACCCAAGGTATCCATAATAGAACTGATAATAAATTAGACTTACCCGGATACGTACACATACCCCGTTTGGGTATCCAATTATCCGTCATACTGGTATAGTTTTTAACAGCAAACAGTTTTATTAATAACATTACTAGGTATCGCGGTGTGTTAGTTTACACACTGCAATACGAGTCTAGAAATCGACAAAAGCGATCTAAGTCCCTTGATTAATCGGCTCCTATAATCGGCCAACATAGGGGTTAGTACACAAAACCATTCGGCCAAGGCTTTATACCAAGAGAAGTCATCTCAAACCCTTACCTTCACTTCTTAACTTGGTTTCCAACCAACCCCGAACCACAATGGTCCTTCTAAGACGATCGGCCACCACCTTGAAAAGAATAACGATTAATCCTTTATCATTCACGATTTAATCGAAACTGAGACGATTAAACTAACAACAACCAATCACTTACCCCTTACTAATCAATTGTGAAAGAAAATGGCTCCTCTTGCTTGCTTCCACAATCCAATGATCCTATAACGAAGAGAATAGAAACACGAGATTAACACCTAATATTCGGCCAAGAAGAACCACTAGGAGAAGGAAAAGATTCGGCTAACACCTTAACAAAGAGGGGAAAGAAGTTTCGGCTTCACACCAAGGAAGAGAACTCAAGAGAAAAGTGGGGAAACAAGGGGTTGATATTCGGCTAATTAACAAAAAGGAACAAAGAAAAGAAAAGTGCTTTCGGTTTGAAAGAAGAAGCAATGGAGAAAGGTATTTTGGAGAATGGGGTTTCGGCTATCAAGGTTTCAAAACAAAGAAAAGAGTATGGAGAGAAGAGAGTTATAATTTCGGCTTACTCCAATGAAGAAGGAAGAAGATGTGGAAGGGACATTCGGCCACAAGCTCAAAATCAAGAAAACAAAGCAACTTTTCGGCAACTAAAGGGGTTTGATGTTTTCGGTTTCAAGAAGTGAAGAAGATGAGAGAAATTCTTTAGAAAGAATCGGCTTACCCTTTGATAAAAAGAATGAACTTCCTTTTACCCAATATGACCGAAAATGCACCAAATGAAAAGTGCATTTCGGCACACCCCCCCTAATGCACTCACCAAACCGGCCATTCCCCAAACTCTCTCCTAAAATTCGGCCACAATCCCCCTAAACACTCCAAGCCACCAATTCAAATCACCTTGACCAAGTCCTACTCCACAAATCACTCTCCACCCACCAAGCCGCCATTTGACCAAGTCCAAGGAGGAATTTCACTAGCCTTCTACCTCTCCTCCATGCCGTCCCAAAAAGAAACCAAAATGGGGACTCTGCAGCTCGAACACTGGACCTCCACCACAAGTAGATGACGCCACACCAAGCTTCCCCATGTAGCGCATGCTTTGCCACTAAGCTAGCTCCTTATTTGTGCAACAAAACATCAATTAAAATTCTTAAACCCCACTTTCCTCACTCCTTCACTTAACACCCAAAACCAAAATTTTCCCATTCCTCGGCACACTCCTAGCCCACAATTAAGCCCCTAAAACACCGAAATAGCAACACAGCACACTAAACACATGCAATTACATGCAACAACAAAATAGCCCCTAACCCGGGATATTACAGCGTGACTTATCTAGCTTGCTAGTGGCGTCATTATGTTTCTTTCAAACTTATCACTCATTCTGAGTGTGGCATTCACCAAACTATACCTTTGGTTCCTACCTTCATAGGTAACGGGTCAAGGTCCACCTTAAGTGACGTATAAGTCTCGGGTCAGCACTTTGATATAGTGTTGGTTCTTACTTGTCCTTAAGATCGTTTTCCCATCCACATTTATCAACTTATTGATCTTGTTTCTTTGATTAGCCGAATTCCCATAATCCTTATTCATTTAACCATTTTCCATTATCATTTTACTTAACCGAACCATCCTCAAACATTCCTAACCTTTGAACCATCTTGTCAACCCTTGTTTTCCCTTCACTTAGCCGAATTACCAACTACTTCAAGTAAGAATGATACTTCTTAGATTTAACGATTAGGCAACTAAGTGACTCGACTTGTATCATCGAGGCGGGATCATATCACCATCACTATTTAGTCCAAACTCCGTAGTGCTACCACTCTCAATCTAACGAAATCGAAGACCTAAGGACTCATCCTCCAGCTGTTTACCCTTAATCTGCTCGATCCAAGTTGGTTTAACTTGTAGCTCAGCCAACAAACTTCCATCGTCGAACAGGCTAAGTCGAGCGAACATCGCTCTCAGATCAATCATAGCCCTACGGGTCAATGCATCGGCCACCACATTGGCCTTGCCTAGATGGTACTCAATGGTACAGTCGTAATCCTTAAGCAGCTCAATCCATCTACGCTGCCTAAGATTTAACTCCTTCTGAGTAAGGAGATACTTGAGGCTTTTGTGATCAGTGTAGATGATACACTTCTCACCGCACAGATAATGCCTTCAGATTTTCAGTGCAAATACCACGGCGGCCAACTCCAAGTCATGCGTCGAATATTTCGCCTCATGTGTCTTTAGCTGACGAGACACATATGCTACCACCTTACCATCCTGCATCAACACACATCCCAAACTGACATGTGACGCATCACTATAACCTGTGAACTCTTTCCCAGGTTCTGGCTGTATCAAAATAGGAGCCTCTGTCAGTACAGTCTTGAGCTTCTCAAAGCTCTCTTACTGCGCATCAGTCCAGTCAAACGGTACACCCTTACGTAGCAGCTTAGTTATGGGTGCTACAATTAGCGAGAATCCTTCCACAAACCGCCGATAATAACCAGCCAGTCCCAGAAAACTACGGATCTCAGACACGTTCCTAGGCTACTTCCACTCCAACACAGCCTCAATCTTTCGCGGATCTACTCGAATCCCCTTAGCAGAAACCACATGTCCCAGAAATGTTACCTCACGTAACCAGAACTCGCACTTGCTAAACTTAGCATAGAGCTGCTTCTCCCTCAAAGTCTGCAGAACAACCCTAAGGTGCTCGTCATGCTCATCCTTAGTCCTCGAGTAAACCAATATATCATCGATGAACACCACCACAAACCGATCTAGATATGGCTGAAATACTCGGTTCATCAAATCCATGAAAGCTGTCGGTGCATTAGTCAGTCCAAATGGCATTACTAGGAACTCGTAGTGACCATAACGAGTCCTAAACGCCTTCTTATGTACTTCAGCCTCCTTGACCCTCAACTGATGATACCCAGATCAGAGGTCAATCTTAGAGAACACCGAAGCTCCTCGAAACTGGTTAAACAGATCATCTATCCTCGATAGGGGGTACTTATTCTTAATGGTCAACTTGTTCAGTTGCCGGTAGTCGATACACATTCGCATGGATCCATCCTTCTTCTTCACAAACATTACCGGTGCTCTCTATAGAGACACACTAGGGCAGATGAACCTATGATCCAATAACTCTTGAATCTGAGCCTTTAGCTCCACAAGCTCCTTCGGTGCCATTCGATAGGGAGCGATGGACACCGGAGATGTACCAGGTAGGATCTCAATACCAAACTCCACTTCATTATCTGGAGGTAAACTAGGTAGATCCTAAGGAAAGACGTCCGGAAAATCCTTTACCGTTCTGATGTCCTTAACAGAGAAATCCCCAGAATCTAAAACACTTACGTGAGCCAAGAATGCCTCACATCCCTTACGTACCAACTTTTCTACCACCAGTGAAGATATCACATTAGTTAAATAATTTTGACGCTCTCCAATCCTGACTACCTCATCATCCTCTCCAGTCCTTAATACGACCCTCTTAGTCGCAAAGTCCAAGCTAACACGATGCTTGACCAACCAGTCCATCCCTAGAATTAAATCGAACTCCCCAAAGGGAAGCTCCATCAGATCAGCCAGAAAGATTTCTCCTTGAACCTCTATAGGAACGTCTCTAAACAACTTGTTAACCCTTATAGATTGCCCCAACGGACTCAGTACAGTAACCTCACTCGTAGTGCTCTCAACCAAGATCCCCAAATTTCCAGACTCAGTACAGGCTATATAAGAGTGAGTGGATCCTATATCTATCAATGCAGTATATGGTACATCAAAAATAAGAAACGTACCCGTGATGACGTCCGGAGCATCTCTATCCTCTCGGCGACGAGTAGCCGGACAGAGGCATGACCACCTCTGGCATGACCATGACCCCTTGGTGGCTGCTGAGCTAACCTCGGTGGTTGTACAGTACCAGTACCCGGAGCTTGCCTCTAATTAGCCTTCAGCGGACACTCTATAATGTGATGTTCCAATGACCCACATCTCAAGCATGCCCTAGTCCTCTTCCAACACTCACCCTGATGGCGTCTACCACAATCAGTACATGGCTGCAGTCCAGTAGTAGCAACAGGGGGCCCAACTCTAACCAACCCATCAAATCTGGCATTTTTCCTAGGCCTCTGCACCACACCCGAGGGCTCCGAATCCCTCTTATTCCTACCTCTCTCTATCTCAGTTTTGGCTCTCAGCGCGCTTAACTTCCTCGGCGATCTTCGCCTTCTCAACCAGGGCAGAAAAATCTTGTTCCCTCTGCGGAGCTATCAAAACCCACAAGTTATCTCTGAGGCCATCCTCAAAGCGGGCACATCGCTTGTACTCAGACGCCACCATACCTCGCGCATAGCGGCTAAGTCTCAGAAACTCAGCCTCATACTTGGCCACTGATCGATCTCCCTGAGTTAAATTTAGAAAATCCCTCCTACGGGCATCCACGTAACTGGCTCCCACATATTTTCCCTGAAAGGCGGTCTTAAAGAACTCCCAGGTCAATCGTTCGGGCTGAGTGCCCTCCTTAACAGTAAGCCACCACAGATATGCCTCATCACGCAGCAGCGAGACTGTACCCTTTAATTTCTACTCTGGGGTGCAATCTAGATCGTCCATGATCCTCTCCGTGGCCTCAATCTAGTACTCGACCACATTAGGGGCAACTCCAGTGACACCCCTAAATAACTCAGCCCCATTGGACCAGAGTCGCACTGTAACCGACCCTCAGCCCCTAGATCCAGTATTGGGCCCAGTGACCCTCTCCAAAATCTTGAGCATAGCCTGGGACAGTGCATCGTCCCCATCCATGCAGTCTTGAGACCCAGTCTTAGTCGCAGGTGAAACCAACGTCTCACTAGTATCAAAGTTAGGCAGGTTGCCAGAAGATGAGGACCCAGCTTGAGCCCCTTTACGGCCTCTACCACGGCCTTTAGTACCCCATTCGCAGATACCTCGTGTGCTCATCTCTAATCGAATTATCTGTATTTAGAAATTTTATGAATCAGTTACAGTTCAATATTTATTAACAGATGTTTTATGTAGAACATTATCGGTAATTAAGAGTTTGTTTTCGTATATCATAATTTCACTACAGTTTTCAGTATACACTAACTAAAGTGTTTTCAGTTGAGTATACTACCTATAGTAGTTTCAGAATATACTATCAATAACAATTTCAGTTTAAAACATTTCATAGTTCAGAATACTTATAGGATCGGCGCCAGAGACTCGGTGTACAACTTACTTAGTAAAACATTTCAAACCATTTTGTAATCAATTCTCCAAAACCAAATTTTAAAACCCATAATCCACAGCTGAGTTTTGCATCCTGGCTCTGATACCACTAAATGTAACACCCTAAGCCCGGCCTAGACGTTATGGCTGAATCTGGCTATGTCACATGATAGTGTGTTTGAAAACTAGGTTGTTGCGATAAAACCATTTTCGTGTTATTACCTTTCTTTCTCTTTTATTTGTTTCAAAAAAACTTATTACTCATTTAATCGATTGTTTCAAAACATAACCCATTGCGGAAGCTTTAAAAACTGTTTAAGTAATCGTGTGTTTAGAGAAATCATTTGTTATTTTGAAAATGGAGATTTCCTACAACTAGTAGTTATAAATCCATAAAGGAAACTAAAAACCAAATCAAAACAAAAGTCTATAAGTCCAAATTACAACCAAAAACTTAACCAAAAAAATGAACCCATGGATCATAAATTAAAAATCATAGAAGTCCAAAACCATGGTCACCGTCGAGTCCTCCGCTGCATCGATCCATCTAAGTCTGGGGATTACATGTGCACATTATACAAAAGGAGTGAGTTTTTGTAAACTCAGTGTGTAATCCCACAGAAAACAAACAACAGTAATCACAGTGCACAGTCAAAAAAACAGTCTTGGGCCTAAAGCCCCTTTCAGTATCAGTAGCAGTTGGGCCTTAGCCCATTTCAGTATAGTATCAAATATGCATTAGGCCTTAGCCCATCATAGTAGTAGTATCAGATACACATAAATCAGTAAATAGTGTCCTACCCAACCAGCCTCTACACACCATCTCCGTCCATCCCTACACTTCATGTGGGGTTAAAAACACCCACCCATCCCTACACTCCAAGTAGTACCGAATGTGGCACATAATCAGTAAATTGCAGCTGAACTGACAGATATCAGGCTTAAGAGCCTTTCAGTACACTTTCTCCAACAATATCATCCCAACCCAATGCAATGCAACATACAATGAATGACATGCTATCACAGTATTCCCAGTTACACATATAGTTCAATATTCATGCATATATATATATATCATGCTCAGTACATACATCATATAATCAGTTCACACATTTAGGGGTCTAAGTAGTGCTTACTGACCCTACAGTAGGTTCATAGTCGACTTGGGAGACCCGTGCAACCTTAGAAAACATTTCAGTGAAATGGGCTCACACGCCCATGTGGCTTGCCCGTGTGAGCCCACATGCCCGTGTTGCCCACACGACCTAAATTGGCCTTGGCTGTATGGATCACACGCCCGTGTGGATTACCTAGTGGGCCCACATGGCCCAAAACAGTCTAGCCCGTGTCTCGCACACGGCCTGCCTGGCCTTCACACTATAGTGTCCTTCGTGCACGGCCTGGCCTCATCGATCATACGCCCGTGTTAGGGCACACGGCCTACCACACGTGTGACCACACGCCCGTGTGGCATCGACAGTGGGGTTTTTAGCTTTTTTTGAAACCCTATTTTTTGTGTTATCGGGTACACACCTGGTATCGATTCACTAAAAAAACACTCCCGAGCACTACAGAACCTATATTCGACCAACCAAAGCCCAATTTCAGTCACTTAAACCGATACTAAACCAAATTATCAAGAACATGTATTCCCAAATATTCCAACAACTCTTACCTTGAACACACAATAACGAAATCGCACCTCCTCGATACTGATTGAAACCCCACAGCCGCGTAAGAGTCTCCTAAACACGAAACCACTACATTAATCACCGATTCAAGAATTCCAAAACTAAAACACGCTTACCCCAACTTACCGAAGTAGATGAACTCGAAGGTGGCTCCTACATTGATTATTTGCAAAAATACAGAAACAAAAAGAGTAGGGAAAAGATAAGAGAATTTTCGGCTATAGAGCAAAAGATGGATGAAAAGGAAAAGAAAACTGACAGAGGAGGTGGAATAGGCGTTGGTTACAGAGAGGATTTTTAGGGAAAACTGATTCACTCAATCCATTACCCACATTATCTCAACCACCCACTACTCAGTTATCAAATACAACTCAAACTCTCCGTCAACAAACTGAGCAAAAATAATCTCCCTTGCCCATGCAGAGATTCGAACTCAAGACCTCCAACCAATTAACACTCCACTTAACCACCAGACCAGCAGGCCCATTCTGTTAATTACTTACACACTTTTACTTATAAGCCTACTAACCAGAGGTAGGGCTTAATTCATAAAAATATCAAAATTTACTCAAGTCAAGGCTTGAACTTGGGACCTCTCACACACACCCAGAACACTTAACCACTGAAGCAGACAGATATTTGTGTCACACATACACAAAAACAAAAATTAAAAATTTGGGGCGTTACAACAACTCTCCCCTCCTTAAAAGAAATTTCATCCTCAAAATTTACTTGATCCAAACAGATGAGGATATTATTGACAAATCAAGTCACCGACTCCGGCATGGCTTCTTTAGTGTCATGGTTCTGCCACAAAAACTTAACCTATGCAATCCATTTATTTCTCAAAGTTTTCACCTCACGATCCAGAATCTAAACAATTTCCTCCTCAAAAGAAAAATTAGGTCTTAACTCTATCTCCTCAATCAGAACAATATGAGAAGGGTCAGCTCAGTATTATCTGAGCATAAAGACATGGAACACGTCATGAATACGGTCCAATTCAGGAGGTAACTCTAACTGATAGTCACTAACTCAACTCTTGTAAGAATTTGGTAAGGCCCAACAAACCTAGGGCTCAACTTACCTTTTCATTCGAACCTCAGTACCATGGAGACACTTTTCAGAGAAACCTACTCTCTGACACTGTACTCAATGTCCTTTCTCTTCAGATTCGCATACAAATTTTGCCTATCTAAAACCGCTTTCAGTCGGTCTTAAATCAGTCTAACCTTACCCTTAGTCTCCTAAACCAATTTCGAACCGAAAGTCTTTATTTCGCCCAACTCAGTCCAACACAAAGGTGTCTGATACTTACAACCATACAGAGCCTCGTAAGGTGCCATTTGAATGCTCGACTAAAAACTAGTATCGTAACTCAGCCAACGGAAAGCGCTGCTCATAGCTACCTCAAAAGTCAATCACACAACTCCTAAACATATCATAAATGACCTAAATAAGTCGCTCAGACTATCCATCTGTCTAAAAATGGAAATTCGTGCTGAAATCCAGTCGAGTACCAAATGCCTCATGTAACTTCTACCAAAATTTAGACATAAAATGAGGATCACAACCAGAAATAATCCGTACAAACCGATAAGAAGTGAGCCAACTTAGTCAACCTATCCACTATCACCCAAATAGAATCTTTCTTAGTAGGTGTTAAGGGCAACTTACTAACAAAGTCCATAACACTTGCTCCCATTTCAACTGTGGAATCTTGATAGGCTGTAACAGACAAGAAAGAAAATTGGTGCCAAGCTTTTACCTGTTGGCATGTCAGATACCTAGCTACAAAATTTGTTACCTCTTGCTTCAGAGTAGGCCACCAATATAGTTCTCTTTGGTCTTGATACATCTTATTTCCACTAGGATACATAACATAAGGGCTACTATGTGCCTACCGAAGAATAGACTGTCTCAGTTCCATATCATTCAACGCAAAATATCTCCCACAGAAACATAGAATACCATTAGAATTTAACCCAAAGTCCGTTGTCTTACCCTTATCAACTTGGTTAACTCGAGATAACAGAGTCACACCCAAAGGCTGCTTCTCATTAATCTCACTAACTAAAGTGGGCTTTACTTGCAACACAACTAGTAAGCCATAATCCTCAAACAAACTAGTATAGCAAACATGGCCTTCAAATCTGCCATTAACCCTCTACTTAGAGCATCTGTCACACCATTGACTTTTTTGGGATGATACATAGTAACACAGTCATTGTCCTTAAGCAACTCAATCCATCTTCACTATCTTAAGTTCAACTCTTTCTGGGAGAGAAGATACTAAACACTTTTGATTCATGTAAATAATACACCTCATTGTACCATCTTTCTTTTTAAAAAAAAAAATTGAAGCTCCCCAAGGTGAAACACTAGGTCTTATAAACCCTCGGTCTAAAAGCTCCTAAAGTTGAACCTTAAGTTCCTTAGGTGTCATGCATTAGGGAGCGATGGACATCGGAGCAGTTCTAGGCAACAATTCAATTCCAAAATCAACCTCATGATCAAGAGGTAACCTAGGTGGTTCTTCGGGAAAAAACATCTGAAAACTCCCTTATAGTATGGATACTATCCACAGATGAACTACTTGCATTTGCATCTCGAACATAGGCCAGATAAGGCTCACACCCTTTCTGAACCAGTTTCTATGCTACCATAGCAGAGATCACAATGGACAGATACTCTCTACGCTCGCCAACCATCACAATCTCTTTACCATCAGTTATCCTCAAAGTGACTCTCATAGCAGCACAGTCCAGTTGACCGCTTCCAGACGTAATAACGTCAAGAGTGTGAATACTACAATGAAAGATATATCATTGAGGCGATTCCGCAAGTATACGGGTCCAATTTTAATATAGTTACAACGGAGTGGGTGAGTACTCCAAGAATCGTACCCAATGGAGGCTAGTACTAGGTCAATTTTAACCTAAACACCAAAAGATCTAATTAGTACTTTGGTTTAGTTATAGTACGATAGTAAAATAAAAGGGATTTTTTAAAGATTTTTATGATAAAATAAAATAACATAACGAAATAAAAATTTAAGAGATCAAAATATAGAATAAATCAAATTTGGTTATGGATGATTAGCTCGCTTTGATAATCTTTATTAACTGTCGCTTCGGGTTCCACGTCAATCAACTAGTCACTATCCCAACAGGATCTTTTGATCTTCCACTCAAATAATGAGTCGCCAAGGACTACTTATCTTCGAACTTGGGGTGAAGGTGATCACGGATAGGCCATACCTATTTTGGGTTAATTCCCACCCTGATTACTTCCTAGGGTTCTAAGGCCTATGGTTTAAGTTCTTCATTTGCCAAACAATCGATCTGTTGAGTAACCCTACTAAATAGTTAATAGATCATAACTCCACTAGCTAATCCCCCATAGAAGGATTAGTTTCTCATGGATTTCATAAACAATATGGAATTGATGTAAAGAGAAAACATGGTAAATGAATTGAAGTGTAGAGTTTAAGAAAACACCTGATTTGTATTAAAGATGATAACAAATCCATAGAGTTTGATTATCTCCACAAATCAGATCTCTCGAGATAAAACAAGAACAAACTAAAAATAAACCTAAAGCCTAAGAAGAAAGAAAACTAAATTGAAATTTAAAAGAGAAATTTAAACTAAGTAATTGGTGTCATTAACATGTGACAAAGGAGCCTATTTATAGATTTCAATTGACCATCGTCCTTAACCCTAGGTTAGCTAACGTTCCCAAGCTTTAAGTTTGATTGTGCAGACCAAAATGCCCATTGGCTCGTGTTTAATTCTTGTCCAGAGTCGATGTCGTGACACACCAAGACCTGTCTCAGACTTAGATGACATTATACTTCTCTTGGGATATCTTTAGGGGTGTGACGCGACATTGAAGGCAGTTTCAAGATTTACTTCATTATGCTCCCTATGTTGCAACATTGATCATTCTATGTTGCGTCATAGCAACCAGTGTCTATTTATTTCATCTCCTAATGGTCTCCTACACACTTACAAAGGTCATCAGCTCACCCTTAGGCCTCATTCGGCCCCTAAGGTCAATAAAAGACTTATATTGAACATTTTATTAACTTAATGAAAACTTACGAAAACATAACTAAAACCAAATGGAAATGCTTACTTTCAAGCTGCTAAAGTGTAGGAATTAGTTTAATCTGCAACACTGAATTACAACAAATCAAACTCCCCCACACTTTAGTCATTGCTTGTCGTCAAGAAATATGAACAAAGACAAAATATAAAAGACATCCCTTGAGTAAATATTATACAAGTATTGACTTTGGAGCACATCACTAGGCATTTCATACTCACTAACAAATTTAACATGATGAATAGTTGACTTACCACTTTTGACCACAAACATCTAAGTTCAGTATATTACAAAATATACAAGCACTAAGGGTCTAACCTATAGGGATCCATCAATAAGTTATACAAGTAATTTGATTATCTGAGCATAATACAAATAGTCGTTAATGCAATTGTTCAATATAATGTCCATTCATGCATAAGGATATTTTGGTCACATACGACTTTTCGGCTTGGAACGTTTTGAGGCTTAGGAGAAGTATGGAATTCAAAGACAGTAAGCATCAAAAGGTTTACAAACACAAAAATAGTTTGGCACATCATATCAATCCCTATTCTTCCCCCTTAGTGACCCTTACCCACTCACCGCCTTATTTCTCCTTCTCTCACCTTTCTTGTTTATCCACAAAGAAAATCATAGTATGATATAGTAATTACGACTAGCCTACGAGTTTCTATGCATTAATGAATGAGTTTTTCTTTCATTTGTGACTTTGTAACTTTCTTTTTCAGCTTATCTTACTCGCAATTTTTTTTCGTTGTTTTAGGACTTTTTCTACTCATACTGATTTTCTTTTTGAATTTTTCTTTTGTTTTGCAAGTTTAGGCTAACCTATAGTTCTCATATCACACCAATCTTTCCTATTTCACTGTAGTTTTACAAACTCCATCTTGATGTATTTACTTAACCGTCAATACAAATGGCTAGACGTCTATAGTCGTGCAATGCAGGACCAAAGAAAAAAGGGCAAATACAAATTAATGTTTCAAGCTCGGGGTTTGTAATGAGGTTCATCAAGAAGTATCAATAGGCTAAAAAATCGATACTACAGGTGGAATACCAATTGGTCAACTTTTTTGCTTTGGATGTGTTCCAAACAATGCCTAAGGGCATCCCTTAATATCTCATTATGCACCAATTTAACTAACCAAACTAACTCAAATTCAACCATTTATCATTCATACTAGCGCGCTCGTTTCCTTGTATTTTCTATATCATTCAGTACAGTTGATTGCTTAATGCCTTTTTATAGTGTAACACATAACACCTAGTAGTCTACTAGTCAAAAATTTAAATTCCCTTATCATCATGCAAAATTTAATTGTAAACACAAGAAACCTATGTACATGCTCCTAACCAATCATTTGTATTTATGCAAGCTCAAGCACACAAAGGACGAGAAAAAATCTAGGAAAAACGTAAAAATTTAAAACAAATTTTTTATGTTACTCCCCACACTTTAGTTAACATATTATCCTCAATGTGTAGCCCATAAAAAGATAAAGAAAGAAATTACTTGATTGATCGTGGTCTCTCCAACTGCTAATGGTGGGTGTTTCCTCCTTTAATCGTGTAAAGCTTGAATTATTTGTGTCTCCTTCGTGTCGGTTTCCTATATAGAATTATAAAAATGTTCAATCTTCTTCCTCAAAATCCATCTCCTAATTTCTATTGCCCACTTCATCCTTTCCATCCTCTTTGCTTTCATGTACCTCTTCTTCTTATTCTAGATTTGTTGGCCCAAACATGTCATGTGTATAATTGGGGACCCGAATGTTATTTTACCTAGCACATTCTTGAAAATTTGGCCCTGACTCTTACATCCACTGTATCATCCAATATAACTTTGGATGACTACTCTCACCAACATCTTGTTGAGCTTCTGTCGACCTCAATGATGAAGTTGGTGTGGCTATTGCTTCTTATTGTATTTTATTCCAATCTTTTATTTGTTTATCTCGTAGCTCTATGTATTGTTGGAACAAAGTGTCTCCAATAATACTTCAGAAAGGTTTTAGCGACTGCTCAGTGGATGTCATGGGTACACCCGCCTTTTTGCATAAGGCCGTCACTATGTGGGGAAAGAAAACTTCCACCTTCTAGCCACTGATACATCTCTTCATGTTTTGGTGGATCCATTTTTTGATACACACCTACTTTTTCTCCAAAATTGCACAGTAAAACTGCTCGAAAGGTAATTAACATTAGAAACATTTAAAGCAGGGACTATTCGCGTGTACACAAATTGAATCCACATTTTAGCCGCTAGAAACATAATAGCTTGATGAAAGGGTGTAGGAATATTGGTACCTTGGCGGTATTTCTGTTCGCCCTTTCCTTCAGTAAAAAAAGTGTGGTATCCCAAACCCAACCGAGATAGATCGGCCTGAATATAAAGTGACACAATAACCACTGAAGTGACTCTCCAGCTCAAGACCACCGAAAACACACACCAACAGTATAACACCTTAATTCTAACTAATTAGCTATATAGTTTTAATGCGGAAGCGATTTTGAGAACCATTTTTAAACTATTTCTAATTATTTAACCCTAAAAGTATTTTGGTCATTTTACCATCTAAAGTTAAACAGTCTCATTTTTAGTTCTAAATGATTACCAACATTCTTTTAGTCAATTTATGCAAGCCCTAAAAATTTTAATTTCAAACGAGTTCATTTACTAAGTCTAATTATTATTTTATTAATAGGAACTGTAACATCCTAGAATTAGAGGTTCTAGATTTTATGCTTTTCTGTGTGCTTGGCTTGTACTGCTTGTTATTTAGGTGTGCTTGGGGGTCCTGGGGAGGCTCGGGTTCAAGCCAGAGCCTTGGTGATTTTTTTCTTTTTTGGCATCTAAGGGGGGAGAGCTAGCAGGAGCAGGCCTTAAGTTTATTTGCGTGTGTTTGTTGACACAAAGAAGCTTGTGTCCAAGTGGAGGTGGCGTCACTTGTAGGAGTAGAAGGGGAGGAGTTTGAATCCCATAAGCCTCATTATGAAGCTTTATTTTTTTGACGCCAGGTTGGAGAGGAGATGGTTTCGGCTGGGACTCTTCAAGGGTGGTGGTTGAATGAGTCAATAAGTTCAAATGGATGGACAAGAGAGCTTGAAGGAGTTTGAATTGGTCAAACCAATTTGAAAGAGTGATGGGGAGTATTTGGTGGAGCAAATCAAGGGATTTGGTGGGTGGTGGAGTTGTTGGTCGAATGTGGGGATCTTGGAGGGGAGAATTTTGGTTTAGTTGCTAGAGGTGTGTGCCAAAATTCTCATTAGTCTTATGCTTTTCCCATTTTGGTATTTTCGGTCATAGGAGGTGAGTGTGTACGGAATGTGAGAGAGAGCTCTTTTGATTCCATTTCGGGTTTGCCTATTCTTTGTAAGTGCCGAAAAGTCCATAAGTGTATCTTGGTTCTTTTACTTCTTTTTACATTTCCTTCTTAAGTGCTTTCGGGTTTTATTTTTGGTCATTTTCATCATCCTTTTCTCTAATTCTTCGCAAGCCGAATTCTCTTGAAGCCACTCCTTGCCGAATCACCCTCTTACCATTCTCTTTTGATTATCATCACAATCGAACCTTACCTCACTGACATCATCTCTCTCTTTTTATTTCTATTCACTTCCTCTTCTACACTCTTTTCTCCATAGCCGAACCTCAGGTTACCCACTTGCCTTTCTCTTTCATTTTTCTCCTCTTTGTTCTATTCTTCTAACCAAAACCTGCTCTCCTTTTACTGTCTTTTCATTTAATTTCCTTAGGCCAAATTCTTCTTGTTCATCTCCTGCAAGTTGTTTCCATCACCAAAAACCGAATCTTTCTTGTTACCCCTTTCTAAACTGACTCCTTACTTGTGTGTCTATCATAGTCAATTTTGGATTTCTTCTATTATTCAAGCCAGAACCGATTTGCCTTGTGTTCCATTCGGCCTCTCCCTGTTCAAGGTAATGTTCTCTTCTTTTTATTAATCTGTCCATTTCCGTTACTTCTCCTAAAGAAGCCAAACACTCATCTTCTAATCGTTAAACCGAATGTGATTTTTATCTCTCGTATCTGGTTACTTCATCACATTGTGATCTTGCTTTTTCTATGATTCGTGATAGATTGTCGTTTGATAAGCCTAGCATACTACAACCGAATTCGTGGTGGTGCAATTCCTCGTTTTCCTTAAGGTAATGAGTTTTCTTTAGTCTTATACGATTAGACTCTCTTCCGTTTCACTCTGCCTTAATCAAATCTTTTGGTTCACCAACCAAACGTTTCTTTTTGAGTACTGATCAAGGCTCTTCATGGATGCGAGTGCTAGTCAATCTAAGGAGGGGAGTGGACCCGTAGTCTCTGCTCCTAAGTTTAAACAATGTGCTGTGTCGGCAGTTCGAGACTTTCCACCGGGTTGTGGTAGGGAGCCGACTTCTACTTGGGATAGACAAATCGCGGTTGTTTCTTCTAGTGAGAGTGTTAACGATCTAGAGTGTATAGTTTTACGCATAATCAGGTGTGTAACACTCACACTCTTGTTTATTATTTGCATTAGTAACTATGTTGGCTGAAAGCCAAAACGACTGTATAGATAGTCGAGATACCCTTGTGGGTAAGGTTGGAGACACCGAGTAAGTACCACTATGATTTTACTTTCGAAGATATGTATGTATGAATTAATTATCTGTTGTACATGGAAAGTATGTTTGCATTCATCTCAATATGATAATATGTTGCATGGGCTTTGGGATATGATTGGTAGGGGGAAGTGTGATTTAGTGACTTCTATCATAGTGGTCTGGAACCACAGTGGTTTGGAACCACGTATACATATATTTATCAGTGACTTATCTCAGTGGTTTGGTACCATAGTGGGTTGGCCCCACATATACTTATCGAGAGATTGTCACGGTGGTGCAGGGACCACGATGGGGTTGGCCCCACGTTTATATATTCTGTGACTCTGTCACAAGTGGTCTGGGACCACAGTGGTTTGGAACCACAGTGGCTTGATGCCACGGGTGTTTGGCTAATTTAGGTGACCTAGAGGATGGAAAACTAGGTTGGGCTGGGTTGCATTGCATACATTTTTAATATGCTATATTGTGAGGGCTAAGGCCAATGTGCATCTGTGGGCTTAAAGCCCGATTGCGTTATAAGGGGAATTACACACTGAGTCTCGGTGACTCACCCCTCTGCTTAATTTTGCAGGTAACCCCTAGTTGCATATTTGGAGCCGAGGTGGGCTTAAGGTGGCCATGCATTACTTTCTCGTAAACTTTCGGTTCTTATTTAAATTTATTTTTTTATTTATGGGATTTTGCAATGTAATAAGGCCTCCATAACTTTGATTTGGGTTTTTGCTTTAAATTGGTTATTGCATATCTTATGAATTGTCAAATAAGGAGTTTCCTAAAATAAAAATATAAACAATCATATGTTTAAAGTATTAACAAAAGATGACAAGCGATTAAAGGTTTAAGCTAAATAATCTGGAGATTTTTTTAAAACCTCAACATCATTTTCAAATGTCACGTTTATGGAATTTCTTGATTTCGGCCTTCGTGAAACAAAACTGTTTACGACTTTTTAGTTCACTTTTAAATAGAAGTTGGTAAGAAAATCATCAACCAAAATTTTAAATTATCTTTAAGATTGAATCACTAAACGAAAAGTTTTCCAAATTACGATGTTCTGTTGAAAATTTCAAAACTACCTTTCTTATAACATACCAGATTTGGTCGTAAGGTATTGACCGAGTTTGGGGTGTTACAATTATGGTATCAGAGCCTAGGTTGCAAAACTCGGCTGTGGGTTTGGGGTTTAAAAATGTTTTCAAAAGTTGGTTTAGAATATGGTTTAGAAAAATACATGTTTTCTGGAAGTATGGCACCCGAGTCTCCGGCACCAATCCGCACTGTAAGCTTTCTGATTATTGTTTGAATTCTTATGAAAAAAAATTTATTTTGATAGATAGTTCTAAGAAATTCAACTTTAGAAACTGAGACCTTTAGAAATATGTTTTTGCGAAAACTACTTCTAATGCTATTTCCATAAGACTGTCCGATAATAAACAGTGGAAGAAATGCTAACTCATAAAATTGTAATTAGATTAAGTCGAATTCATAATCATGAGCGCTAAAGGACGTGGACATGGTATGCGCGGCCGTGGTAGAGGCCGGGGTGTTGAGGCTGAACCCTCGGAATCAGGGCATGGGTCGGAAGGTGAAGTGCCAGCATCACCAATTACGAAAACGGGATTTTAGGACCAAACTGGTGGAGATGATGTTGTGTCTCAAGCTATGTTGCGAGTTTTGGAGCGGGTTGCTGGAGTAAGCACGGGATCAGTAGCTCGAAAATCTGTTTTTGAGCGACTCCGAGCTAATGGCGCTGAGATATTTAGGGGCATTTCTGGTGTGGCTCCTAATGTACCTGAGTACTGGCTGGAAGCGGTTGAATGAATCATGGACGATCTTGATTGTACTGCGGAGAAAAAGTTGAAAGGAGTAGTGTCCCTTCTTCGAGATGAGGCATACCAATGGTGGCTCACGATAAGAGATGGTACATCAGCGGACCGTATTACCTGGGACTTCTTTAAGTCAGCATTCCAAGGAAAGTATGTTGGGACAAGTTACATGGACGCTCAGAGGAGGGTATTTTTAAACTTGGTCCAGGGGAATAAGTCAGTGGCTGAATATGAGGCAGAATTCCTGCGTTTAAGCTGTTATGCCCAGGGTATCATTGCAATAGATCACGAGCGTTGTGTCCGATTTGAGGATGGTCTGAGGGATGAGTTGCGAGTACTGATAGCTCCGCAGCGGGAAAGAGAGTTTGCTACTATGGTTGAGAAGGCTAAGATAGCTGAAGAGGTGAAGCGGTCTGAGAGGCAGAATTGGGATAAGGATAGGGGTAGGAATAAAAGGAATTTTTGGTCGTCAGGATCTACTGGGAGTTTCCAAAAGAGGCCTAGGTTTGATGGGTCGGGTCGAGTTGCGGCTTTATTCTCGTTGGTAGGTATCAACCATGTGCTAGATGTGGGAATTATCATTCGGGAGTGTTGGGCAAGAAGTAAAAGGATGTTACGGTGTGGATCTGTAGATCATCTCAGTAAGGGATCATCCCACAAGAGCGCGCAGGGCACGGCGATGGGTCGAGGATATGTACAGTCTGGAAGAGGTGGGCAGCAACCACCGAGAGGTCGTGGTCCGGCCAGAGGAAGAAATGGTTTTGGTCGAGGGCATGGAGCACCAGGCAGAGGTGCTGGGAATACAGATGCAAGACAGCCTGGATTGGTTTATGCAGCTAGACGCTGAGAGGATGGCGATGCACCGGACATCATAATTGGTACGTTCCTTATTTTTGGTTTGCCCATTACAGCACTGATAGATTTTGGGTCTACACATTCATATGTTGCTAGTACTGTGTCTGGAACTTTTAATATAGAATCTGAGGTTGCTTCTAGAGAAATGACTGTGATTAGCCCTTTAGGACAATCTGTAGTGGTAAACAAGCTATTTTGGAGTGTGCCTTTAGAAGTGCAAGAGGTTGTTTTCCCGGCTGACTTGATGGAATTACCGTTAGGCGAGTTCGATTTGATTTTAAGAATGGACTGGCTAGTTAAGTATCGAGCAAACTTGGATTGTGCTACTAAGTGCATGATTTTGAAGACTCTCGAGGATAAGGAGGTGTCGGTAATAGGTGAGAGAAGGAATTACCTGTCCAATGTGGTGTCTGCATTAAAGGCTAAAAGGATGGTGCGAAAAGGGTGTGAGGCTTTCTTAGCTTTTATTAGTGCTTTGGAGGCCAAGGAATTGTCTGTAAGAGATGTTAGAATGATGAAAGAGTTCTCGGATGTTTTTCCAGAAAAACTTCCAGGGTTACCTCCGGATCGCCAGGTGGAGCTCGGCATTGATCTTCTTCTAGGAACAACTCCGGTGTCCGTTGCCCCATATAGGATGGCGCCGAAGGAGCTAGTAGAACTTAAAGCTCAGATTTAGGAATTGTTGGATCGTGGTTTTATTCGACCAAGTGTGTCTCCGTGGGGAGCACCAGTGTTATTTGTCAAGAAAAAAGATGGGTCGATGCAGATGTGCATTGACTACAGGCAATTGAACAAGTTGACGATTAAGAACAAGTACCCATTGCCAAGAATTGACGACCTATTCGATCAGCTGTGAGGCGCTTCAGTCTTCTCGAAGATAGACTTGAGGTCAGGGTAACCATCAGCTTAAGGTCAAGGAGGCGGATATTCATAAGACTGCTTTTCAAACTCGTTATGGTCACTATGAGTTCTTAGTGATGTCGTTTGGGTTGACGAATGCACCAGTCGCATTTATGGATATGATGAACTGGGTATTTCAACCCTATCTGGACCGGTTTGTCGTAGTGTTCATAGACGATATCTTGGTATATTCAAGGACGGAGGAGGAACATGATTCGCACCTTCGGATTGTTCTGCAGATTTTGAGAGAAAAGTAACTGTATGCCGAATTCAGCAAGTGTGAATTTTGGTTCGGGGAAGTTACTTTTCTGGGGCATGTTGTGTCTGCCGAGGGGATTAGGGTTGATCCCTGAAAGATTAAAGCTGTTTTTGATTGGAAACCACCGAAGTCTGTAGCAGAAATTTGAAGTTTCCTTGGGTTAGCTGGGTATGAAGAACTGTATGGACGGAGGTGTCGCACTCCTACGTGTTGGACGGAATTGGGGGAACGACGAGATTTGGGTCCAGAGATTGTGGCAGAATCTGAAGAGAAAGTTGAGATAATTCGCGCACGGTTGAAGGAAGCATCCGCAGAGCGTAAGTCGTCTGCAGCAGATCTTAAGAGGAAAGAAATAGAATTTGATGTGGGAGATCAAGTGTTTCTTAAGGTATCGCCTTGGAAGAAGGTGATGAGATTTGGTCGGAAAGGGAAGTTAAGTCCAAGGTTTATAGGGCCCTATCAGGTATTGAAGCGAGTTGGACCAGTGGCATACCAGTTAGAGTTGCCTTCAGAGTTGAAGCAAATGCACAACGTATTCCATGTTTCTATGCTACGTCGTTATCGTTCGGATCCATCTCATGTAGTTCCGGTTGAAGAGGTGGAATTAAGGCCAGATTTGTCCTATGAGGAAGAGCCGATTCAGATCTTGGAACGAGATGTGAAAGTGTTGCGAAGGAAGTCAGTTCCTTTGGTCAAAGTGTTATGGCGTAATCACGGATCAGAAGAAGCTTCGTGGGAGCCGGAGGAAGCAATGCGGCAGCAATACCCTCACTTGTTTTAGCCAGGTAATTTCGAGGACGAAATTATTTTAAGGGGGTAGAACTGTAACATCTGGGATTTATGGCTTATGCATCTTGCTCAATTATATGAAGTAGCATGCCTGTGTGTGTTGAGTGTGTTTTATGGATTTTTTTGAACTTAGGAATATAGGCAAATGCCTTAGAAATTATTAGATTTCAAGTTTAAATGAGGGAGCTAGGCCTGATAGGCCTTAAGAGAAAATGTAGGGGAAATATGACACAGAATTGGGCTTGGTAAAGCGGCTTGAAGGCGCCACTTAAAGCCTAGGTAAGTGACGCTGCAAGCATGTGTGCAGGGCCAAGATTCGATTCGCGTGGGAAACAATATTTTGGGGCTTTTTATTTTGCATGTTTGCGTCAAGGAGAGGGGGAGGTGATGGACGACTATGGGACTTTTGAAAGATAAGGATAAAGACTTGTCTTGTTCTTTTAAAATTCGGCTATTATGAGGAGATAATAGTTGACCCATTCAAATTATTTTGAATGGATAGAAGAGAGGAAAAATAGGAGGAAAATTTGGAATTTGATAGAGGAGAATGAGAAGTGGCCGGCCAATGGACTCCTTTAGTGATGAATTTCGGTCATGAAAGGGGAGTAGGTGCCGAATTTCTTTTTGCTATTGAGCATCCACTTTCTTCTTCTTTTTCTTTTAGCCTTCTAGCCGAATTCTTCTAGCCTTTCTCTTTACATCTTTTTCCTTTTCAACCTTGATTATACATCTTTTCCTATTGTGGCCGACTTTTCCATCACCATTTGAAAAGGCTTAGCCGAACCTCAAGGCAACCTTTAGTCGATTGTTCAGCAAAGCCTAAAGCCGAAGTTCACTTCTTTTGAATTGATTTCTCCTGCAAGCTCTTAGCCGATTTCTTAAGGGTAGTGGTCAATTGCGTTTCGATTGTCCTTTTGGTAAGAATCTCTCTTAGTTGAACCCTTATTCTTTTCCTTCTCTAACTGACGAAAAGTAAGGCTTTAATCTCATTATTGTTGTGACCGAAACCTTGAAGGATCTCTCGGGATTTGGCTATAGTCGACTATAAGGAGGAGATTCTCGGGATTCCAACATCTAAGGTAAGTCATGAGGTATTCGGCCAAGGCCTATTTTGGCAACCTAGATCTATTCCTTATTTTATCCAAAAGCCGAAACTAACTAGTTAAAGGATTCAGTGTCTAGCCGAGTTCAAGAAGAGTCATCACGAAGTTTCCGGGATTTGTGTAGTAACAAATCGGCAGCAAGGTAAGGTTTTGGTTGTAATAATCCTTCGGGATCTGATTGAATAGCCGAATAGGCTTTTGCTAAAATACAAGTATTGGCTGGATATAGGAATTTAAGATCTAAAGCGATAGATCGGGTTTCGGGATTTCAGTAAACTCGCTAAGTGAACCAGGTGTGTACCCCACACTAAACCTTATTAGATTACGGCTTAAATTAATTATGTGTGTTTACAATAATATGAATGTGGCCAAAGGTACCATGCAATGTTACAAAGTACTCAGGTACGTTAATTTACTACTACTATAGTTATCTTATTATGGATATGTGATATGGCACCTATGTGAACTGTGATAAGAATGTGAAATAAGGCATGATATTGCATGAAATGTATGACATGGGCATATGGGTGATTATGAAAGGGGAAGTGATTGGCGGTTTTATACCCCAATATATGAATGTGGTGACTTCGGTCACATAATTTGAATGTGGTGACTTATGTCACAAAATATATTATGTGGTGGCTCTGCCACGAATTTATAAGGGCGATGAGCACGTCGACTGCAGCGACTGCCTTCGATGATGTGTAGAGGATGGAGGGTTGACTTAGTAGTCCCCACGGTGTGCAGGTTGGTACGGGTGATGTGTAGCGGATGGCATCTAGGTTTGGGTTTGGGTTGCATCATCATATATTTACTTAATTATATGTACATGTATGAACTGATATGCCTAATCTATTGGGATTTAGCGTTGGTTACACATTGAGTCTGTTTGACTCACCCTGTTGGGGAATATTTTTCAGGTGACGCTCAGTGATGGACCGAGTCGGCAGGAGCTTAGTGGTGGCCATGCTCAGTTCGGGACTTTATTTTGGACTTGTTTCATTTTAAGTATTTTGGATTTAATTTGGGTTTAATTTTTGATGTAATAAGGCCGTTAATATGAACTGTTTTATGCATTGGATTTTATTACTATACGATTAAGTTTAAATCAAGGTTAAATGGTTTACTAAAAACATAAATATTAAGTGTTTTTGACCACCTAATCACAAATAAATTTCCAATTTAAAGTTAAAAAAAATATATACAAGGTTTTCAATTGAACCCAACACAAGCAAATCCTTCTCCAAAACCACATGAATTTTTCCTAAGTAACAAACGGATTTTCAAATGTTTTCTCGAGGAACATACCAGATCCGGTCAAGGCTTGTGGGCCGGGTTTGGGGGTGTTTCAATTTAGAGTTGAGAATTACCTTTAATTGATCTCAAATCATCAATTTAGAAGATTGAATCAAGAACCTTGAAGAAATTTTGGATGACTTTTGCTCAACTTTGGAAAACTTTAATGGATATTTTGGAGAGAATTTTGAGAGAGTAAAAGTTTAATCTATTCTCCGATATGTGGTCTATGACAATGAGAAAAAAAAGAGAGAAAAAGCTCTTAATTCGAATGAAAATGGTGTGCAAAGTGAGGTAGTTGTAGTGTCTTTAAAACTGAAAACCCTCACCTAATTTTCAAAAATTGGGGAAATTGCCATCAAGCCACTCCCACATTTCCCTTGTTTTACAAAATACTCCTTTCCCTCCAAAATTCTGAAAATAAGGATAATTTTCTATAATACCACTCTTACTGTAACACCCCTAACCCGTAACCATCGTCAGTTTAGGGTTAAAAGGAATTACCAGACATTCAGAAACTTTTACGGACATTTCATAAAATAATTCATCAAATCCAATCAAAGTGTCCCTGAAATAGGTCTACGAGACCTTAATCATGCTTAAGAATAGGGCCGGGACTAAACCGAACGTATACGGAAGTTCTCAAAAATTTAAATTTTTTTCTATGTTACAGAGGTCACACGCCCGTGTGGGTAGGCCGTGTGCCTCTCACGGCTGCAGACACGCCCGTGTGTCTAAGCCGTGTCAAAACAGGGCATACATACTGACTTGTCCACACGACCGTGGACACGCCCGTGTGCCTCACCCGTGGTCGAGCCTGACTTGCAGCACACGGCCAGTCACACGCCCGTGTGTCTTGCCCGTGGTCGAGCCTGACTTATTTTGAAATGGAACCACGAGGGACACGGTCGAGCCACACGCCCGTGTGCTCAACCGTGTGGGCAAATATAGGCCATTTGCAAGGCCAAAATGCCACCCACACTTGGGTCATTCTTCCATGCACATCCAAGTATCATCCTTTACTCAATTGGCAACCAAAACACATCAAATAGTACACCCTATCTACTAAATTTTAAGCTTATCAACCATATCAAATTAATAGCCATTTAACTCAACATAACAACAAGCATTTCAAGACAAAATCCATCACAAACTTACCATCAATAATGTGCTAGTTATTCATCAATAGACTACCATTCATATAACCATTTCATTTTCTATTTAGCTATATCAAGACTAGCATCATAGAACATAACTTGTCATTCATAACACAACCATATATCTAGCCATATCCCATGGCCATATATTCACATCTCAAACATAAGCCAAGATGACTAGCCTATACATGCCATACTTATAATATAAATTTCCAAAATGGTACCAAAATAAGGTTGAGTAGTGTGATGACGATCCTCGACGATCCCCGAGCCTTTCGTAGCTTTGACGACTTATAAAATAGAATAAATACACACAAAGTAAGCTTTCCAAAAGCTTAGTAAGCCATATACAAATAAACTAACATAAAATACACATAAACACCTTGATACAAAGTCATTAATATCTCTTATTTGCAATTTCATAATATATTCTTTGGCTCATTTGTCTAGCCATAATTTACTAACATTTCATATCTCAAAGTATCACTTATGCTCATGGCACATTCAAAAATATATCACATATTATCTCATCAAATCCATACATATATACATTTTGGTAAGTTCATATAAACCCTTACCTTTCATACACACATTGTGTACTTTTCAAATGTACCTGAATCGTTTATACCTTTCACAAAGACTTTCATATCTCGGAATTGCCTGTTGAACCATTCGGAATCTAATAGGATACTCGGAATGCTTAGAATAGTCATACAATGCCAACGTCCTAGATGAGGTCTTACATGTACTCAGATATCGATGCCACTGTCCTAGACAGGGTCTTACACGAATCAATACGATGCCAATGTCCCAGACATGGTCTTACACGTAAATCTCAAATCGATGGCAACGTCCCAGACGTGGTCTTACACGAAGTCTCAAATCAATGCCAACGTCCCCGATGTGGTCTTACATGATATCACATATCAGACACCTATGTCATGACATATGTTATCCTATCTATTCCTAGGTTCTCACGGGACTTCTTGAACATTTATAACTTGTCGATATATATATTCGGATTTCATATACATTCCATCTCGAGCATTAATCATACAATCTAAACCTCGTAGATACATAAATAACTCAATTCAAATACATTTATTTGTATATCGACTTACCTCGTACGGGAAGAACGGAGATAAACGGCTATTCAATAACTTCCGATTTCCCGCGATCTAAGTTCATTTTCTTTGATTCTTGATCTATACATATTTAAATTTAATCCATTTATTCATCAACTCATTCAATTCAATCCAAAAACACATATTTAGGATAATTTCCAAATTAGCCCTCACATTTTCACATTTTGACATTTTAGTCCTTATTTCACAAAATCACAAAATACACAAAATATCAATACACCCATGCTTAGCCGAATTTTACTCATGCTCATCTAAGTCCTTATATTTCATTTATTTCACAATTTAGTCCCTCAAAATATTGTTCTTTCAATTTAATCCAAATTACTCAAAATCAACAAAACTCCAAAGACAAACTATGTTTTTCTATCACATATAATTCATATTTCACCATCAAATATCACAAAACTCATGTGTTCATCAATGGCACATTACAAAATATTCATCAATTCACAAAATTGAAACATGGGTTTTGAAGAACATGAAGCAACGATTACAGAAACGTAGAAATTATCAAGAACCGAAAATAAAACATACCTTGATCAAGCTTTAAAAATGGCTGAATGCCCTAGCTAGTTTTCTTTCTCTTTTTTTTTCTTTGAACATTCGGTCATAAGACAAAAAGATGAACTTGGCTTTTCTTTTTGTTTTGTTTAATTATAACATATGTTATTTTCATTTTCTAAATTAACCTTTTACTAAACATATAAAACATATAAACATTAAGGTTATTTTGTAACGCCCCGAATTTGGGCCTAGTAGATTTGGACCTATTGGGTTGTAACGCCCCAAAAATCCCCAAACTTTAAATTTCTGTGCACTGAGGTTGGTATGTATGAGTAGCACTTAGAATATTAATTTTAAGGTATTATCGGGATTATTTGAAGTCTTAGAGATAGGGAAGACCATAGGGAAAATTTTATTTTTCTTGCTTTAGTGGACCCTAGTCTCAGGCATTAGGCCTCTTAAGCAGATTAAGGGGAAAATAGGACACAAATGGGCTTGTGGTCCAGTGGCAAGGTGGCATCACTAGGGGAGCTACAAGGTGGCGTGAAGAGGTCCAAGGTTCGAGTAGTGGTAAAGTGTTTTTGGAGTGTTTAATTTTGCATAGTGGACGGCCAGAGTTGTGTGGAATTTGGACTCTTTCGTTGAAGTGTTTGAATTGGTCTTGTGAGCTGATAAAGGAGGGAATTTCGGATGAGATAAAAGAGATATCATGGAGAAAAATTAGGAGATGAGAAGTGGGAAGAGTTGGTGTCGAATTGGACTGTGGGGGAAGGTAGGATTCGGCTATTGGCTAAAAAGAGGTGTCGAATTCCTTTGAGAGGTTCCTTGGGTTCCATTACTTTTCTTTTTCTCCCCCTTAGCCGAATTCTTCCATTTTTCGAAAAAAAACCTATCATTCCTTGGTCGAATTTTGGTTTTCTCTCTAGCCGAATTCCCCATACCTTCTCTTCTTAAATTCCTTTTCTTGTTCACCTTTAGTTCTAGCCGATCACTTCTCCCCTTCTTCTCCCTATTGGTGCCGAATTGTCTCTGTCACCATACTAATCTCAAAAGCTGAATTTAGGCCGCAGGATCGAAAGTGGATTTGGTAAGTATTTGATTAACCTCTCTTGTACGTTTTGCGAAAAGCCGAAAGGCTATCTAACTGACCTATCATTAACTCTGTGGTAACAAGGATAAGGTTCAAAGATCGCAAGCGTGGTAGGATCGTTAGAAAGGGTAAGTGTTCTTTACTTCGGTTTAAAGGTTGTCCGAATGGTCATATATGTTGTGAAGGTGACTTGTGTTGGATGCAAGTCATCTATTACTTAGGCTCTAATGTTTAAATTGGTACAGATCTAGGGTCTAATCGCAGTTGGTGTTAAAGAAAGGAGCTATTAAGGCTTGTCGCACACGGTAAGGCTACGGTGAGGTTTTAGTTTTTGATAAAGTTTGTATTTAGCTTATGATTAATGATTAAGGAATATCGAATGTAGGTTCGTGACTAAGAGAAATTTGCAGCACGCGCTATTACCAGGTGTGTACAAACACTACACACACGATATCGGTAATGCCGAAAAGATGAAAGTGGCTAAATGGGCCTACCGAATTTGTGGGCCCAAAATGGTAATGGTTGATATGTGAGCATGAATGATGAATTGGTATGAACGGTTGTATGATTTGATCGTATTCGAGTCCAATGGGCTATATGAGCATTAAATTGGTTTAACGGGCTATATGAGCATGAAATTGGCTTAATGGGCTATATGACATGAAATGGGCTTAATGGGCCTTATAGGTTTTTAGAAATATATGTTAGGGTTTAATGAACTCTAGGCCTAGTTTGACAAACTCTTGAATAACATAAAACTCTTGTAATAATCAAACATGTCTGTGGACAAGTCGATAGGTTAGGGTGTGGTAATGGACATATGCATGTCTAGGATTGGATCTAGGGAGAGCTTGGTATTTAAGCGATCCTAGTGGCCCACCTCCTCTTCTCTGGAATCCTACCTGGTGCGTAGTGTCTATTCACTTTAGCCGCGAGGACTTGTTGATGGGCCAAAGTTCATAACTAAAACCCGAGATGAAAGAAATTACAGAAATACCCCTGTAGGGTAGAATTACGAAAATACCCTTGACTGTGAAATGACTAAAATACCCATATGTGTTAAATATAAGTTTTATGGATGTTACTCATGTGCATGCCGCATTCATATGATATTCTGTTTAGGATGCATATGGGTGGGAATCATGGTACGGAGGAAGAATTTGAGGATCGCATAGTCGTTTGACGACCGTGGATCCACCGGTGGCTTTAAGCCCATTATTTGATTAGTAGCTTTGCTGCAACGTTGAGTAGTGCCGCTGTGGGTGCTACCATTGGAGTGTAGCGAAGGGGTGGGTCGAGCTAGAATTCCCCACAGGTGTATAAGGTTGGAAGGGAAATGGAGTGTAGCGGATGGATTTTTGGGGAGGGTTTTGCATTACCTTATTTTGCATATGATATGATTTGATATGATCTGATATGAGGTCATTGTGGGCTAAGGCCCAAGACCATCGATTTCGATAGGGCTTAGGCCCAATGTGATAATTGTATATTAAATTGATTGCCAATGGTCATACACACTGAGTTTCGAAACTCACACCCTTTTATTTAATGTTTCAGGTGACGCTCAGTAGACGGCTCGACGTAGAAGAGGGACTCGGAGATGGCCACATTGCAAGTTAATTAGAAGTTTTTTTTTTGTTTATTTGTTTCGAATGACTTTAGTTTAAATCCTTTATTTTCATTGGTTGTAATAAGGCCTTGTATCTCCAATTTGACGTTACTTATGGGTTTTATTATTATTTCTGCTGCTTAATTTTTATTTCAACTTAAATAAATTTCTAAAGTTTAACAAGGTTTTCAAAATAACTATAACCTATGGGATTTTATTTTAAAACATGGGCTTTCTTCTTAACTTAACAAGATTCAAGGATTTTGGGCTTTTAGGCCTTAGATTTTAACTTAGAAAAAATTGTTTGAGATTGTGCCTTTGATGTGACATTCCCGGATTCGGCCATAACGTCTAGGTCGGGTTTGGGGGTGTTACATATTTAGTATTTTAACCACCCACTTTCTAAATAATGACTTAATTGCTTCATAAAGTCTCCAAATTTCAAAGACATCATCAATTAGGTACTTTCACATTTAACCATCAAATTTTCATTTTATGCGATTAAGCCCTTTTTCTCAAATTAAACACACAAACAGACAAATTAATTCACGGAACTTTAACACATATACAATCACATATCATAGGCACAGAAAATAATATTAAAATATTTTTTTCTAACTCGGATTTGTGGTCCTGAAACCACTATTCCGACTAGGGTCTAAACCGGACTGTTACAATTCTCCCCCCTAAGGGATTTTCGTCCTCAAAAATCTTACCGTTAAATAGATTCAGATATTGCTGTCTCATAGAATCTTCAGGCTCCCACGTAGCCTCTTCCACTCCGTATCGATGCCACAACACTTTCACTAACGGAATTTTCTTGTTTCTCAACTCTTTCACTTCACGAGCTAAGATACGGATCGGTTCTTCTTCGTAAGTCATACCGGATCGAATTTCAATCTCAGACGGAAGAATCACATCTGATGGATCGGATCGGTATCGTCTACGCATCGATACATGAAATACATTATGAATCTTTTCTAGCTCAGGTGGCAACCACAAACTATACGTAACTGGTCCAACACGCTCAATAATTTCATACGACCCGATGAACCTCGGACTCAACTTACCTTTACGTCCAAATTGGAGTACTTTCTTCCACGGAGATACTTTCAAGAACACTTTGTCACCAATTTTAAATTCAATGTCTTTTCTTTTCAAGTCTGCATAGGACATCTGACGATGCTTTCAGACTATCACGGATTACTTTCACTTTCTATTCTGTATCTTTTATCAAATCGACCCCGTGTATCTTACTTTCACTGAGTTTAGCCCAATACAGAGGTGTTCGACATTTATGTCTGTACAAAGCTTCATAGGGTGCCATTTTGATGCTTGACTGAAAACTATTATTATAGGCAAATTCAATCAATGGCAGGTACTGTTCCCACACCGTCAAACTAAAAATGCAACATCTCAACATTTCTTCGAGTATCTGAATAATCCGTTCGGACTGACCATCCGTATGTGGATGAAATGTTGTACCAAAATGCAATTTAGTACCTAAAGCTTCTTACAATTTCTTCCAGAATCGTAAAATAAATCTCGGGTCTCTTTCAGACACGACAGACAATGGCACTTCGTGCAACCTCACAATATCAGAAATATAAAGCTCAGCTAACTTATCAAGTGAGTAATCAAATCGTACCGGAATAAAATGGGCAGATTTTGTCAATCAATCAACTACGACCAAAATTGCATCTTTCTTTCTCAGATTCAATGGCAATCCACAAACAAAGTCCATCGTCACTCTATCCCATTTCCACTCGGGAATCAGAAACAGTTGTAACAAACTAGACGGGACCTGATGTTTAGCTTTAACTTGCTGACAAACTAAACATTTCGAAACAAAGTCACATATGTCTCGTTTCATACCAGACCACCAATAGTGTTGCTTCAGATCATGGTACATCTTTGTACTACCCGGATGTACAGATAGACGACTATTATGAGCTTCATTTAGAATCAACTAAATCAACTCTGAGTTTCTCGGAACACAAATTCAATCTCGGATCCTCAAGCAATCATCAACATCAACTCGAAATTCAAAATTAGAGTTCGAATCACACTGGGCTCGTTTCGCTAGCATTTCATTATCAACTTTCTGAGCATCACATATCTGTTATAAAAACAACGATTTCGCTTTCAATTCAACCATCGCTGAACCATCATCAGACATGTCTAAATGAGCATTCATCGCACGCAATGCAAACAGTGATTTCTGACTCAGTGCATCAGCTACAACATTTGCCTTACCCGAATGATAATCAATCACAAGCTCGTAGTCTTTCAATAGCTCTAGCCATCTTCTATGTCGCAGATTCAAATCTTTCTGGGTCATTAGGTACTTCAAACTTTTATGATATGAAAACACGTGGCATTTCTCACCGAAAAGATAATGGCGCCAAATTTTTAACGCAAACACAATCGCAGCTAATTCAAGATCATGTGTTGGATAGTTCTTTTCATGCGGCTTTAGTTGTCTCGAGGCATAAGCTATAACTTTGCCTTCTTGCATCAAAATGCATCCCAGACCATTTAACGAAGCATCACTATAAATCACGAATTCTTTACCCAATTCTGGCTGTACTAGCACTGGAGCTTCGAATAACAGAGTTTTCAACTGATCAAAGCTTTTCTGAAATTTATCAGACCATTCAAATCTCACATCTTTCTGAAGCAATTTAGTCAACGGAGTAGCTATCATCGAAAAGCCTTTTACGAACCTTCGATAATAACCAGCAAGTCCCAGAAAACTGCGAACTTTAGACACATTCTTCGGAGGTTTCCATTCCAGAATAGAAGAAATTTTACTCGGATCAACTCGTATTCCAGAGGCTGATACAATATGTCCCAGAAAACCAACTTCTCACAACCAAAATTCACATTTACTGAACATTGCATACAATTGATTATCTCAAAGATTTTGCAAAATAATTCTTAGATGCTCAGCATGCTCTATCTCATTACGTGAATAAATCAAGATGTCGTCAATGAATACAACAACAAATTGATCTAAGTACGGTCTAAAAATTATGTTCATTAAATTCATAAAAATAGCAGGAGCATTGGTTAATCCAAAAGCCATAACTAAAAACTCATAAAGCCCGTACCTCGTTCTAAAAGTAGTTTTTGAAATATCTAAATCTTTTACTCGCAACTGATAATATCCCGATCTTAGATCTATCTTTGAAAACACAGTGGCTCCTTTCAACTGATCAAATAAATCATCAATTCGGGGCAGTGGATATTTATTCTTTATAGTCACCCTGTTCAACTGACGATAATCAATGCACATTCTCATCGTACCATCTTTCTTTTTCACAAACAGAATAGGAGCACCCCAAGGTGAGAAACTCGATCTTGCAAACCCTCTATCTGTCAATTCTTGCAACTGTGACTTCAATTCTTTTAGCTCTGTTGGTGCCATTCTATACGGAGCTATCGAAATAAGAGTTTTTCCTGGTAACAAATCAATACGAAATTCAACTTCATGTATCAGAGGTAATCCCGATAGTTCTTCAGGAAATACATCAGGGAATTCACAGACAGCTGGCACTGATTCTACTTTCTTTTCAGTTACTTTTGAATCAATCACATAAGCAAAATAAGCTTCATAACCCTTTTTCACATAGCTCTGAGCTTTCATCACTGATATCACAGCCGATAATCCATTCAAATCATTAGACTCAATTTGTACTATTTCATCATTCTGACACCTCAAATCAATAGTCTTTCTTTTGCAGTTCACAACAACAACATGTAGTATCAACCATTCCATACCCAAAATTATATCACACTCATCAAATGATAATAGCATCAAATCAGCCAGAAAATAAACATCTCTAAACATCAACGGACAGTTCTTGCATACTTTATCATCCAGGACACTTTTTTTAAGGGGTTCGATACTCTAATAACAAATTCAGTAGACTCTACAGGAAAAGTCTTACTGGATACTAAGTTCATGCATATATACGAATGAGTAGAACCAGGGTCTATCAATGCAATCACAGAAGTATCATAAAGAGTAAATGTACCCGTTATAACATCCGGAGATGAAACTTCCTCACGAGCTCGGATGGTATGTGCTCTGGCAGGTGCTCTAGCTTCAGATCTCGCAACTGAGTCTTTTGTAGTTCTCTGACTACCACTGACATTTCTTGCATTTTGAGGTCTACCTCTCACTGAAACATTATCTGATCTTATATTCTGAACAATCTCTTGCTCAATAGACTTTAGGCAGTCTCGGATGAAATGGTCTAATGATCCACATCTAAAATAGGCTCGATCATTTAATCTACAACTTCCCGGATGTCTTTTACCATAATGCTTACATTCAGGTCTCTCAGATTAGACATTTCCAACACTAGCTGTAACACCCCGAATTTGGGCCTAGAAGTATTGGGCCTATTGGGCTTTGGGCTTTAGATCTCAAAAAATTTTTAAGTAAGCAAGAAAAAGACAATTGGCATGTGGGCTTTGAGGGTAATGAATTTGGAGTGTCTAGGGGTGTTAGAGATGTTCTGGGATCAAGTAAGGGTATAGGAAAAATTTTAGTTTTAGCCCAAGGGAACTGTGACTTCAGTTAGTAGGCCTTTTAAATAAATGAAGAAGAAAAATGACACAAAAGAGCTTTTGGTGTAGTGGCAAAGTGGCGCCACTTAGGGAGTAGGGAGGTGGCGTCATTAGCAGGCAAGGGAGTCCAAGGTTCGAGTAGTGGCATGGTATTTTGTTGGGGATTTAATTTTTGCCTTCTAGATGGTTAGTAGTGGCGTTGGATGTGAACTCTGAAGGAAGTGTTCATGAGAGAAAATTAAGGAAGGGATAAAGGAGCTTATCTTAGAGAAAATTTAGGATGAGATTGAGGAGTTATCAGGGAGAAAAGTTAGGAGTTGAGAAGTGTGAAGAGTTGGTGCCGTTGTGGGAAGTGGGAAGTGTATAAATTCAGCTTAGGAGGGTAAATGAGTTCCGTTTTTGGGTTTTTTAGGGGGTATTACGAATTTTCATTGTGGCTTTCGGCATTTGGAGAGTTTTGCAAATAAGATAGTCTTACTTTTCTTTACCGAATATCCTGTAGTTACCCTCACATAAGCACATTTGATCTTTTCTTTTCTCCCCCTCATTCTATTCTTCTGTTGCCGAATTCTTCCATTGCCGAAAAACCATCATTCCTTTTTGCCGAATTCTCTCTTAGCCAAACTTTTCTATTGCCGAATTACCATCATCTTCTCTTGCCAAAATCCCCCATTAGTGCCAAATCTTTGTTGTTTTTCTCTATCACAAATCAGTTGGTATCTACTCTCAGTCAAGGTTAAAAGCCAAATCTCATTTGGTAGGCCGCAGGATCTAAGGTTGGATTCGGTAAGTATTCTGTTAACTCCCCTTAGTACGTTTTGTTGAAAGCTGAAGGGCTATCTAACCCCTCTTTTTTGTTACCATGTAAGCAAGGGTGAGGCTCAGCAATCGCAAGCGCAGTAGGTAAGGATTGTTATTAAGGCAGTAAGCATTCTCGGTTCAGTTAGAGTTTTAATAAGTGATCGAATCTATTGTGGCTCATAGGGGTGACTTATGATCAATATGGGTCACTTGGTTTTGACGATATAGGTGTTTGGGTGCGAATCTAGAGGATAATCGCCAATAGTAGCAAGGGAAGGGCTACTAAAATGTGGGGTACACGGTAAGGGTATGGTGAGGTTTCAGTTTTAGTCAGTGTATGTTAAAACTTTTGTTAATCGCTAGTAATGTCAATTGTAGGTTCTTGACTAAGGAGTTCGCAGCACGCAAGGTTACCAGGTGTGTACAAACACTACACACACAATATCGGCAATGCCGAAAAGCTGAAAAGCTTAAAGTGGCTAAATGGGCCCGATGGGCCCTGAGGCTTAGTTTGATAAAATAGTTTGGTTGATTATACGAATTAAGTTAGCCATGCTTGATACATGATCTGGATATGTTTTGGGCCTAACAAGCCATATGATGAGATTTGGGCCTAACGGGCCGTAAGGACATAAAATGGGCTTGATGGGCTCATGGGGACGTAGACAAGTATGCTAGGGTTTAATGGACTTTAGGCCTAGTTCTGAACAACTCTTTAATCACATAAGACTTAATCTAATAATCAAACATGTCTGTGGACAAGTCGATTAGTTAGAGTGTGGTAACCGACATATGCATGTCTAGGATTGGATCTAGTGAGAGCTTGGTACTTAAGCGGTCCGAGTGACCCACCTCCTTTTTTTTGAGATCCTACCTTGTGCATAGTGTTTGTTCACTTTAACCGCGAGGACTTGTTTATGGGCCAAAGTTTATAACTAAAACCCGAGAGGGACCAAATACTCTTATATTTGTAAAATTACTAAAATACCCTTATATGTGTAAAATTACTAAAATACCCCTAGATTTGTAAATTACTAAAATACCCCTATTTTGCAAAAGTACCAAAATACCCCTGTTTTCAAAATTACCAAGATACCCCTATTTTTCCAAACTACCAAACTACCTCTGTAGGGTAGAATTACGAAAATACCCCTGGGTAGTGAAATGACGAAAATACCCCAATGTGGCGGATATGAGTTTATGGATGTTACTTGTGTGTTTGATGCATTCATATGATATTCTGCTTAGGATGCATATGGGTGGGAATTATGGTACGGAGGAAGAATTGAGGATCGCATAGTCGCTTGACGACCGTGGATCCACCGGTGGCTTTAAGCCTAATATATGATTAGCGACTTTCTTTGCAACGTTCGATGAAATACATAATCGGGCTACCCATGGTGTGTAGCGGAGGGGTGGGTCGAGCTAGAATTCCCCACAGGAGCCATAAGGTTGGAAGGGAAATGGTGTGTGTAGTGGATGGATTTTTGGGATGGGTTTTGCATTATCTTGTTTGTATATGATGCGATATGATATGATATGAGGTCATTGTGGGCTAAGGCCCAAGACCACCAATTTTGTTAGGGCTTAGGTCCAATGTGAATATTTTTATGTGATTTGATTGCCAAGGGTTGAACACATTGAGTTTCGAAACTCACACCCTTTAACTTAATGTTTCAGGTAATCCTGAATAGACGACTCGACGTGGGAGAGGACTCGGAGATGGCCACATTACAAGCTGTTCAAATGTTTTAATTTATTCAAATGATTCTATTTTAAATACTTTGTTTATTTTTCATTGGATTGAAATAAGGCCATGTAACTCCTATGTGACTTTGAATTTTGGGTTTATTATTATTATTGTTTCAATTACCCACTTAAGAAATTTCATAAGATTATTAAAGTGTTAATATGGTTTTCGAAATAATCTTATGTTTTGGGCTTTTGGGCCTTAAATGGTTAACTAGTAAATTGTTTTGAAGTGTGCCTTTAATGTGACATTCCAGATTCGGGCCTAACTTCTAGGCCAGGTTTGGGGTGTTACACTAGCCATCGAGGTTGCTGGAGCTTTGGAATTCAACTGTGATCTAACTCGATCTCTCAGATTCAAATGTCCCACATTAGTTCTAGAACGACTTTGCTCATCTCTAAATTTCTTTGAAGTAAACTGAAATGATTTACTCGAAAATCTCTTTCTCGTATCTCTGATTTCAGACTCAGCTTTCCTTTTGTCTTTCCCAAGTGCCTCAGCTTTGCACGCTCGATCAACAAGAACAACAAACTCTTTTATTTCCAGAATCCCAACTAACAGACAGATATCTTCATTAAGGCCATCTTCAAATCTTTTGCACATTATTGCCTCGGTGGATACACATTCACGAGCATGCTGACTTAATCTCACAAATCCTCTTTCATACTCAGTGATAGACATGCGACCTTATTTCAATTCCAGGAATTCCTTCCGTTTCTAATCAATGAACCTCTGACTAATGTATTTCTTTCGAAACTCAGACTAGAAGAAATCCCAAGTAACCCGTTCCTTTGAAACCACAGAAATCAAAGTCTTCCACTATTGATAAGCTGCGCCTCGTAGCAAAGATACAACACATTTTATGCATTCTTCCAGAGTCAATGACATCTCATCAAATACTCGGATTGTAACATCCTTAATTCGGGGTCTCTGCATTTTGTTTGTGTTGCATGGGAGGATATGTCTGTTATGTTTATTTATCATGTTTTGGGGTTTAGGCATGACCCTGGGTTAGGCCTGAGTTAGGGCTAAAATTTTGTTTTAGTGCTTAGGAAGATAAATCTAAGGAAGTTAGAGGTTAAAAGAATTTATTGGGAGGTTGTGACACAAGAATTACCTTGGTAAAGTGGCAAAGGAGGCGCCACTAAGGTGCTTGGATGGTGACGCCACATTCAGGGAAGGAGTGCTTGGGTTTGAGCAAAGTGAATCGCACTTCCTGCTTATTCTTTTCACGCCGAGAAGCAGGAAGTGGAGTGCTCGGGATGGACTCTAGAAGATAAGGATGGAAGGGGTCAAACAATTTGAACTGATGGAAGGGAGAAATTTAGGAGTTTGAATTATTTCAAACTCATTTGAAGGAGTTGGCCGAATTTTGGACTTTGGGGAAGAAGGTGTAATCGGTTTTGGGTTTATTGGGGAGTGGCCGAATGTGTATTGGGAGATAGCTAGGGACAGCTAGCTTAGAAGGTCATTCTCTTGGTGTTTTGTGTCAAAACCGAAACCCCTCTTGCTTTTCTCCTCTTTTTGGTTTTCTCTTTTGGCAACTTGGGCATTTGGCCGAACCAACTTTGCCATTCCCTTTGAAGAGCCGAAACTCCCTCTTGGCCGAATCCACCTTTGTCACTTCTTCTTTTCTTATTTTTGCTCAAAGCCGAAACTCAAATAGCTATCTTCTTCTTCTCTTTTCAGTTCGTTCTTTGTTAGCCTTCTCCTTGCCAAAATCACCTTGTTCACTTCTTCTTATTCTTTTTATTTTGATTAAAGCCGAAACCAACAATCTCACCCCCCATTCGACATCTTTCCTTCTCTCTTTCAAATCCCCTTGTGTCGAAATTTCATCCATTCTTCTTTGCCGAAATCAATCCTACTCCATCTTCTTCCATCCCTTCCATTTTATTTCAAAAGCTAAAAGCTTGTTGTTTTTCTTTCGGTTTCATCAAGAGCCTTGGCCGAATACCCTTAGTCTCATTCTCTTCTTTTCTCATGTGTTCTAGTCTCCATTGAAGTGCCGAATTTAGTTCTCTTGGTGAGTCATAGCTGAATCTCTTGGTAAGTGACATCTTTTTCTTTTCTATCTTCTTTTCCATTATAGATCTATGTATTGAACTCCATTCTTGTTCCATGTTGATAGCCGAAACCCCTAACATCAATAGGGGGTACTGATCTTTGGTGTTTAGAAGCCGAATCAGTCATTAAGGTAAGGTGGTGACAAACTCTTTTGGTTCGGGATTGCTAGTTTAGCCGAATGGGCTTTTGGTTACTAACAAGTATTGGCCGATTGTAGGAAGGGGGAAGCAATGTTTCGGGATTTCGCTAGTTTTGCGTAGTTCGGGTTTTGATTTGATCTACAAGTAGTTAGGTGTGTAACCTTACACACTTTGTTAGTATTACATGTTATTGTGTTAACTGTTATAAACCGATTAGTCATTGAAATCAGTTATCTTGCCTTGTGGGCATGAGCGTGGACTCCGGGTAAGTCCCCTGCTATGTGATTTTTGATATACATCGTCATGTTACCGTTAAATGCTATGCTATGCGTTATTTGCATGATTTCATGATATTATGATACGTATGATTTGGACATGATGATGGGTTTGATGAGAGGAGGGGGGATCTATTTGGACTGTCACCAGTGGTTTTGACCACCACGACAGGTTGGCCCCGTCTTTGATATTATTATTTGTGACTAAGTCCCGGTGGTTTTGACCACCGGTGGTTTTGACCACATATATGATATTGTGACTACAATCACCAAAGTGGTTTTGACCACATATATGATATTGTGACTACGGTCACCATGGTTTTGACCACATATGGATATTGTGACTCGTCCCAGTGGTTTGGTACCATAGTGGGTTGGCCCCAAATGATTGATACGGGATTGTCATCAGTGGTTTTGACCACACGATGGGTTGGCCCCATCACTTGATTTGTGACTACGGTCACCAGTGCTTTTGACCACACCGATATATATATTTGTGACCTCGGTCACTAGTGGTTTTGACCACCAGTGGTTTTGACCACACGGGGTAGATAAAGGAGATCGGATGGTTAGATGATGGGGTGCATGATTGCATGTTTTATTAATGATTTGTGTAAGTGCTATTCCATCGGGTTGGGGATTTACACACTGAGTCTTGGTGACTCACCCCTCCCTTACATTTTGCAGATGAGGCATAGATCGCGAATATAGAGCCGGGGAAGACTCGAGGTGGCCATGCAAACTTATTTTCGGGTTTTTATTACTACTCTAGTTTTATCTATTTACTTTAAATTTGGTTTTGGTTCTGTAATAAGGCCGCTAAGTATTATTTTGGGTTTTAAATTACTTGCTTTACTTTTTGATGATATTATGCATGTGCTTAACGAATTAATTGCTTAAATAACCGGTAAAAAGCAATGTTTTCAAAATTATACCTCCTTCGGGTTTTCAAACCTCACTATCGGGTAATAACATTTACAATATGATTGCAAAGGTAACTTAAATGATTTCCGGATTTAAGTTTCAAACAACTTCAAAGCGAATGGTTTTAACTCGACTATACACACCTTACTCGAATTTAAAAAGAATCACATGATATCCAAAAGCTAGTATCGATCAATGGATTTTTCAACCATAAAGTTTTCTGGATTTAAAGCAACACCAAAATGATTTTAACATCACTTTATATGAGGTTTTCTAAACACTAAAATGATAAAGAGTTTTCAATTAAATTTAACCAGTAACTTGTTTTATTCAAATGTTTTCACTCAAGTAACATGCCGTTCGGTCCGTGGTGTGTTGACCGGGTTTTAGGTGTTACAATTTTTGTATCGAGCCCAGTTCAATAGCTCGATTGTGGGCCCGAGGCCCAAAAATGTTTTAAAATGGTTTATGAAAGGCTTTTATGGGAAAAAGTACAGTGGTGAAAGCATGGCACCGAGTCTCTGGCACCAATCCGTCCAGGTAAGTACCCCAAACTGTTGCTTTTGATGATGTGATTATGGTGATATTGGCATGACTAAATAGTAGTAGGAACTACTCTAGAGATTTGAACTATAGGATGGATGTACTTACGAAACAATCTCTGATTAAACTTCTCATAAAACTGTGCCTTAATAGACAGTGGAATAAAATTCTAATGCATAAAACTTTTAATCAGCTCGTATCGTATCGATAGACATGAGTACATGTGGACGTGGGCGTAACACTTGTGGACGAGGTAGGGGTAGGATGACGGTCTCGGAACCGGTAGGGTCTGGTCATGGATCGGAAAATGAGGTACCATCGCCGCCAGCTGTGGGCACGAAACATCAGGACCAGACAGGTGATGACATAGTGTCACAGGCGATGCTGTGGGTGTTAGAGAGGGTTGCTAGTGCAGGCGTTGGAGCAGGGGTTCGGAAATCTGTGCCCGAACGACTCTGGGCTAATGGTGCCGAGGTGTTTAGAGGTATCTCCAGTGTGGCTCCTAGCACAGCGGAATATTGGTTGGAGGTGACAGAACGTATTATGGATGATCTAGACTTCTCGGCTGAGGAGAAGCTTAAGGGGGTAGTATCTCTGATGCGAGATGAGTTATATCAGTGGTGGCTCACGATTAGGGGCGGAGCAATGGCGGATGATCTTACTTGGGAATTCTTTAGAAGCGACTTATCGGAGGAAATACATAGGGGCTAGCTATATTGATGCGCAGTGCAAGGCGTTCCTGAACTTGGTCCAAGGTAATAAGACTGTGTCAGAATATGAGGCGGAATTTCTTTGGCTGAGTCGCTATGCACGTGGTATTGTGGGCACAGAGCATGAGCGCTGTGTCAGATTTGAGGATGGACTGAGAGACGAGCTGCGGATGGTAATTGCCCCACAACAGGAAAGAGAGTTTGCGGTCTTAGTGGAAAAGGCCAAAGTTGTTGAGGAAGTGAAACAGTCGGTAAGACGGAATCAGGATAAGGGTTGGAACAAAAGGAATTCTGGATCATCTGGGTCTGCCGGGTATCAATAGAAACGAGGTAGATTTAGTAGGCCGAGTCAAGCTGCTAGGCCTGCTATTGCTAATACTCAATGGCCGCCACGATGTGCTCGGTGTGGAAAGTCTCACACGGGGGAATGCTGGACTGGAAATAGAGGTTGCTTTGAGTGTGGATCGATGGGGCATCGAGTGAGGGATTGTCTATAGAGGTCAGCTAGGTTGCGATGGGGATCAGAATCGTGCACAGTCGGGAGGGATGGCCAAGAACCACGGAGGGGCCGTGGTGCGGCCGGGGAGGTAATGGATCCGGTAGGGGCCGTGGAGCACCGCGGAGGTGCAGGTACACCGGTATAGAGGCGAGACGGCCTAGATTGGTCTCGCGCGATGAGGCGTCGAGAGGAGGGCGACGCACCGGACGTCATAACTGGTACGTTCTTAATCTTTGGACTACCTTATAATGCTTTGATAGATATGGGATCGACGCACTCGTATGTAGCCAGTAGCATAGTGGAAACCATGAACTTAGACTCGAGATTACTTCTAGGAAGATGACAAAGATAAGCCCTCTAGGTTACTCAGTAGAAGTAAATAAAGCGTATAAGGATGTACCCCTAGAACTCCAAGGGGTCGTGTTTTTGGCTGACTTGATGGAACTGCCGTTTGGGGAGTTTGATCTGATTCTTGGGATGGATTGGCTAGTAAAGTATCAAGCCAGTTTGGATTGCTGACTAAGCGCATGGTGTTGAAGTCGATGGAAGGTGAGGAGGTAGTGATGATAGGTAATAGGAGAGATTACCTATCCAATGTGGTCTCGGCAATGAAGGCAGAGAAAATGGTTAGGAAAGGTTGTGAGGCATTTATGGTGCATGTCTGTGCTCTGGAAGCTAAGGATTCAGCTGTGGAAAGTGTCCAAACCGTGAGGGAATTTGCTGATGTATTTCCAGAGGAACTTCCGGGTGTGCCTCCGGACCGTGAAGTTGAGTTCAGTATAGATCTGTTTCCAGGAACCGCACCAGTGTCTATTACTCCATATAGGATGGCGCCAAAGGAATTGGTGGAGTTAAAGGCGCAGATTCAGGAATTGTTGGACAGGGGTTTCATCCGGCCGAGTATATCTCCTTGGGGAGCACCTGTGCTCTTTGTTAAGAAGAAAGAAGAGCGAGACAATGCGGATGTGTATAGACTACCGTCAGCTGAATAAGTTGATGATAAAAAACAAGTATCTGTTGCCCAGGATTGACGACTTGTTTGATCAACTTAAGGGTGCATCGGTTTTCTCTAAGATCGATCTCAGGTCAGGGTATCATCAACTCAAAGTAAAGGAGGCTGATATTCTTAAGACGACATTTCGTACGCGGTATGGGCACTACGAGTTTCTAGTGATGCCATTTGGGTTGACTAATGCGCCGGGAGCATTCATGGATATGATGAATCGGGTGTTTCAGCCGTATTTGGATCGATTTGTCGTAGTGTTCATAGACGACATCTTGGTATACTCGAAATCTGAGGAAGATCATGACGCACATCTTCGGGTGGTTCTACAGGTTCTGAGGGAGAAGCAGTTGTTCGCCAAATTTAGTAAGTGCGAGTTCTGGCTTAAGGAGGTAACTTTCTTGGGGCATGTGGTATCAGCTGAAGGGATTAGGGTGGACCCTCGCAAGATCGAGGCAGTGTTGGATTGGAAACCACCGAAGTCGATTCTGCGAGATCGGAGAGTTTTCTGGGTTTGGCAGGATACTACAGGAGGTTCGTAGAAGGTTTTTCTTTGATCGCAGCACCGTTGACTAAGCTGTTGATAAAAGGGGTTCCGTTTGTCTGGTCTGAGAAACAGCAAGAAAGCTTTGACAAGTTGAAGAAGATTTTGACTGAGGCTCCGATTTTGATTCAAATGAGGCGGAAGGAATTCATGGTCTATTGTGATGCATCGCATACTGGCTTAGGGTGTGTGCTGATGCAAGATGGAAAAGTTGTAGCGTATGCATCTCGACAGTTGAGGCCTCATGAGGGTAACTATCCGACACATGACTTGGAGTTGGCTGCAGTAGTTTTTGCCTTAAAGATTTGGAGGCATTATTTGTATGGAGAAAAGTCGATAGTTTACACGGATCACAAGAGTCTGAAGTACCTCTTGACTCAGAAAGACTTAAACTTGAGACAGCGGAGGTGGATCGAGTTGCTAAAGGACTATGACTGCTCGATTGAGTACCATCCGGGTAAGGCTAACGTAGTAGCTGATGCGTTGAGCCGTAAGGTGGTAGCGGACTTGCAAGCGATGTTTGCTCACCTTAGTCTATATGACGACGTAAGTCTTTTGGCAGAATTGCAAGTAAAGCCGAATTGGATTGATCAGGTTAAGGAGAAACAACTGACAGATGAGGTTTTGAGTGCTCGGAGGTTGCAAGTGCAGAATGGTGAATCTGAGGGTTACAGCTTGGGCGGTGGGAAAGTACTGTGTTTTCAAGGGAAGGTATGTATGCCTAAGGATGTCGAGTTGAGACAGCGGATTCTTTAGGAAGCTCATAGCAGCCCATACGCTATGCATCCTGGAGGCAGTAAGATGTATCGTGATTTGAGGGAACAGTTCTGGTGGCCAGGTCTTAAGCGGGAAGTAACAGAGTTTGTGGGCAAGTGTTTGACATGCTAGCAAGTTAAAGCTGAGCATCAGTTGCCGTCAGGATTGTTGCAGCCGGTAAAGATTCTGCAGTGGAAGTGGGAAAGGATTACGATGGACTTCGTTAGTGGGCTTCCCCTTACGCCTAGTAAGAAGGACTCAGTATGGGTGATTGTGGACCGTTTGACTAAGTCAGCTCATTTCATACCGGTAAGGGTTGATTATTCGCTCCAGAAGTTAGCCAAGTTGTATGTGGCAGAGATAGTAAGGTTGCATGGAGTGCCAGTGTCAATCATTTCGGATAGGGATCCCGGAGTTCACGTCGAGGTTCGAAAGCTTTGCATCGAGGCTTTGGGCACGAGGTTGGATTTCAAAGACGGCTTTTCATCCGCAATCGATGGAGCGATCGAGAGGGTAATCCAGTTCGGAGGATATGTTAAGGGGCTGTGTTCTGGATTTCAGTGGTAGTTGGGAGGAGTATCTACCATTGGCAGAGTTTGCTTATAACAATAGTTATCAAGCGAGTATACAGATGGCACCATATGAGGCACTCTATGGACGGAAATGTCGTACTCCGACGTGTTAGACGGAACTGGGTGAATGACAGATGTTGGGTCCAGAGTTAGTGGCAGAAACAGAGGATAAGGTTAAGGTGATTCGGGCTCGTCTTAAGGAAGCGTCGGACAGGCAGAAGTCTTACACCGATCTTAAGCGCAGGGATATAGAGTATGCAGTGGGTGATAAGGTCTTTCTGAAAGTATCACCATGGAAGAAAGTGTTGAGATTTGGGCGAAAAGGCAAGCAAAGCCCTAGGTTTATCGGGCCGTATTCAGTGTTGAAGCGAGTGGGACCGGTAGCTTATCAGCTCGAGTTACCAGTAGAGTTAAGTCAGATTCACGATGTCTTTCATGTTTCATTGCTTAGGCACTATCGATCAGATCCATCTCATGTTGTGCCAATTGCGGAGATAGAGGTGAGCCCTAATTTGTCTTTCGAGGAGGAGCCAGTATGGATCTTGGATTGGGATGTCAAGGTTCTGCGTAGGAAGTCAGTACCCTTGGTAAAAGTATTATGGCAAAACCATGGTACGGAGGAGGCCACGTGGGAACCAGAGGATGTGATGCGACAGCAATACCCTCAACTCTTCTGACCAGGTAATTTCGAGGTCGAAATTATTTTTAAGGGGGTAGAACTGTAACATCCTTAATTTGGGGTCTCTGCATTTTGTTTGTGTTGCATGGGAGGATATGTCTATTATGTTTATTTATCATGTTTTGGGGTTTAGGCATGACCCTGGGTTAGGCCTGAGTTAGGGCTAAAATTTTGTTTTAGTGCTTAGGAAGAGAAAGCTAAGGAAGTTAGAGGTTAAAAGAATTTATTAGGAGGTTGTGACACAAGAATTACCTTGGTAAAGTGGCAAAGGAGGCGCCACTAAGGTGCTTGGATGGTGACGCCACATTCGGGAAGGAGTGCTTGGGTTCGAGCAAAGAGAACTGCACTTCCTGCTTATTCTTTTCACGCCCGAAAGCAGAGGAAGTGGAGTGCTCGGGATGGACTCGGAAGATAAGGATGGAAGGGGTCAAACGAATTTGAACTGATGGAAGGGAGGAAATTTAGGAGTTTGAATTATTTCAAACTCATTTGAAGGAGTTAGCGAATTTTGGACTTTGGGGAAGAAGGTGTAATCGGTTTTGGGTTTATTGGGGAGTGGTCGAATGTGTGTTGGGAGATAGCTAGGGACAGCTAGCTTAGAAGGTCATTCTCTTGGTGTTTTATGTCAAAACCGAAACCCCTCTTGCTTTTCTCCTCTTTTTGGTTTTCTCTTTTGGCAACTTGGGCATTTGGCCGAACCAACTTTGCCATTCCCTTTGAAGAGCCGAAACTCCTCTTGGCCGAATCCACCTTTGTCACTTCTTCTTTTCTTATTTTTTCTCAAAGCCGAAACTCAAATAGCTATCTTCTTCTTCTATTTTCGGTTCGCTCTTTGTTAGCCTTCTCCTTGTCGAAATCACCTTGTTCACTTCTTCTTATTCTTTTTATTTTGTTTAAAGTCCAAAACCAACAATCTCACCCCCATTCGACATCTTTCCTTCTCTCTTTCAAATCCCCTTGTGCCGAAATTTCATCTATTCTTCTTTGCGAAATCAATCCTACTCCATCTTCTTCCATCTCTTCCATTTTATTTCAAAAGCCAAAAAGCTTGTTGTTTTCTTTCGGTTTCATTAAGAGCCTTGGCCGAATACCCTTAGTCTCATTCTCTTCTTTTCTCACGTGTTCTAGTCTCCATTGAAGTGCTGAATTTAGTTCTCTTGGTGAGTCATAGCCGAATCTCTTGGTAAGTGACATCTTTTTCTTTTCTATCTTCTTTTCCATTATAGATCTATGTATTGAACTCCATTCTTGTTCCATGTTGATAGCCAAAACCCTAACATCAATAGGGGTGCCGATCTTTGGTGTTTAGAAGCCAATCGGTCATTAAGGTAAGGTGGTGACAAACTCTTTTGGTTCGGGATTGCTAGTTTAGCCGAATGGGCTTTTGGTTACTAACAAGTATTGGCCGATTGTAGGAAGGGGGAAGCAACATTTTGGGATTTCGCTAGTTTTGCGTAGTTCGGGTTTCGCTTAGATCTACAAGTAGTCAGGTGTGTAACCTTACACACTTCGTTAGTATTACATGTTATTGTGTTAACTGTTATAAACCGATTAGTCATTGAAATCAGTGATTTTGCCTTGTGGGCATGAGCGTGGACTCCGGGTAAGTCCCCTGCTATGTGATTTTTGATACACATCGTCATGTTACCGTTAAATGCTATGCTATGCGTTATTTGCATGATTTCATGATATTATGATACGTATGATTTGGACATGATGATGGGTTTGATGAGAGGAGGGGGAGGATCTATTTGGACTGTCACCAGTGGTTTTGACCACACGACGGGTTGGCCCCGTCTTTGATATTATTATTTGTGACTAAGTCCCAGTGGTTTTGACCACCAGTGGTTTTGACCACATATATGATATTGTGACTACAGTCACCAGTGGTTTTGACCACATATATGATATTGTGACTACGGTCACGAAAGGGTTTTGACCACATATGGATATTGTGACTCGTCCCAGGTGGTTTGGTACCACGCGATGGGTTGGCCCCACATGATTGATACAGATTGTCATCGCGTGGTTTTGACCACACACGATGGGTTGGCCCCATCACTTGATTTGTGACTACGGTCACCAGTGGTTTTGACCACACCGATATATATATTTGTGACCTCGGTCACCAGTGGTTTTGACCACCAGTGGTTTTGACCACACGGGGTAGATAAAGGAGATCGGATGGTTAGATGATGGGGTGCATGATTGCATGTTTTATTAATGATTTGTGTAAGTGGTATTCCATCGGGTTGGAGATTTACACACTGAGTCTCGGTGACTCACCCTTCCCTTACATTTTGTAGATAAGGCATAGATCGCGGATATGGAGTCGGGGAGGACTCGAGGTGGCCATGCAAACTTATTTTCGGGTTTTTATTACTACTCTAGTTTTATCTATTTACTTTAAATTTGGTTTTGGTTCTGTAATAAGGCTGCTAAGTATTATTTTGGGTTTTAAATTACTTGCTTTACTTTTTGATGATATTATGCATGTGCTTAACGAATTGATTGCTTAAATAACCGGCAAAAAGCAATGTTTTCAAAATTATACCTCCTTCGGGTTTTCAAACCTCACTATCGGGTAATAACATTTACAATATGATTGCAAAGGTAACCTAAATGATTTTCGGATTTAAGTTTCAATCAACTTCAAAGCGAATGGTTTTAACCTGACTATACACACCTTACTCGGAATTTAAAAAGAATCACATGATATCCAAAAGCTAGTATCGATCAACGAATTTTTCAACCATAAAGTTTTCTGGATTTAAAGCAACACCAAAATGATTTTAACATCACTTTATATGAGGTTTTCTAAACACTAAAACGATAAAGAGTTTTCAATAAAATTTAACCAGTAACTTGTTTTATTCAAATGTTTTCACTCTGTAACATGCCAGATTCGGTCGTGGTGTGTTGACCGGGTTTGGGGTGTTACACGGATAGTGTTCTCTAGCCAGAACTCAGCTTTCTCGGCATCTTCATCACTAGTGGCCCTGAACTCTTCAGCCCTATACTTGCGGATCTTATCAACAGGAGGTTTGTTCAACAGATTCAAACTCATAGCCGGGGGTATAGCAGAAGTCTGAGGAGGATTAGGCGGGGGTGGAGGTTGTGAAACAGTCAGATTATTTCTTACAAACTGAGTAAACCACTTACTCATCATTTGGAAGAAAGCTTGTTTACTTCTCCCTCTTGACCGCTAGTAGCCGGTCTCGAATCAGATGGCGCTGTCCCTTGAGCGGGAGCAGGCGCATTACTTTTAACATCATCAGCTACGGCTCTTTCGGGATCCATTACTATACGGAAAACACATTTTACTCGTCAGGTTCATCACACTATCACAGTTCAAATATATGTCATGTATAGTTAGACTCTCCCACGCTACGTTAGTCCGAGAATCGACTAAACCGTAGCTCTGATGCCAACCAAATGTAACACCCCAAACTCGTAACCATCACCAGTTTAGGGTTAAGAGGCATTACTGGACATTCGAAAACTTTTACGGACATTTCATAAAATAATTCATCAAATCCAATCAAAGTGTCCCTGAAATAGGTCTACAAGACCTTAATCATGCTTAAGAATAGAGCCGGGACTAAACCGAATGCATACAGAAGTTCTCAAAAATTTAAATTTTTTTCGAAGTTACAGAGGTCACACGCCCGTGTGGGCAGGCCGTGTGCCTCCCACGGCCTCAGACACGCCCGTGTGTCTAAGCCATGTCAAAATAGGGCATATATACTGACTTGTCCACACGACCGTGGACACGCCCGTGTGCCTCACCCGTGGTCGAGCCTGACTTGCACCACACGGCCAGTCACATGCCCGTGTGTCTTGCCCGTGGTCGAGCCTAACTTGTTTTGAAATGGAACCACGAGGGACACGGTCGAGCCACATGCCTGTGTGCTCAACCGTGTGGGCAAATATAGGCCATTTGCAAGGTCAAAATGCCACCCACACTTGGGTCATTCTTCCATGCACATCCAAGCATCATCCTTTACTCAATTGGCAACCAAAACACATCAAATTGTACACCCTTTCTACTAAATTTTAAGCTTACCAACCATATCAAATTAATAGCCATTTAACTCAACATAACCACAAGCATTTTAAGACAAAATCCATCACAAACTTACCATCAATAATGTGCTAGTTATTCATCAATAGACTACCATTCATATAACCATTTCATTTGCTATTTAGCTATATCAAGACTAGCATCATAGAACAAAACTTGTCGTTCATAACACAACCATATATCTAGCCATATCCCATGGCCATATATTCACATCTCAAACATAAGCCAAGATGACTAGCCTATACATGCCATACTTATAATATAAATTTCCAAAAGGGTACCAAAATAAGGTTGAGTAGTGTGATGACAATCCTCGAAGATCCCCGAGCCTTTCGTAGCTTTGACGACCTATAAAATAGAGTAAATACACTAAGCTTTCCAAAAGCTTAGTAAGCCATATACAAATAAACTAACATAAAATACACATAAACACCTTGATACAAAGTCATTAATATCTCTTATTTGCAATTTCATAATATATACTTTGGCTCATTTGTCTAGCCATAATTTACTAACATTTCATATCTCAAAGTATCACTTATGCTCATGGCACATTCAAAAATATATCACATATTATTTCATCAAATCCATACATATATACATTTTGGTAAGTTCATATAAACCCTTACCTTTCATACACACATTGTGTACTTTTCAAACGTACCTGAACCGTTTATACCTTTCACAAAGACTTTCATATCTCGGACTTGCCCGTTGAACCGTTCGGAATCTAATAGGATACTCGGAATGCTTAGAATAGTCGTACAATGCCAACGTCCCAGACGAGGTCTCATATGTACTCAGATATCGATGCCACTGTCCCAGACAGGGTCTTACACGAATCAATACGATGCCAATGTCCCAGACATGGTCTTACACGTAAATCTAAAATTGATGCCAACATCCCATACATGGTCTTACACGAAGTCTCGAATCAATGCCTGTAACACCCCATACCCGAGTCCGAGGCTAAGACCGGATACGAGACATTACTATGCTTAAACTTTCTTAAACATGTACTTACGGGCTATAAAATTTTGTTTCGAATTAAAAACTTCTCTTTCTTAGTCAAATCAGACATTTCATGGGCCTACGAGGCCTCAGACTTACGACCTAAAACTTTCAAAACTCATCTGGAAACTTTCTCTCGAAACAGGGGTCACACGTCCGAGTGACTTGGGACACGCCCGTGCACCCCTAAAACATGCCCGTTTCTTTCACCCGTGGAGGATACTGGCAAAATCCACATGGCCTGGACACGCTCGTGGCCCTGGCCCGTGTGCCAAACCTTAGCATTCTGACTTATCCACACGGTCTGTACACACACCCGTGTGCGACAGCCGTGTGACAATTGAATTTCTAAGTGTCAAGTGCAGACTTCACACGGCCTTGGCACACGCCCATGTGCCAATCGTGTGTATCACACGGCCTGAACAAACGGCCGTGTGACCAGCCCGTGGTCTAATCTGACATAAGATACTAAGGTGCAGGAGACACACGGCCTAGACACACGCCCGTGTGTCTATCCGTGTGGGCACATAGAGGCTATCTACCAAGCCTTTTACCACTCTTATTTTCATACATTCATTATACTACTTCAAAACATTCTCAAATCAGCAATTAAAACACATGAATTAACACATTTAATCATTAAAGAGATAAAGTCTTTATCCCATACACTAGGGAGAACTACTCCCAATACAAATACAACCAACTTAAGCCATCATCTATGGTCATACACAACCAACTCTAGATTCTCTTAGGCCAATACAATTTGGCTACATCGGTTAGAACTTAATCAACTTTAAAAGAATCCCTATACATGCCATAACTCATAAGGATTTGATACCTCATACCAAGGGTCTGCTCGATAGTGTGAAAATATCTCCGGCGGCCTCCAACCCAAGCTAGTTAAAATAACCTATAAGGGATGAGAAAAGTAAAGGAGTAAGCAATAATGCTTAGTAAGCTCATCTGCATAATGTGTCAAATATTGATATTCATTGAATATACATAATTACAAAGTATCATGAAGAGTGTCTCTCATAAACTCATGGTTACTTGCTCAAATATTCTTGAAACTTACTCATTCAATCTCTTACCACATTCTTACCATGTCACAAGCCAATTGCTCGTTCAATTAGCATACATTCCTGCACTGATCACCACATGATCATATAAAACAACACATCAAGCATTTTCAATAAGCCGCTCATGCTACTAATATCTCGGTGGTTTCGCACTTAGCCCACCATTGAATCTCTAATAGGGTGGTATCGCACACAACCCACCAATCATTTATACTTATGGTGATTTCGCACTTAGCACACCAATCGTTTATACTTACGGTGGTTTCGCACTTAGCCACCTTTAATTTTACATTCATGGATAGTAATCCACATGTATATCTCTATTTCAAATATTCATCCGAGAATATTCTCACACGCTTCTATTCTTACTTAACTTTCTATGATACTCGTTTGCATTCACACAATACATTAAGAAATCTATCTCATGCAACTAAGGTGTATTAAATACACATAACCCACTAAGGGTTCATCATATACTGAATCCATATCAATTCAATTCTAACACACACTTGTGCTTTTCGTGGTACAACCACATACTTTCTTTCTTTCAACATATACGTTGAATCACTCAAGTTATTAAATAACTCTCTTGAGTCTCATACTCATAATGTCACATAGAATTTATACCCCAATAGGGTCTTACTTGTATTAACATGTCGATGCCATGTTCCTGACATGGTCTTATACGAATTCTTACATCGAGGCCATATTCCAATATGGTCTTACACGAGGCCTTAACTATCATCATCTCATTCTACATACATTTCCCATTACTCTTAGATTCAATTCTTTTGACCTCTCATCAAAGATATTTCATACATTCATAGAGTAAATATACATTCCATACAACATTGGAACATTAAACTAACTCATACGTAATTGCAACATTTGCACATGAACTTACCTCGATGTCGAAAGGGCCAAAAGGGACCTTTTTGCCCACATTTCTCTTTTCATCCGTTCTAGGTCTGAAACTCGTTTTCTTTGATTTGAATGGAGCAAAGCTTGCTGAAATTTGAAGCTTTCAAACCCCTCCCATGGCTGATATTTTCGGTTGAAGAAGAGAAGAAATAAAAAGATGATAGCTTTTTGCTTATTTCATCTATTTTATTTCTTTTTAATTACCTAACATGACAACATTTAATGCCCTTACCCTCTTTGTCTTCTTTGACCGGCCAAGCTAATTACCATGGCCTAATTGCACATTTGGGACCTCCAATTTATAAACCATAGCTTTTTGGTACCTCTAGCAATTAAAATAGAACTTTTGCACTTTATGCGATTTAGTCCTTTTTCACAATTTAGCTAGAAATCGCTAAAATTAAGGCACCAAAATTTTCATGCATCCTTATAAACATGTTATAACACATAACATATCATGAAAATAATTTTCTCTAACCTCGAATTAGTGATTCCGAGATCACTGTTCCGACTAGCCCCTAAATTGGGCTGTTACAATGCCAACGTCCCCGACGTGGTCTTACATGATATCACATATCAGACACCTATGTCATGACATACGTTATCCTATCTATTCCTAGGTTCTCACGGGACTTCTCGAACATTTATAACTTGTCGATATATATCTTCGAATTTCATATACATTCCATCTCGAGCATTAATCATACAATCTAAACCTCGTAGATACATAAATAACTCAATTCAAATACATTTATTTGTATATCGACTTACCTCGTACGGGAAGAACGGAGATAAATGACTATTCAATAGCTTTCAATTTCCCGCGATCTAAGTCTGTTTTCTTCGGTTCTTGATATATACATATTCAAATTTAATCCATTTATTATGTTTTCTTCGGTTCTTGATCTATACATATTCAAATTTAATCCATTTATTCATCAACTCATTCAATTCAATCCAAAAACACATATTTAGGGCAATTTACAAATTAACCCTCATATTTTCACATTTTGACATTTTAGTCCTTATTTCACAAAATCACAAAATACACAAAATCTCAATACACCCATGCTTAGATGAATTTTACTCATGCTCATCTAAGTCCTTATATTTCATTTATTTCACAATTTAGTCCCTCAAAATATTATTCTTTCAATTTAATCCAAATTACTCAAAATTAACAAAACTCCAAAGACAAACTATGTTTTCCTATCACATATAATTCATATTTCACCATCAAATATCACAAAACTCATGTGTTCATCAATGGCACATTACAAAATATTCATCAATTCACAAAACTGAAACATGGGTTTTGAAGAACATGAAGCAACGATTATAGAAACGTAGAAATTATCAAGAACCGAAAACAAAACATACCTTGATCAAGCTTTAAAAATGGCCGAATGCCCTAGCTACTTTTCTTTCTCTTTTTTTTTTCTTTGAACATTCGGTCATAAGCCAAAAAGATGAACATGGCTTTTCTTTTTATTTTGTTTAATTATAACATATGTTATTTTCATTTACTAAATTAACCTATTACTAAACATATAAAACATATAAACATTAAGGTTATTTAGTCTTTTAACCACCCACTTACTAAATAATGGCTTAATTGCTTCATAAAGTCTCCAAATTTCAAAGACATCATTAATTAGGTACTTTCACATTTAACCATCAAATTTTTATTTTATGCGATTAAGCCCTTTTCTCAAATTAAACACACAAACGTACAAATTAATTCATGGAACTTTAACGCATACACAATCACATATCATAGGCACAAAAAATAATATTAAAATATTTTTTTCTAACTCAGATTTGTGGTCCCGAAACCACTATTCCGACTAGGGTCTAAACCGGACTGTTACACTTACATTTCCCTTTTTTTTGCAAAATGGTCATATTTAGTTAATAATTTAAATCTCTTAATTAAACCCCTATTTTATTTATTTTTTCAATTCTAATTAGACCCAAAATATTTTTTTTACCTAAAAATTATTTAAAACCATAAAATTAATTTTTCTAAAAATATTTTTATTTTCCAGAATACTATTTACTGTTTCTTAAATGAAATTAAGCTAAATAAATAAAAAAAATCACTAATAAACTTGATTAACTCCTAATTTTCACTCGAAACCTGGTAAACTTACCCGAAACTACTAGACCTATTTTCAAGGTCTTACAAAAAGTTTATAATGTTATCCATATCTATGTCCCAAAAATACTCTAAATCCATCGATAAAATCTTTTTCATAGTATGAAGCATCATAAAAGTCACAAATAGTTCGAGGGGTTACTCGCACTTCTTTCCCTTGCACAGGTACTATATCCCACATATGGCCTTCGATGTTTCTAGGCTCTTGGTCTCGTAAGGATGCATAAAATTATTGAACAACAGGGACCATAGCATTATCTTTCGGGATCGTTCAAAAACGTTCCCACCTATGGTATCTAACCAAAGGACATATTTTCTTACAAAGAATCATGGACGGATCAAATCCCCTCTCCTGAATGAATGTTTTTCCTTGAAGTTCATTAAAATATTTTTCAACGTTCGTATTCAGAAAACTAAAGGGATTTAGACCCATCAATGACTCTGTTTCCATAGTTCATCTAACTATTCTAAGAGGCATTATTACAAAACTAAGAACGAAAATATTAAGAATTTCAATGGAACAATAAAAGTATTAAGTTAGGAACCCTTAAACTCATAGAAGTCATTGAATTCCTCATTTCGTGCAGCATCTATCGTTCCATGAGTGCCTCATTCTTTGTGGCACCGATTGAGGTATGGAGGTTTTTAAAGAAGTAGAGATTGGTGATTTCGAGTTTAAGGAGTTGTAAGAGATTTTGAGAGGGTGGACAAAATATGGGGTTAATATGTGTTTAAGGAGGAAAATAATGTGTTTTTAAGTTAAAAATAGGTGTTTTAATGGTTAAATATCGGGTAAAAAGGGGTTTAAGCTGTCAAGTTACGCAAATGGGTGGGTCAAATTGTAGAGATGTCACGACACCGGGGTTCTATGTTGAGACATCCCTGGCAGATTACCGTTGTCACGAAATCGGAGTTCGATGTCGCAACACACTTTAGATTGTTGATTTTTTAGTATGCTGGCTTTGGTGTAGCGACACTAAATGTCCGTGCCGCAACATCGAAAGAATTTTCTCAATTTTTTTTTAAAATTTCCCTTAGTTGTTGCAACACAGGAGTCCTGTGTTGCAACACTAGCTTTGATTTTACTCAAATTCCCATTTTCTAGAGTGTTACAGTTTCTATAAGATGCAAATATAAAATCTATACTAAATAGTTAGCCAAATATACAATCATTTACAGAAGTTTAGCATCAATTCAAATAATTTAAGTTTTACTATCGGATTCATTCAACAGTTTCATCAATTCATAGCTGGACGATCCTTCCGTTCTATCAGTATTAGTCCATCATCCGTCATGCCATTCTACCTCTGCCCGCTTGTCCCTTTCCTTAAACCTATTTATTCTTTCTGCATACATAAAAGGAAGTATATCCCTTGACTGGGGAGTGTTAGAGACAAATAATTCTTTACAGTGCTCACTTAACTTCCTCTTACCTTCCACTTCACTCGGTTGATGACCACATTTAAAGATTTCAATCTCACCATTGATTTTCATAGTTAATTCATTATTTTCTAAATCAATGGTGGACCTAGAAGTGGATAGAAAAGGCCTACCTAGTAAGATCAGTATCTCACGATCTTCTTCAAAATTAAGAACTACAAAATCTACTAGGGTAATGAACTTGCGCACCTTGACTAACACATCTTCCAGTACTCTTTTTAGACGTACTGAAGATCTGATAGCCAACTATAATGTTATTTGAGTAGTTTTGAGATCCCCCAGCTCGAGTTTTTAAAAAATGGATAGAGGCATTAAATTAACACTAGCTTATAAGTCACACAGAGCTCTATAGGTGATTTGTTGTAAGCTCCCAAACCCAGCCTAGACATTATTTCCGGATCGTGGAAGCCACATTGGACACCTAAGTGTTGAACCCATTCAATCAATAGTTTATGTAACACCCTTAACCCATATCCGTCGCTGGATTAGGGTTACAGGACATTACTAGACTTAGTAAAAATCATAGCAAAATAATTTCTATATAGTTAATCATAACCAAATACTTAATTAACAGAGATATATTTACGAATTGAAATGATTAAACAATCATGCTCTTAGCTCATTTCTATATTAAAACAAGTACAAGCATATATGTATACATTTATATCACCTAGTAAAAATCACTATTCATTTGGTCATTTTAATGACAAAACCCGATTATGCACATTTGCTTTTTACTAATCTACCAAACAGATACGAACATTTAAAACATTAACATAGTAACTATTTCACATACATATAGTTAAACAACCCATTTATCTAACCAAAATGCATGAGCTCAATCAATCATTAAAAAAAATTTGTATATCATATTGTCGATTATGCCTAAAGTATAACATATACATTAATCTAAATCCAAGGAACATTTCATCAATAATTTACTCACGCTCACGGCATTTACACATTTATCCATATCCCTTTTACCTATTATGGCACATTTCATATTTGTCAATTCATTAAACATACTCAAACCGAATCTCATAGTCAATTTCAACTTCTAATTGAACATGATTTAAACTTAAATAAAGGGCTATTTATAAGTTATGCATATCTTTATACAATCTAAGTATGTACTCCAAATTATCAATCATACATATCATAATACTACTTACCCAATTTACAAGGTACCATGAGATGAAATTCCAAATCAAGTTTATATCAAGACCGAATATCCACAAACATTAACATCTTGATCAAACATTACCAAATCAAACCCATGCATAGAAATATAGCAATTTTTGCATGGCATATATGTACATCTCATTCATAATGAATTCAAAAGAGTAATATAGCCTATACATGCCATAGTTTCAAAAGTTCAACTAATAAAAGATACCAAAAATTTAGTTGATAGTGTGATAGACTTTTGACGATGATCCCCGAGCTTGAAACTTGTCTCCCAAAATCTATAAAACAATGCAATTAAACACACAGAGTAAGCTATCATAGCTTAGTAAGTTTTAAGCAATTATGAAACAATAAAGTATTAAACATAACTTAGTAAACTATTTCATTTATATCCTTATGGCTGAATAGTCACATAGACAAAAATAGATTTCTAAATAAATGTTATATGTATACATATATATATATCACCTTCACATAACAAAAGTAACAGCATATACATCGGTCCTTACCAAATTCCTAATTACAACTCAAGCTTTCATGAATCACAAGATGATATGTATAATACAACATCCTATTTCATCCACCATTACAAAATTTACCACATTTGTATAAAATATAGTCGCATACCCGATCATTCTACTCTGCTCAACGTTTTCAATAATAGGTATCTTTGAAAGAGCATCAAACCTGTGCACTTGTTATAAAAATTCTGTAACGTATCGGACACTCAGTGCCGTTACTTTAATATCTCGCACACTTAGTGCTAAATTTCCGTAACGTATCGCACACTTAGTGCCGTTACCTTAACCTTTCGCACACATAGTGCCGAGTGACCGATTTCGCACACTTAGTGCTCGGTTTATCATTTCGCACACTTAGTGCATCTCTTGAGCCTGTTAATTCATTTAAAAACACACTTATACATATAAAATTTCATCCACAACCACACATATACACATATATATATAAATTCCCTTATCTCATTCCCAAATCAACATCACATTCGGCTAAAACATTAACATATAATTAAACATTACTTTCGACTATATTTATCTCTCAAATTAATGTCTCCCATAGCTATATTGCATCATTAGCATGTATATACACATCATACTTAAATGGAATCAACTTTTAGCCAACATCACATTCGGCAATCTCACATTGAATACATCTATTTCTATTGACTACATGTGATTCATTATAATTTTAAAAAAAATCAACTCAACTCAATTGCTTAAAAACTTACCTCGAGTATCGACAAACTTTGTTTTTCGACTATTCGATTATCTTTTCCTTTCCCTGATCTAATCCCGATCCTTTTTGTTCTTGATCTTATTCATGCTTGAACAATGCCGAAACCCTTGAAGTGTTTCTATTCTTTTCTCTTTTTATTTTCAGCAACAAGATGAACAACATAAAAAAAATATTTGCATGGTTGTTTTTAATGTATTTTATTATACTTTATTATATAATAATATCTTTATTAACTAATAATATAAATATATATATAATAAGGCATAATTCATGCATGTTGCCGTCCACTAGTCTAAATTTTGGCTAATTTACAACATAAGGCCACATATACAAGAAGACATATCAATTAAGCCACTCAATCAAGCTAAAGAATACTTTTACCACTTATGCGATTTAGTCCTTTTTCTTAAATTAAACACACAAACGGGCAAATTATCTTACGAAACTCTAAAACATGCTTAATCATATATAATTAGCACAAATAATAATATTAAAATGTTTTTGTAACTCGGATTCGTGGTCCCGAAACCATCGTTCTGATTAGGGCCAAAATCGGGCTGTTACAACTCTCCCCCCTTAAGGGATTTTCGTCCCCAAAAATATTACCGGTGAATAAGTTTGGGTATCATTCTTTCATCGAATCCTCAAGCTCCCAAGTTGCTTCTTCGACCCCGTGCTTATGCCACAGTACTTTCACCAACGAGATTTTCTTATTGCGTAACTCTTTCACTTCGCGAGCCAAAATACTAATCGGTTCTTCCTCATAAGTCAAATCAGACTGAATCTCAATTTCTGATGGATTAATCACGTGAGAAGGATCATATCTATATCGTCAAAGCATCGAAACATGGAAAACATTGTGGATCTTTTCTAATACAGGTGGCAACATCAACCTGTACGCAACCGGCCCGATACGCTCAATAATCTCGTACGGCCCAATAAATCTCGGACTCAGCTTTCCTTTACGACCAAATCTAAGTATCTTTTTCCACGATGAGACTTTCAAAAATACTCGATCACCCACTTGAAACTCTATATCTTTACGTTTCAAGTCCGCATATGATTTCTGACGGTCTGACGCTGCTTTCAAGCTTTCTTGGATCACTTTTACTTTCTGTTCGGTCTCTTTGATTAAATCAACCCCGTGTATCTTGCTTTCTACTTAGCTCGGTCCAATATAAAGGTGTACGACATTTACGACCGTACAAAGCTTCATAAGGTGCCATTTTGATACTCGATTGAAAACTATTATTGTACGTAAATTCAATCAAAGGCAAGTATCATTCCCAAGTACCCTCGAACTCAAGGACACAACATCTCAACATATCCTCGAGTATTTGAATAATATGTTCGGATTGACCATCTGTCTGAGGGTGAAAAGCAGTACTGAAATGCAATTTGGTACCTAGAGCACCTTGCAGTTTCTTCTAAAACTGTGATGTAAATCTCGGATCTCTATCCGAAACAATAGAAATAGGTACTTCGTGCAATCGTACAATCTGAGAAATGTATAATTCAGCTAACTTATCAAGTGTAACATCCCAAAATTGGGCCTAGTAGAATTGGACCTATTGGGCCCATTGGGCCTTGAGCGTAGAAGCGTTTTAAAATTCATGGGAATTTGAGAACGGCATTATTTCAAGTTGGACTTATTAGGAAGGTGATTTTGGAGAGTTACGAGGTTTCTAGGAAGTTCTGGGTTCAAGTTAAGTTATAGGAAGAATTTTGTGTTTAAGCACTTTAAGGAGAGATAGTAAGTGGCATCAAGGCTTATGGAAATAAGAGAGCAATTTGCTTGCATAATTGAGCATATGGTAAAGAGGTTATGGCGCCACATGAAGGACTTTGAGGGAGGAGGTTCAAATCCTATCAAGTGCAAAATTTTGACTATTTTTTTGTATTCTTTCCCTAAATGTCAGCCAAGCATGTAAATAAGGCAAGGTGGACTTTTTATTTTTGGCAAAATGGCTAAGGAAAATAGGAAAGGATGAAGGTGAGGAAAGAAATCAAGAGAAAGGGGAAAGTAAGGGGAACATGTGGCCTTTTTCAAGGGAAGTGTTATGGAAAGTGTGGTTGGCCAATTTTTGACCATTATGGTCATGAATGTGGACGGTTTTGGGTGTAGAGGGAGGTAGCCGAATTTTCTTTGGCAATTGGTAAAAGTTTTGGTGTTGTTTTGGCCAAAAACTCCTATTTGCAACTTTTGTGTCATTTTTCTTTTCTCTCCAAATTTCCTTCTCCTTTTTGCCGAATCTTCAAGCTTTGAGTGTACATCTTTCTCCTTTGTTTGGCCGAATCACTCACCTTTTTGTTCATCTCCCCTTAGATAGCTGAAACAATCTAGCACTCTTCTCTCCATCCATTCTTTTCTTTTGACCTTTTCATCAACATTTTCTCTATTCTTAATTCGACATTACCTTGTGATCAAATCATCCTCTTTTCGTAGTGATTTAAGTGAGTGGCGCTACAAGGAAATTAACAATTGGTAAGTAGTAGTTCTCTCTTTATCGATAACTTTGTTTCATCCAAGTTTTTCCTTAATAATCGAGTGTTCTTCTTTCTCTCTCGTTGGGTCTGAGTTACATTCTTTTCTGTGATATGGCCATCGAAGGATTTAGGGCTTTCAACAAGGTGAAGGAGCACAAGTGATTTGTATTAACCAAATCGTTATCGTCGACTTGTCAAGCAAGTGGGGTAAGAACGTTGTTATAAGATTTGTTTTGATCAAAGGTGGGATAATTGCTAACGATCGCTTCGCTCACCAAATATTGTTAGGACGGGATTTCGTGAGCCAAAGGGTAGGATCGATTTTTGGTGCATCGAGGAGATCACATTCGTGGTGTTGAAGCGGTAGAAAGCACAACTTGTAATCAAGGTGTGTAATCCCGCACTTCTTCCGAATACATGTTTGAAATGGTGTGTAATCTCTTACCTCTCTGAATGTTTGTATGATATGTTCTATGATTCGGTCAAAATACCTAAGAAAACCAGAAACCGCATCCGTGACCACTCGGGCGTATGATATTCGTAGTGGTAACCATATTTTTGCAATGAAACAGTTTGGTCAAGAAGAATGACGTGATTTTGAAAAATCACAAAAAATATGATAAAGGAAGTTAGAAAGTAAAAAAAAAATATCAAAATAAAGCTTACTGTGTCTATTTTTATATGAAAGAAACAGAGAAGGAAGAAGAATTGTATATTCTGTGATATCTTAATTTTAGTGAGACTGGTTCTGATCGACTTCTCGGTTCTCTGTTCTATCTTGGAAAAATCGTTTAAAATTGTAAAAAGGGAATTATGATTTATAAGTTATATGTATGGATTACTTAGTGAGCCTATTTCCAATATAAATAAGTGGGAGCAACATATAAAAACTGTACAGTGAGATATTTGAATTTCGGTTAAGAGAGGTCAGAATCGTTGGACAGTGAAACAAGGGAAATTTTAAGGAATAAACTGTACTAAATGGTTAAGCCAAAAAATTTGGAAAATTTTTAGTAAGAAGATATATGAGTCTAGTTTCAAGGAAAATTTACGGATTTAGATTTCGAGATTCCTAACTCAAGTTATAGTCAATTTAGTCAGTACGACGTAGATGGACAGTTTCGATTTTTATGCCCCACATTAGTAGTTAAGTCTAGGTTGCGAAATTACCAAAATACCCTTGGAGGGTAAAATACCAAAATACCCCTGGGTTGCGAGATTACCAAATTACCCTTAGTGGGTAAGATTACTGAATTACGAAAATGCCCCTATGGGCCGAATTACGGAAATGTCCCTAAAGGGCCGAATTGTTATATTGCCTTAACGGGCCGATTTGATATATAGCCATAATGGGCTGATTTGATATATTGCTTAATGGGCCGATCTGATATATTACTTAATGGGCCGATCTGATATATTGCTAAATGGGCCGATCTGATATATGGCTTAATGGGCCGATTTGATATAATGCCCTAATGGGCCGATTTTGTAAAGTGTTAATGGGCCAAATTGTTTGTAATAAATCTCTGAGTTATTAATTATCGTGGTTATATTGTAAATAACATGATTTATGATGTATGTTGCATTTACATAAGTTGCATGGGATTGGGATATTGATGATCGGAGAAGTGAAATTTGGTGGCTCACCACATATTCGTGACTCACACATTTTGTCCAGTGGCTAAGCCACGTATATTCTCATTATTCGGTGGCTTGTCCACAATTCGAATTTGATATAAATGGCTAAATGCCTATGATTGGTGTGTTAGGCGGGTGGGTTGACAAAAGATCCCCTGTGTGATGGATGGTACGGGTGGTGTGTAGCGGATGGATTATTAGGTTAGTTTGGGATTGCATTACATTCATACAATATAATTGATACATTATTATGTGAAAAGGGCTTAGACCCAAAATATTGCTAAATGGGTTCGAGCCCATTGGATGACTGATAAGAGAGGATTATACACCGAGTTCTTGTAACTCACCCCCTTTTCTTAACCCTTGTAGGTAATGCTCTGTGATTTGAGGACTTGGGGCCATGGATGACTCGGTGGAAGCCATACTTGAAATGGTGTTTATTTTGAACTTTAGATTTCTATTTCCGCTCACTTTACTATTTTGGGTTTTTTATGATGTAATAAGGCCTCAAGTATTTATTTTTGCTTTATGTTGACGTACTTTAATTTTGCTTGAATTGTTTTTAAATAGGAATTTTTCTAAAAACTTAAATAAAGGTTTTCCAAAATCGATTAACAAATGGGTTTCATAATAAACTTTTATAAATATTTTAATACGGAAGTTTTCACTCGAACTATCAAACGATATTTTCAAAAGTCACAGTTTTAAAGTTCACTACCTTGATTGTTGACTCATCAATCAATCTTTCAAAAATACTTGTATTTTATCTACGCTTTCATAACGATTTCAAAATGCTTCTGCAACTCTATTTCTAAACATCACATTTTTGTAAATTGTTCATTTCAAATATGCTTTCGCTACTAAAAAGGTTTTTAAAGATTATTACGTTTTCAAGTAGTTAACAATTGCTTAAGTGTTTTTGGTTTTAACAAAGAGGTTGTATTTCTCAAGCAAGTTTTTAATAATCGCAAAGATGGTTTTTACTTCCATGTGACACACCAGATTCGGGCCTAACTTCTAGGCCGGGTTTGGGGTGTTACATCAAGCGAGAAATCCGTACATACCGGAATAAAATGAGCTGATTTCGTCAATCTATCAACAATAACCCAGATTGCATCTTTCTTGCTCGGTGTTAACGGTAATCCAGTTACGAAATCCATTGTGACTCGATCCCATTTCCACTCAGGTATCATAATCGGCTGAAGTAATCCCGATGGCACCTGATGCTCAGCTTTTACTTGTTGACATATTAAACATTTCGACACAAAGTCTGAAATATTTCGTTTCATACCATGCCACCAGTAATGCTGTTTTAAATCATTATACATCTTTGTGCTACCCAGATGAATAGACAATATACTATTATGAGCTTCTTTGCAAATCATCCGAATCAACTCAGGATCCTTTGGTACACATATCCGGTTTTTGAACTGTAAACATCCCTCAACATCAATCTGAAATTCTGAGTCAGTATTCGAACCACAATGATTCCTTTTTGCTAATAAATCATTATCAACCTTTTGAGCTTCGCAAATCTGTTGAATGAATAACGGTCTCACTTTCAATTCTGCAATGATCGCACCGTCATCAGTCATAGCTATATCCACATTCATTGCATGTAGAGCAAATAGTGATTTTCGGCTTAGTTCATCAGGAAACATGTTAGCCTTTCTCGGGTGATAGTCAATCACGAGCTCGTAGTCTTTTAACAATTCCAACCATCGTCACTGTCTCAAATTCAGATCCTTCTGAGTCATTAAGTATTTTAGACTCTTGTGATCTGAATAGACATGACATTTTTCACCAAATAGATAGTGACGCCATATTTTCAAAGCGAAAACTATGGCAGCCAACTCGAGATCGTGCGTCGGATAGTTCTTTTCGTGCGGCTTCAACTGTCTCGAGGCGTAAGCTACAACTTTACCCTCCTGCATCAAAACACAGCCCAAACCATTTAAGGATGCATCGCTGAAGATGACGAACTTTTTACCCGACTCACCAACAAGCACTTTGAGCTTCATAACAAGGTTTTTAGCCGATCAAAACTCTTCTGGCACCTCTCTGACCACTCGAACTTGACATCTTTCTGCAATAGCTTTGTCATCGGAGCTACAATCATTGAAAACCCTTTCACAAAGCGTCTATAGTAACCAGCAAGTCCCAGAAAACTTCAAACTTCAGAAACATTTCACGGGGGTTTCCAATCAAGTATAGCCGAGATTTTACTCGGGTCAACCTGAATACCTGATGCTGAAACAACATGCCCCAAAAAGCTAACTTCACGTAACCAAAACTCACATTTGCTGAATTTCGCATACAACTGCTTATCATGCAAAATCTGTAACACAAGTCTTAAGTGTTCGGCATGCTCGGTTTCGTCACGCGAATAGATCAGAATATCATCTATAAATACAACCACAAACCGATCCAGATACTGTCTAAATACCCGATCCATCAAATCCATGAAAGCAGCAGGGGTATTAGTGAGTCCGAACGGCATAACCAAAAACTCGTAATGGCCGTATCTCGTCCAAAAAGCAGTCTTAGGTACATCTGAGACTCTAACTCGCAATTGATAATAACCTGATCTCAGATCAATCTTCGAAAATACTGAGGCTCCCTTTAGCTGATCAAATAAATCATCGATACGCGACAATGGATATTTATTCTTTATGGTCACTTTATTGAGCTATCGGTAGTCGATGCACATTCTCAAAGTTCCGTTTTTCTTTTTCACAAATAGAACTAGCGCACCCCAGGGAGAGAAACTCAGTCGAGCAAAACCTCTATCTGTCAATTCTTGCAACTGAGCTTTCAACGCTTTTAATTCGGTCGGTGCCATTCTATACGGAGCTATTGAGATCGGAGTCGTCCCTAGCACTAACTCAATACCAAACTCTACCTCCCAAACAGGTGGCAATCCCGGTAATTCCTCCGGTAACACATCCGGATACTCACATGCAACTGGTACAGATTCTATCTTCTTTTCAGTTACTTTACTATCGATCACATAAGCAAAGTAAGCTTCGCAACCCTTTCTCAAATATTGTCTAGCTAACATTGAAGATATCACAGCTGGTAGCCCATTCAAATCCGCAGATTCAATTCGAATTATCTCATTATCCTGGCATCGCAAATCAATAGTCTTTCGTCTGCAATTCACTACTGCATCGTGCACGGCTAACCAATCCATACCAAGGATAATATCGAACTCATCAAACGGTAGTAACATCAAATCAGCCAGAAAACATGAATCTCGAATCATCAAAGGGCAATTCTTGCACACCCTATCAACTAGCACATACCGGCCCAGGGGGTTCAAAACCCGAATCACAAACTCAGTAGACTCAACAGGTAGAGTCTTGTTGGATACTAATGTTTCACACACGTAGGAATGGGTTGAACCGGGATTAATCAGAGCAATTACACTAGTATTAAGGAGAGTAAATATTATAACACCCCTTACCCGTATTCAACGCTGGAACTGGGCACGAGGCATTACCGTAATAAAACCCTCAAGATCGCCACTTAGGCACCACGTGACCACTCTCTTTGGCCATCACAACAACCTCAGACCCGACTTATGAGGCCTCTCTCAACCACACGAGGGCTCTCGATACCATATCGAAAACTCTTACGATCTTAAAATTTTTCCATCAATACAGGCTCACACGCCTGTGTAAGATTTGGCACGCCTGCGGGGTGTCACACACGCCCATGGTCACTACCCGTGCATGAAAACTCAAGCATTCGCCAATGCCCCACGGCTAGGGAACACGCCGTGCTCTCCGCCCGTAGTGCACACCGACCACCTTAACATGGCCTGAGTCTAGACACACGTCCGTGTGGCTAGCCCGTGGCCAACATCGATTAATCCCACACGCCTAGGCACACGCCTGCGTGTGACTAGTCCGTGGTCTATTCTCGACTTCAAATACTAACATGCAGAGGACACACGGCCAAGTCACACGCCCATGGATCGACCAGTGTCACACATGGCCTAGACACACGCCCGTGTCTACCCACATGTACGAGAACAAAGCTATTTGCCAAGTTCTTTTCACCCATCTAGCATACACAATCATGCACTCATACAACATATCCATAATCAACTCAAAATCTTACAATCTCACATAGATAACTACATCTTCTCATATAATAAAGTAGCCAACAACTATGGCATAATACAAAATAGATTACCTATTCAAAGGCTAACTCATCATAGCCATATACAACAAAATTCACTAACTTGTGTAGCCCCTATACATGCCATATACCAAACATTGAGTCTAATGTACCAGAGTGTGCTGATAGTATGGACGATCTTCCAATTGATCCTCGTATCTCGATTCGACACTTTACTTTATAAGACAAGGGAAAAGAAAGAGAGTAAGATTTGAGATTACTAAGTTTACACATAAACAATTAAGCAACATAGTATAAGCTAAACAACAATTAGTATTATACTAACATATAATGTACAACTATGCTTACTCTTTCTATCCCTTACCACATTTATTCCAACACATCATGAGTCACTTACTCATAACCATTGACATGCACCCCTGCATTCAATATCACATTTACACAATATACAACACATCATTATTTCTCGATAATACATCCACACAGCTAATGTCTCGATGGTTTCGCACTTAGCCCACCACAATCAATTGATAAGGTAGTAGCGCACTTGGCCTACCAACAAGGTATTCATAGTGGTTTCACACATAGCCCACTAGATAATATACCTAACGATAGCATCGCACATAGCCAGCTTATCGTCAATATGCATTAGGATGGTATCGCACTTAGCCCACCATTTAGCATTATCACAACACATTCACAAATCTACTTACTTAATCATTCATCCATCCATTTCACTTAAACCACATAGGTTCTCAATCATTCTCAACCATGCTATACGCTATCTAGCATTAACAAATTGTAAGTATGAATGCATTGTTTATGCATAAACTTACCTCGATACTCAAAAGTATAGAAACGTGTAATTAGTCCACCACTTTGCTCTTGCCTCGGTTTCGATCCGGGCTTCGTCTTTCTTGATCTATAATGAACAAATCAGCTTATTCAATACACACATTGACCAAATTGACCCACATCTCATACTTTGGCAAAAATTACTCTTTTTCCCCTAATCTTTCTCATAATTACACAATTGCCCCCAAGGCTCGTAAAGTGATTTTTATTCAAATTTCTAGCCTTTCATGCTTAGCCGAACCACTTACTCAACTAAAGCAATCATCAATTCTCATCACAACACACATGTATGACCAAACTCAAGATTTTTACAAACTAGTCCCTACATGCATTTTCTATGGAAACTCATTTAGCAAAAGATGTTTCTACTACATCAAGCTTTCATAATCTTCCATAAAACATCAAAATACATGCATGTCATACATGGCCACATTTTTGAACATCCATCATAGCTCATCAAATAGCTAAAAATAGCTTACTCATGCTACAAGGACTTCAAAAATACAAAGAATATAAAAACGAGGCTAGATGCACTTACTAGCAAGTTGGAAAAATTTGAAGAACCCTAACAATGGCTCTTGAAAATTTAGTGACCTTGAGAAGAAGATGAATGAATTTTGTCATCTTTTCTCCTATTTTAATCACTTAATTGTTAAATGACCAAAATGCCCTTTTTGATAAACTTTCTATTTTAACTCATCCATGCCCAAATTTGTCCAAAAATTAGAAATTGGGAAAATTGCTATTTAAGGACCTCTAATTAATATTCTAAAGCTATTTCACACAAATAGCTTCTAGAATCTCACATTTTGCAACTTTTGAAATTTAGTCCTTTTGGACAATTCAACTGAAATTTCACAAAATTGCTTCATGAAACTTTCACACTAGCATGCATACATAGCATAAACCTCAAAAACTCATTCATAAACCTCGGATTTGTGGTCTCGCACCACTATTCCAACTAGGCCCTAAATCGGGATGTTACAATTCTCCCTCCTTTAGAGATTTTCGCCCCCAAAAATCTTACCAGTAAAGAGGTTCGGATGCTGCTCTCTCATAGCTTCTTCTGTTTCCCATGTAGCCTCTTCCACACCGTGTTTCTTCCATAACACTTTCACTAGTGCTATGCTCTTATTTCTCAACTGTTTCACTTCTCGGGCCAAGATCTTAATCGGCTCTTTATCATAAGACATATCCGGTCTTATCTCAATTTCCATCGGAGGAATCACATGTGAAGGATCGGAGCGATACCGTCGCAACATCGACACATGGAACACATTATGAATCTTTTCCAACTCTACCCAAGCAGCTAACCAAAGATGCTCTTTGGTCCAACTCTATCTGTAATCTCATACGGCCCTATGAATCTTGGACTCAATTTTTATTTTCGTCCAAATCTCATAATCTTCTTCCATGGGGACACTTTCAAAAACACTTTGTCGCCCACTTCAAACTCAATTTCTTTTCTTTTTCGTGATCCGCGCATTTAACGACTTCGCCGGTCCAAGCAACTTTTAGACTATTATGGATTATTTTCACTTTCTCCTCGGTCTCTTTTACTAGATCGACCCCATGGATCTGCTTCTCACTAAGCTCGGTCCAATTCAAAGGAGTCCGGCACTTACGACCATACAAGGCCTCATACGGTGCCATCTGTATACTCGATTGATAACTGTTGTTGTAAGCAAATTCAACTAAAGGTAGATATCTCTCCCAACTACCCTCAAATTCTAACACACAGCATCGAAGCATATCTTCGAGAACTTGAATCACTCTTTTAGACTGACCATCGGTTTGTGGATGGAACACAGTACTGAAATTCAACTTTGTTCCCAAAGCCTCTTGCAACCTCTTCCAAAACCTCGAAGTGAACCTCGGATCCCTATCCGATATTATAGTCACAGGTACACCATGTAACCTCACTATCTCTGCAACTACAACTCAGCTAACTTATCCAGTGAATAATCAACACATATTGGAATAAAGTGAGCCGACTTCGTTAGTCTATCCACAACCACCCACACAGTATCTCACTTTTTCAGAGTCATCGGCAACCCCGTCACAAAATCCATGGTAACCCGATCCCACTTCCATTCAGGTACAATCACTGGCTGAAGCAATCCCGAAGGCACTTGATGCTCAGCTTTCACTTGTTGACAAATCAGACACTTTGTCACGAACTCAGAAATATCTCTTTTCATACCTGGCCACCAATAAGACTTCTTCAAGTCATTATACATTTCCGTACTGCCCGGATGTACTGACAAACATCCACTGTGGGCCTCATGCAAAACCTTTTGGATTAGCTCCTCATCTCTAGGTACACAAATTCTATCACGGTACAGCAAACAACCATTCGAGCCCACTCAAAGATCGGAATCACTTTCTGATCCACACTTAGCTCTCTTAGCTAGCATCTCACTGTCATTTCTCTGAGCCTCGCATATCTCAAGTGAACAAATAGTGGCTTAACTCGCAACTCGCCGAATAGCACCATCATCAGACAATGCTAAACTCGCCCTCATAACTCTTAGAGCATACAAGGATTTCCTACTCAGGGCATCCACAACCACATTCGCTTTTCCCAGGTGATAATCAATGACTAACTCATAGTCTTTCAACAACTCAAGCCATCGCGTCTGCAGCAAAATTCGCATCCTTCGATCCATCAAATATCTCAAACTCTTGTGATCCGTAAAGATTCTGAAACACCCCACACCCGGCCCACGAACCCTGACCGGATCTGGTATGTTCCTGGAGTAAAACAGTTCAAAACTTGTTTGTTACTTTGGAAAACTTTTGGTGATTTAGGAGAAAAATTTGGACTGGGTTCAAATTGAAAACATCGTTATTCTCGAAGATTAGGCTTTATTAAGACTTTATTGTTATATTTCAAAACCATAAGTTAAAGGAAAAAGTCAAGTTTTTAGAGTTTACTATTTAAATTGAAAATCATTTTTGTTAGGTGTTAAAACATTTAAAGATTTATTTTTAAGAAAAGTTGCCTAAACTTTAAATTGATAAAAATTGTATCATAATAAAATAAATAAAAATGCATGCATAATCAGTTTATAGCTATGGCCTTATTACATTAAAACAAAACCCGAATAAATCCAAAATACTTAGAAATAAAAAGTCCAAAATTAAAATAAAGTCCGAGTTGAACATGGCCACCACTAAGCTCCTGCCGACCCGGTCCGTTCTCGAGTGTCACTGAAAAATATCCCACAATGGGGTGAGTCAAACAGACTCGAGGTGTGTATAACCAACACTAAGTCCCAACGATTCGGGCATATCATATCATATCATACGTATATATAACGAGATAGAAATAATGATGCAAACCCAACCCATACCTAGATAACCATCCGCTACACATCACCCGTACCAACCATCACACCGTGGGGACTACTAAGTTGACCCTCCATCCGCTACACATCATCGAAGGCAGTCGCTGCAGACGACTTGCTCATCGCCCTTATAAATTTTGTGGCATAGCCACCAGACATTATTTTGTGACATAAGTCACCACATTCAGATTCGTGACATGAGTCACCACAATCCAGATATTGTGGTATAAACCACCAGATCACTTCCCCTTTCCATATAACCCATATGCCCCATGTCACACAGAATATGCAATATCATGCCTTATGCCTTATTCCACATTCTTATCGATATTCACATATGTACCATACTCCAAATATTCATATCATAATATTATTCATATCATTTATTAACATAATGTTAAGGTTACTTACCTGAGTACTTTGTACCATCACATGGTACCTTTGCCCACTTTTCACATTATTATAAACACATATATTAGATTGATGCCATAAATCTATTAAGAGTTAGTGTGGGGTACACACCTGGTTTACTTAACGAATTCACTGAAATCCCGAAAATCTACCGAAACAGATTGTATTCCTTCCTATAGATCATAGTAAAAAAAAAAATCGGTCAATACTAACGCTTAATATGGCCTTGGCCGAATGTTCATACTCCCCTACCTTGTGGATCTAAATCCCGAAAATATTACTTGTCCTTGGTATCTGTCGAAATCCCTACAAGCACTATGTTAGATCCAATTCTAACGTTTAAACACAGTAAATGGCCTTCGGCCTAATATTGCACTTTACTTACCTTGAAGAATCAAATCCCGAATGATCTCCCTAGAAGTCGGCTACACCAAAATCTGAAAAGATCCTTCATAGTTTCGGTCAAAGAGTAATATTGGGATTAGTTCCTAAGTTTCGGCTAAAAAGAAAAGAAAGGAAATTGAATAGCATTTGATCTTACCCTTAATCTCAGAGTCGATTGCTCCCCTTGCTTAAATCCACAGAGAAATTCGGCTATGGCTAGAACGAACTTGCTTTCGCTTTTGAAACTTGCGACAAAGAGAGAAGAATAAGGCCTTCTTGAGATTCAGCTATGGCTCCTAATGGAGATAGAATATTCGACTATCTCAAGTGTATTTCGGCTTTTGAGAAACTATGAGAAGAAGAGATGATGAGAAGAAGAGAAGGTTATCTCGGCTTGGCAAAATAAAAGAGAAAGAGAAGGTTTCCTAGAGAATTCTACAGAGACACGTAAGAAGAGAAAAGAATGAATAATGGCCTTGCTCTCCTTCCTTGGCCGAAAATACCACCAAAAGAGCCCCACATTCGGCCACTACATCCTTCCCTATCAAATCCCTTATTTTTCTCTTTATCACCTATTCAAAAAATAATTGAAATAAACCAATAACTATCCCTTGCTTAGCCGAAATTTTAAAAGGATTTAACTTGATCTACACTCATCCACTCGATTGCCCCATTGCCGTCCACTACTACTTCCTTTTGCCGCAAAATTAAAGCTCTTATTTTGCTCCCCTTGTGACTCGAACCTTGGCCCACTTGTACAAGCTTGTGGCGTCCCTTACAGAGGCTTTAAGTGGCGCCTCCTTGCCACTTTACCAAGACCATTTCGTGTCTAATTTCACCTACAATTTCTCTTAAGACCTATCAAGCTTAGCTCCCCTTTTTAGACTTAAAGTCAAATAATTTCTAAGGCATTTGACTACACACTAGGAGTTCACAAAATTCATAAAACATACTTATAATACACATAGGCATGCTTTCACGTAAAATTCAAAGAATAATTCATAAGCACAAAATCCCTGATATTACGGTTCTACCCCCTTAAAATAATTTCGACCTCGAAATTACACGCTAAAATAAGTGAGGGTATTCTTTGTCGCATTGCTTCCTCTGGCTCCCCACAAAGCTTCCTCCGATCCATGATTACGCCATAACACTTTTACTAAAGGAACCGACTTCCCAGTAACACTTTCACATCTCGTTCCAAGATCTGAATCGGCTCTTCCTCGTAGGACAAATCGCCTTAGTTCCACCTCCTCAATCGGTACTACATGAGATGGATCCGATCAATAACGACGTAACATAGAAACATGGAATACGTCGTGCATCCGCTTCAACTCGAAGGCAACTCTAATCGGTATGCCATTTGGTCCAACTCGCTTTAATACCCGATAAGGTCCTATAAACCTTGGACTTAGCTTCCTTTGCGACCAAATCTCATCACCTTCTTCCAAGGCGATACCTTCAGAAACACTTGATCCCCCACATCAAATTCTATCTCCTTACGTTTAAGATCTGCGTATGACTTCTGCCTGTCAGATACTTCCTTTAATCGTGCCCGAATTACCTCAACCTTCTCCTCGGATTCTGCCACAATCTCTGGACCCAAAACTCGTCGTTCCCCCAATTCTGTCCAACACGTAGGAGTGCGACACTTCCGTCCATACAACGCTTCATACGGTGCCATTCGAATACTAGCTTGATAGCTGTTATTATAAGCAAATTCCGCTAAAGGCAAGTATTCTTCCCAACTTCCTCTAAAGTCTATTACACAGCCCCTCAACATATCTTCCAACACTTGGATCACTCGTTTCGACTGACCGTCCGACTGCGGATGAAAAGCCGTAGTGAAATCTAATCTGGTGCCTAAAGCTTGATGCAGTGCTTTCTAAAACCGAGACGTAAACCTTGGATCCCTATCTGAAATAATTGACACCGGTACTCCATACAACCTTACAATCTCCGCCACATACAACTTCGCCAACTTCGCAAAAGAATAATCAACCCGCCTTTGGAATGAAATGCGCGGACTTTGTCAACCGATCCACTATCACCCATTCTCGAGTCCTTCTTAGTAGGCGTAAGGGGAAGCCCACTAACGAAGTCCATGGTGATTCTCTCCCACTTCCATCATGGAATCTTTATCGGTGAAGCAATCCTCGACGGAACTTGGTGCTCACCTTGACTTGTCGACACGTCAAGCACTTCCTACAAATTCTGTAACTTCCCGCTTAAGACCAGGCCACCAAAATTGTTCCCTTAGATCCTCAGACAACTTAGTACCTCCAGGATGCATAGCATAGGGGCTACCATGCGATTCTGAAGAATTCTCTGTCTTAAGTCCTCATTCTTCGGCATACAGACCTTGCCCTTGAAACATAATACTCCCTCGTCATTAATACCGTAATCTTCCAACTCCCCACTCTGCACTTGCTGCAACTTAACACTTAGATCATCATCTGCCAGCTGTCCTTCTTTCACCTCACTCCACCATGACGGCTTAACTTGCAATTCTGCCAGCAAACTTCCATCGTCATACAAGCTAAGATGTGCAAACATCGCCCTCAGATCCGACACTACTTTCCGACTACATTTGCCTTGCCCGGGTGATACTCTATAGAACAATCGTAGTCTTTCAATAACTCCACCCACCTTCGCTGTCTCAAGTTTAGCTCCTTTTGAGTCAACAGATACTTAAGACTCTTGTGGTTCGTGTAGATCACTAACTTTTCTCCATATAAATAATGCCTCCATACCTTAAGAGCAAAGACCACTGTCGCCAATTCCAAATCATGCGTCGAGTAGTTAACCTCGTGTGGCCTTAATTGTCAAGACGCATAAGCGACTACCTTCCCGTCTTGCATCGGGACACATCCTAATCCTGTGTGAGAAGCATCACAAAGACACCACAAAGTCCTTCCCGCCTCAGCCGAATTAAAAAGCGGAGCTTGATCAAAACCCTCTTAAGCTTCTCAAAGCTCTCTTGTTGCTTATCTCTGTCCATACGAAAGGTACTTCCTTTCTCAACAACTTCAAATCAACGGTGCGGCTATTGGCGAGAACCCTTCTACAAACCTTCTCAGTAGTAGCTCGCCAATCCCAAGAAATCGCGAACCTCTCCACCGACTTAGGTGGTTTCCAATCTAGCACCGCCTCGATCTTCCTAGGATCCACTCTTATCCCTTCGCAGACACTACATGCCCTAAGAATGCGACTTCCTTCACCAAAATTCGCAGATTCTTTGAATTTGGCATAAAGCTTCTTCTCCTTAATACTTGCAACACAACCCGAGGTGCTCATCATGCTCCTCTTCAGACTTGGAATATACTAAGATGTCGTCTATGAACACAACGACGAACCTATCCAAGTAAGGTTGAAAACCCGGTTTATCATATCCATGAACGCGGCTGGGGCGTTCGTCAATCCAAACGGCATTACTACGAACTCATAATGCCCGTATCTTGTTCGGAAGGCTGTCTTATGGATATCTGCTTCCTTCACCTTAAGTTCATGATATCCAGACCTTAGATCTATCTTCGAGAATACTGCTGCCCCCTTCAGTTGATCGAACAAGTCGTCTATCCTTGGCAACGGGTACTTGTTCTTGATGGTCAGCTTATTCAACTAACGATAATCTATGCACATACGCATAGTTCCATCCTTCTTCTTCACAAACAAGCCGGTGCTCCCCATGGAGACACATTGGGTCGGATAAACCCACGATCAAGCAACTCTTGGATTTGAGCCTTGAGCTCAACCAATTCCTTTGGTGCCATTCTATACGGAGCGATAGATACTGGCACCGTTCCAGGCAACAAGTCAATTCCGAACTCCACCTCCCTATCAGGGGGTATTCCAGGTAATTCCTCCGGAAAGACATCCACAAATTCCCTTACTGTTCTAACCCCTTCAACACTTGTTTCCTTAGTGTCCAAGGCACTGACCCACATCAGAAAAGCCGGACATCCTTTCCTTACCATCTTCTCCGCCTTAAGAGCGGATACTACATTCGACAAATAGTTCCGTCTTTCGCCCATCACCACAACTTCCTTATCGTCGGGAGTTCTCAACGACATGCGTTTAGCGGCGCAATCCACATTCGCACGGTACTTCACTAACCAATCCATGCCTAAGATTAGATCAAATTCCCCGAATGGTAGTTCCATCAAGTCGGCAGAGAATATCACTCCCTGAATCTCTAGAGGTACATTGCGAAATATTCTATTCACCACTACAGTTTGACCTAACGGGCTTACTACGATCATCTCCCTACTAGATAGTTCGGATGCTATGCCTAAGCGTTTCGACTACTCTACATGCAACATAAGAGTGGGTCGAGCCAACATCAATTAAAGCAAAGTAAGGCTTATCATTTATAAGGAACATACCGGTTATGACGTTGGTGCGTCTCCATCCTCCTCTCCAAGAAGCATACACACGGACCACTGTCTTGCCTCGTGATTACCAACACCTCTGCCTGGTGTTCCCCGTCCTCTTCCAGCACCATTTTGCTCTGCCATTCGGACCACGACCCCGTGGTGGCTGCGGTCCATCTCTTCCAGCCTGATTGAAACTCTAACCTGTTGGTCGGCCCCCGTCTATCTTTATAGGACAGTCCTTAATCATGTGTTCCTTGGACACACACTTAAAGCATCCCCCTGTCTTCTTCCAACACTCTCCTAGGTGCCTCTTCCCACACTGATCACAAGTACTATACTGCCCTCCTGTAGCAACCTGCTAACCTCGCGGCCCATCCACCCTCTGTCTCTTTTGAGCATTCCCGGATGACCCTGATGATCCAAAACCTCTCATTTGCCTGTTCCTATCCGTATTCTGCCTTACAGATTCCTTCACCCCTTCGGCTACCTTAGACTTTTCCACCAACACTGCAAACTCCCGCTCCTACTGTGGAGCTATCAACAACCTCAGGTCATCCCTCAGTCCGTCCTCAAATCGGACACATCGTTCATGCTCGTAGCCACGATTCCTCGAGCGCACTGGCTCAACCTTAAGAATTCACCTGCGTACTCGCTACGGACTTGTTCCCTTGAACCGGCCCAGAAATGCCTTCCTCTGTGCATCGTATAACTAGTTCCAACATACTTCTTCTTCGCACGCCACCTTAACATACTCCCAAGTGAGATCCTCACCGTGGCACCATCCCAAACGCGTGAGCCACCATTGATATGCCTCATCGCTGAAGTAGCGACACCATTCCTTTCGGTTTCTCCTCAACGGTCGATCCGGCTCATCCATAATTCGCTCTGTCGCCTCCAACCAATACTCGGCCGTCTTCGGGTGCCACACCAGATACACCATGAAACACCTCACCCCATTGGCTCGTAGTCACTCGGTCTGATTTCCGAGCTCCCATATTTCCTTCTCGCTCCACCCACCATTTCAAGAACTTCAAAGATGACCTATGATACTTTGCATCATCCCCTCACCGATCTTGTTTGCTCAACACTAACACCGGTGGTGGGGTGGTGGTACCTCATTTTGGACCCTTGTCCGGACTCTAACGGGTTCCGATCGGGTCATTCTGCCTCTACCACGTCCTCGCACATTACGACCGCGCCCCTAGAACTCATTTCTCACGATCGCGCTTTAATCTGCTTTTAAGGAATTTTATGCATTAGTCTTTGTTCCACTTGATTATCCGCGAAGAAATTTTATGAAAAAAAGTTTAATAGCGCTTCTTTCGATCATTTCAAAGTTTTCATTCCAAGTTTTCTATCCTAATTCGTAGAAACACAATCATTCAAGAGTACCTCATCGCACACATTCACTATTCAAACATTTTTGTCTGTTCCTATCCTGTGTATTTTCGTTATTTCTCCTACAGGGGTATTTTGGTAATAAATCGGGGTCAATTTGAAAATTTTGTAAATCGGGGTAATTTCAGTAAATTTTCCAATTCAGGGTATCTTAATGTTTTGCAAAATAGGGGTTTCGTATTTTGGAAAAATATCTTAGTAAAAGTCAAAGGTAGTATGGTAGTTTATAATTTTCAAACCAAGGGCATTTTAGTAATTTTACAACCTGAAGGTACTTAGGTAATTTTGTAAGTCGAAAATATTTTGGAGAATTTTTTTTTTCAAAATAGTTTTTCCACAATTCAAAGGGGTAATTTGGTGATTTTTAAAACTAGGGTTTTTATAAAAATACGGCTAGTCCCTTTCGGGTTTTAATTATTGAGTTTAGCCTGTGAATGAGTCCTCTTGGTTAGGGTGAACCGTAGCTACGCACTGCAGGATTCGAGCGAAGAGGAGGTGAGTCACTAGGACTGCTTAAATACCAGGCTCTTCCTGAATCCAATCCTAGACATGCGCACAATGGTTGCCACACCCTAACTCGGCGACTTAGTCACAGGTTTGTTTAGTTAGGCATTAAGTCTTATGTAATTCTTATGTTGGGGTAAACTAATCCTAGGGCTCAAGTACTTAATATACTAATCTACGTTCCCGATATACCCTTCTACAAATCATACTATAATTCACACAACAGTTAGGAGTACTTACCTGGTGGACTTCGGGTCGGAGACTTAGGTGCCATGCCAGAAAACCTGCTCATGTCACAAAAATTTTCAAAATATTTATTTGGGCCAAATCTTGAAAATATTGTGGGCTTCAAACCCAAGGCCGAGAGTTTTAAAACTGGGCTCTGACACCAAGTTGAAACACCCCACACCCGGCCCACGAACCTTGACCGGATCTGGTATGTTCCTGGAGTAAAATAGTTCAAAACTTGTTTGTTACTTTGGAAAACTTTGGGTGATTTAGGAGAAAATTTTGGATTGGGTTCAAATTGAAAACATCGTTATTCTCGAAGATTAGGCTTTATTAAGACTTTATTGTTATATTTCAAAACCATAAGTTAAAGGAAAAAGTCGAGTTTTTAGAGTTTACTATTTAAATTGAAAATCATTTGTGTTAGGTGTTAAAACATTTAAAGATTTATTTTTAAGAAAAGTTGCTTAAACTTTAAATTGATAAAAATTGTATCATAATAACATAAATAAAAATGCATGCATAATCAGTTTATAGCTATGGCCTTATTACATTAAAACAAAACCTGAATAAATCAAAAATACTTAGAAATAAAAAGTCCAAAATTAAAATAAAGTCTGAGCTGAACATGGCCACCACTAAGCTCCTACCGACCCGGTCCGTTACTGAGTGTCATCTGAAAAATATCCGACAACGGGGTGATTCAAACAGACTCAGTGTGTATAACCAACACTAAGTCCCAACGATTCAGGCATATCATATCATATCACACGTATATATAACAGATAGAAATAATGATGCAAACCCAACCCATACCTAGATAACCATCCGCTACACATCACCCGTACCAACCATCACACCGTGGGGACTACTAAGTCGACCCTCCATCCGCTACACATCATCGAAGGCGATCATTATGCGGGCGACTTGCTCATCGCCCTTATAAATTTTGTGGCATAGCCACGGACATTATTTTGTGACATAAGTCACCACATTCGCATTTCGTGACATGAGTCACCACATTCGAATATTGTGGTATAAACCACCAGATCACTTCCCCTTTCCATATAACCCATATGCCCCATGTCACACAGAATATGCAATATCATGCCTTATGCCTTATTCCACATTCTTATCGATATTCACATATGTACCATACTCCAAATATTCATATCATAATATTATTCATATCATTTATTAACATAATGTTAAGGTTACTTACTCGAGTACTTTGTACCATCACATGGAACCTTTGCCCACTTTTCACATTATTATAAACACATATATTAGATTGATGCCATAAATCTATTAAGAGTTAGTGTAAAATACACACTGGTTTATAACGAATTCACTGAAATCCCGAAAATCTACCGAAACAGATTGTATTCCTTCCTATAGATCATAGTTAAAAAAAATCGGTCAATACTAACGCTTAATATGGCCTTGGCCGAATGTTCATACTCCCTACCTTGTGGATCTAAATCCGAAAATATTACTTGTCCTTGGTATCCATTCAAATCCCTACAAGCACTATGTTAGATCCAATTCTAACGTTTAAACACAGTAAATGGCCTTCGGCCTAATATTGCACTTTACTTACCTTGAAGAATCAAATCCCGAATGATCTCCCTAGAAGTCGGCTACACCAAAATCCGAAAAGATCCTTCATAGTTTTGGCCAAAGAGTAATATTGGGATTAGTTCCTAAGTTTCGGCTAAAAAGAAAAGAAAGGAAATTGAATAGCATTTGATCTTACCCTTAATGCTGTAGTCGACTGCTCCCTTGCTTAAATCCACAGAGAAATTCGGCTATGGCTAGAACGAACTTGCTTTCGGCTTTTGAAACTTGCGACAAAGAGAGAAGAATAAGGCCTCCTTGAGATTCGGCTATGGCTCCTAATGGAGATAGAATATTTGACTATCTCAAGTGTATTTTGGCTTTTGAGAAACTATGAGAAGAAGAGATGATGAGAAGAAGAGAAGGTTATCTCGGCTTGGCAAAATAAAAGAGAAAAGAGAAGGTTTCCTAGAGAATTCGACAGAGACATAGAAGAAGAGAAAAGAATGAATAATGGCCTTACTCTCCTTCCTTGGCCGAAAATACCACCAAAAGAGCCCCACATTCGGCCACTACATCCTTCCCTATCAAATCCCTTATTTTTCTCCTTATTTTTCTCTTTATCACCTATTCAAAAAATAATTGAAATAAACCAACAATTATCCCTTGCTTAGCCGAAATTTTAAAAAGATTTAACTTGATCTACACTCATCCACTCAGTGCCCTATTGCCGTCCACTACTACTTCCTTTTGCCGCAAAATTAAAGCTCTTATTTTGCTCCCCTTGTGACTCGAACCTTGGCCCACTTGTACAAGCTTGTGGCGTCACTTACAGAGGCTTTAAGTGGCGCCTCCTTGCCACTTTACCAAGACCATTTCTGTGTCTAATTTCACCTACAATTTCTCTTAAGGCCTATCAAGCTTAGCTCCCCCTTTTTAGACTTAAAGTCAAATAATTTCTAAGGCATTTGACTACACACTAGGGTTCACAAAATTCATAAAACATACTTATAATACACATAGGCATGCTTTCACGTAAAATTCAGCAATAATTCATAAGCCCAAAATCTCGGATATTACAGATTCGACACTTCTCATCATATAAGTAATGTCGCCAAATCTTTAACGCGAAAACAATCGCAGCCAACTCTAAATCATGAGTCGGATAATTCTTCTCGTGTGGTTTCAACTATCTCGAGGCGTAAGCGACTACCTTACCCTCTTGCATCAGCACGCAACCGAGACCATTAAACTACGTGTCACTGTAAACCACAAACTCTTTTCCCGATTCTGGTTGAACCAAAATCGGTGCCTCAGTCAATAATGTCTTCAGTCTCTCGAAACTCTATTGACATGTCTCAGTCCATTCAAACTTGACATCTTTGTGCAATAGTTTCGTCATCAGGGTAGCAATCATAGAGAACCCTTTTACGAAACGTCTGTAATATCCTACTAATCCCAAGAAACTTCTGATTTTTGACACGTTCCTCGGTGGTTTCCAATCCACAATAGCCAATATCTTACTCGAGTCAACTCTAACACCATCACCCGACACAATGTGTCCTAGGAATCCGACCTCACGGAGCCAAAACTCACTATTGCTAAACTTAGCGTACAACTACTTATCTCTTAAAGTTTGCAAGACAATCCTCAAATGTTCTTCATGATCGTTCTCATCCCGAGAATAGATAAATATGTCGTCAATGAAGACAACTACAAACTTGTCTACATATGGTCTGAAAACACGGTTCATCAGATCCATAAAAATTGCCGGTGCATTCGTCAAACCAAACGGCATAACCAAAAACTCAAAATGGCCATACCTTGTTCGAAATGCAGTTTTCAACACATCCTGCTCTTTCACTCTCAACTGATAATAACCAGACCTCAGGTCTATCTTGGAGAACACTGTAGCTCCCTTCAGTTGATCAAAAAGATCATGAATCCTTGGTAAAGGATACTTATTCTTAACCATCACTTTGTTAAGCTGTCTATAGTCTATACACAACCTCATAGACCCATCTTTCTTCTTCACAAACAATACCGAAGCACCCCACGGTGAGTAGCTCGGTCTTGCAAAACCTTTATCTGTCAACTCTTGCAACTGAACCTTCAGTTCTTTCAACTCTAAAGGTTCCATCCTATACGGAGCAATCGAGATAGGTGTCGTTCTCGGAACTAACTCAATCCCAAACTCAACCTCTCTCACTGGAGGTAATCCGGGTAACTCTTCCGGGAATACATCCGAATACTCACAAACCACTGGCACTGTTTCGAACTCTACTCCAACCTCTCGAGTATTCAACACAAAAGCATGATAGGACTCACACCCTTTTCTCAAGCATTTATCAGCCACTAAGGAAGAAATCATCACTGGTAGACTATCTGATCCACCTGATTCAACCCGAACCACATCTCCACTCTCACATTTCAAATCAATAAACTTATTACCACAGTTCACTAAGACACTATGGGTAGTCAACCAATCCATGCCTAGGATTAAATCAAACTCATCAAACAACAACATCATTAGGTTTGCCGAAAAGCAATGACTCTCAATCATCAAAGGACAATTCTTACACACCTTGTCCACTAACACATGCTTACCTAATGGGTTTGACACCTTAACCACAAAGTCCGTAGACTCAACAGTCATACTCAAACTAGATGCCAATCTCATGCAAATATAAGAATGAGTAGACCCTGGATCTATTAAAGCAATAACAAGGGTGTTAAAGAGAGAAAAAGTACCCGTTATTACATCAGGGGAGGATGCCTCTTCGCGAGCACGAATGGCATACGTCCTCACAGGTGCCCGACCCTCCGGTCTCACGGTAGAGTCTTTAGATGCACCTCTACCACTACTCCCGCCTCTCGGGTTCCTTAGTGGTCTACCCCTTGCAGACACATCATTGGATCTCATCTCTTGCTTCTCTTCCTTATCATTCCTCTCGGGGCAATTTCGGATAAAATGGTCGGGGGAACCACACTTATAACAGTTTCGACTGTTACCCCAACACTCTCCGATGTGGTATCTACCACAACTTGGACACTCCGGTTTCCTCTTCGGATTGCCCACACTTTCCATCGAGGTAGCTTGGACTCTCGAACCAAAATGAGTATTGCCCAAGTCTCGATGCGAATAACCCACTGGTGCTGTCGTCCTAGGACTCACTTCTTTGGACCTTTTTGAGTGGGCTTGATACGACTTGCCCATCGGCCTCTTTCTAGCATCTCGGGCTTCACTCATAGCCCTTCTCTTTTCTGTACTCAACTCTTCAGCCTTACTTGCCCTTTCGACCAACACCACAAATTCTTTCAACTCCAATATACCCACTAGGAGTTTGATGTCCTCATTCAAATTGTCTTGAACCTCTTACACAACATGGTCTCTGACGACACACATTCTTGAGCGTATTTGCTAAGCCTAACAAACTCACGCTCATAATCCGCTCTCGACATTCTTCCTTGCTTCAACTCAAGGAATTCCTTCCTTTCCGATCAAGAAACCTCGGCTTATATACTTCTTCCGGAACTCTTCCGAGAAGAAGTCCCACGTCCACCGATCTCTGGGACCACCGATGTCAATGTCTTCCACCAATGGTATGCCGAGTCCTCGGCAAGGATACGACACACTTCAAGCTCTCTTCAGAGTACAAGAGAGTTCATCGAATACTCTCATCGAGTTCTCTAACCGTAACTCGCCTCTCTGTGGTCATCATCAACCTTAGCTCTAAACTCCTCAGCCCCGTGTTTTCTAATCTTATCTACCGGGGGTTTCTATATCCTCACTACATCAATACCTTGAGGAGCCACAGGAATTGGCTGAGGTATAGGAGGAGGAGGTGGAGGAGGTTGAGCATTAGGGTTCGCTCGAACATAATCCGAGTACCAATTGCTCATCATCTGGAGAAAGGCTTCCCGAGCCCCTTCCCCTTGACCCCTAGCCTCGGGTCCACTTTAAACAGGCACGATTCCTTGCACAGGAGCCGGCGCATTACTAGCTGCTTCATCAGTAGTCAATGGATTGGAATCCATATTCTATGTAAAACAAGATTTAAAATCATCAGAAGCCACCACACTATCATTGTACACTTATGGCATGTATAGCTAGACTCTTACACCCGCTACGGTAGTCCTAGAACTGACTAAACCATAGCTCTGATACCACTAAATGTAACACCCCTTACCCGTATTCAACACCAAAACATGGCACGAGGCATTACCGTAATAAAACCCTCAAGATTGCCACTTAGGCACCACGTGACCACTCACTTTGGCCATCACAACAACCTCAAACCTGACTTACGAGGCCTCTCTCAACCACACGAGGGCTCTCGAGACCATATCAAAAACTCTTACAATCTTAAAATTTTTCCATCTATACAGGGCTCACACACCCATGTAGGAATTGGCATGCCCGTGGGTGTCACACACGCCCATGGTCACTACCCGTGCATGAAAACTCAAGCATTCTGCCAATGCCCCACAGCTAGGGAACACGCTCGTGCTCTCCGCCCTGGTGCACACTGACCATCTTAACACGGCCTAGAATCTAGACACACGCCCGTGTGGCTAGCCCGTGGCTAACACTGATTAATCCCACACGCCCTAGGCACACGCCCGTGTGACTAGTCCGTGGTCTATTCTGACTTCAAATACTAACATGCAAGGGACACACAGCTAAGTCACACGCCCAAGGACTGACCGTGTGTCACACATGGCCTAGACACACGCCCGTGTGTCTACCCACATGGACGAGAACAAAGCTATTTGCCAAGTTCTTTTCACCCATCTAGCATACACAATCATGCACTCATACAACACATCCATAATCAACTCAAAATCTTACAATCTCACATAGATAACTACATCTTCTCATATAATAAAGTAGCCAACAACTATGGCATAATACAAAATAGATTACCCATTCAAAGGCTAACACATCATAGCCATATACAACAAAATTCACTAACTTGTCTAGCCCCTATACATGCCATATACAAAACATTGAGTCTAATGTACCAGAGTGTGCAGATAGTGTGGATGATCTTCCAACTGATCCTCGTATCTCGATTCAACACTTTACTCTATAAGACAAGGGGAAAGAAAGAGAGTAAGCTATGAGCTTAGTAAGTTTACACATAAACAATTAAGCAACATAGTATAAGCTAAACAACAATTAGCATTATACTAACATATAATGTACAACTATGCTTACTCTTTCTATCCCTTACCACATTTATTCCAACACATCATGAGTCACTTACTCATAACCATTGACATGCACCCTTGCATTCAATATCACATTTACACAATATACAACACATCATTATTTCTCGATAATACATCCAGACAGCTAATCCACACAGCTAATCCACACAGGTAATGTCTCGGTGGTTTCGCACTTAGCCCACCACAATCAATTGATAAGGTAGTATCGCACTTAGCCTACCAACAAGGTATTCATAGTGGTTTCACACATAGCCCACTAGATAATATACCTAACGATAACATCGCACATAGCCAGCTCATCGTCAATATGCATTAGGATGGTATCGCACTTAGCCCACCATTTAGCATTATCACAACACATTCACAAATCTACTTACTTAATCATTCATCCATCCATTTCACTTGAACCACGTAGGTTCTCAATCATTCTCAACCATGCTATACGCTATCTAGCATTAACAAATTGTAAGTATGAATGCATTGTTTATGCATAGACTTACCCCGATACTCAAAAGTATAGAAACGTGCAATTTAGTCCACCACTTTGCTCTTGCCTCGATTTTGATCTGGGCTTCATATTTCTTGATCTATAATGAATAAATTAGCTTATTCAATACACACATTGACCAAATTGACCCACATCTCATACTTTGGCAAAAATTACTCTTTTGCCCCTAATCTTTCTCATAATTACACAATTGCCCCCAAGGCTCGTAAAGTGATTTGTATTCAACTTTCTAGCCTTTCATGCTTAGCCGAACCACTTACTCAACTAAAGCAATCATCAATTCTCATCACAACACACATGTATGACCAAACTCAAGATTTTTACAAACTAGTCCCTACATGCATTTTCTATGGAAACTCATTTAGCAAAAGATGTTTCTACTACATCAAACTTTCATAATCTTCCATAAAACATCAAAATACAAGCATGTCATACATGGCCACATTTTTGAGCATCCATCATAGCTCATCAAATAGCTAAAAATAGCTTACTCATGCTACAAGGACTTCAAAAATACAAAGAATATCAAAACGAGGCTAGATGCACTTACTAGCAAGCTGAAAAATTTGAAGAACCCTAACAATGGCTCTTGAAAATTTCAAGACCTTGGAGAAGAAGATGAATGAATTTTGTCATCTTTTCTCCTATTTTAATCACTTAATTGTTAAATGACCAAAATGCCCTTTTTGATAAACTTTCTATTTTAACTCATCCATTCCCAAATTTGTCCAAAATTTAGAAATTGGGAAAATTGCTATTTAAGGACCTCTAATTAATATTCTAAAGCTATTTCACACAAATAGCTTCTAGAATCTCATATTTTGCTACTTTTGCAATTTAGTCCTTTTGTGATACGATCCGTCTCGGGTGAGTCGAGTCGTATATAAATTGCCCGATCATCTTTGAGAAATAATGAATATTTAGCTTGGTAAAATTGGTAAGGAATAAAGTATTTTTGGCAAAATAGTTGATAGTTTAAGAATATGGTTTGAAAAAGGTATGATGTGGAAGAAAGAATGGATTTTGGTTCGAAATGGATAAGAAAGGAAAATGGATTGAACGAAAGTGCAAACAAGAACCAATACCGATTTGGTATCGACCCGTTGCTTATAAGCTCTTTAGTTCAGTTTAGGAATGGTTAAGGTGACCTCGACCCATTATCTAGTAAGATAGGAACCTCGGTATATTTGAACGCCACACTACAAGTAGTGATAAGTTCAGTTTTCGACAAAGAAAAATGAATGACACAACTAGAACACTAGGTAGCTAACGATTCTTTGAATGAAAATAGAGAAAAGTTTGCCTCACAAATGGAGCAGTATATCATTAACAAATTATCAAAAGTTTTTTCATCAATAGGTTGATTACATGTATTTATAGTATCAAATGAAACTAGTTGAATGGTCACTTTTAATGAGACTAATAATGAACTCTGATGAAAAGTCTCAACTTTTGGAATTCTAGCAATGTAACTCCCATCTTCAATGTGATTAATTCTTCAATTAAATTGCTTGTCAAAGTCCTTTGAGATCTCCATGATCAACCAAAAAGTCACCAACCAAATGAAAAGTCTCAACTTTTTGAATTCTAGCCATGTAACTCCCATCTTCAATGTGATTAATTCTTCAATTAAATTGCTTGTCAAAGTCCTTTGAGGTCTCCATGATCAACCGAAAAGTCACCAGCCAAATGATGGAGAATTGATTGCATGTAGTAAATACCATGAAGCAAACGGTTATGGAAGTTGAAGACAAAGAGGCTACCAAAATTAAAGAACCATAATGCTCTTCTTTATTTAATAAAACAACTTCTTAATGATGAATTAAGCCTCTTAATATCAGCCCCCTCTTGTTTAACCAAATTCACTTGAAAAGCCATCTTAATGAATGCATAACAGCCTTTAGAAATAATGGATGTAAGATGAAAAGTCACCTGCAATTATCACATGTAACCGACACATTAATGCAATTATTAAACTTAAAACAAATTAACAACTAACTTAATTAAATGAACTAATACTTAAGCATCATTTATTCCAGCAACTAGACTTAAATAAACGAACTAACACTTAAGCATCATTTATTCCAGCAACTAGACTTAAATAAATGAACTAATATTTAAGCATCATTTATCCCAGCAACTAGACTTAAATAAATGAACTAACACTTAAGCATCATTTATTCCAACAACTAGTTTAATTAAGAAAAACATTATTAAATGAACTTTAACTCATGCATCAATAAATTAACCTAGTAACTAGATTAATTAAAGAAGCAACTATTAAATTAAATTCATTAAAAGAAACTCAATTAATTAAACTAAGATGCTTAAATGCAATTATTTAAAATGCAAACTAAATGCAAAGCTAAAAATTAAATAAAGAGTTCAATTTAGTTGGAACGGTTCAAAGAGCTGGAATTGAACTGAAATCGGTTTGCAAAATGTTGCAAGGAAACTTTTTTTGAGTTGGTTCCAACTCAATCTATTCCTCCAACCAAAGCCTCGCCTTACAATTGGTTAACTAAGGCCGAAATGGCCTCCTTGAATTGCTTAGCTCGAGCTCGCGTAATTGGTCCTTGAGGCAGCACCATTGAATCCTTGCTTGAACTTGATGCACTCTGGGGCGCGATCGTATCATTCCCCCCTCTTTTAGGCGATTTGTCCTCAAGTCGGGTTGTTCCTCTATTGGAAAATATTTTCTCTCGTTCAGCTTTCCTCGATCGAATGGAATGGAAGATATCACACAATCCTGGAAATGATTTATCAATGGACAAGAAAGCACATCACCATCATAGATAAGTAACAATGGGTTAAGACAACAAAAACCTAAAGATAAACCAAATGCTAAACAAAAAGCTGATTTTATTTTGCCAAAATGACTTATCAATTTTGACAATGACAAGTGCAAAGTATTCAAATCCAAATAGCTCTTATAGAATGTAGTCCAAATATCATATGGCAATAATCTCAATTGGACAAAGCAAACATACTTCAATTTATTAAAAAGTTTCATTATTCCATCAATGCAAACATGTGGATTCAATTGGATAAAAGGATACTTAGTCATGAATATTTGAAAAAAGTTAAGCATACTAATCCACATCCAAAACTTTTCAATATGTTTATTCAAAAACAAAAATTCATGTGATTGTACACGCAAAGTGTACCATGGCCAACATCTTTCAATCATTTGCTTATTATCATGATTTGTGAAAACATTATGTCCATTATGACAATCCAACACAAACGAATCAATACTAGGCCAAAAACTACAATCAAACATATCATGATTCAAATAATTTCCAAACATCCAATCAATAAAATTTTCGTCTTCATTTGAATGAAGCAAAGGTATTTGAAAATTTTTAGAGACTTTACCTTGAGAATCTTGAAGAGAATAAAATTTATGATTGGTTTTACCTTTTTCAATCAAGACAAATCTTCTCTCCTCTGAAATGTAATGTAATACAAACCTTTTATCTCGAACAACTTGGACGGGTGATGAGACACTATGACATCTCATGCTCCTCGAAGTGTGGAATTCACAAAAACGAGATTGGTTAGTATTAACAGAATTGATGGACTTAAAAGGGAAAGATAGATCATATTGGAAATTCAATTCAAGTCCATATGTTAGCCTTACCTTTTCAAAATGAAACAAATATTTCATATGTGGCCAAACAATATGATTAAGGAATAAAACAAAACCAAAGTCATTAAGTTTCATTGCCTTAATTAAAATACAAATATCAAACAAACTTAAATAAGATGCACAACAAGCAAGTTGCTTGAAGTTTCTATAAAACGAATCAAAGTAACAAATACCAGGTTTGAACACACGAACTTGATCATTCGTTCTAACATGCAACATATTTTGAATAATTTCCAATGTCCACAACATGTTAGAAAATGATGTAATCAACTCACTACAAGACTTAAATTCCACTCGATCAAGCAAACATGCAGAGTTGACAAAACCAAGCAGATCAAGATATGGGAATCTCATATAAAAATTCAAAGTTTTATCTTGAAGGCCAAAATCAAACGGTTTGAACATTGCATGTGAAAGCCTTTTAACATGTATGTCAAACAAAGACATGGTGAACATATAACTATTCAAAGATTCAAATCTATCACGAAACAAATGAATAGTCATGTTTAAACAGACATATTTAACACATGAGTTCAAAGAGTTTATATAACCAAAATTAGTATGTGTAAAACTTTTATCAAACACATCTAAAATTTGATTAGGGTGAGCAATTCCAATAGAAGGATCAAATGTGTCACAAGACAGAATTTTCACAGCACTTTTCGAAGCAGGGTCATCAAGAGATAAACAAGGACTAATCAAATCAAATAATGGAGGCATATCAGAAATTGACCCATCAAAATCTTTATGAGCAATTTTTAAATTGGATAACCTTGATTCGATAAACATAGAATCCTTACCTTTCTTACCTTTAATCACAGTGGGTGGTCGTCATTTGCATACTTACCTTTCTCAAATAACTGAAAACTTCTATCGTTTGGACGGTAGTGAAGCTGGAATTGGTCGTACAAGACTTTAGGAACCTGAAAAGTTACATCACAAGAAGATCGAATAGGTGGGTTAGTGGAAACAATCCTTGCTTGGTCATTTTCTTTTTCACTTGATTCTTTTTTCTCGAGATCTCTCGTTTCTTTTTCCTCAATCTCTTTTTCCACTCGTTATTCTTGTTCAACTTCTTTTTCTCTCTCAAACACTTTTTCATTCTCTTTTTCAATTTCTTTTTAAATCTCATTTTCACTCTCTTTTTGTTCTTTTTCTTTTTCATCGGCTTTTTCAATGAATTTTTCAAGCTCTTTCAAGAATCTCTCATTTTCTCTCTTACTCGCCTCTTGCCTCTCTTTTATTTCTTTTTCTTTTTCTTCTTTTGCTTTTCTTTTTTTCTTTTTACAAGAAGATTCAAAAGAATCATGAAAACAATGATTTTGTTTTTGATCCCGGCATCAATTCATATGTTCAATTTGTGAATAACGTTTCAGCATTTTCCTTCGAGTTTATCATCCATGGTGTCACTAACCTCTTTCATTTTCGTAAGGGAAGGCAAGCAACTAATCTACTTCCTTTTTGAGTCTTGTGTATTTTTCAGGTTTGTGACGATGAAAAATTTTTCACGAGCAAATGGCCCGATTTGAGGACAAATCATCTTCAAGAGGGAGGGTACGATGCGATCCCGACTACATTATGTTACGACACAACTCGATGCCACCGAGATTGGCCCAAACTCGAGGGGCCCAAGTGCAAAATAAAGCTTTTAATTTTAGTTTGTTAATTTGGTTGCTGGAATAAGGACTTTGATTTATTTATTTTAGTTACTTTAGTTATTATAATATGAGTCTTTAATTATGTCTTGTTTATTAAATGCATCTTTAACTAATGTCTTGCATTATTGATCTACATCTTTTAATTATGACATGCATTATGTGTTCTGCATTTAATAAAGTCATGCATTATGTAACTCTCATGATAGTTAAGTTTGCATAATAAATCATGACATGCATTTAAGCATCTTAGTTTAATAAATGAGTTGCTGGACATTTATTCAACTCATCTTAGTTTAATTAAATAAGTTGTGTTTAATAAGAGGCTTATTAATTAATCTACTTACTAGGATGTTTTAATGAAGCATGAGTTTAAGTTAATTTAATTGCCTTCCATAAATTAACTAGTTGTTGCATTAATTGAAGTCTTAACTTTTAGTTCATTTAATAAAGTCAAGTGTTTAATGTGTTTAAGTTAAAGTAGTGTTTAATAAGTGTTTAAATGTGATTAAATTGTTTGTTTAATGTGTTTGAATGTAGGAAACTTTTTAGCTGAAAACCGTTACACTCAAGGGAATGTTACAAAGAGTTAATGTGACTTTTCAAGTGAAAACAGTTACACACATGGGGAAGCATTATTTAACATTAAAGGGAGTTGTTATGATCATTGAAGGAAGCATTACATCTCCATTAATTTCGGCAGCAACCTATTCATCTTCCATAACCATTTGAGGCTTAAAAGATCACCCAAGAGTTACAATTTCTCATTAAGTTGCTGGTGACCATTCGGCTGCTAAGAAAGCATGAAACCAAGCATTTAAACTCATTGAAATCAACTCATTAGGAGTCTTAAAGTTGTTGTTATTTGGCTAGAGGAATTCAAGAGTTTTACCTATTAATTAGATTTTATTTCAGCCATTTAAATGCATAATAAAGCTGAATTCATATGACTCTTCAGGTAACCACATGTAAACACTATATATACTTTGTTATTAGCTTGTAAAAGGGACTTTTGATGCTTAATGAAATTTTCTTATTGTGAGTTATCTACTCTCATTATTCTTCAAGGTTCAAATTGACTTATCTAGTAGCTAGTGGTGTCAATCTGACTTTGTTTCGAACTTATCATCCTGTAACACCCCAAACCCGGTCAACACACCACGACCGAATCTGGTATGTCACAGAGGGAATTGTTTTGAAGAAAACAGGTTACCGGTTAATTTTTTTTTAGTGAAAACTCTTTGTTGTTTTATGTTTGTAGAAAACAGGTGCATGATTAGTTAAAAACCGATATTTTGAAATCCAGGAATAAATCTTTAAAACTTAGTTGTTGATTCATAGGCTTGGAAAACGTTTATGTCATTTTAAAACCCGATGTTCCTTTCATAATTATTTAGAAACCAGTTAAGTTGAATGTGGAAAACTGAAGTTTGAAATCCATTTGAGTTGTTGTTGTTATCAGTTGATTTGTTTTACCCAATGGTAAAGATTTGAAAACCATTGCATTCTTTAGTTTAGAAAACCTTGGCTCAAATTATTATGTTAACCATGTGACTTACTTAACTAAGTTTAACACAATTCCAAAGCATAAAAATAATCCAAACATAATCAAAAGGCCGTATTACAAACCCAAAGTAAAAGTGAAACCAAATTAAAATGAAATAAAGTACCCAACCAAAGTCCACGTAAAAACTGAGTTTATTTAATGCATGGCCACCTCGAGTCCGCCCAGCTCCTCATCCGCGATCTATGAATCACCCGAAAAGATAAGGGAGAAGGTGAGTCACCAAGACTCAAATGCATAATCCCCCCCCGATTAATGCAACGTACTTACACAAATCATAACCAAGCAATATATATAATGCACCCAAACCTAGCCATCCATAACTCCTTTTCTACCCCGTGTGGTACGAAACCACCACTGGTGGTGCCAAACCACCGGTGACCCAAAGTCACGATATCCAATAATAATGTGGTGCCAAACCACTTTGTGACCCAAAGTCACGAGTAATCCATCTCAATGGGGCCAACCCACGTGTGATACCAAATCACCGGGCGCCAATCCCGTTATATCAAATGTGGGGCCAACCCACCGTGGTGCTAAGCCACCGGGGCGGGACGCTATGAGGTGCCAAACCTCCGTGACCCAAAGTCACGAAATATCAATAATCCGAGTGTGGGGCCAACCCACGTGTGATACCAAATCACCGCAACGATCCCAAAATATCATCTGTGGGGCCAACCCACTTTGTGGTGCTAAGCCACCGGGACAAGTCGCTATGAGGTGCCAAACCTCCGTGACCCAAAGTCACAAAATAATCGTGGTACCAAACCACCGGAGGTGCCAAACCTCTGTGACCCAAAGTCACTGGATATCATCTTCCCCTCCTCTCATATCACCCATACCAATGCATTACAAGTGCAAATCATGCCATCATGCTTTAACGTGCAACATAAAGCAAATATATCATAAATCATATTATTATGCACCATATCGCAAAAGTCATATCGAAACGGACTTACCCGAATCCTTGCTCATACCCATAAGGCATCATATTAAGATCTACACAGCTTTGCTTTTAACACATTTAGGTTATTAACATATTTACTTAGTTATAAAGTGTGTAAGTTACACACTTGTCACTAACGTAAGCCCTAAATCCCGAAGGACCGATCTCCTGCACCAAATCCCTTAATCCTACATTCGGCCAACACTAAGGTTAGTAACATAGGCCATTCGGCTTATACCAACAAATCCCGAAGGGTGAGATTACGCATAAACTACACCACCCTTACCTTTCTGCCTTACGAAAACAAATCACAATGCAAGGTATGCGAGACTGCTCCTCCCCCTACAATCGGCCAACAACCAAACTCACTTTCAATAGCCTTCGGCTTAACCAAATAACAACAAGATTGATTAAAACATCATGGATCCTTACCACTTGACTTACCGAATCCGATTGATGAGAAAAGATGCTTAGATCGTGCGCTTCCAAAACCCCAAGAACCTAGGAGAAATCGGTTCCTATAGATGATTAGAACCTTGTTAACAGATGCCGAAATTGGCTTTTATCTTTATGAAAATCGACAGAGAAAAGAGAGAAGAAGTAATGGGTTTCGGCCATGGACACATACCTTCTCTTAAAACTGATTGAAGAAACAACCAAAAGAGATCAAGGCTTAATTGAGATTCGGCTAAAATAACAAAAAAAAGAAAGAAGAAGAGTCGGCTATGGTTGCTTGAAAACAAACAATTAAGATTCGGCTAGAGTGGGAAAAAGAGAAAGGGAAAGAAAAATAAGAATAGAAGAGGGAAGATTCGGTAAGAGAAGAAGAAAGAAGAAAATGGGAAGAAGAAAGAAAATCAAATGGAAGAGGAATACTTTCGGCTTTGAGCAACAAAGGAAGAAAGAAAAGATGAAGCAAATAAGGGTTCTTTTTTTTGGCTACAAAGAAAATAAGAGATGAGAGGGAGGCTCCTAAGGAGATTCGGCCAAGTGCCTAGGGGAAAAATCGGCAAATACCTATGGAGTTTCGGCTTTTGGTTCACTATGGTGCACTAGGGAGAAATCGGCACAACTCAAAAGGATGTCCAAGCTAGCCGAAATTGCACAATAAGGCACCCAAGGAAATTCGGCACTCTCCTCCCCTTAGCCTCCAAACCGAACACTCCTCTCTAAGCAGGAGTTCAAAATTCGGCAACCACCTAAATTCTCTCCTGGCCAACAATTCAAATGAGTTTGAACTCATCAAACTCCTAAATTTTCTCTTTGCCACCTATTTGAATTAATTTGACTGAGTCCAAACTTGTCTGACAGAGTTTGTGCTGAGCACAACTCCTTCTCCCCTTGGCGTCAAAATGCAAAGCAGAAAATAGGATTTCTGCTGCTCGAACCTGAGTTCTCCCACCTGCTTGTGGCGTCATTCTCAGGGCCCTAAGTGGCGTCTCCTTGCCACTTTACCAAGGCACTTTTTGTGCTAAAATACCCCACGAATAACACTTAAGCCCTAGCTCCTTCAGCTCCCCTTACTTACAACTTAAAAACAAAAATTTCCTGCAACTCGGGCCTACTCTAGACTTATAACTAGGTCTTAAAACACTACAAATAATAACACAACAGTCCAACTCTCATGCAAAACAATTCAACCACAGATAACCCCTATTTCGTGATATTACGCTTCTACCCCTTTAAAAATAATTTCTACCTCGAAATTACAGTCAAAAGAGTTGAGGGTATTGTTTGTCTCATCACATCCTCGGGTTCCCACGTAGCTTCTTCCACACCATGGTTTTGCCATAATACTTTCTGATGGAACAAACTTCTTACGTAAGACTTTCACATCTCGATCCGAGAATCAGACCGGTTCCTCTTCCATGGTCATATCTGGACTCACCTCTATTTCTTCCATCGCTACAACATGCGATGGATCTGAACGATAACGCCTAAGCATGGAGACATGGAACACATCGTGAATCGACTCACTCTGCGGCAACTCGAGCTGATAGGCTCTTCGGTCCCACTCGTCCTCGATTACCTCATACGCCCAATAAACCTTGGACTTAATTTGCCTTTCCTTTCGAACCTCAATACCTTCTTCCACGACGAGACCTTTAGAAAGACCTTGTCGCCCACGGCAAACTCTATATCCTCTCGCTTGAGATCGGTATATGACTTCGCCGCATCCGAAGCTTCCTTCAATTGAGCTCGAATCAACATAACCTTGTCCTCGCCTCTGCAACCAACTCTCGTCCCAACATCCGACGTTCACCCAACTCCGTCCCAACATGTAGGTGTGCGACACTTCCTACCATACAACGCCTCGTATGGTGCCATCTTGATGCTTGCTTGGTAACTATTGTTGTATGCGAACTCACCTAATGGTAAAAACTCTTCCCAACTACCACATCAAGTCCAAAACACAACCTCTCAAAGATATCCTCCAAAATCAGATAACCCTTTCCGATCGCCTGTCGATCGTGGATGAAATGCCGTACTAAAATCTAACCGCGTACTCCAAAGCCCGATGCAACTCTTTCCAAAACCTCGACGTAAATCGGGATCCCTATCCGAGATGATCGATCATGGCACACCATGCAACCTCACTATCTCGACACATACAAATTTAGCTAACTTCAAGCGAGTAATCAACCCTTACGGTATGAAGTGAGTGACTTAGTCGACGATCCACAATTACCTGCATCGAGTCCTTCTTACTAGGTGTAAGGGGTAATCCATCGACAAAATCCATAGTGATCCTCTCCCACTTCCACTGTGGAATCTTCACCATTGAAGCAAACTCGACGACGGCAATCGATGTTTAGCCTTGACTGGCGACACGTCGGACACTTTCCCACAAACTCCGTTACTTCCCGCTTCGCACTGCCACCAAAATTGCTCTCTTAAATCCCTGTACATCTTATTACCTCCAGGATGCATAGCGTATGGGCTGCTATGTGCATCCTGAAGAATCCTCTACCTTAACTCGACATCCTTTGGCATACAAGCTTTTCCTTGAAAACACAGTACTCCATCACTGGACAAACTGTAATCCTCTAAACCACCATTCTGAACTTGCAACCTCCGCGCATTCAAACCTCATCCACTAATTGTTTCTCCTTGATTTGCTCTACCCAGGTCGGCTTAACCTGCAATTCCACCAAAAGACTCCCATCATCATACAAGCTAAGACGAGCAAACATCGCTCTTAAGTCTGGTACAACCCTACGGCTCAATGCGTCTGCCACCACGTTAGCCTTGCTTGGATGATACTCGATTGAACAGTTGTAGTCCTTCAACAACTCAATCCATCTGCGCTGTCTCAAGTTCGAATCCTTCTGAGTCAAAAGATACTTCAGACTCTTGTGATCTGTGTAGACTATCGACCTTTCTCCATATAAGTAATGCCTCCAAATCTTCAAGGCAAAAACCACTACTGCTAGTTCCAAGTCGTGCGTCGGATAATTAACCTCATCTGGTCTTAGCTGTCGAGATGCATAAGCCACTACCTTCCCATCCTGCATTAGCACACATCCCAAGCCAGTATGTGATGCATCGTAATATACCGTGAATTCCTTCCCTGCCTCCGGCTAAATCAAAACCGGAGCTTCAGTCAGAATCCTTTTCAACTTGTTAAAACTTTCTTGCTGTTTCTTAGACCACACAAATGGAACCCCTTTTCTCAACAACTTGGTCATCGGTGCTGCGATCAAAGAAAATCCCTCTACAAATCTCCGATAATATCCTGCTGCACCTAGAAAACTCCGAATCTCTCAGAATCGACTTGGCGGCTTCTAATCCAAAACTGCCTCAATCTTTCGAGGATCCACTCTAATCCCCTCAGCTGATACTACGTGACCCAAGAAAGTCACCTCTCTAGGCCAGAACTCGCACTTACTAAATTTAGCAAATAACTGCTTTTCCCTTAGAGTCTGCAACACTACTTGCAAATGCGCATCATAATCATCCTCTGATTTTGAATACACCAATATGTCATCTATAAACACCCCAACAAATCGGTCAAATCTCTTTGAAACACCCGATTCATCATGTCCATGAATGCTGCGGCAAGTTAGTCAACCCAAACGGCATCACCAGAATTCGTAGTGCCCATACCGAGTGCGAAATGCCGTCTTATGGATATCAGCCTCTTTCACCTTTAGCTGATGATATCCTGACCTTAAGTCGATCTTTGAGAAAACCGATGCACCCTTTAGCTGGTCAAACAGGCCATCTATCCTGGGCAACGGATACCTATTTTTGATCGTCAGCTTATTCAATTGGCGGTAGTCTATACACATCCGCATCGTACCGTCCTTTTTCTTGACAAAGAGTACCGGTGCTCCCCAAGGCGAAACACTTGGCCGGATGAAACCCCGGTCCAATAACTCCTGAATCTGAGCCTTTAGTTCCACTAACTCCTTCGGTGCCATCCTATACGGGGCAATAGAAATCGCGATTCCGGTAGCAAGTCTATGCCAAATTCAACCTCACAATCTGAGGCGATCCGGAAGTTCCTCCGAAATACGCCAAGAAATTCCTTTATCGTTCGGACATTCTCCACAAAGCAGACTCCTTAGCCTCCAAGGCACACACATGAACCATAAATGCTTCACACTCTTCCCGACCATCTTCTCGGCTTTTCAAAGCGGATACCACGTTGGATAGATAATCTCTTCTATTACCTATAATAACCACGTCTTCACCCTCGATCGTCTTCAAAACCATGCGCTTTAGTCACAATCCAAACTTGCCTGGTACTTCACCACCAGTCCATCCCAAGAATCGATCGAACTCCCCAAACGGCGGTTCCATCGGATCGACTACAAACACTACCCCTTGGAGTTCTAGGGGTACATCCCTATACACTTATTTACTTCTACAGAGTGACCTAGAGGGCTAATTATCACATCTCCTTAGAAGTAGTCTCACGCCTAGGTTCATGGTCTCTACTATGCTACTAGCAACATACGAATGCGTCGAACCCACATCAATCAAAGCGTTATATGGTAATCCAAAGATCAAGAACGTCATCGGTTATGACGTCCGGCATGCGTTGCCCTCCTCTCGATGCCTCGCCGCATATACCAACCCAGCCGTCTTGCCTCGTTGTTGCTGCACCTCTCGCCCGGTGCTCCGCGCCCCCCGACCAGAACCATTACCTCCTCTACCATTACCACGACCCTCTGCGGCGGCGGTCCTCATTTCAACCGAGCACGACCCTGACCCTCAGATTGAATCCTGGCTTGCTTACGTGGACAATCCCTCACACGATGGTCCAACGAGCCACACTCAAAGCATCTTTTTCCACCGGTCCAACATCCTCCCCAATGAGATTTCCCATATCGGTTACAACTGCTACTGGTCCTCGATTGGCGACAATGCACCTTTCGATGATTCGGCCCACCATGTCTAGCCCTTTTCTGGGAATTACCGGCCGACCCAGATGATCCAAAACCTCTCTTATGTCTATTCCTATCCATATTCTGCCTCACCGACTCCTTAACCCCTCCGGCTACCTTAGCGTTTTCCACTAGAACAGTAAACTCACGCTCCTGCTGTGGAGCAATCAGCAACCTCAGCTCATCTCTCAAATCATCCTCAAACCTGACACACCGCTCATGTTCTGTAGCCACGATACCCCTAGCATACTTGCTCAACCTTAAGAATTCCGCCTGCATCTCGACACGGACTTACTCCCTCGAACCGGCCTCGTAAACGCCTTTATTTGTGCATCAATGTAGCTAGATCCAATATATTTCTTTTGATACGCTTGCCTTAAAATATTCCCAAGTGAGATCATCCACGCAAAGACTATCCCGAATCGTGAGCCACCACCGGTATGACTCATCTCGCAGAACGATACTATCCCCTTTAGTTTCTCCTCGCTAGCCAAATCCAAATCATCCATGATTTGCTCCGTCGCTCTAACCAATACTCACCACCGATCGAGCCACACCGAAACACCTCAAAAACCTCACTCCATTGGCTCGGTCGCTCGGATACTGCACTTACGAGCTCCCGTGCCTCCACCTACTCCAACCACCCTCTCAAGAACTCGCAAAGATCACCGCGATACGGCATCATCCCCGCTCCGATCCTCGAAACTCAACACCAAAGAAGCTTGGTGGTGGTGGCATCTCATTCTTCGACCCACTGACCAGATCTCACTGGTTTAGACACAGTCATCCTACCCCAACCGCGTCCACGTGTATTATGACCACGACCTCGAGTGCTCATGTCTAATGTCTCGACTTATCTCGATTTGCAAGTTTTATGCGTCGATCTTTATTCCACTTTATTATTAAAGCACGCCTTATGAATAGTTCTTATTAAAGGGTTTTGTTTTTCATGAGTTCATACAATCCTATAGGTTTCAGTCTCTAGGTAGTCCACTATCACTAGTCATTCATAGCATATCATCATAATCAAATGCAAACATCGCTTAGGGGTACTTACAGGCGGATTGGTGCCGAGACTCGGTGCCATGTGTTCCAACCCATGTATTTTCCAACAATACCATACTTTAAAACATTTTGGACCTCGGGCCCACAGCCGAGCTTTTGAACTTGGCTCTGATACCAAAAATGTAACACCCTAAACCCGGTCAACACACCACAACCGAATCTGGCATGTCACAGAGGGAATTGTTTTGAAGAAAACAGGTTACCGGTTAATTTTTTTTAGTGAAAACTCTTTGTTGTTTTATGTTTGTAGAAAACAGGTGCATGATTAGTTAAAAACCGATATTTTGAAATCCTGGAATAAATCTTTAAAACTTAGTTGTTGATTCATAGGCTTGGAAAACGTTTATGTCATTTTAAAACCCGATGTTCCTTTCATAATTATTTAGAAACCAGTTAAGTTGAATGTGGAAAACTGAAGTTTGAAATCCATTTGAGTTGTTGTTGTTATCAGTTGATTTGTTTTACCCAATGGTAAAGATTTGAAAACCATTGCGTTCTTTAGTTTAGAAAACCTTGGCTCAAATTATTAAGTTAACCATGTGACTTACTTAGCTAAGTTTAACACAATTCCAAAGCATAAAAATAATCCAAACATAATCAAAAGGCCGACATAAAACCCAAAGTAAAAGTGAAACCAAATTAAAATGAAATAAAGTACCCAACCAAAGTCCACGTAAAAACTGAGTTTATTTAATGCATGGCCACCTCGAGTCCGCCCGGCTCCTCATCCGCGATCTATGAATCACCTGAAAAGATAAGGGAGAAGGTGAGTCACCAAGACTCAGTGCATAATCCCCCCCGATTAATGCAACGTACTTACACAAATCCTAACAAGCAATATATATAATGCACCCAAACCTAGCCATCCATAACTCCTTTTCTACCCCGTGGTACCAAACCATTGGTGGTGCCAAACCACCGTGACCCAAAGTCACGATATCCAATAATAATGTGGTGCCAAACCACTGGTGACCCAAAGTCACGAGTAATCCATCTGTGGGGCCAACCCACGTGTGATACCAAATCACTGGCGTCAATCCCGTTATATCAAATGTGGGGCCAACCCACTGTGGTGCTAAGCCACTGGGAGACTCTATGATGGTGCCAAACCTCCGTGACCCAAAGTCACGAAATATCAATAATCTGAGTGTGGGGCCAACCCACGTGTGATACCAAATCACCGGCGATGATCCCAAAATATCATCTCAGGGGGCCAACCCACCGTGGTGCTAAGCCACTGGGACAAGTCGCTATGAGGTGCCAAACCTCTGTGACCCAAAGTCACAAAATAATCGTGGTACCAAACCACCGGAGGTGCCAAAACTCGTGACCCAAAGTCACAGATATCATCTTCCCCCTCCTTTCATATCACCCATACCAATGCATTACAAGTGCAAATCATGCCATCATGCTTTAACGTGCAACATAAAGCAAATATATCATAAATCATATTATTATGCACCATATCGTAAAAGTCATATCGAAACAGACTTACCCGAATCCTTGCTCATACCCATAAGGCATCATATTAAGATCTACACAGTTTTGGCTTTTAACACATTTAGGTTATTAACATATTTACTTAGTTATAAGGTGTGTAAGTTACACACCTGTCACTAACGTAAGCACTAAATCCCGAAGGACCGATCTCCTGCACCAAATCCCTTGATCCTACATTCGGCCAACACTAAGGTTAGTAACATAGGCCATTCGGCTTATACCAACAAATCTCGAAGGGTGAGATTACGCATAAACTACACCACCCTTACCTTTCTGCCTTACGAAAACAAATCACAACGCAAGGTATGCGAGACTGCTCCTCCCCCTACAATTGGCCAATAACCAAACTCACTTTCAATAGCCTTCGGCTTAACCAAATAACAACAAGATTGATTAAAACATCATGGATCCTTACCACTTGACTTACCGAATCCGATTAACAGAGAAAAGATGCTTAGATCGTCTGCTTCCAAAACCCCGAAGAACCTAGGAGAAATCAGTTCCTATAGATGATTAGAACCTTGTTAACAGATGCCAAAATTGGCTTTTACCTTTATGAAAATTGACAGAGAAAAGAGAGAAGAAGTAATGGGTTTCGGCCATGGACACATACCTTCTCTTAAAACTGATTGAAGAAACAACCAAAAGAGATCAAGGCTTAATTGAGATTTGGTTAAAATAACAAAAAAAAAGAAAGAAGAAGATTCGGCTATGGTTGCTTGAAAACAAACAATTAAGATTCGGCTAGAGTGGGAAAAAGAGAAAGGGAAAGAAAAATAAGAATAGAAGAGGGAAGATTCGGTAGGAGAAGAAGAAAGAAGAAAATGGGAAGAAGAAAGAAAATCAAATGGAAGAGGGGTACTTTCGGCTTTGAGCAACAAGGGAAGAAAGAAAAGATGAAGCGAATAAGGGTTCTTTTTTTGGCTACAAAGAAAATAAGAGATGAGAGGGAGGCTCCTAAGGAGATTCGGCCAAGTGCCTAGGGGAAAAATCGGCAAATACCTATGGAGTTTCGGCTTTTGGTTCACTATGGTGCACTAGGGAGAAATCGGCACAACTCAAAAGGATGTCTAAGCTAGCCGAAATTGCACAATAAGGCACCCAAGGAAATTCGGCACTCTCCTCCCCTTAGCCTCCAAACTGAACACTCCTCTCTAAACAGGAGTTCAAAATTCGGCAACCACCTAAATTCTCTCCTGGCCAACAATTCAAATGAGTTTGAACTCATCAATCTCATAAATTTTCTCTTTGCCACCTATTTGAATTAATTTGACTGAGTCCAAACTTATCTGACAGAGTTTGTCTTTGAGCACAACTCCTTCTCCCCAGGCGTCAAAATGCAAAGCGAGAAAATGGGATTTGTTTGCTCGAACTCGAGTTCTCCCACCCTTGCCAGGCGTCATTCTCGTGGCCCTAAGTGGCATCTCCTTGCCACTTTACCAAGGCACTTTTTGTGCTAAAATACCCCACGAATTACACTTAAGCCCTAGCTCCTTCAGCTCCCCTTACTTACAAATTAAAAACAAAAATTTCCTGCAACTCGGGCCCACTCTAAACTTATAACTAGTTCTTAAAACACTACAAATAATAACACAACAGTCCAACTCTCATGCAAAACAATTCAACCACAGATAACCCCTATTTCAGGATATTACACATCCATTTGGGTGTGGCGTTCAAACCTTTATACCGAGGTTCCTATCTTGCTAGATATTGGGTCGAGGTTTTTATCCAACTCAACCATCTTTTTGAAACATATAAGATTCGGGTCCTTAATCTTTTATTAAGGGTTCTTTCTTGTTTCGAACATCATTCCAATCATCCATCTATTTTCTTTGTTATTAAGCCGCTGCCATTTACTTAATTCCAACCATTTTCCTTTTTTTTAAACAAATCGAATGATACTTCCTCGTAGACGATCAGGAAAATTCAAATTCGACTCGACTCACCTCGAGGCGGATCGTATCATTTGGTATCAGAGCTAGAAAACGAGGAGCATCGACGTTCGTATTCAATCCGAAGTAGGTACGTAATTTTAAAAAAAATCGAAAAAAATTCAAAAAAAAATTTCAAGTTAAATCTCAAAGTTGTAATTGTGTTATTTTCGTGCTTTGAGGAAAAAAAGTAAAAAGAAAAAGAAAAAAAGTCAAAAAAAAAGTGGAGCTTTGTGAGTTTGATAATTTTTCTATTCTTCTTCTCAATTTCTGAGATCCTGAAGCCAATATTTTTATCTCCCACCCCGATCCTTCAAGAATCATTTTTAACCATCATTCTGTACCATTTGTTTAGTCCCAACGCCACCATCCCTAACATTTTTTTTAGCCTACCTTTACCTAAAACGAATTATCCTTTGCTTTAACCCCTTGAAGCCGACCTACAAGTTGCTAATAAGTCTAAGGCAACCTTCCAGAATTTTGAGAGGTGGATTCGAGTGCTAAAAGGCACGAGTGACTCATTAAATAAAAAGCCAAAATTAAGCAAAATACGAGTGTGAGTGTTCAATATTTACTTTTCTTTCTGAGTGATTTTAGTGAGGTTTGTGGTGAGCTATTTAAATTTTCTATTTTTGTTCTTTTTAACATTACTTCTTTCAGTACATAATAATGTCTCGAGAAGAGATTTCCACATTTGATTTTCAATATTTGTTAGAAGAAATGGAAAGCATGCTCGACCACAAGATTAAGCCAATTCAAGACAAGCGAGAATCTCGAGCAACAACCCGACGAAAGCAAAATCCAACAAGTCAGAAAATAGAGTCACGACTATCACGAAGACACCTTCCCGATGACTATTCGAGAAGAGATTCTTATCGGGATTCCCATCCAACAAGGTCGTCGAGACAAAGAGAAGAAAGTTTTGAGTTTGAGACTCTTCGAGATAATGAACGAGGAAGTACGAGTTATCCTTCGTACACTTCAAAGACATCACGCACGAGGGAACGTACCCGAAAAATTGATCGAGAAATCAACGAGAATACTTTCTCTTTCTTTGAGCAAAACATCCATCTTTTTGATTCTTTTGTATCACCTTCATGTTGTAATCAAATCGAAAAAGAATACGAAAGAAAAGAAAAAGAAAAAGAAAAAGAAATAGAAAAAGAAAAAGAAGAGAGTGTAAAAGAAACGAGTGATGTTGAAAAACAAATGAGAGAAAAAGAGGCAAAAGAACAAGAAAAAGTGAGGAATTTGTTTACTAATCCAGATGTGAAATTGCCTCGTGGTGTTTCTTTTCAGGATCCTGAAATATCGAACAATAACCTTCAACTTCAATACCTTTCCAATGAAAGACGCTTTCGTATGATCAGCATAGGTAAGGTTGAAGATGAAATCGAACTACACGAGTTCGAAGGTAAGCGAGGTAAGGAATTTTTAACAAGCGAGTCATGGCGATCGAGGTTTGAACGTTGTTGAAAATGACTTAGTTTTAAATGAGCTCCCTTATTTTCATTTGATTGATTACTATTCTTTGAATGTGGTTGACGTTGTTCGATGCGATCGAAAAACCAAAAATTTGATTTTGCATGATAACGAGTTCTCACGAAAAACAAATAAATTCTTTGATCATTTTATGCATCAACTCTCGCCTTGTGAAAATTCCATGAATTGGTGCAAATTTATTTTGAAACATGTGACGAGTTTTGATTGTACGTTTTTGAGTATGCACCACTCCTTTTGGATTAACGTGTTTGATTTATCGAAACCGTTGCTACATTTTGACATAAGTAATCAAACTCATGTTTTTAAACCGAATTTGTTTTGATTCATTTTGTGGAAAAACCAAGAACTTAAAGTTTGTACGAATAATTTCTATACTTGGTTTTTGAATAAGGAAACGAGGTATGAAAACTTTATTTTCCGTTTTAATGCGTTCCTTAAACAATTTCTGTGGTTGTCCATGAAGTTTGCGTTTCATTTGGAAAAGGCTAATCTAACCACGAAGCTTCGACTAGACTACATTTTCGAGGAGAGAAGGTTTCTGTTAAATGGAAAAGGTAAAATCGACCCTTATCCTTCTGTTCAACAAGGTAAGACGCTTGAAACTTTTGAAACTTTTTTGTTCTCCTCGGATGGTAACAAAATTCACGTTGATGACTTAGTTTTTGAAAATTACTTAGATCGTGATGTGATTAACTATTCTGCTTCGTTTGAACACGATTTATCTGTTTTGATTGGTGATAAAAAGATTATTATTTTTGACCCCGGAGACCTTTTTTCTATAGCTTTGTTCAAGTGGTTTGAGAATCGGAATGTTGTTAACTCTCGAATGTTATGTGGTTATGGTTTGTTTCCATCGAAGAAAAAGGTAAGATCGATTTCTGTTTTTATCCCGGCATCAATTCATATGTTCAATTTGTGAATAACGTTTCAGCATTTTCCTTCGAGTTTATCATCCATGGTGTCACTAACCTCTTTCATTTTCGTAAGGGAAGGCAAGCAACTAATCTACTTCCTTTTCGAGTCTTGTGTATTTTTCAGGTTTATGACGATGAAAAATTTTTCGCGAGCAAATGGCCCAATTTATGGACAAATCGTCTTCCAGAGGGAGGGTATGATGCGATCCCGACTGCATCATGTTACGACACAACTCGATGCCACCGAGATTGGCACAAACTCGAGGGGCCCAAGTGCAAAATAAAGCTTTTAATTTTAGTTTGTTAATTTGGTTGTTGGAATAAGAACTTTGATTTATTTATTTTAGTTACTTTAGTTATTATAATATGAGTCTTTAATTATGTCTTGTTTATTAAATGCATCTTTAACTAATGTCTTGCATTATTGATCTACATCTTTTAATTATGACATGCATTATGTGTTCTGCATTTAATAAAGTCATGCATTATGTAACTCTCATGATAGTTAAGTTTGCATAATAAATCATGACATGCATTTAAGCATCTTAGTTTAATAAATGAGTTGCTGGACATTTATTCAACTCATCTTAGTTTAATTAAATAAGTTGTGTTTAATAAGAGGCTTATTAATTAATCTACTTACTAGGATGTTTTAATGAAGCATGAGTTTAAGTTAATTTAATTTTGCTTCCAAAAATTAACTAGTTGCTGCATTAATTGAAGTTTTAACTTTTAGTTCATTTAATAAAGTCAGGTGTTTACTGTGTTTAAGTTAAAGTAGTGTTTAATAAGTGTTTAAATGTGATTAAATTGTTTGTTTAATGTGTTTGAATGTAGGAAACTTTTCAGCTGAAAACCGTTACACTCAAGGAGATGTTACAAAGAGTTAATGTGACTTTTCGAGTGAAAACGGTTACACACATGGGGAAGCATTATTTAACATTAAAGGGAGCTGTTATGATCATTGAAGGAAGCATTACATCTCCATTAATTTTGGCAGCAACCTATTCATCTTCCATAACCATTTGAGGCTTAAAAGATCACCCAAGAGTTACAACTTCTCATTAAGTTGCTGGTGACCATTCGGCTACTAAGAAAGCATGAAACCAAGCATTTAAACTCATTGAAATCAGCTCATTAGGAGTCTTAAAGTTGTTGTTATTTGGCTGGAGGAATTCAAGAGTTTTACCTATTGATTAGATTTTATTTCAGCCATTTAAATGCATAATAAAGCTGAATTCATATGACTCTTCAACTAACCACATGTAAACACTATATATACTTTGTTATTAGCTTGTAAAAGGGACATTTGATGCTTAATGAAATTTTCTTATTGTGAGTTATCTACTCTCATTATTCTTCAAGGTTCAAATTGACTTATCTAGTAGCTAGTGGTGTCAATCTGACTTTGTTTCGAACTTATCATCCATTCGGGTGTGGCGTTCAAACCTTTATACCGAGGTTCCTATCTTGCTAGATAGTGGGTCGAGGTTTTTATCCAACTCAACCATCTTTTTGAAACATATAAGATTCGGGTCCTTAATCTTTTATTAAGGGTTCTTTATTGTTTCGAACTTCATTCCAATCATCTATCTATTTTTTTTGTTATTAAGCCGCTGCCATTTACTTAATTCCAACCATTTTCCTTTTTTTTAAACAAATCGAACGATACTTCCTCGTAGACGATCGGGCAAATTCAAATACGACTCGACTCACCTCGAGGCAGATCGTATCAGGTAGGCTGAAAGAAAATTGTAAATTGGTTTAGATGTGGCGTTGGGTAGAAGAATTGAAGGTAAGATACTTTGGGTTTGATCGGGGATAGTAGAAAAGAATGATAACACTTAACTTGCAGGAATTTTACTTTTTTTATTTTTTTCGAAATTTTTTTTCACTTCAAATGCAAAAAGATGAGGACAAAAGAAATGAAATACAACTTTTTTTTCGAAAATTTTTTTAGAGACTTACAAGCTAATCTTCGTTGCGTTCTTCGATCTTCAGAGCTTCTCGATTCTAGCTCTGATACCAAATGATACGATCCGTCTCGGGTGAGTCGAGTTGTATATAAATTGCCTGATCATCTTCGAGAAACAATGAATATTTAGCTTGGTAAAATTGGTAAGGAATAAAGTATTTTTGGCAAAATAGTTGATAGTTTAAGAATATGGTTTGAAAAAGATATGATGTGGAAGAAAGAATGGATTTTGGTTCGAAATGGATAAGAAAGGAAAATGGATTGAACGAAAGTGCAAACAAGAACCAATACCTATTTGGTATCGACCCATTGCTTATAAGCTCTTTAGTTCGATTTAGGAATGGTTAAGGTGACCTCGACCCACTATCTAGCAAGATAAGAACCTCGGTATATTTGAACGCCACACTACAAGTAGTGATAAGTTCAATTTTCGACAAAGAAAAATGAATGACACAATTAGAACACTAGGTAGCCAACTGATACGGGCACGCTCCATCACGATCTGAGTTCGAGTCGAGACCCAATGGTGCTATCACAAGGACCTATCACGAGGGCACGAGCGAAGCAATTCAAAGACGCCATAGAAGCTATGGTTCAACAAGTGTGGAAAGAAATTGAAGCTAGACCATTCTAACATGATGAGGGAAATTTGAGAAGCCAATGCCGCAATCTCCTACAAGCTCAACTTCAATTTCACGAGCTCATTCCTAGCTCTGTTGCAACTAACGAGCTCTAACCTAGCTTCCAATCAGCTCACGAGCTTTCCTTAGCTCATGCAATATTTTTGAGCTATTTATTGAGTTTCGGCCTAGCTAGTTATTTAGCTAAATAATTAAAATAAAATTTGGACAAATTAAATTATGTGTTTTTAAATTAATGTTGCTGCATTTAAATAAGTTTTATTATGTTTTAACTATTACATATTAAATGGCTTGAGTTTAATGCATCTAGTTAGGACACAATTAAGACTAGTTACTTATTAAATGTGTCTAGTCGAATCTTGCAATTAACTTGTCCAAACTTCCAGCCGAATTTTAGATCACCTAGGGACACATTTATGGCGTGTTTTTTTAACTTTAAACATAACTTTAAAATGTTGTCTAGCTGTTGGAAATCTCATGCCGAATTTAATGCCTTGTAGGTGCTTTGGAGACATGTTTAATACATGTGGGCAGCAGCATTAAAAGCTATGTTCGGCCACCAACTTTAAGGGACAAAGGACTGATGTTTCGGTTTCCCAACGTGTTTTTTGGCCTTCTCCACGTCCATTTAGGTGGACAATAATCATCATGCTAGAGCCTTAGTTAATGGAGTGCTGGTACATGCGTGGAGCACTTTTAAATGCTTTGTTGAAGCATATTCGGCAGCAATAAAGACGTGTGTTGCCTGCATGGGATTTTTGGCGCATCATGGAGACCAAAGGATGCTTTAAAAGCTACTGGTTATTCCCTCCAATGGCGAGCTGATTGGTACATCTCTCAAGGAAGCAACATGGGCGGTAAGGGATTAAATGGGAGGCTGCTTTGTGAACTATAAACGACCAAGCATTCAATGGGGAGCGTCGGCCTCAATTTTATGTTGGGTTATGCTTCATGCGTGGGAGATGAGTTTAAAAGCTGGTATGGCCTTTTTCAGCATGACGTTTCACGTTCCGAGGGCGCCTAGGACATTGCAAAGCTATTCGGTTTCCCAAAGTAAATTTTGCACGTTCCTAGGCCGAGAGTTAAAGGCCATTCAACCTTTCTTGTTCCCAACAAAGGATTCGGCTGCACCAAGCTCCTTCTAGACGCTGACTTTTGGTTTTTCAAAGATGAATATAGACAGCACAAGGGGACGAAAATTCTAGTAAATTCCAGGGCATTAAAATTCTGGATTTCTTTAAAAATTAAGCTAATTTGTGTGACTTTTCGGATGGATTTTTGAGGGCTATAAATATTCAAGCTATGCCATTTTGTAGGGGACTTTTTGATGAAAATATACCGTTATTCTGTCGAATTTGTGAGAACACTTCTCCATTTTCGTTTTAGGATCCGTTGGCTTATCTAGCGAGCTAGTGGCGTCAACCCTTCCTTGTTCTTATCCCGATACCGAGGTTCCTATCGTATTTTAGTAGTGGGTCGAGGTCTGTTTTAAAGCCAAAACTGAATCTTAAGAAACTTATAAGTAAACCGGGTCGATACCTTTTTTTGGTATTGGTTCTTACTTATTTCTTTAATCCTTAAACCGAATCCCGAGCATTCTTCAAACTATTTCTGAATCCTTTTAGTAATCTTCCTAAACCCGAACACCTTTCTTTCATATCCACTTAGCCTACCCATTTCCGAACACTTACCCGAGTTATTATCCCGACCTAACTTACAACATTAACTCTTCCATACCAAACCCGAGCCACTCCTAAATCGAGTCATTTCCTGAATACCTTTTCTAAACCTGAGCTAATCCCGAACCTCTTGTACTTGAGTTACCTGAAATTCATACCATCTTCTCTAAACTTATACTTCTTCTATTTCTCGACTATTATTCTTCTCTTTCTTCAATTTCTGTATTTCTCGATTACGATTGGACAACTAAGCATACATCTCGATTTCATCTTGAGACCAGAACTGTATCATCTGGTATCAGAGCTAGTAAAATTGAGAATTACGAAGCTCCGACGACTATTCCAAATCTGTTAATCGAAGATCCGAAGTAAGTTCAAAAAAATTCGTTTATATAAAAAAATTCGTAATTAAAAAAAATTCGTAAAAAAAAAGTGTTCGATCTAATTCGATAGTTCTTTCTTCTTCTGTAAAGTTCTTCTTCTCTCTCTCGACCCACTTTGTTCACCCTGTTCCAACCTACCCGAATTTTTTTTCTTCTTTAGCCTACCTAATACCCAAATACGTTACAACCCTTGATACCCGTTTGTGACTGACCCCTAAGCCCTAATAGGCCTTGGCGAATCCGATCAACGAAATCCCGAGAAGTGTAAGAGGTAAAAGACACGAGAGTGTGAGACTATTCGAGGGGAGGTAAAAGCTAAATCGAGAGTGTTAAACACGAGTGAGAGTGTCGTTAACTTCTTTCTTTCTGAGTGAACTGTGAGGATTTGTTTATGAGGATTTAATTTCTATTACAATGTCTCAAGATGCCGGGCGAAACGCAGAGGAACAACAAGGAAGACAACCGGTCCAGAATGTTCCCGACTTACAGATGCAAGCCCTATTACGAGAAATGGAAAGATTACTTGATCAGAGGCTCAACCCTCTTGAAGATCGCCTCTATCAAATGGAAGCCCAAAGACCACGAGAGGTGACCCCCGAAGTTGCTAGGCAGAGGCGTGGACGACCTAACCAATGACGTGAGCAACAACGAGGAGTTGAAAAAGACATTAATGAGTTCAGTGAGGGTGAAAGCGATCATGAATCCAACATCAGTGTTGGAAGGAGAGATCCCCAAAACCGCGACCAAAGAGATCGGAGACGGGAAGATGACGATCTTAAAAATATTAAGTTGACCATCCCTTCCTTCCAAGGTAAGTCAGATCCCGAAGCCTATCTGGAATGGGAAAAGAAGATCGAACTTGTGTTCGATTGCCACAATTACTCCGAAAATAAGAAAGTCAAGTTAGCCGCTATAGAGTTTTTCGACTACGCCATGATCTGGTGGGATCAGTTGACGATGAGTCGAAGGCGCAACGGCAAACGACCAATCACTACATGGGCCGAGATGAAAGCAGCCATGAGACGCCGGTTTATCCCTTCTTACTATCACCGGGAGTTACATCAGAAACTCCAACACCTCTCACAAGGGACGAGAAGAGTCGAAGACTACTATAAAGAAATAGAGGTCGCTATGATCCGAGTCGATATTCAAGAAGAACGGGAATCTACCATGGCTCGATTCTTAGCCAGACTCAACCGAGAGATAGCCAATGTTGTGGAACTCCAGCATTATGTTGAGATGGAGGATATGGTCCACATGTCCATCAAAGTAGAAAAATAATTAAAGCAAAAAGGAGTATCTCGCAGCTATTCCAATCCAAAACCCTCGAAGTGGGGCCAAGGTACAAGCAAGGGGTTTACCATAAACAAATCGAAAGATTCCACTTTCACCCCAAAAATGAACAAGCCTCTAGCCGAAATGAGCAAAGGCAAGGCTCTGGAGATTTCAAATGCTAGATCACGGGATATCAAATGCTTCAAGTGTCTTGGCCGAGGACACATTGCCAGCCAATGCCCGAATAGACGATCTATGGTGATACAGGCTGACGGCAAGATTGAAACCGAAGACGAAGAAGAATGCGAGTTTGAATCTAATTCTGAGGCTGATGAGGACATCGAGCAACCTGTTGAAGGTGAATTCCTCATTGTAAAGCGAAGCCTTAGTCTTCAAAATGCTGGAAACGAGGAGCAACACGAAAATATCTTTCATTCGAGATGCCAGGTGCAAGGCAAAGTCTGTAGCCTTATCATTGACGGAGGGAGTTGCACGAACGTAGCAAGTACCATCATGGTGGAAAAGCTAGGATTGGCAATGACAAAGCATCCGACTCCGTATAAGCTTCAGTGGCTTAACGACGGCGAAGAACTCAAAGTTACTAAGCAAGTCTTAGTATCCTTCAGCATCGGGAAATACTCTGATGAAGTGCTATGCGACGTAGTGCCGATGCACATGGGACATTTACTCTTGGGACGTCCATGGCAATATGACTGCCGAGTGATGCACGATGGCTACACTAATCGGTATTCTTTCGAGCATCTTGAAAGGAATGTGACACTTGCCCCCTTAACTCCTAAACAAGTCTTTGAAGATCAGCAAAAGCTTCGAATTTCCATTGATCAATCAAAAGAAAAAGAAAAGAATACAAAAGAGAAAAGTAAGAAAAATGAGCGAGAAAAAAATACGAGTGCGAAAACAAATGAGAGAAAACAAAAGAAAGAAAAAGATGAAAATGAAAAAGAGAGCAGAAAAATAAGTGTTCTAGCAAAAGCGAGTGATATACGAAAAGCTTTGAGTTTGAGGCATCCTATGTATTTGCTTCTGTATAAAGAAGCATTTTTGAACACTAATGATTTACCTGATAATCTCCCTTCTTCTGTGTTATCATTGATTCAGGAATTTGAAGACATATTTCGGGAGGAGATACCAAGCGGTTTGCCACCCATTCGAGGCATTGAGCACCAGATTGACTTGGTACCCGGAGCGGCTCTACCCAATCGACCTGCGTACCGGAGCAATCCCGAGGAAACAAAAGAACTCCAAAAGTAAATCACTGAATTGCTCGAAAAAGGCTACATTCGAGAGAGCCTTAGTCCGTGCGCGGTACCAGTGTTACTTGTGCCGAAGAAATATGGCTCATGGTGCATGTGTGTCGATTGTCGTGCCATCAACAAGATAACTATTAAGTATCGACACCCGATACCCCGGCTCGACGATATGCTTGACGAGTTAAGTGGAGCAAAAATTTTCACGAAGATCGACCTCAAAAGTGGATATCACCAAATACGGATGCGCGAGGGCGACGAGTGGAAAACAGCCTTCAAAACGAAACTAGGTTTGTACGAATGGTTGGTAATGCCATTCGGGCTTACAAACACTCCAAGTACTTTTATGCGTCTTATGAATCATGTTTTACAAGCTTTCATTGGAAAATCATGTGTTGTGTATTTTGATGACATATTAGTGATACAATCCGCCTCGGGGTGAGTTGAGTCGTATGTGAAGTTGCCCGGTCGTCTACAAGAAGGTTTCGTTCGACAAGTTTGAAGATGGTACTTTTGGGTAAAATGGTGCGGAAGCTATTGAAAAGGGTTTCAAAGATAGGTTGAAGGATATGAATTTTATATAGGTTTGGTTAAAGTAAATAAAGATGGAGATTGGTATGGAAGGGGATTAACAACAATGGATGATAAATGAAAGGAGGGTTCGGCTATGTAACAACCCAAACCCGGCCCAAACACTACAACCGAATTTGAGTTATTACGAAGTAAAACCTTGTGAACGCTATTTCGAAAAACATTTAATTTTCCATTGAAAACCCCTCGTTTCGGTTGTCTGGTTAAAGCTACCTTTAGATCTAATTCGGAATTTTAATTAAGTCCAATTGTTTTACCAGTTTCAAGTGTACCCGATGGCACGATTAAACTCTTTCGTGTTAACTTAAGAAAACATGTGATTTAATTCAATTTAATGGCATAGTTTTAAGTAAATATCCAACATAAAAAAAAATAAAACGCAACTATAGTTTATGGAGGCCTTATTACAACCCAAAATAAAAATTAAACAACTTTAAAGTTCTGTAAATTAAAATCCTTTGCATGGCCGCCTCGAGTCCCACCCTCGCTCCTCAACCGCCATCTACGAGTCACCTGAAAATGTTAAAGGAGAAGGTGAGTCACCAAGACTCGATATGTAACCCTTCCCCGGTTAATACAACATTTCATACACAACATATAACGCTTAATTAAGCAAAGTATCATGTACCCAACCTAACCATCCAAACACCTTTGTCTACCCCACGTGGTACCAAACCACTCGTGACCGTAGTCACGATGTGTTACCAAAACACCGTGGTGCTAAACCACCGTGACGATAGTCACAATGTGCTACCAAAGCACCGTGTCCGTAGACACAAATCGGGTGATGGGGCCAACCCATCGTGTGATACCAAATCACCGCGCACGATCCCATATCTCAAGTGGCGCCAACCCACGGTGGTGTGTAACCACGAGGACAAGTCGCTATGAGGTACCAAACCTCTGGAGGTACCAAACCTCTGGTGACATATAGTCACAGCAGTGCTACCAAAGCACCGGTGCTCGTCAAAGACGATATCACCGCCCCCTCTCTCATCAACCCATGTCAAGCGCTTAGTAACAGAACATACATACATCACATGTACCAAATAATCCATGCTTCCCAAAAGCATATTATCCATCTCATACATATAGAGACTTACTGGGATCCTCGCTTGTACCATTAAGGTACTATTGCCACATCTACATAGAGCAGATTTACACATAACATACACTTAATTAACTATTATAAGTGTGTATGTACACACTGTCACCCTTGGATGTTCTAAATCCCGAGAAGAAACGTTGGCCCCCTAGATCTCACTGTACCTATATTCGGCCAACTAGGGATTAGTCTTAGGCCTATTCGGCCAAATCAAATTATTGGGAGGGGTTCCTTGTGAACCCAAAATCTCACCTTCACACTTTTGGACACCAACCGCAACACCTAACTCCCCAAATCGCTTCGATATCATGAATCGGCACTCTAAAGTTAGTAGCCTTCGGCTAAAACACATATCACCGACCATTAAAGTAGATCTCACCGTTATGTACCACCAACCGAATACTAGAGATCAGGCCCGAATCGATCGCTTCACTTCCCCGAGTACCTAACAAGAATCGGTTACTAACCGCTTAGAAACCATTGCCGAAATCGGCACCCTCCTTGTAAAAGAAATCGACAGCACAAGGAGAGAAAAGAAAGATGGCATTCGGCCAAGATCACTTACCACCTTATGACCGATTGAAGGAGAGTCTCAAGAGTCTTATACCACCTTTAGGGTTCGGCAAAAGTGCATCCAAAGAGAAGGGAATTTCGGCACTCTAGAGAGGTATATTCGGCCAAAGCTTTGAAAATATGGAGAGGGGAAATTCGGCTATGGCTAGGAGTAGATTCGGCTAACTAAGAAAAAGAGAAGAGGAAAGAAAGAAGATAGAGGAGAGGTTGATGTGTAGGGAATTCGGCTAAGGTCTTTTAAGAGAAGGGAAAGAAATAAAGGAAGAACAAGGAGAGGTTGAGGGTTTCGCAACTAGCAAAAGTGAGAAAAAGAAAACCTATTGATGGATGGGTGCTTATAAAGAAATTCGCACCCCCTCCCCTAATGCTTGCCGTCCATCCTTGGCAACAAGGAGTCCAACTCCTAGCCAACTCCTCTTCACCAAGGAGTCCCACATTCGGCCATCACCTAGTAGCCTTGCTGTCCCACACCTCCTTGTTCAAGGAGTTCAAAACTTCGCAACCTCTCCAAGTACTCTTGGCCACACATTTCAATTAATTCAAATAATTTGAATTAATCACTTAATAATCCCTTTTAATTAAAATAATATCCTTAATGCTATTATCAAATCTCTTGTATTATCAAAAGGTTTAAGCAAGATAAAACTAATTAAAATGCTTACATTATCCCTTAATATTTACACCTAATAAAAGAGTTTGAAGGAGAAAACTCTCCCCCTTGTGCCATCCAAATAACAACAAAAAGAGGAGGATTTTGTGACTCGAACACAAGCTCCTCCTTTGCTCCTTGGTGGCGCCACATGTAGCTCCTAAGTGGGCTTCTTTTGCCACTTTACCAAGGGCTTTTTAGTGTTAAATTACCCACACTTATTCTTATAACACCACTTACCAAGGCTCCTTCTTTTAAAAGTTAAAAACTCAAATTTCCTACCAAATCGAACCAACACAAAGCCTTAAATTGACCATTATTATTCCATAAATAATGACTCAAAGCTTCATACATAAGAAAAAATTATCAAATTCCAAATAACCCCACATTTGGGATGTTACAGCTCTACTCCCTTAAAATAAATTTCGTCCTCGAAATTCCTTGATCAAAAGAGATGGGGGTATTGCTGTCGCCGCATCACCTCCTCGGCTCCCCACGTAGCTTCTTCCACTCCGTGGTTCCGCCATAACACTTTTACCAAAGGCACCGCCTTCCTTCGTAGAACTTTCACATCTCGATCTATAATCTCAAACCGGTTCTTCCTCAAAAGATAAATCCGAGTTCACCTCGATTTCCGCTCTCGGCACAACGTGCGAAGGATCTCGACCGATACCGCCTTAGCATTGATACGTGGAAGACGCCGTGTATCCGACTTAGTTCGCCGCAACTCTAATCGATAAGCCACTCGTCCTACTTCGCTTCACAACGGTATATGGCCCAATAAACCTTGGGCTTAACTTCCTTTCCGTCCAAATCTCAACACCTTTTTCCAAGGCGACACTTTCGTAAAGACCTTGTCTCCCACAAAGATACTCCATTTCCTTGCGCTTGAGATTGGCATAAGACTTCTCGCCTATCCGATGCTTCCTTGAGACGAGACCGAATCACCTTGACTTTGTCTTCCGTCTCGCTTACCGCCTCTGGACCCGAACTTGTTTTTCTCCCAACTCCGCCCAACACGTAGGAGTACGACACTTTCGTCCCATAGAGAGCCTCGTATGGAGCCATTTGAATACTCGCTTGATAATCGTTGTTATAAGCGAATTCCGCTAGTGGTAGGTACTCCTCCCAACTACCACTAAAATCCAAGACACAACCTCTTAACATGTCTTCTAAAACTCAGATCACCCTTTCCGATCGTCCGTCAGACTGTGGATGGAAAGCCGTACTGAAATCTAACCGTGTACCCAAAGCTTGATGCAACGCTTTCCAAAACCTCGACGTGAACCTCGGATCCCTATCCGAGATAATCGACATTGGCACACCATGCAATCTGACTATCTCAGCCACATATAACCTTGCTAGCTTCTGGAGTGAGTAATCCATTCTCACCGGCATGAAGTGAGCTGACTTAGTTAGGCGATCCACAATTACCCAAACTGCATCCTTCTTAGTGGGCGTAAGGGGTAGCCCACTAACAAAATCCATGGTGATCCTCTCCCATTTCCATTGAGGGATCTTTATCGGTTGAAGTAGTCCCATCTCGAACCGTAAGCCACCACTGATACGCTTCATCCTTTAGAAGCGACACCGCCTTTCGCTTTCTCTTCTTGGTCAGGTCAAGGTCATCCATGATCCTTTCATTGACTCTAGCCAAGATTCCACAGACCGGGTGCCACTCCCGACACACCTCGGAATACCTCCGCTCCGTTAGATCGGAGTCGCCGGGGACAGATTTCCGAGCTCCAACATTTCCACCAGCCCGACCCACCATCTCCAAGACTCGCAAACACGACTTATGATACCGATTCGCCACCGGCCCGCTCCGGCTCTCGCCTCTAAAAGTAGGAGGTGGTGGTGGCGGTGGTGGTACCTCATTTTCTCGAACCTTGTCCTGACCTAACGGGTTCAGACACCGTCATCCTACCCCTACCACGTCCACGGCGTCCACGTCCTCTAGAACTCATTCTATCTACCGCGCTTTTAATCTGATTAAGAAAAATTTTATGCGTTAGCATTTGTTTCACTTTATTACTCGCGAAGAAGTTTTATGGACGAGGTTTAATCGTGAGATTCTTTCGAGCAAACAATGTTTCAGCTTTCCTATCCTAGTTCACACAAAGGAGTTCATGCATCCATTCCTTAATACTTTCCATACCTATTCACTCATCTGACATTTCGCCATTTCTAACCCGTGTGGGTATTTTCGTCTTTTTCCTACAGGGGTATTTTCGTAATTTTCCAGAACCAAAATATTTTACTGATGATTTCCAAAGCTAAGCTACTTGATATTTGTAAAATAGTTGAAATTTTTAAGCAAAACCGTCGAATTAATATTTTATGGGTCAGGGGCATTTTGGTAATTTTACTCCTAAGGGTAATTTTTTTTGTAATTTTCCACAAGTCAAGTTTTCCGAGAAAAACATGGTATACTAAGTGTTCTAGGGTTTAAGAGGGTTATTGGACAAGTTTTGAAAACATTAGGGCTTGTTGTTTCCTTCTTTTTCGAAAACATGGCTGATTCCCTTTTTCGGGTTTTAATCATTGTGTTTAGCCTATGACCAAGCCCTCCTGGTCAGGGTGAACCAAAGCTACGCACCAGGCAGACTTCAAGTGAAGAGGAGGTGGGTCACGCGGACCGCTTAAATACCAAGCTCTCACTGAACCTTTCTAGACATGCGCACAGAGGTTACCACACCACTGAGCCTTCTGAGTTAGGGTGAACCGAAGCTACGCACCAGGTAGGATACCTGCGAAGAGGAGGTGAGTCACGAGGACTGCTTAAATACCAAGCTCTTCCGATCCAATCCTAGACATGCGCATGGGGTTACCACACCTAGCTCATTGACTAAGTCATAGGTGGGTTTAGTTCTTTAAGTCTTATGTCATGTTGTGTTTGAGTAATCTAACCCTAGGGTCCAAGTCCTATAAGTCTATCTACGCCCATGCTTCCTACCCTTCTACGTAATATATTTCCCAAAAAGGTTTAGATGTACTTACAGGCGGATCGGTGCCTGAGACTCGTGCCATGTTTGCTTAAAAACCTGTAAATCATACCATAAGGCCTACCAAAAACATTTTTGGGCCTTGGGCCCCACAAAATTTCAGCTTTGAACTGGCTCGATACCAGTCAGAACAACCCAAACCCGCCCAAACACTACAACCGAATTTGAGTTATTACGGTAAAACCTTGTGAACGCTATTTCAAAAACATTTAATTTTCCATTGAAAACCCTCGCTTCGGTTTATCCGGTTAAAGCTACCTTTAGATCTAATTCGAATTTTAATTAAGTCCAATTGTTTTACTAGGTTTCAAGTGTACCCGATGGCACGATTAAACTCTTTCGTGTTAACTTAAGAAAACATGTGATTTAATTCAATTTAATGGCATAGTTTTAAGTAAATATCCAACATAAAAAAATAAAACGCAACTATAGTTTATGGAGGCCTTATTACAACCCAAAATAAAAATTAAACAACTTTAAAGTTCTCAGAAATTAAAATCCTTTGCATGGCCGCCTCGAGTCCCACCCTGGCTCTCAACCGCCATCTACGAGTCACCAAAAATGTTAAAGGAGAAGGTGAGTCACCAAGACTCGATATGTAACCCTTCCCTGTTAATACAACATTTCATACACAACATATAACGCTTAATTAAGCAAAGTATCATGTACCCAACCTAACCATCCAAACACCTTTGTCTACCCCACGTGGTACCAAACCACCGGTGACCGTAGATCACGATGTGTTACCAAAACACCGGTGGTGCCAAACCACCGTGACGATAGTCACAATGTGCTACCAAAGCACCGGTGTCCGTAGACACAAATCGGGTGATGGGGCCAACCCATCGTGTGATACCAAATCACCGCGGGCGATCCCATATCTCAAGTGGCGCCAACCCACGGTGGTGTTAACCACGAGGACAAGTCGCTATGAGGTACCAAACCTCCGGAGGTACCAAACCTCTGGTGACATATAGTCACGATGTGCTACCAAAGCACCGGTGCTCGCCAAGACGATATCACCGCCCCTCCTCTCATCAACCCATGTCAAGCGCTTAGTAACGAACATACATACATCACATGTACCAAATAATCCATGCTTCCCAAAAGCATATTATCCATCTCATACATATAGAGACTTACCACGATCCTCGCTTGTACCATTAAGGTACTATTGCCACATCTACATAGAGCAGATTTACACATAACATACACTTAATTAACTATTATAAGTGTGTATGTACACACCACAACCCTTGGATGTTCTAAATCCCGAGAAGAAACGTTGGCCCCCTAGATCTCACTGCACCTATATTCGGCCAACTAGGGATTAGTCTTAGGCTATTCGGCCAAATCAAATTATTGGGAGGGGTTCCTTGTGAACCCAAAATCTCACCTTCACACTTTTGGACACCAACCGCAACACCTAACTCCCCCAAATCTTCGATATCATGAATCTAACTCTCTAAAGTTAGTAGCCTTCTGCTAAAACACATATCACTCGACCATTAAAGTAGATCTCACCGCACGTACCACCAACCGAATACTAGAGATCAGGCCCGAATCGATCGCTTCACTTCCCGAGTACCTAACAAGAATCGGTTACTAACCGCTTAGAAACCATTGCCGAAATCGGCACCCTCCTTGTAAAAGAAATCGACAGACAAGGAGAGAAAAGAAAGATGGCATTCGGCCAAGATCACTTACCACCTTATGACCGATTGAAGGAGAGTCTCAAGAGTCTTATACCACCTTTAGGGTTCGGCAAAAGTGCATCCAAAGAGAAGGGAATTTCGGCACTCTAGAGAGGTATATTCGGCCAAAGCTTTGAAAATATGGAGAGGGGAAATTCGGCTATGGCTAGGAGTAGATTCGGCTAACTAAGAAAAAGAGAAGAGGAAAGAAAGAAGATAGAGGAGAGGTTGATGTGTAGGGAATTCGGCTAAGGTCTTTTAAGAGAAGGGAAAGAAATAAAGGAAGAACAAGGAGAGGTTGAGGGTTTCGCAACTAGCAAAAGTGAGAAAAAGAAAACCTATTGATGGATGGGTGCTTATAAAGAAATTCGCACCCTCCCCTAATGCTTGCCGTCCATCCTTGGCAACAAGGAGTCCAACTCCTAGCCAACTCCTCTTCACCAAGGAGTCCCACATTCGGCCATCACCTAGTAGCCTTGCCGTCCCACACCTCCTTGTTCAAGGAGTTCAAAACTTTGGCAACCTCTCCAAGTACTCTTGGCCACACATTTCAATTAATTCAAATAATTTGAATTAATCACTTAATAATCCTTTTTAATTAAAATAATATCCTTAATGCTATTATCAAATCTCTTGTATTATCAAAAGGTTTAAGCAAGATAAAACTAATTAAAATGCTTACATTATCCCTTAATATTTACACCTAATAAAAGAGTTTGAAGGAGAAAACTCTCCCCCTTGTGCCGTCCAAATAACAACAAAAAGAGGAGGATTTTGTGACTCGAACACAAGCTCTCCTTGCTCCTTGGTGGCGCCACATGTAGCTCCTAAGTGGGCTTCTTTTGCCACTTTACCAAGGGCTTTTTAATGTTAAATTACCCACACTTATTCTTATAACACCACTTACCAAGGCTCCCTTCTTTTTAAAAGTTAAAAACTCAAATTTCCTACCAAATCGAACCAACACAAAGCCTTAAATTGACCATTATTATTCCATAAATAATGACTCAGCAGTTCATACATAAGAAAAAATTATCAAATTCCAAATAACCCCACATTTGGGATGTTACAGGCTATGATGAAGTGAAAGGAAGGAAGGAAAGAAAGTTTGGTAGATAATGGATATGGAATAAAATGAACTCAAAAGCAAGTAAGAACCAATACTAAAAAGTATTGACCCGAATACTTATAGGCTTTCAAGGTGGAAGATGGGAGTAGTGAAACCTCAACCCACTACTTAGAAAAGTAGGAACCTTGGTATGAAGGTGAACGCCACACTATATAATAGTGATAAGTTCGGATAGAAGAAAACGGGTTGACGCCACTAGAGACTAGATAAGCCAACGAGTCTTCAACGAAATATGAGAGAAAATAATCTCACAAATTTCATATAAGTTCAATAATGTTTTCAAACTAAGCAAAAAGTTCAAAAGCTCCTTTACAAAGGCTGATTTCACCTATTTATAGTGCTAAATTAGGCTAGTTGAATGGTCACAAACATTCAACTTAATGTGCCAATTAAAAGCTAAAATTTAACTCAAGTCTTTTCACATTCTTGAGCCAAATAACTCCATCCTTGAATTGTCTTTAATTCAGCTGAATGAATGACTTTAAGTGCTTGAAAAATGACTCTTGAGTTAGCCCTTGGTCAGCTGAATGGACACCATCTACTTAATCAGCTTCTTTATGATGTTTGAATGCTTGAAATAACCCTTGAAATGGCAAAAACGGCTGGTAGTGGAAAGGTTGCTGCCAAAATTAATTTGGATAATTAAATGCTCCTTAAACCTCCTTTAAATGATGTATAAAACATCCCTTGTAATGTACCACTTCATTTGTAACCAAAAATGACTTAAAAGTCACTTTATTTAATGTGTAATGAGCCCTTTGTAATGTAATGGTTATGACTTGAAAAGACTCCTGCAATAAATACATTAAAATGAGCTTATTAAACACATTTAATCACTTATTAAATATAACACACATTATTACTTAACTTAGGTAAATGAACTATGCATCAATTACTCCAAAGAACTAGTTAATTAAAGATACATCATTAAATAAAACTTAACTCATGCATCAATAAATAATCCTAGGAACTAGATTAATTAATGAAGCAACAATAAAACTAAATTCATTAAAAGAACTCAATTAATTAAACTAAGTTGAGTTGAATTAATGACCAGCAACTCATTTATTAACTAATATGCTTAAATGCAATTATTTAAAATGCAAACTAAATGAACAAATGAGTTACTTAATGCATGACTTAATTAAATGCAGAACACATAATGCATGTCATAATTAAAATATGTAGATCAATAATGCATGACATTAACTAAAGATGCATTTAATTAAACAAGACATAATTAAAGACTAAAGTATTGAGTTGATTCAAGCTCAAATGAGCTGAATTTGAACTGGACAAAGCTCGTGGAGCTGGAAACGAGCTGGGATCAACTTGCCAGTAATGCAATGCTCAGCTCGAAATACTTGTCCGAAGAAGTTCGCGGGGCGTGCGTCATTCCCCCCTCTTTTAGGCGACTTGTCCTCAAGTCGGATTGTTCCTCTATTAGAAAATATTTCCTCTCGTTCAGCTTTCCTCGATCGAATAGAATAGAAGATATCACACAATCCTGGAAATGATTTATCAATGGACAAGAAAGCACATCACCATCATAGATAAGTAACAGTGGGTTAAGACAACAAAAACCTAAAGATAAACCAAATGCTAAGCAAAAAACTGATTTTATTTTGCCAAAATGACTTATCAATTTTGAAAATGACAAGTGCAAAGTATTCAAATCCAAATAGCTTTTATAGAATGTAGTCCAAAGATCATATGGCAATAATCTCAATTGGGCAAAGCAAACATACTTCAATTTATTGAAAAGTTTCATTATTCCATCAATGCAAACATGTGGATTCAATTGGATAAAAGGATACTTAGTCATGAAAATTTGCAAAAAGTTAAGCATACTATTCCACATCCAAAACTTTTCAATATGTTTATTCAAAAATAGAAATTCATGTGATTGTACACACAAAGTGTACCATGGCCAACATCTTTCAATCATTTGCTTATTATCATGATTTGTGATAACATTATGTCCATTGTCACAATCCAACACAAACAAATAAATACTAGGCCAAAAACTACCATCAAACACATCATGATTCAAAGAATTTCCAAACATCCAATCAACAAAATTTTCATCTTCATTTGAACGAAGCAAAGGTATTTGAAAATTTTCAGAGACTTTACCTTGATGATCTTGAAGTGAAGAAAATTTATGATTGGTTTTACCTTTATCAATCAAGACAAATCTTCTCTCCTCAGAAATGTAATGTAATACAAACTGTTTATCTCGAACAACTTAGATGGGTGATGAGACACCATGACATCTCATGTTCCTCGAAGTGTGGAATTCACAAAAACGAGATTGGTTAGTATTAACAAAATTGATGGACTTAAAAGGGAAAGATAGATCATATTCAAAATTCGATTCAAGTCCATATGTTAGCCTTACCTTTTCAAAATGAAACAAATATTTCATATGTGGCCAAACAATATGATTAAGGAACAAAACAAAACCAAAGTCATTAAGTTTCATTGCCTTAATTAAAGTGCGAATATCAAACAAACTTAAATAAGATGCACAATAAGCAAGTTGCTTGAAGTTTCTATAAAACGAATCAAAGTAACAAATACCAGGTTTGAACACACGAACTTGATCATTCGTTCCATCATGCAACATATTTTGAATAATTTCCAATGTCCACAACATGTTAGAAAATGATGTAATCAACTCACTACAAGACTTAAATTCCACTCGATCAAGCAAACATGCAGAGTTGACAAAACCAAGCAGATCAAGATATGGAAATCTCATATAAAAATTCAAAGTTTTATCTTGAAGGACAAAATCAAACGGTTTGAACATTGCCTGTGAAAGCCTTTTAACATGTATGTCAAACAAAGACATGGTGAACATATAACTATTCAAAGATTCAAATTTATCACGACCCAAATGAACAGGCATGTTTAAACAGACATATTTAACACATGAGTTCAAAGAGTTTATATAACCAAAATTAGTATGTGCAAAGCTTTTATTAAACACATCTAAAATTTGATTAGGGTGAGCCATTCCAATAGAAGGATCAAACGTGTCACAAAACAGAATTTTCACGGCACTTTTCGAAGCAGGGTCATCAAGAGATAAACAAGGACTAATCAAATCAAATAATGGAGGCATATCAGAAATTGACCCATCAAAATCTTTATGAGTAATCCTTGATTCGATAAACATAGAATCCTTACCTTTCTTACCTTTAATCACAAGTGGGTGGTCGTCATTTGCGTACTTACCTTTCTCAAATAACCGAAAACTTCTCTCATTTGGAAGGTAGTGAAGCTGGAATTGGTCGTACAAGACTTTAGGAACCTGAAAAGTTACATCACAAGAAGATCGAACGGGTGGGTTAATGGAAACAATCCTTGCTTGGTCACTTTCTTTTTACTTGATTCTTTTTCTCGAGATCTCTCGCTTCTTTTCCTCAATCTCTTTTTCCACTCATTGTTCTTGTTCAACTTCTTTTTCTCTCTCAAAATCTTTTCATTCTCTTTTCAATTTCTTTTTCAATCTCATTTTCACTCTCTTTTGTTCTTTTTCTTTTCATCGACTTTTTCAATGACTTTCTCGAGCTCTTTCAAGAATCTCTCATTTTCTCTCTTACTCGCCTCTTGCCTCTCTTTTATTTTTTTTCTTTTTCTTCTTTTGCTTTTCTCGTTTTCTTTTTACACGAAGATACAAAAGAATCATGAAAACAATTATTTTGTTCAAAAGAAGGAAAATTATTTGCATAAGAATCTTGATCAATGCTTCGTGAAAAATACTCTGAGTAGGATGATACAGTCCCAGTCTCGAGATAAAATCGAGATGTATGCTTAGTTGCCCAATCGTAATCGAGAAACACAGAAATTGAAGAAAGAGGAAGAATAAGAGTCGAAAAATAGAGAAGTTTAATCTTAGAGAAGGACGGTATGGAGTTTCGGATAAATAAAGTATAAGAAGTGCGAGATTAGCTCGGGTTTAAGAAAGGTACTCGAAAGATGTCTCGATTTAGGGAAGACTCAGATTTGGTATGGGATAGTTGATGTCGAGATAGGTCAGGATAATAAGTTGAGTAAAAGTTCAGAAAGGGTGTAGGTGAAATGGAGAGGAAAAGAAGGTGTTCGAGTTTAGAGAGGTTACGAAAATGGGTTCGGAAAAATAGTTCGTAAGATGTTGGACTCGGATTAAGGCTTAAGAAAACAAGTAAGAACCAATACCAAAATAGGTATCGACCCGGTTTACTTATAAGTTTCTTAAGGTTCGGTTTTTTTTGGTTTTAAAAACGAACCTCGACCCACTATCGAAGTACGATAGGAACCTCGGTATCGGGATAAGAAAAAGGAAGGGTTGACGCCACTAGCTCACTAGGTAAGCCAACGAATCCTAAAATGAAAGTGGAGTAGTGCTCTCACAAATTTGACAGAATAACGGTATAAAATTCATCAAAAGTCCTTTTACAATGAAAATGCCCATCTATTTATAGGCTAATGTGCTAGCCGAATGGTCATCTAATCATGCCTTAGTAGTTAAGTTAAATTAAACTAGAATGTCCTTGAAAAATCTAGAATAAATCCCTTGTATTCCATGTCCATATTCTACTGAATGGAAGGTGTATGGACAAACTTCTAGATGGTCTAGGTGCAAAACAAATCTTCAAGGAGAAGTAAGGAGCTGAATGGCACTTCAAAGTTCGGCCAAGGGGGCTTGAATGCCTTGATTAACTTCATTAATTTCAGATTTGAATAGCTAACTATTCAGCTGATGAATGCACCTGATTCCAACAGCCACAAGTGTGAAACGGAGGAGCTAAATGACCCCTAATGTGAACGCCATATGCTCTTTGGTGTGAACGGCATCTTTGGGTGAGCTTGGATGAGCTAAGTGGTCACTTTGGGGAGCTAAATCAGCAGCTAAGAAGGCCCTTGCAATGACCGAAACATCACTTTGAAGACATTTAATTTTTAGCTGCTCATGCACCTCTTTTGCCGTCCCTACATGCACCTACACAAAGAAATTAATCAATTCATTAAAGCTAGCTTAGCTACTTAATTTCCAAGAGCTTAGAACACATTTAATTCATGTTTTGAGCTGGAATTAAATTAAATGGAAGCTCATTAAGACATATTAAAATTCGGCAGTAACTTAGGATAAATTAATTAGCTAGATTCTACTAGACATTAAATGGGCAAAGAATCATTAATTTGTCTTTAAGCTAGACACATTAATATTACCTATTAAATATGCAAACTCTAAGACATATTTATGCTTATTTAAATGCAGCAATTAACAAAAACAAAACAAATAATTAATTTGTCCAAATTTTATTTAATTTATTTAGCTAAATAATGAACTAAGGCCGAATGGCCATATTTGAGCTCATCATGCACGCATGAGCTAGGGCCGAGCTAAGAAAAACTCGTGAGCTGGTTGGTTGCTGTATTGGAGCTCGAAAAATGTCACAAAGATAAAGTTGAGCTCGGGTCCTTGGGCGTGAGCTTGTAGGAGTATGCGACATGAGCTGGAAGTTGCATTTGAGCTAACTTTAGTGTCATCCCAAGCTTGCTGTACTAAAGATCCAATTGCCTCCTTGAATTGCCTCGCACGAGCTCTCATAATCGGTCCTCGAGGTAACACCATTGGGTCTCAGCTCGAACTCGGCTCATGATGGAGCGTGCCTGTATCATAGGATTTCTTTGAAGATTGGAAAGATGTATGCTTATTTCTTCGGATGTCATCTTGGACGAGTTCAAAATCGAGGTCAGACTCTCGTCATTTTAAATTCCTTGACGAAAAGAAATCTCGATTGAAATCCCTTCGCTTTGAAGTCAATGACGAATAGAAATCACAACGGAAATCTTTTCTCGAATGATCATTGAATGTATGTCTTCGTGATATTCTTAATTCCACTTTCTGACTTGAAGACATTCGTTCCCGTTGGTCTCTTTTCTTTACATGGTCTAATCTTTCGTACAATGTATCGAATTTAGAATTCACCATTTTTTACATTTCTTGCACCAAATATTGGAACTCTGATTCATAGAATTCTTCATGAGACATCTTTGATTGCTGAAAAGAAATTTGTTAAGTAAAACAAAAATTAAATTCCTCACAACAAAATCCTCACAATTTCACTCGGAAGAAAAATTAATGGTTTGCACTCTCGCCGTGTTTAGACTCGCTTTGGCTTTTACCTCCACTCGAATAGTCTCACACGCTCGTGCCTTTTACCACTCAAACTTTCTCTTGTAATTTCGTATTCGGACTCGCCAAGGCCTTATCGTAGGCTTAGGGGTCGGTTTTCAAATGAGTAACAAGGGATAAGTGTCGTGTGTATAGGGTAGGTCAAAACAAATGCAATGGGTATGTGTGGCGTTGGGGTTGAACGGATGGTACCAAATGTTGGTAAAAGGGTGATGTTGATGATCGAGGCGTAAAGATGAAAATAATGGTTTCAAACTCTCGAATTGAGGAGAAGAATGAAGAAATTCAAAAGATCTCAAAAGTTCACTTCTTTTTTTTCAGTATATGTTTTTCTTTTCTTTTTTTTTTCATTTCAAGTGCACGAAACTAAGTACAATAGAACACTTTGAAAGCAATTTTATTTTCAATTTTTTTTTCAAATTTACGTACCTACTCCAGATTTACGATGATCGTCGAAGCTACTCATTTTCCAGCTCTGATACCAAATGATACGATCTGCCTCGGGGTGAGTTGAGTCATATGTGAAGTTGCCCGGTCGTTTACGAGAAGGTTTCGTTCGACAAGTTTGAAGATGGTACTTTTGGGTAAAATGGTGCGGAAGCTATTGAAAAAGGTTTCAAAGATAGGTTGAAGGATATGAATTTTATATAGGTTTGGTTAAAGTAAATAAAGATGGAGATTGGTATGGAAGGGGATTAACAATAATGGATGATAAATGAAAGGAGGGTTCAGCTATGATGAAGTGAACGAAAGGAAAGAAAGAAAGTTTGGTAGATAATGGATATGGAATAAAACGAACTCAAAAGCAAGTAAGAACCAATACTAAAAAGTATTGACTCGAATACTTATAGGCTTTCAAGGTGGAAGATGGGAGCAGTGAAACCTCAACCCACTACTTAGAAAAGTAGGAACCTTGGTATGAAGGTGAACGCCACACTATATAATAGTGATAAGTTCGGATAGAAGAAAACGGGTTGACGCCACTAGAGACTAGATAAGCCAACGAGTCTTCAACGAAATATGAGAGAAAACAATCTCACAAATTTCATATAAGTTCAATAATGTTTTCAAACTAAGCAAAAAGATCAAAAGCTCCTTTACAAAGGCTGATTTCACCTATCTATAGTGCTAAATTAGGCTAGCTGAATGGTCACAAACATTCAACTTAATGTGTCGATTAAAAGCTGAAATTTAACTCAAGTCTTTTCACATTCTTGAGCCAAATAACTCCATCCTTGAATTGTCTTTAATTCAGCTGAATGAATGACTTTAAGTGCTTGAAAAATGACTCTTGAGTTAGCCCTTGGTCAACCGAATGGACACCATCTACTTAATCAGCTTCTTTATGATGTTTGAATGCTTGAAATAACCCTTGAAATGGCAAAAACGGCTGGTAGTGGAAAGGTTGCTGCCAAAATTAATTTGGATGATTAAATGCTCCTTAAACCTCTTTTAAATCATGTATAAAACATCCCTTGTAACAGCCACTTCATTTATAACCAAAAATGACTTAAAAAGTCACTTTATTTAATGTGTAACAGCCATTGTAATGTAATGGTTATGACTTGAAAAGACTCCTGCAATAAATACATTAAAATGAGCTTATTAAACACATGTAATCACTTATTAAACATAACACACATTAATACTTAACTTAGGTAAATGAACTATGCATCAATTACTCCAAAGAACTAGTTAATTAAAGATACATCATTAAATAAAACTTAACTCATGCATCAATAAATAAACCTAGGAACTAGATTAATTAATGAAGCAACAATAAAATTAAATTCATTAAAAGAACTCAATTAATTAAACTAAGTTGAGTTGAATTAATGACCAACAACTCATTTATTAACTAAGATGCTTAAATGCAATTATTTAAAATGCAAACTAAATAAACAAATGAGTTACTTAATGCATGACTTAATTAAATGCAGAACACATAATGCATGTCATAATTAAAATATGTAGATCAATAATGCATGACATTAACTAAAGATGCATTTAATTAAATAAGACATAATTAAAGACTAAAGTATTGAGTTGATTCAAGATCAAATGAGCTGAATTTGAACTCGACGGCTCGTGGAGTCGAAACGAGTGGATCACTTTGCCAAAGAATGCAATGCTCGACTCGAAATACTTGTCCAAAGAAGTTCGTGGGGCGTGCTCGCATCAATTAGTGTACAGTAAATCTTTGGAGGAACACGTTCAACATCTACGTGCGATCTTAGAAACATTGCAGAAAGAGGTATTGTACGCTAATCTCAAGAAATGTTCTTTTTGCACTGACAAGGTTGTTTTCTTAGGATATGTCGTAAGTGGAAATGGCTTGGAGGTAGACCAAGAGAAGGTTTGAGAAATCCAAGAATGGCCCCATCCTATGATGATTAGCCAAGTACGAAGCTTCCATGGGTTGGCTAGCTTTTACCGCTGATTCGTGCCCAATTTCAGCACAATAGCCGCTCCTTTAACGAGCGTGATCAAGAAGAATTCGGCGTTCCATTGGTCTGATGAGCAAGAACGGTCTTTTAATGCAATTAAAGAATGTCTCGTTAAAGCCCCATTGTTATCCCTTCCTGACTTTACTAAAACTTTTAAAATTGAGTGTGATGCATCAGGCGTAGGGATCGGAGCTGTGCTAACTCAGAATGGTAGACCGGTGGCGTACTTCAGCGAGAAATTGAGCGGAGCTACACTTAATTACCCCGTGTATGACAAAGAGATGTACGCTCTCATAAGATCACTTGAAACTTGGCAGCACTACTTGAGGCCGAAGGAGTTTGTAATTCATTCGGATCACGAGGCGCTCAAGTACATCAAAGGTCAACATAAGCTCAACAAATGACATGCGAAATGGATCGAGTATTTAGAATCGTTTTCGTACATAATCAAGTATAAGAAAGGTAAGGAAAATGTAGTAGTGGATGCATTATCACGAAGGTACACTCTATTGACTTTTTTTGATTCTAAATTACTTGGTTTCCATCATATAAAAGATATGTATGTTGATGATGTTGACTTTGGGAACATATATAATGCTTGCGAAAATGGTGCCTTTGATAAGTTTTACAGGTACGAAGGATTTCTCTTCAAGGAGAACAAACTTTGTATTCCGCAAGGTTCTATTCGAGAGTTGCTCGTGTTAGAGGAACATAGTGGTGGTCTCATGGGTCATTTCGGTCGTGACAAAACGATGTCGACTCTCCAAGAGCATTTTTTTTGGCCGGGGATGCGAAAGGATGTTGAACAAATATGCGAGCGTTGTATAGCTTGCAAGCGAGCGAAGTCGCGGGTTCAACCTCATGGTTTATATACTCCCCTTCCTATTCCGGACACTCCTTGGGCCGACGTCTCTATGGACTTTATTCTTGGCTTACCAAGATCCAAAACGGGGAAGGATTCAATTTTTGTTGTAGTTGATCAATTTTCTAAAATGTCCCATTTTATTCCTTATTTTAAGACTGATGATGCTGTGAAACACCCCAAACCCGGCCCACAAGCCCGACCGGATATGGTATGCTTCTTAAGAAAAACTCATTTTTTTGTCGTTTTGTAATAAGATGTGATTTTTGGGGTAAAAATAAATTTAAGTACTAACTTGATAAAACCGCTTTTAATACGATTATCGAAAATATTTAATTGATTAGTTGAAATTGATCGTAGCAGAATATAAATTTAAAACGTAAAAGTAACATAACTAATGGCGGCCTTATTACAAAAATATATCCCAAAAAAATATATATATATATAAGAAAACGTAGTAAGTTTAATAAAAAGTGAAAATTTCAATTTACGGAGTTAAGCAATGGCCACCACGCGATCCTCTTTGACCCGGTCCAAAATCATTGTGTATCACCTGAAAAAGTTATCCCACGAAGGGTGAGTCAATAGACTCAAAGTGTAACATTATACTAAAAGTCCAATCGATCATAGTAACAAAGTCCATAATATAACAAATCAATAATAATATGATTAAATCACATATACATATAAATGAAATGCAATCCCGAACCCAACTTAGATATCCATCCGCTACACACCACCCGTACCTACCAATCACACCGTGGGGATTTCTAAATCGACCCTCCATCCGCTACACACCATCGAAGGCAGTTGCTGCAGTCAACTAGCACATCGCCCTTATAAATTGTGGCATAGCCACCAGATAATTGTGACAGAGTCACCGGATTTATAGTATATGACCGAAGTCACCGGATTCATAATATCGTGACCGAAGTCACCGGATTATGTGGTAAAACCACCGAACACTTCCTTTCAATATTGCCCATATGCCCGCAATAACATATTATTTCAATATCATGCCATATACCCCATAATCATATCGGAATCGAAAACATTTCATATTATGCATATAGCATTATTTATGATATAAATATCATGCCTTTGAATCATAATCCCAAAATCATAATCAATTATTGAATATGTTTCATATTAAAAACTTACATAGTACGAAGGAAAACGTACCTCAATTCATCGTACTATTGAGTGGTACCCAAAGCTATAATCGCTCATATTTCATTATAAACACATATATATAAATAAAGCTACTAATCAATTAGATGTTTAGTATAAGTTACACACCTTGCAAACACAAAGAGCGATAGAAACTTTAGGATTTCCGACTCTTGCCTACACGTCGACAGAACCTACATATCACTATGTGAGAAATCAGTTATCACTAAAAGATATGGCCTTTGGCCGAATATCATTATCCCTTACCTTGGATTATTCAAATTTGAATGATCTCTTCCTAACGTTGACTACAAGACAACCCCGAAAATCTTCCTTCAAAGGTTTAGCCATGGAGAAATAAGAGGATTAGATTCCTAAAATCAATTAATCCAAAGAAAATAAAGAAAAAACCATTGATAGAAAAGCCTTACCCAACACGATGATCGATTAACCCTTACTAGAACTATCAAGAAATTCGGCCTTAACAACTTAAAAGAAAAGAATGATAATTTCGGCTTTAACAAAAGAAAGAAAAGGAAGGAAAAGAATGGTGAAAAGATATAGGATAATTTTCGGTTATGATAGGAAAATGGAAGAGAGGAAGAGAATGAAAAGAAAATAAAAGAGAATGCTTTCGGTGTAAGATGGATTCTGCACTAGAGAGGAAGAAAAGAATGGTAAATGTCTTCAAAGATGACAATATTTTGGTTCCAAAAGAAAGTAAACTTGAGAGGAAAAGAAGAAATAAAAGTATCTATTTGGTCAAAATGCAAAGGCCAAAACAAAGCAAACTTTTTACCAAATGCCTATTGATAAATTCGGTTAAGAGAAATATTTTTGGACAAAGGAAAATGCACAAATTGACAACTTTTGGTCAACTAAAACCTCCCAAATCCCATACCAAAAATTCGCCAACACAATAGCCTACACAATCCCCCTTTTTCCTCCTTAATTCTTCCCTATCAACCCCATAATTTCCAACACAATTAAACCACTCCCTTAGCCCCTTATGCTGTCTAGGTTCATGGTCACATGACCATGGAAAAGCTTCCAAAACAACACCCACTCTTCAAGCCTCTTGTCCCCTAAACTTTCCTTATCCACTTGATTCCTTACCATAACTCCTAACTTGCCTTTTCCTATTGGTCTACTATCCAAAAATAAAAGAATAGTCCATCTATTAAGGATAAGGTTTGACCGACACTATAGGGAAGAAAACAAAATTAAAATTCCTCCCAATTGCTAGCTAAAGGATTCGAACCTCTCACCTCATGCATTCACCCATGCACCTTCACCACTTTACCAATAGCTCAACTTATGATCAAAACATCAAATTAATTCTCTTAAGGCCAAACTTGCTTAGTTCCCTTCTAAGATTAAAATCTAATATTTTCTAAGGCAATCCTTTACTTCATAAAATCCCCAAAGTCCCTAGAACTCATACAAAGAGCACATAACAACAATGCACACATTCAAGCGAAAATTTTCATAACCCGCTAAATGCGGGATATTACGCTTCTACCCTCCTTAAAAAAATTTCATCCCCGAAATTACCGACAAGAATAAGTGAGGATATTGTCGCCGCATAGCCTCCTCCTCCGGCCCCCACGGCTTCTTCCGATCCATGATTGCGCCATATAATACTTTGACGAGAGGAACGATTTCCTCCGTAACACCTTCACATCTCGATCTAGAATTTGAATCGGCTCCTCCTCATAGGACAAATCTGGTCGTAGTTCTACCTCCTCAATCGGCACTATATGAGATGGATCCGACCAGAACGACGTAACATCGAAACATGAAACACATCATGCATTTGATTCAACTCCAAGGTAACTCTAATCGATATGCCACTGTCCAACCCGCTTCAAAACCCGATAAGGTCCTATAAACCTGGGCTTAACTTTCCTTTGCGACTCAAATCTCATCACCTTTTTCCAAGGCGAAACCTTTAGGAACACTTGGTCTCCCACAACAAACTCTATGTCCTTTCGCTTTCAAATCAAGGCATTTACTTTTGCCTATCCGATGCCTCCTTCAACCGAGCCCGAATTACTTTAACCTTTTCTTCTGATTCACCCACAATCTCTCGACCCAAAACTCGACGTTCCCTAATTCTCGCCCAACACGTAGGAGTGCGACACTTTCGTCCATATAGTGCTTCATACGGTGCCATCCGAACATCGCTTGGTAATCGTTGTTGTACGCAAACTCGCTAAAGGAAAAAATTCTTCCCACTTTCCTCTCAAATCTATCACACATCCCCTTAACATGTCCTCTAATACTTGGATTACTCGCTCGATCGCCATCGATCGTGGATGAAATGCCGCATCAAGTCTAATCTCGTGCCCAAAGCTCGATGTAATGCTTTCCGAATCGAGACGTAAACCTCGGATCCCTATCCGATATAATCGACATCGCACTCCATGCAATCTTACAATCTCTCGCCACATACAACTTCGCTAATTTCGCAAAAGAGTAATCAATTCGCATAGGAATGAAATGTGCAGACTTCACAATCGATCCACTATCACCCACACCGAATCTTTCTTGGTAGGCGTAAGGGGAAACCCACTAACAAAGTCCATGGTGATACGCTCCCACTTCCATTGCGGAATCTTTATTGGTCAAGCAATCCCGATGGAACTTGGTGTTCACCTTAACTTGGCGACACGCTAAGCACTTCCCCACAAACTCCGTAACTTCTCGCTTAAGACCAAAGCCACCAAAATTGATCCCAAGATCCTCAGACAACTTACTACCTCCCGGATGCATCGCATAAGGACCACCATGCGATTCCTCGAAGAATTGTTCGCCTAAGCTCCTCATCCTTCTCAAGATACGCACCTTACCCTTGAAACACAAAACTCCATCATTTGTTAACACCATAATCTTCCAACTCTCCATTTTGCACTTGCCGCACTTAACACTTAAATCATCATCTACCAACTGCTTTTCTTTCACCGACTCAACCACATCGGCTTTACTTGTAATTCGCCAACAAGCTTCCGTCGCCATAAAGACTAAGATGTGTGAACATCGCTCTTAGATCCGACACCACTTTCCTACTTAGGGCATCCGCCACTACATTCGCCTTGCCCGGTGATACTCTATCGAACAATCGTAGTCTTTCAACAACTCCACCCATCTTCGTTGTCTCGATTCAGCTCCTTCGAGTCGTCAGAGATACTTAAGACTCTTGTGGTCCGTGGTACATTACGACTTTTCTCCATACAAATAATGCCTCCACACTTTAAGAGCAAAGACTACCACGCTAACTCCAAGTCATGCGTCGGGTAGTTAACCTCGTGAGGCCTCAATTGCCGAGATGCATACGCAACCACCTTCCCGCCTTGCATCAAAACACATCCCAATCCAATGTGAGACGATCACAATACACCACAAAGCCCTTCCCCGCCTCAGTCGAATCAACACCGAGCTTCACCAAAACCCTCTTAAGCTTCTCAAAGCTCTCTTGCCGCTTATTCGCCCACACGAAAGGTATCTCTTTTCTCAACAACTTTGTCAAAGGTGCCGCTTATCGAGAGAATCCTTCGACGAACCTTCTGTAGTAACCTCGCTAATCCCAAGAAACTACGAACTTCACTCATGCACTTAGGTGGTTTCCAATCTAACACCGCCTCAATCTTTCGAGGATCCACCCTTATCCCTTCCGCAGACACCACATGGCCTAAAAACGCAACTTCTTTCAAATAAAATTCGCACTTGCTGAATTTGGCATAAAGCTTCTTCTCTCTCACACTTGCAACACTATCCAAGATGCTCATCATGCGTCAGAACTCGGACTTGGAATACACAAGAATGTCGCCTATAAACACAACAACAAATCCGATCCAAGTAGGGTTGAAAAAACCCGATTCATCATATCCATAAACGCACTGGGCGTTCATTAATCCGAACGGCATTACCAAAAATTCATAATGCCCATATCTTGTTCGAAAAGTCGTTTATGGATATCCGCTTCTTCACCTTCACCGATGATACCCCGACCTTAGATCTATCTTTGAGAATACCGCAGCTCCCCTTAAGCCGATCGAACAAGTCGTCTATCCTTGGCAAAGGATACTTGTTCTTGATGGTTAGCTTATTCAACTATCGGTAATCTATGCACATACGCATAGTCCCGCCCTTCTTCTTCACGAACAAGATCGGTGCTCCCCATGGAGACACACTAGGCCTCGGATAAACCCACGATCAAGCAACTCTTGAATTTGGGCCTTAAGCTCAACCAACTCCTTTGGTGCCATTCTATACGGAGCGATAGATACCGGCGCTGCCTGCAATAAGTCAATCCCAAATTCCACCTCCCGATCCGGAGGGCAACCCCGGAAGTTCTTCCGGAAAGACATCCACGAATTCTCTCACACACCCCGACCTCTTCAACAGCTTTCCTCTTTAGCCTCCAAGGCACCGACCAACATAAGAAAAGCCAAACAACCTTTCCTAACCATCTTTTCTCGCCTTAAGAGCGGATACTACATTTGATAAGTAGTTCCGCCTCTTGCCCATTACCACAACTTCCTTATCGTCCATAGACCTTAGTGACATCCGCTTAGCAAAGACAATCCACATTCGCACGATACTTCACTAGCCAATCCATGCCTAGGATCAAATCAAATTCTCCAAATGGCAACTCCATTAAATTAGCTTGAACTCAAGTCCCTTGAACTTCTAAAGGCACCTCCTTAAAGAGCTTATCTACTACTACAATCCATCCTAAAGGACTAAGTATGACCATCTTCCTAGGTACAGTCTCGAGTTCACATGTAGAGTTCCGATACTTCACTAGCGATGTAAGAATGAGTTGACCCTATATCTATCAAAGCAATAAAGGCCAACCTGTAATATAAGAAATGTACCCGTGATAACATCAGTGCATCACTATCTTCCTCCGACGAACCGCATACACCAAACTCCGGCCGCCTAGCCTCGGTGCTACCATCGCCTCCGCCTCGAGTCCCACGACTTACCGTAACCATTACCTCGCCACTCGAACCACGACCCCTCATTGGTCGCCCACCTCTGCCACTGATTAGAACCCCGACCTACTCGAACGATTCCTCTCGTGATCCAATGGACAATCCCTAATCATATGATCCTTGGATCCGCACTTAAAACATCCCCCCGCTCTTCTTCCAACATTCTCCCGGTGCATTTTTCCACACCGAGCACAAGTACTGCATCTCGTCCTCCTTTAGTATCTTGGCCAAGTCGCGCCCCTCAACTCTAGGTTTCCTTTGGAAATTCCTGGATGACCTCAAGATCCATAGCTCCTCTTATTCTTATTCTCGACTCTCGATCTGCTGCTCGTCTCTCGGTCCGCTTGACTTCTTCAAACTATCCTAGCTCTATCCACTAAAACCGCAAAATCTCTCTCTCGATGCGGTGCAATCATCACTGCAGCTCATCTCGTAACCCATCCTCAAATCGACACTCCGCCATAATCGTGAGCTACAATCCTCCGGCATAACGGCTTAATCGCAGAAACTCCGCTTCATATTCAGCCTATCGACTTATTTCCTTGTACCGCATTCAGAACGCCTTTCTCTCGAGAGTCAATGTAACTAGCTCCAACATATTTCCCTTCAAACTTGATCTTAAAATACCCCCAATCTACTCGATCCGCAGAATACTCTTTTTTGACAAAGAGCCACCATTGATACGCCTCACACGGCTAAAACGAAACAAAGACCTTTTAATTTCTCCTCACGGTGCGGTTAAATCATCCATGATCCTCTCGATCGCTTCTAGCCAAGACTCCGCTACATTCTGAGCTACCCCGATACTCCCTAAAAACCTCAAATCATAGATCTAAGTCTCTCACCACCGACTTTCGCGCTCCATTACTCATACTAGCTCCCACTACTGCTTCTAGGACTCGCAACATAGCTTGCGATATAGCGTCATCTCCTCCGCTTTGCTCTTGAAATTCCACTCCAACAAACTGGTGGCGGAGCTTCATTTTCTAACCCCGACTGCACCTAATCGGTTCAAACAAACCATTCTCGCTTCTCTCACTGCGACTACCACGACTTTCCTCGTCCCTAGAACTCATGTCTACTTAGCGCTTATCCGATTAAGAAGTTTTATGCATTAGTATTTTGTTTCACTGCTTATCCACGAGCAAATTTTATGAAAAGGAGTTTTCGTAAGTAGTTCTTTCGATCAATCAAAATTTCTAGTTCAAGATCACTATTCTAATTCAAAGAATCACACATTCACATCAATTGAGACACATTCACTCATCCACAACATTCAACACACTTCTATGAGCATTTCAATCTGCTCCCAACCTGTGGTAAATTCGCCATTTTCCTACTGAGGTATTTTTGTAATTTTGGAATCGAAAATACTTTGAGAAATATCTTTAAAATAGTTTGTACAGATCAAAAGGGTAATTTAGTGATTTAAAACTAGAGTTTTTATAAACCTGCATGGCTAGTCCCTTTCTGGTTTTAATTATCAAGTTTAGCCCGTGAATAAGTCCTCTTGGTTAGGGTGAACCGTAGCTACGCACTGCAGGATTCGAGTAAAGAGGAGGTGAGTCGCTAGGATCCGCTTAAATACCAAGCTCTTCATCGAATCTACTCCTAGATATGCGCACAATGGTTGCCACACAGTAACTCGCGACTTACTTCACAGTTTGTTCAGCTTGTTTTTAAGTCTTATGCCTATGTTTGAGTGCACTAGCCCTAGGGTTTAATAGATCCTAGTTCTCTAATCTACGAGCCCAAGTATGCCCATATAACAATCATATAATAATTCACTCAATAATTTGAGGTACTTACCGTGGACTTCTGGTCAAGAACTCGGGTGCCATGCTTCCATAAAACCATTTTTAACCAAAAATTTTCAAAATCATTCATTTGAGCCAAATTTTGAAAACGTTGTGGACTTCAAAACCCAAGGCCGAGTGTTTAAAATCGGCTCGATACTGTTGAAACACCCCAAACTCGCCCACAAGCCCGACCGGATATGGTATGCTTCTTAAGAAAAACTCATTTTTTTGTCGCTTTTGTAATAAGATGTGATTTTTGGGGTAAAAGAATAAATTTAAGTACGAACTTGATAAAAACCGCTTTTAATACGATTATCGAAAATATTTAATTGATTAGTTGAAATTGATCGTGCGTAATATAAATTTAAAACGTAAAAGTAACATAACTAATGGCGGCCTTATTACAAAAACATATCCCAAAAAATATATATATAAGAAAACGTAGTAAGTTTAATAAAAAGTGAAAATTTCAATTTACTTGAGTTGAGCAATGGCCACCACGCGATCCTCTTTGACCCGGTCCAAAATCATTGTGTATCACCTGAAAAAGTTATCCCACGAAGGGTGAGTCAACAGACTCAATGTGTAACATTATACTAAAAGTCCAATCGATCATAGTAACAAAGTCCATAATATAACAAATCAATAATAATATGATTAAATCACATATACATATAAATGAAATGCAATCCCAACCCAACTTAGATATCCATCCGCTACACACCACCCGCATCTACCAATCACACCGTGGGGATTTCTAAATCGACCCTCCATCCGCTACACACCATCGGCGCGCTTGCTGCATACCAACTAGCACATCGCCCTTATAAATTGTGGCATAGCCACTGGATAATCGTGGATGAGTCACCGGATTTATAGTATATGACCGAAGTCACCGGATTCATAATATCGTGACCGGTCACTCTGGATTATGTGGTAAAACCACCGAACACTTCCCTTTTCAATATTGCCCATATGCCCATGCAATAACATATTATTTCAATATCATGCCATATACCCCATAATCATATCGTAATCGAAAACATTTCATATTATGCATATAGCATTATTTATGATATAAATATCATGCCTTTGAATCATAATCCCAAAATCATAATCAATTATTGAATATGTTTCATATTAAAACTTACATAGTACGAAGGAAAAACGCACTCTCAATTCATCGTACTATTGAGTGGTACCCAAAGCTATAATCGCTCATATTTCATTATAAACACATCTATATAAATAAAGCTACTAATCAATTAGATGTTTAGTATAAGTTACACACCTTTCAAACACAAAGAGCGATAGAAACTTTAGGATTTCCGACTCTTGCCTACACGCCGATTGTAACCTACATATCACTATGTGAGAAATCGCTTATCACTAAAAGATATGGCCTTTGGCCGAATATCATTATCCCTTACCTTGGATTATTCAAATTTGAATGATCTCTTCCTAACGTTGACTACAAGACAACCCCAAAATCTTCCTTCAAAGGTTTAGCCACAGAGAAATAAGAGGATTAGATTCCTAAAATCAATTAATCCAAAGAAAATAAAGAAAAAAACCATTGATAGAAAAGCCTTACCGAAACACGATGATCGATTAACCCTTACTAGAACTATCAAGAAATTCGGCCTTAACAACTTAAAAGAAAAAGAATGATAATTTCGGCTTTAACAAAAGAAAGAAAAGGAAGGAAAAGAATGGTGAAAAGGTATAGGATAATTTTTCTGCTATGATAGGAAAATGGAAGAGAGGAAGAGAATGAAAAAGAAAATAAAAGAGAATGCTTTCGATGTAAGATGGATTCGGCACTAGAGAGGAAGAAAAGAATGGTAAATGTCTTCAAAGATGACAATATTTTGGTTCCAAAAGAAAGTAAACTTGAGAGGAAAAGAAGAAATAAAAGTATCTATTTGGTCAAAATGCAAAGGCCAAAACAAAGCAAACTTTTTTTACCAAATGCCTATTGATAAATTCGGTTAAGAGAAATATTTTTGGACAAAGGAAAATGCACAAATTGACAACTTTTGGTCAACTAAAACCTCCCAAATCCCATACCAAAAATCTCGCCAACACAATAGCCTACACAATCCCCCTTTTTCCTCCTTAATTCTTCCCTATCAACCCCATAATTTCCAACACAATTAAACCACTCCCTTAGCCCCTTATGCCGTCTAGGTTCATGGTCACATGACCATGGAAAAGCTTCCAAAACAACACCCACTCTTCAAGCCTCTTGTCCCCTAAACTTTCCTTATCCACTTGATTCCTTACCATAACTCCTAACTTGCCTTTTCCTATTGGTCTACTATACAAAAATAAAAGAATAGTCCATCTATTAAGGATAAGGTTTGACCGACACTATAGGGAAGAAAACAAAAATTAAAATTCCTCCCAATTGCTAGCTAAAGGATTCGAACCTCTCACCTCATGCATTCACCCATGCACCTTCACCACTTTACCAATAGCTCAACTTATGATCAAAACATCAAATTAATTCTCTTAAGGCCAAACTTGCTTAGTTCCCCTTCTAAGATTAAAATCTAATATTTTCTAAGGAAATCCTTTACTTTCTAAAATTCCCAAAGTCCCTAGAACTCATACAAAGAGCACATAACAACAATGCACACATTCAAGCGAAAATTTTCATAACCCCTAAATCCGGGATATTACATGCTGTGCACATTGCAAATTTGTTTTTCAGGGAAGTTGTGCGTTTACATGGAAATTCGAGAATGATCGTATCTGATCGAGACGTAAAATTTTTAAGTCATTTCTGGCGGACTCTGTGGGGGAAGCTAGGAACGAAACTAATGTTCTCGACCACTTGTCATCCTCAGACGGATGGACAAACCGAAGTAGTGAATCGAGTCCTATCGACTCTACTTCGAGCGTTGGTGCGGAAGAATCTCAAAACATGGGAGGAGTGCTTGCCTCACGTCGAGTTTGCCTACAATTGAGCTGTCCATTCCGCGACTAAATTTTCTCCCTTCGAGACTGTCTACGTGTTTAATCCTCTTACTCCTCTTGATTTATTACCATTGCCTTCTGACAAATTTGTCCATTCTGATGCTAGGAAAAAGGCAGACTATGTCAAAGAGCTGTATCAGAAGGTGCGCGAGAATATCAAGGTGAGAACAGAACAATACACCCGGCGAGCCAACAAAAGACGGAAGCAAGTCGTGTTTGAACTTGGAGATTGGGTATGGGTGCTTATGAGAAAAGAGCGGTTCCCAGCTCGTCGACGAAACAAATTATCACCGAGAGGAGATGGACCTTTCCAAGTCCTCGAGCAAATTAATGAGAATTCATACAAACTCGATTTGCCCGAGGAGTATAATATTAGTGCTAGTTTTAACGTAGCTGATTTAACTCCGTTTAATACAGGTCCTGACTTGAGGACAAGTCATCTTCAAGAGGGGAAGGATGATACGGGCACGCCCCATCACAATCCGAGTTCGAGCTGAGACCCGATGGTGCTACCACAAGGACCTATCATGAGGGAATGAGTGAAGCAATTCAAAGATGCCATAGGAGTTATGGTTCGACAAGTGTGGAAAGAAATTGAAGCTAGACCATTCGAACATGATGAGGGAAATTTGAGAAGCCAATGTCGCAAACCTCCTACAAGCTCAACTTCAATTTCACGAGCTCATTCCTAGCTCTGTTGCAACTAACATGCTCCAACCTAGCTTCCAATCATCTCACGAGCTTTCCTTAGCTCGTCCTTAGCTCATGCAATATTTTTGAGCTATTTATTGAGTTTTGGCCTAGCTAGTTATTTAGCTAAATAATTAAAATAAAATTTGGACAAATTAAATTATGTTTTTTTAAATTAATGTTGCTGCATTTAAATAAGTTTTATTATGTTTTAACTATTACATATTAAATGGCTTGAGTTTAATGCATCTAGTTAGGACACAATTAAGACTAGTTACTTATTAAATGTGTCTAGCCGAATCTTGCAATTAACTTGTCCAAACTTCCAGCCGAATTTTAGATCACCTAGGGACACATTTATGGCGTGTTTTTTTCACTTTAAACATAACTTTAATATGTTGTCTAGCTGCTGGAAATCTCATTGCCGAATTTAATGCCTTGTAGGTACTTTGGAGACATGTTTAATACATGTGGGCAGCAGCATTAAAAGCTATGTTCGGCCACCAACTTTATGGGACAAAGGGCTGACGTTTCGGTTTCCCAACGTGTTTTTTGGCCTTCTCCACGTCCATTTAGGTGGACAATAATCATCATGCTAGAGCCTTAGTTAATGGAGTGCTAGTACATGCGTGGAGCACTTTTAAATGCTTTGTTGAAGCATATTCGGCTGCAATAAAGACGTGTGTTGCCTGCATGGGATTTTTGGCGCATCGTGGAGACCAAAGGACGCTTTAAAAGCTGCTGGTTATTCCCTCCAATGGCGAGCTGATTGGTACATCTCTCAAGGAAGCAACATGGGCGGCAAGGGATTAAATGGGAGGCTGCTTCGTGAACTACAACTGACCAAGCATTCAATGGGGAGCGTCGGCCTTAATTTCATGTTGGGCTATGCTTCATGCGTGGGAGATGAGTTTAAAAGCTGGTATGGCCTTTTTCAGCATGATGTTTCACGTTCCGAGGGCGCCTAGGACATGGCAAAGCTATTCAGTTTCCCAAAGTAAATTTTGCACGTTCCTAGGCCGAGAGTTAAAGGCCATTCAACCTTTCTTGTTCCCAACAAAGGATTCGGCTGCACCAAGCTCCTTCTAGAAGCTAACTTTTGGTTATTCAAAGATGAATATGGACAGCACAAGGGGACGAAAATTCTAGTAAATTCTAGGGCATTAAAATTCTGAATTTCCTTAAAAATTAAGCTAATTTGTGTGACTTTTCGGATGGATTTTTGAGGGCTATAAATATTAAAGCTATGCTATTTTGTAGGGGACTTTTTGATGAAAATATATCGTTATTCTGTCGAATTTGTCAGAACACTTCTCCATTTTCGTTTTAGGATCCGTTGGCTTATCTAGCGAGCTAGTGGCGTCAACCCTTCCTTGTTCTTATCCTGATACCGAGGTTCCTATTGTATTTCGGTAGTGGGTCGAGGTCCGTTTTAAAGCCAAAACTGAATCTTAAGAAACTTATAAGTAAACCGAGTCGATACCTTTTTTCAGTATTGGTTCTTACTTGTTTCCTTAATCCTTAAACCAAATCCCGAGCATTCTTCAAACTATTTCTGAATCCTTTTAGTAATCTTCCTAAACCCGAACACCTTTCTTTCATATCCACTTAGCCTACCCCTTTCCGAACACTTACCCGAGTTATTATCTCGACCTAACTTACAACATTAACTCTTCCATACCAAACCTGAGCCACTCCTAAATCGAGTCATTTCCCGAATACCTTTTCTAAACCCGAGCTAATCCCAAACCTCTTGTACTTGAGTTACCTGAAATTCATACCATCTTCTCTAAACTTATACTTCTTCTATTTCTCGACTATTATTCTTCTCTTTCTTCAATTTCTGTATTTCTCGATTACGATCGGACAACTAAGCATACATCTCGATTTCATCTCGAGACCGGGACTGTATCACAAACGATTGTTTGAACGAAAATAGAGAAAAGTTTGCCTCACAAATGGAGCAGTATATCATTAACAAATTATCAAAAGTTTTTTCATCAATAGGTTGATTACATGTATTTATAGTATCAAATGAAACTAGTTGAATGGTCACTTTTAATGAGACTAATAATGAACTCTAATGAAAAGTCTCAACTTTTGGAATTCTAGCAATGTAACTCCTATGTTCAATGTGATTAATTCTTCAATTAAATTGCTTGTCAGAGTCCTTTAAGATCTCCATGATCAACCAAAAAGTCACCAGCCAAATGAAAAGTCTCAACTTTTTGAATTCTAGCCATGTTACTCCCATCTTCAATGTGATTAATTCTTCAATTAAATTGCTTGTCAAAGTCCTTTGAGGTCTCCATGATCAATCGAAAAGTCACCAGCCAAATGATGGAGAATTGATTGCATGTAGTAAATACCATGAAGCAAACGGTTATGGAAGTTGAAGACAAAGAGGCTGCCAAAATTAAAGAACCGTAATGCTCTTCTTTATTTAATAAAACAACTTCTTAATGATGAATTAAGCCTCTTAATATCAGCCCCTCTTGTGTAACCAAATTCACTTAAAAGCCATCTCAATGAATGCATAATGACCTTTAGAAATAATGGATGTGAGATGAAAAGTCACCCGCAATTATCACATGTAACCGACACATTAATGCAATTATTAAACTTAAAACAAATTAACAACTAACTTAATTAAATGAACTAATACTTAAGCATCATTTATTCCAGCAACTAGATTTAAATAAATGAACTAACACTTAAGCATCATTTATTCTAGCAACTAGACTTAAATAAATGAACTAATACTTAAGTATCATTTATTCCAGCAACTAGACTTAAATAAATGAACTAACACTTAAGCATCATTTATTCCAACAACTAGTTTAATTAAGAAAAACATTATTAAATGAACTTTAACTCATGCATCAATAAATTAACCTAGTAACTAGATTAATTAAAGAAGCAACTATTAAAGTAAATTCATTAAAAGAAACTCAATTAATTAAACTAAGATACTTAAATGCAATTATTTAAAATGCAAACTAAATGCAAAGCTGAAAATTAAATAAAGAGTTCAATTTAGTTGGAACGGTTCAAAGAGCTGGAATTGAACTGAAATCGGTTTGCAAAATGTTGCAAGGAAACTTTTTTGAGCTGGTTCCAACTCAACCTATTCCTCCAACCAAAGCATCGCCCCACAATTGGTTAACTAAGGCTGAAATGGCCTCCTTGAATTGCTTAGCTCGAGCTCGCGTAATTGGTCCTTGAGGTAGCACCATTGAATCCTTGCTTGAACTTGATGCACTCTGGGGCACGATCATATCATTTTGGACAATTCAACCGAATGTTCACAAAATTACTTCATGAAACTTTCACACTAGCATGCATACATAGCATAAACCTCAAAAACTCATTCATAAACCTCGGATTTGTGGTCTCGCACCACTATTCTGACTAGGCCCTAAATCGGGATGTTACAAATATACCAATGATGACATCTGGAGATGAAGCCTCCTCTCAGGCACAAATGGCATAGGCTCTAGCAGGCACTCGAGCCTCTAATCACATAGGTGTATCCGAAGTCCCTCTCTGAATGTCACTCCTACCTCCCACATTACGAGGTGGTCTACCTCTAGCTGCAGTACCGCTCGGTCTTGCGCTCTGAGCATTATCCTTTTCAGCTAACTCTAGACAACCCCGAATGAAGTGATCCTGCAAACCACAATTGTAGCAAGCTCGGTTGTTGGACTTTCTCCAACATTCACCAAAATGTTACCTACCACACTATTGACATTCGGGTTTATTCGGTCGGGTATTGCCAACACTAGCAATCAAGGTAGCTCGTGAACTCACTGGTGGTCGTTGTCGTATAGATATCCCTGTATTAGCTTTGGATCGGCTATTATCATTTTTGAACTTCTTTGATGATGATTGAGAAAATTTACCCACTGATCTCTTACGAAAATATCTAGCTTCGAACTCAGCTTTTCATTTTTCTTTCCCAAGCTCTTCAGCTTTACAAGCTCGCTCAACAAGTACCACGAACTCATTTATTTCAAGAATACCAACCAGTAATTTTATATCTTCGTTTAACCCTTCTTCAAATCTTCTCGCACATAGCAAACTTCTCGTGATGAAACACACTCATGGGCGATTTGGTTAAGTCTCACAAACTTGCGCTCATACTCAGATACGACCATACGACCCTGTTTAAGCTCGAGAAATCCCTTGCATTTTAGATCTATGAATCGCTGGCTGATGTATTTCTTGCAAAACTCTGTCTGAAAGAAGTCCCAAGTAATTCGTTCTTTTGGAACAACCGATACAAGAGTGTTCCACCAATAATAGGCAGAGTCTCGTAATAAAGATATAGCACATTTCAAGCACTCATCTACTGAACAGGATAGTTCATCGAAAACACGAATTGTATTATCGAGCCAAAATTCACTGCTCAAAGATCATCATCATCTTCACTTTCTAAACTCTTGAGCCCCGTGTTTTCTGATTCTGTCCACCGGAGGCTTATTTATTCTCTCAGGATTAATGATCGGGGGTACCACCGATACTACAGGTGAAGTATTCAGATTCGGGGGTTGTTGAATAGCCGGATTGGTCCGGATATATTGATTGAACCAATTGTTCATTATACTAAAGAAGACTTGTTTAGCCCCCTCATCATGATTACTCGTAGCTAGTCGAGATTCATCCGGCGCGGTCCCTTGTGCGGGAGTAGGCGCCACACTCTCAACATCATCATCTATAGCTCGCTCGGGATCAGGATCCATTTACTATACGAAAGAAGAAAACACATTTCACTGTCAGAAGTCATCACACTATCACTGATACGGGCACGCCCAAGGCCTCCAACATTTTGTGAACTGATGAGCTCAGGTCATTGAGCCCAAGTGTCGTGGAGCTTGTGTGCATCTTGGTGCACTTCCAAATTGAGCCGGATTAGCTCATTCGAGCTCAATTTGAGCTCACTGAGCTCACTTCACTCATTGAGTCGATTCTTTAATTTTAATGTATTAAATAAATTAAGTATTTAATTTATTAAAATTCCTACAGTAAATTAAATATGTCTAAATAATTAATTTAGTGTTGGATTTCATTTGTTTAAGCTTAAATTAATTTTGTCACATTTTATTACATGTTTTTAAGTAGTTTTAAAGTTAAATTAAATGGGCGCTTTTTTCGGTTTAAATGGGGTCAAAATTCAAAGTGTCCTAAATGGTGTCATTAAGTTGTCTAAAACGTCCATTAATGTGTCATGGTTATGTTTAATTGTTATTCAACTTATTTGGCTTGATTTAATATGCATTCATTCCCTTTTGTAGGTACAAATTAATATACATGAAGCATCAAAGAGATACATGCACCTAGGTGCAATGTATGTGGCCAAATGCATGAAGGAGTTTTTCACCAAGTTACATGCATGGGCTGGTGCATTGCATGGGACAGCTTCATGCATGAATTAAAGCAAGGCAAGGGAACATACATGAATGACCAGGTTCATGAAAGGATGATCATCCATTGGTGTCTTCAAGGTGCAAATTAATTGATGCAAGATTCATGCATATTAGGTTCAATGTATGGACTGGCATTCAATGGACACATACATGTGGGACGTTCATGCAAAGTAAGCTGCTGATTGTTCATGTAATTGAAGGTGCATGGACCATATTTATGGACAAATTGGAAGATAAATGCATGGGAAATTCGTACATGTACCAACCAAAGATCTAGAACAAACTATTCTTCTCCCATGCATGAATATTCTACCATTTATTAAGGTGCAAGGACGTTGGCCACAAGGGAGGTGAATTTTTACACAATCAATTCAAGTATTCCAAACATTAAAGCCTCATTCGCCAAGGGAGATGTAGGAGTACTAAAGGGTCTGCACATTCATGGCATTATGGCTTTCTTCAAGGCTAAGTGTGCATGAATGCATCAAATGAAGCAACATGATGTTTCAACCAATTCATGCATTCATCCTTCAAGTTCATTTGCTTAATTTTGAAGGTGCCTTTTGATATTACATTCAGCTGAACAAGACCCATTTAATTGAGTTCATTTAAGAGCTCAAGGACGCATCTAGACAAGTGCATTGCACTCTTTCAAGCTCCAAATTCGTTCAAGTTCATTAGCCCTTCTAGAAACCGACCATTGGGCTCCAAATTAGCTGAATTTAGCTCCAAAGACTTTAGTGTTTTAATTCTGGAACTTTCTAGGATCATTCTAGACTAATTTTACTTAGCTATTAAGTTCCTAAGTTGGCCATTCAAATACCTAGATGATCACTATAAATAGTTGTTGTTTTTCATTTGTAAAAGGTTGTTGAACTTTGATATATTTTATGAACTTATGTTCTTGAGTGAGTTTTATCTCCTCTTCGTTTTAGACATTTAGTTTCGATTTTGACTTATCAAGCTTGCTTGTGGTGTCAATCGCATCAGTAATATCCCGGTTAGGGGCTATTTTGTTGTTGCATGATATTGCATGTGTCTAGTGTGTCATGTGGCTATTTCTATGTTTTGGGGGCTTAATTGAAGTCTAAATGTATGCCTGAGTGAATGGGAAAATTTTGATTTTTGGGTGTTAAGTCGTGAGCCAGAGGAGCTAGGGTATAAGAGTTTTATTTGGTGTTCTTGAGCACAAAAGAGGAGCTGGTGGAGTGGCAAAGCATGCGCCACTTGGAGCTGGTGTTGGTGTCAATTGCAGGAGGCAGGGTCCCGAGTTCAAGCCGCGGAGTGGCCACATTTTGCATTCTTTTTGGACGGCATGGGAGGAGGAAGTAGAAGGCAATTCAAATTCTTCTTTGACTTGGTCAAACCGCTCAAATGGTGGGAGGAGAGTGAGTTTAGGAGGAAGACTTGGTCTTGTTGTTTGAATGTGGGAGTGGAGTGAATGGAGGGATTTTGGCCGATTTTGTGGGGTGTTGGAGTGGGGAGTGGACGGCATGGTGTGGGTGTGAGGTAGTGCCAAAATTCACTTTGAGTTTTGGGGTGTTTTCGGTCAAAATCTTTAGAAGCAATTCTCTCTTTGTGCCTTACCAAACCGAAAGTCTAAGCATCTTTTTTTTTGGCATATTTTTCTTAGCATTTTCTGGTCACTAGCTTGGTAAACCAAATTCTCTCTTTTGTCTTCTAGCCACCAAACTTCAATTTCTTTCTTATCCTCTTTACTTCTTGAAAACCGTAAGACCAAAGCAAACATACATTGCCGCTTTTCTTCTCATTTCTTTTGCACTTAGCCGATTGTGCATTTGTTCTCTCAACATCTTTTGGTAGCCGAAATTGCTTTGGTTTCTCTACTTTGTGTTTCGAATACTCTCTTCTCTCCCTTACATAGTTTCTTCATTTTCTTAAGAGCCGAACTTACCATTTTCTTCCCAACCGATTCTTCCATTCATCCTTCTCAATTCTTGCCAAACTTTGCTCCCATTTCATATCGATTTTTCCCTTAAAACTGAAAAGCATCTACCTCATAATCACTTTATTTCTTCTTCTCAAAACCTTGGCCGAATCTTGTTGGTGTTGTGGTTTTGCTTCAATCGCTTGGAGATTGGTAAGTCCTTGGCCGAATGGCCATCTCCTTTTTCTCCTTATACTTTGTCGATGTTGGTTGTTTAAGAGCCGAATATGGCAACCATTGATGGGTGTTATTCCTCTTTGTTAAACCGATTTCTTGTTGGGATATTCAGAGTTTGAAGCAATCAAGTGGAGCCTTCGCTCTCTCGATTAGCCAAGTGGGGTAAGTATTGGTGTGGGCCAAGACTATTAGTTAATTCTTTTATCTCGCTTAGTCAAAGCTTCAAGAGATTAATACTTCCTTCTTTATAGGTTGGCCGATTGTCTAAGGGAACCACTTTTTGGTTCTGGATTTGGTAGGAAACCAAATCGTGAAAGGTAAGGGCTTTCGACAAACCCTTTTTGGTCTAGATGTTGTTGGTCGAATGTGTGGATGCCTAACCCTATGCTTTGGCCGATTGTAGGAGCTAGTTCTCGAGGGGCTTAGATCGCTTTTGTCGTGATTTCTAGACTCGTGATTACCAGTGTGTATAAACTAACACACCGATATTTAGTAATATTATTAATAAACCTGCTTGCCTATTAAAATCATGACAAGATGATGGATTATTGGATACCCAAACGGGGTATGTGTACGATCCGTAAGTCAAGATTGTTACTAGATTACCGATGATCTATATGGTATCATGACTATGTATGTATGTGATATGGGACATGAGTCAAACATATTAGCATGATATGCATAATTTGTATGATATGCATGATTACATGAGTTGGTTTGTTGATGGGTGATATGAGTGGAGGGGGCAAGTGATGATTTTGTGCTTGACGAGCACCAAAGTTTTGGTAACACACCTTGTGACTTTGGGTCACCAAAGGCTTTGGTAGCACATATGTGTCTTTGGGACACCAGAGGTTGGGCACCTCATTGCGACTTGTCCCCGTGGTTAACACCACCGTGGGTTGGCCCCACATGAGATATGGGATCGTCTGCTAGTGATTGGGTATCACACGATGGGTTGGCCCCATCATTCGATTATTGTGACTACGGGCCACCAAGCTTTGGTAGCACATTTGTGTCTTTGGGACACCAGAGGTTGGGCACCTCATTGCGACTTGTCCCCGTGGTTAACACCACCGTGGGTTGGCCCCACATGAGATATGGGATCGTCACAGTGATTGGGTATCACACGATGGGTTGGCCCCATCATTCGATCATTGTGACTAGGTCACCAAAGTGCTTGGGTAGCACATTGTGTCTTTGGGACACCAGTGTTTTTGGTAACACATTGTGACTATACGTCACCAGTGGTTTGGCACCACCAAAGGGTTTGGTACCACACGGGGTAGAAAAAGGAGATACTGGATGGTTAGGATCGGGTTGCATTAATTATGTTGCTATGTATGATGTGTGTTAGCATGTTGTTTCATCGGGAGCGGGATTTATGCATCGAGTCACCGACTCACCCTCTCCTTTGACATTTCAGTGACTCGTGACGCGACATGGAGCCGGATGGACTCGGGTGCTCATGCCATGCTTAATAAAGTTTTACTCAACTCTATCATTTGGGTACTTTAGTTTAATTACTTTCATTTAGGTTTTAATTTGGATTTGTAAAAGGCCTTTAAATTATGTTCTATGATGGGTATGCTTTAATTAGATTCTCAACCCGCTTAACAAATAACTTGGCATGAAATTTTACTAAAACTTGGAAAGACAACGCTTTCAAAATTATATCGAAATGTGTTTCAAACTATACCATCGGGTATCTCGCTATGTTTTGCTACACAATAAACTCAAATGATTTCCGAATCAAACTTGATTTTCTACTAAGTCTAAAATGTGTCAAAATGGCACTAAGAAACTATTGAAGTGCTAAATGAAATCAACTCGCTTTAACTATATACTTGGATAGGTTTTCAAAATCTAATCAAACAAGCCTACTCAAACTTTCCTCAAATTCACTATGTTTTCACCCCACTTCTAAACGAAAAAATCTGGTCACTCAAAGACGTTTTCCCAGTAATATGCCGATTCAGCGTAGTGTCTTGTCCGAGTTTGGGGTGTTACAATTGTGGTATCGTGAGCCAAGTTCAAAGGTTCATTTGTGGCCCGAGGCCCAAAATGCTTTCAAAAGTCTGCTTTTAAGTGTTTTGTTTGAAATAAATGGTTTGAAGGGCATGACACCGAGTCTCCTGCACTGGCCGCACTGTAAGTACCCCGTACTATTGCTTGTGAATTGATTGATGTGATATGATCTCGATGAATAGCAATAGTATACTACTTTAGAGATTGAAACTCGATAGGATTTTGTGAACTCGCGAGAACAAATCCTCTTTAAATAATCATAAGACTTGCTTTTAAAAACAAGTGGAATAAATATCGATGCATAAAATTCTTTAATCGATACGAGGAAGATTAGTCATGAGCGCTAGAGGTGGACGTGGTCGTGGACGCAGGTCGTGGTAGGATGACGGCTTTCGAGCCCGTAGGATCCGGTCCGTGGTTCGTAAAATGAGATACCGGCCCGCCACCACCGGAGGTGGTGAGTTCCAAGATCGATCGGGACGACGCAGCGTCACAGCGATGCGCGCGAGTGTTGGAAAGGGTAGCGTGGAGTTGGTAGTGGCGCGGGAGTTAGGAAATTGCTCGAGCGACTTCGCCAATGGGGCCAATTCTTCCGAGGTGTTTCGTGTTGCTCCCAAAGATCGCCGAATACCGGGCCGAGGCGCATCGAGCGGATCATGGATGATCCGATTTGACCGCCAAGAGAAGTCAAGGGCATCGACGCTTCTCCGGATGAGTCGAGACGTTGGTGGCTCACGGTTCGGGACAAAGGTGGCGCAGAGGATCTCGACATGGGATTACTTCAGTGGTCGCATATCAAAAGAAGTACATCGGAGCTAGTTATATTGACTCCCAAATGGAAGGCATTTCGAGGCTTGTTCAGGAGTAAATCGGTTTCGAGTACGAGGCCGAGTTCCCGGTCGAGTAGGTATGCCAGGGCATTGTGGCCACCGAGCATGAGAGGTGTGTTCGCTTTGAGGATGGTCTCATGAGACGACTTGAGGTCGCTGATTGCTCTCGCCAGAGCGCGAGTTTGTCGTCTTAGTTGAGAAGGCTAAGGTAGCCGAGGGTGTTAAGGAGTCGCGAGACAAGGCATGGATCGAAATAGACATAAGAGGAGCTTTGGGTCTTCCGGATCGCCGTAATCCGCAGAAAAGGGCTAGACCGAGTGGGCCGAACCACCGCTAGGTTTGTTGTCGCGCAGGCGTGGACCGCCGCAGCAGGTGATCGCGGTGGGAAATCTCATTGGGGTGGTTGCCGGACCGAGGAAAAGGTTGCTTCGAGTGTGGTTCTCTGAGCATCGTGTGAGGGACTGTCCCGCGTAGGTTGGCTAGGATTCACCCCGAGAGTCGTACGTAATCGGCTCAGAGGTAGTGGACCGCCACCGCAGAGGGGCCGTGGTAATGGCGCAGGTGGTAATGGTTCGTCGGGCCGTGGAGCACCGGCGAGGTGCGAGTAGTTCCGATGCCGCATACCGATTAGTGTATGCCGCGAGGCGCCGAGAGGAGGGCGACGCACCGGACGCCATAACCGTGACGCTTTTTGATTTTTGGTTCTCCTTATACCGCTTTGATTGATGTGGGTTCAACGCACTCTTATGTTGCCGTGAGTATAGTAGAGACCATGGATTTAGACTCGAGATATCTTCTAGGCGTATGACCGTGATTAGCCCTCTAGGTCACTCAGAGTAGTAGATAAACTGTTTAGAGAGGTACCCTTAGAACTCCAAGGGGTAGTGTTTGTCACCGATCCGATGGAACTACCGCTTGGGGAGTTCGATCCGATTCTTGGGATGGATTGGTGGTCAAGTACCAAAGAGGTTGGATTGCGCGCCAAGCGCATGGTTCTTAAGACGGCCGAGGGTGAAGAGGTGGCTATGATAGGTAATAGGAGAGATTACTTATCAAATGTGGTATCCGCCTCAAAGCGGAGAAGATGGTCGTGAAGGTCGTGGAAGCGTATGTGGTTCATGTGTATGCCTTGGAGGCTAAGGAGTCCGCTGTGGAGAAGGTTCGCACTGCTAAGGAGTTTATCGATGTTTTTCCCGAGGAGCTTCCGGTTTGCCGCCGATCGCGAGGTAGAGTTCTGAATAGATCTATTACCCGAATCGCGCTGTTGTCTATTGCCCGTATAGGATGGCGCCAAAGGAGTTGGTGGAGCTTAAGGCTCGCATCCGTGGAGTTATTGGATCGAGGTTTTATTAGGCCTAGTGTTTCGCCGTGGTGCGCCGGTACTTTTTGTCAAGAAGAAAGATGGCTCGATGCGGATGTGTATAGACTACCGCCAGCTTGAACAAGTCGACGATTAAAATGCTATCCGCTGCCACGGATAGATGACTTGTTTGATCACCAAGGGTGCGGCGGTATTCTCAAGATCGACTTGAGATCCGGGTATCATCGCTTGAAGGTTAAGGAGGCGATATCCATAAAACAAATAAGCTTCGACTCGGTATGGGCACTACGAATTTCTCGTAATGCCGTCGGGCTGACTAACGCACCTAAGCGGCGCTTATGGATATGATGAACAGGTGTTTCAAAGCAAAGATCCGGATCAGCTTTGTCGTGGTTTTCATAGACGACATCTTGGTGTACTCAGGGCGACGAGGAAGAGCATGATAAGCATTTGCGAGTGGTGTTGCAAACTTTGAGGGAAAAGCATACCTATGCTAAGTTCGCAAGTGCGAAGTTCGCTTAGAGAAGTGACTTTCTTGGGTCATGTAGTGTCGGCCGAGGGGATTCGAGTAGATCCTCGTAAGATTGAGGCGCTTTTGGATTGGAAGCCGCCAGGTCGCTGGTCGAGATTCGAGTTTTCTGGTTTACCCGATACTACCGGGTTTGTTGAGGGTTTCTCGTTGATAGCGCGCCGATGACCAAGTTGCCGAGGAAAGAAGTTCCGCTTTGTATGGACCGAAGCAAGCGCAGAAAGCTTCGGCAAGTTAAAGAAGATTTTGACCGAGGCTCCGCCTTCTAATTCAACCCGAGGTCGTAAAGAATTCACGCTTTATTGCGATGCATCACATACGGGCTTGCCAGTGTGTCGATGCAAGAGGGTAAGGTTGTGGCTTACGCTTCTCGGCACCCGAGGCCGCATGAGGTCAACTATCCGACGCGACGATTTGGAGCTAGCACCGTGGTCTTCGCTTTAAAGATTTGGAGGCACTACTTGTACGGAGAGAGATCGATAGTCTACACGCATCACAAGAGTCTCAAGCATCCACGACGACTCGTAAGGATTTGAATTTGAGGCGCCGCAGATGGGTTGAGTTGCTGAAAGATTACGATCGCTCGATTGAGTATTATCCGGCAAGGCTAACGTGGTGGCGCACGCGCTGAGCCGCAAGGTTGTTTCGACTTAAGAGCTTTGTTTGCCCATTTGAGTTTGTATGACGACGGAGTATTCTCGCAGAGTTGCAAAGTTGCTTACTTGGGTTGGAGCGATCGTAGAGAAACAGCTTATTGGATGAGGTTCCGAAAAGCCAAGGTTGCGTATGCAGATCGTGGTTTGATGGTTACAGCTTTGTCCGTGACGAGGTTCTCGTGGTTTTCAAGGTAAGGCTTGTATGCCTAAAGATGTTGAGTCGAGGCGTAAGATTCTTCAGACGCACATAGCAGCCCATATGCTATGCATCCCGGAGGTAGCAAGATGTATAGGGATCTTAGAGAGCGCTTTTGGTGGCTGGCTTGAAGAAGGAGGTTACAGAGTTTGTTGGGAAGTGTCCGACTTGTCGCAGTCAAGGCCGAACATCGCTTGCCGTCTGGGTTGCTTCACCGTGAAGATTCCTCGATGGAAGTGGGAAAGGATAACCATGGATTTCGCGGTGGGTTACCGCTACGCCAAGCAAGAAAGATTCAGCTTTGGGTAGTGGTGGATCGATCGACTAAATCACTCACTTTATTCCGGTGAGGGCTGACTACTCACTTTGTGTTTAGCTAAGCGTATGTTTCGTAGATAGTGAGGTTGCACGGTGTGCCGCTTTCGATAATCTCGGATCGGGATCCTAGATTCACGCCAAGGTTCGAAAGCGCTGCATCGTGCTCGGGTACTGCTTGGATTTCAAAGACGGCCACCCGCATCCGACTCGGCCAATCGTAAAGGGTCATTCGTGTCCTAGAGGATATGCCGAGAGGTTGTATCTTGGATTTCAGAGGTAGTTGGGAGGAGTTTCTACCATTAGCCGAGTTTGCTTACAACAACAGCTACTAAGCGAGCATCAAGATGGCACCGCATTTGAGGCGCTGTATGGTAGGAAATGTCGCCACCTACGTGTTGGACTCGAGTTGGGTGAACGCCGCTTGTTAGGACCCGAGTTGGTTGCCGAGATCAAGACAAGGTTAAGTTGATTCACCTCGATTGAAGGAAGCTTCGACCGGCAGAAGTCTTATGCCCGATCTTAAGCGAAGAGATATAGAGTTCGCCGTGGGGATCGAGTGTTCCCGGCTGTCTCGCCTTGGAAAAAGGTGTTGAGGTTCGGGAAGAAAGGCAAACTAAGCCCGAGATTTATTGGGCCGCATACAAGGTATTGAGACGAGTTGTTGACCAAAGGGCGATCGCCTTGAGTTGCCGCAGAGCTTAGTCGATTCACGACGATTCCACGCTTCGATGCTTCGAGGTATCGCTCGCATCCGCCGCATGTGGTAGCAAAGGGAAGAGATCGACGTAAATCAGATTTGACTATGGAAGAAGAACCGTGCGATTCTAGATCGGGATGTGAAAGTTCTCGCGAAGAAGTCCGTGGCTTTGGTTAAGGTTCTTTGGCGGAATCATGGCGTGAGAAGAAGCTACGTGGGAACTCGAGGATATGATGAGACAAAGAATACCCGCAACTCTTCTCGATCGTGTAATTTCGAGGTCGAAATTATTTTAAGGGGGTAGAACCGTAATATCCCGGTTAGGGGCTATTTTGTTGTTGCATGATATTGCATGTGTCTAGTGTGTCATGCGTGGCTATTTCTATGTTTTGGGGCTTAATTGAAGTCTAAATGTATGCCCGAGTGAATGGGAAAATTTTGATTTTTGGGTGTTAAGTCGTGGAGTCGAGGAGCTAGGGTATAAGAGTTTTATTTGGTGTTCTTGAGCACAAAAGAGGAGCTGGTGGAGTGGCAAAGCATGCGCCACTTGGAGCCGGTGTTGGCGCTAATTGCAGGAGGCAGGGTCCCGAGTTCAAGCCATGAGTGGCCACATTTTGCATTCTTTTTGGACGGCATGGGAGGAGGAAGTAGAAGGCAATTCAAATTCTTCTTTGGACTTGGTCAAACCGTTCAAATGGTGGGAGGAGAGTGAGTTTAGGAGGAAGACTTGGTCTTGTTGTTTGAATGTGGGGAGTGGAGTGAATGGAGGGATTTTGGCCGATTTTGTGGGGTGTTGGAGTGGGGGAGTGGACGGCATGGTGTGGGTGTGAGGTAGTGCCGAAAATTCACTTTGAGTTTTGGGGTGTTTTCACAAAAATTTTAGAAGCAATTCTCTCTTTGTGCCTTACCAAACCGAAAGTCTAAGCATCTTTTTTTGGCATATTTTTCTTAGCATTTTCTGGTCACTAGCTTGGTAAACCAAATTCTCTCTTTTGTCTTCTAGCCACCAAACTTCAATTTCTTTCTTATCCTCTTTACTTCTTGAAAACCGTAAGACCAAAGCAAACATACATTGCCGCTTTTCTTCTCATTTCTTTTGCACTTAGCCGATTGTGCATTTGTTCTCTCAACATCTTTTGGTAGCCGAAATTGCTTTGGTTTCTCTACTTTGTGTTTAATACTCTCTTCTCTCTCCTTACATAGTTTCTTCATTTTCTTAAGAGTCGAACTTACCATTTTCTTCCCAACCGATTCTTCCATTCATCCTTCTCAATTCTTGCCAAACTTTGCTCCCATTTCATATCGATTTTTCCTTAAAACCGAAAAGCATCTACCTCATAATCACTTTCTTTCTTCTTCTCAAAAACCTTGGCCGAATCTTGTTGGTGTTGTGGTTTTGCTTCAATCGCTTGGAGATTGGTAAGTCCTTGGCCGAATGGCCATCTCCTTTTTCTCCTTATACTTTGTCGATGTTGGTTGTTTAAGAGCCGAATATGGCAACCATTGATGGGTGTTATTCCTCTTTGTTAAACCGATTTCTTGTTGGGATATTCAGAGTTTGAAGCAATCAAGTGGAGCCTTCGCTCTGATTAGCCAAGTGGGGTAAGTATTGGTGTGGGCCAAGACTATTAGTTAATTCTTTTATCTCGCTTAGTCAAAGCTTCAAGAGATTAATACTTCCTTCTTTATAGGTTGGCCGATTGTCTAAGGGAACCACTTTTTGGTTCGGATTTGGTAGGAAACCAAATCAGTGAAAGGTAAGGGCTTTCGACAAACCCTTTTGGTCTAGATGTTGTTGGTCGAATGTGTGGATGCCTAACCCTATGCTTTGGCCGATTGTAGGAGCTAGTTCTCGAGGGGCTTAGATCGCTTTTGTCGATTTCTAGACTCGTGATTACTGTGTGTGTATAAACTAACACACCGATATTTAGTAATATTATTAATAAACCTGCTTGCCTATTATTAAAATCATGACAAGATGATGGATTATTGGATACCCAAACGGGTATGTGTACGTATCCGGTAAGTCAAGATTGTTACTAGATTACTCGATGATCTATATGGTATCATGACTATGTATGTATGTGATATGGGACATGAGTCAAACATATTAGCATGATATGCATAATTTGTATGATATGCATGATTACATGAGTTGGTTTGTTGATGGGTGATATGAGTGGAGGGGGCAAGTGATGATTTTGTGCCGACGAGCACCAAAGTTGTTTTGGTAACACACCTTGTGACTTTGGGTCACCAAAGGCTTTGGTAGCACATATGTGTCTTTGGGACACCAGAGGTTGGGCACCTCATTGCGACTTGTCCCCGTGGTTAACACCACCGTGGGTTGGCCCCACATGAGATATGGGATCGCCTCATAGTGATTGGGTATCACACGATGGGTTGGCCCATTATTCGATTATTGTGACTACGGCCACCAAAGCTTTGGTAGCACATTTGTGTCTTTGGGACACCGCAGGTTGGGCACCTCATTGCGACTTGTCCCCGTGTGGTTAACACCACCGTGGGTTGGCCCCACATGAGATATGGGATCGTCTCAGTGATTGGGTATCACACGATGGGTTGGCCCCATCATTCGATCATTGTGACTACGGTCACCGCTGCTTGGGTAGCACATTGTGTCTTTGGGACACCAGTGTTTTGGTAACACATTGTGACTATACGTCACCGTGGTTTGGCACCACCAAAGGTTTGGTACCACACGGGGTAGAAAAAGGAGATACGGATGGTTAGGATCGGGTTGCATTAATTATGTTGCTATGTATGATGTGTGTTAGCATGTTGTTTCATCTGGAGCGGGATTTATGCATCGAGTCACCGACTCACCCTCTCCTTTGACATTTCAGTGACTCGTAGACGCGACATGGAGCCGGATGGACTCGGGTGCTCATGCCATGCTTAATAAAGTTTTACTCCAACTCTATCATTTGGGTACTTTAGTTTAATTACTTTCATTTAGGTTTTAATTTGGATTTGTAAAAGGCCTTTAAATTATGTTCTATGATGGGTATGCTTTAATTAGATTCTCAACCCGCTTAACAAATAACTTGGCATGAAATTTTACTAAAACTTGGAAAGACAACGCTTTCAAAATTATATCGAAATGTGTTTCAAACTATACCATCGGGTATCTCGCTATGTTTTGCTACACAATAAACTCAAATGATTTCCGAATCAAACTTGATTTTCTACTAAGTCTAAAATGTGTCAAAATGGCACTAAGAAACTATTGGAAGTGCTAAATGAAATCAACTCGTTTTAACTATATACTTGGATAGGTTTTCAAAATCTAATCAAACAAGCCTACTCAAACTTTCCTCAAATTCACTATGTTTTCACCCCACTTCTAAACGAAAAAAATCTGGTCACTCAAAGACGTTTTTCCCCGTAACATGCCAGATTCGGGCGTAGTGTCTTGTCCGAGTTTGGGGTGTTACACGTACTCTTCCAGACCATTATACCATTGGTTCTTACTTCACTAAGTAACGGGTCTTTGGTCCATCATTGATTTCCATATTTTCACCTTAAACACTATAGAAACCGGGGTGACACCTTCAAGTGTTGAATCGTTTCTTGTTTAAGTCCTATTCTCCATTTCCACCAAACTATCAAAATATCACCTAACCTTTATCCATCTTCTTTCATCATAAAACTGAACCTATCCTTCTCCATATCCGAATCATTCCCACACTTAAACACCTCCATTCCTAACCTAAACCATCTTCTAAATAAATTCACTTAAGCTTCCGCAAACTCATCCATATTTTTCCATTATTTCCCGAAAGGCTTATCTCCTCCTCGTAGACGATTGGGCAACTCGCATATTTTTTGACTCTCCCCGAGACGGACTGTATCATCTGGTATCAGAGCTAAAAAATGAGGAGTCCAGACGATGTTCGTGAAGCCAGAATAGGTACGAGTTTGTAAAAAAAAATTTGAAGAAAAAAATTTCAAGTTGTAATTTTTTTGTTTCTTGTATTAGCATATTGTGTATTGAAGTAAAAAAAAGAATTACGAAAATTTAAAAAAAAAAAGAGAAAAAAATACAAGTTAAAAAAAAAGTAGTGAGGTCTTTGAAAGTTTTGTTCAATCTCTTCTACTATACCCAATTTTTTTTTTTAGCCTACCCGATACCAAACTTTTCTTTGCTTAGCCTCCCCTATACCCAACATCAATCTGTTGTTAACCAATTTTGAAGTCGACCCTCAAGCCGCAATAAGTCTTTTCGAAACAAAGTGCGAATTTGTGAGACGAGACTGAGTGGTAAAAGGCACGAGTGTTACATTAAAGAAAAAGCCTTATACGAGTGAAAACACGAGTGTGAGCGATTTTTCTTTGTGAGTGACTTGTGAGGTTTTGTGGTAAGGTACTTAAATTTTTATGTTTATTTTTTTTCTTATAACATTTTCTTTTCAGCAATAACATGTTTCAAGAAGAACTCTCCGCCGATGACTTCTAATTCTTGGTGAACGAAATGGACCGAATGCTCGAGAAAAAGCTAAGTCCAATACAAAAGTGTCTGGCCCAAGCGGAAGAAAAGGTTCGATGAAAGCACACTACAACGAGTAAAGAAATGGAGCGACGACCATCTCAGAGACCCACCTTCGATGATTATTTGAGAAATGAATTCCGATATGACTCCCATTCGTCATCGACTTCAAGGTCGAGAGACTTCTACCAAGATTCCTCTTCATCAAGAAGTTCATTATTCGATGATGATGAGAGAAAGGATTATCATCGAGATCCGTATTCGTCAAGACCTCCGAGACATCAAGAAGAAAGCTACGAGTACTCATCCACGAAAGATCGTTCTCAAAGTAGCTCAAATCGTGATTCTTATTCGACGAAGGATTCACGGCGAAGCAAAGCAAAGTTTGAAGCCTACTATGGTGATGAACAAGAAGGAAGTATGAGCTACTCTCTGAACGCTTCAAAGAAGTTCCACTCGAAGAACCTTTCACAAAGAGTAGCAAATGATTTCTACGAGAAAATAACTTCTTTCCTTGAGTCAAACCCATCTCTTTTTGATTCTTTTTGTTGTAATCAAAATGAAAAAGAAAAAGAACAAAAAGAAGATGAAAAGGAATTTGAGAGTGAAGAAAAAAAGCTTGAAAAAGAGAATGAAGAAAGAAAAATTGAAAAAGAAACTGAGAAAAGAATTGAGACAGAAAAAGAGTTGGAAAAAGATGAGCCAGAAAAAGAGAGTGATTTTTCAACTAACCCTCTTGAAATTTTCTCTTCTTTTGTTTCTTCATTTCAGGTTCCCGATATACCGAAAGATGACTTCCAACTCCAGTACCTTCCCAATGAACGACATTTTTGTTTGATTGAAAAAGGTAAGGATGAAAGTGAAATTGAACCGCCTACGCCGGAAGGTAAGGAAGGTAAGTGCTTCGAAACATTTTAGTCTCCACCAAATTTGTCTAATGAATGTGATCATCTGAACGATATCGTCCTTTGCCATCCCTCTATCCCTTGTGACATTTTGAATGATGGTAAGTCGAAATCATTTCTTGAAAATCATTGTGTTGCAAAGTATGATGGTGGAGAGACGCAAATCCAACAAGTGCAAGACTCGAGTAAGTATGACGATGAATTCTCTCACAATCTCAACCTGTTTGATTGTGGTTATTACGAGACTTGTTCATTGTTTAATACGGAATCGTTGAGTCTTTATAAATCTGTTTTGAAACATGTGAAGAGTTTTGATCGCTTGATCTTGAGTTTGCACAATTCCTATTGGTTTAACAAGTTTGATTTTACAAAACCATTGCCACATTTTGTTTTAAATAATCAAACGCATGTTTTTAAACCGGGAATATGTTTTATATCATCTGGTAAATCTTGTTGGAAAATCAATCAATCCCAATTGTGCTTGAAAAATTTCAATCATTTTGGAAATTGGTTCTTGAATATGGTAACAATTTTGTCAACTTTGTTTTCAACTTCTATTCGTTCCTTAAACAATTTTTATGGTTGTACTTGAAATCCACATTCCATTTGAAAAGTGCTGATTCAAATGCAAAGCATCGACTACATTACATGCCTGATGAGAGAAGGTTCGCCTTGATCAAGCAAGGTAAATTCGATCTTTGAGTTTCAGCTTGTGAAGACAAGCAAGGTAAGAACGGTCTCTGTCTTTTTGCGCCTAAAGGTAAGTCTTCTGATGTAACACCCCAAACCCAGCCCAAAACACCATGGCCGAATTCGGAATGTTACTGGAAAAAATGTTTGAAAAGAATTTACTTGAAGGGTGAAAACACGTGTTGGGTTTTAATCAAATGTCCCATCCATAGGAGTTAACTTGTTTATAAGAAGTTTGTCGTTTTGGACATTGATTTGCCTGAAAAGTACAACTTTAAAGTTCGTGTGAAGTTGAAAATCGTATACGTTTGAAACTTTAGGAAAGTTGGGTTGTTACGAGTGTCCAGATTTGAAAATCTTAACTTAAAATTTTAAGTTGTAAAAATTTGATTTCAAAATCATTTTGCAATTATTAATCGATAGTCGATCTAGCATAAAACATAATGAAAATCCCAACTACTTAAAATGGCCTTATTATAATAAAATCATCCCGATGTAACCGAAATTAAAGAAAATGTATTTAAGTAAGTAAAATCGCATCTGCATGGCCATCTCAAATCCACTCAAAACCCGGTCCAAGACATCATGTATCACCTGCATTGTTTGGTAAATATTGGGTGAGTCAAACTGACTCAGTTGTGTAATTAACCCACAAATTTTCGCATATGGGCGTGGCCCAAAACCACACAAATCCACATGGCATGTAATAATGCAAAATGTACCCAACCCAGCCTAGTGTCCATCCGCTACACACCCCGTATCCACCACCACACACCAGGGGGATTACTAAATCAACCCTCCAACCGCTACACACCAATTCGGCAATCAATGCCGCCCACCTAGTGGCCTAGCCATCGTCCACGTGATTAAATCACAAAATCCACAACGTGACCCATGGTCAACGCCAATCCACGATGTAGCTCAAGGCTAACATCAATCCACGCGAGGCTCGAGGTCATCACTAAACCACGCACATAAATGTACACCCCGTCCTTCATTCCATATATATACCACCCCATGCATATGCAACATGTTATAATGACATGGCCAAATAATGCATGAACAGATTATATAGGCATATGACATGCTACGTGTATCCATAACAATCATCCATAGCCACACCATAAATAAAAGACTAACTCAGTTACCGACATACCATTAAAGGTAACAATTCCACCACACCCACTGTTTCACCATTTCACACATAATACATACAACTAATTAATTAACAGGAAATCGTAAATTAACCACACACCGATAACTCAAGCACTACACTCTCGATTTCCCTAGCATCCTCACTCAAGAGACTACAAAGATCTCGCTTGTCCCTTTTCGACGCCGCCCACACCCCAGTGGCCAATCCCGAATCAGAAATCGAATGTTTCTTGAACTTAGGGTAGGGACAACCCCTTCCTCTCCTCGATCGGTACTTGCATCCATTGAATAGCACTTAATCGTAATACCCCCGGTTAATTGATAAATCAAAATCTAAACGAGACAAAGACCTCATCTTAATTGAGTACTCTTACCAAGTAGATCTCAATCCCAAGCTTCCTTAACCTCTCACAAACCTCCCTACAACAGTCTAGTTAGAATTGGCTAACACTTCTTAGCTAAAAGATATGGCCTTTGGCCGAATATCACTATCTCCTTACCTTATTCGATCAAACCCCAAGGCTCTTGCTCCTAACGCTGGCTTCAAAGAAAAGTTACGAACCCAAGACCTTGGATAGATTCGTCCACACACCTAAATACAGAGTTAAGTCTCTGATTTCGGCAATCAAAGTAAGAAAAGGGAGATTTAACCCAAGAGAGATCCCTTACCACACTATTGAGGTCGATTGGAAGGGATTGCACAAGATGGCCGACGGCACCTCACTACTACAAGTCGCCTATCGAATAAGTCTTTCCTTCACGATATGATCGGCACTGGAAGATTTGACTTGATGACAACCCTTGAAGATCAACGTGATAGAAAAAGAATAGAAGAAAAGTGTAGATAAGAATAAAAGAAAATGATGGGTAGAAGGTTCGGCCAAAGCACTAATCGGTTTTGAAGAAAGCAAAAGAAGAAAAGAATAATGGTGAGGCCCAAATAGAGGTTCGGCTATAGGGAATTATGGAGAGAAAACTCGATTTAAGAGAGATGGAAAAGTGATGAAACGAGACTGAAATGAAAAGATGAAGGCTTAGGGAATTTCGGCTATGGTGATGGGTGCATTCGGCTTTCAATCACAAAGGGAAAGAAATAAAACAAATGAGCTTTTGGAAGAGAGAAAATGCAAAAAGGGTGCCTAATACCACACTAAGCAAATTCGGCCTCTACCCCCCTATCATGACCGAAAATGCCATCCCAAGAGCCCTACTGCCGGTCAACTCTCACCCCCTCTCCACATCCCTTATTTTCCTCCACATTTTCCTCCCCTCCCCACATTCAAATGAGTTTGAATGAGTCAAACTCTCAACTCTTCTCCTAGCCGCACATTCAAGACAATTTGACTCAGTCAAATTCCACCTTCCCAGTGCCATAGCCGAATCCAACTCTTCACTCCTTGACACAAAAACAAATGCCAAAATGCTGCCAAAGGTCTTTGCTCGAACCAAAGCCCTTCTCACTCCTCGAGGCGTCATCCACTTGCACCTTAAGTGGCGCCTCCTGCCACTTTTACCAACCGAGTTCTTGTGTCCCTAAACGCAACCTTAAACCCCTTAAGGCCTAGCTCCCTTAGCTCCCCCCTAATCAGCTTAAACCAAAAAGTTTCACTAAGGCTTCCACCTAACCCCAAGGTTTCCCGGAGCCCCTAAACACAATCAAATAGCACATAGAGCATACTCACACACACACACACACATATGCAAAATGCGAGACCCCTAAATCCAGGATATTACATCTAAAATAGTTGATATATTTTTGCTCTCTTCAGATGATGACATGCATTTTGTTGATGAATTACCTTTTGCAAAGCAATTAGATCATGATATTCTTAGCTATTCCAATTTGCTTCTTTATGATCTATCTGTTTTGGATATTGATAGAACACATGGTACTGAATTCATTTTTGTAAAGCATTTAGATCTTGATATGTTCAAATGTTTCGTTCTGCCTATTGTTGGTCTATCTGCTTTAATGATTGACAAAAAGATTCTTGTGTTCGATACTTGTTACAATTCATGTGCGAGTGGTTCCTTATTTCGTACAAAGCAAGGTTTGGATGTTCAACTTCGAGTGCCATATGCATTTTCCCCACTACTTGTTTGTGACGAATATATCTATCTTTTGGTGTGCTACTCGCATAATCATCTTGTCTTGTGGAATCCAATTAGATCATATGCATGCTTCGAAGCTTATCCATTTTTGTTACAAAATTTTGACAGGGCATTGAACCTTTTGTATGGTAAAGAGCTTATGCCTGTCCGCATACGATTTATTTGTTTGGTGTTATTTTTATTCGGGTTGCAAGTATGTTTAAAACATTTCTTGCTAATTCTTGAATTTTCTTTTCAGGTGTTGCACTTATCATCCATCCCGTTTGATCGAGGAAAACTGAGTCAAAACGAATTTTGTTCAGAAAATCAACAGGCCGATTCGAGGACGAATCATCTTGAAGAGGGGAGGGATGATACGGGCACGCCCAAGGCCTCCAACATTTTGCGAACTGATGAGCTCGGGTCATTGAGCCCAAGTGCTGTGGAGCTTGTGTGCATCTTGGTGCACTTCCAAATTGAGCCGGATTAGCTCATTCGAGCTCAATTTGAGCTCACTCAAGCTCACTTCAGCTCATTGAGCTGATTCTTTAATTTTAATATATTAAATAAATTAAGTATTTAATTTATTAAAATTCCTATAGCAAATTAAATATGTCTAAATAATTAATTAAGTGTTGGATTTCATTTGTTTAAGCTTAAATTAATTTTGTCACATTTTATTACATGTTTTTAAGTAGTTTTAAAGTTAAATTAAATGTGCAGTTTTTTCGCTTAAATAAATTTAAATTCAAAGTGTCCTAAATGGTGTCATTAAGTTGTCTAAAACGTCCATTAATGTGTCATGGTTATGTTTAATTGTTATTCAACTTATTTGGCTTGATTTAATATGCATTCATTCCCTTTTGTAGGTACAAAATTAATCTACATGAAGCATTAAAGAGATACATGCACCTAGGTGCAATGTATGTGGCCGAATGCATGAAGGAGTTTTTCAGCCAAGTTACATGCATGGGCTGGTGCATTGCATGGGACGGTTCATGCATGAATTAAAGCAAGGCAAGGAACATACATGAATGACCAGGTTCATGAAAGGATGATCATCCATTGGTGTCTTCAAGGTGCAAAATTAATTGATGCAAGATTCATGCATATTAGGTTCAATGTATGGACGGCATTCAATGGACACATACATGTGGGACGTTCATGCAAAGTAAGCTGCTGATTGTTCATGTAATTGAAGGTGCATGGACCATATTTATGGACAAATTGGAAGATAAATGCATGGGAAATTCGTACATGTACCAACCAGCATCTAGAACAAACTATTCTTCTCCCATGCATGAATATTCTACCATTTATTAAGGTGCAAGGACGTTGGCCACAAGGGAGGTGAATTTTTACACAATCAATTCAAGTATTCCAGCACATTAAAGCCTCATTCGGCCAAGGGAGATGTAGGAGTACTAAAGGGCTGCACATTCATGGCATTATGGCTTTCTTCAAGGCTAAGTGTGCATGAATGCATCAAATGAAGCAACATGATGTTTCAACCAATTCATGCATTCATCCTTCAACTTCATTTGCTTAATTTTGAAGGTGCCTTTTGATATTACATTCAGCTGAACAAGACCCATTTAATTGAGTTCATTTAATCTCAAGGACGCACCTAGACAAGTGCATTGCACTCTTCAAGCTCCAAATTCGTTCAAGTTCATTAGCCCTTCTAGAAACCGACCATTGGGCTCCAAATTAGCTGAATTTAGCTCCAAAGACTTTAGTGTTTTAATTCGGAACTTTCTAGGCTCATTCTAGACTAATTTTACTTAGCTATTAAGTTCCTAAGTTGGCCATTCGGCTACCTAGATGATCACTATAAATAGTTGTTGTTTTTCATTTGTAAAAAGGTTGTTGAACTTTGATATATTTTATGAACTTATGTTCTTGAGTGAGTTTTATCTCCTCTTCATTTTCGTATGAGTTTCGATTCTGACTTATCAAGCTTGCTTGTGGCGTCAATCGTACTCTTCCAAACCATTATACCATTGGTTCTTACTTCACTAAGTAACGGGTCTTTGGTCCATCATCGATTTCCATATTTTCACCTTAAACACTATAGAAACTGGGGTGACACCTTCGAGTGTTGAATCGTTTCTTGTTTAAGTCCTATTCTCCATTTCCACCAAACTATCAAAATATCACCTAACCTTTATCCATCTTCTTTCATCATAAAACTGAATCTATCCTTCTCCATATCTGAATCATTCCCACACTTAAACACCTCCATTCCTAACCTAAACCATCTTCTAAATAAATTCACTTAAGCTTCCGCAAACTCATCCATATTTTTCGATTATTTCCCGAAAGGCTTATCTCCTCCTCGTAGATGATTGGGCAACTCGCATACTTTTTGACTCTCCCCGAGATGGACTGTATCAATCACAGTATAAATTATGGCATGTATAGCTAGACTCACACGCGCTACGTTAGTCCAAGAATCAACTAAACCGTAGCTCTGATACCAATCAAATTGTAACACCCTTAACCCATATCCGTCGCCAGATTAGGGTTACAAGACATTACTTGATACGATCCACCTCGAGGTGAGTTGAGTCGTATGTAAAGTTGCCCGATCGTCTACGAGAAGGTTTCGTTCGACAAGTTTGAATATGGTACTTTTAGGTAAAATGGTGCGGAAGATATTGAAAAGAGGTTTCAAAGATAGGTCGAAGGATATGAATTTTATATAGGTTCGGTTAAAGTATGAAGATGGAGATTGGTATGGAAGGGAATTAACAATAATGGATGATAAGTAAAAGGAGGATTCGGCTATAATGAAGGGAAAGGAAGGAAAGAAAGAAAGTTTGGTAGATGATGGATATGGAATAAAACAACTCAAAAACAAGTAAGAACCAATACTAAAAAGTATTGACCCGAATACTTATAGGCTTTCAAGGTGGAAGATGGGAGTAGTGAAACCTCGACCCACTACTTAGAAAAGTAGAAACCTTGGTATGAAGGTGAACGCCACACTATATAATAGTGATAAGTTCGGATAGAAGAAATCGGGTTGACGCCACTAGAGACTAGATAAGCCAATGAGTCTTCAACGAAATATGAGAGAAAGCAATCTCACAAATTTCATATAAGTTTAATAATGCTTTCAAACTAAGAAAAAATATCAAAAGCTCCTTTACAAAGGCTGATTTCACCTATTTATAGTGCTAAATTAGGCTAGCTGAATGGTCACAAACATTCAACTTAATGTGCCAATTAAAAGCTGAAATTTAACTCAAGTCTTTTCACATTCTTGAGCTAAATAACTCCATCCTTGAATTGTCTTTAATTCAGCTGAATGAATGACTTTAAGTGCTTGAAAAATGACTCTTGAGTTAGCCCTTCACAAATAGAATGGACACCATCTACTTAATCAGCTTCTTAATGATGTTTGAATGCTTGAAATAACCCTTGAAATGGCAAAAACGGCTGGTAGTGGAAAGGTTGCTGCCAAAATTAATTTGGATGATTAAATGCTCCTTAAACCTTCTTTAAATGATGTATAAAACATCCCTTGTAATAGCCACTTCATTTGCAACCAAAAATGACTTAAAAAGTCACTTTATTTAATGTGTAATAGCCTTTGTAATGTAATGGTTATGACTTGAAAAGACTCCTGCAATAAATACATTAAAAAGACCTTATTAAACACATGTAATCACTTATTAAACATAACACACATTAATACTTAACTTAGGTAAATGAACTATGCATCAATTACTCCAGTAACTAGTTAATTAAAGATACATCATTAAATAAAACTTAACTCATGCATCAATAAATAATCCTAGGAACTAGATTAATTAATGAAGCAACAATAAAATTAAATTCATTAAAAGAACTCAATTAATTAAACTAAGTTGAGTTGAATTAATGACCAGCAACTCATTTATTAACTAAGATGCTTAAATGCAATTATTTAAAATGCAAACTAAATGAACAAATGAGTTACTTAATGCATGACTTAATTAAATGCAGAACACATAATGCATGTCATAATTAAAATATGTAGATCAATAATGCATGACATTAACTAAAGATGCATTTAATTAAACAAGACATAATTAAAGACTAAAGTATTTAGTTGATTCAAGCTCAAATGAGTTGAATTTGAACTGACGAAGCTCGTGGAGTCGAAACGAGCCGATCACCTACCAACAATGCAATGCTCGACTCAAAATACTTGTCCAAAGAAGTTCGCGGGGCATGCTCGCATCATTCCCCCCTCTTTTAGGTGACTTGTCCTCAAGTCGGGTTGTTCCTCTATTGGAAAATATTTCCTCTCGCTCACTTTCCTCGATCGAACGGAATAGAAGATATCACACAATCTCGAAATGATTTATCAATGGACAAGAAAGCACATCACCATCATAGATAAGTAACAAAGTGGGTTAAGACAACAAAACCTAAAGATAAACCAAATGCTAAGCAAAAAACTGATTTTATTTTTCCAAAATGACTTATCAATTTTGAAAATGACAAGTGCAAAGTATTCAAATCCAAATAGCTCTTACAGAATGTAGTCCAAAGATCATATGGCAATAATCTCAATTGGGCAAAGCAAACATACTTCAATTTGTTGAAAAGTTTCATTATTCCATCAATGCAAACATTTGGATTCAATTGCATAAAATGATACTTAGTCATAAAAATTTGAAAAAAGTTAAGCATACTATTCCACATCCAAAACTTTTCAATATGTTTATTCAAAAACAGAAATTCATGTGATTGTACACACAAAGTGTTCCATGGCCAACATCTTTCAATCATTTGCTTATTATCATGATTTGTGATAACATTATGTCCATTGTCACAATCCAACACAAACAAATCAATACTAGGCCAAAAACTACCATCAAACACATCATGATTCAAAGAATTTCCAAACATCCAATCAACAAAATTTTCATCTTCATTTGAACGAAGCAAAGGTATTTGAAAATTTTCAGAGACTTTACCTTGATGATCTTGAAGTGAAGAAAATTTATGATTGGTTTTACCTTTGTCAATCAAGACAAATCTTCTCTCCTCGGAAATGTAATGTAATACAAACCTTTTATCTCGAACAACTTGGATGGGTGATGAGACACCATGACATCTCATGTTCCTCGAAGTGTGGAATTCACAAAAACGAGATTGGTTAGTATTAACAGAATTGTTGGACTTAAAAGGGAAAGATAGATCATATTCGAAATTCAATTCAAGTCCATATATTAGCCTTACGTTTTCAAAATGAAACAAATATTTCATATGTGGCAAAATAATATGATTAAGGAACAAAACACAACCAAAGCCATTAAGTTTTATTGCCTTAATTAATGTACGAATATCAAACAAACTTAAATAAGATGCACAACAAGCAAGTTGCTTGAAGTTTCTATAAAACGAATCAAAGTAACAAATACCAGGTTTGAACACACGAACTTGATCATTCGTTCCAACATGCAACATATTTTGAATAATTTCCAATGTCCACAACATGTTAGAAAATGATGTAATCGACTCACTACAGGACTTAAATTCCATTCGATCAAGCAAGCATGCAGAGTTGACAAAACCAAGCAGATCAAGATATGGGAATCTCATATAAAAATTCAAAGTTTTATCTTGAAGTCCAAAATCAAACGGTTTGAACATTGCATGCAAAAGCCTTTTATCATGTATGTCAAACAAAGACATAGTGAACATATAACTATTCAAAGATTCAAATCTATCACGAACCAAATGAACATGCATGTTTAAACAGACATATTTAACACATGAGTCCAAAGATTTTATATAACCAAAATTTGTATGTGCAAAGTTTTTATCAAACACATCTAAAATTCGATTAGGGTGAGCCATTCTAATGGAAGGATCAAACGTGTCACAAGACAGAATTTTCACGGCACTTTTCAAAGCAGGGTCATCAAGAGATGAATATGGACTAATCAAATCAAATGATGGTGGCATAGCAGAAATTGACCCATCAAAATCTTTATGAGCAATTTTTAAATCGGACAACCTTGATTCGATAAACATGGAATTCTTACCTTTCTTACCTTCAATCACAAGTGGGTGGTCGTCATTTGCGTACTTACCTTTCTCGAATAATTGAAAACATCTCTCGTTTGGAAGGTAGTGAAGCTGGAATTGGTCGTACAAGACTTTAGGAACCTGAAAAGTTATATCACAAGAAGATCGAACGGGTGGGTTAGTGGAAACAATCCTTGCTTGGTCACTTTCTTTTTCACTTGATTCTTTTTTCTCGAGATCTCTCGTTTCTTTTTCCTCAATCTCTTTTTCCACTCGTTGTTCTTGTTCAACTTCTTTTTCTCTCTCAAAATCTTTTTTATTCTCTTTTTCAATTTCTTTTTCAATCTCATTTTCACTCTCTTTTTGTTTTTCTTTTTCATCGGCTTTTTCATTGATTTTCTCGAGCTCCTTCAAGAATCTCTCATTTTCTCTCTTACTCGCCTCTTGCCTCTCTTTTATTTCTTTGCCTCTTTCCTCTCTTTTATTTCTTTTTCTTTTTCTTCTTTTGCTTTTCTCGTTTTCTTTTTACAAGAAGATACAAACGAATCATGAAAACAATGATTTTATTTAAAAGAAGGAAAATTATTTGCATAAGAATCTTGATCAATGCTTCGTGAAAAATACTCTGAGTAGGATTTCTTTGAAGATCGGAAAGAGGTATGCTTATCTCTTCAGATGTCATCTTGGACGGGTTCAAAATTGAGGTCAGACTCTCGTCGTCTTGAATTCCTTGACGAAAAGAAATCTCGATTGAAATCCCTTCGTTTTGAAGTCGATGACGAATAGAAATCACAATGGAAATCTTTTCTCGAATGATCATTGAATGTATGTCTTCGTGATATTCTTGATTCCACTTTCTGACTTGAAGACATTCGTTCTCGTTGGTCTCTTTTCTTCACATGGTCTAATCTCTCATACAATGTATCGAATTTAGAATTCACCTTTTTTCGCATTTCTTGCACCAAATATTGGAACTCTGATTCAGTAAATTCTTCGCGAGACATCTTTGATTACTGAAAAGAAATTTGTTAAGTAAAACAAAAATTAAATTCCTCACAACAAAATCCTCACAATTTCACTCGGAAAGAAAAATTAATGGTTTGCACTCACGCTCGTGTTTACACTCGTTTGGCTTTTACCTCCACTCGAATAGTCTCACACGCTCGTGCCTTTTACCACTCAAACTTTCTCTCATAATTTCGTATTCAGACTCGCCAAGGCATTATCGTAGGCTTAGGGGTCGATTTTCAAATGAGTAACAAGGGATAAGTGTCGGGTGTATAGGGTAGGCTGAAAACAAATGCAGTCGGGGTATGTGTGGCATTGGGGTTGAACGGATGGTACCAGATGTTGGTAAAAGGGTGATGTTGATGATCGGGGTAGAAAGATGAAAAATAATGGTTTCTGAAACTCAGAAATTGAGGAGAAGAATGAAGAAATTAAAAAGATCTCAAAAGTTCACTTCTTTTTTTTCGTATATTTTTTTTTCTTTTCTTTTTTTTTCACTTCAAGTGCACGAAACTAAGTACAATAGAACACTTTGAAAACAATTTTTTTTCAATTTTTTTTCAATTTTTTTCAAATTTACGTACCTACTTTAGATTTATGATGATCGTCGGAGCTCCTCATTTTCTAGCTCTGATACCAAATGATACGATCCGCCTCGGGGTGAGTTGAGTCGTATGTGAAGTTGCCCAATCGTCTACGAGAAGGTTTCGTTCGACAAGTTTGAAGATGGTACTTTTGGGTAAAACGGTGCGGAAGCTATTGAAAAGGGGTTTCAAAGATAGGTCGAAGGATATGAATTTTATATAGGTTCGGTTAAAGTATGAAGATGGAGATTGGTATGGAAGGGAATTAACAATAATGGATGATAAGTAAAAAGAGGATTCGGCTATAATGAAGGGAAAGGAAGGAAAGAAAGAAAGTTTTGTAGATGATGGATATGGAATAAAACAACTCAAAAACAAGTAAGAACCAATACTAAAAAGTATTTGATACGATCCGTCTCGGGTTGAGTCGAGTCGTATTTAAATTTTTTCGATCATCTACGAAGGAGTATTATTTGATGTAATTAAAAGAAAGGAAAAATGGATATGTTTTGGTAAATGGCAGCAACTTGGGTTGAAGAAAAATTAGGTAGATGAATGGTTTGATGGTTGAAACAAGAAAGAACCCTTAATATAAGATTAAGGACCCGAATCTTATAGGTTTCAAAGGAAAGGTTAAATTGAAATAAAACCGAGACCCACTATCTAGCAAAATAGGAACCTACGGTATTGATTTGAACGCCACACCCAAAGGATGATAAGTTCAAGAACAAATTCAGATTGACGCCACTAGTTGAAAGATAAGTCAATTTGAACCTTGGAGAATTAAGAGATTGGATAATTCACAATCTGAAAATTTCATAAAGCATTGAAAAGTCCCCTCTACAAGCTAATAACAAGGTATATATAGTGTTTGCATGTGGTTAGCTAAAAAGTCATATGAATTCAACTTTATTATGCATTTAAATGGCTGAAATAAAATCTAATCAATAGGTAAAAACTCTTGAATTCCTCCAGCCAAATAACAGTAACTTAATGACTCATAATGAGCTGATTTTAATGAGTTTGAATGCTTGGTTTCATGCTTTTTAAGTAGCTGAATAGTCACCAGCAACTTAATGAGAAGTTGTAACTCTTGTGTGATCTTTTAAGCCTCAAATGGTTATGGAAGATGAATAGGTTTGCTGCCGAATTAATGGAGATGTAATGCTTCCATCAATGATCATAACACTCCTTTTAATGTTAAATAATGCTTCCCATGTGTGTGTAACCGCTTTCACTTGAAAAGTCACATTAACTCTTTGTAACATCCCCTTGAGTGTAACGGTTTTCAGCTGAAAAGTTTCCTACATTCAAACACATTAAACAAACAATTTAATCACATTTAAACACTTATTAAATACTACTTTAACTTAAACACATTAAACACTTGACTTTATTAAATGAACTAAAAGTTAAGACTTCAATTAATGCAGCAACTAGTTAATTTATGGAAGCAGAATTAAATTAACTTAAACTCATGCTTCATTAAAACATCCTAGTAACTAGATTAATTAATAAGCCTCTTATTAAATTAACTTAAACTTAGGCTTCATTAAAACATCCTGGTAACTAGATTAATTAATAAGCCTTTTATTAAACACAACTTATTTAATTAAACTAAACAACTTTATTTAATGCTAATTTAAAAGTTTTATATAAAAATGCATGAATTAAATCAAGCTAAACACAAGCTGAATGAGCCGAATATGAGCTTATTTCAACTTGCAAAAGCATGAGCATTGGGCTTATTAAGTTAGCCCGATTCTCCTCGTTTTGACCAGCCATTAACTTGCTCCACTTTTGCTCAACTAAGGCCGAAATAGCCTCCTTGAATCGTTTTGCACGTGCTCGGGTGATGGGTCCTTGTGGTAACTCCAATGGCTCTTTGTTGGAACTTGGTGTGACCCAGATCATGGTCGTATCATCCTCCCCCTCTTCAAAGCGATTTGTCCTCAAATCAGAATCCACATCAAAGAGAGATAAATCAGACACATTAAAAGTTGCACTTATATTAAACTCACCCGGAAGGTCTAGTCGATAGGAATTATTGTTAATTCTCTCCAAAACTTGGAATGGACCGTCACCACGCTGTAATAATTTGGACCTTCTTTGAGCTGGAAATCATTCCTTCCTCATGTGAACCCAAACCCAATCCCCAGGTTCAAATATGACTTGCTTTCGCCCTTTGTTGGCCGTACGCACATATTGCTCCGTTCGAGCCTCGATATTAGCTTTAACCTTTTGATGTAATTGTTTCACATAGTCCGCTTTCCTCTTGGCATCTACATTAACAATTTGATCATTAGGTAATGGAATTAAGTCTAGAGGAGATAAAGGATTAAAACCGCAAACTATTTTGAATGGAGAGAATTTAGTAGCAGAGTGAATAGTTCGGTTATAAGCAAACTCTATGTGAGGTAGACACTCCTCCCACGACTTGAGATTTTTGCGGATTATGGCTCGTAGTAGTGTGGATAGGATGCGATTCACCACTTCAGTTTGGCCATCCGTTTGGGGATGACATGTTGTAGAGAACAAGAGCTTCGTGCCTAGCTTACTCCAAAGTGTCCTCCAAAAATGACTAAGAAACTTCGCATCACGATCAGACACTATTGTCTTTAGAATTCCATGTAACCTAACAATTTCTTTAAAGAAAAGGTTAGCAATATTAACAGCATCATCAGTTTTCTAACATACAATGAAATGCGACATTTTTGAAAACCGGTCTACTACTACAAAGATAGAGTCCTTTCTGGTTCGAGTTTGCGATAATCCTAAGATAAAATTCATAGATAGATCAACCCAAGGCCCTTCGGGAATAGGAAAAGGCGTGTAAAGCCCATGTGGGTTAACCTTCGATTTTGCCTTTTTACATGCTACACATCGCGAACAAATTTTCTCGACATCTCGTTTCATTCGTGGCCAAAAGAAATGTTCTTGCAGAACGGCCAAAGTCTTTGCAATGCCAAAATGGCCCATAAGTCCACCACCATGTGCCTCGAGTACAAGTAACTCTCGCACGGAACTTTACGGAATACAAAGCTTACCTTCTCTAAAAAGGAAGCCATCAAACCTGAAAAACTTATCAACAGCAACATGTTCACACAATTTATACACATCTCCAAAATCAAAGATCGAAACTATACAAATCTTTCAAAAATGCAAAACCAAGCAATTTTGAATCCAAATGATTTAATAGAGTATATCTACGAGATAGTGCATCAGCCATAATGTTTTCCTTACCCTTCTTATACCGAATAACATAAGGAAAGGATTCAAGAAATTCTACCCATTTTGCGTGCCTTTTGTTGAGCTTGTGTTGTCCTTTGATGTGCTTGAGCGATTCATGGTCCGAATGGATGACAAACTCCTTCGGTCATAAATAGTGTTGCCATGTTTCTAATGCCCGGATCAAAGCGTACATTTCCTTATCGTATGTTGGGTAATTCAATGGTGCGCCACTTAGCTTTTCACTAAAATACGCCACGGGCTTTCCTTCTTGAGTCAACACAGCACCAACCCCAATACCTGAGGCATCACATTCAATTTCAAATGTTTTGTCAAAATCAGGTAATACAAGTAATGGGGCATTAGTTAAATGATCTTTAAGTGAAATAAAAGATTTCTCTTGTTCCTCGCTCCAAAAGAAGGCAGAATTCTTTTTAATCACACTCGTGAGAGGTGCGGCCAATGTGCTGAAATTTAGAACAAAGCGACGGTAGAAACTTGCCAAGCCATGGAAACTTCGTACTTGACTTATGCTAGTCAGTCTAGGCCATTCTCGAATAGCTTTCACCTTTTCTTGATCTACTTCAAGTCCTTGAGAGCTAACAACAAATCCTAAGAAAATGACTTCGTTAGAACAAAATGTGCATTTCTTAAGATTAGCATATAATGTTTCCTTGAGCAATGCATTAAGAATAGCTCGTAAATGCTTCAAATGATCATCTAAAGATCTACTATAAACAAGAATGTCATCAAAGTAAACCAAATAGAATTTACCAATATAAGCACGAAGAACATGGTTCATTAAACGCATAAAAGTACTAGGAGCGTTAGTGAGACCGAATGGCATGACCAACCACTCGTACAAACCGTGTTTAGTTTTAAACGCTGTTTTCCAATCATCTCCCTCAAGCATCTGAATCTGATGGTAACCGCTTTTGAGATTGATTTTGGAAAACAATTGAGCACCACTTAGTTCATCGAGCATATCATCAAGACGCGGTATTGGATGACGATATTTTATCGTGATTTTGTTTACAGCATGACAATCAACACACATATGCCAAGTCCCATCCTTTTTCGGCACTAATAAAATTGGAACAGTGCACAGACCAAGGCTCTCGCGGATGAATCCCTTCTCAAGAAGTTCATTCACTTATTTTTGCAATTCCTTGGTCTCTTCGGGATTACTACGATAGGCTGGTCGGTTCGGTATGGATGCACCGGGAATGAAGTCGATTTGATGTTCTATTCCCCGAATAGATGGTAAGCCACTTGGAATTTCGTCGGGAAATACATCTTCAAATTCCTGCAAGAGAGAAACAATAGAAGAAGGTAAAGCAGCATCTAACTCATTAATATTCAAATAAGATTCCTTGTACATGAGTACAAGTAGGGGCTGCCTCAAGATGAAAGATTTTTGAATGTCACTCTCTTTTGCATACACACTCATTTTTGCACTCAATTTTTCATCACTCATTTTTTTCTCTTGATCTTTATTCTTGTCTCTCATTTTTACCTCTTGTTTCCCTCATTTCTTTTCACTCAAATTTTTACACACTTTTTCACTCTTTTCTTTCTTTTCACTCTCTTTGAATTTTTCAATTGAGTCTCGCAATTTCACTTGATCTTCGTATACTTGTCCCGGTGTCAAAGGCGCCAAAGTGATGTTTTTGCCTAAATGCTTGAAGGTGTATCGGTTTGTGTAGCCGTCATGTATCACCTTTCGATCGAATTGCCATGGACGGCCTAGTAATAAGTGCTCGGCATGCATGGGAACCACGTCGCAAAGAACTTCATCTTTATATTTTCCAATGGAAAATGGAACCAACACTTGTTTAGTCACCTTTAACTCCCCTCCTTCGTTAAGCCACTAAAGCTTGTATGGACAAGGATGTTTCGTTGTGGCCAAACCAAGTTTCTCCACCATTAATGTACTAGCAACATTGGTACAACTTCCGCCATCCACAATAAGACTACAGGCTTTGCCTTGCACAAAACAGCGTGTATGGAAGATGTTCTCACGTTGTTGTTCGTTCTCCACACTTTGCAAACTTAGGCTACGTTTGATCACTAGAACCTCACCTTCAACGGCATATTCAAATTCATCCTCCTCTTCACTGGCAGAGGTGTCAGATTCCTCATCTTTCTCATCTTCTGACTGTATGTCACCATTGGCTCTCAACACCATTGTACGTCGGTTAGGGCATTGACTAGCTATGTGACCACGTCCCAAGCACTTAAAGCACTTGATGTCCCTTGCATGATTTGGATTGGCAACTTCTTTTCCTTTGCTTGATTCACCGATGGGTTTGTTAAACTTAACAGAAGCATTTTGATCCTTCAAACGGTTAGAAAAATCTCTTTTGCTCGTACCTTGTCCCCACTTGGAAGTGTTTGCGGGGTTGGAATAGGTCCGTATAGAGCCTTTCTTCTTGAGTTGTTTTTCTATTTTAATTGCAACATGGACCATGTCGTTCACCTTGACATAGTGTTGAAGCTCCACCACATTAGCAATTTCTCAATTTAACCCGGCTAGGAATCTGGCCATCGTTGCCTCTCGGTCCTCTTCCACGTTCGCACGAATAATTGCAATTTCCATTTCTTTGAAATAATCTTCTACAATTCGGTGGCCTTGTGTAAGATTTTGCAACTTTTGGTATAACTCCCGATGGTAAAAAGATGAAATAAATCTCTTTCTCATCACTGCTTTCATCTCTAACCATGTAGAAATTGGCCTTTCTCCATTACGTCTTCGATTGGTTGTTAGTTGATCCCACCACACCATGGCTTAATCGGAGAATTCGATTGCTGCCAACTTGACTTTCTTGGTTTCTGAGTAGTTGTGGCAGTCAAACACCAACTTGATTTTCTTTTCCCACTCCAAATATGCCTCCGGATCAGACTTGCCTTGGAAGGGTGGTATGGAGAGCTTAATATTCTTCAGATCATCGTCCACTTGTTCTCGTCCCCTTCAGCCTTGGTTTCGTTGTCCCCTCCGCTGATCACTTAAATTAGACCCTTAGTCGCTTTCGGATTCACTAGAGATGGGATCGACTTCTTGGAACCTTGGGCGGCCTCGTTCCCTTTGTGGACCTCGAGGATTTCTCTCTCATTGCGCTCTCTCTTAAACATGATCTAGTCTCTCTTGAATGGGTTTGAGCTTGCGGTCGAATAGACGCTCAACCTCACGCAATAGGGCTTGAAGATTAAGATCTGGTACATTGCGGACTGGTTGCCGTTCGGGCCTTTCTTCCATATTCCGGTTCAGACTTCTTGACATAAGAAAGTTTTGTTTTTTTTAAAAACCTTACCACAAACCTCACTAATCACTCGGAAAGAAAAAGTAAAGATTGAACACTCACACTCGTGTTTCACTCAATTTTGGCTTTTTCTCTAATGAGTCACTCGTGCTTTTACCACTCGAATCCACCTCTCAAAATGCTGGAAGGTTGCCTTAGACTTATTAGCAACTTGTAGGTCGGCTTCAAGGGGTTAAAGCAAAGGATAATTCGTTTTAGGTAAAGGTAGGCTAAAAAAAATGTTAGAGATGGTGGCGTTGGGATTAAACAGATGGTACAGAATGATGGTTAAAAATGCTTCTTGAAGGATCGGGGTGGAAGATAAAAATATTGGCTTCAGGATCTCAGAAATTGAGAAGAAGAATAGAAAAATTATCAAAGTCACAAAGCTTCACTTTTTTTTTTGACTTTTTTTTTCTTTTTTTTCTTTTTTTTTCTTTTTTTTTTCTCAAATGCACGAAAATAACACAATTACAACTTTGAGATTCAACTTGAAGTTTTTTTGATTTTTTTTTATTTTTTTGAATTTACGTACTACTTCGGATTTATGATGTTGTCAAAGCTCCTCGTTTTCTTGCTCTGATACCAAATGATACGATCCGTCTCGGGTTGAGTCGAGTTGTATTGAAATTTTCCTGATCGTCAATGAAGGAGTATTATTTGATGTAATTAAAAGAAAGGAAAAATGGATATGTTTTGGTAAATGGCAGCAACTTGGGTTGAAGAAAAATTAGGTAGATGAATGGTTTGATGGTTGAAACAAGAAAGAACCCTTAATATAAGATTAAGGACCCAAATCTTATAGGTTTCAAAGGAAAGGTTAAATTGAAATAAAATCGAGACCCACTATCTAGCAAGATAGGAACCTACGGTATTGATTTGAACGCCACACCCAAAGGATGATAAGTTCAAGAACAAATTCAGATTGACGCCACTAGTTGAAAGATAAGTCAATTTGAACCTTGGAGAATTAAGAGATTGGATAACTCACAATCTGAAAATTTCATAAAGCATTGAAAATTCCCCTCTACAAGCTAATAACAAGGTATATATATAGTGTTTACATGTGGTTAGCTGAAAAGTCATATGAATTCAACTTTATTATGCATTTAAATGGTGAAATAAAATCTAATCAATAGGTAAAACTCTTGAATTCCTCCAGCCAAATAACAAGAACTTAATGACTCCTAATGAGCTGATTTTAATGAGTTTGAATGCTTGGTTTCATGCTTTCTAAGTAGCCGAATAGTCACCAAAGAACTTAATGAGAAGTTGTAACTCTTGTGTGATCTTTTAAGCCTCAAATGGTTATGGAAGATGAATAGGTTGCTGCCGAAATTAATGGTGATGTAATGCTTCCATCAATGATCAAAACAGCTCCCTTTAATGTTAAATAATGCCTCCCCATGTGTGTAACCGTTTTCACTTGAAAAGTCACATTAACTCTTTGTAACATCCCCTTGAGTGTAACGGTTTTCAGCTGAAAAGTTTCCTACATTCAAACACATTAAACAAACAATTTAATCACATTTAAACACTTATTAAACACTACTTTAACTTAAACACATTAAACACTTGACTTTATTAAATGAACTAAAAGTTAAGACTTCAATTAATGCAGCAACTAGTTAATTTATGGAAGCAGAATTAAATTAACTTAAACTCATGCTTCATTAAAACATCCTAGTAACTAGATTAATTAATAAACCTCTTATTAAATTAACTTAAACTCAGGCTTCATTAAAACATCCTGGTAACTAGATTAATTAATAAGCCTCTTACTAAACACAACTTATTTAATTAAACTAAACAACTTTATTTAATGCTAATTTAAAAGTTTTATATAAAAATGCATGAATTAAATCAAGCTAAACACAAGATGAATGAGCCGAATATGAGCTTATTTCAACTTGCAAAAGCATGCGCATTGGGCTTATTAAGTTAGCCCGATTCTCCTCGTTTTGACCAGCCATTAACTTGCTCCACTTTTGCTCAACTAAGGTCGAAATAGCCTCCTTGAATTGTTTTGCACGTGCTCGGGTGATGGGTCCTTGTGGTAACTCCAATGGCTCTTTGTTGGAACTTGGTGTGACCCGGATCATGGCTGTATCAGTATTGACCCGAATACTTATAGGTTGTAACACCCCAAACCCGGTCTATGCATTAAGACCAAATTTGACATGTCACACGAAAAGGAATATACATCTAGTCTTTTTAAAGATTTTAAGAAATTAGATTTTCCAAAACATCTTGACGTGAAGTTTATTGAAAACTAAAGTTGATTTATAACTCAAACAATTTGAGTCGTAAGAATTTATAAATTGAAACTTACAAGAAGTTAAAATAATATTTCGAGAAAATTTAATAGAGTTCAAAATAATTTTAAAAACAAAATTTTGAAGAACGTCGTTAATGCACAATTTTATGAGTAAAAATATTTAAGAATGAAAACCCCTTTTTGCATATTCATTTTAAGAAAAACATTTATTTTTATTTTAGAAAAGAAACCCCACATAAGTATTTAAAGCGTATTATAATATCCATCCACAAGTAAAACATCCATAAAAATTTAACCAGAGGCCTTATTACAAACTTTAACTTAAATAGTAAAAATAATAAAAGTACTTAAAAAGAAATCCTAATGTAAATAACCTATTATTCGTAGTATGGCCTCCACCGAGTCGTCCCCGCCCAAGTCTCCATCACCGATCATTACCGAGGAGGGTAAGGAAAACAGGTGAGTTACTTAGAACTCAAGTGTGTAATTCACTTACCACTTTCATCAATAAATTCAATTAAGCATTTATTGGGCCAAAGCCCATTACAATCATAGCATTATATCATATATATAACATGCATGTGTTATGCAATTTCCCAACCAAACCTAGTTTTCCATCCACTACACACCACCCGTACCAACCAACACACCTGTGGGGAGCTTTAGTCACCCACCCCGCCAACACGCCAAACTGGGCATTAAGCCATATATATCAAACTGGGCATTAAGCCATATATCAAACTGGGCATTAAGCCATATATCAAACTGGGCATTAAGCCATATATCAAATTGTGGACAAGCCACTGTAATTTTGTAGCAAAGCTACGAACTTCTCTTCACAAATATCCCAACCCATGCAAATCATGTATAAATTATGTACATTCAATTACTACAATCCATTCCTATAATTATTACAAACATATGGCCCAATATAAAAATTCTCACAATCTGGCCCATACCACATTTTGGCTCATGTAGCCAATATCACATTTGGCCCATAAATCAAGTATCAAATTTGGCCCATTTATCACATATCACATATGGCCCATTCAAATACTTTTATCGATTTAGCCCATTAAGGGCAAATTCTAATTTTCACTGTCTTAATACCGATTTCATAGTTTTTACCATTAAAATGATAAATATACTATTTTACCTGATTTCACTAACTTGTGATTTAATCCAACGATTAATACAATATAGTTATCCAACCCACGAAATATGGTGTGAGATTACACACCTGATTACGGTGAGCACTACACTTTCTTGATCGTCAACACCTAGAATATTTTTAATGCTCGATTAGATCATTAACACTTATAGTAATTTATTCTAAGATAAACGGTCTAGGATTTTTACCCTCGGAATCGCAAATAACTACGATTTGTCGATTTTCCCCGGTTGACGGTCCACAACCTGTTAGAAAACCACGAACAGCTAATGGCTCTGAACTGCGAATAACCTCGAATAATTGATTTTCACCAGAGGAGGGTCCACAACCCGGTGGAAAGTCTCGAATTGCCGAAACAGACCTTCGTTTGAATCTAGGAGTTGAGAATGCCAAACCACTCCTTTTGGAATCACCACTAGATTTCCCTTTCAAAACGTCACTACGGGCCTCCATTCGTTAGATCTTTAGTAAATCGATAATATACTAAAGTATGGACTTAAAGAAATGATATAGCTAGGCTTACTATGATGTTCTGAGTGATCCCCAAAAGAATCCCTATATAAAATTTTCGGTTACTTCATTCCAAATTGATAATCATTTTGATAATATTGAGGGTGATCATGAAATCCATGAAGAATTCTCTTTACCTTGAAGGTTTTTGATCCAAACTCTAATGATTTCAAGATAACTTTGAGGAGATGGTGATTCGGTCCTCCACTATTTCACTAAAATAAAACGAAAAGAGATTGTCTAAGAAAATGAACAATTATTTCGATAAAAAAAAACTCTCCTAAGCCAACCTATGGATTCAGCCAAAAGCAACAAATAACAAAATAGAAACCAATGAAGAGAATTCTTACCGATTGTCCAAAGTTTGAATAGAAGAAATGATTGAGAAGAAATATATGAGAATTGGAAGATTCGGCTATGAAGATGATTATTAACATTCGGTCATGATGAAAGATTTTGGAGGAGAAGAAAAAAAATGTTTAAAAAGTTCTTTGCAAGAAGGAAGGAAGGAGAAAAAGAATTAAAATAAAGAGAGTGTTTATGTATCGATTTTCAATGATGGAAGATGAACAAAGAAAGGGACTTGCGATTGGTGAATAATCGGCCAAATGGAAGACAAAGAAAATGTCACTCAAAGACTATATGATTTCAGCACAAAGAGGAATAGAGTTTAGGGAGAAAAGATGATATCAAAATGGTCACAAAGATGAAATGGCCAAAAGAAAAAAAAAACTTTACCTTTTTCTTATGACAAAATTCGGCTAGAAGGAAGAGTTTGGAGAGAATTTTTGATACACATGATGCTAAGAAATTGACCAAAACTAACTCTTAATCCTAACCAAACTACTAAAAACATTCGGCCACTCTCCCTAGCCCCAAAAACCGTCAATGTTCAAGCCTAAAAGGGGTCAACTTTTGCCAACTTTACTTTCCATAGCACATTCCTCAATTTAAGCCACTTGTTCCCCTACATACCTTATCCTATTGATTCCTTTCCCTATGTTCAATTCTTGCCTTAATCCATTAGCCACCTTGCCATAAACTAAAAGTCCAACCTTCCAAAAATAAAGCTTGGCCGACACATGCTAGATGAGTGCAAAAATTTAAGTCACAAAAATGTATTGTAACACCCCTTACCCGAGACCCTTGCCGGGGTCGAGTATGTGGCATTACAAGACTCGACTACAAGTTCGGAACATAAAAATTTAAAGCTGTCAAACTGCATCATGCTGACTAAATCGATCATAACTCAAGTTAAAAAACTCGAAATTTAGATCCGTAAATTTTCCTTAAAACTAGACTCTTATAAGAATTTACCATAATTTTTCCAGAATTTTTCATGTGGCCAATTAGTACAGTTTATTCATCAAAGTTTCCACTATTTCACTGTTGACGATTCTGACCTTTCATTACAAAAACTCATTTATCTCATAGCACAAATTTTCAATAATGTTCTTGTTTATTCCTATTAAAAATAGACTCATAAAGGATTTCAAAAATATAAACCATTCTCCCTAATTATTATTGTACAATTTTTAACAATTTTTCCAAGACAGAACATGGATTCACGAACTCATTCAGATCAAGTCTCACTAAAATTTAAATATCTCATAACATAAAACTCCTTTGCCTACTCTATTTCTTTCATATCAAAATAGACACAATAATCTTTGGTTCTATACCTCATTCACCTTCTAATTCAACTTATCCTATTTTTGGTGATTTTTCAAAACTACATCACTGCTGTTACTAAAGACTGTTTCTTTACAAGATATGATTACTAGCTTATAACCGAATATACTCACATATAATTCGTACCATCCATGCATCTTAACCATTTACGCAATTTAGCTTATACCTAAATCATTCGCATAATATCATAACATCATCGATTTAAAAGAGCACCAACATTTATAACAAAAGTCCCAAAAGCACACTTGACTAAAAATTTAGCCATATTCGCATGGCTATTACATACATGAACCAAAGTTTCCATCAAAATTAAATAAAGTCTTTCCTATACATGCCTTCTTTGGAAAAACCAAAATGAAAGAGTACCAAAACAATTTGATAGTGTGGACGACTTTCCGAACGATCCCGACGAGCTTGTAGCTTGCACCTAATCTATAAAACAAAGGAGAACATTTCACACTAGTAAGCTTACTAGCTTAGTAAGTCCTAATCTCATGATAATAAAACATACAAATAATTGAAATTAAACTTCCAACTTATTGTATTCCACATAAGCACTTAAGTCAATTACTTATACAAGGCTGAATACTAGAAATTCAATAACCCAAGTAAAGTAGAAAATCATTTCATTAAAATTCATATAAGCATATCGCATGAAAATCTCCTTTCTTAGCATTTATAACTTGAAAACCAATTGTTCCATAATAGCACATTCTAACTCGAATTCCATCATATTACACCCATCAATATTAACTTCAACACATATAACACAATTCTCATAATATTAATTCGACTCAAGTGATATTAAGCATAACATACCTTACATGCTTACCTGAACCATATACTCAATAAATTAGCTTTAAGTTGTCTTGAACAAAGATTTGATTTCTCTTTTGTAAAATACATCATCGGCATCAAGCCTGCTAGGCATAAAAGCCCAAAAAGTAACACCGCACACGAGGCACGCTGGCGTAAAGCCCGATAAATAACACCGCACAAGGCACGCTGGGCGTAAAGCCCGATAAATAACACCGGCACAAGGCCCGCTAGGCGTAAAAGCCCGAGTCACGTCAATACAGCTTAAACATTACCAACACACTTCATAACTATTATAAACTCATCTAATTCAATTGGGCTCACTCACATTGGACCAACAAAACCATTTTATCATTATACAATCCAACAATTCCCATCACATACTCAACATAAATCATCAACCTAATATGTCAATATACATTCGCCATGATGTAAATGGATACTAACATCCATCAATTTTTAATATTCAAGATAACCATAATTAATTCTTTGACACGATTTAACTCAAGGACTTACCTCGGTTGTCGATAGTCCGTATGCGAATCGGCTATTCGAGAACCTTCGTCTTTCCCTGTCTAATTCTGTTTTTCTTTGCTCTTGATCTAAAACACATTAAAATTTAGCTCATTTAATCGCATTTCATCTCAATTTAGTCCCAAAACACACAAATGGGCAATTTACCATTTTGCCCCTAATGTTTCCCATTTTTACAAATTGGTCCAATTTGCACAAAACACAAAATATGAAAAATTTTCCAACACTATAGCTTGGCGAATCTTCCCCATAGCCCTATGTGTTCATGCATTTCATTTATTTCATGTTTTAGTCCTCAAAAATTTATTCTTTCAAATTTAATCCCTATCACTAAATTTTATCAAAATTTCTAATTCCAAACATGATGGTTTAAAACATACTCTTAATAATCTACCATCAAACATCACAAATCATGAATATACATCCATGGCCGAATCCTCAACATGTCTCAAACTCAAAATTTCAACATGGGTTGTATAGCATTCAAAGCAACGAATTCAAAATTGTAAAAATTATCAAAAACTAAACAAAATACATACCCCAAATTGAGCTCTCCTAATGCCGAAACTCAAGCTTTAAAAATGGAGTTTCTTTCCTTCTCACATTCGGCCAAGAGGATGAACAAAAGCATGTTCTCTTTCTTTCCACTTTCTCTCATTATTTTATGACTTAAAATAAAAGAAATAATCATTTACTTATAACTTATATTAACATATTATAATAACATCAAATTTGTAATTAAAGTGGCCCATTGCCGTCCCTTTTTGTAGTATATGGGCTAATTGCCCTTTTAGTACATCCACTTAAAAAGCCACAATCAATTTAGTACCTTTCACTTTAGTATGCAACTTTTGATCTTTTCTCGATTAAATCCTTTTTATCAAATTGAGCACTTAAATGACTAAATTTTTCTACGAAACTTTCACACTCACTAAATCACATATAATAAACACGAAATATAATATTAAAATATTACTTAGGCTCAAATTCGTGGTCCCGAAACCACCGTTTCGATTAGGGTCAATATTGGTCTGTTACAACTCTCCCCCCCTTGAGAATTTTCGTCCTCGAAAATTTTACCGTTAAACAAGGTCGGATATTGTTGCCTCATTGACTCCTCGTGCTCCCACGTAGCCTCTTCAACTCCGTGACGATTCCATAAAACCTTTATTAATGGAATTCTTTTATTTCTCAACTCTTTTATTTCCCGAGCTAGGATACGGATCGGTTCTTCATCATATGTCAAATCGGCTTGGATTTCAATCTCTGTCGGTGTGCTCACATGAGACGGATCTGATCTGTACTTCATTTAAGCATCGAAACATGAAATACATCATGTATCTTTTCTAACTCGAGGGCAACTTCAACCTATAAGCAACGTGCCCAATACGTTCGGTGATTTCATAAGGTCCAATGAATCTCGGACTAAGTTTGCCTTTCCGACCAAATCGAATACCTTTTCCACGGAGAAACTTTCAAGAATACTCGATCTCCGATTTGAAATTCAATATCTTTACGCTTTAAGTCAAGCATAAGACTTTTGTCGATCCGAGGCGACTTTCAAAGTATTTCGATCACAACCACTTTTTGTTCGGTTTCTTTAATCAAATCAACCCCGTGTATCTTATTCTCACGAGCTCGAGTCTAGTATAATGGTGTTCGACATTTTCGCCGTATAAGGCTTCATAAGGTGCCATTTTGATACTAGATTGAAAGCTATTATTGTAAGCAAATTCAATCAAAGGTAGGTATCGTTCCCACGCACCTTCAAACTCGAGAACGCAACATCTCAACATGTCCTCAAGTATCCGAATAGTTCGCTCGGATGGACTGCCTGCGGATGAAAGGTCAGTACTAAAATGAAGTTTAGTGCCTAAAGCATCTTGCAACTTCTTCCAAAACCGCGATGTGAATCTCGGGTCTCTGTCTCAAAAACAATGGAACTCGGTACACCATGCAATCTCACAATCTGTGATACATACAATTCGGCAAGTTTATCGAGTGAATAGTCCGCATTTAATCGGTACAAAATGAGCTGATTTGGTCGGGTCTATCAACTATAACCCAAACGGCATCTTTCTTACTCGGTGTCATAGGGAGACCGGATACAAAATCCATTGTAATTCTATCCCATTTCCATTCGGTATCATGATTGGTGAAGTAGTCCGGATGGCACTTGATGCTCGGCTTTTACTTGGCGACAAACTAAGCATTTCAAACAAATTCGAGATATATCCCGTTTCATGCCAGGGCCACTAATAGAATTATTTCAAATTGTTATACATTTTTCTCGCTACCCGATGTATCGATAGTCGACCACTATGGGCCTCACTCGAGATCATCATCAGATCAAATCCGAGTTCTTCTAACACACATTCGGCTTTTAAATTTCAAGCGATCATTTGCATCAATCTGAAAATCTGATTCGCGCACCTTTTTCACACCGAATTCGACTAGTAATCAAATCTTTGTCAACTTTCTGCATGCATCACAAATTTGCTTTGAATAAACATCGGTCTTGCTTGTAACTCGGCTATGATCGAACCATCACCGCACATAGCTATCTCGCACGTTCATTGCACGAAGAGCAAACAATGATTTTCGACTTAACGCATCCGCAACAACGTTAGCTTTTCCCGGATGGTAGTCAATCACTAATTCATAGTCTTTTAGCAATTCTAACCATCTGCGTTGTCTCAAGTTTAGGTCTTTCGAGTCATCAAATATTTTAAACTTTTGTGATCTGAATAAATATGACATTTTTCGCCGAATAAATAGTGACGCCAAATTTTCAATGCGAACACAATGGTCATGCTAACTCTAGATCATGAGTTGGATAATTTTTCTCATGCGGCTTCAATTGTCTCGAGCGTAGGCTATCACCACCTTCTTGCATTAAAACGCAACCCAACCCATTTAAGGAAGCATCACTAAAAATAACAAATTCTTTACCCGATTCAGCCGAGTTAATCTGGAGCCTCGGTCAAAAGGGCTTTCAACTGTTCAAAACTTTTTGACACTTTTCTCGACCACTCAAATTTGACATCTTTCTGTAGTAGTCTCGTCAAAGGTGTAGCTATTACTGAAAAAACCTTTTACAAATCGTCTGTAATACCCGCAAGGCCTAGGAAACTTCGAATCTCGAAACATTCTTTGGTGGTTTCCAATCGAGTATAGCTGCTATCTTGTTTGGATCTACCCAACACCGACACCAAAACAACATGACCCAAGAAGTCGACTTCATTCATCCGTAACTCACACTTACTGAATTTTGCATACAACCGTTGATCTCTCAAAGTTTGTAGTACTACTCTCAAATGCTCAAGATGTTCCGCTTCATTTTTGGAGTAGATCAATATATCATCAATAAACACTACTACAAACCGATCCAAAAAGCGCCGGAAGACTCGGTTCATTAGATCCATAAAAATAGCAGTGCATTAGTGAGTCCAAAAGGCATAACTAAAAACTCATAATGTCCGTACCTGCTCGAATGCGCCTCTTCGGCACATCCGAATCTCGACTGCAACCCGATAATAGCCCGATCTCAAATCTATCTTCGAAAACACTGAAGCCCCCTTCAACTGATCAAATAAATCATCAATCCGAGGTAACGGGTACTTATTCTTTATAGTTACCTTATTTAGTTGCCGGTAATCGATACACATTCTCATAGTCCCATCCTTCTTTTTCACCAATAAAATCGGTGCACCCCAAGGAGAGAAACTCGATCGTGCGAAGCCCCTATCTGTCAACTCTTGCAACTGCGCTTTCAATTCTTTTAATTCAGTAGGCGCCATTCGGTACGGAGCTATCAAAATCGGAGTCGCACCCGGCACTAACTCAATGCCGAACTCAATCTCTCGCACTGGGGGTAAACCCGGTAGTTCTTCAGGAAACACATCGGGGTATTCACATACAACTGATACTGATTCAATTTGTTTCTCGGACATTTTATTGTCCAGTACATAAGCCAAATAAGCTTCACACCCTTTTCTCACATACTTCCGGGCTAACATTGAAGATATTACTGTAGGCAACCCATTTACGTCACAGGATTTAATTCTGATGGTCTCGCCGTTTCGACATTTCAAATCAATAAGCTTTCTTTTACAATCCACTACTGCCTCATGTGAAGTTAACCAGTCCATACCCAAGATTATATCAAATTCTTCAAAGGGCAACAACATTAAATCAGCTGGGAAGCAATAATCCCGAATCATCAATGGGCAATCTCTACACACTTTATTAACAAGCACACATCTACCCAAAGGGTTGGACACACGAATCACAAACTCGATGGACTCAACTAGCAGAGTCTTTCCGAATTCTAAAGTTTCACACACATATGAGTGAGTCGAACCAAGATCAATTAATGCAATTACAGTAGTGTCATAAAGGGTGAAAGTACCGGTAATGACGTCGGGGGAGGAAGCATCCTCTCTGGCTCGTGTGGCATAAGCTCTAGGCGGAGCTCTAGCCTCGAGATCGAACTACTGATGTTCTTCGCTCCTCTCGACTAGCACCTACATTGCTTGAATGTCTGGGTGGCCTGCCTCGCGCTGATGTGTTGCTCGACTTAATGTTTTGAACTATATTCTGCTCAACTAACATCGGACATTCTCTAATAAAATGATCTGACGATCCGCATTTATAGCAAGACCGATCATGAAATCTATAACTCCCTGAGTGCCATTTTCCACAGTGCTTGCATTCTACTCTACTCGGGAACATTACCAACATCAAGCTATCGAGGTAGCTCGAGAGCTCATAGGGATCGATCCCGCCTAGGTGGATCTGTAGTAGCTTTATGCCTACTGTAGTCATCTCTGGACTTCTTGGTTGTGGAATGGAAGACCTTACCCGAAGATCTTTTACGGATATCTCTAACTTCTGTCTCAGCCTTTCTTTTCTCTTTCCCGAACTCTTCAGCTTTGCAAGCTCTCTCAACTAAAGTCACAAACTCTTGAATTTCCCCGGTCTTTCCCCGGTACTAAATTTATAGCCATGCGAATCGGCTATTCGAGAACCTTCGTCTTTCCCCGATCTAATTCTGTTTTTCTTTGCTCTTGATCTAAAACACATTAAAATTTAGCTCATTTAATCGCATTTCATCTCAATTTAGTCCCAAAACACACAAATGGGCAATTTACCATTTTGCCCCTAATGTTTCCCATTTTTTACAAATTGGTCCAATTTGCACAAAACACAAAATATGAAAAATTTTCAACACTATAGCTTGGCCGAATCTTCCCCATAGCCCTATGTGTTCATGCATTTCATTTATTTCATGTTTTAGTCCTCAAAAATTTATTCTTTCAAATTTAATCCCTATCACTAAATTTTATCAAAATTTCTAATTCCAAACATGATGGTTTAAAACATACTCTTAATAATCTACCATCAAACATCACAAATCATGAATATACATCCATGGCCGAATCCTCAACATGTCTCAAACTCAAAATTTCAACATGGGTTGTATAGCATTCAAAGCAACGAATTCAAAAATGTAAAATTATCAAAAACTAAACAAAATACATACCCCAAATTGAGCTCTCCTAATGCCGAAACTCAAGCTTTAAAAATGGAGTTTCTTTCCTTCTCACATTCGGCCAAGAGGATGAACAAAAGCATGTTCTCTTTCTTTCCACTTTCTCTCATTATTTTATGACTTAAAATAAAAGAAATAATCATTTACTTATAACTTATATTAACATATTATAATAACATCAAATTTGTAATTAAAGTGGCCCATTGCCGTCCCTTTTTGTAGTATATGGGCTAATTGCCCTTTTAGTACATCCACTTAAAAAGCCACAATCAATTTAGTACCTTTCACTTTAGTATGCAACTTTTGCTCTTTTCTCGATTAAATCCTTTTTATCAAATTGAGCACTTAAATGACTAAATTTTTCTATGAAACTTTCACACTCACTAAATCACATATAATAAACACGAAATATAATATTAAAATATTACTCAGGCTCGGATTCGTGGTCCCGAAACCACCGTTCCGATTAGGGTCAATATTGGTCTGTTACATGTATACCATGGGATTCGAATCTCTCCCCTCAAGACAATACATATGGCGCATATCCTCTTAACCATTAGCTCAGCTTATGTTAGTTACTTACTCAAAAATTTCCATATGTTACAAATCCACTGACTCCCTCTCTTTAAAGTACCAAATGCTAAAAGTTTTCACTAGGTCCAAATAGATCCCAAGCCTTCTCAGGACCTCTTCAACAAACAAAATTAATAATATAACATGCTTAATCACCAATTTAATGTAACACATACAAAACTCAAATTTTAGGATGTTACAATTCTACCCCCCTTAAAGAAAATTTCATCCTCGAAATTTACCTGGTTAAAAGAGGTGAGGATATTACTGCCGAATTTTCTCCTCAGGCTCCCATGTAGGTTCCTCCGCTCCGTGATTACGCCATAGAATCTTAACCAACGGTACTGACTTCTTTCTTAATAAATTTACATCTCGCTCTAAAATTTTCACTGGCTCTTCCTTGAACTACAAGTCAGGCCTTAACTCAACTTCCTCTATCGGTACTATGTGAGACGAATTCGATCGATAACGCCTCAACATAGAGACATGGAAAACACTATGAATCTGACTCAAATCCAGAGGTAATTCAAGCTGATAAGCCACTGGTCCTACACGCTTCGACACACGGTACGGTCCAATGAACCTAGGGCTCAACTTGCCCTTCCTACCGAATCTGAAGATCTTTTTCCAAGGTGAGACTTTTAGAAAAACCTGATCTCCCATCGCAAACTCAATGTCCTTATGCTTGAGATCCGCATATGACTTTTGTCTATCCGAAGCTTCCTCGTAACTGTGTTTCGAATCACCTTTACTTTTTCTTCCGTCTCGATATCAATTCGGGACCCAATAACCGCTGCTCCCAATTCACCCAACAAGTAGGGGTACGACACCTACGACCATATAATGCTTCATAAGGTGCCATTTGGATACTGGATTGATAACTGTTGTTATACGCAAACTCTGCCAATGGAAGAAAATCCTCCCAACTACCTCTGAAGTCAATCACGCAACCCCTTAACATGTCTTCCAAAATCTGGATTACTCTTTCCGACTGACCATCTGACTGAGGATGAAAAGCTATGCTAAAATTTAACTTTGTTCCCAAAGCTTCATGCAAAGCTTTCCAAAACCGTGATGTAAACCTAGGGTCTCTGTCCGAAATTATAGACACTGGTACCCCATGTAACCTCACGATCTCCGCTACATACAACTTGGCCAACTTTTGTAGTGAAAAATCCGTACGAACAGGTAGAAAATGGGCAGTCTTCGTCAATCGATCCATTATAACCCAGACGGAATCTTTCTTATTAGGTGATAAGGGTAACCCACTAACAAAGTCCATCGTTATTCGTTCCCACTTCCATAATGGAATCTTCACCGGTTATAGTAATCCCGACGGTAATTGGTGTTCCGCCTTAACTTGCTGACACGTCAGGCACTTACTCACAAAATCCATAACTTCCCGTTTCAACCCTGGCCACCAATACTGATCATGAAGGTCTCGATACATCTTATTTCCCCCGGGGTGCATAGCATAGGGGCTAGTATGCACCTCTCGCAGAATCATTAGTCTCAAATCCGAATCCTTGGGCATACAAATTCTTCCGCGAAAACATAGTACTCCATCTTTATTCAATCCAAAATCCCCTATTACACCACTTTCAACTCGTTGAATTAAGGGACCCAACTTTTCATCTGATAATTGTTTCTCCTTGATCTGTTTTAACCACATAGGCTTCACCTGAAGTTCTGCTAGTAAACTGCCATCTTCATACAAACTAAGATGAGCAAACATTGCTCTCAACTCCGATATCACCTTACGACTCAACGCGTCTGCCATCACGTTAGCCTTTCCAGGATGATACTCGATTGAGAAGTCATAATCCTTCAACAGCTCTATCCATCTTCGCTGTCTTAAGTTCAACTCCTTTTGGGTAAGGAGGTACTTCAGACTTTTATGATCCGTATAAATGATCGACTTCTCACCGTACAGGTAGTGCCTCCAAATCTTCAAGGCAAAAACCACTGCAGCCAACTCCAAATCATGAGTAGGATAATTGACTTCATGCGGCCTTAACTGACAACATGCATAAGCCACCACTTTACCACCTTGCATCAAAACACATCCCAAGCCCGTGTGTGACGTATCGTAGTAAACAATAAACTCTTTTCCAGCCCCAGGTTGAATCAGTATGGGCGCTTCCGTCAAAATCTTCTTCAATCTCTCAAAACTCTCTTGCTGCTAATCTGACCACACAAACGGTACTCCCTTGCGCAACAGTTTAGTTAGGGGTGCAGCAATCAATGAAAACCCCTCAACAAAACGTCTATAATAACCAGCCAAACCTAGGAAACTCCAAATCTCAGCCACTGACTTCGGTGGTTTCGAATCCAACACAGCCTCTACCTTCCGAGGATCAACTCTGATTCCTTCGGCCGACACAACATGTCCCAAGAAAGTCATTTCCTTCAGCCAAAATTCACACTTACTGAATTTGGCATAAAGTTGCTTTTCTCATAGTAATTACAATACTATCCGCAGATGTGAGTCATGCTCTTCTTCATTCCTCGAATATACTAAGATATCATCTATGAACACCACCACGAACCGGTCTAGGTAGGGTTGAAAGACTCGGTTCATCATGTCCATAAATGCAGCTAGTGCATTGGTCAATCCAAACGGCATCACCAAGAACTCATAATGTCCATAACGAGTTTGAAATGCTATCTTACGAATATCTGCCTCCTTAACCTTAAGTTGATGATAACCCGATCTCAAATCTATCTTGGAGAAAACTGAAGCTCCTCTCAACTGATCAAACAGGTCATCGATTCTCGGCAATAGATACCTATTCTTGATCGTCAACTTATTCAACTGCCTATAATCGATGCACATACGCATTGACCCATCCTTCTTCTTGACGAACAAGACCGGTGCTCCCCATGGTGACACACTCGGTTGAATGAATCCCCGATCCAACAACTCCTAAATTTGAGCCTTAAGCTCCGCTAACTCCTTCGGCGCCATCCTATAAGGAGCAATGGACACCAGAGCTGTTCCGGGTAAAAGCTCAATGCCAAACTCTACTTCCCGGTCTGGAGGTAAACCCGGAAGTTCCTCGGGAAAGACATCTAGAAATTCTTTCACCGTTCTAACACCTTCCACCGATAATTCCTTGGTATCCAAAGCACTAATGAAGGCTAGGAATGCTCCACACCCTTTTCGCACCAACTTTTCTGCCTTTAAAGTAGATACCACATTTGCTAAATAATTTCTCCGCCGCTCGCCTATCATCACAACTTCCTTATCTTCTAAAGTCCTTATTGACATCCGCTTTGTAGCACAATCCAAGTGCGCACGGTGCTTCACCAACCACCCATGCCCAAAATAAGGTCGAACTCTTGAAAAGGCGCTTCCATCAAATCCGCCAAAAATATTTCTCTTTGAATTTCTAAGGGCACGTCTCTAAACAATTTATCCACTATCACAATTTCATCCTAAAGGACTAATTACCGTCATCTTTCTATCGGTAATCTCGGATCTAATGTTCGATTTCTAGATATATCACTAGCAACATACGAATAGGTAGATCCGATATCTATCAAAGCAATAACAGGTACATCAGAGATGAAGAACAGACCAGTTATCACATCAGGTGCATCACCATCCTCTCAACGTCTGACCGTATACACTAACCCTGGCTGTCTCGCCTCCGTGTTACCTCTGAAGCCATTTCCTCTACCCGGTGCTCCTTGACCTCATCCACCGCCATTACCACCTCGACCTAGCCCACGGCCTCTCGGTGGCTGTTGAGTGCCTCTAGCTGGCTGTGTATCATGGATACGAGCTTCCTGATTCGGAGCGGTCCATCGAGGAAAATCTTTAAACTGGTGGTCCTTAGAACCACATTTGAAGCAACCACCGATTCTCTTCCAACATTCACCAGGGTGTCGTCTTCCACAGTCAGCACATGGTTGAATCTGATTGGTAGCAGCAGGTGCTCTAGCTGGAGCTGGCTCATCATTCCTGGGCCTCTTTGGAAACCTTTTTGCGGGGCCCGAGTACTTAAAGTCCCTCTTGCCTCTACCTCTGTCTCTGTTATGACGCTCGGAGTTCTTAGCCTCTTCAGCTATTTTGGCTTTCTCCACAAGCTTGGCAAAAGTCCTTTCTTGTTGTGGGGCTATCAGTACCCGCAACTTATCATTCAGCCCATCCTCAAAACGTACATAGTGCTCATGGTCAGTTGGCACTATTGTTCGAGCATAACGGCTTAACCGTAGAAATTCTGCCTCGTAAGCTGCCACCGTCTTATTTCCTTAGACCAGATTCAGGAATTCCTTCCTCCGAGCATCCACATAACTTGCCCGGACATACTTTCCTTGGAATGCAGTTTTGAAGAAAACCCAAGTAACATGTTCAGCCTGAGTGCCTTCTCGAACAGTAAGCCACCATTGATAAGCCTCATCCCTCAACTAGGACACGGCTCCTCTCGGTTTTACGCTCGGTGGTGCACTCCAAATCATCCATGATCCGCTCCACGACCTCGAGCGATGCTCCACTACATTTGGGGCTACTCCCGAGATACCCTAAAAACCTCAAGACCACTCGATCTAAGTCGTTACGAAATTGATCCACGAGTATGTTGACCCGGGCTTCTAGCTCCAAAGAACCCTTTCCAAGACTCGCAACATTGCTTGGGTCAAGGCAATGTCCTCTCTCGTATGGTCATGTGATCCAGTCTCTGTCCCGGGTGATGTAGGTGCGTCCATTTTTGGTATATGTCCCGACGCTTCAGACGCAACCCTAGCACCTCGGCCTCTATCACGGCCACGTCTACCACGTCCACGTCCTCTAGTGCTCATTTTGACTATTTCAGTTTAATCTGATTACAAGTTTTATGAATCAGTATACTATTTCAGTGTTTATTAACGATGTTTTATGATATATAAGAAGTAGAGTTGTTTTCGTAAACGCATCCTATAGTCTCAATCTCTATAGTTGCAACACCTAAAACTAAAAGTTCTAGAGTGTTCCTATAGTCGTGTCACAATAATAATAATAATTAAATTTGCATACACTTACTTGACTTGGTGCTGGATACTCGTGGTGCCATACTACCTTTAAAAACATAAGTTCTATAATTCAAAACAGTTTTGAACCATAAATGTTTTTGAACCCAAATCACAGCCGAGTTTTGAACCGGGCTCTGATACCATAAAATGTAATACCCCAAACCCGGTCTATGCGTTAAGACCAAATTTGACATGTCACACGGAAAGGAATATACATCTAGTCTTTTTAAAGATTTTAAGAAATCGAATTTTCCAAAACATCTTGACGTGAAGTTTATTGAAAACTAAATTTGATTGATAACTCAAACAATTTGAGTCGTAAGAATTTATAAATTGAAACTTACAAGAAATTAAAATAATATTTCGAGAAAATTTAATAGATTTCAAAAATAATTTTGAAAACAAAATTTTGAAGAACGTCGTTAACAGACAATTTTGCGAGTAAAAATATTTAAGAATGAAAACCCTTTTTTGCATATTTATTTTAAGAAAAACATTTATTTTTATTTTAGAAAAGAAACCCCACATAAGTATTTAAAGCGTATTATAATATCCATCCACAAGTAAAACATCCATAAAAATTTAACCAGAGGCCTTATTACAGCTTAACTTAAATAGTAAAAATAATAAAAGTACTTAAAAAGAAATTTGGAATGTAAATAATCCATTATTCGTAGTATGGCCTCCACTGGGTCATCCCCGGCCCAAGTCTCCATCACTGATCATTACCTGAGGAGGGTAAGGAAAACAGGGGTGAGTTACTTAGAACTCAGTGTGTAATTCACTTACCACTTTCACCGGGCCAAAATTCAATTAAGCATTTATTGGGCCAAAGCCCATTACAATCATAGCATTATATCATATATATAACATGCATGTGTTATGCAATTTCCCAACCAAACCTAGTTTTCCATCCGCTACACACCACCCGTACCAACCAACACACCTGTGGGGAGCTTTAGTGTAATATCCTTAAATCGGGGTCTCTGCATTTTGCATGTGTTTGCATATGATGGTATGTCTGCTGTGTTTGCTTGAGATATTTTGGGGTCTAGGCATGACCTTGGGTAAGGCCTGGGTCATGGCTAAAAAATTTGTTATAAGTGTTTAGTGGGAGGAAGCTAAGGGAGTAGGGGTTAAAAGAATTTATTGGGAGGTTGTGACACAAAGAACCAAGTGGCGAGTGGAAAGAAGGCGCCACTAAGGTGTCGTGAAGGTGACGCCACATTCGGGAAGGAGTGCTTGGGTTCGAGCAAAGAGGAATTGCACTTCCCGGTTATTCTTTTCACGCCGTAGAACAGGAAGTGGAGTGCTCGGGATGGACTCTAGAAGATAAGGATGGAAGGGGTCAAACGAATTTGAACTGATGGAAGGGAGGAAATTTAGGAGTTTGAATTATTTCAAACTCATTTGAAGGAGTTGGCCGAATTTTGGACTTTGGGGGAGGAGGTGTAATCGGTTTTGGGTTTATTGGGGAGTGGTCGAATGTCTATGGTGGTTTAAGGGAGCATTTCGGCTAGTGAGGAGAGGGTCTTTCTCTTTTTGTTTTAGTGTCATAGCCGAAACATTTGTGCATTATTTTTGAAGAGCCGAACTTGGTAACTATTCTCTCCCTTTTCTTTTCGATTCTCTTTGGGTAGCTTATATTACCGAAACCACCTTTGTTCACCTTTTTCTTCTTCCTATTTTGCTCAAGCCGAAACTTGACCCTCACATCTCCTTCTTCTTTTTCTTTTTCCAATCCTCTTGTGCCGAAATTTCTTCCACTCTTCCTTTGCCGAATCTCTTCTTTTCCATTCTATTTTTCTTCTTCATCTTCCCACTTCTTGGAAAGCCAAATATCTTGCTCATAAACCCCTCTCTTTTTGCGTTATCTCTTCATCATCTCAAGTCCCGAAACTCATCTCTTCTTTGGTTCTCATAGTCGAACCTCAACCTTGGGTGTGGTAAGTTTCGTTACTTCATTTCTTTTCCCTTTTTATTTCTTGTGGTGTATGGCCGAATCTTCTAAGTAGCCTCACCCTCTCTTTTGGTTGTCGATTCCTTTATCTTGGGATGCTAGGGCCGAATCTTTGTGAAAGCTGGAAGGATCTTTTACGTTAAGGAAGGGGTGACGCCAACGTGTAGGTTCTCGAGTTTCGTTTGGATTGTGGCTTGGATCTAGATCTTCTAGATCTTTGAAATTTGGTCGTTGACTTAGGTAAGTGCTTTAACGTTTTGGGATCTATTTCATATTCTTTCAAAGCCGAAGGCTAATTGTTTCTATGTGATAGTGGTTGGCCAATTGCAAGGGAGATCATCACGTAGCTTCGGGATTCGGTTGGAAACCAAATCGGCACTAAGGTAAGGGTTATTTTCATGCGACATATCCTTCGGGATTCCTAGTTTAGTCGAATGGGCTTTTGGTTACTAACAAGTATTGGCCGATTGTAGGAAGGGGGAAAGCAATGTTTCGGGATTTCGCTAGTTTCGCGTAGTTTCGGGTTTCGCTTAGATCTACAAGTAGTCAGGTGTGTAACCTTACACACTTCATTAGTATTACATGTTATTGTGTTAACTGTTATAAACCGATTAGTCATTGAAATCAGTGATTTTGCCTTGTGGGCATGAGCGTGGACTCCGGGTAAGTCCCCTACTATGTGATTTTTTATATACATCATCATGTTACCGTTAAATGCTATGCTATGCGTTAATTGCATGATTTCATGATATTATGATACTTATGATTTGAACATGATGATGGGTTTGATGAGAGAAGGGGGAGGATCTATTTGGACTGTCACCAGTGGTTTTGACCACACGACGGGTTGGCCCCATCTTTGATATTATTATTTGTGACTAAGTCCCAGTGGTTTTGACCACATTGATGATATTTGTGACTACGGTCACCAGTGGTTTTGACCATATATGGATATTGTGACTCGTCCCAGTGGTTTGGTACCACAGTGGGTTGGCCCCATATGATTGATACGGGATTGTCATCAGTGGTTTTGACCACACGATAGGTTGGCCCCATCACTTGATTTGTGACTACGGTCACCAGTGGTTTTGACCACACCGATATATATATTTGTGACCTCGGTCACCAGTGGTTTTGACCACCAGTGGTTTTGACCACACGGGGTAGATAAAGGAGATCGGATGGTTAGATGAGGGGGTGCATGATTGCATGTTTTATTAATGATTTGTGTAAGTGCTATTCCATCGGGTTGGGGATTTACACACTGAGTCTCAGTGACTCACCCCTCCCTTACATTTTGCAGATGAGGCATAGATCGCGGATATGGAGCCGGGGAGGACTCAAGGTGGCCATGCAAACTTATTTTCGGGTTTTTATTACTACTCTAGTTTTATCTATTTACTTTAAATTTGGTTTTGGTTCTGTAATAAGGCCGCTAAGTATTATTTTGGGTTTTAAATTACTTGCTTTACTTTTTGATTATATTATGCATGTGCTTAACGAATTGATTGCTTAAATAACCGGTAAAAAGCAATGTTTTCAAAATTATACCTCCTTCGGGTTTTCAAACCTCACTATCGGGTAATAACATTTACAATATGATTGCAAAGGTAACCTAAATGATTTTCGGATTTAAGTTTCAAACAACTTCAAAGCGAATGGTTTTAACCTGACTATACACACCTTACTCGAATTTAAAAAGAATCACATGATATCCAAAAGCTAGTATCGATCAACGGATTTTTCAACCATAAAGTTTTACGGATTTAAAGCAACACCAAAATGATTTTAACATCACTTTATATGAGGTTTTCTAAACACTAAAATGATAAAGAGTTTTCAATAAAATTTAACTTGATAAATTATTTTATTCAAATGTTTCCACTCAGTAACATGCCGATTCGGTCGTGGTGTGTTGGCCGGGTTTGGGGTGTTACAATTTTGGTATCAGAGCCAGGTTCAACAGCTCAGCTGTGGGCCTGAAGCCCAAAAATGTTTTAAAATGTTTTATGAAAGGCTTTATGGGAAAAAGTACAGTGGTGAAAGCATGGCACCGAGTCTCTGACACCAATCCGCCCAGGTAAGTACCCCAAATTGTTGCTTTTGACGATGTGATTATGGTGATATTGGCATGACTAAATAGTAGTAGGAACTACTCTAGAGATTTGAACTATAGGATGGATGTACTTACGAAACAATCTCTGATTAAACTTCTCATAAAACTGTGCCTTAATAGACAGTGGAATAAAAGTCTAATGCATAAAACTTTTAATCAGCTCGTATCGTATCGGTAGACATGAGTACACGTGGACGTGGGTGTAACACTCGTGGACGAGGTAGGGGTAGGATGACAGTCTCGGAACCGGTAGGGTCTGGTCATGAATCGAAAAATGATGTACCACCACCGCCAGCTGTGGGCACGGAACATCAGGACCGGACAGGTGATGATGCAGTATCACAGGCGATGCTGCGGGTGTTAGAGAGGGTTGCTAGTGCAGGCGTTGGAGTAGGGGTTCAGAAATCTGTGCCCAAACGACTCCGGGCTAATGGTGCCGAGGTGTTCAGAGGTATCTCCGGTGTGGCTCCTAGCACAGCGGAATATTGGTTGGAGGTGACAGAACGTATTATGGATGATCTAGACTTCTACCGAGGAGAAGCTTAAAGGGTAGTATCTCTGCTGCGAGATGAGTCATATTAGTGGTGGCTCACAGTTAGGGACGGAGCAATGGCGGATGATCTTACTTAGGAATTCTTTAGAGCAGCTTATCAGAGGAAATACATAGGGGCTAGCTATATTGATGCGCAGCGCAAGGCGTTCCTAAACTTGGTCCAAGGTAATAAGACTGTGTCAGAATATGAGGCAGAATTTCTTCGGCTGAGTCGCTATGCACGTGGTATTGTGGGCACGGAGCATGAGCGCTGTGTCAGATTTGAGGATGGACTGAGAGACGAGCTGTGGATGGTAATTGCCCCACAGTAGGAAAGAGAGTTTGCGGTCTTAGTGGAAAAGGCCAGAGTTACTGAGGAAGTGAAACAGTCGGTAAGACGGAATCAGGATAAGGGTTGGAACAAAAGGAATTCTGGATCATCTGGGTCTACCGGGAATCAGCAGAAACGAGGTAGATTTAGTGGGCCGAATCAAGCTTCTAGGCCTGCTGCTGCTAATACTCAGTGGCCGCCACGGTGTGCTCGGTGTGGAAAGTCTCACACGGGGGAATGGTGGACTGGGAACAGGGAATGCTTTGAGTGTGGATTGATGGGGCATCGAGTGAGGGATTGTTCGCAGAGGTCAGCTAGGTTGCAGTCTGGGGATCAGAATCGTACTCAGGTCAGGAGGGATGGTCAGCAGCCTCAGAGGGGCCGTGGTGCAGCCAGGGGAGGTAATGGATCTGGTAGAGGCCGTGGAGCACCGGGCAGAGGTGCAGCTGGTACAGAGGCGAGACAGCCTGGATTGGTCTACGCAGCGAGGCGTCGAGAGGAGGGCGACGCACCGGACGTCATAACCGGTACGTTCTTAATCTTTGGACTACCTTATAATGCTTTGATAGATGTGGGATCGACGCACTCGTATGTAGCCAGTAGCATAGTGGAAACCATGAACTTAGACTCTGAGATTACTTCTAGGAAGATGACAGTGATAAGCCCTCTAGGTCACTCTGTAGAAGTAAATAAACTGTATAGGGATGTACCCCTAGAACTTCAAGGGGTCGTGTTTTTGGCTGACTTGATGGAACTGCCGTTTGGGGAGTTCGATCTGATTCTTGGGATGGATTGGTTGGTAAAGTATCAAGCTAGTTTGGATTGCGCAGCTAAGCGCATGGTGTTGAAGACAGTGGAAGGCGAAGAGGTGGTGATGATAGGTAATAGGAGAGATTACCTATCCAATGTGGTCTCTGCACTAAAGGTAGAGAAAATGGTTAGGAAAGGTTGTGAGGCATTTATGGTGCATGTCTGTGCTCTGGAAGCTAAGGATTCAGCTGTGGAAAGTGTCCGAACCGTGAGGGAATTTGCTGATGTATTTCCAGAGGAACTTCCGGGTGTGCCTCCGGACCGTGAAGTTGAGTTCGGTATAGATCTATTGCCAGGAACCGCACCAGTGTCTATTGCTCCATATAGGATGGCGCCAAAGGAATTGGTGGAGTTAAAGGCACAGATTCAGGAATTGTTGGACAGGGGTTTCATCCGCCGAGTATATCTCCTTGGGGAGCACTGTGTTTCTTTGTTAAGAAGAAAGATGGTACAATGCGGATGTGTATAGACTACCGTCAGCTGAATAAGTTGACGATCAAAAACAAGTATCCGTTGTCGAGGATTGACGACTTGTTTGATCAACTTAAGGGTGCATCAGTTTTCTCTAAGATCGATCTCAGATTAGGGTATCATCAACTCAAGGTGAAGGAGGGTGATATTCATAAGACGGCATTTCGTACTCGGTATGGGCATTACGAGTTTCTAGTGATGCCATTTGGGTTGACTAATGCACCGGCAGCATTCATGGACATGATGAATCGGGTGTTCCAGCCGTATTTGGATCGATTGGTCGTAGTGTTCATAGACGACATCTTGGTGTACTCGAAATCTGAGGAGGAACATGACGCGCATCTTCGGGTGGTTCTACAGGTTCTAAGAGAGAAGCAGTTGTTCGCCAAGTTTAGTAAGTGCGAGTTTTGGCTTAAGGAGGTAACTTTCTTGGGTCATGTAGTATCAACTGAGGGGATTAGGGTGGATCTTCGCAAGATCGATGCACTGTTGGATTGGAAACCACCGAAGTCGGTTGCAGAGATTCGGAGTTTTCTGGGTTTGGCAAGATACTACAGGAGGTTCGTGGAAGGTTTCTCTTTGATTGCAGCGTCGCTGACTAAGCTGTTGAGAAAAGGGGTTCCGTTTGTGTGGTCTGAGAAATAGCAAGAAAGCTTTGGCAAGTTGAAGAAGATTTTGACTGAGGCTCTGGTTTTGATTCAGCCGGAGGCAGGGAAGGAATTCACGGTCTATTGTGATGCATCATACTGGCTTAGGGTGTGTGCTGATGCAAAATGGAAAAGTTGTAGCGTATGCATCTCGACAGTTGAGGCCTCATGAGGGTAACTATCCGACACATGATTTGGAATTGGCTGCAGTGGTTTTTGCTTTGAAGATTTGGAGGCATTACTTGTATGGGGAAAAGTCGATAGTTTACACGGATCACAAGAGTCTGAAGTATCTCTTGACTCAGAAAGATCTAAATTTGAGGCGTGAAAGGTGGATCGAGTTGTTAAAGGACTACGATCGCTCGATTGAGTACCATCCGGGTAAGGCTAACGTAGTAGCTGATGCATTGAGCCGTAAGGTGGTAGCGGACTTGCGAGCAATGTTTGCTCACCTTAGTCTTTATGACGACGGGAGTCTTTTGGTAGAATTGCAAGTAAAGCCGAATTGGATTGATCAGGTTAAGGAGAAACAGCTGACAGATGAGGTTTTGAGTGCTCGGAGGTTGCAAGTGCAGAATGGTGAATCTGAGGTTCTGACTTGGGTAGTGATGGAGTACTGTGTTTTCAAGGGAAGGTATGTATGCCTGAGGACGTCGAGTTGAGACAGCGGATTCTTTAGGAAGCTCATAGTAGCCCATACGCTATGCATCCTGGAGGCAGTAAGATGTATCGTGATTTGAGGGAACAGTTCTGGTGGCCAGGTCTTAAGCGGGAAGTAACAGAGTTTGTGGGCAAGTGTTTGACATGCCAAAGAGTTAAAGCCGAGCATCGCTTGCCGTCGTGGTTGTTGTAGATGGTAAAGATTCCGCAGTGGAAGTGGGAAAGGATTACGATGGACTTCGTTAGTGGGCTTCCCCTTACGCCTAGTAAGAAGGACTCAGTCTGGGTGATTGTGAACCGTTTGACTAAGTCGGCTCATTTCATACCGCAGTAAGGGTTGATTATTCGCTCCGTGTTAGCCAAGTTGTATGTGGCGAGAGATAGTAAGGCCGCATGGAGTGCCAAGTGTCAATCATTTCTGATAGGGATCCCTGGTTCACGTCGAGGTTCTGGAAAGCTTTACATCAGGCTTTGGGTACGAGGTTGGATTTCAGCACGGCTTTTCATCCGTAATCTGATGGACTGTCTAAGAGGGTAATCCAGATTCTAGAGGACATGTTAAGAGGTTGCGTTCTAGATTTCAGCGATAGTTGGGAGGAGTATCTACCTTTGGCAGAGTTCGCTTATAACAATAATTATCAAGCGAGTATTCAGATGGCACCATATGAGGCACTATATGGTCAAAAATGTCGTACTCCTACATGTTGGACAGAACTGGGTGAACGGCAGATGTTGGGTCCAGAGTTATTGGCAGAAACAGAGGATAAGGTTAAGGTGATTCGGGCTTGTCTTAAGGAAGCGTCAGACAGGCAGAAGTCTTACGCCGATCTTAAGCGCATGGATATAGAGTATGCAGTGGGTGATAAGGTCTTTCTGAAGGTATCGCCATGGAAGAAAGTGTTGAGATTTGGGCGAAAAGGCAAGCTAAGCCCTAGGTTTATTGGGCCGTATTTGGTGTTAAAGCGAGTGGGACCGGTAGCTTATCAGCTCGAGTTACCAGCAGAGTTAAGCCAGGTTCACGATGTCTTTCATGTTTCAATGCTTAGGCGCTATCGATAAGATCCATCACATGTTGTGCCAGTTGCGGAGATAGAGGTGAGCCCTGATTTGTCTTTCGAGGAGGAGCCAGTACGGATCGTGGATCGGGATGTCAAGGTTCTGCGTAGGAAGTCGGTACCCTTGGTAAAAGTATTATGGCGGAACCATGGTACGGAGGAGGCCACGTGGGAACCCGAGGATGTGATGCAGCAGCAATACCCTCAACACTTCTGATCAGGTAATTTCGAGGTTGAAATTATTTTTAAGGGGGTAGAACTGTAACATCCTTAAATCGGGGTCTCTGCATTTTGCATGTGTTTGCATATGATGGTATGTCTGCTGTGTTTGCTTGAGATGTTTTGGGGTCTAGGCATGACCTTGGGTAAGGCCTGGGTCATGGCCAAAAATTTTGTATTAAGTGTTTAGTGGGAGGAAGCTAAGGGAGTGGGGTTAAAAGAATTTATTGGGAGGTTGTGACACAAAGAACCAAGTGGCAAAGTGGAAAAGAAGGCGCCACTAAGGTCTCAGGAAGGTGACGCCACATTCAGGGAAGGAGTGCTTGGGTTCGAGCAGCAGGAATTGCACTTCCTCGCTTATTCTTTTCACGCCGAAACAAGGAAGTGGAGTGCTCGTGATGGACTCGGAAGATAAGGATGGAAGGGTCAAACGAATTTGAACTGATGGAAGGGAGGAAATTTAGGAGTTTGAATTATTTCAAACTCATTTGAAGGAGTTGGCCGAATTTTGGACTTTGAGGGAGGAGGTGTAATCGGTTTTGGGTTTATTGGGGAGTGGCCGAATGTCTATGGTGGTTTAAGGGAGTATTTCGGCTAGTGAGGAGAGGGTCTTTCTCTTTTCGTTTTAGTGTCATAGCCGAAACACTTGTGCATTATTTTTGAAGAGCCAAACTTGGTAGCTATTCTCTCCCTTTTCTTTTTGGTTCTCTTTGGGTAGCCTATATTGCCGAAACCACCTTTGTTCACCTTTTTCTTCTTCCTATTTTGCTCAAGCCGAAACTTGACCCTCACATCTCCTTCTTCTTTTTTTATTTTTCCAATCCTCTTGTGCCGAAATTTCTTCCACTCTTCCTTTGCTGAATCTCTTCTTTTCCATTCTATTTTTCTTCTTCATCTTCCCACTTCTTGGAAAGCCGAATATCTTGCTCATAAACCCCTCTCTTTTTGCGTTATCTCTTCATCATCTCAAGTGTCGAAACTCATCTCTTCTTTGGTTCTCATAGCCGAACCTTAAACTTGGGTGTGGTAAGTTTCGTTACTTCATTTCTTTTCCCTTTTTATTTCTTGTGGTGTATGGCCAAATCTTCTAAGTAGCCTCACCCTGTCTTTTGGTTGTCGATTCCTTTATCTTGAGATGCTAGGGCCGAATCTTTGTGAAAGCCGGAAGGATCTTTTGCGTTAAGGAAGGGGTGACGCCAACGTGTAGGTTCTCGAGTTTCGTTTGGATTGTGGCTTGGATCTAGATCTTCTAGATCTTCGGAATTTGGTCATCGACTTAGGTAAGTGCTTTAACGTTTTGGGATCTGTTTCATATTCTTTCAAAGCCGAAGGCTAATTGTTTCTATGTGATAATGGTTGGCCGATTGCAAGGGAGATCATCACGTAGCTTTGGGATTCGGTTGGAAACCAAATCGGCACTAAGGTAAGGGTTATTTTCATGCGACATATCCTTCGAGATTCCTAGTTTAGCTGAATGGGCTTTTGGTTACTAACAAGTATTGGCCGATTGTAAGAAGGGGGAAAGCAACATTTCGGGATTTCGCTAGTTTCGCGTAGATTCGGGTTTCGCTTAGATCTACAAGTAGTCAGGTGTGTAACCTTACACACTTCATTAGTATTACATGTTATTGTGTTAACTGTTATAAACCGATTAGTCATTGAAATCAGTGATTTTGCCTTGTGGGCATGAGCGTGGACTCCGAATAAGTCCCCTGCTATGTGATTTTTGATATACATCGTCATGTTACCGTTAAATGCTATGCTATGCGTTAATTGCATGATTTCATGATATTATGATACTTATGATTTGGACATGATGATGGGTTTGATGAGAGAAGGGGGAGGATCTATTTAGACTGTCACCAGTGGTTTTGACCACACGACGGGTTGGCCCCGTCTTTGATATTATTATTTGTGACTAAGTCCTAATGGTTTTGACCACCAGTGGTTTTGACCACATTGATGATATTTGTGACTACGGTCACGATGGTTTTGACCACATATGGATATTGTGACTCGTCCCAAAGTGGTTTGGTACCACAAAGGGGTTGGCCCTACATGATTGATACGGGATTGTCATCGCTGGTTTTGACCACACGATGGTTGGCCCCATCACTTGATTTGTGACTACGGTCACCAGTGGTTTTGACCACACCGATATATATATTTGTGGCCTCGGTCACGGTGGTTTTGACCACCGGTGGTTTTGACCACACGGGGTAGATAAAGGAGATCGGATGGTTAGATGAGGGGTGCATGATTGCATGTTTTATTAATGATTTGTGTAAGTGCTATTCCATCAGGTTGGGGATTTACACACTGAGTCTCGGTGACTCACCCCTCCCTTACATTTTGTAGATGAGGCATAGATCGCGGATATGGAGCCGGGGAGGACTCGAGGTGGCCATGCAAACTTATTTTTGGGTTTTTATTACTACTCTAGTTGTATCTATTTACTTTAAATTTGGTTTTGGTTCTGTAATAAGGCCGCTAAGTATTATTTTGGGTTTTAAATTACTTGCTTTACTTTTTGATGATATTATGCATGTGCTTAACGAATTGATTGCTTAAATAACCGGTAAAAAGCAATGTTTTCAAAATTATACCTCCTTCGGGTTTTCAAACCTCACTATCGGGTAATAGCATTTACAATATGATTGCAAAGGTAACCTAAATGATTTCCGGATTTAAGTTTCAAACAACTTCAAAGCGAATGGTTTTAACCTGACTATACACACCTTACTCGGAATTTAAAAAGAATCACATGATATCCAAAAGCTAGTATCGATCAACGGATTTTTCAACCATAAAGTTTTCTGGATTTAAAGCAACACCAAAATGATTTTAACATCACTTTATATGAGGTTTTCTAAACACTAAAACGATAAAGAGTTTTCAATAAAATTTAACCAGTAACTTGTTTTATTCAAATGTTTCCACTCCGTAACATGCCAGATTCGGTCGTGGTGTGTTGACCGGGTTTGGGGTGTTACATTTAGTCACCCACCCCGCCAACACACCAAACTGGGCATTAAGCCATATATCAAACTGGGCATTAAGCCATATATCAAACTGGGCATTAAGCCATATATCAAATTGTGGACAAGCCACCAGAATTTTGTAGCAAAGCTACTAGAACTTCTCTTCACAAATATCCCAACCCATGCAAATCATGTATAAATTATGTACATTCAATTACTACAATCCATTCCTATAATTATTACAAACATATGGCCCAATATAAAATTCTCACAATCTGCCCATACCACATTTTGGCTCATGTAGCCAATATCACATTTGGCCCATAAATCAAGTATCACATTTGGCCCATAAATCAAGTATCACATTTGGCCCATAAATCAAGTATCACATTTGGCCCATTTATCACATATCACATATGGCCCATTCAATCACTTTTATCGATTTAGCCCATTAAGGGCAAATTCGTAATTTTCACTTGGTCTTAATACGATTTCATAGTTTTTACCATTAAAATGATAAATATACTATTTTACCCGATTTCACTAACTTGTGATTTAATCCAACGATTAATACAATATAGTTATCCAACCCACGAGATATGGTGTGAGATTACACACCTGATTACGGTGAGCACTACACTTTCTTGATCGTCAACACCTAGAATATTTTTAACGCTCGATTAGATCATTAACACTTATAGTAATTTATTCTAAGATAAACGATCTAGGATTTTTACCCTCGGAATCGCAAATAACTACGATTTGTCGATTTTCCCCGGTTGACGGTCCACAACCCGTTGGAAAACCACGAACACGACTAAAGGCTTGAATGCGAATAACCTCAAATAATTGATTTTCACGGAGGAGGGTCCACAACCCGTGGAAAGTCTCGAATTGCTGACACGGACCTTCGTTTGAATCTAGGAGTTGAGAACGCCAAACCACTCCTTTTGGAATCACCACTAGATTTCCCTTTCAAAACGTCACTACGGGCCACCATTCGTTAGATCTTTAGTAAATCGATAATATACTAAAGTATGGACTTAAAGAAATGATATAGCTAGGCTTACCACGATGTCCTGAGTGATCCCCAAAAGAATCCCTATATAAAATTTTCGGTTACTTCATTCCAAATTGATAATCATTATGATAATATTGAGGGTGATCATGAAATCCATGAAGAATTCTCTTTACCTTGAAGGTTTTTGATCCAAACTCTAATGATTTCGAGATAACTTCGAGGAGATGGTGATTCGGTCCTCCACTATTTCACTAAAATAAAACGAAAAGAGATTGTCTAAGAAAATGAACGATTATTTCGATATAAAAAACTCTCCTAAGCCAACCTATGGATTCTGCCAAAAGCAACAAATAACAAAATAGAAACCAATGAAGAGAATTCTTACCGATTGTCCAAAGTTTGAATAGAAGAAATGATTGAGAAGAAATATATGAGAATTGGAAGATTCGACTATGAAGATGATTATTAACATTCGGTCATGATGAAAGATTTTGGAGGAGAAGAAAAAAATGTTTAAAAAGTTCTTTGCAAGAAGGAAGGAAGGAGAAAAAGAATTAAAAGAAAGAGAGTGTTTATGTATCGATTTTCAATGATGGAAGATGAACAAAGAAAAGGTCTTGCGGTTGGTGAATAATCGGCCAAATGGAAGACAAAGAAAATGTCACTCAAAGACTATATGATTTCGGCACAAAGAGGAATAGAGTTTAGGGAGAAAAGATGATATCAAAATGGTCACAAAGATGAAATGGCCAAAAGAAAACAAAAACTTTACCTTTTTCTTATGACAAAATTTGGCTAGAAGGAAGAATTTGGAGAGAATTTTTGATACACATGATGCTAAGAAATTGACCAAAACTAACTCTTAATCCTAACCAAACTACTAACAACATTCGACCACTCTCCCTAGCCCCAAAAACCGTCCATGTTCAAGCCAAAAAGGGGTCAACTTTTGCCAACTTTACTTTCCATAGCACATTCCTCAATTTAAGCCACTTGTTCCCCTACATACCTTATCCTATTGATTCCTTTCCCTATGTTCAATTCTTGCCTTAATCCATGAGCCACCTTGCCATAAACTAAAAGCCCAACCTTCCAAAAATAAAGCTTGGCCGACACATGCTAGATGAGTGCAAAAATTTAAGTCACAAAAATGTATACCATGGGATTCGAACCTCTCCCCTCAAGACAATACATATGGCGCATATCCTCTTAACCATTAGCTCAGCTTATGTTAGTTACTTACTCAAAAATTTCCATATGTTACAAATCCACTGACTCCCTCTCTTTAAAGTACCAAATGCTAAAAATTTTCACTAGGTCCAAATAGATCCCAAGCCTTCTCAGGACCTCTTCAACAAACAAAATTAATAATCTAACATGCTTAATCACCAATTTAATGTAACACATACAAAACTCAAATTTTAGGATGTTACAATTCTACCCCCTTAAAGAAAATTTCGTCCTCAAAATTTACCTGGTTAAAAGAGGTGAGGATATTGCTGCCGAATTGTCTCCTCAGGCCCCCATGTAGCTTCCTCCGCTCCGTGATTACGCCATAGAATCTTAACCAACGGTACTAACTTCTTTCTTAATACTTTTACATCTCACTCTAAAATTTTCACTGGCTCTTCCTCGAACGACAAGTCAGGCCTTAACTCAATTTCCTCTACCGGTACTATGTGAGACGGATCCGATTGATAATGCTACAACATAGAGACATGGAAAACACTATGAATCTGACTCCACTCCGGAGGTAATTCAAGCTGATAAGCCACTGGTCCTACATGCTTCGACACACGGTACGGTCCAATGAACCTAGGGCTCAACTTGCCCTTCCTACCGAATCTGAAGATCTTTTTCCAAGGTGAGACTTTTAGAAAAACCTGATCTCCCACCGCAAACTCAATGTCCTTACGCTTCAGATCCGCATATGACTTTTGTCTATCCAAAGCTTCCTTTAACCGTGCTCGAATCACCTTTACTTTTTCTTCCGTCTCTGATATCAATTCAGGACCCAATAACTGCCGTTCCCCCAATTCAGTCCAACAAGTAGGGGTACGACACCTACGACCATATAATGCTTCATAAGGTGCCATTTGGATACTGGATTGATAACTGTTGTTATACGCAAACTCTGCCAACGGGAGAAAATCCTCCCAACTACCTCTGAAGTCAATCACGCAACCCCTTAACATGTCTTCCAAAATCTGGATTACTCTTTTCGACTGACCATCTGACTGAGGATGAAAAGCTGTGCTGAAATTTAACTTTGTTCCCAAAGCTTCATGCAAAGCTTTCCAAAACCGCGATGTAAACCTAGGGTCTCTGTCCGAAATAATAGACACTGGTACCCCATGTAACCTCACGATCTCCGCTACATACAACTTGGCCAACTTCTGTAGTGAAAAATCCGTACGAACAGGTAGAAAATGGGCAGTCTTTGTCAATCGATCCACTATAACCCAAACAGAATCTTTCTTATTAGGTGATAAGGGTAACCCACTAACAAAGTCCATCGTTATTCGTTCCCACTTCCACAATGGAATCTTCACCGGTTGTAGTAATCCCGACGAAAATTGGTGTTCCGCCTTAACTTGCTGACACGTCAGGCACTTACTCACAAAATCCGCAACTTCCCGTTTCAACCCTGGCCACCAATACTGATCACGAAGGTCTCGATACATCTTATTTCCCCTGGGGTGCATAGCATAGGGGATACTATGCACCTCTCACAGAATCATTAGTCTCAAATTCGAATCCTTGGGCATACAAATTCTTCCGCAAAAACATAGTACTCCATCTTTATTCAATCCAAAATCCCCTATTACACCACTTTCAACTCGTTGAATTAAGGGACCCAACTTTTCATCTAATAACTATTTCTCCTTGATCTGTTTTAACCACATAGGCTTCACCTGAAGTTCCGCTAGTAAACTGCCATCTTCATACAAACTAAGATGAGCAAACATTGCTCTCAACTCTGATATCACCTTACGACTCAACGCGTCTGCCACCACGTTAGCCTTTCCAGGATGATACTCGATTGAGAACTCATAATCCTTCAACAGCTCTCTCCATCTCCGCTGTCTTAAGTTCAACTCCTTTTGGGTAAGGTGGTACTTCAAACTTTTATGATCCGTATAAATGATCGACTTCTCACCGTACAGGTAGTGCCTCCAAATCTTCAAGGCAAAAACCACCGCAGCCAACTCCAAATCATGAGTAGGATAATTGACTTCATGCGGCCTTAACTGACGACATGCATAAGCCACCACTTTACCACCTTGCATCAACACACATCCTAAGCCCGTGTGTGACGCATCGTAGTAAACAATAAACTCTTTTCCAGCCTCAGGTTGAATCAGTACGGGCGCTTCCGTCAAAATCTTCTTCAATCTCTCAAAACTCTCTTCTGTTGATCGACCACACAAACGGTACTCCCTTACGTAATTGCTTTAGTTAGGGGTGCAAAGAATCAACGAAAACCCCTCAACAAAACGTCTATAATAACCAGACAAACCTAGGAAGCTCCGAATCTCAGCCACTGACTTCGGTGGTTTCCAATCCAACACAGTCTCTACCTTCCGAGGATCAACTCTGATTCCTTTGGCCGACACAACATGTCCCAAGAAAGTCACTTCCTTTAGCCAAAATTCACACTTACTGAATTTGGCATAAAGTTGCTTTTCTCTTACTAATTGCAATACTATCCGCAGATGTGAGTCATACTCTTCTTCATTCCTCGAATATACTAAGATATCATCTATGAACACCACCACGAACCGGTCTAGGTAGGGTTGAAAGACTTGGTTCATCATATCCATAAATGCAGCTGGTGCATTGGTCAATCCAAACAGCATCACCAAGAACTCATAATGTCCATAACAAGTTCGAAATGCTATCTTATGAATATACGCCTCCTTAACCTTAAGTTGATGATAACCCGATCTCAAATCTATCTTGGAGAAAACTGAAGCTCCTCTCAACTGATCAAACAGGTCATCGATTCTCGGCAATGGATACCTATTCTTGATCGTCAACTTATTCAACTACCTATAATCGATGCACCTACGCATCGACCCATCCTTCTTCTTGACGAACAAGACCGGTGCTCCCCATGGTGACACACTCGGTCGAATGAATCCCCGATCCAACAACTCCTGAATTTGAGCCTTAAGCTCCCCTAACTCCTTTGGCGCCATCCTATAAGGAGCAATGGACACCGAAGCCATTCCGGGCAAAAGCTCAATGCCAAACTCTACTTCCCGGTCTGGAGGTAAACCCGAAAGTTCCTCGGGAAAGACATCTGGAAATTCTTTCACCGTTCTAACACCTTCCACCGACAATTCCTTGGTATCCAAAGCACTAATGAAGGCTAGGAATGCTCCACACCCTTTTCGCACCAATTTTTCTGCCTTTAAAGCAGATACCACATTTGCTAAATAATTTATCCGCTCGCCTATCATCACAACTTCCTTATCTTCTAAAGTCCTTATCGACATCCGCTTTGTAGCACAATCCAAGTGCGCACGGTGCTTCACCAACCAGTCCATGCCCAAAATAAGGTCGAACTCTCCGAAAGGCAGTTCCATCAAATCCGCCAAAAATATTTCTCTTTGAATTTCTAAGGGCACGTCTCTAAACAATTTATCCACTATCACATATTATCCTAAAGGACTAATTACCATCATCTTTCTATCAGTAATCTCAGATCTAATGTTCAGATTTCCAGATATATCACTAGCAACATACGAATGGGTAGATCCGATATCTATCAAAGCAATAACAGGTACATCAGAGATGAAGAACATACCAGTTCTCACATCAGGTGCATCACCATCCTCTCGGCGTCTGACCGCATACACTAACCCTGGCTGTCTCGCCTCTGCGTTACCTCTGAAGCCATTTCCTCTACCCGGTGCTTATTGACCTCGTCCACCGCCATTACCACCTCAATCTGGCCCACGACCTCTCGATGGCTGTTGAGCGCCTCTAGCTGGCTGTGTATCATGGTTACGAGCTTCCTAATTCAGAGCGGTCCATCGAGGACAATCTTTAAACTGGTGGTCCTTAGAACCACATTTGAAGCAACCACCGTTCTCTTCCAAAGATTCACTGTGTGTGTCGTCTTCCACAATCGGACATGGTTGAATCTGATTGGTAGCGATAGGTGCTCTAGCTGGAGCTGGCTCATCATTCCTGGGCCTCTTCTGAAACCTTTTTGCAGGACCCGAGTACTTAAAGTCCCTCTTGCCTCTACCTCTGTCTCTGTTCTGACACTTGGAGTTCTTAGCCTCTTCAGCTATTTTGGCTTTCTCCACAAGCTTGGCAAAAGTCCTTTCTTGTTGTGGGGCTATCAGTACCCGTAACTTATCATTCAGCCCATCCTCAAAACGTACACAACGCTCATGGTCAGTTGGCACTATTGTTCAAGCATAACGGCTCAAGCATAGAAATTCTGCCTCGTAAGCTGCCACCGTCTTATTTCCTTGGACCAGATTCAGGAATTCCTTCCTCCGGGCATCCATATAACTTGCCCCGACATACTTTCCTTGGAATGCAGTTTTGAAAAAAACCCAAGTAACATGTTCAGCCTGAGTGCCTTCTCGAACAGTAAGCCACCATTGATAAGCCTCGTCTCTCAACAAGGACACAGCTCCTCTCAGTTTCTGTTCGGTGGTGCACTCCAAATCATCCATGATCCGCTCCACAGCCTCGAGCCAATACTCTGTTACATTTGGGGCTACTCCCGAGATACCCCTAAAAACCTCAGCACCACTCGATCTAAGTCGTTCTGAAATTGATCCACGAGCTGCTGACCCAGTTCTAGCTCCAGCAACCCTTTCCAAGACTCGCAATATTGCTTGGGTCAAGGCAATGTCCTCTCTCGTATGGTCATGTGATCTAGTCTCCGTCCCGGGTGATGCAGGTGAGTCCATTTCTAGTATATGTCCCGACGCTTCAGACGCAACCCTAGCACCTCGACCTCTACCACGGCCACGTCTACCACGTCCACGTCCTCTAGCTCTCATTTTGACTATTTCGGTTTAATCTGATTACAAGTTTTATGAATTAGTATACTATTTCAGTGCTTATTAACGATGTTTTATGATATATAAGAAGTAGAGTTGTTTTTGTAAACGCATCCTATAGTCTCAATCTCTATAGTTGCAACACCTAAAACTAAAAGTTCTAGAGTGTTCCTATAGTCATGTCACAATAATAATAATAATAATTAAATTTGCATACACTTACTTGACTTGGTGCCGGATACTCGTGGTGCCATACTACCTTTAAAAACATAAGTTCTATAATTCAAAATAGTTTTGAACCATAAATGTTTTTGAACCCAAATCACAGCCGAGTTTTGAACCGAGATCTGATACCATAAAATGTAACACCCCAAACCCGGTCTATGCGTTAAGACCCACTACTTAGACCCACTACTTAGAAAAGTAGGAACCTCGACCCACTACTTAGAAAAGTAGGAACCTTGGTATGAAGGTGAATGCCACACTATATAATAGTGATAAGTTCAGATAGAAGAAATCGGGTTGACGCCACTAGAGACTAGATAAGCCAACGAGTCTTCAATGAAATATGAGAGAAAACAATCTCACAAATTTCATATAAGTTTAATAATGTTTTCAAACTAAGAAAAAAGATCAAAAGCTCTTTTACAAAGGCTGATTTCACCTATTTATAGTGCTAAATTAGGCTAGCTGAATGGTCACAATCATTCAACTTAATGTGCCAATTAAAAGCTGAAATTTAACTCAAGTCTTTTCACATTCTTGAGCCAAATAACTCCATCCTTGAATTGTCTTTAATTCAGCTGAATGAATGACTTTAAGTGCTTGAAAAATGACTCTTGAGTTACCCCTTGGTCAGCCGAATGGACACCATCTACTTAATCAGCTTCTTAATGATGTTTGAATGCTTGAAATAACCCTTGAAATGGAAAAAACGGCTTGTAGTGGAAAGGTTGCTGCCAAAATTAATTTGGATGATTAAATGCTCCTTAAACCTCTTTTAAATCATGTATAAAACATCCCTTGTAACAGCCACTTCATTTGTAACCAAAAATGACTTAAAAAGTCACTTTATTTAATGTGTAACAGCCCTTGTAATGTAATGGTTATGACTTGAAAAGGCTCCTGCAATAAATACATTAAAATGAGCTTATTAAACACATGTAATCACTTATTAAACATATCACACATTAATACTTAACTTAGGTAAATGAACTATGCATCAATTGCTCCAGCAACTAGTTAATTAAAGATACATCATTAAATAAAACTTAACTCATGCATAAATAAATAATCCTAGGAACTAGATTAATTAATGAAGCAACAATTAAATTAAATTCATTAAAAGAACTCAATTAATTAAACTAAGTTGAGTTGAATTAATGTGTAATATCCGGGATTTTAGGCTTGTGCATTATTGCGTAATTATGTGAAGTAGCATGCCTGTGTGTGTTGTAAATATGTTTTATGAATATTTAGAACCTTAGAATATAGAAGAATGCCTTAGAAAATATTAAATTTTAAGTATTGAAGGGGAATTGAACAAAAGAGGCCTTAAGAGAATTTGTAGGAGAATTTAGACACAAAAATGGGCTTGTTAAAGTGGCAAGGAGGCGCCACTTAAAGCCTTAGTAAGTGACGCCACAAGCAGTACAAGGGGGGCCTAGGTTCGAGCAACAAGGGGAGCAATTTTGAACTGCTTTTTGCGTCAAGCTAAGAGGGGAGTTGGACGACATTAAAACACTAAGGAGATGAGCACTAGATGTGGTCAAATTCCCTTTAAAATTCGGCTAAGGTAGGGAGATAATTATTGATTTATTCAATTTATTTTTGAAAGGGTAAAGAAGAGGAAAAATAGGAAAATAACAAGGGATTGGATAGAGAGATGAAAAGTTGGCCGAATAGGGGGATCTAGGTGTGGTATTTTCGGCCAAAGGGAAGAAGTAAGGCCATTTTCATTCTTTTCTTTTCAATTGTGCCTCTACCGAATTCTTTAGCAAATCTTCTCTTCTTCTCTTATTTTGTCAAAGCCGAAAGTTCTCCTTCTTTTTCCATTCTTGTTAAAACTCCCTTCAATCCTTTTTCTTAAAAGCCAAAGTCGAATACCATACTCCCATCCCCTCCTATCACTTTGGCCAAATCTCTCTGCACTTCATTCTCTTTTTCTTTTCGCAATTCTCCAAAAGTCGAATCTCCTATTTTGGAGGCCATAGCCGATTGCATCTTTTCTTTTGGGGTCGATTCCTTCACTAGATCAAAAGCCGAAATTCAAACACTTCCTTCCTCTTGTCGGCACTTCAAGTTGGTGAGCCAATTGCGTTTTGATCATTCTATTGGTAAGGATCTCTCTTGGCCGAAGTCTTGTTCTTTTCTTTCTCTAACTGTCAAAAATCAAGGCTTTAATCCCATTAATGCTCTTTGGCCGAATCTTTGAAGGATGATTTCGGGAATTCTGCTAAGTCGACTACAAGAGAAGATCATTCGGGATTTAGATATCTAAGGTAAGTAAAGTGTAATATTAGGCCAAAGGCCATTTATGATGATCATTAAGTGTTAGAATCGGATCTAACATAGATCATGTAGGCATTTCGACATCTCCATTAATAGATAGCAATTTTGAGATCTAGATAATCGAGGTAAGAGAGTTTTGATATTCGGCCAAGGCCTTTTTATTTGTTAAAAGTTGACCGATTTTTAAATTATGGTCTATAGGAGGGAATACAATCGGTTTCGATAGATTTTCGGGATTTTAGTGAAAGCATTAAGTAAACCAGGTGTGTACCCCACACTAACTCTTAATAGATTTATGGCATCAATTTAATATATGTGTTTATAATAATGTGAAAAGTGGGCAAAGGTACCATGTGATGGTACAAAGTACTCAGGTAAGTAACCTTAACATTATGTTAATAAATGATATGAATAATATTATGATATGAATATTTGGAATATGGTACATATGTGAATATCGATAAGAATGTGGAATAAGGCATAAGGCATGATATTGCATATTCTGTGTGACATGGGGCATACGGGTTATATAGAAAGGGGAAGTGATCTGGTGGTTTATACCACAATATCTGAATGTGGTGACTCATGTCACGAAATCTGAATGTGGTGACTTATGTCACGAAATAATGTCCGTGGCTATGCCACAAAATTTATAAGGGCGATGAGCAAGTCGTCTGCAGCGACTGCCTTCGATGATGTGTAGCGGATGGAGGGTCGACTTAGTAGTCCCCACGGTGTGATGGTTGGTACGGGTGATGTGTAGCGGATGGTTATCTAGGTATGGGTTCGGGTTTGCATCATTACTTCTATCTGCTATATACATACGTATGATATGATATGATATGCCTGAATCGTTGGGACTTAGTGTTGGTTATACACACCGAGAGTCTGCTTGACTCACCCCGTTGTGGGATATTTTTTCAGTGACACTCGATGTGGGACCGGGTCGGCAGGAGCTTAGTGGTGGCCATGTTCAACTCAGACTTTATTTTAATTTTGGACTTTTTATTGCTAAGAATTTTGGATTTATTCGGGTTTTTGTTTTAATGTAATAAGGCCATAGCTATAAACTGATTATGCATGCATTTTTATTTATTTTATTATGGTACAATTTTTATCAATTTAAAGTTTAAGCAACTTTTCTTAAAAATAAATTTTAAATGTTTTGACACCTAAACACAAACGATTTTCGAATTAAAGATTAACTCCAAAACAACTCGGCATTTTTATAAAACCACCCAAATTTTCCAAAGTAATAAACATGAATTTGAAACGTTTTACTCAAGTAACATACCAGATCCGGTCTGGGCTCGTGGGTCGGGTTTGGGGTGTTTCAATTTGGTATCAGAGCCAAGTTTTAAACTCTCGGCCTTGGGTTTAAATCCCATAACATTTTCAAAATAGAGCCCAAATAAGTTTTGTGAAAATTTTGTGAAATAAGCAAGTTTTTCTGGCATGGCACCTAAGTCTCCGACCCGAAGTCCACCAGGTAAGTACCCCTAACTGTTGTATGATTTGTATATGGGTATAACGGGAACATAGATTAGTATATTAAGTTATGGAACCCTAGGATTAGTTTACCCCAACACAAGAATTACATAAGACTTAATGCCTAACTAAACAAACCTGTGATTAAGTCGCCGAGTTAGGGTGTGGCAACCATTGTGCGCATGTCTAGGATTGGATTCAGGAAGAGCCTGGTATTTAAGCAGTCCTAGTGACTCACCTCCTCTTCACTCGAATCCTACCTGGTGCGTAGTAACGGTTCACCCTAACCAAGAGGACTCATTCACAGGCTAAACTCAATAACTAAAACCCGAAAGGGACCTGCTACATTGTTTTATAAACCTTAGTTTTAAAAGCACCAAATTACCCCTTTGATTTGTAAAAACTCTTTTACAAAATTTTTTCCGAAATATTCCCGATTTACAGAAATTTACTAAAATACCCCTAGTTTGAGAAATTATTAAAATACCCTTTGTTTATGAAATTACCACACTACCCTCAACTTTTTTCTAAAATATGCTTACTTTACCAAAAACACCAAAACCCCTATTTTGTAAAACATCAAGATACCCTGGTTTGGAAATTTACCAAAATACCCTATAGGACAAATTACGAAAATACCCCTGGGATTGGATCAGACGAAAATGTTCGAGTGATGAATGTGTGTAGTAGATACTACTGAATGAAGGTGCATCTTTCTCTGAACTAGGATAGAAGACTTGAAACAAAACTCTAAAATGATCGAAAGAACTACTACTAAACTCCTTTACATAAAACTTGTTCGTGGATAATCAGTGGAACAAAGACTAATGCATAAAACTTTTTAAAATAGATTGAATCGCGATCATAGACATGAGTTCTAGGGGACGTGGTCGTAATGTGCGAGGGGCGTGGTAGAGGCGAGAATGGCCGTGATCGTAACCCGTTAGGTCCGGTCAAGGGTCCGAGAATGAGGTTCCACCACCACCACCACTTTGGCGTTGGAGCGCAAGATCGATCGGACGGGGATGATGCGATATCACGGTGATCTTTGCGAGTTCTTGAGATGGTGGTCGGAGCAGTGGAGGTATGGGAGCTCGGAAATCATGCCGAGCGACTCAGAGCCAATGGAGCTGAAGTATTCCGTGGCGTGTCGGTGTGGCACCCAGTACGGCTGAGTATTGGTTGGAAGCGACAGAGCGAATTATGGATGAGCTGGATTTGACTGCTGAAGAGAAGCTGAAGGGAATGGTGTCGCTACTTCGTGATGAGTCATATCAATGGTGGCTCACAGTTCGGGATGGTTCTATAGCTGAGGATCTCACTTGGGAGAATTTTAAGGCGGCGTATCAGAAGAAGTATGTTGGAACTAGTTATATTGATGCTCAGAGGAAGGCATTTCTGGGGCTGGTTCAAGGGAATAAGTCCGTAGCGGAGTACGAGGCTGAATTCTTAAGGTTGAGCCGGTATGCTCGAGGAATTGTGGCTACGGAGCATGAACGATTTATCCGGTTTGAGGACGGACTTAGGGATGATCTAAGGTTGTTGATAGCTCCGTAGCAGGAGCGGGAATTTGCCGTGTTAGTAGAGAAGGCTAAGGTAGCCGAAGGAATTAAAGAATCATGAGGCGAGAATCACGACGGAAGGCATAAGAGAGGGTTTGGATTATCGGGGTCATCCGGAATGCTCAAAAGAGACAGAGGGTGGATGGGCATGAGGTCGGCGGAGTTGCTACAGGAGAGGCGATGATCGTACTTGTGATCGGTGTGGGAAGAGGCACCTAGGAGAATGTTGGAAGAAGACAGGGGGATGTTTCAAGTGTGGGTCCAAGGACCACATGATTAAGGACTGTCCTTGTAACATCCTGAATTAGGGGTTGTCTAAAATTTAATTAATTTCCCATGTGTGTGCTTGAAGAATTAAATACTAGGATCATTTGGCATGTTCTAAGGTCTAGAATTAAACCCGAGCTAGGCCTGACTTAGCATTAATTTTTTTTTAATACCTAAAAGGAGGGAGCTAGGTGAGATAGGGCTTAAATAAAATTTTGGGCGAAATATGACAAAGAATGGGCTTGGTACAATTGGCTTGGGGCGCCACTTAAGAGTTTAGAAGTGGCGGGTCTCGGGTTCGAGACACAAGGGATGCAAGGAGCATTTTTATTTTGGGCTTTTTGCGTTAAAAGAAAGAGGGCCGAGAAGAAGGTCTTATAAATAAATGTTGTGGTTTTATGACATGAAAGTCAATTGGGAAAGATGGCATGGGGCGATGGAAGAAGGGGCACGTGGCGAAGAGGTCTTGGTTTGAACCCAAGAAGTTTAATTGGCATTTTTATATTTTTTTTTTCGAAACCGGCGTGAATGGGAGAGTAGGTGATGGCATGAATTTGGACTCTTAAATTGATAAGGATAATGCATGGGATTAATTTATTAATTGTTAAAGGATAAGAGAATATATAGGAAATTGATAAAAGATTAAACTAGTTTTTGATTTTTTTTAATTCTGCTGGAAGAAATTGATGAGCACATGGTTTCTTTTTATCTTGTATTTTAAATTGAAGAGGTGATGAAGGGATAAGGATTATTTATTTTTTTTTAAATTTTACTTGGATGGATGTTGAAGAGGTAAATTAGGAGATTATTTTGGATGTCTTTGGGAGTTGAATTTCGGCCATGTGGGGGGGGATAAGTGCCGAATTCTCTTAGGCATATTTTGGGCAATTTCGGTCAGCCTTTGTGTAGGGAACCCAAAGCCGAAAACCATACTTGAGCTAAAAGCCAAAATTGATTTGTTTCAACACCTAGCCGAACCTTCAGGTGAATCTTCTCCTTTTTGTTTTTATTATGGCTGGTGGCCGAATTCCCTATTGAGCACTCTTCTATTTTCTTTTCTTTTTCCAAAATTGTTCAAAGTCCAAAACTCCTCTCTTTTGTTCTCTCTTGTTGCCGAAACTCTAAACACTTTTTTTTTTCTATTATTTTCTTCCTCTAGCCGAATCTATTCTCTACCCCTAGGCCGAATTTCCTTTCTCCTATTCTGAAGTACCTTGGCCGAATATTATAAAAGGAGTATAGATCTCTTTGGATCCTCGTTGTCAATCGTTTTGGTGAAGGACTCTGGGATCTCAAAGCAAGCGATCTAAGCCCTATTTCCTTGGTAGTCGATCTTGGTATGTAGTGGTAAGGATCTATGTTAGTGAGTTATTTAATTAGTGTTCAAAGCCGAAGGCTACTAATTTTGGATAAGTGCCGATTGTAGGGAAGTGAAGCCGATTCACACTTGGAGTGTGTTGGCTAGTGTTCAAAGGCAATTGGGTAAGGTTTCGGATTCAAGCAGTAACCCTCTAGATTTATTTGGTTTGGCCGAATAGGCCATGTCACTAATCTTATGTTGGTCGAATATAGGGGCAAGGATATTGTGGGTGGCTGATTAGTTTATCCGGGATTTAGGGATAACGTTGGTGACAGGTGTGTACATACACACTTTATGATTAATTAACTGTGCTAAATGTTTGTGTATGCTAAATCTGGTTTATGTAGCTTTGGATTTAATACCATAACGATATAAGCGATGATTCAGGTAAGACTCTGTTCATATGAGTTTATTATTTGATGCTTTTGGAAAGCATGGCATATTTGGTATATGCAATTTAAATACATGTTGGCATGAATTACATTATATATATATCATGGACTAATGTGGGTTGATGAGAGGAGGGGGCGTGATATTCGTGTCGATTTTGACACCGGTGGTTTGGTACCACATTGTGACTACGGTCACCGAGGTTTGGCACCTCCGAGGTTTGGCACCTCATAGCGTCTCGTCCCGGTGGCTTAGCACCACGCTGGGTTGGCCCCACGCTTTACATCATGGGATTGACGCCAGTGATTTGGTATCACACGATGGGTTGGCCCCATCATTTGATTGTGACTACGGTCACCAGTGGTTTGGCACCACCAGTGGTTTGGCACCACAATATGACGGATTTTGTGACTTTAAGTCACGGTGGTTTGGCACCACCGGTGGTTTGGTACCACACGGGTAGAGAAAGGTGTTTGGATGGCTAGGTTGGGTGCATGATTTAGTGCATGTTATTTTGTTATAAATTGTGTATGTTGTTGCACTAAATTGGGGAAGGGTTACACATTGAGTCTTGGTGACTCACCTTCTCCTTTAACATTTTTCAGTGACTCGTAGATGGCGGTTGAGGAGCCGGTTGGACTCGAGGTGGCCATGCAAAGGATTTGAATTTAATGAACTTGGATTTTAGTTATTTTTATTTTTATTGTTGGTTTTGTTTTAATCAAGTTGTAATAAGGCCTCCTAGAATTATTTTTATTATCTTTACATGTTTTGAATATTTTGTTTAAACTATTTAATAATATTAAAATGGGTGCACATGTTTTCTCAAATCAAACGCAAAAAATGTTTTGGAAGTGCCATCGGGTACATTTGAAACACAGTAACAACTTGACCTAATAAATATTTTTAGAACAAACCAAGTATGGTTTTAGCATGATAATTGAAAATGAAGATGTGTTCATCAAAACTCAAATCGGCTAAAGGGGTTTTCAAAATGGTTTTCTCTGTGACATACCAAATTCGGTCGTAATGTTTGGGCCGGTTTGGGGTGTTACTGATCCTATAAAAATAGACGGGGCCACCAACAGTCGGGTTCTAATCAGCCGAAGAGGGGGACAAAGAAATCGGTAGGGTCGTGGTCCGATTGGCGGAGGAAACGGTGGCCGAAGAGGACATGGAACACCAGCAGAGGTATTGGTAATATCGAGGCTAGACAACCGGGGCGTATATGCGATTCGTCGGAGGAAGACAAATGATGCACTGATGTTATAACGGTGCGTTCCTTATTTCGAGAGTTACCCTTTATTGCTTTGATAGACATAGGGTCAACTCATTCCTATGTTGCTAGTGAAGTATCCAAAACTTTGCATGTGAACTCGAGAGACTGTACCTAGGAAGATGACTGTATTTAGTCCTTTAGGGGCGCATCGTGATAGTAGATAAACTCTTTAAGGAAGTGCCTTTAGAAGTTCGGGGCGCAGCTCAAATGACTTAGTGGAACTACCATTCGGGAATTTGATCTAATCTTAGGCATGGATTGGTTAGTGAAGCACCGTGCAAATGTGGATTGCGCCGCTAAATGCATGTCGTTGAGAACTCCCGACGATAAGGAAGTTGTGGTGATGGGCGAAAGACGGAACTATTTGTCGAATGTAGTATCCGCTCTTCAGGCGAAGAAGATGGTAAGGAAAGGATGTCCGGCTTTTCTGATGTGGGTCAATGCCTTGGACACTAAGGAAATAAGTGTGGAAGGGGTTAGAACGGTAAGGGAATTTGTAGATGTCTTTCCGGGGGAATTACCTGGAATACCCCCGGATAGGGAGGTGGAGTTTGGAATTGACTTGCTACTGTGAATGCCTCTGTGTCAATCGCCCGTATAGAATGGCACCAAAGGAATTGGTTGAGCTCAAGGCTCAAATCCAAGAGTTGCTTGATCGTGGGTTTATCCGACCCAGTGTGTCTCCATGGGGAGCACCGGTCTTGTTTGTGAAGAAGAAGGATGGAACTATGCGTATGTGCATAGATTATCGTCAGTTGAATAAGCTGACCATCAAGAACAAGTACCCGTTGCCAAGGATAGATGACTTGTTCGATTAGCTTAAGGGGGCCGTGGTGTTTTCAAAGATAGATTTACGGTCTGGATATCATCATCTTAAGGTGAAGGAGGTGGATATCCATAAGACAGCTTTCCGGACAAGATACGGACATTATGAGTTCATAATAATGCCGTTTGGATTGACGAACGCCCCAGCCGCGTTCATGGATATGATGAACCGCGTTTTTCAACCCTACTTGGATCGATTCGTTGTTGTGTTCATAGACGACATCCTAGTGTATTCCAAGTCGGAGGAGGAACATGACGAGCATCTCCGGACAGTGTTGCAAGTGTTAAGGGAGAAGAAGCTCTACGCCAAATTCAGTAAGTGTGAATTTTGGCTGAAAGAGGTTTCATTCTTAGGGCATGTAGTGTCTGCAGAGGGAATAAGGGTGGATCTTAGGAAGATTGAGGCAGTGCTAGACTGGAAACCACCTAAGTCGGTGGCAGAGGTTCGCAGTTTCTTGGGATTGGCAGGTTACTACAGAAGGTTCGTGGAAGGGTTCTCATCAATAGCCGCACCTTTGACGAAGTTGTTGAGAAAGGAAGTACCTTTCGTATGGACAGATAAGCAACAGGAAAGTTTTGAGAAGCTTAAGAGGGTCTTGACTGAAGCTCCAGTCTTGATTCAGCCTGAGGCAGGAAAGGATTTTGTGGTGTACTGTGATGCTTTCCACACAGGATTAGGATGTGTCCTAATGCAAGATGGGAAAGTAGTCGCTTATGCGTCTCGGCAGTTAAGGCCACACGAGGTTAACTACCCGACACATGATTTGGAATTGGCGGCAGTGGTCTTTTCTCTTAAGGTATGGAGGCACTATTTATATGGAGAAAAGTCGGTAATCTACACAGACCATAAGAGCCTTAAGTATCTGCTGACTCAGAAGGAGTTGAATCTGAGACAGCGAAGGTGGGTGGAATTATTGAAAGACTACGATTGTTCCATAGAGTATCACCAGGGCAAGGCGAATGTAGTGGCGGATGCCCTAAGTCAAAAAGTGGTGTCGGATCTGAGGGCAATGTTTGCACATCTTAGCTTGTATGATGATGGAAGTTTATTGGCAAAGTTGCAAGTCAAACCGACATGGTTGAATGAGGTGAAAGAAAGTCAGTTAATGGATGAGGATCTAAATGCTAAGCTACGGCAAGTGCAGAGTGGAGAGTTAGAGGATTATGGTGTTAACAACGATGGAGTATTGTGTTTCAAGGGTAAGGTTTGTATGCCGAAAACTAAGGAGTTAAGGCGGAGAATTCTTCAGGAATCACATAGTAGCCCCTATGCTATGCATCCTGGAGGTAGTAACTTGTATAGAGACCTAAGGGAACAGTTTTGGTGGCCTGGTCTTAAGAGGGAAGTTACCAAATTTGTAGGGAAATGCTTGACGTGTCAGCAAGTCAAGGTGAACACCAAGTTCCGTCGAGATTGCTTCAGCCGATAAAGATTCCGCAATGGAAGTGGGAGAGAATCACCATGGACTTCGTTAGTGGGCTTCCCCTTACGCCTACTAAGAAGGACTCGGTATGGGTGATAGTGGATCGATTGACAAAGTCCGCGCATTTCATTCCAGTGCGGGTTGATTATTCTTTGCAGAAGTTGGCGAAGTTGTATGTGGCGGAAATTGTGAGGTTGTATGGAGTGCCGGTGTCAATTATCTCAGATAGGGATCCAAGGTTTACGTCTCGGTTTTGGAAAGCTCTACATCAAGCTTTGGGCACCAGATTGGATTTCACTACGGCATTTCATCCACAGTCGGACGGTCAATCTGAGCAAGTAATCCAAGTGTTGGAAGATATGTTGAGAGGCTGTGTAATAGACTTTAGTGGAAGTTGGGAAGAATATTTGCCTCTAGCAGAATTTGCTTATAATAACAGCTATCAAGCTAGTATTCGAATGGCACCGTATGAAGTGCTGTATGGATGGAAGTGTCGCACTCCTACGTGTTGGACAGAATTAGGAGAACGTCAAGTTTTGGGTCCAGAGATTGTGGCAGAATCCGAAGAAAAGGTTAAGTTAATTCGGGCACGATTAAAGGAGGCATCTGACAGGCAGAAGTCGTATGCGGATCTTAAGCGAAAGGAAATAGAATTTGCTTTGGGAGATCGAGTGTTTCTTAAGGTTTCGCCTTGGAGGAAGGTGATGAGATTTGGTCGCAAAGGGAAATTAAGTCCAAGGTTTATAGGACCTTATCGGGTATTGAAGCGAGTTGGTCCAGTGGCATACCAGTTAGAGTTGCCTTCGAAATTGCAGCAGATGCACGATGTATTCCATGTTTCTATGCTACATCGTTACCGATCGGATCCATCTCATGTAGTACCGGTTGAAGAAGTGGAGCTAAGACCAGATTTGTCCTACGAGGAAGAGCCGATTCAGATCTTGGAGCGAGATGTGAAAGTGTTATGAAGGAAATCAGTTCCTTTGGTCAAAGTGTTATGGCGTAATCATGGATCGGAAGAAGCTTCGTGGGAGCCAGAAGAAGTAATGCGACAGCAATACCCTCACCTATTTTAGCTAGGTAATTTCGAGGACGAAATTATTTTAAGGGGGGTAGAACTGTAATATCCGGGATTTTGGGCTTGTGCATTATTGCGTAATTATGTGAAGTAGCATGCCTGTGTGTGTTGTAAATATGTTTTATGAATTTTTAGAACCTTAGAATATAAAAGAATGCCTTAGAAAATATTAAATTTTAAGTATTGAAGGGGAATTGAACAAAAGAGGCCTTAAGAGAATTTGTAGGAGAATTTAGACACAAAAATGGGCTTGTTAAAGTGGCAATGAGGCGCCACTTAAAGCCCTAGTAAGTGACGCCACAAGCGCATACAAGGGGGCCTAGGTTCGAGCAGCAAGGGGAGCAATTTTGAGCTGCTTTTTGCGTCAAGCTAAGAGGGGAGTTGGACGGCATTAAAACACTAAGGAGATGAGCACTAGATGTGGTCAAATTCCCTTTAAAATTCAGCTAAGGTAGGGAGATAATTATTGATTTATTCAATTTATTTTTGAAAGGGTAAAGAATAGGAAAAATAGGAAAATAACAAGGGATTGGATAGAGAGATGAGGAGTTGGCCGAATAGGGGGATCTAGGTGTGGTATTTTCGGCCAAAGGGAAGAAGTGAGGCCATTTTCATTCTTTTCTTTTCAATTGTGCCTCTACCGAATTCTTTAGCAAATCTTCTCTTCTTCTCTTATTTTGTCAAAGCCAAAAGTTCTCCTTGTTTTTCCATTCTTGTTGAAACTCCCTTCAATCCTTTTTCTTAAAAGCCAAAGCTAAATACCATACTCCCATTCCCTCCTCTCACTTTGGCCGAATCTCTCTGCACTTTATTCTCTTTTTCTTTTCACAATTCTCCAAAAGCCGAATCTCCTATTTTGGGGGCCATAGCCGATTGCATCTTTTCTTTTGGGGCCGATTCCTTCACTAGATCAAAAGCCGAAATTCAAACACTTCCTTCCTCTTCTCGGCACTTCAAGTTGGTGAGCCAATTGCGTTTTGATCATTCTATTGGTAAGGATCTCTCTTGGCCGAACTCTTGTTCTTTTCTTTCTCTAACTGTCGAAAATCAAGGCTTTAATCCCATTAATGCTCTTTGGCCAATCTTTGAAGGAGGATTTCAGAATTCGCTAAGTCGACTACAAGAGAAGATCATTCGGGATTTAGATATCTAAGGTAAGTAAAGTGTAATATTAGGCCAAAGGCCATTTATGATGATCATTAAGTGTTAGAATCGGATCTAACATAGATCATGTAGGATTTAGACATCTCCATTAACATATAGCGATTTCGGGATCTAGATAATCGAGGTAAGGGAGTTTTGATATTCGGCCAAGGCCTTTTTATTTGTTAAAAGTTGACCGATTTTTAAACTATGGTCTATAGGAGGGAATACAATCAGTTTCGATAGATTTTCGGGATTTCAGTGAAAGCATTAAGTAAACCAGGTGTGTACCCCACACTAACTCTTAATAGATTTATGGCATCAATTTTATATATGTGTTTATAATAATGTGAAAAGTGGGCAAAGGTACCATGTGATGGTACAAAGTACTCAGGTAAGTAACCTTAACATTATGTTAATAAATGATATGAATAATATTATGATATGAATATTTGGAATATGGTACATATGTGAATATCGATAAGAATGTGGAATAAGGCATAAGGCATGATATTACATATTCTGTGTGACATGGGGCATACGGGTTATATGGAAAGGGGAAGTGATCTGGTGGTTTATACCACAATATCTGAATGTGGTGACTCATGTCACGAAATCTGAATGTGGTGACTTATGTCACGAAATAATGTCTGGTGGCTATGCCACAAAATTTATAAGGGCGATGAGCAAGTCGTCTGCAGCAACTGCCTTCGATGATGTGTAGCGGATGGAGGGTCGACTTAGTAGTCCCCACGGTGTGATGGTTGGTTCGGGTTTGCATCATTATTTCTATCTGCTATATACATACGTATGATATGATATGATATGCCTGAATCGTTGGGACTTAGTGCTGGTTATACACACTGAGTCTGTTTGACTCACCCCGTTGTGGGATATTTTTTTCAGGTGACACTCAGTAACGGACCGGGTCGGCAGGAGCTTAGTGGTGGCCATGTTCAACTCAGACTTTATTTTAATTTTGGAATTTTTATTGATAAGTATTTTGGATTTATTCGGGTTTTTGTTTTAATGTAATAAGGCCATAGCTATAAACTGATTATGCATGCATTTTTATTTATTTTATTATGGTACAATTTTTATCAATTTAAAGTTTAAGCAACTTTTCTTAAAAATAAATTTTAAATGTTTTGACACCTAAACACAAACGATTTTCGAATTAAAGATTAACTCCAAAACAACTCGGCATTTTTATAAAACCACCCAAATTTTCCAAAGTAATAAATATGAATTTGAAATGTTTTACTCAAGTAACATACCAGATCCGGTCTGGGCTCGTGGGCCGGGTTTGGGGTGTTTCATAATGACTAGCAACTCATTTATTAACTAAAATGCTTAAATGCAATTATTTAAAATGCAAACTAAATGAACAAATGAGTTACTTAATGCATGACTTAATTAAATGCAGAACACATAATGCATGTCATAATTAAAATATGTAGATCAATAATGCATGACATTAACTAAAGATGCATTTAATTAAACAAGACATAATTAAAGACTAAAGTATTGAGTTGATTCAAGCTCAAATGAGCTGAATTTGAACTTGACGAAGCTCGTGGAGCTGGAAACGAGCTGGGATCAGCTTGCCAACAATGCAATGCTCGACTCGAAATACTTGTCCAAAGAAGTTCGCGGGGCGTGCTCGCATCATTACTAGACTTAGTAAAAATCATAGCAAAATAATTTCTATATAGTTAATCATAACCAAATACTTAATTAACAGAGATATATTTACGAATTGAAATGATTAAACAATCATGCTCTTAGCTCATTTCTATATTAAAACAAGTACAAGCACATATGTATACATTTATATCACCTAGTAAAAATCACTATTCATTTGTCATTTTAATGACAAAACCCGATTATGCACATTTGCTCTTTACTAATCTACCAAATATATACGAACATTTAAAACATTAACATAGTAACTATTTCACATACATATAGTTAAACAACCCATTTATCTAACCAAAATGCATGAGCTCAATCAATCATTAAAAAAAATTTGTATATCATATTGCCGATTATGCCTAAAGTATAACATATACATTAATCTAAATCCAAGGAACATTTCATCAATAATTTACTCACGCTCACGGCATTTACACATTTATCCATATCCCCTTTACCGAATCTCATAGTCAATTTCAACTTCTAATTGAACATGATTTAAACTTAAATAAAGGGCTATTTATAAGTTATGCATATCTTTATATAATCTAAGTATGTACTCCAAATTATCAATCATACATATCATAATACTACTTACCCAATTTCGCAAGGTACCATGAGATGAAATTCCAAATCAAGTTTATATCAAGACCGAATATCCACAAACATTAACATCTTGATCAAACATTACCAAATCAAACCCATGCATAGAAATATAGCCATTTTCACATGGCATATATGTACATCTCATTCATAATGAATTCAAAAGAGTAATATAGCCTATACATGCCATAGTTTCAAAAGTTCAACTAATAAAAGATACCAAAAATTTAGTTGATAGTGTGATAGACTTTTGACGATGATCCCCGAGCTTGAAACTTGTCTCCCAAAATCTATAAAACAATGCAATTAAACACACAAAGTAAGCTATCATAGCTTAGTAAGTTTTAAGCAATTACGAAACAATAAAGTATTAAACATAACTTAGTAAACTATTTCATTTATATCCTTATGGCCGAATAGTCTCATAGACAAAAAATAGATTTCTAAATAAATGTTATATGTGTACATATATATCACCTTCACATAACAAAAGTAACATCATATACATCGGTCCTTACCAAATTCCTAATTACAACTCAAGCTTTCATGAATCACAAGATGATATGTATAATACAACATCCTATTTCATCCACCATTACAAAATTTACCACATTTTTATAAACTATAGTCGCATACCCAATCATTCTACTCTGCTCAACGTTATCAATAATAGGTATCTTTGAAAGAGCATCAAACATGTGCACTTGTTATAAAAATTCTATAACGTATCGCACACTCAGTGTTGTTACTTTAATATCTCGCACACTTAGTGCTAAATTTTCGTAACGTATCGCACACTTAGTGCCGTTACCTTAACCTTTCGCACACATAGTGCCAAGTGACCGATTTCGCACACTTAGTGCTCGGTTTATCATTTCGCACACTTAGTGCATCTCTTGAGCCTATTAATTCATTTAAAAACACACTTATACATATAAAATTTCATCCACAACCACACATATATACATATATATATAAATTCCCTTATCTCATTCCCAAATCAACATCACATTCGGCTAAAACATTAACATATAATTAAACATTACTTTCGACTATATTTATCTCTCAAATTAATGTCTCCCATAGTTATATTGCATCATTAGCATGTATATACACATCATACTTAAATGGAATCAACTTTTAGCCAACATCACATTCGGCAATCTCACATTGAATACATCTATTTCTATTGACTACATGTGATTCATTATAATTTAAAAAAAAATCAACTCAGCTCAATTGCTTAAAAACTTACCTCGAGTATCGACGAACTTTGTTTTCCGACTATTCGATTATCTTTTCCATTCCCCGATCTAATCCCGATCCTTTTTGTTCTTGATCTTATTCAAGCTTGAACAATGCCGAAACCCTTAAAGTTTTTCTCTTCTTTTCTCTTTTTATTTTCGGCAACAAGATGAACAACATAAAAAAAATATTTGCATGGTTGTTTTTAATGTATTTTATTATACTTTATTATATAATAATATCTTTATTAACTAATAATATAAATATAAATATAATAAGGCATAATTCATGCATGTTGCCATCCACTAGTCTAAATTTTGGCTAATTTACAAACATAAGGCCACATATACAAGAAGACATATCAATTAAGCCACTCAATCAAGCAAAAGACTACTTTTACCACTTATGCGATTTAGTCCTTTTTCTTAAATTAAACACACAAACGGGCAAATTATCTTACGAAACTTTAACACATGCTCAATCATATATAATTAGCACAAATAATAATATTAAAATATTTTTCTAACTCAAATTCGTGGTCCCAAAACCACCGTTCTGATTAGGGCCAAAATCAGGCTATTACAGTTTAGGTCAAATTGGAACAACCCGTGGTTGCCTTTGTTGATTTTGTAACAGCCCGTTTTTTGGTAAAATTGGAACAGTAGTTTTGGGACCATAAATTTGAGATCAAAATATTTATTTTATTATTATTTTAATGTTTACAGCATGATAGCATGTATGTGTGAAAATTTCAAGAAGAAATTTTATCGTTTAAATTGTCAATTTGAGAAAAAAGGACTAAATCGCGTAAAGTGCAAAAGTGCTGTTCTATTAGCTAAATGTGTTAAATAGCTATAGAATCTTAAAGTAAAGGTCATTGTGTTGTAATTAGACCATAACTAGTGTAAGTGGACTTTTATGGACATATTATCATGAATTTTAATGGTTTTTAATTAAGGTTATTTAGGTAATTTGATTATTAATAATATAATAGATAAAACAAAGTTAAATTAAATCTTCATATCATCTTTTTCAACTGAAAGTTAGGGCTAAAGGAATCCATTTCTTTTCTCTTCATTTGGCTATGCTATATTTGTCAATTAAGGTATGGTTTTTGATCCGTTTCTAATGATTTTTACGTTTTTAAGATCGTTGCTTCGTATTCTAGCTAGCCTGTACCTTAAATTTTGAAACTGATAAAGATTTATCATGTTGCCATTGTTGAATACTTGAGTAATTTGATGATTTATGATAGATTTGGAAGGTTTAATGTTAGATTAATAGCTTTTGTAAAGTGATTTTTGACAAAAATGTCAAAAAGGGATTAAATTGAGAAAATGTGAAATGTGGTGGTTAAAATGTGAAATAAATGGAAAATATAGGCTGCTAGGGGCATAATAGTAATTCGGCTAGCATGGGTATAATTGGAATTTCACTAATTTGTGATTTTATGCAATAAGGACTAAATTGTGAAAAATGTGAAATATGTGGGGCAAAAGTGTAAATGTGTTTTAAAGTATGTTTTGGACTAAATTGAATGAATTGATGATTGAATAAGTTAATTTTGAATACATTTAGATCAAGAAAAGTGGAATTTAGATCTAGATCGGGGAAAAACGAAAGTTTTTTATTAATTGACTCCATTCGCCGTTTTAACATCTGAGGTAAGTTCATATGTTATAAATTCATTTCAAATATATTTTATATGCTTCGATATAGCATGAATTGTGTTTATTTGATTACGTGTGAATTCAAAAATGATTCGATGAGGATTAGAAAGTTGAAATCCCGATTGAACCTTGGGAATAGTTTAGGATGCTAGTGACATGTCATTAGGTATACTTGAGTTGGCTCCAGGCCATGATTTAGCACTATGTGTGCGAGATAAACCAATTTGGCTTCGGTCCATGCATATCGGCTGATTTGGATTCGGGCCATGATATCAGAATTTCGGATAAGTTACCTTGATTTGGCTATGGGCCATGGTATATGCATTTATCGAGTGAGACCTTGAGTATCGGACTTCTATTCCGAATGGTTCAATGGGTAAATGAAGGATATGATTGAGTATGAGGTTAGTACGAGATGATACAGGTACGTACGGAAATGAATTGAATATTGAAAACTATGAAATTGATAAGTTTCTTGGTAAGTATATGAATGATCATTTGATAGCTTGAAATTTAATAGAATTGTTGTTCATTGTTTTCCATTATATGAATGTTTAATGAATGATGTTAGTTGTTCATTGTTAACATACGAGCTTACTAAGCTATATAGCTTACTGTAATAGCCCGGTTTAGACCCTAGTCAAATTAGTGGTTTCGGGACCACAAATTCGAGGTCAGAAAAATATTTTAATATTATTTTTGGTGTTTATAATTTGTGATTAAGCATGTGTGAAAATTTTGTGTAAAAAATATTTATCGATTGTGTGCCGAATTATGAAAAAGGACTTAATCGCATAAAATGTAAAAGCTGTGTGCTAAATGTTAAAGTGCTTAATATGCATGGCTTATTAAATGAGAAGTCCTTATGTTGATATTAGACCATTGATAGATGGGATGGACAAAAATGGGCTTATATTAGTGGAATTTTAATGTTTTACTTAAAGGTTAAAATGGTAATTGAGTTATTAAGTTATTATTAAATAAAACAAACAATTAAATGGCCATTTTATCATCTTCTTTATGCCGAAACCTGAAAGAAAAAAGAAAGAAATAGGGCTTTGAAGCATTAGGCCATAGTTGCTCAAAATCAAGGTATGTTTTGAGCTCGATTTTTGATGATTTCTACGTTTTTGTGATCGTTACTTAGTATATTATCAAACCCATGCTTAAATTTTAGAATTTGATGGTGATTTTGAGATATGCCATTGATGAATGCTTGAGCTTTACGATAGTTGATGATGAAATATGAAAGATAGGTGAAAGATTAACATATTTTGTCTTTGAATTTTTAGTGAAATTGAGTAATTTGGGCTTAATTATGAAAATAAGAAATTGGAGGACTAAAATGTGAAATAAATGAAATGTGTGAGCTTGTATGGACATAAGGAGAATTCAGCTAGGCATGGGTGAAATGAAATTATGTGTATTTGATGATTTTATGAAATAAGGACTAAAGTGTCGAAATGTGAAAATGTGAGGGCTATTTTGTAAAATGCCCTAAATATGTGTGTTTGAACTAAATTGAATGATTTGGTGATTGAATGAGCTAAATTTGATTATTTATAGACCAAGAAAAGAGAGATTCGGATCGAGATCGAGGCAAAGACAAAGTACTTGATTAATCGACTAGTCTCGATATTTCTACGTCCGAGATAAGTTTGGATATAATACGAATTGTTAAATTCATATCAATGAGTTATGAAATGAATGAATGTATGGTTATTGGATTAGAGATGTTAATTGTGAACTTGAGAAATGTGGCACTAAGTGTGCGAAATAGAATTTATATAGTAATGAATGGCACTGTGTATGCAAAATAGAGAAAGTATCGACTATACTGATTGGCACTGTGTGTGCAATACCGAATCAAGTTTGGTTTGATATGGAGGCACTAAGTGTGCGATGTTATCTAAGCTTCGACTATGAATTGAGCACTAAGTGTGCGATTGAATCGAAGAGATAATAAAGATTGATCAAAATGTGGTATCAAGCATTGAGTAGCAAAATTGGTTGTTAACTAGGTGTTGACAAAGGCATGTATGAAACCTAAGTGGTTGATAAATTTATAAGTAGATGAATGGATGGTTATGTGAGTATTGGATATAATTGAGCATGTGTATCTTTGTCAAATTATCTATGTGATAGTTTAATTTGTATATTGATTGGATTCAATGAGTTAATTGTATTATATTACGAACTTACTAAGCTCTTAAGCTTACTGTGTGAAGTTTTCTCTGTTTTACAGTATATTTAAAGCTAACTCAGATTCGGGGATCATCAACGACTCGACCACACTATCGGCTAACTATTTTGGTACTTTTGGAAGATCTAAATATTTAAATATGGCATGTATAGGCTAGTAGTTATGGTATATTTTGAGAAGTTTGGATCTTGCCAAGTGATTTGGCTTGATAGTTGATGGCTTGGTAAATGTTTTGGTTATGTGAAAAGAATGAATTACATGTATATATGTGTGTTCTATATGAGTGATCATTATAGCATAAATTAGCAAGATGGAAATGGTATGTTTTATGATAGAATTGGTAAGTAATGAATGTTGGATAGTTTTGTGAGTTTTGGGATGTGAAATTGATAATTTAGATGGATTTATTTGAGTTGAATTTGAGCATGAATGTAGATGGTTAGATGATGATTGTTTGGTGCATATATTGGTATGTTTTGGTTGCCATTTGAGGTATAAATGCATATGGTAAAATGCTTGTAAGTGAGACTCTAAGTGTGGGTGGCAATTTGGCCTTGCAAATGGCCTATAATTGCCCACACGGTTGAGCTGCATTTCAAAACAAGTCAAGCTCGACCACTGGCTAGACACACGGGCGTGTGACTGGCCGTGTGATGCAAGTCAGGCTTGACCACGGGTGAGGCACACGGGCGTGTCTCAGGCCGTGTGGTCAAGTTAGAATGTATGCCCTGTTTTGACACGGCTCGGGCACATAGGCGTGTCTGAGGCCGTGTGAGGCACACGGCTTGCCCACACGGGCGTGTGACCTATGTAGCTTGGAAAAATGTTTAATTTTTGGAAAAATTTTGTATGAACCCGGTTTAGTCTCGACCCCTTTGTAGTGCATGTTTAAGGTCTCGTAGACCTCGTTAAGGGACTATATGTATATATCTTGATATGTTTGAATGATGAAATACTTTGTGTTGGAAAATGATTGTACATGTTCCGGTTTGTTTGGTAATACTCCTTAACCCTAATCCGGTGACGGATACGGGTTAGGGGTGTTACATTTTATTGGTATCAGAGCTACGGTTTAGTCAATTCTAGGACTAACGTAGTGCGTGTGAGTCTAGCTATACATGCCATATATATAACTGCGATAGTGTGATAAATCTTGATAGTTAGAAATGTGTTTTTATATAGCAAATGGACCCCGATCGAGCAGTTGCTGATTATATAGAGAGCAATGTGCCTGCTCCCGCTCAAAGGACAGCATCGGCCGAATCTAGGCCGATTGCTAGTAGCCAAGAGGGAGAGGCTAAGCAAGCCTTCTTCCGAATGATGAGTGAGTGGTTTTCAGTGTTCGTTCGAACAAATCCGGCTGCTCCACAACCTCCACCCCCACAAGTACCTGTAGTGCCACAAGTGACAGATCCAATCCGACTGAGTAAGCCTCCTGTGGATAAAATTCAAAAGTATGGGGCTGAAGAGTTTAGAGCTACGGTTGATGATGAAGCTGAACGAGCTGAGTTTTGGCTCAAGAATACAATTAGAGTGTTTGATGAGATGTCATTGACTCATGATGAATGCTTGAAATGTGCTATTTCGTTGTTGAGAGATACAGCATATAATTAGTGGAAAACGTTGATATTCGTGGTTCCGAGAGAAAGAGTCACCTGGGATTTCTTTCAAGCTGAATTCTGAAAGAAATATATCAGTCAACGATTCATAGATCAGAAACGTAAAGAATTTCTTGAGCTAAAATAGGGCTGTATGTCAGTTATAGATTATGAACGGGAGTTTGTGAGATTGAGCCAATACGCGCGGGAATGTGTTTCGACCGAAGCTACTATGTGTAAACGTTTCATTGAAGGGCTGAATGAAGATATTAAATTGCTGGTTGAAATACTTGATTTGAATGAATTTGTAGTGTTAGTTGAAAGGGCCTGCAAAGTTGAAGAACTTAGTAAAGAAAAAAAGAAAGCTGATTCTAAAGCTAGAGATGAAAGAAAAAGATCGATGAGAAAGTCGTATCAACCTCCATCAAAGAGATTTAGAGACGCAGCTAATCACTCAAATGTTTTATTTGGACATTCAGGTAGAGATCGTGTGAAACAAAGTGTTGGTCCAAGAACTCAAATTCCGACTGAATCGAGTGTTGGAAGTGTCAAAAGCAACAAACCTGAGTGTACACAGTGCGGGAGGCGACATGTTGGAGAATGTTTGGGCAAGTACAGTAATAGAACTTGCTACAAATGTGGATCACAAGATCACTTCATGCGAGATTGCCCAGAGTTAGTTGAGAAAGATAATGTTTAGAGTGTGAGACCGAGCAATACGACGGCTAGGGGTAGACCACCCAAAAACACCGAAAATGTAAGTCGTAGTCAGAGAGGGATGACGGATACAGCTATGAGATCTGAGGAAAGAGCACTTGCCTGAGCCTATGCTATACGCGAACGAGAAGAAGCGTCATCTCCAGACGTCATTACTGGTACTTTTACTCTATTTGATACTGATATGATTGCATTGATAGATCCAGGATCTACTCATTCATATGTATGTGTGAAACTAGTATCAAGTAAGACTCTACCTCTTGAGTCTACTGAATTCGTGATTAGAGTATCGAACCCCTTAGGCCAGTGTGTTTTGGTTGGTAAAGTGTGAAAGAACTGTCCGTTGATGTTTCAGGATAATTGTTTTCCGGCTAATTTGATGCTGCTACCCTTTGATGAGTTTGATATAATTTTGGGTATGGATTGGCTAACCTTGCATAATGCTATTGTGAATTGTAAATGAAAGAGTATTGATTTGAAAAGTCAGAATGGTGAGATAGTTCGAATTGAATCCAGTGGTTTGAATGGGTTACCGGCTGTTGTATCTTCGATGAAAGCTTTGAACTATGTGAAAAAGGGTTGTGAAGCCTATCTTGCATATGTGATAGATACAAAAGTGACTGAAAAGAAAGTTGAATTTGTACCTGTAGTTTGCGAGTTCCCAGACGTGTTTCCTGAAGAACTACCAGAATTACCTCCGATACGAGAGGTTGAGTTTGGCATTGAATTAGTGCCGGGAACAACTCCTATCTCAATAGCTCCGTATAGAATGGCACCAACAGAATTGAAAGAGTTGAAGTCTTAGTTGCAAGAGTTGACAGATAGAGGATTTGCACGACCGAGTTTTTCGCCCTAGGGTGCTCCTGTGTTGTTTGTGAAAAAGAAAAATGGCACTATGAGAATGTGTATTGATTATTGACAGTTGAACAAAATGACGATAAAGAATAAATATCCTCTACCGTGAATCGATGATTTGTTTAATCAGCTGAAAGGAGCTACAGTGTCTTCGAAAATAGATCTGAGATCGGGATATTACCAGTTGAGAGTGAAAGAATCAGATGTGCCGAAAACTACTTTTAGAATGAGGTACAGACATTATGAATTCTTAGTTATGCCTTTTGGACTAACAAATGCTCCTGCAGTGTTTATGGATTTGATAAATCGGATATTCAGACCATATTTGGATCGATTTGTTGTGGTGTTTGTTGATGACATTTTGATTTATTCTTGTGATGAGACGCAACATGCCGAGCATTTGAGAATCGTGTTACAAACTCTGCGCGAGAAGCAATTGTATGCAAAGTTTAGCAAATGTGGGTTCTGGTTGCATGAAGTTTATTTTTTGGGACATATTGTGTCAGCATCTGGTATACGAGTTGATCCGAGCAAAATTTTAGCTATTTTGGAGTGGAAGCCTCTGAGGAATGTGTCTGAAGTCTGTAGTTTTCTGGGACTAGCGGGATATTATAGACGGTTTGTGAAAGGTTTCTCGATGATTGCGACTCTGTTGACAAAATTGCTACAGAAATATGTTAAATTCGAGTGGTCAGAAAGGTGCCAACAGAGTTTTGATCAGTTGAAAGCATTATTGACAGAAGCGCCAGTGTTAGTTTAACCTATATTGGGTAAAGAATTTATAGTTTATAGTGATGCGTCGTTGAATGGTTTGGGTTGTGTGCTGATGCAAAAGGGCAAAGTTATAGCTTACGCTTCAAGACAGTTAAAGCCGCATGAAAAGAATTACCCGACGCACGATCTTGAGTTAGAAGCTATTGTATTTGCATTGAAGATTTGGCATCACTACTTATTTGGTGAGAAGTGTCATATTTATACAGATCACAAGAGTTTGAAATATCTGATGACTCAAAAAGAATTGAATTTGAGACAGCGGAGATGGTTAGAATTACTAAAAGACTATGAATTAGTAATTGATTATCATCTGGGAAAAGCTAATGTTGTTGCTGACGCTTTGAGCCGAAAGTCTTTATTTGCTTTGCGTGCAATGAGTACTCAAATAGATCTGTGTGATGATGGTTCAGTTATGGCTGAGTTGAAGGTGAGGCCAATGTTTATACGTCAAATTTGTGATGCACAGAAAAGTAATAATGAGACGATGACAAAACGAGCTCAATGTGGTTTGAATTCTGATTCAGAATTTCAAGTGGATAATGATGATTGTTTGAGATTCAGAGATCGGATTTGTATTCTGGGGAATTCAGAGTTGATTCAGTTGATTTTAAACGAAGCTTATAATAGTCGTTTGGTTATTCATCCAGGAAGTACAAAAATGTATAATGATCTGAAACAGTTTTATTGGTGGCATGGTATGAAACGAGATATCTTAGAATTTGTTTCGAGATGTTTAGTATGTCAGCAAGTCAAAGCTGAACATCAAGTTCCATCTGGTTTGTTACAATCAATTATGATTCCTGAGTGGAAATGGGAGAGAATTACGATGGACTTTGTGTCGGGATTACATTTATTTCAAAGAAAGAAAGATGCAATCTGGGTGATAGTTGACAGATTGACGAAATCAGTTCATTTTGTTCTGGTGAGAATAGATTATTCACTTGATAAATTAGTTGAATTGTATATTTATGAGATTGTGAGATTGCATGGGGTGCCACTATCCATTGTATCTGACAGAGATCCGAGATTTACCTCGCGGTTTTGGAAGAAATTGCAAGAGGCCTTAGGTATTAAATTGCATTTCAGTACAAATTTTTACCACAGACGAATGGTCAATCCGAACAGATCATTCAGATTCTCGAAGATATGTTAAGATGCTGCATTCTTGAGTTTGAAAGCACGTGGGAAAAGCATTTGCCGTTGATCGAATTCGCGTACAATAATAGTTTTCAATCTAGCATTAAAATGGCACCGTATGAGGCTCTTTACGGTGAAAAATGTTGAACTCCATTGTATTGGACTGAGCTAAGTGAGAATAAGATTCATGGGGTTGATTTAATTAAAGAGACTGAGCAGAAAGTGAAAGTGATTCGAGATAGTCTGAAAGTTGCGTCAGATCGTCAGAAGTCGTATGCAAACTTGAAACGAAAAGATATTGAGTTTCAGATCGGTGATAAAGTGTTTTTGAAAGTGTCTTCGTGGAAGAAAATACTCCGTTTTGGCAGAAAAGGCAAGTTGAGTCCGAGGTTCATCGGGTCGTATGAGATTATTGAAAGAATTGGGCCAGTTTCTTATAGATTGTTGTTGCCACCTGAGTTAGAAAAGATTCACAATGTGTTTACGTATCGATGCTTCGACGATACAGATCTGATCCATCTCATGTGATTGCTCCTATTGTGTAACAATCCGGTTTAGACCCTAGTAGGAACAGTGGTTTCAGGACCACAAATCCGAGTCTGAAAAATATTTTAATATTATTTTCCGTGCCTACTGTATGTGATTAAGCATGTGTGAAAGTTTCGTGATTCAATTTGGTCATTTGTGTGCTTAATTTGAGAAAAGGACTAAAACGTATAAATAGTAAAAGTGGCATTCTATATGTAAATGTGCTTAATTGAGTTGGCTTTTAAAAGTAGTGGCCTTATGAGGCAATTAAGCCATTATTTAGTAAGTGGATGGGTAAATGACAAAATAACCTTATTGTTTATTTTTCTTTTATGTTAATTAAAAGGTTAATATAGTAAATATTATAATAATATGTTTATAATTAAAATAAAGCATGAAAATGGCCATATTATCATCCATTGTTGGTCGAAACTCATAAGAAAAGAAAAGAAGAAAACAAGTTAGGGTATTCGGCTAGGTTTGATCCAAGTTTAAGGTATGTTTTGCTTTTGTTTTTGATAATTTCTATGTTTTTGTAATCGTTGCTTCGTGTTCTTCAAAACCCATGCTTCAATTTTGTGAATTGATGATGTTTTTGAAATGTGTCATTGATGAACACGAGTTTTGTGAAGTTTTATGATGAAATATGATGTATATGTGTTTGATTAACATAGTTTGTTCTTGAGTTTTTGATGAATTTGAGTATTTTGGATGTAATTGAGAAAATGATTATTTGAGGGACTAAATTGTGAAATAAATGAAATATATGGATTGATAAGATCATAGTGTATATTCGGCCAAGCATGGGTATAAGCAAATTCGGTGTATTTTGTGATTTTGTGAAATAGGGACTAAAATGTCCAAATGTGAAAATGTGAGGGCTAATTTGTAAATTGCCCTAAACATGTGTTTTTGGATTGAATTGAATCAATTATTGAATAAATGGGTTAAATTTGAATATGTATAGATCAAGAACCGAAGAAAACGGACTTAGATCGTGGAAAGTCAAAAGTTGTCGAATAACCGAATCTGATCAAATATCTGAATCCGAGGTAAGTCGATATACAAATAAATGCATTTGAATTGAGTAAATTGTGCATATATGAATTTCAACTTGTGTTAAACATGCTCGAGATGTTTGTACATGGAATCTAAGATAGTATCGACAGTGTATTTATGTCCGAGAAGTCCCGTATGAACCTAGGAATAAATAGGATTGCATATGTCATGACATAGGTGTCCGATATTTGATATCATGTAAGACCACGTCTGGGACGTTGGCATTGTTTCAAGATTTCGTGTAAGACCACGTTTGGGACGTTGGCATCGATTTGAGATTTACGTGTAAGACTATGTCTAGGACATTGGCATCGTATTGATTCGTGTAAGACCCTGTCTGGGATAGTGGCATCGATATCTGATTACATGTAAGACCAAGTCTGGGACGTTGGCGTTGTACGACTATTCCGAGCATTCTGAGTATCCTATTTAGTTCCGAACGGTTCAACGGGTAAGTCTGAGAAATGAATGATTATATGTGATGTATATCCAATTCAGGTATGTCTGAAGTAAGCATGAGAGGTAAGTTAATATGTACATAGAAGCTTCAAACAAAGTGTGATATGTGTATGTTTGGCATTTGAACAAAAGAGATGCTTGAGATATTGATGTGACCCAACCCAGGTAGCCAATGTTTTGCAATATGATGATCATGGAAGTCCGAGGAATCAAGGGCAACAAGTTGCCGTGGAGCTGTTATGCACTTTGGTGCACATTCAACTCAGCCCAGAATAGTTAATTTGGGCTTATTTCAGCTCATTGGGATGTTTAGTTAAATTGCTTAATTTTAATGTTCGAATAAATTGAACCTTTTAATTTAATTATTTTATTTCAGCAAGTTAATGTGTCTTGATGATTTAATTAGTGCCGAATTTAAGATGTCCAACTTAATTTAATTTGTCTTATTTTACTACAGATTTTTAATATGTCTTGTTCATAGCCGATTATTAAATAAGTCTTAGATAGCTTGTGTTTAATTTGTCTAAATATTAATTAAGTGTCCATTAAAGTGTCTTAGTTGTGTCCGTAATTTTATTCAGCTGAATTAAGATGATTTAATGAGTTTTTCTTATGTATGTAGGTGCAGCCGAATTTTACAAGGTCAATTAAAGGAGATTCATGCACCTAGGTGCAATGTATGTGGCTGGTACATGGATCGGTTGGAACATTGTATTAGGCTGCTACCTTTTGGCAATTCAAAGCACCCATTCGGCCAACAAGTACAAGAAATTAAACTCCTTGTTTCCTGGCCGATTATCTCCCCAATGCACCATAAAGGGCGTTCACACTAGCTGCCATTTTTAAACACTATTCGGCTGGAGTTGTTCACACTTCAATGACTCTCCAAACTTCCTTTTCACACCTACAAGGCTGCTCAAATCCACAATATAATGCTGGTATATTTTTAGCAAGAGTTGCCTATTGAATGAGCCTATTTACTCTATTGGCCGAACCTAGCTTGTACAATGCATCTCATGAAGTGTTCAAATGCATGCTAGCTGATCAGCCTTCTAGAATGCCGTCCCTTGAAGTCCCATTCAGCCGAATTTAGCCATGGCATTTTAAGGGTTTTTGTTCTAGAATTTTCAAGTTAATTCTAGCTAAATTTTACTTAGCTTTTAAGGTTCATTGGTGACTATTCGGCTAGCTTTGTTTAGATTATAAATATTTGTTATTTTCCATTGTACGAGGACTTTTTTTACTCTTAATGAATTGCTGCCGAATTTGTGAGAAAACTTTTCTCTCAATTTTCGTTCGAGACCCGACCGACTTATCTAATTTGCTAGTGGCGTCAGTTCGAGTCTTCTTTATCCAAACTTATCACTCCTTAAAACCGAGTGTGGTGTTCATTCTATCTCTATCTTTCACCTTAACCATATAAGAATCGGGGTGACACTTTTTAGTGTTGAATCGCTCTTGGTTAAGTTCTTTATTCCATCGTCACCAAACTATCTTGTTATCCATCTTTAAACCGAGACAACGATTATCCAACCTTTTTCCTTTCTTGATTTGTTTCTTTCTAAACCGAAACCTTCACCACCCATCTTCCATCTTCATACCTTAGCTGAACCTATTCTCCCCAATCTTCAATTTGTTTCCATTATCCCTAACCTCCATTCCTAATTTAACCCGCGAAATATAAAAGAAATTCACTTAAAAGCTTCCGCACATCTAACTACTTATCCTTTGTTTTCCGAAGACGAATCATCTCCTCATAGACGATCGGCCATCTAAAGTGACTCGTGTCATTTGTGAACCCGAGGGCGCATCATTTGGTATTAAAGCTAGAAAACGAGGAGCTCCGACGACGATCGAGAAGCCGGAATAGGTTTGTAGATAAAAAAATCAAAATTAAAAAAAATAAAATATTTTCAAGTTGTATTCAAATTTCCTAATGTATTCAATTCGTGCATTTTGAAATATAAAAAAGGAAAATACGAAAATATAAAAAAAAAGTGTGTGAAATTTTTTGTAAGTTCTTGATTGTTTCTATTCTACTCCTCAGTCTCTGAATTCCCGAATCCATCATTCTTCATCTTTCTAATCCGATCATCCAAGATCCTTTTACCATCATTTGGCATTCCCCATTTCATCCAACACCACACATATCCCAACTCTTTTTGTTTCAGCCTACCCGAACACCCAACGTTATCCCTTGTAACTCATTTGAAGCCGACCCACCTAGACTACGATAACGTCACTTTGAGTCTCATACGAAAACACGAGAGAAGAGTCAAGTGGTAAAAGGCACGAGTGTTTCATTAAAGAAAAAGCCTATATTGAGTTAAACACGAGCGTGAGTGAAATTTCCTTTGTGAGTGACTTGTGAGAGTTTGTAGTGAGGATTCAACATTTTCATGTCCCGAAGTCCCGAAAGGCATATGGAGGAAAGGCAACCTGTATGAAATGTTCCCGACTTAAACTTACAAGCCTTGTTACGTGAATTTGAGAGGCTGTTCGATCGAAAGCTAGAACCAATCCAAGAAAGGCTCGATCAAGTGGAGGGACGAGCCCAACGACGAAGAACTCCCGTAAGTCCCCCAAGAAACCGAGGAAGGTAAGTCGACCAAGAAGATGAATTCTCTGAGCCGAGTGATCACGAAAGTGATCGAGGATCAAATGCAAGTGTTCGGAGGAGAGGCCCCCACAACTGAGGCCAACGTGACCGAGAGAGGTTCGATGATGACTTGAAAAGCATCAAACTGTCAATCCCTCCGTTCCAAGGTCGATCAGATCCCGAGGCCTACCTTGAGTGGGAAAAAAGATCGAACTCGTGTTCGAATGCCACAACTACTTCGAAGCAAAGAAAGTGAAGTTGGCGGCTATAGAGTTCTTCGACTACGCGATGATATGGTGGGACCAGCTTACAACGAGCCGAAGGCGAAACTGCGAGCGTCCTATCCAAACATGGGCCGAGATGAAAGCTATCATGCGACGATGTTTCATTCCTTCCTATTATCATCGGGAGTTATACCAAAAACTCCAAAATCTCACCCAAGAAACAAGAAGCGTGGAAGATTACTTCAAGGAAATGGAAATGGCAATGATCCGTGTAGACGTGTAAGAGGACCGCGAGGCCACCATGGTACGAGTTTTGGCCGGGTTGAATCGAGACATAGCCAATGTCGTCGAGTTGCAACATTATGCCGAGATCGTCGATATGGTGCATATGGCGATCAGAGTGGAGAAACAACTCAAGAAAAAAGGAACTGTTCGTGGTTATTTCACTTCGAGCACACCTAAGTGGAACCAAGGCCCAAACAAGAACATTTCTATGAATCCTAGAAGGACCCTACGACTCCCACAAAGTCCAATAAGTCTGTGGCCGAACCAAGTAAAGGCAAGGCCCCTGAAAACATACAATCTCGATCCCGAGACATCAAATGTTTTAAGTGCCAAGGCCGAGGGCATATCGTGAGCCAACGCCCGAATCGTAACACGATGATCGTGCTACCCAAAGGTGAAATAGAGTCAGAGGATGAGGTTGACAAAAACAAAGACGAAGTCGAGCATCCATCTGAGAATGACGAAGAAGTTGAGTTTATGGTTGAAGGCAAAATGCTTGTGGTTAAACGAAGTCTCAATGCGCAAAGTTCAGTAAGTCAGCCACAACGAGAAAATCTTTTCCATACTCATTGCCATGTCTTGGGAAAAGTGTACAGTGTTGTGATTGACGGCGGGAGTTGCACTAATGTTGTGAGCACTCTCATGATCGAGAAGTTATCTTTGCTAACGCTTAAGCACCCGAGCCCTACAAATTGTAATGGCTCAACGAAGGCGTCAAACTCAAGGTGACCAAGCAAGCCAAGATTCCTTTTTCAATTAGCAACTACCATGACGAAGTTTTGTGCAACGTCGTTCCTATGCATGCGGGCCATTTGTTGCTAGGAAGACCGTGGCAATTTGACCGCTGAGTCAAACACGATGGGTTTTCAAATCAGTATTCTTTTAAGCATAACGACAAGAACATCGTTTTGGCACCATTGTTACCGCAACAAGTAATGGAAGATCAGCAACGCCTAAGACAATCCATGGAAACTTCGAAAGAAAAACTTGTAAACTCAAAAGAAAAGAAAGATGAAAAATCAAGTGGAAACGATTTACGAATTGAAGAAAACAAAGGTGAAAAAAAAGTGAAGAAAAAAGAAAAGAAAAAGAAAGTGAAAGAAAAAGAGAGAAGAAGAAGAGTGTTTTGCTTAACCATTGTCTATTTATTTCTTCTTCTTTTCAGGTTGTTGGTCCTAAAGAGCTACGATTGAAATATCTCCCTAAAGAAAGAAGGTTCGTCATGCGAGAAGAACACGGTTTGAATTCTGAAAACTCAATGCTGAATCCTTCTAACTTTAAAGAAATCGGTAAAGATGATGAATTTGTGGGACAAGTGAACAAACATTGGCCATTGTTACATTCTAACATGCAAAACTTGAACCGAATTTGTAACTTTGATTGTCTTGGCCGAATCAAACTTGTTCTTTCTAATTACTTGAGTAATTCTTTGCTGAATCTTGGTTGTATGACGTTTGAGTATTTGAAAACATGTGTTCGAATGAGATTTGCAATATGTGTTTGCCCAAAGTTCTTTGAATCAGTTCCTATGGTTCTATTTTTGGAGAATTTGGCAAATCGAACTGGAAAGGTAAGTTTTCCGTCAAACTTAACTGTTGTGCTTCCTACTTCTGATGTTAATTCGGCAAAGGTAAGGCCATCAATTTCTTATTTCGTTGATAAACTTTTGCACCTTGATGATAACCGATCGTTCACTAGTCTTAAGTTAGTTTTATGTCAGATAAATGAAAATGAATCTCTTTTTTTTGATCGAATAGATTTGATTGCAAGGACATGCTCCCTGTTGAACCAGTGACTCGACTTGAGGACAAGTCGCTTCGAAGAGGGGGGATGATGTGACCCAACCCAAGAAGCCAACATTTTGCAATATGATGATCGTGGAAGTCTGAGGAATCAAGGGCAGCAAGTTGTCGTGGAGTTGTTATGCACTTTGGTGCACATTCAACTCAGCTCAAAATATTTCATTTGGGCTTATTTCAGCTCATTGGGATGTTTAGTTAAATTGCTTAATTTTAATGTTCGAATAAATTGAACCTTTTAATTTAATTATTTTATTTCAGCAAGTTAATGTGTCTTGATGATTTAATTAGTGCTGAATTTAAGATGTCCAACTTAATTTAATTTGTCTTATTTTATTACAGATTTTTAATATGTCTTGTTCATAGCTGATTAATAAATAAGTCTTAGATAGCTTGTGTTTAATTTGTCTAAATTTTAATTAAGTGTCCATTAAAGTGTCTTAGTTGTGTCCTTAATTTTATTCAGCTTAATTAAGATGATTTAATGAGTTTTTTCTTATGCATGTAGGCGTAGCCGAATTTTACAAGGTCAATTAAAGGAGATTCATGCACCTAGGTGCAATGTAAGTGGCTGGTACATGGATCGGTTGGAACATTGTATTAGGCTGCTACCTTTTGGTAATTCAAAGCACCCATTCGGCCAACATGTACCAGAAATTAAACTCCTTGTTGCTTGGTCGATTACCTCCCCAATGCACCATAAAGGGCGTTCACACTAGCTGCCATTTTTAAACACTATTCGGCTGGAGTTGTTCACACTTCAATGACTCTCCAAACTTCCTTTTCACACCTATAAGGCTGCTCAAATCCACAATTTAATGCTGGTATCTTTTCAGCAAGAGTTGCCTATTGAATGAGCCTATTTACTCCATTGGCCAAACCTAGCTTGTACAATGCATCTCATGGAGTGTTCAAATGCATGCTAGCTGATCAGCCTTCTAGAATGTCGTCCCTTGAAGTCCCATTTAGCCGAATTTAGCCATGGCATTTTAAGGGTTTTTGTTCTAGAATTTTCAAGTTAATTCTAGCTGAATTTTACTTAGCTTTTAAGGTTCATTGGTGACTATTCGGCTAGCTTTGTTTAGACTATAAATATTTGTTATTTTCCATTGTAAAAGGACTTTTTTTACTCTTAATGAATTGCTGCCAAATTTGTGAGAAAACTTTTCGCTCAATTTTTGTTTGAGACCCGACCGACTTATCTAGTTACTAGTGGCGTTAGTCTGAGTCTTCTTTATCTGAACTTATCACTCCTTAAACCCGAGTGTTGCATTCATTCTATCTGCATCTTTCACCTTAATCGTATAAGAACTGGGGTGACACTTTTTAGTGTTGAATCGCTCTTGGTTAAGTTCTTTATTCCATCGTCACTAAACTATCTTGTTATCCATCTTTAAACCGAGACAACGATTATCCATCCTTTTTCCTTTTTTGATTCGTTTCTTTCTAAACTGAAACCTTCACCACCCATCTTCCATCTTCAAACCTTAGCCGAACCTATTCTCCCCAATCTTTAATTTGTTTCCATTATCCCTAACCTCTATTCCTAATTTAACCCGAAATATAAAAGGAATTCACTTAAAAGCTTCCGCAAATCTAACTACTTATCCTTTGTTTTCCGAAGATGAATCATCTCCTCGTAGACGATCGGGCATCTAAAGCGACTCGTGTCATTCGTGAACTTGAGGGCGCATTAGATATCATATGATAGTAAGCAATGGCAATCCTATTGAGCCAAAGAGAAACTTATGTGTATGAAATGATGATATACTTATGAAATTGATTTGCCATGCTTATAATTAACTTTATGTTTAGATTATTTGTATATGGCTTACTAAGCTTTTAAAAGCTTACTTTGTGTATGTTTATTGTGTTTTATAGATTGTTGAATCTACGAGAGGCTCGGGGACCGTCGAGGATCATCATCACACTACCTAAACTCATTTTGGTACCTTTTGGAAATGTATATAGTTAAATATGGCATGTATAGGCTAGTTCGTTTGGCGTATGATAGAGACATGTATATATGTAGCCATGTGATATGGCTAGATAAGTGATGGTGTTTTGTATGTGAGGCTATGCTATATGATGTTGGTTTTGGTATAATCTCATGCCTATGAAATGATCAAGGTTATGGTAAGCATATGGTTGCAATATGAGTAAGTATGTTTGATCAATGAAATGGTTATATGAAGGGAAGATGTGAATGTATCATGCTTGGCTATACATGTGTTTTAGTTGTGCAATTTGGTATACAAGTTAGCATGATTATAGATGATATTGAATTGGGATAATATGATGAGTATTTGATGTCTTTTTGGTTGCCTATGGTGTTAAGAATTATTCTTGTATGTGCATGTAGGAACCCCTAGTGTGGGTGGCATTTTGGCCTTGAAAATGGCCTATATTTGCCCACACGATTGAGCACACGGGCCTGTGGCTCGACCGAGTCCCTCGTGGTTGAAATTCAAAATAAGTCAGGATTGACCACGGGCTGGACACACGAGCATGTGACTGGCCGTATGGTGCAAGTCAGGATCGACCACGGGTGAGGCACACGAGCGTGTCCACAGCCGTGTGGACTAGTCAGTATGTATGCCCTATTTTGACACGGCTTAGACACACGAGCGTGTCTGAGGCCGTGGGAGGCACACGGCCTGCCCACAAGGGCGTGTGACCTTTGTAACTTAGAAAAGTTTTAAATTTCTAAAAATTTCCGTATGTGTTCGGTTTAGTCCCTGCCCTATTCTAAAGCATGCTTAAGGTCACGTTGACCTATTAAAGGGACTCTTCGATGTGATATGATGAATTATGTTATGAAATGACTGAATTAATTTTTGATTATTCGGTAATGCCTCTTAACCCTATTCCGACGTCAGATACGGGTTAAGGGTGTTACATTTGGTTGGTATCAGAGCTACGGTTTAGCTTATTCTCGAACGTAGTGTGTGAGAGTCTAGCTATACATGCCATATATCTGAACTGTGATAGTGTGACGAATCCTAACGTCTAAAATGTGATTTTTGTATAGTAAATGGATCTCGAAAGAGCCGTAGCTGACGATGTAGAAAGCAATGCGCCTACTCCCGCTCAAGGGGCAGCGCCCTCTGATTCGAGACCGGCTACGAGCGGTCAAGGGGGAGAAGCTAAACAAGTTTTCTTCCAGATGATGAGTGAGTAGTTCACTCAGTTTGTGCGAAATAACCTGACTGTTTCACAACCTCCGCCCCTGCCTAATCCCCCTCAGTCTTCAGTTGTGCCTCCGGTTACGAATTTGAATCTGTTGAATAAACCACCGGTTGACAAAATCCGTAAGTATGAGGCCGAAGAGTTCAGGGCCACTAGTGATGACGATGCTGAGAATGCCGAATTTTGGCTAGAAAACACTATCTGAGTATTTGATGAGATGTCTTTGACTCCGAAAGAAAGTATTAAATGTGTTGTATCTTTGTTACGAGACGCGGCCTATCAATGGTGGAAAACTTTGATTTCTGTTGTTCCGAAAGAACGAGTCACATGGGATTTCTTTCAGATTGAGTTTCGAAAGAAATATATCAGTCAGAGATTTATTGGTCAGAAACAGAAAGAATTCTTGGAATTGAAACAAGGTCGCATGTCTATTACTGAATACGAATGAGAGTTCGTGAGACTAAGACAGTATGCTCGGGAATGTGTATCTACCAAAGTGATAATGTGCAAAAGGTTCGAAGATGGCCTTAATGAAGATATCCACTTGCTAGTCAGGATTTTGGAGATAAAAGAGTTTGTCGTGTTAGTTGACCGAGCGTGCAAAGCTGAGACACTCGGGAAAGATAAAAGAAAAGCTGAGTCTGAAGCTAGAGATGTGAGAAAGAGGTTTCTGAGCAAAGCATTTCAGTCTGCTTCAAAGAAATTCTGAGATGAGCATAGCCGTTCAAAGGCTAATGTGGGACATTCGAGTAGAAATCGAGTTAGATCACAGTTGAGCTCCAAAGCTCCATTAACATCAATCGCTAGTGTTGGAAATGTCAGATCCGAGCGACCAGAATGTAAGCATTATGGTAAAAGACATTCAAGAAGTTGTAGACTAAATGATCGAGCCTGATTTAGATGTGGATCGTTAGACCATTTCATCCGAGATTGCCAAGAGTCTGTTGAGCAAGAGATTGTTCAGAATTTGAGATCAGAAAATGTTTCAGCGAGAGGTAGACCTTCCTAGAATGCAAGAAATGTCAGCGGTAGTCAGAGAACTACGAAAGATTCAGTTGCGAGATCTGAAGCCAGAGTGCCTGCCAGAGCATATGCCATCCGAGCTCGTGAGGAAGCTTTATCTCCGGATGTTATAACGGGCACATTTACTCTTTATGATACTTTTGTGATTGCATTGATAGACCCTGGTTCTACTCATTCGTATATATGTATGAACTTAGTATCCAGTAAGACTTTGCATGTAGAGTCTACTGAATTTGTTATTAGAGTATTGAACCCCTTAGGTAAAAGTGTCCTGGTTGATAAAGTATGCAATAACTGTCCGTTGATGTTCAGAGATATTTGTTTTCCAGCAGATCTGATGCTATTACCTTTTGATGAGTTTGATATCATTTTGGGTATGGACTGGTTAACATTACACGATGTTGTTGTGAATTGTAAAAAGAAAGACCATTGATTTGAGATGTCACAATGATGAAATAGTTCGGGTTGAGTCTAATGACTTGACTGGATTACCTGCTGTGATATCTATATTGAAAGCTCATAATTGTTTGAGAAAGGGTTATGAAGCTTATTTTTCTTATGTAATTGACTCTAAAGTATCTGAAAAGAAAGTTGAATCAGTTCCACTTGTCTGTGAATTCTCTGATGTGTTTCCTGAAGAACTACCGGGATTGCCTCCGATACGTGAAGTTGAATTTGGTATTGATTTATTGCCTGGTACAATTCCTATTTCGATAGCTCTGTATAGAATGGAACCAACAGAACTGAAAGAATTGAAGTCATAGTTGCAAGAATTGACAGATAGAGGGTTTGCAAGACCGAGTTTCTCACCTTGGGGTGCTGCTGTTCTGTTTGTGAAAAAGAATGATGGCATGATGAGAATGTGATTTGATTACCGTCAGTGGAATAAGGTAACTATAAAGAACAAATATCCTCTACCCAGAATTGATGATTTGTTTGATCAGCTTAAAGGAGCTACCGTATTTTCGAAGATAGATTTGAGACCGGGATACTACCAGTTGAGAGTAAAAGATTCAGACATTTTGAAAACTACTTTCAGAACGAGGTATTTTTATGGATCTAAGGAATAGAATTTTTAGACCGTATTTAGATCTATTTGTTGTTGTTTTCATTGACGATATTTTGATTTATTCACGTGATGAAAATGAGCATGTCGAGCATCTGAGAATTGTGTTGCAAACTTTGTGAGATAAGCAATTGTATGCGAAATTCAGCAAATGTGAATTCTGGTTGTATGAAGTCAGTTTTCTGGGACATATTGTATCGGCCTCTGGAATACGAGTTGATCCAAACAAGATTTATGCTATTCTAGAATGGAATCCTCCAAAGAATGTGTCTGAAGTTCGCAGTTTTCTGGGACTTGCTGGTTATTATCGAAGGTTCGTAAAAAGCTTTTTGATGATAGCTCCTCCGTTGACTAGATTGCTTCAGAAAGATGTGAAGTACGAATGGTCTGATAAATGTCAGAAAAGCTTTGATCAGTTGAAAGCCCTTTTGACTGAAGCTCCAGTGTTAGTACAACTAGAATGGGGCAAAGAGTTCGTGATTTACAGTGATGCTTCATTGAGTGCTCTAGGTTGTGTTCTAATACAGGAAGGCAAAGTAATAGCTTATGCCTCGAGACAACTAAAGCCTCATGAAAAGAATTATCTGACACATGACCTTGAGCTAGCTGTGATTGTGTTCGCATTAAAGATTTGGCGACATTATCTGTACGGTGAGAAATGTCACGTATTTTGAGATCATAAAAGTTTAAAGTATTTGATGACCCAGAAAGATTTGAATCTGCGTCAGAGAAGATGGTTAGAGTTGTTGAAAGATTATGAGCTTGTGATAGATTATCACTCGGGTAAAGTAAATGTTGTTGCTGATGCTTTGAGTCGAAAATCACTGTTTGCGTTGTGTGCTATGAATGCTCATTTGGACCTGTCTGATGATGGTTCAGTTTTGGCAGTATTGAAAGCGAAACCGTTGTTTTTACAACAGATATGTAATGCTCAAAAAGTTGATAATGAAATGTTAGTGAAACGAGATCAGTGTGATTCAAACTCTGATTCTGAATTTCGAGTTGATGTTGATGATTGCTTGAGTTTCTGAGATCGAATTTGTGTTCCGAGAAACCCTGAGTTAATTCAGTTGATTTTGAATGAAGCACATAACAGTCGTCTATCTATACATCCGGGAAGTACAAAGATGTACCATGATCTGAAGCAACACTATTGGTGGTCAGGTATGAAAAGAGATATCTCAGACTTTGTATCGAAATGTTTAGTTTGTTAGCAAGTTAAGGCTGAACATCAGGTTCAATCTGGTTTGCTACAACCGATTCTGATTCCCGAGTGGAAATGGGATAGAGTGACAATGGATTTTGTTTCTGGATTGCCTTTGACTCTGAGAAAGAAAGATGTGATTTGGGTCGTAGTTGATCGTTTGACAAAATCTGCTCATTTTATTCCGGTACGATCTGATTACTCGCTTGATAAACTAGCTAAGCTTTACATTTCTGATATTGTGAGATTGCACGGAGTGTCGTTGTCTATTGTGTCTGATAGAGATCCGAGATTTACGTCACGATTCTAGAAGAAACTGCAAGAAGCTTTAGGTACTAAATTGCATTTTAGTACAGCATTTCATCCACAGACGGATGGTCAGCTGAACAGATTATTCAGATACTCGAAGATATGTTGAGATGTTGCATTCTTAAGTTTGACGATACGTGGGAACAGTACCTGCCATTGATTGAATTTGCGTATAATAATAGTTTTCAGTCGAGCATTAAAATGGCACCTTATGAAGCTTTTTACGGACGCAAATGTCGAACACCTCTGTATTGGACTGAGCTCAGTCAAAGTAAGATAAACGGAGTCGATTTGATAAAAGACACTGAACAAAAAGTGAAAGTAATCTGTGACAGTCTGAAAGCAACGTCTGATCGTCAGAAGTCCTATACAGACTCGAAATGAAAAGATATAAAATTTGAGATCGGTGACAAAGTGTTCTTGAAAGTATCTCCGTGGAAGAAAGTACTCCAATTCGGACGTAAAGGCAAGTTGAGTCCGAGGTTCATTGGGCCATATGAGATTATCGAACGTGTTGGGCCAGTTGCGTACAGATTGTTGTTGCCACCTGAGCTAGAAAAGATTCATAATGTATTTCATGTATCGATGCTTAGACGATACAAATCTGATCCGTCACATGTAATTACTCCGTCTGAGATTGAAATCCGATCTGATATGACCTACGAAGAAGAACCAATCCGTATCTTAGCTCGTGAAGTGAAAGAGTTGAGAAACAAGAAAAATTCGTTAGTAAAAGTGTTGTGGCATCGACACGGAGTGGAAGAGGCTACATGGGAGCCTGAAGATTCAATGAGACAGCAATATCTGAATCTGTTTAACCGTAAGATTTTTGGGGACAAAAATCCTTAAGGGGGGAGAATTGTAACAGTCCGGTTTAGACCCTAGTCAGAACAGTGGTTTCGGGACCACAAATCTAAGTCTAAAAAATATTTTAATATTAGTTTCTGTGTCTACTGTATGTGATTAAGCATGTGTGAAAGTTTTGTGATTCAATTTGGTCATTTGTGTGTTTAATTTCAGAAAAGGACTAAAATGTATAAATAGTAAAAGTGGCATTTTATATGTTAATGTGCTTAATTGAGTTGGCTTTTAAAAGTAGTGGCCTTATGAGGCAATTAAGCCATTTTTTAGTAAGTGGATGGGTAAATGACAAAATAACCTTATTGTTTATTTGTCTTTTATGTTAATTAAAAGGTTAATATAGTAAATATTATAATTTATAATAAAAATAAAGCATGAAAATGGCCATATTATCATCCATGGTTGGCCGAAACTCATAAGAAAAGAAAAGAAGAAAACAAGTTAGGGTATTCGGCTAGGTTTGATCCAAATTTAAGGTATGTTTTGCTTCGGTTTTTGATAATTTCTACATTTTTGTAATCGTTGCTTCGTATTCTTCAAAACCCATGCTTCAATTTTGTGAATTGATGATGTTTTTGAAATGTTCCATTGATGAAAACATGAGTTTTATGAAGTTTTATGATGAAATATGATGTATATGTGTTTGATTAACATAGTTTGTTCTTGAGTTTTTGATGAATTTGAGTATTTTGGATGTAATTGAGAAAATGATTATTTGAGGGACTAAATTGTGAAATAAATGAAATGTGTGGATTGATATGATCATAGTGTATAGTCGGCCAAGCATGGGTATAAGCAAATTTGGTGTATTTTGTGATTTTGTGAAATAGGGACTAAAATGTCCAAATGTGAAAATGTGAGGGCTAATTTGTAAATTGCCCTAAAGATGTGTTTTTGGATTGAATTGAATGAATTGTTGAATAAATGGATTAAATTTGAATATGTATAGATCAAGAACCGAAGAAAACAGACTTAGATCGTGGAAAGTCAAAAGTTGTCGAATAACCGAATCTGATCAAATATCCGAATTCGATGTAAGTAGATATACAAATAAATGCATTTGAATTGAGTAAATTATGCATATATGAAATTCAGCTTGTGTTGAACATGCTCGAGATGCTTGTACATGGAATCCGAGATAGTATCGACAGTGTATTTATGTCAGTGAAGTCCCGTATAAAACTAGGAATAAATAGGATTGCATATGTCATGACATAGGTGTCCGATATTTGATATCATGTAAGACCACGTCTGGGACGTTGGCATTGATTCGAGATTTCGTGTAAGACCACGTCTGGGATGTTGGCATCGATTTAAGATTTACGTGTAAGACCATGTCTGGGACATTGGCATCGTATTGATTCGTGTAAGACCCTGTCTGGGAAAGTGGCATCGATATCTGATTACATGTAAGACCACGTCTGGGACGTTGGCATTGTACGACTATTTCGAGCATTCTGAGTATTCTATTTAGTTTCAAACGGTTCAACAGGCAAGTCTGAGAAATAAATGATTATATGTGATGTATATCCGATTCAGGTATGTCTGAAGTATATAAGCATGAGAGGTAAGTTAATATGTACATAGAAGCTTTGAACAAAGTGTGATATGTGTATGTTTGGCATTTGAACAAAAGAGATGCTTGAGATATGATATGATAGTAAGCAATGGCAATCCTATTGAGCCAAACAGAAACTTATGTGTATGAAATGATGATATACTTATGAAATTGATTTGCCATGCTTATAATTGACTTTATGTTTAGATTATTTGTATATGGCTTACTGAGATTTTAAAAGCTTACTTTGTTTATGTTTATTCTATTTTATAGATTGTTGAAGCTACGAGAGGCTCGGGGACCATCGAGGATTATCATCACACTACCTAAACTCATTTTGGTACCTTTTGAAAATGTATATAGTTAAATATGGCATGTATAGGCTAGTTGGTTTGGAGTATGATAGAGACATGTATATATATAGCCATGTGATATGGCTAGATAAGTGATGGTGTTTTGTAACACCCCAAACCCGGCCCAAACACCATGACCGGATCTGGCATGTCACTTAGAAAGATTTTAAAAGATGTCACAATTTCGGAAGATATTTTTCTTGAGTTTAACACTTTATTCGAGAAAACTAAATGGTTGGTTGATTTGTAAAAGATATACATTTTATATTTATGCCTTAGTGGATTAAAAACCGAAATTTGACACATGCCTTAACTTAATTAAAACGTAAAATGTAAATGTCTAATAATAATAAAAGCCCAAAACAAATGAAAATATGAAGCTAGTGGCCCATGGCCTTATTACAATGAAATTTAAACCCACTAATTAAAAATATTAAAAATAAATAAACTAGTAAAGTCTTTTGCTGAATCAAAATAATCCCTTGCATGGCCACCTTGCGCTCTTCTCCAACCCGGTCCGATGCACTAGGTGCTACCTGAAAGATGTTAAATAATGGGGTGAGTCATGAGACTCGGTGTAGCAACCCTTGTGCACCATCGATTGGGCCTTAGCTGCACGCAATGATAACAGAGTATAATATATCAGAAAATATGCAAAGCCCAACCCAATCCTAGGTTTCCATCCGCTACACACCACCCTTACCTGCTAATCACACCATTGGGGATTTCTACAATCAACCCACACCGCTACACACCATCGATGGCAGTCATGCTGCAGATAGCTGCTCATCGTCAGATCATGGCAATAGCCACTACAATAGATCATGGCATTAGCCTATACAACAGATCATGGCAAAAGCCACTACAACAGATCATGGCAAAAGCCACTACAACAGAACACTTCTCCTTTCATCAATCACCTAACCCCATCCAATCACAGAAATCGGCATACATGTTCATCATACCAAATCGACAGAAACATTCACTTTAGAATGACAGAGATCACTAACCTAGTGATTCGCCTTTACCCTCCTCGGGTTTTCAACAGCCATGCCGGTATTTCGACATTTAGCAGAATATAACAGATTTATAAACATATACTAACAAGCAATCCAAATGATGTGAGAATGTTACACACCTGATTAATACGTAGGACTACCCTCTATGTCGATACCCTCACTAATCAGATCTACTGCCCTTTGTCTACAACTTTGCTCAAAAGCCGGAAGAACGCGAAGATAAGGCCTCTCCTATATTCGGCCAAGGGTTAGTGTTTACCCGAATTATACGTTTAAGTTAACAGATCTCCTTACCTAAAACGATTAGATCCCAGAAGTAGGATGATTCGAGTGCTACCGATTTAGAAACCTATGCGACTAGATCTTCTTCAAATTCCGGAATGCCGCCCATGAAAGAAAATACGAGATTAGTCAACCGTCTAGCCATTCAGCTATGGTCTCCAAAAGCCGGAAAAGATTAAAAGAATAACATAATTGACACTTACCACTTCGAAGATTTCGCTACCCCTTTCGTGAAGATTCGCAATCACGTAAGAAGATCAAGCGTAGAAGATTAGAGATCTAGGAATTTCGCTTTTAAGAAAATCCCGAAAAGATAAACAAAAAGGCTGATGCGTTTTCAGCTTTTAGAAGAACTGAGTGAGGAGTTTCGATTTTGGCTTAGGAAAAGAAAACAAAAGAGCCTAGGAGATTTCGGCTAGGAAGTAATTTCGACAGAAGAAGAAAAAGAATAGAAAAGTTTCGGCAATAGAGAAAACTGAGAGAGAGAGAGCTTCAGAGAAAAGAAGAAGAAAGGGAAAAACTGACAGAATTCGGCTTTGCCTAACTCTATCTAGCCGTCCCCCCTTTACACACACAGTCCCATATTCGGCCACCTCTATCCTTCTAGATAGCTCCTCATCCTTTCCCTTATCCTTATCAGAACACCTATCAAAAGACACTTAATTAACTCCAACTCCTCCCTCCTTTATCAGCACAATATCCACATATTTTAAACATTAAAAATCCCTAACTTTTAGCCTTGTTGCCGTCCCCCTAGCTCCTCTTTAAGTGTCGAAATTGGCCCAATTTCTTGGGCCCCATGCGGCCACACTTGGGCCTCCTCACCTGCCCAAAACGTCACTTAAAGCTCCCCCCTTTTCTGCGCCCCTTGTGACTGGGCCACAAGCCCAATTTGCTAACTTAAACAATAACTACTATATTTTAAGCCCTAGAGTGTCTAAACAGAATGTTTAATCAAGGCCTCAGCCCAAACCTGAACCCAATTTGCACCTCAAATTCTCAAATTAACACATTAAACATATCCACCCATTAAACGCACAGGCCTAAAAATTCAGGATGTTACAGTTCTACCCCCCTTAAAAGAAATTTCTTCCTCGAAATTTCCAACTAACTATTAATCGTACTACCCAAGTCTCACCACTATGCTTCCGCTGCGAACTCTAATTCCAAAGCCAAAAGAAACACTTAGGATAATATGATAGCCCAAACACCACGACCACGCAACGGACGTCCTCGACCCCTTGCACTCATTCTTCCGATTGACGTTTATCTGGTTAGAAATTTTATGAATTAATAGTTTTCTTCCACTGATTAACCACGAATAGTCTTATGAACAGTAGTTTAAGAGTAGCTCTTTCGAATTCGGAATTACATCTACAAGTTTCAGTCTTAAGTTTGTCTCTTAGTTCTAGAAACCACACACATCAACCATCAACATACAGACGACATCCATGAACCCACATTCAACACATAGGGTATTTTAGTCATTTCACTACCCAGGGGTATTTTTGTAATTTATCCTACAGGGGTATTTTCGTAATTTTTCGAAATAGGGTTCCTTGGTGATTTTGTGAAAGAAGGGTATTTTGGTAATTTTGCAATCCGAGGGTATTTCGATAATTTTATAAATCAGGGATATTTTGGTAATTTTACAAATCAGGGATATTTTGGTCATTTATAAATTAGGGGTAATTTAGTAGTTTTACAAAATAGAATGGCTGGTCCCTTTTCAGGTTTTAGTTATAAATTTTGGCCCGTCAACAAGTCCTCATGACTAAGGTGAACAGTCACTATGCACCAGGTAGGATTCCAGCGAAGAGGAGGTGAGTCACTAGGACTGCTTAAGTACTAGGCTCTTCCGAATCCAATCCTAGACATGCGTATGCCTGTTGCCACACCCTAATCTCGCGACTTGTTCACAGGTTTGTTTGGTTGGATTAAATCTTTGGAATTTAGAGAGTTGTTTGAACTAAGCCTAAAGTCCATCAAGTTCTAATTAAAACAATCTACTTCCCTTAAAGCCCATCAAGCCCACATTCATATATAACACACAGTGAGTTCCGAATACTTACCTGGCGGACTTGGGCTGGAGACGCAGGTGCCATGCCGAGAAAACCATCCTATGGTATTTATAAACATGCATGTTTCCACAACCCATCCTTAGAAAATGTTTTGAGCCCAAAACCCCAAAGTCGAGTTTTGAACTTGGCTCTGATACCAAATTGTAACACCCCAAACTCGGCCCAAACACCATGACCGGATCTGGCATGTCACTTAGGGAGATTTTAAAAGATGTCACAATTTCGAAAGATATTTTTCTTGAGTTTAACACTTTATTCAAGAAAACTAAATGGTTGGATGATTTGTAAAAGATATACATTTTATATTTATGCCTTAGTGGATTAAAAACCGAAATTTGATACATGCCTTAACTTAATTAAAACGTAAAATATAAATGTCTAATAATAATAAAAGCCCAAAACAAACGAAAATATGAAGCTAGTGGCCCATGGCTTTATTACAAAAAATTTAAACCCACTAATTAAAAATATTAAAAATAAATAAACTAGTAAAGTCTTTTGCTGAATCAAAATAATCCCTAGCATGGCCATCTTGCGCTCTTCTCCAACCCGGTCCGATGCACTAGGTGTTACCTGAAAGATGTTAAATAATGGGGTGAGTCGCGAGACTCAGTGTGCAACCCTCGTGCACCATCAGATTGGGCCTTAGCCCCACGAACAGTATAACAGTATAATATATCGAAAAATATGCAAAGCCCAACCCAATTCTAGGTTTCCATCCGCTACACACCACCCTTACCTGCCAATCACACCATTGGGGATTTCTACAATCAACCCACACCGCTACACACCATCGATGGCAGTCATGCTACAGATAGCTGCTCATCGTCGATCATGGCAATAGCCACTACAACAGATCATGGCATTAGCCACTACAATGAGATCATGGCAAAAGCCACTACAACGAACACTTCCCCTTTCATCAATCACCCAACCCCATGCAATCACGAAACCGCATACATGTTCATCATACCAAATCGATGTAATCATTCACTTTAGAATGACAGAGATCACTAACCAGTGATTCGCCTTTACCCTCCTCGGGTTTTCAACACCATGCCGGTATTTCGACATTTAGCGAATATAATGATTTATAAACATATACTAACAAGCAATCCAAATGGTGTAAGAATGTTACACACCTGATTAATACGTAGGACTACCCTCTATGTCGATACCCTCACTAATCAGATCTACTATCCTTTATCTACAACTTTGCTCAAAAGCCGGAAGAATGCGAAGATAAGGCCTCTCCTATATTCGGCCAAGGGTTAGTGTTTACCTGAATTATACGTTTAAGTTAACAGATCTCCTTACCTAAAATGATTAGATCCCGGAAGTAGGATGATTTGAGTGCTACCAATTTAGAAACCTATGCGACTAGATCTTCTTCAAATCCTAGAATGCCGCCCATGAAAGAAAATACGAGATTAGTCAACTGTCTAGCCATTCGGTTATGGTCTCCAAAAGCCAGAAAAGATTGAAAGAATAACATAATCGACACTTACCACTTCAAAAGATTTCGGCTACCCCCTTGCAGAAAGATTCGGAAATCACAGAATAAGATCAAAGCGTAGAAGATTAGAGATCTAGGAATTTTGGCTTTTAAGAAAATCCCGAAAAAGATGAACAAAAAGGCTGATGCATTTTCGGCTTTTAGAAGAACTGAGTGAGGAGTTTCGATTTTGGCTTAGGAAAATAAAACAAAAGAGCCTTGGAGATTTCGGCTAGGAAGTAATTTCGACAGAAGAAGAAAAAGAATAGAAAAGTTTCGGCAATAGAGAAAACTGAGAGAGAGAGAGCTTCAGAGAAAAGAAGAAGAAAGGGAAAAACTGACAGAATTTGGCTTTGCCTAACTCTATCTAGCCGTCCCCCCCTTTACACACACAGTCCCATATTCGGCCACCTCTATCCTCCTAGATAGCTCCTCATCCTTTCCCTTATCCTTATCAGAACACCTATCAAAAGACACTTAATTAACTCCAACTCCTCCCTCCTTTATCAGCACAATATCCACATATTTTAAACATTAAAAATCCCTAACTTTTAGCCTTGTTGTCGTCCCCCTAGCTCCTCTTTAAGTGCCAAAATTGGCCCAATTTCTTGGGCCCCATGCGGCCACACTTGGGCCTCCTCACCTGCCCAAAACGTCATTTAAAGCTCCCCCCTTTTTTGCGCCCCTTGTGACTGGGCCACAAGCCCAATTTGCTAACTTAAACAATAACTACTATATTTTAAGCCCTAGAGTGTCTAAACAGAATGTTTAATCAAGGCCTCAGCCCAAACCTGAACCCAATTTGCACCTCAAATTCTCAAATTAACACATTAAACATATCCACCCATTAAACGTACAGGCCCAAAAATTCAGGATGTTACATGTTTTGTATGTGATGCTATGCTATATGATGTTGGTTTTGGTATAATCTCATGCCTATGAAATGATCAAGGTTATGGTAAGCATATGGTTGCAATATGAGTAAGTATGTTTGATCAATGAAATAGTTATATGAAGGGTAGATGTGAATGTATCATGCTTGGCTATACATGTGTTTTAGTTGTGCAATTTGGTTTAAAAGTTAGCATGATTATAGATGAGATTGAATTAGGATAATATGATGAGTATTTGGTGTCTTTTTGGTTGCCTATGGTGTTAAGAATTATGCTTGTATGTGCATGTAGGAATGACCCTAGTGTGGGTGGCATTTTGGCCTTGAAAATGGCCTATATTTGACCACACGGTTGAGCACATGGGCGCGTGGCTCGACCGTGTCCCTCATGGTTGAAATTTAAAATAAGTCAGGATCGACCACGGGCTGGACACACGGGCGTGTGACTGGCCGTGTGGTGCAAGTCAGGATCAACCACGGGTGAGGCACACGGGCGTGTCCACGACCGTGTGGACTAGTCAGTATGTATGCCCTATTTTGACACGGCTTAGACACACGAGCGTGTCTAAGGCCGTGGGAGGCACACGGCCTGCCCACACAAGCGTGTGACCTCTGTAACTTTGAAAAGTTTTAAATTTCTAAAAATTTCCGCATGTGTTCGGTTTAGTCCCGGCCCTATTCTAAAGCATGCTTAAGGTCACATTGACCTATTACAGGGACTCTTCGATGTGATATGATGAATTATGTTATGAAATGATTGAATTAATTTTTGATTATCCGATAATGCCTCTTAACCCTATTTCGGCATCGGATACGGGTTAAGGGTGTTACATATTGAGGTCGAGATTCAATCAGATTTTTCGTATAGTGAAGAACCGATCCAAATTTTGGCACGAGAGACTAAAGAGTTGAGAAACAAAATAATTTATTTAGTGAAAGCATTGTGGCACAAACACGGAGTTGAAGAGGCTACTTGGGAGCCTGAAGGTGTTATGAGAGAACAATACCCTAACTTATTCACTGGTAAGATTTTCATGGACAAAAATCCCTAAGGGGGGAGAGTTGTAACAGGCCGGTTTAGACCGTAGTTGGAATAGTGGTTTCAGGACCACAAATTCGAGATTGAAAAAATATTTTAATATTTTTTTGGTGTTTATAATTTGTGATTAAGCATGTGTGAAAATTTTGTGTAAAAAAATTTCATCAATTGTGTGCCGAATTATGAAAAAGGACTTAATCGCATAAAATGTAAAAGTTGTGTGTTGAATGTTAAAGTGCTTAATAGCCATGGCTTATTAAATGAGAAGTCCTTATGTTGATATTAGACCATTGATAGATGGGATGGACGAAAATGGGCTTATATTAGTGGAATTTTAATGTTTTAATTAAAGGTTAAAATGGTAATTGAGTTATTATTAAATAAAACAAGCAATTAAGTGGCCATTTTATCATCTTCTTTATGCCGAAACTTGAAAGAAAAAGAAAGAAATAGGGCTTTGAAGCATTCGGCCATAGTTGCTCAAAATCAAGGTATGTTTTGAGCTCGATTTTTGATGATTTCTATGTTTTTGTGATCGTTGCTTAGTATATTATCAAACTCATGCTTAAATTTTAGAATTTGATGGTGATTTTGAGATATGCCATTGATGAATGCTTGAGTTTTATGATAGTTGATGATGAAATATGAAAGATAGGTGAAAGATTAACATATTTTGTCTTTGAATTTTTAGTGAAATTGAGTAATTTGGGCTTAATTGTGAAAATAAGAAATTGGAGGACTAAAATGTGAAATAAATGAAATGTGTGAGCTTGTATGGACATAAGGAGAATTCGGCTAGGCATGGGTGAAATGAAAATATGTGTATTTGATGATTTTATGAAATAAGGACTAAAGTGTCGAAATGTGAAAATGTGAGGGCTATTTTGTAAAATGCCCTAAATATGTGTGTTTGGACTAAATTGAATGATTTGGTGATTGAATGAGCTAAATTTGATTATGAATAGACCAAGAAAAGAGAGATTCAGATCGAGATCGAGGCAAAGACAAAGTACTTGATTGATCGACTAGTCTGGGTATTCCTACGTCCGAGGTAAGTTCGGATATAATACGAATTGTTAAATTCTAACAGTCCGGTTTAGACCCTAGTCAGAACAGCGGTTTCGGGACCACAAATTTGAGGTCAAAAAAATATTTTAATATTATTTTTGGAGTTTGTAATATGTGATGGAGCATGTGTGAAATTTCTGTGTGAAAATTTTATTGTTTGTGTGGTTAATTAGCAAAAAGGACTTAATCGCATAAAATGTAAAAGCTGTGTGCTGATTGTTGAAGTATCTATGTGTATTGGCTTTTAAATGAGGAGGCCTTATGAGGCAATTCATCCATTATTTAGTAAGTGGGGTGGTTGATGGACAATTATGTCCATAGTTTAAAAGATTTTATAAACATTTCATTAAGGGAAAAATTGGTGTTTGATAATTAAGTTATTTTATAACAAACCAAAATCAAATTTTTTGCTCATCTTTTATCCATCTTTTTCGAAAATAATAAGAAAAAGAGAAAGGGTTTTAGTCTTCTATGATATTCGGCCATTACAAGTCTTGATTCAAGGTTAGTTTTGCTTCGGTTTTTAATAATTTCTATGTTTTCGTAATCGTTGCTTTGTGTACTTCGAAACCCATGCTTCAAATTTGAAAATTGATGAATATTTTGAAATATGCCATTGATGAATATGTGACCTTTGTGTTGATAGTTGGTCGAATATGAAAGCTTAGTGTTGGGTTAACATAGTTTGTATTTGGATTTTTGGTGAAATTGAGTAATTTGGGTCAAATTGAGAAAAGTGTAAATTGGAGGACTAAATTGTGAAATAAATGAAATGTGTGGGCTTGTATTAGCATGGGAAGATTTCAGCTAAGCTTGTGTGAGTATAAATTTGGTGTATTTTGTGATTTTGTGAATTAGGGACTAAAATGTCAAAGTGTGAAAATATCAGGGCTATTTTGTAAAATGCCCTAAATATGTGTGTTTGGATTAAATTTAAGGAATTGGTGATTGAATGAGCTAAATTTGAATGTGTATAGACCAAGAAAGGAGAGGTTCGGATCGTGATCGAGGCAAAGACAAAGTGCTCGATTAATCGACCGTTTTGGTATTTCAACGTCTGAGGTAAGTTCGAATATAATACTAGCTGTTAAATTATATCTATGTGATGTGAATTGAATGAATATATACATAATTATGAGATTAGAAATGCTATGTGCGAATTTGAAATAGATGGCACTAAGTGTGTGAAATATTAGAAATGAGACAGAGATGGTTAGCACTGTGTGTGCGAAGAGATAAAAGCTTCGGCGTATTGATTTGGCACTGTGTGTATGTTACCGATATAAGTTCGGTTTCACATATTGGCACTAAGTGTGCGATGACGATTATGTTCCGATCATAAAACTAGCACTAAGTGTGCGAATAAATAAAAAGAATAGCAAAGATTTAACAAGATGTAATATCGAACTATTGAGTAGCATGAATGGTGAGTAACTATGTGTTGATCAAGGTACGTCTGAACCTATGTGGTTGATGATGATTTTTAAAGTTGAATGAATAGATGATATTTGAGCATATAGTTGAGATTGATGATGTGATTAATTGTGTGATACGATCCGCCTCGGGATGAGTCGAGTCATATGCGAGTTTGCCCGATAGTCTACGAAGTAGTATCGTTTGGCTCTTTTTAAGAGGATATCTTAAGGTAAAAATGATGGTGGAAGCTATATTTAAGGGTTCAAAAAGGGGTTTATAGTTGTGAAAAATATGTATAGGTTCAATTTTGGAGAATATAATTATGGAAATAAAAATGGAAGTTGGATAACAAAATATGGATAGAAAGGGAAATGGATGGATCGATTATGAAGAAACGAAAAGATGGAATGGAATGAAAATGATCTCAAAAACAAACATGAACCAATATTAGAAAATATTGACCCAAATGCATATAAGTTTTCAAGATGGTCGGATGGGGAATAGGAGAACCTCGACCCGCTACTTAGCAAAGTAGGAACCTTGGTATAAGGGTGAACGCCACACTATTTGATAGTGATAAGTTCAGGATAAAGAAGAAGGCAGGTTGACGCCACTAATGACCTAGATAAGCCAACGAGTTCTTCAACGAAATATGAGAGAAAGAAATCTCACAAATTTCATATAAGTTCAATAATGTTTTCAAACTAAGAAAAAAGATCAAAAGCTGCTTTACAAAGGCTGATTTCACCTATTTATAGTGCTAAATTAGGCTAGCTAAATGGTCACAAACATTCAACTTAATGTGCCAATTAAAAGCTAAAATTTAACTCAAGTCTTTTCACATTCTTGAGCCAAATAACTCCATCCTTGAATTGTCTTTAATTCAGCTGAATGAATGACTTTAAGTGCTTGAAAAATGACTCTTGAGTTAGCCCTTGGTCAGCTGAATGGACACCATCTACTTAATCAGCTTTTTAATGATGTTTGAATGCTTGAAATAACCCTCGAAATGGCAAAAAATGACTGGTAGTGGAAAGGTTACTGCCAAAATTAATTTGGATGATTAAATGCTTCTTAAACCTCCTTTAAATGATGTATAAAACATCCCTTGTAACAGCCACTTCATTTGTAACCAAAAATGACTTAAAAAGTCACTTTATTTAATGTATGTGCAATACTTGTAATTGTAATGGTTATGACTTGAAAAGACTCCTACAATAAATACATTAAAATGAGCTTATTAAACACATGTAATCACTTATTAAACATAACACACATTAATACTTAACTTAGGTAAATGAACTATGCATCAATTACTCCAGCAACTAGTTAATTAAAGATACATCATTAAATAAAACTTAACTCATGCATCAATAAATAATCCTAGGAACTAGATTAATTAAGCAACAATAAAATTAAATTCATTAAAAGAACTCAATTAATTAAACTAAGTTGAGTTGAATTAATGATTTATTAACTAAGTTGCTTAAATGCAATTATTTAAAATGCAAACTAAATGAACAAATGAGTTACTTAATGCATGACTTAATTAAATGCAGAACACATAATGCATATCATAATTAAAATATGTAGATCAATAATGCATGACATTAACTAAAGATGCATTTAATTAAACAAGAAATAATTAAAGACTAAAGTATTGAGTTGATTCAAGCTCAAATGAGCTGAATTTGAACTGACGAAGCTCGTGGAGTCGAAACGAGTGGGATCACTTGCCAAAGAATGCAATGCTCGACTTGGAATACTTGTCCAAAGAAGTTCGCGGGGTGTGCTCGCATCATTCCCCCCCTCTTTTAGGTGACTTGTCCTCAAGTCGGGTTATTCCTCTATTGGAAAATATTTCCTCTCGTTCAGCTTTCCTCGATCGAACATAATAGAAGATCTCACACAATCCTGGAAATGATTTATCAATGGACAAGAAAGCACATCACCATTATAGATAAGTAACAGTGGGTTAAGACAACAAAAACCTAAAGATAAACCAAATGCTAAGCAAAAAACTGATTTTATTTTGCCAAAATGACTTGTCAATTTTGAAAATGACAAGTGCAAAGTATTCAAATCCAAATAGCTCTTATAGAATGTAGTCCAAAGATCATATGGCAATAATCTCAATTGGGCAAAGCAAACATACTTCAATTTATTGAAAAGTTTCATTATTCCATCAATGCAAACATGTGGATTCAATTGGATAAAAGGATACTTAGTCATGAAAATTTGCAAAAAGTTAAGCATACTATTCCACATCCAAAACTTTTCAATATGTTTATTCAAAAATAGAAACTCATGTGATTGTACACACAAAGTGTTCCATGGCCAACATCTTTCAATCATTTACTTATTATCATGATTTGTGATAACATTATGTCCATTGTCACAATCCAACACAAACAAATCAATACTAGGCCAAAAAACTACCATCAAACACATCATGATTCAAAGAAATTCCAAACATCCAATCAACAAAATTTTCATCTTCGTTTGAACGAAGCAAAGGTATTTGAAAATTTTCAGAGACTTTACCTTGATGATCTTGAAGTGAAGAAAATTTATGATTGGTTTTACCTTTGTCAATCAAGACAAATCTTCTCTCCTCGAAAATGTAATGTAATACAAACCTTTTATCTCGAACAACTTGGATGGGTGATGAGACACCATGACATCTCATGTTCCTCGAAGTGTGGAATTCACAAAAAGCGAGATTGGTTAGTATTAATGAAATTGATGGACTTAAAAGGGAAAGATAGATCATATTCGAAATTCAATTCAAGTCCATATGTTAGCCTTACCTTTTCAAAATGAAACAAATATTTCATATGTGGCCAAACAATATGATTAAGGAACAAAACACAACCAAAGCCATTAAGTTTTATTGCCTTAATTAAAGTACGAATATCAAACAAACTTAAATAAGATGCACAACAAGCAAGTTGCTTGAAGTTTCTATAAAACGAATCAAAGTAATAAATACCAAGTTTGAACACACGAACTTTTTCATTCGTTCCAACATGCAACATATTTTGAATAATTTCCAATGTCCACAACATGTTAGAAAATGATGTAATCGACTCACTACAGGACTTAAATTCCACTCGATCAAGCAAGCATGCAGAGTTGACAAAACCAAGCAGATCAAGATATGGGAATCTCATATAAAAATTCAAAGTTTTATCTTGAAGTCCAAAATCAAACGGTTTGAACATTGCATGCGAAACCCTTTTATCATGTATGTCAAACAAAGACATGGTGAACATATAACTATTCAAAGATTCAAATCTATCACGAACCAAATGAACAGGCATGTTTAAACAGACATATTTAACACATGAGTCCAAAGATTTTATATAACCAAAATTTGTATGTGCAAAGTTTTTATCAAACACATCTAAAATTCGATTAGGGTGAGCCATTCCAATGGAAGGATCAAACATGTCACAAGACAGAATTTTCACGGCACTTTTCGAAACAGGGTCATCAAGAGATGAATAAGGACTAATCAAATCAAATGATGGTGGCATATCAGAAATTAACCCATCAAAATCTTTATGAGCAATTTTTAAATTGGACAACCTTAATTCGATAAACATGGAATTCTTACCTTTCTTACCTTCAATCACAAGTGGGTGGTCGTCATTTGCGTACTTACCTTTCTCGAATAATCGAAAACATCTCTCGTTTGGAAGGTAGTGAAGCTGGAATTGGTCGTACAAGACTTTAGGAACCTGAAAAGTTACATCACAAGAAGATCGAACGGGTGGGTTAGTGGAAACAATCCTTGCTTGGTCACTTTCTTTTTCACTTGATTCTTTTTTCTCGAGATCTCTCGTTTCTTTTTCCTCAATCTCTTTTTCAATTTCTTTTTCACTCTCTTTTTGTTCTTGTAATATCCAGGATTTTGAGGGGTCTTGCATTTTAATTCATATCTATGTGTTAGTATGCTCTGTATGCTATTTGAGTGTGTTTGGGGGCTTCGGGAAACCTTGGGGCTAGGTAGGAGCCTTAGTAAAATTTTTGGTTCAAAGTTGTTAAGAGGAGAGCGAGGGGAGCTAGGCCTTAAGGGATTAAATGTGGTGAGCATAGACACAAGCAGCGAGGTGGTGGAGTGGCAAGGGGACGCTACTTTGGGTGCAGGGGAGTTTGCGTTAAAGGAGTTGCAAGGGAGGAGGAGGTTCGAGTAGCATGGACAGCATTTTGGGTTACTTTTTGCATCAAGCAGGGAGGAGCTAGTGGATTCGGCTATGGCACTTGGAAGGTGGAAGTTTGAATGGGTCAAACATTTTGAATATGTGGTGGAGAGTGAGGCATGAGGTTTGAATGAGTCAAACTCATTTGAATGGGTGAAGGGGAGGAAATTTAGGAGGAAAAGAAGGAATGAGGAGAGGGGCTTGAGAGTTGGTCGAATGTGGGGTTCTAGGGGTGGCATTTTCAGCCAAGAGGAGAGTCGTTCGGTTAGGGGCTTAGGTGCCGAAATAAGGTGTGTGGTAGAGTGTGTGTGGTCATTTTTCCTTCTTTTGAAATCATTTTTCTCTCTTCTCTAGTCTTGCCAAAAGTGTCAACAAGAGTAATTCATTTTCGGTCTTCTTCTTTTACTATAGTCTAAAGTCAAGGTTATTCTTTCACTCTCTAAAAGTCGAAATACACCTCCATCTTCACCATAGCCGAACCTTTTCCTTCACTTTCTCCTATAGCCGAACCTCATAACCTCAAACTTTCTCTTCTTTTCTTCCATCACTTGTTTCATCATCAAAGCTGAATAGTTTTTCTATACCTTGGCCGAATCTCCCATTCACCATTTCCTTTCTCTTTTTCGTTCATACTCTTTCTTCTTTTCTACTATTGTATTTATTTCTCCGATTATATCTCTTGGCCGAATGCCGTGAGCTGTGTAAGGGGCGTTGTCGTTCATCTCCTACCAATCTTCTCAATCGGAATAGTAGTAGTAGAGTATTAAGGATCTTTTGGGACTTGATCAATCAAGGGATTTCGACAACCTTCAAGTTCAAGTGAGGGCCTTCGAGATTTAGGTCGACTTTGGTAAGAGTGTTCTTTTGATTTTAGCATTCGTTTGGTTTCGTTTAGATCTGAATTAACGTATTAACCCAGGTCTTCTGACCAAAGACTTTGTTTGATGGATTCGAATATCAGCCAATGAGAGAAAGGGGTTGGACACGTAGTCCCTACCCATAAGTTTAAGAAACAGTCTATTTGATGGTTCGGGATTGGCCACCGGGTGTGTGGGCGTCGTCGAAAAAGAGACAAGCGGATCGTGTAGTCTCTTCTTCGAGTGAGGACGTTAGGGAAATCGAGAGTCTAGTGCTTCAGTTCTCGGTGTGTAGTTAATACACTGTTTTCTTTGTTTAATTAGTCAAATGCTTGTGATATGTGTGGTAGCCAGTAAAGTGGTCAGTAGGTATTGTTACCCATATTGGGTAATCCGTGTCAGTTAGTACATTTCCTATATTAAAATGTGGATGGATATATGTGGATCTTTGTAAGCATGTTATATATGGATATACATTATGTTCACATGATTACATTGTCATTCCATCATGGTATGTTGCATGTGCATGGGGTTCGGGATATACTTGAATAAGGGAAGTGTGTACATCTATGTACGTGGATTAGTGATGGCCTCGAGCCTCACTGTGGATTGATGTTGGCCTTGAGTCTCATTGTGGATATTTGTGATTTTTAATCACGTGGATCAGTGGCTAGACCACTAGGTGGACGGCTTTGACTGCCGAAAAGGTGTGTAGCGGATGGAGGGTCGATTTAGTAATCCCAGTGTGTGGGTGGCTGGATATACGGGTGGTGTGTAGCGGTTGGATACTAGGTTGGGTTGGGTTAACATATTGCATCATTATGCGTGGTATGTGGTTTGATGTGGATTTGGGGTCAAGCCCATTTGTGGATCATGTGGTTTAATTACGCACTGAGTCGGTTTGACTCACCCTATTTTTCTCAAAAACCATGCAGGTGAGACATGATTCGATAGACCGGGCTGGAGTGAATTCGAGGTGGCCATGCAAAAGCTATTTATTTCTATTCACATATTAAACTTTGCATTACATTTTGGGACATTTTTCTTGTAATAAGGCCGCTTAAAATGTTTCGAGATTTTTATTATGGTTTGAGTTAGAATTATTAGCGGATTAATAATTGGGAATGATTTCGAGACATATACAACTTAAAAATCAAATTAAAGTTTTCAAACTCGGACTACTCACAAGCACTCGTTCTCTCAAATTTTTATACATATAATGATTTAAACTTTACACAACCTTCTAAGTTTTGTTTTCTCGGCAAACTACTATTTTCAGAACGACAAACCCCTTTTTAAATGAAGTAACTATTTTAGAACTTAAAACTGATTCTCTTTCATCTTCAAAGCCAAATTTTTCAAACATTTTTCCCTAGTAACATTCTGAATTCGGCCGTGGTGTTTTGGCCCGGGTTTGGGGTGTTACAATTTGGTATCAGAGCCCAGATTTTAAACTCGACCTATGGGTTTTGAGGCCCACAACGTTTTCAAACTTGGTATTTCAAAGTTAGTTAAAAGAAATTTTCTGTGGAATGGACTTTTGAAGGCATGGCACTCGAAACTTCCGGCCCAGTGCGCGAGTAAGTCCCCTGACTGTATAAATGAATTGAGTGGAAGTGGATATATGATGCATTATTGTGGATATTATTGTGGATGATAGAATTTAGGGTATTCTCTCTAGAGACTGAAACTTTAGGGATGTGTGCTCTTTACGAAAGAATAACTCGAAATTCTATACCATAAAACTACTCCTTTAATCAATGGGTGGAAAGAAAGCTAATGCATAAAACTTCTTAATTCAGATTAAGACGCGACGTTAGACATGAGTTCTAGGGGACGTGGTCGTAATACCCGTGGGCGTGGTAGAGCGAGAATGGTGTGTCGGAACCGATTGGAGTCCAGTCGGGATCGAGAACAGGCGCCGCCAGCGTCGCGGGAGCGAAGTTTCAGGATCAAACAGGTGGAGATGACGCGGTGTCGCAGGCTATGTTACAGGTTTTGGAAAGAGTTGCAGGAGCTAATATGGGTACTAGGGCTCGGAAGTTCATGTCTGAGCGACTTGAGCGAATGGAGCCGAGATATTTAGAGGTGTCTCTGGTAGCTCCGAATGTGGCGGAGTATTGGTTAGAGGCAGTCGAGAGGATCATGGATAACTTGGGTGCACTCATCGAGGAGAAGTTGAAGGGCACTTTGTTTCGTTACTTCGGGATGAGGCCTACCGGTGGTGGCTCACATCGATGACAGGTACTCGACGGTCGAGTGGATTAGGGTTTCTTTAAGATTAAGTTTGAGGGGAAATACGTAGGGGCTAGTTACGTGGATGCACAGAGGAAGGCATTCCTGAACTTAGTGCAAGGGGGTAAGACGGTAGCGGAGTACGAGGCAGAATTTTTGCGGTTGAGCCGGTATGCTCGGGGAATTATTACTACTGATTACGAGCGCTGTGTTAGATTTGAGGATGGGCTGCGAGATGAGCTGCGGGTGTTGATCACTCCTCAGCGAGAGAGGGACTTTGCCACTTTGGTAGAAAAAGCTAGAATAGCGGAAGAGGTTAACCGTACTGAGAGGCAGAATAGGGATAGGGTTAGAGGCAGGAATAAGAGGAGTTTTGGACCGTCAGCATCATCTGGGGGTTTTCAGAAAAAGCCTAGGGTTGAGAGTTCTGCTCGTGTTTCTATGCCGATTCTTTGGAATCGATTTCGACCGTGTGCCCCCAGTGTGGGAGGTCTCATGTAGGAGAGTCTTTGGGAAGGAACAAAGAGTGTTACAGGTGTGGGTCGAAGGATCACTTGGTTAAGAACTGTCCTCAGGATATGGATAGGACTCGAACGGTAGGTCAGGGGTATGTACAGCCCGGAAGGGGTGGTCAACAGGCGTCGAGGGGTCGTGGTCCAAATCGTGGAGGAAATGGTTCTGGCCGAGGTCGTGGAGCACCGGGTAGAGGTACTGGGAGTGCAGATGCTAGGCAGCCAGGGTTGGTTTATGCAGCCAGACGTCGTGAGGAGAGGGATGCACCTGACGTTATAACGGGTACGTTCCTTATTTCTGGGTTACCCTTTACTGCTTTAATTGATGTTGGAATCGACTTGCTACTGGGTACAGCGCCGATGTCCATCGCTCCTTATAGGATGGCACCAAAGGAGTTGGTTGAACTGAAGGCCCAAATCCAAGAGTTACTAGATCGCGGGTTTATCCGACCCAGTGTGTCTCCATAGGGAGCACCGGTTCTATTTGTGAAGAAGAAGGACGAATCTATGCGTATGTGCATAGATTATCGCCAGTTGAATAAATTAACGATCAAGAACAAATATCCGCTGCCAAGGATAGACGACTTGTTTGATCAGCTCAGAAGGGTTGCGGTCTTCTCGAAGATAAATCTGAGGTCGGGATATCATTAGCTTAAGGTGAAGGAAGTGGATATCTATAAGACGGCTTTCCAGACTCGATACGGGCATTATGAATTCCTAGTAATGCCGTTCAGTTTGATGAACGCCCCAGCTGTGTTCATGGATATGATGAACCGGGTTTTCCAACCCTACTTGGACCAGTTCGTTGTGGTGTTTATAGACGACATCCTAGTATATTCCAAGTCAGAGGAGGAGCATGATGCGCATCTTCGGATGGTGCTGCAGGTTTTAAGGGAAAAGAAGTTATATGCCAAATTTAGCAAGTGCGAATTTTGGTTAAGGGAAGTTGCTTTTCTGGGTCATATAGTGTCTGCAGAAGGGATAAGAGTGGACCCTCGAAAGATTGAGGCGGTATTGGATTGGAAACCACCTAAGTCAATGGCGGAGATTCACAGTTTTTTGGGGTTAGCAGGCTACTATAGGAGGTTTGTTGAAGGGTTTTCTTCAATAGCAGCACCTTTGACTAAGTTATTGAGGAATGAGGTACCTTTTGTGTGGACGGACAAGCGGCGGGAGAGTTTGAGAGAAATTAAAAGGGTTTTGACAGAGGCTCAGATTCTAATTCACTGTGGCGAGGAAAGATTTTGTGGTGTATTGTGACGCTTCTCATACGGGGTTAGGTTGTGTCTTTGATGCAGAAAGGAAGGTGGTTGCCTATGCGTCTCGGCAACTGAGACCACATGAAGTTAACTATCCGACGCATGATTTGGAGTTGGCTGCAGTGGTTTTCGCTTTGAAAGTGTGGAGGCACTATTTGTATGGGGAGAAGTCGGTGATCTACACGGACCATAAGAGTTTAAGGTATCTGCTGACTCAGAAGGAACTGAACTTGAGACAGCGGAGGTGGGTGGAATTATTAAAGGATTATGATTGCTCGATTGAGTACCATTCGGGTAAAGCAAATGTGGTGGCGGATGCGCTAAGCTAAAAAGTAGTGTCGGATTTGAGGGCGATGCTCGCTCATCTTAGTCTTTATGATGACGGGAGTTTGTTAGCGGAGCTGCAGGTGAAGCCGACATGGTTAAGTCAGGTAAAAGAGAAACAGTTGGTGGATGAGGTTCTGAGTGCTAGACTTCTGCAAGTATAGAATGGGGGATTACAGGGACTACAGGTGTGGCAGTGATGGAGTTTTGTGTTTTCGGGGTAGGGTTTGTATGCCGAAGGATGTGGAATTAAGGCAGAAGATTCTTCGAGAATCGCATAGTAGCCCTTACGCTATGCATCCTGGAGGGAGTAAGTTGTATAGGGATCTGTGAGATCAGTTTTGGTGGCCTGGACTGAAGCGGGAAGTCACGGAATTTGTAGGGAAATGTTTGACGTGTCAGCAAGTCAAAGCTGAACACTAGGTGCCTTCGGGGTTGCTACAACCTGTGAAGATTCCACAATGGAAGTGGGAGAGAATCATGATGGATTTCGTTAGTGGGCTTACCCTTGCGCCTACTAAGAAAGACTCAGTGTGGGTGATTGTGGATCGGTTAACGAAGTCTGCACATTTCATACCAGTGCGAGTCGACTATTCTCTGCAGAGGTTGGCGAAGCTGTATGTGGTAGAAATTGTAAGGCTGCACGGGGTGCCAGTGTCAATAATATCAGATAGGGATCCTAGATTTACGTCGCGGTTTTAGAGGGCATTGCATCAGGCTTTGGGCACCAGATTAGACTTTAGCACGGCATTTCATCTGCAAACAGATGGCCAGTCTGAAAGGGTAATTCAGGTATTGGAAGATATGTTGAGGGGATGTGTTATCGACTTCAGATGTAGCTGGGAGGAATTTCTACCCTTAGCAGAGTTTGCATACAACAACAGTTATCAAGATAGTATTAGGATGGCACCGTATGAAGCGTTGTATGGACGGAAGTGTCGCACTCCTACGTGTTGGACAGAGTTGGGTGAGCGTCATGTTTTGGGTCCAGAGATAGTGGCAGAATCAGAAGAAAAGGTTAGGGTAATTCAGGCTCGGTTGAAGGAGGCATCTGACAGACAGAAGTTGTATGCGGATCATAAGTGAAAAGAGATAGAATTTGTCGTGGGTGATCGGGTGTTGCTGAAAGTTTCACTGTGGAAGAAGGTGATGAGATTTGGACGTAAGGGTAAGCTGAGTCCTAGGTTTATAGGGCCTTATCGGATTTTGAAGCGAGTTGGACCAGTGGCGTATCAGTTAGAGTTGCCTTCAGAATTGAAGCAGATGCATGATGTGTTCCACGTATCAATGCTACGTTGTTACCGATCGGATCCATCTCACATGGTGCCGGTTGAGGAAGTTGAATTGAGACCAGACTTGTCCTATGAGGAAGAGCCGATTCAAATTTTGGAGCGGGATGTGAAGGTATTACAGAAGAAATCAGTTCCTCTAGTCAAGGTGTTGTGGCAGAACCATGGATCAGAAGAATCTTCGTGGGAGCCGGAGGAGGCAATGCAACAGCAATACCCTCACCTATTTTGAGTAGGTAATTTCGAGGCCGAAATTTCTTTAAGAGGGGTAGAACTGTAATATCCGGGATTTTGAGGGGTCTTGCATTTTAATTCATATCTATGTGTTAGTATGCTCTGTATGCTATTTGAGTGTGTTTGGGGGCTTCGGGAAACCTTAGGGCTAGGTAGGAGCCTTAGTAAAATTTTTGGTTCAAAGTTATTAAGAGGAGAGCGAGGGGAGCTAGGCCTTAAGGGATTAAATATGGTGAGCATGGACACAAGCAGCGAGGTGGTGGAGTGGCAAGGGGACGCTACTTTAGGTGCAGGGGAGTTTGCGTTAAAGGAGTTGCAAGGGAGGAGGAGGTTCGAGTAGCATGGACAGCATTTTGGGTTGCTTTTTGCGTCAAGCAGGGAGGAGGTAGTGGATTTGGCTATGGCACTTGGAAGGTGGAAGTTTGAATGGGTCAAACATTTTGAATATGTGGTGGAGAGTGAGGCATGAGGTTTGAATGAGTCAAACTCATTTGAATGGGTGAAGGGGAGGAAATTTAAGAGAAAAAGAAGGGATGAGGAGAGGGGCTTGAGAGTTGGCCGAATGTGGGGTTCTAGGGGTGGCATTTTCGGCCAAGAGAAGAGTGGTTCGGTTAGGGGGCTTAGGTGCCGAAATAAGGTGTGTGGTAGAGTGTGTGTGGTCATTTTTCCTTCTTTTGAAATCATTTTTCTCTCTTCTCTAGTCTTGCCGAAAGTGTCAACAAGAGTAATTCATTTTCGGTCTTCTTATTTTACTATAGTCTAAAGCCGAAGGTTATTCTTTCACTCTCTAAAAAGCCGAAATACACCCTCCATCTTCACCATAGCCGAACCTTTTCCTTCACTTTCTCCTATAGCCGAACCTCATAACCTCAAACTTTCTCTTCTTTTCTTCCATCACTTGTTTCATCATCAAAGCCGAATAGTTTTTCTATACCTTGGCCGAATCTCCCATTCACCATTTCCTTTCTCTTTTTCGTTCATACTCTTTCTTCTCTTCTACTATTGTATTTATTTCTCCGCTTATATCTCTTGGCCGAATCACGTGAGGAGCCTGTAAAGGGGATGTTGTCGCTTCATCTCCTACCAATCTTCTCAATCGGAATAGTAGTAGTGGAGTATTAAGGATCTTTCGTGGACTTGATCAATCAAGGGATTTCGACAACCTTCAAGTTCAAGTGAGGGCCTTCGGATTTAGGTCGACTTTGGTAAGAGTGTTCTTTCGATTTTAGCATTCGTTTGGTTTCGTTTAGATCTGAATTAACGTATTAACCCGGTCTTCTCGACCAAAGACTTTTTTGATGGATTCGAATATCATCCAAGGAGAGAAAGGGGTTGGACACGTAGTCCCTACCCCAAGTTCGAAACGGTGCTGTTTGGGCGGTTCGAGATTGGCCACCGGGTGTGGGCTAGCGTCGGAAAGAGACAAGCGGATCGCTGTAGTCTCTTCGAGTGAGGACGTTAGGGAAATCGAGAGTCTAGTGCTTGAGTTCTCGTGTGTGTAGTTAATACAATCGCTTCTTTGTTTAATTAGTCAAATGCTTGTGATATGTCCGGTAGCGTATAAAGTGGTCGTGGTGGTATTGTTACCCATATTGGGTAATCCGGTAATCAGGTTAGTACATTTACTATATTAAAATGTGGATGGATATATGTGGATCTTTGTAAGCATGTTATATATGGATATCTGTTATGTTCACATGATTACATTGTCATTCCATCATGGTATGCTGCATGTGCATGGGGTTCGGGATATATTGAATAAGGGGAAGTGTGTACATCTATGTACGTGGATTAGTGATGGCCTCGAGCCTCACTGTGGATTGATGTTGGCCTTGAGTCTCATCGTGGATATTTGTGATTTTTAATCACGTGGATCAGTGGCTAGACCACTAGGTGGACGGCATTGACAGTCGAAAAGGTGTGTAGCGGATGGAGGGTCGATTTAGTAATCCCCAGGTGTGTGGTGGCTGGATATACGGGTGGTGTGTAGCGGTTGGATACTAGGTTGGGTTGGGTTAACATATTGCATCATTATGCGTGGTATGTGGTTTGATGTGGATATGGGGTCAAGCCCATTTGTGGATCATGTGGTTTAATTACGCACTGAGTCGGTTTGACTCACCCTATTTTTCTCAAAAACCATGCAGGTGAGACATGATTCGATGGACCGAGCTGGAGTGGATTCGAGGTGGCCATGCAAAAGCTGTTTATTTCTATTCACATATTAAACTTTGCATTACATTTTGGGACATTTTTCTTGTAATAAGGCCGCTTAAAATGTTTCGGGATTTTTATTATGGTTTGAGTTAGAATTATTAGTGGATTAATAATTGGGAATGATTTCGAGACATATACAACTTAAAAATCAAATTAAAGTTTTCAAACTCGGACTACTCACAAGCACTCGTTCTCTCAAATTTTTATACATATAATGATTTAAACTTTACACAACCTTCTAAGTTTTGTTTTCTCGGCAAACTACTATTTTCGCGACGACAAACCCTTTTTAAATGAAGTAACTGTTTTAGAACTTAAAACTGATTCTCTTTCGTCTTCAAAGCCGAATTTTTCAAACATTTTCCCCAGTAACATTCTGAATTCGGCCGTGGTGTTTTGGGCCAGGTTTGGGGCGTTACAGTTCTTTTTCTTTTTCATCAGCTTTTTCAATGACTTTCTCGAGCTCTTTCAAGAATCTCTCATTTTCTCTCTTACTCGCCTCTTGCCTCTCTTTTATTTCTTTTTCTTTTTCTTCTTTTGCTTTTCTCGTTTTCTTTTGACAAGAAGATACAAAAGAATCTTGAAAACAATGATTTTGTTCAAAAGAAGGAAAATTATTTGCATAAGAATCTTGATCAATGCTTCGTGAAAAATACTCTAAGTAGGATTTCTTTGAAGATCGGAAAGAGGTATGCTTATCTCTTCGGATGTCATCTTGGACGGGTTCAAAATCGAGGTCAGACTCTCGTCGTCTTGAATTCCTTGACGAAAAGAAATCTCGATTGAAATCCCTTCATTTTGAAGTCGATGACGAATAGAAATCACAATGGAAATCTTTTCTCGAATGATCATTGAATGTATGTCTTCGTGGTATTCTTGATTCCACTTTCTGACTTGAAGACATTCGCTCCCGTTGGTCTCTTTTCTTCACATGGTCTAATCTCTCGTACAATGTATCGAATTTAGAATGCACCATTTTTCGCATTTCTTGCACCAAATATTGGAACTCTGATTCAGTAAATTCTTCGCGAGACATCTTTGATTGCTGAAAAGAAATTTTTTAAGTAAAACAAAAATTAAATTCCTCACAACAAATTCCTCACAATTTCACTCGGAAAGAAAAATTAATGGTCTGCACTCTCGCTCGTGTTTACACTCGTTTGGCTTTTACATCCACTCGAATAGTCTCATACGCTCGTGCCTTTTACCACTCAAACTTTCTCTCGCAATTCTGTATTCAGACTTGCCAAGGCCTTATCGTAGGCTTAGGGGTCAGTTTTCAAATGAGTAACAAGGGATAAGTGTCGGGTGCATAGGGTAGGCTGAAAACAAATGCAGTCGGGGTATGTGTGGCGTTGGGGTTGAACGGATGGTACCAAATGTTGGTAAAAGGGTGATGTTGATGATCGGGGTAAAAAGATGAAAAATAATGGTTTCTGAAACTCAGAAATTGAGGAGAAGAATGAAGAAATTCAAAAGATCTCAAAAGTTCACTTCTTCTTTTTTTTCGTATTTTTTTTTCTTTTTTTTTCACTTCAAGTGCACGAATCTAAGTACAATAGAACACTTTGAAAGCAATTTTTTTTCGATTTTTTTTTTCAAATTTATGTACCTACTTCAGATTTACGATGATCATCGGAGCTCCTCGTTTTCTAGCTCTGATACCAAATGATACGATCCGCCTCGGGGTGAGTCTAGTCGTATGCGAGTTTGCCCTATCGTCTACGAAGAAGTATCGTTCAGCTCTTTTTAAGAGGATATCTTAAGGTAAAAATGATGGTGGAAGCTATATTTAAGGGTTCAAAAAGGGGTTTATAGTTGTGAAAAATATGTATAGGTTCAATTTTGGAGAACATAATTATGGAAATAAAAATGGAAGTTGGATAACAAAGAATGGATAGAAAGGGAAATGGATGGATCGATTATGAAGAAACGAAAAGATGGAATGGAATGAAAATGATCTCAAAAACAAACATGAACCAATATTAGAAAATATTGACCCAAATTCATATAAGTTTTCAAGATGGTCGGATGGAGAATAGGAGAACCTCGACCCGCTACTTAGCAAAGTAGGAACCTTGGTATAAGGGTGAACACCACACTATTTGATAGTGATAAGTTCAGGATAAAGAAGAAGGCAGGTTAACGCCACTAATGACCTAGATAAGCCAACGAGTTCTTCAACGAAATATGAGAGAAAGAAATCTCACAAATTTCATATAAGTTCAATAATGTTTTCAAACTAAGAAAAAAGATCAAAAGCTGCTTTACAAAGGCTGATTTCACCTATTTATAGTGCTAAATTAGGCTAGCTGAATGGTCACAAACATTCAACTTAATGTGCCAATTAAAAGCTGAAATTTAACTCAAGTCTTTTCACATTCTTGAGCCAAATAATTCCATCCTTGAATTGTCTTTAATTCAGCTGAATGAATGACTTTAAGTGCTTGAAAAATGACTCTTGAGTTAGCCCTTGGTCAGCCGAATGGACACCTTCTACTTAATCAGTTTTTTAATGATGTTTGAATGCTTGAAATAACCCTCGAAATGGTAAAAAACGGCTGGTAGTGGAAAGGTTGCTGCCAAAATTAATTTGGATTATGAAATGCTCCTTAAACCTCCTTTAAATGATGTATAAAACATCCCTTGTAACAACCACTTCATTTGTAACCAAAAATGACTTAAAAAGTCACTTTATTTATTGTGTAACAGCCCTTGTAATGTAATGGTTATGACTTGAAAAGACTCCTGCAATAAATACATTAAAATGAGCTTATTAAACAGATGTAATCACTTATTAAACATAACACACATTAATACTTAACTTAGGTAAATGAACTATGCATCAATTACTCCAGCAACTAGTTAATTAAAGATACATTATTAAATAAAACTTAACTCATGCATCAATAAATAATCCTAGGAACTAGATTAATTAATGAAGCAACAATAAAATTAAATTCATTAAAAGAACTCAATTAATTAAACTAAGTTGAGTTGAATTAATGACCAGCAACTCATTTATTAACTAAGATGCTTAAATGCAATTATTTAAAATGCAAACTAAATGAACAAATGAGTTACTTAATGCATGACTTAATTAAATGCAAAACACATAATGCATGTCATAATTAAAATATGTAGATCAATAATGCTTGACATTAACTAAAGATGCATTTAATTAAACAATAAATAATTAAAGACTAAAGTATTAAGTTGATTATAGCTCAAATGAGCTGAATTTGAACTGGACGAAGCTCGTGGAGCTGGAAACGAGCTAGGATCAGCTTGCCAGCAATGCAATGCTCGACTCGGAATACTTGTCCAAAGAAGTTCGCGGGGCGTGCTCGCATCATTGTGCATTTATCTAAGTGATGGTTTAATTATATGTTGATAAGATATTATTGAGTTGTATGTATTGTATTTCGAACTTACTAAGCTTTGAAAGCTTACTGTGTGATTTGTTTCTCTGTTTTACAGTGTCAGTAAAGCTAGCTCGGATCCGGGGATCGTCAGCATCTCTATCACACTATCAGTAATCTATTTTGGTACTTTTGAAGATGTGTATATTTGAATATGGTATGTATAGACTAGTTGTTTTGAAACATGTTTGAGATGTGTAAATAGCCATGTGATGTGGCTAGAAAAATGTTGGTAATATGCATGTGTGATTTTGGTATATGATGCATGTTATGGTATGGCTTGATGGCAATGAAAATGTCTTATGAATGGTAAGCTTAGTGATGGATTGATGCCATTGTGATCTTGTGATATGGTGGATGAATAATGCTTGGTTATGCATGTGTTTTAGTTGTGCAATTTGATGTATAAGTTGACATGATTAGAAATGAGATTGGATGGGATGATAAGTTGATCATTTGACATGTATTTGGTTGCCAAATTGTGTGTGAAAATAGGCTTGTATGTGCTTGTAGGTATGACCCAAGTGTGGGTGGCATTTTTTCCATGCAAATGGCCTATTTTGCATACACGGCCAAGGGACACGGGCGTGTGTCTCTGTCGTGTGGCTCAAGGGCCACTTCGAAGTGTGCCTGGGTAGGTTACACGGCTGTGGCACACGGGCGTGTCTGGTGGCCGTGTGGACAAGTCAGTATGTATGCTTTGTTTTGGCACGGCCTGGACACATGGGCGTGTCTGGTGGCCGTGTGAGGCACACGGCCTAACTGCACGGGCGTGTGACCTCTGCAGTTTTGAAAAATGTTTAAATTTCCAAGAACTTTTGTATGTGTTCAGTTTAGTCCCGACCTCTTTTTAACACGTGTTTAAGGTCTCGTAGACCGTAATAAGGGACTATATGTTTATATTTGAATATGTTTAATTGATAATTAACTTAGTATTGTGAAATGGATGCGAAATGTTCCGGTTGTTCGGTAATGCCTCTTACCCTATTCCGATGACGATTTCGGGTTAGGGGTGTTACATTTTATTGGTATCAGAGCTACAGTTTAGTTGATTCTCGGACTAATGTAGCGCGTGTGAGTCTAGCTATACACACCATATATATAATTACGATAGTGTGATGAATCCTGTTAGTTGAAAATGTGTTTTTGTATAGTAATTGATCCCGATCGAGCAGTTGCTGACGATGTAGAGAGTAACGCGCCTGCTCCAGCTTAAGGGATAGTGTCGACCACATCTAGGCCGAATGATAGTAGTGAGGGAAGAGAGGCTAAGTAAGCCTTCTTCCGAATGATGAGTGAGTGGTTTTCAAAGTTCGTTCGAATGAATCCGGTTGCTCCACAACCTCCACCCCCACAAGTACCGGTTGTGCCACAAGTTACAGATCCGATCCAATTGAATAAGCCTCCTGTGGATAAGATTTGAAAGTACAGGGCCGAAGAGTTTAGGGCCACAGCTGATGATGATACTGAACGAGCTGAGTTTTGGCTCGAGAATACCATTTGATTATTTGACGAGATGTCGTTGACTCCTGACGAATGTATAAAATGTGCAGTTTCTTTGTTGAGGGATACGGCTTATAACTGGTGGAAAACATTGATTTCAGTGGTTTCGAGAGAGAGAATCACCTGGGATTTCTTTCAAGCTCAATTCTGGAATAAATATATTAGTCAATGATTCATAGATCAAAAATGTAAAGAGTTTTTAGAGCTGAAACAGGGTCGTATGTCTGTTACTGGGTATGAACGGAAGTTTGTAAGATTGAGCCAATATGCACGGGAATGTGTTTCGACCGAAGCCACTATGTGTAAACGCTTCATTGAATGGCTGAACGAGGATATTAAGTTGTTGGTTGGGATACTTGACATAAATGAATTTGTTGTGTTAGTTGAAAGAGCCTGCAAAGCCGAGGAGCTCAGTAAAGAAAAGAAAAAAGCTGATTCTGAAGCTCGAGATAAAAGAAAAAGATTGATGAGTAAGACGTCTCAACCTTCGATGAAGAGATTTATAGATGCAAGCAACCGATCAAATGCTTCATTTGGACATTAGAATAGAGACCGCGCAAGACTAAGTGTTGGTCTGAGAACTCAAGCTCCAATTGAATCAAGTGTTGGAAGTGTTAAAAGCAACAAACCTTAGTGTAGACAGTGTGGAAGACGACATGTGGGAGAATGTTGGGGCAAGTATAATAATTGAACTTGTTATAAGTGTGGATCACGAGATCACTTCATTCGAGACTGCCTAAAGTTAGCTGAGGAAGACAATGATCAGAATGCGAGACTGAATAATGTGACGGCAAGGGGTAGACCACTCAGAAACACTGGGAATGTAAGTGGAAGCCAAAAAGGGACTACTGATACAGCTATGAGATCAGAGGCGAGAGCACCTGCCCGAGCCTATGCTATACATGCGCGAGAGGAAGCGTCATCTCCAGATGTCATTACTGGTACTTTTACTCTATTTGATACTGATGTGATTGCATTGATAGATCCAAGATCTACTCATTCGTATGTGTGTGTGAATCTAGTATCAAGTAAGACTCTACTTGTTGAGTCTACTGAATTGGTGATTAGAGTATCGAACCCCTTAGGCAACTGTGTCTTGGTGGATAAAGTGTGCAAGAATTGCCCATTGATGTTTCAGGATATATGCTTTCCGACTAATTTGATGTTGCTACCATTCGATTAATTTGATATAATTCTAGGTATGGATTGGCTCACTTTGCATAATGCCATTGTTAATTGTAAACGAAAGAGTATTGATTTAAGAAGTAAGAATGGTGAGATGGTTCGAATTGAATCTAGTGATTTGAATGGGTTATCAGCTGTTGTATTTGCAATGAAAGCTTTGAACTATGTGAGAAAGGGTTGCGAAGCTTATCTAGCATATGTGATCGATACAAAAGTGACAGAAAAGAAAGTTGAATCTGTGCATGTGGTTTGTGAATTCCCTGATGTGTTTCCTGAAGAGTTACCGGGATTACCTCTAATTCGGGAAGTTGAATTTGGCATTGAATTGGTGCCGGGAACGACTCCTATCTCAATAGCTCCGTATAGAATGGCATCGATGGAATTGAAAGAGTTGAAGTCTCAGTTGTGAGAGTTGACCGATAGAGGATTTGCATGACCGAGTTTCTCGCCCTGGGGTGCTCCTGTGTTGTTCGTGAAAAAGAAAGACGACACTATGAGAATGTGTATTGACTATTGACAGTTGAACAAAGTGACAATAAAGAATAAATATTCGTTGCCTCGTATTGATGATTTGTTTGATCAGCTAAAAGGAGCTACAGTGTTTTTCGAAAATAGATTTGAGATCAGGCTATTATCAGCTGAGAGTTAAAGAATCGATGTGCCAAAAACTGCTTTCAGAACGAGGTATGGACATTATGAATTCTTAGTTATGCCATTTGGACTGACAAATGCTCCTGCAGTGTTTATGGATTTGATGAATCGGATATTCAGACCGTATCTGGATCGTTTTGTTGTGGTGTTCATTAATGATATTCTAATTTATTCCTGTGATGAGACACAACATGCCAAGCATTTGAGAATCGTGTTACAGACTCTGTGTGAGAAGCAATTGTATGCAAAGTTTAGCAAATGTGAGTTTTGGTTGCGTGAGGTTGGATTTCTGGGGCATATTGTATCAGCTGCAGGAATACTTGTTTATCCAAGTAAAATCTCAACTATTCTAGAATGGAAATCTCCAAGAAATGTGTCTGAAGTCTGTAGTTTTCTGGGGCTAGCGGGATATTATAGACGATTTGTGAAAGGTTTCTCGATGATTGAGACTCCGTTGACTTGCTGCAGAAAGATGTTAAATTTGAGTGGTCAAAAAACTGTCATCAGAGTTTTGAGCAGTTGAAAGCGTTGTTGACGGAAGCACCAGTGTTAGTTCAACCTGAATCGGGCAAATAATTCATAGTTTACAGTGATGCATCGTTGAATGGTTTGGGCTGTATGCTGATGCAAGAAGGCAAAGTCATTGCTTATGCTTTGAGGCAGTTAAAGCCGCATGAAAAGAACTATCCGACACACGACCTTGAATTAGTCGCGATTGTATTTGTACTGAAAATTTGGCGTCACTATCTATTTGGTGAGAAATGTCATATTTATACCGATCACAAGAGCTTGAAGTACTTGATGACTCAGAAAGAATTAAATTTGCGACAGAGAAGATGGTTAGAATTGTTGAAAGATTACGAACTTGTAATTGATTATCATCCGGGCAAAGCTAACGTTGTTGCTGATGCTTTGAGTCGAAAGTATTTATGTGCTTTGCGAGTTATGAATACTCAGATAGATCTATGTGATGATGATTTAGTTTCGGCTGAGTTGAAAGTGAGATCAATGTTTGTACATCAGATTTGTGATGCCCAGAAAATGATGATGAGATGATAGCAAAACGAGCCCAATGTGAATTGAATTTGGATTCAAAATTTTGAGTTGATAGTAATGATTGTTTGAGATTCAAAAATTGGACTTGTGTTCCGAAGAATTCAGAATTAATTTAGATGATTTTGAATGAAGCTCACAATGGTCGTTTGACTGTTCATCCGGGGAGTACAAAAATGTATAATGATTTGAAACAATTTTATTGGTGGCATGGTATGAAACGAGACATTTCTGAATTTGTGTCGAAGTGTTTAAATTGTCAACAAGTTAAAACTAAACATCAGGTTCTGTCCGGATTGTTACAACCGATTATGATTCCTGAGTGGAAATGGGAGAGAATCACGATGGACCTTGTATCGGGATTGCCTTTATCTCCGGGAGAGAAAGATGCAATCTGGGTGATAGTTGAAAGATTGACGAAATCAGCTCATTTCATTCCGATAAGAACAGATTATTCACTCGATAGATTGGCTATATTGTATATTGCTGAGATTGTGAGACTGCACGGGGTGCCACTATCTATTGTATCTGATAGAGATCCGTGATTTACCTCACGATTTTGGAAGAAATTGCAAGAGGCTTTAGGCACAAAATTGCATTTCAGCACTACATTTCATCCGCAAGCAGATGGACAATCCGGGCGAAACATTCAGGTTCTCGAAGATATGTTGAGGTGTTGTATTCTTGAATTTGAAAGTACATGGGAAAGCATTTACCGTTGATTGAGTTTGCGTACAACAACAGTTTTTAATCTAGCATTAAAATGGCACCGAATGAGGCTCTTTACGGTCGAAAATGTCGAACTCCATTGTATTGGACTGAGCTGAGTGAAAATAAGATTCACAGAGTTGATTTGATAAAAGAAACTGAGCAAAAAGTCAAGGTGATCCGTGACAGTTTGAAGGCAGCTTCAGATCGTCAGAAATCCTATGCAGATTTGAAATGAAAAGATATTGAATTCGAAGTTGGTGACAAAGTGTTTTTGAAAGTGTCTCCGTGGAAGAAAATCTTTGATTTGGCCGAAAAGGCCAGCTGAGTCCGAGGTTCATCGGGCCGTATGAGATCATTGAACGAGTTGGGCCGGTTGCTTATAGATTGATGTTGCCACCCGAGTTAGAAAAGATTCATAATGTGTTTCATGTGTCGATGCTTCAACGGTACAAATCTGATTCGTCACATGTGATTGCCCCAACTAAGGTTGAAATTCAGTCAGATTTGTCGTATAGTGAAGAACCAATTCGAATTTTAGCACGAAAGACCAAAGAGTTAAGAAACAAAAGAATTTCTTTAGTGAAAGTGTTATGGCACAAACACGGAGTAGAAGAGGCTACGTGGGAGCCTGAAGATGCTATGAGAGAGTAATATCCACACCTATTCACTGGTAAGATTTTTGGGGACGAAAATCCTTAAGGGGGGAGAGTTGTAACAGCCCGGTTTAGACCCTAGTCAGAAAAGTGGTTTTGGGACCACAAATCTAAGGTTGGAAAAATATTTTAATATTAATTTTGGAGTTTGTAATATGTGATGGAGCATGTGTGAAATTTCTGTGTGAAAATTTTATTGTTTGTGTGGTTAATTAGCAAAAAGGACTTAATCGCATAAAATGTAAAAGCTGTGTGCTGATTGCTGAAGTATCTATGTGTATTGGCTTTTAAATGAGGAGGCCTTATGAGGCAATTGATCCATTATTTAGTAAGTGGGGTGGTTGATGGACAATTATGTCCATAGTTTAAAAGATTTTATAAACATTTCATTAAGGGCAAAATTGGTGTTTGATAATTAAGTTATTTTATAACAAACCAAAATCAATTTTTTTGCTCATCTTTTATCCATCTTTGCCGAAAATAATAAGAAAAAGAGAAAGGGTTTTAGTCTTCTATGATATTCGGCCATTACAAGTCTTGATTCAAGGTTAGTTTTGCTTCGGTTTTTAATAATTTGTACATTTTCGTAATCGTTGCTTTGTGTACTTCGAAACCCATGCTTCAATTTTGAAAATTGATGAATATTTTGAAATATGCCATTGATGAATATGTGAGCTTTGTGTTGATAGTTGGTGGAATATGAAAGCTTAGTGTTGGGTTAACATAGTTTGTATTTGGATTTTTGGTGAAATTGAGTAATTTGGGCCAAATTGAGAAAAGTGTAAATTGGAGGACTAAATTGTGAAATAAATGAAATGTGTGGGCTTGTATTAGCATGGGAAGAATTCGGCTAAGCTTGTGTGAGTAGAAATTTGGTGTATTTTGTGATTTTGTGAATTAGGGACTAAAGTGTCGAAGTGTGAAAATGTGAGGGTTATTTTGTAAAATGCCCAAAATATGTGTGTTTGGATTAAATTGAAGGAATTTGTGATTGAATGAGCTAAATTTGAATGTGTATAGACCAAGAAAGGAGAGGTTCGGATCGAGATCGAGGCAAAGACAAAGTGCTCGATTAATCGACCATTTTGGTATTTCAACGTCCGAGGTAAGTTCGGATATAATACTAGTTGTTAAATTATATCTATGTGATGTGATGTGAATTGAATGAATATATACATAATTATGATATTAGAAATGCTATGTGCGGAGTTGAAATGGATGGCACTAAGTGTGCGAAATATTAGAAACGAGACAGAGATGGTTAGCACTGTGTGTGCGAAGAGATAGAAGCTCCGGCGTATTGATTTGGCACAGTGTGTGCGTTACCGATATAAGTTTGGTTTAACATATTGGCACTAAGTGTGAGATGACGATTATGTTCCGATCATAAAACTAGCACTAAGTGTGCGAATAAATCAAAAGAATAGCAAAGATTGAATGAGATGTAATATCGAACTATTGAGTAGCATGAATGGTGAGTAACTATGTGTTGATCAAGGTACGTCTGAACCTATGTGGTTGATGATGATTTTAAAAGTTGAATGAATAGATATTTGAGCATATAGTTGAGATTGATGATGTGATTAATTGTGCATTTATCTAAGTGATGGTTTAATTATATGTTGATAAGATATTATTGAGTTGTATGTATTGTATTTCGAACTTACTAAGCTTTGAAAGCTTACTGTGTGATTCGTTTCTCTGTTTTACAGTGCCAGTAAAGCTAGCTTGGATCTGGGGATCGTCAGCATCTCTATCACACTATCGGTAATCTATTTTGGTACTTCTGAAGATGTGTATATTTGAATATGGTATGTATAGACTAGTTGTTTTGAAACATGTTTGAGATGTGTAAATAGCCATGTGATGTGGCAGAAAAGTGTTGGTAATATGCATGTGTGATTTTGGTATATGATGCATGTTAAGGTATGGCTTGATGGCAATGAAAATGTCTTATGAATGGTAAACTTAGTGATGGATTGATGCCATTGTGATCTTGTGATATGGTGGATGAATCATGCTTTGTTATGCATGTGTTTTAGTTGTGCAATTTGATATATAAGTTAACATGATTAGAAATGAGATTGGATGGGATGATAAGTTGATCATTTGACATGTATTTGGTTGCCAAATTGTGTGTGAAAATAGGCTTGTATGTGCTTCTAGGTATGACCCAAGTGTGGGTGGCATTTTGGCCATGCAAATGGCCTATTTTGCATACACGGCCAAGGGACACGGGCGTGTGTCTCTGCCGTGTGGCTCAAGGGCCACTTCGAAGTGTGCCTGGGCAGGTTACGCGGCCGTGGCACACGGGCGTGCCTGGTGGCCGTGTGACCAAGTCGGTAGCTAGCTTAATTTCACACGGCCATGGCATACGGGCGTGTCTGGTGGCCGTGTGAGGCGCACGGCCTAACTGCACGGGCGTGTGACCTCTGCAGTTTTGAAAAATGTTCAAATTTCCAAGAATTTTTGTATGTGTTTGGTTTAGTCCCGACCTCTTTTTAACACGTGTTTAAGGTCTCGTAGACCGTAATAAGGGACTATATGTTTATATTTGAATATGTTTAATTGATGATTGACTTAGTGTTGTGAAATGGATGTGAAATGTTCCGATTGTTCGGTAATGCCTCTTAACCCTATTTCGACGATGGTTTCGGGTTAGGGGTGTTACGTAAATTCATATCAATGAGTTATGAAATGAATGAATGTATGGTTATTGAATTAGATATGTTAATTGTGAACTTGGGAAATGTGGCACTAAGTGTGCGAAATAGAATTTATACAGTAATGAATGGCACTGTGTGTGCGAAATAGAGAAAGTATCGACTATACTGATTGGCACTGTGTGTGCAATACCGAATCAAGTTTGGTTTGATATAGAGGCACTAAGTGTGCGATGTTACGGCTATGAAATGGGCACTAAGTGTGCGATTGAATCGAAGAGATAATGAAGATTGATCAAAATGTGGTATTGAGCATTGAGTAGAAAAATTGGTTGTTAACTAGGTGTTGATAAAGGTATGTATGAAACCTAAGTGGTTGATAAATTTGAAAGTAGATGAATGGATGGTTATGTGAGTATTGGATATAATTGAGCATGTGTATCTTTGTTAAATTATCTATGTGATAGTTTAATTTGTATATTGATTGGATTCAATGAGTTAATTGTATTATATTACGAACTTACTAAGCTCTTAAGCTTACTGTGTGAAGTTTTCTCAGTTTTACAGTATATTTAAAGCTAACTCGGATTTGGGGATCGTCAGCGACTCGATCTCACTATCGGCTAACTATTTTGGTACTTTTGGAAGATGTAAATATTTGAATATGGCATGTATAGGCTAGTAGTTATGGTATATTTTGAGAATTTTGGATCTTGCCAAGTGATTTGGCTTGATAGTTGATGGCTTGGTAAATGTTTTGGTTATGTGAAAAGAATGAATTACATGTATATATGTGTGTTCTATATGAGTGATCATTATTGCATAAATTAGTAAGATGGAAAATGTATGTTTTATGATAGAACTAGTAAGTAATGAATGTTGGATAGTTTTGGGATGTGAAATTGATAATTTAGATGGATTTATTTGAGTTGAATTTGAGCATGAATGTAGATGGTTAGATGATGATTGTTTGGTGCATATATTGGTATGTTTTGGTTGCCATTTGAGGTATAAATTCATACGGTAAAATGCTTGTAAGTGAGACCCTAAGTGTGGGTGGCAATTTGGCCTTGCAAATGGCCTATAATTGCCCACACGGTTGAGCACACGGGCGTGTGGCTCGATCGTGTCCTTCGTGGTTGCATTTCAAAACAAGTCAGGCTCGACCACGGGCTAGACACACGGGCGTGTGACTGGCCGTGTGATGCAAGTCAGGCTCGACCACGAGTGAGGCACACGGGCGTGTCTAAGACCGTGTGGTCAAGTCAGTATGTATGCCCTGTTTTGACACGGGTCGGGCACATGGGCGTGTTTGAGGCCGTGTGAGGCACACGGCCTGCCCACACGGGCATGTGACCTCTATAGCTTGGAAAAATGTTTGATTTTTTGGAAAAAATTTGTATGATCCCGGTTTAGTCCCGACCCCTTTCTAGTGCATGTTTAAGGTCTCGTAGACCTCATTAAGGGACTATATGAATATATCTTGATATGTTTGAAAGATGAAATACTTTGTGTTGTAAAATAATTGTAAATGTTTCGTTTTTTTGGTAATACTCCTTAACCCTAATCCGGTGACGGATACGGGTTAGGGGTGTTACACTTACTTTATTGCTTTTCCATGTTTTATAGTGATTTTAAAGCTAGCTCGAATTCGGGGATCGTCGGAGACTTCACCACACTATCCTTTGACTCTTTGGTACTTTTGAAACTATATTTTAAGTATATGGCATGTATAGGAGTTTGAGTCATGTTGATTATGTTTTGGTAATGATGTTGGCCAAATGAATTGGCATTGTAAATGTATATGTTTTATGTTGTAAATATAGCCATGAGAGTTGGCTTAATTTGGTGAATTTTGGTTATGTGCATATATGTGAATATATGGTTGATATTAGATGTGTGTGAATTGGTTCAAAATAATGTATGTTTAGTAAAGGTAGAGTTAGTTGAATTGGTATGTTTTGATGGAGTAAGGTTTGAGGTTATAAGCATGTTGATTGTTGGTATTGAGAGTGGTATGAATTAGGCTTGACTATGGATGAATTGGAATGTTATTTGTGCTATGGATTGGTACCATTTGAGTTGGTTTAGGTATGTGCAAGGTGGCAAAATGGCTTGGTAAATAGCCTATTTTTGTTCACACGGGCAGAGACACGGGCGTGTGTCCCTTGGTGTTGAAATTGAAATAAAGTCAGTATGCTCTACACGGTCTCACACACGGGCGTGTGCCTAGCCGTGTGGTACAAGTCAGTATACCCCCTAATTGGCACATGGCCTAGCACACGGGAGTGTGACTTGGCCATGTTGCATAAGTCAGTATACCTACAGGTTTGGCACGACCTAACACACGACCTGGCACACGGGCGTGTGTGGCCACTTCGAAGGGCACACGAGCTAGACACACAGGCGTGTGGTTGGCCATGTGACCCAAGTCAGTATGTACCCCCTGTTTTCACACGGCCAGTGACACGGGCATGTCTGGTGGTCGTGTGAGACACACGGCCTGGCCACACGGGCATATGACCCTTGATTTGAAGAAAAATTTGCTAAGTTTTGAAAATTTCTTGAGTTATCGGTTTAGTCCCGAACCACTCCCAAAGCATGTTTAAGGCCTCGTAGGCTCTTAATAGGGATAAATTGATTGAGATTGAATGATTAATGATTGAATTGAGCAAAGGTATGTTAAATAGTTGTTTAATTGTTTTGTAAGTCTGATAATGCTCTGTAACCCTATTCTGGTAATGAATACGGGTGAGGGGTGTTACAGATTTTTTGGAAAACGTCCATTTAATTATTCCAACTCTTATTAAGTCAATATTAGTATATAAGTGTTTTGCAGAAATCTCTTTACTTGTCATTGTTCTTTAAAACATTTTGTTTAACTTCTTTGCAGCGAAACATAAACCATTACTAACCCAATGATTAACATAGCCAAATATTATGCATAGTCCGATTTCAATATATATAAATCTATATATCCATCCTAAGAATGAAAATAATGCATGCATGAAAATCCCCAAAACGAAAAGTCTCAAGCCACAGTTTTAATAACTTTATAACCCAAATATCGAATAATAAAAAGATAAAAATAAAAATAAAATAATAAAGATATAACAATATTGAGTTTGAAGTTTGTCGTACGTCTGCATGCCAATTCTGATCCTATGTTCGTTCATTACCTGAGAAGTTAAAGTAATGGGGTGAGCTTAATGAGCTCAGTGTGAGTCTAAACAAACAAGCACAATGCATTCCGGACAAGCAATTTCACATGAAACCAAATAGCACAGCTAATGCGATCCCGACCGCATCATGTTACGATACAACTCGACGTCACCAAGATTGGCCTAAACACAAGGGGCCCAAGTGCAAAATGAAATTTAATTTCAGTTTGTTAACTTATGTGCAGGTTTTAATTGTTCGAGATTGGGGAAAAAACCATTGCTGGAATAATTGAACAATCAAAGATGTCTGATTCAAGTGTTCCATGCAATTTGCTACAAGCTCATTCAGCTCGTTCATAGCTCATCAAAGCTCATTGAGCTCAACATTATTCAGTTTTAGCTTGTGCATCAATTTGCTGGAAAATCTAATTCGGTTTTAGCTCATATTTAGCTTTATTTAATTTATGCGTTTTGTGCTACTTAGTTGCTGGAATAAACTTAAATAATATTTAGTTTAAGTATTAAATGAGTCTTAGTAATGTGTTTAGTTATTTTAGTTTAAGTAATTAAGTTGTTTTAATTTTATTTAGTTGTTTAAATAATATGTTCTCAGTTAATTAATTTGCTACAGCCATTTAATTTTTTTTTAGCTTATTAAATTAGTTTTAGTTACTACAGCTCATTAAAGATTAATTGTGTGTTTATAGGTGAATTAACCAATTGAACTAGCTGGTGCATTGATTGGCATTAAAGAGAGGAATGAATTTAAGACCAACAGCTGTTATGAGCTTCTCCAAGTGACTGTTTGAGGAGTTCAATGGACAAGGAGCTGTTTACACAAGCCCATTCAGTTTCCAAACGATTTCACATGATGGTGGTTGTTCCAGTTCGTCCATTCACACCTTTTAACCGTTTATATTCAAGCATTTACACAAAAGGGACTATTCGTGTGCCCAAATGACATTAATTTTTGGCTGCTGCTCATTCGGCTGTCCAAGGAGAAATTAAAAGGTTGTTATGACTCTTTAGCTGCTTAAGCATTGAATCAAGTTTATTCAGCTCATTAGAGTTAATTATTAGCTGAATAGGAAGACCAAACATGCTGTCCATTGCCGTTCCTTATGTTAGAGTTCATAAAAGGTATTGTAGTTTTTAATTAGCTCAATTAAGTTCATTAATAGCTCAATTAAGCTGAGTGTGTGTGTCTATTCGGCAGGGGTTTGTCTCATGCCTATAAATACTTTGTTTTTAGCTGGTTGTAGAGAACTTTTTGCCAATTTTATGAATCAATTGAAACTTGTGAGAATTCAAATCTCCTTTGTAACACCCCTTACCCGTATTCTACGGTGGAACCGGGCACGAGGCATTACCGTAATAAAATCCTCAAGATTGCCACTTAGGCTCAACATGACCACTCTCTTTGGCCATCACAACAACTTCAATCCTGACTTATGAGGCCTCTCTCAAACACACGAGGGCTCTCAAGATCATATCAAAAACTCTTACGATCTTAAAATTTTTCCATCTATACAGGGCTCACACGCCCGTGTAAGATTTGGCATGCCTGTGGATGTCACACACGCCCATGGTCACTACCCGTGCATGAAATCTCAAGCATTCTGCCAATACCCCACGGTTAGGAAACACGCCCGTGCCCTCCACCCATGGTGCACACTAACTACCTTAACACGGCCTAGAGTCTAGACACAAACCCATGTGGCTAGCCCGTGGCCAACACTGATTAACACACACGTTCTAGGCACACGCCCGTGTGACTAGTCCGTGGTCTATTCTGACTTAAAATACTAACATGCAGGGGACACACGGCCAAGTCACACGCCCATGGGCTGACCGTGTGTCACACATGGCCTAGACACACGCCCGTGTGTCTACCCACATGGACAAGAACAAAGCTATTTGCCAAGTTCTTTTCACCCTTCTAGCATACACAATCATGCACTCATTCAACACATCCATAATCAACTCAAAATCTTACAATCTCACTTAGATAACTACATCTTTTCATATGATAAAGTGCCAACAACTATGGCATTATACAAAATAGATTATCCATCTAAAGGCCAACACATCATAGCCATATACAACAAAATTCACTAACTTGTCTAGTTCCTATACATGCCATATACAAAACATTGAGTCTCATGTACTAGAGTGTGCTGATAGTGTGGGTGATCTTCCAATTGATCCTCGTATCTCGATTCAACACTTTTGCTCTATAAGACAAGGGAAAAGAAAAGGAGTAAGCTTTGAGCTTAGTAAATTTACACATAAACAATTAAGCAACATAGTATAAGCTAAACAACAATTAGCATTATACTAACATATAATGTACAACTATGCTTACTCTTTCTATCCCTTACCACATTTCCAACACATCATGAGTCACTTACTCATAACCATTGACATGCACCCTTGCATTCAATATCACATTTACACAATATACAACACATCATTATTTCTCGATAATACATCCACACAGCTAATCCACACAGCTAATGTCTCGGTGGTTTCGCACTTAGCCCACCACAATCAATTAATAAGGTAGTATCGCACTTAGCCTACCACAAAGGTAATCATAGTGGTTTCGTACATAGCCCACTAGACAATATACCCAACGATAGCATCGCACATAGCCAGCTCATCGTCATTATGCATTAAGATGGTATTGCTCTTAGCCCAACTTTTAGCATTATCATTACACATTCACATATCTATTTACTCAATCATTCATCCATTCAAAAAATCTATCACATTCATTCCACTTGATCCACATAGGTTCTCAGTCATTCTCAACCATGCTATACACTAGCTAGCATTAACAAATTGTAAGTATGAATGCATTGTTTATGCATAGACTTACCTCGATACTCAAAAGTATAGAAACGTGCAAATTAGTCCACCACTTTGCTCTTGCCTCGGTTTTGATCCGGGCTTTGTCTTTCTTGATCTATAATGAATAAATCAGCTTATTCAATACACACATTGACCAAATTGACCCACATCTCATACTTTGGAAAAATTACTCTTTTGCCCCAAATCTTTCTCATAATTACACTATTGCCCCAAGGTTCGTAAAGTGATTTTTATTCAACTTTCTAGCCTTTCATGCTTAACCGAATCACTTACTCAACTAAAGCAATCATCAATTCTCGTTACATCACACATGTATGACCAAACTCAAGATTTTTACAAACTAGTCCCTACATGCATTTTCTTTGGAAACTCATTTAGCAAAAGATGTTTCTACTACATCAAGCTTTCATAATCTTCCATAAAACATCAAAATACATGCATGTCATACATGGCCACATTTTTGAACATCCATCATAGCTCATCAAATAGCTAAAAATAGCTTACTCATGCAACAAGGACTTCAAAAATACAAAGAATATCAAAAACGAGGCTAGATGCACTTACTAGCAAGCTTGAAATTTTTGAAGAACCCTAACAATGGCTCTCTCAAATTTTTGGCAGCCTTGGAGAAGAAGATGAATGAATTTTGTCATCTTTTCTCCTATTTTAATCACTTAATTATTAAATGACCAAAATGCCCTTTTTGATAAACTTTCTATTTTAACTCATCCATGCCCAATTTTGTCCAAAAATTAGAAATTGGGAAAATTGCTATTTTAGGACCTCTAATTAATATTCTAAAGCTATTTCACACAAATAGCTTCTAGAATCTCACATTTTGCAACTTTTGTAATTTAGTCCGTTTGGACAATTTAACCGCAATTTCACAAAATTGCTTCATGAAACTTTCACACTAGCATGCATACATAGCATAAACCTCAAAAACTCATTCATAAACCTCGAATTTGTGGTCTCGCACCACTATTCTGACTAGGCCCTAAATCGGGATGTTACATCTTTGTTCTCTTTAGGACTGATCTGACTTATCAAGTTAGGCTTGTGGTGTCATTTCCTTCCTTTGTTATCCGAACTTATCACTTCAAGTGTGGCATTTGTTTTACCTTCGGCTCCTATCTCGTTAGATAGCAGGTCAAGGTTTATTTGTTGTTTCCTAAATCGAATTATCCAACTAAGTTCTTTTAAGACTTGGGTCAACAATCATCCATATTGTTGGTTCAGCCTTTGCCTTAGCCAAACCTATCCATCCATTTCCTAAACATTCTTAGAAACCTCTGTTTGAGCCTATCTTCTACCCATTTTTAACCTTTCTTGAAACGAAGCACAACTTACTCAATTTCTCGATCGGGCAATCTAAATGACTCAAATTAACACCAAATCAAGTTCGTATCATTTGGTATCAGAGCTGGTAAAATTTAAGTAAGTATTGACGTTCTTAGCATTCTCGTGTTGTGATTAGTTTAAAAAAAATTTGAAAAAAATTTGTGAAAAAAAGAGAAAGAATATATATATTTGTAGTGCAAAAAAAATTGAGAATATTAAAAAAAAGGGATACGAAAAAAAAGAAGAGAAGTTAGTTCATAATAGTTTTTCTGCTCGGTTCTGTTTCTTTACCATTCTACCAATTTCAGCCACACTTAAATCTTTCCATCTTTGTTTTCTAGCCTACCCTTTAGTCCTAACATCATTCCCTACCCAAAACCGATCATTACTTTTGCAAACCAACCCACATCGACTGCTGATTTGTCTAAGTAGTCCATTGAGAACTTAGAGAGGCGAACGTGAGTGGAAAAAGGCAAGAGTGAGGTAAGACCATTCGAGTGAATAAAAGCCAAAAGTGTGTGAAATTTTCTTTGTGAGTGAATTGCGAAGTTTGTTGTAAAAGACTATGTCTTGAAGTTTTGAAGTTTCGAATGGATTGATGATGATGGTGATGTTTTATCTGATCCAACATATTAAGCATTCTTTCACGAGGTGGACCAAATGCTCTAAAGAAAATTAGAACCCGTAAAAGAATGATTGAAGCAATTGGAAGAACGAGCCCAACGAAAACAAATTTCACCAAGTCGAGGGACGGAAACAAGATCGTCATGGAGACAAACGTCCAATGACTATATGGGAAGAGACTCATATCGAGATTCTTATTCATCAAGGAAGTCGAGTCGGTATGAAGCAAACCAAGAGTTTGAAACCTTTCGAGGATACCAACGAGAAGGTAGAAATTTCTCTTCAATTGCCTCAAAGTATTCATCTACAGAGAAGTCCTTACGAAGAAGTGAACATGTTTCGTATAAGTACTCGTCCATGGAGGCTTATTCACGAAGAGATGATTGTGACTTAAATGAAGATTCTTCCATTTCTTTCCAATGAAAAGCCTATTGTTCTGATTGTTTTGTATTATCTCCATCTTGTAATGAAGTTGAGAGAAGAAAAAGAGAGACGAGAGAAAAAGAAATTGAAAAAGAAAAAGAGAGTGAGATTGCAAAAGAAAGTGTGCAAGAAACGAGTGTTATTGAAAATGAAAGTGAAATTACAAGTGAAGTAAGTCTTCAATAATCAAAGAGACCATGAAAAAAGAACGAGAGATTGAAAAAGGAACGAATGAAAAAGAAGAACTTGACCAATAAGAAGCGAGGAATGTTTTTACTAACCTACATACGAGTTGTCCTCGTATTGTTTCTTCTTTTCAGGTTTCTAAAGACTTGAGAGACAAGTTTCAACTTTATTACCTTCCTGATGAAAGACGATTCTATTTGATCGAAAAAGGTAAGGTTGAAGGTGAAATTAATTCTCGAGTGCTTAAAGGTAAGCAAGGTAAGGGGTCTTTAGCCATTGAATCCCGTCAATCAAATTTGAATGCTGTTGAGTGATAAACCGTAATTTATACATGTTTTAATCCCACATTTAGCATACTTTTTGGATTATTTATCCCTTGAATTGTGGAATTTGATGCTCCTAATCCTTTTATTGCATGTTTAATACTTAGGAGAGCATCGGAGGATGAAAAGAACACGAAACGGGCTAAAAACGGACCAAATGGGCCAAAGTAAGAAATCAACACGGACTGGGCCCAATCCACACGGCCGCGCTCCTTTAGCAAGCTCGACCACGGCCTGGATTCGATTCACACAGGCGTGTTGCACGGGCATGTCCCTACCGTGACAAAGAGGAATTTCACTCAGAATAGGGTACTTAGAGGTAAAGAAAGACATTTCAAAAGCCTATATAAACACCCTAAAGGTCAACCTTTAGAGGGGCGTCCAGCTAGGCCAAGGAGCCAAGCCAGAGAGGTCAGAATTGTGGGATTTACTCGAAGAAAGCTAGTTGATTCATCTCAAGAAGCTGAAATCATACTCAAGATGGCGGATCTCTCTTTCAATTCCTTCAGGGGGTTTTAGGGTTTTCTTATGTTTTGTATTATATTTTCTTCTAAGATGTATTCTTTTATGATTATGAACTAAACCCCTCAGATACTTGAGGGGGATGAGACCTAAGACGGATCTTGTTATTGTTTTCTGAATTATATGATAAATACTTTATTTGTTCTTAATTATGTGTTTTTAATTCTTATTTTGATATTTCAGGATATTGATTCAAGTATTGATGTGCTTAGGCAGAGGAGGAATAGACCCTATCTAAGAGTAGATCTAGCATAATTAAGCAAAGTTGATCGCAACCCTAGACATAGGATGACGAAAATCTACCGGATTAGGGTCAAACCTAATATGGGAGTCCATAGATCGAGTTAATGCAACCTTAGGGGTTTTAATTAGAAAAAGATTTCAATTAATCAACCTAGGGTTAGACGTTAGTAGCCTCGAGAGAGGTATTAATATAAATTAGGAAATCCTATGGATCAGGTCAAGTGAATAAATCGTCTGGTTCAGAGTTAAATAACAAATGAAGTCTAGGTGAATTTTTCCTTGGGTATTGTCTTAATCAATTGGTTTTTCCCACAAGTATTTTTCCAATTCATTCTCTTCATCTTAGCGTCTTTAGCTTAGTAGTTAGTTAATTTTAGAATATCAACAAATCCCTTAATCTTTAGGCTAAATAATAAAAAGAAAGTCAGTATTAGTACTTTTGGTTCCTTTGGGTTTGACAATCTGGTCTTGCCACTAAGCTATACTACTGTTCGATAGGGGCACTTGCCTCAATCGTGGTGATAGTTAGTTTCTACGCTAGATCATTCATTATATAAATATTAAGACTATCGATACCAACGATCAAGTTTTTGGCGCCGTTGCCGGGGAACTAAAATATTAAGAACGCTTAATTTTTATTACTTTAGCCATTTTTATTTTTGCAATTTACTTTTATTTTGTTTTTAACTTTGCTAATTTTTCTTCTTTTATTTTGTTCCTAGTAGGTACCTCTAGTTTATGACTAGAAGGAACCCGACAGGACCTTTAATTTACGATAGTGATATTGAAGGTACCATTCACAGAAGTCGTAGAGAAATAAGGCGAAGCTTAAATTACATAGAAGAAGAGAAAGAAGACGAAACCAATACCACCGAAGAGATGGCTGAAAATAATCTGCTACCTCCGGAGGTGGCCGAAAATCATACTCCTCGAACTATGTATGATTATGCTAAACCTAATTTAACAGGAACTGAGTCAAGTATTGTTAGACCTGCTATTGCTGCAAATAATTTTGAATTGAAACCTAACACTATACAGATGATACAATAGTTTGTTCAGTTTGATGGTTTGCGGGATGAGGATCCTAACACACACTTAGCAAATTTCCTAGAATTTTGCAACACTTTCAAAATAAATGGCGTTTCTGATGATGCCATCTATCTTCGGTTATTTCCCTTTTCTTTGAGAAATAAAGCCAAACAGTGGTTGAATTCTCTTCCACGATGGTCAATCACTACATGGGATGAAATGACCAAAAATTCTTGTTAAAATATTTTCCACCGGCCAAAACAACCAAGTTGAGGAATGATATCTCTTCTTTTGTGCAGATGGATCTAGAAACACTATATGATGCATGGGAGAGATACAAGGATTTGTTGAGAAGGTGCCCTTGTAACATCCTAAAAATTGAGTATCGATATGTTGCATAATTTTGGTGCTTAGCTTGTGAATGGTTCAATTTGTGTGTTTAATATAGTCTTGAGAAGGCTCGGGATTTATTCGGAATTAGATTAAATTTTAGTAATGAATACTTTATTGAAGTGGAACAAGTAACCTTGATGTTTAAGGAAATTAAGTGATAAAAAGATAGCATAAAAGAGCCATTAGTGAAGAGGTTATGCGCTACATGTATGGTCTTGAAGGGAGAGGTTCGAATCCCCTAGTATGCATTTTGTGAATATTAATTTTTGCTCTTTCCTAGCAAGTGTCGGCCAAGCATCATATCCTTGGTAAGTTAGACTTTTATTTTATGGTATGATGGCTAAAAGATATGGTAAGAGTGAACTTAAGGAAAAGAATCATATGGAAAAGGCAAGTAAGGGGGACATAAGGCATGAAACAAGGGTGATGTTTTGGAAACTTTGGGGTGGCTAAACTTTGACTTTTGGCCAATGTACTTGGACGGTTTTGGGGTTAGAAGGGGTTGGCCGAATATTGGTAAGGATTAGGAGCTAGTTGGCCATAATGCTTTAGCAAATTAGTGCATTTTTCTTTTCTCTCCACAACTTCTCTCCCTAGCCGAATGTGTCATGTGCAATAGGTAAATTTTGTTTTGGTTTTGGTCATCTCTTCTAGACCAAATTGTTATCATCTTTCATTCTTCCCAAGTTTCTCCTCTTTGTGCCGAAACTATACCATCTTGAAAGGTCATATTCTTTTTCTTTCTTTTTGGCCGAATATACACCAACCCCAAAATCATTTCTTTGTTCATCTTCCATCATTGAAAATTTACACATAAACACTTTCTCTTTTATTTCTTATTCTCCTTTCTTTCTTCTTGTAAAGAACTCTTAACATCACTATTTCTTTTCCAAAATCTTTCACCATGGCCGAATGTTAATAAACATCTTCATAGCCGAATTTTTCCATTTCTCATATATTTCTTCTCAATCATTTCTTCTATTCAATCTTTGGACAATCGGTAAGAACCCTCATTGATTCTTTACTTTTTTTCATCTTTTCTTTTGCCGAATCTACTTTTGTTCGGGAGGGTCTTTTGACCGAAAGTATCCTCTATCTCTTTCTCTTAGAAAATCTTTCTTGTCTTTATAGTGATATAGAGAAGGCCGAAACTCGGAGTGTTCGTAATCATCGTGGATCGCTATGTTTCGGTTCAAAGTGTTAAGGTAAGGGTTTCTATCAAGGATTTCCATATTACTCGTTATTTCGTCAAAGATGGGTTACTAATCAGTTTTATCTTAGGAACGTTATCGCTTGATTTTCATCCCGTGAACGTAAGATTTCGTGGTAAGCCGATTTCACCCTTAAGACCTATAAACTAAATTTCCAAAATATTAGTTGGACTAATATTCTTCTGTCAATGGAGGCAAGCAAGATGGGTTACTAATAGTGATCGAAAGAGGGGCGGATTCACTATTCCCTCTAGATTCAAGCGAAGGGCTGTTTTGGCAATACGAGATTTTCCACCGGGTTGTGGACCCTCATCCGGGGAGAATCAATTATTCGAAGTTGTTCGTAGTTTGGAGCCATTATCTATTCAGGATTTTCCATCGGGTTGTGAACCGTCAACTGGGGAGAACCGCCAAATAGTAGTTGTTCGAGATTTCGAGGGTAAGGATCTAGATTGCTTATCTTTAGCATAGATTTATATTAAGTATTAGTGTTCTAATCGAGCGTTATAACGTTTTTAGGTGTTGACGATCAGGAAAGTGTAGTGCTCACCGTAATCAGGTGTGTGATCTTACACCATATCTCGCGGGTTAGATAACCACATCATAATAATGCTAGATTAAAATCATAAAGTTGGTGAAATCAGGTAAAATGGTTTATTTTATCACTTTAATCGTAAAAACTATGAAATTGGTATCAAGATTATAAAAATTATGAAATTACCCTTAATGGGCTAAATCGATAAAAGTGACTTAATGGGCCATATGTGATATTTGATAGATGGGCCATATGTGATATTTGATAAATGGGCCATATGTGATATTTGATAAATGGGCCATATGTGATATTTGATAGATGGGCCATATGTGATATTTGATAAATGGGCCATATGTGATATTTGATAAATGGGCCATATGTGATATTTGATAAATGGGCCATATGTGATATTTGATAAATGGGCCATATGTGATATTTGTTAAATGGGCCATATGTGATATTTGATAAATGGGTCATATGTGATAATTGTTAAATGCGCCAAATGTGATATGAGATTATGTGGGCCAAAATGTGAAATGGGCCAGTTTGTGATAACTTTTATAATGAGCCTTATGTTGGAATTATTATATATATGAATGAATTGTCATGCATTTTATATACATGATTGCATGGGTTGGGATATGTGACGAAGAGAAGATGGCTTCATGCCCAGTTAATGGCTTCGTGCCCAGTTAATGGTTTCGTGCCCAGTTAATGGCTTCGTGCCCAGTTAATGGCTTCGTGCCCAGTTAATGGCTTCGTGCCCAGTTTATGGCTTCATGCCCAGTTTAATATATGGCTTAATGCCCAGTTGGTGTGTTGGCGGGGTGGGTGACTAAAGCTCCCCACAGGTGTGCTGGTTGGTACGGGTGGTGTGTAGCGGTTGGAAATTTAGGCTTGGTTGGGAATTGCATATCACATGCATTTTATACTTGTTATATTGTACATTTGTAAATGGGCTCAAGCCCAATTAAATGCTTAAATGGTTTTGGCCCAGTGGACTTTGTAAGTGGGTTACACACTGAGTTCTATGTAACTCACCCCGTTTCCTTTACCCATCTCAGGTAATGATCATTAATGGAGGCTTGGGCCGGGGGATGACTTCGTGGAGGCCATACTTCGAATGATGGTTTTTGTGAACTTTGAACTACTCTTAAGTATTTTTATTTAATTTCTATTTCAGCTATGATGTAATAAGGCCTCTGGTATAATTTTTATGGATTTTTACTTGTGGATGGATTTTAATTATGTTTAAATACTAAAATGGGACTATTCTATTTTTATAAATATTTTCGCAAATTCTCATGCAAAAAAGGGTTTTTCTTAAATATTTTATTCTCGTAAATTTTTCTGTAAAATTCTTTAAGAATCTTGTTTTCAAATTTCCTCTTGAACTCTTTTAAACTTCTCGTAAAATCTTTACCAATTAAATTCTAAGTTTTAAATTGATAAACTCTTATGTCTTAAATCAAAGATTTTAAATTAACCTCGATTTTTAATAAACTTCAATTCCAAAATAGTTTTGATGATCTGTTTTATTTAAATCAATAAATGACTAGATGTATGTTCGTTTTGTGTGACATACCAAATCTGGTCTTAACACATAGACCAGGGTTTGGGGTGTTACATTTTATGGTATCAGAGCCAGTTTCAAAACTCGGCTGTGGTTTGGGTTCAACAATAATTTTTGTTTAAAGTTTTTTCGAATTTATAGAATTTATGTTTTAAAGGTAGTATGGCACCACGAGCATCCGGCACCAAGTCAAGTAAGTATTCGTATATTGAATGTTTATTATTGTGATATGATCATAGGAACACTCTAGAACTTCTAGTTTTAGGTGTTGAAACTGTAGAGATTGAGACTATAGGATGTGATTGTGAAAAACAACTATATCTCTTATATACCTCATAAAATATCGTTAATAAACACTGAAATAGTATTCTGATTCATAGAACTTGTAATCAGATTAAACCAAATTAGCTATTATGAGCGCTAGAGGACGTGACGTGGTAGACGTGGCGTGGTGGTAGAGCCAAGGTGCTAGAGCCGTGTCCGAGGCATCGGGACATATGCCGAAAATAGATGCACCGCATCACCGTGTCGATATTGGATCCCACGATCAGTATGAGGAAGACATTGCTTTGTCTCGAGCAATGTTACGAGTTTTGGAAAGTGTTCTTTGGGGCTAGAACGGGGCGGTGGCTCGAGGATCAATATCGGGCGGCTCGATCTAATGGTGCTTTGAGACTTTTAGGGGTTTTTCTGGAGTAGCCCCAAATGTTGCAGAATATTGGCTTGAGGCTGTAGAGTGGATTATGGATGACCTGGAGTGTACTACCGAGAAGAAACTAAGAGGAGCCGTGTCCTTGTTGAGGGACGAGGCGTATCAATGGTGGCTTACTGTGCGAGAAGGCACCCAGGCTGAAGGTGTTACTTGGGATTTCTTCAAAGCTGCTTTCCAAGGGAAGTATGTCGGGGCAAGCTATGTGGATGCTCAGAGGAAGGAATTCCTGAATCTAGTTCAAGGGAATAAGACAGTGGCAGCTTACGAGGTAGAATTTCTTCGCTTAAGCCGATATGCTTGCGCAATAGTGCCAACTGATCATGAGCGCTGTGTACATTTTGAGGATGGGCTGAACGATGAGTTACGGATACTGATAGCCCCGCAATAAGAAAGGATTTTTTCCACGCTTGTGGAGAAAGCCAAGATAGCCGAAGAGGCTAAGAACTTAGAACGCCAGAATCAGGAAAGAGTCAGAGGCAAGAGGGATTTTAAGTACTCGGGTTCTGCTAAAAGGTTCCAAAAGAGGCCTCGGAATGATGAGCCAGCTCAAGCTAGAGCACCTGTGGCTACCAATTAGATTCGAGAATGTGCTGACTGTGGGAAACGACACCCCGAGGAATGCTGGAAGAGAACCGGTGGTTATTTTAAATGTGGTTCTACGGACCATCAATTTAGGAATTTCCCTCGACGGACTGCTCCGACTCAAGAAGCTCGTAACTCTGATGCACAGCCAGCTAGAGGCGCTCAGCAGCCACCGAGAGGCCATGGACCAGGTCGTGGTGGTAATGGTGCTGGACGTGGTCAAGGTGCACCAGGTCGAGGTAATGGCTTTAGAGGTAATGCGGAGGCAAGACAGCCGGGGTTGGTCTATGCGGTTAGGCGTCGAGAGGATGGCGATGCACCTGATGTGATAACTGGTACGTTCTTCATCTTTGATGTACCTGTTACTGCTTTGATAGATATCGGGTCTACCCACTCGTATGTTGCTAGTGCCATATCCGAAAACCTGAATATTAGATCTGAGATTACCGATAGAGAGATGACGGTAATTAGTCCTTTAGGACATTCTGTGATTGTGGATAAATTGTATAGAGACGTGCCTTTAGAAATTCAAAGAGATATATTTTTGGCGGATTTAATGGAATTGCCTTTCAGTGAGTTCGATCTTATTTTGGGCATGGATTGGTTGGTAAAGCACCAGGCACAATTGGATTATGCTGAAAAGCGGATGTCAATAAGGACTTTGGATGATAAGGAGGTAGTAATGATAGGCGAGCTATGGAACTTTTTGGAAAATGTGGTATCTGCTTTAAAAGCAAAAAAGTTGGTGCGAAAAGGGTATGGAGCGTTCCTAGCCTTCATTAGTGCTTTGGATGCTAAGGAATTATCAGTGGAAGGTGTGAGAACGGTGAAAGAATTTTCAGATGTCTTTCCCGAAGAACTTCTTGGTTTACCTCCAGATCGGGAAGTAGAATTTGGCATTGAGCTTTTGTCTGGAATGGCTCCGGTGTCCATTGCTCCTTACAGAATGGCACCGAAGGAGTTAGCGGAGCTTAAAGCACAAATTCAAGAATTATTGGATCGGGGATTTATCCGACCGAGTGTGTCTCCATGGGGAGCATCGGTTTTGTTCGTCAAGAAGAAGGATGGGTCGATGCGTATGTGTATTGATTATAGGCAGTTGAATAAATTGACGATCAAGAATAGGTATCCATTGCCGAGAATCGATGACCTGTTTTGAGATCGGGTTATCATCAACTCAAGGTTAAGGAGGCAGATATTCATAAGACGGCATTCTGAACTCGTTATGGACATTATGATTTTTTGGTGATGCCGTTTGGTTTGACCAATGCACCAGCTGCATTTATGGACATGATGAATCGAGTCTTTCAACCCTATCTAGACCGGTTCATGGTGGTGTTCATAGATGATATCTTGGTATACTCGAGGAATGAAGAAGAGCATGACTCACATTTACGCATAGTATTGCAAATACTGCGAGATAAGCAACTTTATGCCAAATTCAGTAAGTGTGAATTTTGGCTGAAGGAAGTGACTTTCTTGGGTCATGTGGTGTCAGCTGAAGGAATAAGAGTTGATCCTCGGAAGGTAGAGGCTGTGTTGGATTGGAAACCACCAAAGACAGTGGCTGAGATTTAGAGTTTCTTAGGTTTGGCTAGTTATTATAGATGCTTTGTTGAGGGGTTTTCATTGATTGCTGCAGCCCTAACTAAGCTATTGCGAAAAGGAGTACCGTATGTGTGGACTGATAAACAACAAGAGAGTTTTGAGAAACTGAAGAAGATTTTGACGGAAGCGCCAGTACTGACTCAACCTGAGGCTGGAAAAGAGTTCATTATTTACTGTGATGCGTCACACACGGGCTTGGGATGTGTGTTGATGCAAGGTGGTAAAGTGGTAGCTTATGCATCTCGTCAGTTGAGGCCGCACGAAGTCAACTATCCTACCCATGACTTGGAGTTGGCTGCAGTGGTGTTTGCTTTAAAGATTTGGAGGCACTATCTCTACGGTGAGAAGTCTATTATTTATACGGATCATAAGAGTCTTAAGTACCTCCTTACCCAAAAGGAGTTGAACTTGAGACAATGGAGGTGGGTGGAGCTATTAAAGGATTATGACTTCTCAATCGAGTATCATCTTGGAAAGGCTAACGTGGTGGCAGACGCGTTGAGTTGTAAGGTAGTATCGGAGTTAAGAGCAATGTTTGCTCATCTCAGTTTGTATGAAGATGGTCATCACTAGCGGAACTTGAGTTAAGCCTTTGTGGTTAGAACAGATCAAGGAAAAGTAGTTATCAGATGAAAAGTTGGGTCCGTTAGTGCAACAAGTTGAAAGTGGTGTAATAGGGGATTTTGGAATGAACAAGGATGAAGTGCTGTGTTTTCGTGGAAGAGTTTGTATGCCCATGGATTCGGATTTGAGACAAATGATTCTGCGGGAGGCGCATAGTAGCCCTTATGCTATGCACCCTGGAGGAAATAAGATGTATCGAGACCTTCGTGATCAGTATTGGTGGCCAGGGTTGAAACGGGAAGTTACGGATTTTGTGAGTAAGTGCCTGACGTGTCAGCAAGTTAAGGCGGAACTTCAATTCATCACCGGGATTGTTACAACGGTAAAAGATTCCTTTATGGAAATGGAAGCGGATAACGATGGACTTTGTTAGTGGGTTACCCTTAACACCTACTAAGAAAGATTCCGTTTGGGTGATAGTGGATCGGTTAACGAAGACTGCCCATTTTCTACCAGTTCGTACGGATTTTTCACTGCAGAAGTTGGCTAAGTTGTATGTATCTGAGATCGTGAGGTTGCATGGGGTACCAGTGTCTATTATATCGGACAGGGACCCTAGGTTTACATTGCGGTTTTGGAAATCTTTGCATGAGGCTTTGGGAACAAAGTTAAACTTCAGCACGGCTTTTCATCCTCAGTCAGATGGTTAGTCAGAGAGAGTAATCCAGATTTTGGAAGACATGTTAAGGGGTTGTGTGATTGATTTCAGAGGTAGTTGGGAAGATTTTCTACCGTTGGCAGAGTTCGTGTATAATAACAGTTACCAATCCAGTATCCAAATGGCACCTTATGAAGCGTTATATGGTCGTAGGTGTCGTACCCCTACTTGTTGGACTGAATTGGGGGAACGGCAGTTGTTGGGTCCTGAAATGGTATCTGAGACGGAAGAAAAGGTAAAAGTGATTCGAGCACGGTTAAAGGAAGCTTCGGATAGACAAAAGTCGTATGCGGATCTGAAGCGTAAGGATATTGAGTTTGCAGTGGGAGATCAGGTCTTTCTGAAAGTCTCACCTTGGAAGAAGATTTTCAGATTTGGAAGGAAGGGCAAGTTGAGCCCTAGGTTCATTGGACCGTACCGTGTGTTGAAGCGTGTAGGACCAGTGGCCTATCAGCTTGAATTACCTCTAGAGTTGAGTCAGATTCATAGTGTCTTCCATGTCTCTATGTTAAGGCGTTATCGATCGGATCCGTCTCACATAGTACCGGTAGAAGAAGTGGAGATAAGGCCGGACTTGTCTTTCGAGGAGGAACCGGTGAAAATTTTAGATCAAGATGTTAAGGTGCTAAGAAAGAAGTCAGTACCACTGGTTAAGGTTCTATGGCGTAATCACGGAGCGGAGGAAGCTATGTGGGAACCTGAGGACGCAATTCGGCAACAATATCCTCACCTCTTTTAACTAGGTAAATTTCGAGGACGAAATTTTCTTTTGGGGGGTAGAATTGTAACATCCTAAAAATTGAGTATCGATATGTTGCATAATTTTGGTGCTTAGCTTGTGAATGATTCAATTTGTGTGTTTAATATAGTCTTGAGAAGGCTCGGGATTTATTCGGAATTAGAATAAATTTTAGTAATGAATACTTTATTGAAGTGGAACAAGTAACCTTGATGTTTAAGGAAATTAAGTGATAAAAAGATAGCATAAAAGAGCCATTAGTGAAGAGGTTATGCTCTACATGTATGGTCTTGAGGGGAGAGGTTCAAATCCCCTAGTATGCATTTTGTGAATATTAATTTTTGCTCTTTCCTAGCAAGTGTCGGCCAAGCATCATATCCTTGGTAAGTTAGACTTTTATTTTATGGTATGATGGCTAAGAGATATATGGTAAGAGTGAACTTAAGGAAAAGAATCATATGGAAAAGGCAAGTAAGGGGGGACATAAGGCATGAAACAAGGGTGATGTTTTGGAAACTTTGGGGTGGCTAAACTTTGACTTTTGGCCAATGTACTTGGACGATTTTGGGGTTAGAAGGGGTTGGCCGAATATTGGTAAGGATTAGGAGCTAGTTGGCCATAATGCTTTAGCAAATTAGTGCATTTTTCTTTTCTCTCCACAACTTCTCTCCCTAGCCGAATGTGTCATGTGCAATAGGTAAATTTTGTTTTGGTTTTGGTCATCTCTTCTAGACCAAATTGATATCATCTTTTATTCTTCCCAAGTTTCTCCTCTTTGTGCCGAAACTATACCATCTTGAAAGGTCATATTCTTTTTCTTTCTTTTTGTCTGAATATACACCAACCCCAAAATTATTTCTTTGTTCATCTTCCATCATTGAAAATTTACACATAAACACTTTCTCTTTTATTTCTTATTCTCCTTTCTTTCTTCTTGTAAAGAACTCTTAACATCACTATTTCTTTTCCAAAGTCTTTCACAATGGCCGAATGTTAATAAAAATCTTCATAGCCGAATTTTTCCATTTCTCATATATTTCTTCTCAATCATTTCTTCTATTCAATCTTTGGACAATCGGTAAGAACCCTCTTCGATTCTTTATTTTTTTCATCTTTTCTTTTGCCGAATCTACTTTTGTTCGGGAGGGTCTTTTGACCGAAAGTATCCTCTATCTCTTTCTCTTAGACAATCTTTCTCGTCTTTATAGTGATATAGAGAAGGCCGAAACTCGGAGTGTTCGTAATCATCGTGGATCGCTAGGTTTCGGTTCAAAGTGTTAAGGTAAGGGTTTCTATCAAGGATTTCCATATTACTCGTTATTTCGTCAAACATGGGTTACTAATCGGTTTTATCTTAGGAATGTTATCGCTCGATTTTCATCCCGTGAACGTAAGATTTCGTGGTAAGCCAATTTTGCCCTTAAGACCTATAAACTAAATTTCCAAAATATTAGTTGGACTAATATTCTTCTGTTAATGGAGGCAAGCAAGATAGGGTCGAAAAGGGTGGTGAATAGTGATCGGAAGAGGGGCGAATTCGCTATTCCCTCTAGATTCAAGCGAAGGGCTGTTTTGACAATCCGAGATTTTCCACCGGGTTGTAGACCCTCATCCGGGGAGAATCAATTATTCGAAGTTGTTCGTAGTTCGAAGCCATTAGCTATTCGGGATTTTCCACTGGGTTGTGAACCGTCAACCGGGGAGAATCGCCAAATAGTAGTTGTTCGAGATTCCGAGGGTAAGGATCTAGATCGCTTATCTTTAGCATAGATTTATATTAAGTATTAGTGTTCTAATCGAGCGTTATAACGTTTTTAGGTGTTGACGATCAGGAAAGTGTAGTGCTCACCGTAATCAGGTGTGTGATCTTACACCATATCTCGCAGGTTAGATAACCACATCGTAATAATGCTAGATTAAAATCACAAAGTTGGTGAAATTGGGTAAAATGGTTTATTTTATCACTTTAATCGTAAAAACTATGAAATTGGTATCAAGATTATGAAAATTACGAAATTGCCCTTAATGGGCTAAATCGAAAAAAGTGACTTAATGGGACAGATGTGATATTTGATAAATGGGCCATATGTGATATTTGATAAATGGTCCATATGTGATATTTAATAAATGGGCCATATGTGATATTTAATAAATGGGCCATATATGATATTTGATAAATGGGTCATATGTGATATTTGATAAATGGGCCATATGTGATATTTGATAAATGGGCCATATCTGATATTTGATAAATGGGCCATATGTGATATTTGTTAAATGGGCCATATGTGATATTTGATAAATGGTCCATCTATGATAATTGTTAAATGGGCCAAATGTGATATGAGATTATGTGGGCCAAAATGTGAAATGGGCCAGTTTGTGATAACTTTTATAATGAGCCTTATGTTGGAATTATTATATATATGAATGAATTTTCATGCATTTTATATACATGATTGCATGGGTTGGGATATGTGACGAAGAGAAGATGGCTTCATGCCCAGTTAATGGCTTCGTGCCCAGTTAATGGCTTCGTGCCCAGTTAATGGCTTCGTGCCCAGTTTATGGCTTCATGCCCAGTTTAATATATGGCTTAATGCCCATGAAACACCCCAAACCCGGCCCACGAGATTTGCCCAGATTTGGTATGTTCCTCAAGTAAACCGGTTTCAAAATTCTTTCGTTACCTAGAGAAAACTTGTGCGATTTTGAAAAAAAACATTGTTTGGGTTGGGCTTGTGTTGAAAATGAATTCAATTCTTTATATTAAAAAGTTTACTTAAACTTTAATAGGTAAAACTCATAATCATAATAAATAGAAATAAATGGAAAACAATTCAACTATGGCCTTATGGCCTTATTACATCAAATAATTTCCAAGTTATTCAAGTACTTAAATAAAAATAGTAGTTCATAAAATAAAAACTTCATGTTGAGCATGGCCACCACAAGTTCTGTCCCCGGTCCATCACTGCTCATCACCAAAACATGGTCCCACAACGGGGTGAGTCAAACGGACTCAATGTGTACACGACACTAAGTCATAATAGAATCAGGCATACAGGAGTTACACCTTCAAAACATAGAATACAAGTTATGATGCATTCCCAAACCCAAACCTAATTGTCCATCGGCTACACACCCCCGTACCAACCATGCACACCGTGGGGACTACTAAGTCGACCCTCCTTCCGCTACACTCCAAATTGCGGTCTTAGGTCACCGCATTCGTGGTCTTAGGTCACCACGTTCAGTTTACTGTGGTCTTAGGTCACCACTTTCAGATTACTGTGGTTTTAGGTCACCACTTTCAGATATCACGGTCTTAGGTCACCGTGTTCATGGTCTTAAGTCACCACATTCACTTCCCCTTTCAAACAAACCCATATGCCCCATATAATAATGATATGCATAAATTTGCCAGAGTTCACATTCTTATCATATTCTCATGTTACTAATGACCTTTTTCATATTCTTTGTAGAAGTAGGAAACGTACCTAAGTACTTAGTACCATAACATGGTACCCTAGCCACTTTCATATTCTTAATATCACATATTTTAATAAAATAGGCCATGAAACATATTAAGAAGTAGTGTAAGGTACACACACGATTTGCTTAACCACTTCACTGAAATCCCAAAATCGATCTATCGCCTTAGATCTCAAGTTCCTTGGTGTCGATTTGATGATTTAATCAAATCCCAGAAACTCGTATTTTTCCCCTTTGAAATCAGCTAGTCACTAAATCCCTTGAATTGGTTAGTTTTCGGCTTAAAACACATAATAATAGATCTACTACTAAAATAGGCCTTGGCCGAATTTACCTTTGTTCTTACCTTCCAAATCTTAAATCCCAAATTGGATCCTTGCTTCTTTATTGCTGTCGAAATCCCTATGTACCCATGTTAGATCCAATCTAACATTAAATCATAATAATATAGCTTATGGCCGAATGGTATTCATAACTTACCTTAGATCTTAGAAGTTCCGAAGGATACCTTCTTGTAGTTGACAATTTCTTAAATCCCGAAAACACCCTTCCATAACTCGGCCAAAATCCATAATAGAGATTAGTCCCTAAATTTTAGATAGGTTTAAAATATAAAAGAATTGAAACCAAACTTTGGATCTTACCCTTTTTAAGAAATCGGTAGCACCCTTGTTAAAAGCCCCTTAAAGAATCGGCCTTGATGACTAGATGATAAAGTTTCGGCTTTTGGGATTTAATGGAGAAGTCGACTAGAGGTTCTCTTGGGGTATTTGGTTTCCACAAAAATAAGGAAAAGAAACTTGAGAATTTTGGCAATGGTGGACTATAGATATTCGGCTTGACAAAAGAAAAAGAGAAGAGAAGAGAGGAGAGCACTCAGAAATTCGGCAGAGAGACGAGGAGGAAGAAAAATTGATGAGTAGCCCTATTTCCTTCCTTTTATAGCCGAAACTACTCCTCAGAATCCCTTACTTGGCCACCACTCTTCTTTATTTGATAGCTTTATCTCTTAATTTAAAATAATTAGAGAATAATCCTTTATTATCTCTTCAAAAATAATCCAAATTAAATCCCTTATTTATCACCTTATTAATCGAATATTAAAGAGAATAAAACTCCTCCTTTCTAGAAGGCTTGTGCCGTCCACCTCAGAGCTTCTAGAAGCAAAAATAAAACTTCTTTTATTTGCTTCCCAAGTGACTCGAACCAGTGCAGAACACCTTGCATGTGGCGCCATTTCCAGAGGCCCTAAGTGGCATCTTCAGCCACTTTTCCAAGCCTGCTTTGTGTGTCAAATTTCACAAACTTTTTCTTTTAAGGCCACCTTGCCTTAATTTCCTCTTTTAAACTTTAAAACTCGACATTTCTAAGTCATTTCTAAGTTTCCAAAAATTTTCGTTCGGCTCAGAAACTTGACATTTTCTTACATTTCTTAGTTTCCAAATGTGCACTTTCCTATTTTGAATCATTTCCAAATCATTTCCATCCATTTTCAAGTTTCCAAAATGTTCAAAATTTATTCTTAGTACATAAAACATGTTACTTCAGCACAATTAAACCGAAAATGCATAGGCCCTTTCCGAGGATGTTACGCTTCTACCCCTTTAAAATAATTTCGTCCTCGAAATTTTCTCACTAAAATAATTGAGGGTATTGTTGTCGCATTGCCTCTTCTCGGTTCCCACGAAGCTTCTTCCGATCCATGATTGCGCCATAACACCTTGACTAGAGGAACCGACTTCCTCCGTAGCACTTTCACATCACGCCCAATATCCGAATCGGTTCTTCCTCGTAGGATAAGTCCGGCCTTAGCTCTACTTCTTCGACAGTACCACATGAGATGGATCCGATCGAGAACGACGTAGCATGGATACATGGAATACGTCGTGCATCTGCCGCAACTCGTGGCAACTCCAATTGGTTTGCCATCGCTCCAACTCGCCAAGACTCGATAGGGCCCTATAAACCTTGGGCTTAACTTCCCTTGCAACCGAACCTCATTACCTTTTTCCAAGGCGGGACTTTCAGAAACACTTGGTCTCCCACTTCAAACTCTATTTCCTTCCACTTAAGGTCTGCGTACGACTTCTGCCTATTAGAGGCTTCCTTTAACCGTGCTCGAATCATCTCAACCTTCTCTTCGCCGCCACTAACTCGACCCAAAACTCGACGTTCTCCTAACTCACCCAACAAGTAGGAGTTCTACACTTCCGACCATACAATGCTTCATATGGTGCCATCCAAATGCTAGCCTGATAGCTGTTGTTGTAGGCGAACTCAGCTAAAGGCAAATAGTCTTCCCAACTTCCTCGAAAATCCATCACATAGCCTCTCAACATATCCTCCAACACTTGTATAACTCGTTCAGACTGCCCGTCTAATTGTGGATGAAAAGCCGTAGTGAAGTCCAACTTAGTGCCTAAAGCTTGATGAAGTGCCCTCCAGAACCGAGACGTAAACCTTGGGTCTCTGTCGGAGATGATCGATACCGATACACCATGTAATCTCACAATTTCTGCCACATATAACTTAGCCAGCTTCTGAAAGGAATAGTCAACTCTTACCGGGATGAAGTGCGCGGACTTAGTCAAACGGTCCACTATCACCCATACCGAGTCCTTCTTAGTAGGCGTAAGGGGAAGCCCACTAACAAAATCCATGGTAATTCTCTCCCACTTCCATTGCGGAATCTCGATTGGTTGAAGCAATCCTGATGGAACTTGGTGTTCAGCCTTAACTTGCTGACACGTCAAACATTTCCCCACAAATTCAGTCACTTCTTACTTAAGATCAGACCACCAAAATTGTTCCCTTAGATCTATATACAGCTTAATGCCTCCGGGATGCATAGCATAAGGGCTACTATGCGCCTCCCAAAGAATCCTTTGTCTTAACTCCTTGTCCTTCTAAGCATACGTACTTTTCCTTTGTAACACAATACTCCTTCATCATTAACGCCATAATCCTTTAATTCCCGCTCGCACTTGCGTAACTCTAGCACTTAGATCCTTATCAACCAACTGTCCCTCTTTCACCTCCTTCACCATGTGGGCTTGACTTGCAACTCGCCAACAAAGCTTCCATCATCGCACAAACTTAAGTGAGCGAACATAGCCCTTAGATCCGACACAACCTTCCGACTTAGGGCATCGGCTACCACATTCGCCTTGCCCTGATGATATTCTATCGAACGATCGTAGTCCTTCAACAACTCCACCCACCTTCGTTGCCTCAAGTTCAACTCCTTCCGAGTCAACAGATACTTAAGGCTCTTGTGGTCCGTGTAGATCACCGACCTTTCTCCATAGAGGTAGTGCCTCCAAACCTTAAGGCGAAAAACCACTTCGCGGTTCCAAGTCATGAGTTGGGTAGTTAACCTCATGAGGCCTTAGTTGCCGAGACGCATAAGCGACTACTTTTCCTTCTTGCATTAGCACACATCCTAATCCCATATGCGAAGCGTCACAGTACACCACAAAATCCTTCCCGCCTCTCGGCCGAATTAACACTGGAGCCTCCGTCAACACCTTCTTAAGGTTGTCAAAGCTCTTCATTGCTTATCGCACCATTCAAAGGGTACTTCCTTCCTTAGTAACTTTGTCAAAGGCGCGGCTATTGACGAGAATCCTTCTACGAACCTTCCGTAATAGCTTTGCAAAACCTAAGAAACTTCGAATCTCACCACGGACCTAGGTGGTTTCCAATCCAACACCGCTTGATCTTCCTAGGATCCACTCTTATTCCTTCTCATGGATACCACATGCCCTAAGAATGCCACCTCCTTAAGCCAAAATCCACACTTGCTGAATTTGGCATAGAGCTTCTTCTCCTTAACACTTGTAGCACCACCAAGATGTTCATCATGCTCCTCTTCGCACTTAGAATACACCAAAATATCGCCGATGAACACAACGACGAACCTATCCAAGTAGGGTTGAAAACTCGGTTCATCATATCCATGAACGCGGTGGAGCGTTGTCAATCCAAACGGCATCATCACAAACTCAAAATGGCCGTATCTTGTCCTAAAAGCGGTCTTATGGATATCCGCCTCCTTCACCTTCAATCGGTGATATCCCGACCTTAAGTCTATCTTTGAGAATACTGCGGCCCCTTTCAATCGATCGAACAAGTCATCGATCCTTGGCAAAGGATACTTGTTCTTGATGGTCACTTTATTCAATCGACGGTAATCTATGCAAATACGCATAGTTCCGCCCTTCTTCTTTACAAATGCAATCGGTGCTCCCCATGGAGACACACTGGTCGTATGAACCCACGATCCAACAACTCTTGGATTTGAGCCTTGAGCTCAACTAACTCCTTTGGCGCCATTCGGTATGGAGCGATTAACACAGAGCTGCTCCCGGTAGTAAGTCTATTCCAAACTCCACCACCCTATCTCGGGTATTCTGCAGTAATTCCTCCCAAATACATCTTCAAAGTCTTTCACCGCTTCTAACTCCACCGACACCTTCTTCCTTTCCACCTAACGCACTTACGAAGGCTAAGAACGCCTTGCACCCTTTCTTAACCATTTTCTCACCCTTCAACAACGAAACTACGTTGGACGTGTAGTTTCTTCTCTCTCCGATCATTACTACTACTTCATCCTCCGGGGTCCTTAGTTCCATTCGCTTAGCCGCACAATCCAACACGGCTCGGTGCTCTACTAGCCACCCATTCCAAGTATAAGTTCAAACTCCCGAAAGGTAGTTCCATTAAGCCACCAAAAGTTCACTCCCCGAATCTCTAGGGGTACATTCCGAAAGATCTTATCCACCACTACGATTAGGCCTAATGGGCTTACTACGCTCATCCGCCTATCGGAAGGTTTAGAGTCTAGGCCTAGTGTTTCCACTACACTACATGCAACATAGGAATGGGTCGAGCCCACATCAATTAGAGAAAAATAGGGCTTGTCAAAAATAAAGAACGTACCGGTTATAACGTCCGGTGCGTCTCCATCTTCCCTCCGCGAACCGCATAAACCAAACCTCGGTTGCCTTGCCTCAAAGATTAGCAAAGCACCTCTCCTTGTGTTCCACACCTGCCAAAGACCATTACCTCATATTACTCGAACCACGACCTCGTTGAGGTCGCGGTCCTCCTCTACCAGTCCTAACCAACATTCCGAGCCGTTGGTCGACTTTCATCCGATTGCTTAGGACAATCCTTGATCACATGGTCCTTGGACCCACATCTAAAACATCCTCCTGCTTTCTTCCAAAGACTCTCCTAAGTGCTTCTTTCCACACACATCACAAGGTCGATACCGCCTTCTTCCGAACCAACTTGTCGACCTCGCGCCCATCAACTCTAGGCCTCTTATGAACCTTTCCGACGCTCCAAAACCTCTTTTGGGCCTATTCCTATCCGTAGCCCGCTTTGTAGAATCCTTAATTCCTCACCACCTTTGCCTTTTCTACCAAAGCGTAAAACTCCCGCTCCCGATACGGTGCTATCAACGGGCCTCGAGATCATCCCTTAGCCCGTCCTCAAAACGGACACAAATACTCATGCTCGCTGCCACTACTCCTCGAGCATATCGGCTCAACCTCGTGAATTCACCTCATACTCGCCACGGGACTTGTTCCTTGAACCACCCCTGAAATGCCTTCCTTTGCTCATCAAGATACCCGGTTCCCACATACTTCTTCCGAAATGCTTCATTAACATATTCCTGTGTCGATCCTCACCGTGGCACCATCCTCGAATAATCAACCACCACCGATACGCTTCATCGCGTAATGCTGCCACCATTCCTTTTAACTTCTCCTCGGGGTCAAGTCAAGCTCATCCATGATGCGCTCTGTTGATTCCAACCAAGACTCAATCGAACCGGGTGCCACACCCGATACTCCACGAAACATTTTGGCTCCATTAGCTCGTGAGCCGCCAGTACCTGACTTACGGGTTCTGAATTTCCTCCCGCACTGACCCACCAACTCCAAAACTCGCAAAGACGACTGCGACACAAAGATCATCCCCCCGTCTCGAGCTTGCCGCTCAACACCAACACCGGGGGGTGGTGGTGGCGGTGGTATCTCATTGTCGGACCCTTGACCCGATCTAACGGGTTCTCGACACCGCCATCCTTCCTCTACCTCGTCCCACGGCGACCACGTCCTCTAGAGCTCATTTCTAACGTCGTGATCGATTAAGAAGTTTTATGAATTAGTCTTTGTTTCACTTGATTACCCGCGAAGAAATTTTATGAAAAGAGTTTTAGGAGTGGTTCTTTCAGTATGCACACGCTCTTTCCATTCATTCATCCATACATCCATGAAACAATCATGAACTCTCGCTCATTCAGAGAAAGGTTGTAGTTTTCATTGTTATTGTTTTTTTTCTTCCACTACCCAGGGGTATTTTTGTAATTCTGTCCTACAGGGGTATTTTTGTAATTTTTCAAAACGGAAAAAGTTCCTTGGTGATTTTGTCACAAAGTATTTTGGTATTTTTTTATTCTCGGGGTATTTTGAAAAAAACTGAAATCTAGGGGTATTTCGGTGATTTTGGACCTCGGGGGTATTTTGGTGATTTTTTTTCCAAGCCGGGGTAAATTTGTAAAATCTTATAAATCAGGGATATTTCAAAGGTTGCAAAACTTTGAGGGTTCTTTTTGAGAATTGTACTTTTCAAAACGGTGATGTTGCAAAAAATTTGGAAATCAGGGTCATTTTGGTAATTTTATAAGTTAGGGGCAATTTTGAAATTTCCAAAATTTAAGGTATTTTTGATAATTTGCAAATTAGGGTTTTTAAACATTGATAAAATAATGAAATTTTGGCAAAACTGTTGGGTAGTTGGTCATTTTATAAACCAAGGGTATTTTGGTAATTTTACCACTAGGGGCATTTTTTGTATAAATCGAAATCTTTCGGAAAATTTTGTAAAGATGGTTTTCATGAATTTAGAAGAAAGTTTTAAGAATTCTAAAACTAGGGTTTTGTTGCTTTTATAAAAACACGGCTAATTCCTTTCGGGTTTTAGTTATTGTTTTTAGCCTATGACCGAGTCCTCTTGGTCGTAGTGAACCAAAGCTACGCACTGTGCAGATTCGAGTGGAGATGAGGTGAGTCACGCGGATCGCTTAAATACCAAGCTCCCACCGAAACCATTCCTAGACATGCGCATGCAGAGGTTGCCACACCCACCGAGCCCTCTCGGGTTAGGGTGAACCGAAGCTACGCACTGCAGGGATTCTGCGCGAAGTGGAGGTGAGTCACTAGGATCGCTTAAATACTGTGCTCTTCCTGATCCAATCCTAGACATGCGCACAGGGGTTACCACACCCTAACTTAGTGACTTAGCCATGGGTTTGTTTAACTTTCCTTAAGTCTTATGTGTTTGTGTTTGAGTAGACTAGTCCTAGGGTTCAAGTTCCTATCATGCTATTCTACGCTCCATTCCTTTTCTACCCTTCTAATATTCATTACAAATAATCACACAAATAGTTAGGGTACTTACCTCGTGGATCATGGTCGAGACTTTAGGTGCCATGCCGTAAAACATGCTTGTTTCATAAAATATTTTCAAAAAAAACTCATTTGGGCTCGCTTTGAAAACGTTTTGGGCCTTGGCCCACAGGCCGAGAGTTTTAAAACTGGGCTCTGATACCAAACTGAAACACCCCAAACTTGGCCCACGAGATTTGCCCAGATTTGGTATGTTCCTCAGGTAAACCTGGTTTCAAAATTCTTTCGTTACCTAGAGAAAACTTGTGCGATTTTGAAAAAAATACATTGTTTGGTTGGGCTTGTGTTGAAAACGAATTCAACACTTTATATTAAAAAGTTTACTTAAACTTTAATAGGTAAAACTCATAATCATAATAAATAGAAATAAATGGAAAACAATTCAACTATGGCCTTATGGCCTTATTACATCAAATAATTTCCAAGTTATTCAAGTACTTAAATAAAAATAGTAGTTCATAAAATAAAAACTTCATGTTGAGCATGGCCACCACAAGTTCTCGCCGTCCCGGTCCATCACTGCTCATCACCAAACATGGTCCCACAACGGGTGAGTCAAACGGACTCAATGTGTACACGACACTAAGTCATAATAGAATCGGGCATACAGGAGTTACACCTTGAAAACATAGAATACAAGTTATGATGCATTCCCAAACCCAAACCTAATTGTCCATCGGCTACACACCCGTACTCAACCATGCACACCGTGGGGACTACTAAGTCGACCCTCCTTCCGCTACACTCCAAATTGCGGTCTTAGGTCACCGCATTCGTGGTCTTAGGTCACCACGCGTTCGGTTTTGTGGTCTTAGGTCACCACTTTCAGATTCATCGTGGTCTTAGGTCACCACTTTCGATATCACGGTCTTAGGTCACCGTGTTCGTGGTCTTAAGTCACCACATTCACTTCCCCTTTCAAACAAACCCATATGCCCCATATAATAATGATATGCATAAATATGCCGAGTTCACATTCTTATCATATTCTCATGTTACTAATGACCTTTTTCATATTCTTTGTAGAAGTAGGAAACGTACCTGAGTACTTAGTACCATAACATGGTACCCTAGCAACTTTCATATTCTTAATATCACATATTTTAATAAAACAGGCCATGAAACATATTAAGAAGTAGTGTGGGGTACACACTTGATTTGCTTAACCACTTCACTGAAATCCCGAAATTTGATCTACTGCCTTAGATCTCAAGTTCCTTGGTGTCGATTTGATGATTTAATCAAATCCCAGAAACTCGTATTTTTCCCCTTTGAAATCGGCTAGTCACTAAATCCCTTGAATTGGTTAGTTTTCGGCTTAAAACACATAATAATAGATCTACTACTAAAATAGGCCTTGGCCGAATTTACCTTTGTTCTTACCTTCCAAATCTTAAATCCCAAATTGGAGCCTTGCTTCTTTATTGCTGTCGAAATCCCTATGTACCCATGTTAGATCCAATCTAACATTAAATCATAATAATATAGCTTATGGCCGAATGGTATTCATAACTTACCTTAGATCTTAGAAGTTCAAGGATACCTTCTTGTAGTTGACAATTTCTTAAATCCCTAAAACACCCTTCCATAACTCGGCCAAAATCCATAATAGAGATTAGTCCCTAAATTTTAGATAGGTTTAAAATATAAAAGAATTTAAACCAAACTTTGGATCTTACCCTTTTTAATAAATCGGTAGCACCCTTGTTAAAAGCCCCTTAAAGAATCGGCCTGATGACTAGATGATAAAGTTTCGGCTTTTGGGATTTAATGGAGAAGTCGACTAGAGGTTCTCTTGGGGTATTTGGTTTCCACGAAAAATAAGGAAAAGAAACTTGAGAATTTTGGCAATGGTGGACTGTAGATATTCGGCTTGACAAAAGAAAAAGAGAAGAGAAGAGAGGAGAGCACTCGTAAATTCGGCGAGAGAGAGAGGAGGAAGAAAAATTGATGAGTAGCCCTATTTCCTTCCTTTTATAGCCAAAACTACTCCTCGAATCCCTTACTTGGCCACCACTCTTCTTTATTTGATAGCTTTATCTCTTAATTTAAAATAATTAGAGAATAATCCTTTATTATCTCTTCAAAAATAATCCAAATTAAATCCCTTATTTATCACCTTATTAATCGAATATTAAAGAGAATAAAACTCCTCCTTTCTAGAAGGCTTGTGCCGTCCACCTCGAGCTTCTGGAAGCAAAAATAAAACTTTTTTATTTGCTTCCCAAGTGACTCAACCAGTGCCCAACACCTTGCATGTGGCGCCATTTCCAGAGGCCCTAAGTGGCATCTTCAGTCACTTTTCCAAGCCTGTTTGTGTGTCAAATTTCACAAACTTTTTCTTTAAGGCCACCTTGCCTTAATTTCCTCTTTTAAACTTTAAAAATCGACATTTCTAAGTCATTTCTAAGTTTCCAAAAATTTTCGTTCTATCTCTGCAAACTTGACATTTTCTTACATTTCCAAGTTTCCAAATGTGCACTTTCCTATTTTGAATCATTTCCAAATCATTTCCATCCATTTTCAGGTTTCCAAAAATGTTCAAAATTTATTCTTAGTACATAAAACATGTTACTTCGTACAATTAAACCGAAAATGCATAGGCCCTTTCCAGGATGTTACAGCCCAGTTGGTGTGTTGGCGGCGGGGTGGGTGACTAAAGCTCCCCACAGGTGTGCTGGTTGGTACGGGTGGTGTGTAGCGGTTGGACATTTAGGCTTGGATGGGAATTGCATATCACATGCATTTTATACTTGTTATATTGTACATTTGTAAATGGGCTCAAGCCCAATTAAATGCTTAAATGGTTTTGGCCCAGTGGACTTGGTAAGTGGGTTACACACTGAGTTCTATGTAACTCACCCCGTTTCCTTTACCCATCTCAGGTAACGATCATTAATGGGGGCTTGGGCCGGGGGATGACTTTGTGGAGGCCATACTTCGAATGATGGTTTTTGTGAACTTTGAGCTACTCTTAAGTATTTTTATTTAATTTCTATTTCAGCTATGATGTAATAAGGCCTCTGGTATAATTTTTATGGATTTTTACTTGTGGATGGATTTTAATTATGTTTAAATACTAAAATGGGACTATTCTATTTTTATAAATGTTTTCGTAAATTCTCGTGCAAAAAGGGGTTTTTCTTAAATATTTTATTCTCGTAATTTTTTCTGTAAAATTCTTTAAGAATCTTATTTTCAAATTTCCTCTTGAACTCTTTTAAACTTCTCGTAAAATCTTTACTAATTAAATTCTAAGTTTTAAATTGATAAACTCTTATGTCTTAAATCATAGATTTTAAATTAACCTCGATTTTTAATAAACTTCAATTCCAAAATGGTTTTGATGATCTATTTTATTTAAATTAATAAATGACTAGATGTATGTTCGTTTTGTGTGACATACCAAATCTGGTCTTAACGCATACACCAGGGTTTGGGGTGTTACAGCCCTCACCATGGGCTACCTTTGTGGCTTCAGGTTTAAACCTTCTACAATGGTGTGAACCCCTCAACGAGGCAATTGATCGATTCAGCTACCGGCGGAACACTGAACAACAAAACTCCTGAAGCGGGCTACGAGTTTATAGAAGAGATGTCACTGAATAACTATCAATGGCAAATCACAAGGACAAGGCCAACAAAAACAGCCAGAGTTTTCAACCTTGGCGCAGTAACCATGCTATCAAATCAGGTAGAAATGTTAAACAAAAATATTGATGGTTTGTGTTCTTCGCAGGTACATCCGGTTATGCAGTGCGAAACAAGTGGAGGTGTGGCGAATCCTGAGTACCCACCCTACGGACATAGCATGGAAGGCGAACAAATGAACTATGTGGGTAACAATTTCAGATCTCAAAATAACCCTTATAGTAATACTTATAATCCAGGTTGGAGGAACCACCCCAATTTTTCATGGGGAGGTCAAGGAAATCAGAGACAACAACCCCTCCAAATTTCCAACAACAGCCCTACCCACAGGAAAAGAAGCCAAATCTTGAGGATATGCTAGAAAAATTTATTTCAGCGTTAGAAAATCATTTTCAGAATACCGAAACAATATTAAATAATCAGCAGACATTAATTCAATAACTTAAGAATCAATTAGGACAGCTGACTAAGTTAGTTTCCAACAAGCAACCAGGTCATTTACCTAATAATACCAAACTGAAACCACAAGAGCAAGTAAAGGCAGTAACATTAAGGAGTGGGAAGGAATTGGTTGAAGTAGAAAAAAGATACCTCAAGAAACTAATAAGGAGAAAAGTGAGGAAATCGAGAATGTAACACCGGTACGTGAACAATTTAAACCACCGATCCCATATCCAGCAAAGTTGAAGAAAGACCGCTTAGACGCACAATATGGTAAATTTCTTGAACTTTTTAAACAATACATATCAACTTACCTTTTGTTGAAGCTATTTCGCAGATGTCGACATACGCAAAATTCCTAAAAGAGCTTATAACAAATAAAAGGAAGTTTGAAGAGATATCAATAGTGGAACTTAATGAAGAATTGATATGAACTCGGCTCGTTGAAGTTTTGAGTCGTAATATGTGCCCGATCGTAAATTGGAGTAAGTAAGGCTTTCAAGAAATTGGATTAAGAAAGAATGGGAATTAGGCTCAAAAGGGGTTCGTTGGTGTATGGATAGTTTAAAAGAGATGAATTGAATAACTGACTAAGAGTTCAAGCCGAACTAACACAATAGGGTGTGTTAACCCGAGTCTTAAATAAACACTTAGTGATACAGGCACGCCCGGGGGACAATCAAATTTCAAACTTATGGAGCTCGAGCCCAAGTTCCAAGTGCCGTAGAGTTCATGTGCATCTTTATGCACTTCCAAATTGAGCCAGATTAGCTCATTCTAGCTCAATTTGAGCTCACTCCACTGCGTTCAGACTCATTGAGTGATTCGTTAATTTTAATGCTTTAAATAAATTGAGTATTTAATTTATTAATTTTTTCCTACAGCAAATTAATGCGTCCTAATATTTTATTTAGTGTCTAAATTAATTTGTCCTAGTCTAAATTAGTTTGTTACATTTTTATTACATGTTTTAAGATTTTTTAAAATTAAAATCAATGTGCAGATTTTTTTTCTACTTAAGTAGGGGCTGCCGAATTTAGTATGTGTGCTAAGTGTGTGTTTAATGTGTCCAAAGTGACTATTGATGTGTCTTGGACGTGATTAATTGTTATTCAATTCATATTGGCTTGATTTAATATGCATTCATACCCTTTTTGTAGGTACAACCGAATGTACATGAAGCATTAAAGAGATACATGCACCTAGGTGCAATGTATGTGGTCGAATGCATGAAGGAGTTTTTCAGCCAAGTTACATGCATGGGCTGGTGCATTGCATGGGACGGTTCATGCATGAATTAAAGCAAGGCAAGGGAACATACATGAATGACCAGTTTCATGAAAGGATTTTCATCCATTGGTGTCTTCAAGGTGCAGCCGAATTGATGTAAGATTCATGCATATTAGGTTCAATGTATGGACGGCATTCAATGGACACATGCATGTGGGACGTTCATGCAAAGTAAGCTGCTGATTGTTCATGTAATTGAAGGTGCATGGACCATATTTATGGACAAATTGGAAGATAAATGCATGGGAAATTTGTACATGTACCAACCAGCATCTAGAACAAACTATTCTTCTCCCATGCATGAATATTCTGTCATTTATTAAGGTGCAAGGACGTTGGCCACAAGGGTGGTGAATTTTTACACAATCAATTCAAGTATTCCAGTACATTAAAGCCTCATTCGGCCAAGGGAGATGTAGGAGTACTAAAGGGCTGCACATTCATGGCATTATGGCTTTCTTCAAGGCTAAGTGTGCATGAATGCATCAAATGAAGCAACATGATGTTTCAACCAATTCATGCATTCATCCTTCAAGTTCATTTGCTTAATTTTGAAGGTGCCTTTTGATATTACATTCAGCTGAACAAGACCCATTTAATTGAGTTCATTTAAGCTCAAGGACGCACCTAGACAAGTGCATTGCACTCTTCAAGCTCCAAATTCGTTCAAGTTCATTAGCCCTTCTAGAAACCGACCATTGGGCTCCAAATTAGCTGAATTTAGCTCCAGCACTTTAGTGTTTTAATTCTGGAACTTTCTAGGCTCATTCTAGACTAATTTTACTTAGCTATTAAGTTCCTAAGTTGGCCATTCGGCTACCTAGATTATCACTATAAATAGTTGTTGTTTTTCATTTGTAAAGAGGTTGTTGAACTTTGATATATTCTATGAACTTATGTTCTTGAGTGAGTTTTATCTCCTCTTCGTTTTCGTACGAGTTTCGATTCTGACTTATCAAGCTTGCTTGTGGTGTCAATCATACTCTTCCATACCATTATACGATTGGTTCTTACTTCACTAAGTAACAGGTCTTTGGTCCATCATCGATTTCCATATTTTCACCTTAAACACTATAGAAACCGGGGTGACACCTCCGAGTGTTGAATCGTTTCTTGTTTAAGTCCTATTCTCCATTTCCACCAAACTATCAAAATATCACCTAACCTTTATCCATCTTCTTTCATCATAAAACCGAACCTATCCTTCTCCATATCCGAATCATTCCCACACTTAAACACCTCCATTCCTAACTTAAACCATCTTCTAAACAAATTCACTTAAGCTTCCGCAAACTCATCCATATTTTTTGATTATTTTCCGAAAGGCTTATCTCTTCCTCGTAGACGATTGGGCAACTCGCATACTTTTTGACTCTCCCCGAGGCAGACTGTATCATCTGGTATCAGAGCTACCAAACGAGGATTTTCGATGACATACGTGAAGCCAGAATAGGTTCGTGAAGAAATTAAAAAAAATTGAAATTAAAAAAAAAGTTGTATTTTATTCTTTTTGTATTTCCATTATATTGTATTTGAAGTGAAAAAAAAGAAAGAAGAAATACGAAAATTTAAAAAAAATACGAAAATATAAAAAAAATTGAAAGTTTTGCAAGTTGTGAATTTTGAATTACTTTTTCGGTCTCAAGACCTTCATTTCTACCCCATCCTTCTTCCCGATCTTCAAAACCCCTATTTGCTTTCTCTTTGTTTCAAATTTCACCCGATACCTAAACATTTATCCATTTTTAACCAATTTTGAAGCCGACCTTCAAGCCGCGATAAGTTTATTCGAAATGAAGTACAAAATTGTGAGAGCGAGAGAGAGCGGTAAAAGGCACGAGTCTATCTATCAAAGAAAAAGCCTTATACGAGTGAAACACGAGTGTGAGTGAATTTTTTTTCTTTGTGAGTGACTTGTGAGGTTTTGTGGTAAGGTACTTAAATTTTTCTGTTTATTTTTCCTTATAACATTTTCTTTTCAGCAATAAACATGCTTCAAGAAGAACTCTCCGCCGATGACTTCCAATTTTTGGTGAACGAAATGGACCGAATGCTCGAGAAAAAGCTAAGTCCAATTCAAAAGCGTTTGGACCGAGCGGAGGAAAAGGCTCAACGAAAGCACACCACAACGAGTCGAGAAACGGAGTGGCGACCATCTCGGAGACCCACTTTTGATGAATACTCGAGAAAAGAATTCTGTCATGACTCCCATTCGTCATCAATTTCAAGATCAAGAGACTTATATCAAGATTTCTCTTCATCAAGAAGTTCATTTGATTATGTGAGAAAGGATTATCATCGAGATTCGTATTCGTCAAGACCCCCGAGACATCGAGAAGAAAGCTACGAGTGCTCGTCCACGAAAGATTATTCTCGAAGTGGTACATATTATGATTGGTATTCAAGGCAAAGCAAAGCGAGTTACGAGTTTGAAACCTTTTATGAAGATGAACGTGAAAGTACTAGCCACTCTTCGAACGATTCAAAGATGTCACGCTCAACAGATCTTTCACGAGGAATCGATCGAGACATCTACGAAAATATTTCTTCGATCCTTGAGTCAAATCCCTCTATTTTCAATTCTTTTGAAATATCCCCTTGTTGTAATGAAAAAGAAGAAAAAGAAAAAGAAAATAAAAGTGAAAACAAGATTGAAAAAGAAATCGAGAAAAAAGAAAATGAAAATGAGAGTGAAACAGAGGAAGTTGAGAAAGAAAGAAAAGAAATTGAGATTGAGAAAAAAATTGAAAAAGAGATTGAAAAACAAAAAGGTCTTGAAAAAGAAACGAGAGAACGAGAAGAGCGAGAAAAAGAGAGTGATTTTTCAACTAACCCATTTGAAGTTTTCTCTTCTTCTGTTTCTACTTTTCAGGTTTACGAGAGACCGAGTGTCGAAAGCCAACTTCAATACCTTCCCGACGAGTGACGTTTTCGTGTGATCAATAATGGTAAAATTGAAAACGAAGTTGAACCACATGAATCGAAAGGTAAGGAAGGTAAGTCTTATGAAATTCAATCTCCACCAAATTTTTCTACTGCTTGTGGTTATGTGGATGATTATGTCAATTGCCATTCCTCGAATAATTGTGATGGCAAGACAAGCCTATCTCATGACAATCATTTTGATGCAAAGTGTGACGATGGAGTAACATCTGTTTGGCAAAAGCAAGACTCGGTCAGGTATGACGATGACTTTTCTTTTAATCCCCATTTGTTTCATTGCGGGTATTACGAGATTTGTTCGATGTTTAAAATGAAATCTTTGAGTTTATGTAAATCTATTTTGAAGCACGTCAAGAGCTTTGATCGCTCGATCTTGAGTATGCGTTATTCATATTGGTTTAATATGTTTGAATCATCGAAACCATTGATTCATTTTGACTCAAATAATCAAAATCAAGTTTTTAAACCGGGAATACGTTCTGAATTGTTCTATGGAAAACTCAAGTATCATATGGTATGTTTGAAGAATTTCTCTTGTTTCGATACTTGGTTTTTTAGTAAGGTGGCGAGATTTGTTCATTTTGTTTTCAATTTTTATTCACTCTGTAAACAAATTCTGTGGTTGTACTTGAAATTTACGTTTCATTCGAAAAGGATTGAATCAAACGCGAAGCCACGACTACACTACGTTTCTGAAGAGCGAAGGTTTGTACTAAAGGAGAAAGGTAAAGTCAATCTTTTTCTTTCTGCTCCCGAAGGTAAGACACTAGACACCTATGAAACCATTTTGTTCTCTTCGGATGTTGACAAGAATCACGTTGCTGATTTTATTCTTGTAAAACCCTTAAAACGTGATGCTCTTAATTTTTCTATCTTGTTCGATAATAAACTCTCTGTTTTGGATCTTGACAAAAAGATTGTAATATCCCGGGTTAGGGGTTATTTTGTTGCTGCATGATATTGCATGTATGTAGTGTGCTGAGTTGTTATTTTTATGTTTTAGGGGCTTAAGTGTAGCCTGGGAGTGTGACGGAGTAAATAAGAAAATTTTGATTTTTGGGCTTAGGTGAGAGGAGTTGGAAGAGCTGGGGTTTAAGAATTTTAATTGGTGTTTTAAAGCACAAATAAGGAGCTAGCCTAGTGGCAAGGCATGCGCCACTTGGGGGCTTGTGTTAGCGTCATGTGCAAGTGAGGGAGGTCCAGAGTTCGAGCCATGAGTGGCCACTTTTTGGCACTCATTTTGACGGCATGGAGGGGAGGAGTTTGTGGCGCTCAAACTCGCCTAAGACTTGGTCAAGTGATGGGTTGGTAGGTGGAGAGTGAAAGTAGGATGGAGAATTGTTCAAACTATTTTGAATGTGTGGATGGGAGTTATTTGGGGGATCATGGCCGAATATTTGGGACTTGGAGTGGGGGAAGTGACGGCTTGGTAGTGTGGGTGTGAGGTAGTGCCGAAATTCATCTTGGTTTTTTGGCATTATTCTCTTCGGTCACTTTGTTTCAGAACAAAGTTCTTTTTTTTGTCAAGAGCCTAAGCCGAATTTCCTCCAAGTAAGTCTTTCTTTTTCCTTTCCAAAACCGAAAGCTTTAGGCAACTTCATCCTTGCCGAATTTGGTTTTGTGTTCTCTCAAAATCCCTTGTGACGTCGAACCTAGCACCCCCTTCCAATTCTTTTCTCTTTTGGAACCTTGTGTTTCACTCCATCTCCCCAAAACACCTTTTCCATCTTTTCTCTTGCTAGCCAAACTCAATTCTCTAAAAGCACTTCTCCATTTTCTCTCCTTGGCAAGCCGAAAGTACCCTCCCTTATCCATCTTTATTCCCCTTCTTTTCCCTAAACCCAATTGCCGATTCCTCCATTTCTTTCCACCCCTATTTCTTCTTTTCTTTTACATTCAAAACCGAAAGTAGGAGGGTTAAGCATCTAGGGCCGAATATTGGTGCAAAGGTTGGTGTTCATCTTGTGGTGTGCAATCGGTTAGTGAAGGTGAGTAGTTGGTCGAAGGGTTATCCCTTCTCTCCCTAGTTCTCTATCGCTTTGGTAAGTCAAAAGGATGATTATCGGCATTTGTTGAAGGAAACTAATCTCTTCTCAGAAACCGATTTCTTTTAGGGCATCCGGATTTTTAAGCAGTCAAGTGGAGCCTTCTTTCTCGTGGTTAACCGTTGGGTAAGTAGTGGTAAGGTTGGATTCTTTTAACCTATTCGTTTAGTTTATTAAGCCAAGTTATTAAAGGTGTGGCTGATGCTATGCTAGGTGGTGGCCGATTGTCGTAGGAGGAACCACTGTGGGCTCGGATTTGGGTAGGAAACCAAATCACCTTCAAGGAGCCAGATAGTCAAGGGACTCAGAGTGATTCGTAGGGATCTTTAGACTCGTAGCTATCAGGTGTGTATACTAACACACTTATATTTAGTAATATCGTTAATAACCTGTGCAATGACTAATGGAACAGTGGTGACTATTATGATACCCTCATGGGTACGAGTTTGGACTCGGGTAAGTCAGTATTATTATTATGAGTTATTGATGATCTGTATGATACCATGGTTATGGATATGTGACATGGGGTATGAGATTAGACATATTGGCATGATATGCATGATAGTATGATATGCATGATAGCATGATATTCATGATTACATGAGTTTGGCATGTTGATGGGTGATACGAGAGGAGGGAGTAGCAAAGATGTATTGTGTTGACGAGCACCAAAGGCTTTGGTAGCACACTTTGTGACTTTGGGTCACCAGAGGTTTGGCACCTCCAGAGGTTTGGTACCTCGGCGTCTCGTCCCGTGCTGGCTCAAGTACCACGCTGGGTTGGCCCCACATGATTATACTGGGATTGACGCCAATGTTTTGGTAACACACGATGGGTTGGCCCCATCACCGCATTTGTGACTACGGTCACCATGCTTTGTAGCACATCGTGTCTTTGGGACACCAGAGGTTTGGCACCTCATTGCGACTTGTCCTCGTGGTTTAACCACCGTGGGTTGGCCCCACTTGAGATATGGGATCGCCTGCTAGTGTTTTGGTAACACACGATGGGTTGGCCCCATCATCACCAGGTTCGTGACTTCGGTCACCGTGCTTTGGTAGCACAACCGTGTCTTTGGGACACCAAAGTGCTTTGGTAGCACATTGACGATATTGTGTCTTTGGGACACCAGTTGCTTTGGTAGCACATTGTGACTATATGTCACCAAGGTTTGGCACCACCAGTGGTTTTGGTACCACACGGGGTAGAAAAGGCGATATGGATGGTTAGGTTCGGGTTGCATTAATCATGTTGCTATGTATGATGTGTGTTAGCATGTTGATTCTTTGGGAGCGGGATTTACACACCGAGTCACTCGACTCACCCTCTCCTTTGACCTTCAGTGACTCGTGACGCGACTTGGAGCCGGGATGGACTCGAGGTGCTTATGCCATCTTTGAATAAAGTCTTTACTCGGACTCTATATTTTGGGTACTTTAGTTATTTACTTTTATTTGGGTTTTTATTTGGGTTGTAAAAGGCCTCTAAATTTATGTCTTAAGTTGATTGATGTTTTAATTAGATTTAATATGCCTTAACAAAATAAGCCGGTATAAGTTTTACTAAAACCTGGGAAGATCATGTTTTCAAAATTATAACGCGACGTGTTTTTAAACTATACCATCGGGTATCACACTAAGTCTTTTTGACAAACAAATACAACTGGTTCCCAAACCAAACTTGTAGTTCACCTAAGTTCAAAAGTGTTTTATGTATCACTAAGAAACTGAGGAGGTTTTAAATGGTTTTAACTTGTCTTAACTACAAACTCTAGCTAAGTTTTCAAAATCTCTAGGTTTCAAATACATCAACTGTTTTCCAAACAAGACTACTCAAATCTGTTCAAACACACTGTGTTTTCACCCCACTTTTATACGAAAAATCTAGTTTTCCCAAGACGTTTTCCCCGTAGCATACCGCATTCGGACGTGGTGTCTTGTCCGGGTTTGGGGTGTTACATTTGTGGTATCGAGCCAAGTTCAAAGGCTGTTTGTGGGCCTGAGGCCCAAAATGTTTTCAAAAGTCTGTTTAAGTGTTGTTTTGGAATATATGATTTTGAAAGGCATGGCACCGAGTCTCCCACTGCCAGTTCGCCTGTAAGTACCTGTACTATTACTTGTGATTTGATTGGATATGATTTGATGAATAGCTATAGTATGCTACTTTAGAGATTGAAACCGATAGGATTCTGTACACTTGCGAACAAATCCTCTTTAAATATTCATAAGACTTGCTTTTAAACAAGTGGAATAAATCTTGATGCATAAAACTCTTTAATCGAGATCCGTAGAAAGATTTAGCATGAGCACTCGAGGCGGACGTGGTCGTAACACTCGTGGTAGAGGTAGGGGTAGAATGACGGTTTCGAGAGCCCGTAGGATCCGGCGCAGGTTCGTAAAATGAGATACTGGGCCCCCGCCACCACCGGAGGTGGTGAGTTCCAAGATCGACGGAGACGACGCAGCGTCACAGCGCGATGATCTTTGCGAGTGTTGGAAAGGGTAGCCGGGGCTAGTGGTGGTGCAGAGTTAGGAAATCGGTTCTGGCGACTCCGGGCTATCGGAGCCGAATTCTTCCGAGGTGTTTCGGTGTTGCTCCTAGCACTGCTGAATATTGGCCGGAGGCAACCGAGCGGATCATGGATGATCCGGACTTGACGGCGAAGAGAAGTCAAGGGTATCGTACGCTTCTCCGGGATGAGTCATATCGGTGGTGGTCACTCACGCGATGCGGGACAGTGTGGCAGCGAGGATTTGACATGGGATTATTTCCGCCGCATATCAAAAGAAGTACATCGGGGCTAGTTACATCGACTCCCGAGAAAGGCATTTCCGAGGCTTGTTCGGGAGTAAATCATTGCTCTTGAGTACGCAGGCCGAGTTCTGAAGTTGAGTAGGTATGCCGAGGGCATTGTAGCCACCGAGCATGAGAGGTGTGTTCGTTTGAGGATGGTCTCGCGAGACGAGTTGAGGTCGCTGATTGCTCCTCGCCAGGAGCGCGAGTTTGCCGTCTTAGTTGAGAAGGCTAAGGTGGCCGAGGTGTCAAAGAATCGGTAAGACAGAGCATGGACAGGAGTAGGCTTAAGAGGAGCTTTGGGTCTTCTCGTTCGTCCGCAATCCGCGTAAGAGGGCTAGACCGAGTGGGGCGAATCGATCTGCTAGGTTTGTTGTCGCTAGGCGTGGACCGCAGCAGCGTAATCGCGTGTGGGAAATCTCATTGGGGTGGTTGCCGGACCGAGGTAAAGGTTGCTTCGAGTGTGGTTCTCTCGAGCATCGCATTAGGGATTGTCCGCGTGGGATGGCCGTGATTCATCGAGAGTCGTACCGTGTCGCTCAGAGGTAATGGACCGCCACCGCAGAGGGGCCGTGGTAATGGCGAGAGGTGGTTATGGATCTGGTCGGGCCGTGGAGCACCGGCGAGGTGCGGTGATTCGAGGCTAGGCGGCTGGATTAGTGTATGTTTGAGGCGCCGAGAGGAGGGCGACGCCCGGACGTCATAACCGTGCGTTCTTGATTTTTGGTTCTCCTTATATTGCTTTGATTGATGTGGGTTCAACGCACTCTTATGTTGCCGATGAGTATAGTAGAGACCACGGATTTAGACTCGAGATATCTTCTAGGCGGATGACCGTGATTAGCCCTCTAGGTCACTCAGTAGTAGTAAATAAACTGTTTAGAGAGGTACCCCTAGAACTCCAAGGGGGTAGTGTTCATTTCTTGATCCGATGGAGCCGCTGCTTGGGGAGTTCGATCGATTCTTGGGATGGATTGGTTGGTCAAGTATCGGCGAGGTTGGATTGCGCGCCAAGCGCATGGTTCTTAAGACGGTTGAGGGTGAAGAGGTGGCTATGATAGGTAATAGGAGAGATTACTTATCAAATGTGATATCTGCTCCAAAGCGGAGAAGATGGTCGTGAAGGGGTCTGCGGCGTATGTGGTTCATGTGTATGCTTTGGAGGCTAAAGAGTCCATTGTAGAGAAGGTTCGCATCGTTAAGGAATTTGGCGATGTTTTTCCCGAGGAGCTTCCGGTTTGCCGCCGATCGAGAGGTAGAGTTCGGGATTGATCATTGCACCCGGATCGCGCTGTGTCTATTGCTCAGATAGGATGGCACCAAAGGAATTGGTGGAGCTTAAGGCTCGATCCGAGTTATTGGATCGAGGTTTTATCGTGCCAAGTGTTTCGCCGTAAGTGCGCCGGTATTTATTCGTTAAGAAGAAAGATGGTACGATGCGGATGTGCATAGACTACCGCCGCTTGAACAAGCCGACGATTAAAAACAAGTATCCGCTGTTGCCACGGATAGATGATTTGTTTGATCACCGGGGTGTTTGCGGTATTCTCGAAGATCGACTTGAGGTCCGGGTACCATCACCTAAAGGTTAAGGAGGCTGATATCCATAAAACAAATAAGCGGACTCGGTATGGGCACTACGAATTCCGTAATGCCATTCGGGTTGACTAACGCACCGTGCGCGTTTATGGATATGATGAATAGGTGTTTCAAAGATGATTCGGATCGGTTCGTGGTGGTTTTTATAGACGACATCTTAGTATACTCAAGGTCGGAGGAAGAGCATGATAAGCATTTGAGGGTGGTGCTTTGCGATTTTGAGGAAAAGCAACTCTATGCTAAGTTTAGTAAGTGTGAGTTCGGCTTAGGAAGTGACGTTCTTGGGGCATGTAGTGTCACCGAGGGTATTCGAGTAGATCCTCGTAAGATTGAGGTCGTTTCGATTGGAAGCCACCTAGGTCGCTGGTGAGATTCGTAGTTTTCTGGGTTTGGCCGATACTACGTAAGATTTGTTGAGGGTTTCTCGTTGATAGCAAACACCGATGACTAAGTTGTTAAGGAAAGAGGTTCCGCTTTGTTTGGACCGAGAAACAACAGAAAGCTTCGATAAGTTAAAGAAGGTTTTGACCGAGGCTCCGGTTTTGATTCAACTCGAGGTCGGTAAGGAATACACGTCTCATCGCGATGCATCACATACACGGTCCAGGTTGTGTGCCGATGCAGAAGGTAAGGTTGTGGCTTACGCTTCTAGGCACCGAGGCCACATGAGGTCAACTATCCGACGCACGATCTGGAGCTAGCGGCCGTAGTTTTCGCCTTAAAGATTTGGAGGCACTACTTATATGGAGAGAGATCGATAGTCTACACGGATCATAAGAGCTTGAAGTATCTGCTGACTCGTAAGGATTTGAATTTGAGGCAAATCGTAGATGGGTTGAGTTATCAAGGATTACGATCGTCTATTGAGTATCATCCGGCAAGGCTAACGTGGTGGCGCACGCGTTGAGCCGTAAGGTTGTTTCGGACTTAAGAGCTTTGTTTGCCCATTTGAGCTTGTATGACGACGGAGTATTTTGGCAGAGCTGCAAGTTAAGCCTACTTGGGTTGAGCGGTCGTAGAGAAACAGCTTAGAGGATGAGGTTCTGGTGCGCGAAGGTTGCAAGTGCGTAATGGTGGTGTGGATGGTTACGCCTTGTCTAGTGACGAGGTTCTCGTGTTTTCGTGGTAAGGCTTGTATGCCTAAAGATGTTGAGCCGAGGCAAAAGATTCTTCAGACGCACATAGCGCCCTCATGCTATGCATCCTGGAGGTAGCAAGATGTATAAGGATCTTAGAGAGCGCTTTTGGTGGCCTGGTCTCAAGAAAGAGGTGACGGAGTTTGTTGGGAAATGTCCGACTTGTCACAGTCAAGGCTGAACATCGCTTGCCGTCGGGTTTGCTTCACTGTAAAGATTCCTCGATGGAAGTGGGAAAGGATAACCATGGATTTTGTCAAGGTTACCGCTACGCCAAGCAAGAAGGATTCAGTTTGGGTAGTGGTGGATCGTCGACTAAATCACTCACTTTATTCCTGTGAGGTTGACTACTCACTTGAAGCTAGCGAAAGTCAGTATGTTTCGTAGATAGTGAGGTTGCACGGTGTGCCGCTTCGATAATCTCGGATAGGGATCCCGTGTTTACGCTCAAGGTTCCGGAAAGCACCGCATCGCCTCTGGTACTCGTTTGATTTCAAAGACGGCTTTTCACCCGCAAATCGACGGTCACCAGTAGGGTTATTCGAGATCTTAGAAGACATGCTTTGAGAGGTTGTGTTCGGATTTCGAGGTAGTTGGGAGGAGTTTCTACCATTAGCTGAGTTTGCCTACAATAACGCTTACCAAGCGAGCATTAAGATGGCTCCGTATGAGGCGTTGTATGGCGAGAAGTGTCGCCACCTACATGTTGGACAGAGTTAGGTGAACGTCAGTTGTTAGGACCTGAGTTGGTAGCTGAGACTGAGGACAAGGTTAAAGTGATTCAGACTCGATTGAAGGAAGCTTCGGACCGGCAAAAGTCTTATGCCGATCTTAAGCGAAGAGATATAGAGTTTGTTCTGTTGGGGATAAGGTTTTTCCGAAGGTCTCACCGTGGAAGAAGGTGTTGAGGTTCGGGAAGAAAGGCAAGCTAAGTCCGAGGTTCATTGGGCCGTATAAGGTGTTGAGACGAGTTGGACCAGTGGCGTATCAGCTTGAGTTGCCAACAGAGCTCAATCAGATTCATGATGTTTTTCACGCTTCGATGCTTCGAGGTATCGTTCGCATCCGTCGCATGTGGTAGCGGTGGAAGAGATCGAGGTGAATCCGACTTGACTATGGAAGAAGAACCTGCATGCATTCTTGATCGAGATGTAAAGGTTCTACGTAGGAAGTCCAGGCCTTTGGTTAAGGTACTTTGGCGGAATCATGGCGTAGAAGAAGCGACGTGGGAACCCGAGGATACGATGAGACAAAGAATACCCGCAACTCTTTTGACCGAGTAATTTCGAGGCTGAAATTATTTTTAAGGGGGTAGAACTGTAATATCCCGGTTAGGGGTTATTTTGTTGCCGCATGATATTGCATGTATGTAGTGTGTTTGAGTTGTTATTTTTATGTTTTAGGGGCTTAAGTGTAGCCTCGGGAGTGTGACGAGTAAATAAGAAAATTTTGATTTTTGGGCTTAGGTGAGAGGAGTTGGAAGAGCTGGGGGTTTAAGAATTTTAATTGGTGTTTTAAAGCACAAATAAGGAGCTAGCCTAGTGGCAAGGCATGCGCCACTTGGGGGCTTGTGTTAGCGCCATGTGCAAGTGAGGGAGGTCCAGAGTTCGAGCCATGGAGTGGCCACTTTTGGGCACTCATTTTGACGGCATGGAGGGAGGAGTTTGTGGCGCTTCAAACTCGCCTAAGACTTGGTCAAGTGATGGGTTGGTAGGTGGAGAGTGAAAGTAGGATGGAGAATTGTTCAAACTATTTTGAATGTGTGGATGGGAGTTATTTGGGGGATCATGGCCGAATATTTGGGACTTGGAGTGGGGGAAGTGACGGCTTGGTAGTGTGGGTGTGAGGTAGTGCCGAAATTCATCTTGGTTTTTTGGCATTATTCTCTTCGGTCACTTTGTTTCAGAACAAAGTTCTTTTTTTTTGTCAAGAGCCTAAGCCGAATTTCCTCCAAGTAAGTCTTTCTTTTTCCTTTCCAAAACCGAAAGCTTTAGGCAACTTCATCCTTGCCGAATTTGGTTTTGTGTTCTCTCAAAATCCCTTGTGACGTCGAACCTAGCACCCCCCTTCCAATTCTTTTCTCTTTTGGAACCTTGTGTCCTAAACTCCATCTCCCAAAACACCTTTTCCATCTTTTCTCTTGCTAGCCAAAACTCAATTCTCTAAAAGCACTTCTCCATTTTCTCTCCTTGGCAAGTCGAAAGTACCCTCCTTATCCATCTTTATTCCCCTTCTTTTCCCTAAACCCAATTGCCGATTCCTCCATTTCTTTCCACCCCTATTTCTTCTTTTCTTTTACATTCAAAACCGAAAGTAGGAGGGTTAAGCATCTAGGGCCGAATATTGGTGCAAAGTGTTGGTGTTCATCTTGTGGTGTGCAATCGGTTAGTGAAGGTGAGTAGTTGGTCGAAGGGTTATCCCTTCTCTCCCTAGTTCTCTATCGCTTTGGTAAGTCAAAAGGATGATTATCGGCATTTGTTGAAGGAAACTAATCTCTTACAGAAACCCGATTTCTTTTAGGGCATCTGGATTTTTGAAGCAGTCAAGTGGAGCCTTCTTTCTGGGTTAACCGTTGGGTAAGTAGTGGTAAGGTTGGATTCTTTTAACCTATTCGCTTAGTTTATTAAGCCAAGTTATTAAAGGTGTGGCTGATGCTATGCTAGGTGGTGGCCGATTGTCGTAGGAGGAACCACCGTGGGCTCTGATTTGGGTAGGAAACCAAATCACCTTCAAGGAGCCGAGATAGTCAAGGGACTCGTGAGTGATTCGTAGGGATCTTTAGACTCGTAGCTATCGTGTGTGTATACTAACACACTTATATTTAGTAATATCGTTAATAACCTGTGCAATGACTAATGGAACAGTGGTGACTATTATGATACCCTCATGGGTACGCAGTTTGGACTCGGGTAAGTCAAGATATTATTATTATGAGTTATTGATGATCTGTGTATGATACCATGGTTATGGATATGTGACATGGGGTATGAGATTAGACATATTGGCATGATATGCATGATAGTATGATATGCATGATAGCATGATATTCATGATTACATGAGTTTGGCATGTTGATGGGTGATACGAGAGGAGGGAGCAGTGATGTATTGTGTCGACGAGCACCAATGCTTTAGTAGCACACTTTGTGACTTTGGGTCACCAGAGGTTTGGCACCTCCAGAGGTTTGGTACCTCGGCGTCTCGTCGTCCCGTGGGCTCAAGCACCACGCTGGGTTGGCCCCACAGATGATTATACGGGATTGACGCCAATGTGTTTTGGTAACACACGATGGGTTGGCCCCATCACCGCATTTGTGACTACGGTCCACCAAGCTTTGGTAGCACATCGTGTCTTTGGGACACCGAGAGGTTTGCACCTCATTGCGACTTGTCCCCGTGGTTTAACCACCGTGGGTTGGCCCCACTTGAGATATGGGATCGCCTCGCTAGTGTTTTGGTAACACACGATGGGTGGGCCCCATCATCACCAGATTCGTGACTTCGGTCACCAGTGCTTTGGTAGCACAACCGTGTCTTTGGGACACCAAAGCTTTGGTAGCACATTGACGGATATTGTGTCTTTGGGACACCAAAGTGCTTTGGTAGCACATTGTGACTATATGTCACCAGTGGTTTGGCACCACCAAAGGGTTTGGTACCACACGGGTAGAAAAGGCGATATGGATGGTTAGGTTCGGGTTGCATTAATCATGTTGCTATGTATGATGTGTGTTAGCATGTTGATTCTTTGGGAGCGGGATTTACACACTGAGTCACTCGACTCACCCTCTCCTTTGACCTTTCAGGTGACTCGTAGACGCGGACTTGGAGCCGGGATGGACTCGAGGTGCTTATGCCATGCTGAATAAAGTCTTTACTCAGACTCTATATTTTGGGTACTTTAGTTATTTACTTTTATTTGGGTTTTTATTTGGGTTGTAAAAGGCCTCTAAATTTATGTCTTAAGTTGATTGATGTTTTAATTAGATTTAATATGCCTTAACAAAATAAGCCGGTATAAGTTTTACTAAAACCTGGGAAGATCATGTTTTCAAAATTATAACGCGACGTGTTTTTAAACTATACCATCGGGTATCACACTAAGTCTTTTTGACAAACAAATACAACTGGTTCCCAAACCAAACTTGTAGTTCACCTAAGTTCAAAAGTGTTTTATGTATCACTAAGAAACTGAGGAGGTTTTAAATGGTTTTAACTTGTCTTAACTACAAACTCTAGCTAAGTTTTCAAAATCTCTAGGTTTCAAATACATCAACTGTTTTCCAAACAAGACTACTCAAATCTGTTCAAACACACTGTGTTTTCACCCCACTTTTATACGAAAAATCTAGTTTTCCCAAGACGTTTTCCCCGTAGCATACCAGATTCGGACGTGGTGTCTTGTCCGGGTTTGGGGTGTTACAAAGATAGTTGTTTTCGATAAGTGTCATGAAGCATTTGTTGATACATTTGTGCTCTCTTCGGAAGTTGATAGGACACATGGTGTTGATTTCGTTTCTATAAAACACTTAGATCATGAAATGCTTAGCCATTATATTTTGACTGAGAGTGTTCTATCTGCTTTAATGATTAATGAAAAGATTCTTGTGTTCGATAATTCATGTGCGAGTGAACTAATGTATCGTTCAAAGCAAGGTTTGATTGTTCCATTTCGAGTGCCTTATGCATTTTCTCCACTACTTACCTGTGACGAGTATGTCTATCATTTGATGTGTTATGCGCATGAAATTTTTGACTTGTGGAATTCATTTAAATCGTATGCATGTTCTGAAGCTAATTCCATCATGTTTCAAAAATTTGATAAGGCTTTGTTACTCTTGTATGACAATATGTTTATGCCCATTTGCGTGCCATCTATTTATCTTATATGGCTTATATTTGGTTTGCAAGAATGTTTGCTAACTTGTGGTTATCTTCTTCAGGTACTACGATTATTATCCGCCCCATTTGATCGACGTAAACCGAGACAAAAGGAGTTTTGTTCGGACAACCAACGGGTCAATTCGAGGATGAATCGTCTTGAAGAGGGGAGGGATGATACGGGCACGCCCGGGGGACCATCAAATTTCAAACTTATGGAGCTCGAGCCCGAAGTTCCAAGTGCCGTAGAGTTCATGTGCATCTTTATGCACTTCCAAATTGAGCCGGATTTAGCTCATTCTAGCTCAATTTGAGCTCACTCACGATCGTTCCAGCTCATTGAGCTGATTCGTTAATTTTAATACTTTAAATAAATTGAGTATTTAATTTATTAATTTTTTCCTACAGCAAATTAATGCGTCCTAATATTTTATTTAGTGTCTAAATTAATTTGTCCTGGTCTAAATTAGTTTGTTACATTTTTATTACATGTTTTAAGATGTTTTAAAATTAAAATCAATGTGTAGATTTTTTTTTCTACTTAAGTAGGGGCTGCCGAATTTAGTATGTGTGCTAAGTGTGTGTTTAATGTGTCCAAAGTGACTATTGATGTGTCTTGGACGTGATTAATTGTTATTCAATTCATTTGGCTTGATTTAATATGCATTCAGACCATTTTGTAGGTACAGCCGAATGTACATGAAGCATTAAAGAGATACATGCACCTAGGTGCAATGTATGTGGTCGAATGCATGAAGGAGTTTTTCAGCCAAGTTACATGCATGGGCTGGTGCATTGCATGGGATGGTTCATGCATGAATTAAAGCAAGGCAAGGGAACATACATGAATGACCAGTGTTCATGAAAGGATGTTCATCCATTGGTGTCTTCAAGGTGCAAATTAATTGATGCAAGATTCATACATATTAGGTTCAATGTATGGACGGCATTCAATGGACACATGCATGTGGGACGTTCATGCAAAGTAAGTGTTGATTGTTCATGTAATTGAAGGTGCATGGACCATATTTATGGACAAATTGGAAGATAAATGCATGGTAAATTCGTACATGTACCAACCAGCAACTAGAACAAACTATTCTTCTCCCATGCATGAATATTCTGTCATTTATTAAGGTGCAAGGACGTTGGCCACAAGGGTGGTGAATTTTTACACAATCAATTCAAGTATTCCAGCACATTAAAGCCTTATTCGGCCAAGGGAGATGTAGGAGTACTAAAGGGCTGCACATTCATGGCATTATGGTTTTCTTCAAGGCTAAGTGTGCATGAATGCATCAAATGAAGCAACATGATGTTTCAACCAATTCATGCATTCATCCTTCAAGTTCATTTGCTTAATTTTGAAGGTGCCTTTTGATATTACATTCAGCTGAACAAGACCCATTTAATTGAGTTCATTTAAGCTCAAGGACGCACCTAGACAAGTGCATTGCACTCTTCAAGCTCCAAATTCGTTCAAGTTCATTAGCCCTTCTAGAAACCGACCATTGGGCTCCAAATTAGCTGAATTTAGCTCCAAAGACTTTAGTGTTTTAATTCTGGAACTTTCTAGGCTCATCCTAGACTAATTTTACTTAGCTATTAAGTTCCTAAGTTGGCCATTCGGCTACCTAGATTATCACTATAAATAGTTGTTGTTTTTCATTTGTAAAGAGGTTGTTGAACTTTGATATATTTTATGAACTTATGTTCTTGAGTGAGTTTTATCTCCTCTTCATTTTCGCATTTAGTTTCGATTCTCGACTTATCAAGCTTGCTTGTGGCGTCAATCGTACTCTTCCATACCATTATACCATTGGTTCTTACTTCACTAAGTAACGGGTCTTTGGTCCATCATCGATTTCCATATTTTCACCTTAAACACTATAGAAACCGGGTTGACACCTTCGAGTGTTGAATCGTTTCTTGTTTAAGTCCTATTCTCCATTTCCACCAAACTATCAATATATCACCTAACCTTTATCCATCTTCTTTCATCATAAAACCGAACCTATCCTTCTCCATATCCGAATCATTCCCACACTTAAGCACCTCCATTCCTAAATTAAACCATCGTCTAAACAAATTCACTTAAGCTTCCGCAAACTCATCCATATTTTCCGATTATTTCCCGAAAGGCTTATCTCCTCCTCGTAGACGATTGGGCAACTCGCATACTTTTTGACTCTCCCCGAGGTGGACTGTATCATTTGGTATCAGAGCTACCAAACGAGGATTTTCGACGACGTACGTGAAGCCGTAATAGGTTCGTGAAGAAATTAAAAAAATTAGAAATTTAAAAAAAAGTTATATTTTATTCTTTTTTTATTTCCATTATATTGTATTTGATGTGAAAAAAAAGAAAGAAAAAATACGAAAATTTGAAAAAATACGAAAATATAAAAAAAAAAGTGAAAGTTTTGCAAGTTGTGAATTTTGAATTACTTTTTCGGTCTCAAGACCTTCATTTCTACCCCATCCTTCTTCCCGATCTTCAAAACCCCTATTTGCTTTCTCTTTGTTTCAGCCTACCCGATACCTAAACATTTATCCGTTTTTAACCAATTTTGAAGCCGACCTTCAAGCCGCGATAAGTTTATTCGAAATGAAGTACAAAATTGTGAGAGCGAGAGAGAGCGGTAAAAGGCACGAGTCTATCTATCAAAGAAAAAGCCTTATACGAGTGAAACACGAGTGTGAGTGAATTTTTTTTTCTTTGTGAGTGACTTGTGAGGTTTTGTGGTAAGGTACTTAAATTTTTCTTTTTATTTTTCCTTATAACATTTTCTTTTCAGCAATAAACATGCTTCAAGAAGAACTCTCCGCCGATGACTTCCAATTTTTGGTGAACGAAATGGACCGAATGCTCGAGAAAAAGCTAAGTCCAATTCAAAAGCGTTTGGACCGAGCAGAGGAAAAGGATCAATGAAAGCACACCACAACGAGTCGAGAAACGGAGTGGCAACCATCTCGGAGACCCACTTTTGATGAATACTCGAGAAAAGAATTCTGTCATGACTCCCATTCGTCATCAATTTCAAGATCAAGAGACTTCTATCAAGATTTCTCTTCATCAAGAAGTTCATTTGATTATGTGAGAAAGGATTATCATCGAGATTCGTATTCGTCAAGACCCCCGAGACATCGAGAAGAAAGCTACGAGTGCTTGTCCACGAAAGATTATTCTCGAAGTGGTACATATTATGATTCGTATTCAAGGCAAAGCAAAGCGAGTTATGAGTTTGAAACCTTTTACGAAGACGAACGTGAAAGTACTAGCCACTCTTCGAACGATTCAAAGATGTCATGCTCAACGGATCTTTCACGAGGAATCAATCGAGACATCTACGAAAATATTTCTTCGATCCTTGAGTCAAATCCCTCTCTTTTCAATTCTTTTGAAATATCCCCTTGTTGTAATGAAAAAGATTGTGAAAAAGAAGAAAAAGAAAAAGAAAATAAAAGTGAAAACAAGATTGAAAAAGAAATCGAGAAAAAAGAAAATGAAAATGAGAGTGAAACAGAGGAAGTTGAGAAAGAAAGAAAAGAAATTGAGATTGAGAAAAAAATTGAAAAAGAGATTAAAAAACAAAAAGGTCTTGAAAAAGAAACGAGAGAACGAGAAGAGCGAGAAAAAGAGAGTGATTTTTCAACTAACCCATTTGAAGTTTTCTCTTCTTCTATTTCTACTTTTCAGGTTTACGAGAGACCGAGTGTCGAAAGCCAACTTGTGGTTATCTTCTTCAGGTACTACGATTATTATCTGCCCGATTTGACCGAGGTAAACTGTAACACCCCAAACCAGGTCTATGCGTTAAGACGAGATTTGGTTTGTCACACCGAACGAACATCCAAAATTCTCTAATGATTTAAGTAAAATAAAGAATGCAAAACCTTTAGAAATAAGGTTTAATAAAAACTAAGTACAATGATTATGAATTAAGAAAAATACTTGTTTGAAATCTTATATATATTAGTCAAAACCTTAACGTAGTTTTAGAAGAATTTGAAAGAAATTGAAAAATAATTTAGGTGTCCAAAATTGTTATAAAACACAATATTTTTAAGAAAACTTTATAGATTTAACATAAGCCCATATTAAGAGTCTTAAAATAAAATTAAATCCATCCACATATAAAAATCCATAAAAACATAATTAGAGGCCTTATTACATCATACCCAAAATAGTAATTAAAGTAAGTAACTTAAATAAAGTTCATAGTTTATAAAACCCAAGCTCGTAGTATGGCCTCCACCAAGTCATCCCCGCCCAAGTCCACATCAATTTCCATTACCTGAGATGGATAATAAAACGGGGTGAGTTACAAAGAACTCAATGTGTAACTCACTTACCACCATTATTGGGCCAGACCATCAAGGCATTAATTTGGGCTTGAGCCCAATTACAAATTTTAACAATATAAAATGAAATAAAATATATAAAATGCATGTAAAATGAATTTCCCAACCAAGCCTAATTTCCATCCGCTACACACCCCGCACTAACCAAAGACACCTGTGGGGATCAAGTCAACCCACCCCGCCAAACACACCAATCGTAGGCATTTAGCCTTTTAAATAATATTGTAGTGCACTCACCAACTAGATTGTGACATAGTCACCGAACTAGAGGCATTAAGCCAAATTTGTGGCAGAGCCACCGAACTAGATTCATGGCCACAGTGCCTTACTTCTCTTCATCATGTATCCCATCCCATGCAATTATGTATGAATAACAAACTTTAATCATAAATAATTTATCAAGTAATCCATAATACAAATGAGTTTTTAATTAAACTTTTCATTTGGGTCCATTAAACAAAATAGTATTTAGCCCATTTAGCAATCTAGCTAACTTAGGCCCAAATGTCGAACTAGAAGGTTTTTGGCCCATTTAGCGATCTAGCGCCTTTTGACCCAATTTATCGATCTAGCGCTTTTTCGCCCAATTTAACAATCTAGCGCTTTTTCGTAAATTTCTGCTTTTTAACTGCTTTCATGCATTTACACAAAAGTGTTAATTATCACATAATTTTCGATTTTGCCATTTTTACGATTTATCAAAATACTTACTGCTTAGTATCTAACCCAAAAGATAAGTGTGAAGTTACACACCGGTTATAGTGAGAACTAGACATTCCCGCTCGTCAACACCTATACGTATTACGATATAATTAGAACACTATAATTTATTAATGAAACCGATCTAAAAATAACGATCTAAAATTTTACCCTCGGGTTTTCGAACTACTTCTACTTGCGGTTTCTCCCGATTGATGGTTCGTTAACCGAATCAAATCCACGAACAAATAATGGTTCGAGTACGAACGACTTCGAACAGCTTGATTCTCCTCGATGAACGCCCACAACCCTGTGGGGAAATCCCGGATTGTTTGAAACAATTCTTCGCTTAAACTTAGGGGAATAACGGAACCACCCTCTTCCGAACACTATTCACCGCCTCTTTTCTTCCCTATTTTGATTGTCTTCAAAGACAAAAGATCGTTAATCCAATCTAATATTACATCAAAATATGACTAAGGGTTTAAGGGTGAAATTTGCTTACCACAAAGATCCTTGTTCCAAAAATGAGAGTCAACCAAAACATTCCCTTAACACCTTAAATCGATTCCAACGTTCTATGTTACTTACGAACACTTGATTTCTCGATCTTCCGTTATCGCACTAAAGTATAACAAATAAAAACGTTAATAGAATGAACGCTTATTTCGATCTAAGAAAGCCTTTATACCACTATCAAGATTCGCCATGACAACTATTAACTAACATGAACTAAAAAGAATTCTTACCTATTGTCCACGGTTGAAAAGAGACGATTGAGAAAGATGTTTATGAATAGAAAAAGATTCGGCTATGATTAACCAAAGAAAAGAGAAAATGGTTCGCTATGGCTCACTAACATTCGGCCATGAGAAATTTAATGGAGAAGGTATGAGTGAAAAGAAATAAAATATAAGAGAAGAGATGATGATGATGTTTCTGTTTTCAAAGAGGAGAAAAGAGAAAGAAAAAGATGTGCTTAGGAGCAAAGTACATTCGGCAATGGAGAAAGAAAACAAAAAGAAAGGAATGGCCTTTTTGGTACTAGCAATTTCGGCACTATGAAGAGGCACAAAAGAATACTAAAGTGATGAGCAAAATGACCAAATGGTCAAAAGAATTAGGCTTACCAAAAGATCAAATTCGCCAAAGGAAAAGAGGTTGAAAAGAGAATTGCAAACCTTTGCGCAAAATGCTAGGAATGACCAAAAACAAACTCCTAATCCTAGCCAACTACTAGCATATTCGCCAACCCCTAGACCACATTGTCATCCAAATTCATGGTCAAATGGCCATGAATTAGTTTCCAAAACCTTTTCCTTGATACATGCCTTATGTCCCCTTATCTTTCCAAATTTTCTTGATTCCATACTATAAGTTAACTATTTCCTTATTCCTTTAGTCTACTTACCAAAAATGAAAAGTCCAACCTTACCATATCTATTGCTTGGCCGACACTTGCTATACAAGTGCAAGAATAAAAGTTGTCTAAATGCTATACAAGGGATTCGAACCACTCCCCTCATGCAATATCTCATGCGCCAACACCACCTTGCCATTTACTCATCTTATGCTACTATTTAACACTTAATTTAACTTAAGTGTCAATGCCACGTGCTCCACTTCAATAAATTCTCAAACTAAAAATTATTCCATACCCGAATAATTCTATACTCTTCTTCAGGACTATAATAGGCACGAAAAGAAATAAGAAAAATTTTCCTTCATAATCTAAACACCAAAACATGCAATAAATAGATACTTGAATTTTAGGGTGTTACATAAACTGAGACAAAAGGAGTTTTGTTCGGACAACCAACGGGTCGATTCGAGGAAGAATCATCTTGAAGAGGGGAGGGATGATACGAGCACGCCCGGGGGACCATCAAATTTCAAACTTATGGAGCTCGAGCCCGAAGTTCCAAGTGCCGTAGAGTTCATGTGCATCTTTATGCACTTCCAAATTGAGCCGGATTAGCTCATTCTAGCTCAATTTGAGCTCACTCAAGCTTGTTCCAGCTCATTGAGGTGATTCGTTAATTTTAATGCTTTAAATAAATTAAGTATTTAATTTATTAATTTTTTCCTATAGCAAATTAATGCATCCTAATATTTTATTTAGTGTCTAAATTAATTTGTCCTAGTCTAAATTAGTTTGTTACATTTTTATTACATGTTTTAAGATGTTTTAAAATTAAAATCAATGTGCAGATTTTTTTTTCTACTTAAGTAGGGGCTGCCGAATTTAGTATGTGTGCTAAGTGTGTGTTTAATGTGTCCAAAGTGACTATTGATGTGTCTTGGACGTGATTAATTGTTATTCAATTCATTTGGCTTGATTTAATATGCATTCATACCCTTTTGTAGGTACATCCGAATGTACATGAAGCATTAAAGAGATATATGCACCTAGGTGCAATGTATGTGGTCGAATGCATGAAGGAGTTTTTCAGCCAAGTTACATGCATGGGCTGGTGCATTGCATGGGACGATTCATGCATGAATTAAAGCAAGGAAAAGGAACATACATGAATGACCAGGTTCATGAAAGGATGTTCATCCATTGGTGTCTTCAAGGTGCAGCCGAATTGATGCAAGATTCATGCATATTAGGTTCAATGTATGGACGGCATTCAATGGACACATGCATGTGGGAAGTTCATGCAAAGTAAGCTGCTGATTGTTCATGTAATTGAAGGTGCATGGACCATATTTATGGACAAATTGGAAGATAAATGCATGGGAAATTTGTACATGTACCAACCAGCATCTAGAACAAACTATTCTTCTCCCATGCATGAATATTCTGTCATTTATTAAGGTGCAAGGACGTTGGCCACAAGGGTGGTGAATTTTTACACAATCAATTCAAGTATTTCAGCAAATTAAAGCCTCATTCGGCCAAGGGAGATGTAGGAGTACTAAAGGGCTGCACATTCATGGCATTATGGCTTTCTTCAAGGCTAAGTGTGCATGAATGCATCAAATGAAGCAACACGATGTTTCAACCAATTCATGCATTCATCCTTCAAGTTCATTTGCTTAATTTTGAAGGTGCCTTTTGATATTACATTCAGCTAAACAAGACCCATTTAATTGAGTTCATTTAAGCTCAAGGACGCACCTAGACAAGTGCATTGCACTCTTCAAGCTCCAAATTCGTTCAAGTTCATTAGCCCTTCTAGAAACCGACCATTGGGCTCCAAATTAGCTGAATTTAGCTCCAAAGACTTTAGTGTTTTAATTCGGAACTTTCTAGGCTCATTCTAGACTAATTTTACTTAGCTATTAAGTTCCTAAGTTGGCCATTCGGCTACCTAGACTATCACTGTAAATAGTTGTTGTTTTTCATTTGTAAAGAGGTTGTTGAACTTTGATATATTTTATGAACTTATGTTCTTGAGTGAGTTTTATCTCCTCTTCGTTTTCGTACGAGTTTCGATTCTGACTTATCAAGCTTGCTTATGGCGTCAATCATACTCTTCCATACCATTATACCATTGGTTCTTACTTCAGTAAGTAACGGGTCTTTGGTCCATCATCGATTTCCATATTTTCACCTTAAACACTATAGAAACCGGGGTGACACCTTCGAGTGTTGAATCGTTTCTTGTTTTAAGTCCTATTCTCCATTTCCACCAAACTATCAAAATATCACCTAACCTTTATCCATCTTCTTTCATCATAAAACCGAATATATCCTTCTCCATATCCGAATCATTCCCACACTTAAACACCTCCATTCCTAACTTAAACCATCTTCTAAACAAATTCACTTAAGCTTCCGCAAACTCATCCATATTTTCCGATTATTTCCCGAAAGGCTTGTCTCCTCCTCGTAGACGATTGGGCAACTCGTATACTTTTTGACTCTCCCTGAGATGGACTGTATCACTTAGGTTGGGAAGGGTTCGATTGAAGGCTAAGGTAGATAGATGGAAACCTTGACCCGCTATCAATAAGTGATAGGAACCTTGGTATAGTTGAACGCCACACTTTGGGGTTACAAAGTGATAAGTTCAGTAGACAAAGACATGGATGACGCCACAAGGGTTGTGATACAGTCCGCCTCGAGAAGAGTCGAAATATATGCAAGTTGCCCAATCGTCTAGCCCTTTCATAAGCCTATAAATACTTATTTTTTTGCATTTTGTAAGGTTGGTTAATTTTGAATGAAATATATATGAACTTTAGTTCATTGAGTGAGTTTAACTCCTCTTCAATTTCATACGAGCTTCGTTTTGACTTATCAAGTTCGCTTGTGGCGTCAAATGTATCTCTTTCATTAGCTTATACCATTGGTTCCTACTTTACTAAGTAACGGGTCTTTGGTCCATCATCGATATCCATAGTTCCACCTTAAGAAAATATAGAAACCGGGGTAACATTTGTTAATGTTAAATCACTTCTTTGTTTAAGTTCATTGTCCATTACCACCTACTATCATTATCCTTTACCTTTCGTTTGCTATCAAACATCATCTTCTTTCTTTCCATCCCTTAACCGAACCTATCCCTTCATTCAACTACATCATTCCTAACTTAAAAACCATTTCTGAAAGTAAACTTATTCAAGCTTCTGCAAATTCAACCTTAATCCCGAATAATTTCCCGAAGGCTTAGAATTCATCCTCGTAGATGATTGGGCAACTTGCATACATTTCGACTCTTCCCGAGGCGAACTGTATCATCTGGTATTAGAGCCACCAAACGAGGATTTTTGACGATGTACTTGAAGCCAAAATAGGTTCGTAGTTTAAAAAAAATTCGAAAGTACAAAAAAAAGTTGTAATTTCGTTCTTATTGTGTTATTTCATGTATTTTGAGTGAAAAAAATGAAAATTCAAAAAAAAAAAGAGAAGTAAAAAAAAAGTGAAGTTCTTGAAGTATATACAAGTTTTGTGTTTCTTCTTTACTTTTCCGTGTCCCGAACAACGAAACCATTCTTCTACCCGACCCCAAAAAAAAATTTTCTTTTTTTTAGCCTACCGATACCAAAATTTTCTTTTGTTCAGCCTCCCCTATGCCTAACGTTTACCCTTGAAACCCCTTTGAAGCCGACCCTCAAGCCACGATTAGTCTTTCGAAATGAAGTACGAAATTGTGAGAGCGAGAGAGAGCGGTAAAAGGCACGAGTGTATTCAAGAAAAAAAAACCTTATACGAGTGAAACACGAGTGTGAGCGACTTTTTTCTTTGTGAGTGCCTTGTGAGGTTTTTGTGGTAAGGTACTTTAATTTTTGTTTGTTTATTTCTCTTCTTTATAACCGTTTCTTTTTCAGCAACAAAATGTCACAAGAAGGGTTCTCAGCCGCCGACTTCTAATATTTGTTGAGTGAAATAGAAAGCATGTTCGACCGAAAGATGTCATCAAGTCGGAGAACGGAGTCAAGTTCTTCACCACGATATACATCCAAAAACTATTCGCGAAGAGACTCTTATCAAGACTCATGTTTGTCGAGGTTTTCGAGACGGAGAGAAGCAAGATATGAGTTCGAATCTTTTTGAGGCAACGAACGAGAAGAAAGCCATAAATACTCATCTATGAAAGATCGTTCTCGAAGTAATTTCCATCATGATTCGTATTCAAGGCAAATCAAAACAAATAACGAGTTTGAAGCCTTTTACGGTGACGACCAAGAAAGCATGAGTTATACATCTTATGATTCAAAGAAGTCCCGTATGAAGAAATTTTCACGAGGAATTGATCAAGATATCTATGAGAACATCGCCTCGATCTTAGAGTCAAATCCTTCTATTTTCAATTCCTTTGAAACATCTCCTTGTTGTAATCCAAGTGAAAAAGAATGTACAAAAGAAAATCAAGAAAAAGAAATTGAAAGGGAAGAAAAAGAATTTGAGAGAGAAAAAGAAGGAAAGGAAAGAAAAATTGAAAAATAAAAGAAAATTGAAAAGAAAATTGAGATTGAGAAAAAAGAGAGCGTTGAAAAAGAAAAAGATCTTGAAAAAGAAACAAGAGAACAAGATGAGCAAGAAGAAGAGAGCGTTGATTTAACTAACTCATCAGAACTTTGTTCTTCTTCTATTTCTTCATTTCAGGTTCTCGACATATCGCACAAAGACTTCCAACTTCAATACCTTCCCGACGAGCGACATTTTTGTTTGATTGAAAAAGGCAAGCCTGAAGATGAAATTTTGCCACACGAGCTGTAACATCCTAGAATTAGGGGTTCTACATTTTATGTTTTTCTGTGTGTTTGGCTTGTTCTACTTGTCTTTTGGATGTGCTTGGGGGTCCTGGGGAGGCTCGGGGTCAAGCCAGAGCCTTGGTGAAATTTTGCTTTTTGGGCACTTTAGGGGGGAGAGTTGGTTGAAGCAGGCCTTAAGAATATTTGCTTGTAATTGTTTGTGCAAAAAGGAGTATGGTGTGGTGGAAAGGTGACGCCACTTAAGGAGCAGGGGAGTGGCGTCACAAGGGAGCAGTAGGAGGGAAGGAGTTTGAGCTTCATCAACAGCAAGTGGGAGCTTTATTTTTTTATGCTCATGGTAGTGAAGTGTTAGCATTCGGTTTGGACTCTTCAAAGGAGGGTGTTGACTGGGTCAAAGCATTTGAATGGAGGGTGTGGAGGAGTTTGTGGAAGAAGACTTGGTCTACTAATTCAAAATGAGTGGAGGGGAGTGAAAATAGGAGCAAAACAGGGGATTTGGAGTTGGTGGAGGTGTTGGCCGAATGTGGGGAGCTTGAGGAGGGGGAATTTCGGTTTAGTGCTAGGATAGGTGAGTGTGCCAAAAATTTCATAGGTCTTAGGCTATTATTTCATTTCATTTTAGCACATTCGGTCATTAAGGGGGGTGAGTGCCGATTTTTGCAAGTCTCCTTGAGTTCTCTCTTTTCTCTCATTCGGTTTCCCTATTTCTCTATGCCGAAACTGTCAGTTTTTTGATTCATCTCTTTTGCTCTTTTGACTCTAGCCAAAAGTGGTGTGACCATTCGGGCATTTCTTCCTCTTTTCCTTTTCTTTCTACTTCTTCTGTTTCTTTAGCCGAATCCCCTTTCATCTCTTAGCCGAATATTTGGTTTCCTTCTATCTCTTCCCCTTTTCTTTTCAAAAGCCAAAACCCTCCCTAATCTCATCTCTTCTTTAGCCAAACTCGGGGTGTCTCCTATTATTTTTGCCAGTGCCGAATTTCCTAGGTTTCCATTCGGCTCTTTTGTGGAATCAAGGTAAGACTTTTTTCTCTTTATCTTTGTTATGACCATTCTTCTCACTCTCTTTCTTTCAAAAAGAACCCGAATCTATCCTTGTAAACAAATAAACCCGTTTCTTCCATTCTGTGCCTCTTGGCCGAATATCAGGAAACAAGGTGCTAAGAATCTTAGGCTGCAAGAAGTCTGTATAACTGGATTCTGTTGGTTAAGGTAAGGAGTTTCTTTAGTCTTATACGATTAGTCTCTCTTCTGTTTTACTCGGCTTTAATCAAATCTTTTGGTTAGCCCATCAAAGGGTTCTCTTTGAGTATTGATCAAGGTTTTTCATCATGGACATGAGTGTTAGCCGATCCAAGGAGAGTGCGTTTAAGGATCCTGAGGGTAGTGTGTGAGTAGTCTCCAACCCATCATTCAAATGACGTGCTGTGTCAACGGTTTGAGACTTTCCGCCAGGCTGTGGTAGGGAGCCGACATCTGCCTGGGATAGACAAATAGCCGTTATCCCTGCTAGTGAGAGCGTCGACATAGAGAGTTTAGTTTTACGCGTAATCAGGTGTGTAACGCTCACACTTTACTTTAGTAAGTCTTGTTAATAACTGAGTTGGCTGAAAGCCGAAACGACTGCTTAGATAGTCGAGATACCCTTGTGGGTAAGGTTGGAGACATCGGGTAAGTTCTGCTATGATGATACTTTTGATTATATGCATGTATGAATTAATTATCTGTTACACATTAAAAGTATGTTTGCATTCATTTTTAATATGATAAAATGAGCATGGGCTTTGGGATATGAATGAAAGGGGAAGTGTGAATCAGTGACTAATGTCACGGTGGTCTAAGAACCATGGTGGTTTGGAACCACGTATACATATATCAGTGACTTGTCTCGGTGGTCTGAGACCACAGTAGGTTGGCCCCACGTATACATATACTTATCAGATATTGTCACGGTGGTCTGAGACCACGGTGGGTTGGCCCCACGATTATATATATATTAAGTGACTTTGTCACGAGTGGTCTGGGACCACGGTGGTCTAGAACCACAGTGGCATAATGCCACGGGTGTTTGGATGATTCAGGTGAACTACAGGATGGAAAACTAGGATGGGTGATACGGGCACGCCCGGGGCAATAGCATTTTGCAAAGTGACGAAGCTCGGATCAAATGTTCCAAATGCCGTGAAGCTAATATGCACTTTGGTGCATTTTCAAATTGAGCCGGATTAGTCTATTTGGGCTCGATTTGAGCTCATTCGAGCTCGTTCCAGCTCATTGAGCGGATTGCTTTTTAATTTAATGCTTTAAATAAATTGGACAATTTATTTATTTAATTTTCTACAGCAAGTTAAGTGTCTAAATATTTTATTTAGTGTCAAATCTAATTTTTCTAAGTCTAATTTAATTTGTGTCATTTTATTACAGCCTTTTAAGTGTGTTTTAATTTAAGAATTAAAGTACAAAATTTTTCTAGTCATTTAGGGGCTGCCGAATTTAGTATGTGTGCTACGTGTGTGTTTAATGTGTCCAAAGTGTCTATTGATGTGTCTTGGACGTGATTAATTGTTATTCAATTCATTTGGCTTGATTTAATATGCATTCATACCCTTTTGTAGGTACAACCAAATGTACATGAAGTAATTAAGAGATACATACACCTAGGTGCATTGTACTTGGCCGAATACATCCATGTATTTGGTGGGTGCATGGACGGTTGGAAGCATGGTTAAATGCTGCTGGTTTTTGGATTATCAAGGTGCCTATTTGGTTGAAAAAATAATTCCATGAAGACACATGCATGGAGGAGTTAAATGCATGATGCATGAACAGCCAGTTTCAACGAATGAAGAAATACATGCATGGTTGGAGTCATGAACGTCCAAAGGAGTTTTAATGGCTGAATTAAACACTTGCAATCCATTCAAAGACATGTTTAAATGCTGGAAATTCTTCAAAACAAAAGGTGCAACTCATCCCCAATGTTGGCCGAACCTAGACAAGCCTTTTCAGCTCCTTTGCTGTCCAAATTCGTTTGGCCACTTTCTTCTTCATTAAGATGTCTTCAAAATGTCCCAAATGGCTGAATTTACATATCCAAGAGGGCTACTCACGTTCTCCCTTATTTCTGGACACTTTTCAGCCAAAAGAGACCAAATTAATAGCTCAATTATTGCATGGGACGTACCTAGCTGCTGCATGCATCTTCAAGTGACTTAAAATTCATTTTCCCTTCTAGAATGCTACCCATTAACATTCCCAAAGGCTGCACATGGACTTGGACGAATTTTTGGGACCACTAATCTTCTAGAAACCCATCCATTGGAGTGCCATTGATGCCATATACATCCAAACGAATTCGCAAGCACATTAAGCCCACATTCAGCCGAAATTTGCCAAGACACTAAGAGACTATATTCTAGATTTTTCTAGCTTATTTTAGTTTAATTTTTACTTAGCCTTTAAGCTATGACCATTCGACTAACTCCTTCAGTTGGCTATAAATATTTGTTATTTTCATTTGTAAAGGTTACAACTTTTAGAACTTTAATCAAATTATATGGACTTTTGTTCATTGAGTGAGTTTATCTCCTCTTCATTTTCAGATTTGAGTTTCGTCTTTGACTTATCAAGTTTTGCTTGTGGCGCCAATCGCTTTCTCATCCATCAAATTATACCAACGGTTCTTATCTTTTTAGATAACGGGTCTTGGTCCATACTCGATTTCCATATTTCCACCTTGAACCATATAGAAATTGGGGTGACACTGAATCATTTCTTCGTTCAAGTTCATTTTGCCATTTCCACCAACTATCCTATTTTACCATCTTCTTCACTTCCATCCTAAACCGAACCTACCCATTTATCAACTAGCTATTTTCATTACAAATCCATTTCCATAACTTTCTCAATTATCATTCCTTTGATAGCTTCCGCAACTTTAATCTATTTACATCCATATTTTACTACTAATTCCCGAAGGCTTGATTTACTCCTCGTAGACGATTGGGCAACTCGCATACAATTCAAATCTCTCCGAGGTGGACTATATCATTTGGTATCAGAGCTACCAAACGAGGAGTTATTGACGATGTACGTGAAGCCGGAAGTTAGTTCATGTTTGTAAAAAAAATTTAAGTTGTAATTTTTTGTTCTCTTTGTATTATTTAATGTATTTGGAGTAAAAAAAGAAAAAAAGAAAAATTCAAAAAAAAAAGAAAAAAAAATCGAAGTAAAAAAAACCAAAAAAAGTGTGAAGTTTTGCAAGTTTTGCTGTGTTTACATACTCTTCTGCTATCCCCGATCCTCAAAGCCACCACTCTAGTCTCATCTTCCTACCTCGACCCTTAAAATTTTTCTTCTACCCTAATTTGGTTCCTCCTCATTTTTAACCCAACGCCACCCACCCTTAATCCATTTGCTTTTTCTTTTGTTTCAGCCTACCCGATACCCTAATGTTTACCCTTGAAACCACTTTGAAGCCGACCCTCAAGCCGCGATTTGTCTTTCGAAACGAAGTACGAAATTGTGAGAGCGAGAGAGAGCGGTAAAAGGCATAAGTGTAATCATCAAAGAAAAAGCCTTATACGAGTGAAAACACGAGTGTGAGAGATTTTTCTTTGTGAGTGTCTTGTGAGGTATTTTATGGTAAGGCATTTTAAATTTTGGATTTATTTTCTTTCTTTATAACGTTCTTTCTTTTCAGCAACAAAATGCCACAAGAAGGGTTCTCAGCCGCCGACTTCCAATATTTGTTGAGCGAAATGGAAAGCATGTTCGACCGAAAGATGTCATCAAGTCGGAGAACGGAGTCAAGTTCTTCATCGCGATATACACCCAAAAACTATTCGCGAAGAGACTCTTATCAAGACTCATGTTCGTCGAGGTTTTCAAGATAGAGAGAAGAAAGATATGAGTTCGAACCTTTTCGAGGTGACGAACGAGATTCTTCAAGTCGAAAAATAGAACCTAGGACCCCACAATGGTATACACCCGAATATTACTTGAAGAAGTCCCGTCGTGATTCTCTATCGCCATCTATTCCGAGTTAAGAAGTTTCATGCTATGACTCTTATTCCTTAAAGAGTCCGAGAAGAAATATCAATCATGAATCTTATTCGACGAATTCAAGGCGAAGCGAAGTGGATTTCGAGTTTGAAGCCTGTTACGATGACGAATGCGAAAGTATGAGTTGTTCATCGACTGCTTCAAAGATGTCACGCAAGGAGACTCTTACACCAAGAATCGACCGTGATATCTGATACGATCCACCTCAGGGTGAGTCGAGTCGTATACGAGTTTGCCCGATCGTCTACGAAGGGAAAAATGGTTGGATTTAAGAAAATGGCAGCAATTTAATAACAAAGAAAATAGATGGATTGAATGGATAATTGGCTGAAACAAGAAAGAATCCTTAATAGGAATTAAGGACCCGAGTCTTATATGTTTCAAAGGTAAAAAAACGGAATTGGATAAAACCTCGACCCACTGTCTAGCAAGATAGGAACCTCGGTATAAAGGTTTGAATGCCACACCCAAATGGATGATAAGTTCGGAACAAGTCAGATTGACGCCACTAGCTACTAGATAAGTCAATTTGAACCTTGAAGAATAAAGAGAGTAGATAACTCACAAATTTCATTAAGCATCAAAAGTCCCTTTTACAAGCTAATAACAAAGTATATATAGTGTTTACATGTGGTTAGTGAAGAGTCATATGAATTCACTTTATTATGCATTTAAATGGTCAACTAAAATCTAATCAATAGGTAAAACTCTTGAATTCCTCCAGCCAAATAACAACAACTTTAAGACTCCTAATGAGCTGATTTCAATGAGTTTAAATGCTTGGTTTTATGCTTTCTTAGCAGCCGAATGGTCACCAAGCAACTTAATGGGAAGTTGTAACTCTTGTGTGATCTTTTAAGCCTCAAATGGTTATGGAAGATGAATAGGTTGTCACAAATTAATGGAGATGTAATGCTTCCTTCAATGATCATAACAGCTCCTTTAATGTTAAATAATGCTTCCCCATGTGTGTAACCGTTTTCACTTGAAAAGTCGCATTAACTCTTTATAAAATCCCCTTGAGTGTAACGGTTTTCAGCTAAAAAGTTTCCTACATTCAAACACATTTAAACAAACAATTTAATCACATTTAAACACTTATTAAACACTACTTTAACTTAAACACATTAAACACTTGACTTTATTAAATGAACTAAAAGTTAAGACTTTAATTAATGCAAAGAACTAGTTAATTTACTGAAGGCAATTAAATTAACTTAAACTCATGCTTCATTAAAATATCCTAGTAACTAGATTAATTAATAAGCCTCTTATTAAACACAACTTATTTAATTAAACTAAGATGAGTTGAATAAATGTCCAGCAACTCATTTATTAAACTAAGATGCTTAAATGCATGTCATGATTTATTATGCAAACTTAACTATCATGAGAGTTACATAATGCATGACTTTATTAAATGCAGAACACGTAATGCATGTCATAATTAAAAGATGTAGATCAATAATGCAAGACATTAGTTAAAGATGCATTTAATAAACAAGACATAATTAAAGACTCATATTATAATAACTAAAGTAACTAAAATAAATAAATCAAAGTCCTTATTCTAGCAACCAAATTAACAAACTAAAATTAAAAGCTTTATTTTGCACTTGGGCCCCTCGAGTTTGGGCCAATCTTGGTGGCATCGAGTTGTGTCGTAACATGATGTAGTCGGGAGCGCATCATACCCTCCTCCCTCTTGAAGACGATTTGTCCTCAAATCGGGCCATTTGCTCGCGAAAAATTTTTCATCGTCACAAACCTGAAAAATACACAAGACTCGAAAAGGAAGTAGATTAGTTGCTTGCCTTCCCTTACGAAAATGAAAGAGGTTAGTGACACCATGGATGATGAACTCGAAGGAAAATGCTGAAACGTTATTCACAAATTGAACATATGAATTGATGCCGGGATCAAAAACAGAAATCGATCTTACCTTTTTCTTCGATGGAAACAAACCATAACCACATAACATTCGAGAGTTAACAACATTCTGATTCTCAAACCACTTGAACAAAGCTATAGAACAAAGGTCTCCGGGGTCAAAAACAATAATCTTTTTATCACCAATCAAAACAGATAAATCGTGTTCAAACGAAGCAGAAAAGTTAATCACATCACGATCTAAGTAATTTTCAAAAACTAAGTCATCAACGTGAATTTTGTTACCATCCGAGGAGAACAAACAAGTTTCAAAAGTTTCAAGCGTCTTACCTTGTTGAATGTATGGATAAGGGTCGATTTTACCTTTTCCATTTAACAAAAACCTTCTCTCCTCAAAAATGTAGTCTAGTCGAAGCTTCGTGGTTGGATTAGCCTTTTCCAAATGAAACGCAAACTTCATGGACAACCACAGAAATTGTTTAAGGAACGCATTAAAAGGGAAAACAAATTTTTCATACCTCGTTTCCTTATTCAAAAACCAAGTATAGAAATTATTCGTACAAACTTTAAGTTACTGGTTTTTCCCACAAAATGAATCAAAATAAATTCCTGGTTTAAAAACATGAGTTTGATTACTTATGTCGAAATGTAGCAACGGTTTCGATAAATCAAACACGTTAATCCAAAAGGAGTGGTGCATACTCAAAAACGTACAATCAAAACTCGTCACATGTTTCAAAATAAATTTGCACCAATTCATGGAATTTTCACAAGGCAGTAGTTGATGCACAAAATGATCAAAGAATTTATTTGTTTTTCGTGAGAACCCGTTATCATGCAAAATCAAATTTTTGGTTTGTCGATCGTACCAAACAACGTCAACCACATTCAAAGAATAGCAATCAATCAAACAAAAATAAGGGAAACTTTTTAAAACTAAGTCATTTTCAACAATGGTCAAACCTGATCGCCATGACTCAGCTGTTAAAAATTCCTTACCTCGCTTACCTTCGAACTCGTGTAGTTCGATTTCATCTTCAACCTTACCTATGCTGATCATACGAAAGCGTCTTTCATTGGAAGGGTATTGAAGTTGAAGGTTATTGTTCGATATTTTGGGATCCTGAAAAGAAACACAACGAGGCAATTTCACATCTGGATTAGTAAACAAATTCCTCACTTTTTCTTATTCTTTTGCCTCTTTTTCTCTCATTTGTTTTTCAACATCCCTCGTTTCTTTTACACTCTCTTCTTTTTCTTTTTCTATTTATTTTTCTTTTTCTTTTTCTTTTCTTTTGTATTCTTTTTCGATTTGATTACAACATGAAGGTGATACAAAAGAATCAAAAAGATGGATGTTTTGCTCAAAGAAAGAGAAAGTATTCTTGTTGATTTCTCGATCAATTTTTTGGGTACGTTCCTTCGTGCGTGATGTCTTTGAAGTGTACGAAGGATAACTCGTACTTCCTCGTTCGTTATCTCAAAGAGTCTCAAACTCAAAACTTTCTTCTCTTTATCTCGACGACCTTGTTGGATGGGAATCCCGATAAGAATCTCTTCTCGAATACTCATCGGGAAGGTGTCTTCGTGATAGTCGTGACTCCATTTTCTGAATTATTGGAGTTTGCTTTCGTCGGGTTTTTGCTCGAGATTCTCGCTTGTCTTGAATTGGCTTAATCTTGCGGTCGAGCATGCTTTCCATTTCTTCCAACAAATATTGAAAATCAAACGTGGAAATCTCTTCTCGAGACATTATTATGTACTGAAAGAAGTAATGTTAAAAAGAACAAAAATAGAAAATTTAAATACCTCACCACAAACCTCACTAAAATCACTCAGAAAGAAAAAGTAAATATTGAACACTCACACTCGTATTTCGCTCAATTTTGGCTTTTTCTTTAATGAGTCACTCATGCCTTTTACCACTTGAATCCACCTCTCAAAATTCTGGAAGGTTGCCTTAGACTTATTAGCAACTTGTAGGTCGACTTCAAGGGGTTAAAGCAAAGGATAATTCGTTTTAGGTAAAGGTAGGCTAAAAAAAATGTTAGGGATGGTGGCGTTGGGATTAAACAAATGGTACAGAATGATGGTTAAAAATGCTTCTTGAAGGATTGGGGTGGGAGACAAAAATATTGGCTTCAGGATCTCAGAAATTAAGAAGAAGAATAGAAAAATTATCAAAGTCACAAAGCTTCACTTTTTTTTGACTTTTTTTTCCTCAAAGCACTAAAATAACACAATTACAACTTTGAGATTCAACTTGAAATTTTTTTTAAAATTTTTTTTCGATTTTTTTTGAATTTTTTTCAATTTTTTTTAAAATTACTTACCTACTTCGGATTAAATACGAACATCGGTGCTCCTTGTTTTCTAGCTCTGATACCAAATGATACGATCCACCTCGGGGTGAGTCGAGTCGTATATGAGTTTGCCCGATCGTCTACGAAGAGGTTTTGTTCGATTTGTTTTAAAAGGGAAAAATGGTTGGATTTAAGAAAATGGCAGCAGTTTAATAACAAAGAAAATAGATGGATTGAATGGATAATTGGCTGAAACAAAAAAGAATCCTTAATAGGACTTAAGGACCCGAGTCTTATATGTTTCAAAGGTAAAAAAATAGAATTGGATAAAACCTCGACCCACTGTCTAGCAAGATAGAAACCTCGATATAAAGGTTTGAACGCCACACCCAAATGGATGATAAGTTTGAAACAAGTCAGATTGACGCCACTAGCTACTAGATAAGTCAATTTGAACCTTGAAGAATAAAGAGAGTAGATAACTCACAAATTTCATTAAGCATCAAAAGTCCCTTTTACAAGCTAATAACAAAGTATATATAGTGTTTACATGTGGTTATCTGAAGAGTCATATAAATTCAGCTTTATTATGTATTTAAATGGCTGAAATAAAATCTAATCAATAGGTAAAACTCTTGAATTCCTCTAGCCAAATAACAACAACTTTAAGACTCCTAATGAGCTGATTTCAATGAGTTTAAATGCTTGGTTTCATGCTTTCTTAGCAGCCGAATGGTCACCAGCAACTTAATGGGAAGTTGTAACTCTTGTGTGATCTTTTAAGCCTCAAATGGTTATGGAAGATGAATAGGTTGCTGCCGAAATTAATGGAGATGTAATGCTTCCTTCAATGATCATAACAACTCCTTTATTGTTAAATAATGCTTCCCCATGTGTGTAACCGTTTCACTTGAAAAGTCACATTAACTCTTTGTAACATCCCCTTGAGTGTAACGGTTTTCAAATGAAAAGTTTCCTACATTCAAATCAGAACACCCCAAACCCGGCCCATACACCACGACCGAATTTAGAATGCCATCATGGAAAAACGTTTGAAAAGATTTTGACTTAAAGATAAAAACTTTAAAATTTATTGTCGTTTGTAGAATATTGTATGTTTAAAATTCTGAGTAAAACTTTGATGTTACCAATTATCCTAATTAAAACTTTAATATAAATATTTTTAAGATATAAGTTGCTAAAAATGAAATCATTTCCAAATAGTAAATTAATCATCCATCCAACTAAAACATAACAATAAACTTCAAATACTTTAAGTGGCCCTTATTACATCAAATAATTATTCAAAAATACTTAATATTAAATCGCATAAAATAAATAAAACATCTTCTCGCATGGCCACCTCGTATCCTCTCCAACCCGGTCCAAGCATCACGTATCACCGCGATGTTTGATAAAAATTTGGGTGAGTCTAATGACTCGGTGTGTAATTAGTCCACCGAATTCCACCCACATATCAAACCACATATCAACTCACATAATGTATAACAAGGCAATTTATTCACATAATATCACAATTTGGGCTTGGCCCATATCCATACCACATATCGGATCATAATGTAATTAACCACATGATTCCACATATTGGGCTTGGCCCATTTCCACACTGTTCCACATTCACATATTGGGCTTGGCCCATAACCACATCAATAACCACAATGCCACACATAATCATGCAAAGTGCACCCAACCCAACCTAGGGTCCATCCTCTACACATCCCCGTATCCAGCCACCACACACCAGGGATTTCTAAATCACCCTCCAACCGCTACACACCATTTCGGTAATTAATTCCGTCCACGATGTAGCTCGTAGCTAACATCAAACCACGATGAGGCACATAGCCACTCATCAACCACGATATGGCACATAGCCGATATCAACCACGATGAGGCACAGAGCCACTCATCAATCCACGTGAACTTAATCACAAGTAATCCACAACGCGACCTCAGTCAGCGCCAATCCACGATGTAGCTCATGGCTAACATCAAACCACGTACTCAAGTACACCCGCATCTTCTTTCATATTCATAACCCATCCCATGCACATGCAACATATAATAATGTCATGATAAATAATGCATGTACATGTTATCCAAGCATTTAATCGTATTCACATTCATAATCCATATTTCATCAGATTTGGTACTAACCTAATTATTGATGTACCCCTTTAAGGGCATCCATTTCATAATTGCCACTGCACTTATTAGCACATATATAACACATATACAACACATGCAAGTATCACATAAATCCCGAAAAATGGTAGGCTAACTACACACCTGATAACTTGAAGCACTACGCTCTCAATCCCGATGCTATCACTAAGCGAAACTACCGCATACTCTCTTGCTCTCTTCTTTTGCCCACACCTGGTGGCCAATCTCGCATCACGAGACGGATCTCCTCTTAAACTTAGGGATAGGAACTACCCCTTTTCCTTCTTGACTGGTTCCCACATCCATCAAATACACTTAATCAGAAAATCCCGATTAATACAAGATTTTAAACAAATAAAAACTACTACTAAACATCCTTACCCAAATCGATCTTGAATCTCGAAGGCTCCTGCTCACTCCTACTTTCGAAATCCTACCTACACATCATAGTCAGAATCGGCCTTACTTAATAACCAATATGGCCTATGGCCGAATATCACAATCCTCCTCACCTTACTAATCTAAAACCCGAATCACTACTTGTCTATAAAGTTGACGAAATCCCTACATGCTAGATGTTAGGTTCGGCTTCAACACATGAATACCTATGGATACATCCCTTGGCCGAAACTACATTACTTACCAAAACCCAAAACAGCACTTGCTCCTGAAACTGTCGAAATCCCTATATGCCACATGTTAAAATCGGCTTTAAGCATAAATCCATAGAAAATAGCCCTTGGCCGAATACCTCATATCACTTACCTTGATGGATCAAATCCCGAGAGAATCCTTTGTGCTTCCTTCCTTTGGCTACATACAAAAGAAACACTAGATAAAAGCCCTATAAACACTCGGCCATCCCTAAGACCTAACTACATGATTTCGGCACACTAATAGAAGGAGTACCCAATCCGATTGATAATGAAAGAACACTCACCACTACACGTTTGAAGAGTGAGAGAGATCACAAGCAAGTAGTCGACAGCACCTTCAATAGGGATTCGGCTATGGCTTCAAAGATCTGTGAAATAGGAGGGAGAATGAGTGGCTAAAAGATTCGGCAAGGACTCCTAAATGGAGTTGGAATATTCGGCAATGGTGACTAATGGTGGAGAGGTTTCGGCCTTTGTCAAAAAGATGGAGGGAGTGTGAATCTTAATAGAATTCGGCAATGGCAAGGTTTAAGAGTGATTTCGGCTCAAGTAGAAAGAAAAGAAAAGATGTGAAAGAAGAAAGAAAATAGATGCACAAAAGGTTCTAACTTTCGGCTTTTGTCAAAGGGAAATAGGGTGTAAAAATTCGACAAAACACAAAGATGAAAAAGAAAGAATTTAGCACACACAAAGACTAAATTTCGGCACACACTACCACCCCTTCAAAACCGAAAATAATCACCAAGAGATTCCCTTGGCCGACCACTTCTCATCCCCCTCTCAAATCCCATAATTTTCTCCTATATTTTCTCTTCAACACTCATTCAAACAATTTTGAATGAGTCCACATCTATCCTTCCCTTCTAGCCGAAATTCAAAATAAAAAAAACAAGCTTCATCCTCATCCATTTGAAAGTCCAATAGCCGCCCAACTCCTTTCCTCTTTGACGCAAAAATAAAAGCTCCCACTACTTCCCACGCTGCTCGAACCTCCTCTCCCTTGACACTCCATGTGACGCCACCCTCTCCCCTTGCACCTAGGCGCTCCATTGCCACTTTACTACTTCCCTTTTTGTGACATAAACTCCACCACTTATTCCTTTAAGACCTCACTCCTTTGGCTCCCCTTCCCAAGCTTGAAATCCAATATTTTTCTAAGCCACTTTCCTACATCCTAGGGTTCTCAAAACCCCTAAAACACCTCCAAACACACTCAAAGCCTACTAGCTTATGAGTTATGCATTAAATGCATAACCCCTAAATCCCGGATGTTACACAAAGACATTAAACAAACAATTTAATCACATTTAAACACTTATTAAACACTACTTTAACTTAAACACATTAAACACTTGACTTTATTAAATGAACTAAAAGTTAAGACTTCAATTAATACCGCAACTAGTTAATTTATGGAAGCAAAATTAAATTAACTTAAACTCATGCTTCATTAAAACATCCTAGTAACTAGATTAATTAATAAGCCTCTTATTAAACACAACTTATTTAATTAAACTAAGATGAGTTGAATAAATGTCCAAAGAACTCATTTATTAAACTAAGATGCTTAAATGCATGTCATGATTTATTATGCAAACTTAACTATCATGAGAGTTACATAATGCATGACTTTATTAAATGCAGAACACATAATGCATGTCATAATTAAAAGATGTAGATCAATAATGCAAGACATTAGTTAAAGATGCATTTAATAAACAAGACATAATTAAAGACTCATATTATAATAACTAAAGTAACTAAAATAAATAAATCAAAGTCCTTATTCCAGTAACCAAATTAACAAACTAAAATTAAAAGCTTTATTTTGCACTTGGGCCCCTCGAGTTTGGGCCAATCTCGGTGGCATCGAGTTGTGTCGTAACATGATGCAGTCGGGATCGCATCATATCTATGAGAACATTCTTTCGATCCTTGAAGCAAACCCTTGTATTTCTGATTCTTTTGAAACATCTTATTGTTGTAATAAAAATGAAAAAGAAAAATCAAAAGAAAAAGAAAATGAGAGTGAAAAAGAAGAAAAAGAAAATAAAGAGAAAGAAATTGAAAAAGAGTTCGTGAGAGAGAAAGAAATAGAAAAAGAAATTGAGGGAAAATAAAATAAAAATGAGAAAGAAGAAAAAAAGATTGAAAAAGAAAGAAAAGAAAAAGAGTTGGAAAAAGAAAAGCGAGAACAAGATGAGCAAGAAAAAGAGAGTGGTTTTTCAGCTAACTCTTTGGACTTTTGTTCTTCTTCTGTGTCTTCATTTCAGGTGCCCAACGTATCGCACGATGATTTCCAACTGCAATACCTTCCCGACGAGCGACGTTTTTGTGTGATCAATAAAGGTAAAATTGAAAACAAAGTCAAATCACATGAAACTGAAGGTAAGGAAGGTAAGTGTTTTGAGAAAATTCTGTCTCCACTAAATTTTGCTAATGAATGTGAATATGTGGATAATACCGTCATTTACCATTCCTCCATCCCTTGTGATAATTTAAATGATGGTAAGACGAATACATTTCATCATTGTGTTGCAAAGCATGAAAGTGGAGTAATGAATGTTCAAGACTTGATAATGTATGATGATGACTTTTCTTTTAATCCCAATTTGTTTGATTGTGGATATTACGAGATTTGTTCGTTGTCTAATACGAAATCTTTAAGTTTGTGTAAATCAGTTTTGAAACATGTTAAGAGATTTGATCGATTGATTTTGAGTTTGCACAATTCATATTGGTTTAACGTGTTCGTTTCATCGAAACCAGTGTCCCATCTTGACTTAAATAGTCAAACCTATGTTTTTAAACCGGGAATACGTTCTGATTTGTTCTATGGAAAACTCAAGTATCAGCTGGTATGTTTGAAAGATTCCTATCATTTCGATACTTGTTTTCTGATTAAGGTAATGAATTTTGTCAACTTTTTGATCAATTTTTATTCGTTCCTTAAACAATTCTTGTGTTTGCACTCGAAATTCACGTTCCATTTGAAAAGTGCAGATTCAAACGCGAAGCTTCGATTACATTACTTGTCTGTGGAGAGAAGGTTTGTAATGCTCGAACAAGGTAAGAATGATCTTTGCCCTTCCGCGCATAAAGGTACGTCTTCTGAACTTGTTGATGCATTTCTGCTCCCTATGGATGGTGAAAAGCTTTACGTTGCTGATTTCGTTGTTGAAACACATTTAGATGATTATATGCTTGAATGCTCTAACTTTTTTGATGATCTATTTGTTTTGGATGTTGATAAGATTTGTGTTACTGTTTCCCATTTTATAAATCATTTAGATCATGGATTATTTAAATTTTTTATTCTGTTTACTAATGATCTATCCATTTTGTTTATTGACGAAAAGATTCTTGTGTTCGATAATTGTTATAATTCATGTGCAAATGATTTTGTATATCCCTCAATACAAAATTTGGTTGTTTCATGTCGAGTATCAAATGCACTTTTTCATCTATTTGCTTGTGACGATCATATATATCATTTGATGTGTTACTCGCATGATAATGTTGTTTTGAGGACTCTGTTAAAATCGTACGCATGTTTTGAAGTCTATTCACTTTTGTTGCAAAAAGTTGATAAGGCTTTGTTACTTTTATATGATAAAGTGTTTATGCCCGTGTGCATGCAAACTAGTTGTTTTGTTTTGCTTATGTTCGGCTTGCACGAATGTTTGTTAACTTGTGGTTACCTTTTTCAGGTAACTATCCATCCCGTTTGATCGAGGAAAGTCGAGCAAGGAGAATTTTGTTCGAGACAACCAACAGGTCGATTCGAGGACGAATCGTCTTGAAGAGGGGAGGGATGATACGGGCACGCCCGGGGCAACAGCATTTTGCAAAGTGACGAAGCTCGAATCAAATGTTCCAAATGTCGTGAAGCTGATATGCACTTTGGTGCATTTTCAAATTGAGCCGGATTAGTCTATTTGGGCTCGATTTGAGCTCATTCGAGCTCGTTCCAGCTCATTGAGCGGATTGCTTTTTAATTTAATGCTTTAAATAAATTGGATAATTTATTTATTTAATTTTCTACAGCAAGTTAAGTGTCTAAATATTTTATTTAGTGTCAAATCTAATTTTCCTAAGTCTAATTTAATTTGTGTCATTTTATTACAGCCTTTTATGTGTGTTTTGATTTAAGAATTAAAGTGCAGAATTTTTCTAGTCATTTAGGGGCTGCCGAATTTAGTATGTGTGCTACGTGTGTGTTTAATGTGGCCAAAGTGTCTATTGATGTGTCTTGGACGTGATTAATTGTTATTCAATTCATTTGGCTTGATTTAATATGCATTCATACCCTTTTGTAGGTACAACCGAATGTACATGAAGCAATTAAGAGATACATGCACCTAGGTGCATTGTACTTGGCCGAATACATCCATGTATTTGGTGGGTGCATGGACTGTTGGAAGCATGGTTAAATGCTGCTAATTTTTGGATTATCAAGGTGCCTATTTGGTTGAAAAAATAATTCCATGAAGACACATGCATGGAGGAGTTAAATGCATGATGCATGAACAGCCAGTTTCAACGAATGAAGAAATACATGCATGGTTGGAGTCATGAACGTCCAAGGGCATTTTAATGGCTGAATTAAAAACTTGCAAGCCATTCAAAGACATGTTTAAATGCTGGAAATTCTTCAAAACAAAAGGTGCAACTCATCCCCAATGTTGGCCGAACTTAGACAAGCCTTTTCAGCTCCTTTGCTGTCCAAATTCGTTTGGCCACTTTCTTCTTCATTAAGATGTCTTCAAAATGTCCCAAATGGCTGAATTTACATATCCAAGAGGGATACTCACGTTCTTCCTTATTTCTGGACACTTTTCAGCCAAAAGAGATCAAATTAATAGCTCAATTATTGCATGGGACGTACCTAGCTGCTTCATGCATCTTCAAGTGACTTAAAATTCATTTTCCCTTCTAGAAAGCTGCCCATTAACATTCCAAAGGCTGCACATGGACTTGGACGAATTTTTGGGACCATTAATCTTCTAGAAACCCATCCATTGGAGTGCCATTGATGCCATATACATCCAAACGAATTCGCAAGCACATCAAGGCCACATTCAGCTGAAATTTGCCAAGACACTAAGAGACTTTATTCTAGATTTTTCTAGCTTATTTTAGTTTAATTTTTACTTAGCCTTTAAGCTATGACCATTCGGCTAACTCCTTCAGTTGGCTATAAATATTTGTTATTTTCATTTGTAAAGGTTACAACTTTTAGAACTTTAATCAAATTATATGGACTTTTGTTCATTGAGTGAGTTTATCTCCTCTTCATTTTCGTGATTTAGTTTCGTCTTTGACTTATCAAGTTTTTCTTGTGGCGCCAATCGCTTCTCATCCATCAAATTATACCAACTAAGTTTTATCTTTTGGATAACGGGTCTTGGTCCATACTCGATTTCCATATTTCCACCTTGAACCATATAGAAATTGGGGTGACACTAACTTGTGTTAAATCATTTCTTTGTTCAAGTTCATTTTTCCATTTCCACCAACTATCCTATTTTACCATCTTCTTCACTTCCATCCTAAACCAAACCTACCCATTTATCAACTAGCCATTTTCATTACAAATCCATTTCCATAACTTTCTCAATTATCATTCCTTTAATAGCTTCCGCAACTTTAATCTATTTACATCCATATTTTACTACTAATTCCCGAAGGCTTGATTTACTCCTCGTAGATGATTGGGCAACTCGCATACAATTCAACTCTCCCCGAGGTGGACTGTATCAATGTAACACCCCAAACCCGGTCAAAACGTTACGACCAGATTCAACGTGTCACATTGAAGGAAGTTGAAAAGCTTAGCAATTGTTTAGAAAAGTTTTATCGGATTTTTGAACTCCGAGTTCGTTATTTGTTTGAGAAAAATGCGATTTGCTAAATGACCGTTTAAAAGTTGTTATTATTTTGAAAAACTCTTTTGTTATGAAATTTGAACTTGCATCGTTGCGTAAACATGATATTTTAGAAAATGATTGCTAATGTTTTAAGAAAACCCCGTATTTGTAAGTTTAACAGTTATAAAAAAAATAAACCAATGGCCTTATTACAAAATATTAACCCAAGTTAAAAATAAGTAAAATACTAAAGTCCAAAACTGCTCGTAGTGTGGCCACCTCCAAGTCCTCTAGTACGTCGAACCGCCTACTGAGGATTACCTAAGAAAAACTAAAAAGAGGGGGTGAGTTTACAAAAACTCAGTGTGTAATTCCCCTTACGAACAAAATCTGTAAGAACATGCATCAAAGCAATTCGGGCCCAAGCCCATTAAAGTAACGGTGGCAATTGGGCATTAGCCCAAAATAACCTCGGTTGGGCCTTAACCCAAGTTAAATGTCACATGTCATACATATAAATCGGGGCCTAAGCCCATCTCAGTAATATAATCCAGATATGATATGCGTTGATGCCCATACCAACCCTGCACTCCGTCTCCTGTCCAACCCTACACTCCTGTGGGGATTTAATCGACCCACCCATCCCTACACTCCTTATGTAGCACCGGTTGCGCACTAACTTATCGGGCAAAGATAGCGCTTTCGGTGGCTAAAAAGCCTTCAGATGAGCGGTATTACAATTGGCACAAAGCCATCAAAGGATCAGATTATATTTGGCACATAGCCATCGCGATTTGGTAATATAATCAAAGACACGCCTTTGGGTAAATATGATCGACACGAGTCATCGATATATAAGTTAGGCACATAGCCACGATAAATACGATTGGCACAAAGCCATAATATCGACACGAGCCTTCTTGTATTGGCACAAAGCCCATAATTACGACGCGAAGCCATATTAATGGCACACGACCCTCGAGAACATTATCGGCAAAGATGGTCGCTCGGTGGCTAAAAAGCCTTCGGTGGCTATAAAGCCTTGGTGGATCCACAATGCTGCCGACCATGTGATCCTATTAGCACTTCCTCCGTATTAATAATCCCAACCCCATGCAATATGTCGTGTATGTCATGCTCAATCATTACACGTGTATGCAAAATGGACATGCTCAAGAACAATTATTTAAACATGTAATAAAAGCATATCACCATACAACCACAGCCAAATTAGTCAACTCATTGCACAAGTCGATCATTTATCTACAAGGGCAAATCAGTCATTTTACCCTATAAGGGTATTTCGGTAATTCTACCCTACAGGGGTAGTTCGATAATTCTACTCATAACCAATCCATGTAAGCAACGCATCTCAAACATAATCAATCATACAATTAACACATACAACGCTAGTACTACCACGAGGGTACAACGATCATTTTGTCGTGTAGGGGTAAAATGGTAATTTCACAAACTGGGGGTATTTCAGTAATTTCGCAAACCAAGGGTATTTCGGTAATTTTATAAACCAGGGGTATTTCGACAATTTTACAAACTGGGGGTATTTTGATAATTTCACGAACCAAGGGTATTTCGGTAATTTTGCAAACCGGGGGTGTTTCGGTAATTTCGCAAACCAGGGGTATTTTGGTAATTTTACAAACCAGGGGTATTTCGATAATTTTGCAAACCAGGGGTATTTCAGTAATTTAACAAACCAGGGGTATTTTGATAATTTTGCAAACTGGGGGTATTTCGATAATTTTGCAAACCAGGGGTATTTTGGTAATTTTACAAACCAGGGGTATTTCGATAATTTTGCAAATCGGGGGTATTTCAGTAATTTAACAAACCAGGGGTATTTTAGTAATTTCGCACCTGCAATGGCCTTTCCAAAGGCCTAATGTCGTCTCGAGCGACTCAACTACCATTTTCGGTCGTACCGGACTATTGGGCCTAAAACCTGATTTCGGCCCATTCGGGCTCACACGCTCGTGTGGCCCACCTAACACAAATCTAGCCACGTATATGAGATTCACCTTGTAATATCCTAAAAAAATTGAGTATCATCTTGTTACTTGTGTTAGCTCGAGTATGATTATTATTATCTGCTTAGTATAGTTTTATGAAGGCTTGGAATTATTAGCTAAGCTAGAATGATTTTTAGTATTGAAAATATAGTGAAGTGGATTAGATGAACTTGACACTTAAGTTAATTTAAGTGTTAAATTCTAACACAAGAGGAGTTAGTGGCATAGTGGATAAGGCGCATGAAAGGTTGCTTGAGGGAAGTGGTTCGAGTAGCATGGAAGGCATATTAAGGATTTTATTTTTTTATGCATCCTAGCATTAAGTGTCGGTCAACTATTCATATGGATAAGATGGAAAATTTTCTTTTTATGGCAAGAAGACTTAAGGTTATGGTAAGCATGAAATAAGGGATAGAATTGCTAGATTTTGGGGATAAAATTTCTTCAACTTTGGGAATGTAGAGGATTTCAAGGCTTGGCTTAAGGGTGTTGTTTTGGAAACTCTCCTATGGCCATTATCGCATGAATGTGGACTGGCATGTGTGGCTAGGGGTGGCCAATGTTGATAGGAAGTTTGGGGGAATAGTTGGCCAACTTTAGCATTTTGTGCATCATTTGGTATTTTTCTCTTCCTCTCCAAAAACTCCTCTTTGGCCGAATGTATCTTAGGCATTTTGGTGCAATTTTGCTTTTGATTTAGCTCTCATTTGTGTTTGAACCAAAATCTAATTTCTTCCTCTCATTTCCCTTTGAAACCGAAACCACAATTTGCATTTTTGTGCACTTTTCTTTCGCAAACTAGGTGTTTGGCCAACCTCTTTCTCCCATCTCTCTCTTTTCTTTCTTTTGATACTTGCTCAAAAACCACATTTCCTTTTCACTTCCTCTTGGCCGAATCTTCCTCCTTCCCAAATCCCATCTCTTTCATTTTTTTCAAAGTTAAAAACATCCATTACCATTCTATTTTCATTTTCTATTTTCTTCTTTCTTCCATTTTCGAATCATCCTTCTCTATTTCACTTTCACTTTTATTTTTCCTTTCTTTTACTCCACCATAGCCGAATCTTCTTTCTCTCTTTTGGTGTTATATTGGCCAATATCATCAAGGGTAGATAATCTTTGGGTTTTCTTCAATCGGTTTTGGAAGATAGGTAAGTGTTCATGGCCGTATTTCCGTTATTTCCTTCTCCTTTCTAAGTCGTTTTCTTGTGGACAAAGGCCAATCCTTGGGCATTTGTTTGCAAGGTTCTAACCATTATTTAGGAACCGATTTTTCCTTTAGGCTCTTTGGGACGTTGGAAGTAATCGATCTAAGCCATTCCATTAGCAATCGGTTGGTAAGTCAAGTGGTAAGATTCATGTCGATTCATTATTCTTTTGAGGATAAAGACTAAGGCTATTGGGATTAAGATGTGATGTTGGCCGAATGGATTTTTGCTTATAGTTTTGTGGTATGGCCGAATATAGGACAAGGTGATCTAGTGCGAGAGATCGGATCTTCTGAAGTTAGTATTTGCGTTAGTGAAAGGTGTGTACCTTACACACTTTATAACTCGGTATATATATATGTGTGTGTTAATAACTATTCATGTTGTTAAAGCCGAAAACTATGAGATCTTGAAATGATACCTTGATGGGTATGAGCAAGGATACTGTAAGTCCGTTTCGATATGATGTTGATATATGTTGTTAATATCACGATCTACGATATATATTGGTTATATGTTTATATCAAAGTATAATGACATGATTTGTTATCTATTGCATTGGTATGGGCGATATGAGAGGAGGGGGAAGATTGATATCCGTGTCTTTGGGACACCGAGAGGTTTGGCACCTCCAAAGTGGTTTGGTACCACATATTTCGTGTCTTTGGGACACCGAGGTTTGGCACCTTATAGCGACTCGTCCCAATGGTTTCACACCACCGTGGGTTGGCCCCACATTTGATGTATTGGGATCGTCGCCGGTGATTTGGTATCACACGTGGGTTGGCCCCAAAACTTGATTATTCGTGACTTTGGGTCACCAAAGATTTGGCATCACATTATTGGATATCGTGACTTTGGGTCACCAGTGGTTTGGCACCACCAAAGGTTTTGGTACCACACTGGGGTAGAAAAGGAGTTTTGGATGGCTAGGTTGGGTGCATTATATATATATATATTGCTTGGTTATAATTTGTGTAAGTATGTGGCATTTACCCTGAGAGGGATTATGCATCGAGTCTTGGTGACTCACCTTCTCCCTTATTTTTTCAGTGATTCGTAAAATCGCGGATGAGGAGCCTGATGAACTCGAGGAGGCCATGCAATAAAATTTGGTTTTACATGAACTTCCATTTGGGTACTTTATTTTAATTGCTTTTCATCTTTTATGGATTTGTAATAAGGCCTCTTTAATTATATTTTTGGATTATTTATATGCTTTGGATTTGTTTTAAATATGGCTTATAAATTACATGGTTGATATAATAATTTGAGCACCAAGTTTTCTAAACTACTAAACGCGATGGTTTTAAACGTTACCATCGGGTAACATAAATCAATTGATAGTATTTAACAACTTAAGTATTTTTGATAACTCATACTATTTTCCAAAACTCCAGTTTCCAAATTTCTATTAGATACTTTTTTCAACCTAATCGCTTTAGTTTCTCTTTAATTTATAAAAGGTTTACAAATCTAAGTCGCAACTAAGTTTTAAAGATTTATTTTCGGATTTCAAAGTAAATTATCGCTTTTAATTTATTATACACACGATTTCTACGAACTTAGAACAACAAAGAGTTTTTCACTAAAATTTAATCGGAACTCGCTTTTTCCTCAAAACGCTTCCCGTGACATACCAAATTTGGTCGTAGGCGTATTGACCGGGTTTGGGGTGTTACAAATTGGTATCGAGCCAAGTTCAAAAGCTCACTGCAGGGCCCAAGGCCCAAAATGATTTAAAGTATGATCTTAAAATGTTTTTGTTTAAAATTATATGATCCGAAAGGCATGGCATCGAGTCTCACGTGCAGACCGAGCCGCCCGGGTAAGTACTTTAAAAACGTTGATCTTGATGATATGATGATGTTAGTATGACTGATTAGTAGTAGAAACTACTCTAGAGACCCAAACTATAGGTTGAATGTACTCATGAAACAACTTCTTATTAAAATTATTCATAAAATCGTGTTTTAAAGAAAGTGGAATAATGACTAATGCATAACACTTTTTAAATCGATAAGTCGAGACTTTAGACATGAGTACTCGAGGTCGGTCGTATTACTCGTGGACGCGGGTCGGGTAGGATGGTCGTGGTTCGAGCCGCTGAGGTCCGGTCAAGGATCCGAAAATGAGGTACCACTACCCCACCACCAATGGTTGGAGTTGAGCATCAAGATCAAACGGGGATGACGTAGTGTCTCAAAGCGATGCTTCGAGTCCTTGAGTGTAATATCCCAAGTTAGGGGCTATTTTGTTGTTGCATGATATTGCAGGTGTTGGTGTGCTATGTTGCTATTTCTATGTTTTAGGGGCTTAATTGTAGGCTAGGAGTGTGCCCGAGTAGGTAGGAAAATTTGTGTTTTAGGCTTAAGTCGTGGAGCCGTTGGAGCTGGGTATAAGAGTTTTCTTTGGTGTTTCATAGCACAAAAAGTGAGCTGGCAAAGTGGCAAGCATGCGTTACTTGGGGAGCTAGGTGTGGCGTCATCTACAAGGGGGAGAGATCCCGAGTTCAAGCTGCAGAGTTCCCATTTTGGCTTCATTTTGGACTGGCATGGAGGAAGAGGTAGAAGACAAGTAGAATTCTTCCTTGACTTGGTCTCCACATTCAAATGAAAGGTGGAGAGCAAATAGTGGAGGAAGACTTGGTCATGGTTGTTTGAATGTGTGGTATGGAGTGATTGGGGGATTTTGGCCAAATTTAGGGAGTTGGGGGGGAGTGGACGGCTTTGTGTGGGAGAGGGGGGAGGCCGAATGCACTTTTTCTTTTTGGTACATTTTCGGTCTTCTTTTTGGTAAGCAAAAGTTCTTTTTGGTTTTTTTGTTAGCCGAATGTCAATAGAACTTCTTCACATTTTCTTGTTTTCTTTTTTTTTTGTCAAACCGATAGTCCATGTGTTTGTTGCCGAAACTTTGCTAGTTTTGTTCTAACTCTATTGGCTAGCCGAATGCTCCTCCCCACTCTTTCTTCTTTCTTTCATTTGAGTTGAGCCGAAACTTTCACTTCCCAAACACCTTTAACATTCTTTTTCTTGCTCAAAACCGAAAGTTCCCACCTCCTATCCATCTTTTGTTTCTTTCTTTTCCAAAACCCTTAGCCGCTTTCTCCATTTGCTTTCCTCATTTCTTTTGTGCCAACCTATATTTCCATCTTCCATTCTCTTTCTTTTCTTTTCACTAAGAATTGAACATAAGTGTGTGTTAAACACTTAGGCCGAATCTTCTTTTATTCTTGGGTTGCATCTTAGCCGAATCTCTCCTCTCCTTGAAGTCCTCTCTTGGCCGAATATCGGTGAAGGGTGGATCTTGGTTGGTTGTTCAATCCTTGAACAAGGTAAGTGGGTGGCCGAATGGCCATTTGTCCCTCTCTTGTCTTTTCTTTGGTTATGGTTTGGTTAAGGGCCGAATATGGTTTTTGGAAGGGTATTAATCTCTTCGTTATAGGGTCATTGGAGTGTGGAAGCAAGCAAGAGGAGCCGTTTTTCATTAACCGATTGATAAGTGGTGGTAAGAGGATTATTTGTTAGACTATTCTTCCGGATTTCAATAAGATAAGGCTTCAAGTGTTTTAACCGCTTCTCTTTTGAAGGTGTAGCCGATTGTTGGAAGGAGAACCATTAGGTTCTGGTTTGATAAGAAATCAAACCAATAGCAAGGTGAGGGATCAACATTAACCCCTTTGGTTAATTGATGTTGGCCGAATGTGGTGATTGTCTAATGCTTTTTCTTTTGGCCGATTATAGAGCGGTGATCAAGAAGCCTTAGATCGCTTCTTGTGGTATTAGGGTTGCGCTTTAGCAGTGTGTGTAACTAACACACTTCTATTTAGGAATGTGATTGATAACCTTGTTGTGATTAATGAAACAAGAATGATTGATATGATACCCTATTGGGTATGATCTTGACTCGTAAGTCAAAGATTATTATTATAAGTTTATCGATGATCTATATGATACCATGACTATGGATATATGCGATATGGGATATGATGTTAAACATATTAGCATGATATGCATGACTTGTATGATATGCATGATCACATGAGTATGGTATGTTGATGGGTGATATGAGTGGAGGGAGAATGATGATATCCGTGTCTTTGGGACACTGTGGTCTTTGGGACACCAGAGGTTTGGCACCTCCAAAGGGTTTGGTACCACAGCTTGATTTTGTGACTTCTGGTCACCGTGAGATTTGGTATCACATTTGTGTCTTTGGGACACCGGAGGTTTGGCACCTCATTGCGACTGCGTCCTCGTGGTTAACACCACCGTGGGTTGGCCCCACTTTGAGATATGGGATCGTCGCTAGTGATTTGGTATCACACAATGGGTTGGCCCCATCATCGGATTTGTGATCACGGTCACCAGTGATTTGGTATCACACTGTGTCTTTGGGACACCGCAGGTTTGGCACCTCATTGCGACTCGCCCCGTGGTTAACACCACCGTGGGTTGGCCCCACTTTGAGATATGGGATCGCTCGCTAGTGATTTGGTATCACACGATGGGTTGGCCCCATCATTGGATTATTCGTGACTTTGGGTCACCAAAGGTTTGGCACCACACTTATGGATATCGTGACTTTGGGTCACCGGTGGTTTGGCACCACAAGTGGTTTGGTACCACACGGGTAGAAAAAGGCGATATGGATGGTTAGGATCGGGTTGCATTAATCATGTTGCTATGTATGATGTGTGTTAGCATGTTGTTTTATCTGAGCGGATTTATGCACCGAGTCATTCGACTCACCCTCTCCTTTGACATTTCAGTGACACATAGACGCGGACATGGAGCCGGATGGACTCGGGGTGCTCATGCCACGCTTAATAAAGTTTTACTCGCACTTTATAATTTGGGTACTTTAGCTTGCTTTTTATTATTTGGGTTTTGTTTTGGGTTGTAAAAGGCCTTTAAATTATGTTTTATGATGTTTATGCTTTAAATAGACTTTAATATGCCTTAACAAAATAAGTGGGTTGAAATTTTACTAAAATTTGGAAAGACAATGATTTAAAACTATAACGCAAAGTGTTTTAAACTATACCATCTGGTATCTCACCATGACTTGCATTAGAAACTCAAACAATTTCCAAATCAAAACTCGATTTTCTACCAAGTTAAAATGTCTTAAGTAACACTAAGAAGCTATTTGAATAATGAAATGGAATAAACTCGCTTTTGACTACATCTTTTGGTTAAGCTTTCAAAATTTTTGGGTTTTCTAAATACACCACCGATTTCAAACAAGCCTACCCAAATTTTCTTCAAATACACTATATAGTGAAGTGTTTACATCCTACTTTTAAACGAAAACCTAAACCTCTCAAGTACGCTTTTCCCGTGAATATACCGTGCATTCGGCCGTGGTGTACCGACCGGGTTTGGGGTGTTACAATTGTGGTATCGAGCCAAGTTCAAAGGTTTCTACTGTGGGCCCGAGGCCCAAAATGCTTTCAAAAGTCTGCTTTAAGTGTTTTGTTTGAAATAAATGGTTTGAAGGGCATGACACCGAGTCTCCTACACTGGCCCGCCTGTGTAAGTACCCCTTACTATTGCTTGTGATTTGTTGGATGTGATGTGATTTGATGATTAGCAATAGTGGATTACTTTAGAAATCAAACCGATAGGATTCTCGTGAACTCATGAGAACAAATCTCCTTAAATATTCATAAGATTTGCTTTAAAATAGTGGAATAAATATCGATGCATAAAACTTCTAAATCGATACGTAGAGAATTTAGTCATGAGCGCTAGAGGTGGACGTGGTCGTGGACGCAGGTCGGGTAGGATGACTATTTCAACCCGTAGGATCCGGTCGTGGGTCGAAATGAGATACGGCATACCGCCACCACCGGAGGTGGTGAGTTTCAAGATCGATCGATGACGCAGCGTGTCACAGCGATGCTCGCGAGTGTTGGAAAGAGTAGCCGGAGTAGGGGTGGTGCGAGTTAGGAAATCAGTGCTCGAGCGACTTCGCAAATGGGGCCAATTCTTTCGAGGTGTATCCGTGTTGCTCCTAGCACCGCCAATATTGGCCGGAGGCAACCGAGCGGATCATGGATGATCTCGACTTAACCGGGCCAAGAGAAGTCGGGGGCATCGTATCGCTTCTCCGGGATGAGTCATATCGGTGGTGGCTCACGGTTCGGGACAAAGGTGGCAAAGAGGATCCGACATGGGATTATTTCGTGGTGCGTATCAAAAGAAGTACATTGGGGCTAGTTATATTGACTCCCAAAATGAAAGGCATTTCCGAGGCTTGTCCAAGGGAGTAAGTCCGCTTTCCGAGTATGAGGTCGAGTTCTTGAAGCCGAGCCGGTATGCTAGGGGTATTGTGGCTACCGAACACGAGAGGTGTGTTCGCTTTCGAGGATGGTCCGAGAGACGAGTTGAGGTCGCTGATTGCTCCTCGCCAGGAGCGTGAGTTTGCCGTCCCGGTTGAGAAGGCTAAGGTAGCCGAGGTGTTAAGGAGTCCGTGAGGCGGGGTATGGACAGAACAGCATAAGAGGAGCTTTGGGTCTTCTCGATCGCTTCGGGTAATCCTCGTAAAAGGGCTAGACAGAGTGGGCCGAATCGGGCCTGTAGGGTTGTTGCCGCTAGTCGTGGACCGCCGCATGTGTAACCATTGTGGGAGATATCATTGGGGAGGTCTGCTGGACCGGTGGAAAAGGTTGTTTTGAGTGTGGTTCTCTGGATCATCGCGTGAGGGACTGTCCGCGTAAGTTGGCCAGGATTCAGTCTGAGAGTCAGGGCCGTACTCAGTTCAGGAATAATGTACCGCCACCACAGAGGGGCCGTGGTAATGGCAGAGGTAGTAATGGTTCTCGTCGGGGCCGTGGAGCACCGGCGCAGGTGCGTAGTTCTGATGCCGCATACCGGGTTAGTGTATGCGCAAAGGCGCCGAGAGGGGCGACGACCGGACGCCATAACCGTGACGTTTCTTGATTTTTGGTTCTCCTTTATCGCTTTGATTGATGTGGGTTCGACGCATTCTTACATGGCCGTGAGTATAGTAGAGACCATGGACTTAGACTCGAGATATCTTCTAGGCGTATGACCGTAATTAGCCCTTTAGGTCACTCGTGGTAGTAGATAAGTCGTTTAGAGACGCACTCCCAGAACTCCAAGGGGTAGTGTTTGTCGCCGATCCGATGGAACCGCCGCTTGGGGAGTTCGATCGATTCTTGGGATGGACCGCTTGGTTAAGTACCAGCGGTTGGATTGCGCGCTAAGCGCATGGTTCTAAGGACGATTGAGGGTGATGAAGTGGCTATGATAGGTAATAGGAGAGATTGCTTATCTAATGTGGTATCCGCTCAAGGCGCAGAAGATGGTCGAAGGGCCGTGAGGCGATATGTGGTTCATGTGTATGCCTTGGAGGCTAAGGAGTCCGCACGTAGAGAAGGTCCAGATCATTAAGGAATTTGGCTGATGTGTTTCCCGAGGAGCTTCCGTTTGCCGCCGATCGTGAGGTAGAGTTCGGGATAGATCTGTTATCTTAATCGCGCCAAAGTCTATTGCTCCGTATAGGATGGCGCCAAAGGAATTGGTGGAGCTTAAGGCTCGATTCGTGAGTTATTGGATCGAGGTTTTGTCGCCAAGTGTTTTTCACTGCGAGTGCGCGCGCGCACTTTTGTTAAGAAGAAAGATGGTACAATGCGGATGTGCATAGATTACCGCCATTGAATAAATCGACGATTAAAAACAAGTATCCGCTGCCACTGGATAGATGACTTGTTTGATCACCAAGGGTGCAAATGCGTATTTTCTAAGATTGACTCGAGGTCCGGTATCACCGCTTAAAGGTGAAAGAAGCGGATATTCACAAGACGACGTTTGGACTCGGTATGGGCACTACGAATTTCGTAATGCCGTCTCGGGTTGACTAACGCACCGGCAGAGATTTATGGATATGATGAATAGAGTGTTTCAAAGAAGATCCGACGGGCCTCGGTCGTGGTTTTCATAGACGACATCTTGGTGTATTCAAGAACAGAGGAAGAGCATGATGCGCGATTTGAGAGTTGTGCCGCAGATCTTGAGGGAAAAGCACCTCTATGCTAAGTTCGTAAGTGCGCGAGTTCGCTTAGAGAAGTGACTTTCTTGGGACATGTAGTGTCACCGAGGGGATTAGGTGGATCCTCGAAAAATTGAGGCCGTTTTGGATTGGAAACCGCTGTCGCTGGTCGAGATTCGGAGTTTTCTGGTTTGGCCGATACTACCGAAGGTTTGTTGAGGGTTTCTCGTTGATAGCAATACCCATGACCAAGTTGTTAAGGAAAGAAGTTCCGCTTTGTTTGACCGAGAAACAAGCAGGAGAGTTTCGACAAGCTTAAGAAGATTCTAACAGTAAGCTCCGCTTTAATTCAACCCGAGGTCGGTAAGGAATTCACGCTCTATTGCGATGCATCACATACGGGCTTGGGTTGTGTGCCGATGCAGAAGGTAAGGTTGTGGCTTACGCTTCTCGATACCGAGGCCACATGAGGTCAACTATCCGACGCACGATCCGGAGTTAGCGGGTCAGAGTCTTTGCGTTGAAGATTTGGAGGCACTACTTGTACGGAGAGAGATCAATAGTCTACACCGATCATAAGAGTCCAAGTACCTCTTGACCTCGTAAGGATTTGAATTTGAGGCAACCGCAGATGGGTTGAGTTGCTTAAAGATTACGACTGCTCGATTGAGTATCATCCGCAAGGTTAACGTGGTGGCGTACGCCGTTGAGCCGTAAGGTTGTTTCGGACTTAAGAGCGATGCTTGCCCACTTGAGTTTGTATGACGACGGAGTATTCTCGCAGAGTTGCGTTAAGCTTCTACTTGGGTTGAGCAGATCGAGAGAAACAGCTTAGAGGATGAGGTTCCGAGTGCGCCGAAGGTTGCAAGTGCAGATGGTGGTTTGGAGGGTTGACCTTGTCTAGCGATGGGGTGTCAGGTTTCCAAGGTAAGGCTTGTATGCCTAAAGATATTGAGCCGAGGCGTAAGATTCTTCAGACGCACATATAGTAGTCCTTATGCTATGCATCCCGGAGGTAGTAAGATGTATAGGGATCTCGGAGAGCGCTTTTGGTGGCCTCGGTCTCAAGAAAGAAGTGACAGAGTGTGTTGGGAAGTGTCCGACATGTCACAGTCAAGGCAACATCGCTTGCCGCCGTGGTTGCTTCACTGTGAAGATTCCTCGATGGAAGTGGGAAAGGATAACCATGGATTTTGTCGGTGGGTTACCGCTTACACCAAGCAAGAAGGATTCGGGCTTTGGGTAGTGGTGGATCGTCTCGACTAAATCACTCACTTTATTCCGGTGAGGGCTGACTATTCACTTGTGGTTGGCGGTCGTATGTTTCGTGAGATAGTAAGGTTGCACGGTGTGCCAAAGATCGATCATCTCGGATAGGGATCCCGATTTACGCTAAGGTTCGAAAGCGCTGCATCAGCTCTAGGTACGCTGTTGGATTTCAAAGACGGCCACCCGCAAATCGACGGCGCAAATGTAAAGAGTTATTCAGATCTTAGAGGATATGCCGAGAGGTTGTGTCCTGGATTTTAGAGGTAGTTGGGAAGAGTTTCTACCATTAGTCGAGTTTGCCTACAACAACAGCTACTGCGAGCATCAAGATGGCACCATATGAGGCGTTGTATGGTAGGAAGTGTCGATCACCTACATGTTGGACAGAGTTAGGTGAACGCCAGTTGTTAGGACCCGAGTTGGTTGCTGAAACCGAAAACAAGGTTAAGTTGATTCAGGCTCGATTAAAGGAAGCTTCGGACCGGCAGAAGTCTTATGCCGATCTTAAGCGGAGAGACATAGAATTTGCTGTGGGGGATCAAGTGTTTCTGAAGGTCTCGCCATGGAAGAAGGTTTTGAGGTTCGGAAGGAAAGGCAAGCTAAGTCCGAGGTTTATTGGGCCGTATAAGGTTTTGAGACGAGTGGGACCAATGAGCGTATCACCGGAGTTGCCAGCAGAGCTTAGTCGATTCACGACGTATTTCACGCTTCGATGCTTCGACGTTATCGCTCGGATCCATCGCATGTGGTAGCAAAGTGAAGGGATCGAGGTAAATCCGCACTTGACTATGGATGAGGAACCCGTGCGATTCTTGATCGAGATGTGAAGGTTCTCGCGTAAGAAGTCCGTGCCTTTGGTTAAGGTTCTTTGGCGGAATCATGGCGTGGAAGAAGCCACGTGGGAACCCGAGGATATGATGAAACAAAGAGTACCCGCAACTCTTTTGATCGTGTAATTTCGAGGCCGAAATTATTTTAAGGGGTAGAACTCGTAATATCCCGGGTTAGGGGCTATTTTGTTGTTGCATGATATTGCAGTGTTGGTGTGCTATGTTGCTATTTCTATGTTTTAGGGGCTTAATTGTAGGCTAGAGTGTGCCCGAGTAGGTAGGAAAATTTGTGTTTTAGGCTTAAGTCGTGGAGCCGTTGAGCTGGGGTATAAGAGTTTTCTTTGGTGTTTCATAGCACAAAAGTGAGCTGGAAAAGTGGCAAGCATGCGCATTACTTGGGGAGCTAGGTGTGGCGTCATCTACAAGGGGAGAGATCCTGAGTTCAAGCCACAGAGTTCCCCATTTTGGCTTCATTTTGGACGGCATGGAGGAAGAGGTAGAAGACAAGTAGAATTCTTCCTTGACTTGGTCTCCACATTCAAATGAAAGGTGGAGAGCAAATAGTGGAGGAAGACTTGGTCATGGTTGTTTGAATGTGTGGTATGGAGTGATTGGGGGATTTTGGCCAAATTTAGGGAGTTGGGGGAGGGACGGCTTTGTGTGGGAGAGGGGGAGGCCAAATGCACTTTTGCTTTTTGGTACATTTTCGGTCTTCTTTTTGGTAAGCAAAAGTTCTTTTGGTTTTTTTGTTAGCCGAATGTCAATAGAACTTCTTCACATTTTCTTGTTTTCTTTTTTGTCAAACCGATAGTCCATGTGTTTGTTGCCGAAACTTGCTAGTTTTCTTCTAACTCTATTGGCTAGCCGAATGCTCCTCCCCTCTCTTTCTTCTTTCTTTCATTTGAGTTGAGCCAAACTTTCACTTCCCAAACACCTTTAACATTCTTTTTCTTGCTCAAACCGAAAGTTCCCACCTCCTATCCATCTTTTGTTTCTTTCTTTTCCAAAACCCTTAGCCGCTTTCTCCATTTGCTTTCCTCATTTCTTTTGTGCCGAACCTATATTTCCATCTTCCATTCTCTTTCTTTTCTTTTTCACTAAGAATTGAACATAAGTGTGTGTTAAACACTTAGGCCGAATCTTCTTTTATTCTTGGGTTGCATCTTAGCCGAATCTCTCCTCTCCTTGAAGTCCTCTCTGGCCGAATATCGTTGAAGGGTGGATCTTGGTTGGTTGTTCAATCCTTGAACAAGGTAAGTGGGGTGGCCGAATGGCCATTTGTCCCTCTCTTGTCTTTTCTTTGGTTATGGTTTGCTTAAGGGCCGAATATGGTTTTTGGAAGGGTATTAATCTCTTCGTTATAGGGTCATTGGAGTGTGGAAGCAAGCAAGAGGAGCCGTTTTCAAGTAACCGATTGATAAGTGGTGGTAAGAGGATTATTTGTTAGACTATTCTTCCGGATTTCAATAAGATAAGGCTTCAAGTGTTTTAACTCGCTCTCTTTTGAAGGTGTAGCCGATTGTTGGAAGGAGAACCATTGTGGTTCGGGTTTGATAAGAAATCAAACCAATAGCAAGGTGAGGGGGATCAACATTAACCCTTTGGTTAATTGATGTTGGCCGAATGTGGTGATTGTCTAATGCTTTTTCTTTTGGCCGATTATAGGAGCTGTGATCAAGAAGCCTTAGATCGCTTCTTGTGGTATTAGGGTTGCGCTTTAGCAGTGTGTAAACTAACACACTTCTATTTAGGAATGTGATTGATAACCTTGTTGTGATTAATGAAACAAGAAATGATTAATATGATACCCTATTGGGTATGATCTTGACTCGGTAAGTCAAAGATTATTATTATAAGTTTATCGATGATCTATATGATACCATGACTATGGATATATGCGATATGGGATATGATGTTAAACATATTAGCATGATATGCATGACTTGTATGATATGCATGATCACATGAGTATGGTATATTGATGGGTGATATGAGTGGAGGGAGAATGATGATATCCGTGTCTTTGGGACACCGTGTCTTTGGGACACCGTGAGGTTTGGCACCTCCAAAGGTTTGGTACCACAGCTTGATTTTGTGACTTCTGGTCACCAAAGATTTGGTATCACATTTGTGTCTTTGGGACACCGAGGTTTGGCACCTCATTGCGACTGGCCCCCGTGGTTAACACCACCGCAGGGGTTGGCCCCACTTTGAGATATGGGATCGCTCTGCTAGTGATTTGGTATCACACGCATGGGTTGGCCCCATCATCGGATTTGTGACATGGTCACCAAAGTGATTTGGTATCACACCGTGTCTTTGGGACACCAGAGGTTTGGCACCTCATTGTGACTCGTCCCTCAGTTAACACCACCGTGGGTTGGCCCCACTTTGAGATATGGGATCGTCGCTAGTGATTTGGTATCACACGATGGGTTGGCCCCATCATTGGATTATTCGTGACTTTGGGTCACCAAAGTGGTTTGGCACCACACTTATGGATATCGTGACTTTGGGTCACCAGTGGTTTGGCACCACCAAAGGGTTTGGTACCACACGGGGTAGAAAAGGCGATATGGATGGTTAGGATCGGGTTGCATTAATCATGTTGCTATGTATGATGTGTGTTAGCATGTTGTTTTATCGAGCTGGATTTATGCACTGAGTCATTCGACTCACCCTCCCTTTGACATTTCAGTGACACATAGACGCGCGACATGGAGCCGGGATGGACTCGGGTGCTCATGCCACGCTTAATAAAGTTTTACTCAGACTTTATAATTTGGGTACTTTAGCTTGCTTTTTATTATTTGGGTTTTGTTTTGGGTTGTAAAAGGCCTTTAAATTATGTTTTATGATGTTTATGCTTTAAATAGACTTTAATATGCCTTAACAAAATAAGTGGGTTGAAATTTTACTAAAATTTGGAAAGACAATGATTTAAAAACTATAACGCAAAGTGTTTTAAACTATACCATCGGGTATCTCACCATGACTTGCATTAGAAACTCAAACGATTTCCAAATCAAAACTCGATTTTCTACCAAGTTAAAATGTCTTAAGTAACACTAAGAAGCTATTTGAATAATGAAATGGAATAAACTCGTTTTGACTACATCTTTTGGTTAAGCTTTCAAAATTTTTGGGTTTTCTAAATACACCACCTGATTTCAAACAAGCCTACCCAAATTTTCTTCAAATACACTATATAGTGAAGTGTTTACATCCTACTTTTAAACGAAAAACCTAAACCTCTCAAGTACGTTTTCCCCGTAACATACCAGATTCGGTCGTGGTGTACTGACCGGGTTTGGGGTGTTACATTGAGAGGGTAGCTGGAATAGGTGGAGGCGCGGGAGCTCAGAAATGCATGTACCTGTACCCGAGCGACTCCGAGCCAATGGAGCCGAGGTATTTCGAGGTGTTTTAGGTGTGGCTCCAAGACGGCAGAGTATTGGTTAGAGGCGATGGAACGAATCATGGATGACTTGGATCCGAAAGTCGAGGAAAAGTCGAAAGGGATAGTGTCGCTTCTTCGGGATGAGTCATATCGGTGGTGGCTCACTGCAGACGGAATAGTGCCGCGCAATGAGGATCTCACTTGGGATTATTTTAAGGCAGCGTATCGTAAGAAATATGTTGGGTCTAGTTACATTGATGCACAAACAAAGGCATTTCGAGTTTGGTCCAGGGAAGTAAGTCCGTATTAGAATATGAGGCGCACTTTTAAGATTGAGCCAGATCTTTGGTGGTATCGTGGCTTTGAGCACGAGCGATGTGTCCGGTTCGAGGATGGATTGAGGGACGAATCGAGATTGCTGATTACTCCACATCGAGAGCGAGAGTTTGTCTGCGCGCTTAGTTGAAAAGACTAAGATAGCGTATGGGATAGAGGAATCGGTGAAGGCGTAGGCACGACAAGAATAAACATAAGAGAAGTTTTGGATCATCCGGTCACCGGTAATTCTCGAAGAGGGTTAGCAGAGTGGGCCAATCAACTGGGGAGGCCTCATTCTCGCTAATCGTGGATCACAGCACAAAGTGTAACCGGCGTGGAAAATTTCATTGGGGCGAATGTTGGACCGAAGGGAAAGGATGTTTTGAGTGTGGTTCATTTGGATCATCGTGGTGAGAGACCGCCCACGTAAGCTAGCCAGAATCGGCCCGAGGGTCAAGGTTGTGCTCAGTTCAAATGAGGGACCGCCACCGCAGAGAGGTCGTGGTAATGGTAGAGGAGGTAATGGTTCTGGTCGAGACCGCGAGCATTCGCGTGAGGTGCTGGCAACACCGAGGCAAGACACCGCAGGTTTGGTGTATGCAATGAGACGCCGAGAGGAGGGCGACGACCTGGACGCCATAATCGTGCGTTCTTAATCTTTGTTGAACCATATAACGCTTTGATAGATGTGGGTTCGACACATTTGTATGTTGCTAGTAACATAGTAGAGACTATGAATCTAGACTCGAGACTACTTCTAGGAAGATGACCGCATTTAGCCTCTCAGGGTCACTCTGTAGAAGTAAATAAGTCAGATAGAGATGTACCCTAGAACTCCAAGGGGTAATGTTTGTAGTCGATCCGATGGAACCGCCGCTTGAGGAGTTCGATCCGATTCTTGGGATGGACCGGTTGGTCGAGTATCAAGCAAGTTTGGATTGCGCCGCTAAGCGCATGGTTTTGAAGACAAACGAGGGCAAAGAGGTGGTTATGATAGGTAATAGAAGAGATTATCTATCCAACGTGGTATCTGCGTTGAAAGTCGTGAAGTTGGTCGGGAAGGGTCGTGAGGCATTTGTGGTTCATGTGTGCGCGTTGGAGGCTAAGGAGTCTACCATGGGGAATGTCCGAACGGTAAAGGAATATGTTGACGTATTTCCGTAAGAACTTCCAAGATTGCCTCCGGATCGTGAAGTTGAATTTGGTATAGATCTCATATCTTAATCGCGCGGTGTCTATTGCTCCGTATAGGATGGCACCGAAGGAATTAGGGAATTGAAGGCTCAAATTCAAGAGTTGTTGGATCGAGGTTTTATCCGACCAAGTGTTTCGCCTTGGGAGCACCGGTACTTTTTGTCAAGAAGAAGGATGGATCGATGCGGATGTGTATAGACTATCGCCAGTTGAATAAGCTGACGATCAAAAACAAGTATCCTTTGCCGAGGATAGATGACTTGTTTGATCAGCTTAAGGGGCAGCGCTTTCTCCAAGATTGATTTAAGGTCCGATATCATCACCAAGGTGAAAGAGGCCGATATCCATAAGACGGCATTTCGCACTCGGTATGGGCACTCACGTGTTTCGTAATGCCGCTTGGGTTGACTAACGCTTGGGCAGCATTCATGGACATGATGAATCGGGTATTCCAAAGTTTTGGACCAAATTTGTTATGGTATTTATAGACGATATTTTGGTATACTCCAAGTCGAGGAGGAGCATGATGCGCATTTATGAGTAGTGTGTTGCATTTTGAGGGAAAAGCGACTTTATGCAAAATTTAGTAAGTCACGAGTTTTGGCTTAGGAGGTGACTTTCTTGGGTCACGAGTATCACCGAGGGGATTAGAGTGGATCCTCGAAAGATTGAGGCGTTGTTGGATTGGAAGCCGCCTAAGTCGCTGGGCATTGAGATTCGAGTTTCCTAGGTCCAGCATGGTATTACCAAGATTTGTGGAAGGATTTTCTTTGATAGCAAAGAGCACCTATGACTAAGTTATTGAGGAAAGGAATTCCATTTGTGTGGACCGAGAAGCAGCAAGGGAAGTTTTGACAAGTTGAAGAAGATTCTCGATCAAGCTCCGGCTTTGATTCAACTGAGGCGTGCAAGGAATTCACTGTTTCTTGTGATGCATCACATCTTGGTTTGGGATGTGTGCCGATGCAGAAGGGAAGGTAGTGGCTTATGCATCTCGACAGCTGAGACCACATGAAGTTAACTATCCGACGCATGACTTGGAATTAGCCGCAGTGGTTTTTGCTTTGAAGATATGGAGACACTATTTGTATGGAGAGAAGTCGATAGTCTACACGGATCACAAGAGTCTTAAGTATCTTTTGACTCGTAAGGATTTGAACTTGAGGCGTCAGAGATGGATAGAGTTGTTGAAGGACTACGATCGCTCGATTGAGTATCATCCGCAAGGCTAACGTGGTGGCGACGCGTTGAGCCGAAAGGTTGTATCGCACTTAAGATCGATGTTTGCTCATCTTAGCTTATATGACGATGGGAGTCTTTTGGTTGAATTGCAAGTCGTTTCGACTTGGTTAGAGCGCATCAAGGAGAAACAAATAGAGGATGATGGTTTGAATGATCGGAGGTTGACAGTTCGAATGGTGGTTTAGAGGATTATAGTTTGTCCAAGGATGGAGTATTGTGTTTTAAAGGAAGAGCTTATATGCCAAAGGATGTTGAGTTGAGGCAAAGGATTCTTCTGACGCACATAGCACCTCATACGCTATGCATCCCGGTGGTAGCAAGATGTATCGGATTTAAGAGAGCGCTTTTGGTGGCTGTGTCCAAGCGTGAGGTAACCGAGTTTGTGGGTAAATGTCCGACGTGTCGCCAGGTCAAGGCGAGCATCGCTTTGCCGTCAGGTTACTTCACCATGAAGATTCCACGCTGGAAGTGGGAAAGGATCACTATGGACTTTGTCGATGGATTACCCTCACGCCAAGTAAGAAGGACTCGATTTGGGTGATTGTGGATCGTCGACTAAGTCACCTCATTTTATTCGGTAAGGGTGGATTACTCGCCTCGAAGTTAGCTGTTGTATGTGTAACAACCCAAACCCTACCCAAACATTACGATCACTAACTGAGTTATTACGAAGTAAAACCTTGTGAACACCATTTTGAAACCCATTTAAATTTTATAGAAAACTCCTCGCTGGTTGTCTTGTCAAAGCTACCTTTAGATTTAATTTGAAATTTTAATTAAGTCCAATTGTTATACCAGGGGCTTCAAGTGTACCCGATGGCACGCTTAAACTTCCACGTGTTAACTTAAGAAAACATGTGATTTAATTTAATTTAATGATATAGTTTTAAGTAAATATCCAACATAAAAAGAATAAAACGCAACTATAGTTTATGGAGGCCTTATTACAACCCAAAATAAAATTAAACAAGTTTAAAGTTCTGTAAAGTAAAATCTTTTGCATGGCCACCTCGAGTCCCACCCTACCCTCAACCGCCATCTACGAGTCACCTGAAAAATGTTAAAGGAGAAGGTGAGTCACCAAGACTCAAGATGCAACCCTTCCCTGTTAATACAACATTTCATACACAACATATAACAGCTTAATTAAGCAAAGTATCATGTACCCAACCTAGCCAACCAAACACCTTTGTCTACCCCCACGTGGTACCAAACCACCGGGTGACCGTGAATCACGATGTGTTACCAAAACACTGTGGTGCTAAACCACCGTGACATATAGTCACAATGTGCTACCAAAGCACTGTGTGTCCAGTGAGACACAAATCGGGTGATGGGGCCAACCCATCGTGTGATACCAAATCACCGGCGCATTTATCCCATATCTCAAGTGGGGCCAACCCACGGTGGTGTTAACTACGGGGACAAGTCGCTATGAGGTACCAAACCTCCGAGGTACCAAACCTCCGTGACGATAGTCACGGTTGTGTTACCAAAACACTCGTGCCCGCTCGGCGGCACATTATCACCGCCTCCCACTCATCAACCCACATAGTCACGGTCACATATAGATTTATCATATGTATTATCACAAAGATGCTTTCCAAAAGCATAAAATAGCAATCATATGCACAGTACTTACCGTTACCCCTGTATACCGTTATGGTATTCAAGCCATTGCCACATACATCAAGTTAGCAATCACATTACTTAGCATAATTTAATAAGTTAAATGGTGTGTATGTACACACTGTTACTACGATAGTCTTAAATCCCAAGAAGAAACGTTGGTCACCACGGATCTATCCGTCCTATATTCGGCCAAAAACATGGGTTAGTCTTATGGCCTATTCGCCAAATCCAAAATATTCAAAGGGTTAATACTTAACCCGAAGCCTTACCTAACACCCTTGAGTACTAGCCACTAAGTGTTTCTCTTCCCTAATCGGCAATCATTAAGTTAGTAGCCGTCTACTTAATCGAATATCATGAATGAAGAAAATGTATCTTACCACCTTACCCCCAAAATCGATTGCTCCAAAGCAACGCCCACTGCTTGCTTCCGAATCCGAAGGCCCCTATATTTTAATCAAGCGATTAGTAGCCTTAATGAGTCCTTGCCGAAATAGTCACTTACCAACCTCCAAGTCGACAAGAAGAGAAAAGAGAATCCTAGACATTCGGCCTAACATACTTACCCTCCAAATTCGATTAGAGAATGCTTCCCCTCCTTGTTCAAGATTCGGCCAAGGTTCCAAAAGAAGAGAGGGTTTTTCTTTTATCGGTTTTTGGGAGAATAATCAAAGAATAAACAACAACTAATGAAGGCTAGCCAAAATTGAGAGAAGAGACTAAGGGAAATCGGCACACCAATAGGGATTAGATTCTGGCCAGAGACTAAGAGATGGAAGTGGTTCTTAACTTTGAAGAAAGAAAAGAAATCGGATGGCAACTAGTTGGGAGAATTTCACTACAAAAAATTCTAAAAAGAATTTAAGATGGTAGATGGGGGTTTATATAGGATTTCGGCATCCCCTAGTAGCCTTGTTGGCCCACACCTCCTTGTTCAAGGAGTTCAAAATTTCTACAACCTCTCCAAGTACTCTTACACACATTTCAATTAATTCAAATAATTTGAATTAATCACTTAATAATCCCTTCTAATCAAATAATATCTTTGATTATCCTATGAAATTATCATATCTCTTGTATTATCAAAAGGTTTAAGCAAATTAAAACTAATTAAAATGCTTAAATTATCCCTTAATAATTACACCTAATAAAAGAGTTTGAAGGAGAAAACTCTCCCCTTGTGCCAGTCCAAATAAAAACAAAAAGAGGAGGATTTTGTGACTCGAACACAAGCTCTCCTTGCTCCTTGGTGGCGCCACATGTAGCTCTTAAGTGGGCTTCTTTTGCCACTTAACCAAGGGCTTTTTAGTGTTAAATTACCCACACTTATTCTTATAACACCACTTACCAAGGCTCCTTCTTTTAAAGTTAAAACTAAAATTTCCTACCAAATCGAGCCAACACAAAGCCTTAAATTGACCATTATTATTCCATAAATAATGACACAGCAGCTCATACATAAGAAAAATAATTTATTTCCAAATAGCCCCACATTTGGGATGTTACGCTTCTACCCCCTTAGAATAAATTTCGGTCCTCGAAATTCCTTGATCAAAAGAGATGGGGGTATTGTTTGCCGCATCACCTCCTCGGGCTCCCACGTAGCTTCTTCCACTTCGTGGTTCCGCCATAACACTTTTTTACTAAAGGCACCGCCTTCTCCTTCAGAACTTTCACATCTCGATCTACAATCTGAATCGGTTCTTCCTCAAAAGATAAATCCGCGGTTCACCTCAATCTCTCTCATCGCACAACGCGCGAAGGATCTCGACCGATACCGCCTCAAAGATTGATACATGGAATACGCTATGAATCGACTCCGCTTCTGCCGGCAACTCTAGCCGATAAGCCACTGGTCCTATTCGGCTTCACAAACAAAGATATGGCCCAATGAACCTTGGGCTCAACTTCCCTTCCGTCCAAATCTCAACACCTTTTCCAAGACGACACTTTCGTAAAGACTTTGTCTCCCACAAAGATACTCCACTTCCTTATGCTTGAGATCTGCATAAGACTTCGCCTATCCGATGCTTCCTTGAGACGACCGAATCACCTTGACTTTGTCTTCCGTCTCTGCTACCAATTCCGACCCGTAACTTGTCTTTCTCCCAACTCCGCCCAACATGTAGAGTACGACACTTCCGCCCATATAGGGCCTCATATGGAGCCATTTGAATACTCGCTTGATAACTATTGTTATGTTTAATTCCGCTAATGGTAGGTACTCCTCCCAACTACCACTAAAATCCAAGACACAGCCTCTTAACATGTCTTCCAAAATCAGATCACCCTTCCGATCGTCCAGTCACGACCGTGGATGGAAAGCCGTCATCGAAATCTAACTGTGTACCCAAAGCTTGATGCAACGCTTTCCAAAACCTTGACGTGAATCTGGGTCCCTATCCGAGATAATCGACATCGCACGCCATGCAACCTCACTATTTCACCCACATATAGCTTCACTAACTTCGGGGAGTGAGTAATCCATTCTCACCTAGCATGAAGTGAGCTTCGACTTAGTTAGCGATCCACAATTACCTGCATCAGCATCCTTCTTGGTGGGCGTAAGGGTAGCCCACTAACAAAATCCATGGTGATCCTCTCCCATTTCCACCGAGGGATCTTTATCGGCTGAAGTAGTCCCGATGGTGACCGAGTAGGCTGGCAGTTAGCACCTCACACCGACGGACTCGACGCCAAATATTACTTCTCTTTCTCCATCCTGCGGCATCTTAATCCCCCAGCCTACGGCGGAGATGCATCTGAGCACTGCTATTAACAACTCTCCACCACTTCAATTTCAAACCAAGCCGGAGTTAAAAATCTTCCTGGCTTTATCAAACTTTGTCAAGCGGTCAAGTTTCTTTTTCGGTCATACAGCTTGGATACGCACTTTCCTTAGCAACAGATTATACACAATATTAGTAAATCCTTTCCACACGACTGATAAGATCTCCATGAACCTAACCCGAGTGCCGTGTGCATTTCAAACACCGGTCCTGTGGTCATCAACCTCCATACCGCTGCTACCGATCTTTGAGGGTCACCTTCTCACGATGGTGTACACACCAGCCTTTTAGAAAAATCATTGCTACCCTATACTTACTCAATTTGTACATACCCACATTCTCTTGGTCACCGAATTAAATGTGCTCTAGCGTCGTTCTCTCGTTTTATAACTAATATATAGTCTGGAACCACCCGCATCGCCAAATCTTTGCCGCGTCAATCTTTCTGTATTGCGTTCTATATACGCCAGATACGGCCAAGAGTGACCAGAACAATGGTGCAACCGTGAGGCCGAATGCCATCTTACCGGCAGTTCGATGCTGCTGTGGTTTATCCCAACCTCTTTTTACCTGGGTTGATGTACATCCTCAATGGCCCAACCATAAGCAGCACTCTTCTCTGGGCCATCAACAAATGCTAGATCAGAACGCGACACTGTCTGTCGCATCTAATGGCATTTTGGTTTGCGGTAATCCGCTTGCGGGAAGAAGACTCAGTCGCTTCTTCTGATAAACACACAGTGCTCCGCTTGATCGGGGATACTTGGTCAATGCATTCCTTTACATAGTTTCCACGGTGGGCCCTTGTCGCAATTTTGGTACTCCGGTATCTGTCGTGTGCCACACAAAGCCGTGTGCATAACAGTACATACTGATTTCACACGGAGGGTAAAGCGGAAGTTCTCTGCGGAACGTCCGAATTCAAACCGTTTCTGGACTCTTTCAACCACCAACTCTCAGCCTGTGCCAATTTGGAACCACGCTACACCGCCTTTCTTCGCGGCTCATCTTTTCTTTTATCTATTCAAGGGTAAAGCGATCCATGATTGGATGATATATTCCTCTATCTCCTCCCATTACTAAGAACTACTTATCACTTTCCTCTTGATCTTGAAATCCATGCAGCTATCACAGTCAAGGCTGTTAGCAGTACTTTGCTGGTTCTGGTAACAATCCATCCAGAGATCCGTCGAATTTCGACCTGGTGATTCCATTGATTCTACCAAAACACACGAGTTCTAGTGCGCCTTCTAAGTCTGGCCCACGATGACAATGCGACCAAGGCGTACTAACTTTCACAGTCATCCTCGGGAACGCGTCCTCTGGTGTCGCACTACACCTGCACGATAATGAAAAGCAGGCTGCCTCTACATCAAGTCACAACATATGAAGGAAAAGCAAAAATTGAAGTATTTGCCGGGGTGCATATATCCGCGTATGCGCCACCCTTCTCGGGCTCGAGCGACCTGTCTGTGTGCCAGCAAGCAGGGAATTTAACTCTCCCGCCTCAGCTCGTAACCCCTGCTAAGGGAGGTCTATTCCCTCCCCACTTCATCTACCCACGAATTCTCCGCAGCGGTCCTGCCGGTCCTCATCTCGAGGTAGTTACGTCCATACAGTCCTTAGCTGCTCTTAGCTAGCTCTGACAATCTCGGCGATGCGGTGCCTAAAGGAATCCCTAAAAGCATCCTTTGTCAATGGCCCACATCTCTCTGGGCTAATGGAGTGCTACAGCCATCGAGTTATGGTTGTGAGGTCGGCCGCGGCTGCTGATTTGGACCTGGGAGCGATCAGCTCAGCTTTTTAAAGACTCGGGCTAGATCTGTGAATTCACAAAAACTTCTCTCCTTGACAGTTCTTACTACTAATGTTTGAGTTCCTATCCTAGTTCACACAAAGAAGTTCATGCATCCATTCCTTAATACTTTCCATACCTATTCACTCATCGGACATTTCTGCCCATTTCTAACCCAGGGGTATTTTCGTCTTTTTCCTACAGGGGTATTTTCGTAATTTTCCAGAACCAAAATATTTTGCTGATGATTTCCAAAGCTAAGTTATTGAATATTTGTAAAATAGTTGAAATTTTTGGGCAAAACCATTGAATTAATATTTTATGGGTCAGGGGCATTTTGGTAATTTTACTCCTAAGGGTATTTCTGTAATTTTCACAAATCAAGTCTTCCGAGAAAAACATTGTATACGTGTGAGTGTTCTAGGGTTTGAGAGGGTTATTGGATAAGTTTCAAAACATTAGGTGTTTATTCATTCCTTTCAAAAACAAGGCTAACTCCCTTCTCGGGTTTTAATCATTATTTTTAGCCTATGACCAGAGCCTTCACAGTCGGGGTGAACCAAAGCTACGCACTGTGCGAATTCAAGTGAAGAGGAGGTGGGTCACGCGGACCGCTTAAATACCAAGCTCTCATTGAACCTTTCTAGACATGCGCCACGAGAGGTTACCACACCATTTGAACCTTCGAGTTAGGGTGAGCCGAAGCTACGCACCGGGTAGGATACTGCGAAGAGGAGGTGAGTCACGAGGACCGCTTAAATACCAAGCTCTTCCGGATCCAATCCTGAACATGCGCGTCTGAGTTTACCACACCTAGCTCATTGACTAAGTCATAGGTTGGTTTAGTTCTTTAAGTCTTATGCTTAAATCTGTGTTTGAGCAATCTAGCCTTAGGGTCCAAGTCCTATAAATCTATCTACGTTCCATGCTTCCTACCCTTCTACGAATATAATTCACGAGAAGGTTTAGATGTACTTACAGGCGGATCGGTGCTGGAGACTCGGGCCATGCTTGCTTAAAACCCGAAAATCACACCATAAGGCCTACTAAAAACATTTTTGGGCCTTGGGCCCCACAGTAGAGCTTTGGCTGGCTCGATACCAATTTCAGTAACAACCCAAACCCGCCCCAAACATTACGACCGAAATCGAGTTATTACGAAGTAAAACCTTATGAACACCATTTTGAAACCCATTTAAATTTTATAGAAAACTCCTCGTTTTGGTTGTCTTATCAAAGCTACCTTTAGATTTAATTTGAAATTTTAATTAAGTCCAATTGTTATACCGTTTCAAGTGTACCCGATGGCACGTTTAAACTTCCACGTGTTAACTTAAGAAAACATGTGATTTAATTTAATTTAATGATATAGTTTTAAGTAAATATCCAACATAAAAAGAATAAAACGCAACTATAGTTTATGGAGGCCTTATTACAACCCAAAATAAAATTAAACAAGTTTAAAGTTACGTAAAGTAAAATCCTTTGCATGGCCACCTCGAGTCCCACCGGCCCTCAACCGCCATCTACAGTCACTGAAAAATGTTAAAGGAGAAGGTGAGTCACCAAGACTCGATATGCAACCCTTCCCAGTTAATACAACATTTCATACACAACATATAACAGATTAATTAAGCAAAGTATCATGTACCCAACCTAGCCAACCAAACACCTTTGTCTACCCCACGTGGTACCAAACCACTTTGTGACCGTAGTCACGATATGTTACCAAAACACTGGTGGTGCCAAACCACTTTGGTGACATATAGTCACAATGTGCTACCAAAGCACCGTGTCCGTAGACACAAATCGGGTGATGGGGCCAACCCATCGTGTGATACCAAATCACCGCGCAGACGATCCCATATCTCAAGTGGGGCCAACCCACGGTGGTGTTAACCACGAGGACAAGTCGCTATGAGGTACCAAACCTCTGGAGGTACCAAACCTCTGGTGACGTATAGTCACGGTGTGTTACCAAAACACTGGTGCCCGTCGGCACATTATCACTGCCCCCTCCACTCATCAACCCACATAGTCAACAGTCACATATAGATTTATCATATGTATTATCACAACATGCTTTCCAAAAGCATAAAATAGCAATCATATGCAATGCAGTACTTACACTGTTACCCCGTATACCGTTATGGTATTCAAGCCATTGCCACATACATCAAGTTAGCAATCACATTACTTAGCATAATTTAATAAGTTAAATGGTGTGTATGTACACACCTGTTACTACGATAGTCTTAAATCCCAAGAAGAAACGTTGGTCACCACAGATCTATCCGTCTATATTCGACCAAAAACATGGGTTAGTCTTATGGCCTATTCGGCCAAATCCAAAATATTCAAAGGGTTAATACTTAACCCGAAAGCCTTACCTAACACCCTTGAGTACTAGCCACCAAGTGTTTCTGCTTCCCTAATCGGCAATCATTAAGTTAGTAGCCGTCGGCTTAATCGAATATCATGAATGAAGAAAAGCAGATCTTACCACCTTACCCCAAAATCGATTGCTCCAAAGCAACGGGTTCACTGCTTGCTTCCGAATCCAGAGGCCCTATATTTTAATCAAGCGATTAGTAGCCTTAAACATCCTTGCCGAAATAGTCACTTACCAACCTCCAAGTCGACAAGAAGAAAAAGAGAATCCTAGACATTCGGCCTAACATACTTACCCTCCAAATTCGATTAGAGAATGCTTCCCCCTCCTTGTTCAGTATTCGGCCAAGGTTCCAAAAGAAGAGAGGGTTTTTCTTTTATCGGTTTTTGGGAGAATAATCAAAGAATAAACAACAACTAATGAAGGCTAGCCGAAAATTGAGAGAAGAGACTAAGGAAATCGGCACACCAATAGGGATTAGATTCGGCTAGAGACTAAGAGATGGAAGTGGTTCTTAACTTTGAAGAAAGAAAAGAAATCGGATGGCAACTAGTTGGGAGAATTTCGGCTACAAAAAATTCTAAAAAGAATTTAAGATGGTAGATGGGGGTTTATATAGGATTTCGGCATCCCCCTAGTAGCCTTGCCGTCCACACCTCCTTGTTCAAGGAGTTCAAAATTTCGGCAACCTCTCCAAGTACTCTTGGCCACATTTCAATTAATTCAAATAATTTGAATTAATCACTTAATAATCCCTTCTAATCAAATAATATCTTTGATTATCCTATGAAATTATCATATCTCTTGTATTATCAAAAGGTTTAAGCAAATTAAAACTAATTAAAATGCTTAAATTATCCCTTAATAATTACACCTAATAAAAGAGTTTGAAGGAGAAAACTCTCCCCCTTGTGCCGTCCAAATAAAAACAAAAAGAGGAGGATTTTGTGACTCGAACACAAGCTCTCCCTTGCTCCTTGGTGGCGTCACATGTAGCTCTTAAGTGGGCTTCTTTTGCCACTTAACCAAGGGCTTTTAGTGTTAAATTACCCACACTTATTCTTATAACACCACTTACCAAGGCTCCCTTCTTTTAAAAGTTAAAAACTAAAATTTCCTACCAAATCGAGCCAACACAAAGCCTTAAATTGACCATTATTATTCCATAAATAATGACACGTGAGTTCATACATAAGAAAAATAATTTATTTCCAAATAGCCCCACATTTGGGATGTTACAGTATGTCGCAGAGATAGTAAGGTTGCACGGTGTACCAGTGTCGATCATCTCAGACAGAGATCCTAGATTTACGTCGAGGTTTTGGAGAGCGTTACATCAGGCTTTGGGTACGCGGTTGGATTTTAGTACCGCATTTCATCCACAATCGACCGGGCGATCGGAAAGAGTTATCTGATTTTAGAGGATATGTTGAGAGGTTGTGTATTGGACTTGAGAGGTACTGGAAGAGTTTTTACCATTAGCAAAGTTCGCATACAACAATAGTTATCAGGCAAGCATTAAGATGGCACCATATGAGGCGTTGTATGGTAGGAGGTGTCGCACACCTACATGATGGACCGAGTTGAGTGAGCATCAAATGTTAGGACCAGAGTGGGTTGCAGAAACTGAAGATAAGGTGAAGTTGATTCAAGCTCGGTTGAAGGAAGCTTCGGATAGGCAGAAGTCATATGCCGATCTCAAGTGGAGGGATATAGAATTTTCCGTGGGTGACAAAGTTTTTCTGAAAGTCTCGCCATGGAAGAAAGTGTTAAGATTTGGGAGAAAAGGCAAGTTAAGTCCAAGGTTTATTGGGCCGTATAAGGTGTTGAGACGAGTGGGACCAGTAGCCTATCAGCTCGAGTTGCCATCAGAGCTGAGTCAGGTTCATGATGTGTTCCATGTCTCCATGCTTAGACGCTATCGTTCGATCCATCGCATGTTGTGGCGATGGAAATAGAGGTGAGTCCGGATCTGAAGGTAGAAGAAGAACTCATGCATTCTAGACCGAGATGTGAAAGTTTTGCGTGGGAAGTCAGTTCCTTTAGTGAAGGTTTTATGGCGGAACCATGGCGTAAAAGAAGCTACGTGGGAACCGGAGGATGTGATGAGGCAGCAGTTTCCTCAACTCTTTTGAGTAGGTAATTTCGAGGACGAAATTTTCTTAAGGGGGGTAGAATTGTAATATCCTAAAAAATTGAGTATCATCTTGTTACTTGTGTTAGCTCGTGTATGATTATTATTATGTGCTTAGTATAGTTTTATGAAGGCTTGGAATTATTAGCTAAGCTAGAATGATTTTTAGTATTGAAAATATAGTGAAGTGGATTAGATGAACTCGACACTTAAGTTAATTTAAGTGTTAAATTCTAACACAAGAGGAGTTAGTGGCATAGTGGATAAGGCGCATGAAAGGTTGCTTGAGGGAAGTGGTTCGAGTAGCATGGAAGGCATATTAAGGATTTTATTTTTTTATGCATCCTAGCATTAAGTGTCGGTCAACTATTCATATGGATAAGATGGACAATTTTCTTTTTAAGGCAAGAAGACTTAAGGTTATGGTAACCATGAAATAAGGGATAGAATTGCTAGATTTTGGGGATAAAATTTCTTCAACTTTGGGAATGTAGAGGATTTCAAGGCTTGGCTTAAGGGTGTTGTTTTGGAAACTCTCCTATGGCCATTAGTGCATGAATGTGGACGGAATGTGTGGCTAGGGGGTGGCCGAATGTTGATAGGAAGTTTGGGGAATAGTTGGCCAACTTTAGCATTTTGTGCATCATTTGGCATTTTCTCTTCCTCCAAAAACTCCCTCTTTGGCGAATGTATCTTAGGCATTTTGGTGCAATTTTGCTTTTGATTTAGCTCTCATTTGTGTTTGAACCAAAATCTAATTTCTTCCTCTCATTTCCCTTTTGAAACCAAAACCACAATTTGCATTTTGTGCACTTTTCTTTTAAACAAACTAGGTGTTTGGCCGAACCTCTTTCTCCCATCTCTCTCTTTTCTTTCTTTTGATACTTGCTCAAAAACCACATTTCCTTTTCACTTCCTCTTGGCCGAATCTTCCTCCTTCCCAAATCCCATCTCTTTCATTTTTTTTTCAAAGTTAAAAACATCCATTACCATTCTATTTTCATTTTCTATTTTCTTCTTTCTTCCATTTTCGAATCATCCTTCTCCTATTTCACTTTCACTTTTATTTTTCCTTTCTTTTTACTCCACCATAGCCGAATCTTCTTTCTCTCTTTTGGTGTTATATTGGCCGAATATCATCAAGGGTAGATAATCTTTGGGTTTTCTTCAATCGGTTTTGGAAGATAGGTAAGTGTTCATGGCCGTATTTCCGTTATTTCCTTCTCCTTTCTAAGTCGTTTTTTTTGTGGACAAAGGCCGAATCCTTGGGCATTTGTTTGCAAGGTTCTAACCATTATTTAGGAACTGATTTTTCCTTTAGGCTCTTTGGGACGTTGGAAGCAATCGATCTAAGCCATTCCATTAGCAATCGAAGTTGGTAAGTCAAGTGGTAAGATTCATGTCGATTCATTATTCTTTTTGAGGATAAAGACTAAGGCTATTGGGATTAAGATGTGATGTTGGCGAATGGATTTTTGCTTATAGTTTTGTGGTATGGCGAATGTAGGACAAGGTGATCTAGTGCGGTAGATCGGATCTTGGAAGTTAGTATTTGCGTTAGTGAAAGGTGTGTACCTTACACACTTTATAACTTTCGGTATATATATATATGTGTGTTAATAACTATTCATGTTGTTAAAGCCAAAAACTATGAGATCTTGAAATGATACCTTGATGGGTATGAGCAAGGATACGGGTAAGTCCGTTTCGATATGATGTTGATATATGTTGTTAATATCACGATCTACTATATATATTGGTTATATGTTTATATCAAAGTATAATGACATGATTTGTTATCTATTGCATTGGTATGGGCGATATGAGAGGAGGGGAAGATTGATATCCGTGTCTTTGGGACACCAGAGGTTTAGCACCTCCAGTGGTTTGGTAACACATATTTCGTGTCTTTGGGACACCGGAGGTTTGGCACCTCATAGCGACTCGTCCCAGTGGGTTTCACACCACCGTGGGTTGGCCCCACATTTGATGTATTGGGATCGCGCCAGGTGATTTGGTATCAAACGTGGGTTGGCCCCACAACTTGATTATTCGTGACTTTGGGTCACCAGGTGATTTGGCATCACATTATTGGATATCGTGACTTTGGGTCACCAGGTGGTTTAGCACCACCAGGTGGTTTGGTACCACACGAGGTAGAAAAGGAGTTTTGGATGGCTAGGTTGGGTGCATTATATATATATATTGCTTGGTTATAATTTGTGTAAGTATGTGGCATTCACCCGGGAGAGGGATTATGCACTGAGTCTTGGTGACTCACCTTCTCCCTTATTTTTTTGGTGATTCGTAAAATCGCGGATGAGGAGCCTGGATGAACTCGAGGAGGCCATGCAATAAAATTTGGTTTTACATGAACTTCCATTTAGGTACTTTATTTTAATTCGTTTTCATCTTTTTATGGATTTGTAATAAGGCCTCTTTAATTATATTTTTGGATTATTTATATGCTTTGGATTTGTTTTAAATATGGCTTATAAATTACATGGTTGATATAATAATTTGAGCACCAAGTTTTCGAAACTACTAAACGCGATGGTTTTTAAAATGTTACCATCGGGTAACATAAATCAATTGATAGTATTTAACAACTTAAGTATTTTTGATAACTCATACTATTTTCCAAAACTCCAGTTTCCAAATTTCTATTAGATATGGTTTTCAACCTAATCGCTTTAGTTTCTCTTCAATTTATAAAAGGTTTACAAATCTAAGCTGCAACTAAGTTTTAAAGATTTATTTTCTGGATTTCAAAGTAAATTATCAGTTTTAAATTTATTATACACCTGATTTCTACGAACTTAGAACAACAAAGAGTTTTTCACTAAAATTTAATCGGTAACTCGTTTTTCCTCAAAACGTTTCCCCTGTGACATACCAAATTCGGTCGTGGCATATTGACCGGGTTTGGGGTGTTACACACCTAGTCTAGTTCACTATATACAACACCATCATACATTTTATTCAATTGGGCCCACTTCGACCCATCGTGGCCCAAGCAGCCTCAACCCACAAGAATACTACTGATGGCCTCAACTATCACGTCGAAGCCCCACACGTGCGTTCACACGCTTGTGTGGTTACTATTGTCATGACCGGCACTTTGGCATTTGCCGCTCTACAACTAGAGTAGAGAGAGTTACACACCTGATAGGAATCTGGTGCTAATCCGCGCTCCGACCACTCCTGTGCCCAAATGCCAACCAAGGTATCCTTCCTCCTATCATAGAATGCTCTATATATAGCTAGCTTCTCACCTTCCTTCTTTGTATCTTTCCGATGTGGGATCCCTTCGTCAGTTGAGTTTAAATCCAACTCAAACTCTTGCCGTCCAATTCGCAAAATAAATACTCCCTTGCTTTTCATGAGATTCGAACCCAGGCTCCCTTCAATAGTTCAACACGCCGCTTGCCACCAAGCCACAAGCTCCTCTTGTGTCTTAAACCATGCGCAACTAAATATAAATCTATAGCCAAATTCTAAAGTCCATTTAAAAAGAAAACCAAAATGCAAGAGCCAAGACTTGAACCTTGGACCTCCTTCCTTCCCTGTGGCGTCACTCCCTTCCCTCTTAAGTGGCGTCACTTTTCCACTACACCACACACTCCACTTGTGTCATTTTTTCCACATTTTATTCTTAAAGCCTTCCTACTAACTCCCAGGGTTTTTTTTCACCTAAAACCAAAATTTTCCTAAAGCTCAAGTTTAATCCTGGGACTTCATAGAAGCCCCCTAACCTTCCAAAATCACTCACCTAATAGGTCCAACAAGCCGTTCTCTTGTTCTCAAAAAATTTAAATGCTACTATGCCCAAGGCCCATTGGACCCAATTCTCCTAGGCCCAATTTCGGGATGTTACAATCAATGGGTTGGGCTGCAATGCATGCATGTGTTATATGCTATATTGAGTGGGCTAAGGCCCAATGTGCAACTGTGGGCTTAAGGCCAGATTGCGTTATAAGGGGATTTACACGCTGAGTCTCGGTGACTCACCCCTCTGCTTAATTTTGCAGGTGACCCCTAGATCGGGGACTTGGAGCCGAGGCGGACTTGATGATGCGATCCTAGTCGCATCATGGTTCGATTCCATCCGATGCCATCGAGAGTGGCCTAAGTTTGAGGGGCCAAAGTGCAAAATGAATCTGATTCCAGCTCTTTGAATCGATCCAACTAAATTGAACTCTTTATTTAATTTTCAGCTTTGCATTTAGTTTGCATTTTAAATACTTGCATTTAAGCATCTTAGTTCAATAAATGGTTGCTGGTCATTAATTCAACTCAACTTAGTTTAATTAATTGAGTTCTTTTAATGAATTTAATTTAATAGTTGTTTCTTTAATTAATCTAGTTACTAGGTTAATTTATTGATGCATGAGTTAAGTTCATTTAATGATGCTTTATTTAATTAAGCTAGTTGCTTTAAGTGTTAGTTTATTTAATTAAGCTAGTTCTTTGGAATAAATGATGTTTAAGTGTTAGTTTATTTAATTAAGTTAGTTGTTAATTTATTTTAAGTTTAATAATTGCATTAATTTGTCGGTTACATGTGATAATTGCAAGTGACTTTTCATCTTACATCCATTATTACTATTAAATAAAGAAGAACATTATGGTTCTTTAAATTCGCACCTCTTTGTCTTCAACTTCTATAACGTTTGCTTCATGGTATTTACTACAAGCAATCATTTCTCCATCATTTGGCTGGTGACTTTTTGGTTGATCATGGAGAACTCAAGGGACATTGACAAGCAATTTAATTGAAGAATTAATCACATTGAAGATGGGAGTTACATGGCTAGAATTCCAAAAGTTGAGACTTTTCATTTGGCTGGTGACTTTTCAGTTGATCATGGAAGAACCCAAGGGACACTTTTTAAGCATTCAAATTCATTTAATCAGCTCATTAGGAGTCATAAAGTTGCTGTTATTTGGCTGGAGGAATTCAAGAGTTTTTAGCTTTTATTTTAGCCATTTAAGTGCATATTAAAGTTGAATTCATTTGTCTCTTCATCTAACCACATGTAAGCACTATATATACCTGTTATTAGTTTGTAAAAAGGAGACTTTTTGAACTTTGAATATATTTTATGAACTTTTGTTCATTGAGTGAGATTATTCTCCTCTCTATCTTTTGTACGAGTTTCGATTTTGACTTATCAAGTTTTCTTGCTTGTGGCGTCAATCGTTCTCTTCCATCAACTTATACCATAGGTTCCTATCTTTATAGATAACGGGTCTTGGTCCATCATCGACTATCATTTTTCCACCTTAAACAAATATAAAACCCGGGGTGACACTTTATTAGTGTTGAATCGATTCTTTGTTTAAGTTCTTTCATCCATTCCCATCAACTATCACATATCATTTATCTAAACCATCACTTATCCATCTATCCAATTCCATTACCATCAGCCTATCATTGTTTGTTCAACCTTAAACCGAATTCCATCTTCTTTCCCTTCATCTTAAACCGAACCCATCCTTTTAATTATCCAAATCAACTCTTTCATTTAAACACTTCTATTCCTAACTTAAACCCACCTTCTAAACAAATTCACCTAAAGCTTTCGCAAACTCATCTATATTTTTCTGATTATTTTCCGAAGACTTGATTCCTCCTCGTAGACGATTGGGCAACTAGCATACGTTTCGACTCACCCCGAGGCGGATCGTATCACTTGAGGTGGCCATGCAATATTCTTTTCTCGTAAAATTTCGTGCTTATTTTAAACGTACTTTTTAATTCTGGGATTTTGCAATGTAATAAGGCCTCTACGACTTTAAATTGGGATTTTCTTAACACTGCTATTACATATTTCTAAAGTGATAAACACGGAGTTTTTCTAAAATAAAAATATTACAATTATTCTTCTAAAAAGGTGTAACTACAAAGATGACAAGTGAATAAAAGTGTAAGCTAAATAATCCAGAGTTTTGTTAAGAACTCAAAATTGTTTTCAACTGTCACGTTTATAGAATCCCCAATTTCGGCTTCGTAAAACAAAATAATTTACGAATTTTAGTTCATGAAAAAGAAAATGGTGAGAAACTCTTGAATGAGATTTAAAATTATTTTCAAGATAGAAACATTATTCAGAAAGTTTTTCCAAGCTAAAGTTTCCATCGAAATTTTATAAACTTCTCTTCCTGTAACATACCAAATTTGGTCGTAACGTATTGACCGGATTTGGGGTGTTACAATTATGGTATCAGAGCCTAGGTTACAAAACTCGGCTGTGGGTTAGGGGTTCAAAAATGTTTTCAAAAGTTGGTTTGGAAAATGGTTTAGAAAATACCTATTTTCTGGAAGTATGGCACCTGAGTCTCCGGCACCAAATCCACACGGTAAGTCTTCTGACTATTGGTTGGTTTGTATGAAGCAATTGTATTGTGCTGTGATTGCTAGTGCTAAGAAATTCAACTTTAGAAAATGAGACTCTTAGGTATGCGATTTGCGAAAATCACTTCTAATACTATTTACATAAGCTATCCGTTAACAAATAGTCAAAGATGTACTAATTCATAAAACTTTTAATCAAATTAAGTCAAATTTGTAGTAATGAGCGCTAGAGGATGGGGACGTGGTATGCGAGGCCGTGGTAGAGGTCGAGGTGTTGAGGTTGAACCCTCAGAATCAGGGCATGGGCCAGAAGGTGAAGTGCCAGCATCACCAATTGCGGAAGCGGGATTTCAAGACCTAACTAGGGGAGACGATGCTGTGTCTCAAGCTATGTTGGGTGTTCTGGAGTGGGTTGCTGGAGCAAGCACGGGGTCAGCAGCTCGAAAATCTATTTCTGAATGACTCCGAGCTAATGGGGCTGAAATGTTTAGGGGCATTTCTGGTGTGGCTCCTAACGTAGCTGAGTATTGGTTGGAAGCGGTTGAGCGGATCATGGACGACCTTGACTGTACCGTAGAGGAAAAGTTGAAAGGAGTTGTGTCTCTTCTTTGAGATGAGGCATACCAGTGGTGGCTCACGGTAAGAGATGGTACATCAGTGGACCGTATTACCTAGGACTTCTTTAAGTCAGCGTTCCAAAGTAAGTATGTTGGAGCAAGCTATGTGGATGCTCAGAGGAAGGCATTTCTAAACTTGGTCCAGGGGAATAAGTCGGTGGCTGAATATGAGGCGGAATTCTTACGTTTAAGCCATTATACCTGGGGTATTGTTGCAATAGATCATGAGCATTGTGTTCGATTTAAGGATGGTTTGAGGGACGAGTTGCGAGTACTGATAGCTCCGCAACGGGAAAGAGAGTTTGCTATTCTGGTTGAGAAGGCTAAGATAGCCGAAGAGGTGAAGTGATCTGAAAGGCAGAATCAAGATAAGGATAGGGGTAGGAATAAAAGGAATTTTGGGTCGTCAGGATCTGCTGAGGGTTTCCAAAAGAGGCCTAGGTTTGATGGGCTGAGTCAAGTTCATGGCTCATTCTTTCTTGGTCGACCTCAAACAATGTGCTAGTTGTGGGAAGTTTCACTTGGGGGAATGCTGGGCAAGAAGTAATGGATGTTACAAGTGTGGATCAGTAGATCATCGGGTAAAAGATTGTCCACAAGAGCCTAGCAGGGTACGGCCAGTAGGTCAGAGATATGTATAGTTTGGAAGAGGTGGGCAACAACCACCGAGAGGTAGGGGTCCAGCCAGTGGAGGAAATGGTTTTGGTCGAGGACGTGGAGCACCAGGCAGAGGTGCTGGGAATACAGATGCAAGATAGCCTGGATTGGTTTATGCAGCTAGACACCGAGAGGATGGCGACGCACCAGACGTCATAACTGGTACGTTCCTTATTTGTGGTTTGCCCTTTACAGCACTGATTGATATTGGGTCTACGCATTCATATGTTGCTAGTAATGTGTCTGAAACTTTGAACATAGAATCTGAGGTTGCTTCTAGAGAAATGACTATGATTAGCCCTTTAGGACAATCTGTAGTGGTGAACAAACTATTTAGGAGTGTGCCTTTAGAAGTTCAAGGGATTGTTTTCCCGGCAGACTTGATGGAATTGCCGTTCGGCGAGTTCGATTTGATTTTAGGCATGGACTGGTTAGTTAGGTATCGAGCAAACTTGGATTGTGCTGTTAAGCGCATGATATTGAATACTCTTGAGAATAAGGAGGTGTTGGTGTTAGGTGAGAGAAGAAATTACCTGTCCAATGTGGTGTCTGCATTAAAGGCTGAAAGGATGGTGAGAAAAGGGTGTAAGGCTTTCCTAACTTTCGTCAGTGTGTTGGAAGCCAAAGAGTTGTCCGTAAGAGATGTTAGAATGGTGAACGAGTTCTTAGATGTTTTTCCAGAAGAACTTCCAGGATTACCTCCGGATCGCGAGGTGGAGTTCGGCATTGATCTTCTTCCGGGAACAGCTCCGGTGTCCATTGCCCCATATAGAATGGCACCGAAGGAATTGGTGGAGCTTAAAGCTCAGATTCAGGAATTGTTGGATCGTGGTTTTATCCGACCGAGTGTGTCTCCGTGGGGGGCACCGGTGTTGTTTGTCAAGAAAAAGGATGGGTTGATGCGGATGTGTATTGACTATAGGCAACTGAACAAGCTGACGATTAAAAACAAGTACCCATTGCCAAGGATTGATGACCTGTTCGATCAGCTGCGAGGCGCTTCTGTCTTTTTGAAGATAGACTTGAGGTCAGGTTATCATCAGCTTAAGGTCAAGGAGGCGGATATTCATAAGACTACTTTTCGAACTCGTTATGGTCACTACGAGTTCTTGGCAATGCTGTTTCGGTTGACAAATGTACCAGCTGCATTTATGGATATGATGAACTGGATATTCCAACCCTACTTGGATCGGTTTGTCGTAGTGTTCATAGATGATATCTTGGTATATTCAAGGACAGAGGAGGAGCACGATTCGCATCTTCGGATTATTCTGCAAATTTTAAGGGAAAAGCAACTGTATGCCAAATTTAGCAAGTGCGAATTTTGGTTGAGAGAAGTTACTTTTCTGGGGCATGTTGTGTCTACCGAGGGAATTAGGGTTGATCCCCGAAAGATTGAAGCTATTTTAGATTGGAAACCACCAAAGTCTGTAGCGAAAATTCGAAGTTTTTTGGGGTTAGCTGGGTACTACAGAAGGTTTGTTGAAGGATTTTCGTTAATAGCTGCACCTTTAACCAAGTTGTTATGGAAAGGGGTACCGTTTGTCTAGTCAGATAAGCAGCAGGAAAGCTTTAAGAAGTTGAAAAGGATTTTGACGGAGGCACCAGTGTTGATTCAGCCTGAGGCTGGGAAAGAGTTTGTTGTCTACTGTGATGCGTCGCACATAGGGTTAGGATGTGTGTTGATTCAAGAAGGGAAAGTGGTAGCATATGCGTCTCGGCAATTGAGACCTCATGAAGTAAACTATCCCACGCATGATCTGGAGTTAGCTGCGGTAGTGTTTGCTCTAAAGATTTGGAGGCACCATTTGTATGGAGAGAAGTCAGTTATCTATGCCGACCATAAAAGTCTGAAGTATCTCCTTACCCAGAAGGAGTTGAATTTAAGGCAGCGGAGGTGGATTGAATTGTTGAAGGACTACGATTGCTCAATTGAGTATCACCCAGGTAAAGCTAACATAGTGGTAGATGCGTTGAGCCGTAAAGTGATATCTGATTTGAGGGCAATGTTTGCTCATCTCAGTTTGTATGATGATGGGAGCTTGTTAGCTGAACTTCAAGTGAAGCCTTCATGGGTAAGTCAAGTTAAAGAGAAGCAGTTGTCAGATAAATCGTTAAGTTCTAGATTTCAGCAAGTGGAAAGTGGTGAGATAGAAGACTTTAGTTTGAACAGTGAAGGGGTATTGTGCTTCCGTGGAAAGGCTTGTATGCCAAAGGATTCTGAGTTAAGACAGAAGATTCTGACAGAAGCACATAGTAGTCCATACGCTATGCATCCTGGTGGGAGTAAAATGTATCGAGATTTGCAGGAATAGTTTTGGTGGCCGAGTCTGAAGCAAGAAGTTACTGAGTTCGTGAGTAAGTGCTTGACGTGTCAGTAGGTGAAGGCTGAACATCAGTTGCCTTCGGGGCTGCTACAACCAGTGAAGATTCCACTTTGGAAGTGGGAGATGATAACTATGGACTTTGTTAGTGGGCTACCTCTTACGCCTACTAGGAAGGATTCGGTGTGGGTGATTGTCGATCAGTTGATGAACTCTGCTCACTTCATACCGGTTCGTGTTGGTTACTCATTACAGAAGTTGGCCAAGCTGTATGTAGCGGAGATTGTGAGGTTACATGGGGTACCAGTGTCTATCATATCGCATGAGACCCCGTGTTTACGTCGCGCGTTCGAAAGCGTTGCATCAAGCATTGGGTACAAGATCGGATTTCAAAGACGACATTTCATCCACAGACTAATGGTCAGTCAGAGAGGGTAATCCAGATTCTGAAAGATATGTTGAGAGGCTGTGTTATCGACTTTAGGGGTAGTTGGGAAGATTTTCTACCGTTGGCAGAATTCGCGTACAACAATAGCTATCAATCTAGTATCCAGATGGCACCCTACGAAGCGTTGTATGGTCGTAAGTGTCGTACTCCTACTGTTTGGATGCGAGTTGGGTGAGCTACGATTGTTGGGTCCGGAATTAGTTTCGAAAACAGAGGAAAAGGTTAAGTTAATTCGGGCTCGATTGAAGGAAGCTTAAACAGCAGCGAAATCTTATGCGGATCTGAAGCATAAGGAAATAGAATTTGCAGTGGGTGATCGGGTTTTTCTGAAAGTCTCACCTTGGAAGAAGGTTTTAAGGTTTGGACGGAAGGGCAAGTTGAGCCCCAGGTTTATCGGGCCTTATCGATTGTTGAAGCATGTGGGACCAGTTGCTTATCAGCTCGAGTTACCTCTGGAGTTGAGTCGGATACATGATGTATTTCATGTCTAGATGTTAAGGCGCTACCGTTCAGATCCATCTCACATAGTGCCGGTGGAAGAAATTGAAGTAAGACCTGATTTGTCTTTTGAGGAAGAACCAGTTCAGATCTTAGATCGAGATGTTAAAGTATTGAGAAGAAAGTCAGTTCCGTTGGTTAAAGTATTATGGCGGAATCATGGTTCAGAGGAAGCCACGTGGGAGCCCGAGGATGTAATTCGACAGCAATACCCTCACCTCGTTTGATCAGGTAAATTTTGAGGCCAAAATTTCTTTAAGGGGGTAGAACTGTAACATCCTAGAATTAGGGGTTCTACATTTTATGTTTTTCTGTGTGTTTGGCTTGTTCTGCTTGTCTTTTGGATGTGTTTGGGGGTCTTGGGGAGGCTCGGGGTCAAGCCAGAGCCTTGGTGAAATTTTGCTTTTTGGGCACTTTAGGGGGGGAGAGCTGGTTGAAGCAGGCCTTAAGAATATTTGCTTGTAATTGTTTGTGCAAAAAGGAGTATGGTGTGGTGGCAAGGTGACGCCACTTAAGGAGTAGAGGAGTGGCGTCACAAGGGAGCAGTAGGAGGGAAGGAGTTCGAGCTTCATCAGGAGCAAGTGGGAGCTTTATTTTTTTGTGCTCAAGGTAGTGAAGTGTTAGCATTCGGTTTGGACTCTTCAAAGGAGGGTGTTGACTGGGTCAAAGCATTTGAATGGAGGGTGTGGAGGAGTTTGTGGAAGAAGACTTGGTCTACTAATTCAAAATGAGTGGAGGGGAGTGAAAATAGGAGCAAAACAGGGGATTTGGAGTTGGTGGAGGTGTTGGCCGAATGTGGGGAGCTTGAGGAGGGGGAATTTCAGTTTAGTGATAGGATAGGTGAGTGTGCCAAAATTTTCATAGGTCTTAGGCTATTGTTTCATTTCATTTTAGCACATTCGGTCATTAAGGGGGGTGAGTGCTGATTTTTGCAAGTCTCCTTGAGTTCTCTCTTTTCTCTCATTCGGTTTCCCTATTTCTCTGTGCCGAAACTGTCAGTTTTTCGATTCATCTCTTTTGCTCTTTTGACTCTAGCCGAAAGTGGTGTGACCATTCGGGCATTTCTTCCTCTTTTCCTTTTCTTTCTACTTCTTCTGTTTCTTTAGCCGAATCCCCTTTCATCTCTTAGCCAAATATTTGGTTTCCCTCTATCTCTTCCCCTTTTCTTTTCAAAAGCCGAAACCCTCCCTAATCTCATCTCTTCTTTAACCGAACTCAGGGTGTCTCCTATTATTTTTGCTAGTGCCGAATTTCCTAGGTTTCCATTCGGCTCTTTTGTGGAATCAAGGTAAGACTCTTTTCTTTTTATCTTTGTTATGACCATTCTTCTCACTCTCTTTCTTTCAAAAGAAGCCGAATCTATCCTTGTAAACAACTAAACCCGTTTCTTCCATTCTATGCCTCTTGGCCGAATATCAGGAAACAAGGTGCTAGGAATATTAGGCCGCAAGAAGTCTGTACAACCGGATTCTGTTGGTTAAGGTAAGGAGTTTCTTTAGTCTTATACGATTAGTCTCTCTTCTGTTTTACTCGGCTTTAATCAAATCTTTTGATTAGCCAATCAAAGGGTTCTCTTTGAGTATTGATCAAGGTTTTTCATCATGGACATGAGTGTTAGCCAATCCAAGGAGAGTGCGTTTAAGGAGCCTGAGGGTAGTGTGCGAGTAGTCGCCAACCCGTCATTCAAATGACGTGCTGTGTCGATGGTTCGAGACTTTCCGCCAGGCTATGGTAGGGAGCCGACATCTGCCTGGGATAGACAAATAGCCGTTATCCCTGCTAGTGAGAGCGTCGACATAGAGAGTTTAGTTTTACGCGTAATCAGGTGTGTAACGCTCACACTTTACTTTAGTAATTCTTGCTAATAACTGAGTTGGCTGAAAGCCGAAACGACTGCTTAGATAGTTGAGATACCCTTGTGGGTAAGGTTGGAGACATCGGGTAAGTTCTGCTATGATGATACTTTCGATTATATGCATGTATGAATTAATTATCTATTACACATTGAAAGTATGTTTGCATTCATTTTTAATATGATAAAATGAGCATGGGCTTTGGGATATGAATGAAAGGGGAAGTGTGAATCAGTGACTAATGTCACGGTGGTCTAAGAACCACGGTGGTTTGGAACCACGTATACATATATCAGTGACTTGTCTCGGTGGTCTGAGACCACAGTGGGTTGGCCCCACGTATACATATACTTATCAGATATTGTCACGGTGGTCTGAGACCACGGTGGGTTGGCCCCACGATTATATATATATTAAGTGACTTTGTCACGAGTGGTCTGGGACCACGGTGGTCTAGAACCATAGTGGCATAATGCCACGGGTGTTTGGATGATTCAGGTGACCTAGAGGATGGAAAACTAGGATGGATGATACGGGCACGCCCGGGGCAATAGCATTTTGCAAAGTGACGAAGCTCGTATCAAATGTGCCAAATTCCGTGAAGCTGATATGCACTTTGGTGCATTTTCAAATTGAGCCGGATTAGTCTATTTGGGCTCATTCGAGCTCGTTCCAGCTCATTGAACGGATTGCTTTTTAATTTAATACTTTAAATAAATTGGACAATTTATTTATTTAATTTTCTACAGCAAGTTAAGTTTCTAAATATTTTATTTAGTGTCAAATCTAATTTACCTAAGTCTAATTTAATTTGTGTCATTTTATTACAGCCTTTTAAGTGTGTTTTAATTTAAGAATTAAAGTGCAGAATTTTTCTAGTCATTTAGAAATTTGCGAATTTAGTATGTGTGCTACGTGTGTGTTTAATGTGTCCAAAGTGTCTATTGATGTGTCTTGGATGTGATTAATTGTTATTCAATTCATTTGGCTTGATTTAATATGCATTCATACCCCTTTGTAGGTATAGCCGAATGTACATGAAGCAATTAAGAGATACATGCACCTAGGTGCATTGTACTTGGCCTAATACATCCATGTATTTGGTGGGTGCATGGACAGTTGGAAGCATGGTTAAATGCTGCTGATTTTTGGATTATCAAGGTGCCTATTTGGTTGAAAAAATAATTCCATGAAGACACATGCATGGAGGAGTTAAATGTATGATGCATGAACAACCAGTTTCAACGAATAAAGAAATACATGCATGGTTGGAGTCATGAACGTCCAAGGGAGTTTTAATGGCTGAATTAAACACTTGCAAGCCATTCAAAGACATGCTTAAATGCTGGAAATTCTTCAAACAAAAGGTGCAACTCATCCCCAATGTTGGCCGAACCTAGACAAGCCTTTTCAGCTCCTTTGCTGTCCAAATTCGTTTGGCCACTTTCTTCTTCATTAAGATGTCTTCAAAATGTCCCAAATGGCTGAATTTACATATCCAAGAGGGCTACTCACTTTCTCCCTTATTGCTGGACACTTTTTAGCCAAAAGAGACCAAATTAATAGCTCAATTATTGCATGGGACGTACCTAGCTGCTGCATGCATCTTCAAGTGACTTAAAATTCATTTTCCCTTCTAGAAAGCTGCCCATTAACATTCCCAAAGGCTGCACATGGACTTGGACGAATTTTTGGGACCATTAATCTTCTAGAAACCCATCCATTGGAGTGCCATTGATGCCATATACATCCAAACGAATTCGCAAGCACATCAAGGCCACATTCAGCCGAAATTTGCCAAGACACTAAGAGACTTTATTCTAGTTTTTTCTAGCTTATTTTAGTTTGATTTTTACTTAGCCTTTAAGCTATGACCATTCGGCTAACTCCTTCAGTTGGCTATAAATATTTGTTATTTTCATTTGTAAAGGTTACAACTTTTAGAACTTTAATCAAATTATATGGACTTTTGTTCATTGAGTGAGTTTATCTCCTCTTTATTTTCATACCAGTTTCATCTTTGACTTATCAAGTTTTGCTTGTGGCGTCAATCGTTTCTCATCCATCAAATTATACCAACGGTTCTTATCTTTTTAGATAACGGGTCTTGGTCCATACTCGATTTCCATATTTCCACCTTGAACCATATAGAAATTGGGGTGACACTAACTTGTGTTGAATCATTTCTTCATTCAAGTTCATTTTGCCATTTCCACCAACTATCCTATTTTACCATCTTCTTCACTTCCATCCTAAACCGAGCCTACCCATTTATCAACTAGCCATTTTCATTACAAATCCATTTCCATAACTTTCTCAATTATCATTCCTTTGATAGCTTCCGCAACTTTAATCTATTTACATCCATATTTTACTACTAATTCCCGAAGGCTTGATTTACTCCTCGTAGACGATTGGGCAACTCACATACAATTCGACTCTCCCCGAGGCAGACTGTATCATTTGGTATCAGAGCTACCAAACGAGGAGTTATTGACGATGTACGTGAAGCCGGAAGTTAGTTCATGTTTGTAAAAAAAAAATTAGGTTGTAATTTTTCGTTCTCTTTGTATTATTTAATGTATTTGGAGTAAAAAAAATAAAAAAATAAACAAAAATTCAAAAAAAAAAGAAAAAAAAGCGAAGTAAAAAAAACAAAAAAAAGTGTGAAGTTTTGCAAGTTTTGCTGTGTTTACATACTCTTCTGCTATCCCCGATCCTCAAAGCCACCACTCTAGTCTCATCTTCCTACCCCGACCCTCAAAATTTTTCTTCTACCCTAATTTGGTTCCTCTTCATTTTTAACCCAACGCCACCCACCCTTAATCCATTTGCTTTTTCTTTTGTTTCAGCCTACCCGATACCTTAACGTTTACCCTTGAAACCACTTTGAAACCGACCCTCAAGCCGCGATTAGTCTTTCAAAATGAAGTACGAAATTGTGAGAGTGAGAGAAAGCGGTAAAAGGCATAAGTGTAATCATCAAAGAAAAAGCCTTATACGAGTGAAAACACGAGTGTGAGAGATTTTTCTTTGTGAGTGTCTTGTGAGGTATTTTGTGGTAAGGCATTTTAAATTTTGGATTTATTTTCTTTCTTTATAACGTTCTTTCTTTTCAGCAACAAAATGTCACAAGAAGGGTTCTCAGCCGCCGACTTCCAATATTTGTTGAGCGAAATGGAAAGCATGTTCGACCGAAAGATGTCATCAAGTCGGAGAACGGAGTCAAGTTCTTCACCGCGATATACACCAAAAAACTATTCGTGAAGAGACTCTTATCAAGACTCATGTTCATCGAGGTTTTCGAGACGGAGAGAAGAAAGATATGAGTTCAAACCTTTTCGAGGTGACGAACGAGATTCTTCAAGTCAAAAAATGGAACCTAGGACCCCACAAAGGTATACACCCGAATATTACTTGAAGAAGTCCCGTCGTGATTCTCTATCACCATCTATTCCGAGTCAAGAAGTTTCATGCTATGACTCTTATTCCTTAAAGTGTCCGAGAAGAAATATCAATCATGAATCTTATTCGATGAATTCGAGGCGAAGCGAAGTGGATTTCGAGTTTGAAGCCTGTTACGATGATGAACGCGAAAGTATGAGCTATTCATCGACTGCTTCAAAGATGTCACGCAAGGAGACTCTTACACCAAGAATCAACCGTGATATCTATGAGAACATTCTTTCGATCCTTGAAGCAAACCCTTGTATTTTTTATTCTTTTGAAACATCTTATTGTTGTAATAAAAATGAAAAAGAAAAATCAAAAGAAAAAGAAAACGAGAGTGAAAAAGAAGAAAAAGAAAATAAAGAGAAAGAAATTGAAAAAGAGTTCGTGAGAGAGAAAGAAATTGAAAAAGAAATCGAGGGAAAAGAAAATAAAAATGAGAAAGAAGAAAACAAGATTGAAAAAGAAAGAAAAGAAAAAGAGTTGGAAAAAGAAAAGCGAGAACAAGATGAGCAAGAAAAAGAGAGTGGTTTTTCAAATAACTCTTTGGACTTTTGTTCTTCTTCCACGTGTCTTCATTTCAAAGCCCAACGTATCGCACGATGATTTCCAACCGCAATACCTTCCCGATGAGCGACGTTTTCGTGTGATCAATAAAGGTAAAATTGAAAACAAAGTCAAACCACATGAAACTGAAGGTAAGGAAGGTAAGTGTTTTGAGAAAATTCCATCTCCATTAAATTTGTCTAATGAATGTGAATATGTGGATAATGCCATCATTTTCCACTCCTCCATCCCTTGTGATAATTTAAATGATGGTAAGACGAATACATTTCATCATTGTGTTGCAAAGCATGAAAGTGGAGTAACGAATGTTCAAGACTTGATAAGGTATGATGATGACTTTTCTTTTAATCCCAATTTGTTTGATTGTGGATATTACGAGATTTGTTCGTTGTCTAATACAAAATCTTTGAGTTTGTGTAAATCGATTTTGAAACATGTTAAGAGATTTGATCGATCGATTTTGAGTTTGCACAATTCATATTGGTTTAACATGTTCGTTTCATTGAAACCAGTGTCCCATCTTGACTTAAATAGTCAAACCTACGTTTTTAAATCGGGAATACGTTCTGATTTATTCTATGGAAAACTCAAGTATCAGCTGGTATGTTTGAAAGATTCCTATCATTTCGATACTTGTTTTCTGATTAAGGTAACGAATTTTATCAACTTTTTGATCAATTTTTATTTGTTCCTTAAACAATTCTTATGGTTACACTTGAAATTCACGTTCCATTTGAAAAGTGTTGATTCAAACGCGAAGCTTCGATTACATTACTTGTCTGTGGAGAGAAGGTTTGTAATGCTCGAACAAGGTAAGAATGATCTTTGCCCTTCCGCGCATAAAGGTACGTCTTCTGAACTTGTTGATGCATTTCTGCTCCCTATGGATGGTGAAAAGCTTTACGTTGCTGATTTCGTTGTTGAAACACATTTAGATGATTATATGCTTGAATGCTCTAACTCGTTTTTTGATGATCTATTTGTTTTGGATGTTGATAAGATTTGTGTTACTGTTTCCCATTTTATAAATCATTTAGATCATGGATTATTTAAATGTCTTATTCTGTTTACTAATGATCTATCCGTTTTGTTCATTGACGAAAAGATTCTTGTGTTCGATAATTGTTATAATTCATGTGCAAATGATTTCGTATATCCCTCAATACAAAATTTGGTTGTTTCATGTCGAGTATCAAATGCACTTTTTCATCTATTTGCTTGTGACGATCATATATATCATTTGATGTGTTACTCGCATGATAATGTTGTTTTGATGACTCTGTTAAAATCGTACGCATGTTTTGAAGTCTATTCACTTTTGTTGCAAAAAGTTGATAAGGCTTTGTTACTTTTATCTGATAAAGTGTTTATGCCCGTGTGCGTGCAAACTAGTTGTTTTGTTTTGCTTATGTTCGGCTTGCACGAATGTTTGTTAACTTGTGGTTACCTTTTTCAGTTAACTATCCGTCCCGTTTGATCAAGGAAAGTCGAGCAAGGAGAATTTTGTTCGAGACAACCAACAGGTCGATTTGAGGACGAATCATCTTGAAGAGGGGAGGGATGATACGAGCACGCCCGGGGCAACAGTATTTTGAAAAGTGACGAAGCTCGGATCAAATGTTCCAAATGCCGTTACACTGATATGCACTTTGGTGCATTTTCAAATTGAGCCGGATTAGTCTATTTGGGCTCATTCGAGCTCGTTCCAGCTCATTGAACGGATTGCTTTTTAATTTAATGCTTTAAATAAATTGGACAATTTATTTATTTAATTTTCTACAGCAAGTTAAGTGTCTAAATATTTTATTTAGTGTCAAATCTAATTTGCCTAAGTCTAATTTAATTTGTGTCATTTTATTACAGCCTTTTAAGTGTGTTTTAATTTAAGAATTAAAGTGCAGAATTTTTCTAGTCATTTAGAAATTCACGAATTTAGTATGTGTGCTACGTGTGTGTTTAATGTGTCCAAAGTGTCTATTGATGTGTCTTGGACGTGATTAATTGTTATTCAATTCATTTGGCTTGATTTAATATGCATTCATACCCTTTTGTAGGTACAAATAGAATGTACATGAAGCAATTAAGAGATACATGCACTTAGGTGCATTGTACTTGGCCGAATACATCCATGTATTTGGTGGGTGCATGGACAGTTGGAAGCATGGTTAAATGCTGCTGATTTTTGGATTATCAAGGTGCCTATTTGGTTGAAAAATAATTCCATGAAGACACATGCTTGGAGGAGTTAAATGCATGATGCATGAACAAACCGGTTTCAACGAATGAAGAAATACATGCATGGTTGGAGTCATGAACGTCCAAGGGAGTTTTAATGGCTGAATTAAACACTTGCAAGCCATTCAAAGACATGTTTAAATGCTGGAAATTCTTCAAAAAAAGGTGCAACTCATCCCCAATGTTGGCTTCTAACCTAGACAAGCCTTTTCACTCCTTTGTTGTCCAAATTCGTTTGGCCACTATCTTCTTCATTAAGATGTCTTCAAAATGTCCCAAATGGCTGAATTTACATATCCAAGAGGGCTACTCATGTTCTCCCTTATTTCTGGACACTTTTTAGCCAAAAGAGACCAAATTAATAGCTCAATTATTGCATGGGACGTACCTAGTCTGCATGCATCTTCAAGTGACTTAAAATTCATTTTCCTTCTAGAAAGCTGCCCATTAACATTCCCAAAGGCTGCACATGGACTTGGACGAATTTTTGGGACCATTAATCTTCTAGAAACCCATCCATTGGAGTGCCATTAATGCCATATACATCCAAATGAATTACTTAAGCACATCAAGGCCACATTCAAATTAAATTTGCCAAGACACTAAGAGACTTTATTCTAGTTTTTTCTAGCTTATTTTAGTTTAATTTTTATTTAGTCTTTAAGCTATGACCATTCGGCTAACTCCTTGATTGGCTATAAATATTTGTTATTTTCATTTGTAAAGGTTACAACTTTTAGAACTTTAATCAAATTATATGGACTTTTGTTCATTGAGTGAGTTTATCTCCTCTTCATTTTCGTACGAGTTTCATCTTTGACTTATCAAGTTTTGCTTGTGGCATCAATCGTTTCTCATCCATCAAATTATACCAACGGTTCTTATCTTTTTAGATAACGGGTCTTGGTCCATACTCGATTTGCATATTTCCACCTTGAACCATATAGAAATTGGGGTGACACTAACTTGTGTTGAATCATTTCTTCGTTCAAGTTCATTTTGCCATTTCCACCAACTATCCTATTTCACCATCTTCTTCACTTCCATCCTAAATCGAACCTACCCATTTATCAACTAGCAATTTTCATTACAAATCCATTTCCATAACTTTCTCAATTATCATTCCTTTGATAGCTTCCGCAACTTTAATCTATTTACATCCATATTTTACTACTAATTCCCTAAGGCTTGATTTACTCCTCGTAGACGATTGGGCAACTCACATACAATTCGACTCTCCCCGAGGCGGACTGTATCAATAGGTTGGGCTGCATTACATGCATGCGTTATATGCTATATTGAGTGGGCGAAGGCCCAATGTGCAACTGTGGGCTTAAGGCCAGATTGCGTTATAAGGGGATTTACACGCTGAGTCTCGTTGACTCACCCCTCTACTTAATTTTGTAGGTGACCCCTAGATCGCAGATTTGGAGCTGAGGCAGACTTGATGATGCGATCCTGGTCATATCATGGTTTGATTCAATCCGATGCCATCGAGAGTGGCCTAAGTTTGAGGGGCCAAAGTGCAAAATAAAGCTGATTCCAGCTCTTTGAACCGATCCAACTAAATTGAACTCTTTATTTAATTTTCCGCTTTGCATTTAGTTTGCATTTTAAATACTTGCATTTAAGCATCTTAGTTCAATAAATATTTGCTGGTCATTAATTCAACTCAACTTAGTTTAATTAATTGAGTTCTTTTAATGAATTTAATTTAATAGTTGTTTCTTTAATTAATCTAGTTACTAGGTTAATTTATTGATGCATGAGTTAAGTTCATTTAATGATGCTTTATTTAATTAAGCTAGTTGCTTTAAGTGTTAGTTTATTTAATTAAGCTAGTTCTTTGGAATAAATGATGTTTAAGTGTTAGTTTATTTAATTAAGTTAGTTGTTAATTTATTTTAAGTTTAATAATTGCATTAATTTGTCGATTACATGTGATAATTGCAGGTGACTTTTCATCTTACATCCATTATTACTATTAAATAAAGAAGAACATTATGGTTCTTTAAATTCGATAGCCTCTTTGTCTTCAACTTCTATAACGTTTGCTTCATGGTATTTACTACAAGCAATCATTTCTCCATCATTTGGCTGGTGACTTTTTGGTTGATCATGGAAAACTCAAGGGACATTGACAAGCAATTTAATTGAAGAATTAATCACATTGAAGATGGGAGTTACATGGCTAGAATTCCAAAAGTTGAGACTTTTCATTTGGTGGTGACTTTTCAGGTTGATCATGGAAGAACCAAGGACACTTTTTAAGCATTCAAATTCATTTAATCAGCTCATTAGGAGTCATAAAGTTGCTGTTATTTGGCTGGATGAATTCAAGAGTTTTTAGATTTTATTTTAGCCATTTAAATGCATATTAAAGTTGAATTCATTTGTCTCTTCAGCGAACCACATGTAAGCACTATATATACCTGTTATTAGTTTGTAAAAAGGAGACTTTTTGAACTTTGAATATATTTTATGAACTTTTGTTCATTGAGTGAGATTATTCTCCTCTCTATCTTTTGTACGAGTTTCGATTTTGACTTATCAAGTTTTCTTGCTTGTGGCGTCAATCGTTCTCTTCCATCAACTTATACCGTAGGTTCCTATCTTTATAGATAACGGGTCTTGGTCCATCATCGACTATCATTTTTCCACCTTAAACAAATATAGAACCCAGGGTGACACTTTATTAGTGTTGAATCGATTCTTTGTTTAAGTTCTTTCATCCATTCCCATCAACTATCACCTATCATTTATCTAAAACATCACTTCTCCATCTATCCAATTCCATTACCATCAGCCTATCATTGTTTGTTCAACCTTAAACTGAATTCCATCTTCTTTCCCTTCATCTTAAACCGAACCTATCCTTTTAATTATCCAAATCAAATCTTTCATTTACACACCTCCATTCCTAACTTAAACCCACCTTCTAAACAAATTCACCTAAAGCTTCCGCAAACTCATCTATATTTTTTCGATTATTTTCCGAAGATTTGATTCCTCCTCGTAGACGATTGGGCAACTAGCATACGTTTCGACTCACCCCGAGGCAGATCGTATCACTTGAGGTGGCCATGCAATATTCTTTTCTCCTAAAATTTCGTGCTTATTTTAAACGTACTTTTTAATTCCGGGATTTTGCAATGTAATAAGGCCTCTACGACTTTAAATTGGGATTTTCTTTAACACTGCTATTACATATTTCTAAAGTGACAAACACGGAGTTTTTCTAAAATAAAAATATTACAATTATTCTTCTAAAAAGGTGTAACTACAAAGATGACAAGTGAATAAAAGTGTAAGCTAAATAATCCAGAGTTTTCTTAAGAACTCAAAATTGTTTTCAACTGTCACGTTTATAGAATCCCCAATTTCAGCTTCGTAAAACAAAATGATTTACGACTTTTAGTTCATGAAAAAGAAAATGGTGAGAAACTTTTGAATGAGATTTAAAATTATTTTCAAGATAGAAACATTATTCAGAAAGTTTTTCCAAGCTAAAGTTTCCATCAAAATTTTATAAACTTCTCTTCCTGTAACATACCAAATTTGGTCGTAACGTATTGACCGGATTTGGGGTGTTACAATTATGGTATCAGAGCCTAGGTTGCAAAACTCGGCTGTGGGTTAGGGGTTCAAAAATGTTTTCAAAAGTTGGTTTGGAAAATGGTTTAGAAAATACCTATTTTCTAGAAGTATGGCACCTGAGTCTCCGGCACCAAATCCGCACGGTAAGTCTTCTGACTATTGGTTGGTTTGTATGAAGTAATTGTATTATGCTGTGATTGCTAGTGCTAAGAAATTCAACTTTAGAAAATGAGACTCTTAGGTATGCGATTTGTGAAAATCACTTCTAATACTATTTACATAAGCTATCCGTTAACAAACAGTGGAAGATGTACTAATTCATAAAACTTTTAATCAGATAAAGTCAAATTCGTCGTCATGAGCGTTAGAGGACGGGGACGTGGTATGCGAGGCCGTGGTAGAGGTCAAGGTGTTGAGGCTGAACCCTCGAAATCAGGTCATGGGCCAGAAGGTGAAGTGCCAGCATCACCAATTGCGGAAGAGGGATTTCAAGACCTAACTAAGGGAGACAATGCTGTGTCTCAAGCTATGTTGCGTGTTCTGGAGCGGGTTGTTGGAGCAAGCACGGGGTCAGCAGCTCGAAAATCTATTTCTGAGCGACTCCGAGCTAATGGGGCTAAAATGTTTAGGGGCATTTTTGGTGTGGCTCCTAACGTAGCTGAGTATTGGTTAGACGCAGTTGAGCGGATGATGGACGACCTTGACTGTACAGCGGAGGAAAAGTTGAAAGGAGTTGTGTCTCTTCTTTGAGATGAGGCATACCAGTGGTGGCTCACAGTAAGAGATGGTACATCAGCGGACAGTATTACCTGGGACTTATTTAAGTCAGTATTCCAGAGTAAGTATGCTAGAGCAAGCTATGTGGACGCTCAGAGGAAGGCATTTCTGAACTTGGTCCAAGGGAATAAGTCGGTGGCTGAATATGAGGCGAAATTCTTACGTTTAAGCCGTTATACCCGGGGTATTGTTACAACAGATCATGAGCATTGTGTTCGATTTGAGGATGGTTTGAGGGACGAGTTACGAGTACTGATAGCTCCGCAACGGGAAAGAGAGTTTACTATTCTAGTTGAGAAGGCTCAGATAGTCGAAGATGTGAAGCGATCTGAAAGGTAGAATCAAGATAAGGATAGGGGTAGGAATAAAAGGAATTTTGGGTCGTCAGGATCTGCTGGGGGTTTCCAAAAGAGGCCTAGGTTTGATGGGCCGAGTCGAGTTGCGAAGCCTGTTGTTGCTGGTCGGCCTCAGCAATGTGCTAGTTGTGGGAAGTTTCACTTGGGGTAGTGCTGGGCAAGAAGTAATGGATGTTACAAGTGTGGATCAGTAGATCATCGGGTAAGGGATTGTCCACAAGAGCCTAGCAGGTGCGGCCGATGGAGTCGAGATATATATGTCCTGGAAGAGGTGGGCAACAACCACCGAGAGGTAGGGGTCTAGCCAGTGGAGGAAATGGTTTTGGTCGAGGACGTGGAGCACCGGGAAGAGGTGCTGGGAATACAGATGCAAGACAGCCTGGATTGGTATATGCAGCTAGACACCGAGAGGATGGCGACGCACCAGACGTCATAACCGGTACGTTCCTTATTTGTGGTTTGCCCTTTACAGCATTAATTGATATTGGGTCTATGCATTCGTATGTTGCTAGTAATGTGTCTAAAACTTTGAACATAGAATCTGAGGTTGCTTCTAGATAAATGACTGTGATTAGCCCTTTAGGACAATCTATAGTGGTGAACAAACTATTTAGGAGTGTGCCTTTAGAAGTTCAAGGGATTGTTTTCCCGGTAGACTTGATGGAATTACCGTTCGGCGAGTTCGATTTGATTTTAGGCATGGACTGGTTAGTTAGGTATCGAGCAAACTTGGATTGTGCTGCTAAGCGCATGATATTGAAGACTCTTGAGAATAAGGAGATGTTGGTGTTAGGTGAGAGAAAACATTACCTGTCCAATGTGGTGTCTGCATTAAAGGCTGAAAGGATGGTGAGAAAAGGGTGTGAGGCTTTCCTAGCTTTCGTCAGTGTGTTGGAAGCCAAAGAGTTGTCCGTAAGAGATGTTAGAACGGTGAACGAGTTCTTAGATTTTTTCCAGAAGAACTTTCAGAATTACCTTTGGATCGCAAGGTGGAGTTCGACATTGATCTTCTTCCGGGAACAGCTCCGGTGTCCATTGCCCCATATAGAATGGCACCAAAGGAATTGGTGGAGCTTAAAGCTCAGATTCAGGAATTGTTGGACCGTGGTTTTATCTGACCGAGTGTGTCTCCGTGGGGGGCACCGGTGTTGTTTGTCAAGAAAAAGGATGGGTCGATGCAGATGTGTATTGACTATAGACAATTAAACAAGCTGACGATTAAAAACAAGTACCCATTGCCAAGGATTGACGACCTGTTCGATCAGTTGCGAGGCGCTTCTGTCTTTTTGAAGATAGACTTGAGGTCAGGTTATCATCAGCTTAAGGTCAAGGAGGCGGATATTCATAAGACTGCTTTTTGAACTTGTTATGGTCACTACGAGTTCTTGGTGATGCCGTTTGGGTTGACAAATGCACCAGCTGTATTTATGGATATAATGAACTGGATACTCTAACCCTACTTGGATCGGTTTGTCGTAGTGTTCATAGATGATATCTTGGTATATTCAAGGACAAAGGAGGAGCACGATTCGCATCTTCGGATTGTTCTACAAATTTTGAGGGAAAAGCTACTGTATGCCAAATTCAGCAAGTGCGAATTTTGGTTGAGAGAAGTTACTTTTCTGGGGCATGTTGTGTCTACCGAGGGAATTAGGGTTGATCCCCGAAAGATTGAAGCTGTCTTAGATTGGAAACCACCAAAGTCTGTAGCGGAAATCCAAAGTTTTCTGGGGTTAGCTGGGTACTACAGAAGGTTTGTTGAAGGATTTTTGTTAATAGCTGCACCTTTAACCAAGTTGTTACGGAAAGGGGTACCGTTTGTTTGGTCAGATAAGCAGTAGGAAAGCTTTGAGAAGTTGAAAAGGATTTTGACGGAGGCACCAGTGTTGATTCAGCCTGAGGGTGGGAAGGAGTTTGTTGTCTACTGTGATGCATCGCACACAGGGTTAGGATGTGTGTTGATGCAAGAAGGGAAAGTGGTAGCATATGCATCTCGGCAATTGAGACCTTATGAAGTAAACTATCCCACGCATGATCTGGAGTTAGCTGCGGTAGTGTTTGCTCTAAAGATTTGGAGGCACTATTTGTATGGAGAGAAGTCAGTTATCTATACCGACCATAAAAGTCTGAAGCATCTCCTTACCCAGAAGGAGTTGAATTTAAGGCAGCAGAGGTGGATTGAATTGTTGAAGGACTACGATTGCTCAATTGAGTATCACCCAGGTAAAGCTAACGTAGTGGCGGATGCGTTGAGCCGTAAAGTGATATCTGATTTGAGGGAAATGTTTGCTCATCTCAGTTTGTATGATGATGGGAGCTTGTTAGCTAAACTTCAAGTGAAGCCTTCATGGGTAAGTCAGGTTAAAGAGAAGCAGTTGTCAGATAAATCGTTAAGTTCTAGATTTCAGCAAGTGGAAAGTGGTGAGACAGAAGACTTTAGTTTGAACAATGAAGGGGTATTGTGCTTCCGTGGAAAGGCTTGTATGCCGAAGGATTCTGAGTTAAGACAGAAGATTCTGCAAGAAGCACATAGTAGTCCATATGCTATGCATCCTGGTGGGAGTAAAATGTATCGAGATTTGCGGGAATAGTTTTGGTGGCCGGGTCTGAAGCAAGAAGTTACTGAGTTCGTGAGTAAGTGCTTGACGTGTCAGCAGGTGAAGGCTGAACATCAGTTGCCTTTGGGGTTGCTACAACCAGTGAAGATTCCACTTTGGAAGTGGGAGAGGATAACTATGGACTTTGTTAGTGGGCTACCTCTTACGCCTACTAGGAAGGATTCGGTGTGGGTGATTGTCGATCGATTGACGAAGTCTGCTCACTTCATACCGGTTCGTGTTGGTTACTCATTACAGAAGTTGGCCAAGCTGTATGTAGCAGAGAATGTGAGGTTACATGGGGTACCAGTTTCTATCATATCAGACAGAGACCCCAGGTTTACGTCGCGGTTCTGGAAAGCGTTGCATCAAGCGTTGGGTACAAGACTAGATTTCAGCATAGCGTTTCATCCACAGACTGATGGTCAGTCAGAGAGGGTAATCCAGATTCTAGAAGATATGTTGAGAGGCTGTGTTATCGACTTCAGGGGTAGTTGGGAAGATTTTCTACCGTTGGAAGAATTCGCATACAATAATAGCTATCAATCCAGTATCCAGATGGCACCCTACGAAGCGTTGTATGGTCGTAAGTGTCGTACTCCTACCTGCTGGACAGAGTTGGGTGAGCGACAGTTGTTGGGTTCAAAATTAGTTTCAAAAATAGAGGAAAAGGTTAAGTTAATTCAGGCTCTGTTGATGGAAGCTTCTGACAGGCAGAAATCTTATGCGGATCTGAAGCGTAAGGAAATAGAATTTTCTGTGGGTGATCGGGTTTTTCTGAAAGTCTCACCTTGGAAGAAGGTTTTAAGGTTTGGACGGAAGGGCAAGTTGAGCCCCAAGTTTATCGGGCCTTATCGAGTGTTGAACCGTGTGGGACCAGTTGCTTATCAGCTCGAGTTACCTTCGGAGTTGAGTAGGATAGATGATGTATTTCATGTCTCGATGTTAAGGCGCTACCGTTCAGATCCATCTCACATAGTGCCGGTGGAAGAAATTGAAGTAAGACCTGATTTGTCTTTTGAGGAAGAACCAGTTTAGATCTTAGATCGAGATGTAAAAGTATTGAGAAGGAAGTCAGTTCTGTTGGTTAAAGTATTATGGCGGAATCATGGTTCAGAGGAAGCCACGTGGGAGCCCGAGGATGTAATTCGACAGCAATACCCTCACCTCGTTTAATCAGGTAAATTTTGAGGCCGAAATTTCTTTAAGGGGGGTAGAACTATAACATCCTAGAATTAGGGGTTCTACATTTTATGTTTTTCTGTGTGTTTGGCTTGTTCTGCTTGTCTTTTGGATGTGTTTGGGGGTCCTGGAGAGGCACGGGGTCAAGCCAGAGCCTTGGTGAAATTTTGCTTTTTGGGCACTTTAGGGGGGGAGAGCTGGTTGAAGCAGGCCTTAAGAATATTTGCTTGTAATTGTTTGTGCAAAAAGGAGTATGGTGTGGTGGCAAGGTGACGCCACTTAAGGAGCAGGGAGGAGTGGCGTCACAAGGGAGCGATGAGGAGGGAAGGAGTTCGAGCTTCATCAGCAGCAAGTGGGAGCTTTATTTTTTTGTGCTCAAGGTAGTGAAGTGTTAGCATTCGGTTTGGACTCTTCAAAGGAGGGTGTTGACTGGGTCAAAGCATTTGAATGGAGGGTGTGGAGGAGTTTGTGGAAGAAGACTTGGTCTACTAATTCAAAATGAGTGGAGGGGAGTAAAAATAGGAGCAAAACAGGGGATTTGGAGTTGGTGGAGGTGTTGGCCGAATGTGGGGAGCTTGAGGAGGGGGAATTTCGGTTTAGTGCTAGGATAGGTGAGTGTGCCAAAAATTTCATAGGTCTTAGGCTATTGTTTCATTTCATTTTAGCACATTCGATCATTAAGGGGGGTGAGTGCCGATTTTTGCAAGTCTCCTTGAGTTCTCTCTTTTCTCTAATTCGGTTTCCCTATTTCTCTGTACCGAAACTGTCAATTTTTCGATTCATCTCTTTTGTTCTTTTGACTCTAGCCGAAAGTGGTGTGACCATTCGGGCATTTCTTCCTCTTTTCCTTTTCTTTCTACTTCTTCTGTTTCTTTAGCCGAATCCCCTTTCATCTCTTAGCTGAATATTTGGTTTCCCTCTATCTCTTCCCCTTTTCTTTTCAAAAGTCGAAACCCTCCCTAATCTCATCTCTTCTTTAGCCGAACTCGGGGTGTCTCCTATTATTTTTGCCAGTGCCAAATTTCCTAGGTTTCCATTCGACTCTTTTGTGGAATCAAGGTAAGACTCTTTTCTTTTTATCTTTGTTATAACCATTCTTCTCACTCTCTTTCTTTCAAAAAGAAGCTGAATCTATCCTTGTAAACAACTAAACCCGTTTCTTTCATTCTGTGCCTCTTGGCCGAATATCAGGAAACAAGGTGCTAGGAATCTTAGCCTGCAAGAAGTCTGTACAACCAGATTCTGTTGGTTAAGGTAAGGAGTTTCTTTAGTCTTATACGATTAGTCTCTCTTCTATTTTACTCAGCTTTAATCAAATCTTTTGGTTAGCCAATCAAAGGGTTCTCTTTGAGTATTGATCAAGGTTTTTCATCATGGACATGAGTGTTAGCCGATCCAAGGAGAGTGTGTTTAAGGAGCCTGAGGGTAGTGTGCGAGTAGTCGCCAACCCGTCATTCAAACGACGTGCTGTGTCGGCGGTTCGAGACTTTCTGCCAGGCTATGGTAGGGAGCCGACATCTGCCTGGGATAGACAAATAGCCGTTATCCCTGCTAGTGAGAGCGTCGACGTAGAGAGTTTAGTTTTACGCGTAATCAGGTGTGTAACGCTCACATTTTACTTTAGTAATTCTTGTTAATAACTAAGTTGGCTGAAAGCCGAAACGACTGCTTAGATTATCGAGATACCCTTGTGGGTAAGGTTGGAGACATCGGGTAAGTTCTGCTATGATGATACTTTCGATTATATGCATGTATGAATTAATTATCTGTTACACATTGAAAGTATGTTTGCATTCATTTTTAATATGATAAAATGAGCATGGGCTTTGGGATATGAATGAAAGGGGAAGTGTGAATCAGTGACTAATGTCACGGTGGTCTAAGAACCACGGTGCTTTGGAACCACGTATACATATATTAGTGACTTGTCTCGATGGTGCGAGACCACGGTGGGTTATTGCGTATACATATACTTATCGAGATTGTCACGGTGATGCGAGACCACGGTGGGTTGGCCCCACGATTATATATATATTAAGTGACTTTGTCACGAGTGGTCTGGGACCACGGTGGTCTAGAACCACAGTGGCATAATGCCACGGGTGTTTGGATGATTCAGGTGACCTAGAGGATGGAAAACTAGGATGGGTTGGGCTGCATTGCATGCATGTGCTATATGCTATATTGAGTGGGCTAAGGCCCAATGTGCAACCAGTGGGCTTAAGGCGGATTATTATAAGGGATTTACACACCGAGTCTCTCGTGACTCATCCCTCTGCTTAATTTTTGCAAAGACCCCTAGATCGCAGACTTGGAGCCAAGGCGGACTTGAGGTGGCCATGCAATATTCTTTTCTCGTAAACTTTCGTGCTTATTTTAAACGTACTTTTTAATTCTGGGATTTTGCAATGTAATAAGGCCTCTACAACTTTAAATTGGGATTTTCTTTAACACTGCTATTACATATTTCTGAAGTGACAAACACGGAGTTTTTCTAAAATAAAAATATTACAATTATTCTTCTAAAAAGGTGTAACTACAAAGATGACAAGCGAATAAAAGTGCAAGCTAAATAATCCAGAGTTTTCTTAAGAACTCAACATTGTTTTCAATCACACGTTTATAGAATCCCCAATTTAAACCAGTAAACAAAATGATTTACGACTTTTAGTTCTTGAAAAAGAAAATGGTGAGAAACTCTTGAATGAGATTTAAAATTATTTTCAAGATAGAAACATTATTCAGAAAGTTTTTCCAAGCTAAACTTTCCATCGAAATTTTATAAACTTCTCTTCCTGTAACATACCAAATTTGGTCGTAACGTATTAACCGGATTTGGGGTGTTACACGAGCCGGAAGGTAAGGAAGGTAAAGAAAGCACATGTTTTAAAATGATTACGTCTCCACCAAACTTTTTCAATGATTGTGATCTTGTGAACAATATCGTCATTTGCCATCCCTCCGTCCCTTGTGATAATTTAAATGATGGTAAGACGAATATATTTCATCATTGTGGAGTAACGAATGTTCAAGACTCGATAAGGTACGATGATGACTTTTCTTTTAATCCCCATTTGTTTGATTATGGATATTACGAGATTAGTTCATTGTCCAATACAAAAACTTTGAGTTTTTGTAAATCAGTTTTGAAACATGTCAAGAGTTTTGATCGTTCGATTTTGAGTTTGCACAATTCTTATTGGTTTAACCTGTTTGATTTTTTGAAACCATTGATACATTTTGTTTTAAATAATCAAACACATGTTTTTAAACCAGGCATATGTTCTAATTTGTTTTGTGGAACATTCAAGTATCATCCGGTAAGTTTGAAAGACTTCTATCTTTTTGATACCTGGTTTTTGAGTAAGTTTGCGAAATTTGTCTATTTTGTCTACAATTTTTATTCGCTCCTTTAGCAAACTTTGTGGTTGTATTTGAGATTTACAATCCATTTGAAAGGTGTTGATTCAAACGCAAAGCTTCGACTACATTACCTGCCCATGGAGAGAAGGTTTCTATTGCTCGACCGAGGTAAGACTGATCTTTGTCTTTCTGAGTATAAAGGTAAGTCTATTACAATTTTTGAAACGTTTTCGCTCTCTTCAGAAGGTGAAAAGCTTTGCGTTGCAGATTTTGTTTTTGCTAAACATTTCGATCATGATATGCTTAATCACTTTATTTTGCCTGTTCGTGATCTACCTATCTTCTTGATTGATGAAAGGATTCTTGAGTTTAATAATTTTGATAATTTTCGTGTGAAAGAGTCCATATTTCATCATAAGAGTGATCCATTTGAAAACCTTGAGATATTTTCGTTTTCTTTGAATGATGATAGAGATTTTGTTAATGAATTTCATTTTATAAATCATTTGGATCATGAAGTGTTTGAATGTCCCATTCTGATGATTGATGGTCTATCTGTTTTATTCATTGACAAAAAGAATCTTGTGTACGATAAATGTTGCAATTCATGTGCGAGTGATTTAATGCATCGTTCAATGCAAGATATGGTTGTTCCATCTCGAGTGCCAAATGCCCTTTCTCAAATATCTGCTTGTGACGATTATATCTATCATTTGATGTGTTATTCGCATGAAATTTTTGACTTATGGAATCCATTCCAGTCGTATGCATGTCATGAAGCTTATTCATTTTTGTTGCAAACATTTGATAAGGCTTTGTTCATTTTATATGATAAAATGTTTATACCCATTTGCGTGCGATTTATTTGTCCTGTGTTGTTCATATTTGGATTGCAAACGATCTTGTTAATTCATGTTTTTCGTGTTCAGGTATCGCGATTATCATCCGTCCCGTTTGATCGAGGGAAGTTGAGCAAAAGAAATTTTGTTCGAGACAACCAACAGGTCGATTCGAGGACGAATCGTCTTGAAGAGGGGAGGGAAGATACGGGCACGCCCAAGGCCTCCAACATTTTGCGAACTGATGAGCTCGGGTCATTGAGCCCAAGTCCCGTGGAGCTTGTGCGCAACTTGGTGTACTTCCAAATTGAGCCGGATTAGCTCATTCGAGCTCAGTTTGAGCTCACTCGAGCTCACTTCAGCTCATTGAGCTGATTGCATAAATTTAATGTTTTAAAATAAATTAAATATTTATTTTATTTTTTTTCTCTACAGCAAATTAATATGCCTAAATAATTTAATTAGTGTCTAAATTAATTTGTCTAGCTTTGAATTTTAAAGAGCCAAAAATTAATGTGCAGCAAAATCACTTGTTTTGGTTATTACATTATTTAATCATGCTAAAAATATGGCTGCCGAATTTAATGCAACTTGCTTGATTTATTTGGTGTAGGCACAAGGACAAGGACGGCATAAAGAGGGCTACTGGAAGTACAAGAGTCAGCCAATGCATTGAACAAACATCAATAAAGTGTTGAGCACATTAATGAAGTGTTGGACGGCAGCTTTAATGAGGCATCATTTAAAGAAGTGTTGGAACATTCAAGGGACTTAAATTAGCTGATTTCATGCTTCCAACGTGCCTCTTCCTTTTTCCCAAATGCGCATTAAAGTGGATTAAAATAAACAACCAGCAGAATGCATGTTTGGACGGCGTGAAGGGGATATTAAAGGCTACCGAATTTTGATGTTTCCAAAGGGACATTCAGCCAACATGCAATAAAGAATGTTTGCTTGCTTTTATTCATGCTTTCATCGAAAATAGCAAGGGACAGCAATTAAAGTATGTTGCTGATTACTTTATCCTAAGCTCCCATCGTGACTAACAAAGCATTTATGGGGCTGCTGCTACACTCACCAATGCAACCATTCAGCTCACCATTTGCCTCATCAATGTGTCGAATTTAATTCAATTGCCAGCCGAATTAATTTCACGTGTTAGTGTTTGGGCGGCACATTAAGTACATGGCTTGGGACGACAACACATTAATGGACAGCAAACATGCATGGACATCATTTATGGCTATGTTGGGACATGCATGTAAGCTATTTATTGAGCAGCTGGAAAAGGGAGTTAAGGAGCATCTCGTGAACTACAAAAGGGGCTAACGTTTGGTGTGCCCAAAATGGCCATTCGGCAAACCATAATTACCAGCATAAATTTGTTTAAAAGGAGCTGAACATGCACATACATTCAAGCTGATTGCTTCGTGCATACCAACAGCCAAAAGGGGACAATTGCTTCGTGAATGACAAAAGGGGAAGCAGCATTAAAGGAGATCTGGGAACTTGCTCCTCCATGCGTGACCAGCATTCAAGAGCTTACATGAATAAGTTTTTAGTGGCTATTTACGTTTCCAAGGCTTCCTAAAGGGTTGCACATCTATTCAAATTCTCAAGGCACCCCATTCATGCTCCATGGCCAATTTTAAGAAGCATTTCAGCTCCTAAGACCCTATTTAAGTTCGGATGCATTTGGGCACTTCTAGAAGCTGTCTAAAGCTCTTCCATCAGCTGAATCCGACCACCATCCATTAAATACTTTATTCTAGATGTTTCCTTTAGCATTTTATGGACTGAAATTAAACTTAATAATTAAGGGATTTATGCCCATTCGGCTAGCCCTTTCATAAGCCTATAAATACTTATTATTTTGCATTTTGTAAGGTTGGTTAATTTTGAATGAAATATATATGAACTTTAGTTCATTGAGTGAGTTTAACTCCTCTTCGATTTAAATCTGAGCTTCATTTTGACTTATCAAGTTAAACTTGTGGCGTCAAGCGTATCTCTTTCATTACCTTATACCATTGGTTCCTACTTTACTAAGTAACGGGTCTTTGGTCCATCATCGATATCCATAGTTCCACCTTAAGCAAATATAGAAATCGGGGTAACATTTCTCATTCACGTTACATAGTAAAGTAGGAACCAATGGTATAAGGTAATGAAAGAGATACGTTTGACGCCACAAGCGAACTTGATAAGTCAAAACGCAGCTTCGTCATTTAAATTGAAGAGGAGTTAAACTCACTCAATGAACTAAAGTTCATATATATTTCATTCAAAATTAACCAACCTTACAAAATGCAAAATAATAAGTATTTATAGGCTTATGAAAGGGCTAGCCGAATGGGCATAAATCCATTAATTACTAAGTTTAATTTCAGTCCATAAAATGCTAAAGAAAACATCTAGAATAAAGTCTTTAATGGATGGTGGCCGGATTCAACTGATGGAAGAGCTTTAGATAGCTTCTAGAAGTGCCCAAATGCATCCGAACTTAAATAGGGTCTTGGGAGCTGAAATGCTTCTTAAAATCGGCCATGGAGCATGAATGGGGTGCCTTGAGAATTTGAATAGACGTGCAACCCTTTAGGAAGCCTTGGAAACATAAATAGCCACTCAAAACTTATTCATGTAAGCTCTTGAATGCTGGTCACACATGGAGGAGCAAGTTCCCAGCATCTCCTTTAATGCTGCTTCCCCTTTTGTCATTCACGAAGCAATTGTCCCCTTTTGGCTGTTGGTATGCACGAAGCAATCAGCTTGAATGTATGTGCATGTTCAGCTCCCTTTAAACGAATTTCTGCTGGTAATTATGGTTGGCCGAATGGCCATTTTGGACTGTAACACCCCTAACCCAAAACCGCCGCCGGAATAGGGTTAAGAGGCATTACCAGACAATAAGATCATTTCACAACCCAATTACGACACAAAGTCAATCATCATCATAATACATCAAAAATAATCAAATAGTCCCTTATTAAGGCGTATAAGACCTTAAACACATGCTAGAGAGGGGTCGGGACTAAACCGAAACACATATAGAAACTTCATGAAAATATAAAATTTTTCTAAGTTTCAGGGGATACACGCCCGTGGAGGTAGACCGTGTGCCTCCCACGGCTGCTAGACACACCCGTGTGTCCTCCCCGTGGTCTATACTGACTTATCTTCCACGGCCACTAAGCACGCCCGTGTGTTCAGGCTGTGGTCAATCTGCTAAAAATCACACGGTTACTAAGCAGTAGGCACATCCGTGTGCCAAGGCCGTGTACTATCCTGACTTAGTTCCCACGGTCACTAGGCACACCCATGTGCCATGGCCGTGTGACATTATAGGCCATTTTCAAGGCCAAAATGCCGCCCACTATGGTCAATCACAACAAGCACCCTTAAGCAAGTTTATACACACAATTTGGCAACCATTTCCTATCATATGATCAATCTATCAACTCATACTATCTCATTTTCAAACATACCAACTTATAAGCTAACATATACAACTTGAACACATTTAATACTAAACATCATTCATTCTCAATTTCACTAAATCATACTATCATTTACCAACACAAAGTTACCATTCATATGTCAATTTCTCAACTCACATTCCATACCAAAAGATGCATCATATATATATGTACCAAAGTCATTCATGCTAAAACTAGCACATATTTAGCTACATCTCATGGCTACTTACAAGTCCCAAACATGATTCAAATAACTAGCCTATACATGCCATATTTTAACTATGTACAACTTTCCAAAATACCCCAAAATAGATTGCCGATAGTGTGACTGAGATGTCGACGATTCCCAAATCCGAGCTAGCTTTTTACGACACACTGCAGCGAGAGAAACAAATCACACAATAAGCTTACTAAAGCTTAGTAAGTTTGTAACATAAAACATTATACTATACCAACAATCACATAGATTATCTCATGAACACATATGTACCATACCATACAAGCTAATATGTTCAATTTACATTTCATGATCTTAACCATAATTTCATCAACCACATAGGTTCCGAACGTACCTTAGCCAACACTTAGTTTTCGATCTCGTGCTACTAAATACTCACTGATTTCTTTTTGATCAACTTTCATAACTTCTTTGGTTATTTTGCACACTCAGTGCTCCAAATCATTAACCGAAGTTTAGTAAACATCGCACACTTAGTGCATCTATATCAAAACTGATTATATATCGGTATCGCACACATAGTGCCCACCATAAACTAAAGCTTATATTATTTCGCACACACAGTGCTAATCATCTCGATTACATCTCTGATCATGCACACTTAGTGCCACGTAACATCGAGCTCTCACATAGCATTCATAATTCATTTATACCATGCCACTCATTTCAAGCATTAAACATAACTATATATATTACATGCAATATGTCCGAACTTACCTCGGATATCAAAATACCGAAACGGTCTATTAATCGAGCACTTTCTCTTTGCCTCGATCTCGATCCGAACCTCTTCTCTCTTGGTCTATATACATTCAAATTCAGCTCATTCAATCACCAATTCATTCATTTTAGTCCCAACACATATATTTAAAGCATTTTACAAAATAATCCTCACATTTTCACATTTCGACACTTTAGTCCCTATTTCACAAAATCATCAAATTCACTTGATTTCTCCTAGCACAAGCTTAGCCGAATTTTACTAAAGTCCATACAAACCCACACATTTCATTTATTTCACACTTTAGTCCTTCAAAATGCTATTTTCTCAATTTAGCCCTAATTAGTTAAATTCACCAAAAATTCAAAAATAACACGTGTTAATCCAACACCAAGTTCTCATATTTTACTATCAACTAGCACATAGCTCAAATGTTCATCATTGACTCATCATAAAAACGTCATCAATTCACAAAATTACAACATGGGTTAGCTAGAGCACAAAGCAACGATTATGAAAACATAGAAATTATCAAAAACGGGTCAAAAACTAACCTTGAATTTAAGCTTGTATGTGCCGAAAATTTGAAAGCTTTAGTTCTTTCTTTTCTTTAAAATTTTCGGTGATAGATGGATGAATAAAATCCACTATCATACTTGTTTGTTTTATTAACTAATAACATAATTATTTAATTACCCATTTACCCATTTAATAATCAAATAAGACAAACATATATAATGGTTATCATGACATTCCACCATCCACTAACTCAATGATGGCTTATTTTCCATATAAGGCCTCCACCTTTACAAAGCCACAACACTTATGTACTCACGAATCAGCACACAGCATTTTACACTCTATGCAATTAAGCCCTTTCTCTTAATTCGGCACACAAACGATCAAATTATCACACAGAATTTTCACATAGACTAAGTCACATACCATTCACATAGAAAATAATATTAAATTATCATTACAACCTCAGATTTGTGGTCTCAAACCACTGTTCCTGATACGATTCTCCTCGGGGTGAGTCGAAACGTATGCTAGTTGCCCAATCGTCTACGAGGAGGAATCAAGTCTTCGGAAAATAATTGGAAAAAATATAGATGAGTTTGCGGAAGCTTTAGGTGAATTTGTTTAGAAGGTGGGTTTAAGTTAGGAATGGAGATGTTTAAATGAAAGAGTTGATTTGGATAATTAAAAGGATAGGTTCGGTTTAAGATGAAGGGAAAGAAGATGGGATTCGGTTTAAGGTTGAACAAACAATGATAGGCTGATGGTAATGGGATTGGATAGATGGATAAGTGATGGTTTAGATAAATGATAGGTGATAGTTGATGGGAATGGATGAAAGAACTTAAACAAAGAATCGATTCAACACTAATAAAGTGTCACCCCGGGTTCTATATTTGTTTAAGGTGGAAAAATGGTAGTCGATGATGGACCAAGACCCGTTATCTATAAAGATAAGAACCTATGGTATAAGTTGATGGAAGAGAACGATTGACGCCACAAGCAAGAAAACTTGATAAGTTGAAATCGAAACTCTACGAAAGATAGAGAGGAGAATAATCTCACTCAATGAACAAAAGTTCTTAAAATATATTCCAAAGTTCAAAAGTCTCCTTTTACAAACTAATATCAAGTATATATAGTGTTTACATGTGGTTAGCTAAAAAGACAAATGAATTCAACTTTAATATGCAATTAAATGGCTGAAATAAAATCTAAAAACTCTTGAATTCCTCCAGCCAAATAATAGCAACTTTATGACTCCTAATGAGCTGATTAAATGAATTTGAATGCTTTAAAAATGTCCCTTGAGTTGTCCTTGGCTAGCCGAAAAGTCTCCAGCAAGTAATGGTGTTTTAAAAGGCTTAAATGTCCATCTTGAATGCTTTTAAAAATGTCCCTTGAGTTGTCCCTGTCTAGCTGAAAAGTCTCCAGCAACTAAATAAAAATTTGTAACTTATGTTTGACCTTTAAACTTCAAACGGTTATTGGAAGAAGAAGAGGTTGTTGCCGAAATTAATTGATGTATAATGCTTCCTTCAATTATCATAACAGCTCCTTTAAATGTTGAATAATGCTTCCTTTATGTGTGTAACCGATTCTCACTTGAAAAGTCACATTAAACTCTTTGTAACATCCCATGAGTGTAAAGGTTTCCAGCTGAAAGGATTCCTACATTCAAACACATTAAACAGAAATATTAACCACATTTAATCACTTATTAAACACTAATTTAACTTAAACACATTAAACACTTATTAAAAGCTAATTTAACTTAACACATTAAACACTTATTAAACACTAATTTAACTCAACACATTAAACACTTGACTTTATTAAATGAACTAAAGGTTAAGACTTCAATTAATGCAAACAATTAGTTAATTTATGGGCAAATTAAACTAACTTAAACACTTTATTAAATGAACTAAAGGTTAAGACTTCAATTAATGCAGCAACTAGTTAATTTATGGAAGCATAATTAAACTAACTTAAACTCATACTTCATTAAAATATCCTAGTAACTAGATTAATTAATAAGCCTCTTATTAAACACAACTTATTTATTTAGACTAGACACCTTTATTTAAAGCTAATATTTAGTTTAAAAGTTTGTATTCAGCAAAAAATTAAAAAAAATGCATGAATTAAATCAAGCTAAACACAAACTGAATGAACTGAATGTAAACTTAAACCAAGCTCAATGAGCTGAGATGAACTCATGTGAGCTAAACCACATAGGAAGGAAGTTTAATTGAGCTGAAAATGAGCTGGAATCAGCTTCATTTTGCACTTTGGCCCCTCGAGCTTAGGCCACTCTCGATGGTGTCGAATGGAGTCGAACCATGATGCGAACAGGATCGCATCATACCCCCCTCTTGAAAGCGGTTCGTCCTTGAATCGAGTCGATGGTTCTCTCGAACAGAATTCCTTTTGCTTGGCTTTCCTCGATCAAACGGGGAAGATAGTTTTTGAATCACCTGAAAAAGGTATCCATGAGTTAGCAAGAAATGTTTTAAACACACTTGCAATTCAAGCACCAAACGAATAAATCGCATGTGAACAGGCATAAGCACATTATCATACAAAAGGAACATTGCCTTATCAAATGTTTGAGACATAATTGAATAGTCTTCAAGGCATGCATACGATCTAATGGGATTCCACAAATCAAAATCATCTTGCGAATAATGAATCAGAGGATAAACATAAACGTCACAAGTAGGTAGTTGAGAAAATGCATATGGCATACAACATTGAACAACCAGACCTTGCAGAGAATGGTATATAAACTCACTCGCACATGAATTATAAAAATGGTATATGAACTCGTATGCTAGTTGCCCAATCGTCTACGAGGAGGAATCAAGTCTTCGAAAAATAATTGGAAAAAATATAGATGAGTTTGCGGAAGCTTTAGGTGAATTTGTTTAGAAGGTGGGTTTAAGTTAGGAATGGAGGTGTTTAAATGAAAGAGTTGATTTGGATAATTAAAAGGATAGGTTCGGTTTAAGATGAAGGGAAAGAAGATGGGATTCGGTTTAAGGTTGAACAAACAATGATAGGCTGATGGTAATGGGATTGGATAGATGGATAAGTGATGGTTTAGATAAATGATAGGTGATAGTTGATGGGAATGGATGAAAGAACGTAAACAAAGAATCGATTCAACACTAATAAAGTGTCACCCCGGGTTCTATATTTGTTTAAGGTGGAAAAATGGTAGTCGATGATGGACCAAGACCCGTTATCTATAAAGATAAGAACCTATGGTATAAGTTGATGGAAGAGAACGATTGACGCCACAAGCAAGAAAACTTGAGAAGTTGAAATCGAAACTCGTACGAAAGATAGAGAGGAGAATAATCTCACTCAATGAACAAAAGTTCTTAAAATATATTCCAAAGTTCAAAAGTCTCCTTTTACAAACTAATATCAAGTATATATAGTGTTTACATGTGGTTAGCTAAAAAGACAAATGAATTCAACTTTAATATGCAATTAAATGGCTGAAATAAAATCTAAAAACTCTTGAATTCCTCCAGCCAAATAATAGCAACTTTATGACTCCTAATGAGCTGATTAAATAAATTTGAATGCTTTAAAAATGTCCCTTGAGTTGTCCTTGGCTAGCCAAAAAGTCTCCAACAAGTAATGGTGTTTTAAAAGGCTTAAATGTCCATCTTGAATGCTTTTAAAAATGTCCCTTGAGTTGTCCTTGGCTAGCTGAAAAGTCTCCAGCAACTAAATAAAAATTTGTAACTCATGTGTGACCTTTAAACTTCAAACGGTTATTGGAAGAAGAAGAGGTTGTTGCCGAAATTAATTGATGTATAATGCTTCCTTCAATTATCATAACAGCTCCTTTAAATGTTGAATAATGCTTCCTTTATGTGTGTAACCGATTCTCACTTGAAAAGTCACATTAAACTCTTTGTAACATCCCATGAGTGTAACGGTTTCAAATGAAAGGTTTCCTACATTCAAACACATTAAACAGACATATTAACCACATTTAATAACTTATTAAACACTAATTTAACTTAAACACATTAAACACTTATTAAAAGCTAATTTAAATTAACACATTAAACACTTATTAAACACTAATTTAACTCAACACATTAAACACTTGACTTTATTAAATGAACTAAAAGTTAAGACTTCAATTAATGCAGCAATTAGTTAATTTATGGAAGCAGAATTAAACTAACTTAAACACTTTATTAAATGAACTAAAGGTTAAGACTTCAATTAATGCAGCAACTAGTTAATTTATGGAAGCATAATTAAACTAACTTAAACTCATACTTCATTAAAATATCCTAGTAACTAGATTAATTAATAAGCCTCTTATTAAACACAACTTATTTATTTAAACTAGACACCTTTATTTAAAGCTAATATTTAGTTTAAAAGTTTGTATTCAGCAAAAAATTAAAAAAAAAATGCATGAATTAAATCAAGCTAAACACAAACTGAATGAACTGAATGTAAACTTAAACCAAGCTCAATGAGCTGAGATGAACTCATGTGAGCTAAACCACATAGGAAGGAAGTTTAATTGAGCTGAAAATGAGCTGGAATCAGCTTCATTTTGCACTTTGGCCCCTCGAGCTTAGGCCACTCTCGATGGCATCGGATGGAGTCGAACCATGATGCGAACAGGATCGCATCATACCCCTCTCTTGAAAGCGGTTCGTCCTTGAATCGAGTCGATGGTTCTCTCGAATAGAATTCCTTTTGCTTGGCTTTCCTCGATCAAACGGGGCAGATAGTTTTTGAATCACCTGAAAAAGGTATCCATGAGTTAGCAAGAAATGTTTTAAACACACTTGCAATTCAAGCACCAAACGAATAAATCGCATGTGAACAGGTATAAGCACATTATCATACAAAAGGAACATTGCCTTATCAAATGTTTGAGACATAATTGAATAGTCTTCAAGGCATGCTTATGATCTAATGGGATTCCACAAATCAAAATCATCTTGCGAATAATGAATCAGAGGATAAACATAAACGTCACAAGTAGGTAGTTGAGAAAATGCATATGGCATACAACATTGAACAACCAGACCTTGCAGAGAATGGTATATGAACTCACTCGCACATGAATTATAAAAATGATCGAACACAAAAATCCTTTTGTCAATCATCAAGACAGGTAAATCACAAAAAGTCAAAATAGAACGATTAAGCATAACATGATCTAAATGTTCACAAAGATGAATTCAGCAACGCAAAGCTTATCACCATCCAAAGAGAGCAAAATTTCATCAACAATTTCAGAAGTCTTACCTTTATGCGCAGAAGGACAAAGATCATTCTTACCTTGTTCGAGCATTACAAACCTTCTCTCCATGGGCATGTAGTGTAGTCGAAGCTTCACGTTCGAATCAACACTTTTCAAATGGAATGTGGATTTTAAGTACAACCACAAAATTTGTTTAAGGAGCGAATAAAAATCGAAAACAAAGTGGACAAAATTCGCTACCTTAGTCAAAAACCTCGTATCAAAAAGATAGAAATTATACGCACATAATTGATGTTGCTTAACTTTCCAACAAGATGAATCAAAACGGATTCCTGGTTTAAAAACTTGATTTTGATTATTTGAGTCAAGATGTACCAATGGTCTCAATAAATCAAACTTATTAAACCAATAGGAATTACGCACATTCAAGATCGAGCAATCAAAACTCTTGACATGTTTTAAAACTGATTTGCAAAAACTCAAAGATTCTGCATTAGACAATGAACAAATCTCGTAATAACCAAAATCAAACAAACTGGGATTAAAAGAAAATTCATCGTCATACTTTATTGAGTCTTGCATTTTTCGGATATACGTGACTCCATCGTCACAATTTGCAACGCAATGATTTTCAAAAAATAAATTCATTTTACCATCATTCAAAATATCACAAGGGATAGAGGGATGGCAAAGGACGATATCATTCACATAATCACATTCATTAAAAAATTTTGGTGGAGACTGAAACGTTTCGAAGCACTTACCTTCCTTACCTTCTGGTATAGGCGGTTCAATTTCACTTTCAACCTTACCTTTTTCAATCAAAGAAAAACGTCGCTCTTCCGGGAGGTATTGAAGTTGAAGATCTTTGTGCGATACGTCAGTAACCTGAAAAGTAGAAACAGAAGAAGAACAAGATTCAAAGGGGTTAGTTAAAGCATCTCTCTCTTTTTCTTGCTCATCTTGTTCTTTTGTTTCTTTTTCAACATCTTTTTCTATTTCTTTTTGTTCTTTCTCTTCTTTTTCACTCTCGTTTTCTTTTTTTCTTGATTTTCTTTTTCTTTTTCATTTTGATTACAACAAGAAGATATTTCAAAAGAATTGAAAATACAAGGATTTGATTCCAAGATCGAAGCGATGTTCTCATAGATATCACGATCGATTCTTTGAAGATTCTTTGAGCGTGACATCTAGGAATCATAAGACGAATAACTAGTGCTTGCATATTCATCTTCGTAATAGGCTTCACACTCGTTAATCGCTTTGTTTCGCCTTGAATTCCTCGTCGAATGATTTGAACCACTTCGAGAACGATCTTTCATAGAGGAATACTTGGACGCATATGAACCATGTTCACTTCCTCGTTGGTAACTTTGAAAAGTTTCAAATTTGTGGTTTGATTCATACCGTCTCGAACTTCTTAAGGAATAAGAATCTCGGTCACAGTCTCTTCTCGAATGTTCTTCGAAAGTGTGAAAAGAGAAAATACCAAATGATGGTAATTTTTTTTTGAAGATCGGGGTAGGTAGATGAGACTAGAGTGGTAGCTTTGAGGTTGGGAACAGGGTAGAAGAAATGAAACACAACTTGCAATCTTTTCAAAAAAAAATTTCCATAAACTTTTTTTTTCACTCGTATTTTTTTCTCTTTTTTATTGTAATTAATTTTTTTTCAATTTTTTTAAATGCAAAAAGATGAGTACAAAAGAATTGAAATACAACTTTTTTTTCGATTTTTTTTTCGATTTTTTACGAACCTATTACCGGCTTCTCGTTCGTCATCGAAACTCCTCGTTTTGTAGCTCTGATACCAAATGATACAATTCGCCTCGGGGTGAGTCGAAATGTATGCTAGTTGCCATTGTCTACGAGGAGGAATCAAGTCTTCGGAAAATAATCAGAAAAAATATAGATGAGTTTGCGGAAGCTTTAGGTGAATTTGTTTAGAAGGTGGGTTTAAGTTAGGAATGGAGGTGTTTAAATGAAAGAGTTGATTTGGATAATTAAAAGGATAGGTTCGGTTTAAGATGAAGGGAAAGAAGATAGGATTCGGTTTAAGGTTGAACAAACAATGATAGGCTGATGGTAATGGGATTGGATAGATGGATAAGTGATGGTTTAGATAAATGATAGGTGATAGTTGATGGGAATGGATGAAAGAACTTAAACAAAGAATCGATTCAACACTAATAAAGTGTCACCCCGGGTTCTATATTTGTTTAAGTTCTTTCATCCATTCCCATCAACTATCACCTATCATTTATCTAAATCATCACTTATCCATCTATCCAATTCCATTACCATCAGCCTATCATTGTTTGTTCAACCTTAAACCGAATCCCATCTTCTTTCCCTTCATCTTAAACCGAACCTATCCTTTTAATTATCCAAATCAACTCTTTCATTTAAACACCTCCATTCCTAACTTAAACCCACCTTCTAAACAAATTCACCTAAAGCTTCCGCAAACTCATCTATATTTTTCCGATTATTTTTCGAAGACTTGATTCCTCCTCGTAGACGATTGGGCAACTAGCATACGTTTCGACTCACCCCGAGGCGAATCGTATCAGTTCCGACTAGGGTCCAAACCGGGATGTTACAACTCTCCCCCTTAAGGGATTTTCGTCCCCGAAAATCTTACCAGTGAATAGTTGTAGATGTTGCTCTCTCATAACGTTCTCGGGCTCTCACGTAGCCTCTTCAATTCCGTGTTTGTGCCATAATACTTTCACTAAGGAAATTTTCTTATTTCTCAACTCTTTAGTCTCTTGTGCCAAGATTCGGATCGGTTCTTCACTATACGACAAGTCTGACTGAATCTCAACCTCTGTAGGAGTAATTACATGAGACGGGTCTGATCTGTACCGTCGAAGCATTGACACATGAAACACGTTATGAATCTTTTCTAACTCAGATGGCAATTTCAATCTATAAGCAACCGGCCCAACTCGTTCAATAATCTCATACGGTCCGATAAACCTCAGACTCAGCTTGCCCTTTCGGCCAAATCGAAGTATTTTCTTCCACGGAGACACTTTCAAAAACACTTTATCACCGACCTCAAATTCGATATCTTTTCGTTTCAGATCTGCATAAGACTTCTGATGATCTGAGGCTACTTTCAAACTATCACGAATTACTTTCACTTTTTGTTCAGTCTCTTTTATAAGATCAACCCCGTGAATCTTGTTCTCACTCAGCTTAGTCCAATACAATGGAGTTCGACACTTTCGACCATAGAAAGCTTCATATGGTTCCATTTTAATGCTAGATTGAAAATTGTTGTTATACGCGAACTCAATCAATGATAAATGCTTTTCCCACGTACTTTCAAATTCAAGTATGCAACATCTCAGCATGTCTTCGAGAATCTGAATGATTCGCTCGGATTGACCATCCATTTGCGGATGAAAAGTAGTACTGAAATGCAATTTCGTGCCTAAAGCATCTTGCAATTTCTTCCAGAATCATGAGGTAAATCTCGGATCTCTATCAGACACAATAGATAGAGGTACCCCGTGCAATCTTATGATCTCATCAATATATAATTCAGCCAATCTATCAAGTGAATAATTTATTCTTACTGGAATAAAGTGAGCTAATTTCGTTAATCTATCAACTATTACCCAGATCGCATCTTTCTTGCTTGGAGATAAAGGCAAACCTGACACAAAGTCCATCGTGATTCTCTCCCATTTCCACTCAGGAATCATAATCGGTTGTAATAAACCGGATGGAACTTGATGTTCAGCCTTAACTTGCTGACAAGCTAAACACTTCGACACAAAGTCGAAAATATCTCTTTTCATACCATACCACCAATAGAACTGTTTCAGATCATTATACATTTTTGTACTCCCCGGATGTACAGTCAAATGACTATTGTGAGCTTCATTCAAAATCATTTGAATCAACTCTGAATTTCTTGGGACACAAATCCAATCTCTGAATCTCAAACAACCATCACCATCAACTCAAAATTTCGATACAGCATCCGAGTCACACTGAACTCTTTTTGCTAACAACTCATTATCAAACTTCTGAGCATTACATATTTGTTGTAAAAACAACGGTTTTACTTTCAATTCAGCTACAACCGTATCATCATCACACAGATCTATCTGATTGCTCATGGCTCGTAAAGCATATAATGATTTTTGACTCAAGGCATCAGCTACAACATTAGCTTTACCCGGGTGGTAATCTATCACAAGTTCATAGTCTTTCAATAATTCTAACCATCTTCTTTATCGCAAATTCAAATCTTTTTGAGTCATCAAATACTTTAAACTCTTATGATCAGTATAAATATGACATTTTTCACCGAATAAGTAGTGACGCCAAATCTTCAACGCAAACACAATTGCAGCTAACTCAAGGTCATGCGTTGGATAATTCTTTTCGTGCGGCTTTAACTATCTCGAAGCATAAGCAATGACTTTCCCTTCTTGCATCAGCACACAGCCCAAGCCATTCAACGATGCATCACTGTAAACTATGAACTCTTTGCCTGATTTGGGTTGAATCAAAATTGGTGCTTCCGTTAACAACACTTTCAACCACTCAAAACTCTGTTGGCATTTTTTTGACCACTCAAATCTAGTATCCTTCTATAACAACTTTGTCAATGGAGTCACAATCATCGAGAAGCCTTTCACAAACCGCCTATAATATCTCGCTAGTCCCAAAAAACTACGGACTTCAGACACGTTTCTCGGAGGCTTCCATTCCAAAATAGCAGAGATTTTACTCGGGTCAACTCGTATTCCCGCAGCTGATACAATATGCCCCAGAAAACTAACCTCATGCAACCAAAATTCACATTTGCTAAACTTCGCATATAATCAAGCTCTCACGCAGAGTTTGTAGCACGATTCTCAAATGCTCAACATCTCAAGGTCTCATCATGCGAATAGATCAAAATATCATCAATAAACACCACGACAAAGCGATCCAAATACGGTCTGAATATCCGATTCATCAGATCCATAAACACTGCAGGAGCATTGGTTAGTCCAAAAGGCATCACTAAGAATTCGTAATGTCTATACCTCGTTCTGAAAGTAGTTTTTGGCACATCAGATTCTTTAACTCTCAACTGATAGTAACCAGATCTCAAGTCTATCTTTGAAAACACAGTAGCTCCTTTCAATTGATCAAACAAATCATCGATACGAGGCAACGAATATTTATTCTTTATCATCACTTTATTCAACTGTCGATAATCAATACACATTCTCATAGTTCCATCTTTCTTTTTCACAAATAACATAGGAGCTCCCCAGGGTGAGAAACTCGGTCGTGCAAATCCTCTATCAGTCAATTGTTGCAACTGAGATTTCAACTCTTTCAACTCGGTTGGGGCCATTCTGTATGGAGCTATCAAAATAGGAGTGGTTCACGGCACTAATTCTATACCAAATTCCACTTCTCGAATTGGAGGTAATCCCGGCAACTCTTTAGGAAACACATCTGGAAACTCACATACCACAGGCATAGATTCAACTTTCTTTTCTGACACTTTTGTATCTATCACGTATGCCAAATAAGCTTCACAACCCTTTCTCACATAGTTCATAGCTTTCATCGTAGATACAACAGCTGGTAATCCTTTCATATCACTGGATTCAATTCGAACTAACTCACCGTTCTGACTCTTCAATTCAATACTCTTCCTCTTACAGTTCATGATGGCATTATGCAAAGTAAGCCAATCCATACCCAAAATTATGTCAAATTCATCAAATGGTAGCAACATCAAATTGACCGGAAAACATAAATCACGAAACATCAATGGGCAATTCTTGCATACCTTATCCACCAAAACACACTTGCCTAAGGGGTTCGATACTCCAATCACAAATTTAGTAGACTCAACAGGTAGAGTCTTATTCAATACTAAATTCATACACACATAGGAATGAGTTGATCCTGGATCTATCAATGCAATGACATCAGTATCAAATAAAGTGAAAGTACCGGTGGTAAAGTCTGGAGATGATGCTTCCTTCAGTGCACGTATAGCATAGGCTCGGGCAAGAGCTCTCACCTCCGACCTCACAACTGTATCAGTTGTCCCTCTCAGGCTATCGCTCATATTTCTGGTGTTTCTGGGTGGTCTACCTCTAGCCGTCACATTACTCGGTCTTTCATTCTGAACATTTCCCTCTTCCACCATCTTCAGGCAATCTCGAATAAAATGGTCTCGGGATCCACATTTATAACAAACTCTATTATTATACTTGCCCCAACACTCTCCCACATGTCGTCTCCCACATTGTCTACACTCGAGCTTATTACTCTTAACACTACCAACACTTGCTTCATTCGGAGCTTGAATTTGTAAACCAGTACTTTGTCTCGAACGATCTCTACTTGGATGTCCAATCGAAACATTTGAACAATTTTTTTCATCTCTATATCTCTTTGCTGAAGGTTGAGAGCACTTATTCATCGATCTCTTTCTTTCATCACGAGCTTCTGAATCAGCTTTCTTCTTTTCTTTATTGAGTTCCTCGGCTTTGCATGCTATTTCAACTAATACAACAAATTTGTTTATATCAAGTATTCCAACCAACAACTTAATGTCTTCATTCAATCCTTCTATGAAATTTTGCACATAGTAGCTTCGGTCGAAACACATTCTCTCGCGTATTGGCTCAATCTTACGAATTCCCGCTCGTACTTAGTAATAATCAAACGACCCTATTTCAATTCTAGAAACTCTTTACGTTTCTAATCAATGAAACGCTAACTGATATACTTCTTTCTGAACTCAACTTGAAAGAAGTCCCAGGTGATTCTCTCTCTCGAAACCACAGATATCAATGTTTTCCACCAGTTATAAGCCGTATCTCTCAACAAGGAAACTGCACACTTAATGCACTCATCAGGGTTCAATGACATCTCATCGAATACTCTGATTGTATTCTCAAGCCAAAACTCAGCCTTTTCAGCATCGTCATCAGATGTGGCCCTAAACTCCTCGGCCCCGTATTTCCAAATCTTGTCTACAGGTGGTTTATTCAATCTGATTGGATCTACAACTTGTGGCACAATAGGTACTTGTGGGAGTGGAGGTTGTGGAGTAGTCGGATTCGTTCGAACGAACTCCGTAAACCATTCACTCATCATACGGAAGAAGGCTTGCTTAGCCTCTCCTCCCTCACCACCATCATTCGGCCTAGATGTGGCCGGCGCTGTCCCTTGAGTGGGAGCAGGCGCATTACTCTCTACGTCATCAGCAACTGCTCGATCGGGATCCATTACTATAAGAAAACACATTTTCAACTGTCAGCATTCATCACACTGTCGCAATTTCATATATGGCATGTATAGCTAGACTCACACGCACTACGTTAGTCCAAGAATCGACTAAAACGTAGCTCTGATACCAATAAATTGTAACACCCCTAACCCAAAACCACCGTCGGAATAGGGTTAAGAGGCATTACCAGACAATAAGATCATTTCACAACCGAATTACGACATAAAGTCAATCATCATCATAATACATCAAAAATAATCAAATAGTCCCTTATTAAGGCGTATAAGACCTTAAACACATGATAGAGAGGGGTCAGGACTAAACCAAAACACATACAGAAACTTCATGAAAATATAAAATTTTTCTAAGTTTCGGGGATACACGCCGTGGAGGTAGACCGTGTGCCTCCCACGGTGCTAGACACACCCGTGTGTCCTCCCGTGTGGTCTATACCGACTTATCTTCCACGGCCACTAAGCGCGCCCGTGTGTTCAAAGCCGTGGTCGAATCTGCTAAAAATCACACGGTTACTAAGCGTGAGGCACGTCCGTGTGCCAAGGCCGTGTACTATCCTGACTTAGTTCCCACGGTCACTAGGCACGCGCTCGTGTGCCATGGCGTGTGTGACATTATAGGCCATTTTCAAGGCCAAAATGCCACCCACTATGGTCAATCACAACAAGCAACCTTAAGCATGTTTATACACAAAATTTGGCAACCATTTCCTATCATATGATCAATCTATCAACTCATACAATCTCATTTTCAAAAATACCAACTTATAAGCTAACATATACAACTTGAACACATTCAATACTAAACACCATTCATTCTCAATTTCACTAAATCATACTATCATTTACCAACACAAAGTTACCATTCATAAGTCAATTTCTCAACTCACATTCCATACCAAAAGATGCATCATATATATATGTACCAAAGTCATTCATGCTAAAACTAGCACATATTTAGCCACATCTCATGGCTACTTACAAGTCCCAAACATGATTCAAATAACTAGCCTATACATGCCATATTTTAACTATGTACAACTTTCCAAAATACCCCAAAATAGATTGCCGATAGTGTGACTGAGATGCTGTCGATTCCCAGATCTGAGCTAGCTTTACTGACACTGCAAAGCACAGAAAAAAATCACACAATAAGCTTACTAAAGCTTAGTAAGTTCGTAACATAAAACATTATACTATACCAACAATCACATAGATTATCTCATGAACACATATGTACCAAACCATACAAGCTAATATGTTCAATTTACATTTCATGATCTTAACCATAATTTCATCAACCACATAGGTTCCGAACATACCTTAGCCAACACTTAGTTTTCGATCTCGTGCTACTAAATACTCACTGATTTCTTTTTGATTAGCTTTCATAACTTCTTTGGTTATTTTGCACACTCAGTGCTCCAAATCATTAACCGAAGTTTAGTAAAAATCGCACACTTAGTACATCTATATCAAAACTGATTATATATCGGTATCGCACACACAGTGCCCACCATAAACTCAAGCTTATATTATTTCGCACACACAGTGCTAATCATCTCGATTACATCTCTGATCACGCACACTTAGTGCCAAGTAACATCGAGCTCTCACATAGCATTCATAATTCATTTATACCATGCCACTCATTTCAAGCATTAAACATAACTATATATATATTACATGTAATATGTCCGAACTTACCTCGGATGTCAAAATACCGAAACGGTATATTAATCGAGCACTTTCTCTTTACCTCGATCTCGATCTGAACCTCTTCTCTCTTGGTCTATATACATTCAAATTCAGCTCATTCAATCACCAATTCACTCAATTTAGTCCCAACACATATATTTAAAGCATTTTACAAAATAACCCTCACATTTTCACATTTCAACACTTTAGTCCCTATTTCACAAAATCATCAAATTCACTTGATTTCTCCTAGCACAAGATTAGCCGAATTTTACTAAAGTCCATACAAACCCACACATTTCATTTATTTCACACTTTAGTCCTTCAAAATGCTATTTTCTCAATTTAGCCCTAATTAGTTAAATTCACCAAAATTCAAAAACAACACATGTTAATCCAACACCAAGTTCTCATATTTTACTATCAACTAGCACATAGCTCAAATGTTCATCATTGACTCATCACAAAAACGTCATCAATTCACAAAATTACAACATGGGTTAGCTAGAGCATGAAGCAACGATTAGAAAAACGTAGAAAGTATCAAAAATGGATAAAAAACTAACCTTGAATTTAAGCTTGTATGTGCCGAAAATTTGAAAGCTTTAGTTCTTTCTTTTCTTTAAAATTTTCGGTGATAGATGGATGAATAAAATCCACTATCATACTTGTTTGTTTTATTAACTAATAACATAATTATTTAATTACCCATTTACCCATTTAATAATCATATAAGACAAACATATATAATGGTTATCATGACATTCCACCATCCACTAACTCAATCATGGCTTATTTGCCATATAAAGCCTCCACCTTTACAAAGCCACAACACTTAAGTACTCACAAATCAGCACACAGCATTTTACACTCTATGCAATTAAGCCCTTTCTCTTAATTCGGCACACAAACGATCAAATTATCACACAGAATTTTCACACAGACTAAGTCACATACCATTCGCACAGAAAATAATGTTTGTAACATCCCAAAATTGGGCCTAGTAGGATTGGGCCCAATGGGCTTTGAGCGTAGTAGCGTTTAAATTTTTTTTTAGAGAATAAGAGAATGGCTTTAGTGCAAGTTGGACTTATTAGGTGAGTGATTTTGGAAGGTTAGAGGGCTTCTATGAAGTCTCGGGATCAAACTTTGGCTTTAGGGAAATTTTGGTTTTTGGTGAAAAAAACCCTAGGAGTTGGTAGGTAGGCTTTAAGAATAAAATGTGGAGAAAAATGACACAAGTGGAGGTGTGGTGTAGTGGCAAAGTGACGCCACTTAGAGGCAAGGGAATGACGCCACAGGGAAGGAAGGAGGTCCAAGGTTCAAGTCTTGGCTCTTGCATTTTGGTTTTCTTTTTAAATTAACTTTAGAATTTGGCATTAGATTTATATTTAGTTGCGCATGGCTTTAGACACAAGAAGAGCATGTGGCCTAGTGGTAAGTGGCGTGTTGAGCTATTGAAGGGAGCAAGGGTTCGAATCTCATGACAAGCAAAGGAGTATTTATTTTGCGAATTGGACAGGAAGAGTTTGAGTTGGATTTAAACTCTACTGACGGAAGGATCCCACATCGGAAAGATACAAAGAAGGAAGGTGAGAAGCTAGCTATATATATAGCATTCTAGGAGGAGGATGAATACACCTTGGAGGGCGTTTGGGCACAGGAGTGGTCGGAGCGCGGATTAGCACCCGATTCCTATCGGTGTGTGTAACTCTGCACTCTAGTTGTAGAGCGGCAAATCTTTGAAGTGCGGTCACACGGCAATAGTAGCCACACGAGCGTGCGAACACATGTGTGGGGCTTCGACGTTGTAGTTGAGGCCATCAGTAGTATTCTTGTAGATTGAGGCTGCTTGGGCCACGATGGGCCGAAGTGGGCCCAATGGGCCCGTGGGCCCAATTGAATAAAATTGTATGATGGTGTAGTATATAGTGAACTAGACTAGGTGAATCTCCTATACGTGGCTAGATTTGTGTTAGGTGGGCCACACGAGCGTGTGGGCCCGAATGGGCCGAAATCAAGTTTTAGGCCCAATAGTCCGGTACGACCGGAAATGGTAGTTGAGTCGCTCGAGGTGACATTAGGCCTTTGGAAAGGCCATTGTAGGTGCTACCTTTGTGCGACATATCCTTCGGGATTTGCTAGTATAGCCGAATGGCCTTTGTTAATGATCTTGGTTTGGCCGAATGTAGGAAAAGGGGATCTAGTGCGTTAGATCGGGATCTTCGGGATTCAGTGATCGTGTTAGTAACCAGGTGTGTAACTTACACACTTCATAATCGTTGTAAACTTGTTAATAACCTAAACTATGTTAAAAGCCGAAACTGTGTAGATTTCGATATGATACCTTTATGGGTATGAGCAAGGATTTTGGGTAAGTCTGTTTTGTTGAGATTACGGTACATGATTTCTGATGATATTATCTATGTATGTTAGATATATGTCTAATGATTAAGCATGATGGCATGAATTATATGTGCATTGCATTATTGTGGGTGATATGAGAGGAGGGGGAAGATTGATATCTGTGACTTTGGGTCACCAGTGGTTTGGCACCACCAGTGGTTTGGAACCACAGTTGATTTCGTGACTTTGGGTCACGGAGGTTTGGCACCTCATAGCGACTCGTCCCAGCTGGCTTAGCACCACAAAGGGTTGGCCCCACATTTGATAAAACAGATTGTCGCCAAGTGATTTGGTATCACAACGTGGGTTGGCCCCACAATTGGATTATTCGTGACTTTGGGTCACCAAAGGTTTGGCACCACATTATTATTGATATCGGTGACTTTGGGTCACCAGGTGGTTTGGCACCACCAAAGGTTTGGTACCACACGGGGTAGAAAACGAGTTGTGGATGGCTAGGTTTGGGTGCATGATATGTTTGCTTGATTATGATTTGTGTAAGCACGTTGCTATAATCGGGAGAGGATTATGCATCGAGTCTTGGTGACTCACCTTCTCCCTTATCTTTCCAGGTGATTCGTAGATCGCGGATGAGGAGCCGTGTGGACTCGAGGTGACCATGCGATAATTGCTTGGTTTACATGGACATCCGATTTGGGCATTTTACTTGAAATTCTGGTTTTTATTTGGGTTTGTAACAAGGCCTTTAAATTATGTTTTGGATTATTTTATCTCGCTTTGGATTTGGTTTTAAATATGACTAAGTAATTACTTGATTTGCTTTAGTAACTTTGATAATCAAAGTTTTCAAACTAAGCTACGCAACGAGTTTTCTAAACTCTACCATCGGGTAATACAATTCACATGATTTCAAAGCAACTGAACATTTTCCACTATACATACATCGGTTTTCCCCAAACACAAGCAATCGAAGAGTTTTCACCAAAAATAAACCGGTAACCTATTTTCTTCGAATCGTTTTCACTCTGTGACATGCCAGATTCAGTCGTGGTGTGTTGGCCGAGTTTGGGGTGTTACAATTTTAGTATCGAGCCAAGTTTAAAAACTCCGGGTGTGGGTTTGGGTTCAAAAATGTTTTCAAAAGTTGGTTTGGAAAATGGTTTAGAAAATATATCTATTTTCTTGAAGTATGGCACCCGAGTCCCCGGCACCAAATCTGTAAGTTCTCTTATTTTATGATTATTGATATGATGATGTTATAACTGTACTTTTGGTATTTGCTCTGTGTGTGTTTTGGTTTGGATATAGAATTGGTTGCGTATGGAAGATTTGTCTGCTTTAATGGCTAGGTGATTCTGAGAATGTATAGGAGTTCTAAATTCTAGTTAAAAGTATATTAGTGTTATTAAGATCAGAGTGCGCAGCGTGAGCATAGAGTTGTAGGTTGACGTACGACTGTTAGTTAGTTGGAAATTTCGAGGACGAAATTTCTTTAAGGGGGGTAGATTTGTAACATCCCGAAATTGGGCCTAGTAGGATTGGGCCGAATGGGCTTTGAGCGTAGTAGCGTTTAAATTTTTTTTTAGAGAACAAGAGAATGGCTTTAGTGCAAGTTGGACTTATTAGGTGAGTGATTTTGGAAGGTTAGAGGGCTTCTATGAAGTCTCGGGATCAAACTTTGGCTTTAGGGAAATTTTGGTTTTTGGTGAAAAAAACCCTGGGAGTTGGTAGGTAGGCTTTAAGAATAAAATGTGGAGAAAAATGACACAAGTGGAGGTGCGGTGTAGTGGCAAAGTGACGCCACTTAGAGGCAAGGGAATGACGCCACAGGGAAGGAAGGAGGTCCAAGGTTCATGTCTTGGCTCTTGCATTTTGGTTTTCTTTTTAAATGGACTTTAGAATTTGGCATTAGATTTATATTTAGTTGCGTATGGCTTTAGACACAAGAAGAGCTTGTGGCCTAGTGGTAAGTGGCATTTTGAGCTATTGAAGGGAGCAAGGGTTCGAATCTCATGACAAGCAAAGGAGTATTTATTTTGCGAATTGGACAGGAAGAGTTTGAGTTGGATTTAAACTCTGCTGACGGAAGGATCCCACATCGGAAAGATACAAAGAAGGAAGGTGAGAAGCTAGCTATATATATAGCATTCTAGGAGGAGGATGAATACACCTTGGAGGCGTTTGGGCACAGGAGTGGCTCGGGCGCGATTAGCACCGTGCATTCCTATCGTGTGTAACTCTCTCTACTCTAGTTGTAGAGCGGCAAATGCTGAAGTGCCGGTCACAGCAATAGTAGCCACACGAGCGTGCGAACGTACGTGTAGGGCTTCGACGCGATAGTTGAGGCCATCAGTAGTATTCTTGTAGATTGAGGCTGCTTGGGCCACGATGGGCCGAAGTGGGCCCAATGGGCCCGTGGGCCCAATTGAATAAAATTGTATGATGGTGTAGTATATAGTGAACTAGACTAGGTGAATCTCCTATACGTGGCTAGATTTGTGTTAGGTGGGCCACACGAGCGTGTGGGCCCGAATGGGCCGAAATCAGGTTTTAGGCCCAATAGTCCAGTACGACCAGAAATGGTAGTTGAGTCACTCGAGGTGACATTAGGCCTTTGGAAAGGCCATTGTAGGTGCTACCTTTGTGCGACATATCCTTCGGGATTTGCTAGTATAGCCGAATGGCCTTTGTTAATGATCTTGGTTTGGCCGAATGTAGGAAAAGGGGATCTAGTGCGTTAGATCGGGATCTTCGGGATTCAGTGATCGTGTTAGTAACCAGGTGTGTAACTTACACACTTCATAATCATTGTAAACTTTTTACTAACCTAAACTATGTTAAAAGTCGAAACTGTAGATTTCGATATGATACCTTTATGGGTATGAGCAAGGATTTCGGTAAGTCTGCTTTTGTTGAGATTACGGTACATGATTTACGATGATATTATCTATGTATGTTTGATATATGTCTAATGATTAAGCATGATGGCATGAATTGTATGTGCATTGCATTATTGTGGGTGATATGAGAGGAGGGGGAAGATTGATATCTGTGACTTTGGGTCACCAGTGGTTTTGGCACCACCAAAGGGTTTGGTACCACAGCTTGATTTCGTGACTTTGGGTCACGGAGGTTTGGCACCTCATAGCGACTCGTCCCAAAGGCTTAGCACCACAAAGGGGTTGGCCCCACATTTGATAAAACAGATTGTCGCGCGGTGATTTGGTATCACAATGTGGGTTGGCCCCACAATTGGATTATTCGTGACTTTGGGTCACCAAAGGGTTTGGCACCACATTATTATTGATATCGGTGACTTTGGGTCACCAAGTGGTTTGGCACCACCAGTGGTTCGGTACCACACGGGGTAGAAAACGGAGTTGTGGATGGCTAGGTTTGGGTGCATGATATGTTTGCTTGATTATGATTTGTGTAAGCACGTTGCTATAATCGGGAGGGGGATTATGCACTGAGTCTTGGTGACTCACCTTCTCCCTTATCTTTTCCGGTGATTCGTAGATCGCGGATGAGGAGCTGAGTGGACTCGAGGTGACCATGCGATAATTGCTTCGGTTTTACATGGACATCTGATTTGGGCATTTTACTTTAAATTCTGGTTTTTATTTGGGTTTGTAACAAGGCCTTTAAATTATGTTTTGGATTATTTTATCTGCTTTGGATTTGGTTTTAAATATGACTAAGTAATTACTTGATTTGCTTTAGTAACCTGATAATCAAAGTTTTCAAACTAAGCTACGCAACGAGTTTTCTAAACTCTACCATCGGGTAATACAATTCACATGATTTCAAAGCAACTGGACATTTTCCACTATACATACATCGGTTTTCCCCAAACACAAGCAATCGAAGAGTTTTCACCGAAAATAAACTGGTAACCTATTTTCTTCGAATCGTTTTCACTCTGTGACATGCCAGATTCAGTCGTGGTGTGTTGGCCGAGTTTGGGGTGTTACAATTTTAGTATCAGAGCCAAGTTCAAAAACTCGGCTGTGGGTTTGGGTTCAAAAATGTTTTCAAAAGTTGGTTTGGAAAATGGTTTAGAAAATATATCTATTTTCTTGAAGTATGGCACCCGAGTCCCCGGCACCAAATCTGTAAGTTCTCTTATTTTATGATTATTGATATGATGATGTTATAACTGTACTTTTGGTATTTGCTCTGTGTGTGTTTTGGTTTGGATATAGAATTGGTTGCATATGGAAGATTTGTCTGCTTTAATGGCTAGGTGATTCTGAGTATGTATAGGAGTTCTAAATTCTAGTTAAAAGTATATTAGTGTTATTAAGATCAGAGTGCAGCGCGTGAGCATAGAGTTGTAGGTTGACGTCTGATCATTAGTTAGTTGGAAATTTCGAGGACGAAATTTCTTTAAGAAATAGATTTGTAACATCCCGAAATTGGGCCTAGTAGGATTGGGCCAATGGGCTTTGAGCGTAGTAGCGTTTAAATTTTTTTAGAGAACAAGAGAATGGCTTTAGTGCAAGTTGGACTTATTAGGTGAGTGATTTTGGAAGGTTAGAGGGCTTCTATGAAGTCTCGGGATCAAACTTTGGCTTTAGGGAAATTTTGGTTTTTGGTGAAAAAAACCCTGGGAGTTGGTAGGTAGGCTTTAAGAATAAAATGTGGAGAAAAATGACACAAGTGGAGGTGGGGTGTAGTGGCAAAGTGACGCCACTTAGAGGCAAGGGAATGACGCCACAGGGAAGGAAGGAGGTCCAAGGTTCAAGTCTTGGCTCTTGCATTTTGGTTTTCTTTTTAAATGGACTTTAGAATTTGGCATTAGATTTATATTTAGTTGCGCATGGCTTTAGACACAAGAAGAGCTTGTGGCCTAGTGGTAAGTGGCGTGTTGAGCTATTGAAGGGAGCAAGGGTTCGAATCTCATGACAAGCAAAGGAGTATTTATTTTGCGGATTGGACAGGAAGAGTTTTAGTTGGATTTAAACTCTGCTGACGGAAGGATCCCACATCGGAAAGATACAAAGAAGGAAGGTGAGAAGCTAGCAATATATATAGCATTCTAGGAGGATGATGAATACACCTTGGAGGGCGTTTGGGCACAGGAGTGGTCGGAGCGTGGATTAGCACCAGATTCCTATCAGGTGTGTAACTCTCTCTACTCTAGTTGTAGAGCGGCAAATGCCGAAATGCCGGTCACGGCAATAGTAGCCACACGAGCGTGCGAACGCACGTGTGGGGCTTCGACGCGATAGTTGAGGCCATCAGTAGTATTCTTGTGGATTGAGGCTGCTTGGGCCACGATGGGCCGAAGTGGGCCCAATGGGCCCGTGGGCCCAATTGAATAAAATTGTATGATGGTGTAGTATATAGTGAACTAGACTAGGTGAATCTCATATACGTGGCTAGATTTTTGTTAGGTGGGCCACACGAAGCGTGTGGGCGAATGGGCCGAAATCGGGTTTTAGGCCCAATAGTCCGGCATGACCGGAAATGGTAGTTGAGTCGCCGAGGTGACATTAGGCCTTTGGAAAGGCCATTGCGGTGTGCTACCTTTGTGCGACATATCCTTCGGATTTGCTAGTATAGCCGAATGGCCTTTGTTAATGATCTTGGTTTGGCCGAATGTAGGAAAAGGGGATCTAGTGCGTTAGATCGGGATCTTCGGGATTCAGTGATCGCGTTAGTAACTAGGTGTGTAACTTACACACTTCATAATCGTTGTAAACTTGTTAATAACCTAAACTATGTTAAAAGCCAAAACTGTGTAGATTTCGATATGATACCTTTATGGGTATGAGCAAGGATTTCGTAAGTCTGTTTTGTTGAGATTACGGTACATGATTTCGATGATATTATCTATGTATGTTTGATATATGTCTAATGATTAAGCATGATGGCATGAATTGTATGTGCATTGCATTATTGTGGGTGATATGAGAGGAGGGGGAAGATTGATATCTGTGACTTTGGGTCACCAGTGGTTTGGCACCACCAAAGGGGTTTGGTACCACAGATTGATTTCGTGACTTTGGGTCACGGAGGTTTGGCACCTCATAGCGACTCGTCCCGTGGCTTAGCACCACAAAGGGTTGGCCCCACATTTGATAAAACGGGATTGTCGCCAAAGATTTGGTATCACAACGTGGGTTGGCCCCACAATTGGATTATTCGTGACTTTGGGTCACCAAAGGGTTTGGCACCACATTATTATTGATATCGGTGACTTTGGGTCACCAGGTGGTTTAGCACCACCAGTGGTTTGGTACCACACGGGCTAGAAAACGGAGTTGTGGATGGCTAGGTTTGGGTGCATGATATGTTTGCTTGATTATGATTTGTGTAAGCACGTTGCTATAATCGGAGGGGATTATGCACCGAGTCTTGGTGACTCACCTTCTCCTTATCTTTTCGGTGATTCGTAGATCGCGGATGAGGAGCCGGGTGGACTCGAGGTGACCATGCGATAATTTCTTCGATTTTACATGGACATCTGATTTGGGCATTTTTCTTTAAATTCTGGTTTTTATTTGGGTTTGTAACAAGGCCTTTAAATTATGTTTTGGATTATTTTATCCGCTTTGGATTTGGTTTTAAATATGACTAAGTAATTACTTGATTTGCTTTAGTAACTTTGATAATCAAAGTTTTCAAACTAAGCTACATAACGAGTTTTCTAAACTCTACCATCGGGTAATACAATTCACATGATTTCAAAGCAACTGAACATTTTCCACTATACATACATCGGTTTTCCCCAAACACAAGCAATCGAAGAGTTTTCACCGAAAATAAACCGGTAACCTATTTTCTTCGAATCGTTTTCACTCTGTGACATGCAAGATTCAGTCGTGGTGTGTTGGCCGGGTTTGGGGTGTTACAATATTAAATTATCATTACGACCTCGGATTTGTGGTCTCAAACCACTGTTTCGACTAGGGTCCAAATCGAGATGTTACATGGACACACCAAACGTCAGCCCCTTTTGTAGTTCACGAGATGCTCCTTAACTACCTTTTCCAGTAGCTCAATAAATAGCTCCCATGCATGTTCCAACATAGCCATAAATGATGTCCATGCATGTTTGTTGTCCATTAATGTGCTGCCGTCCCAAGCCATGTACTTAATGTGCCGGCCAAACACTAGCACATGAAATTAATTCGGCTGGTAATTGAATTAAATTCGGCACATTGATGAGGCAAATGGTGAGCTAAATGGTTGTGTTGGTGAGTGTAGCAGCAGCCTCATAAATGCTTTGTTAGTCACGATGGGAGCTTGGGATAAAGTAATCAGCAACATACTTTAATTGTTGTCCCTTGCTATTTTCGATGGAAGCATGAATAAAAGCAAGCAAACATTCTTTATTGCATGTTGGCCGAATGTCCCTTTGGAAACATCAAAATTCGGCAGCCTTTAATATCCCCTTCACGCCGTCCAAACATGCATGCTGCTGGTTGTTTCTTTTAATCCACTTTAATGCGCATTTGGGAAAAGGAAGAGGCACGTTGGAAGCATGAAATCAGCTAATTTAAGTCCCTTGAATGTTCCAACACTTCTTTAAATGATGCCTCATTAAAGATGCCGTCCAACACTTCATTAATGTGCTCAACACTTTATTGATGTTTGTTCAATGCATTGGCTGACTCTTGTACTTCCAGCAGCCCTCTTTATGCCGTCCTTGTCCTTGTGCCTACACCAAATAAATCAAGCAAGTTGCATTAAATTCGAAAGCCATATTTTTAGCATGATTAAATCATGTAATAACCAAAACAAGTGATTTTGCTGCACATTAATTTTCGGCTCTTTAAAATTCAAAGCTAGACAAATTAATTTAGACACTAATTAAATTATTTAGGCATATTAATTTGCTGTAGAAAAAATAATAAAATAAATATTTAATTTATTTTAAAACATTAAATTTATGTAATCAGCTCAATGAGCTGAAGTGAGCTCGAGTGAGCTCAAATTTAGCTCGAATGAGCTAATCCGGCTCAATTTGGAAGTGCACCAAGTTGCGCACAAGCTCCACGGCACTTGGGCTCAATGACCCAAGCTCATCAATTCGCAAAATGTTGGAGGCCTTGGGCGTGCCCGTATCATCCCTCCCCTCTTCAATATGATTCATCCTCGAATCGACCTATTGGTTGTCTCGAACAAAATTTCTTTCGCTCGACTTCCCTCGATCAAACGGGACAGATGATAATCGCGATACCTGAACACGACAAACATGAATTAACAAGATCGTTTGCAATCCAAATATGAACAACACAGGACAAATAAATCGCATGCAAACGGGTATAAACATATTATCATATAAAATGAACAAAGCCTTATCAAATGTTTGCAACAAAAATGAATAAGCTTCATGACATGCATACGGCTGGAGTGGATTCCACAAGTCAAAAATATCATGCGAATAACACATCAAATGATAGATATAATCGTCACAAGCAGATATTTGAGAAAGGGCATTTGGCACTCGAGATGGAACAACCATATCTTGCATTGAACGACGCATTAAATCACTCGCACATGAATTGCAACATTTATCGTACACAAGATTCTTTTTGTCAATGAATAAAACAGATAGACCATCAATCATCAGAATGGGACATTCAAACACTTCATGATCCAAATGATTTATAAAATGAAATTCATTAACAAAATCTCTATCATCATTCAAAGAAAACGAAAATATCTCAAGGTTTTCAAATGGATCACTCTTATGATGAAATATGGACTCTTTCACATGAAAATTATCAAAATTATTAAACTCAAGAATCCTTTCATCAATCAAGAAGACAGGTAGATCACGAACAGGCAAAATAAAGTGATTAAGCATATCATGATCGAAATGTTTAGCAAAAACAAAATCAGCAACGCAAAGCTTTTCACCTTCTGAAGAGAGCGAAAACGTATCAAAAATTGTAATAGACTTACCTTTATACTCAGAAAGACAAAGATCAGTCTTACCTCGGTCGAGCAATACAAACCTTCTCTCCATGGGCAGGTAATGTAGTCGAAGCTTTGCGTTTGAATCAACACCTTTCAAATGGATTGTAAATCTCAAATACAACCACAAAATTTGCTTAAGGAGCGAATAAAAATTGTAGACAAAATAGACAAATTTCGCAACCTTACTCAAAAACCAAGTATCAAAAAGATAGAAGTCTTTTAAACTTACCGGATGATACTTGAATGTTCCACAAAACAAATCAGAACATATGCCTGGTTTAAAAACATGTGTTTGATTATTTAAAACAAAATGTATCAATGGTTTCGAAAAATCAAACAGGATAAACCAATAAGAATTGTGTAAACTCAAAATCGAACAATCAAAACTCTTGACATGTTTCAAAACTGATTTAAAAAAACTCAAAGTTTTCGTATTGGACAATGAACTAATCTCATAATATCCACAATCAAACAAATGGGGATTAAAAGAAAAGTCATCATCATACCTTATTGAGTCTTGAACATTCGTTACTCCACAATGATGAAATATATTCGTCTTACCATCATTTAAATTATCACAAGGGACGGAGGGATGGCAAATGACGATATCGTTCACAAGATCACAATCATTGGAAAAATTTGGTGGAGACGTAATCATCTTAAAACATGTGCTTTCTTTACCTTCCTTACCTTCCGGCTCGTGTGGCAAAATTTCATCTTCAGGCTTGCCTTTTTAAATCAAACAAAAATGTCGCTCGTCGAGAAGGTATTAAAGTTGGAAGTCTTTGTGCAATACGTCGGGAACCTAAAATGAAGAAACAGAATAAGAACAAAGTTCTGATGAGTTAGTTAAATCAACACTCACTTCTTCTTGCTCATCTTGTTCTCTTGTTTCTTTTTCAAGATCTTTTTCTTTTTCAATGCTATCTTTTTTCTTAATCTCGATTTTCTTTTCAATTTTCTTTTCTTTTTCAATTTTTCTTTCCTTTTCTTCTTTTTCTCTCTCAAATTCTTTTTCTTCCCTTTCAATTTCTTTTCTTGATTTTCTTTTTCTTTATTTTCTTTTGTACATTCTTGTTCACTTGGATTACAACAAGGAGATGTTTCAAAGGAATTGAAAATAGAAGGATTTGACTCTAAGATCGAGGCGATGTTCTCATAGATATCTTGATCAATTCTTCGTGAAAATTTCTTCATATGGGACTTCTTTGAATCATAAGATGTATAACTCATGCTTTCTTGGTCATCACCGTAAAAGGCTTCAAACTCGTTATTTGTTTTGATTTTGCCTTGAATACAAATCATGATGGGAATTACTTTGAGAACGATCTTTCATAGACAAGTATTTATGGCTTTCTTCTCGTTCGTCACCTCGAAAAGATTCGAACTCATATCTTGCTTCTCTCCGTCTCGAAAACCTCGATGAACATGAGTCTTGATAAGAGTCTCTTCGCGAATAGTTTTTGGATATATATCGCGGTGAAGAACTTGACTCCGTTCTCTGACTTGATGACATCTTTCGGTCGAACATGCTTTCCATTTCGCTCAACAAATATTGGAAGTCGACGGCTGAGAACCCTTCTTGTGACATTTTGTTGCTGAAAAAAATGGTTATAAAGAAGAGAAATAAACAGACAAAAATTAAAGTACCTTACCCCAAAACTTCACAAGGCACTCACAAAGAAAAAAGTCGCTCACACTCGTGTTTCACTCGTATAAAGGCTTTTTTTTTCTTTGATGAATACACTCGTGCCTTTTACCGCTCTCTCTCACTCTCACAATTTCGTACTTCGTTTCGAAAGACTAATCGTGGCTTGAGGGTCGGCTTCAAAGGGGTTTCAAGGGTAAACGTTAGGCATAGGGGAGGCTGAACAAAAGAAAATTTTGGTATCGGTAGGCTAAAATAAAGAAAAAAAATTTTGGGGTCGGGTAGAAGAATGGTTTCGTTGTTCGGGACACGGAAAAGTAAAGATGAAACACAAAACTTGTATATACTTCAAGAACTTTACTTTTTTTTTTACTTCTCTTTTTTTTTTTTGAATTTTCGTTTTTTTTCTTTTTTTTTCACTCAAAATACATGAAATAACACAATAAGAACGAAATTACAACTTTTTTTTGTACTTTCGAATTTTTTTTAAACTACGAACCTATTTCGGCTTTAAGTATGTCATCAAAAATTCTTATTTGGTGGCTCTGATACCAGATGATACAGTCCGCCTCGGGAAGAGTCAAAATGTATGCAAGTTGCCCAATCGTCTACGAGGATGAATTCTAAGCCTTCGGGAAATTATTCGGGATTAAGGTTGAATTTGCGGAAGCTTAAATAAGTTTGCTTTTGGAAATGGTTTTTTAAGTTAGGAATGAAAGGAATGATGTAGTTGAATGAAAGGGATAGGTTCGATTAAGGGATGGAAAGAAAGAAGATGATGTTTGAATGATTCGGTTTAGCAAACGAAAAGGTAAAGGATAATGATAGTAGGTGGTAATAGGCAATGAACTTAAACAAAGAAGCGATTTAACATTAACAAATGTTACCCTGGTTTCTATATTTGCTTAAGGTGGAATTATGGATATCGATGATGGACCAAAGACCCGTTACTTAGTAAAGTAGGAACCAATGGTATAAGGTAATGAAAGAGATACGTTTGACGCCACAAGCGAACTTGATAAGTCAAAACGAAGCTCGTACAAAATCGAAGAGGAGTTAAACTCACTCAATGAACTAAAGTTCATATATATTTCATTCAAAATTAACCAACCTTACAAAATGCAAAATAATAAGTATTTATAGGCTTGTGAAAGGGCTAGCCGAATGGGCATAAATCCCTTAATTACTAAGTTTAATTTTAGTCCATAAAATGCTAAAGGAAACATCTAGAATAAAGTATTTAATGGATGGTGGTCGGATTCAGTTGATGGAAGAGCTTTAGACAGCTTCTATAAGTGCCCAAATGCATCCGAACTTAAATAGGGTCTTGGGAGCCAAAATGCTTCTTAAATTCGACCATGGAGCATGAATGGGGTGCCTTGAGAATTTGAATAGACGTGCAACCCTTTAGGAAGCCTTGGAAACGTAAATAGCCACTCAAAACTTATTCATGTAAGCTCTTGAATGCTGGTCACACATGGAGGAGCAAGTTCCCAGCATCTCCTTTAATGCTGCTTCCCCTTTTGTCATTCACGAAGCAATTGTCCCCTTTTGGCTGTTGGTATGCACGAAGCAATTAGCTTGAATGTATGTGCATGTTCAGCTCCTTTTAAACAAATTTATGCTGGTAATTATGGTTGGCCGAATGGCCATTTTAGGCACACCAAACGTCAGCCCCTTTTGTAGTTCACGAGATGCTCCTTAACTCCCTTTTCCAGCTGCTCAATAAATAGCTTCCATGCATGTCCCAACATAGCCATAAATGATGTCCATGCATGTTTGCTATCCATTAATGTGCTGCCGTCCCAAGCCATGTACTTAATGTGCCGCCCAAACACTAACACGTGAAATTAATTCGGCTGGCAATTGAATTAAATTCAGCACATTGATGAGGAAAATGGTGAGTTGAATGGTTACGTTGGTGAGTGTAGTAGCAGCCCCATAAATGCTTTGTTAGTCACGATGGGATCTTGGGATAAAGTAATCACAACATACTTTAATTGCTTTGTCCTTGCTATTTTCGATGGAAGCATGAATAAAAGCAAGCAAACATTCTTTATTGCATGTTGGCGAATGTCCCTTTGGAAACATCAAAATTCGCACCTTTTAATATCCCCTTCACGCCATTCCAAACATGCATGCTCAGCGCTGGTTGTTTCTTTTAATCCACTTTAATGTGCATTTGGGAAAAGGAAGAGGCACGTTGGAAGCATGAAATCAGCTAATTTAAGTCCCTTGAATGTTCCAACACTTCTTTAAATGATGCCTCATTAAAGTTTGCCGTCAACACTTCATTAATGTGCTCAACACTTTATTGATGTTTGTTCAATGCATTGGTGACTCTTGTACTTCCAGACCCTCTTTATGCCGTCCTTGTCCTTGTGCCTACACCAAATAAATCAAGCAAGTTGCATTAAATTCGGCAGCCATATTTTTATCATGATTAAATCATGTAATAACCAAAACAAGTGATTTTGCTGCACATTAATTTTCGGCTCTTTAAAATTCAAAGCTAGACAAATTAATTTAGACACTAATTAAATTATTTAGGCATATTAATTTGCTGTAGAGAAAAAAATAAAAAATATTTAATTTATTTTAAAACATTAAATTTATGTAATCAGCTCAATGAGCTGAAGTGAGCTCGAGTGAGCTCAAATTAAGCTCGAATGAGCTAATCCGGCTCAATTTGGAAGTGCACCAAGTTGCGCACAAGCTCCACGGCACTTGGGCTCAATGACCCGAGCTCATCAGTTCGCAAATTGTTGGAGGCCTTGGGCGTGCCCGTATCAGGTTGCTTGATAAGTCAATAAGTCTTTGGAGAAAATTGAGAGTTGAAAATAAACTCACAAGTTAACAAAGGAATATGATTGTTCATTGCCTTCAAATGTGGATTACATAGCCTATTTATAGGCTGGACAAAGCTAGACAAATGGACAGTACATAGACTAATTAAATTTGGCTAGAAAATTCTAGAATAAACTAGAAGAAAAACTATTAGAAAACAAGTCCAAATTCGGCTGAATGGAGCTTCATTAGTCAACTTCATGAACAAGTAAAAGTGCTTTAAAGATGATGAATGAATGGCCGAATCATCATGTTGTTTCCTTGATGTATTCATGTATGCTTAGTAATGAAGGATAGCCTTAGTTCATGAATGTACAGCCCTTTGATGTTCTTTCTTTGAGGCAAATCCTTATATTCTCGATTCTTTTTTATCATCTGGTATTAGAGCTACAAAACAAGGAGTTTCGACGATGATCGAGAGCCGGAATAGGTTCGTAGTTTAAAAAAAATCGAAATAAAAAAATCAAAGTTGTAATTTAAATGCTCTTGTATTAATTTCGTGCATTGTAGTTAAAAAAAATTTTGAGTTAAAAAAAATCTACGAGTGGTAAAAAAAAGTTCTTGAAGTTTTTGCAAGTTTGTGTTCTCATCCCTTCTACCCGATCTTTCTATCATCATTTTGGTTTCATCCTACCCACCCCAACGCCACTATACCAGTTTTTTTTCTTCTTTTAGCCTACCCTATACCCAACATTATCCCTTGTACCCACTTTGAAGCTGACCCTCAAGCCACGATGAGTTTATCGAAACGAAGTACGAATTTATGAGACGAGAAAGAGCGGTAAAAGGCACGAGTGTACTCATTAAAGAAAAAGCCATAAAATGAGTGAAACATGAGTGGAGTGATTTTCTTGTGAGTGACTTGTGAGATTTTTTTTGTGGTAAGGTTTTATCTTTGTTTTAACAATCTTTCTTTGCAGAAAATAAACATGAATCAAGAAGCATTGTCAGAATCTGATTATCAATATCTATTGAGCGGAATGCGAAGAATCATGAACACCAAGTTTGACAAGTTACATAAGCGATTGGATCGAATCGAGGAACGAGACCAACAAGAATGACTTTCTTCAAATCAAAGGTCGGAGTCAAGGTCGTCTCGAAGACACGCTTTCGAAGATCATTCAAGAAGAGAATTTGATCGAGATTATGGTTCATATAGCAGTTTAAGACTGTATGAGTCAAACCGTAAATTTGAGGCCTTTCAAGGTTGCCATCGCGAAGGTATGATTTCTTCTTCAAAAGCTTCAACATATTTATCTACGGAGAAACCTTTGCGAAGAAGTGAACGTGGTTCATATACGTTAAAGAATTCATCCACGAAAGATCGTTCTCGAAGTAGTTCACATCATGATTCTTATTCGACGAGGAACTCAAGGCGAAGTCAAGCATATGTCGAGTTTGAAGCCAACTACGGTGATGAACACGAAAGCACGAGTTATTCATCATATGATTCAAAGAAGTCACGATCAAAAAACCTTTCACAAAGGAAAGCAAATGATTTCTATGAGAAAATGACTTCTTTTCTTGAGTCAAATCCTTCTCTTTTCGATTCTATTGTATCTTCCTCTTGTTGTAATCAAAACGAAAAAGAAAAATAAAATGAAAAAGAAGAATAAGAAAAAGAAATAAAAGAAGGAAAAGAAATTGAGATCGTTAGAGAAAAAGAAAATGAAAAAGAAATAGAAAGTGAAAAAGAAATCGAAAAAGTGAGAGAAAAAGAACACGGAAAAGAGAATGAGAAAGAAATTGAGATAGAAAAAGAGTGCGAAAAAGAAACAAAAGAACAAGATGAGCAAGAAAAAGAGAGAGATGCTTTAACTAACCCCCTTGAAGCTTGTTTATCTTCTATTTCTATTTTTCAGGTTTCCGACAAATCGCACGAAGACTTCCAACTTCTATACCTTCCCGACAAGCGACGATTTTGTTTGATTGAAAAAGGTAAGGTTGAAAGTGAAATTGAACCGCCTACGCTGGAAGGTAAGGAAGGTATGTGGATGATTTCGTCAATTGCCATTCCTTGAATAATTGTGATGTTTTAAATGATGATAAGACGAGTTTATTCCATAATAATCCATGTGATGCAAAGTGTGACGGTGGAGTAACATATATTCGAAAAATGCAGGATTCGAATAGGTATGACGATGACCTTTCTTTTAATCCCAACTTGTTCGATTGTGGTTATTACGAGATTTGTTCATTTTCTAATACAAAATCTTTGAGTTTTTGTAAGTATATTTTGAAGCACGTCAAGAGTTTTGATTGCTCGATCTTGAGCATGACAAATCCTATTGGTTTAACATGTTTGATTTATCAAGACCATTGCCTTATTTTGACTTACATAATCAAACGCATGTTTTTAAACCGGGAGTATGTTTTGTATCATTTGGTATATCTTGTTGGAAAATCAAGCAAAACCGATTGTGTGCGAACCCTTTCTATCATTTTGATTCGTGGTCGTTGAATAAGGTAACAAATTTTGTTAACTTTTTGTTCAATTTTTATTCGTTCCTTAAACAATTTCTGTGGTTGTACTTGAAGTTTACATATCATTTGGTCGAGACTAACCCAACCCCAAAGTATCAACTACATTATGATCCCGAGGAGAGAAGGTTCATATTAGATGAAAAAGGTAAACTCGATCCTTATCCTCTTGCCCATAGAGGTAAGATCCCTGAAACTCCTGAAATAATTCTATTCTCCTCGGACGGTGTTCAACATCGTGTTGATGATTTCATTTTTGCAAAACAATTAGATCTGCTTAGCTGTTCTAATTTGCTTGCTTGTGATCTATCTGTTTTGGATGTTGATAGAACACATGATGTTAATTTTCAATTTGTAAAACATTTGGAACATGAAATGCTTAATCGTTCCATTTTGCCTGTTCATGTTCTATCTGTTTTAATGATTGACAAAAATATCCTTATGTTCGAAAATTTTTGTGATTCAAGTGTGAGAGAGTCCATATTCTGTACAAAGCAAGGTTTGGTTGTCCAATTTCGTGAGCCATGTGCATTTTCTCAACTACTTGCTTGCGACGTTTATGTTTATCATTTGAATTACTATTCGTATGATAATTTTGACTCGTGGAATCCATTTACATCGTATGCATGCCTTAGAGACTATTCAATTTCATTCCACAAATTTGTCAAGGCATTGTTTCTTTTGTATGATAATGAGATTCTGCCCGTACACATGCGATTTATTTGTTTGGTGCTGCTTACGTTTGGTTTGCAAGTCTGTTTGAAATCAATCTTGCTAACTCATGGTTATCTTTTTCAGATGTCGCGATTATCATCCACCCCGTTTGATCGAGGAAAGTCAAGCAAAAAGAATTTTGTTCGAGAAAACCAACGGGTCGATTCGAGGATGAATCGTCTTGAAGAGGGGGGATGATACGGGCACGCCCGGGGTACTCACATTTTGCAAATTGATGAAGCTCGACTCCAATGTCCCAAGTGCCGTGGAACTAATGTGCATCTTGGTGCACTTCCAAATTGAGCCGGATTAGTCCATTCGAGCTCAATTTGAGCTCACTCGAGCTCACTCCAGCTCATTGAGCTGATTGCTTAATTTTAATGTTTTAAATAAATTGAGTTTTAATTTATTTATTTTCCTACAGCAAATTAAATGTGTCTAAATATCTTATTTAGTGTTGGATTTAATTTGTCTAAGTCTAAATTTAATTTGTCTCAATTTATTACAGCTTTTTTTAAAGATGTTTTAAACCTAAATTAAATGTGCAAATTTTTCTCATTAAATAGGGGCTGCCAAATTCTTATATGAACTAAATGGTGCATTTAATTATTGTTCAGCTTATTTGGCCTGATCTAATGAATATTCATGCTCCTTATAGGTACAGCCGAATGTACAAGGAACATTAAAGGAGATACATGCACCTAGGTGCATTGTACCTAGGCGAATACATCAAGGATCCTAGGAGGTGCATGGACGGTTGGAAGCATGGATTAATTGCTGCTGATTATTGGATTATTAAGGCACCTATTCGGCTGGAATAGCAATCAACTTGAAGATAAGTGTAAATGATACAGTCCCGGTCTCGAGATGAAATCGAGATGTATGCTTAGTTGCCCAATCGTAATCGAGAAATACAAAAATCGAAGAAAGGGGAATAATAAGAGTCGAGAAATAGAGAAGTCTAATCTTAGAGAAGGGGGTATGGAGTTTCAGATAAATAAAGTATAAGAAGTGCGGGATTAGCTTGCGTTTAAGAAAGGTACTCGGGAGACGTCTCGGTTTAGGGATGACTCAGATATGGTATGGGATAGTTGATGTCGAGATAGGTCGGGATAATAAGTCGAGTAAGAGTTCGAAAAGGGTGTATATGAAATGGAGAAGAAAAGAAGGTGCTCGGGTTTAGAGAGGTTACGAAAATGGGTTCGGAAAATAGTTCGTAAAATGTTTGGGCTCGATTTAAGGCTTAAGAAAAACAAGTAAGAACCAATACCGAAATAGGTATCGACCCAGTTTACTTATAAGTTTCTTAAGGTTTGATTTTGGATTTAAAACAGACCTCGACCCACTATCGAAATACGATAGGAACCTCGATATCGGGATAAGAAAGAGGAAAGGTTGATGCCACTAGCTCGCTAGATAAGCCAACGGATCCTAAAATGAAAGTGGAGAAGTGTTCTCACAAATTCGACAGAATAACGGTATGTATTTCATCAAAAATTCTTTACAAAATGGCACTTTTCGGAATTTATAATCCTTAGGAAACCATCCGAAAAGTCTTAAAATTTATCTTAACTTCTAAGTAAAAATTCTGTCTTTAATGTCCCTAAATTAATCTAGAATTTTCGGCTCTTAATTTGCTGTCCACGTTCATCCTTCAAGCTTCAAGAGTCTCCTTCTAGAAGGCTTTGTGCAGCCGAATTCCATGCATGGTAGAAATGAGATGAATGTCCTTTAAAATTTCAGCCTAGATAAGGGCATGGGTTGCCTTGAAAACTGAATGATCTTGCCTCCATTCAAGGTCACGTTGGGAACATGAATGGTCCTTCCCAAGTTACCATGCACCTTTTTGTTGCTTCACATGCATGGAGGGACGTACCAGCACACTTAAAGACGCCTTGAAGAAACAAATCAGCATATTAATTGTCCCCTTTACTTTTCACGAAGCAAACAAGCCTTTTTCATCCATTGAATTTTGGCAATTTAATATGGTGCTTTGTTATGCACAAAAAGTCTCCTTGGAAGCCGCCCAAAGTGTGCATGGATATTGCTTGGTTTTATTCAACACGTATGGGAGAGAGGAATCATCACATTAGAGACGTTGGGAGTTGAAATCAGCATCTTAAAGCCTTTAAAGCTACACCAGCACGTCATTAAATAATGTGTCAACTTGTTGGGTGTTGTTCACCTTGTTAGACGTGTAAAAAGCCATGTTGGAAAACCCAAACATCATCCCTTTGTCCCTTAAATTGGTGGCCGAACATAGCCATTGATGCTGCTGCCCACATGTGTTAAACATGTTTCTAAAGTACCTACAAGGCATTAAATTCGGCAATGAAAATTTCCAGCAAATAAACATCATATTAAAGTCATGTTTAAAGTCAAAAACACGCCATAAATATGTCCCTAGGTGATTTAAAATTCGGCTGGAAGTTTGGACAAATTAATTGCAATATTCGGCTAGACACATTTAATATGCAACTTCATTTAAGTCTAAACTAGGCATATTAACTAATATTCATTAATTATGTAATATCTAAGACATATTAAAGATAACTATTAATTATGCAAAGAATTTGACTTATTTAATCTTATTTAATTGCATCAAATATTTATAACACTTATTTAATTTGTCCAAATTTATTTAATTAATTTCAGCTAATTATTTAACTATGGCCGAGTGGCCAAATGACTAAGGCCGAACGGCCATATGAAGTTCTTCCGGAACGTGAGCTCGCAGAGTCATGCAACACGGAGTCGAAATTTCTTCCAAATTAGACTTAGCATCGTCCCATGCTTGCTGGATTAGAACTCCGATCGCTTCTTTAAATTGTTTCGTACGAGCTCTCGTAATCGGTCCTTGAGGTAACACCATTGGGTCTCGGCTCGAACTCGTATCGTGATGGGGCGTGCCCGTATCATCCTCCCCCTCTTGAAGATGACTTGTCCTCAAGTCAGGACCTGCATCAAACGGAGTTAAATCAGCCACATTAAGACTGGCGCTGATGTTATACTCACCGGGTAAATCGAGTTTATAAGATTTCTCATTAATTCGCTCGAGAACTTGGAAAGGTTCGTCTCCTCTCGGTGATAATTTGTTTCGAAGACGAGCTGGAAACCGCTCTTTTCTCATATGCACCCACACCCAATCTCTGGGTTCAAACATGACTTGCTTCCGTCCTTTGTTGGCTCGTTGGATGTATTATTCTGTTCTTGCCTCGATATTCTCAGGCACCTTCCGATGCAGCTCCTTAACATAGTCCGCCTTTTTCCTAGCATCAGAATGGACAAATTTGTCAGAAGGCAATGGTAATAAATCAAGAGGAGTAAGAGGATTAAACCCGTAGACAGTCTCGAAGGGTGAAAATTTAGTTGCAGAATGGACAGCTCGGTTGTAGGCAAACTCGACGTGAGGAAGGCACTCCTCCCATGTTTTGAGATTCTTTCGCACCAATGCTCGAAGCAGAGTCGATAGGACTTGGTTCACTACTTCGGTTTGGCCATCCGTCTGAGGATGACAAGTGGTCGAGAACATTAGTTTCATTCCTAGCTTCCCCCACAGAGTCTGCCAGAAGTGACTTAAAAATTTTACATCTCGATCAGATACGATCGTTCTCGGAATTCTATGTAAACGCACAACTTCCCTGAAAAACAAATTTGCAATGTGCACAGCATCATCAGTCTTAGAACAAGGAATAAAATGGGACATTTTAGAAAATCGATCAACTACAACAAAGATCGAGTCCTTCCCTGTTTTGGATCTCGGTAAATCGAGGATAAAGTCCATAGAGACGTCGGTCCACGGAGTGTCTGGAATAGGAAGGGGCGTATATAACCCATGAGGTTGAACTCGTGACTTTGCTTGTTTGCAGGCTATACATCGCTCGCATATTTGTTCAACATCCTTTCGCATCCCTGGCCAAAAGAAGTGCTCTTGTAGGGTCGATATCATTTTATCACGACCAAAGTGACCCATGAGACCTCCACTATGGGCTTCTAACACGAGCAGCTCTCGAATAGAACCTTGCAGAATACAAAGTTTATTCTCCTTGAAAAGAAATCCTTCGTACCTGTAGAACTTATCAAAGGCACCGTTCTCACAAGCATCATATATGTTCCCAAAGTCAACATCATCAACATACAAATCTTTTATATGATGGAAACCAAGTAATTTAGAATCAAGAAAGGTTAATAGAGTGTACCTTCGTGATAAAGCATCCGCTACTACATTTTCCTTACCTTTCTTATACTTAATTACGTACGGAAACGATTCTAAATACTCGATCCATTTCGCATGCTATTTGTTGAGCTTATGTTGACCTTTGATGTACTTCAGCACCTCGTGATCCGAATGGATTACAAACTCTTTCGGCCTCAAGTAGTGCTGCCACGTCTGAAGTGATCTTATGATAGCGTACATCTCCTTGTCATACGCGGGGTAATTACGTGCAGCTCCGCTCAATTTCTCGCTGAAGTACGCCATCGGTCTTCCATTTTGAGTTAGCATAGCTCCGATCCCTACACTTGATGCATCACACTCAATTTCGAAAGTTTTAGTAAAATCAGGAAGGGATAACAATGGAGCTTTAACAAGACATTCTTTAATAGCATTAAAAGCCCGTTCTTGCTCGTCAGACCAATGGAATGCCAAATTCTTCTTAATCACGCTCGTTAAAGGAGCGGCTATCATGCTAAAATTGGGCACGAATCGACGGTAGAAGCTGGCCAACCCATGGAAGCTTCGTACTTGGCTAATCGTCGTGGGATGGGGCCATTCTTGGATTGCTCGAACCTTCTCTTGGTCTACCTCCAAGCCATTTGCACTTACGACGTATCCTAAGAAAACAACCTTATCAGTGCAAAAAGAGCATTTCTTGAGATTAGCGTACAATACCTCTTTTCGTAATGTTTCTAAGATCGCACAAAGATGTTGGACCTGATCCTCCAAAGATTTACTGTACACTAATATATCATCAAAATAGACAACACATGATTTTCCAATGAAAGCTCATAAAACATGATTCATAAGACGCATAAAAGTACTTGGAGTGTTTGTAAGCCCGAATGGCATTACCAACCATTCGTACAAACCTAGTTTAGTTTTGAAGGCTGTTTTCTACTCATCGCCCTCGTGCATCTGTATTTGGTGATATCCACTTTTGAGGTCGATCATTGTGAAAATTTTTGCTCCACTTAACTCGTCAAGCATATCATCGAGCCGGGGTATTGGGTGTCAATACTTAACAGTTATCTTGTTGATGGCACGACAATCGACACACATGCGCCACGACCCATCTTTCTTCGACACAAGTAACACCAGTACCGCGCACGAACTAAGGCTCTCTCGAATGTAGCCTTTTTCGTGCAATTCAGTGATTTTCTTTTGGAGCTCTTTCATTTCCTTGGGATTGCTCCGGTACGCAGGTTGATTGGGCAAAGTAGCTCCAGGCACCAAGTCAATTTGGTGTTCAATGCCTCGGATGGGTGACAAACCGTTGGGTATCTCCTCCGGGAATAGGTATTCAAATTCCTGAATCAAAGATAACACAGAAGATGGTATATTATCGGGTAAATCGTTAGTGCTCAAAAATGCTTCTTTGTACAGAAGCAAGTACATAGGATGCCTCAAACTTAAAGCCTTTCATATATCACTCGCTTTTGCTAGAACACTCATTTTTCCGCTCTCTTTTTCATTTTCATCTTTTTCTTTCTTTTATTTTCTCTCGTTTATTTTTGCACTCGTATTTTTCTCTCGCTCATTTTTCTTAACTTTCTCTTTTGTATTCTTTTCTTTTTCTTTTGACTGATCAATGGAAATTTGAAGCTTTTGCTGATCATCAAAGACTTGTTTAGGCGTTAAGGGGGCAAGTGTCACATTCCTTCCGAGATGCTTAAAGGAATACTGATTAGTGTAGCCATCATGCATCACTCGGCGGTCATATTGCCATGGACGTCCCAAGAGTAAGTGGCCCGCATGCATCGGCACTACGTCGCATAGCACTTCATCGGAGTATTTCTCGATGCTGAATGATACTAAGACTTGCTTAGTAACTCTGAGTTCTCCGCCGTCATTAAGCCACTGAAGCTTATACGGAGTCGGATGCTTTGTCGTTGTTAATCCTAGCCTTTCCACCATGAGGGTGCTTGCTATGTTCGTGCAACTCCCTTCGTCAATGATAAGGCTACAGACTTTACCTTGCACCTGGCATCTTGAATGAAAGATATTTTCGCGTTGCTCCTCGTTTCCCACGCTTTGAAGACTGAGGCTTCGCTTCACGACGAGCAATTCACCTTCAATAGGTTGTTCTATGTCCTCATCAGCTTCAGAGTGGGATTCGGACTCACACTCTTCCTCGTCTTCTGTTTCAATCTCACTGTCAGCCCGCATCACCATGGTTCGTCTATTCAGGCATTGGCTTGCGATGTGTCCTCGGCCAAGGCACTTGAAGCACTTGATGTCCCTCGATCTAGCATTAGAACTTTTGGGAGCCTTGCCCTTGCTTGTTTCAGCCAAAGGCTTGTTCGTCTTAGGGGTGAAGGTAGAGTCTTTTGGCTTGTTTGCGGGGAACCCCTTGCTTGTACTTTGGCCCCACTTCGAGGGTTTCGGATTGGAATAGCTTCGGGATGCTCCCTTTTGATTCAATTGCTTTTCGACTTTAATGGCCATGTGGACCATATCCTCCATCTCGACATAATGTTGTAATTCCACAACATTGGCTATCTCTCGGTTGAGTTCGGCTAAGAATCGAGCCATGGTAGCTTCCTGTTCTTCTTGAATGTCGGCTCGGATCATAGTGACCTCCATTTCTTTATAGTAGTCTTTGACGCTTCTCGTCCCTTGTGAGAGGTGTTGGAGTTTCTGATGTAACTCCCGGTGATAGTAGGAAGGGATAAATCGGCGTCTCATGGCTGCTTTCATCTCGGCCCATGTAGTGATTGGTCGTTCACCGTTGCGCCTTCGACTTGTCGTCAACTGATCCCACCAGATCATGGCGTAGTCAGAAAACTCTATAGCGGCTAACTTGACTTTCTTATTTTTAGAGTAATTGTGGCAATCGAACACAAGTTCGATCTTCTTTTCCCATTCCAGATAGGCTTCGGGATCTGACTTACCTTGGAAGGAAGGGATGGTCAACTTAATATTTTTAAGATCGTCATCTTCCCGCCTTCGATCTCTTTGGCCGCGGTTTTGGGGTTCTCTCCTTCCAACACTGATGTTGGATTCATGATCACTTTCACCCTCACTAAATTCATTAACTTCTTCGTCAATTTCTCGTTGTTGCTCACGTCGTTGATTAGGTCGTCCACGCATTTGCCTGGAAACTTCAGGGGTCACCTCTCGTGGTCTTTGGGCTTCCACCTGATAAAGGCGATCTTTAAGAGGGTTAAGCCTCTGTTTGAGTAATCTTTCCATTTCTCGTAATAAGGCTTACATCTGTAAGTCGGGAACATTCCGGACTGGTTGTCTTCCTTGTTGTTCCTTCGCATTTCACCCGGTATCCTGTGACATGGTAACAGAAATTGAATCCTCACTAACAAATCCTCATAGTTCACTCAGAAAGAAAGAAGTTAACGACACTCTCACTCTGTTTAACACTCCCGGTTTAGCTTTTACCTCCCCTCGAATAATCTCACACTCTCGTGCCTTTTACCTCTTACACTTCTCAGGATTTTGTTGGTCAGATTCGCCAAGGCCTATTAGGGCTTAGGGGCCGGTCACAAATGGGTATCAAGGGTTGTAGCGTATTCGGGTGTTGGGTAGGCTAAAGAAAAAAAAAAATGTCGGGTAGGTTGGGACAGGGTGAACAGAGTGGGTCGAGAGAGAGAAGAAGAACTTTACAGAAGAAGAAAGAACTTATCAAATTAGATCGAACTTTGAACGAACTTTTTTTAATGATTTTTTTTAATAATACGAATTTCTTTTTTTTTTAATTATGAATTTTTTTTAACTTTTTTTTTTCCGACTTACTTCAGATCTTCGCTTGTCAGCCCTGGATTAGTCGTCAGAGCTTCGTACTTCTCGGTTTAACTAGCTCTGATACCAAATGATACAGTCCCGGTCTCGAGATGAAATCGAGATGTATGCTTAGTTGCCCAATCGTAATCAAGAAATACAGAAATTGAAGAAAGGGGAATAATAAGAGTCGAGAAATAGAGAAGTCTAATCTTAGAGAAGGGGGTATAGAGTTTCAAATAAATAAAGTATAAGAAGTGCGGGATTAGCTCGGGTTTAAGAAAGGTACTCGGGAGATGTCTCGGTTTAGGGATGACTCAGATGTGGTATGGGATAGTTGATGTCGAGATAGGTCGGGATAATAAGTCGAGTAAGAGTTCGAAAAGGGTGTAGATGAAATGGAGAAGAAAAGAAGGTGCTCGGGTTTAGAGAGGTTACGAAAATGGGTTCAAAAAATAGTTTGTAAAATGTTTGGGCTCGGTTTAAGGCTTAAGAAAAACAAGTAAGAACCAATACCAAAATAGGTATCGACCCGGTTTACTTATAAGTTTCTTAAGGTTCAGTTTTGGATTTAAAACGGACCTCGACCCACTATCGAAATATGATAGGAACCTCAGTATCGGGATAAGAAAGAGGAAAGGTTGACGCCACTAGCTCGCTAGATAAGCCAACGGATCCTAAAACGAAAGTGGAGAAGTGTTCTCACAAATTCGACAGAATAACGGTATGTATTTCATCAAAAGTTCTTTACAAAATGGCAATTTTCAAAATTTATAATCCTTAGGAAACCATCCGAAAAGTCTTAAAATTTATCTTAACTTCTAAGTAAAAATTCTATCTTTAATGTCCCTAAATTAATCTAGAATTTTCGGCTCTTAATTTGCTGTCCACGTTCATCCTTCAAGCTTCAAGAGTCTCCTTCTAGAAGGCTTTGTGCAGCCGAATTCCATACATGGTAGAAATGAGATGAATGTCCTTTAAAATTTCGGCCTAGAGAAGGGCATGGGTTGCCTTGAAAACCGAATGGTCTTGCCTCCATTCAAGGTCACGTTGGGAACATGAATGGTCCTTCCCAAGTTACCATGCACCTTTTTGTTGCTTCACATGCATGGAGGGACGTACCAGCACACTTAAAGACGCCTTGAAGAAATAAATCAGCATATTAATTGTCCCCTTTACTTTTCACGAAGCAAACAAGCCTTTTTCATCCATTGAATTTCGGCAATTTAATATGGTGCTTTGTTATGCACGAAAAGTCTCCTTGGAAGCCGCCCAAAGTGTGCATGGATATTGCTTGGTTTTATTCAACACGCATGGGAGAGAGGAATCATCACATTAGAGACACTGGGAGTTGAAATCAGCATCTTAAAGCCTTTAAAGCTACACCAGCACGTCATTAAATAATGTGTCAACTTGTTGGGTGTTGTTCACCTTGTTGGACGTGTAAAAAGCCATGTTGGAAAACCCAAACATCATCCCTTTGTCCCTTAAATTGGTGGCCGAACATAGCCATTGATGTTGCTGCCCACATGTGTTAAACATGTCTCCAAAGTACCTACAAGGCATTAAATTCGGCAATGAAAATTTCCAGCAAATAAACATCATATTAAAGTCATGTTTAAAGTCAAAAACACGCCATAAATATGTCCCTAGGTGATTTAAAATTCCGCTGGAAGTTTGGACAAATTAATTGCAATATTCGGCTAGACACATTTAATATGCAACTTCATTTAATTAGGTCTAAACTAGGCATATTAACTAATATTCATTAATTATGTAATATCTAAGACATATTAAAGATAACTATTAATTATGCAAAGAATTTGACTTATTTAATCTTATTTAATTGCATCAAATATTTATAACACTTATTTAATTTGTCCAAATTTATTTAATTAATTTTAGCTAATTATTTAACTATGGCCGAGTGGCCAAATGACTAAGGCCAAACGGCCATATGAAGTTCTTCCGGAACGTGAGCTCGCAGAGTCATGCAACACGGAGTCGAAATTTCTTCCAAATTAGACTTAGCATCGTCCCATGCTTGCTGGATTAGAACTCCGATCGCTTTTTTAAATTGTTTCGCACGAGCTCTCATAATCGGTCCTTGAGGTAACACCATCGGGTCTCGGCTCGAACTCGAATCGTGATGGGGCGTGCCCGTATCAGTAACACCCCATACCCGAGTTCGAGACCAAGACTGAATACGAGACATTACCATGCTTGAACTCACTTAAACATGTACTTACAGGCTATAAAATTTCGTTCCAAATTAAAAACTTCTCTTTCTTAGTCAAATCAGACATTTCATGGGCCTACGAGGCCTCAGACTTATGTCCCAAAACTTTCGGAACTCATCTGGAAACTTTCTCTCGAACAGGGGTCACACGTCCGTGTGACTTGGGACACACCCGTGCACCCCTAAAACATGCCCGTGTCTTTCACCCATGGTGGATACTAGCAAATTACACACGACCTGGACACACCGTGGCCCCAAATCGTGCCTAAAACCCCAGCATTCTGCCAATGCCCCACAGCCAAGGCACACGCCCGTGCCTACCACCCGTGGTGCACACTGACTACCTTAACACGGCCTAGAGTCTAGACACACGTCCGTGTAGCTAGCTCGTGGCCAACACTGATTAATCCCACGCCCTAGGCACACGCCCGTGTGACTAGTCTGTGGTCTATTCTGACTTAAGATACAAAGGTGCAGGGTGCACACTGCGCCTGACACACGCCTGCAGTGTGTCCATCCGTGTGGGCACTTAGAGGCTATTTACCAAGCCAATTGCCACCCTGAAATCAAGACCACTCTCATGCTCAATTCAGTAACTCAAGTATTACATCTAACATGAACAAGGATGCATACTTCTTTGATAGATTAAAATATACATACTTAATCATTCATGACTCATCTCTTTGGCAATATACAAAAGAATATTAAGCTTGATAGCCAACACTTTGGCTAGGTTTAAAACATAACTCAAAATGAAATGTTTCCTATACATGCCATACTTAATATAAACAACTTGGCTATACCAAAATAGTGATTGATAGTGTGCTCCGAGCTCCGATGACGATGATCCACGAGATTAGCTTGGCGGGACTACATGGAAAGAAAGAATAAAGGACGTAAGCATTTAGCTTAGTAAGTTTGCATATAATGCACATAGCAACATACTTACTTAATATAACCCATTTAACATAAACAATAGTATCATAAATTTTAGCTATTTAAGCTTACTTACTCATACTGATTCTTACATATCTCATGATACTTACTAGTCTCATACTCGTGAGGTAAACTAGGTACCTGTATCACTTGATCACATAGATCAGCATACTCTACAATAATAATTATAATCTCTAGTTCATCATTCATAATATGAGTAATACTCATTTCTAACTTGATAATAGCTTTTCTTACTTGTCTTTCTTGTTATCATTTGAGCTCTACTCTCTTGCCCGATAAATTTCTATGAATAACCGAGGATACTGAATCTCATCCCACATAACTCGATGCCAAAGCCATATCCTCGATATGGTCTTACATGGGATCTCTCATCTTGGTATTGATGCCATGTCTTGACATGGACTTACTCAAAGTCTTCCTTGTGTGTTCCCTTGGGAACTTACTATTGCCATGTCTTGACATGGTCTTACTTGGTATCTTTACTCATAAACTGGTCAATGCTGAGCCTTGGCTTGGACTTACATGAAATCTTTCTTGTTACTCACCAATGTCATGCCTTGGCTTGGACTTACATGGAATCTCTACCTCATGATAGCTTTTCAATGCCAAGACTTGTCTTGGTCTTAATGACATCTTTGCTTAGAGACTCACCAATGCCATGCCTTGGCTTGGGCTTACATGGGTCTTCATCTCATAATAACTCTTCAATGCCAAGACTTGTCTTGGACTTACATGATAACTTGCTTGATTGCCGATGCCATGCCTTGGCTTGGTCTTATACGGACTTTCTTATCTCGTGTGGTAGATCGAGTATCCTAAGTAATTCAACTTCAATTGGGACTTTCTCATGCTTAATCTCATTAATTTCTTTATTTAACATAGCAATAAGCATTTCTATGGTAATAATGTACATTATACTAAGAAATTCAATGATAATAATCCTAAAGCTTAGAAATCATACAAACTTACCTCAATATACAAAATGTATGTAGATATGCAATTTAGTCCTTGACTTTGTTCTTGCCTCGATTTCGATCCGGGCTTCATTTTTCTTGATCTATGATAATAATTAGATCGTTTAATACTCACATTAACTAAAATGACTCTTAACTCATACTTTGGCAAAATTACTTTTTGCCCCTAAACTTTCTCTTATTTGCACTTTTGCCCCTAGGCTCGTAAAAAAATTCTCATTCAACTTTCTTAAACATCATGTTTAGCTGATTCATTTTCTCTACTATAACATTCATCAATTCTCACTATTTCTAATAGGTATGACCAATTTCATAACTATTACAAATTAGTCCATACTATCATTTTTCATGAAATTCACTAAGGAAAAGATGTTTATCTAATATCAAACTCTCATAAACTTCCATAAAATATCATTTTAAATGCATGATACACATGGGTAGATTTTTGAACATGCTTCTTAGCTCATCTTATAGCTAAAAATAGCTAATTCATAATACGAGGACTCCAAAAATATGAAGAATATTAAAAACGGGGCTAGGATGACTTACTTGCAAGCTTCAAAAATTTGAAGAACCCTAGCTATGGAGTCTCCCAATTTTCAGCACAAGGAAGAAGATGAATGAAAATTTTATCATCTTTTTCCCATTTTAATCATTTAATTGGTAAATGACCAAAATGCCCTTCTCTTTAAAAATTTACAATTTACTAACTCATGTCCATTTTTGTCCAAAACTTATAATTTGGGCAAATTGCTATTTAAAGACTTCTAATTAATATTCTAAAGCTATTTCATACAAAAAGCTTCAAGAAACTCATATTTTGCAACTTTTGCAATTTAGTCCTATTTGATCATTCCATGTCAATTTTACAAAATTTCTACATGGAACTTTAATACTATCATGCAAACATGTCATAAACCTTAAGAACTCAATTTACTAACTCAGATTTGTGGTCTTGCACCACTATTCTGAGTAGGCCCTGAATCGGGCTGTTACAATTCTCCCCCTCTTAGGAATTTTCATCCTCGAAAATCTTACCAAAACAGTTTGGATCTCGGTTTCTCATGCTCTTTTCTGGTTCCCACGTAGCTTCTTCTATTCCATGTCTTTGCCACAATACTTTTACCAGGGCAATACTTTTATTCCTTAGCTGCTTGACTTCCCGAGCTAAAATCTTAACTGGTTCTTCACCATAAGTCATGTCGGGATGAATCTCTATCTCTGACGGGGTAATTACATGTGAAGGATCTGATCGGTAGTGTCTCAAGATTGAAACGTGAAACACATCATGAATCTTTTCTAACTCTGATGGCAAAGCCAATCGATAAGCTACCGGCCCAACTTTCTCGGTAATCTCATACGGTCCAATAAAACATGGACTCAACTTGCCTTTTCGGCCAAATCTGAGAACTTTTCTCCATGGTGACACTTTCAAGAAAACTTTATCTCTGACTTGATACTCTATCTCTTTTCTCTTTAAGTCCGAATAGGACTTCTATCTATCTGATGTAGCTTTTAAACATTCTCGTATCACTTTCACTTTCTCTTCAGCTTCTCTAACCAAATCAACCCCGTGAATTTGGTTTTCCTTGAGTTCAGTTCAAAATAAAGGCATTCTGCACTTACGCCCATATAGAGCCTCATAAGGTGCCATCTTTAAACTCAACTAAAAACTATTATTGTAGTCAAACTCTACCAATGAGAGAAACTTTTCCCAACTACCTCAGAATTCAAGAATACAACATCTGAGCATATCCTCGAGTACTTGAATTAACCTCTCCGACTGACCGTCAATTTGAGGATGAAAAGCAGTACTAAAGTTCAACTTTGTACCCAAGGCCTCTTGTAACTTCTTCCAAAATCTGGATGTAAACCTTGGATCTCTATCCGAGATGATTGACAACGGAACACCGTGAAGCCTTACTATTTCTGAAACGTACAAGTTTGCCAACTTGTCTAGTGAGTAATCAACTCGTACAGGTATAAAATGGGCTGACTTCGTAAGTCTATCAACCATGACCCATACCGCATCTTTCTTGCTCGGAGACAACGGTAAACCCATTACAAAATCCATAGTAATACAGTCCCATTTCCACTCCGGAACCAAAATGGGTTGAAGCAAACCCGAAGGTACTTGGTGTTCAGCCTTTACTTGCTGACAAATCAAGCATTTGGAAACAAACTCTAAAATATCTTTCTTCATTCTCGGCCACCAATACTGTTGCTTTAAGTCATTAAACATTTTGGTACTACCTTGATGTACGATATAAACATCCATTATGTGCTTCATGCAAAATTCTCTGAATAAGCTCGTCCTTTCTTGGTACACAAATTCTATCTTTGAACATCAGACTTCCATTAGGGACTAATTCGGAAATCAGACTCAACATCTGTCTCGCACTGAGTTCTCTTGACTTGCAATTCACTATCTTCTTTCTGAGCCTCAAAAATCTCTAGGAGGAATACTGGTCTAGCTTTCAACTCAGCTAGAATAGAACCATCGTCGGATAAAGTCATCCGTGAGTTCAATGCCCTTAATGCAAATAGGGACTTTTTACTCAAAGCGTCGGCGACCACATTCGCCTTCCCGGGATGGTAGCCAATGTCCAATTCATAGTCTTTTATCAACTCTAACCATCTCCGCTGCCTTAAGTTCAACTCTTTATGCATCATCAAGTACTTCAAACCTTTGTGATCGGTGAAGATCCGACATCTCTCACCATATAGGTGGTGTCTCCATATCTTCAATGCGAAGACTATGGCAGCCAACTCTAGATCGTAGGTCAGATAATTCTTCTCATGTAGCTTCAACTATCTTGAGGCGTAAGCAATCACTTTGCCTTCTTGCATAAGTACACACCTAATCCATTTAAGGATGCATCAGTCAGTAAATCATAAATTCCTTCCCCTGTCTCAAAGTTGTACTAAACCGAGCTTCACAACATCACTTTCGGTTTCTTGAAACTTTGTTGGCATCTTTCTGTCCACTCAAACTTCACATTTTTCTCAAGAACAATTTAGTCATCGTGGTTGCAGTCATAGAAAACCCCTTGATGAATCGTCTATAATAGCCAGCTAGGCCTAGGAAACTTCTAACCTCAGAGACATTTCTCAGTGGATTCCAATCCATTATGGCTGAAATCTTACTTGGATCTACCCGGACTCCATCTCCCGAGACAATATGCCCCAAAAATCCTACTTCCTTGAGCCAAAATTCACTTTTACTTCAACTTGGCATATAATTGATTTTCTCAAGAGTCTCAGAAACTGTCATGAGGTTCTCAGCATGCTCATTCTCATCTCGGGAATAAATCAGTATGTCATCAATGAAAATGACTACAAACTTGTCGATGTATGGTCTAAAAATGTGGTTCATCAAGTCCATGAATACCGCAGGAGCATTGGTCAAACCAAAAGGCATGACTAAAAATTCATAATGCCCATACCTCATTCGAAAAGTGGTCTTGGATACATCTGAATCCTTTACTCTCAGCTGGTAGTACCCCGATCTCAAGTCTATCTTAGAGAACACGGTGGCTCCTTTCAATTGATCGAACAAATCATCGATCCTTGGCAATGGGTACTTGTTCTTTACTGTCACTTTATTAAGTTGACGGTAATCTATGCACAATCTCATGGTGCCATCTTCCTTTTTCACAAATAAAATGGGAGCACCCCATAGAGAACAACTTGATCTCACAAAACCTTTATCTGTCAACTCTTGCAACTGTGAATTCAGCTCCTTCAACTCTGTTGGATCCATTCTGTAAGGAGTAATAGATATTGGTACAGTACCGGGAGCTAGCTCAATGCTGAACTCAACCTCTCTAACTGGTGGTAGTCCTGGTAATTTTTTGGGAAAAACATCCACGTACTCACATACTATTGGTACTGACTCAATCTTTAACTCTGTTTCTTTATCATTCATCACAAAGGCCAAATATGCCTCATACCCTTTTCTTACGTATCTCTGTGCCATCATGTGAAAAATCATTGCCGGTGATTTACTTTGCTCATCTGATTCTATATGGAGAGTATCCCTATTCTCACATCTCATCTCAATATATTTTTTCCCACAATTAACTATTACATCATGAGTGGTCAACCAGTTCATACCAAGAATGATGTCAAACTCATCAAATGGTAGCAACATAAGATTTGCTTTAAAGTAATGACATCTAATCATTAATGGACAATATTTACATACTTCATCAACTAACACACTCTTGCCTAAAGGATTAGACACCTTAATCGTAAATTCTGTAGAATCTATAGGCATATTCATACTGGATACTAGTTTCATACAAATGTAAGAGTGTGTGGATCCGGGATCTATTAAAGCAATAACTTTGATATCATAAAGAGAAAAGGTACCCGTAATAACATCAGGAGAAGATGCCTCTTCGCGAGTGCGAATGGCATAAGTCCTCGCAGGCGCCCTACCCTCGGGTCTCGTAGCCTGCTCTCTAGGGTTACCTCTTCCACTTGCCCCACTTCCTGGGTTCCTCTGCGGTCTTCCTCTGACCACACTCCCGGATCTCGGGTTCTGAGCTCTATCTTCTTTCATTGTCTCTGGACAATCTTTTATGTAGTGGTCCTGGGAACCACATCTGAAACATGCATTTTCATGTGCTCGACATTCTCCAAGATGACGTCTGCCACACTACGGGCATTCGGGTCTATCCGATCGGATGTTCCCCACACTAGCAACTGAGGTCGTCTGTGCCTTACTTCCTGAATACTGCTTACTCTTGTCCTTCCTTTAAAATCCAGTGGAAGTAGCCGATCGGGTGGAGAAATCTCTTGACTTCTTAGATGAGGATTGGAATGACTTATTCCACAGTCTCTTTTTAGAGTCGCGAGACTCTATTTCAGACTTTCTCTTCTCCTTTACTAGTTCTTCAGCTTTACAAGCCCTCTCTACTAGCACAACGAATTCCTTTAGTTCTAAGACAGCAACAAACAATTTGATGTCCTTATTTAGCCCATCTTCAAATCTCTTACTCATGATGGCCTCGGTGGACACGCATTCTCGAGCATATTTGCTGAGCTGTACAAACTCACACTCATAATTAGTCACAGACATCTTGCCTTGCTTTACTCTAGAAATTCCTTTCTTTTTTGGTCCACGAACCTTTGACTGATATACTTTTTTCTTGAACTCTTCTTGGAAAAATTCCCATGTGATCTTTTCCCTCGGTACCACAGACACCAATGTGTTCCACCATTGATAGGCATAATCTCTTAAAAGAGAGACTACACACTTCATGCATTCCTCAGATGTGCATGACAACTCATTAAATACCCTCGATGGTATTTTCTAACTGTAATTCAGACTTTTTCCGATCATCATCTTTTCTAGCCTGTAATTCTTACGCCCCCATGTTTCCTAATTCTATCAATCTGAGGCTTTTCTCCTCTTACCACCTCTACTACTTGAGGGGCTCTTGGGATAGGTTGAGGAATAGGTGGGGTGGAGGGGGTTGTGCATTCGGGTTCGTGCATGAACGAACTCCGTATACCATGTGTTCATCATGTGGAGGAAGGCTTCTCTCCTCCTCTTCTCCTCCTTCTTGACTCACCGTAGTGAGTCTATTCTCATTCTCGTTCGCAAGACTTTGTCCCTTCGGTGGGAGCCAAAGACGTTACTTTCACGTCATCCGCCACACTTTCTATCGGGATCCATTTACTAAATGTATAAACATAATTTAAGTCGTCAGGAGTCGTCACACTATCATTATAAAAACATTCTTATGTATGGCATGTATAGCTAGACTCGTGTTCGTGCTATGTTAGTCATAGAACCGACTAAATCGTAGCTCTGATACCACTAAATGTAACACCCTATACCCGAGTCCAAGACTAAGACTAGATACGAGACATTACCATGCTTGAACTCACTTAAACATGTACTTACGGGCTATAAAATTTCGTTCTGAATTAAAAACTTCTCTTTCTTAGTCAAATCGGACATTTCATGGGCCTACGAGGCCTCGGACTTATGTCCCAAACTTTCAAACTCATCCGAAACTTTCTCTCGAGCAGGGTCACACGTCCGTGTGACTTAGGACACGCCCGTGCACCCCTAAAACATGCCCGTGTCTTTCACCTGTGGTGGATACTGGCAAATTACACACGGCCTGGACATGCCCGTGGCCCCAAACTGTGCCTAAAACCCCAGCATTCTGCCAATGCCCCACGGCCAAGGCACACGCCCGTGCCTACCACCCGTGGTGCACACTGACTACCTTAACACGGCCTAGAGTCTAGACACACGTCCGTGTAGCTAGCCCGTGGCCAACACTGATTAATCCCACACGCCCTAGGCACACGCCCGTGTGACTAGTCCGTGGTCTATTCTGACTTAAGATACAAAGGTGCAGGGTGCAGAAGGCCTAGACACACGCCCGTGTGTCCATCCGTGTGGGCACTTAGAGGCTATTTACCAAGCCAATTTCCACCCTGAAATCAAGACCACTCTCATGCTCAATTCAACAACTCAAGTATTACATCTAACATGAACAAGGATGCATACTTCATTGATAGATTAAAACATACATACTTAATCATTCATGACTCATCTCTTTGGCCATATACAAAAGAATACTAAGCTTGATAGCCAACATTTTCGCTAGGTTTAAAACATAACTCAAAATGAAATGTTTCCTATACATGCCATACTTAATATAAACAACTTGGCTATACCAAAATAGTGATTGATAGTGTGCTCCGAGCTCCGATGACGATGATCCACGAGATTAGCTTGGCGGGACTACATGGAAAGAAAGAATAAAGGACGTAAGCATTTAGCTTAGTAAGTTTGCATATAATGCACATAGCAACATACTTGCTCAATATAACCCATTTAACATAAACAATGGTATCATAAATTTCAGCTATTTAAGCTTACTTACTCATACTGATTCTTACATATCTCATTATACTTACTAGTCTCATACTCGTGAGGTAAACAAGGTACCTGTATCACTTGATCACATACATTAGCATACTCTACAATAATAATTATAATCTCTATTTCATCATTCATAATATGAGTAATACTCATTTCTAACTTGATAATAGCTTTTCTTACTTGTCTTTCTTGTTATCATTTGAGGTTTACTCTCTTGCCCGATGAATTTCTATGAATAACCGAGGATACTGAATCTCATCCCACATAACTCGATACCAAAGCCATATCCTCGATATGGTCTTACATGGGATCTCTCATCTTGGTATTGATGCCATGTCTTGACATGGACTTACTCAAAGTCTTCCTTGTGTGTTCCCTTGGGAACTTACCATTGCCATGTCTTGACATGGTCTTACTTGGTATCTTTACTCATGAACTGGTCAATGCCGAGCCTTGGCTTGGACTTACATGAAATCTTTCTTGTTACTCACCAATGCCATGCCTTGGCTTGGACTTACATGGAATCTCTACCTCATGATAGCTTTTCAATGCCAAGACTTGTCTTGGACTTACATGACATCTTTGCTTGGAGACTCACCGATGCCATGCCTTGGCTTGGGCTTACATGGGTCTTCATCTCATAATAACTCTTCAATGCCAAGACTTGTCTTGGACTTACATGATAACTTGCTTCATTGCTGATGCCATGCCTTGGCTTGGTCTTATACAGACTTTCTCATCTCGTGTGGTAGATCGAGTATCCTAAGTAATTTAACTTCAATCGGGACTTTCTCATGCTTAATCTCATTAATTTCTTTATTTAACATAGCAATAAGTATTTCTATGGTAATAATGTACATTATACTAAGCAATTCAATGATAATAATCATAAAGCTTAGAAATCATACAAACTTACCTCAATATACAAAATGTATGTAGATATGCAATTTAGTCCTCGACTTTGTTCTTGCCTCAATTTCGATCCGGGCTTCATTTTTCTTGATCTATGATAATAATTAGATCATTTAATACTCACATTGATTAAATTGACTCTTAACTCATACTTTGGAAAAATTACTATTTTGCCCCTAAACTTTCTCTTATTTGCACTTTTGCCCCTAGGCTCGTAAAAAAATTCTCATTCAACTTTCTTAAACATCATGTTTAGCTGATTCATTTTCTCTACTATAACAATCATCAATTCTCACTATTTCTAATAGGTATGACCAATTTCATAACTATTACAAATTAGTCCATACTATCATTTTTCATGAAATTCACTAAGGAAAAGATGTTTATCTAACATCAAACTCTCATAAACTTCCATAAAATATCATTTTAAATGCATGATACACATGGGTAGATTTTTGAACATGCTTCTTAGCTCATCTTATAGCTAAAAATAGCTAATTCATAATACGATGACTCCAAAAATACGAAGAATATTAAAAACGGGGCTAGGATGACTTACTTGCAAGCTTCAAAAATTTGAAGAACCCTAGCTATGGAGTCTCCCAATTTTCGGCACAAGGAAGAAGATGAATGAAAGTTTTATCATCTTTTTCCCATTTTAATCATTTAATTGGTAAATGACCAAAATGCCCTTCTCTTTAAAAATTTACAATTTACTAACTCATGTCCATTTTTGTCCAAAACTTATAATTTGGGCAAATTGCTATTTAAGGACTTCTAATTAATATTCTAAAGCTATTTCATACAAAAAGCTTCAAGAAACTCATATTTTGCAACTTTTGCAATTTAGTCCTATTTGATCATTCCATGTCAATTTCACAAAATTTCTACATGGAACTTTAATACTATCATGCAAACATATCATAAACCTTAAGAACTCAATTTACTAACTCAGATTTGTGGTCTCACACCACTATTCTGACTAGGCCCTGAATCAGGCTGTTAAAACAAGTTCATGGAGGAATTAAATGCATGAACCACAAGATACATTGCATGGCCAAATGCATGAATGACCAGCTACATGAATTATTTTGATTCATTGACTCTTCTAAGTGACCATTCGGCCAAGGGGCATCTATTGGCATAATTGTTAAAAGCTATGGACGAATTTGGACAATGCCATTCATCTTCCTACAGCCAAGTTCATCAAACTTAGTTTTCTTCACCATTAAGCTGGCCCTTGACGTTCCCAAAGGCTGCCCATTAACTTGGACAAATTTTGAGTTAAATTCTTGCACATTCATCCTTCTAGAAACTTCCATTGGAGTGCCCTTACTGACCAAATACAATCAGCTCATTTCTTTCTCCATTAAGGTGGCTATTGGCGTTCCCAAAGGATGAACAAGGACATGGCCATTAGTCTTCCAAGTGCACTCATCTTGCCAAGAGAAATGTATCATCTAGAAGCTGCCTATTTGCCTTCCACATCAGCCGAATCTAGCAAGCTCACAAGGGCCACATTCGGCCGAACCTAGCCAAGCCACTCAATGGTCTTTATTCTAGATTTTTCTAGCTTATTCTAGTTTTAATTTTACTTAGCCATTAAGCTATATGGATGACCATTCGGCTATCTCTCATTGGCCTATAAATATTTGCTAAATTTCATTTGTATGAAGGTTAAGACTTTGATTAAACATATATGAACATTTGTTCACCGAGTGAGTTTTATCTCCTCTTTACTTTCGTACAAGTTTCTTAGACTTATCAAGCCGTGCTTGTGGCGTCTATCACTTGTTCTTCCATACCATTATACCATTGGTTCTTACTTCACTAAGTAAAGGGTCTTTGGTCCATCTTCGATTCCATTTTCCCACATTAAACAATTATAGAACCCGGGGTGACACTTCTTTAGTGTTGAATCGATTCTTTGTTTAAGTTCTACTAGCCATTTCCACCAAACTATTATCTATCTATCTTATTTATCCTTCACCTTCTTCTTTCCATAATTATTCTTGAGCCTATCCTATCATTTATATGAACCCGTTCCTTTCATTTTCCATCCTCCATTCCTAACTTAATCCATTTCAAAAACAAATTCACTAAAAGCTTCCGCAAACTCATCCATATTTTCTGATTAAATCTTCGAAGGCTTGTTTCCTCCTTGTAGATGATTAGGCAACTCGTATACGTTTTGACTCTCCCCGAGGCAGACCATATCATCTGGTATCAGAGCTACTAAATGAGGATTTTCGACGACGTACGTGAAGCCGAAATAGGTTCGTAATTTAAAAAAATCGAAATAAAAAAATACAAAGTTGTAATTTAAATGCTATTGTATTAATTTCGTGCATTGTAGTTAAAAAAATTCGAGTTAAAAAAAAATCTACGAGTGGTAAAAAAAAGTCAAAAAAAAAGTCAAAAAAAAAGTTCTTGAAGTTTTTGCAAGTTTGTATTCTCATCCTTTCTACCCGATCTTTCTATCATTATTTTGGTTTCATCCTACCCCACCCCAATGCCACTATACCAAACTTTTTTTTCTTCTTTCAGCCTACCCTATACCCAACATTATCCCTTGTACCCACTTTGAAGCCGACCCTCAAGCCACGATGAGTTTATCGAAACGAAGTACAAATTTATGAGACGAGAAAGAGCAGTAAAAGGCACGAGTGTACTAATTAAAGAAAAAGCCATAAAATGAGTGAAACACGAGTGGAGTGATTTTCTTGTGAGTGACTTGTGAGATTTTTTTTGTGGTAAGGTTTTATCTTTGTTTTAACAATCTTTCTTTGCAGAAAATAAACATGAATCAAGAAGCATTGTCAAAATTTGATTATCAATATCTGTTGAACAGAATGCGAAGAATCATGAACACCAAGTTTGACAAGTTACATAAGCGATTGGATCGAATCGTGTAACGAGACCAACAAGAATGGCTTTCTTCAAATCAAAGGTCAGAGTCAAGGTCGTCTCGAAGACACGCTTTTGAAGATCATTCAAGAAGAGAATTCGATCGAGATTATGGTTCATATAGCAGTTCAAGATGGTATGAGTCAAACCGCAAATTTGAGGCCTTTCAAGGTTGCCATCGCGAAGGTATGATTTCTTCTTCAAAAGCTTCAACATATCTATCTACGGAGAAACCTTTGCGAAGAAGTGAACGTGGTTCATATACGTCGAAGAATTCTTCCACGAAAGATCATTCTCAAAGTAGTTCACATCATGATTCTTATTCTACGAGGAACTTAAGGCGAAGCCAAGCATATGTCGAGTTTGAAGCCAACTACGGTGATGAACACGAAAGCACGAGTTATTCGTCATATGATTCAAAGAAGTCACGATCGAAAACCTTTCACAAAGGATAGCAAATGATTTCTATGAGAAAATGACTTCTTTTCTTTAGTCAAATCCTTCTCTTTTCAATTCTATTGTATCTTCCTCTTGTTGTAATCAAAACGAAAAAGAAAAATCAAATGAAAAAGAAGAACAAGAAAAAGAAATAAAAGAAGGAAAAGAAATTGAGATCGTAAGAGAAAAAGAAAATGAAAAAGAAATAGAAAGTGAAAAAGAAATTGAAAAAGTGAGAGAAAAAGAACACGAAAAAGAGAATGAGAAAGAAATTGATATAGAAAAAGAGTGCGAAAAAGAAACAAAAGAACAAGATGAGCAAGAAAAAGAGAGAGATGCTTTAACTAACCCCCTTGAAGCTTGTTCTTCTTCTGTTTCTATTTTTTAGGTTTCCGACAAATCGCACGAAGACTTCCAACTTCTATACCTTCCCGACAAGCGATGATTTTGTTTGATTGAAAAAGGTAAGGTTGAAAGTGAAATTGAACCGCCTACGCTGGAAGGTAAGGAAGGTAAGTGTTTTGAAACAATTCAGCCTCCACCCAAATTTTCTAACGAATGTGATTATGTGGATGATTTCGTCAATTGCCATTCCTTGAATAATTGTGATGTTTTAAATGATGATAAGACGAGTTTATTCCATAATAATCCTTGCGATGCAAAGTGTGACGGTGGAGTAACATATATTCGAAAAATGCAGGATTCAAATAGGTATGACGATGACCTTTCTTTTAATCCCAACTTGTCCGATTGTGGTTATTATGAGATTTGTTTATTGTCTAATACGGAATCTTTGAGTTTTTGTAAGTCTGTTTTGAAGCACGTCAAGAGTTTTGATCGCTCGATCTTGAGCATGCACAAATCCTATTGGTTTAACATGTTTGATTTATCGAGACCATTGCCTTATTTTAACTTACATAATCAAACGCATGTTTTTAAATCGGGAGTATGTTTTGTATCATCTGGTATATCTTGTTGAAAAATCAAGCAAAACCGATTGTGTGCGAACCCTTTCTATCATTTTGATTCGTGGTCGTTGAATAAGGTAACGAATTTTGTCAACTTTTTGTTCAATTTTTATTCGTTCCTTAAACAATTTCTGTGGTTGTACTTGAAGTTTACATATCGTTTGGTCGAGACTAACCCAACCCCGAAGTATCAACTACATTATGATCCCGAGGAGAGAAGGTTCGTATTAGATGAAAAAGGTAAACTCGATCCTTATCCTCTTGCCCATAGAGGTAAGATCCCTGAAACTCCTGAAATAATTCTGTTCTCCTCGGACGATGTTCAACATCATGTTGATGATTTCATTTTTGCCAAACAATTAGATCTGCTTTTGTGATTCAAGTGTGAGAGAGTCCATATTTCATACAAAGCAAGGTTTGGTTGTCCAATTTCGTGAGCCATGTGCATTTTCTCAACTACTTGCTTGCGACGTTTATGTTTATCATTTGAATTACTATTCGCATGATAATTTTGACTCGTGGAATCCATTTACATCGTAGGCATGCCTTAGAGACTATTCAATTTCATTCCACAAATTTGTCAAGGCATAGTTTCTTTTGTATGATAATGAGATTCTGCTTGTACAAATGCGATTTATTTGTTTGGTGCTGCTTACGTTTGGTTTGCAAGTCTGTTTGAAATCGATCTTGCTAACTCATGGTTATCTTTTTCAGATGTCACGATTATAATCCTCCCCATTTGATCGAGGAAAGTCGAGCAAAAAGAATTTTGTTCGAGAAAACCAACAGGTCAATTCGAGGACGAATCGTCTGGAAGAGGGGGGATGATACGGGCACGCTCGGGGCACTCACATTCTGCAAATTGATGAAGCTCGACTCCAATGTCCCAAGTGCCGTGGAACTAATGTGCATCTTGGTGCACTTCCAAATTGAGCTGGATTAGTCCATCCGAGCTCGATTTGAGCTCACTCGAGCTCACTCCAGCTCATTGAGCTGATTGCTTAATTTTAATGTTTTAAATAAATTGAGTTTTAATTTTTTATTTTCCTACAACAAATTAAATGTGTCTAAATATCTTATTTAGTGTTGGGTTTAATTTGTCTAAGTCTAAATTTAATTTGTCTCAATTTATTACAGCTTTTTAAAGATGTTTTAAAGTTAAATTAAATGTGCAGATTTTTCTCATTAAATAGGGGCTGCCAAATTCTTACATGAACTAAATGGTGCATTTAGTTTGTCCAAAGTGTCCATTAGTGTGTCATGGACATATTTAATTATTGTTCAGCTTATTTGGCCTGATCTAATGAATATTCATGCTCCTTATAGGTACAGCCGAATGTACATGGAACATTAAAGGAGATACATGCACCTAGGTGCATTGTACCTAGCCGAATACATCAAGGATCCTAGGAGGTGCATGGACAGTTGGAAGCATGGATTTATTGCTACTGATTATTGGATTATTAAGGCACCTATTCGGTTGGAATAGCAATCAACTTGAAGACAAGTTCATGGAGGAATTAAATGCATGAACCACAAGATACATTGCATGGCCGAATGCATGAATGACCAGCTGCATGAATTATTTTGATTCATTGACTCTTCTAAGTGACCATTCAGCCAAGGGGCATCTATTGGCATTATTGTTAAAAGCTATAGATGAATTTGGACAATGCCATTCATCTTCCTACAGCTTGTTTATAAATAGTTAATGAAAATATTTAATGACTAGCTAATAGCTTGTTTTCAGCTTATTTGAGCTCGTTCCAGCTTAATAAGCTGATTGCATTTACTTTGAATAAGTTTAATTTAGTTTTGTTAGTTAAAAATCAGCTCAAGTCTTTTAAATAAATCTGGACATCTTAATATATTTTATATTAATGCATGATATTAATATGTCTCAAGTTAGGACATAAATTTATTGAGTCTAGTTTAATTACATAAAGTTAATATGTCATACTTAGGACAAATAAAATAGCTGCTGTTAATTATTTTGTCTAGGCCGAATTTATTGAATGTCTGGCCAAGGGAGGTGTAAGAACATCAAAGGGCTGTACATTCATGAACTAAGGCTATCCTTCATTACTAAGCATACATGAATACATCAAGGAAATGACATGATGATTCGACCATTCATTCATCATCTTTAAAGCACTTTTGCTTGTTCATGAAGCTGACTAATGAAGCTCCATTCAGCCGAATTTGGACTTGTTTTCTAATAGTTTTTCTTCTAGTTCATTCTAGAATTTTCTAGCCGAATTTAATTAGTCTATGCAATGTCCATTCTGGCTAGCTTTGTCCAAATTATAAATAGGCTATGTAATCCACATTTGAAGGCAATGAACAATCATATTACTTTGTTAACTTGTGAGTTTGTTTTCAACTCTCAATTTTCTCCAAAGACTTGTTGACTTATCAAGCAACCCTTGTGGTGTCATCCTTATCTTTGTCTACCGAACTTATCACTTTGTAACCCCAAAGTGTGGCGTTCAACTATACCAAGGTTCCTATCACTTATTTATAGAGGGTTAAGGTTTCCATCTATCTACCTTAGCCTTCCACCGAACCCTTCCCAACCTAAGTGTTTATTTAAGACTCGGGTTAACACACCCTATTATGTTAGTTCGGCTTGAACTCTTATTCAATTATTCAATTCATCTCTTTTAACCTATCCATACACCAACGAACCCCTTTTGAGCCTAATTCCCATTCTTTCTTAATCCAATTTCTTGAAAGCCTTACTTACTCCAATTTACGATTGGGCACATATTACGACTCGAATCTTCAACGAGCCGAGTTCGTATCAAGTTAGTATCAGAGCTAGTCAAATTCGAGTAAGTTTTGACGTTCTCGGGAGTCTCGAAAGTATTTCGTAAAAAAATCGTAAAAAAATTTTCAAAAGTTGTATTTTTTATTTTGTATTCAAAATATAGTGTTTGAGGAAAAAAAAAGAAATACAAAAAAAAAAGAAAAAAAATATATATACAAATTAAAAAAAAAGGGTGAAGTATTAAGTTTGATTCATTCTTTTTCACTCTATTTCCCGATCACATTCTACCTTTCTTTTTTCCAAAACGCCACACTCAAAACCCGAAATTTTATTTTTCCTTGTTGAAAGCCTACCCCAAACCCAATATCATTTCCCACCAAACCACATCAAATTTTGTAAGCCGACCCCAAACAGTGCTGATTCATCTACTTAGTTTGCGGAGAACTTCGAGAGGCGAGAACCGAGTGGAAAAAGGCAAGAAAGGATGGTGAGATTATCCGAGAGAAATAAAAGCCGAAATTGAGTGACTTTCTTTTTGAGCGAATTGTGAGTTTTTTGTAGTGAGTAACTAAACATGTCCCAAGATGAATTTTCAGCCGAAGAATTTCAATACTTGGTGAACGAAATGGATCGAATGTTGAAGGAAGAACTAAGTCCATTACAAAGACGGTTGGACCAATTGAAAGAACGAGTCTGACGAAAGCAAATTCACCAAGTCGAGAAACGGAGTCACAACTTTTTCGAAGGCCCATTTCAAAAGATAATTTAAGAACAGACTATTATCGAGGCTCCTACTCAACAAGGTTTCTGAGACAATGAGAAGAAAGCTACAAGTACGAGGCTCTTCAACATCATGAACGAGAAAGTACGAGCTACTCTTCGAACGTTTCAAAGGTGTCACGACGAAGAATCTTTCACAAAGAATCAAACGTGATTTCTATGAGAAAATGTCCTCCTTTGAGTCAAACCCTTATATTTTTGACTCTTTTGTAACATCTACGAGTTGTAACAAAATCAAAAAAGAGTGTGAAGAAGGAAAAGAAATAAAAGAAGAAAAAGAAAAAGAAGAAAATGAAAATGAAAAAGAAAACGAAAAAGAGATTGAAAAAGAAAAAGAGAACGAAATTGAAAAAGAAAATGAAAGTGAAGAAAAAGAGAGTGAAAAAGAAATTGAAAAGGAGTGTGAAAACAAAAACAAAATTGAAAAAGAAAGAAAAGAACCCGAGTTAGAAAAAGAAACGAGAGAAAAGAACGAGCAAGAAAAAGTGAGGAGTGTTTCAACTAACCCTCTTGAAGTTTGCTCTTGTTCTGTTTCTACTTTTCAGGTTCCCGAAAGACCGAAAGATGTTTTTCAACTTCAATACCTTTCGGAAAAATGACGTTTCCATATGATCAGCCAAGGTAGAATTGAAAATGAACCACCCAAGCCCGAAGGTAAGTATGTTAAGGAAGTTTTAGTAACCTAGTCACGGCCATTCGATTTGACTTTTGTCAATAAAAACTTTGGTGACTTAGTTTTTAAAAGTTTCCATTATTTTCCTTCGATTAACTTTTATTCTTTGAATGTGGTTGATATTGTCTGTTCCGAATGACAAACCCAAAATTTAATCTTGCGAGATAACGAATTTTCACAAAAAGCGATTAAATTGTTCGATTGTGGTAATTATGTGAATCATTTACCATTTTGTTTGAAATCCACGATTTCCTGCAAATCTATTTCAAAGTGTTTTGATTATTCGTTATTGTGTCTGCAAAAATCCCTTAGATTTAACGTGAGTGATTTAACGAAACCTTTGCTACACTTTGGCGTAAGTAGTCAAACTCATGTTTTTAAACCTGGAATCTGTTTGGGCTCGTTTTGTGCGAATAATCCATATTTGTTGAATGGTTGGTTATTGTCAAAGGGAATGAGATTTGATCTTTTTTATCACCATTTAAGGACGTTCCTAGAACATTTTATGTGGTTGTACTTGAAGTTTACATCTCATTTGGAAAAGGTTGATTCGACCAAGAAGTTTCAACTACGCTATACCCCCGAGGAGCAAAGGTTTGTGTTGGTCGAGCGAGGTAAAAACTATCTTTGCTTTCCTGCTCTTGATGATAAACAAGGTAAGATTCTCAAAAGCTCTAAAACATTTTTGTTTTCCTTGGATAATGACAACCATCACGTTAATGATGTCATTTTTGTAAAACTCTTAGATCGTGATGTGTTTAATTGTTCTAGTTTGTTTGATAATGATCTATCTGTCTTGATGGTTGATAAAAAGACTCTTGTTTTTGATAATTAGCATGATGCATTTGTTGGTGAGCCCATATTCAATCGTACATTGCAAGGTTTGATTGTGCGAGTCTATGAACCATGTGAAACTTTTCAATTACCTGCTTGTGATGATTATGTCTATCATTTGATTCATTACTCGCGGTCTATTCATGACTTGTGGAATCCATTTAAGTTGCAAGCATGCCTTGAAACCTGTTCAACTTTGTTTCGAACATTTGATGAGGCATTGTCGAGTAATTTAGTTTGTTTGCATGGTAATTCAAATCTGTCCATCCACATGTGTCCTACTTGTCTTATTTTGTTTATGATTAGATTGCAAATTTGTTCGGAATGCTCATTGCTAACTCATGGTTACTCTTTTTAGTTGAATCGATTACCATCTGCCCCGTTCGATCAAGGAAAGCCGAGCAAAAAGAACTATGTTCTCGAGGACCAATGGCTCAATTCGAGGATGAATCGTCTTGATAAGGGGGGAATGATGCGAGCCCGCTCAAGAAACTAGGCGCCGAACCCTTAGAGCTACCCTCGGGTCCAATCACTCACGTCCAAATTCGGCTGAATGGAGCTTCATTAGTCAGCTTCATGAACAAGCAAAAGTGCTTTAAAGATGATGAATGAATGGCCGAATCATCATGTTGTTTCCTTGATGTATTCATGTATGCTTAGTAATGAAGGATAGCCTTAGTTCATGAATGTACAGCCCATTGATGTTCTTACACCTCCCTTGGCCGAATGGAGCTTGAATGTACCTTGAATACTTGAATGGTCTACTTGGATATGCATGAAACATGCATAAAACGTCCCCTCCTTAATTACGGTCCATGATTCTTCAAATACATGTTCATAAAATAGTCTCCACTTGCATGAACGTCCCTAATACATGAACTCCTTCAAATGCCATTCATTGAATACTAATTGTGCATGTATCCCTCTGTACAATGTATTAAGTCATGCATGAATCTCATTAAATGCACTCCATACATTTGGCTGAACCTACAAGAATCATGAACACATTAAATCCCTATATATATTCGGCTGAACATGTTAAGTCCATGAACTAGACATCATAAATATTGTGCTAAGCTAAAATGAACACATTAATTAAAGACTAGCTAATAGCATTAAGTTCGACTAGCTCAAACTAAGTGAAAATATTTAATGAACTTATTTGAGCTAGGATTTTTGTTAAGGAGCTGTAGCAAACTAATTAATATAAAACTAAAACTTAGTTTAATTTACTGAAATAAAGAACGAGCTGAAAGTAAGCTCCATTGAGCTCAATTGAGCTGAAATGAGCGCTCGATTGAGCTTAAACGAGCTCAAATGAGCTCAAATGAGCTGAAATGAGCGCTCGATTGAGCTTAAACGAGCTCAAATGAGCTCAAATGAGCTGAATTGAGCTGGACAGAGCTAGCACAAGCTAAGTTAGCTTGAAGAAGAGTGCGAATCAAGCTTGTTGAGCTGGGCACTTTATGTTCAGCTAGTCCATCCTCCCACACTCGAGCAATGAAGCTTGCTATGGCCTCTTGGAACTGCTTAGCACGAGCTCGAGTGATTGGACCCGAGGGTAGCTCTAAGGGTTCGACGCCTAGTTTCTTGGGCGGGCTCGCATCAAGAATGTTCAGCCATCCTCCAAAACAAGCTACTAACCAAATTGAAAGATCCAGGAAGTTTCACTATTCCCTGTTTAATTGGTAGTTTAAACATAGAGAAAGCACTAGCTGATCTAGGTGCCAGTATTAATCTAATGCCTTACAAAATGTTTAAGCAACTTGGTCTCGGGGAACCAAAACCCACTAGGATGAGTATTCAGTTAGCTGACAGATTTATTAAATATCCTAGGGGAGTTATCGAAGATATTCTGGTAAAAGTTGATAAATTTATATTCCCTGTTGATTTTGTTGTGCTTGACATGGATGAGGACATTGAGGTACCCTTAATTTTAGGGCGCCCTTTTTTAGCTACTGCTAGGGCTGTTATTGATGTAGGTGATGGTAAACTTGCGTTAATTGTAGGCGACGAGGAAATTATTTTTCAAATTTACAACGCTATGCGATATTCTAGAGAACAAGATGATTTTTGTTATTTTATTGATGCCATTGATCATTTTATTCAAGATTCTTTGCAGGAAATCATACATAACGACACGATGGAACTGTGTCTTACCCAAGGTGAGGGGGTAGATGATGATACCGATGAGTTGAATTCTAATACATCTTTCTCTAGACAAACGAAAGAAGAGGGCATTGAAATCAATGACGAACTAAAACAAAAACCCTCTATTGATGAGCCACCCAAATTAGAATTAAAACAGTTGGCAAAACACTTAGAATATGCATTCCTCGGGGATAATTCTACGCTACCAGTACTTATCCCTTCAGAACTGGAACCCAAAGAGAAAGACGAGTTGCTACAGGTATTAAGGGAACATAAAAGAGCCATAGCTTGGAAAATTTCTGACATTAAAGGAATAAGCCCATCGTTTTGCACCCATAAAATTTTAATGGAAGATGAGTATAAACCATGTGTGCAATCTCAAAGATGATTGAATCCCAACGTGAAAGAAGTTGTTAAAGCTGAGGTAATTAAACTTCTAGATGCTAGAATAATTTATCCTATTTCCGATAAAGATTTGGGTAAGTCCTGCGGTGTCATTCCAAAGAAAGGAGGCATGACTGTTGTAGCCAACGAAAAGAATGAATTGATTCCTACAAGAACAGTCACAGGTTGGAGAGTCTGTATTGACTATAGAAAGTTGAACGACGCCACCAGAAAAGATCACTTCCCTTTGCCCTTTATTGATCAGATGTTAGAAAGATTATTTGGGCATATGTACTACTGCTTCCTGGACGGACTCTCTGGCTACTTCCAAATCCCAATAGCCCCTGAGGATCAAGAAAAGACAACATTTACATGTCCATACTGTAACACCCCAAACCTGACCTAGACGTTACGACCAGATTTGGTGCGTCACATAAAAGGTTTTTCATGCCACTTCGCAATCGTTTAAAAATGTTTGAATCTCTCTCTTGAAAATTCCAAGTTAGGTTGGTCGTTTGAAAACTCAGTGTTCATTTTTTTGAAAACTTGTAATTAACTTGGAAATTTCCTTTACTGTGAAAATCAAACTTGAACTATTGTGGGTAGGTGATATTTTGAAAACACTTGTTGATGCTTTAAGTGAAACCGACGTGTTATCCATTACTGTTTGTAAATTGTTTTGTTACATTTTGGAAAATAATTATTTATATTTGATACGGGCACGCTCGGGCCACCAGCATTTTGCAAAGTGACGAAGCTCGGATCAAATGCCCCAAGTGCCGAGAAGCTGATGTGCACTTTTGGTGCATTTCCAAATCGAGCCGGATTAGTCCATTTGGGCTTGATTTGAGCTCACTCGAGCTCGTTCCAGCTCATTGAGCTATTTGCTTTTAATTTAATGTTTTAAATAAATTGAGTAATTAAATTTATTAATTTTTCCTACAGCAAATTAAATGTGTCTAAATGATTAATTTAGTGTTGGATTTAATTTATCTAAGCCTAAACTAATTTGTCACATTTTATTGCAAGCTTTTAAGATGTTTTTAAGATAAAATTAATGTGCAGATTTTTCTACTTAAATAGGGGGCTGCCAAATTTAGTATGTGTGCTAAATGTGAATTTAAGTTGTCCTAAGTGTCTATTAAGATGTCATGAATGTGTTTAATTTATGTTCAGCTGATTTGGAGTGTTTTAATGTGAATTCATTCCCTTTTATAGGTCAGCCGAATGTGCATGGAAGCATTAAAGAGATACATGCACCTAGGTGCATTGTACCTAGCCGAATACATCAAGAAACCTAGGAGGTGCATGGACGGTTGGAAGCATGCATCTTGGCTGTTCATTTTTTACTCTCCAAAGACACCCATTCATCCATAGAGTCACCAGCCCATTTAAGACCCCAAGGTGGCCGAATGTCTTCCAATGCACATCAAATTCGTTTCACATTTGCTGCACAAATTCAAGGGCTGTTCGGTTGCTAATTTTTCATCAAAAGGTGCTATTTTAAGAGCCTAATTAAGGCAAGGGACGTACCTAGCTGTTGCATGCATCTTTGAGGGCTTCAAAATACATTTTCCCTTCTAGAAAGATGGCCCTTGATGTTCCCCAAAGGCTGCTCATGAACTTGGATGAATTTTAGACAATTAACCTTCTAGAAAACCGTCCATTGGAGTCCCTTTGCTGTCCAAATTCGTTCAGCCATTTCCTTCTCCATTAAGCTGACTTGAAAACGTCCCAAAAGGCTAAATTTACACATCCAAGAGGGCTGCTCACGTTCTCCTTTATTGCTGGTCATTTTTCAGCCAAGAGAAGCACTTTAATGAGCCCATTTAAGCTTAATCGATTGAACCTAGCTGCTGCCCTTTCACCACATGCAATTGCCTTTCTAGAAACCGTCCAAAAAGCTACCAATCAGCCGAATTTTGCCAAGGAGTTTAAGGGGCATTATTCCAGAATTTTCCAGCAATTATTAGTTGAAATTAACTTAGCTATTAAGCTAATTTTGTGACCATTCGGCTAGCACCTTTAGTTGCCTATAAATACTTGTTATTTTCATTAGTTATTAAGACTCTTTTGATTATTAAACTTTGATATATTTTATGAACTTATGTTCTTGAGTGAGTTTTATCTCCTCTTCATTTTTGTACGAATTTCGATTCTGACTTATCAAGCTTGCTTGTGGCGTCAATCGTATTCTTCCATTTTATTATACAAACGGTTCTTATCTTTATAGATAACGGGTCTTGGTTCACCATCGATTCCATCCTTTCCACCTTAAACGTTATAGAAACCGGGGTGACACATCTTTGTGTTGAATCGTTTCTTGTTTAAGTCGTATTCTCCATTTCCACCAAACTATCAAAATATCACCTATCCCTTATCCATCTTCCTTTCTAAAAACTGAACCTATCCTTCTCCTTATCCGAATCATTCCCACACTTAAACACCTCCATTTCTAACTTAAGCCATCTTCTAAACTAATTCACTTAAGCTTCCGCAAACTCCTCCGTATCTTCCTATTATTTTCCGAAAGGCTTATCACCTCCTCGTAGACGATTGGGCACTTGCATACATTTTGACTCTTCCTGAGGCGGACTATATCAACATTTTTAAGAAAACCCCATTTCGATTAATTCATAAAGATAATTAATGCATTTAAAATAAAACCAAATTAAAATATCAGTGGCCTTATTACATAACAGAATCCTAAATTAAAATAAATTTAAAGATAAGTAAAATCGAGTTTACTAAAATAGTGCATGCCCACCACGAAGTCCACCCCAGTCCATATCCGCTGAACTAAGAATCACCTGCAAAAAATTAAGCAGAGAGGGTGAGTCAAGAAGACTCAGTGTGCAATTTCCCCACATGAACCATAACTAGGCCCGAGCCCATTCAAATACCATCTGGGCCTTAGCCCTTACAAAATCACATTGGGCGAAGCCCATTCAGAAACGAACTGGGCCGTAGCCCTATTAGCACAATATAGCAGATAATGGATGCAATATGATGCAAACCCAACCCAACCTAGTTATCCATCCGCTACACACCACCCATTCCTGCCAAACACACCAGTGGGGATTTCTACAATCAACCCTCACCGCTACACACCATTGATGGCAGTCATGCTGCAATCAGCTGCTCATTACCAAAATAATGTGACAACGTCACCGAAATATGTGGCAAAGCCACCGAAATTATGTGACCATGTCACTGAATCATGTGGCAAAGCCACCAAAATACACTGCCCCTTTCATCAATATCATATCCCAAAACCCATGCACATATTATCATATTATGATGAATGCAGGCATATTCCATTGTATAACCAATAATCAAATCATACATACATTTTAGGCTATGTCATTCGACAGGCAAAATTACAAGAGTACTTACTTGATGTCTCCCACCTTACTCGTGAGGGTATCTCGACTGTCAATACCGTCATTTCGGCTTCCAGCCAATACAGTTGTTAATGCAAATTAATAAAGAAAAGGTGTGAGAATTACACACCTGATTACGCGAAGAACTAGACTCTCAATATCGTCGACACTCTCACTAGCAGGAATAACAGCGATCTGCCTATCCCAAGCCGATGTCGGCTCTCTACCACAACCCAGCAAAAAATCCTGAACCGCCGACACAGCATGCCGTTTGAACTTAGGGGCAGGGACTACGAGTCCACTCCCCTCCTTAGTTTGACTGGCACTCGCATCCATGAAAGAATCTTGATCAATACAGTACTATAATGAAAATAACGATTATCTAACAAAGATGTTGGACTATGGCAACGAACAACGAAGAGAGACTAATCGTATAAGACTAGAGAGAAACTCCTTACCTTTGTTACTAATGCGGACAAGCAAGACCGATTGAAAAGGGACTTTCGGCAACCAAAGAAGTTCTAGCACCTCGCTTCTTGATATTCGGCAACTAATAATGAAAGATGACAGAAACGGGTTACAAAAGATGAAGTAATCTGGTAAGGAAGAGAACCCAAAACCAATTTATGCTTAAAGAATGAGTGGCCAGCTTCCTTAGGTGAAGTAATGATACGGGCACGCCCGGGGCACCATCGATCTTCAAGTCGACGAGGCTCGACGCCAAATTCCCAAGTGCCGTGGAGCTTGTGTGCATCTTGGTGCGCTTCCAAATTGAGTCGGATTAGCTCAATCGAGCTTAATTTGAGCTCATTCGAGCTCGCTCCAGCTCATTGAGCTGATTGCTTTTTAATTTAATGCTTTAAATAAATTGGACAATTTAATTATTTAATTTTCTACAGCAAGTTAAGTGTCTAAATATTTTATTTAGTGTCAAATTTAATTTGCCTAAGTCTAATTTAATTTGTGTCATTTTATTACAGCCTTTTAAGTGTGTTTTAATTTAAGAATTAAAGTGCAGAATTTTTTTTCATTAAAATAGGGGCTTCCGAATTTAGTATGTGTGCTAAGTGTGTGTTTAATGTGTCCAAAGTGTCTATTGATGTGTCTTGGACGTGATTAATTGTTATTCAATTCATTTGGCTTGATTTAATATGCATTCATACCCTTTTGTAGGTACAGCCGAATGCTCATGAAGCAATTAAGAGATACATGCACCTAGGTGCATTGTACTTGGCCGAATACATCCATGTATTTGGTGGGTGCATGGACGGTTGGAAGCATGGTTAAATGCTGCTTATTTTTGGATTACCAAGGTGCATATTTGGTTGAAAAAATAATTTCATGAAGACACATGCATGGAGGAGTTAAATGCATGATGCATGAACAGCCAGTTTCAACGAATGAAGAAATACATGCATGGTTGGAGTCATGAACGTCCAAGGGAGTTTTAATGGATGAATTAAACACTTGCAAGCCATTCAAAGACATGTTTAAATGCTGGAAATTCTTCAAACAAAAAGGTGCAGCTCATCCCCAATGTTGGCCAAACCTAGACAAGCCTTTTTAGCTCCTTTGCTGTCCAAATTCGTTTGGCCACTTTCTTCTTCATTAAGATGTCTTCAAAATGTCCCAAATGGATGAATTTACATATCCAAGAGGGCTACTCACGTTCTCCCTTATTGCTGGACACTTTTCAGCCAAAAGAGACCAAATTAATAGCTCAATTATTGCATGGGACGTACCTAGCTGCTGCATGCATCTACAAGTGACTTAAAATTCATTTCCCTTCTAGAAAGCTACCCATTAACATTCCCAAAGGCTACACATGGACTTGGACGAATTTTTGGGACAATTAATCTTCTAGAAACCCATCCATTGGAGTGCCATTGATGCCATATACATCCAAACGAATTTGCAAGCACATCAAGGCCACATTCAGCCGAAATTTTCCAAGACACTAAGAGACTTTATTCTAGATTTTTCTAGCTTATTTTAGTTTAATTTTTACTTAGCCTTTAAGCTATGACCATTTGGCTAACTCCTTCAGTTGGCTATAAATATTTGTTATTTTCATTTGTAAAGGTTACAATTTTTAGAACTTTTTGCTATTTTATGAAATATATGAACTTTGTTCATCGAGTGAGATTTTTCTCCTCTCTATCTTTCGTACGAGTTTCGTCTTGACTTATCAAGTTCGCTTGTGGCGTCAAACGTATCTCTTCCATCAAACTTATACCTTAGGTTCTTATCTCTCTATAGATAACGGGTCTTTGGTCCATCTTCGACTTCATCTATCCACCTTAAGCAAATATAGAAACCGGGGTGACATTTGCTAATGTTAAATCGTTTCTTTGTTTAAGCTCATTTGTCCATTTCCACCTAACTAACATTTACCATATATCCATCTTCATTCATTTATATCAAACCGAGCCATTCCATATCACTATGTTCTTTTCATTCAACCTAAATCGAACCTATCCTTTCGTTCATCTAAACTGTTTCCATCATTTCTCCATTTACTTAAAAGCTTCCGTAACTTTAATCTATTTATATCCATATTTTACTATTAATTCCCGAAAGCTTGATTTACTCCTCGTAGACGATTGGGCAACTCGCATACAATTCGAATCTTCCCGAGGCGGACTGTATCATCTGGTATCAGAGCTATAAAACAAGGAGTTTTCGACGATGACGAGAGCCGGAATAGGTTCGTGAAGTAATAGAAAAAAATCAAAAAAAAAGTTCAAGTTGTATTTTTTTCTTTCTCTTTGTATTATTTAATGTATTTGGAGTAAAAAAAAAAGAGAAAAAAAAGAAAAAAAAACGAAAATTCAAAAAAAAAAGAAAAAAATTGAAGTAAAAAAAGTGTGAAGTTTTTGCTTTGTTTTCATACTCTTCTTCTTTCCCGATCTTCAAGCCACCCTTCTTCACCCCATCGCCCCACATACTTTGTTTTTCTGTGTTTTAGCCTCCCCTAAACCCGACATCAATCCCTTGTTACCCACTTTGAAGCCGACCCTCAAGCCGCGATTAGTCTTTCAAAACGAAGTACGAAATTGTGAGAGCGTGAGCGAGCGGTAAAAGGCACGAGTGTAATCATCAAAGAAAAAGCCTTATACGAGTGAAACACGAGTGTGAGTTATTTTTCTTGGTGAGTGACTTGTGAGGTTTTTGTGGTAAGGCATTTTAAATTTTGTATTTATTTTTCTTTCTTTATAATGTTCTTTCTTTTCAGCAATAAACATGTTCCAAGAAGAACTCTCCGCTGATGACTTCTAATTTTTGGTGAACGAAATTGACCGAATGCTCGTGAAAAAGCTAAGTCCAATACAAAAGCGTTTGGATTGAGTGGAGGAAAAGGCTTGACGAAAGAACACCACAATGAGTCGAGAAACAGAGTGGCGACCCTCTCGGAGACCCACTTTCGATGAATACTCGAGAAAAGATTTCTGTCATGACTACCATCCGACATCGACTTCGAGATCAAGAGATTTCTCTCAAGCATCCTCGTCATCAAGAAGTCCATCGTTCAATGACTATGTGAGAGAGGATTGTTATCGAGACTTGTATTCGTCAAGGCCTTCGAGACAACAAGAAGAAAGTAACGAGTACAAGGCTTTTCGACAACTCGAATGAGAAAGCACAAGCCGTTCTTCAAGAAATTCATCCATGAAGAATCTTTCAAGAAGAAACGATTGTGATATCTATGAGAACATTCTCTCGATCCTTGAGTCAAATTTTTTTCTTTCAATTCTTCTGACTCATCCTCTTGTTAAAGAATGTTAAAAAGAAGAAAAATAAATTGAAAAAGAGTTCATGAGAAAAAGAGAAATAAAAAAAGAAATCGAGAGAAAAGAAAATAAAAATGAGAAAGAGGAAAAAAAGATTGAAAAAGAAAGAAAAGAAAAAGAGTTGGAAAAAGAAAAGCGAGAACAAGATGAGCAAAAAAAGAGAGTGGTTTTTCAGCTAACTCTTTGGACTTTTGTTCTTCTTCTGTGTCTTCATTTCAGGTGCCCAAGGTATCGCACGATGATTTCCAACTGCAATACCTTCCCGACGAGCGACGTTTTCGTGTGATCAATAAAGGTAAAATTGAAAACAAAGTCAAGCCACATGAAACTGAAGGTAAGGAAGGTAAGTGTTTTGAGAAAATTTCGTCTCCACTAAATTTTTCTAATGAATATGTGGATAATAATGTCATTTGCCATTCCTCCATCCCTTGTGATAATTTAAATGATGGTAAGACGAATACATTTCATTATTGTGTTGCAAAGCATGAAAGTGGAGTAACGAATATTCAAGACTTGATAAGGTATGATGATGACTTTTCTTTTAATCCCAATTTGTTTGATTGTGGATATTATGAGACTTGTTCGTTGTCTAATACGAAATATTTGAGTTTCTGTAAATCGGTTTTGAAACATGTTAAGAGATTTGATCGATCGATTTTGAGTTTGCACAATTCATATTGGTTTAACATGTTTGTTTCATCGAAACCAGTGTCCCATCTTGACTTAAATAGTCAAACCTATGTTTTTAAACCGAGAATTCGTTCTGATTTGCATTGTGGGAAATTAAAGTATCACCTGGTAAGTTTGAAAGACTACTATCTTTTTGATACTTGGTTTTTGAGTAAGGTTGCGAAATTTGTTTATTTTGTCTACAATTTTTATTCGCTCCTTAAGAGAATTTTGTGGTGGTATTTGAGATTTACAATCCATTTGAAAGGTGTTGATTCAAACGCAAAGCTTCGGCTACATTACTTGCCCGTGGAGAGAAGGTTTGTATTGCTCGATCGAGGTAAGAATGATCTTTATCTTTCCGCGCATCAAGGTAAGCCTACTGAAAGTATTGATACATTTTTGCTCTCTTTGGATGGTGCTAAGCTTTGCGTTGCTGATTTTGTCTTTGTGAAACATTTAGATCATTACATGCTTAATCGTTCTATTCTGCCTGTTTGTGATCTACCTGTTTTCTTGATTGATGAAAGGATTCTTACATTTGATAATTTTGATAATATTCGTGTGAAAGAGTCCAAATTTCATCACATGTGCAATCCACTTGAAGATTTTGAGACGTTTTCATTCTCTTTGGATGTTGATAGAGATTTTGTTAATGAATTTCATTTTATAGATCATTTAGATCATGAATTGTTTGAATGCCCTATTCTGCTTAATGATGATCTATCCATTTTGACCATTAACAAAAAGAATCTTGTGTACGATAAATTTTATAACTCTTGTGCGAGTAATTTCATAAATCGTTCAGCGCAAGATTTGGCTGTTCAATTTCGTGTGTCATGTGCACTTTCTCACATATCTGCTTGTGATGCTTATATCTATCATCTGATGAGTTACTCGCATGTTGATTTTGACTTTTGGAATCTGTTTAAATCGTATGCATGCCAAGAAGCCTATTCACTTTTGTTGCAAACATTTGATAAGGCTTTGTTCATTTTATATGATAAAATGTTTATGCCTATTTGCGTGCCATCTATTTTTCTTGTTTTGCTTATATTTTGGTTTGCAAGAATGTTTGCTAACTTATGGTTATCTTTTTCAGGTAAAGCGATTATCATCCGTCCCGTTTGATCGAGGAAAATTGAGTCAAGAGGAATTTTGTTCAGAAAACCAACAGGTCGATTCGAGGACGAATCGTCTTGAAGAGGGGAGGGATGATACGGGCACGCCCGGGGCACCATCGATCTTCAAGTCGACGAGGCTCGACGCCAAAGTCCCAAGTGTCGTGGAGCTTGTGTGCATCTTGGTGCACTTCCAAATTGAGTCGGATTAGCTCAATCGAGCTTAATTTGAGCTCATTCGAGCTCGCTCCAGCTCATTGAGCTGATTGCTTTTTAATTTAATACTTTAAATAAATTGGTCAATTTAATTATTTAATTTTCTACAGCAAGTTAAGTGTCTAAATATTTTATTTAGTGTCAAATTTAATTTGCCTAAGTCTAATTTAATTTGTGTCATTTTATTACAGCCTTTTAAGTGTGTTTTAATTTAAGAATTAAAGTGCAGAATTTTTTTCATTAAAATAGGGGCTGCTGAATTTAGTATGTGTGCTAAGTGTGTGTTTAATGTGTCCAAAGTGTCTATTGATGTTGGACGTGATTAATTGTTATTCAATTCATTTGGCTTGATTTAATATGCATTCATACCCTTTTGTAGGTACTGCCGAATGCACATGAAGTAATTAAGAGATACATGCACCTAGGTGCATTGTACTTGGCCGAATACATCCATGTATTTGGTGGGTGCATGGACGGTTGGAAGCATGGTTAAATGCTGCTGATTTTTGGATTATCAAGGTGCATATTTGGTTGAAAAAATAATTCCATGAAGACACATGCATGGAGGAGTTAAATGCATGATGCATGAACAGCCAGTTTCAACGAATGAAGAAATACATGCATGGTTGGAGTCATGAACGTCCAAGGGAGTTTTAATGGCTGAATTAAACACTTGCACGCCATTCAAAGACATGTTTAAATGCTGGAAATTCTTCAAACAAAAGGTGCAACTCATCCCCAATGTTGGCGAACCTAGACAAGCCTTTTCACTTCCTTTTTGTCCAAATTCGTTTGGCCACTTTCTTCTTCATTAAGATGTCTTCAAAATGTCCCAAATGGCTGAATTTACATATCCAAGAGGGCTACTCACGTTCTCCCTTATTGCTGGACACTTTTCAGCCAAAAGAGACCAAATTAATAGCTCAATTATTGCATGGGACGTACCTAGCTGCTGCGTGCATCTACAAGTGACTTAAAATTCATTTCCCTTCTAGAAAGCTGCCCATTAACATTCCCAAAGGCTGCACATGGACTTGGACGAATTTTTGGGACAATTAGTCTTCTAGAAACCCATCCATTGGAGTGCCATTGATGCCATATACATCCAAACGAATTTGCAAGCACATCAAGGCCACATTCAGCCGAAATTTGCCAAGACACTAAGAGACTTTATTCTAGATTTTTCTAGCTTATTTTAGTTTAATTTTTACTTAGCCTTTAAGCTATGACCATTCGGCTAACTCCTTCAGTTGGCTATAAATATTTGTTATTTTCATTTGTAAAGGTTAAAATTTTTAGAACTTTTTGCTATTTTATGAAATATATGAACTTTGTTCATCGAGTGAGATTTTTCTCCTCTCTATTTTTTGTACGAGTTTCATCTTGACTTATCAAGTTCGCTTGTGGCGTCAAACGTATCTCTTCCATCAAACTTATACCTTAGGTTCTTATCTCTCTATAGATAACGGGTCTTTGGTCCATCTTCGACTTCATCTATCCACCTTAAGCAAATATAGAAACCGGGGTGACATTTGCTAATGTTAAATCGTTTCTTTGTTTAAGCTCATTTGTCCATTTCCACCTAACTAACATTTACCATATATCCATCTTCATTCATTTATATCAAACCGAGCCATTCCATATCACTATGTTCTTTTCATTCATCCTAAATCGAACCTATCCTTTCGTTCATCTAAACTGTTTCCATCATTTCTCCATTTACTTAAAAGCTTCCGCAACTTAATCGATTTATATCCATATTTTACTATTAATTCCCGAAAGCTTGATTTACTCCTCGTAGACGATTGGGCAACTCACATACAATTCGACTCTTCCCGAGGCGGACTGTATCATCTGGTATTAGAGCTATAAAACAAGGAGTTTTTGACGATGACGGGAGCCGGAATAGGTTCGTGAAGTAATAGAAAAAAAATCAAAAAAAAGTTCAAGTTGTAATTTTTCTTTCTCTTTGTATTATTTAATGTATTTGGAGTAAAAAAAAGAGAAAAAAAACGAAAATTCAAAAAAAAAAAAGAAAAAAAATCGAAGTAAAAAAAAGTGTGAAGTTTTGCTTTGCTTTCATACTCTTCTTCTTTCCCGATCTTCAAGCCACCCTTCTTCACCCTATCGCCCCACATACTTTATTTTTTTGTGTTTTAGCCTCCCCTAAACCCGACATCAATCCCTTGTTACCCACTTTGAAGCCGACCCTCAAGCCACGATTAGTCTTTCAAAATGAAGTATGAAATTGTGAGAGCGAGAGAGAGCGATAAAAGGCCCGAGTGTAATCATCAAAGAAAAAGCCTTATACGAGTGAAACACGAGTGTGAGTTATTTCTCTTTGTGAGTGACTTGTGAGGTTTTTGTGGTAAGGCATTTTAAATTTTGTATTTATTTTTCTTTCTTTATAACGTTCTTTCTTTTCAGCAATAAACATGTTTCAAGAAGAACTCTCCGCTGATGACTTCCAATTTTTGGTGAACGAAATGGACCGAATGCTCGAGAAAAAGCTAAGTCCAATACAAAAGTGTTTGGATCGAGCGGAGGAAAAGGCTCGACGAAAGCACACCACAATGAGTCGAGAAACAGAGTGGCGACCCTCTCGGAGACCCACTTTCGATGAATACTCGAGAAAAGATTTCTGTCATGACTACCATTCGACATCGACTTCGAGATCAAGAGATTTCTCTCAAGCATCCTCATCATCAAGAAGTCCATCGTTCAATGACTATGTGAGAGAGGATTGTTATCAAGACTTGTATTCGTCAAGGCCTTCGAGACAACAAGAAGAAAGTAATGAGTACAAGGCTTTTTGACAACACGAATGAGAAAGCACAAGCCGTTCTTCAAGAAATTCATCCATGAAGAATCTTTCAAGAAGAAACGATTGTGATATCTATGAGAACATTCTCTTGATCCTTGAGTCAAATTTTTTTTCTTTCAATTCTTCTGACTCATCCTCTTGTTGTAATGAAAAAGAATGTGAAAAAGAATGTGAAAAAGATGAAAAAGAAATTGAAAAAGAGTTCGTGAGAAAAAGAGAAACAGAAAAAGAAATCGAGAGAAAAGAAAATAAAAATGAGAAAGAGGAAAAAAAGATTGAAAAAGAAAGAAAAGAAAAAGAGTTGGAAAAAGAAAAGCGAGAACAAGATGAGCAAGAAAAAGAGAGTGGTCTTTCAGCTAACTCTTTGGACTTTTGTTCTTCTTCTGTGTCTTCATTTCAGGTGCCCAAGGTATCGCACGATGATTTCCAACTGCAATACCTTCCCGACGAGTGACGTTTTCGTGTGATCAATAAAGGTAAAATTGAAAACAAAGTCAAGCCACATGAAACTGAAGGTAAGGAAGGGAAGTGTTTTGAGAAAATTCCGTCTCCACTAAATTTTTCTAATGAATATGTGGATAATAGCGTCATTTGCCATTCCTCCATCCCTTGTGATAATTTAAATAATGGTAAGACGAATACATTTCATTATTGTGTTGCAAAGCATGAAAGTGGAGTAACGAATATTCAAGACTTGATAAGGTATGATGATGACTTTTCTTTTAATCCCAATTTGTTTGATTGTGAATATTATGAGATTTGTTCGTTGTCTAATACGAAATATTTGAGTTTTTGTAAATCGGTTTTGAAACATGTTAAGAGATTTGATCGATCGATTTTGAGTTTGCACAATTCATATTGGTTTAACATGTTTGTTTCATCGAAACCAGTGTCCCATCTTGACTTAAATAGTCAAACCTATGTTTTTAAACCGGGAATTCGTTCTGATTTGCGTTGTGGGAAATTAAAGTATCACCTGGTAAGTTTGAAAGACTACTATCTTTTTGATACTTGGTTTTTGAGTAAGGTTGCGAAATTTGTTTATTTTGTCTACAATTTTTATTCGTTCCTTAAGCGAATTTTGTGGTTGTATTTGAGATTTACAATCCATTTGAAAGGTGTTGATTCAAACGCAAAGCTTTGGCTACATTACTTGCCCGTGGAGAGAAGGTTTGTATTGCTCGACCGAGGTAAGAATGATCTTTATCTTTCCGCGCATCAAGGTAAGCCTACTGAAAGTATTGATACATTTTTGCTCTCTTTGGATGGTGCTAAGCTTTGCGTTGCTGATTTTGTCTTTGTGAAACATTTAGATCATTACATGCTTAATCGTTCTATTCTACCAGTTTGTGATCTACCTATTTTCTTGATTGATGAAAGGATTCTTACATTTGATAATTTTGATAATATTCGTGTGAAAGAGTCCAAATTTCGTCACATGTGCAATCCACTTGAAGATTTTGAGACGTTTTCGTTCTCTTTGGATGTTGATAGAGATTTTGTTAATGAATTTCATTTTATAGATCATTTAGATCATGAATTGTTTGAATGCCCTATTCTTCTTAATGATGATCTATCCATTTTGACCATTAACAAAAAGAATCTTGTGTACGATAAATTTTATAACTCTTGTGCGAGTAATTTCATAAATCGTTCAAATATAATATTTGGTCGTTTCAATTTCGTGTGTCATGTGCACTTTCTCACATATCTGCTTGTGATGCTTATATCTATCATCTGATGAGTTACTCGCATGTTGATTTTGACTTTTGGAATCTGTTTAAATCGTATGCATGCCAAGAAGCCTATTCACTTTTGTTGCAAACATTTGATAAGGCTTTGTTCATTTTATATGATAAAATGTTTATGCCCGTTTGCGTGCCATCTATTTTTCTTGTTTTTCTTATATTTTGGTTTGCAAGAATCTTTGCTAACTTATGGTTATCTTTTTCAGGTAACGCGATTATCATCCGTCTCGTTTGATCGAGGAAAACCGAGTCAAGAGGAATTTTGTTTAGAAAACCAACAGGTCGATTCGAGGACGAATCGTCTTGAAGAGGGGAGGGATGATACGGGCACGCCCGGGGTACCATCGATCTTCAAGTCGACGAGGCTCGACCCCAAAGTCCCAAGTGTCGTGGAGCTTGTGTGCATCTTGGTGCACTTCCAAATTGAGCCGGATTAGCTCAATCGAGCTTAATTTGAGCTCATTCGAGCTCGCTCCAGCTCATTGAGCTGATTGCCTTTTAATTTAATGCTTTAAATAAATTGGACAATTTAATTATTTAATTTTCTACAGCAAGTTAAGTGTCTAAATATTTTATTTAGTGTCAAATTTAATTTGCCTAAGTCTAATTTAATTTGTGTCATTTTATTACAGCCTTTTAAGTGTGTTTTAATTTAAGAATTAAAGTGCAGAATTTTTTCATTAAAATAAGGGCTGTCGAATTTAGTATGTGTGCTAAGTGTGTGTTTAATGTGTCTAAAGTGTCTATTGATGTGTCTTGGACGTGATTAATTGTTATTCAATTCATTTGGCTTGATTTAATATGCATTCATACCCTTTTGTGGGTACAATTAATGCACATGAAGCAATTAAGAGATACATGCACCTAGGTGCATTGTACTTGGCGAATACATCCATGTATTTGGTGGGTGCATGGACGGTTGGAAGCATGGTTAAATGCTGCTGATTTTTGGATTATCAAGGTGCATATTTGGTTGAAAAATAATTCCATGAAGACACATGCATGGAGGAGTTAAATGCATGATGCATGAACAACCAGTTTCAACGAATGAAGAAATACATGCATGGTTGGAGTCATGAACGTCCAAGGGAGTTTTAATGGCTGAATTAAACACTTGCACGCCATTCAAAGACATGTTTAAATGCTGGAAATTCTTCAAACAAAAGGTGCAACTCATCCCCAATGTTGGCGAACCTAGACAAGCCTTTTCACTCCTTTTACTGTCCAAATTCGTTTGGCCATTTTCTTCTTCATTAAGATGTCTTCAAAATGTCCCAAATGGCTGAATTTACATATCCAAGAGGGCTACTCACGTTCTCCTTATTGCTGGACACTTTTCAGCCAAAAGAGACCAAATTAATAGCTCAATTATTGCATGGGACGTACCTAGTCACGATGCATCTACAAGTGACTTAAAATTCATTTCCCTTCTAGAAAGTCGCCCATTAACATTCCGCATTACATGGACTTGGACGAATTTTTGGGACAATTAATCTTCTAGAAACCCATCCATTGGAGTGCCATTGATGCCATATACATCCAAACGAATTTGCAAGCTCATCAAGGCCACATTCAAATTGAAATTTGCCAAGACACTAAGAGACATTATTCTAGATTTTTCTAGCTTATTTTAGTTTAATTTTTACTTAGCCTTTAAGCTATGACCATTTGGCTAACTCCTTTCAGTTGGCTATAAATATTTGTTATTTTCATTTGTAAAGGTTACAATTTTTAGAACTTTTGCTATTTTATGAAATATATGAACTTTGTTCATCGAGTGAGATTTTTCTCCTCTCTATCTTTCGTGACGAAGTTTCGTCTTGACTTATCAAGTTCGCTTGTGGCGTCAAAACGTATCTCTTCCATCAAACTTATACCTTAGGTTCTTATCTCTCTATAGATAACGGGTCTTTGGTCCATCTTCGACTTCATCTATCCACCTTAAGCAAATATAGAAACCGGGGTGACATTTGCTAATGTTAAATCGTTTCTTTGTTTAAGCTCATTTGTCCATTTCCACCTAACTAACATTTACCATATATCCATCTTCATTCATTTATATCAAACCGAGCCATTCCATATCACTATCTTCTTTTCATTCATCCAAAATCAAACCTATCCTTTCGTTCATCTAAATTGTTTCCATCATTTCTCCATTTACTTAAAAGCTTCCGCAACTTTAATTTATTTACATCCATATTTTACTATTAATTCCCAAAAGCTTGATTTACTCCTCGTAGACGATTGGGCAACTCGCATACAATTCGACTCTTCCCGAGGCGGACTGTATCAAGTAAGGAGATGAAGAGAAAGAAAAGTTCCTTACCTTAGACATAGAGAAACCAAATGAATTCCCAGGAGATTCGGCACAAGCAGTCAATGACAAGAAGGTTTCGGCTTAATCCCTAGAACAAGAAGAAATGAAACAAAAAGGGAATGAGCAACTGAGGTTCGGTCTGTGGGGACAAAAATGAAAAAGCAAAGAAGAGAGAAGATGAACTAGATGGAGATTTCGGCAAAAGAAGAGAAAAGGTTAGGAGAGGTTTCAGCTAGAAAAAGAAGAAAAATGAAGTAGTAAAAGAAGAAGGAAGTTTCGGCTTTTAGGAGAGAAGGGTGAAAGAGATGAATAGAAGAAATACTTCAGAACCAGAAAGGGGTTTCGCTTGAATGCACAAGAGTGAAAAAGGAGAACAATCAGATTGATCACTAAAGGTTTCGGTAAAGAAAAATAAAGAAAATGCCTTCCCAAAAAGCTGATACCGAAATTACACACTAGCTAAACTTGAAAGAAAACGGCACACACTCCTACTAGCAAAAGCCAAAAATGCTCAAAAAGGACCCTCTCTCATTTACTTCTCTTAACCGAATTCACTCCCCCCACACACTTCCAACTTTCTACCAACTCCCCTCTCTCCCCACCTTCCACGATTTTTCTCCCCATTCACTCTCCATCCACTAATTCAAATCGGTTGACTTGATTCAAACTCCTCAAGCACCTCTCCTCCATCCATTCAAATGCATTTGACCCTTTCAACAACCACCTTGAAGAGTCCCAGCCGCATGCCACTTCTTCCTCTCCTGGAGCACAAAAAAATAAAGCTCTAGATGCTGTAGATGGGACTAAAACTCCTTCCCCCCTCCTGCTCCCTTGTGACACCACTTCCATGCTCCTCAAGTGGCGTTACCTTGCCACCACACCACTCACCTTTTTGTGTCAACAAACACAAGTAAATATACTTAAGGCCTGCCTCAACTAGCTCTCCCCCCTAAAGTGCCCAAAAGCAAAATTTTTCCAAGGCTCTAACTTGAACCCAAGCCTCCCCGGGACCCCCAAACACACCAAGATAACATGCTAAACAAGCCAAACACATAGAATAGAAAAATATGCAGAACCCCTAATTCTAGGATGTTACAGTTCTATCCCTCTTAAAGAAATTTCGGCCTCAAAATTTACCTGATCAAAAGAGATGAGGGTACTGCTGTTGCATTGCCTCTTCCGGCTCCCACGTGGCTTCTTCTGAACCATGATTACGCCATAATACTTTGACCAACGGAACCGACTTTCTCCTCAACACCTTAACATCTCGATCTAAGATCTGCACTAGTTCTTCCTCAAATGACAGATCAGGTCTAATCTCAATTTCCTCCACCGGCACTATGTGAGATGGATTCGAATGGTAGCGCCTCAGCATCAAAACATGGAAAACATCATGTATCTGATTCAACTCTGGAGGCACCTCAAGCTGATACGCGACTGGCCCCACACGTCTCAATACCCGATAAGGTCCAATGAACTTGGGGCTCAACTTGCCCTAAGAAGGTGACTTCCTTCAGCCAAAATTCACACTTGCTGAATTTGGCATACAATTGCTTCTCTCTTAATATCTGCAGAACAACCCGAAGATGCGAATCATGCTCCTCTTTTGTCCTTGAATATACCAAGATATCATCTATGAACACTACGACAAACCGATCCAGATAGGGTTGGAATACCCGGTTCATCATATCCATAAATGTAGCTGGTGCATTCGTTAACCCGAATGACATTACTAAGAACTCGTAGTGCCCATAACGATTTCGAAAAGCAGTCTTATGAATATCTACCTCCTTGACCTTTAGCTAATGATACCCAGATCTCAAATCTATCTTCGAGAACACCGAAGCTCCTCTTAGCTGATCAAACAAATCGTTAATCCTTGGTAACGGGTATTTGTTCTTAATCGTCAACTTGTTCAGCTGACGATAGTCAATGCACATACGCATCGACCCGTCCTTTTTCTTCACGAACAACACTGGCGCTCCCCACGGAGATACACTTGGTCGGACAAAACCATGGTCCAACAACTCTTAAATCTGAGCTTTAAGTTCTACCAGCTCCTCCGGCGCCATCCTATATGGGGCGATGGACACCGGAGCCGTCCCCAAAAGTAGCTCAATTCCAAATTTCACTTCGCGATCCGGAGGTAACCTCGAAAGCTCTTCAGGAAAGACATCCACGAATTCCTTCACCTTTCTAACCTCCTTTACAGACAACTCTTTTGTATCCAAAGCACTGATAAAAGCTAGAAACGCCTTGCACCCTTTTCGCACCATCCTTTCAGCTTTTAGTGCAGAAACCACATTGGACAAAAATTCCTTCTTTCCCCTATCACAATTACTTCTTTATCCTCTGTAGTTCTTAACACCATACGCTTAGCAGCGCAATCCAAATTTGCACGATGCTTAACCAGCCAGTCCATGCCTAAGATAAGGTCAAACTCACCGAATGGCAATTCCATCAAGTCTGCCGGAAATACTACTCCTTGAATTTCTAAAGGCACATCCCTAAACAACTTGTTCCCTACTACGGATTGTTCTAAAGGGCTAACCACAGACATTTCTCTAGCAGCAATTTTAGATTTAATGCTCAAAGTCTCAGATACGGTACAAGCAACATATGAATGGGTCGATCCAATATCAATCAAAGCAGTAAACGATTTATCAACTATATGAAACGTACCAGTTATGACGTCCGGTGCGTCGCCATCCTCTCGCCGTCGAGCTGCATAGACTAAACCCGGCTGTCTTACATCTGCATTACCGCCACCCCTGCCCGGTGCTCCACGACCTTGACCAAAACCATTTCCTCCTCCGGCCGGACCACGACCTCTCGGCGGCTGTTGACCACCCCTCCTGAACTGGGTAAAACCCTGACCTATTGGCCGCACCTTATCTAATTCTTGTGGACAGTCTTTTATCATATGATCTTTAGATCCACACTTGAAACATCCCCCAGTTCTTCTCCAACACTCCCCCGAATGCATTTTCCCACACAGAGCACATGGTCAAAACTGACCTACCGCAGTAGGCATCGCAACTCGAGCTGGCCCATCAAACCTAGGCCTCTTTTGAAAACCCCCTGACGATCCCGACGGCCCAAAACTCCTCTTATTTTTACCCTTATCTTTATCCCTGTTTTGCCTCTCAAACCGCTTTACCTCTTCGGCTATTTTAGCTTTTTCAACAAGAATGGCAAAATCTCTCTCCCGTTGTGGAGCTATCAGTACTCGTAGCTCGTCTCGCAATCCATCTTTGAACCGTACACAATGCTCATAGTCGGTCGCAACTATCCCTCGGGCGTAACGACTCAAGCGCAGAAATTCCACCTCGTATTTAGCCACAGATTTACCCCTTGAACCAGATTCAGGAATGCTTTCCTCTGGGCATCCACATAGCTTGCCCCAACATATTTCCCTTGAAATGTTGTCTTGAAGAAACCCCAGATAATACGATCGCTAGAGTACCCTCCCTTACCGTGAGCCACCACTGGTATGCCTCATCTCGAAGAAGAGACACCGCTCCTTTCAATTTCTCCTCTGCCGTGCAGTCCAGATCATCCATAATTCGCTCAACTCCCTCCAGCCAATATTCAGCTACGTTTGGGGCCACACCAGAAATACCCCTAAATATCTCCACCCCATTTGCTCGAAGTCGCTCAGGAATAGACTTCCGAGCTACTGATCCAGTGCTTGCCCCAGCAACCCGCTCCAGAACACGCAACATTGCTTGGGACAAAGCATTGTCCCCTCCGGTTCAGTCCTGGGACCCCGCTTCCACCACTGGCGATGCTGGCACTTCGCCTTCCGGCCCATACCCTAATTTTGAGGGTCCAACCTCAATACCCCAGCCTCTACCACGGTCGCGCAACCCACGTCCACGTCCTCTAGTGCTCATGATTACAGAATCGACTTAATTTGATTACAAATTTTATGAATTAGTAAATTATTCCACTGTTTATTAACGGGTATCTTATGAATTCATATTTAAGAGTGGTTCTCGCAAATCGAACTTCTAAAAGTCTCAATCTCTAGAATTGAATCCCTAACACTAGCATTCACAACACAATTTAATCTTTTGATACAAATCAACCAATAGTCAGAAGACTTACTATACGGATTTGGTGTCGGAGACTTGGGTGCCATACTTCCAGAAAACATATATTTTCTAAACCATATTTCAAACCAATTTTTGAAAACATTTTTGAACCCATTCTACAGTCGAGTTTTGCAACTTGGCTCTGATACCACAATTGTAACACCCCAAACCCGGCCTAGACGTTACGACCGGATCTAGTGCGTCACATAAAAGGTTTTTCATGACACTTTGCAATCGTTTGAAAATGTTGAATCTCTCTCTTGAAAATTCCAAGTTAGGTTGGTCGTTTGAAAACTCAGTGTTCATTTTTTTGAAAACTTGTAATTAACTTGGAAATTTCCTTTACTGTGAAAATCAAACTTGAACTATTGTGGGTAGGTGATATTTCGAAAACACTTGTTGATGCATTAAGTGAAACCGACGTGTTATCCATTACGATTTGTAAATTGTTTCGTTACATTTTGGAAAATAGTTATTTACGTTTTTAAGAAAACCCCGTTCTGATTAATTTATAAAGATAATTAATGTGTTTAAAATAAAACCAAATTAAAATATCAGTGGCCTTATTACATAACAGAATCCCAAATTAAAATAAATTTAAAGATAAGTAAAATCGAGTTTACTAAAATAATGCATGGCCACCACGAAGTCCACCCCGGCCCATATCCGCTAAACTAAAACTCACCTGCAAAAATTAAGCAGAGGGGGTGAGTCAAGAAGACTCAGTGTGCAATTTCCCCACATGAACTATAATCGCCCAAGCCCATTCAAATACCATCTGGGCCTTAGCCCTTACAAAATCACATTGGGCGAAGCCCATTCAGAAACGAACTGGGCCTTAGCCCTATTAGCACAATATAGCATATAATGGATGCAATATGATGTAAACCCAACCCAACCTAGTTATCCATCCGCTACACACCGCCCATTCCTGCCAAACACACCAGTGGGGATTTCTACAATCAACCCTCACCGCTACACACCATTGATGGCGATGTCGTCTTTGCAATCAATCGCTCATCGCCAAAATATGTGGCATAGCCACCGAAATAATGTGACAACGTCACCGAAATATGTGGCAAAGCCACCAAAATTATGTGACCATGTCACCGAATCATGTCGCAAAGCCACCAAAATACACTGCCCTTTCATCAATATCATATCCCAAAACCCATGCACATATTATCATATTATGATGAATGCAAGCATATTCCATTGTATAACCAATAATCAAATCATACATACATTTTAGGCTATGTCATTCGACAGGCAAAATTACAAGAGTACTTACTTGATGTCTCCCACCTTACTCGTGAGGGTATCTCGACTGTCAATATCGTCATTTCAGCTTCCAGCCAATACAGTTGTTAATGTAATTAATAAAGAAAAGGTGTGAGAATTACACACCTGATTACGTGAAGAACTAGAGTCTCAATATCGTCAACACTCTCACTAGCAGGAATAACAGCGATCTGCCTATCCCAAGCCTATATCGGCTCTCTACCATAACCCGGCAAAAAATCCTGAACCGCTGACACAGCATGCCGTTTGAACTTAGGGACAAGGACTACGAGTCCACTCCCCTCCTTAGTTTGACTGGCACTCGCATCCATGAAAGAATCTTGATCAATACAGTACTATAATGAAAACAACAATTATCTAACAAAGATGTTGGATTATGGCAACGAACAACGAAGAGAGACTAATCGTATAGGACTAGAGAGAAACTCTTTACCTTTGTTACTAATGCGGACAAGCAAGACCGATTGAAAAGGGACTTTCGACAACCAAAGAAGTCCTAGCACCTCGTTTCTTCATATTCGGCTACTAATAATGAAAGATGATAGAAACGGGTTACAAAAGATGAAGTAATCCGCTAAGGAAGAGAACCCAAAACCGATTTATGCTTAAAGAATGAGTGGCCGGCTTCCTTAGGTGAAGTAAGGAGATGAAGAGAAAGAAAAGTTCCTTACCTTAGACAGAGAGAAATCGAATGAAGTCCCAGGAGATTCGGCACAAGCAGTCAATGACAAGAAGGTTTCGGCTTAATCCCTAGAATAAGAAGAAATGGAACAAAAAGGGAATGAGCAACTGAGGTTCTGATGCAGTGGGGACAAAATGGAAAAGCAAAGAAGAGAGAAGATGAACTAGAAGGAGATTTCGCAAAAAGAAGAGAAAAGGTTAGGAGAGGTTTTGGCTAGAAAAGAAGAAAAATGAAGTAGTAAAAGAAGTAGGAAGTTTCGCTTTTTAGAAGAGAAGGGTGAAAGAGATGAATAGAAGAAATACTTCGTAACCGTAAAGGGGTTTCGGCTTGAATGCACAAGAGAGAAAAAGGAGAACAACCAGAGTGATCACTAAAGGTTTCGGTAAAGAAAAAGAAAGAAAATGCCTTCCCAAAAAGCTGAGACCGAAATTGCACACTAGCTAAACTTGAAAGAAAACGGCACATACTCCTACTAGCAAAAGTCGAAAATGCTAAAAAAGGACCCTCTCTCATTTACTTCTCTTAACCGAATTCACTCCCCCACACACTTCTAACTTTCGGCCAACTCCCCCTCTCTCCCCACCTTCCACGATTTTCTCCCCCATTCACTCTCCATCCACTAATTCAAATCGGTTGACCGATTCAAACTCCTCAAGCACCTCTCCTCCATCCATTCAAATGCATTTGACCCTTTCAACAACCACCTTGAAGAGTCCCAGCCGCATGTCACTTCTTCCTCTCCTGGAGCACAAAAAAATAAAGCTATAGATGCTGCAGATGGGACTCGAACTCCTTCCCCCCTCCTGCTCCCTTGTGACGCCACTTCCATGCTCCTCAAGTGGCGTTACCTTGCCACCACACCACTCACTTTTTTGTGTCAACAAACACAAGTAAATATACTTAAGGCCTGCCTCAACTAGCTCTCCCCTCTAAAGTGCCCAAAAGCAAAATTTTTCCAAGGCTCTGACTTGAACCCGAGCCTCCTCGGGACCCCCAAACACACCAAGATAACATGCTAAACAAGCCAAACACATAGAATAGCAAAAAATGCAGAACCCCTAATTCTAGGATGTTACACATATGGTACATTTGCTTATCGTAGAATGCCTTTTGGATTATGTAATGCTCTTGCTACTTTTCAGCACTGCATGCTGGCCATCTTTGACGAACTTGTGGAAGACATTATGGAGGTATTTATGGATGACTTTTCGGTATTTGATAATTCTTTCCATCTTTGCCTTAAAAATTTAAAACGAGTTCTAATGAGATGGAGGAAACGGACCTTGTTTTAAATTGGGAAAAATGTCACTTTATGGTTCGAGAAGGGATTGTGTTAGGACATAAAATTTCTAGTAAAGGGATTGAGGTAGATAAAGCAAAGGTTGAAACCATAGAAAAATTACCCCCCTAGTTCAGTGAAGGCTATTAGAAGCTTTTTAGGACATGCTAGATTTTATAGAAGATTCATTAAAGATTTTTGAAAAAGATGTATCTTTCAATTTTGATCAGGGATGTTTAGATGCATTTAAAATCCTCAAAGATAAATTAATAAATACTCTAATTATAATTGCACCTGATTGGAATTTACCCTCTGAACTAATGTGTGATGCGAGTGATTTTGCAGTAGGTGCAGTTTTGGGACAGCAAAGAGACAAGCACTTTCAGCTAATCTATTACGCTAGCAAGACATTAACTACCAGACAAGAAAATTACACCACCACGTAAAAAGAATTACTAGCTGTGGTTTTTGCATTTGATAAATTTAGACAATATTTGATACTATCTAAAGTTGTCGTTTACACTGACCATTCAACTCTTCGTTATCTTTTGACTAAATCCGATGCTAAACCTCGACTAATAAGATGGATTTTACTCCTACAGGAATTTGATTTGGAAATTCAGGATAAGAAAGGAGTTGAAATTCTTGCAGCAGATCATCTTTCTAGGCCTGAAAATCCACATATCAAAGAACTCGACGAGAGTGAGATAAACGACTCGTTTCCTGAAGAACAACTCTTTTCTATAACCGACTCTGAGGTACCTTGGTTTGCAGATATTACGAATTATTTAGCTGCTAACATCCTACCAAAAAGGTTAACACATCATCAAAAGAAACGATTATTTGCCGATGCGAAAAACTATTTTTGGGAGGACCCTTTTCTTTTCCATATATGTGCAGATCAAGTAATTCGGAGATGTGTTACAAAGACAGAAGCAAGAAAAATCCTAGAACATTACCACTCAGGACCTTCAGGAGGACATTACAGCGGGATTAAGACAACACATAAAATGCTCAAACTAGGTTTTTATTGGACAACTCTGTTTAAAGATATACTTTCATGTGATAAATGCCAAAGAACAGGTAATATCTCTAAACGCGATGAAATGCCTCAAACGTATATGCTATCATGTGAAATATTTGATGTATGGGGTATTGACTTTATGGGCCCATTTCCTAGTTCATTTGGAAATAAATACATCTTAGTAGTAGTGGATTACATGTCAAAATGGGTGGAAGCTCAAGCTTTACCTACTAACGATGCTAGAGTAGCAGTGAGGTTTCTTAAGAAACTTTTCTCTCGATTCGAAACACCCAGAGCAATTATTAGTGCTAGGGGTACTCACTTTTGTAATACTCAATTTGATAAAGTCTTAAAAAAATATGGAGTTCACCACAGGACAGCTATGATACAGTCCCGGTCTCGAGATGAAATCGAGATGTATGCTTAGTTGCCCAATCGTAATCAAGATATACAGAAATCGAAGAAAGATGAAGAATAAGAGTCGAGAAATAGAAAAGTTTAATCTTAGAGAAGGAGGGTATGGAGTTTCGGATAAATAAAGTATAAGAAGTGTGAGATTAGCTCAGGTTTAAGAAAGGTACTCGGAAGATGTCTCAGTTTAGGGAGGACTCAGATTTGGTATGGGATAGTTGATGTCGAGATAGGTCGGGATAATAAGTCGACTAAAAGTTCAGAAAGGGTGTAGGTGAAATGGAGAGGAAAAGAAGGTGTTCGGGTTTAGAGAGGTTACAAAAATGGGTTCGGAAAAATAGTTCGTAAGATGTTGGACTCGAATTAAGGCCTAAGAAAACAAGTAAGAACCAATACCGAAATAGGTATCGACCCAGTTTACTTATAAGTTTCTTAAGGTTCAGTTTTTTTTTGGTTTTAAAAATGGACATCGACCCACTATTGAAGTACGATAGGAACCTCGGTATCGGTATAAGAAAAAGGAAGGGTTGACGCCACTAGCTCGCTAGATAAGCCAACGAATCCTAAAACGAAAGTGGAGTAGTGCTCTCACAAATTCGACAGAATAATGGTATAAAATTCATCAAAAGTCCTTTTACAATGAAAATGCCCATCTATTTATAGGCTAATGTGCTAGCCGAATGGTCATCTAATCATGCCTTAGTAGTTAAGTTAAATTAAAAAAGAATGTCCTTGAAAAATCTAGAACAAATCCCCTTGTATTCCATGTCCATATTCGGCTGAATGGAAGGTGTATGGACAGCTTCTAGATGGTCTAGGTGCAGCCGAATCTTCAAGGAGAAGTAAGGAGCTGAATGACACTTTAAAGTTCGGCCAAGGGGGCTTGAATGCCTTGATTAACTTCATTAATTTCATCTTTGAATAGCTAACTATTTAGCTGATGAATGCACCTGATTCCAACAGCCACAAGTGTGAAACGGAGGAGCTAAACAGCCCCTAATGTGAACGCCATATGCTGCTGGTGTGAACGGCATCTTTGGGTGAGCTTGGGTGAGCTAAATGGTCACTTTGGGGAGCTAAATCAGCAGCTAAGAAGGCCCTTGCAATGACCGAAACATCGCTTTGAAGACATTTAATTTTCAGCTGCTCATGCACCTCTTTTGCCATCCCTACATGCACCTACACAAAGAAATTAATCAATTCATTAAAGCTAGCTTAGCTACTTAATTTCCAAAGAATTAGAACACATTTAATTCATGTTTTGAGCTGGAATTAAATTAAATGGAAGCTCATTAAGACATATTAAAATTCGGATGTAGCTTAGGATAAATTAATTAGCTAGATTCGGCTAGACAAATTAAATGGGTAGCAGCTCATTAATTTGTCTTTAAGCTAGACACATTAATATTACCTATTAAATATGCAATATCTAAGACATATTTATGCTTATTTAAATGCAGCAATTAACAAAAACAAAACAAATAATTAATTTGTCCAATTTTTATTTAATTTATTTAGCTAAATAATGAACTAAGGTCAAATGGCCATATTTGAGCTCATCATGCACGCATGAGCTAGGGCCGAGCTAAGAAAAACTCGTGAGCTGGTTGGTTGCTGTATTGGAGCTCAGAAAATGTCACGGAGCTAAAGTTGAGCTCGGGTCCTTGGGCGTGAGCTTGTAGGAGTATGCGACATGAGCTGGAAGTTGCATTTGATGAAACACCCCACACCCGGCCCACGAACCCTGACCGGATCTGGTATGTTCCTGGAGTAAAACAGTTCAAAACTTGTTTGTTACTTTGGAAAACTTTGGGTGATTTAGGAGAAAAATTTGGATTGGGTTTAAATTGAAAACATCCTTATTCTCGAAGATTAGGCTTTATTAAGATTTTATTGTTATATTTCAAAACCATAAGTTAAAGGAAAAAGTCGAGTTTTTAGAGTTTACTATTTAAATTGAAAATCATTTGTGTTAGGTGTTAAAACATTTAAAGATTTATTTTTAAGAAAAGTTGCTTAAACTTTAAATTGATAAAAATTGTATCATAATAAAATAAATAAAAATGCATGCATAATCAGTTTATAGCTATGGTCTTATTACATTAAAACAAAACCCGAATAAATCCAAAATACTTAGAAATAAAAAGTCCAAAATTAAAATAAAGTCTAAGTTGAACATGGCCACCACTAAGCTTCTACCTGACCCGGTCCGTTCATCGAGTGTCACTGAAAAATATCCCACAACGGGTGAGTCAAACAGACTCAGTGTGTATAACCAACACTAAGTCCCAACGATTCAGGCATATCATATCATATCATAGGTATATATAACAGATAGAAATAATGATGCAAACCCGAACCCATACCTAGATAACCATCCGCTACACATCACCCGTACCAACCATCACACCGTGGGGACTACTAAGTCGACCCTCCATCCGCTACACATCATCGAAGCGGCGCACTGCAGACGACTTACTCATCGCCTTATAAATTTTGTGGCATAGCCACTGCACATTATTTTGTGACATAAGTCACCACATTCGATTTCGTGACATGAGTCACCACATTCGATATTGTGGTATAAACCACTGCATCACTTCCCTTTCCATATAACCCATATGCCCCATGTCACACGTAATATGCAATATCATGCCTTATGCCTTATTCCACATTCTTATCGATATTCACATATGTACCATATTCCAAATATTCATATCATAATATTATTCATATCATTTATTAACATAATGTTAAGGTTACTTACTCAATACTTTGTACCATCACATGGTACCTTTGCCCACTTTTCACATTATTATAAACACATATATTAAATTGATGCCATAAATCTATTAAGAGTTAGTGTGGGGTACACACCTGGTTTACTAACGTGTTCACTGAATTCAAAGTCTCGATCTAATGCTCTAGACCCCTAGTTCCTACATTCGCCAACACTAAGCATTTTTAGCAAAAGGCCATTCGGCTAAATACCAATTCCCCGAAGGATTATCACAACAAAAATCCTTACCTTGTCGCCGATTGGTTACTAATCAAATCTCGAAAACACCACTTGCCTTATGAAGATGTCGAAATCCCCTACTAATCAACTTGTTAGAATTGGCTTTAATACAAGAGTACTTAAGGAAAAAGCCCTTGGTTTAATAATACATTGGCTTACCTTGATCACTTCAAATCCCGAAAGACCTCCTTCACGATGGCTACACAAAACACGAGAATATGACTTAATGAACATTCATTATCCTTAGAAATCAAGGCCAACCCTTGATTTCGGCACACTAAAAGAAAAGAACCTAAACCGATTGCTAAAGGAGAGAAAATACTTACCACTATTAAAGCACCCTCAGAGAATCGGCTCTTAGATCCCAAAGAGAAAGGTTTCGGCTAATCCACAAGAAGTGTTTCAGCTTTTAAAACTTGCGACAAAGAAGAGAGAATAAGGGCACCTTGAGATTCGGCTATGGCTCCTATTGGAGATAGGATACTCGACTATCTCAAGAATATTTCGACTTTTGAGCAAGCTATGAGAAGAAGAAATGAATGCTATAGTGGTTCGGCTAACCAAAAGAAAAGAAGAAGTTTGGGAAAAAGAAATAGGTTTGGCCAAGAAACAAATAGAGAAAGAGAAGAAGAAAACGCTAATGACCTTAATGGTCTTTGAAGTTTCGGTCACCAACCAAAAGAGTATGAAAGTCAAACTAGATGACTCATCGCACAAGGGGAAGGAACGGCACTTAGAGAGAAAAGAAAGGTCTAAATTTTGGCACACCCTCCTTATCAACTTCAAAACCGAAAATGCCACCCTTAGAGTCCTATATTCGGCCGCCACCCTTTCTCCTCTCCTATCCCTTATTTTGCTCCTATTTTCTCTCTTCTCTACCCATTCAAAATAGTTTGAATGAGTCAAGCATTAAAACCTCCCTTTAGCCGAATTTTAAAAGGAATTTAATCTCATCTAAAGCTCATCCCCTCGCCTCCCCCATGCCGTCCACTACGCTCATCCTTGCTGCAAAAATAAAACTCCTTTTGCTTCCCTTGCTGCTCGAACCTAGGCCCTTTTTCCCTGCTTGTGGCGTCACTTACTAAGGCCCTAAGTGGCGCCTCCTTGCCACTTTTCCAAGCCCAATCTTGTGTCTAATTTCCCCTATAAATTCTCTTAAGGCCTATCAAGCTTAGCTCCTCTTTAAAACGTAAAATTCAATATTTTTCTAAGGCATTCACCTACACTCTTAAGGTTATGCTACTTCACATAATTAAGCAATAATGCACAAGCCCTAAATCCCAGATATTACAGTTCTACCCCCCTTAAAATAATTTCGTCCTCAAAATTACCTGGCTGAAATAAGTGAGGGTATTGTTGTCGCATTGCTTCTTCCGGCTCCCACGAAGCTTCTTCCGATCCATGATTACGCCATAATACTTTGACTAGAGGAACTGATTTCCTCCGCAACACCTTCACATCTCGCTCCAAGATCTGAATCGGGTCTTCTCATACGACAAATCGGTCTCGCCCACCTCCTCAACCGGTACTACATGAGACGGATCCGATCGATAACGACGTAGCATAGAAACGTGGAATACATCGTGCATCCGCTTCAACTCGTGGCAACTCTAATCGTACGCCATCGGTCCAACCCGCTTCAATACCCGATAAGGTCCTATAAACCTGGGACTTAATTTCCCTTTGCGACCAAATCTCATCACCTTCTTCCATGGCGAAACTTTAAGAAACACCTGATCTCCCACAGCAAACTCTATTTCCTTCCGCTTAAGATCTGCGTACGACTTTTGCCTATCAGATGCTTCCTTCAATCGTGTTCGAATTACCCTAACCTTCTCTTCAGATTTTGCCACAATTTCCGGACCCAAAACTTGTCGTTCCCCCAATTCTGTCCAACACGTAGGAGTGCGACACTTCCGTCCATACAGCGCTTCATACGGTGCCATCCAAATACTTTGGCTTGATAGTCATATTATATGCAAACTCCGCTAAAGGCAAATATTCTTCCCAACTTCCTCTCAAGTCTATCACACAAACCCTCAACATATCTTCCAACACTTGATCACTCACTCGATCGGCCGTTCGACTATGGATGAAATGCCGTACTGAAGTCTAATCTGGTGCCCAAAGCTTGATGTAGTGCTTTCCAGAACCGAGACGTAAACCTTGGATCCCTATCTGAGATAATCGACATTGGCACTCCATGCAACCTCACAATTTCTGCCACATATAACTTCGCCAACTTCTGTAAAGAATAGTCAACCCGTACCGGAATGAAATGCGCGGACTTTGTCAACCGATCCACTATCACCCACACTGAGTCCTTCTTAGTAGGCGTAAGGGGAAGCCCACTAATGAAGTCCATGGTAATTCTCTCCCACTTCCACTGCGGAATCTTTATCGGCTGAAGCAATCCTGACGGAACTTGATGTTCAAATGCCCATGACTTGGTCGACACGCTAAGCATTTCCTACAAATTCTGTAACTTCCCGCTTAAGACCAGGCCACCAAAACTGTTCCCTTAGATCTCTATACAACTTACTACCTCCAGGATGCATAGCATAGGGGCTACTATGCGATTCCTGAAGAATTCTCCGCCTTAACTCCTTATCCTTAGGCATACAGACCTTACCCTTGCAACACAATACTCCATCGCTGCTAACTCCATAATCCTCTAACTCCCCCTCTGCACATGCCGCAACTTAGCACTTAAATCATCATCTACCAACTGACTCTCTTTCACCTCCTCCAACCATGTCGGCTTAACTTGCAATTCTGCCAGCAGACTTCCATCGTCATACAAGCTAAGATGTACAAACATCGCCCTCAGATCCGACACTACTTTCCGACTTAGGGCATCTGCTACCACATTCGCCTTGCCCGGATGATATTCAATAGAAAAATCGTAGTCTTTCAATAACTCCACCCACCTTCACTGCCTCTCGAGTTCACTCTTTCTCGAGTCAAGCAGATACTTAAGGCTCTTGTGGTCTGTGTAGATTACCGACTTTTCTCCATATAAATAGTGCCTCCATACCTTAAGAGCAAAGACCACCACCGCCAATTCCAAGTCGTGCGTCGGATAGTTAACCTCATGTGGCCTTAATTGTTTAGACGCATAAGCAACTACTTTCCCATCTTGCATTAAAACACATCCCAACCCTGTGTGGGAAGCATCACAGTACACCACAAAATCCTTCCCTGCCTCAGGCTGAATCAAGACTGGAGCTTCAGTCAAGACCCTCTTAAGCTTCTCAAAGCTCTCCTGTTGCCTATCTGTCCATACGAAAGGTACTTCCTTTCTCAACAATTTTGTCAAAGGTGTAGCTATTGATGAGAACCCTTCTACGAACCTTCTGTAGTAACCTGCCAATCCCAAGAAACTACGAACCTCAGCCACAGACTTAGGTGGTTTCCAATCTAACACCGCCTCAATCTTCCTAGGATCCACCCTTATTCCCTCTGCAGACACTACATGCCCTAAGAATGTGACCTCCTTCAGCCAAAATTCACACTTGCTAAATTTGGTATAGAGCTTCTTCTCCCTTAATACTTACAACACTAACCGGAGATGCTCGTCATGTTCCTCCTCCGACTTGGAATACACTAGGATGTCGTCTATGAACACAACGACGAATCGATCCAAGTAGGGTTGAAAACGCGTTCATCATATCCATGAACGCGTCATGGCGTTCGTCAATCCGAATCGCATTACTACGAACTCATAATGCCCGTATCTTGTTCGGAAAGTCGTCTTATGGATATCCACTTCCTTCACCTTAAGCTGATGATATCCAGACCGTAGATCTATCTTCGAGAACACCGCGGCTCCCTTAAGCTGATCGAATAAGTCGTCTATCCTTGGCAACGGGTACTTGTTCTTGATGGTCAGCTTATTCAACTGACGGTAATCTATGCACATACCCATAGTCCCGTCCTTCTTCTTCACAAACAAGACCGGTGCTCCCCATGGAGACACACTAGGTCGGATGAACCCATGATCAAGCAACTCCTGAATTTGAGCTTTGAGCTCCACTAATTCCTTTGGTGCCATTCTATACGGAGCTATAGATACTGGCGCCGTTCCAGGCAGTAAGTCAATTCCAAACTCCACCTCCCTATCAGGGGGTATTCCAGGTAACTCCTCTGGGAAAACATCCACAAATTCCCTTACGGTTCTAACTCCACTAACTCCTTCTTCTTTTGCATCCAACGCACTAACGAAAGTCAAAAACGCCTTGCACCCTTTCCGCACCATCTTATCAGCCTTTAATGCGGAAACTACGTTAGACAAATAGTTTCTTCTTTCTCCTATCATAATTATCTCCTCATCCTCCAGGGTCCTTAACTCCATTCGCTTAGCTGCACAATCCAATATAGCCCGATGTTCCACTAGCCAATCCATGCCAAGTATGAGATCAAATTCTCCGAAAGGTAGTTCCATCAAGTCTGCAGAGAATATCACTCCCTGAATCTCTAGAGGTACACTCCGAAATATCTTATTCACCACTACAGTTTGACCTAATGGGCTTACTACAGTCATCTCCCTACTAGATAGTTCAGAAGCTATGCCCAGAGTTTCAACTACTCTACATGCAACATACGAGTGGGTCGAGCCAATATCAATTAAATCAAAGTAAGGCTTATCAGCTATAAGGAACATACCGGTTATGACGTCCGGCGTCTCCATTCTCCCTCCGACGAATCGCATACACCACACTTACTTGTCTTGCCTCTGCGTTACCAACACCTCTCGCTGTGTTCCCGTCCCTCTTCCAAAGACCATTTCTCTCGCCATTCGGACCACGACCCGTGGTGGTCTGCAGATCCACCTCTTCCACTGATTGAAATCCCGACTGTTGGTCGCCCCGCCTATTTTTATAGGACAGATCCTTAATCATGTGGTCCTTGGACCCACACTTGAAACATCCCCTATCTTCTTCCAACACTCTCCTAGGTGCATTTTTCCACACCGAGTACAAGTACGGCATCTCGCTCTCTTGTAGCACCTGCCGACCTCGCGGCCCATCAACTCTCTCGTCTCTTTTGAGCATTCTCGGATGACCTCGATGATCCAAACCTCTCTTATGCCTGCTCCGATCCGTATTCTCGCCTTTGCAGATTCTTTAACCCCTTCGGCTACCTTAGCCTTTTCCACTAACACGGCAAACTCCCGCTCTCTCCTGTGGAGCTATCAACAACCTTAGGTCATCCTCGGGCCGTCCTCAAATCGTACACATCGCTCATGCTCCGTAGCCACGATACCTCGAGCATACCGGCTCAACCTTAAGAATTCACCCTCGACTCGCTACGGACTTGTTCCCTTAAACCACCCCAAAAATGCCTTCCTCTCGAGCATCGGTATAACTAGTTCCAACATACTTGTTCGATATGCCGCCTTAACATACTCCCAAGTGAGATCCTCACTGTAGCACCATCCCGAATCAGAGCCACCACCGATATGCCTCATCTCGAAGTAGCGACACCATTCCCTTCACTTCTCTTCAAGCAGCTAGATCCAAATTTCATCCATAATTCGCTCACGCCGCTTCCATCCAATACTCACCAGATCGGGTGCCACACCAGATACGCCACAGAATACTTCAGCTCCATTTGCTCGAAGTCGTTCGGGTACAGATTTCCGAGCTCCCCCACCTCCACCTGCTCTAGCCACCCTCTCAAGAACCCGCAGCATCGCCTGCGATACTACATCATCCCCCGTCTGATCCTGATGCTCAACGCCAGCAGCTGGTGGTGGTGGTGGTACCTCATTCTCGAACCCTTGACCAGACCTAACGGGTTTTGATACGGCCATTCTGCCTCTACCACGTCCTCGCACATTACGACCAGGTCCCCTAGAACTCATGTCTACGATCGCAATTTAATCTGTTTTAGAAAGTTTTATGCATTAGTCTTTGTTCCACTAATTATCCACGAACAAGTTTTATGTAAGGAAGTTTAGTAGTAGTTCTTTCGATCATTTCAGAGTTTTGTTTCAAGTCTTCTATCCTAGTTTAGAGAAAGGAGCACCTTCATTCAGTAGTATCTACTACACACATTCATCAGTTGTACATTTTTGTCCGTTTAAATCCTAGGGGTATTTTCGTAATTTGTCCTATAGGGGTATTTTGGTAATTTTCCAAATCAGGGTATCTTGATATTTTGCAAAATAGGGGTTTTGGTGTTTTTGTAAAGTAGAAGAATGTTTTAGTAAAAATCGAGGGTAGTATGGTAATTTTATAAACCAAGGGTATTTTAGTAATTTTACAAACCAGGGGTATTTGGGTAATTTTGTAAACCGGATTTTCTTTTTAAAATTTGGAATAGTTTTTACAAATCAAAGGGGTAATTTGGTGATTTTAAAACTAAGGTTTTTATAAAACAGTGTAGCTGGTCCCTTTCGGGTTTTAATTATTAAATTTAGCCCGTGAATAAGTCCTCTTGGTTAGGGTGAATCACATTACGCACTGCAGGTAGGATTCGAGCGAAGAGGAGGTGAGTCACTAGGACTACTTAAATACCAAGCTCTTCCTGAATCCAATCCTAGACATGCGCACAATGGTTGCCACACCCTAACTCGGTGACTTACTCACAGGTTTGTTTAATTAGGCCTTAAATTTTATGTAATTTTGTGTTAAAGTAAGCTAATCCTAGGGTTCAATAACTTAATATACTAATCTACGTTCCCGTTATACCCACATACCAATCATACAACAGTTAGGGGTACTTACCTAGTGGACTTCGGGTCGGAGACTTAGGTGCCATGCCAGAAAAACCTGCTCAATTCCAAAAATTTTCACAAAAACTTATTTGGGCTCAATTTTTGAAAAAGTTGTGGGCTTTATACCCAAGGCCGAGAGTTTAAAAATGGGCTCTGATACCAAATTGAAACACCCCACACCCGGCCCACGAACCTTGACTGGATCTGGTATGTTCCTGGAGTAAAAGAGTTCAAAACTTGTTTGTTACTTTGGAAAACTTTGGGTGATTTAGGAGAAAAAATTGGATTGGGTTTAAATTGAAAACATCCTTATTCTCGAAGATTAGGCTTTATTAAGACTTTATTGTTATATTTCAAAACCATAAGTTAAAGGAAAAAGTCGAGTTTTTAGAGTTTACTATTTAAATTGAAAATCATTTGTGTTAGGTGTTAAAACATTTAAAGATTTATTTTTAAGAAAAGTTGCTTAAACTTTAAATTGATAAAAATTGTATCATAATAAAATAAATAAAAATGCATGCATAATCAGTTTATAGCTATGGCCTTATTACATTAAAACAAAACCCGAATAAATCCAAAATACTTAGAAATAAAAAGTCCAAAATTAAAATAAAGTCTGAGTTGAACATGGCCACCACTAAGCTCCGCCGACCCGGTCCAAGTATCGAGTGTCACACTGAAAAATATCCCACAACGGGGTGAGTCAAACAGACACACAGTGTGTATAACCAACACAAGTCCCAACGATTCAGACATATCATATCATATCATACGTATATATAACAGATAGAAATAATGATGCAAACCCAAACCCATACCTAGATAACCATCCGCTACACATCACCCGTACCAACCATCACACCGTGGGGACTACTAAGTCGACCCTCCATCCGCTACACATCATCGAAGGCAGTCACTACAGACAACTTGCTCATCACCCTTATAAATTTTGTGGCATAGCCACCAGACATTATTTTGTGACATAAGTCACCACATTCGATTTCGTGACATGAGTCACCACATTCGAATATTGTGGTATAAACCACCGGATCACTTCCCTTTCCATATAACCCATATGCCCCATGTCACACAGAATATGCAATATCATGCCTTATGCCTTATTCCATATTCTTATCGATATTCACATATGTACCATATTCCAAATATTCATATCATAATATTATTCATATCATTTATTAACATAATGTTAAGGTTACTTACCTGAGTACTTTGTACCATCACATGGTACCTTTGCCCACTTTTCACATTATTATAAACACATATATTAAATTGATGCCATAAATCTATTAAGAGTTAGTGTGGGGTACACACCTGGTTTACTAACGTGTTCATCGAATTCAAAAGTCTCGATCTAATGCTCTAGACCCCTAGTTCCTACATTCGGCCAACACTAAGCATTTTTAGCAAAAAGGCCATTCGGCTAAACAGTCAATTCCCGAAGGATTATCACAACAAAAATCCTTACCTTGCTGCCGATTGGTTACTAATCAAATCTCGAAAACACCACTTGCCTTATGAAGATGTCGAAATCCCCTACTAATCAACTTGTTAGAATCGGCTTTAATACAAGAGTACTTAAGGAAAAAACCCTTGGCCGAATAATACATTGGCTTACCTTGATCACTTTAAATCCTGAAAGACCTCCTTCACGATGGCTACACAAAACACGAGAATATGACTTAATGAACATTCGGCCATCCTTAGAAATCAAGGCCAACCCTTGATTTCGGCACACTAAAAGAAAAGAATCTAAACCGATTGCTAAAGGAGAGAAAATACTTACCACTATTAAAGCACCCTCGTGAGAATCAGCTCTTAGATCCCAAAGAGAAAGGTTTCGCTAATCCACAAGAAGTGTTTCACTTCTAAAACTTGCGACAAAGAAGAGAGAATAAGGGCACCTTGAGATTCTGGCTATGGCTCCTATTGGAGATGGGATACTCGACTATCTCCGAATATTTCACTTTTGAGCAAGCTATGAGAAGAAGAAGTGAATGCTATAGTGGTTCAAATAACCAAAAGAAAAGAAGAAGTTTGGGAAAAAGAAATAGGTTCGGCCAAGAAACAAATAGAGAAAGAGAAGAAGAAAACGCTAATGACCTTAATGGTCTTTGAAGTTTCTGGTCACCAACCAAAAGAGTATGAAAGCCAAACTAGATGACTAATGCACAAGGGGAAGGAACGGCACTTAGAGAGAAAAGAAAGGTCTAAATTTTGGCACACCCTCCTTATCAACTTCAAAATCGAAAATGCCACCCTTAGAGTCCTATATTCGGCCACCACCCTTTCTCCTCTCCTATCCCTTATTTTGCTCCTATTTTCTCTCTTCTCTACCCATTCAAAATAGTTTGAATGAGTCAAGCATTATCACCTCCCTTTAGCCGAATTTTAAAAGGAATTTAATCTCATCTAAAGCTCATCCCCTCAGTCTCCCCATGCCATCCACTTCTGCTCATCCTTGCTGCAAAAATAAAACTCCTTTTGCTTCCCTTCTTTGCTCGAACCTAGGCCCTTTTTCCCTACTTGTGGCGTCACTTACTAAGGCCCTAAGTGGCGCCTCCTTGCCACTTTTCCAAGCCCAATCTTGTGTCTAATTTCCCCTACAAATTCTCTTAAGGCCTATCAAGCTTAGCTCCTCTTTAAAACTTAAAATTCAATATTTTTCTAAGGCATTCACCTACACTCTTAAGGTTCTAAAAATTCATAAAACATATTTACAACACACACAGGCATGCTACTTCACATAATTAAGCAATAATGCACAAGCCCTAAATCCCGGATATTACATTTGAGCTAACTTTAGTGTCGTCCCAAGCTTGCTGTACTAAAGATCCAATTGCCTCCTTGAATTGCCTCGCACGAGCTCTCGTAATCGGTCCTCGAGGTAACACCATCGGGTCTCGGCTCGAACTCGGCTCATGATGGAGCGTGCCTATATCATCCTCCCCCTCTTGAAAATGACTTGTCCTCAAGTCAGGATCTGCATCAAATGGAGTTAAATCAGCCACATTAAAACTAGCACTGATGTTATACTCACCGGGCAAATCAAGTTTGTATGAATTCTCATTAATTCCCTCGAGGACTTGGAAAGATCCGTCTCCTCTCGGTGATAATTTGTTTCTTCGACGAGCTAGGAACCGCTCCTTTCTCATTTGCACCCATACCCAATCTTCGGGTTCAAACACGACTTGCTTCTGTCTTTTGTTGGCTTGCCAAGTGTATTGTTCGGTTCTCGCCTCGATATTCTCGCGCACCTTCCGATGCAGCTCTTTGATATAGTCTGCATTTTTCCTAGCATCATAATAGATAAATTTGTCAGAAGGCAATGGTAACAAATCAAGAGGAGTAAGAGGATTAAACCCGTAGGCAGTCTCAAAGGGGGAAAATTTAGTCGCGAATTGGACAGCTCAGTTGTAGGCAAACTCGATGTGAGGCAGGCATTCCTCCCATGTTTTGAGATTTTTCCACACCAACGCTCGAAGCAGAGTCGATAAGACTCGATCACTACTTCGGTTTGTTCATCCGTCTGAGGATGACATGTGGTCAAGAACATTAGTTTCATCCCTAGCTTCCCCCACAGAGTCCGGCAAAAATGACTTAAAAATTTTACGTCTCGATCGGATACGATCGTCTTCAGAATTCCATGGAGACGCACAACTTCCCTGAAAAACAAATTTGCAATGTACACAGCATCATCAGTCTTAGAACAAGGAATAAAATGGGACATTTTAGAAAATCGATCAACTACAACAAATATTGAGTCCTTCCCTATTTTGGATCTCGGTAAACCGAGGATAAAGTCCATAGAGACGTCGATCCACGAAGTGTCTGGAATAGGAAGGGGTGTATATAACCCATGAGGTTGAACTCGCGACTTTGCTTGTTTGCAGGCTATACATCGCTCGCATAGTTGTTCAACATCCTTTCGCATCCCTGGCCAAAAGAAGTGCTCTTGTAGGGTCGACATCATTTTCTCACGACCGAAGTGACCCATGAGACCTCCATTATGGGCTTCTAACACGAGCAGCCCTCGAATAGAACCTTGCAGAATACAAAGTTTGTTCTCCTTGAAAAGAAATCCTTTGTACCTGTAGAACTTATCAAAGGCACCATTCTCGCAAGCATTATATATGTTCCCAAAGTCAACATCATCAACATACAAATCTTTTATATGATGGAAACCAAGTAATTTAGAATCTAGAAAGGTTAATAGAGTGTACCTTCGTGATAACGCATCTGCTACTACATTTTCCTTACCTTTCTTATACTTAATTATGTACGGAAATGATTCTAAATACTCGATCCATTTTGCATGCCGTTTGTTGAGCTTATGTTGACCTTTGATGTACTTGAGTGCCTCGTGATCCGAATGGATTACAAACTCTTTCAGCCTCAAGTAGTGCTGCCACGTCTCAAGTGATCTTATGAGAGCGTATATCTCCTTGTCATACACGGGGTAATTAAGCGCAGCTCCACTCAATTTCTCGCTGAAGTACGCCACCGGTCTTCCATTCTGAGTCAGCACGGCTCCGATCCCTACACCTGATGCATCACACTCAATTTCAAAAGTTTTAGTAAAGTTAGGAAGGGATAACAAGGGGGCTTTAACGAGACAATCTTTAATTGCATTAAAAGACCGTTCTTGCTCATCAGACCAATGGAATGCCGAATTCTTCTTGATCACGCTCGTTAAAGGAGCGGCTATCGTGCTGAAATTGGGCACAAATCAGCAGTAGAAACTAGCCAACCCATGGAAGCTTCGTACTTGGCTAATCATCGTAGGACGGGGCCATTCTTGTATTGCTCGAACCTTCTCTTGGTCTACTTCCAAACCATTTGCACTTACGACGTATCCTAAGAAAACAACCTTATCAGTGCAAAAAGAGCATTTCTAGAGATTAGCGTACAATACCTCTTTCTGCAACGTTTCTAAGATCGCACGTAGATGTTGGACGTGATCCTCTAAAGATTTACTGTACACTAATATATCATCAAAATAAACAACACATGATTTTCCAATGAAAGCTCGTAAAACATGATTCATAAGACGCATAAAAGTACTTGGAGCGTTTATAAGCCCGAATGGCATTACCATCCATTCGTACAAACCTAGCTTCATCTTAAAAGTTGTTTTCCACTCGTCGCCCTCACGCATCCGTATTTGGTGATATCCATTTTTGAGGTCGATCTTCGTGAAAATTTTTGCTCCACTTAACTTATCAAGCATATCGTCGAGCCGGGGTATCGGGTGTCGATACTTAACAGTTATCTTGTTGATGGCACGATAATCGACACACATGCGCCATGAGCCATCTTTCTTCTGTACAAGTAACACCGGTACCGCACACGGACTAAGGCTCTCTCGAATGTAACCTTTTTCGAGCAACTCAGAGATTTGGTTTTGGAGTTCTTTTGTTTCCTCAGGATTGCTCCGGTACGCAGGTCGATTGGGTAGAGCAGCGACTCGTGCACCAAGTCGATCCGGTGCTCAATGCCTCGAATGGGCGGCAAACCACTTGGGATCTCCTCCGGAAAGATGTCTTCAATTCTCGAATCAAAGACAAACATGTAAGAAGGAAGATTATCGGGTAAATCGTTAGTGTTCAAAAATGCTTCGTTGTACAGAAGCAAATACATAGGATGCCTCAAACTTAAAGCTTTTCGTATATCACTCGCTTTTGCTAGCACATTCATTTTTCCGCTTTCTTTTTCATTTTCATCTTTTTCTTTCTTTTGTTTTTTCTCGTTTGTTTTTGCACTCGTATTTTTCTCTCGCTTCATTTTTCTTAACTTTCTCTTTTGTATTCTTTTCTTTTTTTTTTGATGGATCAATGGAAATTCGAAGCTTTTGTTGATCATCAAAGACTTGTTTAGGAGTTAAGGGGGTAAGTGTCACATTCCTTCCGAGATGCTTGAAAGAATATCGATTAGTGTAGCCATTGTGCACCATCAAGCGGTCATATTGCCATGGACGCCCCAAGAGTAAGTGTCCTGCAGTGCATTGGCACTACGTCGCATAGCACTTCATCGAGTATTTTTGATGCCAAGGATACTAAGACTTGCTTAGTAACTCGAGTTCTCCGCCGCCGTTAAGCCACCGGCTTATACGAGTCGAATGCTTCGGCCGTTGTCAAACCTAACTTTTCCACCATTAGGGTACTTGCTACGCTCGTGCAACTCCTCCACAATGATAAGGCTACGACTTTGCCTTGCACCTGGCATCTTGAATGAAAGATATTTTCACCTTGCTCCTCGTTTCCCACGCTTTGAAGACTGAGGCTTCGCTTCATGACGAGCAATTCACCTTCAACAGGTTGTTTTATGTCCTCATCAGCTTCAGAGTGGGATTCAGACTCACACTCTTCCTCGTCTTCTGTTTCAATCTCACTGTCAGCCCGCATCACCATGGTTCGTCTATTCGGGCATTGCCTTGCGATGTGTCCTCGGCCAAGGCACTTGAAGCACTTGATGTCCCTCGATCTAGCGTTAGAACTTTCAGGAGCCTTGCCTTTGCTCGTTTCGGCCAAAGGCTTGTTCGTCTTCGAGGTGAAAGTGGAATCTTTTGGTTTGTTTAGGGGAAACCCCTTGCTTGTGTTTTGGCCCCACTTCAAAGGTTTTGGATTGGAATAACTGCGTGATGCTCCTTTTTGCTTCAATTGTTTTTCTACTTTGATGGCCATGTGGACCATTTCCTCCATCTCAACATAATGTTGTAGTTCTACAACATTGGCTATCTCTCGGTTGAGTGTAGCTAAGAATCGAGCCATGGTAGCTTCCCATTCTTCTTGAATGTCAGCTCAGATCATAGCGACCTCCATTTCTGTATAGTAGTCTTCGACACTTCTCGTCCCTTGTGAGAGGTGTTGGAGTTTTTGATGTAACTCCCTGTGATAGTAGGAAGGGATAAATCGGCGTCTCATGGCTGCTTTCATCTCGGCCCATGTAGTGATTGGCCGTTCACCATTGCGCCTTCGACTCGTCGTCAACTGATCCCACCAGATCATGGCGTAGTCAGAAAACTCTATAGCGGCTAACTTGACTTTCTTATTTTTAGAGTAATTGTGGCAATCGAACACAAGTTCGATCTTCTTTTCCCATTCCAGATAGGCTTCGGGATCTGACTTACCTTGGAAGGAAGGGATGGTCAACTTAATATTTTTAAGATCGTCATCTTCCCGCCTTCGATCTCTTTGGCCGCGGTTTCAGGGTTCTATCCTTCCAACACTGATGTTGGATTCATGATCACTTTCACCCTCACTAAATTCATTAACTTCTTCGTCAATTTCTCGTTGTTGCTTACATCGTTGATTAGGTCATCCACGCCTTTGCCTTGCCACTTCGGGGGTCACCTCTCGTGGTCTTTGGGCTTCCACCTGATAAAGGTGATCTTCAAGAGGGTTGAGCCTCTGTTCGAGTAATCTTTCCATTTCTCGTAATAAGGCTTGCATCTGTAAGTCGGGAACATTCCGGACCGGTTGTCTTCCTTGTTGTTCCTCCACGTTTTACCCGGCATCTTGAGACATTGTAGTAGAAATTAAACCCTCACAAACAAAACCTCACAGTTCACTCAAAAACAAAGAAGTTAACGACACTCCCGCTCGTGTTTAACACTCTCGGTTCGACTTTTACCTCCCCTCGAATAGTCTCACACTCTCGTGCCTTTTACCTCTTACACTTCTCATGATTTCGTTGATCGGATTTGCCAAGGCCTATTAGGGCTTGGGGGTCAGTCACAAATGGGTATCAAGGGTTGTAACATATTTGGGTATTAGGTAGGCTAAAAGAAAAAAAAATTCGGGCGGGTTGGAATAGGGTGAACAGAGTGGGTCGAGAGAGAGAAGAAGAACTTTTCAGAAGAAGAAAGAACTATCTAATTAAATCGGACACCTCTTTTTTTAACGATTTTTTTAATTCGAAATATTTTTTTATATATACGAATTTTTTTTGAACTTACTTCAGATATTCGATTAGCAGATTCGGAATAGTCATTGGAGCTTCAGAATTCTCGCTTTTAACTAGCTCGATACTGGATGATACAAATTCCGGTCTCGAGATGAAATTGAGATGTATGCTTAGTTGCCCAATCATAATCGAGAAATACAGAAATCGAAGAAAGAGGAAGAATAAGAGTCGAGAAATAGAGAAGTTTAATCTTAGAGAAGGAGGGTATGGAGTTTCGAATAAATAAAGTATAAGAAGTGTGAGATTAGCTTGGGTTTAAGAAAGGTACTCGGAAGATGTCTCGATTTAGAGAGGACTCAGATTTGGTATGGGATAGTTGATGTCGAGATAGGTCGGGATAATAAGTCGAGTAAAAGTTCGAAAAGGGTGTAGGTGAAATGGAGAGGAAAAGAAGGTGTTCAGGTTTAGAGAGGTTACGAAAATGGGTTCAGAAAAATAGTTTGTAAGATGTTGGACTCGGATTAAGGCTTAAGAAAACAAGTAAGAACCGATACCGAAATAGGTATCGACCCGGTTTACTTGTAAGTTTCTTAAGGTTTGGTTTTTTTTGTTTTAAAAACGGACCTCGACCCACTATCGAAGTACGATAGGAACCTCGATATCGGGATAAGAAAAAGGAAGGGTTGACGCCACTAGCTCGCTAGATAAGCCAACGAATCCTAAAACGAAAGTGGAGTAGTGCTCTCACAAATTCGACAGAATAACGGTATAAAATTCATCAAAAGTCCTTTTACAATGAAAATGCCCATCTATTTATAGGCTAATGTGCTAGCCGAATGGTCATCTAATCATGCCTTTGTAGTTAAGTTAAATTAAACTAGAATGTCCTTGAAAAATCTAGAACAAATCCCCTTGTATTCCATGTCCATATTCGGCTGAATGGAAGGTGTATGGACAGCTTCTAGATGGTCTAGGTGCAAAATTAATCTTCAAGGAGAAGTAAGGAGCCGAATGGCACTTCAAAGTTCGGCCAAGGGGGCTTGAATGCCTTGATTAACTTCATTAATTTCAGCTTTGAATAGCTAACTATTCAGCTGATGAATGCACCTGATTCCAACATCCACAAGTGTGAAACGGAGGAGCTAAATGACCCTAATGTGAACGCCATATGTCTTGGTGTGAACAGAATCTTTGGGTGAGCTTGGGTGAGCTAAATGGTCACTTTGGGGAGCTAAATCAGCAGCCTAAGAAGGCCCTTGCAATGACCGAAACATCACTTTGAAGACATTTAATTTTTAGCTGCTCATGCACCTCTTTTGTCGTCCCTACATGCACCTACACAAAGAAATTAATCAATTCATTAAAGCTAGCTTAGCTACTTAATTTCCAGCAATTTAGAACACATTTAATTCATGCTTTGAGCTGGAATTAAATTAAATGGAAGCTCATTAAGACATATTAAAATTCGTACAGTAGCTTAGGATAAATTAATTAGCTAGATTCGGCTAGACAAATTAAATGGCAAGACTTCATTAATTTGTGTTTAAGCTAGACACATTAATATTACCTATTAAATATGCAATATCTAAGACATATTTATGCTTATTTAAATGCAAAGAATTAACAAAAACAAAACAAATAATTAATTTGTCCAAATTTTATTTAATTTATTTAGCTAAATAATGAACTAAGGCCGAATGGCCATATTTGAGCTCATCATGCACGCATGAGCTAGGGCCGAGCTAAGAAAAACTTGTGAGCTGGTTGGTTACTGTATTGGAGCTCGGAAAATGTCATGGAGCTAAAGTTGAGCTCGGGTCCTTGGGCGTGAGCTTGTAGGAGTATGCGACATGAGCTGGAAGTTGCATTTGAGCTAACTTTAGTGTCGTCCCAAGCTTGCTGTACTAAAGATCCAATTGCCTCCTTGAATTACCTTGCACGAGCTCTCGTAATCGATCCTCGAGGTAACACCATCGAGTCTCAGCTCGAACTCGGCTCATGATGGAGCGTGCCTGTATCAAGCTACCCCTTATCACCCTCAAACCAGTTGGCAAGTGGAAGTAGCAAATCGAGAGCTTAAGCGTATTCTAGAGAAAACAGTTGAATCAAACAGAAAGATCGGGCATTAAAAGTAGATGATGCTTTATGGGCCTATAGAATAAATATGTTTAAAACTCCCATAGGAACATCCCCATACAAACTTGTCTACGAAAAAAGTTGTCATCTACCATTTGAGTCAGAGCACAAAGCTTTTTGGGCTATAAAATTCTAAAATTACGATCTTACAACCGCAGGTGAGAAGAGGAAGATGCAGTTGAACGAGCTAGATGAATGGCGAGCTAATGCCTATGAGAACTCACGACTATATAAGGAGGCAACAAAGCGATGCCATGATGCTCGTTTAAAGAAATCAAAGCAATTCGAAGTAGGAGACTTAGTCCTGCTATACAATTCAAGGCTCAAATTGTTTCCTGGAAAGCTGATCTCAAGATGGTCAGGTCCATTCGTAATCAAAACTATTTTTCCCTACGGCACAATCGAGGTAACTCATCCAACTCGTGGCACATTCAAGGTGAATGGTCAGCGACTGAAAATTTATAATGGTGAAGATTTTAGGGATATGAGAGAGGAGCTTCGGCTCCGTGAACCTTCATTTAAAAATGAAAACAGGGTAAGTCTAGCTTAAGACTTTAAACGAGCGCTTTTCGGGAGGCAACCCGAGCACTAACTTCACTAATGTCATATTTTCAATTTTTAGCACCTAACTACAAACTAACCAATTCAGTAAAGCGTAGGTTTCCCTACCACACGGCCTTTGTAACACCCCAAACCCGGCCTAAACGTTACGACCGGATCTGGTGCGTTACATAAAAAGGTTTTTCATGAAACTTTGCAATCGTTTAAAAGTATTTGAATCTCTTTCCCAAACTCCGAGTTAGGTTGGTCGTTTGAAAACTCAGTGTTTATTTTTTTTAAAGCTTGTAATTAATTTGAAAACTGCCTTTACTGTGAACATCGAGTTTAATCCGTTATGGGTATGTGATATTTTGAAAATACTTGATGTCATTTTAAGCAAAACCGGCATATTATCCGTTATTATTTGTAAACCGTTCGTTACGTTTTGGAAAACAATTGTTTACACTTTTAGGAAAAGCCCCATGCTGATTAGTTCATAAAAGATAATTAATGCGTTAAAAGTAAAACCAAATTAAAAATATCAGTGGCCTTATTACAGAATAAAATCCTAATTTTAAAGAAAAGTAAAATAGAGTTTACTAAATAAGCATTGCATGGCCACAACAGAGTCCACCCCGGCCCATATCCGCAGAACTAAGAATCACCTGCAAAAATTAAGTAGAGGGGTGAGTCAAAAAGACTCAGTGTGCAATTCCCCACATGAACCATAACTGGGCCCGAGCCCACTCAATTGCCATCTGGGCCTTAGCCCTTCCAAAATCACATTGGGCGAAGCCCGTACAGAAACGAACTGGGCCTTAGCCCTGTTAACACAGTATAGTAGATAATGAATGCAATGCGATGCAGACCCAGCCCAACTTAGTTATCCATCCGCTACACACCACCCATTCCTGCCAAACACACCAGTGGGGATTTCTACAATCAACCCTCACCGCTACACACCATCGATGGCAGTCGTGCTGTAGTTAGCTGCTCATCGCCAAAATATGTAGCATTGCCACTGAAATAATGTGACAACGTCACCGAAATATGTGGCAAAGCCACCGGAATACACTGCCCCTTTCATCAATATCATATCCCAAAGCCCGTGCAACATATTATCATATTATGATGAATGCAATCATATTTCCCATGTGCAACAGATAATCAAGTCATACATATGTTTTAGGCTATATTAATTGAAAGGCCGAATCATAAAGGTACTTACTTGATGTCTCTAACCTTACCCACAAGGGTATCTCAATTGTCGATACAGTCATTTCGGCTTTCAGCCAATACAGTTAGTGATGCAAAATAATAAAAGAAGGTGTGAGAATTACACACCTGATTACGCGAAGAATTAGACACTCTTGATCGTCGGCACTCTCACTAGCGGGAATAACAACGATTTGTCTATCCCAAACAGATGTCGGCTCTCTACCACAACCCGACAGAACATCCCGTACTGCAGATACGGCACGTCGCTTGAACTTGGGAGTAGAGACTACGAGTCCACTCCCCTCAGGTTCCCTTATCGACACCCCCTTAGATTGGCTAGCACTTGCATCCATGAAGAAAATCTCGATCAGAGACCGTAATACAATGAGGATTGGTGGTTATCTAACAAGGAGGCTTGGTTAAGGCAGAGTAATACGGAAGAGAAAGAGGAATGAAACCAGATAAAAGAGGATCATTACCTTGATCAAAGGAGAACCGAACACCAATAGATTCAGCTTACAAAAACCAGATGAGTCCCTAAATAACATAAGGGTTAGGACCGATGCCCAAAACAAGAACAAAAAGAACCGGCCTTTCGGCCAAACTGAAACGTGAAAGTGGCCCTCCAACCATTCGGTCATCACCACCACTTACCAGAAACCTCCCAAATGAAGGCTAAACGAAGAAGAGAAGGTAAGATTAATCCCCTCTACAATCGGCCAATGCCCAAAAAGAAGTGAGGTTAAGATTTTCGGTTTTAACAAGACAACGAGAGAAGAGAAAAGAATGCAAAGAAATAGAGGAAGAAAAACCCTTTCCGAACTAACAAGAATGCGCCGAATAGAAAGCTAGATTCGGCCCTCAGCAAGATCCCAGAACTAATCGGCTATTGGCAATAGATGAGAGAAATCGATTTCAAATATGAACAGAGAACTTAGTTGATGAAGGGAGAACAATAAGAACACTAAAAGGAAAGGTAGTTTCGGCTACCAACAAATGAAGAAGAAACCGATCCAAAGAGGATGGGGAAGGTTCGATCGATGGGGAAAGGGTAGAAAAAAATAATGAAGATTCAAAGAGGGTTTCGGCTAATGTGTAGCTAAAAGAAATAGGCTTCAAATGGGAGAAGAGAGAGAATTCGGCTATGTTTTAGAACTTAGGGAAAAAGGAATGAAAGTTGAAAAAGAAAAGAGGTGAAAAAAAAGAATGCCTCAAATTGTCAATTGCCAAAGCTTCGGTTAATACTCAAAAGAAGAGGAAAGAAAGGATGGAGAGAATCATTGAGATGTGCGGCACAAACAAGAAGTAGATAAAACCCGAAAAGAAGAAGAAAAAAAAAGAATTCTTTTAATCAAAATTCGGCACACCCCTTACTTATGACCGATTATGCTCACAAAAATTAGCCTAAGAGACCCAAAAGGACCTACGGCACACACCCACACTAACCACAACCGAAAATCCTTTTCACACCTCCCCACTTTCGGCCAAACACCTTCACTCCCCCACTCCCACGATTTCCTCCTCCATTTCCTCCACCATTCACTCCACACCCCTCATTTTAAACACCCAACACCCTTGACCCCTTCAAACTCCCCAAACTCCTCTCCTCCATCCATTGAAACCTGTTTGACCCATTCAACAACCACCTTAGAATAGTCCCAGCCGAAAGCCACCTCTCCTCCCCTTTGAGCACAAAAAAATAAAGCTCTTGTTGCAGCAGATGGGATTCGAACTCCTTCCCCCTTTGCTCTGCCAATGAAACCACCACCACTAGGACACAAGCTCATTTGTGTCAACAAACACACACAAATAATCTTAAGGTCTGCTTCTACTAGCTCTCCCCCCTTAAGTGCCCAAAAAGCAAAATTTTGCCAAAGCTCTGGCTCGAACCCGAGCCTCCCCAGGACCCCCAAACACACCTAACTAACAAGCTAAGCGAGCCAAAAACACAGAATAGCACAAAATGCAGAACCCCTAATTCTAGGATGTTACAGTTCTACCCCCCTTAAAGAAATTTCGGCCCCAAAATTTACCTGGTCAAAAGAGGTTAGGGTATTGCTGTCGCATCACATCTTCCGGCTCCCACTTGGCTTCTTCTGACCTGTGATTACGCCATAAAACTTTGACCAATGGAACCGACTTCCTTCTCAACACCTTCACATCTCGACCCAAAATCTGCACTGGTTCTTCTTCAAAAGACAGGTCGGGTCTTACTTCAATTTCTTCCACCGGTACTATGTGAGATGGATCTGAACAGTAGCGCCTTAACATCGAGACATGGAATACATTATGAATCTGACTCAACTCTGGGGGTAACTCAAGCTGATAAGCCACTGGTCTCACACGTTTGACTATTCGAAATGGCCCGATGAATCTGGGGCTCAACTTACCCTTTCGACCAAACCTTAAAACCTTCTTCCAAGGTGAGACTTTCAGAAATACCTGATCCCCCACTGAGAATTCTATTTCTTTATGCTTCAGATCTGCGTACGATTTCTGTCTGTCGGAAGCTTCTTTCAACCGAGTCCGAATCAACTTAACCTTTTCCTCAGTCTCTGAGATCAATTCTGGACCCAACAACTGTCGCTCACCCAACTCTATCCAAAGGTAGGAGTATGACACCTACGACCATATAATGCCTCGTAGGGTGCCATCCGAATCTTTGGATTGATAGTCATATTATTGTATGCGACCACCAACGGCGGTAATCTTCCCAACTACCTCGGAAGTCAATCACACAGCCCCTCAACATGTCCTCCGTAACGAATTACCCTTTCGATCGACCATCATCAGTGGGTGGAATGCTATGCTGAAATCTAGCCTTGTACCCAAAGCTTCATGTAACGCCTTCCAGAACTGCGACATAAACCTAGGATCCCTGTCTGATATGATAGACACTGGTACCCCATGTAATCTCACGATTTTCACTACATATAGCTTGGCCAACTTCTGCAATGAATAGTCGACACGAATGGGTATGAAGTGGGCGGACTTCGTCAACCGATCGACAATCACCCACACCGAATTTTTCTTAGTAGGCGTCAGGGGTAGCCCACTAACGAAATCCATCGTTATCCTCTCCCACTTCCAAAGTGGAATCTTCATCGGCTTCAGCAACCCCGACGATAACTGATGTTCTGCCTTCACCTGTTGGCATGTCAAACACTTACTCACAAACTCGGTAACTTCCCGCTTCAAACCAGGCCACCGATATAGTTCACGCAAATCTCGATACATCTTACTTCCACCGGGATGCATAGCGTATGGCTACTATGCGCTTCCTGCAGAATCATCTGTCTCAACTCAAAATCCTTCGGTATACAAATATTTCCATGAAAACATAATACCCCTTCATTGCTCAGACCAAAATCCTCGACTCACACACCTCGCACTTGTCAAGTCGAGAACTTAACACTTCGTCCAACAATTGCTTCTCTTTAACTGACTTACCCATGTCGGCTTCACTTGAAGTTCGGCTAGCAGGCTACCATCCTCGTACAGACTGAGATGAGCAAACATTGCCCTCAAATCTGATATCACCTTACGACTCAACGTATTTGCCACTACGTTAGCTTTACCCGGGTGGTACTCAATCGAGCAGTCATAATCCTTCAACAACTCAATCCACCTCCGTTGCCTTAGGTTCAACTCCTTCTGAGTAAGGAGGTATTTTAGACTCTTATGATCTGTATAGATAACCGACTTTTCTCCATACAGGTAATGTCTCCAAATCTTCGTATGAACACCACCGCAGCTATAGCTCCAAATCATGAGTAGGATAATTCACTTCATGTGGCCTTAATTGTCGAGACGCATATGCTACTACCTTCCCTTCTTGCATCAACACACATCCTAACCCCATGTACGACGCATCACAATACACAACGAACTCCTTCCTAGCCTCAGGCTGAATCAATACTGGTGCCTCAGTCAGAATCTTCTTTAGCTTCTCAAAGCTTTCCTGTTGTTTCTCAGTCCACACAAACGGTATCCCTTTCTGCAATAGCTTAGTTAAAGGTGCAGCAATCAATGAAAACCCCTCAATGAACCTTCTATAGTACCCTGCCAGACCCAAAAAACTTCAAATTTCTGACACTGATTTCGGTGGTTTCCAATCCAATACAGCTTCGACCTTTCAGGGATCAACCTTAATTCCCTCAGCAGAAACAACATGCCCCAAAAAGGTCACTTCTTTCAACCAAAATTCACACTTGCTGAATTTGGCATACAATCTCTTCTCTCTTAAAATCTGTAAAACTGTCCAAAGATGCGAATCATGCTCCTCTTTAGTCCTCGAATAAACCAAGATATCATCTATGAATACCACGAAAAACTGATCTAGATAGGGTTGGAATACCCGGTTCATCATATCCATAAATGCAGCTGGTGCATTTGTTAACCCGAACGGCATCACTAAAAACTCATAGTGTCCATAACGAGTTCGGAAAGCAGTCTTATGAATATCCGCCTCCTTGACCTTTAACTGATGATACCTCGATCTTAAATCTATCTTCGAGAAAATCGAAGCTCCTCTTAGCTGATCGAACAAATCGTCAATCCTTGGTAACGGGTATTTATTCTTAATCGTCAACTTGTTCAACTGACGATAGTCAATGCACATACGCATCGACCTGTCCTTTTTCTTCATGAACAACACCGGCGCTCCCCACGAAGATACACTTGGTCAAATAAATCCACGATCCAATAGCTCTTGGATCTGAGCTTTAAGTTCCACCAGCTCCTTTGGCGCCGAAGCCGTTCCCGGAAGTAGCTCAATACCAAATTCCACCTCGCGATCCGGAGGTAACCCCGGAAGCTCTTCAGGAAAGACATCCATGAATTCCTTCACTGTTCTAACATCCTTTACAGATAATTCTTTTGCATCCAAAGCACTGATGAAAGCTAGAAACGCCTTGCACCCTTTCCGCACCATCCTTTCAGCCTTTAGTGCAGAAACCACATTGGACAAGTAATTCGTTCTTTCTCCTATCACAATTACCTCTTTATCCTCTGGAGTTCTTAACACCATACGCTTAGAAGCGCAATCCAAATTCGCACGATACTTAACCTACCAGTCCATGCCTAAGATAAGGTCAAACTCACCGAATGACAGTTCCATCAAGTTAGCCAGAAATACTACCCCTTGAATCTCTAAAGGCACATCCCTAAATAACTTGTTCACTACTACGGATTGTCCTAAAGGGCTAACCACAGACATTTCCCTAGCGGCAATTTTAGATTTAATGCTCAAAGTCTCAGATACGGTACAAGCAACATATGAATGGGTCGATCCAATATCAATCAAAGCAGTAAACGGTTTATCAACTATAAGAAACGTACCGGTTATGACATCCGGTGCGTCGCCATCCTCTCGCTGTCGAGCTGCATAGACTAAACCCGGCTGTCTTGCATCTATATTACTAGCACCCCTGCCCGATGCTCCACGACCTCGACCAAAACCATTTCCTCCTCTGGCCGAACCACGACCTCTCGGCGGCTGCTGACCACCCCTCCTGAACTGAGCAAAACCCTGACCTATTGGCCGCATCTTATCCAATTCTTGTGGACAGTCTTTTATCATATGATCCCTAGATCCACACTTGAAACATCCCCTAGTTCTTCTCCAACACTCCCCAAATGCATTTTCCCACTCAGAGCACATGGTCGAAACTGACCTACCGCAACAGGCATCGCAACTCGAGCTGGCCCATCAAACCTAGGCCTCTTTTGAAAACCCCCGGATGATCCCGACGACCCAAAACTCCTCTTATTTTTACCCCTATCCTTATCCCTGCTTTGCCTCTCAGATCGCTTCACTTCTTCGGCTATTTTTGCTTTTTCAACAAAAATGGCAAAATCTCTTTCCCACTGCGGAGCTATCAGTACTCGCAGCTCGTCTCGCAATCCATCCTCGAACCGCACACAACGCTCATAGTCGGTCACAACTATCCCTCGGGCGTATCGACTTAAGCGAAGAAATTCTGCTTCATATTCTGCCATGAATTTATTCCCTTGGACCAAATTCAAAAATGCCTTCCTTTGGGCGTCCACATAACTTGCCCTAACATACTTTCCCTGGAACGTTGTCTTAAAGAAATCCCAGGTGATACGATCTGCCGGAGTACCCTCCCTTACCGTGAGCCACCACTGGTATGCCTCCTCTCGAAGAAGAGACACCGCTCCTTTCAATTTCTCCTCTACCGTGTAGTCCAGATCATCCATAATTCGCTCAACTGCCTCTAGTCAATATTCAGCTACACTTGGGGCCACACCAGAAATACCCCTAAATATCTCCGCCCCATTTGCTCGAAGTCGCTCAGTTATAGACTTTAGAGCTACTGATCCTGTGCTTGCCCTAGTAACCCGCTCTAGAACACACAACATCACTTTGGACAAAGCATCGTCCCCTCCAGTTTGGTCTTAAGATCCCGCTTCTGCTATTGGTGATGCTGGCACTTCGCCTTCCGGCTCATGTCTTGATTCTGAGGATCCAGCCCCAGCACCTCGGCCTCTACCACGGCCACGTGTACCACGTCCGCGTCCTCTTGCGCTCATGTTTACTGAATCGACTTAATCTGATTAGAAATTTTTATGAATTAGTATATCTTCCACTGTTTATTAACAGATAGCTTATGAAGATAGAATTAGAAGTAGTTTTCGCAAGTCATATTTCTAAAGGTCTCAATCTCTAAAGTCTTAACTCTTATAGCTAGCAATCACAATACAGTAAATCATTTCAAAAAATAAAACAGAATCAGAGGACTTACGGATTTGGTGCCGGAGACTTGGGTGTCATACCTCGATAATAAAACATAGATCTTTTTTTAAAACAATGTTCCAAACAAATTTTTAAAAAACATTGTCGAACCCATTCCACGGCCGAGTTTTGCAACTTGGCTCTGATACCACAATTGTAACACCCCAAACCCGGCCTAGATGTTACGACCGGATCTGGCGCGTTACATGAAAAGGTTTTTCATGAAACTTTGCAATCATTTAAAAGTATTTGAATCTCTTTCGCAAACTCTGAGTTAGGTTGGTCATTTGAAAACTCAGTGTTTATTTTTTTTAAAGCTTGTAATTAATTTAAAAACTGCCTTTACTGTGAACATCGAGTTTAATCCGTTGTGGGTGTGTGATATTTTGAAAATACTTGATGTCATTTTAAGCAAAACCGGCATATTATCCATTATTATTTGTAAATCGTTCGTTACGTTTTGGAAAACAATTGTTTACATTTTTAGGAAAATCCCCATGCTGATTAGTTCATAAAAGATAATTAATGCGTTAAAAGTAAAACCAAATTAAAAATATCAGTGGCCTTATTACAGAATAGAATCCCAATTTTAAAGAAAAGTAAAATAGAGTTTACTAAATAAGCAGTGCATGGCCACCACAGAGTCCACCCCGGCCCATATCCGTAGAACTAAGAATCACCTGCAAAAATTAAGCAGAGGGGTGAGTCAAAAAGGCTCAATGTGCAATTCCCCACATGAACCATAACTGGGCCCGAGCCCACTCAATTGCCATCTGGGCCTTAGCCCTTACAAAATCACATTGGGCGAAGCCCGTACAGAAATGAACTGGGCCTTAGCCCTGTTAACACAGTATAGCAGATAATGAATGCAATGCGATGCAAACCCAGCCCAACTTAGTTATCCATCCGCTACACACCACCCATTCCTGCCAAACACACCAGTGGGGATTTCTATAATCAACCCTCACCGCTACACACCATATTGGAAGTCATGCTGCAGTCAGCTGCTCATCGCCAAAATATGTGGCATAGCCACCAAAATAATGTGACAACGTCACCGAAATATGTGGCAAAGCCACCGAAATATACTGCCCCTTTCATTAATATCATATCCCAAAGCCCGTGCAACATATTATCATATTATGATGAATGCAATCATATTTCCCATGTGTAACAGATAATCAAGTCATACATATGTTTTAGGCTATATTAATCGAAAGGCCGAATCATAAAGGTACTTACTTGATGTCTCTAACCTTACCCACAATGGTATCTCAACTGTCGATACAGTTATTTCGGCTTTCAGCCAATACAGTTATTGATGCAAAATAATAAAAGAAGGTGTGAGAATTACACACCTAATTACACGAAGAATTAGACACTCTTGATCGTCGGCACTCTCACTAGCGGGAATAACAACGATTTGTCTATCCCAAACAGATGTCGGCTCTCTACCACAACCCGACGAAAAGTCCCGCACTGCAGATACGGCACGTCGCTTGAACTTGGGAGTAGAGACTACGAGTCCACTCCCCTCAGGTTCCCTTATCGACACCCCCTTAGTTTGGCTAGCACTCGCATCCATGAAGAAAATCTCGATCAGAGACCGTAATACAATGAGGATTGGTGGTTATCTAACAGGGAGGCTTGGTTAAGGCAGAGTAATACGGAAGAGAAAGAGGAATGAAACAAGATAAAAGAGGATCCTTACCTTGATCAAAGGAGAACCGAACACCAATAGATTTGGCTTACAAAACCAGATGAGTCCCTAAATAACACAAGGGTTAGGACCGATGCCCAAAACAAGAAAAAAAAACCGGCCTTTCGGCCAAATTGAAACGTGAAAGAGGCCCTCCAATCATTCGGTCATCACCACCACTTACCAGAAACCTCCCGAATGAAGGCTAAACGAAGAAGAGAAGGTAAGATTAATCCCCTCTACAATCGGCCAATGCCCAAAAAGAAGTGAGGTTAAGATTTTCAGTTTTAACAAGACAACGAGAGAAGAGAAAAGAACGCAAAGAATTAGAGGAAGAAAAACTCTTACCAAACTAACAAGAATGCATCGAATAGAAAGCAAGATTCATCCCTCAGCAAGATCCCAGAACTAATCGGCTATTGGCAATAGAGGGGAGAAATTAATTTCAAATATGAACAGAGAACTTAGTTGATGAAGGGAGAACAATAAGAACACTAAAAGGAAAGGGAGTTTCAGCAACCAACAATTGAAGAAGAAACCGATCCAAAGAGGATGGGGAAGGTTCGATCGATGGGGAAAGGGTAGAAAAAAATAATGAAGATTCAAAGAGGGTTTCGGCTAATGTGTAGCTAAAAGAAATAGGCTTCAAATGGGAAAAGAGAGAGAATTCGGCTATGTTTTAGAACTTAGGGAAAAAGGAATGAAAGTTGAAAAAGAAAAGAGGTGAAAGAAAAGAATGCTTCAAATAGTCAATTGCCAAAGCTTCAGTTAATACTCAAAAGAAGAGGAAAGAAAGGATGGAGAGAATCATTGAGATGTGCGGCACAAACAAGAAGTAGATAAAACCCGAAAAGTAGAAGAAAAAAAACAAAGAATTCTTTTAATCAAAATTCGGCACACCCCTCACTTATGACCGATTATGCTCACAAAAATTAGCCTAAGAGATCCAAAAGAACCTACGGCACACACCCACACTAACCACAACCGAAAATCCCCTTCACACCTCCCCACTTTCGGCCAAACACCTTCACTCCCCCACTCCCACGATTTCCTCCTCCATTTCCTCCACCATTCACTCCACACCCCTCATTTGAAACACCCAACACCCTTGACCCCTTCAAACTCCCCAAACTCCTCTCCCCCATCCATTGAAACCTGTTTGACCCATTCAACAACCACCTTAGAAGAGTCCCAGCCGAAAGCCACCTCTCCTCCCCCTTGAGCACAAAAAAATAAAGCTCTTGTTGCAGCAGATGGGATTCGAACTCCTTCCCCCTTTGCTTTGCCAATGACGCCACCACCACTAGGACACAAGCTCATTTGTGTCAACAAACACACACAAATAATCTTAAGGTCTGCTTCTACTAGCTCTCCCCCCTTAAGTGCCCAAAAAGAAAAATTTTACTAAAGCTCTGGCTCGAACCCGAGCCTCTCCAGGACCCCCAAACACACCTAACTAACAAGCTAAGCAAGCCAAAAACACAGAATAGCACAAAATGCAGAACCCCTAATTCTAGGATGTTACAGCCTTGCACACGGGTGTGGCCGTGGCCATGTGGACACCACGAACAGGTACATGGGCGTGGCAAAGATGGTGTAGAAATAGGACAAAATTTTTTTCCCAAGCCACGGGCTCCGACTAAATGACACGGCCGTACGATGCGGCCGTGGTTGAAACTGACTAAGGAACACGGGGTGCGATAATTATACATGCCCGTGCGATGTACTCGTGGCTGATACTGATTAATCAACACGGGCGTGTGACACGCCCATGCATCTAACCCGTGGCCAACACTGAGTAAAGGACACAATCGTTAAACACGCCCATGTTCTAAGGCCGTGGATGACACTAACTTACAAACACGGGCGTAGGACCATTTACACGGGCGTGGGAGAAGCGAACGAGACAATACATGGGCGTGCAAAATGGCCGTGTGGCCCAAAATGCCCACGTAACACAGGTGTGTGACACAATTCAGACGCACCTAAATTCAAAATTCTCGATTTACACGGCCCAAACAAATAGAACACGGGCGTGGCCTCTGCCCTTGTGGTCGATTCCCTATTTAAACCCCCTCCTATTCATCTTCTTCCCCAATCCCCAACCCTAGCCGTTTCCTCCAAGCATCCCCAAATCCTCCTTCCCTCCCCATTCCAGCCACCGGCACCCTCTTCCCTCTCCTCCCTTCACTTCCCCTCTCCCTTCTCTCTCTTTATCTTTCTCACCCACATACAAACACAGACCACACCCGTGTGAACAAAATACACACCCGTATAACAACATGACACAGCCCTACTCCACCACCCACCCGCAGCACACGCCCGTGCACCAGCCCTCAACGACCGTGCGCCATATCCACACCTCCGTCGGTCCATTCTACACCCTCTAGTTTAATTGATACTTCATATTCCATGATTATTTTTAGATCTTTGATTTATTCTTTAAAATTTTTTATTTAGCATTCACTTTTGTTGATTATTGGTAATAACTAATGATTACTTAAGCGTTATAAATAGACTAACTATGATTTTTGAATGTCTTGAATCTCTAGAGAATTGTTAGCAGAAATGTTCATTGTTAATATAATGAGATTGAAATTGTGGACTCATAGGTATTATCATGAGACGATATTATTTATTCTATTATACAGGAACATAATGTCTTCTTCTCGAGGTAAGAAAACTACCGTCCCCACTGTAACACCCCAAACCCGGCCCACAAGCCCTGACCGGATCTGGTATGTCACTGCAGAAACCGTTCGAAAAATATTCTAACTTAAGGTAAAAAACATAGGAATTCATTGTCTTTAGAACAACATTTTATAATTAAAATGCAAAGTAAAAATTTGATTAGTACAAAATATCTGAGTTAAAACTTTAATAAATATTTTAAAAATATAAATTTCCAAAAATAAAAACATTTCCAAATAATAATTTAATCGTCATCTAGCTTAAACATAATAAAATGCTCAAATACTTTAACTGGACCTTATTACAATAAATAATTTAACAAAAATACTTAATAATATGCTGTTTTAAATAAATAAAACGTCTTCTGCATGGGCCACCTCGTATCCACTCCAACCCGGTCCGATCAACATTTCTCACCTGCGATGTTGGTAAAAATTGGGTGAGTCATACAGACTCGAGTGTGTAATTAATCCACCAACTCCACCCACATAACAAACCACATGTGAACCCACATACCGATATCAATGCACTTATTCACATTATTTCACTTATTGGGCTTGGCCCATATCCACATTAATCCATATAACATACTGGGCTTGGCCCATTTCATCATCAACCCATATGACGGATAATGAGTTTATGCAAAGTGCACCCAACCCAACCTAGGGTCCATCCGTTACACCTACCTTGGCGGACTGGCCGCCCAAGGCCGTGGCTAATCCACCGATCAACTAAGTGATCCCACATATCTTACCTTGACGGACTGGCCGCTCAAGGCGTGGCTAAGCCACCGATCACCCGAGTGACCCCACATGTCAATATCCACGAGGTGACTCGAGGTCATCCTCAATCCACGGTGATGCACACGCTATCATCCGCCGAGATGTGGCACCTAGCCAACACCTCCCTTGATGAAGCACATAGCTAACATCAAGCGCTAATGTAGCACAAGGCTAACGTGAGACCACGTACATAAAGTACACCCTTTCCTTCGATAGTCACATTCATATCCCATCCCATGCACATGCAACATATGATAATGTCATAACATAGTAAAATAATGCATGCACATGCTATTCGACATACAAACATATTCTCATTGGCATATTCACATTCTTAATAATTAACACTCGACTGATTTCCGATATACCCCTTAAGGGTAACCATTCACAATCGCCACTGCACATATTAGCATTTACACAACACATACAATATACCATAAACCCGAAAAATAGTGGGTTAATCACACACCTGACTATTTAGTGAAATCTCGAACTATTTGATTCTAACACGATGAACGGAGTTTTTCCTCCTCCCTTAATGCCGATTTGGTCTCCTACCAAATCCCGAAGGCTTTGATTATCTCTGCCGATTTATCCCTAACATCCATAGATAGAATCGGTCATCCATTAAATACTAAATATGGCCTATAGCCGAGTATTAACAACCACTTACCTTGCCTATCCAAAACTCGAATACCTGCTTGTTCCTGAAGCTTAATGAATCAAATCCCGAAAGACCTCCTTTAATGCTCCCTTCCTTCGGCACTATCGCCTGCTTGAAGAGAAAGTAGTCACGACACCACACTAGAAGATTCGGCCTCCACGATTCGAGAAATAGAAGAGAGAAAGAGAGACTGTAAGATTCTGCAATCAAGAACAATGGGAAAAAGAGGTTTCGGCTAACCAAAATAAGAAGAGGATTGGGAGAGGCTTATAAGGTTCGGCTTTACAGAGAAGAAATAATATAGTGGAAAAATTCAATAGAGATTCGGCTAATGATCTAGATGACAAGGGGTATTCGGTCATATTAGAAAAAGGTATAGAATCAGGGTGGAAAGAAAATAAAGATGAAGAGGAGAAAGTAAGAAGAAATTCGGCAAAGCAACTAAAAGGGAGAAAAAGATGAATGCTTCAATTAAAGGAATTTCGGCACACACTACCACCCCTAAAGAGTCCACATTCGGCCACTAACTCCAACTCCTTATCAAATCCCACTTATTACTCTTTTATCACCTTTACAAATAAAATAAACTAATCCCTCACATTATCCCTTATCCTCCCATTTAAAATAAATAAAATAACCCATATTTATCTACCTATTTAAACTAATAAAATAAGTCCACACTTATTCTAAATAAATAAAATGAACCTCATTTATCTCCTATTCTTAGCCAATAATAAATAAAATAACCAAGCATTATCCTCATATATTTGAGAGTCCAAATGCTGTCCCACTAGCTCTCTCCCTTAACGCCAACAGCCAAAATTAAAAACATCAAAATTTTGCTTCCCACGCGACTCGAACTCAAGACCTGCACAGCAACATTCCCAGAGCCTTAAGTGGCGCCTTGCGACCACTTTACCAAAGCGGTTTCTTATGCCATCACTCCACCACTTATTCTTTTAAGGCCTACCTAGCCAAGCTCCTCTTCTTGACGCAAAAAGCGAAAATAACAAAGACTCCTTATGCTGCCATCAAGACTCGAACTCAGAGCCCTTTGCCGTAAGCTACAGATAACGCCCCAAGCCACTTTGCTGCTGGCTCCTTTGTGACATAAACTCCCCACAATTCCTTTTTAGACCTCCTTCCCTAGCTCCCCCTTGTCTTAACGCCAAAAGCAAAATAAAAACACCCATTTGCTTTCCACGCTACTCGAACCAAGGCCCTTTCCATGGCGTCATCACCAGGGCCCCAAGTGGCGCCTTGCAGCCACTTTACCAAGCCCCAATTCTTGTCCAAAAGTGCCTACAATTTTCCCTTAAGGCCTCCCTGGCCTTGCTCCCCTTCTTGACGCAAAAAGAAAAGCCCATAGTGCAATTTCTGCTGCTCGAACCTCCTCCCTCCTGACGCAAGCTCCCCTGCTCCCAAGTGGCGTCCCTTGCCAATTTGCCACACGGTTCCTTGTGTCCTAAATTCCCCAAAACTTTTCTTAAGGCCTCTTCAGCCTAGCTCCTCTTTTTTTAAAATCCAACATTTTTTCCAAGACTTCCTCCTACATCCTTAGGTTCTCAAAACCTCCCAAACATATCCAAACACACTCCAAGCCTACTGTCACTTGAATTATGCACTAAATGCATAACCCCTAATTTAGGATGTTACACCCACATCCAAAAAATGAAAGGGACCTGGCTCATCATCCACAAGCGCATAGGCCGAAGTGAGACACCCATTTTTACGGTTTCCTCCTGGAGCTTAAGAGGAACTTTTTCAAATTCTACGGGCACGACCTCTCAGTCAAGACCGATGTATCGACTGGGCCTCCCTGGAACACGTTTAACTTGCTGATGATATTCGGGCACTCTTGACGACTGACCCTTGGGAGCAATTTTTTGGTATTGTCGAGCCCACTTACCTCGAACTAACATTAGAGCTTTGCTCTACTTTCCATTTGCAGGTAGTAATGACACACCACGATGACCCGGGCACTATTTAGTTTCATCTAGGAGGTTTAGTTCGGGAAATGAGTGTCCCTGAATTTTGCATTGCTCTGGGCTTATACACGGATGACTTCAAAAGAGAACATGATCTTGCAGAGCTCCATCGCCACATCCATAACTCCCCTGCGAGATGTTACCCCCAACACAGCCACTTATGACCCTAGTCGCTCCAAAGCGATAGCTCTCGTCCCATCCTTGCGGTACTTACATGCCATTTTAGCTCATACATTGACAGGAAGGCGAGAGAGCACCGGGGTCGTTAACACTCATGACGCCTACTTCCTCTGGTGTATGGCAAATGGTTACGTCTTCGACCTTGCCTACTTCATCGCTCTGGCCATTCAGCATCAGACAAAGTGCCATCGCAAGGGGGTCATTTCCATGGGGCCTTATGTAACACGGCTCGCGAGACACTTTGGTCTCCTCAACACCGCATCACAATCCGCCTCCCTCACCTTGATAGGCTGGATGTCTCCACAGGGCATCTCAATGATGATAAACATGCAGATGATCAAGCATTACCGTGGAACCGATCCTCCCCAATATCGGCTAGCCCATACCACCGAGGAGGAGGACCCTGGGGACATTACTGACGATGTCCCACACCCACATGAGAAGCCACAACCGAGCCATCGCCCAGTTCATGTGGCTACTTCACTTTCAGACATCTCTGAATGCCTCACCCAGTTCGAGCATTACTGTACTCAATAATTCAATGACACTGCTTGACGATTCGACGGCATTGAGGCGACTCTTCAGTAGATTTGTCATCACTTTCACATATCACCGCCTCCACCACCTCACGATCCAACCGATGATGAGGACTTTTGAGCCCTTTTTAATTTTAGTTCTATCTTTCTTTTTATTTTTACTTTTATTTGATTTTTATGTGCTTTTTTTATATATAATTTGCTAGTTCACACCTTTACCTTTTATTTTGTTCAAAACTTTTATTAGTATAAGTCTAATTTCTTTTATCTCTGACTGTCTAATTTTCGAGTAAATATCATAACGAAACCCCCTAAAAAGTTACTGATGACTCTGCAGTTCCAAAATGTTCAAGGTGCTACTAAGGAACTGGAATATTTTCACATACCTTCACCTCTGCTTAGTTCATCATACTCCATCCCTACAAGTTTCATTCTCAAGGAATCCATCCAAAATTCAGGAAGTTCACTTCTCTCCTTATCTTTTGATTTTCTACTATATTATTTTTCTCTATCTTTGTACATTGAGGGCAATGTACGTCTTATGTATGGGGGGTCAACTATAATATTATTTGAAAATCCTGAATGATATCTTGTTCTTAAGTAATTCTCTCATTTTACTATTAGAACGAAATTTCCTTTGATTCATGATTTTTATTGATATGTTTTGGATTATGTCATTGATAATTGTGCAGTGATGATTTAAACTTTATGAAACTAGAGAATTAAGCATGATGAGTTTATTTTCAGAATTAAAAAAATTTTGCTAGGTTGTTTACCTGAACCTAATGATTACCTTGAAGTTTGAAATTTACAAGGTTGATATCAAAAAGCCCATAATTTTTATGAGATTTTGAGCCTTTCAGAGCATATTCTTTTTCTTGCTCACTTTATTGATTATGAGTGTGTCAACATTGATTTGTTATTCTAGAACTTGCTTCAATTATACATGTCAAGATCACACCTTTGATTTGATATACTAAGATGATGAAGGCACCTAGGTTTTAACCCACTTACTCCAGTAAAAGCCTACCCTCACAATTAACCCCTAGTGAACCCCTTTGATCCTAACAACCATTTTATTGACTCACCCATTAATATTAACCCATAACCCACTTTGTATTTGTTATCACCATTTCTCTTGACTACCCCTATATCGAGATTTGATTTGATCGGTTACGTAACTATTTTCGTTATTTCAGTTATTAAATTCTATCTTATTATTATTGTGCTTGATTTGTTCAAAAAAACCCGAAGTATATTCATTTTTACTTCTTTGTTATTGGAGCTTAAGCTGTTAATTTCATTATCTTTAGAAGAAGCTCATGTTATTAGTATTAAGTTTTCAATTGATGTAATTATTCATATTATTCTGACCTTCTAGTTAGGTAATTTGTCAATTTAATCTCGATTCTAACCCTCTAATTCAGCCTTTATCCACACCTTTAACCCGAGCCCCGTTTCAACCCTTTTTAAAGACCTTTTGATTTGTGTATCATATCATATTATAGTGGTGGAGATTTAAGTTTCATGCAAGCCTATGGGATTAACTTTTCATGTTTGACTTTTGAGTGCTTAATTTTTGAACCTTAAACAATTCGAGTGATTTGAGTGAATCTTTAGTGAGGATGTCAATTTTTGTCGATTTTGAATCAGAGGTAATTATTTAGGTAAAGGGGAAACACCTATTTTTCGTACTATAAAAACTATGACTTTGATTGTTTGAATCTTTAGGAACCTTCCGGTTAAATTATCAATGTATGAATTACCTATGAATTATGATGAAACATTGTTGATGAAGGTTATGAATCGAGGAAATTCAATTTTAATTGTGAGTTGAGAATTTTACTTGAGGACAAGAAAAAGCTTAAGTGTGGAGGTATTTGATAAATCGTAATTTATACATATTCTAATCCCATATTTACCATACTTTTTGGATGATTTATCCCTTGAATTGTCGAATTTGATGCTCCTAATCCTTTTATTTCAGGTTTTATACTTAGGAGAGCATCGGAGGATGAAAAGAACACGAAACGGGCTAAAAACGGACCAAATGGGCCACAGTAAGAAATCAACACGGCCTGGGCCCAATCCACACGACTGTGCTCTTTTAGCAGGCTCGACCACGGCCTGGATTCAATTCACACGGGCGTGTTGCACGGGCGTGTCCCTGTCATGACAAAGAGGAATTTCACTTGGAATAGGGTACTTAGAGGCAAAGAAAGACATTCCAAAAGCCTATATAAACACCCTAAAGGCCAACCTTTAGGGGGCATCCAGCTAGGCCATGGAGCCAAGCCAGAGAGGTTAGAATTGTGGGATTTACTCGAAGAAAGCGATTTGATTCATCTCAAGAAGCCGAAATCATACTCAAGACAGCGGATCTCTCCTTCAATTCCTTCAGGGGGTTTTAGGGTTTTCTTATGTTTTGTTTTATCTTTTCTTCTAAGATGTATTATTTTATGATTATGAACTAAACCCCTCAGATACCTGAGGGGGATGAAACCTAAGACGGATCTTGCTATTATTTTCTGAACTATATGATAAATACTTGATTTGTTCTTAATTATGTGTTCTTAATTCTTGTTTTGATATTTCAGGATATTGATTCAAGTATTGATGTGCTTAGGCAGAGGAGGAATATACCCTATCTAAGAGTAGATCTAGCATAATTGAGCGGAGTTGATCGCAACCCTAGAGATAGGATGACAAAAATCTGTCGGATTAGGGTCAAACCTAATATGGTAGTCCATAGATTGAGTTAATGCAACCTTAGGGGTTTTAATTAGAAAGAGATTTCAATTAATCAACCTAGGGTTAGACATTAGTAGCCTCGAGAGAGGTATTAATATAAATTAGGGAATCCTACGGATCAAGTCAAGTGAATAAATTGTCTAGTTCAGAGTTAAATAACAAGTGAAGTCTAGGTGGATTCCTCCTTGGGTATTGTCTTAGTTAATTGGTTTTTCCCACAAGTATTTTCCCAATTCATTCTCTTTGTATTAGCATCTTTAGCTTAGTAGTTAGTTCATTTTAGAATAACAACAAATCCCTTAATCTTTAGGCTAAATAATAAAAAGAAAGTCAGTATTAGTACTTTTGGTTCCTTTGGGTTCGACAATCTAGTCTTGCCACTAAGCTATACTACTGTTCGATAGGTGCACTTGCCTCAATCGTGGTGATAGTTAGTTTCTAGGCTAGATCATTCATTATATAAATATTAAGACTATCGATACCAACGATCATTGAGATAATTGCCGATGACTTAGTTATTGAAAAATTTCCTCACTTTGATTTGGTTAATTGTCATTCTATGAATATTGTTGATAATTTCGTTTCAGCTAGTGCCATTGATACGGCCATGATCCGGGTCACACGAAGTTCCAACAAAGAGCCATTGGTGTTGCCACAAGGACCCATCACCCGAGCACGTGCAAAACGATTCAAGGAGGCTATTTCAGCCTTAGTTGAGCAAAAGTGGAGCAAATTAATGGCTGGACAAAACGAGGAGAATCGGGCTAACTTAATAAGCCCAATGCGCATGCTTTTTCAAGTTGAAATAAGCTCATATTTAGTTCATTCAGCTTGTGTTTAGCTTGATTTATTTCATGCATTTTTTTTATTTTGCTTTTAAAATTAGCTTTAAATAAAGGTGTTTAGTTTAATTAAATAAGTTGTGTTTAATAAGAGGCTTATTAATTAATCTAGTTACTAGGATGTTTTTAATGAAACATGAGTTTAAGTTAATTTAATTCTGCTTCCATAAATTAACTAGTTGCTGCATTAATTGAAGTCCTTACTTCTAGTTTATTTATTAAGTCAAGTGTTTAATGTGTTAAGTTAAATTAGTGTTTAATAAGTGTTTAATGTGTTAAGTTTAATTAATGTTTAATAAGTGTTTAATAAGTGTTTAAATGTGATTAATATGTTTGTTTAATGTGTTTGAATGTAGGAAACTTTTCAGTTGCAAATCCGTTACTTTACAAGGTCATTACAACATTAATGGAAGTGACTTTTAAGTTGATTTTGGTTACAAAAGAAGTGGCTGTTACAAGGATGCTTAATACATCAAATTAAGGAGCTTTAAGGAGCATTTTAACTCCTCATAAATTTGGCAAAGAGAATTCTTCACTTACCAGTTTTTTTACTCATTTAAAAGATGATAACATGCATTCAAAAACCATTAGTTGCTGGTGACTTTTCTTAGCCAAGGACAACTCAAGGGATATTTTTAAAGCATTCAAATTCATTTAATCAGCTCATTAGGAGTCATAAAGTTGCTGTTATTTGGTGGAGGAATTCAAGAGTTTTTAGATTTTATTTCAGCCATTTAAATGCATATAAGCTGAATTCATTTGACTCTTCACTAACCACATGTAAACACTATATATACTTGTTATTAGTTTGTAAAAGGGGACTTTTGATGCTTTATGAAATTTTCAGATTGAGAGTTATCCAATCTCCTAATTCTTCAAGGTTCAAATTAACTTATCTTTCAACTAGTGGAGTCAATCTAAATTTGTTCTTGAACTTATCATCCTTTTGGGTGTGGCGTTCCAATCAATACCGTAGGTTCCTATCTTGCTAGATAATGGGTCTCAATTTTTATTCAACTCAACCATTCCATTGAAACCTATAAGATTCGGGTCCTTAATCTTCTATTAAGGGTTCTTTCTTGTTTCAACCATCAATCCATTCATCCAACTATTTTTCTTCAACCCAAGTTGCTGCCCTTTTCTAAAATATAACCATTTTACCTTTCTTTTAAACAAATCAAACAATACTCCTTCGTAGACGATCGGGCAAATTCAAATATGACTCGACTCACCCCGAGGCGGATCGTATCAGCCATGAAGAGATTTTCTTATGATAAATGTTATGTTGGCAAGTTTGTTGATGAAGTTAGCTTAAATCGGCATAAGCAAAATTTGATCATGTAACACCCCAAACCCGGCCTAAACGTTACGACCGAATCTGGCATGTCACATGAAAGGAATGTCTAAAAACTGTGCATTCGTTAAAAAGCTCATATTCTTTATAGTTGTGGTGAGAAATCGAGTTTAAGTAATTTTGAAGAAGAAATGGTTTATTATCATTTTAGGAAAATCCCATATTGATCATTTAATAACAAGTAATAAACAAATTGAAAGCTGAAACCAAATAAAATACCCAAGGCCTTATTACATAACAAAAACTCAAATAAAAATAAGTCCAAATAAAAGAAATGAATTTACGAGTGAACATATGTATGGCCTCCACGAGTCCACCTCGCCTCCCAAATCCGCGATCTAATGATTACTGCAAAATTTAACTAAGGGGTGAGTCATCGAGACTCGATGTGTGTAAATCCCCATCCAATGTGCCCTTACACAATTTCATATGAAAATATGCATATCATGCACCCAAACCTAGCCATCCGCAACTCCTTTTTCTACCCCGTGTGGTACCAAACCACCGGTGGTGCTAAACCACCGGTGACTTAAAGTCACAATATCCGTCAATACATGTGGTGCCAAACCACCGGTGGTGCTAAACCACCGTGACTTAAAGTCACAATATCCGCAATACATGTGGTGCCAAACCACCGTGGTGCTAAACCACCGTGACCCAAGTCACAAAGCAAATGATGGGGCCAACCCATCGTGTGATACCAAATCACCGCGCACGATCCCATATCTCAAAGTGGGGCCAACCCACGGTGGTATTAACCACGTGGACGAGTCGCTATGAGGTGCCAAACCTCGGTGTCCAAGACACGAATGTGATACCAAATCACCGGTGACCGTAGTCACGATAATCGAGTGATGGGGCCAACCCATCGTGTGATACCAAATCACCGGGCGCAATCCTCAATACCGCCTTGTGGGGCCAACCCACCGTGGTGCAAAACCACGGGGACGAGACGAGGTGCCAAACCTCTGGAGGTGCCAAACCTCTGTGACCCAAAGTCACAAAGTTGTGTTACTAAAACACCGGTGCTCGTCAAGACAAAATATCACCGCCCCTCCACTCATATCACCCATCATCATACCAACTCATGTATAGTATTTAAATCATGCAAACATGTTTAACGTTGCATCTCATAGCACATACATCATAAATCATGACATCATGTATCAATAACAATACTCATAATGAAACGGACTTACTCGAATCCGCGCACATACCCCATAGGGCATCATATCACTCAACCATACTATTTCGGTTTTACCAATCAATCGGGCTTTATCAAACATATACAAAGCAAGAAGTGTGTTAGTTTACACACTGATTACTAATGCGACTATCAAATCCCGTAGATCAAGATCTAACGCACTAGATCCCCATTCCTTAACACTTTTCGAGCACTAGCCACAACCCGAGATATGCGAGATCAAGCCTTCCCCTACAATCGGCAAAAACTAAACAACATAATCATGCTAATCAACCTTTAAGGGTATAACCGTAATTTTACCTACCAAGGGCATTTTCGTAAATTCACACCGCAATGGCCTTTCGAAGGCCTAATGTCGCCACTAGCGACTCATTTACCACTTCCTCTCCAGTACCGGACAATTGGGCCTAAACCCGATTCTGCCCATTCGGGCCCACACGCTCGTGTGGCCCACCTAGCACAAATCTAGCCATGTATATAAGTTCCACCTAGTCTAGTTCACTATATTCTACCCAATCATGCAATTTACTCATAAGGGCCCACGGGCCCATTGGGCCCACTTCGCCCATCGCGCCCAAGCAAAATTTCCAACCCACAAGAATACTACCGATGGCCTCAACTATCCTGTGAAGCCCCACACGCAGCGCCGCACGCGCTCGTGTGGCTACCGCTGCCGTGATCGGCACTTCGGCATTTGCCGCCTCTGCCTAGAGTAGAGAGAGTTACACACCGATAGGACTCTAGTGTTAATCCGCGCCCGACCACTCCTGTGCCCAAACGCCTTCCAAGGTGTGTCAACCCTCCTCCCGGAATGCTCTTTATATAGCTAGCTCTTCACCTTCCTTCTTTGTATCTTTCCGATGTGGGATCCTTCACAAGAGAGTTTAAATTCAATCAAACTCTTCCCGTCTGCATCATAAAATAAATACTCCTTTGCTTCTCATGAGATTCGAACCCGTGCTCCTTGCAACATAATCCACGCTGCTAGCCACTTGGCCACAAGCTCCTCTTGTGTCTTAAACCATGCGCAACTAAATATAAATCTATAGCCAAATTCCGAGGTCCAAGTAAAAGAAAACCAAAATGCAAAAGCCAAGACTTGAACCTTGGACCTCCTTCCTTCCTTGTGGCGTCACACCCTTGCCTCTTAAGTGGCGTCACTTTGCCACTACACCACACACTCCACTTGTGTCATTTTTCCCCACATTTTATTCTTAAGGCCTACCTCACTAACTTCCGTGGTTTTTTTTTCACCTAAAACCAAAATTTCCCTAAAGCTAAAGTTCGATCCCGGGATTTCATAGAAGCCTTCTAACCTTCCAAAATCACTTATCCAATAGGTCCAACTTGCATTTAAGCCAATCTCTTGTTCTCTAAAAAAAATTTAAACGCTACTACGCTCAAAGCCCATTGGGCCCAATCCTACTAGGCCCAATTTCGGGATGTTACAAATCTACCCTCCTTAAAGAAATTTCGTCCTCGAAATTTCCAACTACAGAACATTCGTACCACCTAACCTACAACGTCTGCTCACGCACGCGCGCACTCTGATTCCAATAACCCTAATATACTTTTAACTAGAATTTAGAAACCCTACACATACTAAAAAAACCTAACCATTAAAGCGGATAAATATTTCAGACGCAATCAACTCTATATCCGAACATCACATCCAACCCAAACACACAGAATAGATATTCAAAATACAAAGATATAACAAAGCAAAGTATCGTGAAACTTACCGTGTGCGGATTGGTGCCGGAGACTCTCGGGTGCCATATTTCAAAAAAAAAGATATATATTTTTCTAAACCATTTTCCAAACCATCTTTTGAAAACATTTTTTTGAACCCAAACCACACAAATAGAGTTTTTGAACCTAGGCTCGATACATATAATTGTAACACCCCAAACCCGGCCTAAACGTTACGAATCGAACTGCATGTCACATGAAAGGAATGTCTAAAAACTGTGCATTCGTTAAAAAGCTCATATTCTTTATAGTTGTGGTGAGAAATCGAGTTTAAGTAATTTTGAAGAAGAAATGGTTTATTATCATTTTAGGAAAATCCCATATTGATCATTTAATAACAAGTAATAAACAAATTGAAAGTCAAAAACCAAATAAAATACCCAAGGCCTTATTACATAACAAAAACTCAAATAAAAATAAGTCCAAATAAAAGAAATGAATTTACGAGTGAACATATGTATGGCCTCCACGAGTCCACCTCAGCTCCCAAATCCGCGATCTAATGATTACCTGCAAAATTTAACTAAGGGGTGAGTCATCGAGACTCAAGCAGTAAATCCCCATCCAACAGTGCCCTTACACAATTTCGTATGAAAATATGCATATCATGCACCCAAACCTAGCCATCCGCAACTCCTTTTTCTACCCCGTGTGGTACCAAACCACCGGTGGTGCCAAACCACCGTGACTTAAAGTCACAATATCCGTCAATACATGTGGTGCCAAACCACCGGTGGTGCTAAACCACCGGTGACCCAGTCACAAAGCAAATGATGGGGCCAACCCATCGTGGTGATACCAAATCACCGCGCATTTATCCCATATCTCAAAGTGGGGCCAACCCACGGTGGTATTAACCACAGGGACGAGTCGCTATGAGGTGCCAAACCTCTGGTGTCCGAAGACACGAATGTGATACCAAATCACTGGTGACCGTAGTCACGATAATCGAGTGATGGGGCCAACCCATCGTGTGATACCAAATCACTGGCGTCAATCCCTCAATACTGCCTTGTGGGGCCAACCCACTGTGGTGCAAAACCACGGGGACGAGACGCTGAGGTGCCAAACCTCTGGAGGTGCCAAACCTCTGGTAACCCTGTAATATCCCGGGTTAGGGGGCTGTTTGGTTGCTGCATGTTATTGCATGTGTTTAGTGTGCTGCGTGGCTATTTCTATGTTTTGGGGGCTTGGTTGTAGGCTAGGAGTATGCCTGAGTGAATGGGAGAATTTTAGTTTTTAGGCTTTATAGGAGGGGAGCTGTTGGAGCTGGGGTTTAAGAATTTTAATTGTTGTTTTGTTGCACAAGTAAGGAGCTAGCTTAGTGGCAAAGCATGCGCTACATGGGGGAGCTTGGTGTGGCGTCATCTACAAGGAGTGGAGGTCTAGTGTTCGAGCTGCAGAGTCCCCATTTTGGCTTTAATTTTGGACGGCATGGGGGAAGAGGTAGAAGGCAAGTTGAATTGTAATATCCCGGGTTAGGGGCTATTTTGTTGTTGCATGATATTGCATGAGTTTAGTGTGCTGTGTTGCTATTTCGGTGTTTTAGGGGTTTGATTGAAGTCTAGGAGTATGCCTGAGTGAATGGGAAAATTTTGGTTTTTGGGTGTTAAGTCAGGGGAGCTGTTGGAGCTGGGGTATAAGAGTTTTCTTTGGTGTTTTATTGCACAAATGAAGAGCTGGCAGAGTGGCAAGGGAGGAGCTTGGTGTGGCGTCATCTACAGGTGAGGGAGGTCCAGAGTTCAAGTCGTAGAGCTCCCATTTTGGTTCTCATTTTGGACGGCATGGAGGAAGAGGTTGAGAGCAACTTGAATTCTACCATGGACTTGGTCAAGGGGTGACTTGGATGGTGGAGAGAAATTGGTGGAGGATGACTTGTTCAAACTTATTTGAAATTGTGGTTGGGAGTGAATAGGGGGATTTGGCCGAATGTTGGGGAGTTGTGGAGTGGGTGGACGGCTTGGTGGTGTGTTGTAGTGGGTAATGCCGAAATTCATTTGGAGTTTTGAGGCATTTTCGGTCAAGTTGGAAGGCTATTCTTTCTTTCTTTTGTCATTGAATTTTCAAGAGAATTTCTCTCATTCTTTTACTCTTGGAACCGTAAGACCAAAACTCAAAATGGATTGCCGAAAGTTTCATTTTATTTCTTGTCTCCTAAAGTGTTTGTAGCCGAAAGTTCTTGAGCCTCAAGCTTGTACGTCTTTTTGTCTCTTTTGGCCGAATGCTCATTCCATTTCTCCTTCTTATCTTCTTTTGGAGCTAAGCCAAAACTAGCCTTCTCATATCTCATTTTTGTTTCGCTTTCTCTCCCTTTTTGAAACACTAAAGCCAAAATTTACCTTGCCTAAACCGAAAATTCCTATTCATTCCTTCCATTTCTTGTCATCTCAAAAACCTAAAAGCACCTACCACTTTTCCATTTTTCTTTCTTTTCTTCTCAAACTTTGGCCGATTCTTTCTTCTTGATCACATATTTCCCTTGCTTTATTTTAATTCTAGACCGAATTCTCTTTGGTTCAAAGTATTGACCGGATCCATCCCTTCTCCTAGTGGTTGTTGTGGCCGAACATCAATAGAGTGTTGGGGGTTTCTTGCTTCAACCGCTTTGGAGGTTGGTAAGTCCATGGCCGAATGGTCATTTATTTTCTTTCTTTTCTCAATCGATTTTGGTTTAATTAAGGGCCGAATATGGTCATTTTGGAAGGATTCTAATCTCTTCGTTATAGGATCATTGGATTGTGGAAGCAAGCAAGAGGCCGCTTTTTCACACAATTGATTAGTAAGGGTAAGTGATTGGTTGTTGTTAGTTTAATCGTCTGTTTCGATTAAGTCGTGAATGATAAAGGATTAATCATTATTCTTTTCAAGGTGGTGGCCGATCGTCTTAGAAGGACCATTGTGGTTCGGGGTTGGTTGGAAACCAAGTTAAGAAGTGAAGGTAAGGGTTTGAGATGACTTCTCTTGGTATAAAGCCTTTGGCCGAATGGTTTATGTGTACTAACCCCTATGTTGGCCGATTATAGGAGCCAGATAATCAAGGGACTTAGATCGATTCGTTGGGATTTTTAGACGCGTGTATACCAGGTGTGTAACTAACACACCCATACTTAGTGATATTATTATTAAACCGGTTTGCCTATTAAAATCATGGCGCGCTTTGATGGATTGATATGATACCCTTTTGGGTATGATCTTGGACTCGGGTAAGTCAGTATTGTTACAAGTTTACTGATGATCTATATGGTATCATGACTATGTATGTATGTGATATGGGGTATGAGTCAAACATATTAGCATGATAGGCATGACTTGTATGATATGCATGATCACATGAGTATGGTATGTTGATGGGTGATATGAGTGGAGGGAGCAAAGATATTTTGTGCCGACGAGCACCAAATGTTTTGGTAACACAACTTTGTGACTTTGGGTCACCAGAGGTTTGGCACCTCCGAGGTTTGGCACCTCATTGCGACTTGTCCTCGTGGTTTGACACCACCGTGGGTTGGCCCCACTTGAGATATGGGATCGTCTCGCTAGTGATTGGGTATCACATGATGGGTTGGCCCCATCACTCGATTATTGTGACTACGGTCACGGTGCTTTGGTAGCACATTTGTGTCTTTGGGACACCAGAGGTTGGGCACCTCATTGCGACTCGTCCCTGTGGTTTGATACCACCGTGGGTTGGCCCCACATGAGATATGGGATCGTCTGCTAGTGATTGGGTATCACACGATGGGTTGGCCCCATCATTGGATTTGTGACTTCGGTCACCAGTGCTTTGGTAGCACAAACGTGTCTTTGGGACACCAGTGGTTTGGCACCACATTGACGGATATTGTGTCTTTGGGACACCAAAGTTTTGGTAACACATTGTGATTGTATGTCACCAGTGGTTTGGCACCACCAGTGGTTTGGTACCACACGGGGTAGAAAAGGAGATACGGATGGTTAGGATCGGGTTGCATTAACTATGTTGCTATGTATGATGTGTGTTAGCATGTTGTTTCATCGGGAGCGGGATTTATGCACTGAGTCATTCGACTCACCCTCTCCTTTGACATTTCAGTGACTCGTGAGACGCGGACATGGAGCCGGATGGACTCGGGTGCTCATGCCATGTCAATAAAGTTTTACTTAGACTTTTAATTTGGGTACTTTAGCTTATTCAATTTCATTTGGGTTTTAATTTAGATTTGTAAGAGGCCCTTAAAATTATGGTTTATGATGTTATGCTTTAAGTTAGATATTTTTAACATGCCTTAACAAAATAAGTTGGTATAAATTTTACTAAAACTTGGAAAGACAACGTTTTCAAAATTATATCGCAATGTGTTTTAAATTATACCATCAGGTATTACAATGTTTTTATATTAAGTAAACTCAAATGATTTTCAAATCAAACTCGATTTTCTACTAAGTCAAAAATGTTTTAAAACAGCACTAAGAAACTATTGGAATTACTAAATGAAATCAACTCGTTTTAACTATATACTTCGGGTAAGTTTTCAAAAATCTAGTCAAACAAGCCTACTCAAATTTTCTTCAAGTTCACTATGTTTTCACCCCGCTTTTAGACGAAAAATCTGATCTCCCAAAAACGTTTTTCCCCGTAACATACCAGATTTGGACGTGGTGTCTTGTCCGGGTTTGGGGTGTTACATGAATTCTACCTTGGACTAAGTCATACCATTCAAACGGTTGGTGGAGAATAATTGTAGGAGGAAGACTTGGTCTTGTTGTTTGAATGTGGGGAGTGGAGTGAATGGAGGGATTTTGGCCGAATTTGTGGGGTGTTGGAGTGGGGGTGTGGACGGTTTGGTAAGGGGAAGTGAGGTGTGCCGAAATGCACTTCTCATTTTGTGCATTTTCGCCAAAAGCATTTGTGAAGCCAACATTTTCTTCTTTTGTCAAAAGCAACCCAAACTTCAGAGAGTTTTTCTTATTTCTTCAAACCAATGACCAAACCCCTATAGCCTTGCCGAAATTTGCATTTCTTTTCCTTAATTTTTGTGTGTGGCCAATGTTCAACCCCATTTCTTCTTCTTTTGTTTAATTGTGTTAAAACCGAAACTCTCTCTTCTCCAACATTCTTTTTCCTCTTCTTGAAACATTGGTAGCCGAATCTTACCCTCCCAAAAACACTTTCTTCATCCATTTCTTTTCAAACCGAAAGTCCCCACTCTCTACTCATCGCTTTATTCTTGTCTTTTGTTCAAAGCTCAAGCCGCTTGTATTCGTTTGTTCCTTCCATTCCTCTTGGCCGAAAGTCTTCTCTCTTAGTAGTTCCTTGGTGGCCGAATATCGTTGAAGAGTGGATTTGGTTGGTTGTTCAATCTTTGAACAAGGTAAGTGGGGTGGCCGAATGGCCATATTTTCCCTCTTTTGTTCTTTTTGGTTACGGTTTGGGTGAGGGCCGAATATGGTCATGTTGGAAGGGTACTAATCTCTCGTTATAGGATCCTTGGATTTTGGAAGCAAGCAAGAGGAGTTGTCATCTTCTCGTTAATTGACCGGTAAGTGATGGTGAGATATTGTTCATGGGTTATTCGTTTAGTTTTGATTAAGTCTAAAAGGTTTCTAAAAGATTAACAGATTCTCTTTTGAAGGTGTAGACGATTGTTGGAAGGAGAACCTTTGTGGTTCGGGTTTGATAAGAAATCAAACCATTAGCAAGGTAAGGGTTCGATATTAACCCCTTTGGTTAATTGTTGTTGGCGAATGTTATAGATGCCTAACCCCTATGTTTGGCCGATATTAGGAGCAAGTCACTCGGGAGATTTAGATCGTTTCGTTGGGATTTTAGACTCGTATTACAGTGTGTAAACTAACACACTCGATACCTAGTAATGTTATTAATAAACCTGCTTGCCTCATTAAAAACTATACCAGTATGACGGATAATTGGATACCCAAACGGGGTATGTGTACGTATCCGGGTAAGTCTAATTTATTACAAGTTCTAGTATGGATACCTTGGGTATTATGATCTATGTTATGTATGCTATGAGATGTAATGCTAGACATGTTGGCATGATATGCATGATTTGTATGATATGCATGATTACATGAGTATGGTATGTTGATGGGTGATATGAGTGGAGGAGCAAATGATATTTTGTGTCTTGTGAGCACCAGTGTTTTGGTAACACACTTTGTGACTTTGGGTCACCAGAGGTTTGGCACCTCCAGAGGTTTGGCACCTCATTGCGACTCGTCCCTGTGGTTAACACCACCGTGGGTTGGCCCCACATGAGATATGGGATCGTCTGCTAGTGATTGGGTATCACACGATGGGTTGGCCCCATCATTCGATTATTGTGACTACGGTCACCAAAGTGGTTTGGTACCACATTTGTGTCTTTGGGACACCGAGGTTGGGGCACCTCATTGCGACTCGTCCCCCGTGGTTTGACACCACCGTGGGTTGGCCCCACATGAGATATGGGATCGTCTGCTAGTGATTGGGTATCACACGATGGGTTGGCCCCATCATTGGATTTGTGACTTCGGTCACCAGTGCTTTGGTAGCACAAACGTGTCTTTGGGACACCAAAGGGTTTGGCACCACATTGATGGATATTGTGTCTTTAGGACACCAGTGTTTTGGTAACACATTGTGACTATATGTCACCAGGTGGTTTGGCACCACCAAAGTGGTTTGGTACCACAAGGGGTAGAAAAAGGAGATACGGATGGTTAGGATCGGGTTGCATTAATTATGTTGCTATGTATGATGTGTGTTAGCATGTTATTTCATCGGGAGCGGGATTTATGCACCGAGTCATTCGACTCACCCTCTCCTTTGACATTTCAGTGACCCGTAGACGCGGACATGGAGCCGGGGTGGACTCGGGGTGCACATGCCATGCTTTAATAAAAGTTTTGCTCGACTATTCACTTTGGGTACTTTAGCTTATTTATTTTTATTTGAGCTTTAATTTGGATTTGTAAAAGGCCTTTAAATTATGTTTTATGATGGTTATGTTTTAATTAGATTCTCAACCGCTTAACAAATAACTTGGCATGAAATTTTACTAAAAATTTGGTAAGATAATGTATTCAAAACTATAACGCAATGTGTTTTAAACTATACCATCTGGTATCTCACTATGTTTTGCTATCAAGTAAACTCAAATGATTTTCAAACCAAACTCGATATTCTACTAAGTCAAAAATGTTTCAAATAGTACTAAGAAACTATTGGAAATGCTAAATGAAATCAACTCGCTTTTTAACTATATACTTTGGATTCTCAAAACGCCTTCCCAGTAACATACCGCATTCGGACGCGGTGTCTGTCCGGGTTTGGGGTGTTACAATTGTGGTATCGAGCCAGTTCAAAGGTTTCACTGTGGGCCCGAGGCCCAAAAAGTTTTTAAGAGTTATTTTAAGTGTTTGTATGGTTTGAAAGGCATGGCACCGAGTCTCCTGCACTGGGTTCGCCTGTAAAGTACCCTTACTATTGCTTGTGAATTGATTGGATGTGATACGATTTGATGAATAGCAATAGTATATTACTTTAGAGATTGAAACCCGAGATAGGATTCTCGTGAACTCGCGAGAACAAATCTCCTTAAATATTCATAAGATTTGCCTTAAAATAGTGGAATATATGCTGATGCATAAAACTCTTAAATCGATACGTAGAAAGATTAGTCATGAGCGCTAGAGGTGGACGTGGTCGTGGGCGAGGTCGTGGTAGGATGACGCTTTACGACCCGTAGGATCCGGTCGGGGTTAGAAAATGAGATACTCGGTATCGCCACCACCGGGAGGTGGTGAGTTCCAAGATCGACCGGGGATGATGCAGAGGTCACAGCGATCTGCGAGTGTTGGAAAGAGTAGCCGGTGTAGGTGGTGGTGCGGGAGTTAGGAAATTGCGTTCTGGCGACTTCGGGCAAATGGGGCCGAATTCTTCCGAGGTGTATCGGTGTTGCTCCAAAGACTTTGCCGAGTCTTGGCCGAGGCAATCGAGCGGATCATGGATGATCTGGATTTGACTGCTGAAGAGAAGCTGAAGGGCATCGTATCGCTTCTTCGGGATGAGTCATACCAGTGGTGGCTCACGGTTCGGGACAAGTGTGGCGGCGGAGGATTTGACATGGGATTATTTCGTGGTGCATATCAAAAGAAATACATCGGAGCTAGTTATATTGACTCCCAAATGGAAGGCATTTCGAGGCTTGTTCAGGGAGTAAATCTGCTTTAGAGTCACGAGGCCGAGTTCCTGGTCGAGTAGGTATGCCGGGGGCATTGTGGCCACCGAGCATGAGAGGTGTGTTCGTTTCAAGGATGGTCTCGAGACGAGTTGAGGTCGCTGATTGCTCCTCGCCAGGAGCGCGAGTTTGTCGTCTTAGTTGAGAAGGCTAAGGTAGCCGAGGGTGTTAAGGAGTCGGTGAGACAGGGCATGGACGAAAATAGGCATAAGAGGAGCTTTGGGTCTTCTCGGATCGTCGGGTAGTCCGCAGAAGAGAGCTAGACCGAGTGGGCCGAATCGATCATAGGTTTGTTGTCGCTAGGCGTGGACCGCCGCAGCATGTAATCGATGTGGGAAATCTCATTGGGGTGGCTCTTGGATCGGAGGAAAAGGTTGCTTTGAGTGTGGTTCTCTGGAGCATCGTGTGAGGGACTCGTCCGTGTAGGTTGGCCAGATTCACCGAGAGTCGTGGCCGTGTCGATTCGAGAGGTAATAGACCGCCACCGCAGAGGGGCCGTGGTAATGGCGAGGTGGTAATGGTTCTGTTAGGGCCGTGGAGCACCGGCGCAGGTGCGGGTAGTTCTCGATGCCGCATACCGGATTAGTGTATCTTTGAGGCGCCGAGGAGGAGGCGACGCACCGGGGCGTCATAACCGCATGACGTTTTTGATTTTTGGTTCTCCTTATACTTTGCTTTGATTGATGTGGGTTCAACGCACTCTTATGTTGCCGATAGTATAGTAGAGACCATGGATTTAGACTCTGAGATATCTTCTAGGCAGATGACTGTGATTAGCCCTCTAGGTCACTCTGTAGTAGTAGATAAACTGTTTAGAGAGGTACCCCTAGAACTCCAAGGGGTAGTGTTTGCTTTCGATCCGATGGATGGAGCCGCTTTGGGGAGTTCGATCGATTCTTGGGATGGATCGGTTGGTCAAGTACCAGCGAGGTTGGATTGCGCGGCCAAGCGCATGGTTCTTAAGACGGTTGAGGGTGATGAGGTGGCTATGATAGGTAATAGGAGGGATTACTTATCAAATGTGGTATCTGCTCTGAAGGCGGAGAAGATGGTCAGGAAGGGCTGTGAAGCATATGTGGTTCATGTGTATGCCTTGGAGGCTAAAGAGTCTGCTGTGGAGAAGGTTCGTACCGTTAAGGAGTTTGCTGATGTTTTTCCTGAGGAACTTCCGGGTTTGCCGCCAGATCGCGAGGTAGAGTTCGGGATAGATCTATTACCCGGAACTGCGCCAGTGTCTATTGCTCCGTATAGGATGGCGCCAAAGGAATTGGTGGAGCTTAAGGCTCAGATCCAGGAGTTATTGGATCGAGGTTTTATTAGGCCTAGTGTTTCGCCGTGGGGTGCGCCGGTACTCTTTGTCAAGAAGAAAGATGGCACGATGCGGATGTGCATAGACTACCGCCAGTTGAATAAGCTGACGATTAAAAACAAGTATCCGTTGCCACGGATAGATGACTTGTTTGATCAGCTGAAGGGTGCTGCGGTATTTTCAAAGATCGACTTGAGGTCTGGGTATCACCGATTAAGAGTTAAGGAGGTCGATATCCATAAAACAGCGTTTCGGACTCGGTATGGGCACTACGAATTTACGTAATGCCGTTCGGGTTGACTAACGCGACCGCAGCGGCGTTTATGGATATGATGAATAGGGTGTTTCAACAAGATCCGGATCGATTCGTCGTGGTTTTCATAGACGACATCTTGGTGTACTCAGGGCGACGAGGAAGAGCATGATAAGCATTTGCGAGTGGTGTTGCAGATTTTGAGGAAGAGCAACTCTATGCTAAGTTCGGTAAGTGTGAGTTCGGCTTAGGAAGTGACTTTCTTGGGTCATGTAGTGTCGGTGAGGGGATTCGAGTAGATCCTCGTAAGATTGAGGCGCTTTTGGATTGGAAGCCGCCTAAGTCGGTGGTCGAGATTCGGAGTTTTCTGGTTTGGCGGATACTACCGAAGGTTTGTTGAGGGTTTTTCGTTGATAGCAAATACCGATGACCAAGTTGCCGAGGAAAGAAGTTCCGTTTGTATGGACCGAGAAACAAAGCAGAAAGCTTCGATAAGTTAAAGAAGATTTTGACGGAGGCTCGGTTTGATTCAACTCGAGGCCGGCAAGGAATTCCACATCTATTGCGATGCATCACATACGGGCTTGGGTTGTGTCTTGATGCAAGAAGGTAAGGTTGTGGCTTACGCTTCTCGCACCGAGACCACATGAGGTCAACTATCCGACGCACGATTTGGAGCTAGCAAACGTAGTCTTCGCTTTAAAGATTTGGAGGCACTACTTGTATGGAGAAAGATCGATAGTCTACACAGATCACAAGAGTCTAAAGTATCTTCCGACTCGTAAGGATTTGAATTTGAGGCGTATATGAGATGGGTTGAGTTGCTTTGAAAGATTACGATTTGTTCGATTGAGTATCATCCGGCAAGGCTAACGTGGTGGTCGACGCGTTGATCCGCAAGGTTGTTTCGGACTTAAGAGCTTTGTTTGCCCACTTGAGTTTGTATGACGATGGGAGTATTCGCGCGAATCGCAAGTTAAGCCTACTTGGGTTGAGCGGATCGTAGAGAAAGCGATTATTGGATGAGGTTCTGAGTGCGCGAAGGTTACAAGTGCGAGATGGTGGTTTGGAGGGTTACTGACTTGTCCGTGATGGGGTTCTGTGTTTTCAAGGTAAAGCTTGTATGCCTAAAGATGTTGAGCTAAGGCAAAAGATTCTTGGGACGCACATAGCAGTCCTTATGCTATGCATCCCGGGAGGTAGTAAGATGTATAGAGATCTTAGAGAGCAGTTTTGGTGGCCTGGTTTGAAGAAAGAGGTGACAGAGTTTGTTGGGAAGTGTCTGACTTGTCAACAGGTCAAGGCTGAGCATCAGTTGCCATCGGGTTTGCTTCAGCCTGTGAAGATTCCTCAGTGGAAGTGGGAAAGGATAACCATGGATTTTGTTAGTGGGTTACCGCTTACGCCAAGCAAGAAAGATTCAGTTTGGGTAGTGGTGGATCGACTGACTAAATCAGCTCACTTCATTCCGGTGAGGGTTGATTATTCGCTTCAGAAGCTAGCGAAGCTGTATGTGTCAGAGATAGTAAGGTTGCATGGTGTGCCAGTTTCGATAATCTCGGATAGGGATCCCAGATTTACGTCAAGGTTTTGGAAAGCGTTGCATCAGGCTTTGGGTACGCGTTTGGATTTCAGCACGGCTTTTCACCCGCAGTCTGACGGTCAATCAGAAAGGGTCATTCAGGTCTTAGAGGATATGCTGAGAGGTTGTATCTTGGATTTCAGAGGTAGTTGGGAGGAGTTTCTACCATTAGCTGAGTTTGCCTACAACAACGATTACTGCGAGCATCAAGATGGCACCATATGAGGCGTTGTATGGTAGGAAGTGTCGCTCACCTACGTGTTGGACGGAGTTGGGTGAACGTCAGTTGTTGGGACCCGAGTTGGTGGCTGAGACCGAGGACAAGGTTAAGTTGATTCAGTCCCGATTGAAGGAAGCTTCGGACCGGCAGAAGTCTTATGCCGATCTTAAGCGAAGAGATATAGAATTTGCTGTGGGGGATCGAGTTTTCCTGAAGGTCTCGCCTTGGAAAAAGGTGTTGAGATTCGGGAAGAAAGGCAAGCTAAGTCCGAGGTTCATTGGGCCATATAAGGTTCTCGAGACGAGTTGGACCAAAGGCGTGACGCCTTGAGTTGCCGCCAGAGCTTAGTCAGATTCACGACGTATTCCACGTTTCGATGCTTCGGAGGTATCGTTCAGATCCGTCGCATGTGGTAGCAGTGGAAGAGATCGAGGTAAATCCAGATTTGACCATGGAGGAGGAACCTGTGCAGATTCTTGATCGAGATGTGAAGGTTCTGCGTAAAGAAGTCCGTGCCTTTGGTTAAGGTACTTTGGCGAGAATCATGGCGTAGAAGAAGCTACGTGGGAACCCGAGGATATGATGAGACAAAGAATACCCGCAACTCTTCGATCGATCGTAATTTCGAGGTCGAAATTATTTTTAAGGGGGTAGAACTGTAATATCCCGGGTTAGGGGTCATTTTGGTTGCTGCATGTTATTGCATGTGTTTAGTGTGTCACGTGGCTATTTCTATGTTTTGGGGGCTTGGTTGTAGGCTAGGAGTATGCCCGAGTGAATGGGAGAATTTTAGTTTTTAGGCTTTATAGGAGGAGCTGTTGGAGCTAGGGTTTAAGAATTTTAATTGTTGTTTTGTTGCACAAGTAAGGAGCTAGCTTAGTGGCAAAGCATGCGCTACATGGGGAGCTTGGTGTGGCGTCATCTACAAGGAGTGGAGGTCTAGTGTTCGAGCCGCAGAGTCCCCATTTTGGCTTTAATTTTGACGGCATGGGGAAGAGGTAGAAGGCAAGTTGAATTCTACCTTGGACCAAGTCATACCATTCAAACGGTTGGTGGAGAATAATTGTAGGAGGAAGACTTGGTCTTGTTGTTTGAATGTGGGGAGTGGAGTGAATGGAGGATTTTGGCCGAATTTGTGGGGTGTTGGAGTGGGGTGTGGAGACGGTTTGGTAAGGGGAAGTGAGGTGTGCCAAATGCACTTCTCATTTTGTGCATTTTCGCCAAAAGCATTTGTGAAGCCAACATTTTCTTCTTTTGTCAAAAGCAACCCGAAACTTCAGAGAGTTTTTCTCATTTCTTCAAACCGAATGACCAAACCCCTATAGCCTTGCCGAAATTTGCATTTCTTTTCCTTAATTTTTGTGTGTGGCCAAATGTTCAACCCCATTTCTTCTTCTTTTTGTTTAATTGTGTTAAAACCAAACTCTCTCTTCTCCAACATTCTTTTTCCTCTTCTTGAAACATTGGTAGCCGAATCTTACCCTCCCAAAAACACTTTCTTCATCCATTTCTTTTCAAACCGAAAGTCCCCACTCTCTACTCATCGTTTTATTCTTGTCTTTTGTTCAAAGCTCAAGCCGTTTGTATTCGTTTGTTCCTTCCATTCCTCTTGGCCGAAAGTCTTCTCTCTCTTAGTAGTTCCTTGGTGGCCGAATATCGCTGAAGAGTGGATTTGGTTGGTTGTTCAATCTTTGAACAAGGTAAGTGGGGTGGCCGAATGGCCATATTTTCCCTCTTTTGTTCTTTTTGGTTACGGTTTGGGTGAGGGCCGAATATGGTCATGTTGGAAGGGTACTAATCTCTCGTTATAGGATCCTTGGATTTTGGAAGCAAGCAAGAGGAGTTGTCATCTTACATTAATTGACCGGTAAGTGATGGTGAGATATTGTTCATGGGTTATTCGTTTAGTTTTGATTAAGTCTAAAAGGTTTCTAAAAGATTAACAGATTCTCTTTTGAAGGTGTAGACGATTGTTGGAAGGAGAACCTTTGTGGTTCGGGTTTGATAAGAAATCAAACCATTAGCAAGGTAAGGGTTCGATATTAACCCCTTTGGTTAATTGTTGTTGGCGAATGTTATAGATGCCTAACCCCTATGTTTGGCCGATATTAGGAGCAAGTCACTCGGGAGATTTAGATCGTTTCGTTGGGATTTTAGACTCAGTATTACAGTGTGTAAACTAACACACCGATACCTAGTAATGTTATTAATAAACCTGTTTGCTGTTAAAAACTATACCAAAGATGACGGATAATTGGATACCCAAACGGGGTATGTGTACGTATCCGGGTAAGTCTAATTTATTACAAGTTCTAGTATGGATACCTTGGGTATTATGATCTATGTTATGTATGCTATGAGATGTAATGCTAGACATGTTGGCATGATATGCATGATTTGTATGATATGCATGATTACATGAGTATGGTATGTTGATGGGTGATATGAGTGGAGGAGCAGGTGATATTTTGTCTTGACGAGCACCGGTGTTTTGGTAACACACTTTGTGACTTTGGGTCACCAGAGGTTTGGCACCTCCGAGGTTTGGCACCTCATTGCGACTCGTCCCGTGGTTAACACCACCAGTGGGTTGGCCCCACATGAGATATGGGATCGTCTGCGCTGGTGATTAGGTATCACACGATGGGTTGGCCCCATCATTCGATTATTGTGACTACGGTCACCAAAGTGGTTTGGTACCACATTTGTGTCTTTGGGACACCGGAGGTTGGGCACCTCATTGCGACTCGTCCCTGTGGTTTGACACCACCGTGGGTTGGCCCCACATGAGATATGGGATCGTCTGCTAGTGATTGGGTATCACACGATGGGTTGGCCCCATCATTGGATTTGTGACTTCGGTCACCAAAGCTTTGGTAGCACAAACGTGTCTTTGGGACACCAAAGGTGGTTTGGCACCACATTGATGGATATTGTGTCTTTAGGACACCAAGAGTTTTGGTAACACATTGTGACTATATGTCACCGAGTGGTTTGGCACCACCAAAGTGGTTTGGTACCACAAGGGGTAGAAAAAGGAGATACGGATGGTTAGGATCGGGTTGCATTAATTATGTTGCTATGTATGATGTGTGTTAGCATGTTGTTTCATCGGGAGCGGGATTTATGCACTGAGTCATTCGACTCACCCTCTCCTTTGACATTTCAGGTGACCCGTAGACGCGGACATGGAGCCGGGGTGGACTCGGGGTGCACATGCCATGCTTTAATAAAAGTTTTGCTCAGACTATTCACTTTGGGTACTTTAGCTTATTTATTTTTATTTGAGCTTTAATTTGGATTTGTAAAAGGCCTTTAAATTATGTTTTATGATGGTTATGTTTTAATTAGATTCTCAACCTGCTTAACAAATAACTTGGCATGAAATTTTACTAAAAATTTGGTAAGATAATGTATTCAAAACTATAACGCAATGTGTTTTAAACTATACCATCGGGTATCTCACTATGTTTTGCTATCAAGTAAACTCAAATGATTTTCAAACCAAACTCGATATTCTACTAAGTCAAAAATGTTTCGAAATAGTACTAAGAAACTATTGGAAATGCTAAATGAAATCAACTCGTTTTTAACTATATACTTTGGATTCTCAAAAACGTTTTCCCCGTAACATACCAGATTCGGACGCGGTGTCCTGTCCGGGTTTGGGGTGTTACAGGCCCAAAGTCACAAAGTTGTGTTACCAAAACACTGGTGTTCGTCAGCACAAAATATCACTGCCCCCTCCACTCATATCACCCATCATCATACCAACTCATGTATAGTATTTAAATCATGCAAACATGTTTAACGTTGCATCTCATAGCACATACATCATAAATCATGACATCATGTATCAATAACAATACTCATAATGAAACGGACTTACCTGAATCCGTGCACATACCCCATAGGGCATCATATCACTCAACCATACTATTTCGGTTTTACCAATCAATCAGTTTATCAAACATATACAAAGCAAGAAGTGTGTTAGTTTACACACCTGATTACTAATGCGACTATCAAATCCCGTAGATCAAGATCTAACGCACTAGATCCCCCATTCCTTAACACTTTTCGAGCACTAGCCACAACCCGAGATATGCGAGATCAAGCCTTCCCCTACAATCGGCCAAAACTAAACAACATAATCATGCTAATCAACCTTTAAGGGTATAACCGTAATTTTACCTACCAAGGGCATTTTCGTAAATTCACACCTGCAATGGCCTTTCTGAAGGCCTAATGTCGCCACTAGCGACTCAGCTACCACTTCCGGTTGTACCGGACAATTGGGCCTAAAACCCGATTCTGGCCTATTCAGGCCCACACCCTCGTGTGGCCCACCTAGCACAAATCTAGCCATGTATATAAGTTCCACCTAGTCTAGTTCACTATATTCTACCCAATCATGCAATTTACTCATTAGGGCCCACGGGCCCATTGGGCCCACTTCGGCCCATCGCGGCCCAAACAGCCCCAACCCACAAGAATACTACTGATGGCCTCAACTATCGCGTCGAAGCCCCACACGTGCGCTCGCACGCTCGTGTGGCTACTATTGCCGTGATCGGCACTTCGGCATTTGCCGCTCTACAGCTAGAGTAGAGAGAGTTACACACCTGATAGGACTCTAGTGTTAATCCGCGCTCCGACCACTCCTGTGCCCAAACGCCTTCCAAGGTGTGTCAACCCTCCTCCTGGAATGCTCTTTATATAGCTAGCTCTTCACCTTCCTTCTTTGTATCTTTCCGATGTGGGATCCCTTCGTCAGTAGAGTTTAAATTCAACTGAAACTCTTCCCGTCCAGACCGCAAAATAAATACTCCCTTGCTTCTCATGAGATTCGAACCCAGGCTCCCTTGCAACATAATCCACGCTACTAGCCACTTGGCCACAAGCTCCTCTTGTGTCTTAAACCATGCGCAACTAAATATAAATCTATAGCCAAATTCTGAGGTCCAAGTAAAAAGAAAACCAAAATGCAAAAGCCAAGACTTGAACCTTGGACCTCCTTCCTTCCTTGTGGCGTCACACCCTTGCCTCTTAAGTGGCGTCACTTTGCCACTACACCACACACTCCACTTGTGTCATTTTTCCCCACATTTTATTCTTAAGGCCTACCTGCCAACTTCCAGGGTTTTTTTTTCACCTAAAACCAAAATTTCCCTAAAGCTAAAGTTCGATCCCGGGATTTCATAGAAGCCTTCTAACCTTCCAAAATCACTTATCCAATAGGTCCAACTTGCATTTAAGCCAATCTCTTGTTCTCTAAAAAAAAAATTAAACGCTACTACGCTCAAAGCCCATTGGGCCCAATCCTACTAGGCCCAATTTCGGGATGTTACAGATCATGTGTGATAAAGAGTTGTCACACAAAAAGCCTAATCTATTTGTTTGCGATGCTAACGTGAATTCTCTATTTTTTTGTGTGAAAACCTCATGTTTGTGAAAATCTGTTCGGATGAATTTCAAGGGGTTTGATTGTTTGAATGTAAGTATGATTAAATCCTTCTTGCCTAGCATGTGTGATTTATGGGTGATAAAGAAACTCTTGCTACACTTTGGAACAAGTAATCAAAATCGTGTGTTCAAACCTGGAGTTTGTTATTTAGGAACATTGTTGAGAGAAATCAAGCATCATAATTTTTGTTTGAATAAATGTGTGAACAAATTTTTCTTGCTTGATGATTTGTCTCTAAATCTGAAAATAAAGTTGTTGTACGTGATAATATGCAAATGCAAAATCAAATCTTTGATCCTGGAAATTGCTCTATTGTATGGTTTAAAGGACTCGAACATGTTTTGCATGCATATAACTTTAGTTTACTTCGTGTTCCTCCCATGTTGCTTGCTACGAAATTTTCAATTCAGATTGGAGTGGTAAAGGAGAACTTGGTTTTTGACCCTGGCGCTTATTGTTCTATATTAATGTTCAAGGGATTTGAGCCATGGAATCTTATTTTCCAAAATTGTAACTTTCGAATGCGTTTGGGATTTGGTTTGTTTCCATTGACGAACTTATGGATTCATTATGGAAAGGTAAAACCAACTTTTGTGTTTGATCCCGTCATTGGAATATGTGGTCAACTTTTGAATGAAATTTTGGTAATTTCTTTTGTGCTTAAAATTCTTAGTGTCACTAATTTGTTTTATTTTTGTGTAGGTGACAATATGAAGTGGTACCCTTCTAAAGGGGGAGATAACCTTCTTTCTTTTTGCCCGTATATGATTCTCCCATTTTTGAAAGCGACTTTGTCAGGTTTATGACCAACGGGGTTCGTGACCTTGAAAGGTTTGCCGCGAGCAAATGGTCCAATTTGAGGACAAATCATCTTCAAGATGGAGGGTATGATGCGATCCCGGCCGTATCATATTTCGACACAACTCGACGTCACTGAGATTGGCCTAAACACGAAGGGCCCAAGTTTAAAATGAAATTTAATTTCAGTTTGTTAACTTGTGTGCAGGTTTTAATTGTTCGAGATTGGGGTGGAAACCAATGCTGGAATAATCGAACAATCAAAGATGTCCGATTCAAGTGTTCCACGCAATTTTCTACAAGCTCATTCAGCTCGTTCATAGCTCATCAAAGCTCATTGAGCTCAACATTAATCGGTTTTAGCTTGTGCATCAATTTACTGAAAAATCTAATTCGGTTTCAGCTCAAATTTAGCTTTATTTAATTTATGCGTTTTGAGCTACTTAGTTGCTGGAATAAACTTAAATAATATTTAGTTTAAGTATTAAATGAGTCTTAGTAATGTGTTTAGTTATTTTAGTTTAAGTAATTAAGTTGTTTTAATTTTATTTAGTTGTTTAAATAATTTCGGCAATTCATATGTTCTTAGTTAATTAATTTGTTACAGCCATTTAATTTGTTTTAGCTTATTAAATGAGTTTTAGTTACTAAAGCTCATTACAGTTTAATTGTGTGTTTATAGGTGAATTAACCAATTGAACCAGCTGGTGCATTGATTGGCATTAAAGAGAGGAATAAATTTAAGACCAGCAGTTGTTATGAGCTTCTCCAAGTGACTGTTTGAGGAGTTCAATGGACAAGGAGCTGTTCACACAAGCCCATTTCGTTTCCAAACATTTTCACAAGATGGTGCCTGTTCCAGTTTGTCCATTCACACCTTTTGGCCGCTTATATTCAAGCATTTACACAAAGGGGGCTATTCGTGTGCCCAAATGACATTAATATTTGGCTACTGCTCATTTGGCTTTCCAAGGAGAAATTAAAAGGCTGTTATAACTCTTTAGTTGCTCAAGCATTGAATCAAGTTTATTCAACTTATTAGATTTAATTATTAGCCGAATAGGAAGACCAAACATGTTGTCCATTGCCGTTCCTTATGTTAGAGTTCATCAAAGGTCTTGTAGTTTTTAATTAGCTCAATTAAGTTCATTAATAGCTCAATTTAGCTGAGTGTGTGTGTCTATTCGACAGGGGTTTGTCTCATGCCTATAAATACTTTGCTTTTACCTGGTTGCAGAGAACTTTTTGCCAATTTTATGAATCAATTGAAACTTGTGAGAATTCAAATCTCCTTATTCTCTTTGGGACTGATCTGACTTATCAAGTTAGGCTTGTGGCGTCATTTCCTTCCTTTATTATCCGAACTTATCACTTTAAGTGTGGCGTTCATTTTACCTTCGGTTCCTATCTCGTTAGATAGAGGGTCAAGGTTTATTTGTTGTTTCCTAAATTGAAATATCCAACTAAGTGCTTTTAAGACTTGGGTCAACAATCATCCATATTGTTGGTTAAGCCTTTACCTTAGCCAAACCTATCCATCCATTTCCTAAACATTCTTTGAACCTTTGTTTGAGCTTATCTTCTACCCGTTTCCAGCCTTTCTTGAAACGAAGCACAACTTACTTAATTTCTTGATCGGGCAATCTAAACAACTCGAATCAACACCGAATCAAGTTCGTATCATTTGGTATCAGAGTTGGTAAAAAATAAGTAAGTACTGACGTTCTTAGCATTCTTGTGTTGTGATTAGTTTAAAAAAAATTGAAAAAAAAATTATGAAAAAAAAGAGAAAGAATATATATATTTGAAGTGATGTGAGATGGCCCGGGTTGATTCTAGTCGTTCACGATATTGCCCGATCGTCGACGAGGAGAAGTTAACTTGTCGAAATAGGATAAAAATAGGCTAAGGATTGCGAAAGCTTTCAAGGTGTTTAAAAAGATGGCTATGATGTTGGTAGGTTCGGCTAGGATAGGAATAAGAAAGATGGTGAATTAGATGGCTCGGTTTAATAAAAGAAACAAAGGATGGTTAAGTTAGGGATAGTTGGTAGGGATGGAAACATGAACTTAAACGTCAGAAATGATTCAACACTAAAGAATGTCACCCCGTTTTCTATATTGTTTAAGGTTGAATTACGGAATAGAAATTGGTTGAAAACCACACAAAAATCGGTGATAAGTTCAAAGGAGTTCGATTGACGCCACTAGCTCGCTAGATAAGTCAATTTGAGACTCACACGAAAATAGGAGAGGAGTTTAACTCACTCAAGAACAAAATGTTCATTCAAAAGATTGGCAAAAGTCCTTTTATAATGGAAATAACAAAGTATTTATAGTACCTAGCTAGGTAGCCGAATGGCCTAATTAAAAGCTTAATAGCTAAGCAAAAATTAAGCTAGAATAGGCTAGAAAATTCTGGAAATAAAGCACTAAATTGCTGTAGCTAAATTCAGCTAATTTGAAGCTCAATGGACGGTTTCTAGAAGGCTGAATGAACTTGGAGCATTTTGCATGGTGCATGGCAGCAGCTAGGTTCAGCCTAGGCTTTAATTGAGCTCCTTAAATTGCCATCTTTTGGCTAAAAAGTGACCAGCATTAAAGGAGGACTTGAGCAGCCTTTTTAGGTGTGAATGGGCAGCCTTGAAGAGTCCCTTGGGTGTGAACATGTCCAGCCAAATGGACATGGGTGTGAACACCAAATGTGAAAATAATTGGGGCTTCTTTGGGGAGAGGATCAGCCAAGCATTGTGCATTAAGTTGCTGGTCTTCTTTGGCTGAATAGGTGCCTTGGGGAGCCAAAAGGAAGCAGCTATCATGCATTGTACCAGCCGAATCATGAACCTTCCAAGTACATTGAATCTACATGCATGCACCTCCTTTAATAGCTTCAAAAATTTGGCTGCACCTATTTAACACCAAGAAACATTTTAAATTAAGCCATAAATCTAGAAATTTTAAATAACACTTAGACAAATTAAATAAAAAACTAACTAGGACACATTAATAATCGGCTAAGACTAGGACACCATTAAAACATGTAATAATTCAAGACAAATTTAATTAACCTAAGACATAATTAATTCGGCTAGAATAAAACACTTAGGACATATTTATAAGCTGTATAAAAATTAACTAAATGAAATATTTAATTTATTCAAGAATTAAAGTAATGAGCTGAAATGAGCTCAGGTGAGCTAATCTGAGCTAAATTGAGCTTGCACCAAGGTGCATGGATGGCTCGAAGTTTGGGCCCAAGCTGGTCCTTTGTCTTCGAGCTGAAGTTAATCCCATAATTGACTCGTTAGAGCTGCCACGGCCTCATGCATGCGCTTAGTCTGAGCTCGAGTCATAGGGCCTTTGGGAAGCTCGAGGGAATCAGAATTTGAATCCTTGGTTGCCCCGGGTATGCTTACATCATGAAGTGCAAAAAAAATTAAGAATATTAAAAAAAAGGATATGAAAATAAAAAAAAGAAGAGAAGTTAGTTCATAATAGTTTTTATGCCCAGTTCTATTTCTTTACCATTCTACCAATTTCGGCCACACTTAAATCTTTCCATCTTTGTTTTCTAGCCTAGCCTTTAGTCCTAACATCATTCCCTACCCAAAACGGATCATTACTTTTGCAAACTGACCCATATCGACTGCTGATTTGTCTAAGTAGTCCATTGAGAACTTAGATTGGCGAACGTGAGTGGAAAAAGGCAAGAGTGAGGTGAGACCATTCAAGTGAATAAAAGCCAAAAGTATGTGAAATTTTCTTTCTGAGTGAACTGTGAGGTTTGTTGTAAAAGACTATGTCTCGAAGTTTCGAACGGATTGATGATGATGGTGATGTTTTGTCTGATCCAACATATCAAGCATTCTTTCACGAGGTGGATCAAATGCTCTAAAGAAAATTAGAACCTGTAAAAGAATGATTGAAGCAATTGGAAGAACGAGCCCAACGGAAATGAATTTCACCAAGCCTAGGGACAGAAACAAGATAGTCACAGAGACAAACGTCCAATGACTATGTGGGAAGAGACTCATATCGAGATTCTTATTCATCAAGGAAGTCGAGTCGGTATGAAGCAAACCAAGAGTTTGAAACCTTTCGAGGCTACCAACGAGAAGGTAGAAATTTCTCTTCAAGTGCCTCAAAGTATTCATCTACGGAGAAGTCCTTACGAAGAAGTGAACATGTTTTGTATAAGTACTCGTCCATGGAGGCTTATTCACGAAGAGATGATCGTGACTTATATGAAGATTCTTTCACTTATTTCCAATGAAAAGCCTATTGTTCTGATTCTTTTGTATTATCTCCATCTTGTAATGAAGTTGAGAGAAGAAAAAGAGAGACAAGAGAAAAAGAAATTGAAAGAGAAAAAGAAATTGAAAAAGAAAAAGAGAGTGAGATTGCAAAAGAAAGTGTGCAAGCAACGAGTGTTGTTGAAAATGAAAGTGAAATTACAAGTGAGAGTAAGTCTTCAATAATCAAAGAGACCATGAAAAAAGAACGAGAGATTGAAAAAGGAACGAATGAAAAAGAAGAACGTGACCAAGAAAAAGCGAGGAATGTTTTTGCTAACCTACATACGAGTTGTCCTCATATTGTTTCTTCTTTTTAGGTTTCTAAAGACTCGAGTGACAAGTTGCAACTTTATTACCTTCTTGATGAAAGACGATTCTATTTGATCAGAAAAGGTAAGGTTAAAGGTGAAATTAATTCTCGAGTGCTTAAAGGCAAGCAAGGTAAGGAGTCTTTAGCCATTGAATCCCGGCAATCAAATTTGAATGCTGTTGAGATAATTGCCGATGACTTAGTTATTGAAAGATCTCTTCACTTTGATTTGGTTAATTGTCATTCTATGAATATTGTTGATAATTTCGTTTCAGCTAGTGCCATGAAGAGATTTTCTTATGATAAATGTTATGTTAGCAAGTTTGTTGATGAAGTTAGCTTAAATCGGCAAAAGCAAAATTTTATCATGTGTGATAAAGAGTTGTCACATAAAAGCCCTAATCTGTTTGTTTGCGATGGTAACGTGAATTCTTTGATTTCTTGTGTGAAAACCTCATGTTTGTGCAAATCTGTTCGGATGAATTTCAAGGGGTTTGATTGTTTGAATGTAAGTATGATTAAGTCCTTCTTGCCTAGCATGTGTGATTTATGGGTGATAAAGAAACTCTTGCTGCACTTTGGAACAAGTAATCAAAATCGTGTGTTCAAACCTGGAGTTTGTTATTCGGGAACATTGTTGAGAGAAATCAAGCATCATAATTTTTGTTTGAATAAATGTGTGAACAACTTTTGCTTGCTTGATGATTTGTCTCTAAATATGAAAACAAAGTTGTACCGTGATAATATGCAAATGCAAAATCAAATCTTTGATCCTGGAAATTGCTCTATAGTATGGTTTAAAGAACTCGAACATGTTTTGCAGGCATATAACTTTAGTTTGCTTCGTGTTCCTCCCATGTTGGCAACCACAAAATTTTCAATTCAGATTGGAGTGGTAAGGGAGAACTTGGTTTTTGACCCAGGCGCTTATTGTTCTATATTAATGTTCAAGGGATTTGAGCCATGGAATCTTATTTTCCAAAATTGTAACTTTCGAATGCGTTTGGGATTTGGTTTGTTTCCATTGATGAACTTATGGTTTCATTATGGAAAGGTAAAACCAACTTCTGTGTTTGATCCCAGCATAGGAAGATGTGGTCAAGTTTTGAATGAAATTTTGGTAATTTCTTTTGTGCTTAAAATTCTTAGTGTCACTAATTTGTTTTATTTTTGTGTAGGTGACAATCTGAAGTGGTACCCTTATAAAGAGGGAGGGTATGCAAATAATCTTCTTTCTTGTCGAGCCGTATATGATTCTCACATTCTTGAAAGCGACTTTGTTAGGTTTATGACCAATGGGGTTTGTAACAGCCCGATTTTGGGCCTAGTCAGAACAAAGGTTTTGGGGCCACAAATCTGACTAGAAAAATCTTATTTTTATTATATTTTTATGGTCTACAATTTCACGGAATGATTTCGTGAAAATTTTGTTCGAAAATTTCGACGTTTGGGCACTCAATTTAGTCAAAAGGACTAAATTGTAAAAAGTGCAAAAGTTGAGTTCTACATGTTAGAGGTGTCCAATTGTTATGAAATTTTAAATTGGGAGTTCTTAAATGGTAATTAGACCATTGGTTAATTTTATGGACAAAAATGGACATGAAATAGGTGAAATAGAATATTTTTAAGTTAGGGGCATTTTGGTCATTTAGTGATTAAATGATTAAATAAACAAAATTAAAAGCCAATCTTTGTCCATCTTCAACCCCTAGGCCGAAATTCACATGAGGAAGACATAGCTAGGGTTTTTCAAGCTTCCAAGCTCGATTGTAAGTCCGTTTCTAGCCCCGTTTTTAATGATTTTTACGTTTTTGAAATCCTCGTAACACGATCTCTCTATTTCTACCATTTATTTGAGCTAGGGTTGATGTTTTAAAATTTACCCATATGAGAAATGCTTGTGTTTTGATGTTTAATGGTAGAATATGAATGCTCGGTGTGTAATAAACGACTTTTACTAAGTGATTTTCGGTGAATTGTCAAAAAGGACTAGTTTGTAAAATATTGTAAAATGTGTGTAAGTGTGTGAATAAGTGAAAATTGTGGACTGTCATAGTTATGAAAATGGTTCGGCTAGGCCTAAAATGCAAGAAAATTAAATAAAAAATATTTTACAAGCCTAGGGGCAAAAGTGTAAATATGACAAAGTTTAGGGGCAAAAATGTAATTTTGACTTAGTATGATTTTTGGGTCACAATGAATAATGTGACTAATAAGTAAGCTAAATGTGATGTTATAGATCAAAGAAAATGAGGTTCGGACTTAGAACAGGGGAAAAATGAGAAATTGACGGTTAGGTCCCTTTTTGCCATTTTGGTATTGAGGTAAGTTCGTATGTTGATAAATGCTATTGATTTGTGTTAATTAAGCACCATTATCATATATTTGATTAAATTGTGGAAATTTCAGTAAATGTTCGAATTGAGTAAAATGCAGGATCGATCACGATCATTGCATAGTGAAATATGAATTGACGGTAAAAGACCATGGTTAAACCATGGCATTGTGCTAAGTGAAATAAGTCCATGGCATTGTGCTAAGTGAAATAAGTGATCTAGGTGCTGATCCGTACGTTCTACCGGTGGCTGAGATATCCGGCATGTGTTACGGATACTCGACAGCTTATGTGAGCAGCACCGTGTAGTTTCGTCATGATCGACAGCTTGTGTGAGCAGACCCAAGATTTGTGACTATGTGAAACGGGTGCTGGTCTTATAAGTTCTACCGATGGCTGGGTAATCCGGCATGTGTTGCGGATACCTGACAACTTGTGTGAGCAGACCCGTGAATGTGAATAGCTCGAGAGTGAGCTCCTATGTGATATGTGATAAGTGGTGGCTTCGGCTACATATCAGTGGTAGCTTCGGCTACATATAAGTGGTAGCTTCAGCTACATGTAAGTGTGGCACTATGTGCAAGACTTCCAAGTATCCTTTAGCATTCCACATGGCCCAACGGGTAGTTAAACGAAATAGCAAAGTGTGAAAGCATGTGGGTATGTTGTGAATTGGCACAGGTATGTATGTGAAACTCCTAAAGAAGGAGATCAATATGTGACAAAATATTATTAAAGATGTGAATGAGTTGGTATGAATGTATTTGGTTCATATGAACATTGAAATGAATTAATTTCTGAAATTCATATCTAGTGTATAAAAGGAATCATGAAAAAGTAAAATTGGCAACAAAATAGTTTTCGACAGCAACAGTTGTGTGACTTTGAAAAATCACCAAAACTGGTGTAAATTGAATTAGAGATTGAATAAGATATGAAATTAAATCTTATTGAGTCTATTTTTTATAAAAAGAACGGTGTAAGCAAAAGAATTTCATATTATGAGATATTTTAATTCTTGTGAGATAGAGTCAGAATGATTTCGGAATCCCCTGGTCTGACTTGAGTAAATCATTAAAAATTGTAAAAAAATAATAATGGAATAAAATTTATATGCTTGAATTTATTAATGAGTCTATTTTCAATAGAAACAAATGGGAACATCATTCAAGTTCTGTAAAATGATATAATTAATTTTTAGTGAAGAGGGGTCTGAACTGTAGATAGCGAAACAGGGGGGAGTTTAAGGAATAAAATGTACTTATTGGCTAAACCAAAAATTCTGAAAAGTTTATGGTAAGAATATATGTGAGTCTAGTTTCAGGAAAAATTAGCGTATCTTAATTTGGAGTTTTGTAGCTCAAGATATAAATAATTTAGTGACTGTGACCCGAGTAGACAGCTTGAGATGAACATGAGTAAATAATGGAACTATGTGCAATTATGATTGTATTATCTTGAAAACATATTGTGAGAATTGGTAAAAGCATGTTAATAATTTGCGTATTATTTACATACCAACTTACTAAGCTATATAGCTTACTCCATTTATTTTCTGTGTTTATAATGTCCTCAGGTTATCTCGGGTTGGAAGTCACCGGAGAACCTATCACACTATCAAACTAACAAATTGGGTATTAATGATTCTTACACTTAAGGTCATGGCATGTATAGGGGACTTGGTTATTTTTGCATGTGTCATACTTGTTTTGGCCTAGAATGTTGGCCTATGCTATTTGATGGTTATTATTGTATAAGGCCATTTAATGTGGCCAATTTTTATTATGTTATGAGTCTACGATGATGCATTTCAAGGATGTGTATGATTGCATGTGAATGGTTAAGTGTATGTGTTCCGGTAATGCCTCGTACCCTGTTTCGGTGTTGAACACGGGTAAGGGGTGTTACAAGGTTCGTGACCTTGAGAGGTTTGTTGCGAGCAAATGGCCCGATTTGAGGACAAATCATCTTCAACAGGGACGGTATGATGCGATCCTGGCCGTATCATGTTACGACACAACTCGACGTCACCGAGGTTGGCCTAAACACGAGGGGCCCAAGTGCAAAATGAAATTTAATTTCAGTTTGTTAACTTGTGTGCAGGTTTAAATTGTTCGAGATTGGGGCGAAAACCATTGCAGGAATAATCGAACAATCAAAGATGTCCGATTCAAGTGTTCCATGCAATTTGCTACAAGCTCATTCAGCTCGTTCATAGCTCATTAAAGCTCATTGAGCTCAACATTAATCAATTTTAGCATGTGCATCAATTTGCTGGAAAATCTAATTCGGTTTCAGCTCAAATTTAGCTTTATTTAATTTTATGTGTTTTGAGCTACTTAGCTGCTGGAATAAACTTAAATAATATTTAGTTTAAGTATTAAATGAGTCTTAGTAATGTGTTTAGTTATTTTAGTTTAAGTAATTAAGTTGTTTTAATTTTATTTAGTTGTTTAAATAATTTCGGCAATTCATATGTTCTCAGTTAATTAATTTGCTACAGCCATTTAATTTGTTTTAACTTATTTAATGAGTTTTAGTTACTACAGCTCGTTAAAGTTTAATTGTGTGTTTATAGGTGAATTAACTAATTGAACCAGCTGGTGCATTGATTGGCATTAAAGAGAGGAATGAATTTAAGACCAGCAGTTGTTATGAGCTTCTCCAATTGACTGTTTGAGGAGTTCAATGGACAAGGAGCTGTTCACACAAGCCCATTTAGTTTCCAAACGTTTTCATATGATGGTGGTTGTTCCAGTTCGTCCATTCACACCTTTTGACCATTTATATTCAAGCATTTACACAAAGGGGGCTGTTCGTGTGCCCAAATGACATTAATTTTTGGCTGCTGCTCATTTGGCTGTCCAAGGAGAAATTAAAAGGCTATTATTGTAATAGCCTGATTTAGGGGCTAGTTAGAATAGTGATCTCGGGGTCACTAATGTGAGACTTGAGAAATTTATTTTCATGTTATATTATGAGTCGGAGCATGATAGTATATGTGCATGAGAATTTTGGTGCTTTAATTTTAGCGATTTCACGTTTAATCGCGAAAAAGGACTAAATCGCATAAAGTGCGAAAGTTCCATTCTATAAGATAAAGGTACCAAATAGCCTTAGAATGTAAATTGGAGGTCTTTAAAAGGCAATTAGATCCCCAATATATGCTTGGCCGGCCATGGACTAGCATAGGAGACAAAGATGGACAAAAAATTGGTCAAAGTAGTTGATAGTTGGTGACAAAAAATTGGTCAAAGTAGTTGATAGTTGGTGACTTGTTTGACTAGTTTAATATTAGAATAAAGAAAGAGAAAATATCATCTTTCTCTCCATCTTTCTCCACTAAAATTTGCAAGCAAAATAGGGGTTTGAAAGCTCACAATTTTCAGCAAGCTCTCCTCCATTCTAGTAAGTGATTTTGATGATTTTTCTTTATGATAATTGTACTTTTAAGACCCCTAGAACTTAAGCTTTCAAATGAGAGGACTATTGTGCAATATGATGCAAAGTTTAGAGTTTTACCATGAGAGCTTTCATTGCTATTTTCTGCATTTTTATGGAAGAAAATGAGTCTTAGTTGTTGGATGAACAACTTTTGTGAAAGGTGTTGTCTTGAAAACACCTAATTTGGACCTTGATGAAAAGGTTACAAAATTGTAGTAAATATGTGAAATGTTGAGTTTTGATGATAGCTATAAGAGTATTAAATGTTCACCTAGGCTTGTTGAAGGTAGAAATGTGATTAGAATTTATTTCCGAGCCTAGGGGCAAAATGGTCAATTTGCCAAAGTCTAGGGGCAAAACAGTAATTTTGCCTAAGCATGATTATTGAAATGCTTTATTAATGAGATGATTAAAATGAGCTAAATTGTTGTTATAGAGCAAGAAGAACCGAGGATCCGCCTCAATCGGGGAAAGAACAAAGTCTCGGACTAAATCGTCGAGCTAGCTCATTTTGAAATCGAGGTAAGTTTGTATGTGATTAATGAAATATTTATGTTAGCATAATTGAAAATGATTAGTATCACATTGATGTATGATACTTCATTGAAATGAGAAATTGATGTTAAGTATGATGTTGAAGTCCTAGTGGACTATAATGAATATGGGATTGCTATCATCGAGATGTGAATCAGATAAAGTCACGTATAAGACCGTGTTCGGGACATGGCCTCGGCACCGAGTTAAGATCCCATATAAGACCATATCCGGGATATGGCTTCGGAAAAGAATAAGAAACTCGTTAAGACCACATTCGGGATGTGGCATCGATAATTGATGTGAAAGCCCATATAAGACCATATCCGGGATATGGCATTGGCATTTAGAAGTAACTCCATGTAAGACCACCTCGGGGATGTGGCATTGGCTTCGTCTTTACATGAACGACGTCGAATATACGTCTTTGACTATCCCTAGTGATTAAAGGGATAAGTAGATGAGTTTAGAAGTAAAAATGAGATTTGCACTAAAGTCATATGAATGAGTGAATACAGGTACTCGTGAATGAGTCACGAAGAAACGTTTATGACATGTGGCATGGTATGTGCTAAATAAGGGCAATTGTGAGTAAGTATGGCAAGATGCCTATGACTTGTGTATGGTTAGTTAATATCATGGATGGATTATTTTATGAGCTTATTGTTGCTATTTATATTCATGCAAACTTACTAAGCTTTATGCTTACCCCTTTCATTGCCCTTCTTCCTTGTAGTATTGCCAAGATAACTCGAGGATCGTGGACGTAGGTGTAACACCCCTCACCCGTGTCTAACTCCGGGACGGGGTTCGAGGCGTTACCAGACTTAAACATTCACAATTGTACAAATCGGGTTACCAAATTTCACCCAAAATTAAAACTTTTCAAACACATGCATTTGACCTTGTCATCTATTTAATCACTTATACCACATAACAAGACATTAACACATACCATGGACAAATAGGCTTACAAGCGAAAATCATCATAAGCCACATCTCATGGCTATAATCAAAAAATCAATATAAGCCAATACATTTGACTAATCATAACAACATCCATCATAGAAAAACTAAGTCCCTATACATGCCACTCACTTGAAAACAGTTAACATACACATGTTAATACTCCAAGGATAATGGCTCGATAGTGTAATGCTGCCTCCGACGATCTCCAACCCTGAGCTGACCTGAAAAATCTAAAAGAAATGGAAAGGAGAGAGTAAGCTTTACGCTTAGTAAGCTCGCATGAAAATAATATGCACTGCGATAACATGCTATTTTCATATTCTTTCTATTTATTCAAATTCCAGTTAAGCTGTTTTCTTGAGTCATAGTCATTAAATTATTTATATCTGGAGCTAAGGAACTCCAAATTAAGATCCGTTAATTTTCCCTGAAACTAGACACATTTATCTTATTATCATAAAATTTCCAGAATTTTTGGCTTAGCCAATTAGTACAGTTTATTCATTAAGGTTTTCACTATTTTACTGTTCGACTATTCTTACCTCTCTTCACTATGAATCAATTTTATCCTTGTACAGAGTTCATATGACCTTTTTGTTTAGTTCATTTTGAAAATAGACTCATTCAAGATTTCAGGAATATAAATTATATCCCATAATTATTTTTTTAAAATTTTTAATGATTTTTCCAAGGCAGAACAGGGGATCACGTAATCATTCTGAACCAGTCTCACAGAAATTCAAATATCTCAAAATATATGAATCATTTCTTTGCTATGTTTATTTTATATGAAAATAGACTCAATAATATTTAAATAAATATCTTATCCAACTTATAATTCAATTTCTAATATTTTTTGTGATTTTTCAAATTCACGTCACTGCTACTGTCCAAAGCAGTTCTATTGTAAATTTTTGCTCTCTCTCACTTTAGTTGTGTTCATCACTTGCCTATACCAATCTTTCCACTTTCCGATTACATATCGAGCATATTGTTCATACGTACATTTGCCACATTTCTCAATTGGTCACATTCACACTTGCACTTATTCATAACATGATCGTATTCAATTACACTTAGTCGTTACACAATCACTTGTATTTTCACTTAGTCAATTTCCAGTTGAACTCATCGGAATAATAATAGATACACGATGGCCTGCACATAGTACCACCTTTGTAGCCAAAGCTATCTGGTGCACATAGTAGCTTGCACTTAGTACTACACATGTGACCAAAACCATCACTTACACATAGTGGCCTGCACTTAGTACCACACATGTGATCGAAACTATCGGGTACGCATAGTAGCCTGCACTTAGTACTACACATGCGACCTATCCGTCTGGTACACGTAGTAGCCTGCACTTAGTACTACACACGTGACCTAAAATCATCTCATAGCTCTCTTGTACAAATAGTGGCCTGCTACCTCATTCGTATCTTTTCTATTCCGAAGGTTCAACTGGGAATTCTCACTTTTCAATATTTTACCAATTCATAAATTTTCATGCCATCATTTTATACAACTATCATACATTCATAAAACATGCATTTAGGCATATTATGGGTTTACTTTAGGTTATTCGAACTTACTTGTCAAAATCTCGTTAGGTACAACCGTGTAGCAACTCATACAACCCATGTAATATTAATTTAACATTCAATTCATGTAACATTAATTTGCCATTCAATTTCTCATAACACAACAAACATCACATTTTCCATACCATACATACCATCCATCAACTTCTCCTAAACATATTAAATCATACAATTTATGCCATATCAATAGAGAATTACAATTCAAGCATGATGCTGCATTATTATTAACACACGAACTTACCTCGGACACGAAAATGACAAATTTCCCAATTCGGTCCACAACCTCGATCTAAGACCGAACCTCATTTTCCATGATCTATAATATCACAATTATCTCATTTATTAGTCACATTATTCAATGTGACCCAAAAATCATATATTTTACAATTTGCACTTTGACCCCTAAACTTCCACATATTTGCACTTTTGCCCCAATACTTGAAAATTAAACTTCAGCCCTTATTCTTATGTTTTATAACATGATGATCATTTTCCCATTCTATGGCGACATCAAATTCTTACTCTAACATACACTTATGAACAATAATAAATTTTACCGATTATGCCGTTTCACTCGTTTTTACTGAAAATCGCTTATCAAAAGTCGTTTAACATAATTCTAAGCTTCATATTCTGTCATAAAACATCAAAATACACACTTTTCACCTATGGGTAATTTTCCAAATATAAACCCTAGCTCGAATTAACGGTAGAATTAGCTTAATCGAGTTACCGGGATTCCAAAAACGTAAAGAACATGAAAAACGAGACTAGAACGGACTTACTATGAAGCTTGGAAGATGAAAAACCCTAGCCATGGTGTTCCCTTGCTACATTCGCCATGGAGAAAAAAATGAAGAAGATGATAGCTTATTTCATGTTATTTTGTCTTTATTCATTAATTAAGGCATTTTACCAAAATGCCATTAAATACCTTACTTACTAACCATGTCAATTTTTGTCCATCAAACTTTAATGGTCTAATTACTATTTAAGGACCTCTACTTTAAACCCCCATTTCAATTATGTACTTTATGAACTAGAACACATATTTTGTAATTTATTCAATTTAGTCCTTAAAGTCTAATCGAGCACCTTAGACATATAATTTCTTCATGAAATTTTTACACAAGCTTATAAACATATCATAGACCTTATAATAATCATAAAATAATTATTTCTACTCAGATTTGTGGTCTCGGAACCACTGTTCTGACTAGGCCCTAATTCGGGATGTTACATTTCTCCCCCATTTTTAGGATTTTCGTCCTCGAAAATCTTATCAAAAGAGTAGTTTAGTTCCTCATAATCCACCATACAAATTAAAACTGAAATTTCATCATTTATGCCTTTATTGATATCAGCGCTTTACACGAAGATTTAGAGAAATCCAAATACGGGGTCATCATGTTACTATAACCAAGCCAGAAGCACATTCATAATTGACATTGGATACGAGCGATCATTGGTAATTTATGAGATAAAAATAACAAGAAAACCAGAATAAAGAAATCCAAGACAAAGGAATCCAGGATAAAATATCCAAGGTACAAATCCAAGATACCATATCATAAAAAAAAAAAGACCTAAAAATGCTCATAAGAAAAATATGAGGATCTTGATAATTCTTCAGAGAAAAGAAGTCCGTAAAAATACATCACCCAAGCCACTGGGATTAAATGCAATAAGGATAATATGCCTTCCCATATATGTATATTGAATAGAGCATCAATTAGGAGAAACAAATTTATATCATCATGCATATTATTTCATAAAGACCCATTAGATGGAATGTAATGAAATGCCAAAGAGACAGAGCAATACAGATTATGTACTAGTCGGGCTATCAATATTTTCGTCTATACATCATGATTAGAAAGCACTCCCATAAAACAAGGATTTTATCAGTGGGGTAGTAACCGAAAAAAAATATTTTCGAGAAAAGTTAAACATACAGAATACCTCGGAAAAGACTGCCATAATCTGGTATCTTACCTTTCAACATTATTCCTTCAATTATTTCTACCATCGTAAATCTCACATTATGCTTTTCATTAAAGAAGTTCATTCAAGAAATTTCCAGCTTAATACATTTCCCAACATCTTACCTTACTAGTCCTATCGTTACCTATCAATCCAATTTAATATCCGATCATGTTCATAATCATTCTATAGTCAACCCTTTGGTATCATACTTGTGAACTTATTCAATACAAATCTCATGAAATTCCTTCACAAAACACCACTGCAGTAAGGGGGTGGGGTCGTAAGATCCCCGACTGCCTCTCATACACATGTACATGTGACACTATTTCATCATTATTGTCATATAACTCAGTTCAATTAATTTAGCGCATTTATTTAAGCTATGCGAGTTTCAATCATACTTATTCAAACAAGCATACGAGACATTTTTTCTATCAATATTTATGAATAGTCACTCAAACATATGCATTCGCTCAAATAAATCAATCATACGCATCATGGAATCATCATTTAAACATATGTAAGCTCATCATGGTATAATCCTTTATTCACACCTTTATGGATTTCTGTTTATCACATTCACTTAATCAAGTAAGTCAAGTGTACAACATCATATGAGCATCAAACAAGCATGAGTATTCAATGCAACATGAACTTCCATCTCACATGTTATCAAGTATATCCCGAACTTTTATTCATAATTTTCTCAATCCAAAGCTTATCATAACTATACTTTACCCGAATACTTTAGCATCACATTTAACATGGTTGGTGTAGCTCGGTTGGAGAGTTCCTCTGTCCAAACAAGATGGTTCTCATTTGCGTCGGAAGACATCACACTATCACGGATTGATGGCATGTATAGCAAGACTCTCACACTTTCCATGTTAGTCCGAGAATCGACTAAACCATAGCTCTGATACCACTAAAATGTAACACCCCTCACCCGTGTCTAACTCCGGGACAGGGTTCGAGGCGTTACCGGACTTAAACATTCACAATCGTACAAATCGGGTTACCAAATTTCGCCCAAAATTAAAACTTTTCAAACACATGCATTTGACCTTGTCATCTATTTAATCACTTATACCACATAACAAGACATTAACACATACCATGGACAAATAGGCTTCCAAGCCAAAATCATCATAAGCTGTCTCATGGCTATAATCAACAAATCAATATAAGCCAATACATTTGACTAATCATAACAACATCCATCATAGAAAAACTAAGTCCCTATACATGCCACTCACTTGAAAACAGTTAACATACACATGTCAATACTCTAAGCATAATGGCTCGATAGTGTGATGCTGCCTCCGACGATCTCCAACCCTGAGCTGACCTGACAAAGCTAAAAGAAATGGAAAGGAGGGAGTAAGCTTTACGCTTAGTAAGCTCACATGAAAATAATATGCAATGCGATAACATGCTATTTTCATATTCTTTCTATTTATTCAAATTCCAGTTAAGCTGTTTTCTTGAGTCACAATCATTAAATTATTTATATCTGGAGGTACGTAACTCCAAATTAAGATCCGTTAATTTTCCCTAAAACTAGACTAATTTATCTTCTTACCATAAAATTTCCAGAATTTTTGGCTTAGCCAATTAGTACAGTTTATTCATTAAAGTTTCTCCTGTTTTACTGTTCAACTATTCTGACCTCTCTTCACTACGAATCCATTTTCTCCTTGTACAGAGTTCATATGACCTTATTGTTTAGTTTATTTGAAAATAGACTCATTTAGGATTTCAGGAATATAAATTATATCCCATAATTATTTTTTTACAATTTTTAATGATTTTTCCAAGGCAGAACAGGGGATCACGTAATCATTCTGAACCAGTCTCACAGAAATTCAAATATCTCAAAATATATGAATCATTTCTTTGCTATGTTTCTTTTATATGAAAATATACTCAATAAGCTTTAAATAAATATCTCATCCAACTTATAATTAAATTTCTACTATTTTTGGTGATATTTCAAATTCACGTAACTGCTACTATCCAAAGCAGTTCTATTGTAAATTTTTGCTCTCTCTCACTTTAGTTGTGTTCATCACTTGCCTATACCAATCTTTCCACTTTCCGATTACATATCGAGCATATTGTTCATACGTACATTTGCCACATTTCTCAATTGGTCACATTCACACTTGCACTTATTCATAACTTGATCGTATTCAATTACACTTAGTCGTTACACAATCACGTGTATTTTCACTTAGTCAATTTCCGTTGAACTCATCGAATAATAACAGATACACGTGGCCTGCACATAGTACCACCTTTGTAGCCGGCTATCCGGTGCACATAGTAGCCTGCACTTAGTACTACTCATGTGACCAAAACCATCACTTACACATAGTGGCCTGCACTTAGTACCACACATGTGATCGAAACTATCTGCACGCATAGTAGCTCGCACTTAGTACTACACATGCGACCTATCCGTCCAGTACACGTAGTAGCCTCGCACTTAGTACTACACACGTGACCTAAAACCATCTCGTAGCTCTCTTGTACAAATAGTGGCCTGCTACCTCATTCGTATCTTTTCTATTCCAAGGTTCAACTGGGAATTCTCACTTTTCAACATTTTACCAATTCATAAATTTTCATGCCATCATTTTATAGAACTATCATACATTCATAAAACATGCATTTAGGCATATTATGGGTTTACTTTAGGTTATTCAAATTACTTGTCAAAATCTCACAGTACAACCGTGTAGCAACTCATACAACCCATGTAATATTAATTTAACATTCAATTCATGTAACATTAATTTGCCATTCAATTTCTCATAACACAACAAACATCACATTTTCCATACCATACATACCATCCATCAACTTCTCCTAAACATATTAAATCACACAATTTATGCCATATCAATAGAGAATTACAATTCAAGCATGATGTTTATTATTATTAACACACGAACTTACCTCGCATACGAAAATGACAAATTTCCCAATTCGGTCCACAACCTCGATCTAAGACCGAACCTCATTTTCCATGATCTATAATATCACAATTAGCTCATTTATTAGTCACATTATTCAATGTGACCCAAAAATCATATATTTTACAATTTGCACTTTGACCCCTAAACTTCCACATATTTGCACTTTTGCCCCAATACTCGAAAATTAAACTTCAGCCCTTATTCTTATGTTTTATAACATGCTGATCATTTTTCTCTTCTATGGCAACATCAAATTCTTACTCTAACATACACTTATGAACAATAATAATTTTTACCGATTATGCCGCTTTCACTCGCTTTTTCAAAAATCGCTTATCAAAAGTCGCTTAACATAATTCTAAGCTTCATATTCTATCATAAAACATCAAAATAAACACTTTTCACCTATGGGTAATTTTCCAAATATAAACCCTAGCTCGAATTAACGATAGAATTAGCTTAATCGAAAGTTACACGGATTCTAAAAACGTAAAGAACATGAAAAACGGGACTAGAAATGTACTTACTATGAAGCTTGGAAGATGAAAAAACCCTAGCCATGGTGTTCCCTTGCTACATTCGGCCATGGAGAAAAAAAACTGAAGAAGATGATAGCTTATTTCATGTTATTTTGTCTTTATTCATTAATTAAGGCATTTTACCAAAATGCCATTAAATACCTTACTTACTAACCATGTCAATTTTTGTCCATCAAACTTTAATGGTCTAATTACTATTTAAGGACCTCTACTTTAAACCCCCATTTCAATTATGTACTTTATGAACTAGAACACATATTTTGTAATTTATTCAATTTAGTCCTTAAAGTCTAATCGAGCACCTTAGACATATAATTTCTTCATGAAATTTTTACACAAGCATATAAACATATCATAGACCTTATAATAATCATAAAATGATTATTTCTACTTTAGATTTGTGGTCTCGGAACCACTGTTCTGACTAGGCCCTAATTTGGGATGTTATAGTAGGATTTCAGAAATCACACTATCGACATCACTTTGGTATAACAATTTAGACTTATTTTGAGTATTGCATGTATAGGACTCGAGTATTTTGTTAAGTTGTAATTGTTAGCCAAAGTGTTGGCTATGTATGTTACTAAAGTCATTTTGTAAATGGCCTTAAGTTAGGCAAATACTTGGCAAATTCTTTTGTTTAATGAAAGTGATTTTCTTGAAGTGTATGCCCTTGTGTATGAATGTTGAATTGAGTATTTAGATGTGTCTTTGGGTCATGAATTACGCTGAATGGAATTGGAGTATGTATGTTTGCAATGTAGGATGGCAAAGGGCTTGGTAGATAGCCTTCTAATTTTCTACATGGGTAGACACACGGACGTGTGTCTAGGCCAGTGTGCGCACACGCTAGCACATGGGCATGTGCCCAGGCCGTGTGAAGTTTGCACCATGCACTTGGAATTTAAATCACCACACGGTTGAAACACACGGGCATGTGTATGGGCCGTGTGGATTAGTCAGAATGCTAAGGTTTGGCACACGGGCCAAGGCCACGGGCGTGTCAAGGCCGTGTGAAATTAGTTAGTTTTGACCACGGGTGGTAGACACGGGCATGTCTTAGGGGCACACGAGCGTGTCCCTAGACTCACACGGGCGTGTAACCCCTATTTTGTTGAAAAGTTTCTCAAACGTGTAAATGTCCCTGGAATAGTCCCGATACCTCTCGGAAGTATGTTTAGAGCCTCTTAGGCCAAGTATAAGTAAGTGATTGGTTTAAACTAGACTTTGTAACCCTATTAGAGATGTTTAAGCAAGATTTGTTAGGTAATGCCTCGAACCCTGTCCCGGCTTGAAGACGGGTAAGGGGTGTTACATTTATTGGTATCAGAGCTACGATTTAGTCGGTTCTAGGACAAACGTAGCGTAAGTATGAGTCTAGCTATACATGCCATATGTAAGGGTGTCTGAGTAATGATAGTGTGACGGCTCCTGACGTATGAAATTATGTTTTATGTAGTATATGGATTCTGATCCAGACCGAACTACAGCCAATGATGCTCCGAGTAACACGCTGGCTCCTACCCAAGGGATAGCGCCAACTAATAGTAGACTCGAGACCTTGGGTCAGGGGGAATGTAACACCTCAAACTCGGCCCAGAACACCACGGCCGAATTCAAAATGTTACTGAGAAAAACGTTTGAAAAGAATTTACTTGAAGGGTGAAAACACGTGTTGGGTTTTAATCAAATATCCCATCCATAGGAGTTAACTTGTTTATAAGAAGTTTGTCGTTTTGGAAATTGATTTGCCGGAAAAGTACAACTTTAAAGTTCGTGTGAAGTTGAAAGTCGTATACGTTTGAAACTTTAGGAAAGTTGGGTTGTTACGAGTGTCCAGATTTGAAAATCTTAACTTAAGTTTTTAAGTTGTAAAAATTTGATTTCGAAATCAATTGCAATTATTAATCGATAGTCGATCTAGCATAAAACATAATGAAAATCCCAACTACTTAAAATGGCCTTATTACAATAAAATCATCCCGATGTAACCAAAATTAAAGAAAATGTATTTAAGTAAGTAAAATCGCATCTGCATGGCCATCTCGAATCCACTCCAAACCCGGTCCAAGACATCATGTATCACCTGCATTGTTTGGTAAATATTGGGTGAGTCAAACCGACTCAGTTGTGTAATTAACCCACAAATTTCCGCATATGGGCGTGGCCCAAAACCACACAAATCCACATGGCATGTAATAATGCAAAATGTACCCAACCCAGCCTAGTGTCCATCCGCTACACACCCCCGTATCCAGCCACCACACACTAGGGGATTACTAAATCGACCCTCCAACCGCTACACACCAATTCGGCAATCAATGCAGTCCACCTAGTGGCCTAGCCACTGGTCCACGTGATTAAATCACAAAAATCCACAACGTGACCCATGGTCAACGTCAATCCACGATGTAACTCAAGGCTAACATCAATCCACAGTGAGGCTCGAGGCCGTCACTAAACCACGTACATAAATGTACACCCTGTCCTTCATTCCATATATATACCACCCCATGCATATGCAACATGTTATAATGACATGGCCAAATAATGCATGAACAGATTATATAGGCATATGACATGCTACGTGTATCCACAACAATCATCCATAGCCACACAATAAATAAAAGACTAACCTGGTTACCGACATACCATTAAAGGTAACAATTCCACCACAGCCACTGTTTCAGCCATTTCACACATAATACATACAACTAATTAATTAACAGGGAAACTGCGAATTAACCACACACCGATAACTCAAGCACTACACTCTCGATTTCCCTAGCGTCCTCACTCGAAGAGACTACAGTGATCTGCTTGTCCCTTTCCGACGCTGGCCCACACCCTGGTGGCCAATCCCAAACTGCAGAAACCAAACGTTTCTTGAACTTAGGGGTAGGGACAACCCCTTCCTCTCCTCGACTGGTACTCACATCCATTGAATAGCACTTAATCAGAATACATGGTTAATTGATAAATCAAAATCTAAACGAGACAAAGAACTCATCTTAATTGAGTACTCTTACCGAAGTAGATCCGAATCCCGAAGCTTCTCCTTAACCTCTGTCGAAACCTCCCTACAACAGTCTAGTTAGAATCGGCTAACACTTCTTAGCTAAAAGATATGGCCTTTGGCCGAATATCACTATATCCTTACCTTATTCGATCAAACCCCGAAGGCTCTTAATCCTAACGCTGGCTTCAAAGAAAAGTTACGAACCCAAGACCTTGGATAGATTCGGCCACACACCTAAATACAGAGTTAAGTCTCTGATTTCGGCAACCAAAGTAAGAAAAGGGAGATTTAACCCAAGAGAGATCCCTTACCACACTATTGATGTCGATTGGAAGGGATTGCACAAGATGGCCGACGACACCTCACTACAAGTCGTCTGTCGAAATAAATCTTTCCTTCACGATATGATCGGCACTGGAAGATTCGACTTGATGACAACCCTTGGAGATCAACGTGATAGAAAAAGAATAGAAGAAAAGTGTAGATAAGAATAAAAGAAAATGATGGGTAGAAGGTTCGGCCAAGCACTAATCAGTTTTGAAGAAAGCAAAAGAAGAAAAGAATGATGGTGAGGCTCAAATAGAGGTTCGGCTATAGGGAATTATGGAGAGAAAACTTGATTTAAGAGAGATGGAAAAGTGATGAAAAGATGAAGGCTTAGGGAATTTTGGCTATGGTGATGGGTGCATTCGGCTTTCAATCACAAAGGGAAAGAAAGAAAACAAATGAGCTTTTGAAAGAGAGAAAACGCAAAAAGGGTGCCTAATACCACACTAAGCAAATTCGGCCTCTACCCCCCTATCATGACCGAAAATGCCATCCCAAGAGCCCTACTGCCGGCCAACTCTCACCCCCTCTCCACATCCCTTATTTTCCTCCACATTTTCCTCCCCTCCCCACATTCAAATGAGTTTGAATGAGTCAAACTCTCATCTCTTCTCCTAGCCGTACATTCAAAACAATTTGACTCAGTCAAATTCCACCTTCCCAGTGCCATAGCCGAATCCAACTCTTCACTCCCCTTGACGCAAAAACAAATGCCAAAATGCTGCCAGTGCTGCTCGAACCAAAGCCCTTCTCACTCCCTGAGGCGTCATCCACTTGCACCTTAAGTGGTGCCTCCCTGCCACTTTACCAACTGAGTTCTTATGTCCCTAAACGCAACCTTAAACCCCTTAAGGCCTAGCTCCCTTAGCTCCCCCCTAACCAGCTTAAACCAAAAAGTTTCACTAAGGCTTCAACCTAACCCCAAGGTTTCCCGGAGCCCCCAAACACAATCAAACAGCACACAGAGCATACTCACACACACACGTATATGCAAAATGCGAGACCCCTAAATCTTGGATATTACAGGGAAGAGGCTCGAGAAGCCTTTCTCCACATGATGAGCAACTGGTATACTGAGTATACCTGAGCAAATCCAAATGCTCAACCCCCTCCACCCCCACCAATCTCTCAACCTGCTCCAGTAGCTCCTCAATTAGTTAAGGTGGTGAGAAGAGAAAGACCTCCGGTGGATAAGATCTGGAAGCAAGGAGCCGAGGAATTCCGGGTAAATAAGGATGATGACCCGGAGAAAGCAGAATTCTGGCTCGAGAATACCATCAGGGTATTCGATGAGTTATCCTGCACACCTGAGGAGTGCTTAAAGTGTGCAGTATCTCTCCTGAGAGATTCAGCCTATCGATGGTGGAACACCTTGGTGTCGGTGGTGCCAAGGGAGAGAGTTAGCTGGGAATTTTTCCAAGAGGAATACCGGAAAAAGTACATCAGTCAGCGGTTCATTGACCATAAGAGGAAGGACTTCTTAGAACTGAAGCAAGGCCGTATGTCAGTAACTGACTATGAACGGGAGTTCGTAAGGCTTAGCAAGTATGCACGGGAGTGTGTAACAGCCCGATTTAGGGCCTAGTCGGAATAGTTGTGCGAGACCACAAATCTGAGTTAGTAAATTGAGTTCTTAAGGTTTATGACATGTTTGCATGATAGTATTAAAGTTCCATGTAGAAATTTTGTGAAATTAACATGGAATGATCAAATAGGACTAAATTGCAAAAGTTGCAAAATATGAGTTTCTAGAAGCTTTTTGTATGAAATAGCTTTAGAATATTAATTAGAAGTCCTTAAATATAAATTTTCCCAAATTATAATTATTGGAAAAAAATGGACATGAGTTAGTAAAATGTAAATTTTTAAAGAGAAGGGCATTTTGGTCATTTACCAATTAAATGATTAAAATAGGAAAAAGATGATAAAAATTTCATTCATCTTCTTCCTTGGTGCCGAAAATTTGAAGAACCCCATAGCTAGGGTTTGTTCATCTTTCAAGCTTGCTAGTAAGTTCACCTTAGCCCCGTTTTTAATATTCTTCGTATTTTTAAAGTTCTCGTATTATGAATTAGCTATTTTTAGCTATAAAATGAGCTAAGATGCATGTTCAAAAATCTACCCAATAGTGGCATGCTTGTAAAATGATATTTTGTGGAAGTATATGAGAGTTTGATGCTAGATAAACATCTCCGGGGCGCATCATAAGATGGTAATTATTTGGCTCGAAAGAAGAAAATTTATTTACAAATGAATCACGATAATTGCATCGGGAAAAATACTCCGTATAGGATTTCTTTGAAGTTCCTAAAGGAGTATACCTTTCATCTCGCACGTTATCTTGGAGGGAGTAAAAATCATAGTCAACTTCTCTTTGCCTTGAGTTCCTTAATGAATAGGATCCTTGATCGGAGTCTCTTCTCGAGTAGTCGTTGGATGTGTATCTCCGGGATGTTCTCGAATCCTCTTTCCAACTTGATGACATTCATTCCCGTTGGTCTCTTTTCTCTACACGGTCTAATCTTTTGTGCAATTTTTCAAACTTAGTATTCACCGTTCTTCGTATTTCTTGCACCAAATATTAATATTCTGATTCGGTAAATTCTTCGCAAGACATGATTGTTATCGCTGAAAAGGAAAATTGTTAAGTAAAAATAAAAATAAAGTCCTTACTACAAAATGCTCACAAGTTCTCTCACAAAGAAAAGTCACTCTCACTCGTGTTTCACTCAGAATCGGCTTTTTCTTTAATGAGTTCACTCGTGCCTTTTACCACTTGAATCCACTTCTCAAAATTCTGGAAGGTTGCCTTAGACTTATTAGCAACTTGTAGGTCAGCTTCAAGGGGTTTAAGCAAAGAAAAAAATTGTTATAGGTAAAGGTAGTGATGTGAGCTCGCCCAACAAGCTCGAAGCTGAATCCTTGGAGCTACCCTCGGGTCCCATCACTCGAGCTCGTGCTAAGAAATTCCAAGAAGCCATAGCAAGCTACATTGGCCGAGTGTGGGAAGATGGAGTTGTCGAACACAAAGTGCCCAGCTCAACTACCTTGACTCGCACCTTTCTTCAAGCTGACTTAGCTCGTGTTAGCTTAGCTCAGCTCTATTCGGCATTCAACTAGCTCAATGAGCTGAATGTGTTTAATTTCAATAAATATGAATTATTTCAGTTAGTTAATTTAGCTCAAGTTAATTTAATTAAATAAATCTGGACATTTAATTATTAAAGTATTAAATATGTCTTATATTAATGTGTGCTATTAATATGTCCCTAATTTAGACATGAATTAATTGTGTCTAGCTTTAAGACAAGACTTTAATGTGCCTGGTTCTTTTAGACCAATTTAATGGCTGATTATTAAATGGTCTAGCCGACTTTAATGTGCCTTTAACTTGTCTTAATGGCTGCCATTTTGTCCAGCCGAATTTATTATATCCATTAAAGTATTTTTTGTTTGTTTCGTGATTAGCAACAGCAATTAAGAGCTTTCTAGCCAAATTAAAGGATGTTGGTGATACGATTCGCCTCGGGGTGAGTCGAGTCGTATGTGAATTGCCCAATCATCTCTGAGGAGGAATCAAGTCTTCGAAAAATAATCAAAAAAATATGGATGAGTTTGCGGAAGCTTTAGGTGAATTTGTTTAGAAGGTGGGTTTAAGTTAGGAATGGAGGTGTTTAAATGAAAGAGTTGATTTGGATAATTAAAAGGATAGGTTCAGTTTAAGATGAAGGGAAAGAAGATGGGATTCGGTTTAAGGTTGAACAAACAATGATAGGCTGATGGTAATAGAATTGGATAGATGGATAAGTGATGGTTTAGATAAATGATAGGTGATAGTTGATGGGAATGGATGAAAGAACTTAAACAAAGAATCGATTCAACACTAATAAAGTGTCACCCCGGGTTCTATATTTTTTTAAGGTGGAAAAATGGTAGTCGATGATGGAACAAAACCAGTTATCTATAAAGATAAGAACCTATGGTATAAGTTGATGGAAGAGAACGATTGACGCCACAAGCAAGAAAACTTGATAAGTCAAAATCGAAACTCGTACGAAAGATAGAGAGGAGAATAATCTCACTCAATGAACAAAAGTTCATAAAATATATTCCAAAGTTCAAAAGTCCCCTTTTTACAACCTAATAACAGGTATATATAGTGCTTACATGTGGTTAGCTGAAGAGACAAATGAATTCAACTTTAATATGCATTTAAATGGCTAAAATAAAATCTAAAAACTCTTGAATTCCTCCAGCCAAATAACAAAGAACTTTATGACTCCTAATGAGTGATTAAATGAATTTGAATGCTTAAAAGTGTCCCTTGGGTTCTTCCATGATCAACTGAAAAGTCACCACCAAATGAAAAGTCTCAACTTTTGGAATTCTAGCCATGTAACTCCCATCTTCAATGAGATTAATTCTTCAATTAAATTGCTTGTCAATGTCCCTTGAATTCTCCATGATCAACCAAAAAGTCACCAGCCAAATGATGGAGAAATGATTGCTTGTAGTAAATACCATGAAGCAAACGTTATAGATGTTGAAGACAAAGAGGCTGCCAAATTTAAAGAACCATAATGTTCTTCTTTATTTAATAGTAATAATGGATGTAAGATGAAAAGTCACCTGCAATTATCACATGTAACCGACAAATTAATGCAATTATTAAACTTAAAATAAATTAACAACTAACTTAAATAAACTAACACTTAAACATCATTTATTCCAGCAACTAGCTTAATTAAATAAACTAACACTTAAAGCAACTAGCTTAATTAAATAAAGCATCATTAAATGAACTTAACTCATGCATCAATAAATTAACCTAGTAACTAGATTAATTAAAGAAACAACTATTAAATTAAATTCATTAAAAGAACTCAATTAATTAAACTAAGTTGAGTTGAATTAATGACCAGCAACCATTTATTGAACTAAGATGCTTAAATGCAAGTATTTAAAATGCAAACTAAATGCAAAGCTGAAAATTAAATAAAGAGTTCAATTTAGTTGGATCGGTTCAAAGAGCTGGAATCAGCTTCATTTTGCACTTTGGCCCCTCAAACTTAGGCCACTCTCGATGGCATCGGATGGAGTAGAACCATGATGCGACCAGGACTGCATCATACCCCTCCTCTTGAAAGCGATTCGTCCTTGAATCGAGCCAATGGTTCTCTCAAACAAAATTCTTGCTGCTCGACTTTCCTCGATCAAACGGGACAGATGATAATCGCAACACCTAAAAAATATAACCAAGAGTTAGCAAGAGTTGTGTCAAACAAACTTGCAAACGAAATGTAAACATCAAACAAAGAAATCGCATGTAATCGGGCAGCATCAAACTTTCATATAAAATGAACAATGCCTTATCAAACATTGAAACTGAAGTGAATAATCTTCATGGCATGCATACGATTCGATTGGATTCCATAAATCAAAATTACCATGTGAGTAACACATCAAATGATAGATATATTCAACACAAACAGATAGGTGAGAAAGTGCAAATGACACTTGAGATAGAACAATCTCATCTTGCATTGAACGATGCATTGAATTACTCGCACATGAATAAAATTTATCAAACAGAAGATTCTTTTTGTCAATGAACAAATCAGATAGATCACCAATCATCAGAATGAAACATTCAAACACTTCATGATCTAAATGATGAAAATCAGTAGCATGTGTTCTATCAACATTCAAAGAAATCAAGAGCATTTCAAAGTTTTCAAATGGATCACACATGGAACGCAATATGGACTCTTTCACATGGAAATTATCAAAACTGTCAAACTCACGAATCCTATCATCATTCATCGAAACGGTTAAATCGCAAACAGGCAAAGTAGAACGATTAATCATGACATGATCTAAATGTTTGGAAAAAACATAATCAGCAACGCAAAGCTTATCGCAGTCTGAAAAGAGCAAAAACGCATCAATAGGTTCAGAAGACTTACCTTTATACTCAGATAGACAAAGATTAGTCTTACCTTGATCGAGCAATACAAATCTTCTCTCCACGGCCAAGTAGTGTAATCGAAGCTTCGCGTTCAATTCAACCATTCTCAAATGGAAAGTTAATTTCAAATGCAACCATAAAAATTGTTTAAGGAACGAATAAAAATGGAAAACAAAGTTGACAAAATTCGTTACCTTATTCAGGAACCATGTTTCAAAATGATTGAAATTGTTCAAGCACAATTGGAACTGATTGATTTTCCAACAAGACATACCAGATGATACAAAACATATTCCCGGTTTAAAAACATTCGTTTGATTATTAAGTTCAAGATGTAATATCCTGGATTATGGCTTATGCATTAATACTAAATTAGATGATGTAGCATGCTTATGAATATTTTGAATGTGTTCTATGAATTTTTGTGAACCTTAGTGTATAGTTAAATGCCATAGAAATTATTGGATTTTTAAGTTTAAAAGGGGAGCTAAGCTTGATAAGGCCTTAAGAAAATTTGTAAGGGAAATACGACACAGAAATGGGCTTGTCTAAGTGGCTTGGAGGTGCCACTTAAAGCCCAGGTAAGTGACGCCATATGCAGTGCAAGGAGGTCTTGAGTTCGAGCCACAAGGAAAGCAATAAGGGAATTTTTATTTTTTTTGGCAATGGGAAGGTGATGGACGGCATGGGGAGACTAGATGGATGAGGATTTGACTTGGATAATTCCTTATAAAAATTCGGCTAAATAGATAGATAAATGTAGATTATTTTATTTATTTTGAATAAATAAAGATAAGAGATAAAGTAAGAGAAAAACAAGGGATTGGATTGAGAGAGAAGAGTTGGCCGATTGGGGGAGACTAAGGTTAGTATTTTCAGCCAAAGGAGGAATTAAGGCCATTATTCATTCTTTTCCTTTTCCTTCCTTTCTCTCTGTTGAATTCTCTAGCAATATCCTCTTTTCTCTTTTTATTTTGTCAAGCCGAAATCTTCTTCCTTCTATATTCACCATTGCCGAAACTCCTAAGCTTCACACTCTCCCTCTCCATATTCTTAAAAGGCCGAACCAAAATGTTATTTTCCTTTTTCCATTGAAGCCGAATCTTCATTGATTCCCCAAGCCATTGCCGAAATTCTCCCACCTCATCTCTTCTCAGTCTTGGCTGAATAGCAACCAAGTTAGAGATCTTTTGTGATCCCTTCGCAAAGCGGTTTGGATAGGTAAGTCTGCTATGGCCAAATCTTTACTATTCTCTCTTATCTCCTCTCTGTCGACATGTGTAGAACAAAAGCCGAAATACGGCATTTGATTTGACTTTTAATCAACTATGAAATCGGTTCTTTTAGGAATTTCGGGATTTGTTTTGGAATAGCCGACTTCTAGGGGAGAGCATTCAGAATTTGGTTATCTAAGGTAAGGCATGTATTTGGCCAAGGGCCATTCATTATGATTAATTTGGATCTAACATATGCCATAATGGTTTCGATAGATACCCCTAATCAAGTGGTTATTTCCGGGATTAAGATTCACAGGGTAAGTGAACATGTGTATTCGGCCAAGGCCTATTTAGCAACCTAGATTTATTCCTTATTTTATTAAAAAGCTGAAAACTAACCAAGTCAAGTGATTGAATGCAAGGAGGAAAGACTACAAGTTTCGGGATTTGATTAATATTCAAATCGGCAGCAAGGTGAGGAATTGGTTTCGTTAATCCTTCGGGATTTTATTCTATAGCTGAATAGGCTTTTGTTTAAATATTAAGATGTTGGCCGAATGTAGGGACTAAGGATCTAAAGCGTTAGATCAGGTTTTCAGGTTTTCAGGAAAGCGTTGATACCAGGTGTGTACCCCACACTAAACCTTATTAGATTACGACTTAAATTAATTATGTGTGTTTACAATAATATGAATGTGGCCAAAGGTACCATGCAATGGTACAAAGTACTCAGGTACGTTAATTTACTACTACTATAGTTATCTTATTATGGATATGTGATATGGACCTATGTGAACTGTGATAAGAATGTGAAATAAGGCATGATATTGCATGAAATGTATGACATGGGCATATGGGTGATTATGAAAGGGGAAGTGATTGGTGGTTTTATACCCCAATATGTGAATGTGGTGACTTCGGTCACAATATATGAATGAGGTGACTTCGGTCACATAATTTGAATGTGGTGACTTATGTCACAAATTATAATGTGGTGGCTCTGCCACGAATTTATAAGGGCGATGAGCACGTCGACTGCAGCGACTGCCTTCGATGATGTGTAGCGGATGGAGGGTTGACTTAGTAGTCCCCACGGTGTGACGGTTGGTACGGGGTGATGTGTAGCGGATGGCATCTAGGTTTGGGTTCGGGTTGCATCATTTTATTATTTAATTATATGCATATGTATGAACTGATATGCCTAAACTATTGGGATTTAGTGTTGGTTACACATTGAGTCTGTTTGACTCACCCCGTTGGGGAATATTTTCTTTCAGATGACACTTAGTGATGGACTGGGTCGGCAGGAGCTTAGTGGTGGCCATGCTCAGTTCGGGATTTTATTTAATTTTGGACATGTTATACTTTATATACTTTGGTTTATTTCGGGTTTTAAATTTTGATGTAATAAGGCCATTGTATGAACTGTTTTATACATGTTTTATTTTTTTTTATTTGAAATTATTATGTTACGAAATTTTTATCAAATTAAAGACTAAGTAAGCTTATTTTAAAAATGAACTCTAATTGTTTTGGACACCCTAAAAACAAATGGTTTTCAATATAAGATAAGCTCGTTTTCAACCCAAGCCCAACACAATTTAAAATTTCTTTCAAACCCATCCGAATTTTCCAAAAGTAATCAAGAGGTTTTTGAATCACTTCACTCGAGGAACATACCAGATCCGGTCAAGGCTCGTGGGCTGGGTTTGGGGTGTTTCAAATTGGTATCAGAGCCCGGTTCAAAACTCGGCTCTAGGGTTTTTGGGCTCAAAACGTTTTCTAAAAATGGGCTTTTTAAAGGATAACAGGTCTGTTAGCTCAGCATGGCACCTGCGTCTCCGACCCAAGTCCGCCAGGTAAGTAACCTAAACCATTGTGTGATATACATGTGGGCTTTATGGGCTTTATGGGACGTAGACTAGTTTAAATAGACTCTGATGGACTATAGGCTTAGTTTAAACCACCTCTTAAACTTTCATAAGACTTAATTTCACTAAACAAACCCGTTAACGAGCCGCAAGACTAGGGTGTGGCAACCGTCATACGCATGTCTAGGATTGGATCCTAAGAGCACAGTATTTAAGCACCCCTAGTGACTCACCTCCTCTTTGGCCGGAATCCTACCAGTGTGCGTAGTAGGACTGCTCACCTTAGTCGAGTTAGGGTGTGGCAATAGCGGATGCATGCCTAGGAGTGGATTCAGGGAGAGCTTGGTATTTAAGCGATCCTAGCGACTCACCTCCTCTTCGCTGAATCCTACCTGTGCGTGGTGACTATTCACCCTAGTTATGAGGACTCGTTGATGGGCTAAACCCTATAATTAAAACTCGAAAGGGACCAAACACCCTAGTTTGGAAAAAATTTTTTACCTAAAATACCCTTATTTCATAAAATCACCAAGGAACCCCGAATTGGAAAATTTACAAAATTACCCCCGATTTACAAATTTTTAAATTAACCCCGATTTATTACCAAAATACCCTCAGAGGGTGAAATGACGAAAATACCTGCAGGATAGGAATAGGACGAAAATGTTTGAATGATGAATGTGTGTTGAATGAATGTGCTCCTTTAAATTAGGATAGAAGACTTGAAACTTTGATCGATCGAAAGAACTACTTCTAAACTTCTTTCATAAAATTTCTTCATGCGGATAATCGCGTGGAACAAAATACTAATGCATAAAAATTTCTTAATCAGATTAAAGCGCGATCGTAGACATGAGTTCTAGGGGACGTGGTCGTAATGTGCGAGGATGTGGTAGAGGCAGAATGACCGTATCGGAACCCATTAGGTCTGGATAAGGGTCCGAAAATGAGGTACCACCACCCCCACCACCAACTGTTGGTGTTGAGCAGCAAGATCAGACGGGGGAGGATGCAGTATCGCAGGCAATGCTGCGAGTTCTTGAGATGGTGGCTGCAGCAGGTGGAGGTATGGGAGCTCGAAAATCTCTACCCGAGCGACTCTGAGCCAATGGGGCTGAGGTGTTTCGTGGTGTATCCAGGTGTGGCACCCAGTACGGCTGAGTATTGGTTGGAGGCGACAGAGCGAATCATGGATGAGCTCGATTTAACTGCTGAGGAGAAGCTGAAAGGAATGGTGGCGCTGCTACGCGATGAAGCCTATCAATGGTGGCTCACAGTTCGGGATGGTGCCATAGCTGAGGATCTTACCTGGGAATATGTTAAAATAGCCTACCAGAAGAAGTATGTTGGTACACATTATATTGATGCGCAGAGAAAGGCATTTTTGGGGTTGGTTCAAGGGAACAAATCCGTGGCGGAGTACGAGGCTGAATTCCTAAGGTTAAGTCAATATGCTCGAGGAGTGGTGGCTACGGAGCATGAACGGTGTGTCCAGTTTGAGGATGGACTTAGGGATGACCTAAGGTTGTTGATAGCCCCGCAGTAGGAGCGGGAATTTGCCGTACTAGTGGAGAAGGCTAAAGTGGCCGAAGGAGTTAAGGACTCTGTAAGGCAGAACTCTGATCAGAATAGGCAAAATAGAGGGTTTGGACTAGCAGGGTCAGTTGGGAATGCTCAAAAGAGGCCTAGAGTTGATGGGTCATGAGGTCGCTAGTCGGGTACAAGGCAAAGACTGCATTTGTCTTTGTGTGTGGGAAAAAGCACTTAGGAGAGTGTTGGAAGAAAACGGGAGGATGCTTTAAGTGTGGGTCTAAGGAACACGTGATCAAAGACTCGTCCTATAATGATAGACGGGGCCACCAACAGAGGCGTAATGACAATCAGCCGGTGGTAGAGGGGACACGCAAATTCGGTGAGGTCGTGGTCCAATGGTAGAGGTAACGGCGGTCTTTGGAAGGGATGAGGAACACCGGGCCGAGGTGTTGGTATCTCAAGCAAGACAAATGGTCTAGTGTATGCGGTTCGCCGAGAGAGGAGACGAGACGCACTGCACGTCATAACCGGCATACGTTCCTTATATTTGGCAAGCCTTACTTTGCTTTGATTGATGTGGGCTCGACCCATTCCTATGTTGCAAGTAGTGTAGTTGAAACACTAAGCATAGACTCTGAACTTTCGGATAGGGAGATGACTGTAGTAAGCCCATTAGGTCAAACTGTAGTGGTGAATAAGATCTTTTAGAGAGTACCTCTAGAGATTCAAGGAATGGTATTCTCTGCCAACTTAATGGAACTACTCTTCGGAGAATTCGATCTCATACTTGGTATGGACTGGCTAGTGGAACATCGGGCTATATTGGATTGTGCAGCTAAACGAATGGAGTTAAAGACGCCGGAGGATGAGGCGATAATTATGATAGGAGAAAGAAGAAACTACTTGTCTAACGTAGTCTCTGCCTTAAAGGCTGATAAAATGGTTCGAAAAGGGTGCAAGGCATTTTTGACTTTTGTTAGGGCGTTGGATGCCAAAGAAGGGGGAGTTAGTGGAGTTAGAACAGTAAAGGAGTTTGTGGATGTCTTTCCGGAGGAGTTACCTGGAATACCCCTGGACAGGGAGGTGGAGTTTGGAATTGACTTGCTGCCTAGAACGGCACCAGTATCTACCGCTCCGTATAGAATGGCACCGAAGGAGTTGACACTCAAGGCTCAAATCCAAGAGTTGCTTGATCGTGGGTTCATTCGACCTAGTGTGTCTCCATGGGGAGCACCGGTCTTGTTTGTGAAGAATAAAGATGGGACTATGCGTATGTGCATAGATTATCATCAGTTGAATAAGCTGACCATCAAGAACAAGTACCCTTTGCCAAGGATAGACGCGACTTGTTCGATCACCTTAGCAGAAGCGCAAGATATTCTCAAAGATAGACCTAAGGTCCGGATATCATCAGCTTAAGGTAAAGGAAGCAGATATCCATAAGACGGCTTTTCGGACAAGATACAGACATTATGAGTTCGTAGTGATGCCATTCGGTTTGACGAACGCCCCAGCCGCATTCATGGATATGATGAACCGAGTTTTTCAACCCTACTTGGATCGGTTCGTCGTTGTGTTCATCGACGATATCCTAGTATACTCCAAGTCTGAGGAAGAACATGACGAGCATCTCCGGAAAGTGTTGCAAGTGTTAAGGGAGAAGGCTATATGCCAAATTCAGCAAGTGCGAGTTTTGGCTTAAGGAGGTTGCATTCTTAGGGCATGTGGTGTCTGCAGAAGGAATAAGGGTGGACCCTAAGAAGATTGAGGTAGTACTAGATTGGAAACCACCTAAGTCTGTGGCTGAGATTTGAAGTTTCTTGGGATTGGCAAAGCTACTACTGTAAGGTTTGTGGAAGGATTTTCTTCAATAGTCGCACCATTGACAAAGTTGTTGAGAAAGGAGGTACCTTTCGCTTTGGACAGATAGGCAACATGAGAGCTTTGAGAAGCTTAAGAGAGTTTTGACCAAGCTCCGGTTTGATTCAAACGAGACAGAAAAGGACTTTGTGGTGTATTTGTGATGCTTCTCACATAAGATTAGGATGTGTTCTAATGCAAGACGGGAAGGTTGTAGCTTATGCATCTCGACAATTAAGGCCACACGAGGTTAACTACCCGACGCATGACTTGGAATTGCGACAGTGGTCTTTGCTCTTAAGGTATGGGAGGCATTATCTTTATGGAGAGAAGTCAGTGATCTACACGGACCACAAGAGTCTTAAGTATCTGCTGACTTAGAAAGAGCTGAATCTGAGACAGCGAAGGTGGGTGGAATTATCAAGGATTACGATCGTTTCTATAGAGTATCACCCGGCAAGGCGAATGTAGTGGCAGATGCCTTAAGTCAAAAAGTGGTGTCGGATCTGAGGGCAATGTTTGCACATCTGAGCTTGTATGACGATGGAAGTCTGCTGGCAGAGTTGCAAGTTAAGCCGTCATGGCTGAATGAGGTGAAGGAAAGTCAGTTAGTGGATGAGGACTTAAGTGTTAAGTTGCAGCAAGTGCAGAGTGGAAAGTTGGAAGATTATGGTATTAATAACGAAGGAGTGTTGTGTTTTAAGGGTAAGGTCTGTATGCCGAGGAACAAGGAGTTAAGGCAGAGGATTCTTCAGGAATCGCATGGTAGCCCCTATGCTATGCATCCTGGAAGTACTAAGTTGTACAGGGATTTAAGAGAACAGTTTTGGTGGCCTGGTCTTAAAAGGGAAGTTACTGAATTTGTGGGGAAATGCTTGACGTGTCAGCAAGTCAAGGCTGAACACCAAGTTCCGTCAGGATTGCTTCAACCGATAATGATTCCGCAGTGGAAGTGGGAGAGAATTACCATGGACTTCGTTAGTGGGTTTCCCCTTACGCCTACTAAGAAGGACTCGGTATGGGTGATAGTGGACCGGTTGACCAAGTCCGCGCACTTCATTCCGGTAAGAGTTGATTATTCTTTGCAGAAGTTAGCAAAGTTATATGTGGCAGAAATTGTGAGGTTGCATGGAGTGCCACTATCAATTATTTCAGATAGGGATCCAAGATTTACGTCTCGGTTTTGGAAGGCTCTACATCAGGCTTTGGGCACTAAATTGGATTTCACTACGGCTTTTCATCCACAGTCGGACGAGCAGTCTGAACGGGTAATCCAAGTGTTAGAGGATATGTTGAGGGGCTGTGTGATAGACTTTAGAGGAAGTTGGGAAGAATATTTGCCGTTAGCGGAATTTGCATACAACAACAACTATTAAGCCAGTATTTGGATGCACCGTATGAAGCGCTGTATGGACGAAAGTGCCGCACTCCTACGTGTTGGACGGAATTGGGGGAACGACGAGTTTTGGGTCCAGAGATTGTGGCAGAATCTGAAGGGAAAGTTGAGATAATTCGCGCACGGTTGAAGGAAGCATCTGACAGGCAGAAGTCGTACGCAGATCTTAAGAGGAAAGAAATAGAATTTGATGTGGGAGATCAAGTGTTTCTAAAGGTATCGCCTTGGAAGAAGGTGATGAGATTTGGTCGCAAAGGGAAGCTAAGTCCAAGGTTTATAGGACCTTATCGGGTATTAAAGCGAGTTGGACCAGTGGCATACCAGTTAGAGTTGCCACCGGAGTTGAAGCAGATGCACGACGTATTCCATGTTTCTATGCTACATCGTTATCGATCAGATCCATCTCATGTAGTTCCGGTTGAAGAGGTGGAATTAAGGCCGGATTTGTCCTACGAGGAAGAGCCGATTCAGATCTTGGAACGAGATGTGAAAGTGTTGCGAAGGAAGTCAGTTCCTTTGGTCAAAGTGTTATGGCGTAATCACAGATCGGAAGAAGCTTCGTGGGAGCCAGAAGAAGCAATGCGACAGCAATACCCTCACTTATTTTAGCCAGGTAATTTTGAGGTCGAAATTATTTTAAGGGGGTAGAACTGTAATATCCTAGATTATGGCTTATGCATTAATACTAAATTAGATGATGTAGCATGCTTATGAATATTTTGAATGTGTTCTATGAATTTTTGTGAACCTTAGTGTATAGTTAAATGCCTTAGAAATTATTGGATTTTTAAGTTTAAAAGGGGAGCTAAGCTTGATAAGGCCTTAAGGAAATTTGTAAGGGAAAGACGACACGAAATGGGCTTGTCTAAGTGGCTTGGAGGCGCCACTTAAAGCCCGTAAGTGACGCCATATACAAAGGTAAGGAGGTCTTGAGTTCGAGCCACAAGGAAAGCAATAAGGGAATTTTTTTTTTTTTTTGGCAATGGGAAGGTGATGGACTGGCATGGGGAGACTAGATGGATGAGGATTTGACTTGGATAATTCCTTATAAAAATCAAGCTAAATAGATAGATAAATGTAGATTATTTTATTTATTTTGAATAAATAAAGATAAGAGATAAAGTAAGAGAAAAACAAGGGATTGGATTGAGAGAGAAGAGTTGGCCGATTGGGGAGACTAAGGTTAGTATTTTCGGCCAAAGGAGGAATTAAGGCCATTATTCATTCTTTTCCTTTTCCTTCCTTTCTCTCTCTGCGAATTCTCTAGCAATATCCTCTTTTCTCTTTTTATTTTGTCAAGCCAAATCTTCTTCCTTCTATATTCACCATTGCCGAAACTCCTAAGCTTCACACTCTCCCTCTCCATATTCTTAAAAGGCCGAACCACAATGTTATTTTCCTTTTTCCATTGAAGCCGAATCTTCATTGATTCCCCAAGCCATTGCCGAAATTCTCCCACCTCATCTCTTCTCGCCTTGGCCGAATAGCAACCAAGTTAGAGATCTTTTGTGATCCCTTCGCAGCGGGTTTGGATAGGTAAGTCTACTATGGCCGAATCTTTACTATTCTCTCTTATCTCCTCTCTGTCGACATGTGTAGAACAAAAGCCAAAATACGGCATTTGATTTGACTTTTAATCAACCATGAAATCGGTTCTTTTAGGAATTTCGAGATTTGTTTTGGAATAGCCGACTTCTAGGGAGAGCATTGAATCTTGTTATCTAAGGTAAGGCATGTATTCGGCCAAGGGCCATTCATTATGATTAATTTGGATCTAACATATGCCATAATGGTTTCGACAGATACCCCCAATCAAGTGGTTGTTTCCGGGATTAAGATTCACAGGGTAAGTGAACATGTGTATTCGGCCAAGGCCTATTTAGCAACCTAGATTTATTCCTTATTTTATTAAAAAGCCGAAAACTAACCAAGTCAAGTGATTGAATGCAAGGAGGAAAGACTACAAGTTTCGGGATTTGATTAATATTCAAATCGGTAGCAAGGTGAGGAATTGGTTTCGTTAATCCTTCGGGATTTGATTCTATAGCCGAATAGGCTTTTGTTTAAATATTAAGATGTTGGCCGAATGTAGGGACTAAGGATCTAAAGCGTTAGATCAGGTTTTCGGGTTTTCAGGAAAGCGTTGATACCAGGTGTGTACCCCACACTAAACCTTATTAGATTACGGCTTAAATTAATTATGTGTGTTTACAATAATATGAATGTGGCCAAAGGTACCATGCAATGGTACAAAGTACTCAGGTACGTTAATTTACTACTACTATAGTTATCTTATTATGGATATGTGATATGGCACCTATGTGAACTGTGATAAGAATGTGAAATAAGGCATGATATTGCATGAAATGTATGACATGGGCATATGGGTGATTATGAAAGGGGAAGTTATTGGCCGTTTTATACCCCAATATGTGAATGTGGTGACTTCGGTCACAATATATGAATGAGGTGACTTCGGTCACATAATTTGAATGTGGTGACTTATGTCACAAATTATTATGTGGTGGCTCTGCCACGAATTTATAAGGGCGATGAGCACGTCGACTGCATGGACCGCTTCGATGATGTGTAGCGGATGGAGGGTTGACTTAGTAGTCCCCACGGTGTGACGGTTGGTACGGGGTGATGTGTAGCGAATGGCATCTAGGTTTGGGTTCGGGTTGTATCATTTTATTATTTAATTATATGCATATGTATGAACTGATATGCCTAAACTATTGGGATTTAGTGTTGGTTACACATTGAGTCTGTTTGACTCACCCGTTGGGGAATATTTTCTTTCGGATGACACTCGGTGATGGACCGGCCTCGGTAGGAGCTTAGTGGTGGCCATGCTCAGTTCGGGATTTTATTTAATTTTGGACATGTTATACTTTATATACTTTGGTTTATTTCGGGTTTTAAATTTTGATGTAATAAGGCCATAGTATGAACTGTTTTATACATGTTTTGTTTTTTTTTATTTGAAATTATTATGTTACGAAATTTTTATCAAATTAAAGACTAAGTAAGCTTATTTTAAAAATGAACTCTAATTGTTTTGGACACCCTAAAAACAAATAGTTTTCAATATAAGATAAGCTCGTTTTCAACCCAAACCCAACACAATTTAAAATTTCTTTCAAACCCATCCGAATTTTCCAAAAGTAATCAAGAGGTTTTTGAATCACTTCACTCGAGGAACATACCAGATCCGGTCAAGGCTCGTGGGCCGGGTTTGGGGTGTTTCACAAGATGTGACAATGGTTTAGAAAAATCAAACATGTTAATCCAATAGGAATTGTGCAAACTCAAAATCGAACGATCAAAATTCTGAAATTGTCTTAAAATTGATTTGCAAAAACTCAAAGATTTCGTATTAGACAATGAACAAATCTCGTAATAACCGCAATCAAATAAATTGGGATTAAAAGAAAAGTCATCGTTATACTTACTCGAGTCTTGCATTTGTCGGCTATGCGTCTCTCCACCATCATACTTTGCATCGCATTGATTATTACTAGACAAACTCATTTTTCCATCACTTAAATTATCACAATCAATCAAAGATGGGCAAATGATGATGTCATCCACATATTTGCAATCATTAGAAAATTTTAAGGGAGACGGAATCGTTTCAAAACACTTACCTTCCTTACCTTCCGATTCGGGTGATTCAACTTCACTTTAAAATTTACCTTTATTGATCACACGAAAACATCACTCGTCGGGAAGGTATTAAAGTTGGCATTCAACACTCGGTTTCTCGTAAACCTGAAAAGTAGAGACAGAAGAAGAGAAAACTTCAAATGGATTAGTTGAAAAATCACTCTCTTTTTCTCGCTCATCTCGCTTCTCGTTTCTTTTTCCAACTCTTCTTTTCACTTTCAATTTTTTTTCAATCTCAATTTTCTTTTCAATCTTTTCTTCATTTTCTTTTCAAGCTCTTTTCTTCACTCTCAAATTCTTTTTCAAATTTCTTTTCGACTTCTCTTTCAACTTCTTTTGTTCTTTCTCTTTTTCAAAACCTTCTTAATGGCTTTTTCAAGCTCTCTCAAAACTCGCTCATTTTCTCTCTTACTTGCCTCTTTTCTCTCTTTTCTTTTTATTTCTTTTTCTCATTTTTATTTTTTTCTCTCGAACTCTTTTTCAAGTTCTTTTCATTACAACAAGGGAATGATTCAAAAGAATTGAAAAGAGATGGATTTGACTCAAGGATCGAAGAAATATTTTCATAGATGTCACGATCGATGCTTCGTGAAAAATCCTTCGTGCTCGACATCTTTGATTCATAAGAAGAAAAACTCAGATCTTGCCTTCTTGTTCGTCACCATAGTAGGCTTCAAACTTTGCTTTGCTTTGCCTTGAATCCTTCGTCGAATAAGAATCACGATTTGAACTACTTCGAGAATAATCTTTCGTAGATGAATTCTTCGACGCATATGAACCACATTCACTTCTTCGTAAAGATTCCTCCGTGGATGGATATGTTGAAGCTTGTGAAGAAGAATCATACCTTCTCGATGGTAATCACAAGAGGTCTTACCTTCGCGGTTTGATTCATACCGTGTTGAACTTCTATATGAACCATAATCTCGATCGAAATTTCTCCTTGAATGATCTTCGAAAACGTGTCTTCGGGACGACCTTGACTCCGACCTTTGATTTGAAGAAAGTCGTTCTTGTTGGTCTTGTTCCTCGATTTGATCCAACCGCTTGTGCAACTTATCAAACTTGGCATTTATGACTTTTCGCATCCCGTTCAACAAGTATTGATAATCAGAATCTGACAATGCTTCTTGATTCATGATGTTAGTAATGCAAAAAATAATTGATTGAAATAAACAGAAGAAAAAAAATTTTACAAACCTCACCACAAGGCTCACAAGTCACTCACAAAGAAAAATTACTCTCACTCATGTTTTCACTCGTATTAAGGCTTTTCTTTGATGAATACTCTCATTTTTTTACCTCTCGTCTTGTCTCACAAATTCGTACTTTGTTTCGAAAAGACTTATCGCGGCTTGAGGGTCGGCTTCAAAATTGGTTAACAATGGATTGATGTCAGGAATAGGGGAGGCTGAACTAAGAAAAGTTTGGTATCAGGTAGGCTAAACAAAAGAGAAAGCAAATGGGCTAGAAGGATAAGTACCAATGATGGTAACGGAAAATTTGGAGATTGGGCGGTAGAAAACAATTTCGATGATCGGGAAACAGGATAGAAGAGATGGGATCCAAAACTTGCATAAACTTCAAGAACTTCACTTTTTTTTTTACTCTCTCTTTTTTTTTATTCGTATTTTTTTTGAATTTTCGTTTTTTTTTAACACTTCAAATGCATGAAAAAATACAATAGAAATGAAATTACAACTTGGAAATTTTTTTCTGATCTTTTTTTTACTTCACGAACCTATTCCGGCTCTCATCGTCGTCAAAAACTCCTCATTTTGTAGCTCTGATACCAAATGATACGATCTGCCTCGGGGTGAGTCGAGTCGTATGTGAATTGCCCAATCGTCTACGAGGAGGAATCAAGTCTTCGGAAAATAATCAGAAAAATATGGATGAGTTTGCGGAAGCTTTAGGTGAATTTGTTTAGAAGGTGGGTTTAAGTTAGGAATGGAGGTGTTTAAATGAAAGAGTTGATTTGGATAATTAAAAGGATAGGTTCAGTTTAAGATGAAGGGAAAGAAGATGGGATTCGGTTTAAGGTTGAACAAACAATGATAGGCTTTGGTAATGGAATTGGATAGATGGATAAGTGATGGTTTAGATAAATGATAGGTGATAGTTGATGGGAATGGATGAAAGAACTTAAACAAAGAATCGATTCAACACTAATAAAGTGTCACCCCGGGTTCTATATTTTTTAAGGTGAAAAAATGGTAGTCGATGATGGACCAAGACCCATTATCTATAAAGATAAGAACCTATGGTATAAGTTGATGGAAGAGAACGATTGACGCCACAAGCAAGAAAACTTGATAAGTCGAAATCGAAACTCGTACGAAAGATAGAGAGGAGAATAATCTCACTCAATGAACAAAAGTTCATAAAATATATTCCAAAGTTCAAAAGTTCCCTTTTTACAACCTAATAACAGGTATATATAGTGCTTACATGTGGTTAGCTGAAGAGACAAATGAATTCAACTTTAATATGCATTTAAATGGCTAAAATAAAATCTAAAAACTCTTGAATTCCTCCAGCCAAATAACAGTAACTTTATGACTCCTAATGAGCTGATTAAATGAATTTGAATGCTTAAAAAGTGTCCCTTGGGTTCTTCCATGATCAACTGAAAAGTCACCAGCCAAATGAAAAGTCTCAACTTTTGGAATTTTAGCCATGTAACTCCCGTCTTCAATGTGATTAATTCTTCAATTAAATTGCTTGTCAATGTCCCTTGAATCCTCCATGATCAACCAAAAAGTCACCAGCCAAATGATGGAGAAATGATTGCTTGTAGTAAATACCATGAAGCAAACGTTATAGAATTTGAAGACAAAGAGGCTGCCGAATTTAAAGAACTATAATGTTCTTCTTTATTTAATAGTAATAATGGATGTAAGATGAAAAGTCACATGCAATTATCACATGTAACCGACAAATTAATGCAATTATTAAACTTAAAATAAATTAACAACTAACTTAAATAAACTAACACTTAAACATCATTTATTCCAGCAACTAGCTTAATTAAATAAACTAACACTTAAAGCAACTAGCTTAATTAAATAAAGCATCATTAAATGAACTTAACTCATGCATCAATAAATTAACCTAGTAACTAGATTAATTAAAGAAACAACTATTAAATTAAATTCATTAAAAGAACTCAATTAATTAAACTAAGTTGAGTTGAATTAATGACCAGCAACCATTTATTGAACTAAGATGCTTAAATGCAAGTATTTAAAATGCAAACTAAATGCAAAGCTAAAAATTAAATAAAGAGTTCAATTTAGTTGGATCGGTTCAAAGAGCTAGAATCAGCTTCATTTTGCACTTTGGCCCCTCAAACATAGGCCACTCTCGATGGCATCGGATGGAGTAGAACCATGATGCGACCAGGATCGCATCAGTTTGACAAAGCATGGACGGCATTAAAGAAGATGTTGGACAAGGCATGGACGGCATAAATGGGCTGATGTTTCAGCTTTCCAAAGCACTTTTTCGTGTGCAGCAAAATGGAGTTAATGAGTTGCTGGGCGCCATTTAATATGCTGGTTGCTACATGCGTGGACATCAATTAATGGGGTTGTTGGTGCCTTTTTCGTGAATTTAAAGGGACAAGGTATTAAATTCGGCTGATGCATTTTGAGAACATCAAAGGAGTTGATGTTTGAGCTCTTCTAGGAGACCAATTCGTGGAGTGCAAGAGCCATCAGCCTCCCTCATTAATTTTGGCAACTTTTGAGCCTAAAGGCTGCTCATATTCGGCCAAAGTTCATGGCTTCCCAAAGCTGGCCATTTCTCTTCTCCAAGACAGCAATTAACGTCATTTAAAGGCCAAAACTGAATGAAGACATCTCCAAACAAGTTCAGCTAAATTTTCCTTATTCTAGAAGCAAGACCATTCAAATTTTTACTTTAATTTCTTCTAGAATATATTTAGGGAAATTACTAGGAAGTTTCCTAGGAAAAACTTAAGCATTAAGAAGATAGGAGAGTGGCTATTCGGCTAGCCTTAATGTAACATCCCAAAATTGGGCCTAGTAAGATTGGGCCCAATGGGCCTTGAGTGTAGGAGTGTTTAAAATTTTGAGAACAAGAGAATGGCATTATTGCAAATTGGACTTATTAGTTAAGTGAATTTGGAAGGTTACGAGGTTTCTATGAAGTCTCAGGTTTAATTGGGCCTTAGGAAAAAAAAATTGGTATTTTAGCACTTTAAGGAGAGATGGTAAGTAGCTTTAAGACTTATAGAAATAAATGAGTAAATTGCTAGCATAAATGAGCAATTGGTAAAAGGGTTATGGTGCCACATGTAGTACCTTGAGGGAAGGGGTTCGAATCACTTTGTGTGCAAATTTTGACTTATATTTTTGCACCCTTTCCTTAAGTGTCGGCCAAGAGGCATTCATGGCAAGGTTGACTTCATTATTTTGGTAAGGTGGCTAAAAGAAAAAGGCAAGGTTGAAGTTGGGGAAAGGAATCAAGAGAAATAGGAAAGTAGGGGGAACAAGTGGACTTTTTCAAGGGAAATGTTATGGAAAGTATGGTTGGCTAATTTTGACCATTTTGATCATGAATGTGGACGGTTTTGGGTGTAAGAGGGGTAGCCGAATTTTTGTTAGTGTTTTGGTAGAAACTTTGGTGCTTGGTTGGTCAAAATTCCTTCTTGCACTTTTATGTCATTTCTCTCAAATTTCTTCTCATCTTTGCCGAAACTTCAAGCCATTAGTGAGCATTTCTTTTCTTTTCACGAAATTCTCCAACTCTACTATCTTTTTCCTCTAATCCATACCCTCATAACCGAAACTATTCTTGTTCATTTTCTTCCATAGCCGAAACTCACAATCCACAATCACTCCTTCATAATTCCTTTCTCGTTTGAGGTGACATTCTTTCTTCGATTAAATCGGTAAGTGAATTCTTTTCTATGATCATATTCTTTTCTCTTTAGCCGAATAAGTATTTATCACTATTCGGTTGTAAATCGTGATCGTAATCGAAAATGGTGTTATCCTCCACTTCTTCATGTCTTAATCACTCTCTTTTCGTAGTGCTTTCAAAGGGGAGACCGTGTATTGTTCTAGCGAAGTCAAACGGTGGAAATTGGATCCAATATCGATAAGGTAAGGGGGTTCATTTTTGGATTTTTCGTTATATCTCTATTTGGCTATGTTGCAAATCGGATTGAAGTTTCGACTAATCGACTATATGTTTTAGGGACAAATCACTCGATATATTTCTACCTTCGGATATAGTGGTAAGTGATTCAAGTGTAAGTGATACAAAATCTTTTTGGAAATCCGAGGCTAACTTTTGGTTGGTATTGTTCTAGGTCATCGACAAGTGGTTCTTTAGGAAATCAAAATCAGGTGTGTAGTCCCGTACCTTCTGAATACATGTTTGATATGGTGTGTAATCTCACATCTCTCTGAAAGTTTGTATGATATGTTCTGTTATTTGGTCAAAATACCGAAGAAAATTGAAAACCGGCATCCGTGATCACTCGGGTGTGCGTATGATCGTAATGGTAATCGTATTTTGTAATAAAATAGTTTCAGTCAAAAATAGTGACGTGTATTTGAAAAATCACGAAAAATAGGAGAAAAGGAATTACAAAGGGAATAAGATATCAGATTAAAGCTTATTGTGTCTATTTTTATATGGAAGAAACGGAGAAGGAAAAGGAATTTTATATTCTGAGATATCTTAATTTTAGTGAGACTGGTTCTGAATGACTTTATGGTTCCCTAATCTATCTTGGAAAAATCTTATAAAATTGTACAAAGTGAATTAAGGGTTATAATTCATATGTATCAATTCATTAGTGAGCCTATTTTCATTAGAAACAAGTGGGAGCAGTATATGAAAACCGTATAGTGAGATACTTGAAATTAAGGTAAGAGAGGTCAGAATCATTGGACAGTGAAACAAGGGAAACTTTAAGGAATAAACTGTACTAAATGGTTAAGTCAAAAATTCTGGAAAAATTATCGTAAGAATATATATGAGTCTAGTTTCAAGGAAAATTTACGGATCTAAATTTTGAGTTTCCTAATCTGAGTTATGGTCAGTTTAGTCAATATGATGCAGATGGATAGTTTTAATTTTCTATGCTCAAATTAGTAGTTAAGTCCGGGGTTGCCGAATTACCAAATAACCCTTGGAGGGTAAATTACCGAAATACCCCTGGGTTACGAGATTACCAGATTACCCTTAGTGGGTAAAATTACTGATTTACCGAAATGTCCTTATGAACCGATTTACCGAAATGTCCTTATGGACCGATTTACCGAAATGTCCTTATGGACCAATTTACCGAAAATGCCCCTATGGGCTGATTTGATAGAATGCCTTAATGGGCCGAATTACAAAGTGTTATAATGGGTCGATTTATCGTAAATAAATCTCTGAGTAATAATTGTTGTTTATATTTGTAAATATGATGCCTTACTATAAATGTTGCATTTACATAATTTTGCATGGGATGGGAAACTTGAATGAAGAGAAGTATAGACCGGTGGCATTGCCACAAATACCGATAAGGGCTATGTGCCAATATAAATGTGATTTGGCTTTGTGCCATCGTGATTAAGGCTATGTGCCAATATAAACGTGATTTGGCTTTGTGCCATCGTGATTAAGGGTATGTGCCAATATAAATGTGATTTTGGCTTTGTGCCATCGTGATTATGGCTTTGTGCTAAACGTATTTACCGGGGCTATGTACCTAACATATGAATTAACGACTCTGTGTCGATCATTTTTTTACCGAGGCTGTGTGTCGATTATATCACCGTATATGAATCGTGGCTCAAATGCACAAATTTTATAAATGGCAACTTGACCGCAAATTGAGAGATCAAGCGGGGTGGGTTGACAAAAGATCCCCACAGGAGAGATTGGTTGGTACGGGTGGAGAATTAGTCGATTGGTAGGATGGGATGGGTTGCATTCATACATTTTCATCATTTAATATTGTTTGTAAATGGGCTTAGGCCCAAGATGATTGCTTTATGGGTTTAGGCCCAGTGGATGACGGTAAGGGGATTTCACACTGAGTTCTTGTAACTCAACCCCTTTCTCTTAACCCTTGTAGGTAATGCTTGATGATATGGACTTGGGCTATGGATGACTTGAGGGAGGCCATACTTCGAAAATGGTTTATTTGGACTTTAGACTTCTTTCTCGTTTATTTTATTACTTTACTATTTTGGGTTAAATGTTGTAATAAGGCCTCTGGACTATTTTTATTTTTGCTTTTTGGTTGGGATTTTTTATTTATTTTTCTTAAATTGTTTAAAAAGGGGAAATTTTCTAAAAACTTAAACAATGGTTTCCAAAATCGATTAACAAATGGATTTCAAAATAAACTTTTACAAATATTTTTAACACGGATATTTTCTCTCGAACTATTAACGATATTTTCAAAAGACTTGGATTCTCTTTCAAATTTTCAACGTCGTTTTCAAAATTCACGGTTTTGTAAGATCATTAGTTTTGATTATCGATTTATTAAACAACCTCTCAAAATACTTGTATTTTATCTACGTTTCCTCAACGTTTTCAAAATGCTTCTGCAACTCTATTTATAAACGTCACATTTTCGTAAATTGTTTATTTCAAATATGCTTCCGCAAACGAAAAGGTTTTTAAAGATTATTATGTTTTCAAGTAGTTAACAATTGCTTAAGTGTTTTTGGTTTTAACAAAGAGGCTGTATTTCTCAAGCAAGTTTTTAATAATCGCAAAGATGGTTTTTACTTCCATGTGACACACCAGATTCGGGCCTAACTTCTAGGCCGGGTTTGGGGTGTTACACTTGATCAGCTTATAAATAGGCTATGTAATCCTCATTTGGAGGGCAATGAACATTTTTATAACTTTATCAACTTGTGAGTTTGTTTTCAACTCTCAATTCTCTCCAAAGACTTGTTGACTTATCAAGCATACACTTGTGGCATCATCCTCGTCTTTGTTTATCAAACTTATCACTTTGTAACCCCAAAGTGTGGCGCTCACTATACCGAGGTTCCTATCATCAGTTGATAGCGGGTCGAGGTTCCACTTTTCTACCATAGCCTTCCACCGAACCCTTATCCAACCTAAGCGTTCACCTAAGACTCAGGTTAATACATCTCGTTGTATTAGTTCGGCTTGAACCTTAGTTTTATTGTCAGCTAATCGTTACGTATCCTTTCGTTCACCAACACCCATTTGAACCTAAGCTTATTCTTTCATAAATCATTCTTTTCCTTAAAAGCCCAACTTCAATTTACAATAGGCACATTTTACGACTCAAACTTTAACGTACCGAGACCGTATCAAGTTGGTATTAGAGCTAGTTAAATTTGAGTAAGTATCGACGTTTTCGAAAGTTCCGGGATTAGTTTATAAAAAAAATTGTATAAAAATCGTAAAAAAAAATCAAAAGTCATATTTTATATCCAAGTCTTGTATTAGAAGCATTTATAAAAAAAAAAAGAATATACGAATTTAAAAAAAAAGTGTGTTAAGTTGTTTCAATCTTCTTTCATTCCATTTCCCCGATTCTTTCACTAAACCCCTCTTCTATTCCAATCCCACACTCAAATCAATTACCAACTTTTATTTTATAGCCTATCCTAGTCCCGACAATAGTCTCTGATACGATCCGTCTCGAGTGAGTCGAGTCGTATATAAATTGCTCGATCGTCTTCGAGAAACAATGAATATTTAGCTTGGTAAAATTGGTAAGGAATAAAGTATTTTTGGCAAAATAGTTGATTGTTTAAGTATATGGTTTGAAAAAGGTATGATGTGGAAGAAATAATGGATTTTGGTTCGAAATGGATAAGAGAGGAAAATAGATTGAACGAAAGTGCAAACAAGAACCAATACTGATTTGGTATCGACCCGTTGCTTATAAGCTCTTTAGTTCGGTTTAGGAATGGTTAAGGTGACCTCGACCCACTATCTAGCAAGATAGGAACCTCGGTATATTTGAACGCCATACTACAAGTAGTGATAAGTTCAATTTTCGACAAAGAAAAACAAATGACATAACTAGAACACTAGGTAGCCAACGATTTTTTGAACGAAAATAGAGAAAAGTTTGCCTCACAAATGGAGCAGTATATCATTATCAAATTATCAAAAGTTGTCCATCAATAGGTTGGTTACATGTATTTATAGTATCAAATGAAGCTAGTTGGATGGTCACTTTTAATGAGGCTAATAATGAATTCATATGAAAAGTCTCAACTTTTGGAATTCTAGCCATAAAACTCCAATCTTCAATATGATTAATTCTTCAATTAAATTGCTTGTCAATGTCCTTTGAGTTCTTCCATGATCAACTGAAAAGTCACCAACCAAATGAAAAATCTCAACTTTTGGAATTCTAGCCATGTAACTCCCATCTTCAATTTGATTAATTCTTCAATTAAATTGCTTGTCAAGGTCCTTTGAGTTCTCCATGATCAACCGAAAAGTCACCAGCCAAATGATGGAGAAATGATTGCTTGTAGTTAATACCATGAAGCAAACATTATGGAAGTTGAAGACAAAGAGGTCACTAATTTAAAGAACCATAATGCTCTTTCTTTATTTTATAGTAATAAAGGATGTAAGATGAAAAGTCACCTGCAATTATCACATGTAACCGACAAATTAATACAATTATTAAACTTAAAATAAATTAACAACTAACTTAATTAAATAAACTAACACTTAAACATCATTTATTCCAAAGAAAGCTAGCTTAATTAAATAAACTTAACACTTAAACATCATTTATTCCAACAACTAGCTTAATTAAATAAAGCATCACTAAATGAACTTAACTCATGCATCAATAAATTAACCTAGTAACTAGATTAATTAAAGAAACAACTATTAAATTAAATTCATTAAAAGAACTCAATTAATTAAACTAAGTTAAGTTGAATTAATGATCAACAACCATTTATTGAACTAAGATGCTTAAATGCAAGTATTTAAAATGCAAACTAAATGCAAAGCTGAAAATTAAATATGCAAACTAAATGCAAAGCTGAAAGTTAAATAAAGAGTTCAATTTAGTTGGATCGGTTCAAAGAGCTGGAATTGAGCCAAAATCGATTTGCAATATGTTGCAAGGAAACTTTATTGAACTTGTCCCAACTCATTCTATTTCTCCTACTAAAGCCTCGCCCCACAATTGGTTAACTAAGGCCGAAATGGCCTCTTTGAATTGCTTAGCTCGAGCTCGCGTAATTGGTCCTTGAGGCAGCACCATTGAATCTTTGCTCGAGTTAGGTGCACTTTGGGGCGCGATCGTATCATTTCCCCCCTCTTCAAAATGACTTGTCCTCAAGTCGAAATCTGCGTCAAAAGGGGTTAAATCTGAAACATTAAAAGTCGCACTAACATTAAATTCACCAGGCAAATCGAGTTTATAAGAGTTCTCATTTATGCGCTCAAGAATTTGGAAAGGGCCGTCTCCACGAGGTAACAATTTAGATTTTCGTTGAGCCGAAAAATGTTCCTTGCGCATGTGAACCCAAACCCATTCTCCAGGTTCGAAGACCACTCATTTTCGTCCTTTGTTAGCGTTACGCACGTATGACTCAGTTCTTGCCTCAATGTTGGCTCGCACCTTTTGATGTAATTCTTTGACAAAGTCAGCCTTTTTCTTCGCATCTACATGAACCAATCGATCAGTAGGCAAAGGTAATAAATCTAAAGATGTCAATGGATTGAAACCGTAAAAAATTTCAAAAGGTGAATATTTTGTAGCAGAATGGACAGAGCGGTTGTAGGCAAACTCGATATGTGGTAGACAATCTTCCCAAGACTTCAAATTTTTACGAATAATGGCTCACAATAATGTGGACAATATCCTATTGACGACTTCCATTTGGCCATCTGTTTGGGGGTGGCTGGTGATGCGATCCCGACCGCATCATGTTACGACACAACTCGATGCCACTGAGATTGGCCCAAACTCGAGGGGCCCAAGTGCAAAATAAAGCTTTTAATTTTAGTTTGTTAATTTGGTTGCTGGAATAAGGACTTTGATTTATTTATTTTAGTTACTTTAGTTATTATAATATGAGTCTTTAATTATGTCTTGTTTATTAAATGCATCTTTAACTAATGTCTTGCATTATTGATCTACATCTTTTAATTATGACATGCATTATGTGTTCTGCATTTAATAAAGTCATGCATTATGTAACTCTCATGATAGTTAAGTTTGCATAATAAATCATGACATGCATTTAAGCATCTTGGTTTAATAAATGAGTTGCTAGACATTTATTCAACTCATCTTAGTTTAATTAAATAAGTTGTGTTTAATAAGAGGCTTATTAATTAATCTAGTTACTAGGATGTTTTAATGAAGCATGAGTTTAAGTTAATTTAATTCTGCTTCCATAAATTAACTAGTTGCTGCATTAATTGAAGTCTTAACTTTTAGTTCATTTAATAAACTCAAGTGTTTAATGTGTTTAAGTTAAAGTAGTGTTTAATAAGTGTTTAAATGTGATTAAATTGTTTGTTTAATGTGTTTGAATGTAGGAAACTTTTCAGCTGAAAACCGTTACACTCAAGGGACTTTTGGATGCTTAATGAAATTTGTGAGTTATCTACTCTCTTTATTCTTCAAGGTTCAAATTGACTTATTGTAACATCCCCAAACCCGGCCCATTCACTACGACCGAATCTGGTTATGTCACTGGGAAAGACGGTTGGAAATCTTTGACTTTAGAATTAAACTTGAACATTTTATTATCTCAGAAATCGTGTCCATTTAAAATTTAATAAATAATATAAGCTTGTTGAAAACTTCCGAATTAAAACATTATTATAAGTTGCTATAATATGAATCTTTTAAGTAAAATATTACTAAGTGTAGTGTAAACTTCAACATTAATAAATAGAGTACTTTAAATCAAAGAGGCCCTTATTACATCAAATAAAATCTCAAAATACTGATAATATAAAATACTTAAATAAAGTGAAACATCTTCTGTATGAAAATCTCCTTCTGCATGGGCCACCTTGTATTCACTCCAACCCGTCCACTAGTCACGACTCACCTGCGATGATTAAAAAGTTGGGTGAGTCATACAGACTCAGTGTGTAAGATAACCACTGAAATCCACACACATGCTTAGCCACATAATATCCCAATTATCAAAGGCAACATGTATATATATATTCATTTAAACATTTACCACAATCTGGGCTTGGCCCACATTCACATCATACTCAAATACTGGGCTAGGCCCATTTCTCAATAAACCACATATCAACTGGGCTTGGCCCATTTCCATATTATCACAAAAATAATGCAACATGATTCCCAACCCAACCTAGGGTCCATCCGCTACACACCCCCTTATCCAGCCTACCACACACCAGGGGACTATCGAGTCACCCTCTCCTTTTCCCTCCAAAAAGGCAACCAATGCCATCCACGATGTAGCGTATAGCTAACATCAAACCACGATGGAGCACATAGCAATCCATCAAGCCACGATATGGCATAAAGCCCATATCAATCAAGGTAACCACGCGAACTAAATCGCAAAGATCCACAACGCGACCTCAGTCAGCGCCAATCCACGATGTAGCACAAAGTCGACATCAACCACGCACTCAAGTACACCCGCATCTTCTTTTCATAACCCACCCATGCACATGCCACATAAAATATAATCGTGATCATGCATGCACATGCTTATTAATGTCCATAAACATACTCATAAACAAATAATCACACCGCAATAGATCCGATACTAACTCGGTCATCGCTTATACCCTTTAGGGGTATATATGGCACATTTATTACTGCACTTGTTAGTAAAACATATAACACATAAAACCCGGAAACAGTGGGTTAGTTACACACCTTATTACTAGGAGTTCTAGACTCTCGATCCTCGACGCTATCGTTTAGCGAAACTACGGCTTTTTGCCTAACGTTTTCTGTTGTTGGCCCACACCCTGGTGGCCAATCTCGCATGTGCCAGTAAACGGATCTCTTCTTGAACTTTGGGATGGGAGCTTTCCCTTGCCCACTTTGACTGGCACTCGCATCCATCGACGATACTTAATCAGAACCACACGATTAATCATCAAGTCATAATCTACTTATTAACGAGTCTAAGTCACTTACTAATATCCTTACCGAAATAATCTAAGATCCCAAAGCCTTCCTTTGCTTCATCGATTTGCCCTTAGATGATCGAATCCAAGAGACTTCCTCAATGCTTCCTTCTTTCGGCTACACACAAGAGAACATACTTAATGGCACTATGACATTCGGCCATGCCAAAACTAAGGCCAACCATTCGGTTTTGGCCACCACAACAAGGAATTCATAAATCGATTACTAAGGGCAGAACATACTTACCACTCTTGCTTAAGATTCGGCCAACCACACTAGGACACCAAGGGAGATTCGGCTTCACGCAACAAAGAAACACCTAACACTTTCGGCCAAGGTGACAACTAAATAGGGGAAGGGAATTTCGGCACACCAAGAGGGAGAGGGAGAGATTTAGCAAAGACTTGAAGAATAATTGGCACTCTACCCCCCCTATTTATAGCATTCGGCCAACCCCCCTTGAAGACTCCAAGATTTGGCCAACACCTTCCTAGCCACTAATTCAATTCCATTTGAATACTCTACTAATAATCCAATAATAATTCTTTTAATCTTCATAATATCCTTGATTATCTCCTATAATAATCCTAAAAAAAAACTCATATTATCCTTAATATTAACCAAATAAAAATCCAATAAAAATGCTCATATTATCCCATTATCATTAAAAAAACAAATAAATAATAATTATCCCACTTAATTTAATTAATAATAATAATCCTATACTTAAACTAACTAAGTAGATAAATAAAATACTAATAGAACTTTATCCAATATCACCACTTTAAACAAAGCAAAAGACCACCCCAACTACCTTTGGCCTACCACCAACTCCTCCTTACTTCTAATCCACATTTCTCTCCTAATTAAACTCATATCTTATCACCTATCCTTATTAAAAAACAATCCAATAGCAGCCAATGTCTCTAATTTCTAATTTAAAACTAACTAGAATAAGTCTATATTTATCTAAAATAATAAACTAACAAAAGCTATCCATATGCCGCATTCAAAAATGATTAAACCACCTTAGTTAAGTCCTTATCTAATGCACTTCCTTGTGCCGCCCAACACCTTCAAATTGCTGCCCAAAATAACAAAAAAACTAAAACTCCAATTGCCATTCTCCAGTTTGAACTGGGACCAATCTGCCGCACACCTTGCCCCCAACGCCTGTGCCACTTCTGGCCACTTCAATTTCATGCTAGAAACCCGCAACAATTATTTTTAACCCCTTCTTACTTCCGCCCATCACCAAATAACAAAATAAAACGCCCAAATGCAGCTCCACCCCTCGAACCCGCGCTCTCCTCCCTCCAGCGCCTAAGTGGCGCATGAGTGCCACTTTGTCACGGGACTTTCATGTCCATTAACCCCGCTGCTTATTTTAAGGCATACCTAGCCCAGCTCCCTAATTGACGCAAAAATAAAACCAAAATGTCGCCTTTGCAGCTCGAACATGAGACCCCTAACCACCATGAGGCGTCACCTTCCCCATGCTCTAAGTGGCGCCCCATGCCACTCCACCAAAGCCATTCTTGCGTCTTAACCTTCCAAATTTTTCTCTTAAGACCTCCAAAGCCAAGCTCCCCTTCTTACACTAAAATTCAAAAATTTCCTAAGTCATCCCTTGCCTTCTAGGGTTCTCCAAACCCCTCAAAATTCCTCCAACATGACCCTAAGCCTACTAAACACTCGGGTTATGCCCCAAACGCATAACCCCTAAACCAGGGTGTTACACTTATCTAGTAGCTAGTGGCGTCAATCTGACTTGTTTCGAACTTATCATCCATTTGGGTGTGGCGTTCAAACCTTTATACCGAGGTTCCTATCTTGCTAGATAGTGGGTCGAGGTTTTATCCAATTCTATTTTTTACCTTTGAAACATATAAGACTCGGGTCCTTAATTCCTATTAAGGGTTCTTTCTTGTTTCAAAGAAATTATCCATTCAATCCATCTATTTTCTTTGTTATTAAACCGCCATTTTCTTAAATCCAACCATTTTTCCTTTTAAAACAAATCGAATGAAACCTCTTCGTAGAGACGATCAGTAAACTCAGTATACTTAATTTCGACTCATCCTGAGGCAGATCGTATCATTTGGTATCAGAGCTAGAAAATGAGGAGCACCGACGTTTGTATTCAATCTGAAGTAGGTACGTAATTTTAAAAAAAATCAAAAAAAATTTGAAAAAAAAATTCAAAAAAAAAATTTCAAGTTGAATCTCAAAGTTGTAATTGTGTTATTTTCGTGCTTTGAGGAAAAAAAATAGTCAAAAAAAAAAGTGAAGCTTTGTGACTTTGATAATTTTTCTATTCTTCTTCGCAATTTCTGAGATCCTGAAGCCAATATTTTTATCTCCCACCCCGATCCTTCAAGAAGCATTTTTAACCATCATTCTGTACCATCTGTTTAATCCCAACGCCATCATCCCTAACATTTTTTTTAGCCTACCTTTACCTAAAACAAATTATCCTTTGCTTTAACCCCTTGAAGCTAACCTACAAGTTGCTAATAAGTCTAAGGCAACCTTCCAGAATTTTGAGAGGTGGATTCGAGTGGTAAAAGGCACGAGTGACTCATTAAAGAAAAAGCCAAAATTGAGCGAAATACGAGTGTGAGTGTACAATATTTACTTTTTCTTTCTGAGTGATTTTATTGAGGTTTGTGGTGAGGTATTTAAATTTTCTATTTTTGTTCTTTTTAACATTACTTCTTTCAGTACATAATAATGTCTCGAGAAGAGATTTCCACGTTTGATTTTCAATATTTGTTGGAAGAAATGGAAAGCATGCTCGACCGCAAGATTAAGCTAATTCAAGACAAGCGAGAATCTCGAGCAACAACCCGACGAAAGAAAACTCCAACAAGTCAGAAAACGGAGTCACGACTATCACAAAGACACCTTCCCGATGACTATTCAAGAAGAGATTCTTATCGAGATTCCCATCCAACAAGGTCGTCGAGACAAACAGAAGAAAGTTTTGAGTTTGAGACTCTTCGAGATAACAAACGAGGAAGTACGAGTTATCCTTCGTACACTTCAATGACATCACGCACGAAGGAACGTACCTGAAAAATTGATCGAGAAATCAACGAGAATACTTTCTCTTTTTTTGAGCAAAACATCCATCTTTTTGATTCTTTTGTATCACCTTCATGTTGTAATCAAATCGAAAAAGAATACGAAAGAAAAGAAAAAGAAAAAGAAATAGAAATAGAAAAAGAAAAAGAAGAGAGTGTGAAAGAAACGAGTGATGTTGAAAAACAAATGACAGAAAAAGAGGCAAAAGAACAAGAAAAAGTGAGGAATTTGTTTACTAATCCGTATGTGAAATTGCCTCGTTGTGTTTCTTTTCGGATCCCAAAATATCGAACAATAACCTTCAACTTCAATACCTTTCCGATGAAAGACGCTTTCGTATGATCAGCATAGGTAAGGTTGAAGATGAAATCGAACTACACGAGTTCGAAGGTAAGCGAGGTAAGGAATTTTTAACAACCGAGTCATGGCGATCAGTTTGAACGTTGTTGAAAATGACTTAGTTTTAAAAATTTTCCTTATTTTCGCTTTGATTGATTGCTATTCTTTAAATGTGGTTGACGTTGTTCGCAGATCGATCGACAAACCAAAAATTTGATTTTGCATGATAACGGGTTCTCACGAAAAAATAAATAAATTCTTTGATCATTTTGTGCATCAACTACTGCCTTGTGAAAATTCCATGAATTGGTGCAAATTTATTTTGAAACATGTGACGAGTTTTGATTGTACATTTTTGAGTATGCACCACTCCTTTTGGATTAACGTGTTTGATTTATTGAAACCGTTGCTACATTTCAACATAAGTAATCAAACTCATGTTTTTAAATCGGGAATTTGTTTTGATTCATTTTGTTGGAAAAACCAGCAACTTAAAGTTTGTACGAATAATTTCTATACTTGGTTTTTGAATAAGGAAACAAGGTATGAAAAATTTGTTTTCTCTTTTGATGCGTTCCTTAAACAATTTCTGTGGTTGTCCATGAAGTTTACGTTTCATTTGGAAAAGGCTAATCCAACCACGAAGCTTCGACTAGACTATATTTTCGAGGAGAGAAGGTTTGTGTTAAATGGAAAATGTAAAATAGACGCTTGAAACTTTTGAAACTTGTTTGTTCTCCTCGGATGGTAACAAAATTCACGTTGATGACTTAGTTTTTGAAAATTACTTAGATCGTGATGTGATTAATCGCTCACTTCGCTTGAACACGATTTATCTGTTTTGATTGGTGATAAAAAAGATTATTATTTTTGACCCCGGAGACCTTTGTTCTATAGCTTTGTTCAAGTGGTTTGAGAATCGGAATGTTGTTAACTCTCGAATGTTATGTGGTTATGGTTTGTTTCCATCGAAGAAAAAGGTAAGACCGATTTTGTAACATCCCAAACCCGGCCCAAACATTACGACCGAATTTGGTTTGCTACAGAGAAAACAATTTGAGAACCATTTTAAAACCGATTTAAGTTTTGTCGAAAATCTTTCAACTTCAAGTCTCTTGTTAAAAACCATACTTAGTGTTGTTTAAAAATATTTATTAAGTCGAGTTGTTTATAGTTTTCAAATGTACCCGACGGTAATTTAAAACATTTTTCGTTTGATTTGGAAAAACATGTGAACTCATTATTAACATAATTAAATAGTTTAAACAAATATTCAAAGCATGTAACAATAATAAAATAATTCTAGGAGGCCTTATTACAACTCAATTAAAACAAAACCAACCATAAAAATAAGATAAAACAAAATCCAAGTTCATCTATTAAAATGTCCATCGCATGGCCACCTCGAGTCCATCCGGCTCCATCTCCGCGATCTACTCATCCGCAAAATGTTAAGGGAAAGGGGTGAGTCACCAAGACTCAGTGTGTAATCCCCACCCGTAAGATAACTCATACACAAGTCATTAATAAACATGCACATGCAACCCAACCTAACCATCCATACTCCTTTTCTACCCCGTGTGGTCAAAACCACCGGTGGTCAAAACCACCGATGACTTAGAGTCACAAATCGATGATGGGGCCAACCCATCGTGTGGTCAAAACCACCGATGACCATAGGTCACAATATATCAAATGTGGTCAAAACCATCGGTGGTACCAAACCACCGGGACTTAGTCGCAAATAATCAATCGTTGTGGTCAAAACCACCGATGACCATAGGTCTCAATAATCTGATGGGGCCAACCCATCTTGTGGTCAAAACCACTCGACGATGACCCATAATTCTTCCCCCTCCTCTCATCAATCCCACCATCACATGCTTTTATAACAATTTTCATAAATCATACCGTGGCATTTAATCATCATGTGATGGCATGCAAATCATATATCAAAAATCACAAATTAGGGACTTACCCTAATCCATGTTTAAGCCCACAAACTAACCACAACCAAAAGATCTAAGGCAAATAATAACAAAGATGTAAATTAATAAAGTGTGTATAGAGATCTTACACACCTATTTACTAGCAATCCCGAATATACTAGCAAAATCCCGAGACGTTGTTTCTTCCTACAATCGGTCAACATATGAATTCTTAGATCTAATAACCAAATGGCTAAACTAGAGATCCCCAAGAATCACTAGCGCTCAAAAATCAAACTACGGTCCAAGGCCGAATCTTACCATCACTTACCAAAATAATTGAAATCCCGTAAGCCTTTATTAGCCTTGGCCGAATAATCCTTAAATCCCAAAAGCTCCCTACAACTGGTTATGGCCTCCTAAAATTGGTTTAACCAAGTTAATAAGAGCCATAGGCCATTCGGCCAAAACATAAATCCCGTAAAGGGAAAAAGAGTTGCCGCACCCTTACCTTAAAGATGGATTCGACAAGTCACACCAATATTCGGCACCCCTAATTGATGCTAATAGCTTTCGGTACCTTCAAGGAACAAGAGCGGGGTTTTAATACTAAGTCAGGCCTAGCTCGGGTTTAATTCTAGACCCCAAAACATGCCAAATAAATCACAAATTTTATTTCTTCAAGCACACACACACACATGGGTACAAATAATTAAATTACAAACAACCCCTAATTCAGGATGTTACAGATTTCTATTTTTGATCCCGGCATCAATTCATATGTTCAATTTGTGAATAATGTTTCAGCATTTTCCTTCGAGTTCATCATCCATGGTGTCAATATCCTCTTTCATTTTCATAAGGGAAGGCAAGCAACTAATCTACTTCCTTTTCGAGTCTTGTGTATTTTTTAGGTTTGTGACGATGAAAAATTTTTCGCGAGCAAATGGCCCGATTTGAGGACAAATCGTCTTCAAGAGGGAGGGTATGATGCGATCCCGACCGCATCATGTTACGACACAACTCGATGCCATCGAGATTGGCCCAAACTCGAGGGGCCCAAGTGCAAAATAAAGCTTTTAATTTTAGTTTGTTAATTTGGTTGCTGGAATAAGGAATTTGATTTATTTATTTTAGTTACTTTAGTTATTATAATATGAGTCTTTAATTATGTCTTGTTTATTAAATGCATCTTTAACTAATGTCTTGCATTATTGATCTACATCTTTTAATTATGACATGCATTATGTGTTCTGCATTTAATAAAGTCATGCATTATGTAACTCTCATGATAGTTAAGTTTGCATAATAAATCATGACATGCATTTAAGCATCTTAGTTTAATAAATGAGTTGCTTGACATTTATTCAACTCATCCTAGTTTAATTAAATAAGTTGTGTTTAATAAGAGGCTTATTAATTAATCGAGTTACTAGGATGTTTTAATGAAGCATGAGTTTAAGTTAATTTAATTTTGCTTCCATAAATTAACTAGTTGCTGCATTAATTGAAGTCTTAACTTTTAGGTCATTTAATAAAGTCAAGTGTTTAATGTGTTTAAGTTAAAGTAGTGTTTAATAAGTGTTTAAATGTGATTAAATTGTTTGTTTAATGTGTTTGAATGTAGAAAACTTTTCAGCTGAAAACCGTTACACTCAAGGGGATGTTACAAAGAGTTAATGTGACTTTTCAAGTGAAAACAGTTACACACATGGGCAAGCATTATTTAACATTAAAGGGAGCTGTTATGATCATTGATGGAAGCATTACATCTCCATTAATTTCGGCAGCAACCTATTCATCTTCCATAACCATTTGAAGCTTAAAAGATCACACAAGAGTTACAACTTCTCATTAATTTGCTGGTGACCATTCGGCTGCTAAGAAAGCATGAAACCTGTAACACCCCAAACCCGGCCTAGAAGTTAGGCCCGAATCTAGGTGTCACAAAAAAAAACTCGTTTGAAAATTTCAGCCTCTTTGTTAAAACCCAAAACACTTAAGCAATTGTGTTTACGTGAAAACTTAATTATCTTTAATAAACCTTTTGGTTGTGAAAGCATATTTTGAAATAAGAGATTTACGAAAAAGTGACGTTTGAAATAGAGTTGCAAAGACATCTTGAAACATTGCGGAAACATTGATAAAATACAAGTATTCTTGAAAGATTGATTGATGAATCACAAATCAATGAATTGAACTTTAAATTTGTGACTTTTGAAAACGACGTTGAAAATTTGAAAGAAAGTTCGAGTTAAATCATATTTGTAAAAGTTTATTTTGAAATCCATTTGTTAATCGATTTTGGAAAAACTTTATTTACGTTTTTAGAAAAATTCTCGTTTTAAACAATTTAAGCAAAATATAAAATACGTCAAACATAAAGCAATATAAAATAAACCAGATGCCTTATTACAACATTTAACCCATAATAGCAAAATAATAAAATAAACGGAAATAGAAATTTAAAATTTGAAACACCATTTTTGAAGTATGGCCTCCACCGAGTCATCCATGGCCCAAGTCCACCTCACGGAGCATTACCTACTGTGGTTAAGAGAAAAGGGGGTGAGTTACAAGAACTCAATGTATAATCCCCTTACCATCATCCACTGGGTTGAAACACACGTAGAAATATTTTGGGCCTAAGCCCATTACAATCATAGCATAATATCATATATATAACACGCATGTGTTATGCAATTCCCAACCAAGCCTAAATTTCCATCCGCTACACACCACCCGTACCAACCAGCACACTTGTGGGGATCAAGTCAACCCACCCCGCCAACACACCAATAGCAGGCATTAAGCCAATTATAATATTTGTGGCAGAGCCACCGAACTAGATTTTGGCAACAGGCCATTTAAAATATTTGTGGCAGAGCCACCGAACTAGATTTTGGCAACAGGCCATTTAAAATATTTGTGGCAGAGCCACCGAACTAGATTTTGGCAACAGGCCTTTCTTCTCTTTGTCATTTATCCCAACCCATGCAGTCATGTATATATATAATGCATAACAATATATTCATAAGGTAAATTTCAACAAAAAGCCCATATTACAAGTTATCAATTTGGCCCATTAGTCAAAAATAGCAATTTGGCCCATTTAACGATCTAGCAAACTTTGGCCCATATAGCTCATATTACACTTGGCCCATATATCAAATATCAAACGACCCATATAGCAAATACCAAATGGCCCATATAGCAACATATCACATTTGGCCCATAAAGGGTATTTTCGTAATTCGGTCCATAGGGACATTTCGTAATTCGGCCCATTAGGGGCATTTTCGTAATTTGGCCCGTAAGGGCATTTTCATAATTCGGTAATCGCACCCACTAAGGGTAATTCGATAATTTACCCTCTAAGGGTATGACGGTAATTTCGCAACCTAGGCTTAATTATTAATTTGGGGCATAAAATCAAAACTGTCCAACTGCATCATACTGACTAAATTGACCATAACTCGAGTTAGAAAACTCGAAATATAAATTCGTAAATTTTCCTTGAAACTAGGATCATATATCTTTCTCCTATAAGTTTTCCAGAATTTTTAGCTTAACCACTTAGTACAGTTTATTCCTTAAATTTTCCCTTGTTTCACTGTCCAATGATTCTGACCTCTCTTAACTTAATCTCAAATATCTTACTGTACGCTTTTCATATACTGCTACCACTTGTTTCTATTGAAAATAGATTCACTAAGGAATCCATACATATCAATTATAACTCTTAATTCACTTTGTACAATTTTATATGATTTTTCCAAGACAGAACAGAATATCCCAAAGTCATTCAGAACCAGTCTCACTAAAATAACATTTCTCCAAATATAAAAATTCTTTTCCCTTCTCTGTTTCTTCCATATTAAAATAGACATAGTAAGGTTTAATTTGATATCTTATTCACTTTGTAATTCCTTTTATCCTATTTTTCGTGATTTTTCAAATACACGTCACTATTTCTCGATCAAAACTATTTTATTACGAAAATACGCTTACCACTACGAGCATACGACGTCCGAAAGTGATCACGGATGCGGTTATTGGTCTTCTTCGTATTTCTACCGAACCACGAATATTTCATGTAAACTTTCAGAGAGATGTGAGATTTACTCACCATTTCAAACATATATTCGGAAGGGTACGGGATTACACACCTTATTCGGAATCCGTAACACGATATTCTCCGCGGCACCTAAAGATACAATCGGTCAACAATTAATCCCAAAACCGAATTTACCACTTCAACCAATTATTTCAATTGATTAACAATCTATACACTTACCAACAATCCGAGTCTCTTATTACGAGGGATAGATCGAGCGATTTAGTCTCTAAAAATATAATCGATTAGTCACAACCACTATTTCGTTAAGCAAAATAACCGGTCAATGAAAAAGATCCAAAAAGAACCATGATGAATCCCTTACCTTAACGATATTAGTTCCGATTTCTAACGATTTTACAATGGCTATGGATGAGTCAAAGTTTCAGCCTTCCACTATCACTTGATTGATCAAAGGAGTGAATGTCAACACAAATGAGAAGAAATGATTAAAAGAATGGAGAAGGTGTATCAAGGTGTTTGGAATGTTTCGATCGACACTAAAAGAAATATGAACCAAAAAGAAATGTGAGTATTTCAACAACAAAAAGAATGGTGAAAGATGGATTAAGGTTTCGGCCCCCAAGGAAAAAATGAAGAAAGTGTGCTCACCAATGGCTTGTAAATTCGGCACAAAGCAAAAGAAATTTGGAGAGTACCAAATAGTGCAAAGAGAAAGGTTTTTGGTCTAACAAACACCAAAAAATAAATCAAAAGGCAATGGAGAATTTCGTCTATCAAAGAAGGTGGAAAGAAAATGAGTTTGTGGTCAAACAAAAGAGAAAGAAAATGCACCATTGTGCTAGTAGGTTTCGGCAAGGAGAGTTGCAAAATTGGGAGAGAATGACACAAAGTTGTCAAAGGGATTTTGGCCAAAATAAAGCTAAGACTTTACCCAAATGCCAAATAAAATTTTTCAGCCACCTATCTACCTCAAAACCGTCCACATGCATCCCCCCTAGGATAAGAGTTTGGCCACCCATACTTTCCAAAACACCTCCCCCGATATTAGCCTCTTGTCCCCCTTTCTTTCCTATTCCTCTTGATTCCTTTCCCAAACTTTAACCTTGCCATATTCTTTTAGCCACCTTACCAAAATAATGAAATCCATCCTTGCCAAAAATACTTCTTGGCTGACATATAAGGAAGGAAAAAAAATAGTCAAATTTGCAAACAATGGGATTTGAACCTCTTCCCTCAATGTACATCACTTAATGCCATAGCCTTTTTACCAATAGCTCATTTATGTAAGCACTTTACTCATTTATTTCTATAAGTCTTGAAGCTACTTACCATCTCTCTTTAAAGTGCTAAAATACCAAATTTTTCCTAAGGCCCAATTAAACCCTAGACTTCATAGAAACCTCGTAACCTTCCAAATTACCTTCTTGATAAGTCCAACTACAAATAATGTCATTCTCTTGTTCTTAAAAAAAATTTAAACACTCCTAAGCCCAAAGCCCATTGGGCCCAATCCTACTAGGCCCAATTTCGGGATGTTACAATTCTACCCTCCTCCTAAAAAAATTTCGTCCTCGAAATTTCCAACCAACTACTAAACGCACCATTCAAAACACACCAATATGCTTTCACAGACACTCGATCTTAATAACACTAATGTACTTTTTAACATAATCTTGAGTCCTTTTTCACACAACCAAACATCTAACCACAGAAGCAAGTCGTTATCTACCACTTATACCAAAAATTTTCTTACATTCAATCATCACTTCCAACCAAAACATACCTGACTTGATGGTGATGAAACAATTCCGAGCCTTATGCTCCTTAGACCCGCATCTCAAACACGCTCCTGACCTCCTCCAGCATTCTCCCGAATGACTCTTCTTGTAAAAATCACAAGCCAGAAAGTTTGATCGTGCCTTGACAACTTTACAGAACGAGATTGCGACCCTAGAGAACCGCGATCTCTTTTCTTCTTACAGTCCACAGACCCAATGTAATATCCCGGGATAGGGGCTATTTTGTTGTTGCATGATATTGCATGTGTTGGTGTGCTGTGTTGCTGTTTGTGTAGTTTCGGGGCTTAATTGTAGGCTAGGAGTGTGCCTGAGTAGGTAGGAAAATTTTTGTTTTAGGCCTAAGTCAGGGGAGCTGATGGAGCTGGGGTATAAGAGTTTTATTTGGTGTTTTGTTGAACAAAAAGTGAGCTGGCAAAGTGGCAAGCATGCGTTACTTGGGGAGCTAGGTGTGGCGTCAACTGCATGGGGTGGAGGTCTAGTGTTCGAGCTGCAAAGACCTCACATTTTGGCTTCATTTTGGACTGGCATAGGAGGGAAGAGTTGGATGAAGTTTAAATTCCTCCTTTGACTTGGTCTTCACTTTCAAATGAAAGGTGGAGAGTGATGGTAGGAGTAAGACTTGGTAAACTCATTTGAAATGAGTGGTTGGGAGCTATTGGGGGATTTAGCGAATTTGGGGAGTGTGGAGTGGGGAAGTGGACGGCATGGTATGGTGTTGAGGGGCCGAAATGCATTTGGCATTTTGGGTGTGTTCGGTCACTTTTGTCAAAGAAATTCGTACATTTTCTTCTCGTTGAAACCGAGAGTTCAAGAGCATTCAACTGAAATTTGCCTGCTTTCTCTTAAGTTTTCTTGGTAGCCGAATATCCCCTCTTCATGTTCTTTTTCTTTTTGTCATTTGTGTAAACCGAATGGTATTTTCTCTTCTCCATAATTCTTTCGTTGACTTAAAAACATTGATAGCGAAACTAATACCTTTTCTTATCATATTTTCGTCTCTTTTCTCTTAATACACTAGTGCCGAATTCACATTGCTCTCTTAGCCAATTTCCATTTATTTTCTCCCATTTCTTGAAGCACTTGAGCCGAATATCTCTTCAACCATTGACCGATTTCTTTCTTCTCTTAAACCACATCTATTTCTTTTATTATTTTCTTTTCTAGTTTGTAGCCGAATCCTCCCTTGGTGATTGCCGAAATTTCCTTCTAGCTTGTGTTTTCATTTTGGCCGAATCTCTCCTCACCCTTGTAGCTCTCTTGGCCGAATATCAGTGAAGGGTGGATCTTGGTTGGTTGTTCAATCCTTGAACAAGGTAAGTGGGGTGGCCGAATGGCCATTTGTCCCTCTCTTGTCTTTTCTTTGGTTATGGTTTGGTTAAGGGCCGAATATGGTTATTTTGGAAGGGTATTAATCTCTTCGTTATAGGATCATTGGATTGTGGAAGCAAGCAAGAGGAGCCGTTTTCTTCTGTCAATTGATTAGTAAGGGGTAAGTGATTGGTTGTTGTTAGTTTAATCGTCTGGTTTCGATTAAGTCGTGAATGATAAAGGATTAACTGTTATTCTTTTCAAGGTGGTGGCCGATCGTCTTAGAAGGACCATTGTGGTTCGGGGTTAGTTGGAAACCAAGTTAAGAAGTGAAGGTAAGGGTTTGAGATGACTTCTCTTGGTATAAAGCCTTTGGCCGAATGGTTTATGTGTACTAACCCCTATGTTGGCCGATTATAGGAGCCAGTTAATCAAGGGACTTAGATCGCTTTTGTCAGGATTTCTAGACTCGTATTACCATGTGTGTAAACTAACACACTTCCGTTTAGTAATATGATTGATAACCTGTGTGATAATTAATGAAACAGTGATGATTGATATAATACCCTAATGGGTATGATCTTGGACTCGGGTAAGTCAGTATTATTATTGTTATGAGTTTACTGATGATCTATATGATACCATGGCTATGGATATATGTGACATGGGATATGAGGTTAGGCATATTAGCATGATATGCATGATTTGCATGATATGCATGATTACATGAGTATGGTATGTTGATGGGTGATATGAGTGGAGGGAGCAGTGATATTTTGTGCTGACGAGCACCAGTGTTTTGGTAACACACTTTGTGACTTTGGGTCACCAGAGGTTTGGCACCTCCGCAGGTTTGGCACCTCATTGCGACTCGTCCCTCGTGGTTAATACCACCGTGGGTTTGCCCCACATGAGATATGGGATCGTCACTAGTGATTGGGTATCTCACGATGGGTTGGCCCCATCATTCGATTATTGTGACTACGGTCACCAAAGGTGGTTTGGTACCACATTTGTGTCTTTGGGACACCAGAGGTTGGGCACCTCATTGCGACTTGTCCCCGTGGTTAACACCACCGTGGGTTGGCCCCACATGAGATATGGGATCGTCACTAGTGATTGGGTATCACACGATGGGTTGGCCCCATCATTCGATTATTGTGACTACGGTCACCAAAGTGGTTTGGTACCACATTTGTGTCTTTGGGACACCGGAGGTTGGGCACCTCATTGCGACTCGTCCCCGTGGTTAACACCATCGTGGGTTGGCCCCACATGAGATATGGGATCGTCTCGCTAGTGATTGGGTATCACACGATGGGTTGGCCCCATCATTCGATTATTGTGACTACGGTCACCAAAGGGTTTGGTACCACATTTGTGTCTTTGGGACACCGCAGGTTGGGCACCTCATTGCGACTGCGTCCCCGTGGTTTGACACCACCGCGTGGGTTGGCCCCACATGAGATATGGGATCGTCCGCGCTAGTGATTGGGTATCACACGATGGGTTGGCCCCATCATTGGATTTGTGACTTCTGTCACCGTGCTTTAGTAGCACAAACGTGTCTTTGGGACACCAAAGTGGTTTGGCACCACATTGATGGATATTGTGTCTTTGGGACACCAAAGGTTTTTAGTAACACATTGTGACTATATGTCACCAGTGGTTTGGCACCACCAAAGGGTTTGGTACCACACGGGTAGAAAAAGGAGATACGGATGGTTAGGATCGGGTTGCATTAATTATGTTGCTATGTATGATGTGTGTTAGCATGTTGTTTCATCGGGAGCGGGATTTATGCACCGAGTCCTTCGACTCACCCTCTCCTTTGACATTTCAGTGACCCAGAGACGCGGACATGGAGCCGGGTGGACTCGGGGTGCACATGCCATGCTTTAATAAAAGTCTTGCTCAGACTATTCACTTTGGGTACTTTAGCTTATTTATTTTTATTTGAGATTTAATTTGGATTTGTAAAAGGCCTTTAAATTATGTTTTATGATGGTTACGATTTAATCAGATTCTCAACCTGCTTAACAAATAACTTGGTATGAAATTTTACTAAAAATTTGGTAAGATAATGTTTTCAAAACTATAACGCAATGTGTTTTAAACTATACCATCGGGTATCTCACTATGTTTTGCTATAGAGTAAACTCAAATGATTTTCAAACCAAACTCGATATTCTACTAAGTCAAAAATGTTTCAAAATAGTACTAAGAAACTATTGGAAATGCTAAATGAAATCAACTCGTTTTTAACTATATACTTTGGATAAGTTTTCAAAATCTAATCAAACAGGCCTACTTCAATTTTCCTCAAATTCACTATGTTTTCCCCCCGCTTTTAAACGAAAAATCTGATCACTCAAAAACGTTTTTCCCCGTAACATACCAGATTCGGGCGTGGTGTCCTGTCCGGGTTTGGGGTGTTACAATTGTGGTATCAGAGCCAAGTTCAAAGGCTCGGCTGTGGGCCCGAGGCCCAAAATGTTTTTAAAAGTCTGCTTTAGGTGTTTTGTTTTGAAAGTATGGTTTGAAAGGCATGGCACCGAGTCTCCGGCACCAGTTCGCCCAGGTAAGTACCCCGTACTATTGCTTGTGATTTGGTTGGATGTGATATGATTTGATGAATAGCAATAGTATATTACTTTAGGGATTGAAACTGATAGGATTCTGTGAACTCGCGAGAACAAATCCTCTTAAAATATTCATAAGACTTACTTTTAAACAAGTGGAATAAATACTGATGCATAAAATTCTTTAACCAGATACGTAGAAAGATTAGTCATGAGCACTCGAGGCGGACGTGGTCGTAATACTCGTGGTAGAGGTAGGGGTAGAATGACTGTTTCTGAGCCCGTAGGATCTGGTCAGGGGTCAAAAAATGAGATACCGTTTCCGCCACCACCGGAGGTGGTGAGTTTCAAGATCGGGCCGGGGATTGCAGCGGTCACAAAGCGATGCCGCGAGTGTTGGAAAGGGTAGCCGGAGTAGGCGGTGGTGCGGGAGTTAGGAAATCGCGCTCGAGCGACTCGCAAACGCGGGCCGAATTCTTTCGAGGTGTATCTGGTGTGTCGCCCCAAAGATCGCCGAATATTGGCCGGAGGCCACCGAGCGGATCATGGATGATCTCGACTTAACAACAAGAGAAGGCGAAGGGCATCGTATTGCTTCTTCGGATGAGTCATATCGCTGGTGGCTCACGGTTCGGAGACGAGTGTGGCGATGAGGATCCGACATGGGATTATTTCGTACGCATATCAAAAGAAATACATCGAGAGCTAGTTATATTGACTCCAGTGGAAGGCATTTCGAGGCTTGTTCGGGGAGTAAATCTGTTTAGTACGAGGTGAGTTCCCTGGGCCGAGTAGGTATGCCGTGGGCATTGTGGCCACCGAGCATGAGAGGTGTGTTCGTTTCGAGGATGGGTCATGCGAGACGAGTTGAGATCGCTGATTGCTCCTCGCCAGGAGCGCGAGTTTGTTGTCTTAGTTGAGAAGGCTAAGGTAGCCGAGGGTGTTAAGGAGTCGCGTGAGACAGGGGCATGGACGAGAAATAGGCATAAGAGGAGCTTTGGGTCTTCCGGGTCGCCGGGTAATCCGCAGAGAGGGCTAGATCGAGCGGGTTGAATCACCTGCTAGGTTTGTTGTTTGCTAGCGTGACCGCCGCAGCGGTGATCGGTGTGGAAAATCTCATTGGGGTGGCTGGATGGAGGAAAAGGTTGCTTTGAGTGTGGTTCTCTGGAGCATCGTGTGAGGGACCGTCCCGCGTAGCTTGGCCGTGATTCGACCCCGGAGTCGGGGCCGTAATCGGGCCTCGTGAGGTAATAGACCGCCACCGCAGAGGGGCCGTGGTAATGGCGAGAGGTGGTAATGGTTCGTCGTCGGGCCGTGGAGCACCGGCGCGAGGCGCGGGTAGTTCCGATGCCGCATGGCTGGATTGGTGTATCTGCCGCGAGGCGCCGGAGGAGGCGACGCACCGGACGTCATAATCGATCGTTCTTGATCTTTGGTTCTCCTTATACCGCTTTGATTGATGTGGGTTCGACGCACTCTTATGTTGCCGATAGTATAGTAGAGACCATGGATCTAGACTCGAGATATCTTCTAGGCGGATGACCGTGATTAGCCCTCTAGGTCACTCTGTAGTAGTAGATAAACCGCTTAGAGAGGTACCCCTAGAACTCCAAGGGGTAGTGTTTGTTCGATCCGATGGAACCGCCGTTGGGGGAGTTCGATCCGATTCTTGGGATGGACCGTTGGTCAAGTACCAGCGTAGGTTGGATTGCGCGCCCAAGCGCATGGTTCTTAAGACGGTTGAGGGTGATGAGGTGGCTATGATAGGTAATAGGAGGGATTACTTATCAAATGTGGTATCTGCTCTCCAAGCGGAGAAGATGGTCGAAGGGTCGTGAAGCATATGTAGTTCATGTGTATGCCTTGGAGGCTAAAGAGTCTCACGTAGAGAAGGTTCGGATCATAAGGAATTTGCTGATGTGTTTCTGAGGAACTTCCGGTTTGCCGCCGATCGCGAGGTAGAGTTCGGGATAGATCTGTTGCCTGAATCGCTGCGCCAAGTGTCTATTGCTCCGTATAGGATGGCGCCAAAGGAATTGGTGGAGCTTAAGGCTCGATCCGGGAGTTATTGGATAGAGGTTTCATTAGGCCTAGTGTTTCGCCGTGTAAGTGCGCCGGTACTTTTGTCAAGAAGAAAGATGGCACGATGCGGATGTGCATAGACTACCGCCAGCTTGAATAAGCTAACGATTAAAAACAAGTATCCGCTGCCACGGATAGATGACTTGTTTGATCACCGTGAAGTGCCGCGGTATTTTCAAAGATCGACTTGAGGTCCGGGTATCACCAGCTTAAGAGTTAAGAGGGTCGATATCCATAAAACAAATGCTCCGACTCGGTATGGGCACTACGAATTTACGTAATGCCGTTCGGGTTGACTAACGACCTACAGCGGCTTATGGATATGATGAATAGGGTGTTTCAACAAAGATTCGGATCGCCTCGTCGTGGTTTTCATAGACGACATCTTGGTGTACTCAGGGCGACGTAGGAAGAGCATGATAAGCATTTGCGCAGTGGTGTTGCAGATTTTGAGGAAAAGCGACTTTATGCTAAGTTTAGTAAGTGCGAGTTCGCTTAAAGAAGTGACTTTCTTGGGTCATGTAGTGTCGGCTGAGGGGATTCGAGTAGATCCTCGTAAGATTGAGGCAGTTTTGGATTGGAAGCCGCCTAGGTCAGTGGCTGAGATTCGGAGTTTTCTGGTTTGGCCGGATACTACCGAAGGTTTGTTGAGGGTTTCGTTGATAGCAAAGACCGATGACCAAGTTGCCGAGGAAAGAAGTTCCGCTTTGTATGGACCGAGAAGCAGCAGGAAAGCTTCGACAAGTTAAAGAAGATTTTGACTGAGGCTCCGGTTTTAATTCAACCTGAGGCTGGTAAGGAGTACGCAGTCTATTGCGATGCATCACATACGGGATTGGGTTGTGTCTTTGATGCAAGAAGGTAAGGTTGTGGCTTACGCTTCGACACCGAGGTCACATGAGGTCAATTATTCGACGCATGATTTGGAGCTAGCGGTGTGGTCTTCGCCTTAAAGATTTGGAGGCATTACTTGTACGGAGAGAGATCGATAGTCTATACTGCATCATAAGAGTTCAAGTATCTCGCGACTCGTAAGGATTTGAATTTGAGGCGCCGAGATGGGTTGAGTTGCTTTGAAAGATTACGATCGCTCGATTGAGTATCATCCGGCAAGGCTAATGTGGTGGCGACACGCGTTGAGCCGTAAGGTTGTTTCGGACTTAAGAGCTTTGTTTGCCCATTTGAGTTTGTATGACGACGGAGTATTCTCGCAGAGTTGCGTGTTAAGCCTACTTGGTGGAGCGAGATCGTAGAGAAACAGCTTAGAGGATGAGGTTCTGAGGGCGCAAAGGTTGCAAGTGCGTAATGGTGGTTTGGAGGGTTACAAATTGTCTAGTGATGAGGTGTTGTGTTTTCAGGTAAGGCTTGTATGCCTAAAGATGTTGAGCCGAGGCGTAAGATTCTTCAGACGCACATAGCAGCCCTTATGCTATGCATCCCGGAGGTAGCAAGATGTATAGGGATCTTAGAGAGCAGCTTTTTGGTGGCCTGGCTTGAAGAAAGAGGTGACAGAGTTTGTTGGGAAGTGTCCGACTTGTCGCCAGTTAAGGCCGAACATCGATTGTCGTCGAGTTTGCTTCACTTTGTGAAGATTCCTCGATGGAAGTGGAAAGGATAACCATGGATTTTTTCAAGGGTTACCGCTTACGCCAAGCAAGAAAGATTCATTTGGGTAGTGGTGGATCGACCGACTAAATCAGCTCACTTCATTCCGGTGAGGGTTGATTATTCGCTTGGCTAGCTAAACCGTATGTGTCGAGATAGTAAGGTTGCATGGTGTGCGGGCTGATAATCTCGGATAGGGATCCCGATTTACGCTCAAGGTTTTGGAAAGCGCCAGATCAAAGCTTTGGGTACGCTGTTTGATTTCAAAGACGGCTTTTCACCAAATCGACGGACAATCGTAAAGGGTTATTCAGTCTTAGAGGATATGGCGAGAGGTTGTATCTTGGATTTCAGAGGTAGTTGGGAGGAGTTTCTACCATTAGTGAGTTTGCCTACAACAACAGCTACTGCGAGCATCAAGATGGCACCATATGAGGCGTTGTATGGTAGGAAGTGTCGCCACCTACGTGTTGGACGGAGTTGGGTGAACGCCGCTTGTTGGGACCCGAGTTGGTGGTCGAGACCGAGGACAAGGTTAAGTTGATTCATCCCGATTGAAGGAAGCTTTGGACCGGCGAAGTCTTATGCCGATCTTAAGCGAAGAGATATAGAGTTTGTTTGTAGGGGATCGAGTTTTCTCCAAGGTCTCGCCTTGGAAGAAGGTGTTGAGGTTCGGAAGGAAAGGCAAGCTAAGTCCGAGGTTCATTGGGCCGTATAAGGTTCTCGAGACGAGTTGGACCAAATGGCGTGATCGACGCTTGAGTTGCCAAAGCAGAGCTTAGTCGATTCACGATGTATTCCACGCTTCGATGCTTCTGAGGTATCGTTCGGATCCGCCACATGTGGTAGCAAAGGAAGAGATCGAGGTAAATCCAGACTTGACTATGGAGGAGGAACCCGTGCGCATTCTTGATCGGGATGTGAAGGTTCTGCGAGAAAGTCTGTGCCTTTGGTTAAGGTACTTTGGCGGAATCATGGCGTAGAAGAAGCTACGTGGGAACCCGAGGATATGATGAGACAACAATACCCGCAACTCTTACGATCGACGTAATTTCGAGGTCGAAATTATTTTTAAGGGGGTAGAACTGTAATATCCCGGATAGGGCTATTTTGTTGTTGCATGATATTGCATGTGTTGGTGTGTCGTGTTGCCGTTTGTGTAGTTTCGGGGCTTAATTGTAGGCTAGGAGTGTGCCCGAGTAGGTAGGAAAATTTTTGTTTTAGGCCTAAGTCGTGGAGCCGATGGAGCTGGGTATAAGAGTTTTATTTGGTGTTTTGTTGAACAAAAGTGAGTCGGCAAAGTGGCAAGCATGCGTTACTTGGGGAGCTAGGTGTGGCGTCAACTCGCATGGGGTGGAGGTCTAGTGTTCGAGCCGCAAAGACCTCACATTTTGGCTTCATTTTGGACGGCATAGGAGGGAAGAGTTGGATGAAGTTTAAATTCTCCTTTGACTTGGTCTTCACTTTCAAATGAAAGGTGGAGAGTGATGGTAGGAGTAAGACTTGGTAAACTCATTTGAAATGAGTGGTTGGGAGCTATTGGGGGATTTAGCCAATTTGGGGGAGTGTGGAGTGGGGAAGTGGACGGCATGGTATGGTGTTGAGGGGCCGAAATGCATTTGGCATTTTGGGTGTGTTCGGTCACTTTTTGTCAAAGAAATTGACATTTTCTTCTGTTGAAACCGAGAGTTCAAGAGCATTCAACCAAATTTGCCTGCTTTCTCTTAAGTTTTCTTGGTAGCCGAATATCCCCTCTTCATGTTCTTTTTCTTTTGTCATTTGTGTAAACCGAATGGTATTTTCTCTTCTCCATAATTCTTTTGTTGACTTAAAAACATTGATAGCCAAACTAATACCTTTTCTTATCATATTTTCGTCTCTTTTCTCTTAATACACTAGTGCCGAATTCACATTGCTCTCTTAGCCGAATTTCCATTTATTTTCTCCCATTTCTTGAAGCACTTGAGCCGAATATCTCTTCAACCATTGACCGATTTCTTTCTTCTCTTAAACCACATCTATTTCTTTTATTATTTTCTTTTCTAGTTTGTAGCCGAATCCTCCCTTGGTGATTGCCGAAATTTCCTTCTAGCTTGTGTTTTCATTTTGGCCGAATCTCTCCTCACCCTTGTAGCTCTCTTGGCCGAATATCGCTGAAGGGTGGATCTTGGTTGGTTGTTCAATCCTTGAACAAGGTAAGTGGGTGGCGAATGGCCATTTGTCCCTCTCTTGTCTTTTCTTTGGTTATGGTTTGGTTAAGGGCCGAATATGGTTATTTTGGAAGGGTATTAATCTCTTCGTTATAGGATCATTGGATTGTGGAAGCAAGCAAGAGGAGCCGTTTTCTTACATCAATTGATTAGTAAGGGGTAAGTGATTGGTTGTTGTTAGTTTAATCGTCTCGTTTCGATTAAGTCGTGAATGATAAAGGATTAACCGTTATTCTTTTCAAGGTGGTGGCCGATCGTCTTAGAAGGACCATTGTGGTTCGGGGTTGGTTGGAAACCAAGTTAAGAAGTGAAGGTAAGGGTTTGAGATGACTTCTCTTGGTATAAAGCCTTTGGCGAATGGTTTATGTGTACTAACCCCTATGTTGGCCGATTATAGGAGCCGCTTAATCAAGGGACTTAGATCGCTTTTGTCGAGGATTTCTAGACTCAGATTACAGTGTGTAAAACTAACACACTCCCGCTTAGTAATATGATTGATAACCCGTGTGATAATTAATGAAACAAAGTGATGATTGATATAATACCCTAATGGGTATGATCTTGACTCGGGTAAGTCAAGATTATTATTGTTATGAGTTTACCGATGATCTATATGATACCATGGCTATGGATATATGTGACATGGGATATGAGGTTAGGCATATTAGCATGATATGCATGATTTGTATGATATGCATGATTACATGAGTATGGTATGTTGATGGGTGATATGAGTGGAGGGAGCAAAGATATTTTGTGCCGACGAGCACCAAAGTTTTGGTAACACACTTTGTGACTTTGGGTCACCAGAGGTTTGGCACCTCCGCAGGTTTGGCACCTCATTGCGACTCGTCCCCGTGGTTAATACCACCGTGGGTTGGCCCCACATGAGATATGGGATCGTCACTAGTGATTGGGTATCACACGATGGGTTGGCCCCATCATTCGATTATTGTGACTACGGTCACCAAAGGGTTTGGTACCACATTTGTGTCTTTGGGACACCGTAGGTTGGGCACCTCATTGCGACTCGTCCTCGTGGTTAACACCACCGTGGGTTGGCCCCACATGAGATATGGGATCGTCACTAGTGATTGGGTATCACACGATGGGTTGGCCCCATCATTCGATTATTGTGACTACGGCCACCAAAGTGGTTTGGTACCACATTTGTGTCTTTGGGACACCGCAGGTTGGGCACCTCATTGCGACTCGTCCCCGTGGTTTGACACCACCGTGGGTTGGCCCCACATGAGATATGGGATCGCCTCGCTAGTGATTGGGTATCACACGATGGGTTGGCCCCATCATTGGATTTGTGACTTCGGTCACCAAAGGCTTTGGTAGCACAAACGTGTCTTTGGGACACCAAAGGTTTGGCACCACATTGATGGATATTGTGTCTTTGGGACACCAAAGTTTTGGTAACACATTGTGACTATATGTCACTGGTGGTTTGGCACCACCAAAGGTTTGGTACCGACATTGGTAGAAAAAGGAGATACGGATGGTTAGGATCGGGTTGCATTAATTATGTTGCTATGTATGATGTGTGTTAGCATGTTGTTTCATCGGGAGCGGGATTTATGCACTGAGTCCTTCGACTCACCCTCTCCTTTGACATTTCAGGTGACCCGTAGACGCGGACATGGAGCCGGGGTGGACTCGGGGTGCACATGCCATGCTTTAATAAAAGTCTTGCTCAGACTATTCACTTTGGGTACTTTAGCTTATTTATTTTTATTTGAGATTTAATTTGGATTTGTAAAAGGCCTTTAAATTATGTTTTATGATGGTTACGATTTAATCAGATTCTCAACCTGCTTAACAAATAACTTGGTATGAAATTTTACTAAAAATTTGGTAAGATAATGTTTTCAAAACTATAACGCAATGTGTTTTAAACTATACCATCGGGTATCTCACTATGTTTTGCTATAGAGTAAACTCAAATGATTTTCAAACCAAACTCGATATTCTACTAAGTCAAAAATGTTTCAAAATAGTACTAAGAAACTATTGGAAATGCTAAATGAAATCAACTCGTTTTTAACTATATACTTTGGATAAGTTTTCAAAATCTAATCAAACAGGCCTACTTCAATTTTCCTCAAATTCACTATGTTTTCCCCCCGCTTTTAAACGAAAAATCTGATCACTCAAAAACGTTTTTCCCCGTAACATACCAGATTCGGGCGTGGTGTCCTGTCCGGGTTTGGGGTGTTACACCCAACTCGAAGTGCTTCACCGATTCCTTTAACCTCCTCCAATATTTCCTTGACTATCTAAGTCAGCTTGACAACCCCAGCTCGATCATGAGATTCTGTCTCAACCACCGGCGATGCCAATGCCTCCCTTTTGGAAACATGCCTCGGTGCCGAAGATTTAGCCCTAGCACCTCGGCCTCTACCACGTCTACGTCTTCTAGCACTCATGTTCACTAAGTTAATTTAATCTTGATTACGAGTTTTATGAATCATTATGCTATTTTAGTGTTTATTAAACAATGTTTTATGGAGTACAAGAAGTAAAGTTGTTTTCGCAAAACGCATCCTAAAGTCTCAATCAATATAGTTTCAACATCTAAAACTAAAAGTTCTAGAGTGTTCCTATAGTCATATCACAATAATCATAAAACGAAAACAAATACTTACTTGACTTGGTGCCAGATACCCGTGGTGCCATACTTCCTTCAGAACATGCATTTATAATTTAAAATTTTTGGAAACGTTTCTGAACCCAAACCACAGCTGAGTTTTGAAACTAGGCTCTGATACCATTAAATATAACACCCCAAACCCGGCCTAGAAGTTAGGCCCGAATTTGGCGTGTCACAAAAAAAAACTCGTTTGAAAATTTGAAAGAAAGTTCGAGTTAAATCATATTTGTAAAAGTTTATTTTGAAATCCATTTGTTAATCGATTTTGGAAAAACTTTATTTACGTTTTTAGAAAAATTCTCGTTTTAAACAATTTAAGCAAAATATAAAATACGTCAAACATAAAGCAATATAAAATAAACCAGATGCCTTATTACAACATTTAACCCATAATAGCAAAATAATAAAATAAACGGAAATAGAAATTTAAAATTTGAAACACCATTTTTGAAGTATGGCCTCCACCGAGTCATCCATGGCCCAAGTCCACCTCACGGAGCATTACCTACAGGGTTAAGAGAAAAGGGGGGTGAGTTACAAGAACTCAGTGTATAATCCCCTTACCATCATCCACTGGGTCGAAACACACGTAGAAATATTTTGGGCCTAAGCCCATTACAATCATAGCATAATATCATATATATAACACGCATGTGTTATGCAATTCCCAACCAAGCCTAAATTTCCATCCGCTACACACCACCCGTACCAACCAGCACACTTGTGGGGATCAAGTCAACCCACCCCGCCAACACACCAATAGCAGGCATTAAGCCAATTATAATATTTGTGGCAGAGCCACCGAACTAGATTTTGGCAACAGGCCATTTAAAATATTTGTGGCAGAGCCACCAAACTAGATTTTGGCAACAGGCCATTTAAAATATTTGTGGCAGAGCCACCGAACTAGATTTTGGCAACAGGCCATTTAAAATATTTGTGGCAGAGCCACCGAACTAGATTTTGGCAACAGGCCTTTCTCCTCTTCGTCATTTATCCCAACTCATGCAATCATGTATATATATATAATGCATAACAATATATTCATAAGGTAAATTTCAACAAAAAGCCCATATTACAAGTTATCAATTTGGCCCATTAGTCAAAAATAGCAATTTGGCCCATTTAACGATCTAGCAAACTTTGGCCCATATAGCTCATATTACACTTGGCCCATATATCAAATATCAAACGGCCCATATAGCAAATACCAAACGCCCATATAGCAACATATCACATTTGGCCCATAAAGGGTATTTTCGTAATTCTACCCATAGGGACATTTCGTAATTCGGCCCATTAGGGGCATTTTTGTAATTTGGCCCGTAAGGGCATTTTCATAATTCGGTAATCGCACCCACTAAGGGTAATTCGGTAATTTACCCTCTAAGGGTATGACGGTAATTTCGCAACCTAGGCTTAATTATTAATTTGGGGCATAAAATCGAAACTGTCCAACTGCGTCATACTGACTAAATTGACCATAACTCGAGTTAGAAAACTCAAAATCTAAATCCGTAAATTTTCCTTGAAACTAGGCTCATATATCTTTTTCCTATAATTTTTCCAGAATTTTTAGCTTAACCACTTAGTACAGTTTATTCCTTAAATTTTCCCTTGTTTCACTGTCCAATGATTCTGACCTCTCTTACCTTAATCTCAAATATCTTATTGTACGCTTTTCATATACTGCTACCACTTGTTTCTATTGAAAATAGATTCACTAAGGAATCCATACATATCAATTATAACTCTTAATTAACTTTGTACAATTTTATATGATTTTTCCAAGACATAACAGAATACCCCGAAGTCATTCAAAACCAGTCTCACTAAAATAACATTTCTCCAAATATCAAAATTCCTTTTCCTTCTCTGTTTCTTCCATATTAAAATAGACATAGTAAGCTTTAATTTGATATCTTATTCACTTTGTAATTCTTTTTATCCTATTTTTCGTGATTTTTCAAATACATGTCATCGTTTTCGATCAAACTATTTTATTACAAAAATACGCTTACCACTACGAGCATACGCGCGTCCGAAAGTGATCACGGATGCGGTTATTGGTCTTCTTGGTATTTCTACCGAATCACGGAATATTTCATGTAAACTTTCAGAGAGATGTGAGATTTACTCACCATTTCAAACATATATTTGGAAGGGTACGGGATTACACACCTTATTCAGAATCCGTAACACGATATTCTCCGCGGCACCTAAAGATACAATCGGTCAACAATTAATCCCAAAACCGAATTTACCACTTCAACCAATTATTTCGATTGATTAACAATCTATACACTTACTAACAATCCGAGTCTCTTATTACGAGGGATAGATCGAGCGATTTAGTCCCTAAAAATATAATCGATTAGTCACAACCACTATTTCGTTAAGCAAAATAACCGGTCAACGAAAAAGATCCAAAAAGAACCATGATGAATCCTTTACCTTAACGATATTAGTTCCGATTTCTAACGATTTTACAATGGCTATGGATGAGTCAAAGTTTCAGCCTTCCACTATCACTCGATTGATCAAAGGAGTGAATGTCAACACAAATGAGAAGAAATGATTAAAAGAATGGAGAAGGTGTATCAAGGTGTTTGGAACGTTTCGATCGACACTAAAAGAAATATGAACCAAAAAGAAATGTGAGTATTTTGGCAACAAAAAGAATGGTGAAAGATGGATTAAGGTTTCGACCCCCAAGGAAAAAATGAAGAAAGTGTGCTCACCAATGGCTTGTAAATTCGGCACAAAGCAAAAGAAATTTGGAGAGTACCAAATAGTGCAAAGAGAAAGGTTTTTGGTCTAACAAGCACCAAAAAATAAATCAAAAGGCAATGGAGAATTTCGTCTATCAAAGAAGGTGGAAAGAAAATGAGTTTGTGGTCAAACAAAAGAGAAAGAAAATGCACCATTGTGCTAGTAGGTTTCGGCAAGGAGAGTTGCAAAATTGGGAGAGAATGACACAAAGTTGTCAAAGGGATTTTGGCCAAAACAAAGCTAAGACTTTACCCAAATGCCAAATAAAATTTTTCAGCCACCTATCTACCTCAAACCCGTCCACATGCATCCCCTAGGATAAGAGTTTGGCCACCCATACTTTCCAAAACACCTCCCCGATATTAGCCTCTTGTCCCCTTTCTTTCCTATTCCTCTTGATTCCTTTCCCAAACTTTAACCTTGCCATATTCTTTTAGCCACCTTACCAAAATAATGAAACCCATCCTTGCCAAAAATACTTCTTGGTGACATATAAGGAAGGAAAAAAATAGTCAAATTTGCAAACAATGGGATTTGAACCTCTTCCCTCAAGGTACATCACTTAATGCCATAGCCTTTTTACCAATAGCTCATTTATGCAAGCACTTTACTCATTTATTTCTATAAGTCTTGAAGCTACTTACCATCTCTCTTTAAAGTGCTAAAATACCAAATTTTTCCTAAGGCCCAATTAAACCCTAGACTTCATAGAAACCTCGTAACCTTCCAAATTACCTTCTTGATAAGTCCAACTACAAATAATGTCATTCTCTTGTTCTTAAAAAAATTTTAAACAATCCTAAGCCCAAAGCCCATTGGGCCCAATTCTACTAGGCCCAATTTCGGGATGTTACAAAACCAAGCATTTAAACTCATTGAAATCAGCTCATTAGGAGTCTTTAAGTTGTTGTTATTTGGTTGGAGGATTTCAAGATTTTTTACCTATTGATTAGATTTTATTTCAGCCATTTAATTGCATAATTAAGATGAATTCATATGACTTTTCGGCTAACCACATGTAAACACTATATATACTTTGTTATTAGCTTGTAAAATGGACTTTTGGATGCTTAATGAAATTTGTGAGTTATCTACTCTCTTTATTCTTCAAGGTTCAAATTGACTTATCTAGTAGCTAGTGGCGTCAATCTGACTTGTTTCGAACTTATCATCCATTTGGGTGTGGCGTTCAAACCTTTATACTGAGGTTCCTATCTTGCTAGATAGTGGGTCGAGGTTTTATCCAATTCTATTTTTTACCTTTGAAACATATAAGACTCGGGTCCTTAATTCCTATTAAGGGTTCTTTCTTGTTTCAGCCAATTATCCATTCAATCCATCTATTTTCTTTGTTATTAAACCGCTACCATTTTCTTAACTCCAACCATTTTTCCCTTTTTAAAAAAATCGAACGAAACCTCTTCATAGACGATCGGGCAAACTCGTATACGACTCGACTCACCCCGAGGCAGATCGTATCAGCTGGTGGCCGAGAATAATAGTTTGGTTCCTAATTTTCCCCACAAGGACCTCCAAAAATGGCTCAAAAATTTTTCATCACGATCCGATACAATGGTACGAGGAATACCATGAAGTCGAACAATATCTCTGAAAAATAAATTTGCAACATGAATAGCGTCATCAGTTTTAGTGCAAGCAATAAAATGAGACATTTTCAAAAAACGATCGACAACTACAAAAATAGAATCCTTCCCCATTTTTGTGCGCGGTAGTCCAAGAACGAAGTCCATGAGATATCAACCCACGGTGCTTCAAGAATTGGTAATGGCGTGTATAAGCCATGTGGTTGAACCTTCGATTTAGCCTTTTTACAAGCTATACACCTCTCGCAAACTTGTTCCACATATTTGCGCATTCGCGGCCAATAGAAGTGTTCTTGAAGAGTCGCAAGCATTTTATTGACTCCAAAGTGTCCCATAAGTCCACCACTATGGGCCTCATGCACTAATAAATCTCGAACAAAACCACAAGGAATGTAAAGTTTACCTTCTTTAAAAAGAAAGCCTTCATACCTATAAAAGTTTTCAAACACACCATTCTCGCACGCAACATAGATCTCACCAAAATCAGAATCGTTAGCGTAAGAGTCTTTTAACAAAGCAAAACCAAGAATTTTGGAATCTAAATATGACAATAGAGTGTACCTTCTCGAAAGTGCATCAGCCACTATGTTATCTTTACCTTTTTTGTATTTTATAACATAGGGAAATGATTCAAGAAACTCCACCCATTTTGCGTGACGTCGATTCAATTTGTGCTGGCCTTTGATATGCTTTAAAGCTTCATGATCGGAGTGTATGAAAAACTCCTTTGGCCATAAATAATGCTGCCACGTCTCAAGGGCTCGTATCAGCGCGTACATCTCTTTATCATATACCGGATAATTGAGTACTGCTCCATTAATCTTTTCGCTAAAATAATGATACAGTCCACCTCGGGAAGAGTCGAATTGTATGCGAGTTGCCCAATCGTCTACGCGGAGTAAATCAAGCTTTCAGGAATTAATATTAAAATATGGATGTAAATAGATTAAAGTTGCGAAAGCTTTTAAGTAAATGGAGAAATGATGGAAACGGTTTAGATGAACGAAAGGATATATGGTAAATGTTAGTTAGGTGGAAATGGACAAATGAGCTTAAACAAAGAAATGATTTAACATTAGCAAATGTCACCCCGGTTTCTATATTTGCTTAAGGTGGATAGATGAAGTCGAAGATGGACCAAAGACCCGTTATCTATAGAGAGATAAGAACCTAAGGTATAAGTTTGATGGAAGAGATACGTTTGACGCCACAAGCGAACTTGATAAGTCAAGACAAAACTCGTACGAAAGATAGAGAGGAGAAAAATCTCACTCGATGAACAAAGTTCATATATTTCATAAAATAGCAAAAAGTTCTAAAAGTTGTTACCTTTACAAATGAAAACAAATATTTATAACCAACTGAAGGAGTTAGCCGAATGGTCATAGCTTAAAGGCTAAGTAAAAATTAAACTAAAATAAGCTAGAAAAATCTAGAATAAAGTCTCTTAGTGTCTTGGAAAATTTCGACTGAATGTGGCCTTGATGTGCTTGCAAATTCGTTTGGATGTATATGGCATCAATGGCACTCCAATGGATGGGTTTCTAGAAGATTAATGGTCCCAAAAATTCGTCCAAGTCCATGTGCAGCCTTTGGGAATGTTAATGGGCAGCTTTCTAGAAGGGAAAATGAATTTTAAGTCACTTGAAGATGCATGCAGCAGCTAGGTACGTCCCATGCAATAATTGAGCTATTAATTTGGTCTCTTATTGCTGAAAAGTGTCCAGAAATAAGGGAGAACGTGAGTAGCCCTCTTGGATATGTAAATTCAGCCATTTGGGACATTTTGAAGACATCTTAATGAAGAAGAAAGTGGCCAAATGAATTTGGACAGCAAAGGAGTTGAAAAGGCTTGTCTAGGTTCGGCCAACATTGGGGATGAGTTGCACCTTTTGTTTGAAGAATTTCCAGCATTTAAACATGTCTTTGAATGGCTTGCAAGTGTTTAATTCAGCCATTAAAGCTCCCTTGGACGTTCATGACTCCAACCATGCATGTATTTCTTCATTCGTTGAAACTGGCTGTTCATGCATCATGCATTTAACTCCTTCCATGCATGTGTCTTCATGGAATTATTTTTTTAACCAAATAGGCACCTTGATAATCCAAAAATCAGCAGCATTTAACCATGCTTCCAACTGTCCATGCACCCACCAAATACATGGATGTATTCGGCCAAGTACAATGCACCTAGGTGCATGTATCTCTTAATTGCTTCATGTACATTCGGCTGTACCTACAAAAGGGTATGAATGCATATTAAATCAAGCCAAATGAATTGAATAACAATTAATCACGTCCAAGACACATCAATAGACGCTTTGGACACATTAAACACACACTTAGCACACATACTAAATTCTATGAATTTCTAAATGACTAGAAAAATTTTGCACTTTAATTCTTAAATTAAAACACACTTAAAAGGTCAGTAATAAAATGACACAAATTAAATTAGACTTAGGAAAATTAAATTTGACACTAAATAAAATATTTAGACACTTAACTTGTCAGTAGAAAATTAAATAAATAAATTATCCAATTTATTTAAAGCATTAAATTAAAAGCAATCACTCAATGAGTCGAGCGAGCTCGAGTGAGCTCAAATTGAGCTCGAATGAGCTAATCCGGCTCAATTTGGAAGTGCATGAAGATGCACTTGAGCTCCACGGAACTTGGGTATTTGAATTCGAGCTCATCAGTTCGCAAAACGTTGGAGGGCCTCGGCGTGCCCGTATCATCCCTCCCCTCTTCAAGACGATTCATCCTCGAATCGACCTGTTGATTTCCTCGAACAAAATTCTCCTTGTTTGATTTTCCTCGATCAAACGGGACGGATGATAATTGCGTTACCTGAAAAAGATAACCATAAATTAGCAAACATTCTTGCAAACCAAATATAAGCAAAATAAGACAAATAGATGGCACGCAAACGGGCATAAACATTTTATCATATAAAATGAACAAAGCCTTATCAAATGTTTGCAACAAAAGTGAATAGGCTTCTTGGCATGCATACGATTTAAACAGATTCCAAAAGTCAAAATCAACATGCAAGTAACTCATCAGATGATAGATATAAGCATCACAAGCAGATATGTGAGAAAGTGCACATGGCACACGAAATTGAACAGCCAAATCTTGCGCTGAACGATTTATGAAATTACTCGCACATGAGTTATAAAATTTATCGTACACAAGATTCTTTTTGTCAATGATCAAAATGGATAGATCATCATTAAGCGAATTAGGGCATTCAAACAATTCATGATCTAAATGATCTATAAAATGAAATTCATTAACAAAATCTCTATCAACATCCAAAGAGAACGAAAAACGCCTCAAAATCTTCAAGTGGATTGCACATGTGACGAAATTTGGACTCTTTCACACGAATATTATCAAAATTATCAAACGTAAGAATCCTTTCATCAATCAAGAAAACAGGTAGATCACAAACAGGCAAAATAGAACGATTAAGCATGTAATGATCTAAATGTTTCACAAAGACGAAATCAGCAACGCAAAGCTTAGCACCATCCAAAGAGAGCAAAAATGTATCAATACTTTCAGTAGGCTTACCTTGATGCGCGGAAAGATAAAGATCATTCTTACCTCGGTCGAGCAATACAAACCTTCTCTCCACGGGCAAGTAATGTAGTCAAAGCTTTGCATTTGATTCAACACCTTTCAAATGGATTGTAAATCTCAAATACAACCACAAAATTTGCTTAAGGAGCGAATAAAATTTGTAGACAAAATAAACAAATTTCGCAACCTTACTCAAAAACCAAGTATCAAAAAGATAGAATTCTTTCAAACTTACCAGATGATACTTGAGCTTTCCACAAAACAAATTAGAATGAATTCTCGGTTTAAAAACATGCGTTTGATTATTTAAATCAAAATGTTTCAATGGTTCCTTTAATTCAAACTTGTTAAACCAATAGGAATTGTGCATGTTCAAGATCAAATGATCAACACTCTTGACGTGCTTCAAAACAAACTTACAAAAACTCACAGATTCCGTATTAGATAATGAACAAATCTCGTAAAATCCACAATCAAACAAGTTGGGATTAAAAGAAAATTCATCGTCATACTTACTCGAGTCTTGCACTGGTCGAATAGACGTTACTCCACCTTCACACTTTGCTTCACAATGGTTATTATGGGGTAAACTCGTCTTACCATCTTTTAAATCATCATAATGAATCAAAGGATGGTAAATGACAAAATTATCCACATAATCACAAACAGTAGAAAGATTCAGTGGAGATTGAATCTCATCAACGCACTTACCTTCCTTACCTTCCGGCTCATGTGATTCAACTTTACCTTTGTCAATCAAACAAAATCGTCGCTCGTCGAGAAGGTATTGAAGTTGGAAGTCTTTGTGCGATACGTCGAACTGAAATGAAGAAAGCAGTAAGAAGAACAAAGTTCCGATGAGTTAGTTAAATCAACACTCACTTCTTCTTGCTCATCTTGTTCTCTTGTTTCTTTTTCAAGATCTTTTTCTTTTTCAACGCTCTCTTTTTTCTCAATCTCGATTTTCTTTTCAATTTTCTTTTCTTTTTCAATTTTTCTTTCCTTTTCTTCTTTTTCTCTCTCAAATTCTTTTTCTTCCCTTTCAATTTCTTTTTCTTGATTTTCTTTTTCTTGATTTTCTTTTGTACATTCTTTTTCACTTGGATTACAATAATGAGATCTTTTAAAGGAATTGAAAATAGAAGGATTTGACTCTAAGATCGAGGCGATGTTCTCATAGATATCTTGATCAATTCCTCGTGAAAATTTCTTCATACAGGACTTCTTTGAATCATAAGATGTATAACTCATGCTTTCTTCGTCGTCACCGTAAAAGGCTTCAAACTCGTTATTTGTTTTGATTTGCCTTGAATACGAATCATGATGGGAATTACTTTGAGAATGATCTTTCATAGACGAGTATTTATGGCTTTCTTCTCGTTTGTCGCCTCAAAAAGATTCGAACTCATATCTTGCTTCTCTCCATCTCGAAAACCTCAACAAACATGAGTCTTGATAAGAGTCTCTTCGTGAATAGTTTTTGGATGTATATCGCAGTGAAGAACTTGACTCCGTTCTCTGACTTGATGACATCTTTTGGTCGAACATGCTTTCCATTTCGCTCAACAAATATTGGAAGTCGACGGCTGAGAACCCTTCTTGTGACATTTTGTTGCTGAAAAAGAAATGGTTATAAAGAAGAGAAATAACAGACAAAAATTAAGGTACCTTACCACAAACCTCACAAGTCACACACAAAGAAAAATCTCTCACACTCGTGTTTCACTCGTATAAGGCTTTTTATTTGATGATTACACTGTGCCTTTTACCGCTCTCTCTCGCTCTCGCAAGCTCATACTTTTGTTTCGAAAGACTTATTTACCGCTTGAGGGTCGGCTCAAAGTGGGTAACAAAGGTAAAACGTTAGGGTATCGGGTAGGCTAAAATAAAAGAAAAGGGCAAATAGGGAAGGCTAAGTAAAAAAAAGAAAAAAAATTCGGTATGATCGGGTAGAAGAATGGTTTCGTTGTTCGGGACACGAAAAAGAAAAGATGAAAAACAAAACTTGCATATACTTCAAGAACTTCACTTTTTTTTTACTTCTCTTTTTTTTTGAATTTTCATTTTTTTCCTTTTTTTTCACTCAAAGTACATGAAATAACACAATAAGAACGAAATTACAACTTTGAATTTTTTTATTTTTTTTACTTACGAACTAACTTCCGGCTTCTCGATCATCATCAAAAATCCTCGTTTGGTAGCTCTGATACCTGATGATACAGTCTGCCTCGGGAAGAGTTGAATTGTATGCGAGTTGCCCAATAGTCTACGAGGAGTAAATCAAGCTTTCGGGAATTAATAGTAAAATATGGATGTAAATAGATTAAAGTTGCGGAAGCTTTTAAGTAAATGGAGAAATGATGGAAACAGTTTAGATGAACGAAAGGATATATGGTAAATGTTAGTTAGGTGGAAATGGACAAATGAGCTTAAACAAAGAAACGATTTAACATTAGCAAATGTCACCCCGGTTTCTATATTTCCTTAAGGTGGATAGATGAAGTCGAAGATAGACCAAAGACCCGTTATCTATAGAGAGATAAGAACCTAAGGTATAAGTTTGATGGAAGAGATACGTTTGACGCCACAAGCGAACTTGATATGATAAGGCATTGCTTGGCAAAACAACATTCCTTGAGTGTTTACGGATCTAGGATTGTAGCAAGCACTTCCCTGCAATTAAACAAAACAAAGAGGTTGGTTTTAGACTTAAAAACACACGAAATTGAATAGATTTGAAGAAGTCAGAAAAAAAAATGTTGCTGGAATTTCTAGACATATTTGAAGAAGGTAGAAGATGAATGCTTCAAAATTCATCCATGGCAGCCTTGAACATTCAAAAAAATAATGGCGTAAATAATGCTAGAAATCGGCCGGGAATTTGAACAACGAAGAACTCGAAAGAACTCGTATAATAATGCTATGCAAACCCGAATCGAATGCTGTTCTACGCCAATGGACTTGGACCCACTAGATAGCGATCTAGGAACCCGAAGTATCATAAGATTGACACAACAATTCAGAATTGAAATGTCAAGAAAGAAGTTCAAACAAAGAACCAAATTTGAGAGAAAACTCACAAAGTAATTTTTATTTCAAAATAAAAGTCTATCTTTTAACAATGTTTGAAGTACAAATATATAGTAGAATAAAGAGGTGACCAAATTACATTGTGTGGCTAACATTAAAGGAGTTTAAAATTTAAATTTGAATTGAAATAACTCCTTTTGGCGGAATTAATTTGTAGCCAAGTAAAAAAATGAGTTGGCATGTTTATCACTTTAAATATGTGCTAATTTCGTTTGAAATTCAAACACACAACTTCCCTTGTTCTTATCTCTTCAATTGCCACACAAATGCACAAGAATGGGCTGGTTTTTGTCACACATGTGCACCACATGTGTTCAAGGTCAGGCACATGCACATCCACATGCTTGGACGCCACTTAGGTGCCACATGTGCACCGGTATACTCCCGACACGTAGGACACTATTCACTACTTACGGACTCATCACTAAAGTTGAGCTAGTGGAGCTAGAGGTGAGCCGACTGGAGCTAAACCGAGCTAAATTCAGCTAGCTAGAAGTGAAATGAGCCGACATGAGCTGGTGTAGAGTGCTCTGAAATGAGGTGAGCAGGAAACAAGCCTCTGAGTGACTTGAGTGAAGATGAGCCGCATATACTTTCTTAAGCTGAGTCCTTTCGTGTACATGTTACAAAACAATATAACACTTATCAAAGCTATGTAAACTTAACATACCATAGTCTAATAAGTTGTAAATAAGTGCACACTTATTCGTTAACACACAAACAACTTGAAGACAATACAAATACTATCAACCCAATCCAAAACATACTTAGCATAATATATACATACTAAACACACCAATATAAGTAGTATGGCATAAGTATGTCACATATCAAAGATGCAACACACTATAAAACTTATCTTCTAAGGCACATTCACTTTCGAAAGAGTCGAAACTTTAGCACAAGTGAAAGAAAGAACTTCCCTGAATTTCTTTGCCTTAGATCGTGTGATAGGTCCTAATGGCAAGACCTCTGGATCAGCCTCCTTGATTGGCTTGGATGTGCCCACATCAGCCCCCCTTCGTGAAAAGGATTTGTCCTCAAATCAGAATTGTCATAAGGGGGTAAGTCTCAAACATTAAATGTGGCACTTACATTATATTCACCCGGTAAGTCCAATTTGTAGGCGTTGTCATTCACTTTCTCCAACACCTGAAAAGGACCATCTCCTCGCGGTAACAACTTAGACCGTCTTTGGGCTGGAAAACGTTCCTTTTGGAAATGAACCCAAACCCAATCACCAACATCGAAGGTGACTCGCTTTCTTCCTATGTTTGCTTACTTTTCGTACTGCTGAGTCCTCCGTTCTAAGTTCTCCTTAACCTGTTGATGCAACTTCTTCACATATTCTGCTTTCGCTTTACCATCCCTGGTCATCACCTGTTCTTGTGGCAAAGGCAACATATCTAGAGGGGTAATAGGATTAAATCCATAAACAACCTCAAATGGTGACATCTTAGTAGCAGAATGTACAGCGTGATTATATGCAAATTCAACATGTGGCAAACAATCTTCCTAAGTTTTTATGTTCTTTTTAATTATGGAACAAAGTAAAGTAGATAAAACTCTGTTAACAACCTCAGCTTGTCCATCAGTCTGGGGATGACAAGTAGTAGAAAATATAAGTTTCATACCTAATTTGCTCCAAAGAGTCCTCCGTATGACTCAAAAACTTTACATCCTCATCGAAACAATTGACCTAGGAATACCATGTAAACGAACAACATCCCTAAAGAATAAGTTAGCCACATTTACAAAGATCATTAGTTTTATGGCAACCAATAAAATGTGCCATCTTCGAGAACCTATCAACCACAACAAATATACTATCTTTACTGGTCCTAGTTCTAGGCAATCCCAAAACAAAATCCATCAAAATATCTCATCCAAGGGGAATCGTGAATAGGTAAAGGCAAGTACATACCATGTGGTGAAACCTTTGATTTTGCTTTCTTACATGTCACACAACGCTCACAGCACTGCTCAACGTCCCTATGCATTTTAGGCCAAAATAGATGCTTCTTTAATGTCTCAGTAACATTTTGGTGACTCCAAAATGACCCACCACCCACCTTCATGTGCTTCATGGATCAAAATACCACGCATGGATCCTTGTGGAATGCATATCCTGTTCTCTTTGAAAAGATAGCCATCATGCCTATAAAATTTTCCTTCTGCACCTTTTGCGCAAGCATTAAACTTATCTCTAAAATCGGGATCATCGCGATATAGCTCACGAATATATGCAAATCCAATCAAATGAGAATCAAGATAATTTAAAAGTGCATACCTGCGTGATAAAGCATCAGCAACAACATTGTCTTTACCTGTGATTTATCGCAAAGCCTCATGATCAGTGTGAATCACGAACTCCTTAGGCAACAAATAATGCTGCCAAGTTTCCAATGCCCGAATCAGTGCATACATCTCCTTATCATAGATAGGATAATTCAACGTCGCTCCACTAAGCTTCTCACTTTGAAATATGCAACGGGCCTCTTTTCCCGTGATAAAACAGACCTATACCAACTCTAGAAGCATCACATTCAACTTCAAACATTTTATCAAAGTTAGGTAATGCTAAAACAGGTGCTTTTGTCAAACGCTCCTTTATTTTCAAAAAGGTGTCCTCTTATTCTTTACCCCATGAGAAGACTGAATTCTTCTTTATAATCCCAGTTAAGGGGCAGTAATAGAACTGAAATGGGGAACAAACCGATGGTAGAAACTAGCTAAACCATGAAACGATCTAACTTGACTAACCGATGTCAGTCGTGGCCACTCTTGAATCGCCTTAATCTTCTCAGGATCAACTTCAAATCCCTGATAACTAACAATATAACCAAGAAATATAAGCTTATCAATACAAAAAAAACATTTATCCTTGTTACCAAACAATCTCTCTTCTCGCAAAGTCTGTAAAATAGCTCACAAATGTTTTACGTGATCCTGCAAAGTCTTGCATTCATACAGTCCTAGTACCCCTTGTCCAACAACTCAGAAATCTGTCTTTGAAGTTCCTTTGTCTCTTTAGGGTTACTGTGATATGCTGGTCTATTCAGAATCGTGGCTCCTGGAATAAAGTCAATCTGATGTTCGATGCCACGAATAGGGGGTAAACCCTTTGGTGTTTCATCAGGAAACACATCCTCAAATTCCTGCAAAAGAGATGAAATAGAAATAGGCAAATCACTAGGAATCTCAGCTAATAAACAATTATCTTTAAACAACAAAATAAGCATAGAATGCTGAGAGGAAAGACATTTCCTGATTTCCTTGCTGCTAGCGTATACATTCATCTTTTTTTTCCTCGAGCTTCTTCGATATTCTTTCGCAATCTCACTTGGTCTTCTTGCACTTGGCTCGGTGTCAAAGGTGCTAAGATGATCTTTTTATCTACATGAACAAAAGAATACCTATTTGTAAAGCCATCATGTACCGCCCTCTTGTCAAACTGCCATGGGCGTCCCAATAGTAAATGGCTCGCATCCATCGAAACGACATCGCAAAGTACTTCATCTTTGTACTTTCCAATGGCAAACGGCACAAGAACCTGCCTAGTCACTCTAATTTCTCCTCCGTTATTTAGCCACTGTAACTTGTAAGGATTTGGATGCCGTGTCGTCTTCAAACCCAAGTTATCAACCATCACAGAACTAGCAACATTAGTGCAACTACCACCATCGATAATTATAACACATACCTTGTCATTGATGAGACATCTTGTGTGAAAGATGTTCTCTCGTTGCTGTTCATCCTGAATCGGTTGAGTAATTTAGACTCCTCTTGACAACAAGTGCTTCACCGGTGGAAAACGTCTGCACATTATCATCACCTTCTTCAACGTCCACTGTAGGGGGCTCCTGTTCGTCTTCTTCGGACTCAGATTCAATCTCGCCACTATCCAACAACATCATGGTCCTCCGATTTGGGCACCGCGGCAACATGCCCTCGACCAAGGCACTTGAAACACGTAATGTCCTCTAACGCTCTTGTGTCACCACCACCGCTTGTCACGCCTATTTTCGATAATAGGAGTCTTTGGTTTGCTTGACTCTGCTTTATCTCGAATCTAAAGTGGTGCTTGTGGTGTAGGCTTCCTGAAATTATTAGGAGTAGATAAAGGATTTGAAAATGATTTAAATGGAGTATTACCTCGATTTGAAGACTTCCTACGTTGCTGTCGTTCAACTTTTATCGCCATATGCACCATGTCTTCTAACTCGACATAATGCTGCAACTCAACAACATTAGCAATCTCGAAATTCAAACTTGCAAGAAAACGTGCCATAGTAGCCTCTCGATCCTCAACAATGTTGGCTCGCATTATGGACACTTCCATTTCCTTGTAGTAGTCTTCAACACTCCTACTCCCCTGTTTCAACGTTTGCAACTTCTGGAATAAGTCACGATGGTAATGAGAAGGAACAAATCTTTTACGCATGATTTGTTTCATTTCATTCCACGTTCTCACTGGACCTTCACCGGTGCAACTGTAACATCCTGAAAAGGGCCTATGCATTTTTGGTTTAATTGTACGAAATGACATATCTTATGTGTTATGAATATATTTTGAACACTTTTGGAAACCTGGAAATGTATGGAAATGTTAAGTTTAAAAGAGGAAAGTGAACATTTTTAGAACCTTGGAAATGTCTTGTAAGGAAATGTCATGGAAATGTAAGGAAATGTCAAGTTTACAGAGCCGATCGAAAATTTTTGGAAACTTAGAAATGACTTAGAAATGTCGAGTTTTAAAGTTTAAAAGAGGAAATTAAGGCAAGGTGGCCTTAAAAGAAAAAGTTTGTGAAATTTTGACACACAAACAGGCTTGGAAAAGTGGTCTGAAGATGCCACTTAGGGCCTATAGAAATGGCGCCATATGCAAGAGGAATGGGCCTAAGTTCGAGTCACATGGGAAGCAAATAAAAGAAATTTTATTTTGTTACAAGGAGCAGAGAGGTGGACGGCACATGGCTATAAATTAGGAGCTTTTATTATTTTATAAATAGTGGATAAATAAGGGATTTATTTATCATTATTTTCAAGAGATAATTGTTGGATTAAATTCTTTTAATTTGAATAAAGAGATAAAGAGGAAAATAAGGGAGAAGTGATGGCCAAGTAAGGGACTTTGAGTTTAATAATTTCGCTAAGTAAGGATAGTTGCTTTGAATTATCTTTTATTTTAAGTGATAATTAAAGGATAAAGTTATCGATAGAGGAGTGGTGGCCAAGTAAGGGACTCCTTAGATGATAATTTCTGGCTATAAAAGGAAGGAAGGAGGGCTACTCATCAATTTGTGCTTCCTCCTTTCTCTGCCGAATTCTTAGTGCTCTCTTCTCTTCTTTTCTTTCTTTTATTTTTGCCAAGCCGAAATACCTTGTGTTCTAGCCGAATCCTCCATCTTTATTCTTCCTTCTCTTTTCTTTCTAATCCTCCAAAAGCCGAAAGTTGTGAGATCATCATCTAGCCATAGCCAAATCTCTCGAAGGTTGAAGTGAAGGTGCAATCGATTTCTTCAAGTAAGGGTAAGATCTCATTCGGTTTCATCCTTTTTCTTAAGATTTGCCAAATCTAGGACTAACCCCATTAATATCTTGTTGCCAAACTTTGAAGAGATCTTTCGGGATTTACTAAGTGTCGACTACAAGGAAGGAGAAGTTCTTTTCCGAAGGTACACCATAGGCCACGTGTTCCCTAGTTATTCGGTGAGTTTCGGGATTTAAAATCCACAAGGTAAGTTTAAGTACACTAATCCTACTAGGATTTGGATTTATGGTCGAATGGCTTTTTATTAAAGTAGTAGGTGATTAATCAAATGTAGGGATTAAGGATCCAAGCATTAGATCAAGCTTTTCGGGATCTCAAGGAAATTTTAAGCGAATCGTGTGTGTACCCCACACTAACTTTTAATAATATTGATGGTAATATGTAAAATATGCATGTTTATAAGAATGTGGCTAAGGTACCATAATATGGTACAAAGTACTCAGTGCGTTTCCTACCTCCACTAGGATTATGAAATATGTTATTTATAACATGTGAAAATTTATAAGAATGTGAATTTAAGTATGATATGCATGATATGAATAATATGGGTCATTCAGGATATATGAAAAGGGGAAGTGAAGGTGATGACTACGGTCTCACTATCTCGAATGTGGTGACTTCGGTCACATTATCTCGAATGTGGTAACTTCGTTACATTATCTCAATGTGGTGTCTCATGACACAATTATCTGTGGCTATGCCACAAATTTTATATGGGCGATGAGCACGTCGACTTCGGCATCGCGCTTCGATGGTGTGTAGCGAATGGAGGGTCGACTTAGTAGTCCCACGGTGGACCGGCGTGTGCACGGGGTGTGTAGCGGATGGACAACTAGGTTTGGGTTTGGGAATGCATCATAACTTTGTATTCTATGTTTTGAATGTGTAATATGTGATATGCCCGATTCTATTATGATTTAGTGTCGTGTACACATTGAGTCTGTTTGACTCACCCCTGTTGGGGAACATTTTTCAGTGATGAATAGTGATGGACCGGACGATGTGTAACTTGTGGTGGCCATGCTCAACATGAAGTTTATATTTTTGAGGACTCTTGAATTTATTTTAGTACTTTGAATTATTTTGGGAATTATTTGATGTAATAAGGCCATAAGGCCATAGTTGAATTACTTTACACTTATTTTTATTTATTATGATTATGAATTTTATCTATTAAAATTTATTTAAAATTTCTTTTAAACCAAACCCTAAATATTTTGTCACTTAAGATAAAAGGGATTTCAATATAAAACGAACCTGTTTTCAACACAAGCCCAACCCAAAACAATATTTTTCTTAAAATCACACAAGTTTTCCTAAGAACAAAAGAATTTTGAACCGGTTTACTTGAGGAACATACCAAATCTGGTCAAAGCTCATGGGCCGGGTTTGAGGTGTTTCAGTTTGGTATCAAAGCTGAGTTTTAAACTCTCGGCCTGTGGGCTAAGGCCCAAAACGTTTTCAAATCGAGCCCAAATGAGTTTTATGAAAGTATTTTTGAAAATGAGCAGTGTTTTCTGCATGGCACCTAAGTCTCCGACCATGATCCACCAGTGTAAGTACCCCAACCATTTGTGTGATTATGTAGTTTATGTTATGAATTATGGAAGGATAGAAGAGGAATGGAACGTAGAATAGCATGATAGGAACTTGAACCCTAGGACTAGTTTACTCAAACACAAACACATAAGACTTAAGGACTATTAAACAAACTCGTGAAGTAAGTCGCCGAGCTAGGGTGTGTGGCAAATCACAGTGCGCATGTCTAGGAGTAGATTCAGTGAAGAGCTTGGTATTTAAGCAATCCTAGCGACTCACCTCCTCTTTACTCGAATCCTACCTGTGCGTAGCTACGGTTCACCCTAACCAAGAGGACTTATTCACTGCTAAACCCGATAATTAAAACACGAAAGGGACTAGCCATGCAGTTTTATAAAAACCCTAGTTTTAAAATCCCTAAATTACCCTTTTAATTGTAGTAAAAGATTATTGTGAATTTTTTTTTCCAAAATATCTCCGATTTACAAAATTACAAAAATGCCCTGTGTATTGTAAATTACTAAAATACCCTTAGTTTTTAAGATTTTCATAAATACCCTCGACTTTTGTTAAAATATTTCTACTTTACAAAGATATCAAAAACTTCTGTTTTACAAATAACAAGATACCCTGATTTGGAAAATTTACGGAACTGCCCCTGACTTCCAAAATTACCGAAATAACCTCGATTTCTGAAATTTTTGCAACACCTCTGATTTGGAAAACAAAATAACCTGTAGATTTTATAAATTTTGAAATACCTTTAATTTGAAAAATATTTTCGAATTGACCCGATTTATTACCAAAATACCCTCAGAGGGAAAATGACGAAATTACCCCTGGGTAGGGAAATGGATGGAATGGCCATAAAAGTGTAGTGAATGATGTTGTGAATGAATGTGACTTCATGGAGAAATGAATGTGTCTCTGCTTATGAATGTGAATGTGACTCCCTGAGTTAGAGTAGTGAACTTGAACTAGAAACTTTGGTTGATCGAAAGAACTACTTCAACATCTCTTTTCATAAAACGTTCGCGAATAATCGCGTGGAACAAAATTTCGATGCATAAAACTTTTTAATCGGTTAAATCGCGACGTTAGAAATGAGTTCTAGGGGACGTGAACTTAGAGATCGTGCCTAGAAAGTATGATGGTTCTATTAAGATCAGAGTGCGCAAAGATAAGCGTAGTGCGGTGAGTTAAGATGTACGATTATTCGTTAATAAGTAATTTCGAGGACGTAATTATTTTTAAGGAGGGTAGAATTGTAACATCCGAAAAGGGCCTATGCATTTTTGGTTTAATTGTATGAAATGACATATCTTATGTGTTATGAATATATTTTGAACACTTTTGGAAACACTGAAATGTATGGAAATGTTAAGTTTAAAAGAGGAAAGTGAACATTTTTAGAACCTTGGAAATGTAAGGAAATGTCTTGTAAGGAAATGTCATGGAAATGTAAGGAAATGTCAAGTTTACAGAGCCGATCAAAAATTTTTAGAAACTTAGAAATGACTTAGAAATGTCGAGTTTTAAAGTTTAAAAGAGGAAATTAAGGCAAGGTGGCCTTAAAAGAAAAAGTTTGTGAAATTTTGACACACAAACAGGCTTGGAAAAGTGGTCTGAAGATGCCACTTAGGGCCTATGGAAATGGCGCCATATGCAAGAGGAATGGGCCTAAGTTCGAGTCACATGGGAAGCAAATAAAAGAAATTTTATTTTGCTACAAGGAGCAGAGAGGTGGACGGCACATGGCTATAAATTAGGAGCTTTTATTATTTTATAAATAGTGGATAAATAAGGGATTTATTTATCATTATTTTCAAGAGATAATTGTTGGATTAAATTCTTTTAATTTGAATAAAGAGATAAAGAGGAAAATAAGGGAGAAGTGATGGCCAAGTAAGGGACTTTGAGTTTAATAATTTCGGCTAAGTAAGGATAGTTGCTGAATTATCTTTTATTTTAAGTGATAATTAAAGGATAAAGTTATCAGATAGAGGAGTGGTGGCCAAGTAAGGGACTCCTTAGATGATAATTTCGGCTATAAAAGGAAGGAAAGAGGGCTACTCATCAATTTGTGCTTCCTCCTTTCTCTGTCGAATTCTTAGTGCTCTTTTCTCTTCTTTTCTTTCTTTTATTTTTGCCAAGCCGAAATACCTTGTGTTCTAGCCGAATCCTCCATCTTTATTCTTCCTTCTCTTTTCTTTCTAATCCCTCCAAAAGCCGAAAGTTGTGAGATCATCATCTAGCCATAGCTGAATCTCTGAAGGTTGAAGTGAAGGTGCAATCGATTTCTTCAAGTAAGGGTAAGATCTCATTCGGTTTCATCCTTTTTTCTTAAGATTTGCCGAAATCTAGGACTAACCCCATTAATATCTTGTTGCCGAAACTTTGAAGAGATCTTTCGGGATTTACTAAGTGTCGACTACAAGGAAGGAGAAGTTCTTTTCCCGAAGGTACACCATAGGCCACGTGTTCCCTAGTTATTTGGTGAGTTTCGGGATTTAAAATCCACAAGGTAAGTTTAAGTATACTAATCCTACTAGGATTTGGATTTATGGCCGAATGGCTTTTTATTAAAGTAGTAGGTGATTAATCAAATGTAGGGATTAAGGATCCAAGCATTAGATCAAGCTTTTCGGGATCTCAAGGAAATTTTAAGCGAATCAGGTGTGTACCCCACACTAACTTTTAATAAGATTGATGGTAATATGTAAAATATGCATGTTTATAAGAATGTGGCTAAGGTACCATAATATGGTACAAAGTACTCAGGTACGTTTCCTACCTCCACTAGGATTATGAAATATGTTATTTATAACATGTGAAAATTTATAAGAATGTGAATTTAAGTATGATATGCATGATATGAATAATATGGGTCATTCGGGATATATGAAAAAGGGGAAGTGAAGGTGATGACTATGGTCTCACTATCTGAATGTGGTGACTTCGGTCACATTATCTGAATGTGGTAACTTTGGTTACATTATCTGAATGTGGTGTCTCATGACACAATTATCTGGTGGCTATGCCACAAATTTTATATGGGTGATGAGCACGTCGATCGCAGCTGATCGCTTCTTCGATGGTGTGTAGCGGATGGAGGGTCGACTTAGTAGTCCCCACTGTGGACCGCGTGCGGGGGTGTGTAGCGGATGGACAACTAGGTTTGGGTTTGGGAATGCATCATAACCTGTATTCTATGTTTTGAATGTGTAATATGTGATATGCCTGATTCTATTATGATTTAGTGTCGTGTACACATTGAGTCTGTTTGACTCACCCCGTTGGGGAACATTTTTCATGTGATGAATAAAGTGATGGACCGGGACTGCAGAACTTGTGGTGGCCATGCTCAACATGAAGTTTATATTTTTGAGGACTCTTGAATTTATTTTAGTACTTTGAATTATTTTGGGAATTATTTGATGTAATAAGGCCATAAGGCCATAGTTGAATTACTTTACACTTATTTTTATTTATTATGATTATGAATTTTATCTATTAAAATTTATTTAAAATTTCTTTTAAACCAAACCCTAAATATTTTGTCACTTAAGATAAAAGGAATTTCAATATAAAACGAACCTGTTTTCAACACAAGCCCAACCCAAAACAATATTTTTCTTAAAATCACACAAGTTTTCCTAAGAACAAAAGAATTTTGAACCGGTTTACTTGAGGAACATACCAAATCTGGTCAAAGCTCGTGGGCCGGGTTTGGGGTGTTTCAGCGTCTCTGACTAATTAGCAATTGATCCCACTAGATCACAGCGTAATCAGTGAATTCCATGGTAGCCAAACTAACCTTCTTCTATTCTGAGTAATTGTAACACTCAAAAACATGTTCGACTTTGCTTTCCCAAGCGAGATAAGCATCAGGATCTGTTCGTCCCTGAAATGATGGAATAGCAACTTTAATGTTAGATAGATTATCATCAAGTTGTATATGTCTTCTCGATTCTCGCCTCGAGATCGATCAACTTCATTCTCATCATTTCCTTCATTAGGAACTGATTGGGAATCACCACCGTCAATTCTGTCCATCCTCGATTGTAAAGGTTCGAGTTCTTGTCTTAAAAGACGCTGAAGTTCACGTGTTATGGCCTGCATTTGCAAGTTTGGTTGCCGGCCATCCGGGTTGCTCTCATTAGAACCTGTCATTTTAAATAATAATAATAATAATAACACTATTAAAGGTTAGTGAAAATAAAGGAATGGACCTCACAGCACACTTAATACAGTCTCACAGATTGCTCCCAAAGAAAGAACACTCAATAATTTCACTTAGCGCTTGTGTTTCACTCGAGAGAATACTTTAAAGGCTCTTTTTTTGTCTCCCCTTCTGATCTCACACGCTCAATTGCCTTTTCCACTCAATCTCTCATAATCAGTTCTTTAAAGGAACTAATTTCGATCTTTCAAAATCTGTTTACTGTGTCAACTTGTATGAAACAACAAGGATAAAGAATCAAGGGTTAGAATGAAAATAGAGCTGAAAGAAAAGAGAAAAAAAATATAAAGGCTGAAAACAATGAAATACAACGCTGGAAAATTAACAAACGAAATGAAGAAAATAAGGATGAAAATAAAAGAAAAAAATCAACAACTTATCGCAATGTAAATGCTTACAATGACCCTATCACCGAACAGACAAGAATAAGTTGTTTCGGTTGATTTCCAAGCATTTCATGGCATAACATGGCATAATATGAGCATCTTTTATCATTTCAACAACTTAGCACACTTTTTTTTTCTTTTGTTTCTGTTTTGTTGTTTCGAATCTGATTTTTTTTGTTTTTTTTTTAAATTTTCAATTTTTTTTACTTTTATTTTATTTTCTTGATTTTGAGTGCAGAATGTGCTAAAAAAATTCAACCTGGGCTCTGATTACCATATGATAAGGCGTTGCTTGGCAAAACAACATTCCTTGAGTGTTTACGGATCTAGGATTGTAGCAAGCACTTCCCTACAATTAAACAAAACAAAGAGGTTGGTTTTAGACTTAAAAACACACAAAATTGAATAGATTTGAAGAAGTGAGAAAAAAAAATGTTGATGGAATTTCTAGACAGATTTGAAGAAGGTAGAAGATGAATGCTTCAAAATTCATCCATGGCAGCCTTGAACATTCAAAAAAAATAATGGCAGAAATAATGCTGGAAACTGGCTGGGAATTTGAACAACGAAGAACTCGAAAGAACTCGCACAATCTGTTATGCAAACCCGAATCGAATCTGTTCTACGTCAATGGACTTGGACCCACTAGATAGCAATCTAGGAACCCGAAGTATCACAAGATTGACACAACAATTTAGAATTGAAATGTCAAGAAAGAAGTTCAAACAAAGAACCAAATTTGAGAGAAAACTCACAAAGTAATTTTTATTTCAAAATAAAAGTCTATCTTTTAACAATGTTTGAAGTACAAATATATAGTAGAATGAAGAGGTGACCAAATTACATTGTGTGGCTAACATTAAAGGAGTTTAAAATTTAAATTTGAATTGAAATAACTCCTTTTGGGCGGAATTAATTTGTAGCCAAGTAAAAAAAATGAGTTGGCATGTTTAAAACTTTAAATATGTGCTAATTTCGTTTGAAATTCAAAAACACAACTTCCCTTGTTCTTATCTCTTCAATTGCCACACAAATGCACAAGAATGGGCTGGTTTTTGGTCACACATGTGCACCACATGTGTTCAAGGCTGGCACATGCACAGCCACATGCTTGGACGCCACCTAGGCTACCACATGTGCACTGGTATACTCCCGACATGTAGGATACTATTCAGCTACTTCTAGACTCATCAGCTAAAGTTGAGCTAGTGGAGCTAGAGCTGAGCTGACTGGAGCTAAACTGAGCTGAATTCAGCTAGCTAGAAGTGAAATGAGCTGACATGAGTTGGTGTAGAGTGCTCTGAGCTGAGGTGAGCTGGGAAACAAGCCTCTGAGCTGACTTGAGTTGAAGATGAGCTGTATATACTTTCTTAAGCTGGAGTCATTTCGTGTACATGTTACAAAACAATATAACACTTATCAAAGCTATGTAAACTTAACATAACATAGTCTAATAAGTTGTAAACAAGTGCACACTTATTCGTTAACACACAAACAACTTGAAGACAATACAAATACTATCAACCCAATCCAAAACATACTTAGCATAATATATACATACTAAACACACCAATATAAGTAGTATGGCATAAGTATGTCACATATCAGCATGCAACACACTATAAAACTTATCTTTTAAGGCACATTCACTTTCGAAAGAGTCAGAAACTTTAGCACAAGTGAAAGAAAGAACTTCTCTGAATTTCTTTGCCTTAGATCGTGTGATAGGTCCTAATGGCAAGACCTCTAGATCAGCCTCCTTGATTGGCTTTGATGTGCCCACATCATGATAAGTCAAGACAAAACTCGTACGAAAGATAGAGAGGAGAAAAATCTCACTCGATGAACAAAGTTCATATATTTCATAAAATAGCAAAAAGTTCTAAAAGTTGTTACCTTTACAAATGAAAACAAATATTTATAGCCAACTGAAGGAGTTAGCCGAATGGTCATAGCTTAAAGGCTAAGTAAAAATTAAACTAAAATAAGCTAGAAAAATCTAGAATAAAGTCTCTTAGTGTCTTGGCAAATTTCAGCTGAATGTGGCCTTGATGTGCTTGCAAATTCGTTTGGATGTATATGGCATCAATGGCACTCCAATGGATGGATTTCTAGAAGATTAATGGTCCCAAAAATTCGTCCAAGTCCATGTGCAGCCTTTGGGAATGTTAATGGGAAGCTTTCTAGAAGGGATTTTAAGTCACTTGAAGATGCATGCAGCAGCTAGGTACGTCCCATGCAATAATTGAGCTATTAATTTGGTCTCTTTTGGCTGAAAAGTGTCCAGAAATAAGGGAGAACGTGAGTATCCCTCTTGGATATGTAAATTCAGCCATTTGGGACATTTTGAAGACATCTTATTGAAGAAGAAAGTGGCCAAACGAATTTGGACAGCAAAGGAGCTGAAAAGGCTTGTCTAGGTTCGGCCAACATTGGGGATGAGTTGCACCTTTTGTTTGAAGAATTTCCAGCATTTAAACATGTCTTTGAATGGCTTGCAAGTGTTTAATTCAGCCATTAAAGCTCCCTTGGACGTTCATGACTCCAACCATGCATGTATTTCTTCATTCGTTGAAACTGGCTGTTCATGCATCATGCATTTAACTCCTTCCATGCATGTGTCTTCATGGAATTATTTTTTTTAACCAAATAGGAACCTTTATAATCCAAAAATCAGCAGCATTTAACCATGCTTCCAACCGTCCATGCACCCACCAAATACATGGATGTATTCGGCCAAGTACAATGCACCTAGGTGCATGTATCTCTTAATTGCTTCATGTACATTCGGCTGTACCTAAAAAAGGGTATGAATGCATATTAAATCAAGCCAAATGAATTGAATAACAATTAATCACGTCCAAGACACATCAATAGATGCTTTGGACACATTAAACACACACTTAGCACACAAACTAAATTCGGCAGCCCCTAAATGACTAGAAAAATTCTGCACTTTAATTCTTAAATTAAAACACACTTAAAAGGCTGTAATAAAATGATACAAATTAAATTAGACTTAGGCAAATTAAATTTTACACTAAATAAAATATTTAGACACTTAACTTGCTATAGAAAATTAAATAAATAAATTGTCCAATTTATTTAAAGCATTAAATTAAAAGCAATCACCAATGAGTGAGCGAGCTCGAGTGAGCTCAAATTGAGCTCGAATGAGCTAATCCGTCTCAATTTGGAAGTGCATGAAGATGCACTTGAGCTCCACGGCACTTGGGTATTTGAATTCGAGCTCATCAGTTCGCAAAACGTTGGAGGGCCTGGGCGTGCCCGTATCAAATAAGCCATAGGTCGTCCTTTTTGTGTCAAGACAGCACCGATTCCAACGCCTGAGGCATCACACTCAACCTCAAAGGTCTTTGAAAAATCTGGAAGAGCAAGTAAAGGAGCATTAGTAAGCAATTCCTTAATTTTAACAAATGACTTTTCTTGCTCATCATTCCAATAGAAAGCAGAGTTTTTTTAATGACGCCAGTAAGAGGAGCAAAGAATGGTGCTGAAATTAGCAACTAAACGCTCAGAGAAACTCGCTAGGCCATGAAAACTTCAGACTTGCGTGATACTCGTTGGCCTTGGCCAATCTTGAATGGCCTTGATCTTTTCTTGATCTACTTCGAGACCTTCCGCGCTAACCACAAATCCTAAAAAGACAACTTTATCGTAATGTATGAACACTTTTAAGGTTAGCAAATAATGTTTCTTTTCGCAAAACTTCTAAAATGGATTTAAGATGCCTTACATGATCTTCAACGGATTTGCTATATATCAATATGTCGTCAAAATACACAACACAAAACTTACCGATAAAAGACCTTAACACATAATTCATTAACCTCATAAAAGTGCTGGGTGCATTGGTAAGGCCAAAAGGCATAACCAACCATTCGTACAGCCCGTGCTTGGTCTTGAATGCTATTTTCCACTCGTCACCTTTTCGCATCCGAATCTGGTGGTAGCCACTTTTTAAGTCAATTTTCGAGAATACTTTGGCTCCGCTGAGTTCATCAAGCATGTCGTCAAGACGAGGGATTGGATGACGGTATTTAATGGTGATCTTGTTTACGGCTCGGTAATCCACGCACATTCGCCATGTTCCGTCTTTTTCGGTACTAGCAAAACAGGAACAGCACAAGGACTAAGACTCTCACATATGTAGCCCTTTTCCAATAGATCATTGACTTGCCATTGCAATTCTTTAGTCTCTTCTGGATTGGCTCGATAAGCGGGACGATTTGGAATAGCAGCTCCCGGTACAAAGTCTATTTGATGTTCAATTCCATGAAGTGGTGGTAGACCTTTCGGAACTTCTTCTGGGAAAACATCTTTAAAATCCTATAACAAAGACAAAACAGAAAAAGGTAGGGTGTCGGGTAATTCGTTAGTAGAGAATAAGGCTTCCTTGTACATGAGTACAAGAACAGGGCGATTCATCACTAACGCTTTTTGAATATCACTAACTTTTGCAAAGACACTCATTTTTTCAATTTCCTTCACTTTTTCTTCTTTTTCTTTACTGATTTTCTTTTCACTCTCTTTTGTTTTCTTTTTCTCATTTTTTTCTTCTTTTATTTTTTTACACTCTTCTTTTTCTTTCTCTCTCATTTGTTCAACAGATGCCTTCAACTTCAATTGATCATCATAAACTTATTTTGGAGTTAACGGTGCCAACGTAACTTTCTTTCCCATAAACTTGAAAGTGTACCGATTGGTAAACCCATCATGTAGCACTCACTGATCAAACTGCCACGGACGACCAAAGAGTAGATGGCTCGCATGCATCGGAACAACGTCACATAATATTTCATCCGAGTACTTTCCAATGGTGAAAGAAACAAGTACCTACTTAGTCACTTTAAGTTCTCCGCCATCGTTGAGCCACTGAAGTTTGTAGGGGCTCGGATGCTTGGTAGTTGGCAAAACAAGCTTTTCAACCATCACCGTACTTGCTACATTTGTACAACTGCCACCGTCGATGATGACACAACAAACTTTTCCTCCAACTTGACATCGGGTATGAAATATGTTCTCCCGTTGTAACTCGTTATCCATACCTTGAAGACTAAGACTCCTTTTGACAATAAGTAATTCACCTTCCACGGGTTATTCTAAGTCCGTCTCAATTTCGCCATCAGCATAAATCACCATGGTTCTACGATTTGGACATTGGCTGGCTATGTGACCCCTTCCAAGGCATTTGAAACATTTGATGTCTCGGTTACGATTGAAAGAAACCTCAGGTGCCTTGCCTTTATCTACAACAGTATTAGGCTTGTTGGTTTTCAGAAGTGCTGTGGAATCCTTCCCTAGAGAAGTTGGAAAACCTTTACTCGAACTTTGACCCCACTTGGATGTATTAGAAGTGGAAAAACCTCAGCTTGGGCCTTTACGCTTGAGTTGCTTTTCTACCTTGATGGCCATATGAACCATGTCCACCACTTCAAGATAATGTTGAAGCTCGACGACATTTGCTATGTCTCGATTTAATCCACCTAGAAATCGCGCCATTGTTGCTTCGGAATCCTCTTGAACATCCGCCCAAATCATCGCAATTTCCATCTCCTTATAGTAGTCTTCAACGCTTTTGGTCCCTTGTGTAAGATTTTGTAGTTTTTGGTGCAACTCTCGGTGGTAGTAAGAGGGAATAAAATGTCGCCTCATAACTGCCTTCATTTCGGTCCATGTAGAGATCATTTGTTCTCCGTTATGTCTCCGGCTAGTAGTTAATTGATCCCACCAGATCATGGCATAATCTGAGAATTCGATTACTGCCAATTTCACCTTTTTGCTTTATGAATAGTTATGACAATCAAACACCAGTTCGATCTTCTTTTCCCACTCAAGATAGGCCTCCAAATCTGATCTACCTTGGAACGATGGTATAGAGAGCTTAATGTTCTTAAGATCATCATCTTCATGCCTCCGTCCTTGAAGTCGTGGTTCCCTCCGACGATTACTTGCATTCGACTCTTGATCGCTTTCAAGATCACTAGGATCATTTACATCATCATCTTGATCTCTTCGTCTTTCCCGTTGTGGATTTGGCCTCTCCCGTCTAAGTTGGACAACTTCGGGTGGTCTTTCGCATTGTTCTCTTATTTTGACTTGGAATAGGCGATCTTCGAGAGGATTTAATCTTTGATCTAAAAGTCTTTCCATCTCTCGTAATAAAGCTTGCATGTTCTCAAATCAGTGACATTACGAACAGGTTGTCGTGCGGGACGATCTTCCATGTTAGGATTGGATTCCTGAGACATTGAGTTAAGTAAAGAACCTTACACAAAACCTCATAATCACTCGGAAAGAAAGAGAAATTTCACTCACGCTCGTGTTTTTGCTCAAGATTAGGCTTTTACCTCCACTCTATTACACTCACAATTCTCGTGCCTTTTACCTCTCTTTTACCTTTCTCGTGTTTTTGTGCGCAGATTCGCCAAGGCTTAAAACCTTTGTCTAGATGGTCGGTTTCAAATGGGTAACAAGGGATGAATTCTATGGTTGTGGGTAGGCTGAAAGGAAAAATTGTAAGTTGGATTAGGTGTGGCGTTGGGTAGAAGAATTGAAGGTAAGATACTTTGGGGGTGATCGGGGGTAGTAGAAAAGAATGATAATGCAAGAACTTTTTTTTTCGTGATATTTTTTTTGATTTTTTTTTGAATTTTTTTTTTACTTCAAATGCAAAAAGATTAATACAAAAGAAATGAAATACAACTTTTTTTGAATTTTTTTTGAAGACTTACAAGCTAATCTTCGTTGCGTTCTTCGATCTTTGGAGCTTCTCGATTCTAGCTCTGATACCAAATGATACGATTCGTCTCGGGTGAGTCGAGTCGTATATAAATTGCCCGATCGTCTTCGAGAAATAATGAATATTTAGCTTGGTAAAATTGGTAAGGAATAAAGTATTTTTGGTAAAATAGTTGATAGTTTAAGTATATGGTTTGAAAAAGGTATGATGTGGAAGAAAGAATGGATTTTGGTTCGAAATGGATAAGAAAGGAAAATAGATTGAAAGAAAGTGCAAACAAGAACCAATACCGATTTGGTATCAACCCGTTGCTTATAAGCTCTTTAGTTCGGTTTAGGAATGGTTAAGGTGACCTCGACCCACTATCTAGCAAGATAGGAACCTCAGTATATTTGAACGCCACACTACAAGTAGTGATAAGTTTGGTTTTCGACAAAGAATGAAACACCCCAAACCCGGCCCACGAGATTTGCCCAGATTTGGTATGTTCCTCAAGTAAACCGGTTTCAAAATTCTTTCGTTACCTAGAGAAAACTTGTGCGATTTTGAAAAAAATTGTTTTGGGTTAGGCTTGTGTTGAAAACGAATTCAATTCTTTATATTAAAAATTTACTTAAACTTTAATAGGTAAAACTCATAATCATAATAAATAGAAATAAATGGAAAGCAATCCACTATGGCCTTATGGCCTTATTACATCAAATAATTTCCAAGTAATTCAAGTACTTAAATAGAAATAGTAGTTCATAAAATAAAAACTTCATGTTGAGGATGGCCACCACAAGTTCTCGCCATCCCGGTCCATCACCGATCATCACCAAAAAATATTCCCAACGGGGTGAGTCAAATGCACTCAATGTGTACACAAACACTAAATCAAAATAGAATCGTGCATACAAATGTTACGCATTCATATCATAGCATACAAATTATGATGCATTCCCAAACCCAAACCTAATAAGCCATCCGCTACACTCCCCGCACCAACCTGCACAATCGTGGGAACTACTAAGTCGACCCTCCTTCCGCTACACTCCATATCGCGGTCTTAGGTCACCGCATTTGTGGTCTTAGGTCACCACGCTCAGACATCGTGGTCTTAGGTCACCACTTTCAGATTACTGTGGTCTTAGGTCACCACTTTTAGATATCACGGTCTTAGGTCACCGTGTTCGTGGTCTTAAGTCACCACATTCACTTCCCCTTTCAAACAAACCCATATGCCCCATATAATGATGATATGCATAAATATGCCGAGTTCACATTCTTATCATATTCTCATGTTACTAATGACCTTTTCATATTCTTTGTAGAAGTAGGAAACGTGCACTGAGTACTTAGTACCATAACATGGTACCCTAGCCACTTTCATATTCTTAATATCACATATTTTAATAAAACAGGCCATGAAACATATTAAGAAGTAGTGTGGGGTACACACCTAATTTGCTTAACCACTTCACTCGAAATCCCAAATCTGATCTATCGCTTAGATCTCAAGTTCCTTGGTGTCGATTTGATGATTTAATCAAATCCCGAAAACTCGTATTTTCCCCTTTGAAATCGGCTAGTCACTAAATCCCTTGAATTGGTTAGTTTTCGCTTAAAACACATAATAATAGATCTACTACTAAAATAGGCCTTGGCCGAATTTACCTTTGTTCTTACCTTCCAAATCTTAAATCACAAATTGATCCATGCTTCTTTATTGTTTGTCGAAATCCCTATGTACCCATGTTAGATCCAATCTAACATTAAATCATAATAATATAGCTTATGGTCGAATGGTATTCATAACTTACCTTAGATCTTAGAAGTTCCGAAGGATACGCTTCTTGTAGTTGACAATTTCTTAAATCCCAAAACACCCTTCCATAACTCGGCCAAAAATCCATAATAGATATTAGTCCCTAAATTTTAGATAGGTTTAAAATATAAAAGAATTGAAACCAAACTTTGGATCTTACCCTTTTTAAGAAATCGGTAGCACCCTTGTTAAAAGCCCCTTAAAGAATCGGCCTTGATGACTAGATGATAAAGTTTCGGCTTTTGGGATTTAATGGAGAAGTCGACTAGAGGTTCTCTTGGGGTATTTGGTTTCCACGAAAATAAGGAAAAGAAACTTGAGAATTTTGGCAATGGTGGACTATAGATTCGGCTTGACAAAAGAAAAAGAGAAGAGAAGAGAGGAGAGCACTCTCGAAATTCTACAGAGAGAGGAGGAGGAAGAAAAATTGATGAGTAGCCCTATTTCCTTCCTTTTATAGCCAAAACTACTCCTCGTAATCCCTTACTTGGCCACCACTCTTCTTTATTTGATACCTTTATCTCTTAATTTAAAATAATTAGAGAATAATCCTTTATTATCTCTTCAAAAATAATCCAAATTAAATCCCTTATTTATCACCTTATTAATCGAATATTAAAGAGAATAAAACTCCTCCTTTCTAGAAGGCTTGTGCCATCCACCTCGTGAGCTTCCGAAGCAAAAATAAAACTTCTTTTAGTTGCTTCCCAAGTGACTCGAACCTGTGCCCAACACCTTGCATGTGGCGCCATTTCCAGAGGCCCTAAGTGGCATCTTCAGCCACTTTTCCAAGCCTGCTTTGTGTGTCAAATTTCACAAACTTTTTCTTTTAAGGCCACCTTGCCTTAATTTCCTCTTTTAAACTTTAAAACTCGACATTTCTAAGTCATTTCTAAGTTTCCAAAAATTTTCGTTCGGCTCTGCAAACTTGACATTTTCTTACATTTCCAAGTTTCCAAAAATGTGCACTTTCCTATTTTGAATCATTTCCAAATCATTTCCATCCATTTCCAAGTTTCCAAAAATGTTCACTTTCCATTTTTTTAACTTAACATTTCCATACATTTTCAGTGTTTCCAAAATTGTTCAAAATTTATTCTTAGTACATAAAACATGTTACTTCGCATAATTAAACCGAAAATGCATAGGCCCTTTCCAGATGTTACAATTCTACCCCCTTAAAATAATTTTGTCCTCGAAATTTTCTAACTAAAATAATTGAGGGTATTGTTGTCGCATTGCCTCTTCTCCGGTTCCCACGAAGCTTCTTCCGATCCATGATTGCGCCATAACACCTTGACTAGAGGAACCGACTTCCTCCGTAGCACTTTCACATCACGCCCAATATCCGAATCGGCTCTTCCTCGTAGGATAAGTCTAGCCTTAGCTCTACTTCTTCGACAGGTACCACATGAGACGTATTCGATCGGTAAACGACGTAGCATGGATACATGGAATACGCCGTGCATCCGCCGCAACTCGTGGCAACTCCAATTGGTATGCCATCGCTCTAACTCGCTTCATTACTCGATAGGGCCCTATAAACCTTGGGCTTAACTTCCTTGCGACCAAACCTCATTACCTTTTTCCAAGGCGAGACTTTCGTAAACACTTGGTCTCCCACTTCAAACTCTATTTCCTTCCGCTTAAGGTCTGCATGTGATGACTTCTCGCTATCGAGGCTTCTTTAATCGTGCCTCGATTATCTCAACCTTCTCTTCGCCGCCACTAACTCGGGCCCAAAACTCGACGTTCTCCTAACTCACCCAACAAGTAGGAGTTCTACACTTCCGACCATACAATGCTTCATATGGTGCCATCCGAATGCTAGCTCGATAGCCGTTGTTGTAGGCAAACTCGCCTAAAGGCAAATAGTCTTCCCAACTTCCTCGAAAATCCATCACACACCTCTCAACATATCCTCCAACACTTGTATAACTCGCTCGGATCGCCTGTCTGATTGTGGATGAAAAGCCGTAGTGAAGTCCAACTTAGTGCCTAAAGCTTGATGAAGTGCCCTCCAAAACCGAGACGTAAACCTTGGGTCTCTGTCGGAGATGATCGATCATCGGGTACACCATGTAACCTCACAATTTCCGCCACATATAACTTAGCCACCAAGAGAATAGTCAACTCTTACCGGATGAAATGCGCGGACTTAGTCAAACGGTCCACTATCACCCATACCGAGTCCTTCTTAGTAGGCGTAGGGGAAGCCCACTAACGAAATCCATGGTAATTCTCTCCCACTTCCATTGCGGAATCTCGATTGGTTGAAGCAATCTCGATGGAACTTGGTGTTCACCTTAACTTATCGACACGTCAAACATTTCCCCACAAATTCGGTCACTTCTTGCTTAAGATCGCACCACCAAAATTGTTCCCTTAGATCTCTCAGACAAATTAATGCCTCCGGGATGCATAGCATAAGGGCTACTAGAATCCTTTGTCTTAACTCCTTGTCCTTCAAAGATACGCACTTTTCCTTTATAACACAATACTCCTTCTTCATTAACGCCATAATCCTTTAATTCCCGCTCGCACTTGTCAGAATCTTAGCACTTAGATCCTTATCAACCAACCGTCCCTCTTTCACCTCCTTCACCATGTGGACTTGACTTGCAACTCGCCAACAAAGCTTCCATCATCGTGATAAACTTAAGTGAGCGAACATAGCCCTTAGATCCGACACAACCTTTCGACTTAGGGCATCAGCTACCACATTCGCCTTGCCCGGATGATATTCTATCGAACAGTCGTAGTCCTTCAACAACTCCACCCACCTTCGTTGCCTCAAGTTCAACTCCTTCTGAGTTAACAGATACTTAAGGCTCTTGTGGTCTGTGGTAGATCACCGACTTTTCTCCATAGAGGTAGTGCCTCCAAACCTTAAGGGCGAAAACCATCACGCGCGCCCAAGTCATGAGTTGGGTAGTTAACCTCATGAGGCCTTAGTTGCCGAGACGCATAAGCAACTACTTTTCCTTCTTGCATTAGCACACATCCTAATCCCGTATGCGAAGCGTCACAGTACACCACAAAATCCTTCCCACCTCCGCCGAATTAACACCGAGCCTCCGTCAACATCTTCTTAAGGTTGTCAAAGCTCTTCTCATTTGCTTATCGCACCATTCAAAGGGTACTTCCTTCCTTAGTAACTTTGTCAAAGCGCGGCTATTGACGAGAATCCTTCTACGAACCTTCTCCAGTAATAGCCTGCCAAACCTAAGAAACTTCGAATCTCAGCCACGGACCTAGGTGGTTTCCAATCCAACACTGCTTCGATCTTTCTAGGATCCACTCTTATTCCTTCTGCGGATACCACATGCCCTAAGAATGCCACCTCCTTAAGCCAAAATCCACACTTGCTGAATTTGGCATAGAGCTTCTTCTCCCTTAACACTTGTAGCACCACTCGGAGATGTTCATCATGCTCCTCTTCAGACTTCGAATACACCAAAATATCGTCGATGAACATAACGACGAACCTATCAAAGTAGGGTTGAAAAACTCAGTTCATCATATCCATGAACGCGGCTGGAGCGTTTGTCAATCCAAACGGCATCACCACAAACTCAAAATGGCCGTATCTTGTCCTAAAAGCGATCTTATGGATATCTGCCTCCTTCACCTTCAACTGGTGATATCCCGACCTTAAGTCTATCTTTGAGAATACTGCGGCCCCCTTCAACTGATCGAACAAGTCATCGATCCTTGGCAAAGGATACTTGTTATTGATGGTCAACTTATTCAACTGACAGTAATCTATGCACATACGCATAGTTCCGTCCTTCTTCTTTACAAACAGAACTGGTGCTCCCCATGGAGACACACTGGGTCGTATGAACCCACGATCCAACAACTCTTGGATTTGAGCCTTGAGCTCAACTAACTCCTTTGGCGCCATTCGGTATGGAGCGATTGACACAGGAACTGTTCCCGATAGTAAGTCTATTCCAAACTCCACCTCCCTATCTGGGGGTATTCCTGGTAATTCCTCCGGGGTCCTTAGTTCCATTCATTTAGCCGCACAATCCAACACGGCTCAGTGCTCTACTAGCCACTCCATTCCAAGTATAAGTTCAAACTCCCCGAAAGGTAGTTCCATTAAGTCACCCCAAAAGTTCTCCCTGAATCTCTAGGGGTACATTCCGAAAGATCTTATCCACCACTACAGCTTAGGCCTAATGGGCTTACTACAGCTCGCCCGCCTATCGGAAAGGTTCGAGTCTAGGCCTAGTGTTTCCACTACACTACATGCAACATAGGAATGGGTCGAGCCCACATCAATTAGAGAAAATAGGGCTTGTCAAAAATAAAGAACGTCTTCTGGTTATAACGTCCCAAAGATGTCTCCATCTTCCCTCCAAATAACCGCATAAACCAAACTCGGTTGCCTTGCCTCAAAGATTAGCAAAGACCTCTACCACCGTGTTCCACGGCCTCTGCCAAAGACCATTACCTCTCATTACTCGAACCACGACCTCGTTGGGGCTGCGGTCCTCCTCTACCACCGGTCGACTAACATTCCGAGTCATTGGTCGGCTTTCATCCGATTGCTTAGGACAATCCTTGATCACATGGTCCTTGGACCCACATCTAAAACATCCTCCTGCTTTTCTTCCAAAGACTCTCCTAAGTGCTTCTTTCCACACACATCACAAGGTCGATACCGCCCTTCCGAACCAACTTGTCGACCTCGCGCCCATCAACTCTAGGCCTCTTATGAACCTTTCCAGACGCTCCAAAACCTCTTTGGGCCTATTCTTATCCATAGCCCGCTTTGTAGAATCCTTGATTCCTTCACCCACCTTGGCCTTTTCTACCAAAGCGTAAAACTCCCGCTCCCGATGCGGTGCTATCAACGATCTCGAGATCATCCCTTAGCCTGTCCTCAAAATGCACACACGGCGCTCATGCTCGGCTGCCACTACTCCTCGAGCATATCGGCTCAAGCTCATGAATTCACCTCATACTCCGCCACGGACTTGTTCCTTGAACCAGCCCTAGAAATGCCTTCCTTTGCTCATCGATACCTGGTTCCCACATACTTCTTTCCCGAAATGCTTCCTTAACATATTCCTGTGTCGATCCTCACCGTGGCACCATCCCGAATAGTCAACCACCACCGATATGCTTCATCGCAGAATGCCACCCACCATTCCTTTTAACTTCTCCTCGTGGGTCAAGTCAAGCTCATCCATGATGCGCCTCTGTTGCTTCCAACCAAGATTTCACCGAACCGGGTGCCACACCCGATACCCCAAGAAACATTTCGGCTCCATTAGCTCGGAGCCGCTCAGTACCTGAACTTACGGGTTCCCGAATTTCCTCCCCGCACCACCCACCAACTCCAAAACTCGCAGCCACACCGCGACACAAAGATCATCCCCGTCTCGAGCTTGTCGCTCAACACCAACACCGGGGGTGGTGGTGGCGTGGTATCTCATTATCGCACCCTTGACCCGATCTAACGGGTTCGACACCGCATCCTTCCTCTACCTGCGTCCACGACGACCACGCCCTCTAGAGCTCATTTCTAACGTCGTGATCTCGATTAAGAAGTTTTATGAATTAGTCTTTGTTTCACTTGATTACCCGCGAAGAAATTTTATGAAAAGAGTTTTAGGAGTGGTTCTTTCAGATGCACACACAGTCTTTCCATTCATTCATCCATACATCCATCAAACAATCATGAACTCTCGCTCATTCGTAGAAAGGTTGTAGTTTTCATTGTTATTGTTTTTTTTCCTTCCACTACCTAGGGTATTTTCGTAATTCGTCCCTCTGTGGGTATTTTCGTAATTTTTCAAAAGGAAAAAGTTCCTTGGTGATTTTGTCACAAATTATTTTGGTATTTTTAAATTTTTGGGGTATTTTGAAAAATTTTGAAATCCAGGTATTCCTGATTTTTTTTTCCAAGCCGGTAAATTTGTAAAATCTTATAAATCAGTGATATTTCAAAGGTTGCAAAACTTTGAGGGTTCTTTTTGAGAATTGTACTTTTCAAAACGGTGATGTTGCAAAAATTTTGGAAATCGTAATTTTGGTAATTTTATAAGTTAGGGGCAATTTTGAAATTTCCAAAATTCAAGGTATTTTTGATAATTTGCAAATTAGGGTTTTTGAACATTGATAAAATAATGAAATTTTGGCAAAATCATTGGGTAGTTGGTCATTTTATAAACCAAGGGTATTTTGGTAATTTTACCACTAGGGGCATTTTTGTATAAATCGGAAATCTTTCGGAAAATTTTGTAAAGATGGTTTTCATGAATTTAGAAGATAGTTTTAAGAGTTCTAAAACTAGGGTTTTATTGTTTTTATAAAAACACGGCTAATTCCCTTTCGGGTTTAGTTATTATGTTTAGCCTATGACCGAGTCCTCTTGGTCGTATGAACCAAAGCAACGCACTGTGCAGATTCGAGTGGAGAGGAGGTGAGTCACGTGGACTGCTTAAATACCAAGCTCCCACCAAAACCATTCCTAGACATGCGCACAGAGGTTGCCACACCTACTGAGCCCTCTGGGTTAGGGTGAACCGAAGCTACGCACCAGGTAGGATTCCTGCGAAGAGGAGGTGAGTCACTAGGATCGCTTAAATACCAGGCTCTTCCGATCCAATCCTGAACATGCGCATGTGGGTTACCACACCCTAACTTAGTGACTTAGCCATGGGTTTGTTTAACGTTCCTTAAGTCTTATGTGTTTGTGTTTGAGTAGACTAGTCCTAGGGTTCAAGTTCCTATCATGCTATTCTACATTCCATTCCTTTTCTACCCTTCTAATATTCATTACACATAATCACACAAATAGTTAGGGGTACTTACCTGTGGATCATGGGTCGGAGACTTTAGGTGCCATGCCGAAAAACCTCGCTTGTTTCATAAAATATTTTCAAAAAAACTCATTTGGGCTCACTTTAAAAATGTTTTGGGCCTTGGCCCACAGTAGAGAGTTTTAAAACTGGCTCGATACTCAAATCAAAACACCCCAAACCCTACCCACACAGATTTTCCCAGATTTGGTATGTTCCTCAAGTAAACCGGTTTGAAAATTCTTTCGTTACCTAGAGAAAACTTGTGCAATTTTGAAAAAATTTGTTTTGGGTTGGGCTTGTGTTGAAAACGAATTCAATTCTTTATATTAAAAATTTTACTTAAACTTTAATAGGTAAAACTCATAATCATAATAAATAGAAATAAATGGAAAACAATCCAACTATGGCCTTATGGCCTTATTACATCAAATAATTTCCAAGTAATTCAAGTACTTAAATAGAAATAGTAGTTCATAAAATAAAAACTTCATGTTGAGCATGGCCACCACAAGTTCTGCCATCCCGGTCCATCACTGATCATCACCTGAAAAATATTCCCCAACGGGGTGAGTCAAACAGACTCAATGTGTACACAAACACTAAATCAAAATAGAATCAGGCATACAAATGTTACGCATTCATATCATAGCATACAAATTATGATGCATTCCCAAACCCAAACCTAATAAGCCATCCGCTACACTCCCCGTACTCAACCTTGTACAATCGTGGGGACTACTAAGTCGACCCTCCTTCCGCTACACTCCATATCGCGGTCTTAGGTCACCGCATTTGTGGTCTTAGGTCACCACGTTCAGATTACTGTGGTCTTAGGTCACCACTTTCAGATTACTGTGGTCTTAGGTCACCACTTTTAGATATCACGGTCTTAGGTCACCGTGTTTGTGGTCTTAAGTCACCACATTCACTTCCCCTTTCAAACAAACCCATATGCCCCATATAATGATGATATGCATAAATATGCCGAGTTCACATTCTTATCATATTCTCATGTTACTAATGACCTTTTTCATATTCTTTGTAGAAGTAGGAAACGTACCTGAGTACTTAGTACCATAACATGGTACCCTAGCCACTTTCATATTCTTAATATCACATATTTTAATAAAACAGGCCATGAAACATATTAAGAAGTAGTGTAGGTACACACCTGATTTGCTTAACCACTTCACTTTGAAATCCCAAATCTGATCTATCGCTTTAGATCTCAAGTTCCTTGGTGTCGATTTGATGATTTAATCAAATCCCGAAAACTCGTATTTTTCCCTTTGAAATTGGCTAGTCACTAAATCCCTTGAATTGGTTAGTTTTCGGCTTAAAACACATAATAATAGATCTACTACTAAAATAGGCCTTGGCCGAATTTACCTTTGTTCTTACCTTCCAAATCTTAAATCACAAATTGGATCCTTGCTTTTTATTGTCGTTTAAATCCCTATGTACCCATGTTAGATCCAATCTAACATTAAATCATAATAATATAGCTTATGGCCGAATGGTATTCATAACTTACCTTAGATCTTAGAAGTTCCAAGGATACCTTCTTGTAGTTGACAATTTCTTAAATCCCAAAAACACCCTTCCATAACTCGCCAAAATCCATAATAGAGATTAGTCCCTAAATTTTAGATAGGTTTAAAATATAAAAGAATTGAAACCAAACTTTGGATCTTACCCTTTTAAGAAATCGGTAGCACCCTTGTTAAAAGCCCCTTAAAGAATCGGCCTTGATGACTAGATGATAAAGTTTCGGCTTTTGGGATTTAATGGAGAAGTCGACTAGAGGTTCTCTTGGGGTATTTGGTTTCCACGAAAATAAGGAAAAGAAACTTGAGAATTTTGGCAATGGTGGACTATAGATTCGGCTTGACAAAAGAAAAGAGAAGAGAAGAGAGGAGAGCACTCAAATTCGGCAGAGAGAGGAGGAGGAAGAAAAATTGATGAGTAGCCCTATTTCCTTCCTTTTATAGCCAAAACTACTCCTCGTAATCCCTTACTTGGCCACCATTCTTCTTTATTTGATAGCTTTATCTCTTAATTTAAAATAATTAGAGAATAATCCTTTATTATCTCTTCAAAAATAATCCAAATTAAATCCCTTATTTATCACCTTATTAATCGAATATTAAAGAGAATAAAACTCCTCCTTTCTAGAAGGCTTGTGCCGTCCACCTCGTAGAGCTTCCGGAAGCAAAAATAAAACTTCTTTTATTTGCTTCCCAAGTGACTCGAACCTGTGCCCAACACCTTGCATGTGGCGCCATTTCCAGAGGCCCTAAGTGGCATCTTCAGCCACTTTTCCAAGCCTGCTTGTGTGTCAAATTTCACAAACTTTTCTTTTAAGGCCACCTTGCCTTAATTTCCTCTTTTAAACTTTAAAACTCGACATTTCCAAGTCATTTCTAAGTTTCCAAAAGTTTTCGTTCGGCTCTGTAAACTTGACATTTTCTTACATTTCCAAGTTTCCAGAAATGTGCACTTTCCTATTTTGAATCATTTCCAAATCATTTCCATCCATTTTCAAGTTTCCAAAAATGTTCACTTTCCATTTTTTTTAACTTAACATTTCCATACATTTTCAGGTTTCCAAAATTGTTCAAAATTTATTCTTAGTACATAAAACATGTTACTTCGTACAATTAAACCGAAAATGCATAGGCCCTTTCCAGGATGTTACAAAGAAAAACGAATGACACAACTAAAACACTAGGTAGCCAACGATTCTTTGAACGAAAATAGAGAAAAGTTTGCCTAAAAAATGGAGCAGTATATCATTAACAAATTATCAAAAGTTGTCCATCAATAGGTTGGTTACATGTATTTATAGTATCAAATGAAGCTAGTTAAATGGTCACTTTTAATGAGGCTAATAATGAATTCATATGAAAAGTCTCAACATTTGGAATTCTAGTGTAACATCCTAAAAAAATATGAGTATCGATATGTTGCATGTTTTTGGTGCTTAGCTTGTGAATGATTAAATTTATGTGCTTATTATAGTCTTGAGAAGGCTCAGGATTTATTCGGAATTAGAATAAATTTTAGAAATGAGTACTTTATTGAAGTGGATAAAGTGACCCTGATGCTTAAGGTGTAAAAAACTAGCATAAGTTGAGCTAGTAGCAAGGTGGAGTTGGCGCCATGAGTGTTGCTTGAGGGGAGAGGTTCGAATCCCATGGATAGCATTTAGGTGACTTTTATTTTTGCACCTAGATTACATGTGTCGGTCAAGCCTTATTTATGGTAAGGTTGGACTATTTCTTTTATGGCAAGGTGACTATTGGATAAGATAAGCTTGAACTTGGGGAAAGGAAATCCTATACTTATGGAATGAAGGGGAACACAAGGCATATCTTAAGGGCTATGTTTTGGAAACATTTGAATGGCCTTTTTGTCCATGAACTTGGACGGCTTTGTGGACTAAAGGGGGGAGCCGAATTTTGATGGTAAGTTTTGGGTAAAGTTTGGTAGCTTGATAGAATTTTCATTTGGCCATTTTGCTCTCCCAAAAACATTTCTTACTCTCATCTTTTCCTCTCTTGACCGAATGTGCTTGTGTTAGGAGAAAACAATCTTTGCTTTGATTCTTTTGGTCATTTTTGCAAAAACCCTCAAGTGCTTCATCTTGTATTTCTCTCCTAGTGCCGAAATTATCAACACAAAAAGCCATTTCTTTTTTCTTCTTTTTCCCATTGTCGAATACATATTTGTTCCTAAACTCCTCTCTTTTCTCTTCTCCCTATTCTCTTTTCTTCTCCATTTTACTTATCATTCAAACACATTCTTCCTTCATTTTCCTTCCATGGCCGAATGCTTGTGACCATCCCCATAGCCAAAATTATTTTCCCTATCCATTAAATCATAGCCGAATCTTCCATTCCTCATAACATTTATTCTCAATCATTTTCTTCTATTCAAACTTTGGATAATCGGTAAGAATCATTTTCTTTGATTTCTTTTGTTATTTGGTCACCTTGGTCGAATCTATAGGATGGCCTAGGAAGAGCCTTTAAATCGATAATCGTCCATTCTATTAAACGTTTCCTTTCGTTATATTTTAGTGAAATAGTGGAGGGCCGAATCACCATCTCACAAAGTCATCTTGAAGTTATTCAAGTTCGGATCATATCTAGCAAGGTAAGAAGGAACTCTTCAAGGATTCTTGATCACTCTCGTTTTTATCAATGATTATCATTGGGATTGTTATAACCGAAAGTTTTTATATAGGAATCCTTTGGAAATCACTCGGGACTTTAAGATAGGGTCGAAAAGGGTTGTTAATAGTGTTCGGAAGAGGGGTGGATCCGCTATTCCCCCTAAATTCAAACGAAGGACTATTTCAGCAATCTGAGATTTTCCACCGGGTTGTGGACCCTCATCCGGCAAAAATCAATTGTTTGAAGTCATTCGTACTCCTGAGACTTTGACTGTTCATGGTTCTTCATCGGGTTATGAACTATCGATCGAGGAGAAATCACAAATAGCTGTTGTTCGAGATTCTGAGGGTAAAGATCTAGATCGTTTATCATTAGAATAGTTTTATATTAAATACTAATATTCTAATCAAGCGTGATAAATATTTAGGTATCGACGAGCGGGAAAGTATAGTACTCACCGTAATCAGGTGTGTAACTTCACACTTATCTCATGGGTTATACTATGCCGTAAGTATTTGAATAAAATCGTAAAGTCGATAAAATTTGAAAATACGGTTTATTAGCACTTTTGGTGTGAAAGCATGAAAATGGTATTAAAGTTGTGAAAATTACGAATTTGCCCTTAATAGGCTATATTGTTAAAAAGTGATATTTTGGGCCATGTGAATTATTTTTGATAAATTGGCCAAGTGAGAAAATTGTGAAAAGGGCCTCATGTGTATAAATGGGCCAAAATTGCTAGATCGATATATGAGCCAAAATTGCTAGATCGATATATGGGCCAAAATTGCTAGATCGATATATGGGCCAAGACTTCTAGATCGATATAAGGGCCAAAATTGCTAGATCGTTAAATGGGTTAAATTGTTATTTTGACTAATGGGCCAAGTTGATAACTTGTAAAATGGGCTTTTTGTTGAAATTTACCTTATGAATATATTGTTATGCATTATATATATATACATGACTGCATGGGTTAGGATAATTGACGAAGAGAAGAAAGGCCTATTGCCAAAATCTAGTTCGGTGGCTCTGCCACAAATATTTTAATTGGCTTAATGCCTCTAGTTCGGTGACACTGTCACAATCTAGTTCAGTGACTCTGTCACAATCTAGTTCGGTGGCTCGCCACAAATATTTTAAATGGCTTAATGCCCGTGATTGGTGTGTTAGCGGGGTGGGTTGACTTGATCCCCACAGGTGTGATGGTTGGTACGGGTGGTGTGTAGCGGATGGAAATTAGGCTTGGTTGGGAATTGCATATCACATGCATTTTTATATTTGATTTATATATTGTACTTTTGTAAATGGGCTCAAGCCCAATTTAATGCTTAAATGGATTTGGCCCAGTGGACACGGTAAGTGGGTTACACATTGAGTTCTAAGTAACTCACCCTGTTTTTCTTACCCTTCTCAGGTAATGATTATTGATGGAAACTTGGGTTGGGGATGACTTTGTGAGGAGGCCATACTACGAATGATGGGTTTTTATAAACTTGAACTTCTTTTAAATATTTTTATTTAAGTACTATTTCAATTGCGATGTAATAAGGCCTCTGGTACTATTTTTATGGATTTTTATTCGTAGATGGATTTTTAATATGTTTTAGTTACTTAAATGGGGCTGTTTAAATTTTATAAATGATTTCTTAAACTTGCGTATAAAAAGGGTTTTTTCTTAAATATCACTTAATCCAAAATATTTCGTGAAAACTCTATTTATAAATCTAAGATTTCACCCAATTATTTCTCTAAAAATCAAATTGTAAATTCTGATGTTTTAAAATCATGGTTTTCAAATAAATCTCGATTTATGATAAATTCCATTTTCAAAATTGTTTTGAAGAACTGTTTTCATTAAAAGCATTGATGACTAGATGTATGTTCGAATTGTGTAGCATGCCAAGTCTGGTCTTAACGCATAGGCCGGGCTTGGGGTGTTACATTTTATCCTAAAAAAATATGAGTATCGATATGTTGCATGTTTTTGGTGCTTAGCTTGTGAATGATTAAATTTATGTGCTTATTATAGTCTTGAGAAGGCTCGAGATTTATTCAGAATTAGAATAAATTTTTGAAATGAGTACTTTATTGAAGTGGATCAAGTGACCCTGATGCTTAAGGTAATTAAGTGTCAAAAACTAGCATAAGTTGAGCTAGTAGCAAGGTGGAGTTGGCGCCATGAGTGTTGCTTGAGGGGAGAGGTTCGAATCCCATGGATAACATTTAGGTGACTTTTATTTTTGCACCTAGATTACATGTGTCGGTCAAGCCTTATTTATGGTAAGGTTGGACTATTTCTTTTATGGCAAGGTGACTATTGGATAAGATAAGCTTGAACTTGGGGAAAGGAAATCCTATACTTATGGAATGAAGGGGAACACAAGGCATATCTTAAGGGCTATGTTTTGGAAACATTTGAATGGCCTTTTTGTCCATGAACTTGGACGGCTTTGTGGACTAAAGGGGGGAGCCGAATTTTGATGGTAAGTTTTGGGTAAAGTTTGGTAGCTTGATAGAATTTTCATTTGGTCATTTTGCTCTCCCAAAAACATTTCTTACTCTCATCTTTTCCTCTCTTGGCCGAATGTGCTTGTGTTAGGAGAAAACAATCTTTGCTTTGATTCTTTTGGTCATTTTTGCAAAAACCCTCAAGTGCTTCATCTTGTATTTCTCTCCTAGTGCCAAAATTATCAACACAAAAAGCCATTTCTTTTTTCTTCTTTTTCCCATTGCCGAATACATATTTGTTCCTAAACTCCTCTCTTTTCTCTTCTCCCTATTCTCTTTTCTTCTCCATTTTACTTATCATTCAAACACATTCTTCCTTCATTTTCCTTCCATGGCCGAATGCTTGTGACCATCCCCATAGCCGAAATTATTTTCCCTATCCATTAAATCATAGCCGAATCTTCCATTCCTCATAACATTTATTCTCAATCATTTTCTTCTATTCAAACTTTGGATCATCGGTAAGAATCATTTTCTTTGATTTCTTTTATTATTTGGTCACCTTGGCCGAATCTATAGGATGGCCTAGGAAGAGCCTTTAAATCGATAATCGTCCATTCTATTAAACATTTCCTTTCATTATATTTTAGTGAAATAGTGAAGGGCCGAATCACCATCTCGTCAAAGTCATCTTGAAGTTATTCAAGTTCGGATCATATCTAGCAAGGTAAGAAGGAACTCTTCAAGGATTCTTGATCACTCTCGTTTTTATCAATGACTATCATTGGGATTGTTATAACCGAAAGTTTTTATATAGGAATCCTTTGGAAATCACTCGGGATTTTAAGATAGGGTCGAAAAGGGTTGTTAATAGTGTTCGGAAGAGGGTGGATCCGCTATTCCCCTAAATTCAAACGAAGGATCGTTTCAAAGAATTCAAGATTTTCCACCGGGTTATGGACCTCATCCAAAGAAAATCAATTGTTTGAAGTCATTCGCACTCTGAGCCTTTGACTGCTCATGGTTCTTCATCGGGTTATGAACTATCGATCGAGGAGAAATCACAAATAGTCGTTGTTTGAGATTCCGAGGTAAAGATCTAGATCGTTTATCATTAGAATAGTGTTATATTAAATATTAATTTTCTAATCAAGCGTGATAAATATTTAGGTATCGACGAAGCGGAAAGTATAGTACTCACCGTAATCGTGTGTGTAACTTCACACTTATCTCATGGGTTATACTATGCCGTAAGTATTTGAATAAAATCGTAAAGTCAAGTAAAATTTGAAAATACGGTTTATTAGCACTTTTGGTGTGAAAGCATGAAAACAGATAAAGTTGTGAAAATTACTAATTTGCCCTTAATAGGCTATATTTTTAAAAAAGTGATATTTTGGGCCATATGAATTATTTTTGATAAATTGGCCAAGTGAGAAAATTGTGAAAAGGGCCTCATGTGTATAAATGGGCCAAAATCGCTAGATCGATATATGGGCCAAGACTGCTAGATCGATATAAGGGCCAAAATTGCTAGATCGTTAAATGGGTTAAATTGTTATTTTGACTAATGGGCCCAGTTGATAACTTGTAAAATGGGCTTTTTTGTTGAAATTTACCTTATGAATATATTGTTATGCATTATATATATATATACATGACTGCATGGGTTGGGATAATTGATTTAAGAGAAGAAAGGCCTGCATGCCAAAATCTAGTTCGGTGGCTCTCGCCACAAATATTTTAATTGGCTTAATGCCTCTAGTTCGGTGACACTATCACAATCTAGTTCGGTGACTCTGTCACAATCTAGTTCGGTGGCTCTGCCACAAATATTTTAAATGGCTTAATGCCTGTGATTGGTGTGTTGGCGGGGTGGGTTGACTTGATCCCCAGAGGTGTGATGGTTGGTACGGGTGGTGTGTAGCGGATGGAAATTAGGCTTGGTTGGGAATTGCATATCACATGCATTTTTATATTTGATTTATATATTGTACTTTTGTAAATGGGCTCAAGCCCAATTTAATGCTTAAATGGATTTGGCCCAGTGGACACAGTAAGTAGGTTACACATTGAGTTCTATGTAACTCACCCTGTTTTTCTTACCCTTCTCAGGTAATGATTATTGATGGAGACTTGGGCTGGGGATGACATTGTGAGGAGGCCATACTACGAATGATGGGTTTTTATAAACTTGAACTTCTTTTAAATATTTTTATTTAAGTACTATTTCAATTGCGATGTAATAAGGCCTCTGGTATTATTTTTATGGATTTTTATTCGTAGATGGATTTTTAATATGTTTTAGTTACTTAAATGGGGCTGTTTAAATTTTATAAATGATTTCTTAAACTTGCGTATAAAAAGGGGTTTTTCTTAAATATCACTTAATCCAAAATATTTCGTGAAAACTCTTTTTATAAATCTAAGATTTCAACCAATTATTTCTCTGAAAATCAAATTGTAAATTCTGATGTTTTAAAATCATGGTTTTCAAATAAATCTCGATTTATGATAAATTCCATTTTCAAAATCATTTTGAAGAATTGTTTTCATTAAAAGCATTGATGACTAGATGTAAGTTAGAATTGTGTAGCATGCCAAGTCTGGTCTTAACGCAGAGGCCGGGCTTGGGGTGTTACATCGAGCCATAAAACTCCCATCTTCAATATGATTAATTCTTCAATTAAATTGCTTGTCAATGTCCTTTGATTTCTTCCATGATCAACTGAAAAGTCACCAACCAAATGAAAAGTCTCAACTTTTGGAATTCTAGCCATGTAACTCCCATCTTCAATGTGATTAATTCTTCAATTAAATTGCTTGTCAAGGTCCTTTGAGTTCTCCATGATCAACCGAAAAGTCACCAGCCAAATGATGGAGAAATGATTGCTTGTAGTTAATACCATGAAGCAAACGTTATGGAAGTTGAAGACAAAGAGGTTGTTGAATTTAAAGAACCATAATGCTCTTCTTTATTTTATAGTAATAAAGGATGTAAGATGAAAAGTCACCTGCAATTATCACATGTAACCGACAAATTAATGCAATTGTTAAACTTAAAATAAATTAACAACTAACTTAATTAAATAAACTAACACTTAAACATCATTTATTCCAGCAGCTAGCTTAATTAAATAAACTTAACACTTAAACATCATTTATTCCAACAACTAGCTTAATTAAATAAATTATCACTAAATGAACTTAACTCATGCATCAATAAATTAACCTAGTAACTAGATTAATTAAAGAAACAACTATTAAATTAAATTCATTAAAAGAACTCAATTAATTAAACTAAGTTAAGTTGAATTAATGATAAGTAGCCATTTATTGAACTAAGATCCTTAAATGCAAGTATTTAAAATGCAAACTAAATGCAAAGCTAAAAAATAAATATGCAAACTAAATACAAAGCTGAAAGTTAAATAAAGAGTTCAATTTAGTTGGATCGGTTCAAAGAGCTGGAATTGAGCCGAAATCGGTCTGCAATATGTTGCAAGGAAACTTTATTGAACTGGTCCCAACTCGTTCTATTTCTCCTACTAAAGCCTCGCCCCACAATTGGTTAACTAAGGCCGAAATGGCCTCTTTGAATTGCTTAGGTCGAGCTCGCGTAATTGGTCCTTGAGGCAGCACCATTGAATCTTTGCTCGAGTTAGGTGCACTTTGGGGCGCGATCGTATCAGTCTCCTACCAAGCCACATCAAGTTTGTAAGCCGACCCCAAAGTGGTGCTGATTCGTCTATGATACGGGCACGCCCGGAGCACCGACAAATTTCAAATTGAATGAGCTCGGCACGATTGTTACAAAGGCCATGAAGCTGATATGCACTTTGGTGCATTTTCAAATTGAGCAGGATTAGTCTATTTGGGCTCAATTTGAGCTCGTTCGAGCTCGTTCCGGCTCATTGAGCTGATTCGTTAATTTTAATGCTTTAAATAAATTGCAACATTTATTTATTTTATTTATTTTCCTACAGCCCATTAATGTGTCCAAATAATTTAATTAGTGTCTAAATTAATTTGTCCAAGCTTTAATTAATGTCTCATTTTATTACAAGTTTTAAAGATGATTTAAAAAGCTCAATTAAGTGTACAGATTTTTCTCATTAAATAGGGGCTGCCGAATTTATTAAGTGTCCTAATGGTGCATTTAAGTTGTCCAAAGTGTCCAATGATATGTCCATAAGCATGTATTTAATTTTGTTCAGCTGAAATGAAAGGTTTTAATGAGATTTCAACTCCTTTTATAGGTACAATGCATGGGATGAATTTATGGGTGTCTTAAATCCTTATGTCCAACCGAATTTATTTGAAAAATTAAAGGAGTGTTCCTTTGCAGCCAACATTACTTTGGACGAAAATTAAAAGAGCATGGTGGCCGAAATTAATGAAGCATTCATTAAAGGAAGGCATTTATGAGATGCTAGTGCCTTTTCGTGACTTTAATGGACAAAGCATTGAATATGCTTCTTGGCATGCTTGTGGACGAAATTAATGGATGATGGAGCATGCATGGAAGCTATTTAATATGATGCATGGTGTTTGCCGAAAATTTAATGATCTGTTGGGAAGCATGGACGGTAATAAAGGTGCAGCATGCATGGAACATTAATTAATGAAGTGTTGGGCATTACTTTGCTGCATAATTAATGAGATGTTGGAGTACCTATAAGGCATGGGCGGCAGCAACTTAAATGGAAGCTAAGCATGCATGAAACGGCCATAAATGACTTGTCTAGCATGCATGGACGAAATGAATGCAAGGGGACATGCATGGGAAACAACATTTAAGACACTTGCATGGCTATTCCCTTTCCAAGGCCAAATTTAATGTTCTTTAAGCTTTCCAATGCCAATGTTCGGCCAACCAATGCACATACAAGCTCTTTCCACCGAATCTTGTCCATACATCAAGAAATTGCATTCATTATTTCAATATTCAAGAAGGCTATCTATGTTACATTCATTCAGCCGAATTCTTCCTCATGAAGCAAGCCAACTACCGTCCATCTAGCTTCCCATTTGACGAATTTAGACTTGGCTACAAGGGACCATTCAATCATCAATATTATGGAGACTTTGAGTGATCATAAAGCTGTCCAATTGAATCCCTATTCAGCCGAATCTCTTAAGCACACCAAGGGCCATGTTCAGCCGAATCTAGCCAAGACATCAAGGGGCAACATTCTAGAATTTTCAAGGCTTTTCTAGTTGAATTTTACTTAGTTATTATGGCTTTCTAGTGACTATTTGGCTAGCCATTTGAGAGCCTATAAATAGTTGTTAATTTCATTTGTAAAGGTTATAACTTTCATCTTTGAATTTTAATCAAATTATATGAACTTTTGTTCGTCGAGTGAGCTTGTCTCCTCTTCACTTTCGTGCAAGTTTCATAGACTTATCGGGCTGTGCTTGTGGCGTCTATCACTTGTTCTTCCATATCGTTATACCACTTGTTCTTACTTCACTAAGTAACGGGTCTTTGGTCCATATCGACATCCATATTACCACCTTAAACAAATATAGAACCCGGGGTAACACTTCATTAGTGTTGAATCGATTCTTTGTTTAAGTTCCTTATCCATCTCCACCGATCTATCACCTATCTACTTATCCAACATTATTTCTTTCCAACAAACCGAACCATTCCCTTATCACCATATTCCTTCCATAGTTATTTTCGAACCTATCCTTTCATTCATCTAAACCGTTTCTATTATTTTCTAACCTCCATTCCTAACTTAACCCATTTTCTAAACCAATTCATTTGTAGCCTCCGTAAACTCTTCCATATTTCTCGATTATTTTCCGAAGGCTTGAATTACTCCTCGTAGATGATTGGGCAACTCGCATACAATTCGACTCTTCCTGAGGCGGACTGTATCAGTCTTGTAACACCCCAAACTCGGCCTAAAAGTTAGGCCCGAATCTGGTGTGTCACATGGAAGTAAAAACCATCTTTGCGATTATTAAAAACTTGCTTGAGAAATACAGCCTCTTTGTTAAAACCAAAAACACTTAAGCAATTGTTAACTACTTGAAAACATAATGATCTTTAAAAACCTTTTCGTTTGCAGAAGCATATTTGAAATAAATAATTTACGAAAATGTGACGTTTATAAATAGAGTTGCAGAAGCATTTTGAAAACGTTGCGGAAACGTAGATAAAATACAAGTATTTTGAGAGGTTATTTGATAAATCGATAATCGAAACTAATGATCTTACAAAACCGTGACTTTTGAAAACGACGTTGAAAATTTGAAAGAAAATCCAAGTCTTTTGAAAATATCGTTAATAGTTCGAGAGAAAATATCCGTGTTAAAAATATTTGTAAAATTTTATTTTGAAATCCATTTGTTAATCGATTTTGGAAACCATTGTTTAAGTTTTTAGAAAATTCCCCTTTTTAAACAATTTAAGAAAAATAATAAAACATCCCAACCAAAAAGCAAAAATAAAAATAGTCCAGAGGCCTTATTACAACATTTAACCCAAAATAGTAAAGTAATAAAATAAACGAGAAAGAAGTCTAAAGTCCAAATAAACTATTTCCAAGTATGGCCTCCTCGAGTCATCCATAGCCCAAGTCCATATCATCAAGCATTACCTACAAGGGTTAAGATAAAGGGGGTGAGTTACAAGAACTCGATCCAAATCCCTTATCAGTTATTCATTGGGCTCTGAACCCAATTAGCAATATTTTGGGCCTAAGCCCATTTACAACAACAATAATGTATCAAATATAATATGCATATGATATGCAATTCCCAAACCAAACCTAGTTTTCCATCCGCTACACACCACCAGTATCAACCAAAGACACACGTGGGGAGCTTTAGTCACCCACCCCGCCAACACACCAAACGTAGGCATTAAGCCATTTATATCGATTTGTGGACAAGCCACCGATTAACAGAATTTACATGGCATTGCCATTTTTCAGATTTGTGGCGAGCCACGGATTTATGTAGCAGAGCTACGAACTTCTCTTCATCATTATCCCATCCCATGCAAATCATGTATATAATGCATAGCCATTCACAACAATTTATTCAGATATTTATTACAAAATTTTGGCCCATTACAACAATTAATCAAAAGGCCCATTAAGCAAAATATCGATTGGCCCATATAGCAAAATATCGATCGATCCACTTATCAAAATATCGATTGGCCCATTTATCAAAATATCGATTGGCCCATTTATCAAAATATCAAATTGGCCCATTTATCAAAATATCGATTGGCCCATATAGCAAATATCGATCGGCCCATTTATCAAAATATCAGATTGGCCCATATAGCAAAATATCAGACCGGCCCATTTATCAAAACATCAGATTTGGCCCATTAAACAATTTCGTAATTCGGCCCTTTAGGGGCATTTTCGTAATTTTGACCCATAGGGGCATTTTCGTAATTTCGACCCATAGGGGCATTTTCGTAATTTTGATAATTTACCCACTAAGGGTAATTCGGTAATTTCGCAACCTAAGGGTATTTTAGAAATTTTGCAACCTAGTCTTAACTACTAATGTGGAGCATAAAAATCGAAACTGTCCATCTGCATCGTACTAACTAAATTGACTATAACTTGAGTTAGGAATCTCGAAATCTAACCCCGTAAATTTTCCTTGAGACTAGACTCATATATCTTCTTACTATAATTTTCCAGAATTTTTGGCTTAACCATTTAGTACATTTTATTCCTTGAAGTTTCCCTTGTTTCACTGACCAATGATTCTGACCTCTCTTACCCAAAATTCAAATATCTCACTGTACAGTTTTTATATGTTGCTCCCACTTGTTTCTATTGAAAATAGACTTACTAAGTAATCTGTACATATAAACTATAACTTATAATTCACTTTGTACAATTTTATACGATTTTTCCAAGACAGATCAGGGAACCACGAAGTCATTCAGAACCAGTCTCACTCAAATTAACATATCTCAGAATATAAAAATCCTTTTCCTTCTCCGTTTCTTCCATATTAAAATAGACACAGTAATCTTTAATCTGATATCTTATTCACTTTGTAATTCCTTTTCTCCTATTTTTCGTGATTTTTAAAAAACACACCACTGCTTCTAACCGAAACTATTTTATTACGAAATACGATTACCACTACGATCATACGCACGCCCGAGTGATCACGGATGCCGGTTTTTGGTGTTCTTTGGTATTTTTACCAAATCACAGAACATATCATACAAACTTTTAGAGAGATGTGAGATTACACACCATATCAAACATGTATTCGGAAGGTACGAGATTACACACCTGATTTTGATTCCCTAAAGAACCACTCTTCGTTGACCCACTATATCCGAAGGATTTGCAAATAGGATATATCGAGTGGTTTCATCCCTAAAACATAATTGATTAGTCGAAACTTCAATCTGATTTGCAACATAGCTAAATAGAGATATAACAAAAAATCCAAAATGAACCCCCTTACCTTATCGATATTTGATCCAATTTCCACCGTTTGACTTCGGCTAGAACAATACACGGTCTCCCACTTAAACACTACAAAAAAGAGAAAATAATCTCGTTTGAGAGGGTAGAATAAAATGATGGTCTCGGTTAAAAGGACCATCCCATGCCAAGACATATATTCGGCTAGGAGAAAGAAAAAATAAAAAAAATGTTTGAATAGAACCACTTACTGATTGATCAAAGGAGTGAGTGTTAATACGGATGAGAAGAACGATAAAGAAGAAATGAAGGGTTCGATTTTTCCAAAGGAAAACGAGTGAACAATTTGATCTCCAAGGCTTAGGTACTTTCGACAACAAGGAAGAAAAGAAGAAACAAAAATGCACAATAAATGCTTGAAAATTCGGCAAAGAGAAGAGGAAATTTGGAGAGAAAGAGAATGATGCAAAAAACTAAAGAGAACAACCTCTCAAGCACTAGCTTTGCCAAAAACTCCTAGCAAAATTCGGCTATCACCCCCTTTAGCCCCAAAACCGTCCACATTCATGTCCCTAATAGTCAAAATTTTGCCAACCACCCTTTCCATAATACATCCCTTGAAAAAGGCCACTTGTTCCCCATACTTTCCTATTTCTCTTGATTCCTTTCACCAACTTCAACCTTGCCTTTTTCTTTTAGCCACCTTACCAAAATAATGAAGTCAACCTTGCCATGAATGCCTCTTGGCCGACACTTAAGGAAAGGGTGCAAAAATATAAGTCAAAATTTGCACACAAAGTGATTCGAACCTCTTCCCTCAAGGTACTACATGTGGCATCATATCCTCTTTACCAATTGCTCATTTATGCTAGCAATTTACTCTTTTATTTCCATAAGCCTTGATGCCACTTACTATCTCTCCTTAATAGGCTTAAACACAAAATTTTACTAAGGCCCAACTTGAACCCGGAACTTCATAGAAAACTCGTAACTTTCCAAAATTACCTTCTTAATAAGTCCAACTTAAAATAATGCCGTTTTCTTATTCTCAAAATTTTAAAATGCTTCTACGCTCAAGGCCCATTGGGCCCAATCCTACTAGGCCCAATTTCAGGATATTACAATTCTACCCTCCTTAAAGAAATTTCATCCTCGAAATTTCCAACCAACTACTAAACGCATCGCTCAAATCACACCACTAAGCTTTCGCTGCGTACTCTAATCTTAATAACACTAATGTACCTTTAACAAAATCTTGAATCCTTTTTCACACAACCAAACATCTAGCCACAGAAGCAAACAGTTATCTACCATTTATACTTAGAATTTTCTACATTCAATCATCACGTCAAACCAAAACATACCTCCCGAGCCTTATGCTCCTTAGACCCGCATCTCAAGCATGCTCCTGACCTCCTCCAACATTCTCTCGAATGACGCCTCTTGCAAAAGTCACAAGCCAGGAAGTTTGGTCGTGCCTTAACATGCTTTACAGAACGTGACTACGACCCAAAAGAACCGCGATCTAATTTCTTCTTACAGCTCACAGACCCAACTCGAAGTGCTTCACCGATTCCTTTAACCTCTTCCAATACCTCCTTAACTATCTGAGTCAACTCGACAACCCCAGCTCGGTCATGAGACCCTGTCTCAGCCACTGGCGATGCTAACGCCTCCCTTTCAGAAACATGCCTCGATGCCGAAGATCTAGCCCTAGCACCTCGGCCTCTACCACGTCCAGGTCTACCGCGTCCATGTCTTCTAGTGTTCATGTTCACTAAGTCGATTTAATCTTGATTACGAGTTTTATGAATCAGTATACTATTCGATGTTTATTAAACAATGTTTTATGGAGTATGAGTAGAAAAGTTGTTTTTGAGTGTCAAATCCGCATTCTAGAGTCTCAATCTCTATAGTTTCAACTCCTAAAGCTAACAGTTCTAGAGTATTCTATTTCGTAGAATTTTCATACCACAGTAATAACATAATAATCAGAAAACAAATACTTACTTGACTTGGTGCCGGATACTCGTGGTGCCATACTTCCGTTAGAACATATATTTATAAATCAAAATTCTAAACAGCTTTGGAAAATGCTTTTGAACCCAAACCACGATCGAGTTTTACAACTGGGCTCTGATACCATAAAATGTAACACCCAAACCCGGCCTAGAAGTTAGGCCCGAATCTGGTGTGTCACATGGAAGTAAAAACCATCTTTGCGATTATTAAAAACTTGCTTGAGAAATACAGCCTCTTTGTTAAAACCAAAAACACTTAAGCAATTGTTAACTACTTGAAAACATAATAATCTTTAAAAACCTTTTCGTTTGCGGAAGCATATTTGAAATAAAATATTTACGAAAATGTGACGTTTATAAATAGAGTTGCAGAAGCATTTTGAAAACATTGCGGAAACGTAGATAAAATACAAGTATTTTGAGAGGTTGTTTGATAAATCGATAATCGAAACTAATGATCTTACAAAACCGTGACTTTTGAAAACGATGTTGAAAATTCGAAAGAGAATCTAAGTCTTTTGAAAATATCGTTAATAGTTCGAGAGAAAATATCCGTGTTAAAAATATTTGTAAAAGTTTATTTTGAAATCCATTTGTTAATCGATTTTAGAAACCATTGTTTAAGTTTTTAGAAAATTCCCTTTTTAAACAATTTAAGAAAAATAATAAAACATCCCAACCAAAAAGAAAATAAAAATAGTCCAGAGGCCTTATTACAACATTTAACCCAAAATAATAAAGTAATAAAATAAACGAGAAAGAAGTCTAAAGTCCAAATAAACCATTTCCAAGTATGGCCTCCTCGAGTCATCCATAGCCCAAGTCCATATCATCAAGCATTACCTACAAGGGTTAAGAGAAAGGGGGTAAGTTACAAGAACTCAAAGTGTGAAATCCCTTACTGCTATTCATTGGGCCGGAACCCAATTAGCAATATTTTGGGCCTAAGCCCATTTACAACAACAATAATGTATCAAATATAATATGCATATGATATGCAATTCCCAAACCAAACCTAGTTTTCCATCCGCTACACACCACCCGTACCAACCAGCACACCTGTGGGGAGCTTTAGTCACCCACCCCGCCAACACACCAAACGTAGGTATTAAGCCATTTATATCGATTTGTGGACAAGCCACCAGATTAACAGAATTTACATGGCATTGCCATTTTTCGATTTGTGGCGAGCCACTGGTTTATGTAGCAGAGCTACGAACTTCTCTTCATCATTATCCCATCCCATGCAAATCATGTATATAATGCATAGCCATTCACAATAATTTATTCAGATATTTATTACAAAATTTTGGCCCATTACAATAATTAATCAAAAGGCCCATTAAGCAAAATATCATATTGGCCCATATAGCAAAATATCAGATCGGCCAACTTATCAAAATATCAGATTGGCCCATTTATCAAAATATCAGATTGGCCCATTTATCAAAATATCAGATTGGCCCATTTATAAAAATATCAGATTGGCCCATATAGCAAAATATCAGATCGGCCCATTTATCAAAATATCAGATTGGCCCATATAGCAAAATATCAGATCGACCCATTTATCAAAACATCAGATTTGGCCCATTAAACAATTTCGTAATTCAGCCCTTTAGGGGCATTTTCATAATTTCGACCCATAGGGGCATTTTCGTAATTTCGATAATTTACCCACTAAGGGTAATTCGGTAATTTAACAACCTAAGGGTATTTTGGAAATTTCGCAACCTAGTCTTAACTACTAATGTGGAGCATAAAAATCGAAACTGTCCATCTTCATTGTACTAACTAAATTGACTATAACTTGAGTTAGGAATCTTGAAATCTAACTCCGTAAATTTTCCTTGAGACTAGACTCATATATCTTCTTACTATAATTTTTCCAGAATTTTTGGCTTAACCATTTAGTACAGTTTATTCCTTGAAGTTTCCCTTGTTTCACTGACCAACGATTCTGACCTCTCTTACCCAAAATTCAAATATCTCACTGTACAGTTTTCATATGTTGCTCCCACTTATTTATATTGAAAATAGACTTACTAAGTAATCTGTACATATAAACTATAACTTATAATTCACTTTGTACAATTTTATACGATTTTTCCAAGACAGATCAGGGAACCACAAAGTCATTCAAAACTAGTCTCACTCAAATTAACATATCTCAGAATATAAAAATCCTTTTCCTTCTCCGTTTCTTCCATATTAAAATAGACACAGTAATCTTTAATTTTATATCTTATTCACTTTGTAATTCCTTTTCTCCTATTTTTCGTGATTTTTCAAAAACATGCCACTACTTCTAACCGAAACTGTTTTATTACAAAATATGATTACCATTACGATCATACGCACACCCGAGTGATCACGAATGCCGGTTTTTGGTGTTCTTTGATATTTTGACCAAATCACAGAACATATCATACAAACTTTTAGAGAGATGTGAGATTACACACCATATCAAACATGTATTCAGAAGGTACGGGATTACACACCTGATTTTGATTCCCTAAAGAACCACTCTTCGTTGACCCACTATATCCGAAGGATTTGCAAATAGGATATATCGAGTGGTTTCGTCCCTAAAACATAATTGATTAGTCAAAACTTCAATACGATTTGTAACATAGCCAAATAGAGATATAACAAAAAATCCAAAATGAACCCCCTTACCTTATCGATATTGGATCCAATTTCCACCGTTTGACTTCGGCTAGAATAATACACGGTCTCCCACTTAAACACTACAAAAAAGAGAAAATAATCTCGTTTGAGAGGGTAGAATAAAATGATGGTCTCGGTTAAAAGGACCATCCCATGCCAAGACATATATTCGGCTAGGAGAAAGAAAAAAAAAATGTTTGAATAGAACCACTTACCGATTGATCAAAGGAGTGAGTGTTAATACGGATGAGAAGAACGATAAAAAAGAAATGAAGGTTTCAGTTTTTCCAAAGGAAAACGAGTGAACAATTTGATCTCCAAGGCTTAGGTACTTTCGGCAACAAGGAAGAAAAGAAGAAACAAAAATGCACACTAAAGGCTTGAAAATTCGGCAAAGAGAAGAGGAAATTTGGAGAGAAAGAGAATGATACAAAAAACTAAAGAGAACAACCTCTCAAGCACTAGCTTTGCCAAAAACTCCTAGCAAAATTTGGCTATCACCCCCTTTAGCCCCAAAACCGTCCACATTCATGTCCCTAATAGTCAAAATTTTTCCAACCACCCTTTCCATAATACATCCCTTGAAAAAGGCCACTTGTTCCCCCTACTTTCCTATTTCTCTTGATTCCTTTCCCCAACTTCAACCTTGTCTTTTTCTTTTAGCCACCTTACCAAAATAATGAAGTCAAACTTGCCATGAATGCCTCTTGGTCGACACTTAAGGAAAGGGTGCAAAAATATAAGTCAAAATTTGCACACAAAGTGATTCGAACATCTTCCCTCAAGGTACTACATGTGGCATCATATCCTCTTTACCAATTGCTCATTTATGCTAGTAATTTACTCTTTTATTTCCATAAGCTTTGATGCCACTTACTATCTCTCCTTAATAGGCTTAAACACAAAATTTTACTAAGGCCCAACTTGAACCTGAAACTTCATAGAAACCTCGTAACTTTCCAAAATTACCTTCTTAATAAGTCCAACTTGAAATAATGCCGTTCTCTTATTCTCAAAATTTTAAAACGCTTCTACGCTCAAGGCCCATTGGGCCCAATCCTACTAGGCCCAATTTCGGGATGTTACAAGTCTACCTAATCTGCGGAGAACTTTGAGAGGCAAAGACCGAGTGGAAAAAGGAAAGAGAGTTAGTGAGAATATTAGAGAGAAAAAAGCCGAAAATTGAGTGAATTTCTTTCCGAGTGACTTGTGAGGTTTTTGTGGTAACGTATTTAATTTTGTGTTATTTTGAGCACTAACATTTTTCTTTCAGCAACAAAGTCATGTCTCGCGAGGAGTTCACCGAATTAGAGTTTCAATATTTGGCACAAGAAATGCGAAGGATGGTGAATTCAAAATTTGACAAATTACACGAAAGATTGAATCATGTGGAACAAGGAGCCTTCTATGAACGAGATGCTTCAAGTCAAAAATCGGAACTGAGAACCCCACAGAGATATACCCCCGAATATTACTTGAAGAAGTCCCGACGTGATTCTTTTTCGCTGTCGATTCCGAGACGAGGAGTTGACTATGACTCTTACTCCTTCCAAGATGACGTGCAAGTTGATCGATATACCCGTTCAGAAACTTTGAAGAAAATATCCACGAAGTATTCTTCCTGAAGAACCACTCCCAATGACTATTCAAGAAGTGACCATTATCGAGACTCCTACTCAACAAGGCCGTCAAGACGGAGAGAAGATAATTACAAGCTCGATCCCTTTCAAGGCGACGAATGGGAAAGCACGAGTTATTCGACGTATGAATGAAAGAAGTCCCGCACGAAGAATCTCACACGAAGGATCGAACGTGATTTCTATGAGAAAATGACTTCTTTCTTTGAGGCAAATCCTTATATTCTCGATTCTTTTGTATCATCTACGAGTTGTAATGAAAATGAAAAAGAAAATGAGAGAAAAGAAAATAAAAATGACAGTGAAGAAAAAGAGATTGAAAAAGAAGAAAAAGAAAATAAAGAAAAATAAATTGAAAAAGAATTTGAGAGAGAAAAAGAAAATGAAGAAAGAAAATTTGAAATCGAGATTGAGAAAGAAAGAAAAGAAATTGAGATTGAGGAAAAAAGAGAAATAGAAAAAGAAGTGAGAGAAAAGAATGAGCGAAAAAAAGAGAGAGTTGAATCAACTAACTCATTTGAAGTTTGTTCTTCTTCTGTTTCTTCATTCCAAGTTCCCGACAAATCGTAAGAAGACTTTCAACTACAATACCTTCCCGACAAGCATCATTTTTGTTTTATTGAAAAAGGTAAAGTTGAAAGTGAGGTTGAACCTCCCGAGCTGGAAGGTAAGGAAGGTAAGTGCGGTGAGACTCATATATCACTTAAACTTCTACCACCCTCCTTGAATGATAAAAACATTATTGTCGATGGTTTCATCTTCGAAAAGGCCACATACCTTGATTTGACTAATTTGCCTTTCTTGACTAAAGCTGTTGTTTCAAATAATGGCAAAGAAAATTTTGTTGACGATTTTGAAGATGAGGTAACATATATTCGGAAAATGCAAGACTCGATCAGGTATGACGATGAATTTTCTTTTAATCCCAACTTGTTTGATTGCGGGTATTATGAGATTTGTTCATTGTCTAATGCGAAATCTTTGAGTTTTTGCAAATCGGTTTTAAAACATGTCAAGAGTTTTGATTGCTCGATCTTGAAAGTGCATAATTCTTATTGGTTCAATAAGTTTGATTTATCGAGACCATTGGTACATCTTGACTCAAATAATCAAAATCAAGTTTTTAAATCGGGCATTGTTTTTGATCTGTTTGATGGAAAAAGCAAGTATCATCAATTGTGTGCGAGAAATTCCTATTGTTTCGATACTTGGTTTGTGAGTAAGGTTGCGAAATTTGTTCATTTTGTTTTTAATTTTTATTCGCTCCTTAAACAAATTTTGTGGATGCACTTAAAATTCACTTTCCATCCGAAAAGGTTCGAATCGAACGTGAAGCTTCGACTACACTACATGCTTACGAAAAGAAGGTTTGTAATGTATGAACAAGGTAAGAATGATCTTTGTCCTTCTGCGCATAAAGGTAAGATTTCTAAAATTGTTGATGCATTTTTGCTCTCTTTGGATGGTGATAAGCTTTGCGTTGCTAATTTCGTCTTTGTGAAACATTTAGATCATGATATGCTTAATCGTTCTATTTTGCCTGTCTGTGATCTACTTGTTGATAAAAGGAATATTGTGTTTGATAATTTTTATTTATATGTGAGTAATTTCATAAATCGTCCAATTCAAGATGTGGATGTTCACTTTCGAGTACCATATGCATTTTCTCAACTACTTGCTTGTAACGATTATATCTATCACTTGATGTGTTACTCGCATGTTGATTTTGACTTGTGGAATCCATTCGAATCGTATGCATGCCATGAAGCTTATTTCATTAAGTCTCAAACATTTGACAAAGCATTGTTCCTTTTATATGATAAAGTGTTTATGCCCGTGTGCGTGTGAACTATTTGTCTTGTTTTGCTCATATTCGGGTTGCAAGTATGTTTAAAACATTTCTTGCTAATTCTTGAATTTTCTTTTCAGGTGATTCGAAAACCATCCGCCCCATTTGACCGAGGTAAACCGAGTCAAAAGAAGTTTTGTTCGAAAAACCAATGGGTCGATTCGAGGATGAATCGCCTTGAAGAGGGAAGGGATGATGTGAGCTCGCCCAACAAGCTCAGAGCCGAATCCTTGGAGCTGCCCTCGGGTCCCATCACTCGAGCTCGTGCTAAGAAATTCCAAGAAGCCGTAGCAAGCTACATTGGCTGAGTGTGGGAAGATGGAGTTGTCGAACACAAAGTGCCCAACTCAACTACCTTGACTCGCACCTTTCTTCAAGCTGACTTAGCTCGTGTTAGCTTAGCTCAGCTCCATTCGGCATTCAACTAGCTCAATGAGCTGAATGTGTTTAATTTCAATAAATATAAATTAGTTTAGTTAGTTAACTCAGCTCAAGTTAATTTAATTAAATAAATTTGGACATTTAATTATTAAAGTATTAAATATGTCTTATATTAATGTGTGCTATTAATATGTCCCTAATTTAGACATGAATTAATTGTGCTAGCTTTAAGACAAGACTTTAATGTGCCTGGTTCTTTTAGACCAATTTAATGGCTGATTATTAAATGGTCTAGCCAAATTTAATGTGCCTTTAACTTGTCTTAATGGCTGCCATTTTGTCCAGCCGAATTTATTATATCCACTAAAGTATTTTTGTTTGTTTCGTGATTAGCAGCAGCAATTAAGAGCTTGCTGGCCGAATTAAAGGATGTTGGACAAAGCATGGACGACATTAAAGAAGATGTTGGACAAGGCATGGACGGCATAAATGGGCTGATGTTTCAGCTTTCCAAAGCACTTTTTCGTGTGCAGGAAAATGGAGTTAATGAGTTGCTGGGCGCCATTTAATGTGCTGGTCGCTACACGCGTGGACATCAATTAATGGGGTTGTTGGTGCCTTTTTCGTGAACATAAAGGGACAAGGTATTAAATTCGGCTGATGCATTTTGAGAACATAAAAGGAGTTGATGTTTAAGCTCTTCTAGGAGACCAATTCGTGGAGTGCAAGAGCCATCAGCCTCCCTCATTAATTTCGACAACTTTTGAGCCTAAAGGCTGCTCATTTCGGCCAAAGTTCATGTCTTCCCAAAGGTGGCCATTTCTCTTCTCCAAGACAACAATTAACATTATTTAAAGGCCAAAACTGAATGAAGACATCTCCAAACAAGTTCAACCGAATTTTCCTTATTCTAGAAGCAAGACCATTCAAATTTTTACTTTAATTTCTTCTAGAATATATTTAGGGAAATTTGTAACAACCCAAACCCGGCCCAAACATTACGATCGAATTTGATTTGTTACGGAGAAAAACTGTTTGAGCACCATTTTAAAACCAATTTAAGTTTTGTTGAAAACTTCTCATTTTTGGTTATCTTGCCAAAACTTACACTTAGATTTAATTTGGGAATTTAGTTAAGTCCGGTTATTATACAAATTTCAAGTGTGCCCGATGGCACGATAAAATATTTTCGTGTTAATTTAAGAAAACATGTGATTTTAGTTCAATTTTAATAACATAGTTTAAACAAAATATCCAACATATAAGAAATAACAAAAGTAAAGTTTATGGAGGCCTTATTACAACCAAAATAAAAATAACCAAATTTAAAGTTCAATAAATTTAAGTCCACTTTGCATGGCCACCTCGAGTCCAACTGGCTCCTCAACCGCCATCTACGAGTCACTGAAAAATGTTAAAGGAGAAGGTGAGTCACCAAGACTCGATGATGTAACCCTTCCTCATATGTAAGCAATCTCATACACGATATAATCAATCATCATGTACTAAGTCATGCACCCAACCTAGCCAACCAAATGCCTTTGTCTACCCCATGTGGTACCAAACCACTGGTGACCGTAGTCACAATGTGTTACCAAAACACTGGTGGTGCCAAACCACTGGTGACATATAGTCACGATGTGCTACCAAAGCACCGTGTCCGTGGACACAAATCGGGTGATGGGGCCAACCCATCGTGTGATACCAAATCACCGCGCATTTATCCCATATCTCAAGTGGGGCCAACCCACGGTGGTGTTAACCACAGTGGACGAGTCGCTATGAGGTACCAAACCTCGGAGGTACCAAACCTCTGGTGACATATAGTCACGATGTGTTACCAAAACACTAGTGCTCACCAAGACCACGAAATATCACCGCCCCTCCACTCATCAATCCCACATCAACATTTATATCACATAATTTATGTTACCATGTACTTAATCACATGTACAGGTTTTATCATCAGCAATAAGCAACGTGTACTAGACACACCATGCTTCCCAAAAGCATCTTAAAATATTTCATAGTCAACAAGGACTTACCTGGTTCCTTGCTTATACCATTCATGGTATTAATCCCGAATCTACACAGATCCTGTTAGCACACACAAATGCTTTAGTACATTTAATTAATTATAAGTGTGTATGTACACACCTGTCACCCTTGGATGCTCTAAATCCGAAAAAGAAACGTTGGCCACCCTAGATCTACTGATCCCTATATTCGGCCAAATACCCATATTAGTACTATGGCCTATTCGGCCAAGTCAAATTATTAGAAGGGGTTCCTTATGAACCCGAACCTTACCTATCACCCCTTGAGTACTCACTTCGGTACTTGATATGCGATTCCTGCTTCACTCCTACATTCGGCCATCACTAGAGTTATTAGCCTTCTGCTTAAAGCGAATAGTAAACTAAATGAAATCTTCTTACCACCACTTACCCAAGCCGATTATTAGAGAGTAGGAGTTGGAATTGAGTACTTCAAAATCCCGGGATACCTAATGGAATCGGTTCCAAAGAAGAGAAATAGTTAGCCATTACCAACACCAAATCTCGGCTCTTCTTTTCACTCTGGTCGACAAAAATATAAGATTAAGAGAGAAAGTTTCTACTCTTCTTACCTTCTCCAAATCGACTACCAAAAGAAATCCCAAAAGTTCTATACTACTTATGGTATTCGGCCAAGAAGCTTCAATATAGAAAGAATTTTCTCGGCACAAGAAAAAGTTGGTAGATTCGGCTATTATGAAAGAAAAATAGTGGAGAGAAAGAAAGGTAGCAAGGGTTTCAAGCTAAAGGAGTTGGGAAAAGAAAAGAAAGGTTTTAAGGAAAGTGTTTTCGGTTTTGGAGAGGGTGGAGAAGAGAAAATAGAAAATGGGAGACTTTTGGGAGAATTCGGCTAATAGAGAAAAGAAACAAAAGAAACTTTGGCACTCCCTAGTATCCCTTGCCGTCCACTCTCCTTGCTCAAGGAGTTCAAATTCGGCACAACACCTAAAAATCCTCTTGGCCACTTATTTGATTTAATTCAAAATAGCTTGAATTAATCTCCATAATCCATCAACTATCCCTTTTATCTGCTATTAACATGATACCTAAATAATAATAATAACTAATTAATCCCTTATTATCCTATTATCTAATAATAATAAAAAAGAGTTTAAGGAGAGAAAATCTCTCCCCCTTGTGCCGTCCACTTAAAGAGCAAAAAGAAGAGGATTTTGTGACTCGAACCAAGGCTCTCCCTTGCTCCTTGGTGGTGTCACATGCTAGCTCTTAAGTGGGCTTGCTTTGCCACTTATTCTAGGCTCATCTTTGTGTTAAAATACCCACATCTATTCTTATAACACCCTCCTGCTGATGCTCCTTGCCTTTAAAGTTAAAACTGAAATTTTTCTATCAAACCGGGCACACTCAAAGCCTTAAATTAAGCTCTATTATTCCATAAATAATATCACAGCAGTTCATAATAAGAAAATAATCAAATTCCAAATAACCCCATACTTGGGATGTTACAAAATTACTAGGAAGTTTCCTAGGAAAAACTTAAGCATTAAGAAGATAGGAGAATGGCTATTCGGCTAGCCTTGATCAGCTTATAAATAGGCTGTGTAATCCTCATTTGGAGGGCAATGAACATTTTTATAACTTTATCAACTTGTGAGTTTGTTTTCAACTCTCAATTCTCTCCAAAGACTTGTTGACTTATCAAGCATACACCTGTGGCATCATCCTCGTCTTTTTTTTATCAAACTTATCACTTTGTAACCCCAAAGTGTGGCGTTCACTATACTGAGGTTCCTATCATCAGTTGATAGTGGGTCGAGGTTCCACTTTTCTACCATAGCCTTCCACCGAACCCTTATCTAACCTAAGCGTTCACCTAAGACTCAGGTTAATACATCGTTGTATTAGTTTGACTTGAACCTTAGTTTTATTGTCAGCTAATCGTTACGTATCCTTTCGTTCACCAACACCCATTTGAACCTAAGCTTATTCTTTCATAAATCATTCTTTTCCTTAAAAGCCCAACTTACTCCAATTTACGATCGGGCACATTTTATGACTCGAACTTTAACGTACCGAGACCGTATCAGGTAGGCTGAAAGAAAAATAAAATGTTGAGGATGGTGGCGTTAGGATTAAACAGATGGTAAAAATGCTTCTTGGATTATCGGGGTAGGAAAATGAAAATAATGGCTTTGGGAACTCAGAAATTGAGGAGAAGAATGGAGAAAATAACAAGATCACAAATATATTTTTTTATTTTTTGTATTTTTTTTCACTTCAAATACACGAAATTAAGAACAATAGAACACTTTGAATACAAATTGAATTTTTTTTATTAATTTCGAATTTTTTTAACTTATACCTACTTCAAAATTACGATGATCGTCGGAGCTCCTCGTTTTCTAGCTCTGATACCAAATGATACAATCCGCCTCGGCGTGAGTCGATTCATATAAGAGTTTGCCCGATCGTCTACGAAGAGGTTTCATTCGATTGGTTTTAAAAGGGAAAAATTGGTTGGATTTAAGAAAATAGCAGCGGTTTAATAACAAAGAAAATAGATGGATGAATGGAATGATGTTCGAAACAAGAAAGAACCCTTAATAGAAGATTAAGGACCCGAATATTATATGTTTCAAAGGAATGGTTGGATTGGATAAAATCGAAACCCACTATCTAGCAAGATAGGAACCAACGGTATTGGTTTGAACGCCACACCCGAATGGATGATAAGTTCAAAACAAAGTCAGATTGACGCCACTAGCTACTAGATAAGTCAATTTGAACCTTGAAGAATAAAGAGAGTAGATAATTCACAATATGAAAATTTCATTAAGGATCAAAAGTTCTTCAAAAAGGCTTGATTACACATATTTATAAGGCTAGAATGAGCTAGCCGAATGGTCACATAATAAAATGCTAATAAAGAGCTGAATTAAGGCTCAAAGACTTTTGAAATTCTTGAACCAAATAATTCCTCTCTTTAAGATACTTTAATTAGCTAAAATAATGTCCTTGAATGCTTAGAAAATGACTCTTGATTTCACCTTTAGCTAGCTGAATAGACACCAACAACTTAATGAAGTTTTTAAGGCATGAATTATCCATTAAAGTAGCAAAAAACGTTTGGGGTAGTTGTGTAACACCCCAAACCCGGTCAATACGCCACGACCGAATCTGGTATGTCACTAAGGAAAATATTTTTGAAGAATCGAATTAAAAATTAAATTTTGTGAAAAACTCTTTGAAATTCTTTATTTGTCGAAAATAAGTTAAAACTGAGATTTACTTTGAATTACATAAAACTTTAAAACTTAGTTAATAAATCATAGGATAGAAAACATTTATATCTTTTTAAGAAAATTTGAAATATCACTTTAAAACTGAGTATAGAAACTTGAATTTTTGGAAATCACTTAATTTGTTGAAAACACTTAACTTGTAATTTTTCTATCGAACTATTCATATTACCCGATGGTAAGATTTTTAAAACCATTATGAGTTTATAGTTTAGAAAACTTTGAGCTCAATTATTAAATTAATCAAGTGATATACTTAAACATGTCTAGAATAAATCCCAAAGCATATAAATAATTCAAAACCATAATTAAAGAGGCCTTATTACAAATCCATAAAATATGAAAACCAAATTAAAATAAAGTACCCAAATGGAAGTTCATGTAAAACCAACTTTATTGCATGGCCTCCTCGAGTTCTTACGGCTCCATATCCGCGATCTCACGAATCACCTGAAAGATATAAGGGAGAAGGTGAGTCACCAAGACTCAAGCATATTCCCTCTCCCCTGTAAATACCACATACTTACACAAATTATAACAAAGCAACATATATGTATAATGCACCCAACCTAGCCATCCATAACTCCTTTTCTACCCCGTGTGGTACCAAACCACCGGTGGTGCCAAACCACCGTGACCGAAGTCACAATATAAATGTGATACCAAATCACCGTGACCAAAGTCACAAATAATCCATCTGTGGGGCCAACCCACGTGTGATACCAAATCACCGCGACGTTCCCATATCTCAAAAGTGGGGCCAACCCACGGTGGAATTAACCACAGGGACAAGTCGCTATGAGGTGCCAAACCTCTAGTGTCCGAAGACACGAATGTGATACCAAATCACTGGTGGTGCCAAACCACTGGTGTCCGAAGACACGAATCATCAATCTTCCCCCTCCACTCATATTGCCCATACCAATGCAATAGATAGACAAATCACGTCAATAAACTTTGATATGTATCTCATAACGAATATATCATAAATCGTAGATCATAATTTCAATCCACATGTATTAACAACATATTGAAATGGACTTACCCGAATCCTCATTCATACCATCATGGTATCATATCCAGATCTCATCGATTTACCCACTTTTCATAATATGATTAGTTATAACACACAAATATACATATATAAACCAAGTTATAAAGTGTGTAAGATACACACCTTTCACTAAAGCAATAACTAACGTCCGAAGATCCGATTTACCACTAGATCACCTTGTCCTACAATCGGCCAATATTAAGATTATGAACAAAGGCCATTCGGCCATAACACTAAATCCCAGATAATTATCCTTCGAAAAACCAAGTCTTACCTAAACTTACCCAAAACGATTGTCAACGAATCGAGACTTAGATTGATTGCTTCCAACGTCCAAAAAGCCTAAAAGAAATCGGTTTCTAAGAATGATTAGAACCTTGCAAACCAATGCCCATAGATTCGGCCTTAGTCCACAAGAAAATAACATAGAGACGAGAAAAGAATTGAAGAAGAAACGGCCAAGAACACTTACTCTTTTCCAAAATCGATTGAAGAAAAATCAAAGAGAGTCTACCCTTATATATTCGGCCAAAAATAATACTAAAAGGAAGTAGAAAAATTCGGCTATGGTGAAGTGAAAAAGAAAAGAGAAATAGAATGGTAATGGATGTTTAAACTTTGAGTGAAAGAAAAAGAAATGGAATTTGAGATGGGTAAAGATTCGGCCAAGAGAGGATGAAAGAAAATGTGATTAAACAAAAGTCAAATGAAGAAAAGAGAGATGTGGGAGAGAGAGGTTCGGCCAAACACTATTTTGCCAAAGAAGAAAAGTGCACAAAAGTTCCAATGTTGTTTCGGTTTCAAGAGGACAATTGAAAGAAGAGAAATGGTATTTGGTTCACACAAAATAAGGCTAAAACCAAAAGCAAAAATTGCACCAAAATGCACAATAACATTCGGCCAAAGAGAGTGTTTTTGGAGAGGGAAAACAAAAATGCAAAAAGATGTTCAAAAGGCAAAAATTGACCAACTATTCCCCAAAGCTACTTACAAAATTCGCCACCCCTAGACACCCATGCCGTCCACATTCATCCACTAAAGGCCTAGGATTACTTTCCAAAACATCCTCCATATTCCATGCCTTTTGTCCCCTCTTAATACCATAACTTCAAGATTCTTATCCCCAACATCATGCTTTCCTTAAACAAAATTCAACTTACCAAAAGAAATAGTCCAACCTATCATAAACATAGGTTGACCGACCATCAATGCTAGAACAAAAATAAAGTCTTCAAAAAAAATGTTTTCCATGATACTCGAACCTCTAACCTCGAGCCACCTTTCAAGCTCCTTAACCAACTTGCCACTTACTCCTCTTATGCTTTGATTTAACACTTAAATTAACTTAAGTGCTAAGCTCACTTAATCCACTTCATTAAATAAACCATACTAAAAATTATTCTAGCTTCCTAAATAAAATCAAGCCTTCACAAGACTATGCTAACACACAAAATTCATACCCGAGCCAACACAAATAATACTCAAATTTTGGGATGTTACAAGTTGGAAGGGTTGCTGCCAAAATTTAAAGGAAGTATAATGCTCCTTTAAACTCTTTTTAATGATGTATAAAGCCTCCTTTTGTAACAGCCCCTTCTTATGTAGCTGAAAACACTTGAAGAGCCACCTTATTGAATGTGTAACAACCTTAAAATGTAACGGTTGTGAGCTGAAAAGTCACCTGCAATTAACACATTAAAATGAACTTATTAAACACTAATTAAACTCAAACACATTAAACACTTGACTTTAATAAATGAACTAAAAGTTAAAGACATCAATTAATGCAGCAATTAGTTTAATTAAAGAAGCAGAATTAAATAAACTTAAACTCATGCTCCATTAAATTATCATAGTAACTAGATTAATTAAATAAGCATCTTAAATGAAGTTCAATAAAACACTTATTAATTTAAACTAAGATGAGTTGAATAAATGTCCAGCAACTCATTTATTAAACTAAGATGCTTAAATGTATGGTTTGAAATGCAAACTAAATAAACAAATGCAAGACTTAATTTAATGATGCAATCTTAAACTAACATGGGAGTTACTTAATACATGTCATTATTTATGATGCATACTTAACTAGCATGGAAGTTACATAATGCATAACTTTATTAAATGCAGAACACACAAAGTGCAAATCTAAAATTAAAAATATGCAAACTTATTAATTTAAATAAAACTATATTAAATTAAAAAGTCCTTAAAACATTGGCCCAATAATCAATCAGGCTTATGAGATGTTTCATCTTGCACTTGGGCCCCTCATGTTTAGGCCATTCTCGTTGTCAGCGGATTGTGTTGAAACATGATACGACCAGGTTCGTATCAGACATATTTATTCAACTACTAAACTTAAAACAAATTAACAACTAACTTAAATAAATGAACTAACACTTATGCATCATTTATTCCAGCAACTAGTTTAATTAAGAGAAGCATTATTAAATGAACTTTAACTCATGCATCAATAATTATCCTAGTAACTAATTTAAGTAAAGAAGCAACTATTAAATTAAATTCATTAAAAGAAACTTAATTAATTAAACTAAGATGAGTTGAATTGATGACCAGCAACTCATTTACTAAACTAAGATGCATAAATGCAAATATTTAAAATGCAAACTAAATGCAAAGCTGAAAATTAAATAAAGAGTTCAATTTAGTTGGAACGGGTTCAATAAGCTGGAATTGAGCTAAAATCGATTTGCAATATGTTGCAAGGAAACTTTATTGGGCTGGTCCCAACTCGTTCTATCTCTCCAACTAAAGCCTCGCCCCAAAATTGGTTAACTAAGGCCGAAATGGCCTCTTTGAATTGCTTAGCTCGAGCTCGTGTAATTGGTCCTTGGGGCAGCACCATTGAATCCTTGCTCGAACTTGGTGCACTTCGGAACGCGATCGTATCAAAAATGGTGATTTCGTGAACCAATTACTGCCATGTGTGAAATCTTTGAATTTGTGCAAATCTATTTCGATGACTGTAAAAAGGGTTGATTGTTCGTTCTTGAGTATGCACAAGTCCTATTGGTTTAACATGATTGATTTAATGAAACCGTTGCTACATTTTGGCCTAAATAATCAAACACATGTTTTTAAACCGGGAATATGTTTTGGTACCACAAAAAATCAAGCTTCATCGATTTTGTACGAATAATTTCTATCTGCTTGATCCTTGGTTTATGAATAAGGTAACGAAATTTGATAACTTTGTTTTCAATTTTAATTCATTCCTTAAACAAGTTCTGTTGTTGTATATGAAGTTAATGTTTCGTTTGGAAAAGGTTGATTCAACTTGATACGGGCACGCCCTATCATGAGCCAAGTTCCCGGGATCTGATTGTGCTACCTCGAGGGCCGATTATGAGAGCTCGTGCGAAGTAATTTAAAGATGCTATTGGAGCTCTAGTTCAGCAAGCTTGGGATGATACTAAAACTGGCTCAAACTCTACTTCAACTTCATGTTGCATGATCCTACAAGCTCACATCCTTGAAGAGCCCAATTTGGCCATTCGGCCTTAACTAATTATTTAGTTAAAAAAATTTTAAATAAATTTGGACATAATAAATATTTGTTTTAATTATTTTGCTACATTTAAATAAGCTTAAATAAGTCTTAATTAGTGCATAATTAATAGTTAAATTTAATATGTCTAGCTTAGGACATAATTAAGAGATGCTGCACATTAAATATGTCCAGCCGAACATCCTTTAATGGTGTCCTATTGTTCAGCCGAATTTTAGACAACCAAAAGCTTCATTTATTTCATGTTTCCTAGCTCAAAACATGGTTTAAATGGGTGCTAGCTGCTGGAAATTAATGTGTCTCTAATGATTTAATGAACTGATTTTAAAATTAATGTGCAGGTTGGACGTTATTAATGCATGGGCGGCAGCATGCATGGGAATTCAATTAGCTGATTTTTTGTGATTCCAACGTGGCTTTTTCTCTTTCCCAAACGTACATTAAAGATGTTCAATAAATCAGCAGCATGCATGGCGTGGTATTGGATGGCACAAGCTTTATGAAAGAGTTAATGCACATGCTGATTGTGGCGAGCCGAAGGTGACTTTCCAGCTGATATAGTCTATCTCAGGGAGAGTCAAAATGTATGCGAGTTTCCCAATCGTCTATGAGGAGGAGATAAGCCTTCGGGAAAATAATCGAAGTATATGGATGAAAATAGATTAAAGTTGCGAAAGCTGTCAAAAAAGTGATGATAATTTGATTAAGTATGGAGATGGATTGTTAATGAAAAAAATGATTAGAGGATAAATGGATAGGTTCGGTTTAGAATGGAAAGTAAAGAATATGGTATTTTGATGACTCGGTTTAAGGATGAAACAAAGAAGAAATCTAAGATAAGTGATAGTTCGGTGGAAATGGGATATAGGACTTAAACAAAGAAGCGATTTAACACTAACGAGTGTCACCCCGATTTCTATACTTGTTTAAGGTGGAAGGATGGAATTCGATGGCGGACCAAGACCCGTTATCCATAAAGATAAGAATCGTTGGTATAATAAAATGGGAGAGTGCGATTGATGCCACAAGCAAAGCTTGCTAAGTCAGGATCGAAACTCGTACGAAAGATAGAGAGGAGAAAATCTCACTCGGTGAACTAATTTCATAAAATATAATCAAAGTTCATGTAATTTTATAAAAGATCCAAAACTAATTACAAATGAAATGTGCAAAGTATTTATAGCCAACTTTAGAAGCTAGCCAAATGGTCACAAAATGCCTTAAGGACTAAGCAAATTTGAGCTAGAAAATGCTAGAGAAATCTAGAAGAAAATCCCTTCATGTGCTTTGCTAGGTTCGGCCGAACATGGACCTTGGTATGCTTGCAAATTCGGATGAATATGGGGAATAAAGGGCATCCTTTAGATGATTAAAAGTTAGCTTCTTGAGACGCCAAAAGCCTTCTTAATGGAGGGAAGAAATGGTTGATTATTAATCTTGGAAACGCCAACCATCAGCAGCACATTAACTTCCATTTGTGCCGTCCAAAGAACTTGTCCATGAAGCAAATTAATTTCTTTGTTGTTCACGAAATTATGTGCTTTGAAAAAGCTGAACAAATAGCTCATAAATGACGTCTTTATGCATGTAGACAACCCCTTAATTGTTGTTTCATGCATGCTAATTATGTTTGGCCGAATGGCCATTTGGGCACTCCAAATGTCAGCCTTCCTTTGTGGTTCATGAGATGCTCCAGTAGCCTATTAATGATGCCAATGCATGCTCCAACAAAACATTAAATTCGGCAGACAAAGCATGCAGCACATGGATGGTGTTCATGCATGCTTAGCTCTCTTTAATAGCTTGTGTTCACGAGGAGAATGAGCTCTTTAATGCTGAAACAAATTCGACTAGACAAACACTCATAAATTCGTCCAACAAACATGTAGCAAATTAATTCCCAACACCTCATTAATTGATGTTCTATGCAAGCTCCCTAGACAGCCTCTTAAATGCCGTCCCAACATGTCCATAAATGATGTCCTTGCATGCTGAATGTGGCTCTTTAAATGGACGCCCCATGCTTCTCCGACAATGCATTAATTGATGCTCCAAGTTGGCTGCTCTTTAAAGGTTCCGTCCATGCCTCCAACAGCTCATTAATTCGGCCATGGGGGAGAGTGAAAGACTCCTTAATTGTAGCTATAATTCACGAGACAAGTAAGCATTAGTGTCTAAATAAATTTGGCTGAAAAGTAGCAATAATGAGTTAAATTCAGCTGGACCTTTTCTAGCATGAATCATTCATTAATTCAAGCCAAATAAGTTTACCATAATTAAAAAAATGCTATGGGAACAATAATGGACATTTTAGACATCTTAAAGACACTTAGGACAACTTGAATTCACATTTAACACACATACTAAATTCGGCAGCCCCCTATTTAAGTAGAAAAATCTGCACATTAATTTTATCTTAAAAACATCTTAAAAGCTTGCAATAAAATGTGACAAATTAATTTAGGCTTAGATAAATCAAATCCAACACTAAATTAATCATTTAGACTCATTTAATTTGATGTAGGAAAAATTTAATAAATTTAATTACTCAATTTATTTAAAACATTAAATTAAAAGAAAACAGCTCAATGAGCTGGAACGAGCTGGAACGAGCTCAAATCAAGCCCAAATGGACTAATCCGGCTCGATTTGGAAATGCACCAAGGTGCATATCAGCTTCACGGCATTTGGAACATTTGATCCGAGCTTCGCCACTTTGCAAAATGCTGTTGCCCCGGGCGTGCCCTGAAACACCCCACACCCGGCCCACGAGCCTGGATCGGATCTGGTATGTTCCTTAAGTAAACTGGTTACAAAATTCTTTTATTACCAGAGGAAAACTTGTGCGATTTTTAAAAACTATTGTTTTGGGTTGGGCTTGAGTTAAAAACCCGTTGATCTTATTTTAAAGTCCAATTAATTAAGATGAAAAAAACAATTAGGGTTTATTTTTAAAGAAATAAATTTTACTTAACTTTAATTGAAAATAATTCGTAACATAGTAATTAAAAATAAAAGTAAAGAAATGTAACTTATGGCCTTATTACATCAAGTAAAATCCCAAAATAAAATTAAAATACTTAAATAAATTTAAATATCCATATTGAATAAAACTTCAAGCTGAGCATGGCCATCCCTAAGCTTCACCGAACCCGGTCCATTATTGATCGTCACCTGAAAAATAGTCCCACAACGGGGTGAGTCAACAGACTCAATGTGTACACAACACTAAAATTCAATAGATCAGGCATACATTTTTCATATCCAATACTTATTCATATAATAGATAAAAATGATGATGCAACCCAAACCCAAACCTAGGTGCCATCCGCTACACATCCCCGTACCAACATGTACACCGTGGGGACTACTAAGTCAACCCTCCATCCGCTACACACCATCGAAGGCAGTCGCTGCAGTCGACGTGCTCATCGCCCATATAAAATTTTGTGGCATAGCCACCAGATAATTGTGTCATGAGACACCACATTCAGATAATGTAACCGAAGTTACCACATTCAGATAATGTGACCGAAGTCACCACATTCAGATAGTGAGACCGTAGTCATCACCTTCACTTCCCCTTTTTCATATATCCCGAATGACCCATATTATTTATATCATGCATATCATACTTAAATTCTCATTCTTATAAATTTTCACATGTTATAAATAACATATTTCATAATCCTAGTGGAAGTAGGAAACGTACCTGAGTACTTTGTACCATATTATGGTACCTTAGCCACATTCTTATAAACATGCATATTTTACATATTACCATCAATCTTATTAAAAGTTAGTGTGGGGTACACACCTGATTCGTTTAACGAAGTCCTTGAAATCCCGAAGAACCGATCTACTGATTTAGATCCTTAACTCCTATATTCGGCCAATCATTTAAACACATTAATAAACCGTTTTGGCTTTAAAACCAAATCCTAGTAGGATTTGTATACTGAAAACCTACCTTGTTGCCGATTGACTTAAGAATCAAGTCCCAAAACTTTGTTGTATTCCTTCTTTGTGATCTCAAATCCCGAAAAGTATCCTTGCTTTCCTAGGGATGTCGAAATTCCTATAATCACATGTTAGGTTTAATCTAACATTAAAACTTAAAACAAGACCTTTGGATCTTATAGTTTCTTACCTTAGATCCCGAAATATTCCTCCTTGTAGTCGATAAATTGTAGAAACCCGAGAGATCCCCTTAATACTTCAAATGACTACTTCCTTGCTTAGATTCACAGGAGATCTTCGGCTATGGCTTCTAATGGAGAGGAAAATATTCGGCTAGGTTCCAACAATTACTTAATCTCGACTTGACAAAAGAAAAGAAAGAAAAGAAGAGAAGAGAGCACTAAGAATTCGGCAGAGAAAGGAGGAAGCACAAATTGATGAGTAGCCCTCCTTCCTTCCTTTTATAGCCGAAATTATCATCTAAGGAGTCCCTTACTTGGCCACCACTCCTCTATCCGATAACTTTATCCTTTAATTATCACTTAAAATAAAAGATAATTCAGCAACTATCCTTACTTAGCCGAAATTATTAAACTCAAAGTCTCTTACTTGGCCATCACTTCTCCCTTATTTTCCTCTTTATCTCTTTATTCAAATTAAAAGAATTTAATCCAACAATTATCTCTTGAAAATAATGATAAATAAATCCCTTATTTATCCACTATTTATAAAATAATAAAAGCTCCTAATTTATAGCCATGTGCCGTCCACTCACTCTTCTAGAAGCAAAAATAAAACCTCCTTTATTTGCTTCCCAAGTGACTCGAACTCAGCCCATTCCTCTTGCATATGGCGCCATTTCCATAGGCCCTAAGTGGCATCTTCGGACCACTTTTCCAAGCCTGTTTGTGTGTCAAATTCCACAAACTTTTTCTTTTAAGGCCACCTTGCCTTAATTTCCCTTTTAAACCTTAAAACTCGTCATTTCTAGGTCATTTCTAAGTTTCCAAAAATTTTCGTTTGGCTCTGTAAACTTGACATTTTCTTACATTTCCAAGTTTCGAAATGTTCACTTTCCATTTTCCTTACATTTCCTAGTTTCCAAAAATGTTCACCTTCCATTTTTAAACTTAACATTTCCATACATTTTCAGTTTTCCAAAATGTTCATTTCTAACTCATTTTCATTCATTTCCGAGTTTCCAAAAATATTCAAAATTTATTCTTAGTACATAAAACATGTCACTGTAGAGAACTAAACCGAAAATGCATAGGCCCTTTCCAGATGTTACAGCTTCTACCTCTTAAAAAAATTTCGTCCTCGAAATTTCCTAACTAAAATAATTGAGGGTATTGCTATCGCATCGCCTCTTCTCGGTTCCCACGGCTTCCTCCGATCCATGGTTGCGCCATAACGCTTTGACTAGAGGAACCGACTTCCTCCGTAGCACTTTCACATCACGCCCAATATCCGAATCGGCTCTTCCTAGTAGGATAAGTCCGGCCTTAGCTCTACTTCTTTGACAGTATCGCATGAGACGGATCCGATCGGTAACGACGTAGCATGGATACATGGAATACGTCGTGCATCATCGCCGCAACTCGTGGCAACTCCAATTGGTATGCCACTGCTCCAACTCGCTTCAGTACTCGATAGGGCCCTATAAACCTTGGGCTTAACTTCCCCTTGCGACCGAACCTCATTACCTTTTTCCAAGGCGATACTTTCTGTAACACCCCCAAACCCGGCCCACAAGTCTCATCCGGATCTGGTTATGTCACTGCGGAAACCGTTTGCAAAATCTTTGTCTTTAGAGTAAAACTTGAAAATTTTGTTAACTTTTGGGAAGTAAGTCCATTAAAAATTATTAAATAATATAAGCTTGGTTTGAATTACAACTTTATTATAATTTATTATAATATAAATCCTTTGTAAAAATATTACTAAATACGATATAACCTTTATCAACTATAAATAGAGTACTTTAATCAAAAGTGGCCCTTATTACATCAAATAAATTCCCAAAATACGGATAATATAAAAATCACTATTAATTAACTAAACAAGTAAAACATCTACTACATGAAAATCATTCGCATGGCCACCTTTGTATCTACTCCAACCCGGTCCATTACTCACGACTCACCTGCGATGTTGGATAAATAATTGGGTGAGTCATACAGACTCAGTGTGTAATTAAACCACTGATATCCACCCACATGTTAGCCACAAATCAACTCAAATTATAAAATGCAGCATGTAAATATAATCATTTAAACATTACCACAATCTAGGCTTGGCCCACAATCAAATCAAATACTGGGCTAGGCCCTTCTCTCATCAATCCACTGATTACTGGGCTTGGCCCATTCCACGTATGTTCCCAAAACATACCTTTCCACATGTCATATTGGGCTTGGCCCATTTCCATATCAATTCATAACGAAACCATGCAATCATGATACCCAACCCAATCCTAAGGTCCATCCGCTACACACCCCCTTATCCAAATTTACACACACCGTGGGGACTATCAAGTCACCCTCTCCTTTTCCCTCCATAAAGGCAACCAATGCCATCCACGATGTAGCGTATAGCTAACATCAAACCACGATGGAGCACACAGCAATCCATCAAGCCACGATATGGCATAAAGCCGATATCAATCAAGGTAACCACGCAAACTAAATCGCAAAGATCCACAACGCGACCTCAGTCAGTGCCAATCCACGATGTAGCACAAAGCTGACATCAACCACGTACTCGAAGTACACCCGTACCTTTTATCAAAAACCCACCCATGCACATGTAACATAATATAATGCGGAGATGATGCATGTGCATGATATTCACAATCATAGGCATACTCACATATTAAAAATCAATTATCACATATTAGCCAATTTGCTACTAACCTGGTCATCATCATACCCCTTAAGGGTATCCATTCCACTTTTATCACTGCATTTATTAGTGAACATATAATACTAACAGATATCACACAAATCCCGGAAACAATGACTAACTACACACCTTATTACTTGGAGTTCTAGACTCTCGATCCTCGACGCTATCGTTTAGTGAGACTACGGCTATTTGCCTAACGTTTTCTGTTGTTGGCCCACACCCTGGTGGCCAATCTCGTACAGCAGAAACGGATCTCTTCTTGAACTTTGGGATGGGAGCTTTCCCTTGCCCACTTTGACTGGCACTCGCATCCATCGACGATACTTAATCAGAACCACACGATTAATCACAGCAATCAAAACCTACAAATATCGAATCTAGATCACCTATTAACATCCTTACCGAAATACTGAGATCCCGAAGGCTTTCCTTTGCTTCTGTCGATTTGCCCTATAACCAAAGTCAACATCGGTCAACACAAGAACATATCTAATGGCCTAAGGCCGAATACCCAAAGGATCACTTACCCACTTACTCGGATCCTGAAACACCAATAGTCTCAAGGAGTTGCCGAAAATCCCTGTTACAAAACCATTAGAATCGGCCTACAACAACAATCCATGAAAAGGCCCTTTTGGCCGAATACTCACCATCACCTTACCTTAGATGATCGAATCCAAGAGACTTCCTCAAAGCTTCCTTCCTTCGGCTACACACAAGAGAACATACTTAATGGCACTATGACATTCGGCCATGTTATAAAAACTAAGACCAATCACTTGGTTTTGACGTACCAACATAAGAACTCAAAACCAATTGTTTAGAGTGACGATTACTTACCACTACACTTGAGACGAAATTAAGAGCAAGAGATCGGCAACACCATCTTAGGAGATTCGGCAATGGCTTTAAAGGTAATGAGATATTCGGCTCTTGAAAACAACAATGGTAAGGAAAGATGCTTGATGAGGCTTACTTAGAAATTTGGCTATCAATAAAACAAATGTGGAGTTGAAGAAAAGAAAAGTGGAAGAACGGTAGGGACTTAGGAGCATTCGGCTTTCATAGGAACATAAAGAAATTTGGCAAACAACTAAAAAAACAAAAGAAAGAAAAAGGGAAAGGGTGCTTATTCAAAGAAGAATTCGGCACTACCCCCTTCTATTTATAGAATTCGGCCACCTCCCCCCTCCCTTGAAGACTCCAAGTTTCGGCCATCACCTATGGCCACTAATTCAAATTAATTTGAATTAGTCTACTACCTAAATTTTCTCTCCAACACTTATTCAAAATAAGTTGAATAAGTCCACACTTATCCCTCCTCTATTTATCACCTAGCTTATTCAAAATGAAATACTACAATAATTATCCTACACTTCTAAATAACTAAATAGATAAATAAAAATAAAAAAAACATTATCCTCATCTAAATAAAAGCCTTCTAGCCATCCAACACCTCCAAAATTGCTGCCAAAAAGGAATAAAAATTTAAACTCCAAAACGCAACTCTCTTGGTTCGAACCTGGGACCAATCTGCTGCACACCTCTCCTCCAACACCCAGGCCACTCGGCCACATTGTATTTCATGACATAAGGCCCCAACATTTATTTTTAACCCCTTCTTATCTCAGCCTATAACCGCATATGAAAAATAAAACGCCAAATGCTTCTCCGGCCCCTCGAAACCGCGACCTCCCTCCCCTCCAGCGCCTAAGTAGCGCCCAAGAGCCACTTTGCCAATTGGACTTTCATGTCCATCAACTTGGACATTTATTTTTAAGGCCTACCTAGCCCAGTCCCTTGACGCAAAAATAAAACAACACTGCTTTGCCCAAAGACTCGAACCCTTGAGCTCTTAGGCGCCTCCTTCCCAAGACCTTAAGTAGAGCCTCTATGCCACTTTGCCACATCCTTTCTTGTGTCCTAAACTCCAGAAAAATATTTTAAGGCCTTCCTGCCCCATTTCCCCTTTTTACACTAAAAATAAAAATTTTCCAAAGCCCTTCCTTTTTCATCCAAGCATTCTTAAACCTCTAAAACACATCCTAAAACACCCAAAACCCTTCCAACACTTGAATTATACCAGAATTACCTAGCCCCTAAACCAGGGTGTTACACTTTCAGAAACACTTGGTCTCCCACTTCAAACTCTATTTCCTTCCGCTTAAGGTCTGCGTACGACTTCTGCCTATCAGAGGCTTCCTTTAACCGTGCTCGAATCATCTCAACCTTCTCTTGATTTAGCCACTAACTCTGGACCCAAAACTCGACGTTCTCCTAACTCAGTCCAACAAGTAGGAGTTCGACACTTCCGACCATACAATGCTTCATATGGTGCCATCCAAATGCTAGCCTGATAGCTGTTGTTGTAGGCGAACTCAGCTAAAGGCAAATAGTCTTCCCAACTTCCTCGGAAATCCATCACACAGCCTCTCAACATATCCTCCAACACTTGTATAACTCGTTCGGACTGCCCGTCTGATTATGGATGAAAAGCCGTAGTGAAGTCCAACTTAGTGCCTAAAGCTTGATGAAGTGCCCTCCAAAACCGAGATGTAAACCTTGGGTCTTTGTCGGAGATGATCGATACTGGTACACCATGTAACCTCACAATTTCCGCCACATATAACTTAGCCAGCTTCTGAAGAGAATAGTCAACTCTTACCGGGATGAAGTGCACGGACTTAGTCAAACAGTCCACTATCACCCATACCGAGTCCTTCTTAGTAGGCGTAAGGGGAAGCCCACTAACGAAGTCCATGGTAATTCTCTCCCACTTCCATTGGGGAATCTCGATTAGTTGAAGCAATCCTGATGGAACTTGGTGTTCAGCCTTTTTAACTTGTCGACACGTCAAACATTTCCCCACAAATTCGGTCACTTCTTGCTTAAGATCAGACCACCAAAATTGTTCCCTTAGATCTCTGTACAGCTTAATACCTCCGGGATGCATAGCATAAGGGCTACTATGCGCCTCCCAAAGAATCCTTTGTCTTAACTCCTCGTCTCTCGGCATACAGACTTTACCCTTATAGCACAATACTCCTTCATCATTGACGCCATAGTCCTTTAATTCTCCGCTCAGACTTGCTTAAACTTAGCACTTAGGTCCTTATCACCAAACCGTCCCTTTTCACCTCATTCATCCATGTGGGCTTGATTTGTAATTCTGCCAACAGGCTTCCATCATCATATAAACTCAAGTGAGCGAACATAGCCCTTAGATCTGACACAACCTTCCGACTTAGGGAATCAGCTACCACATTCGCCTTGCCCGGATGATATTCTATCGAATATCGTAGTCCTTCAATAACTCCACCCACCTTCGTTGCCTCAAGTTCAACTCCTTCGAGTCAACAAATACTTAAGGCTCTTGTGGTCTGTGGTAGATTACTTGACCTTTCTCCATAGAGGTAGTGCCTCCAAACCTTAAGGGCGAAAACCACTCACGCCAACTCTAAGTCATGAGTTGGGTAGTTAACCTCATGAGGCCTTAGTTGCCGAGAGACGCATAGCGACTACTTTTCCTTCTTGCATTAGCACACATCCTAATCCCGTATGCGAAGCGTCACAAGACACCACAAAATCCTTCCCAGCCTCCTACTGACTAACACCGAGCCTCCGTCAACACCTTCTTAAGGTTGTCAAAGCTCTTCTGTTGCTTATCGGACCATTCAAAGGGTACTTCCTTCCTTAGTAACTTTGTCAAAGCGCGGCTATTGACGAGAACCCTTCCACAAACCTTCTGTAATAGCCTTGCCAAACCTAAGAAACTTCGGATCTCAGCCACGGACCTAGGTGGTTTCCAATCCAACACTGCCTCGATCTTCCTATGATCCACTCTTATTCCTTCTGCGGATACCACATGCCCTAAGAATGCCACCTCCTTAAGCCAAAATTCACACTTGCTGAATTTGGCATAGAGCTTCTTTTCCCTTAATACTTGTAATACCACTCGGAGATGTTCATCATGCTCCTCTTCAGACTTAGAATACACCAAAATATCGTCGATGAACACAACAACAAACCTATCCAAGTAGGGTTGAAAAACTCGATTCATCATATCCATGAACGCGGCTGGAGCGTTCGTCAATCCAAACGACATCACCACAAACTCAAAATGGCCGTATCTTATCCTAAAAGCGGTCTTATGGATATCTGCCTCTTTCACCTTCAACTGGTGATATTCCGACCTTAAGTCTATCTTTGAGAATACTGCGGCCCCCTTCAGCTGATCGAACAAGTCATCGATCCTTGGCAAAGGATACTTGTTCTTGATGGTCAGCTTATTCAACTGACGGTAATCTATGCACATACGCATAGTTCTGTCCTTCTTCTTTACAAACAGGACCGGTGCTCCCCATGGAGACACACTGGGTCGGATGAACCCACGATCCAACAATTCTTGGATTTGAGCCTTGAGCTCAACTAACTCCTTTGGTGCTATTCGGTATGGAGCGATTGACACAGGAGCTGTTCCTGGCAGCAAGTCTATTCCAAACTCCACCTCCTATCCGGGGTATTCTGGTAATTCCTCCGAAATACATCTTCAAAGTCTTTCACCGCTCTAACTCCACTCGACACCTTCTTCCTTTCCACCCAACGCACTTACGAAGGCTAAGAACGCCTTGCACCCTTTCTTAACCATTTTCTCAGCCTTCAACGCTGAAACTACGTTGGACAGGTAGTTTCTTCTCTCTCCAATCATTACTACTACTTCATCCTCCGGGTCCTTAGTTCCATTCGTTTAGCCGCACAATCCAACACGGCTCGGTGCTCTACTAGCCACCCATTCCAAGTATAAGTTCAAACTCCCGAAAGGTAGTTCCATTAAGTCACCCCAAAGTTCACTCCTCGAATCTCTAGGGTACATTCCGAAAGATCTTATCCACCATTACAGCTTTGGCCTAATGGGCTTACTACAGTTATCTCCCTATCAGAAAGTTTAGAGTCTAGGCCTAGTGTTTCCACTACACTACATGCAACATATGAATGGGTCGAGCCCACATCAATTAAGGCATAATAAGGTTTGCCATAAATAAGGAACGTCTGGTTTATAACATCCGGTGCGCTCTCCCTCCTCCTACTGATGAACCGCATAAAACCAAACCCGGTTGCCTTGCCTCGGCATTAGCAGCAGACACCTCGCCTGTGCTCCACGTCCTCTACCAGCACCGTTACCTCAATTACTCGAACCACGACCTCGTTGAGGCTGCTGTCCTCCTCTACCAACCTGACTAACATTCTGAGCGGTTGGTCGACTTTCATCTGGTTTCTTAGGACAATCCTTGAGCATATGGTCCTTGGACCCACACCAAAAACATCCTCCCGTCTTTTTCCAACACTCCCCTAAGTGCTTCTTCCCACAATGTTCACAAGGACGATACTGCCATCCTACACTAGCTTGCTGATTTTGCGGCCCATCAACTCTAGTCCTCTTTTGAGCCTTCCCAGATGATCTAAAACCTCTTTTGGGCCTATTCCGATCCACAGTCTGCTTTGTAGAATCTTTGATTTCCTCAGCCACCTTGGCCTTTTCTACCAAAGCAGAAAACTCCCGCTCCTGATGCGGTGCTATCAACAGTCTCAGATCATCCCTTAGCCCGTCCTCAAAATGGACACAGCGCTCATGCTCAGTTGCCACTACTCCTCGAGCATATCGGCTCAACCTCAGGAATTCAGCCTCATACTCCGCCACGGACTTGTTCCCTTGAACCAGCCCTAGAAATGCCTTCCTTTGCTCATCAGTATACCTGGTTCCCACATACTTCTTCTAAAATGCCTCCTTAACATATTCCCAGGTCAGATCCTCAGTCGTGGCACCATCCCGACAATCAACCACCACCGATCGCTTCATCACGTAATGAAGGCCACCATTCTTTTTAACTTCTCCTCGAGGTCAAGTCAAGCTCATCCATGATACGCTCTGTTGCTTCCAACCAAGACTCACCGAATCGGTGCCACACCCGATACCCCACGAAACATTTCGGCTCCATTAGCTCGGAGCCGCTCAGGCACAGACTTACGGGTTCCCAAATTTCCTCCTACACCAGCCACAAACTCCAAAACTCGCAAAGACACGACTGCGACACAAAGATCTTCTCCCGTCTAAGCTTGTCGCTCAACACCCACACCTGGGGGTGGTGGTGGCGGTGGTATCTCGTTGTCAAACCCTTGACCCGATCTAACGGGTTCTGACACCGTCATCCTTCCTCTACCTCGTCCACGACGACCACGTCATCTAGAGCTCATTTCTAACGTAAAGAATCGATTAAGAAGTTTTATGAATTAGTCTTTCTTTCACTTGTTTACCCGCGAAGAAGTTTTATGAAAAAGAATTTAGGAGTGGTTCTTTCGTATTCATACATGCATACAGTCTTTCCATTCATTCGTACATCCATCAAACAATTATGAACTTTCGTTCATTCAGAGAAAGGTTATAGTTTTCATTTTTATTATTTTTCCACTACCTAGGGGTATTTTCGTAATTCTGTCCTATAGGGGTATTTTCGTAATTTTTCAAAAGGAAAAAGTTCCTTGGTGATTTTGTCATAAAGTATTTTGGTATTTTTAAATTCTGGGGTATTTTGAAAAATTTTGAAATCCAGGGGCATTTCAGAAATTTTGACCTTAGGGGTATTTTGGTAATTTTTCACAAACCGGGGTAAATTTGTAAAATTTAATAAACCAGGCATATTTCCAAAAGTTGTAAAACTTTGAGGGTTCTTTTTGAGAATTGTACTTTCCAAAATGGTGATGTTGCAAAAATTTTGGAAATCAGGGTCATTTTGGTAATTTTTATAAGTTAGGGGCAATTTTGAAATTTCCAAAATTCAAGGTATTTTTGATAATTTGCAAATTAGGGTTTTTGAACATTGATAAAATAATGAAATTTTGGCAAAACTGTTGGGTAGTTGGTCATTTTATAAACCAAGGGTATTTTGGTAATTTTACCACTAGGGGCATTTTTGTATAAATCGAAATCTTTCAAAAATTTTGTAAAGATGGTTTTCATGAATTTAGAAGAAAGTTTTAAGAGTTCTAAAACTAGGGTTTTGTTGTTTTTATAAAAACACGGCTAATTCCCTTTCGGGTTTTAGTTATTGTGTTTAGCCTATGACCGAGTCCTCTTGGTCCAGGTGAACCAAAGCTACGCACTGAGCGGGATTCGAGTGGAGAGGAGGTGAGTCACGCGGATCGCTTAAATACCAAGCTCCCACCGAAACCATTCCTAGACATGCGCACGAGGTTGCCACACCTACAGAGCCCTCTGCAGGTTAGGGTGAACCGAAGCTCTACGCACTGTGTAGGATTCTGCGAAGAGGAGGTGAGTCACTAGGACTGCTTAAATACTGTGCTCTTCCGATCCAATCCTAGACATGCGCATGTGGTTACCACACCCTAACTCAAAGGACTTAGCCATAGGTTTGTTTAGTGCATTAAGTCTTATGTGTTTGTGTTTGAGTAGACTAGTCCTAGGGTTCAAGTTCCTATCATGCTATTCTACGCTCCATTCCTTTTCTACCCTTCCATATTTCATAACACATAATCACACAAATAGTTAGGGGTACTTACCGTGGATCATGGTCGGAGACTTAGGAGCCATGCCGAAAAACCTGTTTATTTCATAAAATTCTTTCAAAAAGCTTACTTGGCTCGATTTGAAAATGTTTTGGGCCTTAGCCCACAGTCGAGAGTTTAAAACTGGCTCGATACCAAAATCAAACACCCCCACACCCGCCCACGAGCCCGGACCGGATCTGTATGTTCCTTAAGTAAACTCAGTTTACAAAATTCTTTTATTACGGAGGAAAACTTGTGCGATTTTTAAAAACTATTGTTTTGGGTTGGGCTTGAGTTAAAAACCGTTGATCTTATTTTAAAGTCCAATTAATTAAGATGAAAAAAACAATTAGGGTTTATTTTTAAAGAAATAAATTTTACTTAACTTTAATTGAAAATAATTCGTAACATAGTAATTAAAAATAAAAGTAAAGAAATGTAACTTATGGCCTTATTACATCAAGTAAAATCCCAAAATAAAATTAAAATACTTAAATAAATTTAAATATCCATATTGAATAAAACTTCAAGTGAGCATGGCCATCCCTAAGCTTCCGCCAAACCCGGTCCATTATTGATCGTCACCAAAAATAGTCCCACAACGGGGTGAGTCAACAGACTCAATGTGTACACAACACTAAAATTCAATAGATCGCATACTTTTTCATATCCAATACTTATTCATATAACAGATAAAAATGATGATGCAACCCAAACCCAAACCTAGGTGCCATGCGCTACACATCCCCGTACTCAACCTCAGTACACCGTGGGGACTACTAAGTCAACCCTCCATCCGCTACACACCATCGGCGCGGCGATCACTGCAATGACGTGCTCATCGCCCATATAAAATTTTGTGGCATAGCCACTGAGATAATTGTGTCATGAGACACCACATTCGAATAATGTAACCGGTTACCACATTCGATAATGTGACCGAAGTCACCACATTCAAATAGTGAGACCGTAGTCATCACCTTCACTTCCCCTTTTCATATATCCCGAATGACCCATATTATTTATATCATGCATATCATACTTAAATTCTCATTCTTATAAATTTTCACATGTTATAAATAACATATTTCATAATCCTAGTGGAAGTAGGAAACGTGCTGAGTACTTTGTACCATATTATGGTACCTTAGCCACATTCTTATAAACATGCATATTTTACATATTACCATCAATCTTATTAAAAGTTAGTGTGGGGTACACACTGATTCGTTAACGAAGTCCTTGAAATCTCAAGAACCGATCTACTGATTTAGATCCTTAACTCCTATATTCGGCCAATCATTTAAACACATTAATAAACCTTTTTGGCTTTAAAACCAAATCCTAGTAGGATTTGTATAATGAAAACCTACCTTGTTGCCGATTGACTTAAGAATCAAGTCCCAAAACTTTGTTGTATTCCTTCTTTGTGATCTCAAATCTCAAAAGTATCCTTGCTTTCCTAGGGATGTCGAAATTCCTATAATCACATGTTAGGTTTAATCTAACATTAAAACTTAAAACAAGACCTTTGGATCTTATAGTTTCTTACCTTAGATCCCGAAATATTCCTCCTTGTAGTCGACGCATAGTTTGTAGAAACCCAAGAGATCCCCTTAATACTTGATCGACTACTTCCTTGCTTAGATTCACAGGGAGATTCTGGCTATGGCTTCTAATGGAGAGGAAAATATTCGGCTAGGTTCCAACAATTACTTAATCTCGACTTGACAAAAGAAAAGAAAGAAAAGAAGAGAAGAGAGCACTAAGAATTCGGCGAGAGAAAGGAGGAAGCACAAATTGATGAGTAGCCCTCCTTCCTTCCTTTTATAGCCGAAATTATCATCTAAGGAGTCCCTTACTTGGCCACCACTCCTCTATCGATAACTTTATCCTTTAATTATCACTTAAAATAAAAGATAATTCAACAACTATCCTTACTTAGCCGAAATTATTAAACTCAAAGTCCCTTACTTGGCCATCACTTCTCCCTTATTTTCCTCTTTATCTCTTTATTCAAATTAAAAGAATTTAATCCAACAATTATCTCTTGAAAATAATGATAAATAAATCCCTTATTTATCCACTATTTATAAAATAATAAAAGCTCCTAATTTATAGCCATGTGCCGTCCACCTCAGTCTTCTAGAAGCAAAAATAAAACCTCCTTTATTTGCTTCCCAAGTGACTCGAACTCAGGCCCATTCCTCTTGCATATGGCGCCATTTCCATAGGCCCTAAGTGGCATCTTCAGACCACTTTTCCAAGCCTGTTTGTGTGTAAAATTCCACAAACTTTTTCTTTTAAGGCCACCTTGCCTTAATTTCCCCTTTTAAACCTTAAAACTCGTCATTTCTAGGTCATTTCTAAGTTTCCAAAAATTTCCGTTCGGCTCTGTAAACTTGACATTTTCTTACATTTCCAAGTTTCCAGAAATGTTCACTTTCCATTTTCCTTACATTTCCTAGTTTCCAAAAATGTTCACCTTCCATTTTTAAACTTAACATTTCCATACATTTTCAGGTTTCCAAAAATGTTCATTTCTAACTCATTTTCATTCATTTCCGGGTTTCTAAAAATATTCAAAATTTATTCTTAGTACATAAAACATGTCACTTCGTAGAACTAAACCGAAAATGCATAGGCCCTTTCCAGGATGTTACATGCCCGTATCATCAGCCATGTTTTTAAGCTTTTCAATGTGACCAGCCTTCCCAAAACATGGCCGATGCTATCCCCAAGGAGGCTGTTCATGCATGGTCGTTGCTCTCCCCAAGGAGACTACTCGTGCGCATAAATGCTCCACCAAGCTGCTGGAGTCTTTTAGCTTTTCCAAGGCTGAATTTAATGGATATTGAAGCCCTTTTGCTGCCTATGTTGTTAGTTCATTTAAAGTTGAGTTGGGGACTTAAATAGTCTTCCTTTTTACCGTCCCAAGTCCTAGAATTCACCAAAGGGCGTGCACATTTCAAGAAGACTTTGTTCAGCAAATTTAAACTGATTGTGGGCATCTAGAATCAAGCCTATTGACATTTTCTATGCATGGAAGCTTCAAGGATCTTTCTCTTAAAATTTTTGGAATTTTCAAACTTAGTCTTTAAGCTTCCAAGAGCCTATTCGGCTGCCTTTGTAAAAGCCTATAAATTAAGGCTGAAAAATCATTTGAAAGAACTTTTGACAAATTTTATAATGTTATGCTGTCAAATTTGTGAGACTTTTTCTCTAATTTTGTTTTAGGACTTCGTTGGCTTATCTAGTGAGCTAGTGGCGTCAACCAAAATTTCTTTGTCAACCTTTCATTTACCGAGATTCCTATCCTTTTTTTGATAGTGGGTCGAGGTCCAACTTCCATCCAAAATCGAGCCTTAAGAACCGTATAAGTAACTTGGGTCGATACCATTCCGGTATTGGTTCTTACTTACTTTTTAAGCCTTATAACATACCATCTCAAACACAAACCCAAAATCTGAACACTTCTCGATAAACCTCCATCACCTTATCGAGTACCTCTTCTATAATCGAAATCCATTTCTTATCTCAAACAACACCGAGCCATTTCCGATTCATTCCGTAAACCCAACCACTTCCGAACTCTTGTCCAAACCCGAGCTAAACCCGAACCTTTTCTAATTAGTCTGATTCGACTTCTTTATTTTTTTCCTCCTTAGATCCATACTTAGTCTAATTTACATCGATTGATCCTTTTACTTCAATTTTTCAAACTTCTCGATTTACGATCGGGCAATAATGTATACAGCTCGAATTTAACTCGAAGCCAGGACTGTATCATCTGGTATTAGAGTTAGTTAAACTGAGAATTACGAAGCTTCGATGACTAATTCCAAAGTTGAATAACAAAGATCCGAAGTAAGTAAAAAAATTCGTATTTAAAAAAAATTCGTGATTAAAAAAAAGATTCAAACTTATTTCGAGTTTTTCATTTTCTCCTTGTGATTAAGTTTCTTCTCGACCCTACTCTATTTTCATCGACCCAAACTTACCTAAAATCCCTTCTTCAGCCTACCCCATCACCTAAAACATTATGACCCTTGAAACTTTTTGTGACCGACCCCTAAGCCCTGATAGGCCTTGGCAAGTCTGAAAAATGAAATCACGAGAAAAGTAGAGAGGTAAAAGGCACGAGAGCGTGAGACCATTCGAGGGGAGGTAAAAGCCGAACTAAGAGTGTTAAACACGAGTGTGAGTGTCAATAATCTTCTTTCTTTCCGAGTGAACTGTGAGGACTTATATCTGTCAAGATGTCTCAAGATACCAGACGAAATGCAGAGGAACAATAAGGATGACAACCGGTTAGAAATGTTCCTGATTTGCAAATGTAATCTCTCTTGCGAGAGATGGAAAGATTACTTGATCGGAGACTCAATCCGCTTGAAGATTGTCTCTATCAAGTTGAGAACCAAGGGCTACGCGATGAAATGCCTGAAGAAGTTCAACGAAGGCATGGGTGACCTAACCCCTGACGAGATCGACCAAGAGTTCCTGATGATGACATCAACAAATTTAGTGAAGGCGAAAGTGACCATGAGTCCAACCTAAGTGTTGGGCGAAGAGAGCCGCGAAACTGCGGTCAAAGAGAACGGAGGCGAGAAGATGATGATCTAAAGAACATTAAGTTGACCATTCCTCCTTTCCAAGGCAAGTCAAATCCTGAAGCCTACTTGGAGTGGGAAAAGAAAATTGAACTTGTGTTTGATTGTCATAATTACTCTGAGAATAAGAAGGTTAAACTAGCCACCATAGAATGTTCAGACTATGCCATGATATGGTGGGACCAGTTGACTACAAGCCGAAGGCGCAATGGAAAATGTCCAATTACTACGTGGACTAAGATGAAAGCAGCTATGAGACGAAGATTCATCCCTTCTTATTACCACCGGGAGTTACATCACAAACTCCAAAATCTTACACAAGGGACGAGGAGCGTTGAAGATTACTTCAAGAAAATGGAGGTAGGGATGATCCAAGCCGATATACAAGAAGAGCGAGAAGCTATAATGGCTCGATTCTTAGCTGGACTTAACCAGGAGATCGTAAATGTTGTTGAATTACAACATTATGTTGAGATGGAAGATATGGTCCATTGGCCATTAAGGTGGAAAAACAAATGAAGCATAAAGGAGCAACCCGAAATTACTCCAACACTAAACCCTCTAAGTGGGGCCAAAACACCAGCAAGGGGTTTCCCGCGAACAAGACGAAGGATTCGACGTTCACCCCTAAGACCAACAAGCCTTTGGCCGAGACAAGTAAAGGCAAGGCTCTCGAAAGTTCTAATGCTCGATCGAGGGACATAAAATGCTTCAAGTGCCTTGGCCGAGGACATATCGCGAGTCAATGCCCGAATAGACGAACCATGGTGATGCAGGCTGATGGTGAGATTGAAACGGAAGATGAAGAAGATTATGAGTTCGAATCAAACTCTGAGAATGAGGAGGACCTAGACCAACCTGTAGAAGGTGAGTTGCTCATTGTAAAGAGAAGCCTCAATCTCCAAAGCATGGGAAACGAGGAGCAATGAGAAAATATCTTCCATTTAAGATGTCAAGTGCAAGGTAAAGTTTGTAGCCTTATCATCGATGAAGGAAGTTTTACGAACGTAGCAAGCACCCTCATGGTTGAAAAGTTAGGATTAGCCACCACGAAGCATCCAACTCCTTACAAACTCCAGTGGCTTAACGATGGCGGAGAGTTGAAGGTTACAAAGCAAGTTTTAGTATCTTTTAGCATCAGAAAGTACTCTGATGAAGTGCTATGTGACATGGTGCCGATGCACGCGGGTCACCTACTCCTAAGACGTCCATGGCAATATGACCATCGAGTGCTGCACGATGGCTACACCAATCGATATTCCTTCAAGCATCTTGGAAGGAATGTGACGCTTGCACCCCTTACTCCAAAACAAGTGTTTGATGATTAGCAGAAACTCAAACTCTCTATTGACCAAGCAAAAGAAAAAGAAAAGAACTCAAAAGAAAAATTCAAGAAAAATGAGAGAGTGAAAAATAAAAATACAAAAGAGAGCGAAGAAAAACAAGAGTTAAAAAAAATGGAGATGAAAAGGAGAGTGGCAAAATGAACGTCTTTGCGAGGGCGAGTGACATTCGGAGAGCATTGTGTTTGAGACAACCGATGTATGTACTTTTGTATAAGGAAGTGTTCTTGAATACTAACGAGTTACCCAAAAATCTTCCTTCTTCTGTGTTGTCTTTGATACAAGAATTTGAAGATGTCTTTCCGGAGGAGATGCCAAGTGGACTGCCTCCCATCCGAGGCATAGAACACCAAATCGATTTGGTGCCCAGAGCTGCGTTACCCAACCGCCCTGCATATCGGAGCAATCCCGAAGAGACGAAAGAAATCCAAAAACAAATCACCGAGTTATTAAAAAAGGGATATATCTGAGAAAGCTTAAGCCCTTGTGCGGTACCAGTGTTATTGGTGCCTAAGAAAGACGGTTCGTAGCGTATGTGTGTCGACTGTAGCGCCATTAACAAGATTACCGTTAAATACCATCATCCGATACCTCGACTCGACAATATGCTCGACGAGTTAAGTAGAGCGCAAATCTTTACGAAGATCGACCTCAGAAGTGGATACCATCAAATAAGAATGCGCGAAGGTGATGAATGAAAAATAGCTTTCAAAACAAAGTTAGGTTTGTATGAATGGTTGGTAATGCTGTTCGGGCTTACAAACGCCTCGAGTACTTTCATGCATCTTATAAACCATGTATTACGAGCCTTTATTGGAAAATCATGTGTCGTTTACTTTGATGATATCTTAGTGTACAGCAAATCCTTGGAGGAGCATGTACAACACTTGCGCGTGATCTTGGAAACTTTATGAAGAGAGGTATTGTATGCTAACCTTAAAAAGTGTTCATTTTGCACTGGTAAGGTTGTTTTTCTAGGTTATGTTGTGAGTGCAAAAGGCCTTAAAGTGGACCAAGAGAAAGTACGAGCCATCCAAGAATGGCCACGTCCTACGACGATCAGTCAAGTCCAGAGTTTTCATGGATTGGCCAGTTTCTACCGTCGATTCGTGCCCAATTTCAGTATAATAGCCGCACCGTTAACGAGCGTAATCAAGAAGAACTCAGCATTCCATTGGTCTGACGAGCAAGAACGGTCTTTTAATTCGATTAAAGAGTGTCTTGTAAAAGCCCCTTTATTATCCCTTCTTGATTTTACTTAAAACATTTGAAATTGAGTGTGATGCTTCAGGTGTAGGGATCGGAGCCATTTTGACTCAAGATGGAAGACCGGTGGCGTATTTTAGCGAGAAATTGAGCAGAGCTGCACTTAACTATCCGGTGTACGACAAGGAGATGTACGCCTTGAATAGATCGCTCGAAACGTGGCAACATTATTTGAGACCAAAGGAGTTTGTTATTCACTCTGATCATGAAGCACTCAAATACATCAAAGGCCAGCATAAGCTCAATAAAAGACATGCAAAGTGGATCGAATACTTAGAGTCATTCCCCTACGTAATAAAGTATAAGAAAGGTAAAGAAAATGTAGTGGCAGATGCGTTGTCACGAAGATACACTTTATTGTCTATCCTTGACTCTAAACTGCTTGGTTTTCATCACATTAAGGATTTGTATGTTAACGATGTTGATTTTGGCAATATTTATAATGCTTGCAGAAGTGGTGTTTTTGATAAGTTTTACAGGCATGAAGGATTCCTTTTCAAGGAAAACAAGCTATGCATACCGCAAGGTTCCATTCGAGAAATGCTTGTGTTGGAAGCACATAGTGGTGGCCTTATGGGTTACTTTAGACGAGATAAAACAATGTCAACCCTTCAAGAACATTTCTTTTGGCTGGGAATGTGAAAAGACGTTGAACGGATTTGTGAGCGTTGCATAGCCTGCAAATGGGCTAAATCGCGAGTTCAACCACATGGTTTATACACGCCCCTTCCTATTCCAGACATTCCTAGGGCTGACGTATCATGGATTTCATCCTTGGATTATCGAGATCAAAAACAGGGAAGGACTAGATCTTTGTTGTAGTTGATCGTTTCTCCAAAATGTCTCATTTTATTTCTTGTGCTAAGACTGATGATGCCGTGCATATTGCCAATTTGTTTTTTAGGGAAATCGTTCGATTGCATGGAGTTCTGAGACGATCGTATCCGATCGAGATGTGAAATTCCTAAGTCATTTTTGGCGGACTCTATGGGGAAAGCTCGGGACAAAATTATTGTTTTCGACCACCTGTCATCCTCAGACGGATGGACAAACCAAGGTGGTGAATCGGGTCCTATCGACTTTGTTGCGAGCGTTGGTGCAGAAAAATCTCAAGACTTGGGAAGAATGTTTACCCCACATCGAGTTTGCCTATAACCAATCCGTCCACTCTATGACTAAGTTTTCTCCTTTCGAGATTGTTTACAGGTTTAATCCTCTCACTCCTCTTGATTTATTACCCTTGCCTACTGACAAGTTTGTTCATTCTGATGCTAGGAAAAAGGCGGAATATGTCAAGGAACTGCATAGAAAGGTGTGAGAGAATATCGAGGTGAGGACCGAGAAATACGTCCAGCGAGCCAACAAGGGACGAAAACAAGTTGTGTTTGAACCCAGAGACTGGGTCTGAACCCGGAGACTGGGTCTGGGTACATATGAGAAAAGAGCGGTTTCCAGCTCATCAACGATCTAAATCATCACTGAGAGGAGACGGACCTTTCCAAGTCCTCGAACGAATTAATAAAAATTCATATAAACTTGACTTGCCCGGTGAGTACAACATCAGCGCTAGTTTCAATGTTGTGATTTAACTCCGTTTGATGTAGGTACTGACTTGAGGACAAGTCATTCTCAAGAAAGGGAGGATGATACGGGCACGCCCTATCATGAGCCAAGTTCCCGGGATCCGATTGTGCTACCTCGAGGGCCGATTACGAGAGCTCATGCGAAGCAATTTAAAGATGCTATTGGAGCTCTAGTTCAGCAAGCTTGGGATGATACTAAAACTGGCTCGAACTCTACTTCAACTTCATGTTGCATGATCCTACAAGCTCACGTCCTTGAAGAGCCCAATATGGCCATTCAGCCTTAACTAATTATTTAGTTAAAAAAATATTAAATAAATTTGGACATAATAAAGATTTGTTTTAATTATTTTGCTGCATTTAAATAAGCTTAAATAAGTATTAATTAGTGCATAATTAATAGTTAACTTTAATATGTCTAGCTTAGGACATAATTAAGAGATGTTGTACATTAAATATGTCCAGCCGAACATCCTTTAATGGTGTCCTATTGTTCAGCCGAATTGATACGGGCACGCCCGGGGCACCATCGATCTTCAAGTCGACGAGGCTCGACACCAAAGTCCCAAGTGCCGTGGAGCTTGTGTGCATCTTGGTGCACTTCCAAATTGAGCCAGATTACCTCAATCGAGCTTAATTTGAGCTCACTCGAGCTCGCTCCAAATTCATTGAGTGATTGCTTTTTAATTTAATGCTTTAAATAAATTGGACAATTTAATTATTTAATTTTCTACAGCAAGTTAAGTGTCTAAATATTTTATTTAGTGTCAAATTTAATTTGCCTAAGTCTAATTTAATTTGTGTCATTTTATTACAGCCTTTTAAGTGTGTTTTAATTTAAGAATTAAAGTGCAGAATTTTTTCATTAAAATAGGGTTTCATGAATTTAGTATGTGTGCTAAGTGTGTGTTTAATGTGTCCAAAGTGTCTATTGATGTGTCTTGGACGTGATTAATTGTTATTCAATTCATTTGGCTTGATTTAATATGCATTCATACCCTTTTGTAGGTACAGTAGAATGTACATGAAGCAATTAAGAGATACATGCACCTAGGTGCATTGTACTTGGCAAAATACATCCATGTATTTGGTGGGTGCATGGACGGTTGGAAGCATGGTTAAATGCTGCTGATTTTTGGATTATCAAGGTGCCTATTTGGTTAAAAAAATAATTCCATGAAGACACATGCATGGAGGAGTTAAATGCATGATGCATGAACAGCCAGTTTCAATGAATGAAGAAATACATGCATGGTTGGAGTCATGAACGTCCAAGGGAGTTTTAATGGCTGAATTAAACACTTGCAAGCCATTCAAAGACATGTTTAAATGCTGGAAATTCTTCAAACAAAACGTGCAACTCATCCCCAATGTTGGCCGAACCTAGACAAGCCTTTTCAGCTCCTTTGCTGTCCAAATTCGTTTGGCCACTTTCTTCTTCATTAAGATGTCTTCAAAATGTCCCAAATGGCGGCTACTCACATTCTCCCTTATTGCTGGACACTTTTCAGCCAAAAGAGACCAAATTAATAGCTCAATTATTGCATGGGACGTACCTAGCTGCTGCATGCATCTTCAAGTGACTTAAAATTCATTTTGCCTTCTAGAAAGCTGCCCATTAACATTCCCAAAGGCTGCACATGGACTTGGACGAATTTTTGGGACAATTAATCTTCTAGAAACCCATCCATTGGAGTGCCATTGATGCCATATACATCCAAACGAATTTGCAAGCACATCAAGGCCACATTCAAATTAAAATTTGCCAAGACACTAAGAGACTTTATTCTAGATTTTTCTAGCTTATTTTAGTTTAATTTTTACTTAGCCTTTAAGCTATGACCATTCGGCTAACTCCTTCAGTTGGCTATAAATAGTTGTTATTTTCATTTGTAAAGGTAACAACTTTTAGAACTTTAATCAAATTATATGGACTTTTGTTCATTGAGTGAGTTTATCTCCTCTTCATTTTCGTACGAGTTTCGTCTTTTACTTATCAAGCTTTGCTTGTGGCGTCAACCGATCTCATCCATCAACTTATACCATAGGTTCTTATGTTTTTAGATAACGGGTCTTTGGTCCATATCGATTTCCATTTCCCACCTTGAGCAAATATAGAAACCGGGGTGACATTTGCTAATGTTAAATCGTTTCTTTGTTTAAGATCATCTATCCATTTCCACCATTCTATCACTTAACTTTTATTCATCTTCCATTCTTTCCTACCTACCCGTGCCATCTCCAAACACATCATCCTTCTTTCCTAGCCATAGCCGAACCTATCCTTAACCATTTCCCAAAACGACTCCAACACTTAACCACCTCCATTTATAACCTAATCTATTATCATCCCTTTCTGATAGCTTCCGCAACTTTAATCCTTTTTCATACATATTTTGCTAATATTTTCCAAAGGCTTGATTTACTCCTCGTAGACAATTGGGCAACTCGCATACTTTTCGACTCTCACCGAGGCAGACTGTATCATCCGGTATCAGAGCTATTAAACGGGGATTTTTGACGACGTACGTGAAGCCGAAAGTTAGTTCGTGTTTGTAAAAAAAAATCAAAAAAAAGTTGTATTTTATTTTTATTTTTTTCTTGTAATCAGTATATGTGTGTTTGAAGTGTAAAAAAAAGAAAAAAAATGAAAATTCAAAAAAAAAGAATTACGATATAAAAAAAGGTGAAGTTTTCTTGTGAAAGATTTTACAAGTTCTTGCTCGTTTTCACCCTTCTTACCCCCACCCCTTCAAAACCACTACACCACACACCCAAAATTTTTCTCTGTTTCAACCGACCCGATACCAAAATTTTCTTTTACATAGCCTTCCCCTATTTGCCCTTTTCTTTTATTTTAGCCTACCCGATACCCTAACGTTTACCCTTGTTACCCACTTTGAAGCTGACCCTCAAGACGTAATAAGTCTTTCGAAAACAAAGTACGAATTTGCGAGAGCGAGAGAGAGCGGTAAAAGGCACGAGTGTAATCATCAAAGAAAAAGCCTTATACGAGTGAAAACACGAGTGTGAGCGATTTTTCTTTGTGAGTGACTTGTGAGTTTTTGTGGTGAGGATTTAATTTTTTGTTTTATTCCTTTTAACAATTTTCTTTTTTAGAAAAATAAACATGTCACAAGAAGAGTTCTCAGCCGCTGACTTCCAATACTTGTTGAACGAAATGGAAAGCATGTTTGACCGAAAAATGTCTTCAAGTCAAAAAAATGGAATCTAGCACCCCACAAAGGTATACCTCCGAATACTACTTGAAGAAGTCCCGTCGTGATGTCCTTTCGCCATCAATTTTGAGTCAAGGAGATTCATGCTATGACCCCTATTCCTTAAAGAGTTCGAGAAGAAATATCGATCACGATTCTTATTCGACAAGGAATTCAAGGCGAAGCCAAACAAATAACGAGTTTGAAGCCTTTTACAGTGACGACCAAGAAAGCATGAGTTATACATCTTATGATTCAAAGAAGTCCCGTATGAAGAAATTTTCACGAGGAATTGATCAAGATATCTATGAAAACATCGCTTCGATCTTAGAATCAAATCCTTGTATTTTTTATTCTTTTGAATCAATCTCTTGTTGTAATCAAAATGAAAAAGAATATGAAAAAGAAAATGAGAGAAAAGAAAACAAACATGAGAATGAAGAGAATGAAGAAAAAGAATTCAGAATTGTGAGAGAAAAATAAAATAAAGAAAAAGAGTTTGAAAAAGAAAATGAAGAAAATAAAATTGAAAAAGAAATTGAGAAAAAAATTAAGATAGAAAAAGAAGTGAAAGAACAAGAAAAACAAGAAAAAGAGAGAGTTGTTTCAGTTAACTCATTTGAAGTTTGTTCTTCTTCTGTTCCTTCTTTTTAAGTTCCCGACAAATTTCACGATGACCTTCAACTACAATACCTTCCTGACGAGCGACGTTTTCACATGATTGAAAAAAGTAAAGTTGAATCACGCGAGATTGAAGGTAAGGAAGGTAAGTATTATGAAGCGATTCAATCTCCATCGAATTTTTCTAAAGATTGTGAGTATATGGATGATTTCGTCATTGGTCATCCCTCAAATAATTGTGATGTTTTAAACGATGATAAGACGACTTTATTCCATAATGATCATTGTGATGTGAAGTACGACGGTGGAGTAACAAATGTCCAACAAGTACAAGGCTCGAGTAAGTATGACGATAACTTTTCTTTTAATCCCAATTTGTTTGATTGTGGTTATTACGAGATTTGTTCATTGACTAATACAGAATCTTTGAGTTTTTGTAAGACTGTTTTAAAGCACGTTAAGAGTTTTGATCGTTCGATCTTGAACATACACTATTCATATTGGTTTAACATGTTTGATTCATCGAAACCATTGTCCCATCTTGATTTAAATAGTCAAACCCATATTTTTAAACCGGGAATACGTTCTGATTTGTTCTATGGAAAACTCAAGTATCATCAGGTACATTTGAAAGATTTCTATCATTTCGATACTTGTTTTCTGATTAAGGTAACGAATTTTGTCAACTTTTTGTTCAATTTTTATTCGTTCCTTAAACAATTCTTGTGGTTGCACTTGAAATTCATGTTCCATTTGAAAAGTGCTGATTTAAACGCGAAGCTTCGATTACATTACTTGCCCGTAGAGAGAAGTTTTGTAATACTCGAACAAGGTAAGCCTATTGAAAGTATTGATACATTTTTGCTCTCTTTGGATGGTGCTAAGCTTTGCGTTGCTGATTTCGTTGTTGCAAAACATTTAGATCATTACATGCTTAATCGTTCTTTTCTGCCGATTTGTGATCTATCTGTTTTGATGAAAGATGAAAGGCTTCTTGTGTTTAATAATTTTTATTCATGTGTGAGTATAAAGCAAGGTTTGAATGTTCAATTTCGAGTGCCATATGCGTTTTCTTCATTACTTGCTTGTGACTACTATATATATCACTTGATGAATTACTCGCAAGTTGATCTTGACTTGTGGAATCCAATTAGATCGTATGCATGCTTTAAAGCCTATTCACTTTTGTTGCAAACATTTGATAAGGCTTTGTTCATTTTATATGATAAAATGTTTATGCCCGTTTGCGTGCCATCTATTTGTCTTGTTTTGCTTATATTTGGTTTGCAAGAATGTTTGCTAACTTATGGTTATCTTTTTCAGGCAACGCGATTATCATCCGTCCCGTTTGATCGAGGAAAACTCAGTCAAGAGGAATTTTGTTCAGAAAACCAATAGGTCGATTTGATGATGAATCGTCTTGAAGAGGGGAGGGATGATACGGGCACGCCCGGGGCACCATCGATCTTCAAGTCGACGAGGCTCGACACCAAAGTCCCAAGTGCCGTGGAGCTTGTGTGCATCTTGGTGCACTTCCAAATTGAGCCAGATTAGCTCAATCGAGCTTAATTTGAGCTCACTCGAGCTCGCTCCAGCTCATTGAGCTGATTGCTTTTTAATTTAATGCTTTAAATAAATTGGACAATTTAATTATTTAATTTTCTACAGCAAGTTAAGTGTCTAAATATTTTATTTAGTGTCAAATTTAATTTGCCTAAGTCTAATTTAATTTGTGTCATTTTATTACAGCCTTTTAAGTGTGTTTTAATTTAAGAATTAAAGTGCAGAATTTTTTTCATTAAAATAGGGGCTGCCGAATTTAGTATGTGTGCTAAGTGTGTGTTTAATGTGTCCAAAGTGTCTATTGATGTGTCTTGGACGTGATTAATTGTTATTCAATTCATTTGGCTTGATTTAATATGCATTCATACCCTTTTGTAGGTACAAATTGAATGTACATGAAGCAATTAAGAGATACATGCACCTAGGTGCATTGTACTTGGCAAAATACATCCATGTATTTGGTGGGTGCATGGACGGTTGGAAGCATGGTTAAATGCTGCTGATTTTTGGATTATCAAGGTGCCTATTTGGTTAAAAAAATAATTCCATGAAGACACATGCATGGAGGAGTTAAATGCATGATGCATGAACAGCCAGTTTCAACGAATGAAGAAATACATGCATGGTTGGAGTCATGAACGTCCAAGGGAGTTTTAATGGCTGAATTAAACACTTTCAAGCCATTCAAAGACATGTTTAAATGCTGGAAATTATTCAAACAAAAGGTGCAACTCATCCCTAATGTTGGCCGAACCTAGACAAGCCTTTTCAGCTCCTTTGCTATCCAAATTCGTTTGGCCACTTTCTTCTTCATTAAGATGTCTTCAAATGTCCAAAATGGCTGAATTTACATATCCAAGAGGGCTACTCACGTTCTCCCTTATTGCTGGACACTTTTCAGCCAAAAGAGACCAAATTAATGCTCAATTATTGCATGGGACGTACCAAGCTACTGCATGCATCTTCAAGTGACTTAAAATTCATTTTCCCTTCTAGAAAGCTGCCCATTAACATTCCCAAAGGCGGCACATGGACTTGGATGAATTTTTGGGACAATTAATCTTCTAGAAACCCATCCATTGGAGTGCCATTGATGCCATATACTTTCAAACGAATTTGCAAGCACATCAAGGCCACATTCAGCCAAAATTTGCCAAGACACTAAGAGACTTTATTCTAGATTTTTCTAGATTATTTTAGTTTAATTTTTAAATAGCCTTTAAGCTATGACCATTCGGCTAACTCCTTCAGTTGGCTATAAATATTTGTTATTTTCATTTGTAAAGGTAACAACTTTTAGAACTTTAATCAAATTATGTGGACTTTTGTTCATTGAGTGAGTTTATCTCCTCTTCATTTTCGTACGAGTTTCGTCTTTGACTTATCAAGCTTTGCTTGTGGCATCAACCGATCTCATCCATCAACTTATACCATAGGTTCTTATCTTTTTAGATAATGGGTCTTTAGTCCATATCGATTTCCATTTCCCACCTTGAGCAAATATAGAAACAGGGGTGACATTTGCTAATGTTAAATCGTTTCTTTGTTTAAGATCATCTATCCATTTCCACCATTCTATCACTTAACTTTTATTCATCTTCCATTCTTTCCTACCTACCCGAGCCATCTCCAAACACATCATCCTTCTTTCCCAGCCATAGCCGAACCTATCCTTAACCATTTCCCAAAACGACTCCAACACTTAACCACCTCCATTTATAACCTAATCTATTATCATCCCTTTCTGATAGCTTCCGCAACTTTAATCCTTTTTCATACATATTTTGCTAATATTTCCCAAAGGCTTGATTTACTCCTCGTAGACGATTGGGCAACTCGCATACTTTTTGACTCTCCCTGAGGCGGACTGTATCACGAATTTTAGACAACCAAAAGCTTCATTTATTTCATGTTTCCTAGCTCAAAACATGGTTTAAATGGGTGCTAGCTGCTGGAAATTAATGTGTCTCTAATGATTTAATGAACTGATTTTAAAATTAATATGCAGGTTGGACGTTATTAATGCATGGGCGGTAGCATGCATGGGACTTCGATTAGCTGATTGTTTGTGATTCCAACGTGGCTTTTTCTCTTTCCCAAACGTACATTAAAGATGTTCAATAAATCAGCAGCATGCATGGCGTGGTATTAGACGGCACAAGCTTTATGGAGGAGTTAATGCACATGCTGATTGTGGCAAGCCCAAGGTTACTTTCCAGCCATGTTTTTAAGCTTTTCAATGTGACCATGAGCCTTCCCAAAACATGGCCGATGCTATCCCCAAGGAGGCTATTCATGCATGGTCGTTGCTCTCCCCAAGAAGACTACTCATGCGCATAAATGCTCCACCAAGCTGCTGGAGTCTTTTAGCTTTTCCAAGGCCGAATTTAATGGAGATTGAAGCCCTTTTGCTGCCTATGTCGTCAGTTCATTTAAAGCTGAGTTGGGGACTTAAATAGTCTTCCTTTTTGCCGTCCCAAGTCCTAGAATTCACCAAAGGGTGTGCACATTTCAAGAAGACTTTGTTCAGCACATTTAAACCGATTGTGGGCATCTAGAATCAAGCCTATTGACATTTTCTATGCATGGAAGCTTCAAGGATCTTTCTCTTAAAATTTCTGGAATTTTCAAACTTAGTCTTTAAGCTTCCAAGAGCCTATTCGGCTGCCTTTGTAAAAGCCTATAAATTAAGGCTGAAAAATCATTTGAAAGAACTTTTGACAAATTTTATAATGTTATGCTGTCGAATTTGTGAGACTTTTTCTCCAATTTCGTTTTAGGACTTCGTTGGCTTATCTAGTGAGCTAGTGGCGTCAATCAAAATTCCTTTGTCAACCTTCCATATACCGAGGTTCCTATCCTTTTTTCCATAGTGGGTTGAGGTCCAACTTCCATCCAAAATTGAGCCTTAAGAACCGTATAAGTAACTTGGGTCGATACCATTCCGGTATTGGTTCTTACTTGCTTCTTAAGCCTTATAACATACCATCTCAAACACAAACCCAAAATCTGAACACTTCTCGATAAACCTCCATCACCTTATCGGGTACCTCTTCTATAACTGAAACCCATTTCTTATCTCAAACAACACCGAGCCATTTCTGATTCATTCCGTAACCCAACCACTTCCGAACTCTTGTCCAAACCTGAGCTAAACCCGAACCTTTTCTAATTAGTCTGATTCGGCTTCTTTATTTTTTTCGTCCTTAGATCCATACTTAGTCTAATTTACATTGATTGATCCTTTTACTTCAATTTTTCGAACTTCTCAATTTACGATTGGGCAACAACGTATACAGCTCGAATTTAACTCGAAGTCGGGACTGTATCACAACTGTGACGCCTTGGCTACACTACAATAATGAGGAGAGAAGGTTTTTTTTAATGAAGCAAGGTATAATCGACCTTTATCCTTCTGCTTATAAAGGTAAGACTTCTAAAATTTTTGAAACGTTTTGGTTCTCTTCGGATGGTGTTAAGAATCGTGTTGATGATTTAGCTGTTGTTAAACACTTAGATCGTGACGTGCTTAAATGTTCCATTTTGCCTATTTATGATCTATCTGTTTTGGTCATTGATAAAAAGATTCATATTTTTTATCTTTGTGATGTTGAAGAGTTCGTTAGCAAGCATATGTCTTGATACGAACCCCGTCGTATCATGGTTCAACACAACTCAACAACATCTAGCATGGCCTAAGTTCGAGGGGCCCAAGTTCAAAATGAAGCCTGATCTTAATTTCAACAAGCTCAATTCAGCTCGTTTATAGCTCAATGAGTTCATTTGTTTGTTTTGAGTTTATTTTAATTCTTGCGTTTATGTTGCTGGAATAGACTTATTTAGTTAAATTAGTTAATCAGTTTTCAGCTCATAAATAAGTTCAAATTTGATATTTAATAATTTTAGTTAAGTTTGTCAAGTTTAATACATGTTTTTAATATGTTTTTTTCCTACAACTTTTAATGTGTTTAGAATCTGGTCATTTAATCAGCTTAAATATGTTTTAGTGAGTGGGTCTTAGCCTAGACATGTTTTAAATGTGTCTTGGAGTCTGCCGAATTTAATTTGTCAATTTTAGGACACATTTAATTTTTGTCCAGCCGAATATGGTTTAAATAATTTACTGCCAATTTAATATGTTCTAAGCTGATTAATTGTGGTTTAAATGTGTAGCTATTTTCGACATTAAAGAGCAGGCATGCCGAGTTTAATGTGCTTCTTGCTACAGCCAAATTAATTCGTGTACAAGGCATGGACGGCACATTAATTGAGATGCTAGTGCATGGAACAGCATTAATAAGCTATTGGTGGACGGATTTAATGAGCTGCTGTTTCCTTTTTCCTATGTGACCTTTTTCGTGAAGATCAATAGACCATGGAAGGATTAACTTTCCAGCTGCATCCACTTAATCTCCCAAGTGACGCCTAGGGGATTTCATCAGCCACATGCTTCTTCACTAAGATATCAGCTGAATATTGCTGCCCATTGAAGTCTTCTAAGCTTATTTTAATTCCCTTTGACCGTCCAGCTAACCAAAGCAGCACTTGGACTTATTCATTCATTCAGCCGAATCCTTCCCAATGAAGCAAGCTTACTAGCATCCATCTAGCTCCCCATTTGTCGAATCTGGACTTGGCTACAAGGGACCATTCATTCATCCACATTATGGAAGCTTGGAGTGTTCATGAAGCTACCCATTAGAGTGCTCATTCAGTCAAATATTGCAAGCAAATTAAAGGATTTTCTTCTAGAATTTTCCAGCAAATTCTAGCTGAAATTTAACTTAGTTATTAAGTATTTTAGTGTCTATTCGGCTAGCCATGGTTCAGCCTATAAATGTGCTATGCTTTTTCATTGTAAAAGGCGAATGGACAATTATATTGTAACACCCTGAAAATTTGAGTAATTTATTTTCTATGTGTGCTTTGAGTAATTATTCTAGAAAGTAAAATTTTCTGATTCATTTTCGTGGTTAGTATAGTCCTGAAGAAGGATTTAAAATTTTTTTAGAAGGAATATTATTAATTTTAAGAAATTATTTATGGAAGTGGATTAAGTGACTTTGACACATAAATTAATTTAAGTGTCAAAGTGAGGCATAAGATGAATTATTGGACAAGTGGTGATGGCGCATGAGCTTGTGCATGAGGTTGAAGGTTCGAATCCCATGTTTAGCATCTAGGTGAATTTTATTTTGAATTTTTATGCACCAATATAGCAAGTGTCGGCCAAGAGCTTTTATGGAAGGTGTTGACTTGTTATTTTTGGTTAAAATATCAAAGGAATAAGGAAATTTTGAACTTAAGGAAGGGTATCAAAAGAATAAGGAAAATGTGAAGATATGAGGCATGAATCAAGGAAGAATTTTTGGAAACAATATCTTGGCCTAAAGACCATGTACTTGGACTGGCAATATGGCTATAGGGGAGCCGAATTTTGGTGATAGTTTTGGCTAGGAATTTTAGTCTTGTTTTGGTCATTTTGTTAGTTTGTGCAAGTTTTGAAAACTCTCTCAACCTTTTCTCCCTTTGGCCGAATTTGAGCATTGGTAAGTCCTAAAGTTTTTGACCATTTGGTCATTTTTGCACATCAATTGGTATTCTTTTGTGCCTTATTTCATTTGAGTGCCGAAATCACCTACATCAAATGACCATTCCTTTCTTTTCTCTCTTTTCTTCATTGCCGAATGTGTCTTGATTCTAACCTCCTCTCTTTCTTTCTCTTTTATTTTCTTTGAAAACCGAATTCATCATCATCTCCATTTTCTTATTTTTATTCATTATCAATCAATATTTCTCTCCAATATTTCTCTCATGGCCGAATGCTAAGGTGTTCATAAGCCAAATTATTTCCCTTTCTCTTTAATCTTTCATAGCCGAATCCTCCTTAAAACCATACTATTCTCAAATCCTTTCTTTTAAACGTGGAATATAGGTAAGAGTTCTTTTGTTTCGATTAGTTATTAGTGGTTAGTGCCGAATATTAATGTTGGCTTGAAGGCATTATTTGGATCAAAATAAACGTTTATTTTATTAACGTTTATTTTGTTAAACTTTAGTGCGATAACGGAAAGTTGGAATCAAGAAGTGGTGGGTGACAAAGCGTAGGAATCGATTCTCGTGGTAAGGAAATCACATCTTTCAAACTTTAGAAATTTTTTCGATATCATTAGATTAATGATCTTTGCCTTTGAAGACATTCAACATAGGGAAGAAACGGGCGGTGTTTAGCCTTCTAAGAAGGGAGGTTCTGTTATTCCCCTAAGTACAAGCAAAGGACTATTTCGGGAATCGGGATTTTCCACCGGGGTTGCGCGGACGTTCAACCGAGGAAAATCAAGCTGTTCAAGTCGTTCGTACTCTCCGAACCATTATTTGTTCGTGGATTCGATTCGGTTAGCGAACCATCAATCGGAGAGAAATCGCAAGTAGAAGTCTTACGAAAATCCGAGGTAAATTTCTAGATCGCTATATTTAGATCGGTTTTATTATAGATTATAGTGTTTTAATTAACACAATACGTATAGGTGTTGAAGAGCGGGAAAGTTTAGTTCTCTCCATAACCGGTGTGTAACTTCACACTCATTTTCGGGTTGGACATCAAGTTGTAAGTTACGTGATAAAATCGTAAAATAGTAAAAACGGAAAAATACGTAGTAACTCATATTTTTGAGTAAATGCATGAAAGCGGTTAAAACCGAGAAAAAAAAATACGATAATACTCTAGTTTGATAAATGGACCGATAATACTCTAGTTCGATAAAATGGGCGATAATACTCTAGTTCGATAAAATGGGCGATAAAACTCTAGTTCGATAAAATGGGCGATAATACTCTAGTTTGATAAATGGACCGATAATACTCTAGTTCGATAAAATGGGCGATAATACTCTAGTTCGATAAAATGGGCGATAATACTCTAGTTCGATAAAATGGGCGATAAAACTCTAGTTCGATAAAATGGGCGATAATACTCTAGTTCGATTAAATGGGCGAAAATACTGCTTTTGATAAATTGGGCTAAAATGGGCCAAAGTCACTAAACTACTAAATGGGCTAGTTGTTAAATTGTTTATATGAGCCTAATGAAAGGTTAATTGATAAGCCCACCGATGATATGGATTAATGAAAATCATATTATATGATTATATTTGTTATATACGCATGATTGCATGGGGTGGGTTATATGAAGAGAAGAATGGCCAGTTGCCACAAATTTGGCTCATTGCCTCTAGTTCGGTGGCTCTGCCACAATATGGCTCAATGCCTCTAGTTCGGTGGCTCTGCCACAAATTCGCTAAATGCCTCTAGTTCGGTGACAATGTCACAATCTAGTTCGATAGTGCACTACAAAATTATTTAAGGGCTTTAAGCCCATGATTGGTGTGTTTGGCGGGGTGGGTTGACTTGATCCCCACAGTGTGTGTGGTTGGTACGGGGTGTTAGCGGATGGATACTAGGTTGGTTTGGGAAATTCATATTTCATGCATTCTTCTCTTTAAATTATGTTACTTTACGATGTATGGTTGAAATCATTAATGGGCTCAAGCCCAAAGATGATATCTTGACGATCCGCCTAAAAATGGTGGTAAGTGAGTTGCACATCGAGTTTCTTTGTAACTCACCCAATTTTTATTAACCATTTCGTAATGGAAATTGACGTGGACTTGGGCCGGAGATGACTTGGTGGAGGCCATACTACGAATTTGGGTTTTTTTATAAACTATGACTTTATTTAAGTTTTTATTTTAATTGCTATTATTGGGTTGATGTAATAAGGCCTCTAAGTATGTTTTATGGATTTTATCGTGTGGATGGTTTTATAGTTTTTATTTTGAGACTTTAATTATGAGTTTATGTTAAATCATTTGGTTTTTCCTAAAAATATCGTTTATTTAATATTTTGACAATTAGACGATTTTCTTTAAAATTTTCCTCCAAATTCTTTTAAGAAGTTTTAAAGTTTCGATAAACATTTTATTTAAGATAAGTTTTAAACAAGTATATTCTTAAATTATTTTCAAAACCTCGTACTACATCTTTAACTCGATTTTCAAAAGTTTTTGCATCATTATTTTATCGTAAATCTTGAAAAGAAACGAAAGTATGTTTGGTGTGACAAACCAAATCTCGCCTAAACGCATAGACCGGGTTTGGGGTGTTACATTTAGTGGTATCGAGCCAGTTTCAAAACTCGGTGTGGTTTGGGTTCAATAAAGAAATTTGTTTGAAAATAATTTCTAGAGTTTTGATTAAAGGTAGTATGGCACCATGAGCATCCCGCGCCAAGTCAAGTAAGTATCTCAGATATTTGTATGTTTATTATCATTATGATATGATTATAAGAAACACTCTAGAACTTCTAGTTTTAGGTGTTAAAACCGTAGAGATTGAGACAATAGGATATTGATGCGAAAACACTCTATCTCTTTCATATCATAAGACATCGTTAATAAACAATCTGAAATATTATTCGATTCATAAAACTCTTAATCGAGTTAAATCGAATTAGTCGCCATGAGCACTAGAGGACGTGAGTCGTGGGCGCGATAAGCGTGGCCGTGGTAGAGGACGAGGTGTTAGGGGCGCAATCGATGTGCGGGTCATATGTCGGAAATGGATGCACTGCGTCACTCTCGAGAGTGAGACGGGATCGCACGACCATATGGAAGAGGATAATGCTTTGTGACACGAGCAATGCTGCGAGTACTTGAAAGATCGTTGGATCCGAGCTCGACCAACCGCTCGTGGGTCGATATCGGGCGGCCCAAATTCGATGAGCCGAGGTTTTCAGAGGTGTCTCGGTGTAGCTCCCAATGTCGCTGAATATTGGCTTGAGGCGATGAGAGCGAATTATGGACGATCTTGAGTGCACTGTGGAACAAAAGTTAAGAGGAGCGGTATCTTTGTTGAGAGACGGCTTACCAATGGTGGCTTACTATCCGAGATGGCACTCGATGTTGCTTTAATTAATCGGGAATTTTTCAAGGCTTCATTTCAAGGGAAATATGTGGGAACAAGCTATGTGGATGCCCGAAGGAAGGAATTCTTGAACTCGTGCAAGGAAATAAGACGGTGGCGACATATGAGGTGAGTTCTTACGTTTGAGTCGCTATGCTCGAACGATAGTGGCAACGGACCATGAGCGTTGTGTGCGCTTCGAGGACGGTTTGAAAGACGAGTTGCGGGTTACGATAGCCCCACAACAAGTTAGAACTTTTGCCGCTCTTGTGGAGAAGGCCAAGATAGCCGAAGAGGCTAAGAACTCGGAACGTCAAAATCGGGAGCAAATTCGAGGCAAGAAAGATCTCAAGCATTCGGGTTCTTCGAGAAGATTCTGAAGAGGCCCCGGAATGAGGAACCAGCTCAGGAAGAGCACCGATAGTCATTAATCGTAGTCGGGATTGTGCTTTGAATGGGAAAAGACATTCCGGAGAATGTTGGAGGAAAACGCGGGTGCTTGCTATAAATGTGGATCGACGGAGCATCAATATAGGAGTTGCCCTCGACGTATGGATACAACTCAAGAAGTTCGTACTCTTCGATGCACCACCGGCAGAGGAGTTCAGCAACCACCGAGAGGTCGGGGACCAGTCGTCGTGGTGGTAATGGGGCCGGGCGTGGTCAAGGTGCAATGGCCGGTCGAGGCAATGGTCCTAGAGGCAACGCGGATGCAAGACAGGCCGATTGGTGTATGCGGTCGACGTCGTGAGGATGGCAATGCACGATGTGATAACTGCACGCGTTCTTCATTTCGATGTACCCGTTATTGCCTTGATAGATATTGGTTCTACTCATTCGTACATTGCTAGCACCATAATCGAAACTTGAAATTAGACTCAAAATTTCCGATAAAGAGATGAGGTGATTAGTCCCTTAGGACGATCGGTGTTGGTTAATAAACTGTTTAGAGACGTGCCCTTAGTAATTCAAGGAGAAACATTCTGGCAAATTTGATGGAACCGCCTTTTGGCGAATTCGATATTATTCTCGGCATGGATTGGTTGGTTAAGCACCGCGAAATTGGACCGTGTCTTTGAAAAGCGTATGTCGATAAGAAATGTGGCGGATAAGGAGATAGTTATGATAGGCGGCGGAGAAATTACTTGGCAAACGTGATTTCTGCGTTGAAGGCGGAGAAGTTAGTCTGAAAAGGATACGGAGCATTTTTAGCATTTATTTGTGCTTTAGATGCCAAAAGTCAAGTGGAAGATGTGAGAACGGTGAAGGAGTTCCCGATGTTTTTCCCCAAGAACTTCCTCGGTGTACCTCCAGATCGGAAGTGGAATTTGGTATTGAGCTTTTGCCGGATCGCTCCAGTGTCCATTGCTCCTTATAGAATGGCACCGAAGGAGTTGTCGAGCTTAAAGCCCAAATTCAAGAACTGCTAGATCGGGGTTTTATTCGACCGAGTGTGTCTCCGGGGAGCACCGGTTTTGTTTGTTAAGAAGAAGGATGGGTCAATGCGTATGTGTATTGACTATAGGCAATTGAATAAGTCGACGATCAAGAATCGGTACCCTCTCTGCCGAGGATTGACGACCTGTTTGATCAATTGAAGGGAGCTTCGCTTTTCTCAAGATTGATTTAAGGTCGGTTACCACCACCTTAAGGTGAAAGAAGCGGATATTCACAAGACAAATGTTCCGAACCCGTTACGGACACTATGAGTTTTTAGTGATGCCGTTTGGGTTGACCAATGCACCAGTTGCATTTATGGATATGATGAACCGGTCTTTCAACCATTCTTAGATCGGTTTGTAGTGGTATTCATAGATGACATTCCTGGTTTATTCGAGGAGCGAAGAAGAACATGACTCTCGCATTTGCGGATTGTATTGCAAGTGCTTCGAGATAATCATTGTATGCCAAATTCGAAGAAATGTGAATTTTGGTTAAGAGAAGTGACTTTCTTGGGTCATGTGGTATCACCAAAGGAATAAGGGTGGATCCTCGGAAGATTGAGGCGGTATTGGATTGGAAACCACCAAGTCGGTCAGAGTGAGATTCGAGTTTCTTGGGTTTGGTGGATATTATAGGCGCTTTGTTGAGGGGTTCTCATTGATTGCTTTGCACCTCTAACTAAGCTTTTGCGGACGGAGTGTTGTTTATATGGACCGATAAGCGGCAAGAAAGTTTCGCGCATCAAGAAGGTTTTAACAGGCGCCGGTATTGATTCAACTCGAGGTCGGAAGGAGTTTACGCTTATTGTGATGCGTCACATACGGGTTTAGGCTGCGTATTGATGCAAAGTGGGAAAGTTGTAGCTTACGCTTCTCACAATTGAGACCGCATGCAGTGAACTACCCTACTCATGATTTGGAGTTAGCGGCGATGGTGTTTGCCTTAAAGATTTGGAGGCATTACCTCTATGGTGAAAAGTCTATCATCTATACGGATCACAAGAGTCCAAGTATCTTCTTACTCGAAGGAGTTAAACTTGAGACAACGAAGATGGGTGGAGCATGTTAAAGGACTATGATTTCTCTATTGAGTATCATCCTGGAAAGGCTAATGTAGTGGCGGACGCATTAAGTCGTGGGTGGTATCTCGATTTGAGAGCTATGTTTGCCCATTTGAGTTTGTATGAGGATGGTAGTTTGATAGCGGAATTTCAAGTGAAGCCCATGTGGTTGGAACAAATTAAGGAAAAACAGATATTAGATGAGAAGTTGAGACTTCTAATTCAACAAGTGGAAAATGGTGGGATAGAGGATTTTGGTATGAACATGGAAGGTGTGTTGTGCTTTCGTGGAAGAGTCTCATATGCCTAGGGACTCGGATATGAGGCAAATGATTTTATGCGGGAGCGCATAGTAGTCCTTATGCTATGCATCCCGGAGGAAATAAGATGTATCGGGATCTTCGTGAGCGGTTTTGGTGGCCTGGATTGAAACGGAGATTTGAGAATTTGTGGGAAAATGCTTAACTTGTCGCCAAGTGAAAGCGGAGCATCAATTGCCGTCGTCTTTTTGCAACCGCTTAAGATTCCTCTTTGGAAATGGGAGCGGATAACAATGGATTTTGTTAGTGGGTTACCTTTAACACCTACTAAGAAAAATTCTGCATTTGGGTAATTGTTGATCGTTTGACGAAGATCGCTCATTTTCTACCAAAGGCGCGTCACGGACTACTCGTTGCGTGTTGGCGGTCGTATGTATCCGAAATCGTGAGGTTGCATGGGGTACTGTGATCGATTATATCGGATAGGGATCCTAGGTTTACATCTCGATTTTGGAAAGCTTTGCATGAAGCCTTGGGTACAAAGCTTAATTTTAGTACGGCTTTTCATCCTCAGTCTGATGGTCAGTCGGAGAGAGTGATTCAGATTCTGGAAGACATGTTAAGGGGATGTGTAATCGACTTCAAAGGTAGTTGGGAGGATTTTCTACCGTTAGCGGAATTTGCGTACAACAACGACTACTACCAGTCTAGCATTCAGATGGCACCCTACGAGGCATTGTATGGTCGTAGGTGTCGTTCTCCTATTTGTTGGACTGAGTTGGGTGATCGGCAGTTGTTAGGACCTGAGATGATTTCTGAAACGGAAGAAAAAGTGAAAGTTATTCGAGCACGGTTAAAGGAAGCTTCGGATAGACAGAAGTCGTATGCGGATCTCAAGCGTAAAGAGATCGAGTATGCCGTAGGAGATCAAGTCTTCCCAGGGTCTCACCTTGGAAGAAGATATTCGATTCGGGAAGAAGGGCAAGTTGAGTCCTAGATACATTGGACCATATCGTGTGGTGAAACGAGTTGGTCCAGTGGCCTATCGAGTTGAGTTACCTCCGAATTGAGCCAAATTCATAATGTTTTCCATGTGTCCTTGTTGAGGCGCTATAGATCGGATCCTTCGCATATAGTACCAGGTAGAAGAAGTGGAGTTGAATTTGGATTTGTCTTTTGAGGAGGAACCGGTGGAAATCTTAGACCGAGACGTGAAGGTGCTAAGAAAGAAGACTGTGCCGTTGGTCAAAGTGTTGTGGCGTAACCACGGAGTGGAGGAAGCTACGTGGGAGCTGAGAGGATGCAATTCGGCAACAATACCCTCACCTTTTTCAGCCGTAAATTTCGAGGACGAAATTTTCTTTTAGGGGTAGAGTTGTAACACCACTGAAAATTTGAGTAATTTATTTTCTATGTGTGCTTTGAGTAATTATTCTAGAAAGTAAAATTTTCTCGATTCATTTTCGTGGTTAGTATAGTCTGAAGAAGGATTTAAAATTTTTTAGAAGGAATATTATTAATTTTAAGAAATTATTTATGGAAGTGGATTAAGTGACTTTGACACATAAATTAATTTAAGTGTCAAAGTGAGGCATAAGATGAATTATTGGACAAGTGGTGATGGCGCATGAGCTTGTGCATGAGGTTGAAGGTTCGAATCCCATGTTTAGCATCTAGGTGAATTTTATTTTGAATTTTTATGCACCAATCTAGCAAGTGTCGGCCAAGAGCTTTTATGGAAGGTGTTGACTTGTTATTTTTGGTTAAAATATCAAAGGAATAAGGAAATTTTGAACTTAAGGAAGGGTATCAAAAGAATAAGGAAAATGTGAAGATATGAGGCATGAATCAAGGAAGAATTTTTGGAAACAATATCTTGGCCTAAAGACCATGTACTTGGGCGGCAATATGGCTATAGGGGAGCCGAATTTTGGTGATAGTTTTGGCTAGGAATTTTAGTCTTGTTTTGGTCATTTTTGTTAGTTTGTGCAAGTTTTGAAAACTCTCTCAACCTTTTCTCCCTTTGGCCGAATTTGAGCATTGGTAAGTCCTAAAGTTTTTGACCATTTGGTCATTTTGCACATCAATTGGTATTCTTTTGTGCCTTATTTCATTTGAGTGCCAAATCACCTACATCAAATGACCATTCCTTTCTTTTCTCTCTTTTCTTCATTGCCGAATGTGTCTTGATTCTAACCTCCTCTCTTTCTTTCTCTTTTATTTTCTTTGAAAACCGAATTCATCATCATCTCCATTTTCTTATTTTTATTCATTATCAATCAATATTTCTCTCAATATTTCTCTCATGGCGAATGCTAAGGTGTTCATAAGCCAAATTATTTCCCTTTCTCTTTAATCTTTCATAGCCGAATCCTCCTTAAAACCATACTATTCTCAAATCCTTTCTTTCGACGTGGAATATAGGTAAGAGTTCTTTTTGTTTCGATTAGTTATTAGTGGTTAGTGCCGAATATTAATGTTGGCTTGAAGGCATTATTTGGATCAAAATAAACGTTTATTTTATTAACGTTTATTTTGTTAAACTTTAGTGCGATAACGGAAAGTTGGAATCAAGAAGTGGTGGGTGACAAAGCGTGGAATCGATTCTCGTGGTAAGGAAATCACATCTTTCAAACTTTAGAAATTTTTTCGATATCATTAGATTAATGATCTTTGCCTTTGAAGACATTCAACATAGGGAAGAAACGGGCGGTGTTTAGCCTTCGGAAGAAGGGAGGTTCTGTTATTCCCCCTAAGTACAAGCAAAGGACTATTTCGGGAATCCGGGATTTTCCACCGGGTTGCGGACGTTCAACCGAGGAAAATCAACTGTTCGAAGTCGTTCGTACTCCCGAACCATTATTTGTTCGTGGATTCGATTCGGTTAGCGAACCATCAATCGGAGAGAAATCGCAAGTAGAAGTCTTACGAAAATCCGAGGGTAAATTTCTAGATCGCTATATTTAGATCGGTTTTATTATAGATTATAGTGTTTTAATTAACACAATACGTATAGGTGTTGAAGAGCGGGAAAGTTTAGTTCTCTCCATAACCAGGTGTGTAACTTCACACTCATTTTCGGGTTGGACATCAAGTTGTAAGTTCTGTGATAAAATCGTAAAATAGTAAAAACGGGAAAAATACGTAGTAACTCATATTTTTGAGTAAATGCATGAAAACGGTTAAAACCGAAAAAAAATACGATAATACTCTAGTTTGATAAATGGACCGATAATACTCTAGTTCGATAAAATGGGCCGATAATACTCTAGTTCGATAAAATGGGCCGATAATACTCTAGTTCGATAAAATGGGCCGATAAAACTCTAGTTCGATAAAATGGGCCGATAATACTCTAGTTCGATTAAATGGGCCGAAAATACTCTGTTTCGATAAATTGGGCTAAAATGGGCCAAAGTCACTAAACTACTAAATGGGCTAGTTGATAAATTGCTTATATGAGCCTAATGAAGGGTTAATTGATAAGCCCACCGATGATATGGATTAATGAAAATCATTATATGATTATATTTGTTATATACGCATGATTGCATGGGGTGGGTTATATGAAGAGAAGAATGGCCATTGCCACAAATTTGGCTCATTGCCTCTAGTTCGGTGGCTCTGCCACAATATGGCTCAATGCCTCTAGTTCGGTGGCTCTCGCCACAAATTCGACTAAATGCCTCTAGTTCGGTGACAATGTCACAATCTAGTTCATGTAGTGCACTACAAAATTATTTAAGGGCTTTAAGCCCATGATTGGTGTGTTTGGCGGGGTGGGTTGACTTGATCCCCACAGTGTGTTGGTTGGTGCACGGGGTGTTAGCGGATGGATACTAGGTTGGTTTGGGAAATTCATATTTCATGCATTCTTCTCTTTAAATTATGTTACTTTACGATGTATGGTTGAAATCATTAATGGGCTCAAGCCCAAAGATGATATCTTGACGATCCGGCCTAAAAATGGTGGTAAGTGAGTTGCACACTCGAGTTCTTTGTAACTCACCCAATTTTTATTAACCATTTCAGTAATGGAAATTGACGTGGACTTGGGCGGAGATGACTTGGTGGAGGCCATACTACGAATTTGGGTTTTTTTATAAACTATGACTTTATTTAAGTTTTTATTTTAATTGCTATTATTGGGTTGATGTAATAAGGCCTCTAAGTATGTTTTATGGATTTTATCGTGTGGATGGTTTTATAGTTTTTATTTTGAGACTTTAATTATGAGTTTATGTTAAATCATTTGGTTTTTCCTAAAAATATCGTTTATTTAATATTTTGACAATTAGACGATTTTCTTTAAAATTTTCCTCCAAATTCTTTTAAGAAGTTTTAAAGTTTCGATAAACATTTTATTTAAGATAAGTTTTAAACAAGTATATTCTTAAATTATTTTCAAAACCTCGTACTACATCTTTAACTCGATTTTCAAAAGTTTTTGCATCATTATTTTATCGTAAATCTTGAAAAGAAACGAAAGTATGTTTGGTGTGACAAACCAAATCTCGTCTAAACGCATAGACCGGGTTTGGGGTGTTACATTCTCAAATCCTTTAAACCCTACTATAGAGCAATTTCCAGGGTCAAAAATTTGATTTTGCATGCCAACAAAATTCTCAACTTTTGTTTTCGAATAAAATGATAAAAGTCGGAGCTCGCAGAATAGGTTAACACATTTATTCGAAATACAACTGCGACGCTCACCTTGGCTTGGCAATAACTTAAGAGAACATGCGCCGAGATTGAACACATGGTTTTGGTCACTCGTTCCAAAGTGCCGTAAGAAATTTGTTTTCATCGATAAGCCACGCATGTCATATGACAAGGATTTAAGCAAACAAATATGCAAACAATCAAACTCCTTGAAACTCTTCTGAGCAGACTTGCACAAACATGAGGATTTTGCACAGAGATGTAGAGAATTCACACTACCATTACATTCAATCAGATTAAGCGCTTTACGTGAAAACTCGTCATCATGCATGTTTACTTTTTGCACTTGTCGATTCAATCGAACAATATCAACAATTTTTTTATTACAAAACACATCAAGCAAACAACTCTTTATGGCCCCACTCAAAAAAAATTTATCATCCAAAAATAGCGAATAATAATTGACCCAATCAAAATAAGGAGATCTGTAACACCCCTAACCCGTGTCCGATGCCGGACTAGGGTTAAGAACGTTACCGGACAGATCGAAAACTTTAACAGACAATTCATCAAGTACTCATCAATTACATTCATATTGTCCCTTAAGTAAGTCATCGAGACTTAAAGCATGCTCATAAATAGGGTCGGGACTAAACCGGAACACATATGAAATTTCATAGAAATTTAAAACTTTTCTAAGTTTCAGGGGTTACACGCCCATGTAGGCAAGCCGTGTGCCTCCCACGGCTGCTGGACACCCCCGTGTGTCCTGCCCGTGGTTGAAACTGACCTCACATCCACGGCTACCAAGCACACCCGTGTGCCTTGGCCGTGGTCGAATCTGACCTTACGTCCACGGCCACCAAGCACGCCTGTGTGCCTTGGCCGTGGTCGAATCTATCTTTACACCCACGGCCACCCAGCACCCCGTGTACTAAGGCCGTGTACTCATAGGCCAATACTGACTCTCTCACACGGCTACTAGACACGCCCGTGTGTCATGGCCGTGTGCTATTAGGCTAGCTACGACTTAGCCCCACGGTCACTAGGCACGCCTGTGCCTTACAAATCAGACATTATAGGCCATTTGCAAGGCCAAAATGCCACCCACCTAGGTCATATCTACAAGCAATGTTTACCAACTCATTTCATACTCAAATGACACACAAAAACATACCAAATTAACCATTCAATCTATACATTCAATACCAAATCCAAACATACTAAAATACAAGGTTAAAACTCATCTCATCACAAACATATTTCATTCATTCACTTAATCAAAACTTGACCATATTATGCCTCAACTAATCATACCAAAACATACTTCATATATCACATTCTTTCAAGCAAATTCCCAACATCATAACTAGCCAAATCACATGGCTAAATTCATATAACAAACCTATACCAAATGCTAGCCTATACATGCCATATCTAGCTTTATACATTTCCAAAATGTACCAAAAAAGGTTTAGTAGTGTGACGACGATCCTTGACTGTCCCGAGCCTTCATGCTTTGACGACCTATAAAGCAGAGAAAATACACACACGAGTAAGCTTTCCAAAAGCTTAGTAAGTCATATATAAATAATCTTAATATGTAAAGCATATAAGCATATAACCACATTGGCACAATTCATATACATAGCAAATTTCTCACATATATACTTTGATCCATATCCTTTGCCATATTTACCACATTCATCAACTTAAGAATCATAGTAAGATCACATAGGTATTTACCTTATATACACACTTAGTGTATAAATCAACGTACCTGAAATGGATATACAATTCACTTAGCCATTCGTATCACAGACTTGCCCGTTGAACCGTAAGGAATCTAGTAGGATACTCAGAAAGCTCAGAATGGTCAAACAATGCCAATGTCCCAGACGAGGTCTTACATGTAATCGACTATCGATGCCACTATCCCAGATAGGGTCTTACACGAATCAATACGATGTCGATGTCCCAGACATGGTCTTACATGTAAAGATCATATCGATGCCAATGTCCCAGACGTGGTCTTACACGTAATGCTCATGTCGATGCCTACGTCCCAGACGAGGTCTTACACGAAATTTCAAATCAATGCCAACGTCCCGCACGCGTGGTCTTACATGATAAAACAGAGCAATGTATACCTATGTCATGACATAGCTAATCCTATATATTCCTAGGTTCGTACGGGACTTCTCAGACTTAACACTATATTACCCATATCTCAGAATTCATATTCAAAGTATCTCATAAGCATTAATTTTCACAAATAATCATATGAATAAACTCAATTCAATATAACAACATTTATTTGCAATATGACTTACCTCGAATTCGGTTTAACAGAAACAGAAACGGCTATTCAGTTACTTTCGCCTTCCCTCGGTCTAAGTTCGCTTTCCTCGTTTCTTGATCTAAACATATTCAGAATTAATCCTTTTATTCACTAATTCATCCAATTCAATCCAATGACACACATTTAGGGCTATTTGCAAATTAACCCTCACATATGCACAATTTATCAATTTAGTCCATATTTCTCAAAACATCAAATTCACGAAATCATCTTTTAACCATGCTTAGCCGAATGTTCATACATCTCATACAAGCCCATATTTTCCATCAAATTTGCAATTCAATCCTTAAAAATAATATTTTCTCAATTTAGCCCTAATTAGCTAAATTTATCAAGAATTCAAAAACAAAGTATGTTCATCTAGCTCAAATCTTTTATTTAACACCATAAATCATCACAAAGCTCAACATATCACCAATGGCACATTTCATGATCAACATCAATTCATCAAATTGAGACATGGGCTTGATAGTAGACAAAGCAACGATTGCAAAAACGTAAAAATTATTAAAAACTGAGATCAAACATACCTTAATCTATCCCAAGCATGTGCCGAATGTATGAGAGCTTTTAAACCTTTCTTTTCTTTTGATTTTTGGTGGTGAACATAGAAGATGATAAAACCAATGTTTCTTTTACTATATTATAACCTTTTAATATAAATATAAATTTTAACTTATAAAATTAATATATATAAAACACATATATAAGTACATTTCATTACCTAATGCCATCCACTAACCATAGTATTGGCTAAATTGCCACATAAGGCTTCCTTATTTAAAAAGCCACATCACAAAGGTACTTTAAACAAATAGCATGCTAGTTTTATATTTAATGCAATTCAATCCTTTTCATCAAATTAAACACACAAACGAGCAATTTAACTTACGAAAATTTAGCACATGCTTAATCACTTATCAACGGCATAGAAAATAATATTAAAATATTATACAGACTCGAATTTGTGGTCCCAAAACTACTGTTCCGACTAGGGTATAAACCGGACTGTTACAATTCTCCCCCCTTAGGGATTTTCGTCCCCGAAAATCTTACTGTTAAACAAGGTCGGATATTGCTGTCTGAATGAATCTTCGGGCTCCCACGTAGCCTCTTCTATTCCATGTCGATTCCACAATACTTTCACTAACGAAATTCTCTTGTTTCTTAACTCTTTTACTTCACGAGTTAAGATACGGATCGGTTTCTCTTCGTATGACATATCAGATTGGATTTCAATTTCAGATGGAGTAATCACATGTGACGGATCGGATCGATACCTACGGAGCATCGAGACATGAAACACATTGTGGATCTTTTCTAATTCAGAGGGCAACCTTAATCTATATGCAACAGGCCCGACACGTTCAATAATCTCATACGGTCCGATGAACCTCGGACTCAACTTGCCTTTACGTCTGAATTGGAGTACCTTTTTCCACGGAGACACTTTCAAAAATACTTTGTCGCCGATCTCAAATTCTATATCTTTTCGTTTTAAGTTTGCATAAGACTTCTGACGATCAGATGCTGCTTTCAAACAATCTCGGATCAATTTCACTTTCTGTTCTGAATCTTTTATCAAATCAACTCCATGTAGCTTATTTTCACTGAGCTCGGTCCAATACAGAGGTGTACAACATTTACGTCCGTACAGAGCTTCATATGGTGCCATTCTGATGCTCGACTGAAAACTATTATTCTATGCAAATTCAATCAATGGCAAATATTGTTCCCACGAACCATTAAACTCAAGTATACAGCATCTTAACATATCTTCAAGAATCTGAATAATCCGCTCGGATTGACCATTCGTTTGCGGATGAAAAGCTGTACTGAAATGCAATTTCGTGCCTAAAGCTTCTTACAGTTTCTTCCAGAATCTCGATGCAAACCTCGGATCTCTATCTGACACAATGGATAGTGGCACCCCGTGTAATCTCACAATCTCAAAAATATAAAGTTCGGCTAATCTATCAAGTGAATAGTCAGATCTTACCGGAATAAAATGGGCAGTTTTTGTCAACCGATCAACTACGACCCAAATCGCATCTTTCTTTCTTGGAGTCAGAGGCAATCCAGAAATAAAGTCCATCGTTACTCTATCCTATTTCCACTCAGGAATCAAAATCGGTTGCAAAGAACCTGCATGAACTTGATGTTCACTTTTTCACTTGTTGGCATGATTAAACATTTTGAAACAAAGTCAGAAATGTCCCGTTTCATACCAGACCACCAATAGTGTTGCTTCAGATCATGGTACATCTTAGTACTCCCCGGATGAACAGATGGACAACTGTTATGAGCTTCATTCAAAATCAAATGAATTAATTCAGGATTTCTTGGAACACAAATACGATCTCGAAATCTCAAACAATCATCAACAACTCGAAATTTAGATTCAGAATTTAAACCACACTGAGCTCGTTTTGCTAATAACTCATTATCAGATTTTTGAGCATCACATATCTGCTGTATAAACAATGGTTTCGCTTTTAGTTCAGCCATCACAGAACTATCATCCGATAAATCTAACTGAGCCTTCAAAGCACGTAGTGCAAACAATGATTTTCTACTCAATGCATCAGCAACAACGTTTGCTTTACCCGGATGATAATCTATCACAAGTTCATAATCCTTTAACAGCTCTAGCCATCTTCTCTGTCGCAGATTCAAATCTTTCTAAGTCATCAGATATTTCAGACTTTTATGATCTGAAAACACGTGACATTTCTCACCATATAGATAATGGCGCCAGATCTTAAGTGCAAACACAATCGCAGCTAACTCAAGGTCGTGCATCGGATAATTCTTTTAATGAGGCTTCAATTGTCTCGAAGCATAAGCTACAACTTTGCCTTCCTGCATCAAAACACATCCCAGACCGTTTAATGAAGCATCACTGTAAATCACAAATTCTTTGCCCGATTCTGGTTGTACTAATACCGGAGCTTCTGTTAACAGAGTTTTCAACTGATCAAAACTTTTCTAACATCTATCCAACCATTCAAATCTAACATATTTCTGAAGTAGTTTTGTCAACGGAGTAGCTATCGTCGAAAAGCCTTTTACAAATCTGCGATAATAACCAGCTAAGCCCAGAAAGCTACGGACTTCAGATACGTTTCTCGGAGGTTTCCAATCTAGAATAGTAGAAATCTTGCTCGGATCAACTCGAATCCCAGAAGCTGACACAATATGCCCCAGAAAACTAACCTCATGCAACCAGAATTCACATTTGCTGAATTTCACATACAATTTCTTTTCTCGTAGAGTTTGTAACACAATCCTCAAATGCTCGAAATGCTCAGTCTCATCCCGTGAATAAATCAATATATCATCTATGAATACCACAACAAATCGATCTAGGTACGATCTGAAAATTTTGTTCATCAGATCTATAAAAATAGCAAGAGCATTGGTTAGTCCGAATGGCATAACTAAAAACTCATAATGCCCATACCTCGTTCTGAAGGAAATTTTTGGTATATCAGAATCTTTCACTCTCAACTGGTAGTATCCCGATCTCAGATCAATCTTAGAAAATACAGTAGCTCCTTTTAAGTGATCAAATAAATCATCAATCCTTGGCAACGAATATTTGTTCTTTATGGTCACCTTATTCAACTGACGATAATCAATGCACATTCTCATCGTGCCATCTTTCTTTTTCACAAATAGAACAGGAGCACCCCAAGGCGAGAAACTCAGTCTAGCAAACCCTTTATCAGTTAATTCTTGTAACTGCGACTTTAACTCCTTCAACTCTATTGGTGCCATTCTATACGGAGCTATCAAAATAGGTGTAGTACCAGGCAACAACTCAATACCAAACTCAACTTCACGAATCGAAGGCAAACCCGGCAATTCTTCAGGAACACATCGTAAAACTCACGCATACAACGACCGACTCAACTTTTTTTTCAGATACTTTTGAATCAATTACATAAGCAAAATATGCTTCATATCCCTTTTTCACATACTTTTGAGCTTTTAACACCGATATCACAGTAGGCAAACCATTCAAATCATTAGATTCAATCCATACAATTTCATCATTTGGACATCTCAAATCAATAATCTTTCTTTTCTGATTCACAACAAAGATCATACAATGTCAACCAGTCCATACCCAGAATTATATCAAACTCATCAAATGGTAATAGCATCAGATCAGCAGAGAAGCAAATATCTCGGAACATTAATGGGCAATTCTTACATATTTTGTCAACAAGGACGCTTTTACCTAAGGGGTTTGATACTTTTATAACAAACTCAGTAGACTCTACAGGTAAAGTCTTACTGAACACTAAATTCATGCATATATATGAATGCGTAGAACCAAGGTCTATCAATGCAATCACAGAAGTATCATAAAGAGTAAAAGTACCCGTTATAACATCAGGAGATGAAGCTTCCTCACGAGCTCGGATAGCATACGCTCTGGCAGGCGCTCTAGCTTCAGATCTCACAACAGTCTCTCTCGTAGTTCTTGACTACCATTGACATTTCTTACATTCTTCGAAGGTCTACCTCTCACAAGTGCATTATCAGATCTCAGATTCTGAACAGTCTCAGGCTTGACAGACTCAGGGCAATCACGGATAAAATGATCAAGTGATCCACATCTGAAGCAAGCTCTGTCATTTAATCTACAGCTTCCCGAATGCTTTTTTCCATAATATTTACATTCAGGTCTCTCAGGTCGAGCATTACCAACGCTAGCCACTGAAGTTACTGGAGTTTTAGAACTCATTTGTGGTCTAGATTGATTTCTATTCGAATGTCCCACATTATCTCTGGAACGACTTTGATTATCTCTGAATCTTTTAGGAGCAGACTAAAATGATTTACTCTGAAATTTCTTTCTCATATCTCGAGCTTCAGACTCAGCTTTTCTTTTATCTTTCCCAAGTGCCTCAGCTTTACACGCTCGATCAACAAGTACAACAAAATCTTTTATCTCTAAAATCCTGACTAGTAAACGGATGTCTTCATTAAGCCCATCTTCGAACCTTTTGCACATTATAGCTTCAGATGATACACATTCTCGAGCATACTAACTCAGTCTCATGAACTCTCGTTCATATTCTGAAACAGTCATTCGGCCTTGTTTTAGTTCCAAAAATTCCTTTTGTTTCTGATCTACGAATCTCTCAATGATATATTTCTTCCGAAACTCGCTCTGAAAGAAGTCTCATGTCACTCTTTCTTTCAGAATAACAGATATCAGAGTTTTCCACCATTGGTATGCTGCATCTCGAAGTAAAGATACAACACACTTTATGCATTCTTCCGGAGTCAAAGACATCTCATCGAATACCCAGATCGTGTTTTCTAACCAAAACTCTACCTTCTCGGCATTATCATCATTAGTAGCCCAGAACTCTTCAGCCCCATACTTGCAGATCTTGTCAACCGGAGGCTTATTCAACAGATTTATACCCATCACCGAAGGCACAACTGAGGTCTGAGGGGGATTAACCGGGGGCGGGGGTTGTGAAACAGTCGGGTTATTCTTTATGAATTGAGTGAACCATTCACTCATCATTTGGAAGAAAGCTTGTTTAGCTTCTTCCCCTTGACCGCTACTAGCCGGTCTCAGATCAAAGGGCGCTGTCCCTTGCGCTGGAGTAGGCGCATTACTTTCTACGTCGTCAGCTACGGCTCTTTTGGGATCCATTACTATACAGAAAATCATATTTTACACGTCAGGATTCATCACACTATAACAGTTAAGACATATGGCATGTATAGCTAGACTCTGACACGCTACGTTAGTCTGAGAATCGACTAAACCGTAGCTCTGATACCAACCAAATGTAACACCCCTAACCCGTGTCCGACACCGGACTAGGGTTAAGAGCATTACCGGACAGATCAGAAACTTTAACAGACAATTCATCAAGTAACTCATCAATAACATTCATATTGTCCCTTAAGTAAGTCATCGAGACTTAAATCATGCTCATAAATAGGGTCGGGACTAAACTGGAACACATACAAAATTTCACAGAAATTTAAAACTTTTCTAAGTTTCAGGGGTTACACGCCCGTGTAGGCAAGTCGTGTGCCTCCCACGGCTGCTGGACACCCCCGTGTGTCCTGCCCGTGGTCGAAACTGACCTCACATCCATGGCCACCAAGCATGCCCGTCTGCCTTGGCCGTGGTCGAATCTGACCTCACGTCCACGGCCACCAAGCACACCCGTGTGCCTTGGCCATGGTCAAATCTGTCTTTACACCCACGGCCACCCAGCACCCCGTTTACTAAGGCCATGTACTCATAGGCTAATACTGACTTTCTCACACGGCTACTAGACACGCCCGTGTGTCATGGTCGTGTGCTATTAGGCTAGCTACTGACTTAGCCCCACGGTCACTAGGCACGCCTGTTTGCCACAACCGTGTGACATTATAGGCCATTTGCAAGGCCAAAATGCCACCCACCTAGGTCATATCTACAAGCAATGTTTACCAAATCATTTCATACTCAAATGACACACAAAAACATACCAAATTAACCATTCAATCTATACATTCAATACCAAATCCAAACATACTAAAATACAAGGTTAAAACTCATCTCATCACAAACATATTTCATTCATTCACTTAATCAAAACTTGGCCATATTATGCCTCAACTAACCATACTAAAACATACTTCATATATCACATTCTTTCAAGCAAATTCCCAACATCATAACTAGCCAAATCACATGGCTAAATTCATATAACAAACCTATACCAAATGCTAGCCTATACATGCCATATCTAGCTTTATACATTTCCAAAATGTACCAAAAAAGGTTTAGTAGTGTGACGATGATCATTGACGGTCCCGAGCCTTCAGTAGCTTTGACGACATATAAAATAGAGAAAATACACACACAGAGTAAGCTTTCCAAAAGCTTAGTAAGTCATATATAAATAATCTTAATATGTAAAGCATATAAGCATATAACCACATTGGCACAATTCATATACATAGCAAATTTCTCACATATATACTTTGATCCATATCCTTTGTCATATTTGCCACATTCATCAACTTAAGAATCATAGTAAGATCACATAGGTATTTACCTTATATACATACTTAGTGTATAAATCAACGTACCTGAATCGGATATACAATTAACTTAGTCATTTGTATCACAGACTTGCCCGTTGAACCGTAAGGAATCTAGTAGGATACTCAGAAAGCTCGGAATGGTCATACAATGCCAACGCCCCAGACGAGGTCTTACATGTAATCGACTATCGATGCCACTATCCCAGACAGGGTCTTACACGAATCAATACGATGTCGATGTCCCAGACATGGTCTTACATGTAAAGATCATATCGATGCCAACGTCCCAAACGTGGTCTTACACGTAACGCTCATGTCGGTGCATACGTCCCAGACGAGGTCTTACACGAAATTTTAAATCAATGCCAACGTCCCAGACGTGGTCTTACATGATAAAACAGAACAGATACCTATGTCATGACATAGCTAATCCTATATATTCCTAGGTTCGTACGGGACTTCTCAGACTTAACACTATATCATCCATATCTCAGAATTCATATTCAAAGTATCTCATAAGCATTCATTTTCACAAATAATCATATGAATAAACTCAATTCAATATAACAACATTTATTTGCAATATGACTTACCTCGGATTCGGTTTAACAGAAATAGAAACGGCTATTCAGTTACTTTCGCCTTCCCTCGGTCTAAGTCCGCTTTCCTCGTTTCTTGATCTAAACATATTCAGAATTAATCCTTTTATTCACTAATTCATCCAATTCAAACCAATGACACACATTTAGGGCTATTTGCAAATTAACCCCCACATATGCATAATTTATCAATTTAGTCCATATTTCTCAAAACATCAAATTCACGAAATCATCTTTTAACCATGCTTAGCCGAATGTTCATACATCTCATACAAGCTCATATTTTCCATCAAATTTGCAATTGAGTCCTCAAAAATAATATTTTCTCAATTTAGCCTTAATTAGCTAAATTCATCAAAAATTCAAAAACAAAGTATGTTCATCTAGCTTAAATCTTTCATTTAACACCATAAATCATCACAAAGCTCAACATATCACCAATGGCACATTTCATGATCAACATCAATTCATCAAATTGAGACATGGGCTTGATAGTAGACAAAGCAACAATTGCAAAAACGTAAAAATTATTAAAAACCGAGATCAAACATACCTTAATCTATCCCAAGTATGTGCCGAATGTATGAGAGCTTTTAAACCTTTCTTTTCTTTTGATTTTCGGTGGTGAACATAGAAGATGATAAAACCAATGTTTCTTTTACTATATTATAACCTTTTAATATAAATATAAATTTTAACTTATAAAATTAATATATATAAAACACATATATAAATACATTTCATTACCTAATGCCATCCACTAACCATAGTATTGGCTAAATTGCCACATAAGGCTTCCTTATTTAAAAAGCCACAACACAAAGGTACTTTAACAAATAGCATGCTAGTTTTATATTTAATGTAATTCAATCCTTTTCATCAAATTAAACACACAAACGAGCAATTTAACTTACAAAAATTTAGCACATGCTTAATCACTTATCAACGGCATAGAAAATAATATTAAAATATTATATAGACTCAGATTTGTGGTCTCGAAACCACTGTTCCGACTAGGGTATAAACCGGACTGTTACAAGATCTTTCAAAGGTTAAGTCATCAGAAATTTTATTAACATCTTTCAAACCTGATTACCGTGACTCAATTGCTAGAGATGCCTTACTTTGCTTACTTTTTAGCACTTGTGGACTTTCGTCAACTTCGATCTCACCTTTCTCGATTATTTGAAATCTTCTCTCTTTGGAAAGATAATGAAGTTGTGGCTCGTCGTGGGATCTTCAGAAACCTGAAAAGAAGAAACAAAACAAGAAGAACTCATAGATCTGTTAGCTATAACACTCCTTGCTCTCTTTTGCTCACGTTCTTCATTTTCACTCGCTTCTTTTGCAATCTCACTTTCTTTTTCAACACAACTCATTTCTTGCTCATTTTTCTTTCTTTCTTCATACTCATTGTCATTTTCAATTTTCTTTTCTTGATCAAGTTCTTTTTCTTTTTCATTTTCAATCTCATTTTCTTTTTCAACTTCTTTTTCTTTTTCTTTTTTTGCCTTTTCACTTTCTTTTTCGATTTTACTACAACTTATAGATGTTACAATCGAATCAAAAAGATAAGTGTTTTCCTCAAAAGAAGGAAGAGTACTCTCATAAGTATCACGATAGGCTCTTCGGGAATTATCCCTTGTGCGTGACTTCGTCGAAGCATACGAGGAATAACTCGTGCTTTCTAGTGCGTCGCCTCGAAAAGTCTCAAACTTGAATCTTTCTTCTCTCCGTCTTGAGGGCCTCGATGAGTAGGAATCCCGATGAGAATCTCTTCGTGAATAGTCATCAGAAATGGGTCTTCGAGAGAGTCATGACTTCGTGTCTCGACTTGGTGGATTTTTCTTTCGTCGGACTCGTTCTTTCAATTGGTCCAATCGTCTTTGAATTGGGCTTAGCTCTTCCTTTAACAGTTGGCCCACTTCGTTCACCACGTATTGAAAGTCTTCGGCTAAGAACTCATCTTGAGAAATGTTTATTTACTCACAACAAAAACTCACAATTCACTCAAAAAGAAAGTCACTCAATTTCGGCTTTTATTTCTCTCGGATAATCTCACCAATCTCTCTTGCCTTTTTCCACTTGGTCTTTGCCTCTTGAAGTTCTCCGTAGACTAAGTAGATGAATCAGCACCGTTTGCGGTCGGCTTCAAAATTGATGTGGCTTGGTGGGTGACTAATGACGGGACTAGGCTAGTGATGCGAGATAGCCCAGGGTAGTCGAGTCATTCACTTGAGTGCCTGAGCATCTTACGAGGAGAGGTTGGAAACTCAAGAAGCTTAGGTGTTTTCGAAATTGATTTACGGAAGCTTAGGGTAAGTTTTGAAAATTAAAGGACTTAAGTTAGGAATGGAGGTATAAAGAAGAGATGGGGTTAGGTTTTAGAAGTCGGAAGAAATGAGGTTCAGGTTCAGGTTGGTAAAGAAAGTAGATGATGGTATTCGGGTTAGTCGGATAGAAGAAAAATGGATAAGGTCGAAGAATGGGTGTTTGGTTAAGAATGAATAAAAAGAAAGTAATTGGGTGGTGATGGAAAATAGAGCTTAAATCAGGAATCGATTCAACACTATAAAGAGTGTCACCCCGGTTCCAATGGTTTAAGGTGGTTTGATGGAAATAGGAAGAGCGCCACACTCGGGTTAACGAGTGATAAGTTCAAACAAGAATCGAAAGACGCCACAAGCTAGCTTGATAAGTCGACCAAAACTCGTACGAATAAGCAGAGGAGTAAACTCACTCTTTGTTGAACAAAAGTTCATTAATAATTTTGCCAAACGTTTTTTTACAAGAGCAAATGAACTCCTATTTATACTAATAGCCTAGGTAGCCGAATGGCCCATTACATGACTTAATAGCTAAGTTAATTTAATCTAGAAACACTTAGAAAATTCCAGAATTTTAGTCTTAATTGGGGATGGTCGAATTCAACTAATGGGAGGGCTTGGGACTCCTTCTAGATGAGCAAATGCATTTGGAGCTTTGGCAAGATGCATGGTTGAGGTCTAGGTTCGGCCAAGCCTTTAATGGCCTCCTTAATTTGTCACCTTTGGCTGAATAATTAGCAGCATTAAATTGAGCATATGAGCAGCCAATTTGAGTGTGAATGGATGGTCTTGAATGGTCTCCCTAATGTGAACGTAGCCAACCGAACAACCCCTTGTGTGATCATCTTGTTTGAATCGAATTATGCTTCTTGGGAAGAGGATCGGCCAACATTGAAGGACTTAAAGGCAGGAGTCTCTTCAGCCGAATAGGTGCTTGGAGAAACCAAAAAAATTCATCAATTAAGTATAGATTCGGCTGCACATACATGGCTCCTTGTGTTCAATGTACCATCCACATACAATGCACCTAGGTGCATGAACCTTCTTAATGGCCTAATGAACATTCGGCTGCACCTATCAAGCACATGAACCAAGTTAAATTCAATGCTCAAATCAGCTAAATAATATTAAGACACTCTAGGACACATTAACCATCATTTAGACAAACTAAATACAAGTAATTTAAACACACTTAATATTCGCCTAAGGCTAGACACATTAAAAACCTACTGTAAAAATTAGGACAACTTAAATTGAGTTTAGGCTTCATAATTTCAGCAATAATTAAAGCTTTAAGACATATTAACTTGCTGTAATAAAATTAAACAAAATAAAATTCAATTTATTGAAATTAAGCAATTTAGTTGATTCAGCTCAATGAGCTGAAATGAGCTCAAATGAGCTACTCCGGATTAAAGATAACTTGCACCAAAGTGCATGGTGAGCTCATGAGAAAGACCCGAGCTGGTTCTTTGTTTATAGTAGCAGATTCAACCCAAATACACTTAGCAAGGGCTGCTACGGCGTCTTCTAGCCTTTTGACCTGAGCTCGAGTCATGGGTCCTTCGGACACCACAAGGGCATCGGTATCCTTGATTTCCCTAGGAAGGGTTACATCATCCCCCCCTCTTCAAAGCGATTCATCCTCAAATCGAGCCGTTGGTTCTCTAGAACAAAGTTCCTTTTACTCGGCTTTCCTCGATCGAACGGGGCGGATGGTAATCGAGTCACCTGAAAAGAATAGCCATGAGTTAACAAATAATGCTTCAAACAAATTTGCAATTCAAGCATATTTGTAACAAGACAAGTATGACACATGGAGATGGACAGAATCAAATTTTCATGCAAACGAAATAATGCCTTGTCAAATGTTCGAAACAAAATTGAATAGGTTTCAAGACATGCAAACAACTTAGATTGTCTCCACAAGTCATGATCGGGATATGAATAATGAATCAAATTGTAGACATAATCGTCACAAGCAGATATTTGAAATGATTCACATGACTCACAAATTTGCATAATAATACCTTGCAATGTATGATTGAATATGGACTGACCAACAAATGCATCATGACAATTGTCGAAAACAACTATCTTTTTATCAATGACCAAAACAGATAGATCATCAATAAATGAAATAGAGCATTCAGCACGTCAAGATCTAAATGATTTACAAAAGTGAAATCAGCAACATGATTTTTAACACCATCCGAGGAGAACAAAGTTGTTTCAAAATTTTCAAGGGTCTAACCTTTATGGGTAGAAGGATAAGGATCGATTTTACCTTGCTTCATTACAAACCTTCTCTCCTCGAGAATGTAGTGTAAACGTAGCTTCGTGGTTGGATTAACCTTGTCAGAATGAAATGAGAACTTCAAGTACAATCACAAAACTTGTTTAAGGAACGAATTAAAATTGAAAACAAAGTTATCAAATCTCGTTACCTTATTCACAAACCAAGTATCAAAATGATAGAAATTATTCGCACACAATCGATGTTGCTTGGTTTTCCAACAAAATGAATCAAAACATTTTCCCAGTTTAAAAACTTGATTTTGATTGTTTATGCCGTAGTGTAGCAAAGGTTTCGTCAAATTAAACATGTCAATCCAAAAAGATTTTTGCATACACAATATCGAACAATAAAAACTCTTTACGAACTTCAAAACAGATTTGCAAAAACTCGATGATTTCAAACAAGGGAGCAAATTATTCACATAACCATCACAATCGAATAAATTAAGATGCTTATATAAAAATTCATGATCACATATAATCGAGTTTCGCAACTGACATTTGAATGTTACTTCACCAACATGGTCGACAACTCCACAAATTTCATTAGTGATGCTTTCCTTGCCATCATTTAGAACAAGTACTTCGCCATTATTCAAAGGATGGCAATTGACCATATCACCAATGTAATCTTAAACATTCAAACAAGTTGGTGAAGATTGAAACATTTTATAGCACTTACCTTCCTTACCTTGTGGCACCGGTGGACTAAGATTACCTTTTCCATTCAATGTGAAACGTCTCTCTTTTGGAAGGTAATTGAGATGGAACTTATGGATTGGTTCTTCAGAAACCTGAAATGAAATAACACGAGGAAAACTCAAATGGTGGTTAGTGGAAATATTCCTTACTTGCTCTCGCTCTTCTTTTTCTTTCATTTATTTTTCTTCCTTTTCAATCTCTTTTTCTTTTTCTTTTTCTTCTTTTTCTATTTCTTTTTCTTTTTCTACTTTTGTTTTCTTTTTCTCACTTTTCTTCGAGAGTTCTATAAGCACTTTCAACTTTGTTTGATCTTCAAGAACTTGCGTCGGTGTCATTGGGGCTAAAGTAATTTGCCTTCCCAAATATCGAAATGTGTACCTATTGGTGTAGCTGTCGTGGATAACTCTTCGGTCATATTGCCATGACCTTCCAAGCAAAAAGTGTCCCGCGTGCATAGGCACGACATCACAAAGTACTTCATCTTCGTAATTCCCAATGGAGAACGTCACTCGAACTTGTTGGGTCACCTTGATCTCACCATCATCGTTGAGCCACTAAAGCTTGTATGGACTCGGGTGTGGGGTGGTTGACAGACCAAGTCGTTCGACCATCAGGGTACTCGCCACATTAGTGCAACTACCACCATCAATGATTAGACTACATACTGATACGATCTGCCTCGGGGTGAGTCGAGTCGTATGTGAATTGCCCAATTGTCTACGAGGAGGAATCAAGTCTTCAGAAAATAATCGGAAAAATATGGATGAATTTGCGAAAGCTTTAGGTGAATTTGTTTAGAAAGTGGGTTTAAGTTAGGAATGGAGGTGTTTAAATGAAAGAGTTTATTTGGATAATTAAAAGGATAGGTTCAGTTTAAGATGAAGGGAAAGAAGATGGGATTTGGTTTAAGGTTGAACAAACAATGATAGGCTGATGGTAATGGAATTGGATAGATGGATAAGTGATGGTTTAGATAAATGATAGGTGATAGTTGATGGGAATAGATGAAAGAACTTAAACAAAGAATCGATTCAACACTAATAAAGTGTCACCCCGGGTTCTATATTTGTTTAAAGTGGAAAATGGTAGTCAATGATGGACCAAGACCCGTTATCTATAAAGATAAGAACCTATGGTATAAGTTGATGGAAGAGAACGATTGACGCCACCAGTAAGAAAACTTGATAAGTCGAAATCGAAACTCGTATGAAAGATAGAGAGGAGAATAATCTCACTCAATGAACAAAAGTTCATAAAATATATTCCAAGTTCAAGTCTCTTTTTTACAAACTAATAACATGTATATATAGTGCTTACATGTGGTTAGCTGAAGAGACAAATGAATTCAACTTTAATATGCATTTAAATGGCTAAAATAAAATCTAAAAACTCTTGACTTCCTCCAGCCAAATAATAGCAACTTTATGACTCCTAATGAGCTGATTAAATGAATTTGAATGCTTAAAAAGTGTCCCTTGGGTTCTTCCATGATCAACTGAAAAGTCACCAGCCAAATGAAAAGTCTCAACTTTTGGAATTCTAGCCATGTAACTCCCATCTTCAATGTGATTTATTCTTCAATTAAATTGCTTGTCAATGTCCCTTGAGTTCTCCATGATCAACCAAAAAGTCACCAGCCAAATGATGGAGAAATGATTGCTTGTAGTAAATACCATGAAGCAAACGTTATAGAAGTTGAAGACAAAGAGGTCATTTGCCAGAATTTAAAGAACCATAATGTTCTTCTTTATTTAATAGTAATAATGGATGTAAGATGAAAAGTCACCTGCAATTATCACATGTAACTGACAAATTAATGCAATTATTAAACTTAAAATAAATTAACAACTAACTTAATTAAATAAACTAACACTTAAACACCATTTATTCCAGCAACTAGCTTAATTAAATAAACTAACACTTAAAGCAACTACCTTAATTAAATAAAGCATCATTAAATGAACTTAACTCATGCATCAATAAATTAACCTAGTAACTAGATTAATTAAAGAAATAACTATTAAATTATGTAACAATCCAAACCCGGCCCAAACACTATGGCCGAATCTAGTTTGCTACAGTGAAAAAATATTTTGGAAAACACTTTTGGGAAGTAAAAATCCTTAGTTGCCGAAAACCTTTTCAAATAGATTGTTTTGTTAAACCTTACTTAGAATTTATTTAAAATTAATTCAACCAAGTTATTATAAAATATCGAGTGTGCCCGATGGCACGGTGAAAACATTTTCGTGTTAATTTGGGAAAACATGTGACTTTAGTTTAATATTAATAATCGTAGTTTAAAGCAATTATTTGACATAACAACAATAAAATATCGGAGGCCTTATTACATCCAAATAAGCTAAAAACCGGAAATGAAATTTATCATAACTAAAATTAAAGTTCATTTAATTTAAATCCACCGCATGGCCACCTCGAGTCAACCCGCTCCACATCCGCGATCTACGTGTCACCTGAAAAAATGTAAAGGAGAAGGTGAGTCACCAAGACTCGAGATGTAACCCTTCCCCGTTTTAAAAAACATTTTTCATACACAACATATAACAATTAATATGCGAGAATATTATGTACCCCAACCTAGCCAACCAAACGCCACTGCTCCTACTACCGTTGTGGTACCAAACCACCGGTGGTGCCAAACCACTTTGGTGACATATAGTCACGATGTGTTACCAAAACACCGGTGTCCGTGTGAGACACGAATCGATTGATGGGGCCAACCCATCGTGTGATACCAAATCACCGCGCGACGATCCCATATCTCAAGTGGGGCCAACCCACGGTGGTGTTAACCACGAGGGCGAGTCGCTATGAGGTGCCAAACCTCCGGAGGTACCAAACCTCTGTGACCGTAGTCACGGTGTGTTACCAAAACACTGGTGCCCGTCGGCACGATTAATCTTGCCCCTCCACTCATCAATCCCACATCAGTCACATATGTATATGTTTCATGTCATCACATACTTAAATCTCATGTATCAATACATCATGCTTCCCAAAAGCATCGAATAACAAATTCATATTAACAGGTACTTACCTGAATCACCATCTATACCGATATGGTATATTATCCAATGCTACATAAAATCAAGATAGCATTCACAACAATCAGCACATTTAATAAGTTATACGTGTGTATGTACACACCTGTTACTCTTGAAGGCTCTAAATCCCGAAAAGAAGAGTCGGCCACCCTAGATCTACTTGTCCCTATATTCGGTCATAATAGTGTTAGTGATATGGGCCATTCGGCCAAACCAAATAATTCTTTTAAGCTATTGCTTGAACCCGAATCTTTACCTTTATTCTTTCGGTTACTAACCACAGTACCCAATTTTCCCGAATCGCTTAATCAATTACCACTGATTAGTAAATAAGACTAAAAGCCTTTGGCTTAATCAAATGTCAAAATAAAGAGATTAATCTTACCACTTTACTTCCAAAACCGATTGCTAGAGATTGGGGCTTAGATTGCCTGTTTCCAAATATCCCGGGTTCTAGGAAAAATCGTTTACAAGAACGTTTAGAAGCCTTATTAACCATTGCCGAAATCGGCACTTACCCCTTCCCTAATGGAAATCGGCTAAGAACAGGGAAGGGAAAAACCATGAAGTTTCGGCACACTTACCTTCTCTCAGGACCGATTGAAGAAGAAGTTGAAGGAGATCTCCCCTTGCTTAAGATTCGGCTAAAGTTTAACAAAGGAGGAAAAAAGAGTTCGGCTAGTGTGGAAAAAGAAGAAAAGATGGTGAAAGTGGGAGAGGGATTCGGCAAAGAAGAGAGTAGAGAAGAGTTTTGATTCAAGGAAAAGAAAAGAAAGAAAATAGGTTGAAGGTGGTGTAGGAGATTCGGCCAAAAGTGTGAGAGAAAGAAAAATAAAAGGTAAAATAGGGATTAATGAGGCTAGCCGAAAATTATGAGAAGAACTAAGGGAATTTCGGCACTAGACTCCCTTTACTTGCCGTCCACTCCACTTGAGGAGTTCCAATTTCGAAGAAACACCTATCTCTTCTCCTTGCCACTAATTTAAAACTCATTCAAAATAAATTGAATTGTTCCCATAATAATCAATTAATAATCCATTTAATAATATCCCTTATTATCTCCAGATTTAAGCAAATTAAAACCAATTTAAAGTGCTCAAATTATCCCTTAATAATAATTAATAAAAGAGTTTAAACTGAGGAAAAACTCCCCCCTTGTGCCGTCCCATTAATGAGCAAAATGAGGGATTTCCGCGACTCGAACACAAGCTCCCTTGTTCCCCCTTGTGGCGTCATCTATAGCCCTTAAGTGGCCTTCTTTTTGCCACTTTTCCAAGCTGATTTTTGTGTCAAATTATCCACATTTATTCTTATAACACCCTCCTGCTAAGGCTCCCTTGCTTTTAAAGTTAAAAACTGAAATTTTCTACCAAACCGTGCCAACTCAAAGCCTTAATTAAGCTCTATTATTCCATAAATAATATCACAGCAGTTCATACATAAGGAAAAATAATTAAATTCCAAATAACCCCATTTCTAGGATGTTACAGTTCTACCCCCCTTAAAATAAATTTCGTCCTCGAAATTACCTGATTAGAAAAGGTGGGGTATTTCTTTGCGTATCACATCCTCGATTCCCACGTAGCTTCTTCCACACCATGGTTCCGCCAAAGCACTTTCACTAAGGGCACTGACTTTCTACGTAGAACCTTCACTGTAACACCCCAAACCCGGTCAATACACCATGACCGAATCTGGCATGTTACGGGGAAAATCGCGTTTGAAGGGTTAGGTTTCTGGTTAAAGATTCGATGAAAAACTCCTTGTCATATTTTGTACTTTTCAAAATCTTGGCATGATAGCTTTGTCATATTTTAATGTTTTAGAGTGATACCCGATGGTAAAGTTTAAAACACATTGCGTTATAGTTTTGAAAACCGTTGACCTTCCAAGTTTTTAGCAATTTTGACTCAATTAATTTGTTAAGGCATATTAGAAAGCTACTTTAAGCATAAACATAGTAAAACCAAATTTAAAGGCCATTTACAACCCAAAATAAAACCAAATAGTAATAAATAAACCCAAGTACCAAATTTTGTAAAGTCTGAGCAAATCTTTATTAAAGCATGGCATGAGCACCTCGAGTCCATCCCGGCTCCATGTCCGCGTCTAAGTGTCACCTGAAAAGTCAAAGGAGAGGGTGAGTCGCAAGACTCGGTGCATAAATCCCGCTCCGATAATACAACATGCTAACACACATCATATCATAGCAACATAATCAATGCACCCCGATCCTAACCATCCATATCACCTTTCTACCCCGTGTGGTACCAAACCACTGGTGGTGCCAAACCACTGGTGACCCAAAGTCACGATATCCATAAGTGTGGTGCCAAACCACTGGTGACCCAAAGTCACGAATAATCCAATGATGGGGCCAACCCATCGCGTGATACCAAATCACTAGCGAGGCGATCCCATATCTCAAAGTGGGGCCAACCCACGGTGGTGTTAACCACGGGGGCGAGTCGCAATGAGGTGCCAAACCTCTGGTGTCCCAAAGACACAGTGTGATACCAAATCACTGGTGACCGCAGTCACAAATCCGATGATGGGGCCAAACCATCGCGTGATACCAAATCACTAGCAGACGATCCCATATCTCAAAGTGGGGCCAACCCACGGTGGTGTTAACCACAGGGACGAGTCGCAATGAGGTGCCAAACCTCTGGTGTCCCAAAGACACAGTGTGATACCAAATCACTGGTGACCGCAGTCACAAATCCGATGATGGGGCCAACCACACACTCCAAGTGACGCATGCCTTGCCACTTTGCTAGCTCATCACTTGTGCTCAAAAACGCCAAATAAAATACAAATGACCCAGCTCCTTCAGCTCCTCTCATATAAAGCCCCAAAACTAAAATTTTCCTACCTGCTCAGGCATAGTCCTAGCCTACAATTAAGCCCCTAAGACACCAAAACAGCAACATAGCAAGCTCCTAGCATGCAAATTATGCCATAACAAAAATAGCCCCTAACCCGAGATATTACATTCACATCTCGATCTAAGATCTGAACCGGTTCTTCTTCAAAAGATAAATCCGAGTTCACCTCAATCTCTGCTACTGGCACAATGTGCGAAGGATCTGACCGATACCGTCTCAGCATCGATACATGAAATACGTCATGGATCTGACTCGATTCCGCCGGCAACTCTAGGCGATAAGCTCTTTGGTCCTATTCGCTTTACCACTGTATATGGCCCGATGAACCTTGGGCTCAGCTTCCCCTTTCAGCCAAATCTCAACACCTTTTTCCAAGGCGACACTTTCGGAAAAACCTTGTCTCCTACAAAGATACTCCTTTTCCTTGCGTTTTAAATCCGCATAGGATTTCTGTCTATCCGACGCTTCCTTGAGACGAGACCGGATCACTCTGACTTTGTCTTCAGTCTCTGTTACCAATTCTGGACCCAGAACTTGTCGTTCCCCCAACTCTGTCCAACATGTAGGAGTACGGCATTTTCGTCCATATAGGGCTTCATATGGAGCCATCTGAATACTCGCTTGATAACTATTGTTATAAGCGAATTCCGCTAATGGCAGGTACTCCTCCCAACTACCACTAAAATCCAAGACACATCCTCTTAACATGTCCTCTAGGATCTGTATCACCCTTTTCGATTGTCCGTCAGACTGTGGATGGAAAGCCGTACTGAAATCTAACCGTGTACCCAAAGCTTGATGCAACGCTTTCCAAAACCTTGACGTGAATCTGGGATCCCTATCCGAGATAATCGATACTGGCACACCATGCAACCTCACTATTTCACCCACATACAACTTCGCTAGCTTCTGGAGTGAGTAATCCATTCTCACCGGCATGAAGTGAGCTGATTTAGTCAGGCGATCCACAATTACCCAAACTGCATCCTTCTTGTTGGGCGTAAGGGGTAGCCCACTAACGAAATCCATGGTGATCCTCTCCCATTTCCATTGAGGAATCTTTACCGGTTGAAGTAGTCCCGATGGTAACTGATGTTCAGCCTTAACCTGCTGGCATGTCAAACACTTTCCTACGAACTCAATTATCTCACGCTTCAACCCCGGCCACCAGAACTGTTTTCGCAAATCTCCATACATCTTGCTTCCTCCCGGATGCATAGCGTATGGGCTGCTATGTGCATCTTGGAGAATTTTTCGCCTTAATTCTGTATCCTTTGGCATACAAGCTCGCCCTTGAAGACATAGCACTCCATCATTAGACAGACTGTACCCTTCCAAACCACCATCCTGAACTTGTACCCTCTTAGCGTTCAAGCCTTCATCCACTAACTGCTTTTCCTTAATCTCCTCAATCCATGTTGGCTTAACTTGGAGTTCCGCCAAAAGACTCCCATCATCATATAGACTCAACCGAGCGGACATTACTCTTAAGTCCGTCACAACCTTTCGGCTCAACGCGTCAGCTACCACGTTAGCCTTACCCGGATGGTACTCGATTGAACAATCGTAGTCCTTTAGTAGTTCAATCCACCGACGCTTGTCTCGATTCGCATCCTTCCGAGTCGGAAGATACCTCAAGCTTTTGTGATCCGTGTAGACTATCGACTTCTCCCCATACGGTAATGTCTCCATATCTTGAGCAAAGACGACGCCGCTAACTCCAAGTCGTGCGTTGGGTAATTAACCTCATGCGGTCTTAGCGGCGGGATGCATAGGCTACTACCTTCCCATCCTGCATCAACACACATCCCAAACGATGTGAGGTGCATCACAATAGATCGTGAATAACTTTCTGCTTGGTGTGTAAAAAGCGAGCTTACATCGAATTTTCCTCAACTTATCAAAACTTTCTTGTTGCTTCTCCGACCATACAAATGGAACTCCTTTCCTCAATAACTTCATCAATGGCGCTGCGATCGAGAGAACCCTTCCACAAACCTTCGATAATACCCCGCTAAACCCGAAAACTCCGTATTTCACCCACCGACCTAGGCGATTTCCAATCCAACACCGCTTCAATCTTGCGAGGGTCTACTCTAATTCCTTCCGCCAGACACTCGTGCCCTAAGAAAGCCACTTCCCTCGGCCAAAATTCGCACTTCATCGAATTTGGCATATAATCGCTTCTCCTCAATACTTGCGTAACTATCCGTAAATGCTTGTCATGCTCCTCCTCCGTCTTTGAATAAACCAATATGTCGTCTATAAACACCACGACAAATTGATCTAAATCTTCTTTGAAACACCCTATTCATCAAGTCCATGAATGCCGCTGGTGCATTGGTCAACCCGAATGGCATCACCAGAAATTCGTAATGCCCATACTGAGTTCTAAATGCCGTCTTGTGAACATCAGCCTCTTTCAACCTTAATTGATGATAACCCGACCTAAGGTCAATCTTTGAGAATACCGACGCGCACCCTTGATTGGTCAAACAAGTCATCGATCCGAGGCAACGGGTACTTGTTTTTGATCGTTAACTTGTTTAATCGACGGTGGTCGATGCACATCCGCATAGAACCGTCCTTCTTCCTGACAAACAACACAGGTGCTCCCCATAGAGATATGCTTGGTCGAATAAACCCTCTATCCAAGAGCTCCTGAATTTGAGCCTTTAACTCCACCAATTCCTTTGGTGCCATTCGGTATGGTGCTATAGACACAAAGTGCGTTCCGGTAGCAAGTCTATACCGAATTCAACTTCTCGATCGGAGGCAAACCGGAAGCTCTTCCGAAACACATCAATGAATTCCCCAACCGTTCGAACCTTTCCAACTATCGACTCCTTAGCTTCCAAAGCACGATTCGAACCAAATACGCCTCACAACCCTTCTTGACCATCTTTTCACCTTCAAGGCGGACACTACGTTGGATAGGTAATTCCTCCTATCACCTATCATAACTACTTCATCACCTTTCGCGTCTTAAGAACCATGCGCTTAGCGCAAATCCAAATTCGCTTTGATACTTAACCAGCCGGTCCATTCCAAGGATCAAATCGAACTCCCCAAACGGTAGTTCCATCGGATCACCACAAATACTACCCCTTGGAGTTCTAGGGTGCGTCTCTATAAAGTTTGTCTACCACTACTGAGTGACCTAAAGGGCTAACTACGGTCATCTCCTAGAAGCGGTTTCAAAGTTTAGGTCCATAGTTCCTACCACACTACTAGCAATGTACGAGTGCGTCGAACCCACATCAATTAATGCAACATAAGGAAGATCAAAAATTAGAAAAGTACCGGTTATGACATCCGGTGCGTCACCCTCCTCGCGACGTCTCATTGCGTAAACTAAGCCAGCCGCCTAGCCTCGTGTTGCTGAACCTCGCCACGAGTTCCACGACCTCGGTTAGGACCGTTGTTTCCTCTCCCATACCACGACCCTCTGTGGTCCCACATTTCTATCCCGAGTGCGATTACGCCCCTCCGGGTGATTCTTGGCTAGTTTCGAGGACAATCTCGACACGATGCTCCAAAGACCCACACTCAAAACATCCTCTATCACTGGTCCAACAACCTCCCCAATGGGTCTTTCCACAGTGGTTACACCGAGTCGACCTCGATTAGTAGTCGTGGGCCTTGCCGCCGATTTGGCCCACTAGGCCTAGCCTTTTTCTCGGACACTACCACTTTGATCCACCGGGCCCAAATCCTCTCTTCGATTACTCCTATTATAATTTTGCCTCACGACCTCCTTGATCCCTTCGGCCACCTTGGCCTTCTCCACTAGGGATGAGAACTCGCGGACTGGCCGCGGTGCAATCGGTAACCTCAAATCATCTCGGTCCGTCCTCAAAGCGGACACGGCGCTCATGCTCGAAAGACCACGATGCCTCTAGCATACCTACTCACCTTAAAAACTCCGCCTCATACTCCGACACCGACTTAGTTCCTTGCACTAATCCCGAAAAGCCTTTCTCTCTGCGCGTCGGTGTAGCCGGTACCCACATACTTCTTCCGATAGGTGGTTTTGAAATACTCCCAAGTTAGATCATCTGCTGTAGCCGTGTCTCGAACCGTAAGCCACCACCGATCACGCTTCATCCTTTAGAAGCGACATCGCCCCTTTCAGACTTTTCTTCTTGATCGGTCAAGATCATCCATGATCCTTTCAGTTGACTCTAGCCAGTATTCTGCTGCACTGGGTGCCACTCCTGACACACCCCGGAATACCTCCGCTCCGTTAGATCGGAGTCGCTCGGGAATAGATTTCCGAGCTCCCAAATTTCCACCAGCCCCAGCCACCATCTCCAAGACTCGCCAAATACTTGCGATACCGCCTCACCACCTGGCCCGATCCTGCTCCTCAGCTCTAAAAGTAGGAGGTGGTGGTGGCGGTGGTACCTCATTTTCAGAACCTTGTCCCGACCTGACGGGTTCAGACACCTTCATCCTACCCCTACCGCGTCCACGACGTCCACGTCCTCTAGAACTCATCCTATCTACCGAGCTTTAATCTGTTTAAGAAAAATTTTATGCGTTAGCATTTGTTCCACTTTCTTATTCACGAAGAAATTTTATGGATAGAGTTTTAATCAGAGATTCTTTCGAGCAAACAAGGTTTCAGTTTCCTATCCTAGTTCACACAAAGAAGTTCATGCATCCATTCCTTAATACTTTCCATACCTATTCGCTCTTCGGACATTTCTGCCCATTTCTAACCCAGGGGTATTTTCGTCATTTTCCTACAGGGGTATTTTCGTAATAGAAGAAATTTTTTTTAAAACTTTAGTAAAGTAGGTTGTTTTGCAATTCCCAACACTGGAGGGTTTTTCTGAAAACTCTGTAAAATTTAGAGATACGGCATCGTTTTGAAACCAGGGGTATTTTGGTAATTTTGTCATTCAGGGGCAATTTCGAAATTTTAATAAGTCAGGGATATTTTTAACAGTTGTAAAACTCCGAGGGTTCTTTTTTGAAAATGTTCCTTTTCAAATAGTGATGTTTGTAAAGATTTCCAAAACTAGGGTCATTTCGGTAATTTTGCAACTTGAGGGTGTTTTCGTAATTTTCCAAGACCAAAATATTTTGTTGATGATTTTCAAAGCTAAGTTGTTGAATATTTGTAAAATAGTTGAAATTTTGAGCAAAACCTTTGAACTGGTATTTTATGATCCGAGGGCATTTTAGTAATCTTACCCCTAAGGGCATTTTTGTAATTTTCCACAAATCAAGTTTTTTGAGGAAAACGTTTGTAAGAATGACGTTCTCGGATTTGAAAGAGTTATTGCAAAAGTTTTGAAAACATTCGGGTTGTCGTTGTTCATTCTTTTTCAAAACATGGCTAATTCCCTTTTGGGTTTTAATCATTATGGTTAGCCTATGACCGAGCCCTCTTGGTCGTGGTGAATCGAAGCTATGCACCGTGCGGGATTCGAGTGAAGAGGAGGTGGGTCACGCGGACCGCTTAAATACCAAGCTCTCACCGAACCTTTCTAGACATGCGCACGAGAGGTTACCACACCACCGAGCCCTCCGAGTTAGGGTGAACCGGAAGCTACGCACTGTAGGATACTGCGAAGAGGAGGTGAGTCACGAGGATCGCTGCTTAAATACCGTGCTCTTCCGGATCCACTCCTAGACATGCGTACAGGGGTTACCACACCCTAGCTCAGTGACTAAGTCATAGGTTGGTTTAGTTCCTTAAGTCTTATGCTTCGTTTGTGTGTTTGAGTAGATGTACTTACCTGGGCGGATAGTTGCCGGAGACTCGGGCCATGCCGCTTCAAAACCCAAAACATTTCAAATTCTTTAATAAGGCCTACAAATCATAAAACCAAACCTTTTTGGGCCTTGGGCCCCACACAATGAGAGCTTTGAACTGGGCTATGATACCAATTTTGTAACAACCCAAACCCGGCCCAAACACTATGGCCGAATCTAGTTTGCTACAGTGAAAAAATATTTTGGAAAACACTTTTGGGAAGTAAAAATCCTTAGTTGCCGAAAACCTTTTCAAATAGAATGTTTTGTTAAACCTTACTTAGAATTTATTTAAAATTAATTCAACCAAGTTATTATAAAATATCGAGTGTGCCCGATGGCACATGTGAAAACATTTTCGTGTTAATTTGGGAAAACATGTGACTTTAGTTTAATATTAATAATCGTAGTTTAAAGCAATTATTCGACATAACAACAATAAAATATCGGAGGCCTTATTACATCCAAATAAGCTAAAACCGGAAATGAAATTTATCATAACTAAAATTAAAGTTCATTTAATTTAAATCCACCGCATGGCCACCTCGAGTCAACCCGGCTCCACATCCGCGATCTACGTGTCACCTGAAAAAAATGTAAAGGAGAAGGTGAGTCACCAAGACTCAGTATGTAACCCTTCCCCCGTTTTAAAAAACATTTTTCATACACAACATATAACAATTAATATGCAGAATATTATGTACCCCAACCTAGCCAACCAAACGCCACTGTCTACCCCGTTGTGGTACCAAACCACTGGTGGTGCCAAACCACTGGTGACATATAGTCACGATGTGTTACCAAAACACTGGTGTCCGTAGACACGAATCGATTGATGGGGCCAACCCATCGTGTGATACCAAATCACTGGCAGACGATCCCATATCTCAAGTGGGGCCAACCCACGGTGGTGTTAACCACAGGGACGAGTCGCTATGAGGTGCCAAACCTCTGGAGGTACCAAACCTCTGGTGACCGTAGTCACGGTGTGTTACCAAAACACTGGTGCCCGTCGGCACGATTAATACTGCCCCCTCCACTCATCAATCCCACATCAGTCACATATGTATATGTTTCATGTCATCACATACTTAAATCTCATGTATCAATACATCATGCTTCCCAAAAGTATCGAATAACAAATTCATATTAACAGTACTTACTGAATCACCATCTATACCGATATGGTATATTATCCAATGCTACATAAAATCAAGATAGCATTCACAACAATCAAAGACATTAAATAAGTTATACGTGTGTATGTACACACTGTTACTCTTGAAGGCTCTAAATCCCGAAAGAAGAGTCGGCCACCCTAGATCTACTTGTCCCTATATTCGGTCATAATAGTGTTAGTGATATGGGCCATTCGGCCAAACCAAATAATTCTTTTAAGCTATTGCTTGAACCCGAATCTTTACCTTTATTCTTTCGGTTTACTAACCACGAGTACTCAATTTCCCGAATCTGCTTAATCAATTACCACTGATTAGTAAATAAGACTAAAAGCCTTCGGCTTAATCAAATGTCAAAATAAAGAGATTAATCTTACCACTTTACTTCCAAAACCGATTGCTAGAGATTGGGGCTTAGATTGCTGTTTCCAAATATCCCGGGGTTCCTAGGAAAAATCGTTTACAAGAACGTTTAGAAGCCTTATTAACCATTGCCGAAATCGGCACTTACCCCTTCCCTAATGGAAATCGGCTAAGAACAGGGAGGGAAAAACCATGAAGTTTCGGCACACTTACCTTCTCTCGGGACCGATTGAAGAAGAAGTTGAAGGAGATCTCCCTTGTTTAAGATTCGGCTAAAGTTTAACAAAGGAGGAAAAAGAGTTCGGCTAGTGTGGAAAAAGAAGAAAAGATGGTGAAAGTGGGAGAGGGATTCGGCAAAGAAGAGAGTAGAGAAGAGTTTTGATTCAAGGAAAAGAAAAGAAAGAAAATAGGTTGAAGGTGGTGTAGGAGATTCGCCAAAAGTGTGAGAGAAAGAAAAATAAAAGGTGAAATAGGGATTAATGAGGCTAGCCGAAAATTATGAGAAGAACTAAGGGAATTCGGCACTAGACTCCCTTTACTTGCCGTCCACTCCACTTGAGGAGTTCCAATTTAAACAAACACCTATCTCTTCTCCTTGCCACTAATTTAAAACTCATTCAAAATAATTTGAATTGTTCCCATAATAATCAATTAATAATCCATTTAATAATATCCCTTATTATCTCCAGATTTAAGCAAATTAAAACCAATTTAAAGTGCTCAAATTATCCCTTAATAATAATTAATAAAAGAGTTTAAACTGAGGAAAAACTCCCCCCCTTGTGCCGTCCCATTAATGAGCAAAATGAGGATTTCATGACTCGAACACAAGCTCCCTTGTTCCCCTTGTGGCGTCATCTATAGCCCTTAAGTGGCCTTCTTTTTGCCACTTTTCCAAGCTGATTTTTGTGTCAAATTATCCACATTTATTCTTATAACACCCTCCTGCTAAGGCTCCCTGTCTTTAAAGTTAAAAAACTGAAATTTTCTACCAAACCGTGCCAACTCAAAGCCTTAATTAAGCTCTATTATTCCATAAATAATATCACAGCAGTTCATACATAAGGAAAAATAATTAAATTCCAAATAACCCCATTTCTAGGATGTTACAAATTAAATTCATTAAAAGAACTCAATTAATTAAACTAAGTTGAGTTGAATTAATGACTAGCAACCATTTATTGAACTAAGATGCTTAAATGCAAGTATTTAAAATTCAAACTAAATGCAAAGCTGAAAATTAAATAAAGAGTTCAATTTAGTTGGATCGATTCAAAGAGTCTGAATCAGCTTCATTTTGCACTTTGGCCCCTCAAACTTAGGCCACTCTCGATGGCATCGAATGGAGTCGAACCATGATGCGACCGAGGATCGCATCATACCCCTCTTGAAAGCGATTCATCCTCGAATCGAGCGGATGGTTCTCTCGAGCAATTCCTTTTGCTCGACTTTCCTCGATCAAGCGGGGAGGATGGTAGTCGAGACACCTGGAAAGAATAGTCGTGAATTAACAAGTATTGCTTCAAACAAATTTGCAATCCACGCATAAACACAGCAACACAAGTATGACGCATGTGGAAGGATAAGATCAACTTATCATACAAAAGAAATAATGCCTTATCAAATTTGTGGAACGAAATTGAACAATCTCTAAGGCATTCATACGATGTAAATGGATTCCATAAGTTAAAATCATCAAGCAAATAATGATTCAGATGATAAACATAAACATCACAAACAGGTATTCCAAATGTTTCACATGGCTCACTACTTCGTACAACAATATCATGCAACGATCGATATATGGACCCTTTCATACAAGAAAAATGATCAAACATAAGAATCCTTTCTTCAATCCAAAAGATAGGTAGATCACAAATAGGCAAAATAAAACGATTAAGCATTTCATGATCTAAATGTTTTACGTCAACGAAAAAGACAACATGTGTTCTATCAACATCCAAAACAGATAGATCATAAGCAAACAAATTGGAACAGCTAAGCATATCACGATCTAATTATTTTGCAAAAGGCAGTTCATCAATACAATGCTTGTCATCATCCGAAAAAACAAAAATGTATCAACAATTTCAGTAGACTTACCTTGATGCACGAAAAGACAAAGATCTTGCTTACCTTGGTCGAGCAATACAAACCTTCTCTCCATAGGCATGTAGTGTAGTCGAAGCTTTGCATTCGATTCAGCCCTTTTTGGATGGAATGTGCAATACACCCACAGAGTTTGTTTAAGGAGCGAATAAAAATTGAAAACAAAGTGAACAAATTTCGCAACCTTACTCAAAAATCTCGTATCAAAAAGATAGAAATTATACGCACATAATTGATGTTGCTTAACTTTCCAACAAGATGAATCAAAATGAATTCTTAGTTTAAAAACTTGATTTTGATTATTGGAGACAAGATGTACCAACGATCTCGATAAATCAAACTTATTAAACCAATAAGCTTTATGCATAATGAAGATCGAGCAATCAAAAATCTTGACATGTTTTAAAATCGATTTGCAAAAACTTAAAGATTCCACATTAGACAATGAACAAATCTCGTAATACCCGCAATCAAACAAGTTGGGATTAAAAGAAAATTCATCGTCATACCTTGCATCACAATGAATGTTATTAGACAAACTCGTCTTACCATCATTTAAAATATCACAATGAATCGAGGGATGGAAAATGACGGTATTATCCACGTTTTCACACTCATTAGAAAAATTTGATGGAGTCGAAATCGTTTCAAAACACTTACCTTCCTTACCTTCCGGCGTAGGCGGTTCAATTTCATTTTCAACCTTACTTTTTTTAATCAAACAAAAACGTCGCTTGTCGGGAAGGTATTGAAGTTGGAAGTCTTCGTGCGATTTGTCGGGAACCTGAAAAATAGAATCAGAAGAAGAACAAACTTCAAACGAGTTAGTTAAATCAACTCTCTCTTTTTCCCGTTCTTCTTGTTCTCTTGTTTCTTTTTCAACATCTTTTTCTATCTCAATTTCTTTCTCAATCTCAATTTTCTTTTCTTCATTTTCTTTTTCTCTCACGATCTCTTTTTCTTTTTCTTCTTTTCTTTCTTTTTCTTTTTCATTTTCTTCTTTTTCAATATCTTTTTCTTCACTCTCGTTTTTCTTTTCTTTTTCACTTTCTATTTCTTTTTCATTTTGATTACAACAAGAGGAAGATACAATAGAATCGAAAAGAGAAGGATTTGACTCAAAGAAGGAAGTCATTTTCTCATAGAAATCATTTGCTATACTTTTTGAAAGGTTTTTCGATCGTGACTTCTTTGAATCATATGACGAATAACTCATGCTTTTGTGTTCATCACCGAAGTTGGCTTCAAACTCGACATATGCTTGGCTTCGCCTTGAGTTCCTCGTCAAATAAGAATCACGATGTGAACCACTTCGAGAACAATCTTTCGTGGATGAATTCTTCGATGTATATAAACCATGTTCACTTCTTTGCAAAGGTTTCTCCATAGACAGATATGTTAAAGCTTTTGACGAAGAAATCATACCTTCACGATGGTCACCTTGAAAGGTCTCAAATTCGCGGTTTGACTCATACCGTCTTGAACTTCTATATGAACCATAATCTCGATCGAATTCTCTTCTTGAATAATCTTCGAAAGCGTGTCTTCGAGACGACCTTGACTCCGACCTTCGATTTGAAGAAAGTCATTCTTGTTGGTCTTGTTCCTCGATTCGATCCAACCGCATGTGTAACTTGTCAAACTTGGCATTTATGACTTTTCGCATTCCGTTCAACAAGTATTGATAACCAGAATCTGACAATGCTTCTTGATTCATGATGTTAGTAATGCAAAATATAATTGATTGAAATAAAAAGAAGAAAAAAAAATTTACAAACCTCACCACAAGGCTCACAAGTCACTCACAAAGAAAAATCACTCTCACTCGTGTTTTCACTCATATTAAGGCTTTTCTTTGGTGAATACTCTAGTGCCTTTTACCTCTCGTCTCGTCTCACAAATTCGTACTTTGTTTAAAAAAGACTTATCACGGCTTGAGGGTCGGCTTCAAAATTGGTTAACAACGGAATTGATGTCGGGAATAGGGGAGGCTAAACAAAGAAAAATTTAGTATCGGGTAGGATAAACAAAAGAGAAAGCAAATGGGGTAGAAGGATAAGTACCAACGATGGTAACGGAAAAATTCAGAGATTGGGCGGTAGAAAACGATTTCGATGATCGGGAAATAGGATAGAAGAGATAGGATCCAAAACTTGCATAAACTTCAAGAACTTCACTTTTTTTTACTTTTTTATTTGTATTTTTTTTTTGAATTTTCATTTTTTTTAACAATTCAAATGCATGAAAAAAATACAATAGAAATGAAATTACAACTTGGAATTTTTTTTTTGATCTTTTTTTACTTCATGAACCTATTCCGGCTCTCATCATCATCGGAAACTCCTCGTTTTGTAGCTCTGATACCAAATAATACGATCCGCCTCGGGGTGAGTCGAGTCGTATGTGAATTGCCCAATCGTCTACGAGGAGGAATCAAGTCTTCAGAAAATAATCAGAAAAATATGGATGAGTTTGCGGAAGCTTTAGGTGAATTTGTTTAGAAGGTGGGTTTAAGTTAGGAATGGAGGTGTTTAAATGAAAGAGTTAATTTGGATAATTAAAAGGATAGGTTCAGTTTAAGATGAAGGGAAAGAAGATGGGATTTGGTTTAAGGTTGAACAAACAATGATAGGCTGATGGTAATGGAATTGGATAGATGGATAAGTGATGGTTTAGATAAATGATAGGTGATAGTTGATGGGAATAGATGAAAGAACTTAAACAAAGAATCGATTCAACACTAATAAAGTGTCACCCCGGGTTTTATATTTGTTTAAGGTGGAAAATGGTAGTCGATGATGGACCAAGACCCGTTATCTATAAAGATAAGAACCTATGGTATAAGTTGATGGAAGAGAACGATTGACGCCACAAGCAAGAAAACTTGATAAGTCGAAATCGAAACTCAAATTTAAAGATAGAGAGGAGAATAATCTCACTCAATGAACAAAAGTTCATAAAATATATTCCAAGTTCAAAAGTCTCTTTTTACAAACTAATAACAGGTATATATAGTGCTTACATGTGGTTAGTCAAGAGACAAATGAATTCAACTTTAATATGCATTTAAATGGCTAAAATAAAATCTAAAAACTCTTGAATTCCTCCAGCCAAATAATAGCAACTTTATGACTCCTAATGAGCTGATTAAATGAATTTGAATGCTTAAAAGTGTCCCTTAGGTTCTTCCATGATCAACTGAAAAGTCACCACCAAATGAAAAGTCTCAACTTTTGGAATTCTAGCCATGTAACTCCCATCTTCAATGTGATTAATTCTTCAATTAAATTACTTGTCAATGTCCCTTGAGTTCTCCATGATCAACCAAAAAGTCACCAGCCAAATGATGGAGAAATGATTGCTTGTAGTAAATACCATGAAGCAAACGCGTTATAGAAGTTGAAGATAAAGAGGTCACGAATTTAAAGAACCATAATGTTCTTCTTTATTTAATAGTAATAATGGATGTAAGATGAAAAGTCACCTGTAATTATCACATGTAACCGACAAATTAATGCAATTATTAAACTTAAAATAAATTAACAACTAACTTAATTAAATAAACTAACACTTAAACATCATTTATTCCAAAAACTAGCTTAATTAAATAAACTAACACTTAAAGCAACTAGCTTAATTAAATAAAGCATCATTAAATGAACTTAACTCATGCATCAATAAATTAACCTAGTAACTAGATTAATTAAAGAAACAACTATTAAATTAAATTCATTAAAAGAACTCAATTAATTAAACTAAGTTGAGTTGAATTAATGACTAGCAACCATTTATTGAACTAAGATGCTTAAATGCAAGTATTTAAAATGCAAACTAAATGCAAAGCTGAAAATTAAATAAAGAGTTCAATTTAGTTGGATCGGTTCAAAGAGCTGGAATCAGCTTCATTTTGCACTTTGGCCCCTCAAACTTAGGCCACTCTCGATGGCATCGGATGGAGTCGAACCATGATGCGACCAGGATCGTATCATATACCTTTCCATTTACTCGGCACCAGGAATGAAAAATATTCTCCCGTTGTTGTTCGTCTTTCGAGCATTGGATGCCAAGGCTCCTTTTGACTACAAGCAATTTGCTTTCTCGTACGACCAATGACATCTCTTCCACGTGGCAGATTGCTTCGGCTTCATTTCCATTCGTACTTCGGTCCATTCTTTGAAATATGAAGGAAATTAATTTTTACCTCACCACAAAGTCTCACAAGTTCTCTCACAAAGAAAAATCACTCACACTCGTGTTTCTCTCAATGTCGGCTTTTTCTCTAATGTAACACTCTTGCCTTTTATCACTCGACCCTCTCTCACGAATTTGTATTTCATTTTAGACAACTTATTACTGCTTGAGGGTCAGCTTCAAACGGTGTCAAGGGGTGATTAAAGAGTGTTCGGGTAGGCTAACAAAGATCAAAGTATGTGTGGCGTTGGGGGTTGAGGAGTGGGTTCCAGAGGAAGATGGATGGCTTAAGAGATCGAGATTTGGGTGTAGTGAGTTTGATATCAGACTTTGGGATGAAGATGAACGGTGTACAATTAATTACTAACTTTGAACACACCCTTTTTTTAACTCAAATACACGAATTAAGATGCAAAGAACTTCAAATTACAATTTTGAATATATATATTTTTACGACTTTTTTTGAAGCTACAAACCTATTCTGGCTTTCTTCAATCTTCGTCGACTCTTTGTTTTGGTAGCTCTGATACCAAATAATGCGAGATGGCCCGGGGTAGTCGAGTTGTCACTTGAGTGCCCGATCGTCTTACGAGGAGAGGTTGGAAACTCGGGAAGCTTAGGTGTTTTCGGAATTGATTTGCGGAAGCTTAGGGTAAGTTTTGAAAATTAAAGGACTTAAGTTAGGAATGGAGGTATAAAGAAGAGATGGGGTTAGGTTTTAGAAGTCGGAAGAAATGAGGTTCGGGTTTAGGCTGGTAAAGAAAGTAGATGATGGTATTCGAGTTAGTCGGATAGAAGAAAAATGGATAAGGTCGAAGAATGGGTGTTTGGTTAAGAATGAGTAGAAAGAAAGTAATTGGGTGGTGATGGAAAATAGAGCTTAAATCGGGAATCGATTCAACACTCTAAAGAGTGTCACCCCGGTTCCAATCAGTTTAAGGTGGTTTGATGGAAATAGGAAGAACGCCACACTCGGGTTAATGAGTGATAAGTTCAAACGACGCCACAAGCTAGCTTGATAAGTCGACCAAAACTCGTACGAATAAGCAGAGGAGTAAACTCACTCTTTGTTGAACAAAAGTTCATTAATAATTTTGCCAAAAGTGTTTTTACAAGAGCAAATGAACTCCTATTTATACTAATAGCCTAGGTAGCTGAATGGCCCATTACATGACTTAATAGCTAAGTTAATTTAATCTAGAAACACTTAGAAAATTCCAGAATTTTAGTCTTAATTGGGGATGGCTGAATTCAGCTAATGGGAGGGCTTGGGACATTTTTCTAGATGAGCAAATGCATTTGGAGCTTTGGCAAGATGCATGGTTGAGGTCTAGGTTTAGCCAAGCCTTTAATGGCCTCCTTAATTGGTCACCTTTGGCTGAATAATTAGCAGCATTAAATTGAGCATATGAGCAGCCAATTTGAGTGTGAATGGATGGTCTTGAATGGTCTCCCTAATGTGAACATAGCCAACCGAATAGCCCCTTGTGTGATTATCTTGTGTGAACCGAATTATGCTTCTTGGGAAGAGGATCGGCCAACATTGAAGGACTTAAAGGCAGGAGTCTCTTCAGCTAAATAGGTGCTTGGAGAAACCAAAAACATTCATCAATTAAGTATAGATTCGACTGCACATACATGGGTCCTTGTGTTCAATGTACCATCCACATACAATGCACCTAGGTGCATGAACCTTCTTAATAGCCTAATGAACATTTGGCTACACCTATCAAGCACATGAACCAAGTTAAATTCAATGCTCAAATCAGCTGAATAATATTAAGACACTCTAGGACACATTAACCATCATTTAGACAAACTAAATACAAGTAATTTAAACACACTTAATATTCGGCTAAGGCTAGACACATTAAAAACCTGCTGTAAAAATTAGGACAACTTAAATTGAATTTAGGCTTCATAATTTCAGCAATAATTAAAGCTTTAAGACATATTAGCTTGCTGTAATAAAATTAAAAAAAATAAAATTCAATTTATTGAAATTAAGCAATTTAGTTGATTTAGCTCAATGAGCTAAAATGAGCTCGAATGAGCTACTCTGGATTAAAGATAACTTGCACCAAAGTGCATGATGAGCTCATGAGCAAGACCCGAGCTGGTTTTTTGTTTATAGTAGCGGATTCAACCCAAATACACTTAGAAAGGGCTGCTACGGCGTCTTGTAGCCTTTTGACCCGAGCTCAAGTCATGGGTCCTTCGGACACCACAAAGGCATCGGTACTGGGTTCCTTGATTGCCCTGGGCAGGGTTACATCATCCCCCCCTCTTCAAAGCGATTCATCCTCAAATGAAGCCGTTGGTTCTCTAGAACAAAGTTCCTTTTACTCGACTTTCCTCGATCGAACGGGGCAGATGGTAATCGAGTCACCTGAAAAGAATAGCCATGAGTTAACAAATAATGCTTCAAACAAATTTGCAATTCAAGCATATTCGTAACAAGACAAGTATGACACATGGAGATGGACAGAATCAAATTTTCATGCAAACAAAATAATGCCTTGTCAAATGTTCGAAACAAAATTGAATAGGTTTCAAGACATGCAAACAACTTAGATTGTCTCCACAAGTCATGATCAGGATGTGAATAATGAATCAAATTGTAGACATAATCGTCACAAGCAGATATTTGAAATGATTCACATGACTCACAAATTTGCACAATAATACCTTGTAATGTACGATTGAATATGGACTGACCAACAAATGCATCATGACAATTGTCAAAAACAACTATCTTTTTTATCAACGACCAAAATAGATAGATCATCAATAAATGAAATAGAGCATTCAAGCACGTCAAGATCTAAATGATTTACAAAAGTGAAATCAGCAACATGATTTTTAACACCATCCGAGGAGAACAAAGTTGTTTCAAAATTTTCAAGGGTTTTACCTTTATGGGCAGAAGGATAAGGATCGATTTTACCTTGCTTCATTACAAACCTTCTCTCCTCGGGAATGTAGTGTAATCGTAGCTTCGTGGTTGAATTAACCTTGTCAGAATGAAATGAGAACTTCGAGTACAACCATAGAACTTGTTTAAGGAACGAATTAAAATTGAAAACAAAGTTATCAAATCTCGTTACCTTATTCACAAACCAAGTATCAAAATGATAGAAATTGTTCGCACACAACCAATGTTGCTTGATTTTCCAACAAAATGAATCAAAACATATTCCCGGTTTAAAAACTTGATTTTGATTGTTTATGCCGTAGTGTAGCAAAGGTTTCGTCAAATTAAACATGTCAATCCAAAAAGATTTTTGCATACACAATATCGAACAATAAAAACTCTTTATGAACTTCAAAATAGATTTGCAAAAACTCGATGATTTCAAACAAGGGAGCAAATTATTCACATAACCATCACAATCTAATAAATTGAGATGCTTATATGAAAATTCATGATCACGCATAATCGAGTTTCGCAGCTGACATTCGAACGTTACTTCACCAACATTGTCGACAACTCCACAAATTTCATTAGTGATGCTTTCCTTGCCATCATTTAGAACAAGTACTTCACTATTATTCAAAGGATGGCAATTGACCATATCACCAATGTAATCATAAACATTCAAACAAGTTGGTGAAGATTGAAACATTTTATAGCACTTACCTTCCTTACCTTGTGGCATCGGTGGACTAAGATTACCTTTGCCATTCAACGTGAAACGTCTCTCTTTTGGAAGGTAATTGAGATGGAACTTATGGATTGGTTCTTCAAAAACCTGAAATGAAATAACACGAGGAAAACTCAAATGGTGGCTAGTGGAAATATTCCTCACTTGCTCTCGCTCGTCTTTTTCTTTCATTTATTTTTCTTCCTTTTCAATCTCTTTTTCTTTTTCTTTTTCTTCTTTTTCTATTTCTTTTTCTTTTTCTACTTTTGTTTTCTTTTTCTCACTTTTCTTTGAGAGTTCTATAAACGCTTTCAACTTTGTTTGATCTTCAAGAACTTGCGTCGGTGTCATTGGGGCTAAAGTAATTTTTGCCTTCCCAAATATCAAAATGTGTACCTATTGGTGTAGCCGTCGTGGATAACTCTTCGGTCATATTGCCACGGCCTTCCAAGCAACAAGTACCCCACGTGCATAGGGACAACATCACAAAGTACTTCATCTTCATATTTCCCAATGAAGAACGTCACTCGAACTTGCTGGGTCACCTTGATCTCACCATCATCGTTGAGACACTAAAGCTTGTATGGACTCGGGTGTGGGGTGGTTGATAGACCAAGTCGTTCGACCATCAGGGTACTCGTCACATTAGTGAAACTACCACCATCAATGATTAGACTACATACCTTTCCATTTACTCGGCATCGGGAATGAAAAATATTCTCTCATTGTTGTTCGTCTTCCTAGCATTGGATGCTAAGGCTCCTTTTGACTACGAGTAATTTGCTTTCTCGTACGGCCAAGGACATCTTTTCCTCGTGGAAGATTGCTTCGACTTCGTTTCCACTCGTACTTTGGTCTATTCTTTGAAATATGAAGGAAATTAATTTTTACCTCACCACAAAGTCTCACAAGTTCTCTCACAAAGAAAAATCACTCACACTCGTGTTTCTCTCAATGTCAGCTTTTTCTCTAATGTAACACTCTTGCCTTTTACCACTCGACTCTCTCTCGCGAATTCGTATTTTGTTTTAGACAACTTATTGCTGCTTGAGGGTCAGCTTCAAACGGTGTCAAGGGGTGATTAAAGAGTGTTAGGGTAGGCTAACAAAGAACAAAGTATGTGTGGCGTTGGGGGTTGAGGAATGGGTTCCAGAGGAAGATGGATGGCTTAAGAGATCGAGATTTGGGTGTAGTGAGTTTGATATCAGACTTTGGGATGAAGATGAACAGTGTACAATCAATTACTAACTTTGAACACACCCTTTTTTTTTATAACTCAAATACACGAATTAAGATGCAAAGAACTTCAAATTACAATTTTGAATATATATTTTTACGACTTTTTTTTCAAGCTACGAACCTATTCTGGCTTTCTTCAATCTTCGTCGACTCCTCGTTTTGGTAGCTCTGATACCAAATGATGCGAGACAGCCCGAGGTAGTCGAGTCGTTCACTTGAATGCCCGATCATCTTATGAGGAGAGGTTGGAAACTCGAGAAGCTTAGGTGTTTTCAGAATTGATTTGCGAAAGCTTAGGGTAAGTTTTGAAAATTAAAGGACTTAAGTTAGGAATGGAGGTATAAAGAAGAGATGGGGTTAGGTTTTAGAAGTCGGAAGAAATGAGGTTCGGGTTTAGGTTGGTAAAGAAAGTAGATGATGGTATTCGGGTTAGTCGGATAGAAGAAAAATGGATAAGGTTGAAGAATGGGTGTTTGGTTAAGAATGAATAGAAAGAAAGTAATTGGGTGGTGATGGAAAATAGAGCTTAAATCGGGAATCGATTCAACACTATAAAGAGTGTCACCCTGGTTCCAATCGATTTAAGGTGGTTTGATGGAAATAGGAAGAATGCCACACTCGGGTTAACGAGTGATAAGTTCAAACAAGAATCGGAAGACGCCACAAGCTAGCTTGATAAGTCGACCAAAACTCATACGAATAAGCAGAGGAGTTGATACGGCCGTGGCTCGGACGCCTTCTAATGTGGCTGACGATCCCTTAGCACTTCCTAAAGTGCCAATTACTCGTGCTCGAGCTAAGAGGTTCAAAGAGGTTGTTTCGGCCCTTGTAGACAAAATATGGAGCAACGTAATGGCTGGACAACTTGAGAACGTTGAGCCCGACCGTCCATGCAACATTCTCCAAGCTCGGCTAGCTCAAAACTCAGCTCAAGAAGCTCACCTTTAGCTCATGATGCATGCGTTAATTGCTGAAATAAATTAGCTGAATTTTTGAACTTCATTAAATAAATTATTAGTTAATTTAGTTACAGCCATTTAAAGTTACATTAATTAGTGTCATATTAATTATGATTGATTTATTGCATGTGTTTATTATGTCCTAAACATTACAAGGATTTAATGTGTCCTAGTTGAAACATGTTTTTAATGTGTCTAGAGTCTAGCCGAATTTTAATGTGTCTAATTAGTGTCTAAATAAATTATTTAAGTACTAATTAAAGTGTTAATATTATGCATTAATGTTAATTAGCTGAATCTAAAGTAAATTAATTGAGTTCATTCTCTTTTGCTAGGTTCGGCCGAATGTGGGCATTTACTCAAGGTACATGCACCTTAGGTGCAATGTATGGGGACGGTACATGCATGGCCTCATTCCTTGAATGGTGGCTGATCCAATCCACTCTCCTAGGTGACCATTCAGCTAAGGGGATACACATCCATTCATTGCTCAAACTTGGCTGATCCAATGCCCAATGAAGCACCTTAGCATTCACACCATGTGTTCACACCCAAGACCGTTCGGCTACTAGTGTTCACACCACAAAGACTTTTCAAGGTGGCCTTTTCACACTCAAATGACCGGTCATGTGCCCTACTTATTGCTGCTACCTATTCGGCCAAGAGGTGCAAATTTATGTTGCCATTAAAAGGCAAGGCCGAATCTAGACATGGCTCTCCAAGTCCTTGGTGCATTCATCAATTGCACATTCATTTGCTTAGCCATGAAGCTGCCTATTGGGATCCCTATTCAGTTGAATGTAGTCAATAGATAGAGAGCCACATTCTAGATCATTCAAGGCCATTCTAGAAGATTTTTGCTTAGCCATTAAGGATTGTCAAGTGGCTATTCGGTTGGCATAAGTCTAGCCTATAAATATTAGTTAAATTGCTACGTAAAAGGACTTTTGAACTTTAATGAATTGCTGCCGAATTTTTGTGAGAATTTCTCTCTCAAATTTCGTTCAAAGACTCATTGACTTATCTAACTAACTTAGTGGCGTCAACCGTTTCTTTGTTAACCCAAACTTATCACGTTTCTCGTGTGGTGTTCGAAAAACCTTTATACCAAGGTTCTTATCTTCTTAGATAGCGGGTCTAGGTCTCTTAAAACCCATTTGCAATCCAACTTAAAGTCTTATAAGTCTCGGGTCAACCTTCATCCGAAGTTTGGTTCATTCTTGACTTTGAGTTTCCATTCTACCCCTACTTCTGAATCTTTCCAACTCGAACAATCCCAAACCTTCTTAACCCGACTACCCGATAAACCCAAACTTATCCATTTCTTTCCTAACCGAGCCTACCTAATTCGACACCATTCCATCAACTTAGCCCATCTTTATTATCCGACTCTTCTAAACCCGAACTTTCTAGACCTTTCCATACTCGAACGAAATCTTCTTGTCTAATGATCGGGCAACTTCACGACTCGGATTAATCTACTAACCGAATTCATATCATCTGGTATCAGAGTTAATTAAACGAGAAGCTCGGACATTCAAAAAAGCAATCCCGAATTAGGTATGTTTAAAAAAATTAATTAAAAAAATCATTACAAATTAAAAAAAAGTATTACGAATTAAAAAAAATTTGAATCGGTTTCTTTCTTTATTTAATTCCCGATCCTCCATCTATTCGTTCCTAATGTTTCTGACCATCGCCACACTTCTCCAAACTTCTTCTTTCTTTCAACCCACCCGTACCGAAAGACTTCTACCTCTTGTTAACCCTTATGAATCCGACCTACTAGTCTAGTAGATTTGGTCACCCAAGTCTTATACGAAATCACGAGAAGAGAAACAAGCGAAAAAAGGCACGAGTGTGTGAGCACAATAGAGCGGAGGTAAAAGTCGAATAGAGTGCAAACACGAGTGTGAGTGACATCTACTCTTTCTTTTCGAGTGATTGAGAGAATTTGTGGTGAGGTTTAAAGTCCATTCATGTCCCGAAGCCCGGAACGCAACATGGCCGAGAGAACAGATAGACAACCCGTACGAAATGTCCCGGATCTCAACTTACAAGCCTTGTTAGTGAAGTTGAACGATTATTTGACCGAAAACTTGAACCTATCCAAGAGAGGCTCAACTAAGTTGAAGGCCGTGCCCAACGAGGAAGAATGCCTCCAAGTCCACCGAGGCGACGAGGAAGGCAACGAGTATCGAAGAAGATTGGACGGAGCCTAGTGAAGCCAAAAGCGACCATGGTTCCAATCAAAGTGTGCAAAGGAGAGGCCAACAAAACTGTGGCCAACGATATCGAGTCCGAATAGACGATGATTTGAAGAACATCAAATTATCTATACCCCCATTTCAAGGCAAATCTGACCCGGAGGCGTAGTTAGAATGGGAAAAGAAGATCGAGTTGGTGTTCGAGTGTCACAATTATTTGGAAGGCAAAAAGGTAAAGATAGCGGCCATCGAATTTTCTGATTATGCAATGGTCTGGTGGGATCAGCTAACCACTAGCCGGGGGAGGAATGGAGAGCGGCCTGTTAACACTTGGGCTGAGATGAAAGCATTGATGCGCAAGAGGTTCATCCCAGCATACTACCATCGGGAGTTGTACCAGAAACTACAACATCTTACCCAAGGTAGTCGGAGTGTGGATGACTATTACAAAGAAATGAAAATAGCCATGATTCGAGCCAACATCGAAGAAGACCGTGAGGCTACCATGGCGAGATTCTTGGTTGGGTTAAATAAAGACATAGACAACGTAGTGGAACTCCAACACTATGTCGAGATCGAAGAAATGGTGCACATGGCTATCAAAGTGGAGAAATAGCTTAAAAGGAAAGGTCCTGCTCGCGGTGCCTATCCAAACTCCACTCCTACCCAAAAGTGGAACCAAGGAGCCGACAAAAAGGAAACCCCCTTTCGGGCACGAGAGAATTTTTCAAACCCAAAGATCAACAAGCCAAGTGGGGAGACGAGCAAATCTAACAATGAAGCTGGGCGTAATTCCACTCGAGACATCAAGTGTTTCAAATGTCTCAGTAGAGGCCATATAGCCAGCCAGTGTCCAAACCGGTGGGTGATGATTGTGAGACCCGACGGTGAGATCGAATCGGGTGATAAAGAAGAAAATGAACCCGACCCTCCTACCGAAGAAGAGAAGGAAGAAGAAATCGAGTATACTGTTGAAGGAGAGTTATTTGTAGTAAAATGAAGCTTGAGTATTCAAAGCACCGATGGTGAACTTCAACGCGAAAACATCTTTCATTCAAGATGTCACATTCGTGGCAAGATTTGTAGTATGATTATTGACGGGGGAAGCTGCACGAATGTTGTAAGTAGCATGCTCATTGAAAAACTAGAATTGCCAACAATGAAACATCCTCAGCCATACAAACTCCAATGGTTGAATGACGGAGGCGAATTGAAAGCCACTAAACAAGCTGTCATTCCTTTTTCTATCGGTAAGTATAGTGACGAGGTTGTTTGCGATGTGGTCCCGATGCATGCGAGCCACTTACTTTTGGGAAAACCATGGCAATTCGATTAGCGAGCCATCCATGACGGATATTCAAACCGATATACTTTCCAACACCATGGCAAGAATGTTACTCTAGCACCAAGGACTCCCAAACAAGTGTACGAGGATCAAGTGCGTTTGAAAAGTTCTGTTCAACAAATGAGAGCGAAAGAACAAACAAAGAGGGAGGAAAAAGAAAAAGAGTCAAAGAATGGAAAAATGAAAGAAAAGAGTGAGGTAAAATTAAGAGGTAAAAATAAAGAGAAAGAGGTAAAAGTGAGCCAAGAACAAGAAAAACGAGATGAGGGAGAGATTGCAAAATTAAGTGTGTTTGCAAAAGAACGTGAGATTCGCAAAATGTTGTTGCTTCGGCAACCCATGGTTGTTCTTATGTACAAAGAGAATTTGCTCAACACTAACGAATTGGATGCTTCACTCCCATATTCGATTGTATCTTTGTTGTAGGATTTCGAAGACATCTTTCCGGACGACATCTGATACGATCCGCCTCGGGGTGAGTCGAGTCGTGTACGAGTTTGCCCGGTCGTCTACGAAGAGGTTTCGTTTGATTTGTTTTAAAAGGGAAAAATGGTTGGATTTAAGAAAATGGCAGCGGTTTAATAACAAAGAAAATTGATGGATTGAATGGATAATTGGCTGAAACAAGAAAGAACCCTTAATAGGAATTAAGGACCCGAGTCTTATATGTTTCAAAGGTAAAAAATGGAATTGGATAAAACCTCGACCCACTATCTAGCAAGATAGGAACCTCGGTATAAAGGTTTGAACGCCACACCCAAATGGATGATAAGTTCGAAACAAGTCAGATTGACGCCACTAGCTACTAGATAAGTCAATTTGAACCTTGAAGAATAAAGAGAGTAGATAACTCACAAATTTCATTAAGCATCAAAAAGTCCCTTTTACAAGCTATTAACAAAGTATATATAGTGTTTACATGTGGTTAGTCAAGAGTCATATGAATTTAGCTTTATTATGCATTTAAATGGCTGAAATAAATCTAATCAATGGGTAAAACTCTTGAATTCCTCCAGCCAAATAACAACAACTTTAAGACTCCTAATGAGCTAATTTCAATGAGTTTAAATGCTTAGTTTCATGCTTTCTTAGCAGCCGAATGGTCACCAGCAACTTAATGAGAAGTTGTAACTCTTGGGTAATCTTTTAAGCCTCAAATGGTTATGGAAGATGAATAGGTTGCTGCCGAAATTAATGGAGATGTAATGCTTCCTTCAATGATCATAACAACTCCCTTTAATGTTAAATAATGCTTCCCCATGTGTGTAACCGTTTTCACTTGAAAAGTCACATTAACTCTTTGTAACATCCCCTTGAGTGTAACGATTTTCAGCTGAAAAGTTTCCTACATTCAAACACATTAAACAAACAATTTAATCACATTTAAACACTTATTAAACACTACTTTAACTTAAACACATTAAACACTTGACTTTATTAAATGAACTAAAAGTTAAGACTTCAATTAATGCAGCAACTAGTTAATTTATGGAAGCAGAATTAAATTAACTTAAACTCTTGCTTTACTAAAACATCCTAGTAACTAGATTAATTAATAAGCCTCTTATTAAACACAACTTATTTAATTAAACTAAGATGAGTTGAATAAATGTCCAGCAACTCATTTATTAAACTAAGATGCTTAAATGCATGTCATGATTTATTATGCAAACTTAACTATCATGAGAGTTACATAATGCATGACTTTATTAAATACAGAACACATAATGCATGTCATAATTAAAAGATGTAGATCAATAATGCAAGACATTAGTTAAAGATGCATTTAATAAACAAGACATAATTAAAGACTCATATTATAATAACTAAAGTAACTAAAATAAATAAATCAAAGTCCTTATTCCAGCAACCAAATTAACAAACTAAAATTAAAAGCTTTATTTTGCACTTGGGCCCCTCGAGTTTGGGCCAATCTCGGTGGCATCGAGTTGTGTCGTAACATGATGCAGTCGGGATCGCATCAACATCCCTAGTGGCCTTCTACCTATTCGAGGGATCGAGCATCAGATTGATTTCATTCCTGGAGCTATAATACCTAATCGTCCAGCATATCGGAGCAATCCTGAAGAAACAAAAGAATTACCGTGACAAGTATCTGAACTGTTATCCAAAGGTTACATTCGGGAAAGCCTAAGCCCGTGCACTGTTCCTGTACTTTTGGTGCCCAAGAAAGATGGTACTTGGCGTATGTGCGTGGATTGTCATGCGGTCAATAAGATAACCATCAAGTATCGGCATCCTATTCCGCGCCTTGATGATATGTTAGACGAACTCAGTGGAGCACAACTCTTCTCCAAAATCGACCTCAAAAGCGGATATCATCAAATCCGAATGCGGGAAGGAGATGAGTGGAAAACGGCATTTAAAACAAAGCATGGTTTGTATGAGTGGTTGGTTATGCCTTTCGGCTTAACTAACTCACCTAGTACCTTTATGCGGTTAATAAATTACGTTCTGTGTGCTTTCATTGGAAAATTTTACGTTGTATATTTTGACGATATCCTTGTTTATAGAAGATCGTTGGAAGAACATGTCAACCATTTGTGAGCCATACTTGAAGTCTTGCATAAGGAGACATTGTACGCTAATCTTAAGAAGTGCACTTTCTGTTCTAACCAAGTTGTCTTCTTAGGTTTTTTCGTAAGCGAGAAGGGGCTCGAAGTGGATCAAGAGAAGGTTAAGGCAATTCGTGAATGGCCGAGACCCACTAGCATCAACCAAGTTCGAAGTTTCCACGGCTTAGCAAGCTTCTATAGGCATTTTGTTACAAATTTTAGCACCATTGTCGCACCTTTAACTAGTGTTATTAAGAAAAATGTTGCTTTCTTTTGGAATGATGAACAAGAGCATGCTTTTAATTCTATTAAAGAACTCTTGACTAACGCTCCTCTACTTGTGTTGCCAGACTTCCAGAAAACATTCAAAATTGAGTGTGATGCCTCGGGATTAGGCATTGGAGCCGTATTGATGCAGGAAGGACGCCCAATAGCATACTTTAGTGAAAAATTGAATGGGGCGACCCTTAATTACCCCACGTATGATAAGGAAATGTACGCGTTGATTCGGGCCTTGGAGACGTGGTAGCACTACTTTTGGCCCAAGGAGTTCGTCATCCATACGGATCACGAGGCATTGAAGCATTTAAAGGGGCAACATAAACTGAATAAACGGCATGCCAAATGGATTGAGTTTCTTGAATCATTCACGTACGTTATCAAATACAAGCAAGGTAAAGAAAATGTTGTGGCGGATGCACTGTCGTGAAGGTATGCTCTTTTTAACTCTTTAGAGTCTAAATTGATGGGTTTTGCGTATATGAAAGAGCTATATGAAACTGACCTTGATTTTGCTGAAATATATAAAGCTTGTGAATCAAGTACTTATGATAGATTTTATCGAAGTGATGATTACCTATTCCGAGAAGGCAAACTTTGTATTCCTCAAGGATCCATCCGTAACGTACTAGTGAATGAGGCGCATAGTGGAGGCCTCATGGGCCATTTTGGCATAGCAAAAATGATGGCAACGTTGCGCGAGCATTTTTATTGGCCTAAAATGAAGAGAGATGTTGAGCGGGTTTGCGACCGGTGTATCACTTGCAAGAAGGCCAAATCGAGAGTTCAGCCCCATGGACTGTACCACCCGTTGCCCATCCCGGAGGGGCCTTGGATCGACATCTCGATGGATTTTGTACTAGGTCTCCCTAGGACCAAGAATGGCAAAGACTCTATTTTCGTCGTTGTCGATAGATTTTCAAAAATGGCACACTTCATTGCATGTAATAAAACTGATGATGCCTTGCATGTAGCTAACTTATTTTTCAGGGAGGTGGTATGCTTGCATGGAATCTCGAGGACTATTATTTCTGATCGAGACACAAAGTTCCTCAGTCATTTTTGGAGAACGCTTTGGGGAAATATTGGCACGAGACTGCTATTTTCGACTACTTGCCACCCTCAGACGGATGGACAAACAGAAGTTGTAAACCGAGTCTTGTCGACACTGTTGCGTGCCATCATTCGAAAGAACCTCAAATCATGGGAGGAGTGCCTACCGCACATTGAGTTTGCATATAACCGCTCTACCCATTCGGCTACTCAACACTCTCCTTTTGAAATTGTTTATGGTTTCAATCCTTTGACACCTTTAGATCTAATTCCATTGCCTAACGAACAATTTGTGAATGCAGATGCGAAAAAGAAAGCTGAATACGTGAAAAGTCTGCACGAAAAGGTGCAAAGGAATATTGAGGAAAGGACCAAACAATATGAGCAAAAGGCTAATAAGGGACGTAAGAGAATTACCTTTGAGCCCGGAGATTGGGTTTGGGTGCACATGAGAAAAGAACGGTTCCCGGCCTAAAGAAGATCTAAATTGATGCCGAGAGGCGACGGGCCTTTTCAAGTTCTAGAAAAGATCAACGATAATTCATATAAAATCGATCTTCCAGGTGAGTATAACATCAGTGTGAGTTTTAATGTGGCTGATTTATCTCCTTATGATGTAGGCGATGACTTGAGGACAAGTCGTTTCAAAGGGGGAGGGGATGATACGGCCGTGGCTCGGACGCCTTCCAATGTGGCTGACGATCCCTTAGCAATTCCTAAAGGGCCAATTACTCGTGCTCGAGCTAAGAGGTTCAAAGAGGTTGTTTCGGCCCTTGTAGACAAAATATGGAGCAACGTAATGGCTGGACAACTTGAGAACGTTGAGCCCGACCATCCATGCAACATTCTCCAAGCTCGGCTAGCTCAAAACTCAGCTCAAAAAGCTCCCCTTTAGCTCATGATGCATGCGTTAATTGCTGAAATAAATTAGCTGAATTTTTGAACTTTATTAAATAAATTATTAGTTAATTTAGTTACAGCCATTTAAAGTTAAATTAATTAGTGTCATGTTAATTATGATTGATTTATTGCATGGGTTTATTATGTCCTAAACATTACAAGGATTTAATGTGTCCTAGTTGAAACATGTTTTTAATGTGTCTAGAGTCTAGCCGAATTTTAATGTGTCTAATTAGTGTCTAAATAAATTATTTAAGTATTAATTAAAGTGTTAATATTATGCATTAATGTTAATTAGCTGAATTTAAAGTAAATTAATTGAGTTCATTCTCTTTTGCTAGGTTTGGCCAAATGTGGGCATTTACTCAAGGTACATGCACCTTATGTGCAATGTGTGGGGACGGTACATGCATGGCCTCATTCCTTGAATGGTGGCTGATCCAATCCACTCTCCTAGGTGACCATTCGGCTAAGGGGATGCACATCCATTCATTGCTCAAACTTGGCCGATCCAATGCCCAATGAAGCACCTTAGCATTCACACCATGTGTTCACACCCAAGACCGTTCGGCTACTAGTGTTCACACCATAAAGACTTTTCAAGGTGGCCTTTTCACACTCAAATGACCGGTCATGTGCCCTACTTATTGCTGCTACCTATTCGGCCAAGAGGTGCAAATTTATGTTGCCATTAAAAGGCAAGGCCGAATCTAGACATGGCTCTCCAAGTCCTTCGTGCATTCATCAATTGCACATTCATTTTCTTAGCCATGAAGCTGCCTATTGGGATCCCTATTCAGTTGAATGTAGTCAATAGATCAAGAGCCACATTCTAGATCATTCAAGGCCATTCTAGAAGATTTTTGCTTAGCCATTAAGGATTGTCAAGTGGCTATTCGGTTGGCATAAGTCTAGCCTATAAATATTAGTTAAATTGCTATGTAAAAGGACTTTTGAACTTTAATGAATTGCTGCCAAATTTTTGTGAGAATTTCTCTCTCAAATTTCGTTCAAAGACTCCTTGACTTATCTAACTAACTTAGTGGCGTCAACCGTTTCTTTGTTAACCCGAACTTATCACGTTTCTCGTGTGGCATTCGAAAAACCTTTATACCAAGGTTCTTATCTTCTTAGATAGCGGGTCGAGGTCTCGTAAAACCCATTCACAATCTAACTTAAAGTCTTATAAGTCTCGGGTCAACCTTCATCCGAAGTTTGGTTTATTCTTGACTTTGAGTTTCCATTCTACCCTTACTTCTGAATCTTTCCAACTCGAACAATCCTAAACCTTCTTAACCCGACTACCCGATAAACCCAAACTTATCCATTTCTTTCCTAACCGAGCCTACCTAATTCGACACCATTCCATCAACTTAGCCCATCTTTATTATCCGACTCTTTTAAACCCAAACTTTCTAGACCTTTTCGTACTCGAACGAAACCTTCTTATTTAACGATCGGGCAACTTCACGACTCAGATTAATCTACGTAACCGAGTTTGTATCAGGAGTAAACTCACTCTTTGTTGAACAAAAGTTCATTAATAATTTTGCCAAAAGTTTTTTTACAAGAGCAAATGAACTCCTATTTATACTAATAGCCTAGGTAGCCGAATGGCCCATTACATGACTTAATAGCTAAGTTAATTTAATCTAGAAACACTTAGAAAATTCCAGAATTTTAGTCTTAATTGGGGATGGCCAAGTTCAGCTAATGGGAGGGCTTGGGACGTCCTTCTAGATGAGCAAATGCATTTGGAGCTTTGGCAAGATGCATGGTTGAGGTCTAGGTTCGGCCAAGCCTTTAATGGCCTCCTTAATTGGTCACCTTTGGCTGAATAATTAGTAGCATTAAATTGAGCATATGAGCAGCCAATTTGAGTGTGAATGGATGGTCTTGAATGGTCTCCCTAATGTGAACATAGCCAACCGAACAGCCCCTTGTGTGATCATCTTGTGTGAACCGAATTATGCTTCTTGGGAAGAGGATCGGCCAACATTGAAGGACTTAAAGGCAGGAGTCTCTTCAGCCAAATAGGTGCTTGGAGAAACCAAAAACATTCATCAATTAAGTATAGATTCGGCTGCACATACATGGCTCCTTGTGTTCAATGTACCATCCACATACAATGCACCTAGGTGCATGAACCTTCTTAATGACCTAATGAACATTCGGTTGCACCTATCAAGCACATGAACCAAGTTAAATTCAATGCTCAAATCAGTTGAATAATATTAAGACACTCTAGGACACATTAACCATCATTTAGACAAACTAAATACAAGTAATTTAAACACACTTAATATTCGGTTAAGGCTAGACACATTAAAAACCTGCTGTAAAAATTAGGACAACTTAAATTGAGTTTAGGCTTCATAATTTCAGCAATAATTAAAGCTTTAAGACATATTAACTTGCTATAATAAAATTAAACAAAACAAAATTCAATTTATTGAAATTAAGCAATTTAGTTGATTCAGCTCAATGAGCTGAAATGAGCTCAAATGAGCTACTCCGGATTAAAGATAACTTGCACCAAAGTGCATGGTGAGCTCATGAGCAAGACCCGAGTTGGTTCTTTGTTTATAGTAGCGGATTCAACCCAAATACACTTAGCAAGGGCTGCTACGGCGTCTTGTAGCCTTTTGACCCGAGCTCAAGTCATGGGTCCTTCGAACACCACAAGGGCATCGGTACTGGGTTCTTTGATTGCCCCAGGCAGGGTTACATCAGGTAGACTATCTAATAAGAAATTGGTAAGTCAGGTTTGAGTGTGGTGATTTTGAATAGAAGAAAGGAATAATGAGATGATTGGGAATTATAATGAAAGAAGAACGAAACAACTCAACACTTTTTTTTTTAATTTGTCAAATTTCCTTTTTTTGAAAGCTAAAATATAACTTTTGATTTTTTTTAAACGAATTTTTTTTACGAATTTTTTTACGAAATACTTCTGAGACTCCCGAGAATGTCGAAACTTACTTGAATTTGACTAGCTCTGATACCAACTTGATACGAACTCGGTTCATTGAAGATTCGAGTCGTTATATGTGCCCGATCGTAAATTGGAGTAAGTTAGGCTTTCAAGAAAATGGTTTAAGAAAGAAAGGGAATTAGGCTCAAAATGGTTCGATGGATAAGAAAAAGATGAATTAGAATATTGAACTAAGGTTCAAGTCGAACTAACACAATAGGATATGTTAACCCGAGTCTTAAGTGAACACTTAGGTTGGAATGGGGTTCGGTGGAAGGCTAAGGTAGATAGATGAAGACCTCGACCCGCTATCAATAAGTGATAGGAACCTCGGTATAGTTGAATGCCACACTTTGGGGTTACAAAGTGATAAGTTCGGGTAGACAAAGACAAGGATGACGCCACAAGGGATACTTGATAAGTCAACAAGTCTTTGGAGAAAATTGAGAGTTGAAAACAAACTCACAAGTTAACAAAGTTATATATGTAACACCCCAAACCCGGTCTATGCGTTTAGACGAGATTTGGTTTGTCACACCAAACATACTTTCGTTTCTTTTCAAGATTTACGATAAAATAATGATGCAAAAACTTTTGAAAATCGAGTTAAAGATGTAGTACGAGGTTTTGAAAATAATTTAAGAATATACTTGTTTAAAACTTATCTTAAATAAAATGTTTATCGAAACTTTAAAACTTCTTAAAAGAATTTGGAGGAAAATTTTAAAGAAAATCGTCTAATTGTCAAAATATTAAATAAACGATATTTTTAGGAAAAACCAAATGATTTAACATAAACTCATAATTAAAGTCTCAAAATAAAAACTATAAAACCATCCACACGATAAAATCCATAAAACATACTTAGAGGCCTTATTACATCAACCCAATAATAGCAATTAAAATAAAAACTTAAATAAAGTCATAGTTTATAAAAAAACCCAAATTCGTAGTATGGCCTCCACCAAGTCATCTCCTACCAAGTCCACGTCAATTTCCATTACCTGAAATGGTTAATAAAAATTGGGTGAGTTACAAAGAACTCAGCAGTGCAACTCACTTACCACCATTTTTAGGCCGGATCGTCAAGATATCATGCGCGGGCTTGAGCCCATTAATGATTTCAACCATACATCGTAAAGTAACATAATTTAAAGAGAAGAATGCATGAAATATGAATTTCCCAAACCAACCTAGTATCCATCCGCTAACACCCCGTACCAACCAACACACTGTGGGGATCAAGTCAACCCACCCCGCCAAACACACCAATCATGGGCTTAAAGCCCTTAAATAATTTTGTAGTGCACTCACCAACTAGATTGTGACATTGTCACCGAACTAGAGGCATTTAGCCGAATTTGTGGCAGAGCCACCGAACTAGAGGCATTGAGCCATATTGTGGCAGAGCCACCGAACTAGAGGCAATGAGCCAAATTTGTGGCAACTGGCCATTCTTCTCTTCATATAACCCACCCCATGCAATCATGCGTATATAACAAATATAATCATATAACAGATTTTCATTAATCCATATCATCGGTGGGCTTATCAATTAACCTTTCATTAGGCTCATATAAACAATTTAACAACTAGCCCATTTAGTAGTTTAGTGACTTTGGCCCATTTTAGCCCAATTTATCGAAACAGTTTCGGCCCATTTAATCGAACTAGAGTATTATCGGCCCATTTTATCGAACTAGAGTTTTATCGCCCATTTTATCGAACTAGAGTATTATCGCCCATTTTATCGAACTAGAGTATTATCGGCCCATTTTATCGAACTAGAGTATTATCGGTCCATTTATCAAACTAGAGTATTATCGCCCATTTTATCGAACTACGTTTTATCGGCCCATTTTATCGAACTAGAGTATTATCGCCCATTTTATCGAACTAGAGTATTATCGCCCATTTTATCGAACTAGAGTATTATCGGTCCATTTATCAAACTAGAGTATTATCGTATTTTTTTTTCTCGGTTTTAACCGTTTTCATGCATTTACTCAAAAATATGAGTTACTACGTATTTTTCCGTTTTTACTATTTTACGATTTTATCACGTAACTTACAACTTGATGTCCAACCCAAAAATGAGTGTGAAGTTACACACCGGTTATGGAGAGAACTAAACTTTCCGCTCTTCAACACCTATACGTATTGTGTTAATTAAAACACTATAATCTATAATAAAACCGATCTAAATATAGCGATCTAGAAATTTACCCTCGGATTTTCGTAAGACTTCTACTTGCGATTTCTCTCCGATTGATGGTTCGCTAACCGAATCGAATCCACGAACAAATAATGGTTCGAGATACGAACGACTTGAACAGATTGATTTTCCTCGGTTGAACGTCCGCAACCCGGTGGAAAATCCCGATTCCCGAAATAGTCCTTTGCTTGTACTTAGGGGAATAACAGAACCTCCTTCTTCCGGCTAAACACCGCCCGTTTCTTCCCTATGTTGAATGTCTTCAAAGGCAAAGATCATTAATCTAATGATATCGAAAAAATTTCTAAAGTTTGAAAGATGTGATTTCCTTACCACGAGAATCGATTCCTACGCTTTGTCACCCACCACTTCTTGATTCCAACTTTCCGTTATCGCACTAAAGTTTAACAAAATAAACGTTAATAAAATAAACGTTTATTTTGATCCAAATAATGCCTTCAAGCCAACATTAATATTCGGCACTAACCACTAATAACTAATCGAAACAAAAAAGAACTCTTACCTATATTCCACGTCGAAAAGAAAGGATTTGAGAATAGTATGGTTTTAAGGAGGATTCGGCTATGAAAGATTAAAGAGAAAGGGAAATAATTTGGCTTATGAACACCTTAGCATTCGGCCATGAGAGAAATATTGGAGAGAAATATTGATTGATAATGAATAAAAATAAGAAAATGGAGATGATGATGAATTCGGTTTTAAAAGAAAATAAAAGAGAAAGAAAGAGAGGAGGTTAGAATCAAGACACATTCGGCAATGAAGAAAAGAGAGAAAAGAAAGGAATGGTCATTTGATGTAGGTGATTTCGGCACTCAAATGAAATAAGGCACAAAAGAATACCAATTGATGTGCAAAAATGACCAAATGGTCAAAAACTTTAGGACTTACCAATGCTCAAATTCGGCCAAAGGGAGAAAAGGTTGAGAGAGTTTTCAAAACTTGCACAAACTAACAAAAATGACCAAAACAAGACTAAAATTCCTAGCCAAAACTATCACCAAAATTCGGCTCCCCTATAGCCATATTGCCGTCCAAGTACATGGTCTTTAGGCCAAGATATTGTTTCAAAAATTCTTCCTTGATTCATGCCTCATATCTTCACATTTTCCTTATTCTTTTGATACCCTTCCTTAAGTTCAAAATTTCCTTATTCCTTTGATATTTTAACCAAAAATAACAAGTCAACACCTTCCATAAAAGCTCTTGGCCGACACTTGCTATATTGGTGCATAAAAATTCAAAATAAAATTCACCTAGATGCTAAACATGGGATTCGAACCTTCAACCTCATGCACAAGCTCATGCGCCATCACCACTTGTCCAATAATTCATCTTATGCCTCACTTTGACACTTAAATTAATTTATGTGTCAAAGTCACTTAATCCACTTCCATAAATAATTTCTTAAAATTAATAATATTCCTTCTAAAAAATTTTAAATCCTTCTTCAGGACTATACTAACCACGAAAATGAATCGAGAAAATTTTACTTTCTAGAATAATTACTCAAAGCACACATAGAAAATAAATTACTCAAATTTTCGGGTGTTACAACTCTACCCCTAAAAGAAAATTTCGTCCTCGAAATTTACAGGCTGAAAAAGGTGAGGGTATTGTTGCCGAATTGCATCCTCAGGCTCCCACGTAGCTTCCTCCACTCCGTGGTTACGCCACAACACTTTGACCAACGGCACGCTTCTTCTTTCTTAGCACCTTCACGTCTCGGTCTAAGATTTCCACTTTGTTCCTCCTCAAAAGACAAATCCAAATTCAACTCCACTTCTTCTACCGGTACTATGTGCGAAGGATCCGATCTATAGCGCCTCAACAAGGACACATGGAAAACATTATGAATTTGGCTCAATTCCGAGGTAACTCAATCGATAGGCCATTTGGACCAACTCGTTTCACCACACGATATGGTCCAATGTATCTAGGACTCAACTTGCCCTTCTTCCCGAATCGAATATCTTCTTCCAAGGTGAGACCTTCAGAAGACTTGATCTCCTACGGCATACTCGATCTCTTTACGCTTGAGATCCGCATACGACTTCGCGTCTATCCAAAGCTTCCTTTAACCGTGCTCGAATAACTTTCACTTTTTCTTCCGTTTGAAAATCATCTCGAGTCCTAACAATCGCCGATCACCCAACTCGATCCAAAGAAATAGAAGAACGACACCTCGACCATACAATGCCTCGTAGGGTGCCATCCGAATGCTAGACGGTAGCGTTGTTGTACGCAAATTCCGCTAACGGTAGAAAATCCTCCCAACTACCTTTGAAGTCGATTACACATCCCCTAAACATGTCTTCCAGAATCAATCACTCTCTCGATGACCATCGGGCCGAGGATGAAAAGCCGTACTAAAATTAAGCTTTGTACCCAAGGCTTCATGCAAAGCTTTCCAAAATCGAGATGTAAACCTAGGATCCCTATCCGATATAATCGATCAGTACCCCATGCAACCTCACGATTTGGATACATACAACCGCCAACCAACTTCAGCAAACGAGTAGTCCGTGATGCGCCGGTGGTAGAAAATGGCAATCTTCGTCAAACGATCAACAATTACCCAAACGAAATTTTTCTTAGTAGGTGTTAAAGGTAACCCACTAACAAAATCCATTGTTATCCGCTCCCATTTCCAAAGAGGAATCTTAATCGTTGCAAAAGACCTGACGGCAATTGATGCTCCGCTTTCACTTGGCGACAAGTTAAGCATTTTCCCACAAATTCTGAAATCTCCGTTTCAATCCAGGCCACCAAAACCGCTCACGAAGATCCCGATACATCTTATTTCCTCCGGGATGCATAGCATAAGGACTACTATGCGCCTCCATAAAATCATTTGCCTCATATCCGAGTCCCTAGGCATCTGAGACTCTTCCACGAAAGCACAACACACCTTCCATGTTCATACCAAAATCCTCTATCCCACCATTTTCCACTTGTTGAATTAGAAGTCTCAACTTCTCATCTAATATCTGTTTTCCTTAATTTGTTCCAACCACATGGGCTTCACTTGAAATTCCGCTATCAAACTACCATCCTCATACAAACTCAAATGGGCAAACATAGCTCTCAAATCAGATACCACCTTACGACTTAATGCGTCCGCCACTACATTAGCCTTTCCAGGATGATACTCAATAGAGAAATCATAGTCCTTTAACACTCCACCCATCTTCGTTGTCTCAAGTTTAACTCCTTCGAGTAAGAAGATACTTAAGACTCTTGTGATCCGTATAGATGATAGACTTTTCACCATAGAGGTAATGCCTCCAAATCTTTAAGGCAAACACCACTGCTTTGCTAACTCCAAATCATGAGTAGGGTAGTTCACTTCGTGCGGTCTCAATTGACGAGAAGCGTAAGCTACAACTTTCCCACTTTGCATCAATACGCAGCCTAAACCCGTATGTGACGCATCACAATAAACTGTAAACTCCTTCCCACCTCAAAGTTGAATCAATACCGTGCTTGCTAAAAACCTTCTTGATCGCTCGAAACTTTCTTGCTTATTATCACCCATATAAACAACACTCCCTTCCGCAAAAAAGCTTAGTTAGAGGTGCAAAGAATCAATGAGAACCCTCAACAAAGCGTCTATAATATCCAGCCAAACCCAAGAAACTCCGAATCTCACCTCCGACTTGGTGGTTTCCAATCCAATACCGCCTCAATCTTCCGAGGATCCACCCTTATTCCTTCTACTGATACCACATGACCCAAGAAAGTCACTTCTCTTAACCAAAATTCACATTTACTCGAATTTGGCATACAATCGATTATCTCGAAGCACTTGCAATACAATCCGCAAAATGCGAGTCATGTTCTTCTTCGCTCCTCGAATAAACCCGAATGTCATCTATGAATACCACTACAAACCGATCTAAGAATGGTTGAAAGACCTTGGTTCATCATATCCATAAATGCACTGGTGCATTGGTCAACCCAAACGGCATCACTAAAAACTCATAGTGTCCGTAACGGGTTCGAACATTTGTCTTGTGAATATCCGCTTCTTTCACCTTAAGCTGGTGGTAACCCGACCTTAAATCAATCTTGGAGAAAATGAGAGCTCCTTCAATTGATCAAACAGTCGTCAATCCTCGGCAGAGGGTACCGATTCTTGATCGTCGACTTATTCAATTGCCTATAGTCAATACACATACGCATTGACCCATCCTTCTTCTTAACAAACAAAACCGTGCTCCCCACGGACACACACTCGGTCGAATAAAACCCCGATCTAGCAGTTCTTGAATTTGGGCTTTAAGCTCCGACAACTCCTTCGGTGCCATTCTATAAGGAGCAATGGACACTGGAGCGATTCCGCAAAAAAGCTCAATACCAAATTCCACTTCCCGATCCGAGGTACACCAGAAGTTCTTCAGAAAAACATCGTGAACTCCTTCACCGTTCTCACATCTTCCACCAACAGACTTTTTGGCATCTAAAGCACAAATAAATGCTAAAAATGCTCCGTATCCTTTTCGCACTAACTTCTCGCCTTCAACGCAGAAATCACGCTTGCCAAGTAATTTCTCCGCTCGCCTATCATAACTATCTCCTTATCCGCCACATTTCTTATCGACATACGCTTTTCAAAGATACCAATTTCGCGCGGTGCTTAACCAACCAATCCATGCCTGAATAATATCGACTTCGCCAAAAGGCGCTTCCATCAAATTTGCCAGAATGTTTCTCCTTGAATTACTAAGGGCACGTCTCTAAACAGCTTTATTAACCAACACCGATCGTCCCTAAGGGACTAATCACCCTCATCTCTTTATCGGAAATTTCGAGTCTAATTTCAAGTTTCCGATTATGGTGCTAGCAATGTACGAATGAGTAGAACCAATATCTATCAAGGCAATAACGGGTACATCGAAAATGAAGAACGTATCAGTTATCACATCGTGTGCATTGCCATCCTCACGACGTCCGACCGCATACACCAATCCCGGCCGCCTTGCATCCGCGTTGCCTCTAGGACCATTGCCTCGACCCACGCACCTTGACCACGTCCCAGCCCCATTACCACCACGACCGGTCCCCGACCTCTCGGTGGTTGCTTTGAACTCCTCTTGCCGGTGGTGCATCGAGAGCACGAACTTCTTGAGTTGTATCCATACGCCGAGGGCAACTCCTATATTGATGCTCCGTCGATCCACATTTATAGCAAGCACCGTTTTCCTCCAACATTCTCCGAAATGTCTTTTCCCACATTCAAAGATAATCCCGACTGATTAATGACTCGTGCTCTTCCTTGAGCTGGTTCCTCATTCCGGGCCTCTTCAGAATCTTCTCGAAGAACCCGAATGCTTCAGATCTTTCTTGCCTCGAATTTGCTCCCGATTTTGACGTTCGAGTTCTTAGCCTCTTCGGCTATCTTGGCCTTCTCCACAAGAGCGGCAAAGTTCTAACTTGTTGTGGGGCTATCGTAACCCGCAACTCGTCTTTCAAACCGTCCTCGGCGTGCACAACGCTCATGGTCCGTTGCCACTATCGCTCGAGCATAGCGACTCAAACGTAAGAACTCACCTCATATCGCCGCCACCGTCTTATTTCCTTGCACCAGTTCAAGAATTCCTTCCTTCGGGCATCCACATAGCTTGTTCCCACATATTTCCCTTGAAAGGAAGCCTTGAAAATTCCCGATTAATTAAAGCGACATCGCTGCCATCTCGGATAGTAAGCCACCATTGGTAAGCTTCGTCTCTCAACAAAGATACCGCTCCTCTTAACTTTTGTTCCACACGGTGCACTCAAGATCGTCCATAATTCGCTCTCATCGCCTCAAGCCAATATTCAGCGACATTGGGAGCTACACCGAACACCTCACGAAAACCTCGGCTCCATCGAATTTCGGGCGCTCCGATATCGACCCACGAGCGGTTGGTCCATTACGATCCAAATGACCCTTTCAAGTACTCGCAGATTGCTCGTGTCACAAAGATTATCCTCTTCCATATGGTCGTGCGATCCCGCCTCACTCTCGAGTGACGCGCAGTGCATCCATTTCCGACATATGACCCGGCACATCGATTGCGCCCCTAACACCTCGCCCTCTACCACGGCCACGCCTACCGCTGCGTCCACGACCACCACGCCCTCTAGTGCTCATGGCGACTAATTCGATTTAACTCGATTAAGAGTTTTATGAATCAGAATAATATTTCAGTTGTTTATTAACGATGTCTTATGATATGAAAGAGATAGAGTGTTTTCGCATCAATATCCTATTGTCTCAATCTCTACGGTTTTAACACCTAAAACTAGAAGTTCTAGAGTGTTTCTTATAATCATATCATAATGATAATAAACATACAGTATACAGATACTTACTTGACTTGGCGCGGGATGCTCATGGTGCCATACTACCTTTAATCAAAACTCTAGAAATTATTTTCAAACAAATTTCTTTATTGAACCCAAACCACAGCCGAGTTTTGAAACCTGGCTCGATACCACTAAATGTAACACCCCAAACCCGGTCTATGCGTTTAGATTTAGATTTGGTTTGTCACACTAAACATACTTTCGTTTCTTTTCAAGATTTACGATAAAATAATGATGCAAAAACTTTTGAAAATCGAGTTAAAGATGTAGTACGAGGTTTTGAAAATAATTTAAGAATATACTTGTTTAAAACTTATCTTAAATAAAATGTTTATCGAAACTTTAAAACTTCTTAAAAGAATTTGGAGGAAAATTTTAAAGAAAATCGTCTAATTGTCAAAATATTAAATAAACGATATTTTTAGGAAAAACCAAATGATTTAACATAAACTCATAATTAAAGTCTCAAAATAAAAACTATAAAACCATCCACACGATAAAATCCATAAAACATACTTAGAGGCCTTATTACATCAACCCAATAATAGCAATTAAAATAAAAACTTAAATAAAGTCATAGTTTATAAAAAAAACCCAAATTCGTAGTATGGCCTCCACCAAGTCATCTCCTACCCAAGTCCACGTCAATTTCCATTACCCAAATGGTTAATAAAAATTGGGTGAGTTACAAAGAACTCAGGTGTGCAACTCACTTACCACCATTTTTAGGCCGGATCGTCAAGATATCATCTTTGGGCTTGAGCCCATTAACAGATTTCAACCATACATCGTAAAGTAACATAATTTAAAGAGAAGAATGCATGAAATATGAATTTCCCAAACCAACCTAGTATCCATCCGCTAACACCCCGTACCAACCAACACACCCGTGGGGATCAAGTCAACCCACCCCGCCAAACACACCAATCATGGGCTTAAAGCCCTTAAATAATTTTGTAGTGCACTCACCAACTAGATTGTGACATTGTCACCGAACTAGAGGCATTTAGCCGAATTTGTGGCAGAGCCACCGAACTAGAGGCATTGAGCCATATTGTGGCAGAGCCACCGAACTAGAGGCAATGAGCCAAATTTGTGGCAACTGGCCATTCTTCTCTTCATATAACCCACCCCATGCAATCATGCGTATATAACAAATATAATCATATAACAGATTTTCATTAATCCATATCATCGGTGGGCTTATCAATTAACCCTTCATTAGGCTCATATAAGCAATTTATCAACTAGCCCATTTAGTAGTTTAGTGACTTTGGCCCATTTTAGCCCAATTTATCGAAACAGAGTATTTTCGGCCCATTTAATCGAACTAGAGTATTATCGGCCCATTTTATCGAACTAGAGTTTTATCGGCCCATTTTATCGAACTAGAGTATTATCGCCCATTTTATCGAACTAGAGTATTATCGCCCATTTTATCGAACTAGAGTATTATCGGTCCATTTATCAAACTAGAGTATTATCGTATTTTTTTTTCGGTTTTAACCGCTTTTCATGCATTTACTCAAAATATGAGTTACTACGTATTTTCCCGCTTTTTACTATTTTACGATTTTATCACGTAACTTACAACTTGATGTCCAACCCGAAAATGAGTGTGAAGTTACACACCGTTATGGAGAGAACTAAACTTTCCCGCTCTTCAACACCTATACGTATTGTGTTAATTAAAACACTATAATCTATAATAAAACCGATCTAAATATAGCGATCTAGAAATTTACCCTCGGATTTTGTAAGACTTCTACTTGCGATTTCTCTCGATTGATGGTTCGCTAACCGAATCGAATCCACGAACAAATAATGGTTCGAGTACGAACGACTTGAACAGCTTGATTTTCCTCGGTTGAACGTCCGCGAACCCGGTGGAAAATCCCGGATTCCCGAAATAGTCCTTTGCTTGTACTTAGGGGAATAATGAACCTCCTTCTTCCGAAGGCTAAACACCGCCTGCTTTCTTCCCTATGTTGAATGTCTTCAAAGGCAAAGATCATTAATCTAATGATATCGAAAAAATTTCTAAAGTTTGAAAGATGTGATTTCCTTACCACGAGAATCGATTCCTACGCTTTGTCACCCACCACTTCTTGATTCCAACTTTCCGTTATCGCACTAAAGTTTAACAAAATAAACGTTAATAAAATAAACGTTTATTTTGATCCAAATAATGCCTTCAAGCCAACATTAATATTCGGCACTAACCACTAATAACTAATCGAAACAAAAGAACTCTTACCTATATTCCACGTCGAAAAGAAAGGATTTGAGAATAGTATGGTTTTAAGGAGGATTCGGCTATGAAAGATTAAAGAGAAAGGGAAATAATTTGGCTTATGAACACCTTAGCATTCGGCCATGAGAGAAATATTGGAGAGAAATATTGATTGATAATGAATAAAAATAAGAAAATGGAGATGATGATGAATTCGGTTTTCAAAGAAAATAAAAGAGAAAGAAAGAGAGGAGGTTAGAATCAAGACACATTCGGCAATGAAGAAAAGAGAGAAAAGAAAGGAATGGTCATTTGATGTAGGTGATTTCGCACTCAAATGAAATAAGGCACAAAAGAATACCAATTGATGTGCAAAATGACCAAATGGTCAAAAACTTTAGGACTTACCAATGCTCAAATTCGCCAAAGGGAGAAAAGGTTGAGAGAGTTTTCAAAACTTGCACAAACTAACAAAAATGACCAAAACAAGACTAAAATTCCTAGCCAAAACTATCACCAAAATTCGGCTCCCCTATAGCCATATTGCCAGTCCAAGTACATGGTCTTTAGGCCAAGATATTGTTTCCAAAAATTCTTCCTTGATTCATGCCTCATATCTTCACATTTTCCTTATTCTTTTGATACCCTTCCTTAAGTTCAAAATTTCCTTATTCCTTTGATATTTTAACCAAAAATAACAAGTCAACACCTTCCATAAAAGCTCTTGGCCGACACTTGCTATATTGGTGCATAAAAATTCAAAATAAAATTCACCTAGATGCTAAACATGGGATTCGAACCTTCAACCTCATGCACAAGCTCATGCGCCATCACCACTTGTCCAATAATTCATCTTATGCCTCACTTTGACACTTAAATTAATTTATGTGTCAAAGTCACTTAATCCACTTCCATAAATAATTTCTTAAAATTAATAATATTCCTTCTAAAAAAATTTTAAATCCTTCTTCAGGACTATACTAACCACGAAAATGAATCAGAAAATTTTACTTTCTAGAATAATTACTCAAAGCACACATAGAAAATAAATTACTCAAATTTTCAGGGTGTTACAGAGAATGTTTTGCATGATTCTAGCTTACAATTACTTCATATTCCTTCTATGTTGTTGTCCATGGAACTTTCAAGTCAAAATGATATGGTAAGTGTAAACTTTGCTTTCGATCTAGGAGATTATTGTTTTACATCATTTGGTATCAAGTTGTTCAAAGGGGTTGAGTCAAGTACTTTTTTCATCCAAAATCATAGTTCTCGAATTCTTAATGGTTCAATTCTGACATCTATGCTTGACCCTTGTATCCATTGTGAAACGGTAAGGTCGATGGTTGATCCCAGTATTGGATCATTTATTCAAGTTATGAATAAAAACACGAAAAGTTCCTTTGTGCTTAACCTTCATCATTTCACCAGTTTGTTTTGTTCTTCTGTAGGTGACGATGTGAGGTGGTACCCTCCTAAAGAGGGTGATACGGGCACGCCCGGGGGACCATCAAATTTCAAACTTATGGAGCTCGAGCCCGAAGTTCCAAGTGCCGAGGAGTTCATGTGCATCTTTATGCACTTTCAAATTGAGCTGGATTAGCTCATTTTAGCTCAATTTGAGCTCACTCGAGCTCGCTCCAGCTCATTGAGATGATTGCTTTTTAATTTAATGCTTTAAATAAATTGGACAATTTAATTATTTAATTTTCTACAGCAAGTTAAGTGTCTAAATATTTTATTTAGTGTCAAATTTAATTTGCCTAAGTCTAATTTAATTTGTGTCATTTTATTACAGCCTTTTAAGTGTGTTTTAATTTAAGAATTAAAGTGCAGAATTTTTTTTCATTAAAATAGGGGCTGCCAAATTTAGTATGTGTGCTAAGTGTGTGTTTAATGTGTCCAAAGTGTCTATTGATGTGTCTTGGACGTGATTAATTGTTATTCAATTCATTTGGCTTGATTTAATATGCATTCATACCCTTTTGTAGGTACAGCCGAATGTACATGAAGCAATTAAGAGATACATGCACCTAGGTGCATTGTACTTGGCTGAATACATCCATGTATTTGGTGGGTGCATGGACGGTTGGAAGCATGGTTAAATGCTGCTGTTTTTTGGATTATCAAGGTGCTTATTTGGTTGAAAAAATAATTCCATTAAGACACATGCATGGACGAGTTAAATGCATGATGCATGAACAGCCAGTTTCAACGAATGAAGAAATACATGCATGGTTGGAGTCATGAACGTCCAAGGGAGTTTTAATGGCTGAATTAAACACTTGAAAGCCATTCAAAGACATGTTTAAATGCTGGAAATTCTTCAAACAAAAGGTGCAACTCATCCCCAATGTTGGCCGAACCTAGACAAGCCTTTTCAGCTCCTTTGCTGTCCAAATTCGTTTGGCCACTTTCTTCTTCATTAAGATGTCTTCAAAATGTCCCAAATGGCTGAATTTACATATCCAAGAGGGCTACTCACGTTCTGCCCTATTGCTGGACACTTTTCAGCCAAAAGAGACCAAATTAATAGCTCAATTATTGCATGGGACGTACCTAGCTGCTGCATGCATCTTCAAGTGACTTAGAATTCATTTTCCCTTATAGAAAGCTGCCCATTAACATTCCCAAAGGCTGCACATGGACTTGGACGAATTTTGGGACAATTAATCTTCTAGAAACCCATCCATACGAGTGCCATTGATGCCATATACATCCAAACGAATTTGCAAGCACATCAAGGCCACATTCAGCCGAAATTTGCCAAGACACTAAGAGACTTTATTCTAGATTTTTCTAGCTTATTTTAGTTTAATTTTTACTTAGCCTTTAAGCTATGACCATTCGGCTAACTCTGAAACACCCCAAACCCGGCCCACGAGCTTTGACCAGATTTGGTATGTTCCTCAAGTAAACCGGTTCAAAATTCTTTTGTTCTTAGGAAAACTTGTGTGATTTTAAGAAAAATATTGTTTTGGGTTGGGCTTGTGTTGAAAACAGGTTCGTTTTATATTGAAATCCCTTTTATCTTAAGTGAAAAAATATTTAGGGTTTAGTTTAAAAGAAATTTTAATTAAATTTTAATAGATAAAATTCATAATCATAATAAATAAAAATAAGTGTAAAGTAATTCAACTATGGCCTTATGGCCTTATTACATCAAATAATTCCCAAAATAATTCAAAGTACTAAAATAAATTCAAGAGTCCTCAAAAATATAAACTTCATGTTGAGCATGGCCATCACAAGTTCTCGCTGTCCCTGGTCCATCACTGCTCATCACCTGAAAAATGTTCCCAACGGGTGAGTGAAACAGACTCAATGTGTACACGACACTAAATCATAATAGAATCAGGCATATCACATATTACACATTCAAAACATAGAATACAGGTTATGATGCATTCCCAAACCCAAACCTAGTTGTCCATCCGCTACACACCCCCGTACCTGCCAGTCACACCGTGGGGACTACTAAGTCAACCTCCATCCGCTACACACCATCGAAGCGCGCGCTGCAATGACGTGCTCATCGCCCATATAAAATTTTGTGGCATAGCCACTGATAATTGTGTCATGAGACACCACATTCGAGATAATGTAACCGGTTACCACATTCGATAATGTGACCGAAGTCACCACATTCAGATAGTGAGACCGTAGTCATCACCTTCACTTCCCCTTTTTCATATATCCCGAATGACCCATATTATTCATATCATGCATATCATACTTAAATTCTCATTCTTATAAATTTTCACATGTTATAAATAACATATTTCATAATCCTAGTGGAAGTAGGAAACGTACCTGAGTACTTTGTACCATATCATGGTACCTTAGCCACTTTCATATTCTTAATATCACATATTTTAATTAAACACAGCCATAAAACATATTAAGAATTAGTGTGGGGTACACACCTGATTCGCTTAAAATTTCCTTGAGATCCCGAAAAGCTTGATCTAATGGTTAGATCCTTAATCCCTACATTGATTTATCACTTATTACCTTAATAAAAAGCCATTCGGCCAAAACTCCAAATCCTAGTAGGATTAGTATACTTAAACTTACCTTGTTGATTTTAAATCCCGAAACTCACCGAATAACTAGGGAACACGTAACCTATGGTGTACCTTCCGGAAAAGAACTTCTCCTTCCTTGTAGTCGACACTTAGTAAATCCCGAAAGATCTCCTTACTTGAAGAAATCGATTGCACCTTCACTTCAACCTTCAGAGATTCGGCTATGGCTAGATGATGATCTCACAACTTTCGGCTTTTGGAGGGATTAGAAAGAAAAGAGAAATAAGAATAAAGATGGAGGATTCGGCTAGATCATAAGGTATTTTGGCTTGGCAAAAATAAAAGAAGAAGAAGATTTGGTGAAGAGAATTCGCAGAGGCTTTCAAAGAACAGTATAATAATGCAATGGCCTCTCTTTTCCTTTTATAGCCGAAATTATCATCTAAGGAGTCCCTTACTTGGCCACCACTCCTCTATCTGATAACTTTATCCTTTAATTATCACTTAAAATAAAAGATAATTCAGCAACTATCCTTACTTAGCCGAAATTATTAAACTCAAAGTCCCTTACTTGGCCATCACTTCTCCCTTATTTTCCTATTTATCTCTTTATTCAAATTAAAAGAATTTAATCCAACAATTATCTCTTGAAAATAATGATAAATAAATCCATTATTTATCCACTATTTATAAAATAATAAAAGCTCCTAATTTATAGCCATGTGCCGTCCACCTCTCTGCTCCTTGTAGCAAAATAAAATTTCTTTTATTTGCTTCCCATGTGACTCGAACTTAGGCCCATTCCTCTTGCATATGGCGCCATTTCCATAGGCCCTAAGTGGCATCTTCGACCACTTTTCCAAGCTGTGCTTGTGTGTCAAATTTCACAAACTTTTTCTTTTAAGGCCACCTTGCCTTAATTTCCCCTTTTAAACCTTAAAACTCGTCATTTCTAGGTCATTTCTAAGTTTCCAAAAATTTTCATTCGGCTCTGTAAACTTGACATTTTCTTACATTTCCAAGTTTCCAGAAATGTTCACTTTCCTCTTTTGAATCATTTCTAAATCATTTCCATACATTTCCTAGTTTCCAAAAATGTTCACTTTCCATTTTTAAACTTAACATTTCCATTCATTTCCGGGTTTCCAAAAGTGTTCAAAATATATTCATAACACATAAGATATGTCATTTCGTACAATTAAACCAAAAATGCATAGGCCCTTTTCAGGATGTTACAGTTCTACCCTCCTTAAAAATAATTTCGTCCTCAAAATTACTTACTAACAGTCGTGCAATCCTTCTCACCGCACTATGCTTACGCTGCGCACTCTGATCTTAATAGAACCATCATACTTTCTAGGCACAATCTCTAAGTTCACGTCCCTCAGAACTCATTTCTAACGTCGCGATTTAATCCGATTAAAGAGTTTTATGCATCAGAATTTTTTTTTGTTCCACTTATTAACCGCGAACGATTTTATGAAAAGAGATGTTTAAAAGTGGTTCTTTCGATCAAACAAAGTTCTCAACTCAAATTCACTATTCAGAAAGTCACGTTCACATTCATCAACCAATTATGAACTTTCGTTCATTCAGAGAAATGTTGTAGTTTTCATTGTTGTTGTTTTTCCACTACCCAGGGGTATTTTCGTAATGTGTCCTATAGGGGTATTTTTGTAATTTGTCAAAATAAGGTTCCTTGGTGATTTTGTCAATAAGGGTATTTTGGTAATTTTGAAATCCAGGGTATTTTGAAAAATTTTAAAATTCAGGGGTATTTCTAAATTTTGGAACTTCGGGGTATTTTGGTAATTAACTGTGGTAAATTTGTAAAGTTTAATAAATCGGGGATATTTCAAAATTTGCAAAACTTTGAGGGTTCTTTTTGAAAATTTTACTTTCCAAAACGGTGATGTTGCAAAAATTTTGAAAATCGTGGTCATTTTGGTAATTTTGTGAGTTAAGGGCAATTTAAGTAATTTTTCCAAATCAAGGTATTTTTGATAGTTTACAAATTAGGGTTTTTGAACATTTTATAAAGTAATGAAAATTTTGATAAGAACTATGGGTATTTTGGGAATTTCATAAACCAAAGGTATTTTTGTAATTTACTACCACTAGGGGTATTTTTGTAATTTTATAAATCAAAAATTTTTCGAAAGAATTTTGTAAAAATAGTTCTCACAAATTAAAAGGTAATTTTAAGAGTTTTAAAACTAGGGTTTATAAAAACACGGCTAGTTCCCTTTCGGGTTTTAGTCATTGTGTTTAGCCTATGACCGAGTCCTCTTGGTTAGGGTGAACCGAAGCTACGCACTGTGCAGATTCCAGCGAGAGGAGGTGAGTCACTAGGATGCGCTTAAGTACCAGCTCTTCCGGATCCAATCCTGACATGCGCACAATGGTTACCACACCCTAACTCTCAGCGTCTTAGTCATAGGTTTGTTTAATGGAATTAAGTCTTATGTGTTTGTGTTTGAGTAAACTAGTCCTAGGGTTCAAGTTCCTATCATGCTATTCTACGTTCCCATTCCTCTTCTACCCTTCCATAATTCATAACATAAACCACATAATCACACAAATGGTTAGGGGTACTTACCGTGGATCATGGGTCGGAGACTTAGGTGCCATGCCAGAAAACCTGCTCATTTTCAAAAATACTTTCATAAAACTCATTTGGGCTCGATTTGAAAACGTTTTGGCCTTAGCCCACAGGCCGAGAGTTTAAAACTGGGCTCTGATACCAAACTGAAACACCCCAAACCCGTCCCATGAGCTTTGACCAGATTTGGTATGTTCCTCAAGTAAACCGGTTCAAAATTCTTTTGTTCTTAGGAAAACTTGTGTGATTTTAAGAAAAATATTGTTTTGGGTTGGGCTTGTGTTGAAAACAGGTTCGTTTTATATTGAAATCCCTATTATCTTAAGTGACAAAATATTTAGGGTTTAGTTTAAAAGAAATTTTAATTAAATTTTAATAGATAAAATTCATAATCATAATAAATAAAAATAAGTGTAAAGTAATTCAACTATGGCCTTATGGTTTTATTACATCAAATAATTCCCAAAATAATTCAAAGTACTAAAATAAATTCAAGAGTCCTCAAAAATATAAACTTCATGTTGAGCATGGCCACCACAAGTTCTGTGTCCCCGGTCATCACTGCTCATCACACAAATATGTTCCCAACGAGTGAGTCAAAACAGACTCAATGTGTACACGATACTAAATCATAATAGAATCAGGCATATCACATATTACACATTCAAAACATAGAATACAGGTTATGATGCATTCCCAAACCCAAACCTAGTTGTCCATCCGCTACACACCCCGTACACCCACTCACACCGTGGGACTACTAAGTCAACCCTCCATCCGCTACACACCATCGAAAGCAGTCACAGCAATCACGTGCTCATCGCCCATATAAAATTTTGTGGCATAGCCACCAGATAATTGTGTCATGAGACACCACATTCAGATAATGTAACCGAAGTGTAACACCCCAAACCAGGTCTATGTGTTAAGACGAGATTTGGTTTGTCACACTGAACGAACATCCAAAATTCTCTAATGACTTAAGTAAAACAGAAATGCAAAACCTTTAGAAATAAGGTTTGATAAAAACTAAGTACAAGGATTATGAATTAAGAAAAATACTTGTTTGAAATCTCATATATATATTAGTCAAAACCTTAACATAGTTTTAAAAGAATTTGAAAGAAATTGAAAAGTAATTTAGGTGTCCAAAAATTTTTATAAAACACAATATTTTTAAGAAAACTTTATAGATTTAACATAAGCCCATATTAAGAGTCTTAAAATAAAATTAAATCCATCCACACATAAAAATCCATAAAAATATAATTAGAGGCCTTATTACATCATACCCAAAATAGTAATTAAAATAAGTAACTTAAATAAGTTCATAGTTTATGAAACCCAAGCTTGTAGTATGGCCTCCACCATGTCATCTCAGGCCCAAGTCCACATCAATTTCCATTACCTGAGATGGATAATAAAACGGGGTGAGTTACAAAGAACTCAGTGTGTAACTCACTTACCACCATTATTGGGCCAGACCATCAAGGCATTAATTTGGGCTTGAGCCCAATTACAAATTTTAACAATATAAAATGAAATAAAATATATAAAATGCATGTAAAATGAATTTCCCAACAAAGCCTAATTTCCATCCGCTACACACCCCCGTACCAACCAGCACACCTGTGGGGATCAAGTCAACCCACCCCGCCAAACACACCAATCGTAGGCATTTAGCCTTTTAAAAATATTATAGTGCACTCACAAACTAGATTGTGACATAGTCACCGAACTAGAGGCATTAAGCCAAAATTTTGTGGCAGAGCCACCGAACTAGATACGTGGCCACAGGCCTTTCTTCTCTTCATCAAATCCCATCCCATGCATTTATGTATGAATAACAAACTTTAATCATAAATAATTTATCAAGTAACCCATAATACAAATGAGTTTTTAATAAAACCTTTCATTTGGGCCTATTAACAATATAGTATTAAACTTTGGCCCATATCTCGAACTAGAGGGTTTCTACCCATTAGCGATCTAGCAAACTTTTATGGCCCAATTTATCGATCTAGCGCTTTTATGGCCCGATTTATCGACCTAGCGCTTTATGGCCCAATTTATCGATCTAGCGCTTTTATGACCCAATTTATCGATCTAGCGCTTTATGGCCCAATTTATCGATCTAGCGCTTTTATGGCCCAATTTATTGATCTAGCGCTTTTATGGCCCAATTTATCGATCTAGCGCTTTTATGGCCCAATTTATCGATCTAGCGCTTTTATGGCCCAATTTATCGATCTAGCGCTTTTATGGATTTACACAAAAGTACTTATTACTACAACATTTTTGATTTGGCCATTTTTACGATTTATCATAATACTTATCATTTAGTATCTAACCCGAAAGATAAGTGTGAAGTTACACACCGGTTATAGTGAGAACTAGACTTTCCCGCCGTCAACACCTATACATATCACGATAATTAGAATCACTATATTTTATTAACGAAATCAATCTTAGAAATTAACGATCTAACTTTTACCTCGGATTTTCAAACTACTTCTACTTGCGGTTTCTCCCGATTGATGGTTCGTCAACCGAATCAAATCCACGAACAAATAATGGTTCGGGAGTACGAACTACTTCAAACAATTGATTCTCCTCGGATGAACGTCCACAACCCGGTGGGAAATCCCGGATTGCTGAAACAGTCCTTTGTTTATACTTAGGGGGAATAACGGAACCACCCCTCTTCCGAACACTATTCACCGCCCTTTTCTTCCCTATTTTGATTGTCTTCAAAGACAAAAGATCGTTAATCCAATCTAATATTACATCGAAATATGACTAAGGGTTAAAGGGTGAAATTTGCTTACCACAAAGATCCTTGTTCCAAAAATGAGAATCGAACAAATCGTTTTATGATACTCACGAACACTTGAGTTCCGGTCTTCCACTATTGCACTAAAGTATAACGAATAAAAACGTTAATAGAACGAACGTTTATTTCGATCTAAGAAGCCTTTATACCCTTATCAAGATTCGCCATGACAACTATAACTAACAAGAACTAAAAAGAATCCTTACCTATTGTCCACGGTTGAGAAGAGATGATTGAGAAAGATGTTTGTGCAAGATGGAGGATTCGGCTATAAGACCAAAGAAAATAGAAAAATGATTCGCTATGGGTACATCAACATTCGGCCATGAGAGAATTAATGGAGAAAATTTTGATTGAAAAGAAATAAAAGAAAGAAATAAAAGATGAAAGAAAAAGATGATGATGAGGATTCGGTTTTCAAAGAGAAGGAAAAGAGAAAGAAAAAGATGTGATAAGAAGCAAGGTACATTCGGCAATGGGAAAAAGAGAAGGAAAAAGAATGGTCTTTTTGGTGTTAGCAATTTCGCACTATGACAAAGCAAACAAAAGAGTACTAGTGTGATATGCAAAAATGACCAAATGGTCAAAAGATTAAGGTTTACCAAAAGCTCAATTTCGGCCAAGGGAGAAAGGTTGAAAAGAGAATTGCAAACCTTTGCATAAAATGCTAGGAATGACCAAAACAAACTCCTAATCCTAGCCAACTACTAGAAAAATTCGGCCAACCTTCCCCCTAGCCATATTGCCGTCCAAATTCATTGGTCAAATGACCATGAATTTGTTTCTAAAACACTTTCCTTGATACTTGCCCTATGTCTCCATATCCTTCCAAATTTTCTTGATTCCCTACCAAAAATTCACTCTTACCTTATTCCTATGATATACTAACCAAAATAACAAGGTCAACACTTACCATAAATAAGCTTGGCCGACACTTACCATAGAAGAGCAAAATAAAAGTTGTCAAAATGCCATCCAAGGGATTCGAACCACTCTCCTCAAGCTATAACCCATGCGCCAACACCACCTTGCCATTTACTCATCTTATGCTACTATTTAACACTTAATTTAACTTAAGTGTCAATGCCACTGCTCCACTTCAATAAATTCTCAAACTATAAAAAAATTATTCCATACCCGAATAATTCTATACTCTTCTTCAGGACTATAATAGGCACAAAAAGAAATAAGAAAATTTTTCCTTCATAAACTAAACACCAAATCATGCAATAAATCGATACTTGAATTTTAGGGTGTTACAACTCTACCCTCCTTAAAGAAAATTTTGTCCTCGAAATTTACCTGGTTGAAAAAGGTGAGGGTATTGTTGCCGAATTGCATCTTCAGGCTCCCACGTAGCTTCCTCCACTCCGTGATTTCGCCATAAAACCTTGACCAACGGCACGGTTTTCTTTCTTAGCACCTTAGCATCTCGGTCTAAGATTTCCACTGGTTCCTCCTCAAAAGACAAGTTTGAATTCAACTCCACTTCTTCTACCGGTACTATGTGCGAAGGATCCGATCTATAGCGCCTCAGCATGGAAACATGAAAAACATTATGAATCTGACTCAACTCCGGAGGTAATTCGATCGATAGGCCACTTTGGACCAACACGCTTCACCACACGATATGGTCCAATGTATCTAGGACTCAACTTGCCCTTCTTCCCAAACTCGAAAAATCTTCTTCCAAGGTGAGACCTTCAAGAAAACTTGATCCCCACAAAGATACTCGATACTTCTACGCTTGGATCGCATACGACTTTTGTCTATCCGAAGCTTCCTTTAACCGTGCTCGTATAGCTTTTACTTTTCTTCCGTTTTCGAGATCACCGGGACCTAACATCATCGTTCGCCCAATTCAGTCCAACAACTAGGAGAACGACACCTACGACCGTATAATGCCTCGTAGGGTGCCATCTGAATGCTAGACTGATAGCTATTGTTGTAAGCAAATTCTGCCAATGGCAGAAAATCCTCCCAACTACCTTTGAAGTCGATTATACATCCCCTTAACATGTCTTCCAGAATCTGAATTACTCTTTCTGATTGACCATCTGACTGAGGATGAAAAGCCGTACTGAAGTTTAGCTTTGTTCCCAAAGCTTCATGCAAAGCTTTCCAAAACCGTGACGTAAACCTAGGATCCCTATCTGATATAATAGACACAGGTACCCCATGCAACCTCACGATTTCGGATACGTACAGATTAGCCAACTTCTGCAACGAGTAATCCGTACGAACTGGTAGAAAATGAGCAGTCTTCGTCAAACGATCAACAATTACCCAAACGGAGTTTTTCTTAGTAGGTGTTAAAGGTAACCCACTAACAAAATCCATTGTTATTCGCTCCCATTTCCAAAGAGGAATCTTTCTGGTTGTAATAATCTCGACGGCAATTGATGCTCCGCCTTCACTCGACGACAAGTTAAACATTTTCCCACAAATTCGTAAATCTCACGCTTCAACCCCGGCCACCAATATTGTTCACGAAGATCCCGATACATCTTATTTCCTCCGGGTGCATAGCATAAGGGCTACTATGCGCCCTCCCGTAGAATCATTTGTCTCGAATCCGAGTCCTTAGGCATACAAATTCTCCCACGAAAACATAACACACCTTCCGCGTTTATGCTAAAATCCTCTATTCCACCATTTTCAACTTGTTGAATTAACAGTCCCAATTTCTTATCTGATATCTGTTTTTCCTTGATTTGCTCTAACCACGAGGCTTCACCAAGTTCCGCTATCGGACTACCATCCTCGTACAAACTTAATTGGGCAAACATTGCTCTCAAATCGATACCACCTTACGACTTAACGCGTCGTCTGCTACCACATTAGCTTTTCCAGGATGATACTCGATTGAGAAATCATAATCCTTTAACAGCTCCACCCATCTTCGTTGTCTCAAGTTTAATTCCTTCTGAGTAAGAAGATACTTAAGACTCTTGTGATCCGTATAGATGATAGACTTTTCACCGTAGAGGTAATGCCTCCAAATCTTTAGAGCAAACACTCTGCAGCTAACTCCAAGTCATGAGTAGGATAGTTTACTTCGTGGCGGTCTCAAATGACGAGAAGCATAAGCCACCACTTTCCCACTTTGCATCAATACACATCCTAAGCCCGCAAAGCGACGATCGCAATAAACTATAAACTCCTTTCCACTTCAGGTTGAATCGATCTCGCGCGCTCAAGTTAAAATCTTCTTCAATTTCTCGAAACTTTCTTGTCGTTTATCGGTCCATATATATGGTACTCCTTCCGCAATAGCTTAGTTAGGGGTGCGAGCAATCAACGAAAACCCCTCAACAAAGCGCCTATAGTAACCAGCCAAACCCAAGAAACTCCGAATCTCGACCATCGACTTTGGTGGTTTCCAATCCAATACACTTAATCTTCCGAGGATCCACCCTTATTCCTTGGTGATACCACATGACCCAAGAAAGTCACTTCCCTTAACTGAATTCACATTTACCGAATTTGGCATACAGATTGATTATCTCGAAGTAATCGCAATACAATTCGCAAATACGAGTCATGCTCCTCTTCATTCCTTGAATATACCGAGAATGTCATCTATGAATACCACCACAAACCGGTCTAAATATGGTTGAAAGACCCGGTTCATCATATCCATAAATGCAACTAGTGCATTGGTCAACCCAAACGGCATCACCAAAAACTCATAATGTCCATAACGAGTTCGGAAAGCCGCCTTGTGAATATCCGCTTCTTTCACCTTAAGCCGATGATAACCCGATCTCAAATCAATTTTGGAAAAATCAAGCTCCTTCAATTGATCAAACAGTCGTCAATTCTTGGCGTAAGGTACCTATTCTTGATCGTCAATTTATTTAGTTGCTCGTAGTCAATACACATACGCATCGACCCATCTTTCTTCTTAACAAACAAAACCTGGTGCTCCCCTGAGACACACTCGGTCGAATAAAGCCTCGATCTAGCAATTCTTGAATTTGAACTTTAAGCTCAGTCAACTCCTTCGGTGCCATTCTATAAGGAGCAATGGACACTGGAGCCATTCCGAAAAAGCTCAATACCAAATTCCACTTCCGATCCGGAGGTATGCCGGAAGTTCTTCAGAAATACATCCGAAATTCCTTCACTGTTCTCACATCTTCCATCGACAACTCTTTGGCATCTAAAGCACTAATAAATGCTAAAAATGCTCCATACCCTTTTCGCACCAACTTTTCTGCCTTAAGTGCAGATACCACATTTGCCAAGTAATTCCATCGCTCGCCTATCATAATTATTTCTTTATCCTCTACCGTCCTTATTGACATCCGCTTTTCAGCACAATCCAATTTCACCCGGTGCTTAACCAACCAATCCATGCCCAAAATGATATCGGACTCGCCAAAAGGCAATTCCATCAAATTCGCCAAAAATATTTCTCCTTGAATTTCTAAGGGCACATCTCTAAACAGTTTATTTACCAATACCGACTGTCCTAAAGGACTAATTACCTTCATCTCACTATCAGAAATTTCAGAGTCTAAATTCAAGTTTCCAGATATGGTGCTAGCAACATACGAATGGGTAGAACCAATATCTATCAAAGCAATAACAGGTACATCAAAAATGAAGAACGTGCATCAGCTTATCACATCAGTGCATTGCCATCCTCACGGCGCCTAATCGCATATACCAATCCCGGCTGTCTTGCATCCGTGTTTCCTCTAGGACCATTGCCTCGACCACGCACCTTGACCACGCCCAGCCCCATTACCACCACGACTGGTCCACGACCTCTCGGTGGTTGCTTGAATTCCTCTTGCCGGTGGTGCATCAAGATTACGAGCTTCCGAGTTGTATCCATTCGACGAGGGCAATTCTTATATTGATGATCCATCGACCGCATTTATAGCAAGCACCGTTTTCTTCCAAAGACTCTCGAATGCCTTTTCCCACAATCAAGACAATCTCGACTGATTCACGATTCATGTGTGTTCTACCTTGAGTCGGTTCATCATTCCGAGGCCTCTTGAAAACCTTCTTGAAGAACTTGAATACTTCATATCTCTCTTGCCTCTAGCTTGTTCCCGATTCTGACGTTCCGAGTTCTTAGCCTCTTCGGCTATCTTGGCCTTTTCCACAAGCGTGGCAAAAGTTCTAACTTGTTGTGGGGCTATTAAAACCCGCAATTCATCGTTCAAGCCATCCTCAAAGCGCACACAACGCTCATGGTCCGCTGCCACTATTGTTCGAGCATAGCGACTCAAGCGCAAAAACTCGACTTCATATGTCGCCACTGTCTTATTCCCTTGTACCAGTTCGAGGAATTCCTTCCTTCGGCATCAACATAACTTTCGTTCCTACATATTTCCCTTGGAAGGAAACTTTAAAGAATTCCCAATTAACTAATGCGACTTCAAGTGCCTTCTCGACACAATAAGCCACCATTGGTATGCTTCGTCCCTTAACAAGGACACCGCTCCCTAGTTTTTGTTCCACCGCACTCAAGATCATCCATAATTTGCTCCACCGCCTCAAGCCAATATTCAGCGACATTTGGAGCTACACCGAGACACCTCTCAAAACCTCAAGCACCACTTGATTTCAATCGTTCGATATCGACCCACGAGCCGTTGGCCCGTTCTAGCTCCAAAGAACCCTTTCAAGGACTCGCAGCATTGCTCGCGCCACCGCATTATCTTCTTCCATATGATCATGTGATCCCGTCTCACTTTCGAGTGACGCAGGTGCATCCATTTCCGGCATATGATCCGGCGCTTTAGTTGCGCCTCTAACACCTTGTCCTCTACCACGGCCACGTTTATCGCGTCCCCACGACCACGTCCTCTAGTGCTCATAGTGACCGATTTAATCTGATTATGAGTTTTATGAATCGAAATACTATTTCAAAGTTTATTAACGATATTTTATGATATGAAAGAGATAGAGTTATTTTCGCAACCATATCCTATTGTCTCAATCTCTACGATTTTCAACACCTAAAACGAAGAAGTTCTAGAGTGTTTCTTATGATCATATCACAATGATAATAAACGATCAATATACAAATACTTACTTGACTTGGCGCGAATGCTCATGGTGCCATACTACCTTTAAATCAAAAGTCTAGAAATTTGAGTTGTTTCTCAAACAAATATCTTTGTTGAACCCAAACCACAGCCGAGTTTTGAAACTAGCTCGATACCATTAAATGTAACACCCCAAACCAGTCTATGCGTTAAGACGAGAGATTTGGTTTGTCACACCGAACGAACATCCAAAATTCTCTAATGACTTAAGTAAAACAGAAATGCAAAACCTTTAGAAATAAGGTTTGATAAAAACTAAGTACAAGGATTATGAATTAAGAAAAATACTTGTTTGAAATCTCATATATATATTAGTCAAAACCTTAACATAGTTTTAAAAGAATTTGAAAGAAATTGAAAAGTAATTTAGGTGTCCAAAAATTTTTATAAAACACAATATTTTTAAGAAAACTTTATAGATTTAACATAAGCCCATATTAAGAGTCTTAAAATAAAATTAAATCCATCCACACATAAAAATCCATAAAAACATAATTAGAGGCCTTATTACATCATACCCAAAATAGTAATTAAAATAAGTAACTTAAATAAGTTCATAGTTTATGAAACCCAAGCTTGTAGTATGGCCTCCACCATGTCATCTCCGGCCCAAGTCCACATCAATTTCCATTACCTGAGATGGATAATAAAACGGGGTGAGTTACAAAGAACTCAGTGTGTAACTCACTTACCACCATTATTGGGCCAGACCATCAAGGCATTAATTTGGGCTTCACCCAATTACAAATTTTAACAATATAAAATGAAATAAAATATATAAAATGCATGTAAAATGAATTTCCCAACCAAGCCTAATTTCCATCCGCTACACACCCCCGTACCAACCAGCACACCTGTGGGGATCAAGTCAACCCACCCCGCCAAACACACCAATCGTAGGCATTTAGCCTTTTAAATAATATTGTAGTGCACTCACAGAACTAGATTGTGACATAGTCACCGAACTAGAGGCATTAAGCCAAAATTTTGTGGCAGAGCCACCGAACTAGATACGTGGCCACAGGCCTTTCTTCTCTTCATCAAATCCCATCCCATGCATTTATGTATGAATAACAAACTTTAATCATAAATAATTTATCAAGTAACCCATAATACAAATGAGTTTTTAATAAAACCTTTCATTTGGGCCTATTAACAATATAGTATTAAACTTTGGCCCATATCTCGAACTAGAGGTTTCCTACCCATTAGCGATCTAGCAAACTTTTATGGCCCAATTTATCGATCTAGCGCTTTATGGCCCGATTTATCGACCTAGCGCTTTATGGCCCAATTTATCGATCTAGCGCTTTTATGGCCCAATTTATCGATCTAGCGCTTTATGGCCCAATTTATCGATCTAGCGCTTTATGGCCCAATTTATCGATCTAGCGCTTTTATGGCCCAATTTATCGATCTAGCGCTTTTATGGCCCAATTTATCGATCTAGCGCTTTTATGGATTTACACAAAAGTACTTATTACTACAACATTTTTGATTTGGCCATTTTTACGATTTATCATAATACTTCACTGCTTAGTATCTAACCCGAAAGATAAGTGTGAAGTTACACACCGGTTATAGTGAGAACTAGACTTTCCCGCCACAACACCTATACATATCACGATAATTAGAATCACTATATTTTATTAACGAAATCAATCTTAGAAATTAACGATCTAACTTTTACCCTCAAATTTTCGAACTACTTCTACTTGCGGTTTCTCCCTGATTGATGGTTCGTCAACCGAATCAAATCCACGAACAAATAATGGTTCGGGAGTACGAACTACTTCAAACAATTGATTCTCCTCGGATGAACGTCCACAACCCGGTGGGAAATCCCGAATTGCTGAAACAGTCCTTTGTTTATACTTAGGGGGAATAACGGAACCACCCCTCTTCCGAACACTATTCACCACCCTTTTCTTCCCTATTTTGATTATCTTCAAAGACAAAAGATCGTTAATCCAATCTAATATTACATCGAAATATGACTAAGGGTTAAAGGGTGAAATTTGCTTACCACAAAGATCCTTGTTCCAAAAATGAGAATCGAACAAATCGTTTTATGATACTCACGAACACTTGAGTTTCGGTCTTCCACTATTGCACTAAAGTATAACGAATAAAAACGTTAATAGAATGAACGTTTATTTCGATCTAAGAAGCCTTTATACCCTTATCAAGATTCGCCCATGACAACTATAACTAACAAGAACTAAAAAGAATCCTTACCTATTGTCCACGGTTGAGAAGAGATGATTGAGAAAGATGTTTGTGCAAGATGGAGGATTCGGCTATAAGACCAAAGAAAATAGAAAAATGATTCTGGCTATGGGTACATCAACATTCGCCATGAGAGAATTAATGGAGAAAATTTTGATTGAAAAGAAATAAAAGAAAGAAATAAAAGATGGAAGAAAAAGATGATGATGAGGATTCGGTTTTCAAAGAGAAGGAAAAGAGAAAGAAAAAGATGTGATAAGAAGCAAGGTACATTCGGCAATGGGAAAAAGAGAAGGAAAAAGAATGGTCTTTTTGGTGTCTCCAATTTCGGCACTATGACAAAGCAAACAAAAGAGTACTAGTGTGATATGCAAAAATGACCAAATGGTCAAAAGATTAAGGTTTACCAAAAGCTCAATTTCGGCCAAGGGAGAAAGGTTGAAAAGAGAATTGCAAACCTTTGCATAAAATGCTAGGAATGACCAAAACAAACTCCTAATCCTAGCCAACTACTAGCAAAATTCGGCCAACCTTCCCCCTAGCCATATTGCCGTCCAAATTCATTGGTCAAATGACCATGAATTTGTTTCCAAAACACTTTCCTTGATACTTGCCCTATGTCTCCATATCTTTCCAAATTTTCTTGATTCCCTACCAAAAATTCACTCTTACCTTATTCCTATGATATACTAACCAAAATAACAAGGTCAACACTTACCATAAATAAGCTTGGCGACACTTACCATAGAAGAGCAAAAAAAAGTTGTCAAAATGCCATCCAAGGGATTCGAACCACTCTCCTCAAGCTATAACCCATGCACCAACACCACCTTGCCATTTACTCATCTTATGCTACTATTTAACACTTAATTTAACTTAAGTGTCAATGCCACTTGCTCCACTTCAATAAATTCTCAAACTATAAAAAAATTATTCCATACCCGAATAATTCTATACTCTTCTTCAGACTATAATAGGCACAAAAAGAAATAAGAAAATTTTTCCTTCATAAACTAAACACCAAAACATGCAATAAATCGATACTTGAATTTTAGGGTGTTACACGAAGTTACCACATTCAGATAATGTGACCGAAGTCACCACATTCAGATAGTGAGACCGTAGTCATCACCTTCACTTCCCCTTTTTCATATATCCCGAATGACCCATATTATTCATATCATGCATATCATACTTAAATTCTCATTCTTATAAATTTTCACATGTTATAAATAACATATTTCACAATCCTAGTGGAAGTAGGAAACGTACCTGAGTACTTTGTACCATATCATGGTACCTTAGCCACTTTCATATTCTTAATATCACATATTTTAATTAAACACACCATAAAACATATTAAGAATTAGTGTAAATACACACCGATTCGCTTAAAATTTCCTTGAGATCCCGAAAAGCTTGATCTAATGCTTAGATCCTTAATCCCTACATTGATTTATCACTTATTACCTTAATAAAAAGCCATTCGGCCAAAACTCCAAATCCTAGTAGGATTAGTATACTTAAACTTACCTTGTTGATTTTAAATCCCGAAAATCACCGAATAACTAGGGAACACGTGGCCTATGGTGTACCTTCGGGAAAAGAACTTCTCCTTCCTTATAGTCGACACTTAGTAAATCCCGAAAGATCTCCTTACTTGAAGAAATCGATTGCACCTTCACTTCAACCTTCAGAGATTCGGCTATGGCTAGATGATGATCTCACAACTTTCGACTTTTTGAGGGATTAGAAAGAAAAGAGAAATAAGAATAAAGATGGAGGATTCGGCTAGATCACAAGGTATTTTGGCTTGGCAAAAATAAAAGAAGAAGAAGATTTGGTGAAGAGAATTCGGCAGAGGCTTTCAAAGAACAGATAATAATGCAGAATGGCCTCTCTTTTCCTTTTATAGCCGAAATTATCATCTAAGGAGTCCCTTACTTGGCCACCACTCCTCTATCTGATAACTTTATCCTTTAATTATCACTTAAAATAAAAGATAATTCAGCAACTATCCTTACTTAGCCGAAATTATTAAACTCAAAGTCCCTTACTTGGCCATCACTTCTCCCTTATTTTCCTCTTTATCTCTTTATTCAAATTAAAAGAATTTAATCCAACAATTATCTCTTGAAAATAATGATAAATAAATCCCTTATTTATCCACTATTTATAAAATAATAAAAGCTCCTAATTTATAGCCATGTGCCGTCCACCTCTCTGCTCCTTGTCGTAAAATAAAATTTCTTTTATTTGCTTCCCATGTGACTCGAACTTAGGCCCATTCCTCTTGCATATGGCGCCATTTCCATAGGCCCTAAGTGGCATCTTCAGACCACTTTTCCAAGCCTGTTTGTGTGTCAAATTTCACAAACTTTTTCTTTTAAGGCCACCTTGCCTTAATTTCCCCTTTAAACCTTAAAACTCGTCATTTCTAGGTCATTTCTAAGTTTCCAAAATTTTTAGTTTCGGCTCAGAAACTTGACATTTTCTTACATTTTCAAGTTTCCAAAATGTTCACTTTCCTCTTTTGAATCATTTCTAAATCATTTCCATACATTTCCTAGTTTCCAAAAATGTTCACTTTCCATTTTTAAACTTAACATTTCCATTCATTTCCGGGTTTCCAAAAGTGTTCAAAATATATTCATAACACATAAGATATGTCATTTTGTACAATTAAACCAAAAATGCATAGGCCCTTTTCAGGATGTTACAAACTCCTTCAGTTGGCTATAAATATTTGTTATTTTCATTTGTAAAGGTAACAACTTTTAGAACTTTAATCAAATGATATGGACTTTTGTTCATTGAGTGAGTTATCTCCTCTTTATTTTCGTATGAGTTTCGTCTTTGACTTATCAAGCTTTGCTTGTGGTGTCAACCGATCTCATCCATCAACTTATACCATAGGTTCTTATCTCTATAGATAACGGGTCTTTGGTCCATCTTCGAATCCATCTATCCACCTTAAATGTTATAGAGACTGGGGGACCACAAATTTGTGTTAATTCGTTTCTTGTTTAAGATCTACTATCCATTTCCATAAACTAGCCTAAATTACTTTTCCTTTGCTTAATCCTTAAACCGAATCCCATATTCTTCCTTCCTTCCTAAAACCGAACCTATTCTTTCATCACCTAAACCATCTCCTTACTTAAACACCTCCATTCCTAACTTATCCCCTCTTCTAAATAAATTCGTAAAAAGCTTCTGCAAATTTAGCTATCTTTTTCCATATTCCTCCTATTAATTCCTAAAGGCTTGATTTACTCCTCGTAGACGATTGGGCAACTCGCATACATTTCAACTCTTCCCGAGGCAGACTGTATCAGAGGGAGGGCGTGGAAATAACCCATTTCTTTCTCGAACCATTCGTGGTTCCACGGGTTTTGGAAACAATTTTGTCCCAATCATGAACAAATTGGTTTGTGACTTTGAAAAATTTTTCTCGAGCAAGTGGCCCGATTTGAGGACAAATTGTCTTCAAGAGGGAGGGAATGATACGAACCCCGTCGTATCATGGTTCAACACAACTCGACAACATCTAGCATGGCCTAAGTTCAAGGGGCCGAAGTTCAAAATGAAGCCTGATCTTAATTTCAACGAGCTCAATTCAGCTCGTTTATAGCTCAATGAGTTTGTTTGTTCGTTTTGAGTTTATTTTAATTCTTGCGTTTATGTTGCTGGAATAGACTTATTTAGTTAATTTAGTTAATTAGTTTTCAGCTCATAAATAAGTTCAAATTTGATATTTAATAATTTTAGTTAAGTTTGTCAAGTTTAATACATGTTTTTAATATGTTTTTTTCCTACAGCTTTTAATGTGTTTAGAATCTGGTCATTTAATCAGCTTAAATATGTTTTAGTGAGTGGGTCTTAGCCTAGACATGTTTTAAATGTGTCTTGGAGTCTACCGAATTTAATTTGTCAATTTTAGGACGCATTTAATTTTTGTCCAGCCGAATGTGGTTTAAATAATTTGCTGCCAAGTTAATATGTTCTAAGCTGATTAATTATGGTTTAAATGTGCAGCTATTTTCGGCATTAAAGAGCAAGCATGCCGAGTTTAATGTGCTTCTTGCTACAGCCAAATTAATTCATGTACAAGGCATGGACGGCACAGTAATTGAGCTATCGGTGCATGGAACAGCATTAATAAGCTACTGGTGGACGGATTTAATGAGCTGCTGTTTCCTTTTTCTATGTGACCTTTTTCATGAAGATCAATAGACCATGGAAGGATTAACTTTCCAGCTGCATCCATTTAATCTCCCAAGTGACGCCTAGGGGTTTTCATCAGCCACATGCATCTTCACTAAGATATCAGCTGAATATTGCTGCCCATTGAAGTCTTCTAAGCTTATTTTAATTCCCTTTGACCGTCCAGCTAACCAAAACAGCACTTGGACTTATTCATTCATTCAGCCGAATCCTTCCCAATGAAGCAAGCTTACTAGCATCCATCTAGCTCCCCATTTGTCGAATCTGGACTTGGCTACAAGGGACCATTCATTCATCCACATTATGGAAGCATGGAGTGTTCATGAAGCTGCCCATTAGAGTGCTCATTCAGCCGAATCTTACAAGCAAATTAAATGATTTTCTTCTAGAATTTTCCAGCAAATTCTAGCTGAAATTTAGCTTAGTTATTAAGTATTTTAGTGTCTATTCGGCTAGCCATGATTCAGCCTATAAATATGCTATGCTTTTTCATTGTAAAAGGCGAATGAACAATTATATAACTTTGTTAACTTGTGAGTTTGTTTTCAACTCTCAATTTTCTCCAAAGACTTGTTGACTTATCAAGTATCCCTTGTGGTCTCATCCTTGTCTTTGTCTACCCGAACTTATCACTTTGTAACCCCAAAGTGTGGCGTTCAACTATACCGAGGTTCCTATCACTTATTGATAGCGGGTCGAGGTCTTCATCTATCTACCTTAGCCTTCCACCAAACCCCATTCCAACCTAAGTGTTCACTTAAGACTCGGGTTAACATATCCTATTGTGTTAGTTCAGCTTGAACCCTTAGTTCAATATTCTAATTCATCTTTTTCCTATCCATCGAACCATTTTGAGCCTAATTCCCTTTCTTTCTTAAACCATTTTCTTGAAAGCCTAACTTCAATTTACGATCGGGCACATATAACGACTCGAATCTTCAACGAACCGAGTTCGTATCATGTCTAAAGGTCAATTGCAAGGTTTGATTGTGCGAGTTTATGAACCATGTGAATCTTTTCAATTACCTGTTTGTGACGATTATGTCTACCATTTGATTCATTATTCGCGATCCAATCATGACTTGTGAAATCAAATTGAGTTGTATGTATGCCTTGTAACCCATTTGATTTTGTTTTGAACATTTGACGAGGCATTACTTTGTTTGCATGGTAATCTGATTATGCCTATCCACATGCATCATACTTGTTTTGCTTCGATTATGCCTAGGTTACAATTTTGTTTGCATTGCTTCCTACTAATTCATGGTTATTCTTTTCAGATGAATCGATTACCATTCGCTCTGTTCGACCGAGAAAAGCCGAGCAAAAGGAATTTAGTTTGAGAGAACTAACAGCTCGATTTGAGGACAAATCGTCTTCAAGAGGGAGGGTATGATGCGATCCTGGTCGCATCATGTTTCGATACATCTCGACGACATCGAGATTGGCCCAAACTCGAGGGGCCCAAGTGCAAAATGAAGCTTTTAATTTTAGTTTGTTTGCTGGAATAAGGACTTTGATTTATTTATTTTAGTTACTTTAGTTATTATAATATGAGCCTGTAATTATGTCTTGTTTATTAAATGCATCTTTAATTAATGTCTTCCATTATTGATCTACATCTTTTAATTATGACATGCATTATGTGTTCTGTATTTAATAAAGTCATGCATTATGTAACTCTCATGTTAGTTAAGTTTGCATCATAAATTATGACATGCATTATGTAACTCCCATGTTAGTTTAAGTTTGCATCATTAAATTAAGTCTTGCATTTGTTCATTTAGTTTGCATTTCAAACCATGCATTTTTAAGCATCTTAGTTTAATAAATGAGTTGTTGGACATTTATTCAACTCATCTTAGTTTAATTAATAAGTGTTTTGTTGAACTTTATTTAATAAGTGTTGCTCTTAATTAATCTAGTTACTAGGATTATTTATTGATGCATGAGTTTAAGTTTATTTAGTTTATGCTTCTTTAATTAAACTAGTTGCTGCATTAATTGATGTCTTAACTTTTAGTTCATTTATTAAAGTCAAGTGTTTAATGTGTTTGAGTTTAATTAGTGTTTAATTGTGTTTAATAAGTTCACTTTATTGTGTTTATTGCAGGTGTCTCTTCAGCTCACAACTGTTACAATTCATGGGTTGTTACAACTTAATTGAAGTGACTTTTTAGTTGATTTTTGGTTACAAATGAAGTGGCTGTTACAAGGGATGTTTAACACATCAATTAAAGGAGTTTTAAGGAGCATTTTAACTCCTCTTAAATTTGGCAGCAACCTCTTCTTCTACCAGCAGTTTTTGCTCATTTAAAGATGAAAACAAAGCATTCAAAATAATCAATTAGTTGCTGGTGACTTTTTGGCTAGCCAAAGGACAACTCAAGAGACACTTTAAGCATTCAAGGATGGTCATTTAAGCTGAATTAAAGTGAACTCAAGCATGGATTAAATTGTTACAAGAATATCAAGAGTCTTGAGTTTAATTTCATTTTAATTAGAAAATTAAGATGTGACTTTTCAGCTAGTGTTTTCTATCATTATAAATATGTGTAACCAGCCATATTGAAGGGACTTTTGATGCTTAATGAAATTTTCTTATTTTGAGTTATGTACTCTCATTATTCTTCAAGGTTCAAATTGACTTATCTAGTAACTAGTGGCGTCAATTTGACTTTGTTTCGAACTTATCATCCATTCGGGTGTGGCGTTCAATCCAATACCGTTGGTTCCTATCTTGCTAGATAGTGGGTCTCAGTTTTTATCCAACTCAAATGATACGGGCACGCCCGGGGCACCCACAAATTCCAAGTTGATGAAGCTCAACTCCAATGTCCCAAGTGCCGTGTAGTTGATATGCATTGTGGTGCACTTCCAAATTGAGCCGGATTAGCACATTTGAGCTCAATTTAAGCTCACTCGAGCTCACTCCAGCTCATTGAGCTGATTACTTTAAATTTAATGACTTTAAATAAATTAAGTCTTTAATTATTTAATTTTCTACAGCCAATTAAATGTGTCTAAATATCTTATTTAGTGTTGGATTTAATTTTTCTAAGTCTAAATTTAATTTGTCTCAATTTATTACAGCTTTTTAAGTGTTTTTAAAACTAAAATTAATGTGCAGTTTTTTTGGTTAAATTAGGGGCTGCCGAATTTAGTATGTGTCCTAATGGTGTCTTTAAGTTGTCTAAAATGTCCATTAATGTGTCATGGATATGTTTAATTATTATTCAGCTTATTTGGCTTGATTTAATGAATATTCATGCTCTTTATAGGTAGGTACAATAGAATGTACATGAAGCATTAAAGAGATACATGCACTTGGTGCAATGTATCTAGCCGAATACATCAATGTACTTGGTGGGTGCATGGACGGCTGGTACATGCATGAAGGTTGTTCATTTTTTTTGGCTTTCCAAAAGACACTCTTTCATCCAAGAGTCACCAGCCCATTCAAGTCTCCAAGGTGGCCGGCTGTCTCCCCAACACACATCAAATACATTTCACATTTGCTGTACAAATCAGGGGCTATTCGGTTGCTCATTTCTTCATCAAAAGACACCAATTTATGAGCCTAATTAAGTAAGGGACGTAACTAGCTGCTGCATGCATCTTTAAGGGACTTTAAAATACATTTTCCCTTCTAGAAAGATGGCCATTGACGTCCCCAAAGCCTGCCCATGGACTTGGACGAATTTTTGGACAATTAACCTTCTAGAAAACGTCCATTGGAGTGCTCTTGCTATCCAAATGCAATCAGCAAATTTCCTTCTCCATTAAGGTGGCTTTTGGCGTCCCAAGAAGCTGAACATGGACATGGCTATTAGCCTTCCAAGTACATTCATTTTGCCATATGAGTTGCACCATCTAGAAGCTGCCCTTATGCCTTCCAAAATCAGTCAAATCTAGTGATACGATCCACCTCGGGGTGAGTCGAGTCGTATGTGAGTTGCCCAATCATCTACGAGGAGGAAATAAGTCTTCTGAAAATAATCGAAAAAATATGGATGAGTTTACGGAAGCTTTAGGTGAATTTGTTTAGAAGGTGGGATTAAGTTAGGAATGGAGGTGTTTAAATGAAAGAGTTGATTTGGATAATTAAAAGGATAGGTTCGGTTTAAGATGAAGGGAAAGAAGATGGAATTCGGTTTAAGGTTGAACAAACAATGATAGGCTGATGGTAATGGAATTGGATAGGTGGATAAGTGATGGTTTAGATAAATGATAGGTGATAGTTGATGGGAATAGATGAAAGAAATTAAACAAAGAATCGATTCAACACTAATAAAGTGTCACCCCAGGTTCTATATTTGTTTAAGGTGGAAAAATGATAGTCGATGATGGACCAAGACCCGTTATCTATAAAGATAGGAACCTATGGTATAAGTTGATGGAAGAGAATGATTGACGCCACAAGCAAGAAAACTTGATAAGTCAAAATCGAAACTCGTACGAAAGATAGAGAGGAGAATAATCTCACTCAATGAACAAAAGTTCATAAAATATATTCCAAGTTCAAAAGTCTCCTTTTACAAACTAATAAAAAGTATATATAGTGTTTACATGTGGTTAGCTGAAGAGACAAATGAATTCAACTTTAATATGCATTTAAATGGCTAAAATAAAATCTAAAAACTCTTGAATTCCTCCAGCCAAATAATAGCAACTTTATGACTCCTAATGAGCTGACTAAATGAATTTGAATGCTTTAAAAATGTCCCTTGAGTTGTCCTTGGCTAGCCGAAAAGTCTCTAGCAACTACTGATGTTTTAAAAGGCTTAAATGTCCATCTTGAATGCTTTTAAAAAATGTCCCTTGAGTTGTCCTTGGCTAGCTGAAAAGTCTCCAGCAACTAAATAAAAATTTATAACTCATGTGTGACCTTTAAGCTTCAAACGGTTATTGGAAGAAGAAGAGGTTGTTGCCGAAATTAATTGATGTATAATGCTTCCTTCAATTATCATAACAGCTCCTTTAAATGTTGAATAATGCTTCCTTTATGTGTGTAACCGATTCTCACTTGAAAAGTCACATTAAACTCTTTATAACATCCCATGAGTGTAACGGTTTCCAGCTGAAAGGTTTCCTACATTCAAACACATTAAACAGACATATTAACCACATTTAATCACTTATTAAACACTAATTTAACTTAAACACATTAAAAACTTATTAAAAGCTAATTTAACTTAACACATTAAATACTTATTAAACACTAATTTAACTCAACACATTAAACACTTGACTTTAATAAATGAACTAAAAGTTAAGACTTCAATTAATGCAAAGAATTAGTTAATTTATGGAAGCAATTAAACTAACTTAAACACTTTATTAAATAAACTAAAAGTTAAGACTTCAATTAATGCAGCAACTAGTTAATTTATGGAAGTAGAATTAAACTAACTTAAACTCATACTTCATTAAAACATCCTAGTAACTAGATTAATTAAATAAGCCTCTTATTAAACACAACTTATTTATTTAAACTAGACACCTTTATTTAAAGCTAATATTTAGTTTAAAAGTTGTATTCAGCAAAATAAAAATGCATGAATTAAATCAAGCTAAACACAAACTGAATGAACTAAATGTGAACTTAAACCAAGCTCAATGAGCTGAGATGAACTCATGTGAGCTGAAAATGAGTTGGAATCAGCTTCATTTTGCACTTTGGCCCCTCGAGCTTAGGCCACTCTCGATGGCGTCGGATGGAGTCAAACCATGATGCGACCAGGATTGCATCATCTAGCAAGCTACCAAGGGCCATGTTCGGTCGAACCTAGTCAAGCACATTAAGGGATTTTCTTCTAGATTTCTCTAGATTTTCTAGCTCAAGTGATACAGGCACACTCCATCATGAGCCGAGTTCGAGCCGAGACCCGATGGTGTTACCTCGAGGACCAATCATGAGAGCTCGTGCAAGGTAATTCAAGGAGGCAATTGCATCTTTAGTACAGCAAGCTTGGGACGACACTAAAGTTAGCTCAAATGCAACTTCCAGCTCATGTCGCATACTCCTACAAGCTCACGCCCAAGGACCCGAGCTCAACTTTAGCTCCGTGACATTTTTCAAGCTCCAATACAGTAACCAACTAGCTCACGAGTTTTTCTTAGCTCGGCCCTAGCTCATGCGTGCATGATGAGCTCAAATATGGCCATTTGGTCTTAGTTCATTATTTAGCTAAATAAATTAAATAAAATTTGGAAAAATTAATTATTTGTTTTGTTTTTGTTAATTGCTGCATTTAAATAAGCATAAATATGTCTTAGATATTGCATATTTAATAGGTAATATTAATGTGTCTAGCTTAAAGACAAATTAATGAGCCACTGTCCATTTAATTTGTCTAGCCGAATCTAGCTAATTAATTTATCCTAAGCTACAGCCGAATTTTAATATGTCTTAATGAGCTTCCATTTTATTTAATTCCAGCTCAAAACATGAATTAAATGTGTTCTAAGCTGCTGGAAATTAAGTAGCTAAGCTAGCTTTAATGAATTGATTAATTTCTTTGTGTAGGTGCATGTAGGGATGGCAAAAGAGGTGCATGAGCAGCTGAAAATTAAATGTCTTCAAAGTGATGTTTCGGTCATTGCAAGGGCCTTCTTAGCTGCTGATTTAGCTCCCCAAAGTGACCATTTAGCTCACCCAAGCTCACCCAAAGATGCCGTTCACACCAGCAGCATATGGCATTCACATTAGGGGCTGTTTAGCTCCTCCGTTTCACACTTGTGGCTGTTGGAATCAGGTGCATTCATCAGCTGAATAGTTAGCTATTCAAAGTTAAAATTAATGAAGTTAATCAAGGCATTCAAGCCCCCTTGGCCGAACTTTGAAGTGCCATTCAGCTCCTTACTTCTCCTTGAAGATTCGGCTGCACCTAGACCATCTAGAAGCTGTCCATACACCTTCCATTCAGCCAAATATGGACATGGAATACAAGGGGATTTGTTCTAGATTTTTCAAGGACATTCTAGTTTAATTTAACTTAACTACTAAGGCATGATTAGATGACCATTCGGCTAGCACATTAGCCTATAAATAGATGGGCATTTTCATTGTAAAAGGACTTTTGATGAATTTTATACCGTTATTCTGTCAAATTATTGAGAGCACTACTCCACTTTCATTTTAGGATTCGTTGGCTTATCTAGCGAGCTAGTGGGGTCAACCCTTCCTTTTTCTTATCCCGATACCGAGGTTCCTATCGTACTTCGATAGTGGGTCGAGGTCCATTTTTAAAACCAAAAAAAAACCAAACTTTAAGAAACTTATAAGTAAACCGGGTCGATACCTATTTCGGTATTGGTTCTTACTTGTTTTCTTAAGCCTTAATCCGAGTCCAACATCTTACGAACTATTTTTCTGAACCCATTTTCGTAACCTCTCTAAACCCGAACACCTTCTTTTCCTCTCCATTTCACCTACACCCTTTTCGAACTTTTACTCGACTTATTATCTCGACCTATCTCGACATCAACTATCCCATACCAAATTTGAGTCCTCCCTAAACCGAGACATCTTCCGAGTACCTTTCTTAAACCCGAGCTAATCTCGCACTTCTTATACTTTATTTATCCGAAACTCCATACCCTCCTTCTCTAAAATTAAACTTCTCTATTTCTCGACTCTTATTCTTCCTCTTTCTTCAATTTTTGTATTTCTCGATTACGATTAGGCAACTAAGCATACATCTCGATTTCATCTCGAGATCAGGACTGTATCATCTGGTATCAGAGCTAGTTAAAATCGAGAATTACGAAGCTCCGACGACTATTCTGAATCTGCTAATCGAATATATATAAAAAAATTGAATTAAAAAAATCGTTAAAAAAAGAGGTGTTCGATTTAATTCGATTGTTCTTTCTTCTTCTGAAAAGTTCTTCTTCTCTCTCTCGACCCACTCTGTTCACCCTATTCCCGCCCGCCCAAATTTTTTTTCTTTTAGCCTACCTAATACCCAAATACGTTACAACCCTTGATACCCATTTGTGACCGACCCCTAAGCCCTAATAGGCCTTGGCGAATCTGATCAACAAAATTACGAGAAGTGTAAGAGGTAAAAGGCACGAGAGTGTGAGACTATTCGAGGGGAGGTAAAAGCCAAACCGAGAGTGTTAAACACGAGCGGGAGTGTCGTTAACTTCTTTCTTTTTGAGTGAACTATGAGGTTTTGTTTGTGAGGGTTTAATTTCTACTACAATGTCTCAAGATGCCGGGCAAAACGTGGAGGAACAACAAGGAAGACAACCGGTCCGGAATGTTCCCGACTTATAGATGCAAGCCTTATTACGAGAAATGGAAAGATTACTCGAACGGAGGCTCAACCCTCTTGAAGATCGCCTTTATCAGGAGGAAGCCTAAAGACCACGAGAGGTGACCCCCGAAGTGGCCAGGCAAAGGCGTGGACGACCTAATCAACGACGTGAGCAACAAGGAGAAATTGACGAAGAAGTTAATGAATTTAGTGAGGGTGAAAGTGATTATGAATCCAACATCAGTGTTGGAAGGAGAGAACCCCGAAACCGCGGCCAAAGAGATCGAAGGCGGGAAGATGACGATCTTAAAAATATTAAGTTGACCATCCCTTCCTTCCAAGGTAAGTCAGATCCCGAAGCCTATCTGGAATGGGAAAAGAAGATCGAACTTGTGTTCGATTGCCATAATTACTCTGAAAATAAGAAAGTCAAGTTAGCCGCTATAGAGTTTTCCGACTACGCCATGATCTGGTGGGATCAGTTGATGACGAGTCGAAGGCGCAACGGTGAACGGCCAATCACTACATGGGCCGAGATGAAAGCAGCCATGAGACGCCAATTTATCCCTTCCTACTATCACAGGGAGTTACATCAGAAACTCCAACACCTCTCACAAGGGACGAGAAGCGTCGAAGACTACTATAAAGAAATGGAGGTCACTATGATCCGAGCCAACATTCAAGAAGAACGAGAAGCTACCATGGCTCGATTCTTAGCCGGACTCAACCGAGAGATAGCCAATGTTGTAGAACTACAACATTATGTCGAGATGGAGGAAATGGTCCACATGGCCATCAAAGTAGAAAAACAATTGAAGCAAAAAGGAGCATCCCGTAGTTATTCCAATCCAAAACCTTCGAAGTGGGGCCAAAACACAAGCAAGGGGTTTCCCCTAAACAAACCAAAAGATTCCACTTTCACCCCGAAGACGAACAAGCCTTTGGCCGAAACGAGCAAAGGCAAGGCTCTTGAAAGTTCTAACACTAGATCGAGGGACATCAAGTGCTTCAAGTGCCTTGGCCAAGGATACATCGCAAGCCAATGCCCGAATAGACGAACCATGGTGATGCGGGCTGACGGTGAGATTGAAACAGAAGATGAGGAAGAGTGTGAGTCTGAATCCCACTCTGAAGCTGATGAGGACATAGAACAACTTGTTAAAGGTGAATTGCTCGTCGTGAAGCAAAGCCTCAGTCTTCAAAGCATGGGAAACGAGGAGCAATGCAAAAATATCTTTCATTCAAGATGCCAGGTGCAAGGCAAAGTCTGTAGCCTTATCGTTGACGGAGGGAGTTGCACGAACGTGGCAAGTCCCTCATGGTGGAAAAGTTAGGTTTGACAATGACGAAGCATCCGACTTCGTATAAGCTTCAGTGGCTTAACGACGGCAGAGAACTCAGAGTTACTAAGCAAGTCTTAGTATCCTTCAGCATCAGAAAATACTCCGATGAAGTGCTATGCGACGTAGTGCCAATGCACGCGGGACACTTACTCTTGGGACGTCCATGGCAATATGACCACCAAGTGGTGCACGATGGCTACACTAATCGGTATTCTTTCAAGCATCTCGGAAGGAATGTGACACTTGCCCCCTTAACTCCTAAACAAGTCTTTGATGATCAACAAAAGCTTCGAATTTCCATTGATCAATCAAAAGAAAAAGAAAAGAATACAAAAGAGAAAGTTAATAAAAATGAACGAGAGAAAAATACGAGTGCAAAAACAAACGAGAAAAAACAAAAGAAAGAAAAAGATGAACATGAAAAAGAAAGTGGAAAAATGAATGTGCTAGCAAAAGTGAGTGATATACGAAAAGCTTTGAGTTTGAGGCATCCTATGTATTTGCTTCTGTACAACAAAGCATTTTTGAACACTAACAATTTACCCAATAATCTTCCTTCTTCTGTGCTGTCTTTGATTCAGGAATTCGAAGACATCTTTCCGGAGGAGATCCCAAGTGGTTTATCGCCCATTCGAGGTATTGAGCACCAGATCGACTTGGTGCCTAGAGCTACTCTACCCAATCGACCTGCGTACCGGAGCAATCCGGAGGAAACAAAAGAACTCCAAAAGCAAATCACTGAGTTGCTCGAAAAAGGTTACATTTGAGAGAGCCTTAGTCCGTGCGCGGTATCGGTGTTACTTGTGCCGAAGAAAGATGGCTCGTGGCGCATGTGTGTTGATTATCATGCCATCAACAAGATAACTGTTAAGTATCGACACCTGATACCCCGGCTCGATAATATGCTTGATGAGTTAAGTGGAGCAAAAATTTTCACGAAGATCGACCTCAAAAGTGGATATCATCAAATAAGGATGTGTGAGGGCGACTAGTGGAAAATAGCTTTCAAGACGAAGCTAGGTTTGTACGAATGGATGGTAATGCCATTCGGGCTTACAAACGCTCCAAGTACTTTTATGCGTCTTATGAATCATGTTTTATGAGCTTTCATTGGAAAATCATGTGTTGTTTATTTTGATGATATATTAGTGTACAGTAAATCTTTGGAGGATCATGTCCAACATCTACGTGCGATCTTAGAAACGTTTCAGAAAGAGGTGTTGTACGCTAATCTCAAGAAATGCTCTTTTTGCACTGATAAGGTTGTTTTCTTAGGATACGTCGTAAGTGCAAATGGTTTGGAAGTAGACCAAGAGAAGGTTCAAGCAATACAAGAATGGCCCCGTCCTATGACGATTAGCCAAGTACGAAGCTTCCATGGGTTGGCTAGTTTCTACCGCCGATTCGTGCCCAATTTCAGCACGATAGCCGCTCTTTTAACGAGCGTGATCAAGAAGAATTCGACATTCCATTGGTCTGATGAGCAAGAACGGTCTTTTAATGCAATTAAAGATCGTCTCGTTAAATCCCCCTTGTTATCCCTTCCTGACTTTACTAAAACTTTTGAAATTGAGTGTGATGCATCAGGTGTAGGGATTGGAGCCGTGCTAACTCAAAATGGAAGACCGGTGGCGTACTTCAGCAAGAAATTGAGCGGAGCTGCCCTTAATTACCCCGTGTATGACAAGGAGATGTACGCTCTCATAAGATCACTTGAGACGTGGCAGCACTACTTGAGGCCGAAAGAGTTTGTAATCCATTCGTATCACGAGGCACTCAAGTACATCAAAGGTCAACATAAGCTCAACAAATGGCATGCAAAATGGATCGAGTATTTAGAATCGTTTCCGTACGTAATTAAGTATAAGAAAGGTAAGGAAAATGTAGTAGCGGATGCGTTATCACGAAGGTACACTCTATTAACCTTTCTAGATTCTAAATTACTTGGTTTCCATCATATAAAAGATTTGTATGTTGATGATGTTGACTTTGGGAACATATATAATGCTTGCGAGAATGGTGCCTTTGATAAGTTCTACAGGTATGAAGGATTTCTTTTCAAGGAGAACAAACTTTGTATTCCGCAAGGTTCTATTCGAGGGCTACTCGTGTTAGAAGCCCATAGTGGAGGTCTCATGGGTCACTTCGGTCATGATAAAATGATGTCGACCCTACAAGAGCACTTCTTTTGGCCAGGGATGCGAAAGGATGTTGAACAACTATGCGAGCGATGTATAGCCTGCAAATAAGCAAAGTCGCGAGTTCAACCTCATGGGTTATATACGCCCCTTCCTATTCCAGACACTCCATGGACTGACGTCTCTATGGACTTTATCCTCGGTTTACCGAGATCCAAAATAGGGAAGGACTCGATCTTTGTTGTAGTTGATCGATTTTCTAAAATGTCCCATTTTATTCCTTGTTCTAAGACCGATGATGCTGTGTACATTGCAAATTTGTTTTTCAAGGAAGTTGTGCGTCTCCATGGAATTCCGAAGACAATCGTATCCGATCGAGACGTAAAATTTTTAAGTCATTTTTGGTGGACTCTGTGGGGGAAGCTAGGGACGAAACTAATGTTCTCGACCACTTGTCATCCTCAGACAGATGGACAAACCGAAGTAGTGAATCGAGTCTTATCGACTCTGCTTCGAGCGTTAGTGCGGAAAAATCTCAAAACATGGGAGGAATGCCTGCCTCACATCGAGTTTGCCTACAACCGAGCTGTCCACTCCGCGACTAAATTTTCCCCCTTTGAGACTGTCTACAGGTTTAATCCTCTTACTCCTCTTGATTTGTTACCATTGCCTTCTGACAAATTTATCCATTATGATGCTAGGAAAAAGGCGGACTATATCAAAGAGCTGCATCGGAAGGTGCGCGAGAATATCGAGGTGAGAACTGAATAATACACCCGGCAAGCCAACAAAAGACGGAAGCAAGTCATGTTTGAACCCAGAGATTGGGTATGGGTGCATATGAGAAAGGAGCGGTTCCCAGCTCGTCGATGAAACAAATTATCACCGAGAGGAGACGGACCTTTCCTAGTCCTCGAGCGAATTAATGAGAATTCATACAAACTTGATTTGCCCGATGAGTATAACATCAGTGCTAGTTTTAATGTGGCTGATTTAACTCCATTTGATGCAGATCCTGACTTGTGGACAAGTCATTTTCAAGAGGGGGAGGATGATATAGGCACGCTCCATCATGAGCCGAGTTTGAGCCGAGACCCGATGGTGTTACCTCGAGGACCGATTACGAGAGCTCGTGCGAGGCAATTCAAGGAGGCAATTGGATCTTTAGTACAGCAAGCTTGGGACGACACTAAAGTTAGCTCAAATGCAACTTCCAGCTCATGTCTCATACTCCTACAAGCTTACGCCCAAGGACCCGAGCTCAACTTTAGCTCCGTGACATTTTCTGAGCTCCAATACAGCAACCAACCAGCTCACGAGTTTTTCTTAGCTCGGCCCTAGCTCATGCGTGCATGATGAGCTCAAATATGGCCATTCGGCCTTAGTTCATTATTTAGCTAAATAAATTAAATAAAATTTGGACAAATTAATTATTTGTTTTGTTTTTGTTAATTGCTGCATTTAAATAAGCATAAATATGTCTTAGATATTGCATATTTAATAGGTAATATTAATGTGTCTAGCTTAAAGACAAATTAATGAGCTACTGCCCATTTAATTTGTCTAGTCGAATCTAGCTAATTAATTTATCCTAAGCTACAGCCGAATTTTAATATGTCTTAATGAGCTTCCATTTTATTTAATTCCAGCTCAAAACATGAATTAAATGTGTTCTAAGCTGCTGGAAATTAAGTAGCTAAGCTAGCTTTAATGAATTGATTAATTTCTTTGTGTAGGTGCATGTAGGGACGGCAGAAGAGGTGCATGAGTAGCTGAAAATTAAATGTCTTCAAAGTGATGTTTCGGTCATTGCAAGGGCCTTCTTAGCTGCTGATTTAGCTCCCCAAAGTGACCATTTAGCTCACCCAAGCTCACCCAAAGATGCAGTTCACACCAAAGAAAGATATGGCGGCGTTCACATTAGGGGTCATTTAGCTCCTCTGTTTCACACTTGTGGCTGTTGGAATCAGGTGCATTCATCAGCTGAATAGTTAGCTATTCAAAGCTAAAATTAATGAAGTTAATCAAGGCATTCAAGCCCCCTTGGCTGAACTTTGAAGTGCCATTCAGCTCCTTACTTCTCCTTGAAGATTCGGCTACACCTAGACCATCTTGAAGCTGTCCATACACCTTCCATTCAGCCGAATATGGACATGGAATACAAGGGGATTTGTTCTAGATTTTTCAAGGACATTCTAGTTTAATTTAACTTAACTACTAAGGCATGATTAGATGACCATTCGGCTAGCACATTAGCCTATAAATAGATGGGCATTTTCATTGTAAAAGGACTTTTGATGAATTTTATACCGTTATTCTATCGAATTTGTGAGAGCACTACTCCACTTTCATTTTAGGATTCGTTGGCTTATCTAGCGAGCTAGTGGTGTCAACCCTTCCTTTTTCTTATCCCGATACCGAGGTTCCTATCGTACTTCGATAGTGGGTCAAGGTCTGTTTTTAAAACCAAAAAAACCGAACCTTAAGAAACTTATAAGTAAACCGGGTCGATACCTATTTCGGTATTGGTTCTTACTTGTTTTCTTAAGCCTTAATCTGAGTCCAACATCTTATGAACTATTTTTCTGAACCCATTTTCGTAACCTCTCTAAACCCGAACACCTTCTTTTCCTCTCCATTTCACCTACACCCTTTCCGAACTTTTACTCGACTTATTATCCCGACCTATCTCGACATCAACTATCCCATACCAAATCTGAGTCCTCCCTAAACCGAGACATCTTCCGAGTACCTTTCTTAAACCTGAGCTAATCTCGCACTTCTTATACTTTATTTATCCAGAACTCCATACCCTCATTCTCTAAAATTAAACTTCTCTATTTCTCGACTCTTATTCTTCCTCTTTCTTTGATTTCTATATTTCTTGATTACGATTGGGCAACTAAGCATACATCTTGATTTCATCTCAAGACCGGGACTGTATCATCAAGTTTGCTTAGTCTTTAAGGCATTTTGTGACCATTCGGCTAGTCCTTTGTTAGCCTATAAATATTTTGTTACTTTCATTTGTTAGTAAGTTTTTGAACCTTAATCAAATTATATGAACCTTGTTCATTTGAGTGAGTTTATCTCCTCTTCATTTTCGTACAAGTTTCCTAGACTTATCCATTGCTTGTGGCGTCTAGACTTGTCCTTCCATTAATCTATACCATTGGTTCTTACTTTGATAGGTAACGGGACTTTGGTCCACCATCGATTTCCATCTTTTCCACCTTAAACACTATAGAAACCGGGGTGACACTCGATCGTGTTGAACCGTTTCTTGTTTAAGTCCTACTATCCATCTCCATCAACTATCACCTATCATTTATCCAAACTATCATCTATCCTTAATTTTCATTTGTTAAACCGAACCATTCAAACACCATCTTCATTACTTCCATCCTTATAGCCGAACTTATTCGTCCATCAACTAAACTGTTTCCTTAATTTCCTAAACCTCCATTCCTAACTTAATCCCATTTTCTAGACAAATTCACTTAAAGCTTCCGCAAACTTGAATATAAGTTCCAATATTTTCTCGAAGGCTTATCTCCTCCTCGTAGATGATTGAGCAACTTGCATACGTTTCAACTCACCCGAGGCGAACCGTATCATCTGGTATCAGAGCTACAAATGAGGATTTTTGATGACGTTCATGAAGCCGGAAGTTGGTTCGTGAGTTAAAAAAAGTTTGAAAAAAAAATTCAAGTTGTAATTTTTGTTTCTTGTATTTCATTATAGTGTATTTGAAGTAAAAAAAAAAAAGAGAGAAATATGAAAATTGAAAAAAAAAAGTGAAGTTTATTTTGAAAGATTTGCAAATTTTTTTGGTTCTTTGTTTATCATCCCTTCTACCCGATCTTCAAAACCCCTACCATCATTCAGTTCCTTTTCATCTATTCCCCAACTCCACATTTAACTGACTTTCTTTTCAGCCTACCCGATACCAAACAATATCCCTTGTTACCCATTTTGAAGCCGACCCTCAAGTCGTAATAAGTCTTTTCAAAATGAAGTACGAAATTTGTGAGAGTGAGGTTGATACAGTCTGCCTCGGGAAGAGTCAAAATGTATGCGGATTGCCCAATCGTCTACGAGGAGTAAATCAAGCCTTCGGGTAATAATGAGAAAATATGGAAGAGTTGCGGAAGCTTTTAAGTGAATTGGTTTTAAGAAATGGATTAAGTTAGGAATGGAGGTTTGAGAAATGAAGGAAACGGTTTAGATGATAGATTCAGTTTTATGTTGAAGGAAGATGGATAAAAGATAGGTGATATTTTGGTGGAAATGGATTAAAGAACTTAAACAAAGAATCGATTCAACACTATGACAGTGTCACCCCGGGTTCTATATTTGTTTAAGGTGGAAAATGGAATCGAAGATGGACCACAACCCGTTATCTAGGTAGATAAGAACCGATGGTATAGTTTGATGAAGGAACAAGTCTAGACGCCACAAGCAACTTGATAAGTCTAGGAAACTTGCACGAAATCAAAGAGGAGACAAGCTCACTCAAATGAACAACGTTCATATAATTTCATAAGTTGGAAAAAGTCTTAATCTAACATAACCAATGAAAATAACAAGTATTTTTAGGCTAATTAGAGCTAGCCAAATGGTCATCCAAATAGCTTAAAGGCTAAGTAAAATTAAACTTAGAATAAGCTAGAAAAATCTAGAATAAAGTCCCTTAGTTTGCTTGGCTAGGTTGGCCGAACAAGGCCCTTGATATGCTTGGCAAATTCGGCTGAATGTGGCCTTGTAAGCTTGCTATATTCGGCTGCATGTGGGAGGCAAATGGGCAGCTTCTAGATGATACATTTCTCTTGGCAAGATGAGTGCACTTGGAAGACTAATGGCCATGTCCATGTTCATCCTTTGGGAACGCCAATAGCCAACTTAATGGAGAAGGAAATGAGCTGATTGTATTTGGTCAGCAAGGGCACTCTAATGGACTTTTTCTAGAAGGATGAATGTGCAAGAATTAACTCAAAATTCTTCCAAGTTAATGGGTAGCCTTTGGGAATGTCAAGGGGCAGCTTAATGATGAAGAAAACTAAGCTTGATGAACTTGGCTGTAGGAAGATGAATGGCATTGTCCAAATTCGTCCATAGCTTTAAAAATAATGCCAATAGATGCCCCTTGGCTGAATGGTCACTTAGGAGAGTCAATGAATCAAAATAATTCATGTAGCTGGACATTCATGCATTCGGCCATGCAATGTATCTTGTGGTTCATGCATTTAATTCCTCCATGAACTTGTCTTCAAATTCCAGTCGAATAGGTGCCTTAATAATCCCATAATCAGCAGCAATTAATCCATGCTTCCAACCGTCCATGCACCTCCTAGGTTCCTTGATGTATTCGGCTAGGTACAATGCACCTAGGTGCATGTATCACTTAAATGCACTCCAATGGTTCGACTGAACCTACATGAACCAAGAAATCACATTAAAACTCTTCAAATCAGCTGAACAATAATTGAACATGTCCATGACACACTAATGGACACTTTGGACTCATTAAACACCCCATTTAAAACACTTTGAAATTCGGCAGCCCTTTAAATTAAAGAAAAATCTGCACATTTAATTTAGTTTTTAAACAATTTAAAAACATGTAATAAAATGTGACAAAATTAATTTAAGCTAAGACAAATTAAATCTAACACTAAATTAATTATTTAGACATATTTAATTTGTTGTAGGAATTTTAATAAATTAAATACTTAATTTATTTAATGCATTAAAATTGAAGAATCAGCTCAATGAGCTGGTGCGAGCTCGAGTGAGCTCGAATTGAGCTCAAATGGACTAATCCGATTCAAGTTGAAAATGCAACAGAGTACATATCAGCTTCACGGCATTTGGAACATTCGATCCGAGCTCCTTCAATTTGAAATTCATCAGTGCCCCGGGCATGCCCGTATCATCCCCCCTCTTCAAGACGATTTGTCCTCGAATTGACCCATTGGTTGTCCGAACAAAACTCTTTTTGCCTAGGTTTACCCCGGTCAAATGGGGCGGATAATAATCGTAGTACCTGAAGAAAATAACCACAAGTTAGCAAACATTCTTGCAAACCAAATATAAGCAAAACAAGACAAATAGATGGCACGGAAACGTGCATAAACATATTATCATACAAAAGTAAGAAAGCCTTGTCAAACGTTTGCAACAAAAGTGAATAAGCTTCATGGCATACATTCAATTTAAATTGATTCCAAAAGTCAAAATCAACATGCGAGTAACACATCAAATGATAGATATAATCGTCACAGGCTGATATTCGAGAAGGTGCATGTGGCACTCGAAATTGAACTACCACATCTCGCATTGAACGATGTATGAAATCTCTCGCAAATAAACAAAGATTATCAAACACAAAATTCCCTTTGTCAACAAATAGATCATCATTAAACAGGACAGAACATTCAAACATTTCATGATCTAAATGATGAAAATCAACATCATGTGTTCTATCTACAACCGAAGAGAACAAAGACCTCTCAAAATTTTCAAATGGATCACACTTGTGACGTAATATGGATTCCTTCACACGAAAATTATCAAAATTATCAAACTCAAGAATCCTATCATCATTCATCGAAACAGATATATCACAAACAGGCAAAATAGAACGATTAATCATAACATGATCTAAATGTTTGGCAAAAACATAATTAGCAACGCAAAGCTTATCGCAATCCGAAAAAAGCAAAAATGCATCAACAGTTTCAGAAGACTTACCTTTATACTCAGAAAGACAAAGATCAGTCTTACCTTGATCGAGCAATACAAACCTTCTCTCCACGGCCAAGTAGTGTAATCAAAGCTTCGCATTCAATTCAACCATTTTCAAATGGAAAGTGAACCATAAAAATTGTTTAAGGAACGAATAAAATTTGAAGACAAATTGAACAAAATTCGTTACCTTATCCAAGATCCAATTTCCAAAATGATTGAAATTTTTCAAGCACAATTGGGATTGATTGGTTTTCTAACCAGATGATACAAAACATAGTCCCGGTTTAAAGACATGCATTTGTTTATTTAAGTCAAGGTGGGACAATGGTTTCGAAAAATCAAACATGTTAGACCAATAAGAATTGTGAATATTTAAAATCGAATAATCAAAATTCTTAACGTGCGTCAAAACAGATTTACAACTCAAAGATTCCAATTTAGACAATGAACAAATCTCGTAATAACCACAATCAAACAAATTGGGATTAAAAGAAAAGTCATCGTCGTACCTGATCAAATCTTGTATTTGCTGGACACACATTACTCCACCTTCATACTTTGCATCACAAGGATTTTTATTAGTCAAACTCGACTTACCATCATTTAAAACATCATATTGAATCGAGGGATGGAAAATATCGATATTATCCATATGTTCACAAATATTAGAAAAATTTGGTGGAGACGAAGTCGTTTCAAAACACTTACTTTCCTTACCTTCTGGTTCGGGTGATTCAACTTCACTTTCAACCTTACCTTTATTGATCACACGAAAACATCATTCATCGGGAAGGTATTGAAGTTAGAAATCTTCGTGCGATTTGTCGGGAACCTGCAAAGTAGAAATAGAAGAAGAGCAAGCTTCAAGGGGGTTAGTTAAATCAATTCTCTCTTTTTCTCGCTCATCTTGCTCTTTTGTTTCTTTTTCACACTCTTTTTCTATCTCAATTTCTTTCTCAATCTCGATTTCAAATTTTCTTTCTTCATTTCCTTTTTCTCTCATGATCTCGAATTCTTTTTCTTCTCTCTCATTTTTTGTAACACCCCAAACTCGGACAGGACACCACGTCCGAATCTGGTATGTTACGGGGAAAAAAGTTTTTGAGTGATCAGATTTTTCGTTTAAAAGCGGGGTGAAAACATAGTGAATTTGAGGAAAATTGGAGTAGGCTTGTTTGATTAGATTTTGAAAACTTATCCAAAGTATATAGTTAAAAACGAGTTGGTTTCATTTAGTAATTCCAATAGTTTCTTAGTGCTATTTTAAAACATTTTTGACTTAGTAGAAAATCGAGTTTGATTTGAAAATCATTTGAGTTTACTTTATAACAAAACATAGTGAGATACCCGAGGGTATAGTTTAAAACACATTGCGTTATAGTTTTGAAAACATTATCCTTCCAAATTTTTAGTAAAATTTCATACCAAGTTATTTGTTAAGCAGGTTAAGAATCTAATTAAACCATAACCATCATAAAACATAAATCAAAGGCCTTTTACAAATCCAAACTAAAACCCAACTAAAAGTAAATAAGTTAAAGTACCCAAATTGAATAGTCTCGAGCAAAACTTTTATTAAAGCATGGCATGTGCACCCTCGAGTCCATCCCGGCTCCTTGTCCGCGTCTACGAGTCACCCGAAATATCAAAGGAGAGGGTGAGTCGAATGACTCAGTGTATAAATCCCGCTCCCGATAACACAACATGCTAACACACATCATACATAGCAACATAATTAATGCAACCCGATCCTAACCATCCGTATCGCCTTTTCTACCCCGTGTGGTACCAAACCACTTTGGTGGTGCCAAACCACCGTGACATATAGTCACAATGTGTTACCAAAACACCGGTGTCCCAAAGACACAATATCCATCAATGTGGTGCCAAACCACCGGTGTCCCAAAGACACGTTTGTGCTACCCAAGCACTTTGGTGACCAAGTCACAAATCCAATGATGGGGCCAACCCATCGTGTGATACCCAATCACTAGCGCATTTCGATCCCGTGATCTCAAGTGGGGCCAACCCACGGTGGTGTCAAACCACGGGACGAGTCGCAATGAGGTGCCCAACCTCTGGTGTCCCAAAGACACAAATGTGGTACCAAACCACCGGTGACCGTAGTCACAATAATCGAATGATGGGGCCAACCCATCGTGTGATACCCAATCACTAGCGCATTTATCCCATATCTCATGTGGGGCCAACCCACGGTGGTGTTAACCACGGGGGACGAGTCGCAATGAGGTGCCAAACCTCCGGAGGTGCCAAACCTCTGTGACCCAAAGTCACAAAGTGTGTTACCAAAACACCGGTGCTCGTCAAGACAAAATATCACTTTGCTCCCTCCACTCATATCACCCATCAACATACCATACTCATGTAATCATGCATATCATACAAATCATGCATATCATGCTAATATGCCTAACCTCATATCCCATGTCACATATATCCATAGCCATGGTATCATATAGATCATCAGTAAACTCATAACAATAATAATACTGACTTACCCGAGTCCAAGATCATACCCATTAGGGTATCATATCAATCATCACTGTTTCATTAATTATCACACAGGTTATCAATCATATTACTAAACGGAAGTGTGTTAGTTTACACACCTGGTAATACGAGTCTAAAATCCCAACGAAACGATCTAAATCCCTCGAGTACTAGCTCCTACAATCGGCCAAACATAAGGGTTAGGCATCCCTAACATTCGGCCAACATCAATTAACCAAAGGGGTTAATATCGAACCCTTACCTTTATGTTAGATTTGATTTCCTACCAAATCTTGAACCAAGCAGTGGTTCTCCTTTAACAATCGGCCACCCCTAAAAAAGAGAACAGTTAAAACACTTGAAGCCTTATCTTATTGAAATCCAAAAGAATAGACTAACAGATAATCTTCTTACCACCACCTATCAAATGGTTAAGCAAAGGTAGAAAGTTCCACTTGACTGCTTCGAAGTCCCCTTTGTCCTATGATGCAATCGGTTCCCACATAAGAGATAACACTCATCAATAGTTGTCATATACAACTCTTAACAAAACCCAAATCGATAGAGTACGAGTGAGAAAAGAAAGAAAATATTCGGCTAGCACTTACCTCAATCACCAACCCTTAATCGCCAACGTAAACACCACTAGAAGAGGGATAGATTCGGTCAAGGCTTCCAAAGAAAGAAGAAAGAAAACGGCTTTAAGTGTTTATCACCTCTAGCGTTCGGCTTGAGTGGAAGAGAAACAAAAGAAGTGTGAGAAAAAAGTAGTTTCGGCAATGGCAATTGAGAAAGGGAGAAATGGATGGAATGAAAGTAGTTTCGGTTTGCCAAAAGAAGAAATGAGAAGAGAGTTTTGAAGGATGGGTTTCAGCTAAATGGTATGGAAAAGGGAAAAACGAAAATTAGAAGAACAAGGTAAGATGATTTCGGCTTAACTCAAAATAAAAGAAAGAAGAAGAGTGGGGAGGGGCATTCGGCTAGCCAACACAAGATGTAGAAAACCACCTACAAAATTCGGCAATAGAGTTGCTTGGGGTTTCGGTTTCAAGAAACAAAAGTGGAAGAGTTTTACTTGAAATTCGGTTTAGGAAATTGACAAAAAGAAAAAGAATTCTGGCTTACCACCTTTGACCGAAACCAACCAAAATGCTAAAGTGGAATTCGGCACTCCTCCACAACACACTACCAAGCCGTCCCCTTCCCCATACCTCTCAAAAATTTGGCCACAACCCTCCAAAGACTCCCAACCACTCATTCAAACATGCATGACCAAGTCACCCTCCTACAAATGCTCTCCACCTTTCATTTGAAAAGTATGACTTGGTCCAAGGTAGAATTTCACTAGCCTTCTACCTCTCCTCCATGCCGTCCCAAAATGTAGCCAAAATGAGGAATTCGCACTCGAACACTAGACCTCCACTCCATGTAGATGACGCCACACCAAGCTCCCCATGTAGCGCATGCTTTGCCACTAAGCTAGCTCCTTACTTGTGCAACAAAACAACAAATTATATCCTTAACCCCAGCTTCCTCAGCTCCCTTCACCTAGCACCCAAAAACCAAAATTTTCCTACCTACCCAGGCACACTCCTAGCCCACAATTAAGCCCCTAAAACACCGAAATAGCAACACAGCACACTAAACACATGCAATAACATGCAACAACAAAATAGCCCTTAACCCGGGATATTACAGTTCTACCCCCCCTTAAAAATAATTTCGACCTCGAAATTACCTGGTCAAAAGAGTTGCGGGTATTGCTGTCTCATCATATCCTCGGGTTCCCACGTAGCTTCTTCTACGCCATGATTCCGCTAAAGTACCTTAACCAAAGGCACAGACTTTCTACGCAGAACCTTCACATCCCGATCAAGAATATGCACAGGTTCCTCCTCCATAGACAAGTCTGGATTCACCTCGATCTCTTCCACTGCTACCACATGTGACGGATCTGAACGATACCTCCGAAGCATCGAAACATGAAATACGTCGTGAATCTGACTAAGCTCTGCTGGCAACTCAAGCTGATACGCTACTGGCCCAACTCGTCTCAAAACCTTATACGGCCCAATAAACCTCGGACTTAGCTTGCCTTTCCTTCCGAACCTCAACACCTTCTTCCAAGGCGAGACCTTCAGGAAAACTCGATCCCCTACAGCAAACTCTATATCTCTTCGCTTAAGATCGGCATAAGACTTCTGCCGATCCGAAGCTTCCTTTAATCGAGCCTGAATCAACTTAACCTTACCTTCTGTCTCAGCAACCAACTCGAGTCCCAACAACTGGCGTTCACCTAACTCCGTCCAACACGTAGGTGAGCGACACTTCCTACCATACAACGCCTCATATGGTGCCATCTTGATGCTCGCTTGGTAACTGTTGTTGTAGGCAAACTCAGCTAATGGCAAAAACTCCTCCCAACTACCCTTGAAATCCAGGACACAACCTCAAAGATATCCTCTAAGATCTGAATAACCCTTTCGATTGATTGACCGTCGATCGCGGGTGAAAAGTCGTCTTTGAAATCCAAACGCTGCACCCAAAGCCCGATGCAACGCTTTCGTAACCTTGACGTAAATCTGGGATCCCTATCCGAGATTATCGAAACTGGCACACCATGCAACCTTACTATCTCTGACACATACAGCTTCGCCAGCTTCTGAAGTGAGTAGTCAACCCTCACCGAAATAAAGTGAGTGATTTAGTCGATCGATCCACCACTACCCAAATCGAATCCTTCTTGCTTGGCGTAAGCGGTAACCCACCGACGAAATCCATGGTTATCCTTTCCCACTTCCATCGAGGAATCTTCACAGTGAAAGCAAACCCGACGGCAATCGATGCTCACCTTGACTGGCGACAAGTCGACACTTCCCAACAAACTCTGTCACCTCTTTCTTCAAGCCGTGCCACCAAAATCGCTCTCTAAGATCCCTATACATCTTGCTACCTCCGGGATGCATAGCATAAGGATCGCTATGTGCGTCTGAAAGAATCTTCTCCTCGACTCAACATCTTTAGGCATACAAGCCTTACCTCGAAAACACAACACCTCATCACTAGACAAGTCAGTAACCCTCCAAACCACCATTCTCGCACTTGCAACCTTCGCGCCTCGTAACCTCATCCTCTAAACCCGCTTTCTCTCGATCCGCTCCAACCCAAGTAGGCTTAACTGCAGCTACGCGAGAATACTCCCGTCGCCATACAAACTCAAGTGGGCAAACAATGCTCTTAAGTCCAAACAACCTTACGGCTCAACGCGTCGGCCACCACGTTAGCCTTGCCCTGATGATACTCAATCGAGCAGTCATAATCTTTCAAAGAATCTCAACCCATCTGCGCGCGCCTCAAATTCAAATCCTTCGAGTCGAGATACTTGAGACTCTTATGGTCGGTGTAGACTATCGATCTCTCTCCGTACAAGTAGTGCCTCCAAATCTTTAAGGCGAAGACTACACCGCTAGCTCCAAATCGTAAGCGTCGGATAGTTGACCTCATGTGACCTCACCGTCGAGAAGCGTAAGCCACAACCTTACCTTCTTGCATCAAGACACAACCCAAACCCGTATGTGATGCGTCACAATACACTGTGAATTCCTTACCGGCCTCGAGTTGTATCAAACCGAGCCTCGGTCAAAAATCTTCTTTAACTTATCGAAGCTTTCTGCTGTTTCTCGGTCCATACAAACGGAACTTCTTTCCTCAAAGACTTGGTCATCGGCGCTGCTATCAACGAAAAACCCTCAACAAACCTTCTCTAGTATATCCTACAAACCTAAAACTCCGAATCTCGACCACCGACTTAGGCGGCTTCCAATCCAAAATCGCCTCAATCTTACGAGGATCTACTCGAATCCCCTCACCCGACACTACATGACCCAAGAAAGTCACTTCCTAAGCCGAACTCACACTTACCGAACTTAGCATAGAGTCGCTTTCCCTCAAAATCTGCAACACCACTCGCAAATGCTTATTATGCTCTTCCTCCGTCGCTGAGTACACCAAGATGTCGCCTATGAAAACCACGACGAATCGATCCAGATCTTCATTGAAACACCCTATTCATCATATCCATAAACGCCGCTGCGGCATGCGTTAGTCAACCCGAACGGCATTACGAGAAATTTGTAGTGCCCATACCGAGTCCGAAATGCTTGTTTTATGGATATCGCCTCCTTAACTCTTAATCGGTGATACCTGGACCTCAAGTCGATCTTTGAAAATACCGCAACACCCTTCAAATGATCAAACAAGTCATCTATCCGTGGCAACGGATACTTGTTTTTAATCGTCGACTTATTCAATCAAGGTGAGTCTATACACATCCGCATCGTGCCATCTTTCTTCTTGACAAAGAGTACCGCGCACACTTACCACGCGAAACACTAGGCCTAATAAAACCTCGATCCAATAACTCCTGGATCTCGAGCCTTAAAGCTCCACCAATTCCTTTGGCGCCATCCTATACGGAGCAATAGACACCTTTGCGCAGCCTTCGGGTAATAGATCTATCCCGAACTCTACCTCGCGATCTGCCGGCAAACCCTAAGCTCCTCGAAACACATCAACAAATTCCTTAACAATGCGAACCTTCTCTACAGCCAGACTCTCTTTAGCCTCCAAGGCATACACATGAACTACATACGCTTCACGACCTTTCCTAACCATCTTCTCCGCTTTGAGCGGATACCACATTAGATAAGTAATCTCTCCTATTACCTATCATAGCCACTTCATCACCCTCAATCGTCTTAAGAACCATGCGCGCGGCGCGCAATCCAACCTCGCTTTGATACTTGACCAACGGTCCATCCCAAGAATCAGATCGAACTCCCCAAACAGGCGGTTCCATCGGATCGCTGAAAGAAACACTACCCCTTGGAGTTCTAGGGGTACCTCTCTAAACAGTTTATCTACTACTACAGAGTGACCTAGAGGGCTAATCACGGTCATCCGCCTAGAAGATATCTCGAGTCTAAATCCATGGTCTCTACTATACTACGGCAACATAAGAGTGCGTTGAACCCACATCAATCAAAGCGGATAAGGAGAACCAAAAATCAAAAACGCATCTCTGGTTATGACGTCCGGTGCGTCGCCTCCTCCCGGCGCCTCGCGGCATACACTAATCCAGCCGCGGCATCGAACTACCCGCACCTCTCGCCGGTGCTCCACGGCCCCGACCGAACCATTACCACCTCTCGCCATTACCACGGCCCCTCTGCGGTGGCGCAGCCTATTACCTCTGAACCGATTACGACCACGACTCTCGGGATCGAATCTCGCCAACCTACGCGGGACGGTCCCTCACACTGGTGCTCGAGAGAACCACACTCAAAGCAACCCTTTCCTCCACCCAAAGAACCACCCCAATGAGATTTCCCACATCGATTACATCTGCGGCGGTCCCCGCCTAGCAAAGAACAAACCTAGCGGCATCGATTCGGCCCACTCGGTCTAGCTCTCTTCTCATGGATTACCCGACGATCCGAAGACCCAAAGCTCCTCTTATGCCTATTTCTATCCATGCCTGTGTCTCACCGACTCCTTAACACCCTCGGCTACCTTAGCCTTCTCAACTAAGACAAGAAACTCGCGCTCCTGCGAGGAGCAATCAGCGATCTCAATTGTCTCGCACCATCCTCGAAACGAACACACCTCTCATGCTCGTGGGCCACAATGCCCACGGCATACCTACTCGGCCAGGAACTCACCTCGTGACTAAAATGATTTACTCCCTGAACAAGCCTCGAAATGCCTTTCTCGGGAGTCAATATAACTAGCTCCGATGTATTTCTTTTGATATGCACCACTAAATAATCCCATGTCGATCCTCTCTTCGCCACACTTCGTCTCGAACCGTGAGCCACCACCGATATGACTCATCCCGGAGAAGCGATACGATGCCCTTCACTTCTCTTGGCGCTCAAGTCCAGATCATCCATGATCCGCTCGGTTGCCTCCAGCCAATACTCGGAGTCTTTGGAGCGACACCGATACACCTCGAAAGAATTCGGCCCCATTTGCCCGAAGTCGCTCGAGCACAATTTTCCTAGCTCCCGCACCACCACCTACACCACTACCCTTTCCAACACTCGCGGCATCGCTCGTGACACCGCATCGTCCCTGGGCGATCTTGGAACTCACCACCTCCAGCTGTTGGCGGAACCGGTATCTCATTTTCTGAACCCTGACCAGATCCTACGGGCTCAGAAACTGTCATCCTACCCCTACCTCTACCACGAGTATTACGACCACGTCCGCCTCGAGTGCTCATGACTAATCTTTCTACGATTCGATTTAAGAGTTTTATGCATCAAGATATATATTCCACTATTTTAAGGCAAATCTTATGAATATTTAAGGAGATTTGTTCTCGCGAGTTCACGAATCCTATCGCTTTCAATCTCCATAGTAGTATACTATTGCTATTCATCAAATCATATCACATCCAATCAATTCACAAGCAATAGTAAGGGTACTTACAGGCGAATCGGTGCTTGGGAGACTCGGTGCCATGCCTTTCAAACCATACAAACACTTAAAATAAACTCTTAAAAACTTTTTGGGCCTCGTGCCCACAGTATGAGCCCTTTGAACTTGGCTCGATACCACAATTGTAACACCCCAAACTCGGACAGACACCACGTCCGAATGCACTGTATGTTACTGGGGAAAACGTTTTTGAGTGATCAGATTTTTCGTTTAAAAGCGGGGTGAAAACATAGTGAATTTGAGGAAAATTGGAGTAGGCTTGTTTGATTAGATTTTGAAAACTTATCCAAAGTATATAGTTAAAAACGAGTTGGTTTCATTTAGTAATTCCAATAGTTTCTTAGTGCTATTTTAAAACATTTTTGACTTAGTAGAAAATCGAGTTTGATTTGAAAATCATTTGAGTTTACTTTATAACAAAACATAGTGAGATACCCGAGGGTATAGTTTAAAACACATTGCGTTATAGTTTTAAAAACATTATCCTTCCAAATTTTTAGTAAAATTTCATACAAAGTTATTTGTTAAGCAGGTTAAGAATCTAATTAAACCATAACCATCATAAAACATAAATCAAAGGCCTTTTACAAATCCAAACTAAAACCCAACTAAAAGTAAATAAGTTAAAGTACCCAAATTGAATAGTCTGAGCAAAACTTTTATTAAAGCATGGCATGTGCACCCCGAGTCCATCCCGGCTCCTTGTCCGCGTCTCACGAGTCACTGAAAATATCAAAGGAGAGGGTGAGTCGAATGACTCAGTGTATAAATCCCGCTCCCGATAACACAACATGCTAACACACATCATACATAGCAACATAATTAATGCAACCCGATCCTAACCATCCGTATCGCCTTTTCTACCCCGTGTGGTACCAAACCACTGGTGGTGCCAAACCACTGGTGACATATAGTCACAATGTGTTACCAAAACACCGTGTCCCAAAGACACAATATCCATCAATGTGGTGCCAAACCACCGGTGTCCCAAAGACACGTTTGTGCTACCCAAGCACCGGTGACCAAAGTCACAAATCCAATGATGGGGCCAACCCATCGTGTGATACCCAATCACTAGCGACGATCCCGTGATCTCAAGTGGGGCCAACCCACGGTGGTGTCAAACCACGGGGACGAGTCGCAATGAGGTGCCCAACCTCTCGTGTCCCAAAGACACAAATGTGGTACCAAACCACCGTGACCGTAGTCACAATAATCGAATGATGGGGCCAACCCATCGTGTGATACCCAATCACTAGCGAGACGATCCCATATCTCATGTGGGGCCAACCCACGGTGGTGTTAACCACGAGGACGAGTCGCAATGAGGTGCCAAACCTCCGAGGTGCCAAACCTCCGTGACCCAAAGTCACAAAGTGTGTTACCAAAACACTTGGTGCTCACAAACACAAAATATCACCGCTCCCTCCACTCATATCACCCATCAACATACCATACTCATGTAATCATGCATATCATACAAATCATGCATATCATGCTAATATGCCTAACCTCATATCCCATGTCACATATATCCATAGCCATGGTATCATATAGATCATCGAGAAACTCATAACAATAATAATACCGACTTACCCGAGTCCAAGATCATACCCATTAGGGTATCATATCAATCATCAACGTTTCATTAATTATCACACAAAGTTATCAATCATATTACTAAACGGAAGTGTGTTAGTTTACACACCAGTAGTACGAGTCTAAAATCCCAACGAAACGATCTAAATCCCTCGAGTACTAGCTCCTACAATCGGCCAAACATAAGGGTTAGGCATCCCTAACATTCGGCCAACATCAATTAACCAAAGGGGTTAATATCGAACCCTTACCTTTATATTAGATTTGATTTCCTACCAAATCTTGAACCAAGCAAATGGTTCTCCTTTAACAATCGGCCACCCCTAAAAGAGAAACAGTTAAAACACTTGAAGCCTTATCTTATTGAAATCCAAAAGAATAGACTAACAGATAATCTTCTTACCACCACCTATCAAATGGTTAAGCAAAGGTAGAAAGTTCCACTTGATCGCTTCAAGTCCCCTTTGTCCTATGATGCAATCGGTTCCCACATAAGAGATAACACTCATCAATAGTTGTCATATACAACTCTTAACAAAACCCAAATCGATAGAGTACGAGTGAGAAAAGAAAGAAAATATTCGGCTAGCACTTACCTCAATCACCAACCCTTAATCGGCCAACGTAAACACCACTAGAAGAGGGGATAGATTCGGTCAAGGCTTCCAAAGAAAGAAGAAAGAAAACGGCTTTAAGTGTTTATCACCTCTAGCATTCGGCTTGAGTGGAAGAGAAACAAAAGAAGTGTGAGAAAAAAGTAGTTTCGGCAATGGCAATTGAGAAAGGGAGAAATGGATGGAATGAAAGTAGTTTCGGTTTGCCAAAAGAAGAAATGAGAAGAGAGTTTTGAAGGATGGGTTTCAGCTAAATGGTATGGAAAAGGGAAAAACGAAAATTAGAAGAACAAGGTAAGATGATTTCGGCTTAACTCAAAATGAAAGAAAGAAGAAGAGTGGGGAGGGGCATTCGGCTAGCCAACACAAGATGTAGAAAACCACCTACAAAATTCGGCAATAGAGTTGCTTGGGGTTTCGGTTTCAAGAAACAAAAGTGGAAGAGTTTTACTTGAAATTCGGTTTAGGAAATTGACAAAAAGAAAAAGAATTCTGGCTTACCACCTTTGACCGAAACCAACCAAAATGCTAAAGTGGAATTCGGCACTCCCTCCACAACACACTACCAAGCCGTCCCCCTTCCCCATACCTCTCCAAAAATTCGGCCACAACCCTCCAAAGACTCCCAACCACTCATTCAAACATGCATGACCAAGTCACCCTCCTACAAATGCTCTCCACCTTTCATTTGAAAAGTATGACTTGGTCCAAGGTAGAATTTCACTAGCCTTCTACCTCTCCTCCATGCCGTCCCAAAATGTAGCCAAAATGAGGAATTTGCAGCTCGAACACTAGACCTCCACTCCATGTAGATGACGCCACACCAAGCTCCCCCATGTAGCGCATGCTTTGCCACTAAGCTAGCTCCTTACTTGTGCAACAAAACAACAAATTATATCCTTAACCCCAGCTTCCTCAGCTCCCTTCACCTAGCACCCAAAAACCAAAATTTTCCTACCTACCCAGGCACACTCCTAGCCCACAATTAAGCCCCTAAAACACCGAAATAGCAACACAGCACACTAAACACATGCAATAACATGCAACAACAAAATAGCCCTTAACCCGGGATATTACATTTTTATTTTCTTTTCTCTCGATTTCTTTTTCATTTTCTTTTTCTTTATTTTCTTTTTCATTTTCATTTTGATTACAACAAGTGGATGGTTCAAAAGAGTCAAAAAGAGAAAAATTTGACTCAAGGATCGAGGCAATGTTTTCATAGATATCTCGATCAATTCTTCGTGAAAGGTTTTTCGTATGAGACATCGTTAAATCATATGACGAATAACTCGTGCTTTCGTGTTCATCACCGTAGTTGGATTCAAACTCGACATATGCTTGGCTTCGCCTTGAGTTCCTCGTCGAATAAGATCCTTGATCGATACTTCTTTTTGAATGATCTTCAAAAGCGTGTCTTCGAGACGACCTTAACTCTGACCTTCATTTTGAAGAAAGGCGTTCTTGTTGGTCTCGTTCCTTGATTCGATCCAACCGCTTATGTAACTTGTCAAACTTGGTGTTCATGATTCTTCGAATTCCGTTCAACAAGTATTGATAATCAGATTCTGACAACGCTTCTTGATTCATGTTTATTTTCTGCAAAGAAAGATTGTTAAAACAAAGATAAAACCTTACCACAAAAAATCTCACAAGTCACTCACAAGAAAATCACTCCACTCGTGTTTCACTCGTTTTATGGCTTTTCTTTAATGAGTACACTCTTGCCTTTTACCGCACTTTCTTGTCTCACAATTTCCTACTTTGTTTCGATAAACTCATCGCGGCTTGAGGGTCGACTACAAAAATGGGTAACAAGGAAAAACGTTAGGTGAATCGGGTTGGCTAAAACAAAGGGGACGGACAAATAGGGTAGGGGTGGTGTTGGAGTTTTGAAAGAGTGGGGGCAAAATCTGATCTCAGTGATCAGAAATAATAGAAGAGAATGAAATCAAACTTGCAAAACTTTCTCCTTTTTTTTGTTTTTTTACTCAATTTTTTTTAACTTCGATTTTTTTTCTTTTTTTTTAAAATTTTTCTTTTTTTCTTTTTTTTAACACTTCAAATGAATGAAAATAAATACAATAGAAACGAAATTACAACTTAGAAATTTTTTTTCGATTTTTTTTATTTTTTTAAACTTACGAACTAACTTCCGGCTTCACGATCATCGACAAAACTCCTCATTTGGTAGCTCTGATACCAGATGATACAGTCTGCCTCAGGAAGAGTCAAAATGTATGCTAATTGCCCAATCGTCTACGAGTAAATCAAGCCTCCGGGTAATAATGAGAAAATATGGAAGAGTTGCGGAAGCTTTTAAGTGAATTATTTTTAAGAAATGGATTAAGTTAGGAATGGAGGTTTGAGAAATGAAGGAAACAGTTTAGATGATAGATTCAGTTTTATGTTGAAGGAAGATGGATAAAAGATAGGTGATATTTTGGTGGAAATGGATTAAAGAACTTAAACAAAGAATCGATTCAACACTATGACAGTGTCACCCCGGGTTCTATATTTATTTAAGGTGGAAAATAGAATCGAAGATGGACCACAACCCGTTATCTAGGTAGATAAGAACCGATGGTATAGTTTGATGAAGGAACAAGTCTAGACGCCACAAGCAACTTGATAAGTCTACGAAACTTGCACGAAATTGAAGAAGAGACAAGCTCACTCAAATGAACAACGTTCATATAATTTCATAAATTGGAAAAAGTCTTAATCTAACATAACCAATGAAAATAACAAGTATTTATAGGCTAATTAGAGCTAGCCGAATGGTCATCCAAATAGCTTAAAGGCTAAGTAAAATTAAACTTAGAATAAGCTAAAAAAATCTAGAATAAAGTCCCTTAGTTTGCTTGGCTAGGTTGGCCGAACAAGGCCCTTGATATGCTTGGCAAATTCGGCTGAATGTGGCCTTGTAAGCTTGCTATATTCGGCTGCATGTGGGAGGCAAATGGGCAGCTTCTAGATGATACATTTCTCTTGGCAAGATGAGTGCACTTGGAAGACTAATGGCCATGTCCATGTTCATCCTTTGGGAATGCCAATAGCCAACTTAATGGAGAAGGAAATGAGCTGATTGTATTTGGTCAGCAAGGGCACTCCAATGGACTTTTTCTAGAAGGATGAATGTGCAAGAATTAACTCAAAATTCTTCCAAGTTAATGGGCAGCCTTTGGGAACGTCAAGGGGCAGCTTAATGATGAAGAAAACTAAGCTTGATGAACTTGGCTGTAGGAAGATGAATGGCATTGTCCAAATTCGTCCATAGCTTTAAAAATAATGCCAATAGATGCCCCTTGGCCGAATGGTCACTTAGGAGAGTCAATGAATCAAAATAATTCATGTAGCTGGACATTCATGCATTCGGCCATGCAATGTATCTTGTGGTTCATGCATTTAATTCCTCCATGAACTTGTCTTCAAATTCCAGCCGAATAGGTGCCTTAATAATCCCATAATGAGCAACAATTAATCCATGCTTCCAACCGTCCATGCACCTCCTAGGTTCCTTGATGTATTCGGCTAGGTACAATGCACCTAGGTGCATGTATCACTTAAATGCACTCCAATGGTTCGGCTGAACCTACATGAACCAAGAAATCACATTAAAACTCTTCAAACCAGCTGAACAATAATTGAACATGTCCATGACACACTAATGGACACTTTGGGCTCATTAAACACCCCATTTAAAACACTTTGAAATTCGGCAGCCCTTTAAATTAAAGAAAAATCTGCACATTTAGTTTAGTTTTTAAACAATTTAAAAACATGTAATAAAATGTGACAAAATTAATTTAAGCTAAGACAAATTAAATCTAACACTAAATTAATTATTTAGACATATTTAATTTGCTGTAGGAATTTTAATAAATTAAATACTTAATTTATTTAATGCATTAAAATTGAAGAATCAGCTCAATGAGCTGGTACGAGCTCGAGTGAGCTCGAATTGAGCTCAAATGGACTAATCCGGTTCAAGTTGAAAATGCAATAGAGTGCATATCAGCTTCACGGCATTTGGAACGTTCGATCTGAGCTCCTTCAATTTGAAATTCATTGGTGCCCCGGGCGTGCCCGTATCAGAGGTTGAGCAGTAAAAGGCACGAGTGTACTCACTAAAGAAAAAGCCATAAAACGAGTGAAACACGAGTGTGAGTGATTTTTCTTTGTGAGTGACTTGTGAGTTTTGAAGTAAGGTGTTATCTTTATTTTGTTTTAACAATCTTTCTTTTCAGAAAATAAACATGAATCAAGAAGTGTTGTCTGAATCTAATTATCAATACTTGTTGAACGGGATGCGAAGAATCGTGAACACCAAGTTTGACAAGTTGCATAAGCGATTGGATCGAATTGAGGAACGAGACCAACAAGAATGACTTTCTTCAAGTCGAAAGACGGAGTGAAGATCGTCTCGAAAGCACGCATTCAAAGATCATTCAAGATGTAACATCCTGAATTAGGGCCTTTGCATTTTATGTGTTTGTGTGTGAAGGTTATGTTTGTCATGTTAGTTTAGGGTGCTTTAGGGTCCAGGAGTGATCTAGGGGTAAGCCGGAGCCTTACAGAAAATTTTGCTTTTTGGGGCACTTTCAGGGGAGAGCTAGCTGGGATAGGATTTAAGGGATATTGTTTGTAATTGGATGACACAAGGGAAGGAGTGGCAGAGTGGCAAGGAGGTGCCACTTAAGATGCTGGTAAGTGACGCCATAGGGAGTAGGAGAGGGAGCAGGTTCAAGTCACAAGGAGCTCATTTTGGAATTCTTTTTGGCGTCAGGGAGTGCAGAGGCAGAGTTCGGCTGGGACGCTTCAGGAAAGGGGAGTGGACTGAGTCAAATAATTTGATTGAATGGCAGAGAGGAAAAAGTGGAGTTTGAAGTGCTCAAAACATTTCAAATGGGTGATCAGGAGAAATTTAAGGAGAAAAACAAGGGATTGAGTAAGGGGTGGTAGTGTTAGCCGAATTTCAAACTCTTAGAAGGGGGAAGGATCAGTTTTTGTGTGCTTAGAGTGTGTCGAATTTCTGTCTAGCCAAGTAGGAGTTCTTTTCTCATTTTCGGCATTTGCATTTTTGGCATTTGAAGTTCCTACTTTCTCTTCATCTCTTTTCTGCTAGAACTGAACCCTCCTTTCATTCTGTTTCTTTTCTCTTCTCTCATTTTTTTCTTAGGGGCCGAAACCCCCTAACTCTCTTCTCATCTCTAATTTCTTGCAAGAGCCGAACACCTCTTGCCCCATACTTTCTTTTTCCAAAGCCGAATATCCTAGCCATTCTCCCTTGCGTTCTCTCTCAATCTCCCTAAAAGTCGAAACCTATTTTTCATCTTTTTCCTTTTCTATTTGTTATTCTCAAAATCGAAACCTCAAACTTCCATTCCCTATTCCATTTTTCCCTAAAAGCCGAAACCCCTAAGCCTCCATTTAAAGATCTTCATTTCTATTTGCGGGTTTTTTTATCTGATTATCTTTTACTCTAGCCTTTGCCGAATCTTCTCTAGGGTGGTGTGGTGTCGATTCTTCCTAGGTGTTGAACGAATCTGTGGGTTAAGGTAAGGGGTGATTTCTCTTATTTTGTTATCACTCTTTCGGGTTTTCATGCTAAATCCGAAATGGCTAATTGGCCTAATGGTGGGATGCTTGGCCGAATATAGGTGAAAGTGGTGTCGCTTTCTTCTTGAAGACTTTCGGGATTCGTTTGACTTGTGAATCAAGCCTAAAGCCTCAGCTTTTATCGATCTAGGTAAGAAGATCTATTCAGTTAAGCGTGTAAATCTATTCATATCTTACTCTACGTGTTAACTCGGTCTTCTGACCAAAGATCTGTTCCATGGACTCAAATGCCAGCGATTCTAAGAAGGGGGTTGGACCTGTGAACCCAGCCCCTAAGTTTAAGAAGCGAGCAGTGTCAGCAGTTCGAGATTGGCCACCAGGTTGTGGGTCGGCTTCTGAGTAGAGTAGTAGGCAGATAGCGGTAGTGCCTGTCAACGATAGTGTCGACGTAGAAAGTATTGTGTTACGCGTTATCAGGTGGGTAACTCTCACACACTTCATGTGTTATTTTATTAGTTTCTAGTATGTCTGAAAGTCGAAGTGACGTTTTGGTCACTAAAATACCCTTGTGGGTAAAAGTGAGGATTCCGGGTAAGTCTATTATGTTCTGCTATCAATAAATGCATACGTTAAAAACCTGAACATGCCATGTCAATTAATCGTTAAGCATGATCATATCATATTAATTGTTGTACATGAGTTTGGGATATGAGATGAAGAGGAAGGAAACATGATCTTTCGTGATCACACCAAAGTGGTTAGGTACCACAAGTGGGTTGACCCCACATATTATCATTTTGTAACTAAGTCTCGGTGGTTTGGAACCACCAAAGGTTAGGTACCATATATATTCTCGTGACTCGTCCCGGTGGTTTGGTACCACAATGGGGTTGGCCCCACATATTGATATTAGGGATTGTCACGGTGGTTAGGTACCACAAGTGGGTTGGCCCCACATACTATTATTGTGACTTTTGTCACCAGTGGTTAGGTATCACCAGTGGCTAGGTGCCACAAATGTTGGGTAGACACAGGAGATGCGGATGGATATCTAGGTTGGTTGGGTTGCATGACATACATATTTTGCATATGAATCTGTGGAAGAGTCTAAGTTCGATTGGATAGGGATTTACCCACTGAGTCTCGGTGACTCACCCCTTCCGTTATTTTTGCAGGTAATCCTTAGATCGCGGATATGGAGCCGAGGTGGACTCGAGGTGGCCATGCACGATATTTTAGTTTTTATTTCTTTTATTTCGGATTTATTTTACTTTAAGTTAGATTTTGGGTAATGTAATAAGGCCATCTAAATTTTAACTTGGATTTATTTTGTTAATTCTCTTAATTTTGCTTTGATCGTTAAGGCATGCCTAAAAGATTATGAAAGGGATGTTTCCAAAACTTAAATAATCGCGTGATTTTCAAGATTTTACAATTGGGTAATTAGCAATCGAGTATTGATAACAAGGCAACTCAGCTTTTCAAACTAAATCTCAAATTCAACTAGTCGCTCAATACAAACTCTGCTTTTATAAATTCCAAGGTTTCCTTTCCTCTTCAAGGCAATAACTCGATTTCCAGAAATGTTTTCTCCCCTGTGACATGCTAGATTCGGTCGTAGCATTTTGATCGGGTTTGGGGTGTTACAATTGTGGTATCAGAGCCAAGTTCAAAAGCTCGACTGTGGGTATAAGGCCCAAATTATTTTTCAATAGAGGGTTTGCAAAATGGTTTCAATGAAATACATGATTTTGGAAAGCATGGCACCTGAGTCTCCGGCACCGATCTGCGACGGTAAGTTTTCTAATTATTGATTGTATGATTTAATCGTTTGTGACGTGGTTGCTAGTATTAGGAAATTTACCTTAGAGACTGAAGCCTGTAGGACTGTGTGCATTCGCGAAAATAACTACTCTGATAATATACTCATAAGACTTTTCAGTGATAAACAGTGGAAGAAAGCTAACTCATAAAACTCTTAAATCAGATCAAAATCGTGAACGTTAGTCATGAGCACTCGAGGACGTAGACGTAATGTACGTGGTCGTGGTAGGGGTAGGATTACTATATCGGAACCAGTAGGGTCTGGCCATGGGTCAGAGAATGAGGTGCCGCCACCGCCAGTCATGGGCGTAGAGTTTCAGGATTAAACGGGTGGAGATAACGCGGTGTCTCAGGCGATGCTACGGGTCCTGGAGAGAGTTGCTGGAGCAGGCATGGATGCGGGGGCTTAGAAATCTGTATCTAAATGACTCTGAGCTAATGGAGCGGAGGTATTTAGGGGCGTTTCTGGTGTAGCCCCTAACGCAGCTGAATACTGGTTAGTGGCGACTGAGTGCATAATGGATGATCTTGACTTCACGGCTGAGGAGAAGTTGAAAGGGATCGTGTCTCTTCTTCGGGATGAATCCTATCAGTGGTGGCTCACGATCAGGGATGGTGCGATGGCAGAGGATATCACCTGGGATTTCTTCAAAGCTGCATATCAGAGGAAGTACGTCGGGTCCAGTTATGTGGATGCGCAGTGTAAGGCATTTTTGAATTTGGTTCAGGGGAGTAAGTCGGTGTTCGAGTATGAGGTAGAATTCTTGCGGTTAAGCCGTTATGCCTGGGGTATTGTGGCTATAGACCATGAGCGCTGTGTTCGGTTTGAGGATGGGCTGAGAGATGAGCTGCGGGTGTTCATTGCTCCACAGTGAGAGAGAGAATTTACTGTCCTTGTGGAAAAGGCTAAGATAGCCGAGGAGGTGAAGCGATCGAGAAAGCAATCGGGGCGTAAATAGGAATAAAAGGAGTTTTGGGCCATCGTGGTCTGGCTGGGGTTTTCGAGAAAAGGGCTAGGTTTGGCGGGCCAAGTCGAGCAAATGAGCTTCCTATCTTTCGATGGCCACCACAGTGTGCTCGATGCGGGAAGTTTCATTCGGGAGAGTGTTGGACAGGTAACATGGGGTGCTTCGAGTGTGGGTCAATGGATCATCGGATTAGGGATTGTCCGTAGAGGTCAGTTAGGACACAGTCTGAGGGTCAAGGACGTGCACAATTCAGAAGAGATGGTCAGCAACCGCAGAGGGGTTGTGGTCCAGCAAGAGGAGGAAATGGTAACGGACGGGGCCGTGGGGCACCGGGCAGAGGTGTTGGGAATACTGATGCAAGACAGCCTGGGTTGGTCTATGCAGCTAGGCGTCGAGAGGAGGGCGACGCACCGGATGTCATAACTGGTACATTCTTAATTTATGGGTTGCCTTATACTGCCCTGATTGATATTGGTTCGACGCACTCTTATGTTACTAGTACTATAGCGGGAACTCTGAACTTAGCCTATGAGACTTCTTCTAGGGAGATGACTGTAGTTAGCCCTCTAGGACACTCTGTAGTAGTGAATAAACTGTTTAAAGATGTACCCTTAGAACTGTAAGGGGTAGTATTTCCGGCTGATCTGATGGAACTACCATTTGGGGAGTTCGATTTGATTTCGGGTATGGATTGGTTAGTAAAATATCAAGCAAGTTTGGACTGTGCAGCCAAGTGCATGGTGTTGGGAACTGTCGAGGGTGAAGAGGTGGTGGTGTTAGGTGAGAGAAGGAACTACCTATCTAATGTGGTATCCGCTTTGAAGGCTGAGAAAATGGTGAGGAAAGGATGTAAGGTGTTTGTGGCTTATGTTTGTGCTTTGGAGGTTAAGGAATCAACTGTGGGAGATGTCCGAACGGTAAAGGAATTTTCTGATGTTTTTCTAGAAGAGCTTCCGAGATTGCCTCCAGATTGCGAGGTTGAGTTTGGTATTGACCTTCTACCCGGAACAGCACTAGTGTCTATTGCCCCATATAGAATTGCGCCAAAGGAGTTAGTGGAGCTGAAAACGTAGATTCAAGAGTTGTTAGACCGGGGTTTTATCTGGCCGAGTGTATCGCCTTGGGGAGCACCCGTACTTTTTGTTAAGAAGAAGGACGGATCGATGCGAATGTGTATTGATTATCGTCAGTTGAATAAGTTGATGATCAAGAATAAGTATCCGTTGCCGAGGATAGACGACCTGTTCGACCAACTTAAGGGAGCATCAGTCTTTTCCAAGATAGATCTGAGGTCGGGGTATCACCAGCTTAAAGTCAAGGAGGTGGATATTCATAAGACGATGTTTTATACTCGCTATGGTCACTACAAATTCTTGGTGATGCCGTTTGGATTGACTAACGCACCAGTAGTGTTTATGGATATGATAAACCGGGTTTTTCAACCATATCTGGATCGGTTCGTCGTAGTGTTTATAGACGATATTCTAGTGTACTCGAAGTTTGAGGAGGAGCATGATGCACATCTTCGTGTGGTTTTGCAAATTCTGAGGGAGAAGTAGTTATTCACAAAGTTTAGTAAGTCCGAATTCTGGCTAAGGGAAGTTACTTTTTTGGGTCATGTGGTGTCAGCTGAGGGGATAGGGTGGACCCTCGAAAGATTGAAGCTGTGTTGGATTGGAAACCACCTAAGTCTGTGGCGGAGATTCGGAGTTTTTTGGGTTTAGCGGGGTATTACAGAAGGTTTGTGGAAGGGTTTTCTTTAATTGCATCACCGTTAACCAAGTTGTTAAGGAAAGGGGTTCCGTTTGTGTGGTCTGACAAACAACAAGAAAGTTTTGAGAAGTTAAAGAGGATTTTAATGGAAGCTCCGGTATTGATTCAGTCTGAAGCAGGGAAAGAGTTTACGATTTATTGTGATGCGTCGCATACTGGGTTAGGATGTGTGCTGATGCAAGAGGGAAAAGTAGTAGCGTATGCTTCTCGCCGATTGAGGCCTCACGAAGTGAATTATCCGACGCATGATCCGGTTAGTTGGTCGCAGTGGTTTTCGCCTCGAAAATTTGGAGACATTACTTGTATGGGGAGAAGTCTATTGTTTACACGAGTTTGAAATACCTCCTTACTCAGAAAGAGTTGAATTTAAGGCAGTGGAGGTGGATCGAGCTGTTGAAGGATTATGATTGCTCGATTGAGTATCACCCGGGTAAGGCTAACGTGGTGGCAGACGCGTTGAGCCGTAAGGTAGTATCAGACTTAAGAGCAATGTTTGCCCACCTTAGTTTGTATGATGACGGAAGTTTGATAGCGGAACTACAAGTGAAGGCGACATGGGTAAATCGAGTTAAGGAGAAACAAATAGTAGATGATGATGTCTTGAGCGCTCGATTTTTGCAAGTGCGTAATGGTGGATTAGAGGGGTATAGCTTGAACAAGGATGGAGTTTTATGTTTCCATGGGAAGGTTTGCATGCCAAAAGATGTGGAGTTGAGGCAGAAGATTCTTCAGGAAGCACATAGCAGTCCATACGCTATGCATCTGGGAGGTGGTAAGATGTACCGAGATTTGCGAGAGCAGTTTTGGTGGCCGGGTCTAAAGCGAGAAGTAATCGAATTTGTGGGTAAGTGTTTGACGTGTCAATGAGTAAAGGCGTAACATCAATTGCCTTCGGATTGTTGCAACCGGTCAAGATTCCGCAGATGGAAATGGGAAAGGATCACGATGGATTTTGTCGGTGGGCTACCCTCACGCCTACTAAGAAGGATTCGGTTTGGGTGATTGTTGACCGTTTGACAAAGTCTGCTCATTTCATACCTGTGTGTGTGGATTACTCTCTTTAGAAGCTCGCTAGATTATATATAGCGGAGATTGTAAGGTTGCATGGGGTGCATGTGTCGATCATTTCGGACAGAGACCCTAGATTTACGTCAAGATTTTGGAAGGCATTGCATCAAGCTTTAGGTACAAAGTCGGATTTCAATCTGACGTTTCATCCACAATCGATGGGCGATCGAGAGGGTAATTTAGATTCTGGAGGATATGTTGAGGGGCTGTGTCTTAGACTTTAGAGGTAGTTGGGAAGAATTTCTACCGTTGGCGGAATTCGCGTATAACAATGGCTACCAGTCGAGTATTTAGATGGCGCCGTATGAAGCGTTATATGGTCGGAAGTGTCACACACCTACGTGTTGGACAGAGTTGGGTGAGCGTCAGTTGTTAGGTCCAGAGTTGGTTGCTGAAACGGAAGACAAGGTTAAGCTAATTCGAACTCGATTGAAGGAGGCTTCGGACAGGCAGAAGTCCTATGCTGATCTTAAGTGGAAAGATATAGAATTTGCAGTGGGTGACAAGGTTATCTTAAAGGTGTCGCCATGGAAGAAGGTGCTGAGATTTGGTCGGAAGGGCAAGTTAAGCCCCAGGTTTATCGCGCCTTATCGGGTGTTGAAGCGTGTGGGACCAAATGAGCCTATCACCGAGTTACCTTGAGTTGAGTCGATCCATGACGTATTTCACGCCTCTATGCTTAGACACTATCATTCGGATCCGTCTCATGTTGTGCCAGTAGAAGAAATTAAAGTAAGCCCGGACTTATCTTTTGAGGAGGAACCAGTGCAGATCTTGGATCGGGAAGTCAAAGTATTGCGTAAGAAATTAGTTCCTTTGGTGAAGGTGTTATGGCGGAACCATGGATCAGAAGAAGCCACGTGGGAGCCAGAGGATGTTATGCAGCAGCAATACCCTCAACTCTTTTGATCAGGTAATTTCGAGGCCGAAATTATTTTAAAGGGGTAGAACTGTAACATCTTGAATTAGGGCCTTTGCATTTTATGTGTTTGTGTGTGAAGGCTATGTTTGTCATGTTAGTTTAGGGTGCTTTAGGGTCCAGGAGTGATCTAGGGGTAAGCCGGAGCCTTAGAGAAAATTTTGCTTTTTGGGGCACTTTCAGGGGAGAGCTAGCTGGGATAGGATTTAAGGGATATTGTTTGTACTTGGATGACACAAGGGAAGGAGTGGCAGAGTGGCAAGGAGGCGCCACTTAAGAAGCTGGTAAGTGACGCCGCAAGGAGTAGGAGAGGGAGCAGGTTCAAGTCACAAGGAGCTCATTTTGGAATTCTTTTTGGCGTCAGGGAGTGCAGAGGTAGAGTTCGGCTGGGACAATTCAGGAAAGGGGAGTGGACTGAGTCAAATAATTTGATTGAATGGCAGAGAGGAAAAAGTGGAGTTTGAAGTGTTCAAAACATTTCAAATGGGTGATCAGGAGAAATTTAAGGAGAAAAACAAGGGATTGAGTAAGGGGTGGTAGTGTTGGCCGAATTTCAAACTCTTAGTAGGGGGAAGGATCGGTTTTTGTGTGGCTAGAGTGTGCCGAATTTCTGTCTAGCCAAGTAGGAGTTCTTTTCTCATTTTCGACATTTGCATTTTTGGCATTTGAAGTTCCTACTTTCTCTTCATCTCTTTTCTGCTAGAACCGAACCCTCCTTTCATTCTGTTTCTTTTCTCTTCTCTCAATTTCTTCTTAGGGGCAAAACCCCCTAACTCTCTTCTCATCTCCAATTTCTTGCAAGAGCCGAACACCCCTTGCCCCATACTTTCTTTTTCCAAAGCCGAATCTCCTAGCCATTCTCTCTTGTGTTTTCTCTCAATCTCCCTAAAAGCTGAAACCTATTTTTCATCTTTTTCCTTCTCTATTTGTTATTTTCAAAATCGAAACCTCAAACTTCCATTCCCTATTCCATTTTTCCCTAAAAGTCGAAACCCCTAAGCCTCCATTTGGAGATCTTCATTTCTATTTTCGGGTTTTTTATCTGATTCTCTTTTACTCTAGCTTTTGCTGAATCTTCTCTAGGGTGGTGTGGTGTCGATTCTTCCTAGGTGTTGAACGAATCTATGGGTTAAGGTAAGGGGCAATTTCTCTTATTTCGTTATCACTCTTTTGGGTTTTCATGCCAAAGCCGAAATGGCTAATTGGCCTAATGGTGGGATGCTTGGCCGAATATAGGTGGAAGTGGTGTTGCTTTCTTCTTGGCGACTTTCGAGATTCGCTTGACTTGTGAATCAAGCCTAAAGCCTCAGCTTTTATCGATCTATGTAAGAAGATCTATTCAGTTAAGTGTTTAAATCTATTCATATCTTACTCTACGTGTTAACTCGGTCTTCTGACCAAAGATCTGTTCCATGGACTCAAATGCCAGCGATTCTAGGAAGGGGGTTGGACCTGTGAACCCAGCCCCTAAGTTTAAGAAGCGAGCAGTGTCAACAGTTCGAGATTGGCCACCGAGTTGTGGGCCGGCTTCTGAGTAGAGTAGTAGGCAGATAGCGGTAGTGCCTGTCAACGATAGTGTCGACGTAAAAGGTATTGTGTTACGCGTTATCAGGTGGGTAACTCTCAAACACTTCATGTGTTATTTTATTAGTTGCTAGTATGTCTGAAAGCTGAAGTGACGTTTTGGTCACTAAAATACCCTTGTGGGTAAAAGCGAGGATTCCGGGTAAGTCTATTATGTTCTGCTATCAATAAACGCATACGTTAAAAACCTGAATGTGCCATGTCAATTAATCGTTAAGCATGATCATATCATATTAATTGTTGTACATGAGTTTGGGATATGAGATGAAGAGGAAGGAAACATGATCTTTCGTGATCACACCAAAGTGGTTAGGTACCACAAGTGGGTTGACCCCACATATTATCATTTTGTGACTAAGTCTCGTGGGTTTGGAACCACCAAAGGTTAGGTACCATATATATTTCGTGACTCGTCCCGGTGGTTTGGTACCACAAAGGGTTGGCCCCACGTATTGATATTAGGGATTGTCACCAAAGGGTTAGGTACCATAAGTGGGTTAGCCCCACATACTATTATTGTGACTTTTGTCACCAAAGGTGGTTAGGTACCACCAAAGGGCTAGGTGCCACAAATGTTGGGTAGACACAGGAGATGCGGATGGATATCTAGGTTGGTTGGGTTGCATGACATACATATTTTGCATATGAATCTGTGGAAGAGTCTAAGTTCGATTGGACGGGGATTTACCCATTGAGTCTCGGCGACTCACTGTAACATCCTAAAATAGGGCCTATGCATTTTTGGTTTAATTGTATGAAATGACATATCTTATGTGTTATGAATATATTTTGAACACTTTTGGAAACCTGGAAATGTATGGAAATGTTAAGTTTAAAAGAGGAAAGTGAACATTTTTAGAACCTTGGAAATGTAAGGAAATGTCTTGTAAGGAAATGTCATGGAAATGTAAGGAAATGTCTTGGAAATGTAAGGAAATGTCTTGTAAGGAAATGACATGGAAATGTAAGGAAATGTCAAGTTTACAGAGCCGATCGAAAATTTTTGGAAACTTAGAAATGACCTAGAAATGACGAGTTTTAAGGTTTAAAAGGGGAAATTAAGGCAAGGTGGCCTTAAAAGAAAAAGTTTGTGAAATTTGACACACAAACAGGCTTGGAAGAGTGGTCTGAAGATGCCACTTAGGGCCTATGGAAATGGCGCCATATGCAAGAGGAATGGGCCTAAGTTCGAGTCACATGGGAAGCAAATAAAAGAAATTTTATTTTGCTACAAGGAGCAGAGAGATGGACGGCACATGGCTATAAATTAGGAGCTTTTATTATTTTATAAATAATGGATAAATAAGGGATTTATTTATCATTATTTTCAAGAGATAATTGTTGGATTAAATTCTTTTAATTTGAATAAAGAGATAAAGAGGAAAATAAGGGAGAAGTGATGGCCAAGTAAGGGACTTTGAGTTTAATAATTTCGGCTAAGTAAGGATAGTTGCTGAATTATCTTTTATTTTAAGTGATAATTAAAGAGATAAAGCTATTAAAATAGAAGAGTGATGGCCAAGTAAGGGACTCCTTAGATGATAATTTCGGTTATAAAAGGAAAAGAGAGTCCATTCTGCATTATTATCTGTTCTTTGAAAGCCTCTGCCGAATTCTATTCACCAAATCTTCTTCTTCTTTTATTTTTGCCAAGCCGAAATACCTTGTGATCTAGCCGAATCCTCCATCTTTATTCTTCCTTCTTTTTTCTTTCTAATCCCTCCAAAAGCCAAAAGTTGTGAGATCATCATCTAGCCATAGCCAAATCTCTGAAGGTTGAAGTGAAGGTGCAATCGATTTCTTCAAGTAAGGGTAAGATCTCATTCGGTTTCATCCTTTTTTCTTAAGATTTTCCGAAATCTAGGACTAACCCCATTAATATCTTGTTGCTGAAACTTTGAAGAGATCTTTCGGGATTTACTAAGTGTCGACTACAAGGAAGGAGAAGTTCTTTTCCCGAAGGTACACCATAGGCCACGTGTTCCCTAGTTATTCGGTGAGTTTCGGGATTTAAAATCCACAAGGTAAGTGTCTATAGTATTCGGCCAAGGCCATGTTTGGTAAATATATGTGTTCATTAATTATTCAAAAGCCGAAAACTAACCAAGTTAATTGATTCAATGCTTGGTCGAATGCAAGAAGAGTATAGCAGAGATTTCAAGACTTGATTCTTAAGTCAAACGGCAACAAGGAAGTAGGTGGTCTGGTGGCCTGAGGCGTTTTAAATAAGTTGGTGGTAAAAGGTTCAAGTCCTGGGCTTGACAAAATTTTTAATGTTTTTCCCAAAAGTGGAATCAGTCTTCAAACGTTTTTCCACAGTGGCATCTCAAATTCGATCGTAACGAATGGGCCGGGTTTGGGGTGTTACAAATTGGTATCAGAGCCCAGTTCAAAACTCGGCCTTGAGGGTTTTGGGTCCAAAAATAATTTTTTTCAAAGATGGGCTTTTCAAAAGTATGGGCTTTCATAAACTTTTCAGGTTATTCTGGCATGGCACCTGTATCTCCGGCCCGAAGTCCACCAGGTAAGTGCTTCTAATTATTGAAGTGACTTGTTTATGTGAACTGTTATGGGCTTATTTGGGCTCGTAGATTAGAATATTAGGGCTATTGAACCCTAGGGCTAGTGCACTCAAACACATGCATAAGACTTAAGGACTATTAAACAAACTCGTGATGTAAGTCGCCGAGCTAGGTGTGGCAAATCAAGCAGCGCATGTCTAGGAGTGGATTCAGTGAAGAGCTTGGTATTTAAGCGAGTCCTAGCGACTCACCTCCTCTTTACTCGATCCTCCTGCAGTGCGTAGCTACGGTTCACCCTAACCAAGAGGACTTATTCACGGGCTAAACCCGATAATTAAAACCCGAAAGGGACTAGCCATGATAAAAACCCTAGTTTTAAAATCCCTAAATTACCCTTTTAATTGTAGTAAAAGATTATTGTGAAATTTTTTCCAAAATATCTCCGATTTACAAAATTACAAAAATGCCCTGTATTGTAAATTACTAAAATACCCTTAGTTCTTAAGATTTTCAAAAATACCCTCGACGTTTGCTACAATATTTCTACTTTACAAAGATATCAAAAATTCTATTTTACAAATAACAAGATACCCGATTTGGAAAATTTACTTTAATCGCTTCGACTTCCAAAATTACCAAATAACCTCGATTTAAAATTTTTGCAACACCTCGATTTGGAAAACAAAATAACCTGAGATTTTGTAAATTCTGAAATACCTTTAATTTGAAAAATATTTTCGAATTGACCCCGATTTATTACCAAAATACCCTCAGTAGGAAAATGACGAAATTACCCACGGGTAGGGAAATGGATGGAATGGCCATAAAAGTGTAGTGAATGATGTTGTGAATGAATGTGACTTCGTGGAAAAATGAATGTGTCTCTCGCTTATGAATGTGAATGTGACTCCACGAGTTAGAGTAGTGAACTTGAACTAGAAACTTTGGTTGATCGAAAGAACTACTTCGAACATCTCTTTTCATAAAAAATTCGCGAATAATCGAGTGGAACAAAATTTACGATGCATAAAACTTTTTAATCAGATTAAATCGCGATGTTAGAAATGAGTTCTAGTGGACGTGAACTTAGAGATCGTGCCTAGAAAGTATGATGGTTCTATTAAGATCGAGTGCGCAGCATAAGCGTAGTGCGGTGAGTTAAGATGTACGATTATTCGTTAATAAGTAATTTCGAGGACGAAATTATTTTTAAGGAGGGTAGAACTGTAACATCCTAAAATAGGGCCTATGCATTTTTGGTTTAATTGTACGAAATGACATATCTTATGTGTTATGAATATATTTTGAACACTTTTGGAAACCTAGAAATGTATGGAAATGTTAAGTTTAAAAGAGGAAAGTGAACATTTTTAGAACCTTGGAAATGTAAGGAAATGTCTTGTAAGGAAATGTCATGGAAATGTAAGGAAATGTCTTGGAAATGTAAGGAAATGTCTTGTAAGGAAATAACATGGAAATGTAAGGAAATGTCAAGTTTACAGAGCCGATCGAAAATTTTTGGAAACTTAGAAATGACCTAGAAATGACGAGTTTTAAGGTTTAAAAGGGGAAATTAAGGCAAGGTGGCCTTAAAAGAAAAAGTTTGTGAAATTTGACACACAAACAGGCTTGGAAAAGTGGTCTGAAGATGCCACTTAGGGCCTATGGAAATGGCGCCATATGCAAGAGGAATGGGCCTAAGTTCGAGTCACATGGGAAGCAAATAAAAGAAATTTTATTTTTCTACAAGGAGCGAAGAGGTGGACGGCACATGGCTATAAATTAGGAGCTTTTATTATTTTATAAATAGTGGATAAATAAGGGATTTATTTATCGTTATTTTCAAGAGATAATTGTTGGATTAAATTCTTTTAATTTGAATAAAGAGATAAAGAGGAAAATAAGGGAGAAGTGATGGCCAAGTAAGGGACTTTGAGTTTAATAATTTCGGCTAAGTAAGGATAGTTGCTGAATTATCTTTTATTTTAAGTGATAATTAAAGAGATAAAGCTATTAAAATAGAAGAGTGATGGCCAAGTAAGGGACTCCTTAGATGATAATTTCGGATATAAAAGGAAAAGAGAGGCCATTCTGCATTATTATCTGTTCTTTGAAAGCCTCTGCCGAATTCTCTTCACCAAATCTTCTTCTTCTTTTATTTTTGCCAAGCTGAAATACCTTGTGATCTAGCCGAATCCTCCATCTTTATTCTTCCTTCTCTTTTCTTTCTAATCCTCCAAAAGCTGAAAGTTGTGAGATCATCATCTAGCCATAGCCGAATCTCTCTGAAGGTTGAAGTGAAGGTGCAATCGATTTCTTCAAGTAAGGGTAAGATCTCATTCGGTTTCATCCTTTTTTCTTAAGATTTTCCGAAATCTAGGACTAACCCCATTAATATCTTGTTGTCGAAACTTTGAAGAGATCTTTCGGGATTTACTAAGTGTCGACTACAAGGAAGGAGAAGTTCTTTTCCGAAGGTACACCATAGGCCACGTGTTCCCTAGTTATTCGGTGAGTTTTGGGATTTAAAATCCACAAGGTAAGTTTAAGTATACTAATCCTACTAGGATTTGGATTTATGGCCGAATGGCTTTTTATTAAAGTAGTAGGTGATTAATCAAATGTAGGGGTTAAGGATCTAAGCATTAGATCAAGCTTTTCGGATTTCAAGACCCTTTCTGGTAAGTATGATAAGTTGTGGATATTTGGTTAAGAATTCGTATATTGATGATTAAATCGATTGTTCGATTAAGTGTGTTGATGGAGGCGAATACCATTCAAGAAGGGAAAGGAAGGTCCCTATCCCGAAGTTTAAGAAGAGATCTGTCTCGGCGGTTAGGGATTGACCACCGGGTGTGGACCAAATACGTAACAAGAAAGTAGGCAAATAGCCGTAGTATCGCCTAGTGATAGCATCAGTATCGAAAGCATAGTTCTCCAAGTGATCAGGTGTGTGATTAACCCACCGTTTTCCGGGTATATGATATGTATGTGAAATGTGTATGTGTTATAAATGTGCTAACTAGTGCAGTGGAAATTGTGATAAGGATACCCTCAAGGGGTATGTCGATAATCCGGTAAGTACCAAACCTGATGATATGTGATTATTAATATGAATATGTGATAATATGCTTGATGAACATGCTCATGCATCATTACATTGTATCATTATTTTATGTGGCATGTGCATGGGTTGGGATATGAAAGAAGGTACGGGTGTACTTCGAGTACGTGGTTTGATGTTAGCCTTGAGCTACATCGTGGATTGACGTTGACTGAGGTCACGCGTTGTGGATTAATTGCGATTTAGTTCGCGTGGGCTTGATGAGTGGCTATGTGCCTCATCGTGGTTGATATCGGCTATGTGCCATATCGTGGTTGATGAGTGACTATGTGTCCCATCGTGGTTTTTGATGTTAGCCTTGAGCTACATCGTGGATTGATGTTGACTGAGGTCACGTTGTGGATTAATTGCGATTTAGTTTGCGTGGCTTGATGAGTGGCTATGTGCCTCATCGTGGTTGATATCGGCTATGTGCCATATCGTGGTTGATGAGTGACTATGTGTCCCATCGTGGTTTTGGTGTTAGCTACGGCTACATCGTGGATTGGCGCTGACTGAGTGTAACATCCTAGATTAGGGGTTATGCATTTGGAGCATAACCCAAGTGCTAGTGGGTTTTAAGGGTATTTGGAGATGTTTTAAGAGTTTTTAGAACTTTAGAATGAGGGTGAAAGCTTTGAAAAAATTTTGGATTTAAGTGTAAAAAGAGGAAATTAGGCTGAGGAGGCCTTAAGAATAATTTGTGGGCGTTTTGGGTCACGAAAGGGGGCTTGGTAAAGTGGCTTAATGACGCCACTTAAGGGCCTGGAATGACGCCTGGGCAAGGGCCTTGGTTCGAATCCCGTTGGCGGCATGGGCATGTTTTTATTTTTCTTTGGCGTTAAGGCAAGGGGGAGCTACGGAAAGAGGTCTTAAAAGAAGTTTTGGGTGAATCATATCACAAAGAAACGCCTTGGCAGAGTGGCTTGGGGCGTTATGGCAGCTTGCAGCAGTGAGGGCTGAGGTTCGATTCACTTGGGAGCTGGAAGTGACGCCACAATGAGCAAGGGGAAGCCTGTGTTTGAGTCGCGAAAATCCCCTTTTTGCTCCTTAATATGGACGGCATCGGGGGGAGAGATTTTCTCTCTTTGAACTCTTTTGATGATAAGAGATAATAAAAAGGATAATGAAGATATTATTTGGATTTTTGTTAGATTTTATTTGATTAATTTTTATTAAGTGGCAAAGAGAAAATATAGGCATTTGAGTATTCAAATTATTTTGAATAATTTTAAATTAGTGGCCAAGAGAGAATTAAGGAGTTGGCCGAATTTTAAACTCCTTGGAGAGGAGTGGACGGCAAGCATAGGGGGGGAGAAGCCAAATTTTCTTAGCATTTTTCTTCATAATTTCGGCTAGTCTCCATCTTTTTGTTTCTTCCTTTTTCATTCTCTCAAAACCGAAAACCCTTCTCTTCTTCTAAAACCTTGGCCGAATCTCCTATACCTTAATCTCCCATCTATTTCTTTCTTTTCTCTTCTCAAACCCTTAGCCGAAACTCTTATTTCACTTTCTTACTTCCTCTTTTTCCATACAAAGCCGAACCTTGATTGATTGTGTTGAACAATCATAGCCGAATCTACTCCCTTGGTGTGCCAAATTTTCCTTCTTCTATTTGGTGTAGCCTTGGCCGAATATCAAAGCAAGGGTGATCCCTTTTCAGTGTTTTCCAATCGGTTTGGGTAGGTAAGTGTGTTAGCCGAATGGCTATTTCTTTTCTCTCTTGTGTTCTGTCGTTTTGATGGTGGGGAAAAGCCGAAATCCGGCATATACTAATGGTTGGCTAATCTTTCTGTTGAAACCGATTTCACCTAGGACTCCGGGATCTCAAAGCAGTAGATCTGAACCATCATTCTCTGTCAATCGAATTCGATTCGTGTATCATGTGCTGTGGCTGGTATACAAAAACGTGTAGGAGCAAGGATATTGTGGGTGGCCGATTGGGTTCTCCGGGATTTAAGGATAACGTTGGTGACAGGTGTGTACATACACACTTTATAACTAATTAATGTGCTAAGTATTTTGTGTATGCTAAATCTTATTTGTGTAGATATGGGATTTAATACCATAAAAGGTATGAGCAAGGATCCAGGTAAGTCCTTGTTGTTATGATGCTTTTGGGAAGCATGACATATTTGGTATATGTGGTTATAGCTAATGGTAAACTCTATGTATGTTGTTAAATGAACATGTTGGCATGATTTCTGCATATCATTGATTGATGTGGGTTAAACGAGTGGAGGGGGAACTCGATATTCGTGTCGACGGACACCGATGGTTTGGTACCACATTGTGACTACGGTCACCGAGGTTTGGCACCTCCGTGAGGTTTGGCACCTCATAGCGTCTCGCCCCGGTGGCTTAGCACCACGCTGGGTTGGCCCCACGCTTTACATTATGGGATTGACGCCAGGTGATTTGGCATCACACGATGGGTTGGCCCCATCATTCGATTTGTGACTTCGAGTCACCAAAGGGTTTGGCACCACAATATGACGGATTTTGTGACTATACGTCACCAGTGGTTTGGCACCACCAGTGGTTTGGTACCACACGGGGTAGAGAAAGGTGTTTGGATGGCTAGGTTGGGTGCATGGTTTAGTGCATGTTAATTTGTTATAAATTGTGTATGTTGTTGCACTAAACCGGGGAAGGGTTACACATTGAGTCTTGGTGACTCACCTTCTCCTTTAACATTTTTTAGGTGGCTCATAGATCGCGGATGAGGAGCCGGATGGACTCGAGGAGGCCATGCAATGGAAATATGGACTAAATCAATTTTGAACTGTTTTTATTTTATTGTTGGTTTTATTTTGTTTAAATTGTAATAAGGCCTCCTAAGTTTATATTTTGATTACTTTACGTATTTTTGGATAATTTGTTTAAACTACTTAATGATATTAAAATGAGTACACATGTTTTTTTTTAAATTCAAACGAAAAATGTTTTATCGTGCCATCGGGTACCTTTGAAATCTATAACAACCTGACTTGATAAATTCTTAAACAAAAGCTAAGTATGGTTTTCACCATACAACTCAATGTTTTAGAACAAAACAATATCTTACAATCGTAATTGGAATCGTTTAAAAAGGGTTTTCAAATTGTTTTCCTCTGTAACAAACCAAATTCGGTCGTAATGTTTGGGCCGGGTTTGGGGTGTTACACTGAGGTCGCGTTGTGGACTATTGTGCTTAATTGCACGTGGACGGCAGTGATTGCCTTTGGAGTGAAAAGGAGAGGGTGATTTGATAATCCCCGTGTGTGGTAGGTCGGATAAGGGGGTGTGTAGCGGATGGACCCTAGGTTTGGGTTGGGCTTCATAATTGCATGATTTCGTATGTGAACATATGTGGAAATGGGCCAAGCCCAATATGATATGTGGATTAATGTGGAAATGGGCAAAGCCCAAAGATATGAATGTGGATCATGTGTGGAAATGGGCTAAGCCCAGTATGTGGAAATTATGTGGTTAACTACCCTATTAGATGAATGTGATATGAATATGGGCCAAGCCCAGAATATGATAACATGTGAATTTGATAATTGATATCTGATATATGAGTTAATATGTGGTTAACATGTGGGTGGAAATCAGTGGATTAATTACACACTGAGTCTGTATGACTCACCCAATTTTTATTAAACATCGCAGATGATTCGTGGTGATTGGACCGGGTTGGAGTGGATACGAGGTGGCCCATGCAGAAGACATCTTCTTTATTTTATTCAGTTTATTACTAAGAACTTGTGTTTAATTATTTATTGTAATAAGGCCCAGTTAAAGTATTTAAGTATTTCTATTTGAGCATTTTTATTATGTTTAAGCTAGACGACCATTAAATTATTATTTGGAAGTGCTTTTAATTTGGATATTTTTGTCAAGCTTATATTATTTAGAATTTTTAATTGGACATGGTTTTCAAATGACAAAATTTTTAATGTTTTTCCCAAAAGTGGAATCAGTCTTCAAACGTTTTTCCGCAGTGGCATCTCAAATTCGGTCGTAACGAATGGGCCGGGTTTGGGGTGTTACACTCACCCCTTCCGTTATTTTTGCAGGTAATCCTTAGATCGCGGATATGGAGCCGAGGTGGACTCGAGGTGGCCATGCATGATATTTCAGTTTTCATTTCTTTTATTTCGGATTTATTTTACTTTAAGTTAGATTTTGGGTAATGTAATAAGGCCATCTAAATTTCAACTTGGATTTATTTTGTTAATTCTCTTAATTTTGCTTTGATCGTTAAGGCATGCCTAAAAGATTATGAAAGGGATGTTTCCAAAACTTAAATAATCGCGTGATTTTCAAGATTTTATAATTGGGTAATTAGCAATCGAGTATTGATAACAAGGCAACTCAGCTTTTCAAACTAAATCTCAAATTGGTTCAACTAGTCGCTCAATACAAACTCTGCTTTTATAAATTCCAAGGTTTCCTTTCCTCTTCAAGGCAATAACTCGGTTTTCAGAAATGTTTTCTCCCCTGTGACATGCCAGATTCGGTCGTAGCATTTTGACCGGGTTTTGGGTGTTACACAAGAAGAGATTTTGACCGAGATTTTTTTTCCTCAAGAAGTTTGAGACGGTATGAAACAAACCGCGAATGTGAGACCTTTCGTGACTACCATCGAGAAGGTATGAATTTTTCGTCAAATGTTTCAACATATCCATCTGTGGAGAAGTCTTTACGAAAAGGTGAACGTGGTTCATATGCATCGAAGTATTCATCCACGAAAGAACGTTCTCGAAGTGGTTCACATCATGATTCCTATTCGATGAGGAAATCAAGGTAAAGCAAAGTGAGTAACGAGTTTGAAGCCTTTTACGAAGATGAACAAGAAAGCACGAGTTATTCATCATATGATTCAAAGAAGTCCCCGCATGAAGAATCTTTCACGAAGAATCGATCGTGATATCTATGAAAATATTTCCTCGATCCTTGAGTCAAATCCTTCTCGTTTCAACTCTTTTGAATCATCTTCTTATTGTAATCAAAAAAAAAAGAAAAATCAAGTGAAAAAGAAGAAAAAGAAATTGAGAACGTGAGAGAAAAAAGAAAATAAAGAAAAAGAAATTTAAAAAAGTTCGAGAGAAAAGAAAATAAAAATGAGAGAAAATAAACTGAGATTGAAAAAAAAAGTGAAAAAGAAAAAGATGTTGAAAAAGAAAGAAAAGAACCCGAGATAGAAATAGAAACAAAAGAAAAGAACGAGCCAGAAAACGTGAGGAGTGTTTTAACTAACTCCCTTGAACTTTGCTCTTCTTCTGTTTCTTCTTTTCAGGTTCCCAATAAATTGCACGATGACCTTCAACTACAATACATTTCCGACGAGCGACGTTTTCATATGATCGAAAAAGGTAAATCACATGAGCCGGAAGGTAAGGAAGGTAAGTGCTTTGAAACAATTCAGACTCCACTGAAATTTTCTAATGACTGTAATTATGTGGATAACATCGTCAATTACCAACCGTCGATCATTTTTGATGTTTTAAAAGATGGTAAGACGAATTTTTCTAACAAAAATAATTGCGAAAGTGGAGTAATGTATGTTCAGCAAATGCAAGACTTGATGAGAGATGACAATGACTTTTCTCTTAAATTCAACCTGCTTGATTGCGATAATAACGAGATTCGTTCATTGTCCAAGGCAAAATCCTTGGGTTGTTGTAAATCTGTTTTGGAGTATGTCAAGAGTTTTGATTGTTCAATCTTGAGTATGCATAAGTCCAATTAGTTTAACTTGTTTGATTTATCGAAACCATTGCTACATTTTGACTCAAATAAACAAACGCATGTTTTTAAACCGGGAATTCTTGTTGATTCATCTTGTTGGAAAGTTAAGCCACATCAATTATGTGCGAGTAATTTCTATCTTTTTGATACGAGGTTTTTGAATAAGGTAGCAAATTTTGTCTACTTTCTTTTCAATTTTAATTCGCTCCTTAAGCAAATTCTATGGTTGTACTTGAAATTTACATTTTATTTGAGAAAGGTTGAATCGAAGACGAAGCATCGACTACACTACTTGCCCGAGGAGAGAAGGTTTGTAATGTTCGAGCAATGTAAGAATGATCTTTGTCTTTTCGCGCATAAAGGTAAGTCACTTGAAAACTTTGAGACGTTTTCTAACCTCGGATGTTGATAAAAATTATTTCGCTGAGTTCTTTTTTGTAAAACATTTAGATCCCTGATACAGTCTGCCTCGGGAAGAGTCAAAATGTATGCAAGTGCCCAATCGTCTATGTAACACCCTGGTTTAGGGGCTATGCATGTTGGGTATAATTCATGTTCTAGTAGGTTTTGGGTATGCTTGGATGTGTTTGAGAGGTGGTAAGAATGTTTGGACAAGGGGAAGACTTTAGAAAATTTTGGATTTTTAAGTGCAAAAAGGGGAGCTTGGCGATGGGTGTCTTAAGAGAATTATTTGGGAGATTATGACACAAGAATTGGGCTGGTGGAGTGGCAAGGGAGACGCCACTAAGAGCTTGGGGAGGTGACGTCTCAGGTGCAAGGGAAGGGGCCAGTGTTCGAGTCTGCAAGGCAAAGACTTTGGCCTTTATTTTTGGCGTCGAGAGGGTAAGAAGTTGGGTGGCTTTTGGATGCTTAAAAGGTGGAGAAGACTTGGTCATTTTTTTAAATTTGGCTAGTTAGGTTTGACTTTTTCAAAGCATTTTGAATGGATGGAAGGGAGGTGTTTTAGGAGAGTTTTGAGGGATTGTTGTGGGAGGTTGGAGCTAGGCCGTATAGTATAAATAGGGGAGGAGGTGCTCATTTTCATTCACCATTTGCTTTCTCCCTTACCAAAAGTTCTTCCCTTTGTTTTTATTTATTTTCCCTTGTCCATTGCCGAAAGTTAGTCCAAGCAAACCCTTTTTCATCTTATTTCTTTGTAGCCAAAGTAGCAGAGGACTTAACCTTTTATGAACCTATATCCCTCTCCCTTCTCACCTTTTCTTTTAAACCTTGCTTAAATCAGAGCCATCCATAGAAAACTACCATTGCTGAATATCCCAAACCATCTAAGGAGCCTTGCCGAATCTTTTGTTCTCCTATTTCCTCCATTTTGGTTACAAATCCTCAAGCCAACCTTACTCTTGTGTTGACCGATTCTTTGTTAGGACATAAGTGAGTGGTTATTAAGGTAAGGTACTGCAATAGCCCTTATTTATTTTGGGATTTATGTTTTGGCTGAATGGTCTTAGTGCTGATATTTTTGCCTTGGCCGAATGGCCCTAGGTGTTCTCTGATATTGTGTTAAGGCCGATTGTAGGGGGAGAAGAACCTAACGTAGGAGACCTTTTCGGGATTTAATCGTTTGTGCCTTAGCAGGTGCGTAATCAACGCACTATTTCTACGATTGTTGGTTTGTTAATGTGTTTACATATATGTGATGTGTGGTTGCCGAATGTGATGGCTTGTGTGGTGAATGGTTATTTTGGGTAACCATATGTCAGGTGAGTAAAGTCTCTTGTATGAAATTATTTATGATAAGTACATGATTTGGTATTTAACATGAGATGCCTTCTCTTTTGTTATGATCTGACATATTATCTTTTTCATACATATATGGGAGGTGGATTGATTCGATGGAGGAAGAAGTGTACACATGATGTATGTGGTCTAATGTTAGCTCAGGCTACATTAGCGCTTGAGGGTTAGCTTTGTGCTACCTCAAGGGAGGTGTTGGCTAGGTGCCCATCTTGGCGGTTGATTGCTATGTGCATCACCGTAGGCAGATTGCGATATTGTGATCACTTGGGTTGATCGGTGGCTCAGCCACGGCCTTGAGCAAATGAGCTTGCCAAGGTAAGATGTTATGGATCACAATGTGATCGGTGGGGAGTTTCCCACGGCCTTGGCGAAGTCCGCTAAGGTTGGTGTACGGTTGGACAAAGGGTTGGGCTGAAATGCATTCTTGCATGATTTGTTACGAATATTGTGTGGGTATGGGCCAAGCCCATACGTGTGGAAATCGGTGTTTTGATTATGCACTGAGTCAGTGGACTCACTCTTTATTTTTCTAACTATTTCAGGTGATGCGTAGATTGGACCGGGATCGGAGAGGACACGTGGTGGCCCATGCAGAAAGAAGAGTTTAAATTTATCTATATTAAGTACTAGATCTTTTAAACATTGATGTTATAAGGCCCTTTGATTTTTATTTACTTTGGGAGTTATTTAATTATTATTTTAAATTATGTTTGGATTATATTAAATTACTAAGTGGAAACGAATTTATTTGACAACTTATTTATTCAAAACTAGTCATATCTATTCATTAAAGTTCACTTTTGGGCATTTTATAATATTTATGTGATATCAAAGTTTTTCTCATACAATATTAAATAAACATGGATTTTCAGAAGATAACAAGTTTTACTAAATTTTTCTCTAAGTTAAATAAATTTCACTAACATAACCAGTATTCTTGGCCGTGGTGAATGGGCCGGGTTGGGGGTGTTACGATTTGAGTATCGAGCCCGGTTCAAAACTCGGCTTTGAGGTTTTGGGCCCAAAAACATTTTTCTAAAATGGGCTTTTCAAAGATATGGGTTTTATAAAAGGTTTTCGTATTCGGCATGGCACTGTACCTCAGGCCAAGTCTACTGTAAGTACTTGGACTTTCTTGAAGTGAATTGTTTACATGAATTGATTTGGGCTTAGTTTGGGCTCGTAGATTAGAATATTAGGGCTATTGAACCCTAGGACTAGTCTACTCAAACACATGCATAAGACTTAAGGTTACTAAACAAACTCGTGATTAAGTCGCCGAGTTAAGGTGTGGCAACCATTGTGCGCATGTCTAGGAGTGGATCCTAAGAGCACAGGTACTTAAGCAGCCCTCGTGACTCACCTCCTCTTCACTGAATCCTACCTGTGCGTAGCTACGGTTCACCTTAACCAAGAGGACTTGTTCATAGGTGAACCAATTATTAAAACCCGAAAGGATTTGCCTCACTGCTTTAAAACCCTTAGTTTAAATTTTTTCAAACTTACCCCTTTGGTTTGTGAAACTCTAAATCAGATTTTGAAAGATGTTTTCTCGATTTACAAAATCACCAAAAATACCCTCAGAGGAAAATGACGAAATTACCCACAGTAGGAAGGAAACTTTGATTGATCGAAAGAACTACTCTCGGAAACTTCATTGCATAAAATTGCTCGTGGATAAAACAGTGAAACAATAATTTCTAATGCATAAAACTTTTTAAAAGACTAAATCGAGGCGCGCTAGATATGAGTTCTAGGGGCGTGGTCGCAATACTCGTGGACGTGGTAGAGGCGGGATGTCGATGTCAAGAAACCGAACCGGTTGGGTCTCGCCATGGGTCGAGAGCGATGTACCACCACCACCGTGAGGTGGAACAGCAGGATCGATCGGAGGAGACGACGCAAAGATCGCAGCTATCGCCGCGGTGCTTGAGCGAGTGGCGAGAGCCAATGGGGCGATGGGACTCGGAAGTCGCGACCAAAGGCTTAGGGCGAATGGAGCCGAGGTCTTCAGAGGAGTGTCTGGGGTAGCTCCGAACGTGGCGGAGTACTGGCTTGAGGCAGTGGAAAGGATTATGGACGACTTAGACTTAACTGCTGAGGAGAAGCTTAAGGGTGTTGTTTCGTTGCTGCGAGATGAGGCCTACCAGTGGTGGCTCACGGTTAAGGAAAGTACCCCGGCAGATCGAGTGGACTGGGGTTATTTTAAGATCAAGTTCGAGGGGAAGTATGTCGGAGCGAGCTATGTGGATGCTCAGAGGAAGGCGTTCCTCAATCTGGTGCAAGGTAGCAAATCGATAGCGGAGTACGAAGCTGAGTTTCTGCGTTTGAGCCGGTATGCTCGGGGAATCGTGGCAACTGATTATGAGAGATGCGTTAGATTTGAAGATGGGCTACGGGATGAGTTGCGAGTTTTGATTGCTCCGCATCAGGAAAGAGACTTCGCCGTTTTAGTGGAGAAAGCTCGAATAGCTGAGGAGGTCAAGAAGGCTGAGAGGCTCAATAGGGAAAGGAACCGTGATAAGAGAAGTGTTGGATCGCCAGAAGTGGTTGAGAGGGTCCAGAAGAGACCGAGGGTTGAGACTCCTGTTCATATTGTTAAGACAACTGAGAGGAATCCAGATCGTCCGTGTGCGCAGTGTGGAAGGTACCATGTTGGCGAATGCTGGAATCGTGTTCGAGAGTGCTTCAGATGCAAGTCCAAGTCTCATCTGATTAAGGATTGTCCCCAGAATCCGAATGGGACTCGAGCAGAAGGCCAAGGTTATGGGCAACCAGCAGGTGGTCGGCAAGCGCGGTAAGGGGTCGCGTTCGAACCATAGAGGAAATGGTTTCGCCGAGGTCGTGGTGGCGATGACCGCAGATGATGGTGGCACTGAGGCAAGGCAACCAGTGTCCGTTTATGCGATTCGTCGAGAGAGGATAATGATGTGCCCGATGGGTATCTTGGTAAGTTACTTAAGTCCGAATACTCTTTGGAGTTTTGTTCGCTTTGGTGATTGTTTGATCTGTTGCTCGTAAAGTAGTTGGAACCTTGAGTATGAACTTAGAAACTGTGCCTAGAAGGTATGTTAGCTCTTTAAGATCGAGAGCTGTGACTTTTAGCGTAGTGGGAAGAATTGGACTCGTTAGTTTAGACAAGTAATTTCGAGGACGAAATTATTTTAAGGAGGGTAGAATTGTAACACCCCACTGGTTTAGGGGCTATGCATGTTGGGTATAATTCATGTTCTAGTAGGTTTTGGGTATGCTTGGATGTGTTTGAGAGGTGGTAAGAATGTTTGGACAAGGGGAAGACTTTAGAAAATTTTGGATTTTTAAGTGCAAAAGGGGAGCTTGGCGATGGGTGTCTTAAGAGAATTATTTGGGAGATTATGACACAAGAATTGGGCTGGTGGAGTGGCAAGGGAGACGCCACTAAGAGCTTGGGAGGTGACGTCTCGGGTGCAAGGGAAGGGGCGGTGTTCGAGCTGCGAAGGCAAAGACTTTGGCCTTTATTTTTGCGTCGAGAGGTAAGAAGTTGGGTGGCTTTTGGATGCTTAAAAGGTGGAGAAGACTTGGTCATTTTTTTTAAATTTGGCTAGTTAGGTTTGACTTTTTCAAAGCATTTTGAATGGATGGAAGGAGGTGTTTTAGGAGAGTTTTGAGGATTGTTGTGGGAGGTTGGAGCTAGGCCGTATAGTATAAATAGGGGAGGAGGTGCTCATTTTCATTCACCATTTGCTTTCTCCCTTACCAAAAGTTCTTCCCTTTGTTTTTATTTATTTTCCTTGTCCATTGCCGAAAGTTAGTCCAAGCAAACCCCTTTTTCATCTTATTTCTTTGTAGCCAAAAGTAGCAGAGGGCTTAACCTTTTATGAACCTATATCCCTCTCCCTTCCCACCTTTTCTTTTAAACCTTGCTTAAACTGTAGCCATCCATAGAAAACTACCATTGCTGAATATCCCAAACCATCTAAGGAGCCTTGCCGAATCTTTTGTTCTCCTATTTCCTCCATTTTGGTTACAAATCCCTGAAGCCGAACCTTACTCTTGTGTTGACCGATTCTTTGTTAGGACATAAGTGAGTGGTTATTAAGGTAAGGCTGCAATAGCCCTTATTTATTTTGGGATTTATGTTTTGGCTGAATGGTCTTAGTGCTGATATTTTTGCCTTGGCCGAATGGCCCTAGGTGTTCTCTGATATTGTGTTAAGGCCGATTGTAGGGGGGAGAAGAACCTAACGTAGGAGACCTTTTCGGGATTTAATCGTTTGTGCCTTAGCAGGTGCGTAATCAACGCACTATTTCTACGATTGTTGGTTTGTTAATGTGTTTACATATATGTGATGTGTGGTTGCCGAATGTGATGGCTTGTGTGGTGAATGGTTATTTTGGGTAACCATATGTCAGGTGAGTAAAGTCTCTTGTATGAAATTATTTATGATAAGTACATGATTTGGTATTTAACATGAGATGCCTTCTCTTTTGTTATGATCTGACATATTATCTTTTTCATACATATATGGGAGGTGGATTGATTCGATGGAGGAAGAAGTGTACACATGATGTACGTGGTCTAATGTTAGCTCAGGCTACATTAGCGCTTGAGGGTTAGCTTTGTGCTACCTCAAGGAGGTGTTGGCTAGGTGCCCATCTCGGCGGTTGATTGCTATGTGCATCACCGTAGGCAGATTGCGATATTGTGATCACTTGGGTTGATCGGTGGCTCAGCCACGCCTTGAGCAGGCGAGCTTGCCAAGGTAAGATGTTATGGATCACAATGTGATCGGTGGGGAGTTTCCCACGGCCTTAGGCAGGGAGTCTGCTAAGGTTGGTGTACGGTTGGACAAAGGGTTGGGCTGAAATGCATTCTTGCATGATTTGTTACGAATATTGTGTGGGTATGGGCCAAGCCCATACGTGTGGAAATCGGTGTTTTGATTATGCAATTGAGTCGGTGGACTCACTCTTTATTTTTCTAACTATTTCAGTGTGATGCGTGGGATTGGACCGGGATTGAGAGGACACGTGGTGGCCCATGCAGAAAGAAGAGTTTAAATTTATCTATATTAAGTACTAGATCTTTTAAACATTGATGTTATAAGGCCCTTTGATTTTTATTTACTTTGGGAGTTATTTAATTATTATTTTAAATTATGTTTGGATTATATTAAATTACTAAGTGGAAACGAATTTATTTGACAACTTATTTATTCAAAACTAGTCATATATATTCATTAAAGTTCACTTTTGGGCATTTTATAATATTTATGTGATATCAAAGTTTTTCTCATACAATATTAAATAAACATGGATTTTCAGAAGATAACAAGTTTTACTAAATTTTTCTCTAAGTTAAATAAATTTCACTAACATAACCAGATTCGGTCGTGGTGAATGGGCCGGGTTTGGGGGTGTTACAGTCTACGAGGAAGTTCTAAGCCTTCAGAAAATATTAGGTAAATATGGAGAAATCGATAAGTTAGCGGAAGCTTTTAAGTGAATTTTATTAGGAAATGGGATTAATTTAGGAATGGTGGTTTGAGGAATGATGGAAACGGTTTTAGTAAAGAAGAGGATAGGTTCGGGTTTGGTGATAGAAAGAAATATGGATGACAAAGGATTTCGGTTTAAGGAAGTTTGAATGAAGACAGATGTAGATAATAGTTAAATGATAGTTTGGTGGGAATGGAGGATAGGACTTAAACACAGAAATGATTCAACACTCGAAGTGTTACCCCGGTTTCTATATTTGTTTAAGGTGGTAGATGGAAGTCGATAATGGACCACGACCCGTTATCAAAAGTGATAAGAACCGACGGTATAGGTTAATGGAAGGAACAAGTTTAGACGCCACAAGCAATTGATAAGTCTAGGAAACTTGTACGAAAGATAGAGAGGAGATAACTCACTCAAATGAACAAAGTTCATATGTTTGATTAAAATTAAAAAAAAAAGTCCCTTTACAAATGGCATTGTTTGGATATTTATAGTCCATAAGAAACCAACCCAAAAGACACAAAAAATAGCTTAATTTCTAAGTAAATTCGGCCCTTTAATGTCCTCCAAATGATTCTAGAAGATGGCCTTTGAATTGCTGTCCATGTTCAGCCTTGAAGCACCCAAAAATCAGCTTCTAGAAGTCCTTTAAGTGTAGCCGAATTCATAGGGAAGAAAGGGGGTTGAAGGCTCTTAAAATTCGGTCAAGGTACTTGCATGAGTTGAATGAGCTTCATTGGGAATCTAGATGACCATGCTTTGTTCTAGACACCTTGGAAATGTGAAAGGCCATTCCCAAATCCCCACTTCAGCTTTTAATCACTCCCCACGCATGGAGACACACTCCAGCAGCACATTAAATGCGGCACCTTTAATGTTTGTTCATTCACGAAGCAACTCCCATTTAATTATTTGTCTTTCACGAAAAGCATCTTAAGATGAATGCATTCAGCTTCCTAGGAGAAAGGAATCAGCATATTGAGGTTGCCCTTTTACTTTCACGATGCATGCATTCACTATGGGCATTAATGTCGTCAAAAGCATGAACCAACATTGCCTTAAATATGTTTCATGCATGCTGATTATTGTTCAGCTTTTAATGGACGCTTGGGGGAGTCCAAAAGACACGTTGGGAAGCTGATACCAGTAGCAAATTAATGCCCACGCGTGGTCCAACATGGCCTTAAATGCTGCCTCATTAATGCTGCCGCACATGCATTAAACATGTCCAAAAGCACCTACAATCAATTAATTTTGGCCATTAGTTTTTTTCCAGCAACAAAACATATATTTAAGACATGTTTTAAAGTTAAAGACACGCCATAAATGTGTCCCTAGATGATCTTAAATTTGGCTAGACACATTTAATAAGTAACTAGTCTTAATTGTGTCCTAACTAGTTGCATTAAACTCAAGCCATTTAATATGTGATAGTTAAAACATAATAAAACTTATTTAAATGCAGCAACATTAATTTAAAAAAAACACATAATTAATATGTCCGAAATTAAATAATTTAAATGTTCAATTTATTTAAAGCATGAAATTTAAATGATCAGCTCAATGAGCTGGAGCGAGCTCAAGTGAGCTCGAATTGAACTCGAACGGACTAATCCGGCTCAAGTTGAAAATGCAACAAGGTGCATATCAACTTCACGGTATTTGGAACAAGCGTCCCGAGCTCCTTCAATTTGAAATTCGTCGGTACCCCGGGCGTGCCCGTATCATCCCTCCCCTCTTCAAGATGATTCGTCCTCGAATCGACCTGTTGGTTGTCCAAACAAAATTCCTTTTGGCTCGGTTTACCTCGATCAAATGGGATGGATGATAATCTCAACACCTGAAAGATATAACCATGGATTAGCAAATAAAACTTCACACTAGTTCGTAATCCAAATGTAAGCAAAGACCAAACAAATAAATTGCATATGATCAGCAAAGATCAAATCATCGTACAAAAGAAGTAATGCCTTGTCAAACGTTCGCAAACAAAATTGAAAAGACTTTAAGGCATGTATACGATGTTGATGAATTCCACAAGTCAAAATGATCAAAGAATGATAAAACAAATGACATACATATATGTCCCAAGCAAGTAGTTGAGAATAGGCCCTTTGCACACGATATTGAACAACTAAACCTTGCATTGAATGATATATAAGATCACTCGCGCATGAATAGGAACTATCGCACTCAAGATTCCTTTTGTCATTTATTAGGACCGATAGATCATCAATAAGCAGAAGATGACATTCAAACAATCCATGATCCAAATGATTTATAAAATGGGAAACAATAACACAAATCTTATCCAGAACAAATAGATCATTAACAAACAAATTGGAGCATTCAAGCATATAATGATCTAAATGTGTTTCAACAACGAAATCAGCAACGTGATTCTTGTCAACAACCAAAGATAATAAAAAAAATTCATAGGGTTCAAGTGTCTTACCTTTAGGTGTTGAAAGAAAGAGATCGACTTTACCTTTACGCGCGGTATGGAAAAAGTCATTCTTACCTTGGTCGAGCATTACGAACCTTCTCTCCATGGGAATGTAGTATAGTCGAAGCAGGTGATACTTGAATTTCCCACAAAGTAAATCAGAATGAATTCCCGGTTTAAAAACATGCGTTTAATTATTTAAATCAAAATGTATCAATGGTTTCTTTAATTCAAACTTGTCAAACCAATAGGAATTGTGCATGATCAAGATCGAACGATCAAAACTCTTGACGTGCTTCAAAACAGACTTGCAAAAACTCAAAGATTTCATATTAGACAACGAACAAATCTCGTAATAACCACAATCAAACAAATGAGGATTAAGAGAAAAATCATCGTCATACCTGATCAAGTCTTGAATAATCGTTACTCCACTTTCATGCTTTACAACATAATGAGGAAATATATTCGTCTTACCATCATTTAAAACATCAAAAATGATTGAAGGATGGCAATCAACAACATTATCCACAAGATCACAAACATTAGAAAAATTTGGTGAAGACGAAGTCGCTTCAAAACACTTACCTTTCTTACCTTCAATCTTGTAGAACGAAGTTTCGTCTTCAATCTTACCTTTTTCAATCAAATGAAAACGTCGCTCATCAGAAAGGTATTGTAATTGAAGGTCATCGTGCAATATGTCAGAATCCTGAAAAGAAGAAACAGAAGAAGAGAAAACTTCAAATGGGTTAGTTGAAAATTCACTCTCGTTTTCTCGCTCGCTCTTTTCTCTCGTTTCTTTTCTATCTCCATTTTTGTTCTTTCTTTTCAACATATTTTTCTTCGTCACTTTCAATCTCTTTTTCAGTTCTTTTCTCAATCTCAATTTCTTTTCTCTCAATTTTATTTTCTTTTTCAATTTTTCTTTCTTTTTCTTCTTTTTCATTTGAGTTTTCTTTTTCATCTCGAGTACAACAAGAGGAAGATTCAAAACAATCAAAAATGGACGGTTTTGATTCTAAGATCGAAGCAATATTCTCATAGATGTCACGATCGATACTTCATGAAAGATTTTTCGTACGGGACATCATTGAATCATAAGAAGTATAACTCATGCCTTCTTGGTCGTCACCGTAATAGGATTCACACTCGAAATTCGCTTTGCTTTGCCTTGAATCTTTCGTCGAATGGGAATCATAGTATGAACCACTTTGAGAATGATCTTTCGAGAATGAATACTTCGACGTATGTGACCCACGTTTACTTCTTCGTAAAGGTTTCTCCGTAGAAGAATAAGTTGGAGCTTTTGAAGAAGAAACCATACCTTCTCGACGGTACTCACGAGAGGTCTCAAATTCGCGGTTTGATTCATATCGTCTCGAACTCCTTGAAGAATAAGAATCTCAGTCACAGTCTTTTCTCGAATGTTCTTTGATTCAATCCAACCGCTTGTGCAACTTGTCAAACTTGGTGTTCACGATGCTTCACATTCCATTCAACAAGTATTGATAATCAAATTCTGACAATGCTTCTTGATTCATTTTATTTTCTGCAAAGAAAGATCGTTAAAGAATAAAACCGACAAGTAAAACCTCACCACAAAAACTCACAAGTCACTCACAAAGAAAAAAATCGCTCACACTCGTGTTTAACTCGTATAATGGCTTTTTCTTTGATGTAGCACTCGTGCCTTTTACCGCTCTCTCTCGCTCTCACAATTTCATTCTTCATTTCAGAAGACTCATCGCGGCTTGAGGGTCGGCTTCAAAGTAGGTTTACAATGGATTGATGTCGGGTATAGGGGAGGCTAAACAAAAGAAAAATTTTGGGAATCGGGTAGGCTAAAGCAAAGAAAAAAATTTTGGGGAGGGTCGGGTAGAAGGATCGTTTCGTTAATCGGGGTAAGAATGATGGAAAACGAAACAAGGACTTGCAAAAAAAAATTCACAAGAAAACTTCACCTCTTTTTTTTTACTCAATTTTTTTTTCTTTTTGTAGATTTTTTTTTGATTGACTTTTTTTTTCAAATTTTCGTTTTTTTTTCACTTCACATACAGTATATTGAAATACAAGAACGAAAATTACAACTCATAACTTTTTTTTGAATTTTTTTTTACTTACGAACCAACTTCCGGCTTCACGATCGTCGTCAAAAATCCTCGTTTGGTAGCTCTGATACCAGATGATACAGTCCACCTTGGGAAGAGTCAAAATGTATGCAAGTGCCCAATCGTCTACGAGGAAGTTCTAAGCCTTTAGAAAATATTAGGTAAATATGGAGAAATAGAAAGTTAGCGGAAGCTTTTAAGTGAATTTTATTAGGAAATAGGATTAATTTAGGAATGGTGGTTTGAGGAATGATGGAAACGGTTTTAGTAAAGAAGAGGATAGGTTCGGGTTTGGTGATAGAAAGAAATATGGATGACAAAGGATTTCGGTTTAAGGAAGTTTGAATGAAGACGGATGTAGATAATAGTTAAATGATAGTTTGGTGGGAATGGAGGATAGAACTTAAACACAGAAATGATTCAACACTCGAAGTGTTACCCCAGTTTCTATATTTATTTAAGGTGGTAGATGGAAGTCGATAATGGACCACGACCCGTTATCAAAAGTGATAAGAACCGACGGTATAGGTTAATGGAAGGAACAAGTCTAGACGCCACAAGCAATTGATAAGTCTAGGAAACTTGTATGAAAGATAGAGAGGAGATAACTCACTCGAATGAACAAAGTTCATATGTTTGATTAAAATTCAAAAAAAAAGTCCCTTTACAAATGGCATTGTTTGGATATTTATAGTCCATAAGAAACCAACCCAAAAGACACAAAAAATAGCTTAATTTCTAAGTAAATTCGGCCCTTTAATGTCCTCCAAATGATTCTAGAAGATGGCCTTTGAATTGCTGTCCACGTTCAGCCTTGAAGCACCCAAAAATCAGCTTCTAGAAGTCCTTTAAGTGCAGCCGGATTCATAGGGAAGAAAGGGGGTTGAAGGCTCTTAAAATTCGGTCAAGGTACTTGCATGAGTTGAATAAGCTTCATTGGGAATCCGGATGACCATGCTTTGTTCTAGACACCTTGGAAACGTGAAAGGCCATTCCCAAATCCCCACTTCAGCTTTTAATCACTCCCCACGCATGGAGACACACTCCAGCAGCACATTAAATGCGGCACCTTCAATGTTTGTCCATTCACGAAGCAACTCCCATTTAATTATTTGTCTTTCACGAAAAGCATCTTAAGATTAATGCATTCAGCTTCCTAGGAGAAAGGAATCAGCATATTGAGGTTGCCCTTTTACTTTCACGATGCATGCATTCACTATGGGCATTAATGTCGTCAAAAGCATGAACCAACATTGCCTTAAATATGTTTCATGCATGCTGATTATTGTTCAGCTTTTAATGGACGCTTGGGGGAGTCCAAAAGACACGTTGGGAAGCTGATACCAGTAGCAAATTAATGCCCACGCGTGCTCCAACATGGCCTTAAATGCTACCTCATTAATGCTACCGCACATGCATTAAACATGTCCAAAAGCACCTACAATCAATTAATTTCGGCCATTAGTTTTTTTCCAGCAACAAAACATATATTTAAGACATGTTTTAAAGTTAAAGACACGCCATAAATGTGTCCCTAGATGATCTTAAATTTAGCTAGACACATTTAATAAGTAACTAGTCTTAATTGTGTCCTAACTAGTTGCATTAAACTCAAGCCATTTAATATGTGATAGTTAAAACATAATAAAACTTATTTAAATGCAGCAACATTAATTTAAAAAAACACATAATTAATATGTCTGAAATTAAATAATTTAAATGTTCAATTTATTTAAAGCATGAAATTTAAATGATCAGCTCAATGAGCTGGAGCGAGCTCAAGTGAGCTCGAATTGAACTCGAACGGACTAATCCAGCTCAAGTTGAAAATGCAACAAGGTGCATATCAACTTCACGGTATTTGGAACAAGCGTCCCGAGCTCCTTCAATTTGAAATTCGTCGGTACCCCGGGCGTGCCCGTATCAATCCCGATATGCTTAAATGTTCCATTTTGCTTATTTATGATCTATCTATTTTAATGATTGACAAAAACATCCTTATGTTCAAAAATTTTTGTGATTCAAGTGTGAGAGAGTCCATATTTCGTACAAAGCAAGGTTTGGTTGTCCAATTTCGCGAGCCATGTGCATTTTCTCAACTACTTGCTTGCGACGTTTATGTTTATCATTTGAATTACTATTCGCATGATAATTTTGACTCTTGGAATCCATTTACATCGTATGCATGCCTTAGAGACTATTCAATTTCGTTCCACAAATATGTCAAGGCATTGTTTCTTTTGTATGATAATGAGATTCTGCCCGTACACATGCGATTTATTTGTTTGGTGCTGCTTACGTTTGGTTTGCAAGTCTGTTTGAAACCGATCTTGCTAACTCATTGTTATCTTTTTCAGATGTTGCGATTATCATCCACCCTGTTTGATCGAGGAAAGTCGAGCAAAAAGAATTTTGTTCGAGAAAATCAACGGGTCGATTCGAGGACGAATCGTCTTGAAGAGGGGGGATGATACGGGCACGCCCGGGGCACCCACGAATTCCAAGTTGATAAAGCTCGACTCCAATGTCCCAAGTGCCGTGAAGTTGATATGCATTGTGGTGTACTTCTAAATTGAGCCGGATTAGCACATTTGAGCTCAATTTGAGCTCACTCGAGCTCACTCCAGCTCATTGAGCTGATTGCTTTAAATTTAATGACTTTAAATAAATTAAGTCTTTAATTATTTAATTTTCTACAGCCTATTAAATGTGTCTAAATATCTTATTTAGTGTTGGATTTAATTTTTCTAAGTCTAAATTTAATTTGTCTCAATTTATTACAGCTTTTTTAAGTGTTTTTAAAACTAAAATTAATGTGCGCTTTTTTGGTTAAATTAGGGGTCATTAATTTAGTATGTGTCCTAATGGTGTCTTTAAGTTGTCTAAAACGTCCATTAATGTGTCATGGATATGTTTAATTATTATTCAGCTTATTTGGCTTGATTTAATGAATATTCATGCTCTTTATAGGTACAACCGAATGTACATGAAGCATTAAAGAGATACATGCACTTGGTGCAATGTATCTAGCCGAATACATCAATGTACTTGGTGGGTGCATGGACGGCTGGTAAATGCATGAAGGTTGTTCATTTTTTTTGGCTTTCCAAAAGACACTCTTTCATCCAAGAGTCACCAGCCCATTCAAGTCTCCAAGGTGGCCGGTTATCTCCCCAACACACATCAAATACATTTCACATTTTTTGTATAAATCAGGGGCTGTTTGGTTGCTCATTTCTTCATCAAAAGACACCAATTTATGAGCCTAATTAAGTAAGGGACGTACCTAGCTACTGCATGCATCTTTAAGGGACTTTAAAATACATTTTCCCTTCTAGAAAGATGGCCATTGACGTCCCCAAAGCCTGCCCATGGACTTGGACGAATTTTTGGACAATTAACCTTCTAGAAAACGTCCATTGGAGTGCTCTTGCTGTCCAAATGCAATCAGAAAATTTCCTTCTCCATTAACGTGGCTTTTGGCGTCCCAAGAAGCTAAACATGGACATGGCTATTAGCCTTCCAAGTACATTCATTTTGCCATATGAATTGCACCATCTAGAAACTGCCCTTATGCCTCCCAAAATCAGCTGAATCTAGCAAGCTACCAAGGGCCATGTTCGGCCGAACCTAGTCAAGCACATTAAGGGATTTTCTTCTAGATTTCTCTAGCATTTTCTAGCTCAAGTTTGCTTAGTCTTTAAGGCATTTTGTGACCATTCGGCTAGTCCTTTGTTAGCCTATAAATATTTTGTTACTTTCATTTGTTAGTAAGTTTTTGAACCTTAATCAAATTATATGAACCTTGTTCATTTGAGTGAGTTTATCTCCTCTTCATTTTCGTACAAGTTTCCTAGACTTATCAATTACTTGTGGCATCTAGACTTGTCCTTCCATTAATCTATACCATTGGTTCTTACTTTGATAGGTAACGGGTCTTTGGTCCACCATCGATTTCCATCTTTTCCACCTTAAACACTATAGAAATTGGGGTGACACTCGATCGTGTTGAATCGTTTCTTGTTTAAGTCCTACTATCCATCTCCATCAACTACCACCTATCATTTATCCAAACTATCATCTATCCTTAATTTTCATTTGTTAAACCGAACCATTTAAACACCATCTTCATTACTTCCATCCTTATAGCTGAACTTATTCTTCTATCAACTAAACCGTTTCCTTAATTTCCTAAACCTCCATTCCTAACTTAATCCCATTTTCTAGACAAATTCACTTAAAGCTTCCGCAAACTTGAATATAAGTTCCAATATTTTCCTGAAGGCTTATCTCCTCCTCATAGACGATTGAGCAACTCGCATACATTTCAACTCACCCGAGGTAGACCGTATCATCTGGTATCAGAGCTACCAAACGAGGATTTTTGATGACGTTCATAAAGCCGGAAGTTGGTTCGTGAGTTAAAAAAAGTTCGAAAAAAAATTCAAGTTGTAATTTTTGTTTCTTGTATTTCATTATAGTGTATTTGAAGTAAAAAAAGTGAGAGAGAGAAATACGAAAATTGAAAAAAAAAAGTGAAGTTTATTTTGAAAGATTTGCAAATTTTTTTGGTTCTTTGTTTATCATCCCTTCTACCCGATCTTCAAAACCCCTACCATCATTCAATTCCTTTTCATCTATTCCCCAAATCCACATTTGACCGACTTTCTTTTCAGCCTACCCGATACCAAACAATATCCCTTGTTACCCATTTTGAAGCCGACCCTCAAGCCACAATAAGTCTTTTCGAAACGAAGTACAAAATTTGTGAGAGTGAGGTTGATACAGTCTGTCTCGAGAAGAGTCAAAATGTATGCGGATTGCCCAATCGTCTACGAGGAGTAAATCAAGCCTTCGGGTAATAATGAGAAAATATGGAAGAGTTGTGGAAGCTTTTAAGTGAATTAGTTTTAAGAAATGGATTAAGTTAGGAATGGAGGTGATACGATCCGTCTCGGGGTGAGTCGAGTCGTATGTGAAGTTGCCCAATCGTCTACGAGGAGTAATTGAAAAGTTGTCTGGAAATAGGTGAAATAAGGTTAAAATTATGGTTTTCGATCGTAAAGGTTAAGATTTGGATGGAAGATGGAGATAGGTTTGGTTAGGAAGCAAACAAGGAAGATGAATATAGTGGATGGACTTGGTTTTAATAGAAATAATCAAAAGGATATATATTAAGATAGTTGGTGGAGATGGATAGAAGAATTTAAACAAAGAATCGATTCAACACTAGGAAAGTGTCACCCTGGTTCTATATTTGTTTAAGATGGAAAATGGAAGTCGATGATGGACCAAGACCCATTATCTATAAAGATAAGAACCTATGGTATAAATTGATGGATGAGAAACGATCGACGCCACAAGCAACGCTTAATAAGTCGAGAATCGATACTCATTTAAAGATAGAGAGGAGAAAATCTCACTCAAGAACAAAGTTCATAAAATATATTCAAGGATCAAAAGTTCTCCCTACAATATGTGATTACATGTATATATAGTATCAAATGAAACTAGTTGAATGGTCACTTTTAATGAGGCTAATAATGATTTCAAATGAAGAGTCTCAACTTTTGGAATTCTAGCCATGTAACTCCCATCTTCAATGTGTTTAACTTTTCAATTAAATTGCTTGTCAAAATCCTTTGAATTCTCCATGATCAACCGAAAAGTCACCAACCAAATAAAGAGTCTCAACCTTTGAAATTCTTGGATCAATTAACTCCTCTCTTTAAGATGCTTTAATCAGCTGATTCAATGCCCTTGAATGCTTTGAAAATGTCTCTTGGTTTCTCCTTTGGCTAGCTGAATAGACTCCAAAAACTTAATGAAGTTTTTAAAGTATGAATTGACCATTAAAGTAGCAAAAACGTTTGGAGTAGTGGAAGGGTGGCTACTGAAATTTAAAGGAAGTGTAATGCCCTTTTAAACTCTTTTTATTGATGTTTAAAGCCTCTTTTTATAACAGCCCCCTCTTTTTGTAACCGAAATCACTTGAAAAACCACCTTATTGAAGGTGTAACAGCCTTTAAATTTAATGGTTGTAAGCTAAAAAATCACCTGCAATTAACACATGTAACCGACATATTAAACACATTTATTCATTGATTAAACCTAAAACAAAGTAACAACTAACTTAAATAAATGAACTAAGCATCATTTATTCCAGCAACTAGTTTAATTAAGAAAAACATTATTAAATGAACTAGAAATAAAGACTTCAATTAATGCAGCAACTAGTTAATTTATGGAAGCAGAATTAAATTAACTTAAACTCATACTTCATTAAAACATCCTAGTAACTAGATTAATTAATAAGCCTCTTATTAAACACAACTTATTTAATTAAACTAAACACCTTTATTTAAAGCTAATATTTAATTTAAAAGTTTGTATTCAGCAAATTAAAAATGCATGAATTAAATCAAGCTAAACACAAACTAAATGAACTGAATGTGAACTTAAACCAATCTCAATGAGCTGAGATGAACTCATGTGAACTGAACCACATAGAAAAGGAGTTTAATTGAGCTGAAAATGAGCTGGAATCAGCTTCATTTTGTACTTTGGCCCCTCGAGCTTAGGCCACTCTCGATGGCGTCAAAAAGAGTCGAACCATGATGAGACCAGGATCGCATCATACCCCCCTCTTGAAAGCGATTCGTCCTCGAATCGAGCCGATGGTTCTCTCAAACAAAATTCCTTTTGATCGGCTTTCCTCGATCAAACGGGGAGAATGGTAATCGAGATACCTATAAAATATAACCAAAAGTTAGCAAGAGTTGTGTCAAATAAACTTGCAATCGAAATATGAACAAAACAAAATGAATAGATCGAACGCAAACGGGCATATTCGCATTATCATACAAAAGGAACAAAGCCTTATCAAATATTTGAATTTGAATTGGATAGGTTTCATGGTATGCATACAATTCGAATGGATTCCACAAATCAAAATCAACATGCGAGTAACACATCAAATGATAGATATGTTCATCACAAGCAGATAGATGAGAAAATGCATATGGCACTCGAAAGTGAACATCCAAATCTTGCGTTGAACGACATATGTAATCACTCGCACATGAACAAAAATTATTAAACACAAGATTCCTTTTGTCAACAAGTAGACCATCATTAAACAGATAGGACGTTCAAACATTTCATGATCTAAATAATGAAAATCAAAGCATCATGTGTTCTATCAACAATCGGAGAGAACAAAGTCATCTCAAAATTTTTACATGGATCACACATGTGACGCAATATGGATTCTTTCACACGAAAATTATCAAAATTATCAAATTCAAGAATCCATCATCATTCAACGAAATAGATAGATCACAAACAGGCAAAATAGAACGATTAATCATAACATGATCTAAATGTTTTATAAAAACTAGTTCATCAACGCAAAGCTCGTCACTTTTCAAAAAGATCACAAAGGTGTCAACAAGTTCGTAAGACTTACCTTTATAGTTAGAAAGAAAAGATCGGTCTTACCGTGGTCAAGCAATACAAACTTTCTCTCTTTGGAAAGATAATGCAATGAAGCCCCGCGTTTGATTCAAATTTTTCAAATGGAATGTGAATTTCAAGTGCAACCATAGAATTTGTTTAAGGAGCGAATAAAAATTGAACACAAAATGGGCAAATTTCGTAGCCTTAATCAAAAACCAAGTATCAAAATGATTGTAATTCTTTAAGCACAATTGTCGTTGCTTGATTTTCCAACAAGGCATACCAAATGATACAACACATAGTCCCGTTTAAAGACATGATTTTGATTATTAAACTCAAGATGTGACAAGGGTTTAGAAACATCAAACATGTTAAACCAATAAGATTTATGCACATTCAAGATCGAGCAATCAAAACTCTTTATATGTTTCAAAACTGATTTACAAAAACTCAAAGTTTCCGTATTAGACAATGAACTGATTTCGTAATAACCACAATCAAACAAGTTGGGATTAAGAGAAAATTCATCGTCATACTTACTTGAGTCTTGCACTCGTCGAATAGATGTTACTCCACCTTCACACTTAGCAGCACAATGAGATGAACTTGTCTTACCATCATTTAGAACATCAAAATTAATCAAAGAATGGTCATAGACGAAGCTATCCACATAATCACAATTATTCGAAAAATTTGGTGGAGAATGAAACTCTTCAAAAATATTACCTTCCTTACCTTTCGGCTCACGTGATTCAATCTTACCTTTTTCAACCAAAGAAAAATGTCGCTCATCAGGAAGGTATTGGAGTTGGTAGTTGTCACTTGGTTCTTCGAAAACCTGAAATGAAGAAACAGAAGAAGAGAAAACTTTAAATGGGTTAGTTGAAAATTCACTCTCGTTTTCTCGCACATTCTTTTCTCTCGTTTCTTTTTCTATCTCAATTTCTTTTCTTTCTTTTTCAATCTTATTTTCTTCATCTCCTTTTTCACGCTCATTTTCTCTTTCATCTTCTTTTTGTTCTCTCTCATTTTATTTTATTTCTTTTTCAACTTTTTCATTTTCTTCTTTTTTTTCTCATTTTTATTTTCTTTTCTCTCGAACTCCTTTTCAAGTTCTTTTTCATTACAACAAGGGAATGATTCAAAAGAATTGAAAAGAGATGGATTTGACTCAAGGATCGAAGAAATATTTTTGTAGATGTCACGATCGATGCTTCGTGAAAAATCCTTTGTGCTCGACATCTTTGATTCATAAGAAGAAAAACTCGTACTTTCTTCTTGTTCGTCATCATAGTAGGCTTCGAACTTTGCTTTGCTTTGCCTTGAATCCTTCGTCGAATAAGAATCACGATTTGAACTACTTCGAGAACAATCTTTCGTAGATGAATTCTTCGACGCATATGAACCACATTCACTTCTTCGTAAAGATTTCTCCGTGGATGGATATGTTGAAGCTTGTGAAGAAGAAACTATACCTTCTCGATGGTAATCACGAGAGGTCTCACCTTCGCAGTTTGATTCATACCGTCTCGAACTTCTATATGAACCATAATCTCGATCGAAATCTCTTCTTGAATGATCTTCAAAAGCGTGTTTTCGAGATAACCTTGACTCCATTCTTCGACTTGAAGAAAGTCGTTCTTGTTGGTCTCGTTCCTCGATTCGATCCAACCGCTTATGTAACTTGTCAAACTTGGCATTCATGGCTTTTCGCATCCCGTTCAACAAGTATTAATAATCAGATTCTGTCAATGCTTCTTGATTCATGTTTATTTTCTGAAAAGAAAGATTGTTAAAAAGAATAAAACAAAAAATTAAATCCTCACCACAAAATTCTCACAAGTCACTTGCAAAGAAAAATTGCTCACACTCGTGTTTCACTCGAATATGGCTTTCTCTCTAATGTAGCACTCATGCCTTTTACCGCTCTTTCTCGCTCTCGCAACTTCGTACTTCATTTCGAAAGACTTATTGCAGCTTGAGGGTCGGCTTCAAAATTGGTTAACAAAGGTTTGACATTGGGTTTCGGGTAGACTAAAAGAAACAAAAGGCAAATGGAGTAAGGGTGGGTGGCATTGGGTGAAAAGAGAAAATACCAAATGATGGTAGAAGAATTTTTTTTTTGAAGATCGGGGTAGGTAGATGAGACTAGAGTGGTAGCTTTGAGGTCGGAAACAGGGTAGAAGAAATGAAACACAACTTGCAATCTTTTCAAAAAAATTCCACAAACTTTTTTTTCACTCGTATTTTTTTTCTCTTTTTTTAATTAAATTTTTTCGAATTTTTTTCACCAAATGCAAAAATATGAGTACAAAAGAAATGAAATACAACTTTTTTTTCGATTTTTTTTATTTATTTTACGAACCTATTACCGGCTTCTCGTTCGTCGTCGAAACTTCTCATTTTATAGCTCTGATACCAAATGATACGATCCGTCTCGAGGTGAGTCGAGTCGTATGTGAAGTTGCCCAATCGTCTACGAGGAGTAATTGAAAAGTTTTCTGGAAATAGTTGAAATAAGGTTAAAATTGCGGAAGCTGATCAGAAAGGTTAAGATTTGGATGGAAGATGGAGATAGGTTTGGTTAGGAAGCAAACAAGGAAGATGAATATAGTGGATGGACTTGGTTTTAATAGAAATAATCAAAAGGATATATATTAAGATAGTTGGTGGAGATGGATAGAAGAATTTAAACAAAGAATCGATTCAACACTAGGAAAGTGTCACCCCGGGTTCTATATTTGTTTAAGATGGAAAATGGAAGTCGATGATGGACCAAGACCCGTTATCTATAAAGATAAGAACCTATGGTATAAATTGATGGATGAGAAACGCATCGACGCCACAAGCAACGCTTGATAAGTCGAAATCGATACTCAGATTTAAAGATAGAGAGGAGAAAATCTCACTCGAAGAACAAAGTTCATAAAATATATTCAAGGATCAAAAGTTCTCCCTACAATATGTGATTACATGTATATATAGTATCAAATGAAACTAGTTGAATGGTCACTTTTAATGAGGCTAATAATGATTTCAAATGAAGAGTCTCAACTTTTGGAATTCTAGCCATGTAACTCCCATCTTCAATGTGTTTAACTTTTCAATTAAATTGCTTGTCAAAATCCTTTGAATTCTCCATGATCAACCGAAAAGTCACCAACCAAATAAAGAGTCTCAACCTTTGAAATTCTTGGATCAATTAACTCCTCTCTTTAAGATGCTTTAATCAGCTGATTCAATGCCCTTGAATGCTTTGAAAATGTCTCTTGGTTTCTCCTTTGGCTAGCTGAATAGACTCCAAAAACTTAATGAAGTTTTTAAAGTATGAATTGACCATTAAAGTAGCAAAAACGTTTGGAGTAGTGGAAGGGTGGCTACTAAAATTTAAAGGAAGTGTAATGCTCCTTTAAACTCTTTTTATTAATGTTTAAAGCCTCTTTTTATAACAGCCCCCTCTTTTTGTAACCGAAATCACTTGAAAAGCCACCTTATTAAAGGTGTAACAGCCTTTAAATTTAATGGTTGTAAGCTGAAAAATCACCTGCAATTAACACATGTAACCGACATATTAAACACATTTATTCATTGATTAAACCTAAAACAAAGTAACAACTAACTTAAATAAATGAATTAACACTTAAGCATCATTTATTCCAGCAACTAGTTTAATTGAAAAAAAACATTATTAAATGAACTAGAAATAAAGACTTCAATTAATGCAGCAACTAGTTAATTTATGGAAGCAGAATTTTAAATTAACTTAAACTCATACTTCATTAAAACATCCTAGTAACTAGATTAATTAATAAGCCTCTTATTAAACACAACTTATTTAATTAAACTAAACACCTTTATTAAAGCTAATATTTAATTTAAAAGTTTGTATTCAGCAAATTAAAAATGCATTAATTAAATCAAGCTAAACACAAACTAAATGAACTGAATGTGAACTTAAACCAATCTCAATGAGCTGAGATGAACTCATGTAAACTGAACCACATAGAAAAGGAGTTTAATTGAGCTAAAAATGAGCTGGAATCAGCTTCATTTTGCACTTTGGCCCCTCGAGCTTAGGCCACTCTCGATGGCATCGGAAAAAGTCGAACCATGATGTGACCAGGATCGCATCAGGAGGTTTGAGAAATGAAGGAAACGATTTAGATGATAGATTCGGTTTTATGTTGAAGGAAGATGGATAAAAGATAGGTGATATTTTGGTGGAAATGGATTAAAGAACTTAAACAAAGAATCGATTCAACACTATGACAGTGTCACCCCGGGTTCTATATTTGTTTAAGGTGGAAAATGGAATCGAAGATGGACCACAACCCATTATCTAGGTAGATAAGAATCGATGGTATAGTTTGATGAAGGAACACGTTTAGACGCCACAAGCAACTTGATAAGTCTAGGAAACTTGCAAGAAATCGAAGAGGAGACATGTAACACCCCAAATTAGGGGTTGTTTGTAACTTAGATAATTTCTCATGTGTGTGTGCCTGAAGAATAAATTTTATGATTTATTTGGCGTATTTTAGGGTCTAGAATTAAAACCGAGTTAGGCTTGATCTGGTGTTAGAATATTTTTTTTTTAGTGTCTCAAAGGAGGAAGCTAGGCGAGATAGGGGTTAAGTAAAAATCTGGGAAAAGTATGACACAAGGAACTAACTGGCACAATTGGCTTGGGGCGCATCATGCAGCAAGGGATCTAGTTGGTCCTAGGTTCGAGTAGTTGAAGCAAAGGTTTTGTGTTTTAATTTTTATGCGGTGCTGGGCTCACGTTGGAAGGCCTTATAATTAAATGTGGTGGTTAATTGACATGAAAGTCAAATTGGGAGAGTTGGTTGGGACGTTGGGAAGGAGGGTCATGCGCAGATGGGTCCTTGGTTCGAATCAAGGAAGCAGGACTTTGGTTTTTTTTTTTTTTTGCTTCTGGCGTGACAAGGTAAGTTGGCTGCACATGGTTCCTTAATTAGCATTCGGCTGGAGGAGTTTGCTATGCACATGGGTTCTTTAATTTTTTTTTAAAATTGAAGAGGTGGATAGGAGATAAACATTAGTTTATTGATGTTTTGAAGAGGTGATAAGATAAGGATTAAGCATGGGATTAATTTATTTGATAAGAGAATATATAGGAAATTGTTATAAGATTAAGCTAGTTGGTTTTTGAATTCGGCAAGGGTGGTTTTATATTTTTTTTTTTTTGCTCATATTCGGCTGGAAGTGGGGGAGTATTAGTGGTTTATTTGCTTTTGAATTCTTGGGGAAATAAACCATGCATTATCTTTGATAATTAAAAAGTTGAAATTATCACAAAATGAGGATGAATGTTGGCCGAATGAAGGATTCATTAAGGCCATTCACATTCGGTTTTATCTCTTAGATTTGGGGGCCAAATTTTTGTTTTAAAATTCTTTTCTTTCTCTCCAATTTGTCTTGTGAATTTCCCCTTGTTGCATTACCTAAATTATTCAAAATTTCCAAAGACCTTTTTTCTTCTCAAAATTTCAGCCCTTCCATTAGTGTTGGCGAATCTTCTTTTCCCCCTAACTAAGTGCTTCCGAATTTCATAATGTGGTAAGGATCACTCTAAGCTTAATCTTTGTTCTTGTTATGGCTAGCCTTGTTAAGAGTTTGGCTAATCTCTCTTTGAATCGATATCATCTAGGAACTACGGGATTTTCAAGCAATAGATTTGACCCTCCATTCCCTATCAATCGATTTTGGTAAGAATCTATTTTATTTAACTTGTGTTCAAAGCCGAAGGCTATTAATTTTGGATAAGTGCCGATTGTAGGGAAGCGAAAAGGATGTACATATCGTAAGGGGGTTAGGGTTCAAAGGACGTGTGAGGTCAAGATCTAGCGTTGTAGATCGGAGTTTCGAGATCTAGGAATTACGATAGTAACAGGTGTGTAAAAACTCATTACACACTTTATTAATTTACATGATTACTGTTATTGTTAGTCACTCTTGTGGTAATGTTTGCTTATGGCATAATCATGGATTTCAGGTAAGTCCCCTAACTTGTAATTTTTATATGTTTGCATACCACCACATGATGTTTAATACTATGACATGATATATGAAATTTGATGTGTAAGCATGTGATGGTGGGATTGATGAGAGGAGGGGGATGAACTATGGATCGTGTCGTCGCTGGTTTTGACCACAAGATGGGTTGGCCCCATCAGATTATTTGTGACCTATGGTCATCGGTGGTTTTGACCACAACAATTGATTATTTGCGACTAAGTCCCAGTGGTTTGGTACCACCAGTGGTTTTGACCACATTTGATATATTGTGACCTATGGTCATCAGTGGTTTTGACCACACGATGGGTTGGCCCCATCATTTAAATTGTGACTTTAAGTCATCAGTGGTTTTGACCACACGGGGTAGAAAAGGAGTATGGATGGCTAGTTGGGTTGCATGAGCATGTTTATTAATGAATTGTGTATGAGATATATTTTCCGGGTGGGGATTTACACACTGAGTCTTGGTGACTCACCCCTTCCCTTAACATTTTGCGAGATGGGTAGATCGCGGAGATGGAGCCGGATGGACTCGAGGTGGCCATGCAAAGGAAATTTTAATTAGACGAACTTGGATTTTGTTTTATTTTATTTAATGTTGGTTTATTTTAATTAAGTTGTAATAAGGCCTCCTAGAATTATTTTATTATTGTTACATGCTTTGAATATTTGTTTAAACTATTTAATTATGTTAATAATGAGTTCACATGTTTTTCCAAATCAAACGAAAAATGTTTTAAAAAATACCGTCGGTACATTTGAAAACTATAAACAACTCGACTTAATAAATATTTTTAAACGACACTAAGTATGGTTTTTAACAAGAGACTTGAAGTTGAAAGATTTTGGACAAAACTTAAATCGGTTTTAAAATGGTTCTCAAATTGTTTTCTCTGTAGCAAACCAAATTCGGTCGTAATGTTTGGGCCGGGTTTGGGGTGTTACAAGACAAGCTCACTCAAATGAACAACGTTCATATAATTTCATAAATTGGCAAAAGTCTTAATCTAACATAACCAATGAAAATAACAAGTATTTATAGGCTAATTAGAGCTAGCCGAATGGTCATCCAAATAGCTTAAAGGCTAAGTAAAATTAAACTTAGAATAAGCTAGAAAAATCTAGAATAAAGTCCCTTAGTTTGCTTGGCTAGGTTGGCCGAACAAGGCCCTTGATCTGCTTGGCAAATTCGGCTGAATGTGGCCTTGTAAGCTTGCTATATTCGGCTGTATGTGGGAGGCAAATGGGCAGCTTCTAGATGATACATTTCTCTTGGCAAGATGAGTGCACTTGGAAGACTAATGGCCATGTCCATGTTCATCCTTTGGGAACGCCAATAGCCAACTTAATGGAGAAGGAAATGAGCTGATTGTATTTGGTCAGCAAGGGCACTCCAATGGACTTTTTCTAGAAGGATGAATGTGCAAGAATTAACTCAAAATTCTTCCAAGTTAATGGGCAGCCTTTGGGAACGTCAAGGGGTAGCTTAATGATGAAGAAAACTAAGCTTGATGAACTTGGCTGTAGGAAGATGAATGGCATTGTCCAAATTCATCCATAGCTTTAAAAATAATGCCAATAGATGCCCCTTGGCTGAATGGTCACTTAGGAGAGTCAATGAATCAAAATAATTCATGTAGCTGGACATTCATGCATTCGGCCATGCAATGTATCTTGTGGTTCATGCATTTAATTCCTCCATGAACTTGTCTTCAAATTCCAGCCAAATAGGTGCCTTAATGATACGGGCACTCCCTATCATGAGCCAAGTCCTCGAGATCCGATCGTGCTACCTCGAGGGCTAATTACGAGAGCTCATGTGAAACAATTTAAGGAGGCAATCGAAGCTCTAATTCAACTAGCTTGGGTGATAAGATCCGCCTCGGGGTGAGTTGAGTCGTATGTGAGATGCCCAATCGTCTACGAGAAGGTTTCGTTCGGCTAGTTTAAAGATGATACTTTTGGGTAAAATGGTGCGGAAGCTATTGAAAACGGTTTCAAAGATAGGTTGAAGGATATGAATTTTGTATAGGTTCGGTTAAAGTAAATAAAGATGGAGATTGGTATGGAAGGGGATTAATAACAATGGATGATAAATGAAAGGAGGGTTCGGCTATGATGAAGTGAAAGGAAGGAAAGAAAGAAAATTTGGTAGATAATGGATATGGAATAAAACGAACTCAAAAGCAAGTAAGAACCAATACTAAAAAGTATTGACCCGAATACTTATAGGCTTTCAAGGTGGAAGATGGGAGTAGTGAAACCTCGACTCGCTACTTAGAAAAGTAGGAACCTTGGTATGAAGGTGAACGCCACACTATATAATAGTGATAAGTTCAGATAGAATAAAACAGGTTTGATACGATCCGCCTCGGGGTGAGTCGAAACGTATGCTAGTTGCCCAATCGTCTACGAGGAGGAATCAAGTCTTCGAAAAATAATCAAAAAATATAGATGAGTTTGCGGAAGCTTTAGGTGAATTTTGTTTAGAAGGCGGGTTTAAGTTAGGAATGGAGGTGTTTAAATGAAAGAGTTGATTTGGATAATTAAAAGGTTAGGTTCGGTTTAAGATGAAGGGAAAGAAGATAGGATTCGGTTTAAGGTTGACCAAACAATGATAGGCTGATGGTAATGAAATTGGATAGATGGATAAGTGATGGTTTAGATAAATGATAGGCGATAATTGATGGGAATGGATGAAAGAACTTAAACAAAGAATCGATTCTTTGTTTAAGTTCTTTCATCCATTCAACACTAATAAAGTGTCACCCTGGGTCCTATATTTGTTTAAGGTGAAAAAATGGTAATTGATGATGGACCAAGACCCGTTATCTATAAAGATAAGAACCTATGGTATAAATTGATGGAAGAGAACAGTTGACGCCACAAGCAAGAAAACTTGATAAGTCGAAATCGAAACTCGTACGAAAGATAGAGAGGAGAATAATCTCACTCAATGAACAAAAGTTCATAAAATATATTCCAAAGTTCCAAAGTCTCCCTTTTACAAACTAATAACATGTATATATAGTGCTTACATGTGGTTAGCTAAAGAGACAAATGAATTCAACTTTAATATGCATTTAAATGGCTAAAATAAAATCTAAAAACTCTTGAATTGTAACACCCCTAACTCGTATCCGTTGTTGAATTAGGGTTACGGGTATTACCAAATAAGTAAAAACTTTTATTCAATCAATTTATGTTTTAATTAAACATCCATATAAAAAGGTTCAATTATAAACAGATAGTCCCATGCGTAATACATACTTAAATACTAAACTAAGTCATATTCAATATAATCACTGATGAACACAAAATATCATGCAATATACATTTCATTATCACCACACAACAATGCAAATAGCATAAACCTCACTTATCATGTCTTTTTATTTTATATAATGCTCACACAAACAAACTAATTGTATCTAATTAATTAAAATAAGCATGATCCATATAACGTCCTATTTCAACTTACTTATAAGACCAAAAACATGTGGTTTAAATAAAAAAAACTTATTCCTTATGGCCGAACATACAAGCTTATTATAATATCATGCATACACTCATTTACTTGGCCGATTATACAAAGCCATACCTATAATATTTCATGTACATTACATAGCTTATACTAAGTCTAGATAGAGTCAACACTTAATCAAATCAAGAAGTCACATATAGCTAATTTCATATATATATATATCAATACATCATAGATATGCGCATTTACCCAATTCAAAATTAAGCTTAAACAACTAATTCTTCAAACAATTTGGTTACAAGTAGATATCTCTCATAAGCTTAATCGAACACATATATATACATTGCATAACATTTTTCATATTCCATAAAATGACTAGAGTTAATGCACACACACAAATTCCAAGTAAACTAAATTAAGCTAACCGAAATGTACATCTTTCAATCATATCTACTTCATTCGAACCAAATTCAAAAATGTAAAACATATCAATATGTCGAGCTTATACCGGATACACCACATATATAATATAGGAATTTTATTTAAAATATAAATATTATATACTATGACTCATCGAACATTCATCATTTTCCACATTTCCAATCACATGACTAAACACATAACATTTATATGACTACTTATCATACATGATTAAATCATGACCGAATATATACATCCAAAAGCATTATAATCAAGCCATTATAACAAAAGTATAGGATTAAACTTAACTCCAATAGAGTAGCCATTTTCGCATGGCTATAAACAATAACAAGTATCATTCAAAATATCAAGTTAGCCTATACATGCCTTATATTTAAAATTCAACTTCTAAGAGTACCAAAATAAGTCGATAGTGTGAGTGACTTCAATGATGATCCTCGAGCCCGTAGCTTTGAACAAAATCTATAAAACAAACAAGAGATATACACAAGGTAAGCTTGCTAGCTTAGTAATTCTTAAGCAACCACAATATGACATTCAAGTATACAAGCATTTAATAAAAACATTTTCTAACATTAAACATTCAAGACTTAACATTTAATTTACCCTAACCGTATATCCCTTCTCACTGTACATATATCAACTTTCCTTTCTTTACCACAATATATATTATATACCGAATAAATAATCACAAACTTATGCATATAATTATACTTGTACAAATACTTACTTCTTTCATGCTTTTCTATAACCATTTCGCTCATAGAATACATCATAATTACATTCCATCTATCATATGCATATCACTTACTTTCACCATTTCATTTACTTAGCATCATAGCATATGTTCATAACATTAAAGTATGCTTAATACATACCTTATAACCGAACTCACAAATCCACATTCATAAACTTAAGCTTTCTTGGTTCGTTTCATAACTAAACTATTTCATAATCAAAGTTCGGGAACTGAAAACTCACCAGCGTATAACAATTTATGCATTAATCCGAATCGTGTACACCAGCACCTGGCCTGCTAGACTTGAAGTCCGAGAATTTAAAACACCGACATTTAGCCTGCTAGGCATTAAGCCCGATATATTCACCGGCACGAGGCCTGCTAGGCATTAAGCCTGAAATACATCACCGCACAAGGCCCGCTGGGCTCAAGCCCGGTAAATCACCGGCACAAGGCCTGCTAGGCTCGAAGCCCGAAATATCAACACATTCAACCTTTCAATACACATTACTTAGTACTAAAATCACCACCATCTCATATACTTCATATTACTTTCACATATTAAACCGAACATACTTATTCACATTACATTACACAAAATAAATTCACTACAAACTCATACCCTCACATTCGGCCAACATATATTTTTATACTTTAAATTTCCAAATTTCATCATATACTATGTTCACAAATAATTCTTTGGCATATACTTGCTTAAGGACTTACTCGACTATCGACGGACGACGAGTACCTGGCTTATTCGTTAACTTTCGCCTTTCCCGATCCAAGTCCGTTTTTCTTTGTTCTTGATCTAAACACATTCAATTTGAGCTCATTCAAACACATTTCATTTCAATTTAATCCCAAAACACTTAAATAGGCAAATTACCATTTTACCCCTGACATTTACAACTTTTACAATTTAGTCCCTATTGCACAAAACACAAAATACACATAATTTGAAATAATCGCCTAAGGGCCGAATCTTCCCCATGGTCTTATAAGTCCCTACATTTCATAAAATTTGCATTTTAACCCCTCAAAGATTTATTTTCTCAATTTAGCCCTATTTAGCCAAATTCATCAAAAATTCAAGAACAAAGTATATTCATTAATTAAATATTTATCATTTAACACCATAAAACATCTTGAAACTCAACATAACATCCATGGCATTTTACACAAACATCACCAATTCATGAAATTAAGACATGGGTTTTGAAGTTCTCGAAGCAACGATTACAAAAACGTAAAAATTATCAAAAACTGATTAAAAACTAACCTTGAATCAAAGCTTGTAGTAGTTGAATTTTAAACAACGTTTTCTCCCTTTTCTTTATCACATTCGGCCATGAAAGAAAATAAGATTATAATGGCTTTTCTCATGTTTTATTTAACATATATTATAACATTTAATTAATTACCTATTTAACCTTATATCATAAAATTATATAATATAAAACTTAAGGTTAATCTTGTCATATACCACCCACTAACTTAGAAATGGGTTATTTACCCATTTAATACCTCATATTAAAAACCCATCATCATTCTAGCACTTTACACTATAGTATGCAACTTTTACACTTTACGCGATTTAGTCCTTTTTGTTAAATTGAACACACAAACGATTAATTTTTTCTACGAAAATTTCACACACATTAATTCACATATAATAGACACAAAATATAATATTAAAATATTTCTCAAACTCGGATTCGCGGTCCCAAAACCACCGTTTCGATTAGGGTCAAATTCGGTCTGTTACATGAATTCCTCCAACCAAATAACAGAAACTTTATGACTCCTAATGAGCTGATTAAATGAATTTGAATGCTTAAAAAGTGTCCCTTGTGTTCTTCCATGATCAACTGAAAAGTCACCAGCCAAATGAAAAGTCTCAACTTTTGGAATTCTAGCCATGTAACTCCCATCTTCAATGTGATTAATTCTTCAATTAAATTGCTTGTCAATGTCCCTTGAGTTCTCCGTGATCAACCAAAAAGTCACTAGCCAAATGATGGAGAAATGATTGCTTGTAGTAAATACCATGAAGCAAACGTTATAGAAGTTGAAGACAAAGAGGTCACTAAATTTAAAGAACCATAATGTTCTTCTTTATTTAATAGTAATAATGGATGTAAGATGAAAAGTCACCTGCAATTATCACATGTAACCGACAAATTAATGCAATTATTAAACTTAAAATAAATTAACAACTAACTTAATTAAATAAACTAACACTTAAACATCATTTATTCCAGCAACTAGCTTAATTAAATAAAGCATCATTAAATGAACTTAACTCATGCATCAATAAATTAACCTAGTAACTAGATTAATTAAAGAAACAACTATTAAATTAAATTCATTAAAAGAACTCAATTAATTAAACTAAGTTGAGTTGAATTAATGACTAGCAACCATTTATTGAACTAAGATGCTTAAATGCAAGTATTTAAAATGCAAACTAAATGCAAAGCTGAAAATTAAATAAAGAGTTCAATTTAGTTGGATCAGTTCAAAGAGCTGGAATCAGCTTCATTTTGCACTTTGGCCCTTCAAACTTAGGCCACTCTCGATGGCATCAGATGGAGTCGAACCATGATGCGACCAGGATCGCATCATACCCCCTCTTGAAAGCGATTCGTCCTCGAATCGAGTAAATGGTTCTCTCGAATAGAATTCCTTTTGCTCAGCTTTCCTCGATCAAACGGGGAGGATGGTAATCGAGACACCTGGAAAGAATAGTCGTGAATTAACAAGTATTGCTTCAAACAAATTTACAATCCACGCATAAACACAGCAACACAAGTATGACGCATGTGGAAGGATAAGATCAACTTATCATACAAAAGAAATAATGCCTTATCAAATTTGTGGAATAAAATTGAACAATCTCTAAGGCATTCATACGATGTAAATGGATTCCATAAGTTAAAATCATCAAGCGAATAATGATTCAGATGATAAACATAAACATCTCAAACAGGTATTCCAAATGTTTCACATGGCTCACTACTTCGTACAACAATATCATGCAACGATCGATATATGGACCCTTTCATACAAGATTTATCAAAATGATCAAACATAAGAATCCTTTCTTCAATCCAAAAGATAGGTAGATCACAAACAGGCAAAATAAAATGATTAAGCATTTCATGATCTAAATGTTTTACGTCAACGAAGTCAAGAACATGTGTTCTATCAACATCCAAAATAGATAGATCATAAGCAAACAAATTGGAACAAATAAGCATATCACGATCTAATTGTTTTGCAAAAGGCGCTTCATCAATACAATGCTTGTCATCATCATCCTAAAAACAAAAATGTATCAACAATTTCAAGAGACTTACCTTGATGCACGAAAAGACAAAGATCTTGCTTACCTTGGTCGAGCAATACAAACCTTCTCTCCGTAGGCATGTAGTGTATTCGAAGCTTTGCATTCGATTCAACCCTTTTTGGATGGAATGTGCAATACACCCACAGAGTTTGTTTAAGGAGCGAATAAAAATTGAAAACAAAGTGAACAAATTTTGCAACCTTACTCAAAAACCTCGTATCAAAAAGATAGAAATTATACGAACATAATTGATGTTGCTTAACTTTCCAACAAGATGAATCAAAACGAATTCCTGGTTTAAAAACTTGATTTTGATTATTGGAGACAAGATGTACCAACGGTCTCGATAAATCAAACTTATTAAACCAATAAGCTTTATGCATATTGAAGATCGAGCAATCAAAACTCTTGACATGTTTTAAAACCAATTTGCAAAAACTCAAAGATTCTGCATTAGACAATGAACAAATCTCGTAATACCCACAATCAAACAAGTTAGGATTAAAAGAAAATTCATCGTCATACCTTGCATCACAATGAATGTTATTAGACAAACTCGTCTTACCATCATTTAAAATATCACAATGAATCGAGGGACGGAAAATGATGGTATTATCCACGTTTTCACACTCATTAGAAAAATTTGATGGAGTCGAAATCGTTTCAAAACACTTACCTTCCTTACCTTCCGGCAGAGGCGGTTCAATTTCACTTTCAACCTTACTTTTTTAATCAAACAAAACGCGTCTTGTCGGGAAGGTATTGAAGTTTGAAGTCTTTGTGGGATTTGTCGAACCTGAAAAATAGAATCGGAAGAAGAACAAACTTCAAACGAAAGTTAGTTAAATCAACTCTCTTTTCCCGCTCTTCTTGTTCTCTTGTTTCTTTTTCAACATCTTTTCTATCTCAATTTCTTTCTCAATCTCAATTTTCTTTTCAATTTTCTTTTCTTCATTTTCTTTTCTCTCACGATCTCTTTTTCTTTTCTTCTTTTCTTTCTTTTTCTTTTCATTTTCTTCTTTTTCAATATCTTTTTCTTCACTCTCATTTTTATTTTCTTTTTCACTTTCTATTTCTTTTTCATTTTGATTACAACAAGAGGAAGATACAATAGAATCGAAAAGAGAAGGATTTGACTCAAAGAAGGAAGTCATTTTCTCATAGAAATCATTTGCTATCCTTTGTGAAAGGTTTTTCGATTGTGACTTCTTTGAATCATATGATGAATAACTCATGCTTTCGTGTTCATCACCGAAGTTGGCTTCAAACTCGACATATGCTTGGCTTCGCCTTGAGTTCCTCGTTGAATAAGAATCACAATGTGAACCACTTCGAGAATAATCTTTCGTGGATGAATTCTTCGACGTATATGAACCACGTTCACTTCTTTGCAAAGGTTTCTCCATAGATAGATATGTTAAAGCTTTTGAAGAAGAAATCATACCTTCGTGATGGTCACCTTGAAAGGTCTCAAATTCGCGGTTTGACTCATACCGTCTTGAACTTCTATATGAACCATAATCTCGATCGAATTCTCTTCTTGAATAATCTTCGAAAGCGTGTCTTCGAGATGACCTTGACTCCGACCTTTGATTTGAAGAAAGTCATTCTTGTTGGTCTCGTTCCTCGATTCGATCCAACCACTTGTGCAACTTGTCAAACTTGACATTTATGACTTTTCACATTCCGTTCAACAAGTATTGATAATCATAATCTGATAATGCTTCTTGATTCATGATGTTACTAATGCAAAAGATAATTGATTGAAATAAAAAGAAGAAAAAAAATTTACAAACCTCACCATAAGGCTCACAAGTCACTCACAAAGAAAAATCACTCTCACTCGTGTTTTCACTCATATTAAGGCTTTTCTTTGGTGAATACTCTCATGCCTTTTACCTCTCGTCTCATCTCACAAATTCATACTTTGTTTCGAAAAGACTTATCGCGGCTTGAGGGTCGGCTTCAAAATTGGTTAACAACGGAATTGATGTCAGGAATAGGGGAGGCTGAACAAAGAAAAATTTGGTATCGGGTAGGCTAAACAAAAGAGAAAGCAAATGGGGTAGAAGGATAAGTACCAACGATGGTAACGGAAAATTCGGAGATTGGGCGGTAGAAAATAATTTTGATGATCAGAAAACAGGATAGAAGAGATAGGATCCAAAACTTGTATAAACTTCAAGAACTTCACTTTTTTTTTACTTTTTTTTGTCTTTTTTTATTCGTATTTTTTTTTGAATTTTTGTTTTTTTTAACACTTCAAATGCATGAAAAAAATACAATAGAAACGAAATTACAACTTGGAATTTTTTTGATCTTTTTTTTACTTCACGAACCTATTTTGGCTTTAGTCATCGTCGGAAACTCCTCATTTTGTAGCTCTGATACCAAATGATACGATCCACCTCGGGATGAGTCGAAACATATGCTAGTTGCCCAATTGTCTACGAGGAGGAATCAAGTCTTCAAAAATAATCAAAAAAAATATAGATGAGTTTGCGAAAGCTTTAGGTGAATTTTGTTTAGAAGGTGGGTTTAAGTTAGGAATGGAGGTGTTTAAATGAAAGAGTTGATTTGGATAATTAAAAGGTTAGGTTCGGTTTAAGATGAAGGGAAAGAAGATGGGATTCGGTTTAAGGTTAAACAAACAATGATAGGCTGATGGTAATGAAATTGGATAGATGGATAAGTGATGGTTTAGATAAATGATAGGCGATAATTGATGGGAATGGATGAAAGAACTTAAACAAAGAATCGATTCAACACTAATAAAGTGTCACCCCGGGTTCTATATTTGTTTAAGGTGAAAAAATGGTAATCGATGATGGACCAAGACCCGTTATCTATAAAGATAAGAACCTATGGTATAAATTGATGGAAGAGAACAATTGACGCCACAAGCAAGAAAACTTGATAAGTCGAAATTGAAACTCGCACGAAAGATAGAGAGGAGAATAATCTCACTCAATGAACAAAAGTCCATAAAATATATTCCAAAGTTCCAAAGTCTCCCTTTTTACAAACTAATAACAGGTATATATAGTGCTTACATGTGGTTAGCTGAAGAGACAAATGAATTCAACTTTAATATGCATTTAAATGGCTAAAATAAAATCTAAAAACTCTTGAATTCCTCCAGCCAAATAACAGCAACTTTATGACTCCTAATGAGCTGATTAAATGAATTTGAATGCTTAAAAAGTGTCCCTTAGGTTCTTCCATGATCAACTGAAAAGTCACCAGCCAAATGAAAAGTCTCAACTTTTGGAATTCTAGCCATGTAACTCCCATCTTCAATGTGATTAATTCTTTAATTAAATTGCTTGTCAATGTCCCTTGAGTTGTAACATCCTGGAAAGGGCCTATGCATTTTCGGTTTAGTTCTACGAAGTGACATGTTTTTGGTACTAAGAATAAATTTTGAATATTTTTGGAAACCCGGAAATGAATGAAAATGAGTTAGAAATGAACATTTTTGGAAACCTGAAAATGTATGAAAATGGATGGAAATGATTTGGAAATGATTCAAAATAGGAAAGTGAACATTTCTGGAAACTTGGAAATGTAAGAAAATGTCAAGTTTACAGAGCCGAACGAAAATTTTTGGAAACTTAGAAATGACCTAGAAATGACGAGTTTTAAGGTTTAAAAGGGGAAATTAAGGCAAGGTGGCCTTAAAAGAAAAAGTTTGTGGAATTTGACACACAAACAGGCTTGGAAAAGTGGTCTGAAGATGCCACTTAGGGCCTATGGAAATGGCGCCATATGCAAGAGGAATGGGCCTGAGTTCGAGTCACTTGGGAAGCAAATAAAGGAGGTTTTAGGGGCTATGCATTTGGTGCATAAATTCATGAGTTAGTAGGCTCAGTGAGTGGTTTGGATGTGTTTTAGTGGTTTTTAAAACTCTAGGATAAAAAGGGAATGCCGTAGGAAAATTTTGTTTTAAGTGCTTAAAAGGAGAAGCTGGGCGATGGAGGCCTTAAAGGAAAATTGTAGGAGGTTATGGACATGAACTGGGGCTTAGTAAAGTGGCTTGGGACGCTACTTTAGGGGCTTGGAGGCTTGCGTCAAAAGGGAGTGCAGGAGGGAAGAGGTTCGAGTAACGCGGGGCGCAGCAGAGACTTTTATTTTTGCGTCAAAAAGGGAACTAGGCTAAAAAGGCTTTAAGGGAAATTCGTAAGGGATTTATGACACAAGGGTTGGCTTGGTAAAGTGGCAGCAGGGCGCTACTTAAGGCTTGGGCAAGTGACGCCTCAAGCAATGGGTAGAGGGCCCAGGTTCGAGTTGCGAAGGAGGCAGGAAGGACTTTTATTTTTGCGTTAAGAAGGCGCCTGGCGAAAGAGGGTTTAAAAGAAAGTCTGGGGAGGTTATATCACAAACAGCGCCTTGGCAAAGTGGCTGGGGACGTTACCAGCAGCCTGTGTCTAAGGGCTCCAGCAGGTCGGGAGTTCGACTCGCGTGGGAAGCAGCAGTGGGTTTTATTTTTGCTGATGCGTCAAGGCGAGGAAGGCGAGAGGTTGACGGCAAATGGACTCCTAATTGGGTGAGGATTAAGCTTGTAGGATAAGTGTAGTTTTATTTATTTTAATATAGGATAATTATGGCTTTATTTAGATCAAATGAGATTTTATTTTATTTATTTTAGGAGATAGGATAAGAAATTAAATTGGGATATTAGCAAGGGATATTGTTGTTTATTTTATTTTATTTTAAGTTGGTGGATATAGGGGATAATTATGTGATTTATTATTTTAAATGGGTAGGATAATTGTAGATTAAATTCAATTTAATTTGAATAGGTGTTGAAGAGATATAGTAGGAGATTAAATTGGGATATGATAATGAGTTGACGTGGTGGCCGAATGAGGGACTC